>OY365776.1:27883898-30747232 GCA_959347405.1 Napeogenes sylphis
GAAGTTAGTCGCGGCTGAGACAGCATCCTCGACCGATGTAACCTGGTCAGGAATTTTGTCGAGGTGCGCTGGTACGGGGGAATGGAGTTGCTCTCGAAGCTTCGTCCAGTTAATAATTGTTTTGGTCGCGGGTTCCCTAAGGGGAGGAAGTCCTAGCTGAAATAGGACCGGTCGATGGTCAGAGTCTAGCTCGAATAGCGTCTCGATAGAACGTAACTGGAGTGTCACGCCCTTCAAGAGTACTATGTCGAGCACGTCGGGTCTGTCATGTCGGAAGTCTGTGTCGCAGTATCGCGTGGGACTCAAAGGCGCGGTGATCTCGAAGTCGAGACCAGCCTTGTAACTTAGCCTATCAAGGAGATTTCCTCTACTGTTTGCGACAGTGGAGTTCCAGCGGGGATGTTTGCAATTTAGGTCGCCGGCCAGAATGGTTGCGTTACCTAATTGGAGTAAGGACTTAAGGTCCCTCTCAAGTAAGGCTTTATTGGGAGAAAGATAGACGGATGCTAGTACGATCGACTGATGGCCGGTCATACCCACCTGACATAATGACGCTTCTACGTTGACTAGTTGGGGCGGATCGAGCGGAGTGCAATGAAGAGACCAGGAGTTTATGAACCAAGTAAGAAAGTTTATTATGTACTTATTATACAAAATAGGCTAATGTGATGTGAAACGCATATTACATTATATAATTTAGAATATTATATAAAATACATAATTTTAAAACCTAAGTATTATTAAAATACATATTTTTTTTTGATTTCACAAAACTTGGACAATCAGTGTTTGAAAATGACAATCTAATGTCAAAGAAATACTAATTTTATTTATTTATGACAATCCGTCCAAAGTTCCGTTTATACATACAGGCGCTTCAACCCTGGACATAATTGATATGAACTACAAAGAGGCTAAGTCTCTACATTAATCAATTTAAGCATAACCAAAAAAAAAAACTACAAAATTACAGGAATTATACTGAAGAGATTTTTCTAAAACATCTGTGAGTTATTTTCAATGTAAAACATAGTAAGTACGTTTTTTACAAAAAATAAATCTAATTTTCGAAGGAAACAGAGTAAATGGTCTGATGGAGATATAATACGATATAAATGTTGGGTTTATTATTATTTGGAACCGAGTCGAGGCAACGTCACTGGTGACAGCTCATTTATAATGAAAAATCTGTTCGTGGGTTCTGAGACTTAAATAAAACTTTCTTAATTATTAGATTATCAAGAGCAGTTTGATCAGTGTTTAATTAGTATAAGTAGTTATTGAACTGTCTTGTTTTATCAGTTTGAATAGTTTGAAGATAATATATTAAATGAATACTTGAGAGATCAAAAGTGTTGATACCTTCAGAACATTTATAAATAATATCTATATTATAATATTAACGAATCTTGAGTGTAAAGTAAAGATTGAGTTTTGTCAAACATTTGTTTTAAAGCTGAAAGTCACCCGGAGCCCACAATTATTTGAGAGTCAAAGTGAAAGTTTTTGTTTAGTTAGAGTAAAATAGAAAACCACTACACAAGTTGTATAACGGTGTAGAAACTCTATTAGATGATGAGAATTACTGTATTATGATATAAATAGTTTTAGATCTCACGAGCGGCCAGAATATGTTACTAGTGAAAAATATAGTTAGAGATTTATAAGAACAGTCTAGCAAATAATAAAGTCAGTAAATTTTAATATTAATTTTAGCTAAAAAAAAAAGAGTGACTGTAAATCGGGTGTCGTCTGAACTGAGGGTCTCCGGTGCGGCCGCCTCGGTATATTGGTCGGTGACGGGGCGGAGGCCTGGGGTGGGGAGGGTACTATGCTACTATTTTCGTCTGGCACGTTTGGAAAATGCGCGGTGACGTCACTAACCTCCACGGCGATGGCATCATCGGCTCGCGACACACACACGATTTGCCAAAATATATCTCTCCTCCCGCGAACAATATTATTTTGGTCATTCATCCAGTCATTGTACAATACAAATCACACCCCACGCGATCTACTGACTTTTATCTTGTGGATGACAATCACTCAAATCCATCTTAATTTATAAGATCACTGTAGATCATAAAACTGTATCTTGTTGGTAAAAATACATAATTTATAATAAAATGTAGAGTTGGCGTCCTTGCGTTTTGATATAGATTACATTAATGAATTGCCTGATTAATAAATCTTTACTTACATGAACATAATGATATCATCTTGATCTACCTTG
Source organism: Napeogenes sylphis (assembly GCA_959347405.1). NCBI lineage: Eukaryota > Metazoa > Arthropoda > Insecta > Lepidoptera > Nymphalidae > Napeogenes > Napeogenes sylphis. Next base: position 27,886,132 of record OY365776.1, read on the forward strand.
TATATAATAATATTTATTTTTAGTTTCATAATATGTAAATGAAATTAGTTATTTTACATTATTAACATACAATAGACGTCCGTACCTATCTTTTGTTTTTGTAGCAATAAAATAAAAGATACATTGGTACAAAATAAACCTTCTTAATATTTAAAAACCGGCATAACTTTAAGCTTCGCTCAAATAACACCAGCGAGTAGAGTTATTATTGTAAGTGACAAGTAGAGTGACTACTACAGCGTACTTTTATTTAGTTAGATCTCTATCATTTAATAATGAAAAGATTACAGCGAGTAGGTACTGCAAATAAATTGTATTTTGTAGTTTGTTTACTCTTCATATACATGTATGTGTACTGTATGTGAAACGACACGGCATACATACCTGTTATCAGTGCCGAGCCAACATTGCTTTACCTCCTACCATGTTAGCTGCGAGTATTTTTTTTTTATTTTGTCGTGAGTGTTTTGTTTGAGAACGAGCGATAATAGAGCTCGAATGCGTGTCGTGAAAGATCTCATGGTAGGAGTGTAGGGTCGGTCGCGCGCTATCGTTCGTCAGTCATCAGTACTGCGCGACCGCCGCCGAGGCGTGGTACAGTCCGCCTAGCAATAATACAAACTATAATTAATCAGTATTTTACAGTGACGTTGAGTACACCATACTATGAAGTACCTCTGTTAGGTGGCCATTAGTTTGTAGACAGGTGAATAGAACCAGTTAAATTGACCTCTCCGTGATGTATGCGGGCCCTTTCATTATTATTATCGTTATCGGCTCTCCTAAAGGGATATGTAAATGGTGGAATCGTGTCGTGCTTTGTATATTTACTATTTAATCAATATACTCAATGATTGCTTTTCTAATATTCGTGTAGTATATAGATATTATATACATTGTGTGAATATATCTCGTTTGTATTTATCAGTATTTTATTACTAAAAATATATATTTTTATTACTTCTTTCATTACATTTAAATAAATTATTTATTTAACATTTATATGGGAAAGTCAAGTTTTGTATATTATGTAATATTTTTATGATATATAACCAAATGTTCTTTAGTTTTTTTCCTATACGTGAGTTGCAGACATACTCGTAGCTATTTTTATACGTAATGAAGTGTTTATTTTTAATGTCCTTGTTTCTTACTGTTGCCTGGCAACTGTTGTAAACAATCGTCAAAACAAAACTTCATTCTCTCGGATTATAACGTACGATATTTTCTAACAATATATTTTAAAAGGTAGTTTCCCATGTTCAATTATATTTTATTTAGTTGTGATACACACTGAATGTTGATTGGAAAGTAATCAAAACGTAAAGGTTGAATAAAATATATTACTTAAGTAGTGTAGAAAGCTCTTCATCGTCTAAAAACTACGCAAAAACAAAACATTAATAATATGTTCATGTAGTATATAAAACCACTTCCATAGGAGATGTATAGATGAAGTTATCAAAGTTATATGATACTAAATAATAGAAATAATTTATTAAACTGATCTCATAATATTGTCGAGCTACCTTTTAATTGACTATCTCAATAGGCGTCGCATTCTTGAATCTCTAATATTCGTTAGTTAGTCTATTTACTGGCTGGACCTAATTGATTACAGCTTCCCAGCCGCATTACTATGTTATCAGATAACTATATTGTCATACTATTTTATTCTTATTGAAGATATTTCTTTACCAATATACTATTAATAAATATTAAGATACTTTTGCAAGACTGTTTCGTAATGACCTTCGATGCGAAGTTGATAAATACGATTTAATAGAACGTAGGCGTTGAGACCTGGATATGTGATGGACAGACGGATTGGTCTTAAAGATTAGTTGAATATTAGCTGTTCAGTAGCAGGATGTGACATCTCTGGTGATACAGAACACATCGGCAGGATGTCTTGAACCCATTGCATTGATGAGAACACAATCGAGATTGACGGTCTTTTTCTATTGTACGCTAACTTACTTAAATATACATAAATCACAATCATAAAAAATGTATCCGTTAACTGGGTATTGTTAAACCAGTGTAACAACTGTTTGGTCAACGGTGTCTGTTCATCCGCTGGTCTCGTACCCAGCAGGGTCAAAGGCATTTCAGGTACCGTTAGGAGCTGATAGCTGTAATTTGTTAGGTGCTTTATTTTTATCACAATTTTTTTTTTTCGATATTTGTTAATTGAATTATTTAACTTGTATTGTGCCCAGATAATATTTATAATGATCTCGAAATTTATATTACATATTTTTTATCTATATATAATACTGAAATTACGTTAAATATTGTATTGTAGTACCTACTTGACGTGAGTTATTAGTTAAGTTGCTTGTAACATTTAAATAACAGCTATAGATAACAATCAATACATTATACTTTAATGTTTATTATTATATAATTAGACATGATGTATGTCTGTTACCACATCCTCGTTCACGACCTTTTACTATATGCGAGCTGGATAATATATAGAATCGAGTGTATTTATTTATTGCTTAATATTTTTTATATATTATGTATATTATTTTTACGCATACCATAAATCTATTTATAATAATATCTTAAATTCTCTGACACATTTTCACGTAAAAATAATACTAATAAAATTAATATAAACTGCATAGTGCATACGTCTTTCGCGACATTTCTTACCTTCCATCTTTTGTTTCCTGAAAATTTACCATTATTAAACTGATACAATAATTATAGATCTTTTTGTATAAATAAAGTATTTGTTACTTTAATTTAAGTATGTGTACATATAGGGTCCTCCCACACCGCTCCGGGCACCGACACCGCTGACACCGCATCCGTACCGCAGTGATTGATCAAGTCATTTAATAGTATTAACGTGGGAAATACGAGACACGCGTTTTTATACTACAGGACATAATATCTTTAAATAATATAATTGTTATTAGTAAATATCGTGATAGGTTATTTTAGACTTATCATCACGAGTACATGTTCTGTATAGGTCACACCAGCTGTGTACAGTACCAATACGCATTTAAAGTTACGAAAACTATGATAGTTTACCAAATCTTATATGTTTCGATTTTATGATATGGTAAACTGTCATAGTTTTCGTAACGTCAAAACAAGTAGTAGAGGTACAGGAGTGCTTGTATTATGAACAGAAACTAATTGGAACAATTACCAGATAACTGACATGAAATCAACTAAGTGGCGGTAATAATTACTGATGTTTTGTGGGCGATATTCGTCCTTGATCTCATAGTACAGGTTTCCTACGCCGCATTATACTAACACAGTACTTGTAACTAACAATTACCAGATAGTTATACTGTACTATTAATAATTATAAACAGCACTTATAAAATATTGACTGTTAACTATTAAATTTGTATAACATTCATAATGACATCACAGTTATACTTCGCAATTATTAGATACTTCACACATTATTTTGTTGCTGTCTGTCTGTCTTCTCCCCCGCCTTCCTGACACTTCCAAATTATATCATCATTTAAAATTTTAATTGATCTATGTTTTGATAGTTTTATTATAATACAACAAATTGTTCGAATGAAAAACCTTCTATTAGTTATATTAGATATTTAACCTAAACCACTACAAAATTCATAATAATCTGTCATAACAGACAACATTTGTAGAAAATTGTGTTTTGCATCATGTAGCGACAATTTTCAATGTAGAGATTTTGCCTGGTTATATATATATACGTAATATGTATTGTTATAATAAAGCACATAAATGGTTTAATGAAATGCATTAGTATTTAGCAGTTCCCGATCTTAATGTGACGAGAATGATGTTGAGTTGTCTCAGTAACTAATAGTGGGCGTTGATAAATTGTTCTGTTGCTCTCAAAGACTCGCTCATGTTCCTATGTATCACTTGCGGCAACAATCTTGTTAATATTACGATCAGTTTACTAAATCAATCCCATTATGATTTTAAAATGTTTAGAGATTTCAAGTAATTTAAAGATTACAAGTATTTATGTTGTTTGTATGTTTGTGGTTTCAATACCCGCAGTGCAGCTTCGCCCAGCTGACGGTAGGAAGGCGTGTGGTGGAGGGAGAGGAGCGATGATGTAAGATCAGCTTCGAGGCTGATGTCAGCGCGCCTACGCCTCGCCCAGCCATTTTAAACTGACCCCGCCACAGCCTTCCGCAAAACCATATCTTCAAATCTTTAACATGTCTTGCTATATTTGTCAAATCACTCTAATTCCGCATATTTTTACAACTATATCATTATATTATTTGGGCGCTATTTCTTTTCACTTTAATAATAGGTTACTATTTTTTGTATCTATAAACAGTTCAATATATGATCTAATTATAACTAGGGAAGACATAGCTGCAGTGCTAATTAAATAAGGAAGTCTATTTAGGTATCTATCATTTGAGCTTCACTGGCTCTCAGATATCGCTTATTCATACCTGCAGAAAAATAGTTACAATAATTAAATACTCATTATACCTACATATCCCGACAATGATTGTATCAGTCAATGATGTCATTCTATCGAATTAATTATAAGTCAATTAATTCATTACGTTTTTTTTTTAAATAAAGGAACAAGATTTTTAAAATGTTTGCAAAAAATACCATAAAGGTGTTATGTATAAGAAAATATAGTCTACGTTCTGAAAAATATTTATGAAAAGTTTATATATAATCACCATGTGTTTTATTTGATACTGACACGTGAAGTGAAAAAAAAAATGGATTCAAACATACAATAAGTGAAGTGACAGTTAACAGTGAAATCAAAATGGAGGGTGCCGTCTTGAGCACCCCTAGTAGTAACAGATTTAGAACGCACTTAAAGAATGCGGCGACAGCGTTATGTGCCCGCACACTGCCGAAGCCAAGATGTAGCGAACAATCAGCTAGTTCAGTGCGGCACCACACCTACCCTCGCGCCAACCCTCCCAAGAGAACCTCCATCTCGTGCAGGATGGAACCTCTAGTCTGCGAGCTGTCTTCAGCTGCTATTCAGCAGCCTGAAACTATTCAGTGTTGTGTTGTTCCAGCGCCGAGCAAACCTAATGGAATTAAACTAAGAGGAACTTTCGCCAGGTGAGTTTATAGATATGATTTTATAAACATTTATCTTTTTATACAGACAAATACATTTATGACAGTTATATATGAAAATCTACCTTTTTTTAAATCCCGCCCAGAGAATGGCCAGGACAGTTATGTAGGACTCGCCGAACTTCAGAATACCCACTTAAACATCGTTACAAGTATACCTACACCTTAGTGTACTCTTAAGTGCAAATGAAATAATAATAATAATGCTTTAGCTGTTACTGAGTTTATTGTTTTTTTTATATAAAGCAGTCGTTTGTGTAATACAAACTGTTTCAACTATTTTTACTTTCCTTTGTTAATTATTTTGCGACTTCCTTAAGGATATCCTGTCAGGTATCAATGGTATATATTGTATTCATACAAAAGAATAAGAATTGGCTATATTTTTATATTTTATGCTTACGATGTCATTGTAGGACATTATTTTTGTGTATAACACTTTTAATAATCAAGTTATATTATAGTGGACTAGTCATTAATTATTATTACAAAAGTTATTTCTTATTTTATAGAAGCGTGTAAAAATATCAATAAAATAAATCAAACCGGTATTTTTAAATATGATTTCATCTTGTATTGTATAGCTTCAAATATTTTTTCTGTCTCTCAGGACAGTCTCGATCTCAGTATTATCTTATAAAAATATAATCTTGTGAATCATGATTTCAAAGTGTTCCGAGTGTTTTATTAAAACCTACATATTAATAGATTAAGAAAAATAAACACTTCGTTGCTGAGTATTCTTACTAAATAAACTATTTTTAGCCGTAAATTTAAAATATCATGGTCTTAAATATCTTATATATATTATTTTCTAAGTTAACAACTAAGGGATGCTGTTCATGACTTGCACTTGAGAGGGAACATGTACCTACCTGTAAATAATTGTTCATTATAATTGTACAGTGATCAGCAAAAAACTTATGTCTCACATAGGTAAGTAAATATAATTGGCATATTACAACAATTTAGGTTACTGCAACCATTAGTATAAATGTGTTCTTTGTGTGATTAAATATAGTGGTAGAACATAATTCTTCAATACCATGACTCTTCAGGTTTCTGATTTGCTCCATCTCGTTGATCATCATCATCAGACATGTATAAACACCGAGATCATTAAGTCCATATAAAGACGAAATAACTTCCATATAAACATTTTTTTTTTTTTTTTTTTATTTTTTTATTTTTATTTACAGACCCATTAAAATATATATATCTGCGATAAATGAATGGTATGCTTAAAAAATAAATGTCTTGTTACGTTGCGGTCAAACTAAGCATGACATCATGTGGCTTGTTTACAGCGCAGCTAGCAGCAGGACGGACAGAATATATGCGCATAATAATATATATATCTAACTAAATGCTAAATTAACTTCTGATTTTTTTTTTTAATATCACAAAATTCTGGATCTATGCTGAAAGGTTCCTTCCACAGACCATCCAAGGATGTAGGTATGACAGGACTATATATGTGAACAGTAAAAAATATATAAGCATTAGATTACAATATAGATAGTGATAAAATGTTGTTACACGTGAGCATTTAGTACCTACAGACGGATAACATACCTTGAGGGGGTGAAGTCATGATGATATCTAAACTTCTTTACGATATTGCAACATGATTTAAAGGTACTTGTGATAGGTTTTTACAAGTATTTATTATCACTGAGGAAGGGTCAATACCTCCACCAGGTGACGTCAGCATCGAAAGCTTTGCACTTAGTCACAACCTACCTCTCAAATACACATATAAGGTATTTACCTTTTATACCTCGTGACAGAGCATCAAAGTGGCCTCGTTTATGTATCATATACGGCTACATTATATATATTTTGGTGTTGTCTATAATGACAAAAATATACATGTGTTAAAAATAAGAGAGGAAATGCCTGCAACTATTCCTACTTTGTTACTTTATTCGATGTTAGTTATCTGGGCTTGTTTAGTTGTAAATTATATATAAATTTACAAGGAAATGTTAACTAATCATAGGATAATTATTAATGATTTAATCATTGAAACGTATTTAAAATACAGAACCAAATTTGGGAAATAAATACTTCTCGCAACTGGACCTTCAGATAAAAATTTTAATAAGTTATTTAAAAGAAAAAAAGGTTGAAAATAATTATTATAATAGGTTCTTATTAATTAAATATATAACCCTACTTGACTCATTATTTTTACATAAATGTTACTTTTTATTTTTTTGTTGTCGGTGGTCGTACCTGTGCGCTCGATTTGTTAAATCGAACTGAAATGAACGCGAATGGAGTAAATGCAGTCGCTAGTGTATTTATAATGAGCGTGTTGTGTGCGAGAGGGATGGCGCTAACTGATCTCACTCGCACACCATGATGTCATGGTATATTTTTGTAGACGCTCGCTTGCCTGGGTCGCAAGTCTTTAGTTAGAAACTATGAACTCCTTGACCGCCGATGGTATTGGTTTTTTGGTATCACTAAATAGACTGGGAAGTGGGAAAGAATCCCTCTATTTTGAGAATATACTTAAATAAAATAATAAATTAAAAAAAATATATAGCCAATTATCTCTATAATTAGAAGTCTATACACACCTTCGAATTGTAATTTAATGATATCATAATATAGTCTGTCGCTTAATTTTTATATTAATATTAATGTATTACATCATTCACATTGGCATTTGTTTTTAGCGTGTTCATGTGTGTGTGTGTGAATTAAATATATTTAGTAAGAACATTAAAATAGTATCAATGTACTACTAATTGGACTACTGGGCTAATTTATCCCATTTAACAATATAACATTTAACTTAAAATGTATGTTTATTGTAATATTAATATAATTACATCCTTATGGGTTGTCGGATACGTTTTTATAGTTCCACAGCTCTCTTAGATCGACCGATAAAGACGCCGAGCGGCCGGACCCTGATTGAATTACTACCACACTGACCTCATCGGTCATTTACGTTATATTTACGTTGTTTAATAACCAATGAACAATCAACGGATTATTCTCTTTGTTCTGTTTCCTTACGATTACTGCTCTAATGATTCTATCATTTAAAATACCATGGTACGTAATATTGATTATAATTAAACGTAATACATATTAATTAATAATAGTATGTATTACCCGTATATAGTAGTACTCGATAATTTTATAGTCATGGTAATAGAATCGAATCTAGGACTCATCAATGAACTTATTTAATGCTATCTAGTAACTGAATGAGCTGATATATTGTTATTAATTAATAAAAAATATATAAGAAAAATATATGGAATAAATTAATAAAATATTTTTTTGGCAGCGCAACGGGAAGGTGTCCTAGAGGTCGCAGGGTTGAGTCCTTTCCCGGTTGATATATATTTTTAATATTTTTGCTTATTTAAAATTTAAATTAGTTAAGACATGTCAAATGTCGTAACATGTTTATACCCATTTTGTTGATCGAGTTGTTTGCGCAGACGACTTAAACGTGTAGGGGCTACGTGTAAGAAAGGGGCTCGGGTTCGATTTCCGACAGGTACAGGCATGTTTATGATGAGCATAGATGTCTATGTTTCTGGGTTTCTCCATTGAATAAAAATTTATTTTGTGTATTTCTATGTAATAGTATCGTGTCTAACACCCTTAACACGAGTAAATAATTTGCTTACTTAGTGGTAAGATCAAAGTGTGTAATTTCTCCTGACATTATTATTATGATATTAATTACCTTCAACACACAATTGTAAACACAAACACACAAATTTATTGTTAATTTAAAAACTGTATTAATTTATTATTTAAAATCTGTTAAAACATATTAATTCTTAAAAGACCGCTTGTTTAGCGACTTTGCGTAGCAGACGAATAATTGTGTAATTTGTACGGAACTAAAAAAATAACCAATTGTGAAGTCAACAAATAGTGTCTTGTTATCTTATCTCCGAGGTCAAGAAATGACCTGTCTCGTCTCTCGCGTCAATAATGACTTATCAAATACTCCATGATTTTAATCACAAACAGTTTCTCTCTGCTCGATATCATTCTACTGTATTACTTTAAAATGATGAATATTTTTAAAAAAATATTTATTATTTTGTGTTACAACTGTGTGTTCGTTGCGCTCGACTATTCAAGAATATCTGAATGTGACTGCGGTCTCTTATCTCCAGTACTGACATGCGTTTCGTAAGATTATTTTTTAAGATCGACCATGTATTGTGTTAATGTGATATTATATTTTTGTGCTCCGTCATATTAGTGGGTATCATTATTTATGTATTTAATATCTATAATTATTAATATTAATTGTATATTACATAACCAACTTACTCCAAATCATATACAATAATATATACAATCAAAAACATTTAAATAACACACATCTTGATCATGTAACTAATGGCTAGCTGTATCCATAATTTGGAGTCTTTACTCTAGTTCAGGAGTTATGGAGGGTGCAGACGGACGGACAGACGGACAAATCCCTGATATTTATTTTAGTTTCTTTTATGATTCAACAGTAAAATCGAATTCAGGTTGAAAGTAATTTGTCAACTGTTTTAGCAATGCGATTAGTTATAGTAATGGTCGGTTATAACAATAATTGGGCAAGGATTTAAATACCGAGGTGTGAGAACCACTGTCCTTGTTCTAAATGACTCCAGGCTGCAGGAAATTAAATATTATTATTTACTTTAATAATTACTTCAGATACTTTTTGATGAACATTTAATGGATTTATAATTCGTGAAGATTAACTAAATTAACATAGTTAGATAGTTATTTGATTTTAAATTGTTGATATTTTGTAAAATTTTTGAAGTTATAGAGCTATTTGCTCTATAACTGTCTAAATCATCCCGCGGGTTCCGTAAAGGCTAACTAGAGATCAATTGAGAGTGAAAATATTTTTACACCACTTTCAGAGGTGTCGGAATTTAAACAAACGCGTATTATCAATTTCGGGTTCGATTCCCGGCGGAGACAGGCATTTATGTGATAAGCATAGATGTCTGTGTTTCAGGGTTTGGTCGTTTATTATATATATTCTCAGTATTTATATGTGTATTTCTATGTATTTGTATCGTTGTCTAACACCCTTAACACAAGCAAATAATTTGCTTACTTAGGGGTTAGATCAATGTGTGTAATTTGTTCTGATATTATTATTATTATTATTATTATTATTATTATCAAGAAGAATTGACGTCAGACTGCGGCCGGTCCTAAAACGTTTGCCAAATCCTTTGCAATTTGTTAAATTAACATTGCGCCAGACCTCAAATGAAATAAAAGTAGGTCGATGCAGACCATGCCGGCTTATTGACCTACGAACTTACATTACTTTGAGAATGATTTGACGTACCTTTTTATATACATTTAGTATAATTAAATATAAACTTTCACGTGGGAACTCTATGTCACAGTTGTCATTGGATACTAGGTGTTAGTTTATATTTTTTTCAGTTACCTACCTGATATCTAGACAGTTAGTGTATATATTTTTTTTTATAAGAATTATAGTCTAGATTCTAAATAAATATAAAATGAAAAAATAAATCAATACGGGCAGGGATTCGAACCCGTGACTTCTGGAAAATCGTTCCGTCGCTCTACGAATTAAGCTGATGGTCAATTGGTAGAGCGACGATTTTCATTCTATATTTATTTAGAATTTAAATAAGCTAAACATGGCTATACATGTTTATAGATATTAAAATATAGTCTAGATTTTTAAAATCACGGATTCTTTTTTTGTAATATCATGATTAATATGAAGTTGGTGGGAAGACAACTTTCACCATTCTATTATAGGTAAAGTTAATAACATTGTAATAGATGCGAGCCGTGAGTCGTGAGACAGTTAATGGTGCCAGGAGATCATATTCCATCATACCACATCATGATGGGAGGTCTTCGTTTATTAGAATCTTTATCATTAAATAATTAACTGACTCTGTTTCGATAATAGGAATATTATTTTGCCTTCGACTCCGTCCAAAAAATATACACCTCGCAACTTTTTTTCTCATATTTTAAGTTCATCTAAAGTTGTTAAGCAGCTTAAAACTTTCTTAGCTATTTATACTAGACGTATAAGATAGCTAAAAAGTATTATTATAATAACAGGGTATTATTCTACTTACGTATTATATAAAATAGCAGTCTTATAAGTGAATACTTAGTTACTAAGAAACGGATATACCTAACATACCTAATAGTTATCTACATTTTGTTACAGTTTCTTTTTGAACTTTAATTTCACAGTAATTATGTTATCTTTTTCGCTTCCTTTAGTAACCTGAGTCCAAGAATTTGTTTAGTCTCCGCTGAGACAACAACCTAATAATATCCAGTAGCACTTTGATATAGAGTCTTGTTCCCTTACCTGTCGAACACTGCTGAAAAAAATATATAAAATTAAGTGTTTTAAATATTCAATAATTAATTACATTACAAATTATATCAGTGTATAAAATGTAAACAAATTTCAGTAAAATAATAATCAGAACAATATGGACACTAAAGATTTTGGGAGGTCAGTAAAAGATAAAATGCAATGGTATAGGAGACTTGTAATTTGCAATTAAAGATAATAACACATACATAGGTATTTATTGTATTGTTAAGTTATATCATATCGTTTGTGTGAAGTAGTTACAGGTTACAAAATATATTTTACAATATGAAGCAAAACAATCTCAAGGCATATCTTTAATTAGACAAGTGCTATGCGAATTGATCTTTAACTGTATATAAATAAAGTGTATTTTTGCAGGGAGGTGGCGCACGCTTGGGAGTGCCGCATCGGTCCGCCCGACTGTCCGGCGCCCGCGCACCGAGTACAGAGTCTCTTCAACGATATCGAACTGTATCCAACTAAGACGCAGGGTGAGTTTATAAAATATATTTATTAACAATATGATTTCTATATAGAGGTTGCTTATGTTGTGTACATTATATTGTGATTTTTAAATTTATATAAATATAGAATGAAAAATATACCGATAAGTTCAATTGGTAGAGCGACGGGACAGTTTCCCAGAGGTCGCGGGTTCGAATCCCTGCTCGTATCGGTTTATTTTTCATTCTATATTTATATTAATTTAATAAGCTTAACATTGCTATACATGTTTTAAAGATATTAAAAAAAAATATGATTTTTTTCTGTCGAGTGCTAGGAATACTTTATAAAGTGAACTTTACAAATATAAAGTGAAAACTATTAACCAAATATTTATGGAATACAATACTGTATATAGAAGTTCATCTAGATACAGTTCTGCCAGTACTTTGATAATTGTCTGAGGTCAGATCTTTATAACCAGACATATTTAAAAGTTGTATTATTTTAGATCGTAATCAACACCGTTTACTTTATCGACCGATGACGTCAGCGATAATGAAGCTAGTTATTATTAGAATGTACTTTGCAATATTAACATTTCGGCAGTCCGCTCAAGTAGCTACTAATTACAACCCGGCCAAGTGTTTGAATTATTAAACAAACAGACAAACAATATTCGTAACATATAAAAGTTATTTCTTGTCATCAATTCACTTTTAAACGTTTTTAAAAGCGTTCTTAATAAAGTTTTTAAGTCCTTATTAGATGTTTACTAGGCAGTCCTGGTATCATGTATCCAGTATACATGGTAGTAAATTACACCGCAGTTATACTCTATTTAACTAACGTAGTATATTCTTTAGTCCAAGATCACACCTTTCGATATCTTATAAGTTAAAACCTAATCATTCAAAGTTATATATGAAGTGAGTGATGAGTGTGTGGGTGTTACTCACACCATCATGCTTCAGTCGTTATTGACCGCCAACGCTTTTTATTACAATGCACACTGATTTCTATTTAAGAATTCGTGAAAATGTCTAACTCACATATATAATTTATCACAAATAATTATTAATACATTCATTAAAATGATTTTTTTTATAGCATGATACAAGATCTATTTGTCTAAATCACAATTCCATTCTTAAATATATATATTCCTATAAAAGAGAAAGTATGTATGTATGTTCTGGATAAACTCCGAAACGGTATGACCGATTGTAACCAAATTAGAATTCAGAGGATATTTAAATTGACCTAGCGGGTAATCCTGTAAAGTTTGGTGACGATCTGAAATTTTTTTATTGAACAGTGACAGTTTTTTTACTACTGATATTGTTTTTTAGATCAAACTATTTAAGGTCAATTATAACATCATGACGCTTTTCCATGTACAAGCTAGAGAAACGAGTAGAAATGAAATTCAGATTGAATCATAATTATTATCGCGGTGGATAATTCTAAATAAATTAATTCTTATATTTTTTATTCTGTATTTCGAGTTAATACATCTTTAAATTAAGCCCGGCAAAGCGGGCTGGATGTTCTAATATAAAATAAAGAACGTATCAACAGGAACAGGACTTGAACCTGCGACCTCAGGTATACCCACGTCACTGTATGAATTGAGCTACAGTGTAGGAAGGTAGGAGGTTAACTACGTAAGCTAATTGTAACGTTCTTTGAAGCAGTAAGTTACTCACTATTCTAGATCCTTCTAACACTAATTATTATAACAAATACGTAGAATATCTGTCGATTATTTCAGATAATAATCTGCGTCACTTCTGAATCATCCTGTACGTCCTAAAATTACACAATCGGTCGGTGTTTTATTCTTCAAATGTTTTAATTAAAAAAAATATTATACTACTTGTAAAAGTCGAGGCTGTCCAGATAACTGTCACCGGTGTTTTTATCAGAAGTGTTTGCCTTTTTCTATTATCTGATATGGATAATATTTCCTGTTGGTTCAATTAAATTAACGATCAATGCAGAATTATTTTTTTAATTTAATTTTGATTTATCTAGACTCTAGGTGATGTTGTGTCTGTCTGTCTTCTATTAACTTTATTTTATTAGTATATACTTATTGATTTAAATATCTAATTTATTACTCTCGTGTTGCTTTTATGTATTATCTATTTTATCACCGATGTATACTTATAATAATAAAACTAATAAAACTGCAACTAGCAATAAAAAATCCAAATGTTAGTTTATTTAGCCTTAAAAAAGCTCTAGATCTGGAATACTTATGCAAGTATTCCAGATCTTATAGAATAAAATTATAAATATCTATAATAATAAATATATATATATATATATATATATATATATATATATATATATATATATATATATATATATATATATATATATATATATATATATATATATATTCTGTTCGTTTGTATATTCTTGTGAACAAAATACTGGTTTTCATTGTTCGACTATATAAAGTCTGGTGCAACAAGTGTAATTTATATTTTAGGGAAGAAGTCTACATTGTTAATTAATTTAACAGATCTGCTAATATAAGAAAAATATATATTTTTTCTAATCTCTCGAACATGTTGAGTTTTAAAATAATTTGCTGGGCCAAAAAAAAATTTTAGCCCATTTAATGAGCAAGGCTATTTAAATCCTGAAAAATTTAAGAAAATAAGACCTACTAAAACGCGGATAATACTTTAACATTTTTTCCTAATCCGTACATCCGTCCATCAATCAATCCTCATAAACTTTCTCGTTTTTATTGGTACCTATTAGTGTTTTGTTTTTTGTGACTTCGATCAGTAATTAATTTAATCTCCCCCCTTCAATAGTCCATGCGAGTGAAGTCGACGACTGCAGTTAGTATACAATATATATTAATTCTCAGATAGTTCTTACTAGATCTTACGAAAAAAAATATCACAGTTAACTTCTTAGATTATTGTGAGACAAATGATAATTTTATAAAACATTTAAATGTAACTCAATCAATATTTACTTAAAACTATCAACACGTGTCTAAATAATGTTACGTAAACACTCAAAATAATTATAAAATTTTACAGCACAGATGTTGTTAATCTCCAAGAATAAACTAAATAAAAACTACTAGAAAAATTATTATATTAATTTTAATAATGCCATCATGTCACGGCGGCCAACTCTAGCCCTTAACAAGACGTAAACCTTGAAAAATAATAACGACATTTATTTATAGTAATCTAGTACGTACAGTTTTATGCTATAACGATAATAAATAACGATTAATAACACGCAACGATTGAAACGTAACTGTAAATAAATGAGCAATACGATTTTTATAATGACTAAGAAACCTAACAGGAAGAACACATCCATCACTCGTTCAGAAATTCCTATTAGTATTGTTTTTTTGCTTTAAATCATGTGTTATATTAGGAGGTGACGTGCTTATTTTTTAATGAGAAAAATATATTATTCTAGTCTCTATCTGTACATATAATATCAATAAGTAAAGATGGTATTTATTTTACAGTTTTTGAAATTCTTGTCTGTTGATTTCATCGAGAAAAACAACGGTTTTTAATAAATTTAATATAGTGTAGTTTTTCAACATAATGGTTTAGACTAAAATTTTCTCATTTTTAATGTAATTACATTTTTTTAAGATAGATTATTACTTTCTTCAGAGGGAGCAGACAAAGACACTGAAAACGGCTAGTTTTATAAAAGTTGAAAATCTTATAGTGTCATAAAATACAATTTATGTGAAATGTCCATTTGATTTGATTGCATCGTTCAACAATACACATGTCATTTATAACAATTTACGAGTATGGGGTCGTAGGGGTTACGCTCTATTGTCTATTTATGAATCATTAATTTAAAGAATTATTTACTTTACGATACTAGTTTACACTCACTACAATAAGCAGTCAGTAACATGTCTATGTGTGTTGTTGAACCATTGACAATTACTAATATAACCCTAAGGAATTGCTGGTGAGGGTGACAAATGGGTAATTTGGCCTAACTGCGTATTCGAATACGTGTCCACAATATTGGTAAGGTTACCTCGTTACCTACCTGGTGCCGAAGTAAGTTTGATTTATTTATTTCGTATTTGACCACATATAAACATTATTAGTATGTTTCGACTTTCAATTACATTGAAAAACCCAGATCAAATCAAATATTATATTATTATATTTACATATACTATTATAAGAACTTAAATGATAACAAATTTAAATAATACAAGACTCAGTAGATTGTAAAGTCAGTTATTTTGATGGAAAATAATGTATATTTTATTATAAATAATTGTAAACACTTCCTTCCTACTAGCACATGTTATAACTTCTTATGGCTTCCTATTTGATATTACTGATAAAACTGCTTGGTTTGTTCAATGAGCACCTGATAATGTTTATTGAACGTATTACCTTGGTTTAAGTTATCATAAACTTAGTTAATGATAAGATAACTTTGAACCCACGCGGGTTTTATGTCATTCATTATCCTGAATATCTGAAATTATAAGGAAAGGAATAATCTTTGTAGCGGAATGAAATTCTGGATTAGAAGTATCCTCTTAACAGGGGTAGTTGAAAATCACTTTGATATTTTTACCCCCTTATAATAATTATGATACTTAATTATAATTATTGATTGTATTTTATTGTATATAAACAGAATAAATAAGTAAATATAGACGCATTTTTGTCGCTTGTTAACAGATTGTCAAATTTCCTATCTGTTAAACATTTTTGGCTATTTAGTATGTATAGAGAACTATCATAGCATTAATTATAATAAAGACTGTTGCAAATAATAGCGGTGATCTGTCTGAGGAGGTTTACGTTAGTAGTAGCCAGCCAGGTGTAGCGCGGTACTCTATGACCTCATCTATTGCTCACCTACCGATACCTACTAATACCTACTGATACCTACTGATACCTACTCGTCACGGTGGAACGACCCCAAGTACCGCGCTGTATTTATTGACACTTTTTAATTAAAATTAAAAGTGGCCAGTCATTGATTTTAATTTAATAAATTGAGCGTCACTTAGATACTCATTTTGAAGTGCGATATAAAAGGTTTTTATTTTTTAACTATATATTAGTCAGTACTTAATCAGAAAGCTGTTGTTTCTTTAAAATTATATATTGTAATGATTCATATTTTTATAATCGATTCAATAATGTAATCAGAGTTTGTTAGGTTGATTATATTTTTATCAATGACTGTATGAATTTAATTATCTATAACATTTAAAATCCGACGATGACTTGCATATAATAATAAAATATATATTTTGAAAAGATTTCGTAATTATCACATTATACAGTAACTACATGTTACACTCAGCTGCTGATTGCTTGAGAGTCAACTATTTCCATATTAGTACTGAACTTCGAATGTAAAAACTAAATGACATTACTCACATGTAGGTACTCATATGTTTTAGTAATTATGTTGATGTCATTTATATACATAATGAACAATATTAATTATATTAATATAAAACTCTGTACATTACTAATTAATAATGTCTTTTATACAAATATAATGTGTTTTATTGAATAAACTGTAAAAGACATTAAGTTCCGTAAGTACCGGGAGTAAATAATAAACACCGCATCCTTATATGTTTTGACTAGCTGTGCCTGCGACTTCATACGCGTAGATTACGATTTTGATAAAACGTACTTCAAACTGGTAATCAGCAATGGTACAACAATAAGAGATTATTAACTTCTTTATTTGTTAACCGATTGTTAAAAAAAAAACACAAAATGTAAAATGAATCCCATGCAAATATATTCCCGAAAACTGAATCCAAATAGATTAATCCGTTTTTGAGATGACCATGCACAAACCTACAGACAAATTGAAAAACTATTGTTTTGGGTTATAAAGGCTATAAGGGCACTTTATGATATTGTTTTTTAATATTTTCCATGTACAGATATGAATCAGTGACAATTTTATTATATGTATAGAAGAACAGTTTCAATATTATTTATAACACATATTATTATAATATTTTGTCTCGTAACAGACAGTCGATGCATATATTTTTTTCAATAAATAATATTAGTTGTATTATTATTGTTATATAATGGAAACTATTTTTTATTAACTTCAAAGTTATTAAATATGTTATAAATGTTATAATCGTGTATTTTTTTGCATATAACTGTTAATAATTTTAAATGCCTTATATATTTTTTTATTATAATATTGTTACTACAACTTAACTTATTATTTTATATTGTTGTAAGGTAAGAATACGAAGAAGATAGCCACAGCTTGAATAAAATAAATAATAATCTAAGATATAAAAATTAAAAAACATTTAAATATTTAAATCAATTCCAAGTACGTAATTTATTAAAGGAAGTGAACGTTTGAGACTCTTTATAAAATAAAATATATTAATTACATTAAATACCACGTCTCAGACTCGTATCACACACGGATATAGCTCTGACAGAAGTAATAAAAATATGTATTACATAATGGTACATACATACATACATACATAATAATAGTACATGTCACTACTACGATTGTAGTTAATGTATTGTTTACTATGAACTGACTTGTAAAATGATTATTATCTCTTCGGTATTGTTATCGTCTTGTGGGGTATAGTAAACATAATAACCGTTCATTACTTAATATGTATTATACTAATTTAATTTAAATTATCTATATGTATATGTTTTTATGTTAATACTAGATGTTGCCAGTGACTTCGTCTATCGGTCACCACTTAAAACCTATCTATACATTTTTATTTTTGATTATAACCCAAATATATTTTTCACGCTTTTCCTTGTCAATGAGGGAATTTTGTCTTCTATAACCGTACGAAATTGCATTGAAATCAAGTTCCTAGTAGTTTTTGTGTATTGAGTAATAAACAGACAAAAAATACGAAAAACTAATGTTTTCAGTTCTGCGTCACGTCACGTAAAAAATATTAAAAACATATATATTTTGCCCTGTTAATATTTTATTATAGGTATAGATTATGATACACAGTGGACTGATTCAAATATATACAAATAGGACAATTGTCGTAGACTGTAGGGAATGGCTTCCTGGTGAACAGTTATTTTGATAGTATGGACAATTCTAAGTCTTCTTATAGGATATTCACCCTTGCAATTAAGTAGGATTACTTAACTGTATTATTCTGCGTTGTAGTGTAGCCTGTTTACTAACACTTGCATATCTATCTAATCGATTTTTAAAATGTAAATGAGAAATCTGTGATCTGGAGATTATCAGCTACATCACATTCAAAAACGATCTAAAATCGATTTTAAAATCTTACTACACATACTTCTATTTTACAGTAAATACAAGATAAAAAGTTGTACAAAGTACCTACAGTACAAGTAACATACACTTATGTACATTACATTACTATGATAGGATACTTGATATATTATTATCTTAGTTATTATGGCATAATTAGTTTTTATAAGATTTTAAATTTTGATTTCAATTTAGTTGTAATTTTAAATATTTTCTTTTTGCAACAATTTAACTCCAATAACTAAATTTAACTGATTTGCTTTTATATTTTTTCTCAAAGAAATATTATTTTTTATGACGGGTTGTTGTTACTGGTTGCGTGTGGATTGTGGATGGAGGGTTTTCCTCAATTGCTCACCCTTTTGATGAGTTATGAGACATTATTTTCGAGGAATAATGAACACCAGGAAATAAGGAATTTAACTTTGAACAGGTCATGACATGTATATTTGTGGTTCTATAAATTAAAAAATAATTTGTTTAATCGATTACGAAAAAAAACAATTATAACGATACCACCTTCATCCGTGACGTCACCATTTCCAGAAGATAACAAAAAAAACTTGAGTGAAGAACTTAGCTAATTGATAATATACCTACCTA
Source organism: Napeogenes sylphis (assembly GCA_959347405.1). Taxonomy (NCBI): domain Eukaryota; kingdom Metazoa; phylum Arthropoda; class Insecta; order Lepidoptera; family Nymphalidae; genus Napeogenes; species Napeogenes sylphis. The sequence goes on from OY365776.1 coordinate 27,905,993, forward strand.
TATTTATGACTAAGCCAATGTATCATAGCGAAACCAAATATGTTTTTATTATAATAGTTAAAAATATTGTGTATTTATCTTTGAAATTAAAGTCCCTTGTTGGCTGGGAAGACTGGGAGTTTTTGATTAACTTATAGTTTTCCTTATAAGACATATTATTCTAATGTTATTTTTTTGTTTGTTACAGTTTTTGAGATGCTAGTTTGCGCTCGTCAGTGTGCTCGCAGGAAATCATTAATTCTGACGTTTGGAGAATTTTGTGTTTTCGCTGCGGAACTCAGACGCTGTTCAAGACAAACGAGACAGTGAGTACATACTTATATATAATATATTAAATAGCTCTAGTTTTACATATAAACATAAACGGTTTGTTGTAAATTTATATCTATTATTTGATCATCTTCTAAATTTATCATAGTACTGAGGTGACTTTAATGACCGCTTATAATAACACTGATAGTATAGCGGGCATCTCGGTGATGTGCGTATAGAGTCTTGGCAGTCACACAAGTTGTGGAGATGCCGACCTGGGAGATAATAACCTTATAGTGCGGCTTTCCATACATATAATAATAACTGAATATAGTGTCGTAATTAGTGTCCTCAATGTTCGCTTTAAGTACAAAGTTAATTCTGTCGATGACGTTCGCAATGGCTCCGACACTGTAGGTACGTGCTCTTGAACCAAACAGCGTTCAGCGGTCCCACCGACATCGCCAGCGCCGCGTGCGTTGACCCTTGAATGTCGTATAAAATGTTGGTCATGAACTGAATCACGCCTGAAACGACTTGCATTTTGTATAGTATCAAACTATAGAACCTACATCGACCTTTATCTTTATTGGTTGGTATTTATCACACTTCTAATTCGTATTTTTGTCTTTTGTTAACAGAACATCAAATAAACCAGATTCACCCGTGAGAAGCGTAGACAAGGAAGCCATTTGCAAATATGTTAACGGTAAGAATAAAGAGTTTCTTTCAGCTCATCCTTACTACCGTTCATCATCTCACTAAATAACTGATGTTGGCAACGTGCCTGCTGTCTGTTTTGTTTTGTATTCGCAACGTAATTTTAGGTCGAATGCTCGTTTGTCATATCCCTTTGTTGATAGTAATCTTTTATATTTATCTAAAGTTCGTTGACAATTATTCTACTACAACTTCGCTTTATCACTGTCTGTTGGAAGGCGAGTCTTACGTAATATGTATGTTACGTACATGAGTGTTACGGAAGACGTAGCCCTGTTGGCTGTCGGTGAGATACGAAGAGTGATGTGACTAACTTTCCGCACGGTACCAATCCAGAAATACTCCGCAGCGGCATCCCTGATCTCCGTGCGTTCAGAACATAAGTTCAGTGTCACTGGGCCCACGCTGCGTCCACCTGTGGGAATGAAGTTATTAAGCGTGACAATATAATTTGCAAAGCGCAGTTTATCTCGAAATGACAAACCCTTACAAAGGCTTCCTCTCCCAGGCTATTTGAAAGCAATAAAACGGTTTCGTGCAGAGATTTTCAAAAGAACCAAATGCAATTCATCACATCATATGTGTTAAATGATTGATTGAAGTTAAAGTTAATTGTAAAACTATTAAGGCAATATAAGGCGTGATTTCACTAAAAGAAGGGAGCGAGTGCGAGGCGCTCACTTTGATTAATAGTCTCACATTTGTTTCGTTATTTCGAATATTAAATTACGCATTGCAAAGTGTAATGGACGTTGAGATCTTTTAAGGGGGGTTACTCATTAAATAAGATTAACATATCATTGAAATAATATAATGATATCTGGTAAAATTAATAGTATATTACGTTATGTAAATTTACGTACAATATATAACATACAATATATACTAAGAACAGAATCATGTGATGAGACATGTTTGGCGAAAACAATATATAATTCCTACGACAAATGTTATGATCAGTGGCTTAGGAATTTAAACTGGCTGCAGGGAATCTGTTAATTTGTGTCATCTTGCGGCGCATCTTTGTTTATTTAATATTTTTATTGGCTGTTTCAAGACCACTACACCAATAAAAATGTCGTCACAATGTTAGACGTGACAAAGTGTCTTAAAGACAATGCATGTGGTTGTGATTTATAAAACGAGTATGTATTACACTACGACAATAATAAAAATAGTAGAAAGAATTAATCTCTTCGTACACTGCTGTGCAAGTATCTCATAGTATGTTTTTCTGACCAACAACAACCTGAAGCTACACTTCTCTTACCACCAAGGAGGTAGTAGCAACATCTATAATATAAGAAAAAGAATTAACCCGATCATATCCTCCAAATACAAAGAGACTTTTATTTGGTGTTGGTCCCAGACTCACGTCACCGACGATTTGAGGATAAGAGTGATTGTTCCATACACGGTGTATGAGTTATGAAGCTTGGTGTATGGTATATAGCATTGCGATAGTCACCAAGATATTGTGCACATCGAGTATCCGGTTATTGATTCTGTTGCTAAGCACAACCGTTAATATAATTATATTGTAATTTTAAGAAAGAGATAAATAAAATGATTAGAATTAAATTTAAATGTTTTATATAAAGTTTTAATTAATTTCGAATATATAATTTAACCCATCTAAGTTATTCGTCCGACCGGCAAGTGAACAGGTAGACGGACTGATGACTTTAACGATGACTCAATGTTTTAATAATTTAAATAATTTATATTATTTCCTTAAATGTCTAAATTAAACATTTTTCTCTTTAATCAGTTCCGGAACTTTTTCTCGATACGTTTTATCAGATATAACGACCGCCTGTAGGAAGTCAATAAAAAATAAAACATAAAAATGTACTAAATTGTATAAAAGCAAGGGCTTGTAATAATTCTGACGTCATAAGTCATGTGTGTATTTTTCTTCTTAAAAGATTAGTCAGTTTAGTTAAGGTGAACCGAGTGTCTGGAATGATCATTAGCAATTGTCAAACAATGTGAATTTTAGTCTGTTTCCGCATAATCCTGATACGTAAAGGTAAACAAACTTAAATAAACGACAGGCGTGGCCTTCCTGGTTCTTCCGTACAAACTATAAACAGACTACGGAAACGCTATGATGAACCACGGACAGACCACCACTAAAACACATCTAATTATAAACTATATTACATTTATATATATATATATATATATATATATATATATATATATATATATATATATATATATATATATATATATATATATCATCAATGATTCTGCACTTTAATATATCAAATTAATAGTTTTTTGTTTTGAGAAAAATGATTGCCGAATGAAAGCTTTTTATAAGGTGTCAATGACTCCGTTTTGTAAAGTGTGTGATTTGAATTAGTTATAATAGTCAAAGACATTAAAATAATTTTATTTTTTTTTACTTTTTGAAATTATGCATTGAGTAGGTACTGAAGGGTTTGATTATGTGTATAATAGAATCTCTGTGCGTTATTATTATATTTTGGTTTGTTTGGTTACATTGACACTGGTTGTTCAGTCTTCTATTTACGAATTAATCACATGACATTAAAAAAGGTTTATATAAAAAAATACCTAACAAGGCAGGAAATAAGCTGAAAATCTTAATAATTTATGACGTTATTTTTACTCAGTGAATATAATTTAAAATACAAATATTACATATAAAAGAAGAGGATAATATTAATTTAATCTTGAAGCCTTTGTATAAATATCAATAACACAAAAAAGGGTTAAAGTTGGAAGTGTATTTTAACATGTCAGGCAAATAATATTACGTGATTATTGATTAGCCATTGTATTATTTTAGAGATTCATATTAATGTCAATATTCATAATATAATATTCCATTCATATAACATTTAATAATAGTCACATCACTAACATGAGTACTTCAAGTATGTTTTGAATCGGTAAGTGATTTAAGATAATAACTGGTTAATGAGATGGATGGTCGTTATGATTATTGTGTGTCATGTCTTTGTAGTGATGTAGAAATAACGGAATATTTTAAAATGCGGAATTGGCTAGCAGTCGGACGTAGAGTTGGCTGCCGCGACGCCAGTTGGCCGTCGACCGTCCGCTGGGACACCGCGTACCGTCGCGATCGCTAAGAAACAAACGCAGCCATGCCGCCTACCACCATGATAGTGCCCTGTGCGTCTCCGATACTCGTAAACATTATTTATTTAATTATTCCGTTTTAAAATAAAAACAACACCCCTGCGGTCATACGGCAAGGTCCATATTCATTGTTGGCTAGTATATTGTTTCATTGAGTGCTGTGAATACGTTTACTACAAATCGTGTAGATTTAAATACAAGTTCCTTACATGTGTGCGCAGGTGGAGCAAGGGATGATCAGTGTTTGTTGATCGGCAGTGTTTACGTTACTATGTTGGCATTGAATGTTGTTACCGAATTGGAACGTTTTATGTCTCAAAATTTACCACATCAACATCTCTATCATTCCATACTTGAAGCAATTTGTATTAAGTCAGTGACATTATTGTTTGCTTTTACAATTTAATTCGATTCCAATGTTATGTTTAATTGGTTGAGTTCTTATCGACGTGTTTTGAAACGATCAGTTAACCAGTAGGTGGTTTATGTAGCCCAAGAATTCGACGTGTTACCGGCCCACGCTCGGTCCATCCATCAGTACCCTGAGCCAGGTTACACCGACTACTCACCTGAACAGTACACTTTCTAAATGAAGGTGTATTGAAACATTAGTCACTGATATTTTTAGCAATCTAAATACGGTACATGCCTTCCGGGTGATGTTCAATGTTGAATTATTTTTTAATAAAAATACATTGCTAACTCTCACTCTTGATATATCGATAAAGACTGTGGCTCTGCTACTCGTAACGATGAAGTATTTAATTAAATTTTACATATATTAAAATGTTATCTCTAATAACTATTTATACATGACATATACACAGACCACTTATTGACGATTTTTTGCGTTCTACAATACTATATGACAATAGGGTCACTTATTCATACTTACGTACATATTAAATGACAGATGGTTAATATTATTCAGAAACAGTAAAAAACAATCACCATTGAGGAGACAATTGTATTGTATACATGGCTCTATTCAAGACAGTGACGTAGACTTTACCTTAGACACGCTAGTTATTGTAGAGTTTGAAAGATATTTTTGTACACGTAATTGTGTGAATTGTTGTTTATTCCGTATAATATATAGAATTGTTTGTTCTTTACTATCTGATAATAAAAGAAAAAATAATTAGGATATGTGATAATAATAAATAATAATTAGGATAATGTTTATAGCATTAAATGTAAAATAAGTAAATAGGTAACTTTTAATTAAATTAATCAACACTTGATTGTAAAATTTCAAGACCTTGTACATTTATACAGTGTTTGTTTACTTCTTTTGTAGAAAATAGGAAATAAAAAAAAATATCAAGTCACTTTGATAAGTAACTAAATTAAAATACATAGTTATAAAAACATTTTATAACATTTTTTTATTAAAACGTATACATAAAAATCAAAGCAATAAATTATTTAAAGAGAAAAGAACAATAGCATATTATAATAATATAGAGGCGTCAATGTATTCCTAATGATTCGTGATGTAGAGACAGAACGAACGCTTTCACACTGATGTGAGAAATAACTTATCACGAACCTCGCTCTGTAGAAGAACATGACACAACCTATTGACAGTTTTTGTTTCATCAATGAATATTTAAAGTTATGTTGTTTGTATGAAAACAGATAGTTTTACGAAATGTCGTAGACCCCAGGTGAACATCGAAGAGGTAGAGACGTAAAGTGATATTTAAAAATAACTCATAATTCATGGTATCCAATTACCTTCTTGATAAGTAGAAATATTTCCTCGAAATACAGCGCTACTTTAAAGAAATATAAGATATACATACTTTTATCAATAACAATCATGTGAGATAAATGTGTTAGTACTGCATATATATAGAACATAGTTAGTTATTTTATTATGTTGAAGAGCGTATTGCGTCACACGGGATCAGAGAAAAACATTAAATATCAATAGAGATTTCTAATTATATATTTATCAAGGGATGTACAATAATTTGTTATCAGGTACAACTTGATTCTTCCAATAACTTCCGCCGCATAAGACTTTTCCGTTCCAATTAGAACGTATTTCGCTCTACATGAACCAGGGTCTGTAACTAATGGTGTGCCGTGTCGCAGGCAGCGAGGCGTCGCCACCTCCCTGCGAGGTGTTCCTCGGCGGCTCCTGTAACCCGACCACATGGAGATCAGACATCGCCATCCCCATGCTCAAGAAGATGGGCATTACATATTTCAATCCCGTAAGTATTCTTACAATAGTCCACTTTGGCAAATTACTTATAGTATAAGTAATTCGCCATGTTAAACTTGTTTAAATTTATATAAATATAGAATGAAAAAAAACCGACACGAACAGGGATTCGAACCGGCGACCTCTGGGACGGAACGGGACAGATTCTCAGAGGTCGCGGGTTTGAATCCTTGCCTGCTAAATAAAGGAGAATTCAAAATGCAATTAAGTTACCAAGATAAATAACAAAATAGTAATATTAAATCGTATAGTCTAATTCATTAGCTCCGTAAATTTTGTAAATACACCATCGTCAACGTACTTACAGCGGTCCCCCGACGCAACGACTTTAATAATGACATAATAATATTATTTTTATCCTTTTTAGACGTCTCTTTGTATCGGGGGCTTATTAAGTTTAATTTACTTTTTCATTCTATATTCATATAAATTTACAATATACATTATTTAATACAGTTCATTAGTTTGTGAAAAGTATTTTTAACGGTTTACAGTTTTAGAGAATTATTGAGTGTTTTCATAACTAGTCTTATGTAGCTTTTATCAAAACTTGTATCTTATAATTTTTTTATTTTTATAACCACTCAATATCGTTCAAACCAATTATTGGTGACCAACTATTCTCCAACGTGGGCAACACCAACATCAATTTTATTGTGACAATTTGAATATTTATAACAACATTCCATAACTGGTTAGCGAGTAAAAAAAAAAACGAAAAGGCCAATGGAGCCATATTTATTATATGTGTGTTTGTTAATTGTCACATTATATTTACAAATATTAGTGCCGGGATATACGGAGATAGTGCATGTTCCTTAAATATTCTTCTAGTAAGAGACGTGATCATGTTATAAATTTTAATGTCACTCGATATAACACGTTTTATTAATAGTTTAGAGATACAACGAGATAACATTTTAGACCAATACTCTAAAAGGAAATTTGATGTTACTTCTCTATCATAAAACATTTCAGAAGTTTTGAGACGTAAAATTTGTAAATCCCTGCATTCTGTAAACTTAGATATCTCTCCCCAGCAAGTGGACGACTGGTCTACGGAGCTGATCGAGGTGGAGCATCGCGCGAAGGCCGAGGCCCGAGCGCTCCTATTCGTCCTGGACAGTGAGACGCGCGCCGTCGCCGCCTGCGTCGAGGCGGCGCACCTCGCGGCCGCGCCAAGGGACCTGCTGCTGGTGCTGCGACCCTACTCGCGGCACCAGAACATCGGCCGGGAGACCATATCTGACCTGTCAGTTCGCACGACGTAACCTCACGCACCTAAGAATAAAAGTGTGGAAAGTAAACCGAAGTCTCGATTCGCAGAGAGTACGTGGAGCTATCCAGAGCCCGGGCGACATTACAGGAGGCGGTGGAGCGGCGCGGGCTGCCGGCCTTCACAGACATCCCGGCGGCCCTGCGCTGCGCCGGCGCCGTGCTGCGGGGTGCGCGAACACACCCGGCGCACCCGCGACACTCGCTGGGACACACCATCCTGCGACTGAAGCGCGCCTTCGACGCGGCGGGCGGGCGCGGGGCACGGCTGCCTCGCGCGCGCGCGCTGGAGGCGCTGCGAGACGCCACGCGCGCGCGCAGTGACCGCGCCGAGCGCTGCCTGCCCTCGGGGACCGACGCCGTCGACTTCGAGACCTTCTGCGCCGCCGTGGCTGAGCTGGCGGCCGACGCTGGTAACTATTTCGACCATCCCGTTACCTCGCCGCGAGAGACCGTTTGTCCACGTCGAGTTAATACGATTACTCGGCGTCCGTGCGTGTGTCGTAAAGCTGTCGTGTGTCGTAGGCTCCCCCGCGCCCCGCCCCTCGTCCGTGTCGTCGATGGCGTCGCGCGTCCGTCGCGCGTTCCGCTCCCTTCGTGATTTGCTTTCGTCGTCTCCTCCGTCGTCGGGTGTGTGTGTTTGTTTGTTTGTTTGTACGCTGACATGCGCTTTCCGTGGTGAGGCTACCTATGCGTATCGTTACGACCTCGACCTTATAATTTTTCAATATCTAGAAGTCGACCTGTTACTCCAGAGATATCGACAATTTAGGCCTACAAAGTATTTGCATATTTTGTTATTGTAACGGTTTTTTCTTTAACGTAATAAATGTATTTTAAACATTATAATTACATATACGAAGTTGAAACTATTTTAAAGTCTTGTGATCTTATCTAATTTATATCGAAGTAACTTATCAGTACTCGATAATGAAACCTTTCTTCTCAATACTGTACCTATATTTTGACGTACGTGACGTACGAGATGATGCCGATGTTTTATCTGATATCCTACTTTTTCCAATATTTTATGACGGCGATGTTATCGGTCGTTAAACTGTGACTTAATAAAAAGAAATATCTATTATTTTTGTCAGTTCGACCTTCATAACTATATCACTATCAAGTCGATTATAAAGATAATTATCTATCTATCTATTTTATATATATACCACGTCGGTGAAAACAAAGTTAAAGTTAGTAAAAATTAGCAGTTAATAGGTTTATTAATTGGAAATATAGTCCTTATTAACGTCAAACTATAGTCCATGGACAAAACCGACAAAGACCTTTGTTATTTATATGTATACTTATATAAACATTAAGAAAAGAAAAAACCGAAGTTACTATGTCGTGACGGTTCGTGTAGGAAGCCATTACTCATGTAAATATTTCATTAGTTTCACTATTGCGTTGCTGTATTCTTTGTTTATGTTTCGATTTATTGGAGATAATTTTTGATATGGTAATTCGACGTAACATCGCTAATCTTATCTGCTTCCGAGACAATCATACCTCATCCTTCACTCTGTGAGCACTCTGACGATCGCTGCGTGTGATTTTTATTTTGGCATCTTGTAGATTTTCAATATCGTTCAACTAATATAATCTTTTTTTGCTGTACATTTTTTACGTTGTGATATATATTTTGTAAGACTTTTTTTGTGCTTTGAATTTGCATTAATTTAAATCAATGTGTAATTTTTTTATTTTATTTTTATTGCTTCCTTCTTTCCTCTATACGAGTAAAGCATTTCAAGGATTTTCCAACCCGTTTATTTTTATATCTGTTTTCGTGTCGTGTTTAAATAACGAAGAAGTAATTATTTACATTTCGAGATAATTTTTGCTGCCTACGAGTAACAAAAAAATATGATCGTCAGATTACCGAAACGGTCGAGAGGATCGATCGGAGCGGCCCGAGGAAGACCTCGCAGCGGAGAGGACCTCCCTGGACAACACTCTGAGGGCACACAACCCGCGCCTACGAGCGTACGGACAGAAACTGTCGCTATACATACCTAAGGTAGGGAGCGTCGCTCATGATGATTTATCTGGCAGGAGTACAGCGAGGCAGCTCGTTATTAATGTCGGCACGTGTTTCAGAACGGCGGTCGACCGTCGGAGGACGGCTCGTGGTCCCCGGGCAGCGCCTCGTCCGTGCTGACGCCGGCCACGGAGCGCCGCCTGGAGCGTCTGCCCGCAATGTTGGCGCACACGCACGATGTTTACCTGGGGGGCAACTTCCCGGTGAGTCTTTTTTTATATGCAAATACATTTCGGGACCCGAACCGATAGATGTCGACCCGTCAACTGACCGGATTTAAAAATATTTTACGAGTAGTTCTTTTGTAAATTATTATAATTTTTGTAAACGTTTTTCCTTACCTCTTGAAAAATATATGCAAGAAATATAAAATAAATTAATATTTAAATTTTGTTTTATATCTCTTACGTAATACGTTATTAGTTTCGTTTTAAAACGAGGACGAGGAGATTATTTTTTGGTACGGTTCTTACTTGATGATCTCTTAAATAATTATATTTGGTAAAACCGTGCCATATTTAAAACATGTTATTGATCCTCCGTGTGTTATTGACCTACAAAGTACAAACGTTAACGTTATGATAACCTCGATGCCACTTCGACACTAAGTCTTTCAAACGAACGGGTGACATCAACTATATTTTCTTTGCGTAACGCGGAATCGATTTTAATATTATATTTTTCATTTACAAGATAACGTCATAACAAGTTAACCATAATAATCCATAATATCAACATCGATATAACAAAACAGTATACAAGCATAATTAGTTTTAAGACTGTTATCTCTTTTAAAAATGCTCAAAACCGTTGAATGTAACTGCGTGGTCGTTCGTATACAATGCGTTCAAATTCCTTAATGTGAGCATAACGCGTCAAAACAAACTGTACTTACAATTTACGCGAAAAGATCTTCACACATACTGACTAATTGTGCGTAATAGGGATGTTATGAATTTTCGAGTTCCGTTCGTTTGTTATCTGTTGAACTGCGATATAGTTAGTTAACCGTAATTTAATTATCGTCGTTCTAATGACTCAACCTAACTAATTATTTAATAAACAGTTTTAAATAAAATTTGATCACTTTTACGAAATGATGGTATTATTGATGGGAATATATGGTATTATTTAACGAAATTATGATCTTATCGTTCACGACTTGGTTTAAGTAAAATTAAGTAAGCGCGCTAGTGATCTACTTGGATAAACTCAGGAAACTCTTTTCTAAGGCATCCGCTAGCCTTAGCTAGCTAACTTAGAAACTCAGGAACTTAGCTTAAGAAGAGAAGCTTCAACAAAAGCTTGTTGAGCCTACACGATCCAAAGCTTTCTAAACATTCAAATTAACTATCAGTACTTTCAATGGAGGCCGCCCCTCACCATGTTAGGTACACTAATGACCCCCGCTGATCTACCATGGAGAAAACAATATTGTCGCAAAGTGATTAATTTGAAAACCTTTAAGAAAGCTATCGTTCGCGTTCGGCTTTTAATAATAGTCTCCATTATAGAATAGGTAAGTAATCCCAGTAGATGTGTTGGTAGATAGGTCATATTTGTCGCCTTTTTAACCCCCGACTAAAAAGAGGGGTGTTATAAGTTTGACCTGTCGATCTGTGTATCTGTGTATCTGTGTATCTGTGTATCTGTGTATATGTGTATCTGTGTATCTGTCTGTGGCAAATTTCCGGCCAAACGTGTGGACGGATTTGAATGCGGTTTTTTTTAATTGAAAGCTATACTCGTCGAGATGGTTTTTATCTATTTTTTATTTAAATTATAATAGTCGTCTCCAAGATATTGACGTTTTATTCGTGTGGGGGAGAGGTTCTTATGCAATAATTAGCTGTTTGCGGCCAAACGCGTTCACGGATTTGAATGCGGTTTTGTTTAATCGAAAGCTATGGTCGTCGAGATGGTTCTTATCCATGTTTGATTGAAATAAAAATAGTCGTCTTCAAGATATTGACGTTTTGTTCATGCGGGGAAGAGGTTCTTATGCAATAATTAGCTGTTTGCGGCCAAACGCGTGAACGGATTTGAATGCGGTTTTGTTTAATCGAAAGCTATGGTTGTCGAGATGGTTCTTATCCATGTTTGATTGAAATAAAAATAGTCGTCTTCAAGATATTGACGTTTTATTTGTGCGGGGAAGAGGTTCTTATGCAATAATTAGCTGTTTGCGGCCAAACGCGTTCACGGATTTGAATGCGGTTTTGTTTAATCGAAAGCTATGGTCGTCGAGATGGCTCTTATCCATGTTTGATTGAAATAAAAATAGTCGTCTTCAAGATATTGACGTTTTGTTCGTGCGGGGAAGAGGTTTTTATGCAATAATTAGCTGTTTGCGGCCAAACTCGTGAACGGATTTGAATGCGGTTTTGTTTAATCGAAAGCTATGGTTGTCGAGATGGTTCTTATCTATGTTTGATTGAAATAAAAATAGTCGTCTTCAAGATATTGACGTTTTATTCGTGCGGGGAAGAGGTTCTTATGCAATAATTAGCTGTTTGCGGCCAAACGCGTGGACGGATTTGAATGCGGTTTTGTTTAATCGAAAGCTATGGTCGTCGAGATGGTTCTTATCCATGTTTGATTGAAATAAAAATAGTCGTCTTCAAGATATTGACGTTTTATTAGTGCGGGGAAGAGGTTCTTATGCAATAATTAGCTGTTCCTAGCGGTGTCGCCAAAAGGATGAAGGCCAAAAGGTTTTTACACTTACGTACTGAGGTAAAGTACTTTATTAGGGATAGCTGTTGCCCGTGACTGCGTCCACGGAGAATGTAAAAATATATTTATATGGCTTATGATCGTAGTCATAAAGAATCACGGGCAACAGCTAGTGATAATAAAAATCCCTTCATAGTGTTATTAGTGATTGTAAATCATTTTAATTCTAAATGTTTATATATATTAATATTCGTATATACTATATATGAAACCTACCTACCTACCCATATGAAAACGTCTTGAATCATGTTACTTAATACATTTATAATTTATTACATTGTCGAAACTTTCACGTGGATCCTTATTTTATTACATTAAATATAATATACATTTCTCTTAATAAATATAGCCTATGTACCTACATAATAATATAGAATTCTAATGCTAAAATATTTTTTTAAAAATCGGTCCCGTAGTTTCGGAGCCTATTCAATTCAAAGAAACAATAAAATCTTTCCTACTTAAACAATTGAAATTTTTTTTAGGTTCATTTAGTACAATTCAGAAATTAGTAACATAAGTTTAAAAAGCAGAAAAAAAAATTAAATTTAAAATTTAAAAAACCCCCGATACAAAAAGACCTCTAAAAAGAGTAAAAATAATATTCTTATGTACTTATTGAACTCGTTGCGTCGGGGGACCGTTTAATAAAGGAAGAAATTAAAATGCAAGTAAGTTAACAAGGCAAATAAAGAAATTACAAAATCGTATCGTATGTTCTAAGTCCTCAATGATTAACTTCGTAATATATATATATACACACAAAATAAATAAATAAATAAATACACTATCAACGTACGTACAACGGTCTCCCGACGCAACGAGTTCAATAAGTACATAAGAATATTATTTTTACTCTTTTTAGAGGTCTTTTTGTATCGGGGGTTTTTTAAATTTTAAATTTAATTTTTAAGAATGAAACTCCTTTTAAATAAGGGTGACGAACTCGCTGGTGCAAAGATGAATACTGCTGGTTTCTCCTAGTCACTGGCGCGTGATCTTTCTCGAATCTGTATGGGGCGCATTGAACAGTGAAGAGAGTGAGTAAGGGGAACAGTGTAGTATGTCGACAATTGTTGATTAAACATGGTCCGTTTATGCATTACCACTATAGGGAGGCAAGCGTAAACTGTGACACAGTCGTCAATATCTTCTCATAAGCAGAGTGTTGTCAGGTTGACCTTAAAATTTTCGATATTGTACCTTACGAACACAGATACTCGGAGGTGAGGTAAAAGTGATGTATAAGTTTTTACCCGGAGTGGAATAAATACGTTCCGTTGCTTGGTCGAAATATGTTTTAAGAGGAGATTCCCGATTATTAATTTAGTATTGTTTTTTCCGGTTTACTGGGGGAGAATAATTATAAGCCTTAAACGTCTGTTCACTGTTGTTTTGTTAACATTTGGAAGGAAAACTAAATAAATAAATATCTGCGTCCTCACAAAGAGCCAAAGAGAGAGTATTAAAAATACTATACTTTTATAAAACATTAAAATAATGAACCAGTGACAATCTACTACCTGCTAGCTTTAATGTATTTATTAAAAAGTTCAGTGAATTAAGTGTTCTCCTAAGTTTCACTTTTGTGTTATAACCTCACTTCTTATCACGGTTGCCCACAAAACAATATCACAATATTATCATGGATTCCATAAAGGACAGCATCAATCAACTCACAGAACACTTTACAACAAGGATGACTGAGTTTCAGAAGGAACTAAAAGGTGCTATCCCAGCCACTAGTCCTACTTCAAACATAAATTCTCAATTTAGTTCATTCCGGTCGTTTGTATTATGTGCATTAGAGAATCTACAACTACAGGTGGAACTACTGTCAAGACAGTATGATGAGTTGGAGATGCGCTCCAGAAGTAAAATGTTATTGCTTCATGGTGTCCGTGAAGAGAATAATGAAAGCCTCAGCAGTTTGGTGGCATCTCTTTTAGCTGCACATCTTAAAATTCCACAGGTATCTCATGAAGTTATAAGCTCTTGTCATCGCTTGGGACGACCTGTGTCTGATAAGTCTCGTGCTGTGTTGATTAAGTTCACTGATAGGTCATTGAGAAACAAGGTTTGGTCCACCAAAACTTCTTTAAAAAGCACTGGCCTAACGTTGTCTGAATTTTTAACTAAAAGCCGGCACAATACATTTATAGCAGCACGGCAACGTTTCGGGGTAACAAACTGTTGGACTAGAGATGGTGTTGTTCTAGTGAAGAGCCCCGATGGCACGAGACATCGAATCATAAGCATGACTGAGTTAAAGGCTATATACACTCCAGCTCAGGATGTCCCTGTTTCATGCCCTGCCCCCGTCGTCCCTGAGGTGTTAAAGGACAAAATTGCCACTCGAGCTAATGGTAAAGAAGTGAGAGCCCAAATGTATGACAATCCTTATTTAAGTGTTTCTTTTTTATTTTATTTTTAGTATAAGGTGCTCATGGCCACTGATAGCTTATTGGTTATATTCAATGCTAATTTTTAATCAAATATTCTTTTAATATGTAGTATAAGGTAATAATCTTAAGTCAGCTTCATAAATATATTTTTATTTTTATATACTTTGACAGCTGATTTTTCTGTTCTGTCATTGATTTTTAATGACGGCTAGCGTCTAGAAATTAATACTACTGTGAGGTTGTTAATGGCCATTCAGCCTATCCTAATTACATTCCTCGTTCTAATGTTCATTGTAACTTTATATGTATACATATATATTTTCTTGTTTTGCAATTATTTTTTTTTTTTTTAAGTTTAAATATTGTTTGAATCAGCTGGCGGGTTAAAGTAATTCATAAGGTTTTAAGTAATTATTAATAATTTGGATAATTATATCCAATATATATTATATATTATACATAGAATATATTTATTTATTTTCATATTATTTATTATTATTATTATTTAAGGATATATTTTTTTTATTATTTTGTTCTATTTTTTTTTCACTTGTGTTTTAACTTTTTAAATGTCTTCAATAGATAATAACAGTAGTAATAACTTTTATTCAATGTCTAGTGATCAATCGTGTAGTGATGAAAGTTTTCACAGTACATCAGATCAACCCCTTAACATCACGCTCAATTCCATTTTCTCAGACTCTCTGAAATCGTTTAACATCATTCACATTAATGCCCAGAGTATCCCGGCTCATTACCCCGACATGCTTGCGTCTTTTGAATCTCGCAACATTCATGCTATTCTAATCTCTGAGCCTTGGCTTAAACCATGTTTATCCACATCCTCCTATACGCTGCCAGGATTTAATCTTATACGAAACGATCGCATTAATAAAATTGGAGGAGGAGTAGCGATATACTTGCGCTCTCACATTCCTTTTCAAATAGTTAGTACGTCTGCTCAACCTCCAACCGAGGATGCGGCCGAACATCTGATGATAGAGGTAATGTTGTCACACACAAAAATCCTTATTGGTGTTTTTTATAATCCCCCATCCATTTTGAATTATTTCCAATCCTTAGAATTAATCCTCGAAAGTTTTACGTCCCTCTATAATCATTCTATCATAATGGGTGATTTTAATACTTGTCTCAATAAAGATGATTATCGCCGGAAAAAACTCTTATCCTTAATTGACTCCTGTAACTTGCAAATATTACCTCTTTTGGCTACACATTATTTTCCTGGCAGCACTCCCTCCCTCCTTGACCTAATGATGGTTACTTCGCCTGACTCTGTCATAAAGCACGGTCAGTGTTCTGCCGATGCATTTTCATATCATGACCTTATCTATCTCTCTTACAATATCCATCCTCCAAAAGCCAAACCTAATATTCTTCTACGACGTAATTTTGGAGGAATTGAAAAAGAACGCCTAAATGAAGATGCTCAGAAAATAGATTGGTCTGCTATTACTAATAGTGATTCTGTAGATCTTAAAGTTCAATTGTTAAACCAGACTCTTATCCGATTATATGATGTTCATGCACCAGTTAAGCCGATCAAAATTAAACATCTTCCTGCACCGTGGCTGACTGAGGAATTAAGAAGTCTGATGAAGAAAAAGAATCGTGCAAAACACAAATTTAAAATGGTCAGTAATGAGGTCAACAGAATAAATTACATAAAAACTCGAAATCGCTGTAATACATCGTGTAGGGACGCACAACGACGCCATATTCACAATTCTATCGATCACGGCGATACAGCCAAAACTTGGAAATTTCTTGAAACACTCGGAGTCGGTAAATCAATCTCATCTAACACACCTTCTTCTAATATCGATATAGAGCTCCTTAATAAACATTTTTCTTCTTCACCAGTAATTAACAGCGTTGATAAAGAACGTACTTTAAATACCCTTTCATCTTTTCCGACTCCTGAGTTCTTGCCATTTACTTTTTGTTCATTCACCGAATGTGATGTTAAGGAGAGCGTATTATCAATAAGCTCGAATGCTGTTGGCGCTGACTGCGTTAGCCGTAATATGATCATTCCTATCCTTGATATAATTATTCCGATATTAACTCATATTCTCAACTATTCCATTAGAACCAGTACATTTCCGGACTCATGGAAACAAGCCCAAATCATTCCTTTACCTAAAAAGGGGAAACCCTTAAATATAAATGATTTCCGTCCTATTTCCATTTTACCGTTCCTTTCTAAAACTCTCGAGAAGTTAATTCACAAACAGCTAAGCATGTTCCTTAATAGACATCTCCTCCTAAGTCCCTTCCAGTCTGGTTTTCGTCCTGGTCATAGTACGGTTACAGCACTTGTCAAAGTGACGGATGACATTCGATTGGCAATGGACAACAAACAGCTCACAATTCTGGCACTTCTGGATTTCAGTAATGCTTTTAACTCCATTGACCATGATGTTTTGTTGAGCCTGTTACGCTCTATTAACATATCTCCATCGGTGACAGAATGGTTTCGAAGTTACCTATCAGGCCGTCGACAACGCATTCGGACAGATAAATTATTATCATCCTGGTGTAATGTCTCGGCTGGGGTACCTCAGGGTGGCGTGCTATCTCCTCTACTATTTGCTATTTTCATTAACTCTATCACTCAAAGTATCTCTTCTCCCTATCACATGTATGCAGATGATATCCAAATTTATCACCACTCCCGGCTCGAAAATCTTTGCTTTTCTGTGACCGCCATTAACAATGACCTAATTTCTATTTCTAATTGGAGTAAACAATTTGGCTTAAAAATAAATCCTGCCAAGTCCCAAGTTATGGTAATTGGAAGTAGCGGTATGATATCAAGAGTTGATTGGCGAAATTTAGAACCTATAACATTTAACAGCGTTACTATTCCTTATTGTTCATCCGCTAAAGACTTGGGTGTGTACTTAGATCCGACATTGTCATGGTCTGTTCAGGTTAGTGACATCAGTAAGAAAACATTTGCTGCATTGAGATCTTTACGTCGACTAAAGTTTTTTTTACCAATCCCTACCAAAATTATGTTGGCACATTCTCTTCTTCTATCCATCCTTGATTATGCAGACGCAAGCTTTATTGATTTAACTGAAGAAAAATTAAACAAGCTTGAGAGACTTCAGAACCTTGCTATACGGTTCATATTTAGCTTACGCAAATATGACCACATTTCCGTTTTTCGTCAAAAACTCAAGTGGCTCCCCATACGTCGACGTCGGGATTTACATATACTTTCTCTTTTGTACTGTGTATTATTCCACCCAAAAACACCTTGTTATCTGAAGGAAAAATTTGAATTCCTTGGTATCCAAGACACTGCACGAGCGTCACAAAAACTTATTATAAAAATGCCTGTTCATAATTCCTCTTTTTATAATCGTTCTTTCACAGTTCAGGCCACTAAGCTATGGAATGCGCTTCCTCTAAATATACGCTTGTCAAAATCTTTGGAAGTATTTAAAAAATCCGTTAAAGAAATCTACTTGTCTGAAATTAATTAATTGCTTTGTTTTTTTTTTGTTATTAATCTCTTGCTATTGTAGTTATTATTTTTTTTTTTTATGTATTCTTGTATTTATTAGTATATTTTTTGTTATATATTTTATATAATGATATATATTTACTATTGGTAAGTATTTGTGTGTAGATATTCGTAAGTATGTTTATTATAACCGCACCACCTACCAATATTTCATATTGTTTTTTTAATTTCCTAACCCTAAGGTTGTCTGGAAGAAATCGCCGTTAGGCGATAAGGCCGCCTTTTGTACTTTACAATGTATTTTCGTTTATGTATTTCTTTTTTTTTTTTTTCCTCATGTATTGTGGTGTGCAATAAAGAGTATAAATAAAAAAATAAAAAAAGAGCCGATTGCGCCGTCTCGACATGATAACGATGCCGTTTAATTTGGGGTGCAAACCTTGGATATTGCGGAAATTGTAGAGCCTATATTGTGTAACTCTTATATATTATAATGCCGTTTTTTTTACCCTAATAAAGAAAGAGAAGAAATTTTTTTTTTAAGTGGAGTACGGAAATACATGGAGAGCTAGGAAGGGTGTTTTGGCTCTCACTCCTCATATGAATGCTACTTTAATCTACTCCGACGCATTAGTAACGAAAATAAATATAATATTTTGAAATGTTTCTTTTCAGTCGAACGGCACTCGTCCGGAGGAGATTCTCCGTCGCGAGGGATTCACGTACGTGGTCCCGCGACTTAACGACTACACGCGCATGTTCTCCGCACCCGCGCGTCGGACTGCGCCCGCGCGTAGGGAACACCCGGAGCACTCGGAGCACCCGGGACACCCCAGGGACAAGAAGCCGCGCTCCGAGGGACCGCAGCGCGACGAAGGTCTCCACGACGGACCGACGGCGAAGCCCGACGGGCTCCGTCGGGAGGGCTCGGAGGCGACGCCGTCTCCTTCAGAAGTCGAGTTTCGAGAGAAGACGACGGACGACCGCACCTCGGATCGGCTGAGCGCCTCCGATTTCTATACGGTTTCGGAGGATGTCACGCCGCAGCCGTTCAAAGGTACTCAATTTATAATACGTTTAGATATCGTCGCCCCTCTCGAATGCTAACCGCGCGCCCTCCCGCTCACGGATATAATAACGAATAAACTTCCCTCCCAGGCACGTACGACGAGGAGCAGCTGGCCTCCTCTCGCGTGGCGCTGTTCAGTTTGAGCGCGGAGGCCCCGGGCTTCGCTGCCATGGTTCTGGCCGCGCACTACATGGGGCTTCGCCCCTCCGCCGTCGTGCTCCTCGTGCAGCCCATGAATCGGGAGAGCGCACCCGCGGTAAGGATCCCCTCCTCGGAGGTGTCCGTCGTAAAGCCTCACGGCGGTGTGTCATAACGCATGTGTCGCTCCTCAGTACAGCGAGGCGGCGCTGAAGGACTACAACCGCGGCCGTCACTACCTCACGGACCTGGCGCGGCGGGCCGGCGTGCCCGTACACGAACACCTCGACGACGCCATGACCTGCGTGTTGGCACTGCTGCGACCGCACGCCTAGACGGAAGCGGCACGGCGAGAACCCCACACGGACCGGACGCATGCGCCCCGCCGCTCCACTCGCGACCGAAGAAGTCGCCTCTAAATATACTTTAAAAGGGTCGGGGTCGACGCCCCCTACCGTTTCGTTAATGAATAATAAGTAAGCACGGAGCGAGTCTATTATTGGTCTATTATTGCTGAGTGCGGTCCCTGCGCGGCGCCGCAGTGTGACCGCTCACACGCCACATCACATCACAGAATATACAATTTTACATATAACTAACTCTACAACCTAATTTTTAAATCTTCGCCTTTAAAAGAAACGAATGCTTTAAAGAAGAACTCTTCGGTGGAGGAGGCTCCGGACCGTCGTATTTATAAAGTGTGACGTCATCGCGAATCTCATCGGTCCGTCCCTCGTCGTGTCCTTGTCCGTCCTCGTCTGCGGCGAGGAGTCTCATCGCGTGTACTTATTTCCTACGAGTAGTTAGTTTGGATCGTCTTAGTGTAGTTCGAACCGGTCTCTCTTTATCTTCGTCACTCTCTATTGGTGTCGTGAAGGCGGTCGCTCGTAACGCGGTTCCGTCGTGCGTGAAAGAGACGGATGGAAGGCGAGGCGAGATAGCTTCGAGTTCGACAAATCTCTGTGATGAATTCGTTTAGTGAATTTGAATCTTCTGAATGTTCAATGCATAGATAGATATTAGCGTATTATAGTACTAGTGTAGGTGAAGGCGGCCGGACAGTGATAATGGTATGGTAACATGTTTATTGAATCTTAAGTGTCGAGTGCGGGCGGCTGTGCGGCTGTAGGGCGGCGGTCTACGATGGCGGCTGATCTCGTGGACGATGCTCTCGAGTTAGATCTTCTATTGTATGTCGTGGAGCCGCCGGTTGATATACGAATACGTTTACTAAAACCAGTTTCGATAATGAAAGTACAAATGTGTCTTGCTCACGTAGCGACTAGGGAATGTAAGTCGTCGTAATCGTTACTTCAAATATTATTATTATACAAAATTAATCGTTAATCGCATTATACTCATTTTTGAATTTAGGTGTAATCAAATCTATAGACTTTCGAGGGATTCGTTTGCTAAATTTACTTACGACATACCCGACAGGCAAGAGAAGCCTCGGTTCCGTACCTAGTATAGGTAGCGTGAGAAATATTAGATCGTTTAGAACTAAGTTGTAAAACATTTGACCCACTGTCACTAAAATATTACAATTTGATATAATCAGCAAATATTATTTGCTAGTCACGCTATCCATTAACATTTATGAGTACTTTGATATATTGTTTTGATAGTACAAAAATATAATTTATAGTGAAAAATATTAATTGTAATTATATGCCATGTACGCTTATTTTAAACTAAAACATCACATGTAAATATAAAAAATTGTAATTATTACTGTGTTTTATTAACGTAATGTTATCCTACCTTTATAATTGACTGTGATTTTGTTCAACACGACTACAGTTCCAGTTTAATGCCCGAATAATTTGAAATATCTTATAATATTAGCTGCAGTCAATAAACATGTGCTCAATATATAAAAGAAAGTTAACAATTTTAAAAACATAGTTATGTCTAATGTTCAATAAAAAATATTGACATATTCTGTAAAAAAACAAAATGATACACATTAAAAAATACATGATATTAAAAAAATGAATTAAAAAACAACTCCGATACAAAAAGACCTCTAAAAAGAAAAAAAATATTATGTACTGGCATTTCATTTTATTCCTTTATTTAACAGTCTCCCGACGCAACGATTACAATTAGTACATAATAATACATATTATTTTTATTCTTTTTAGAGGTCTTCTTGTATAGGGGTTTTTTATTTTTTATGTGACTGGTTTCTATATTATACTAAATTTACTTATAAACACACAATTTTTCACTTGTATAATAAGTATTTAATATCAATATTGCATAAGAACCTTTCACCAGCACCAATAAAAGCCGAATATCTTAAAGACGACTGCTTTTATTTCAACCAAACATAGCTCAGAACCATCTTGACGGATCAAGCTTTCGATTAAAACAAACACAATCAAATTCGTCCACTCGTTTTGCTGCTTTGTTGACACAGACAGATACACAGATACACAGGTCAAACTTATAATACCCCTTTTTGGGTCGGCGCTAAAAATGAGTATTAAATTGGTGTCCGAATATTTGATAGTCTATTATTCCAAAGATACTTGACAGAGTTTGATACAGTTCAGTATAATTCATGGTTATTTAAATATACTGTATTCCGGAATTTTCTTCTCATTTTTAGTGAGAACACTAAAACTTTACAATGATTTTTGATAAAATTACTCATTTATAATGCTTTAACTCTAGAAAATTCTTCTATTTTTCATGGAAAAACAAACTATTCTTTCGTTTATAAGAAAATAAAATCTATGCACTCTCAAAATTTTTATAGATTATTTTAAATAATATTTGTTTCGGGAAGAGGGATGCAGACGAAGTTATAAAACGTATATTTATATATTTTTTACTAGAAAGTAATATGATATAAATAGATTAAAGAAAATAAAACAAAATGTTTAATCAAAGGCATTAGCTAAATACACCATCGTAACAGTCATTAAAACACTGTCATCTTTTGTTTGTCTTTTCTTTGATTCTGTTCTTTAGTTATTTGCTTCTCCTTATTCCGGAGCAGGTCCAGTTCTCTATTTTTATCAGCTATTTGCATGCGAATGCTTCTATGGCCATTTGTTTCTTGAGGATATCTCGCTAATGAAGTATTCAGCTTTAATATCTCATTTTCGATCTTCTTGCAATCTTCTTCTAACTTAAATTTTTCTATATTTAAATCTTTGCTAGTGGACTGTTTTATATCTATATTGGGCACTTTGTTCGATTGATCGGGGATTTCAGTTTTATCACCTAACGTATTATTGAGAAAATTAAAAACATTTCTCCTCTCCCTCTCCTTCTCCACTTCGTACGCGCGCTTGCTGCGCTCCTCTTCTCTTTTTTGTAATCTTTTGAGTTTCTTTTCGACCTGGAACACGGATCGTATACATAACTGACGTGAAATGAAATAAAAAATATGAATGCTAAAGACATAAATAAAAAAGAAAACATACCAAAAAAGGATCTCTCCCGGCGTGCTTCTCCTTCAGCTCCATGCACCTGTCGAGCGAGGCGGCCGCCGGCATCAGCCGCGCCTCCACCGGCAGCAGGCGACCCTCACCAGCCGCGCCCAGACCCGTGCCAGGGATGTACCCCATTGATAACATTATCTTGGACCCCATACCCTGGAACAATTGTTACATTAGGTTTGTATGTAACCTATAATTTAATTCGTAGGACCGAGGACAGTATTTAAATGATCTTTTCAGTTTATATTATTTGAATAAAATGCATTTGATATGATCGATGTAATGTATTATATTTTGAGAGTATCCTCGACATAATATATTAGCGGAGTGTATGAATATTAAAATAATACATACTCACTCTAGTATGACGCTCCCATTCCCCCATCGCCGGAGCATTATTTTGTAAACTCTTCTCTATAAGCGAGGTGCGGTCATCAATTACTTTGCTAGTCTTGAACTCCGGGTACTCTGTGTCGCTTAAGCTGTCATCTGATTCTGTATCGTCGTCATCTTGGGCTACAAAATATAAATGTATATTAAAGATTTTAATTTACTATATAAGAAGTAAAAACTATGCAAAGGAAATATGAAACAATATAATATAGTAATTGTATATGATGTTCCCTAAAAAAGGGGGTCAGGATTATAAAAAGTAATAACATCAGACACTTATTTTTAACCCCCGACTAAAAAGAGGGGTGGTATTGGTCGAAATAGAAATAGTCGTCTCCAAGTTATTGACGTTTTATTGGTGAAAGGTTTTTATGCAATAATCAGCTGTTCCCAGCGGATTCGTCCGCGCTATATAGGAAAAAAGCTTTGTTATGTATGCCAAAATTGTTTACACTTATTTACTCAGGTAAAGTACTTTCTTAGGGATAGCTGTTGCCCGTGACTGCGTCCACGTAGACTGTAAAAAATATATTTATATGGCTTATGATCAAAGTCATAGAGTCACGGGCAACCGCTAGTGATAATATAAATCCCATCATCATAGTTTTATTAGTGATTGTAAATAATTTTAAGTTCTAATGTTCATATTTAATAATTTTCGTATATGAAAAGTCTTGAATCATGTTATACTTAATACATATATAATTTATTACATTGTTGAAATTTTCACGCGAATCCCTATTTTTTCTCGTATTAAATATTATCCTATGTCCATCAGAGGGATAATGTAGGATTCTAAAGGTAAAATATTTTATTAAATCGGTCCAATACTTTCGGAGCCTATTCAATTTAAACAAGCAAACAATCAAATCTTTTCTCTTTATAATATTAGTGTTAATGATAATGATGATGATTATAAAATTAGCCTATGGTCATCAGAGATAATGTAGGATTCTAATTCTAAAAGATTTTTTTAAATCGATCCAGTAGTTTCGGAGCCTATTCAATTGAAACAAACAAATCTTTCCTCTTTATAATATTGGGATAGATTAATAGAAATATTTAAACTACTGAAAATTTGTGTGTGTATCTATAGGTTCATTTAGTACAATTAAGAAACCAGTAACATAAATTTAAAAAGCAGAAAAAAATCAAATAAAAAATTTAAAAAAACCCAGATACAAAAAGACCTTTAAAATTAATAAAGATAATATTATTATGTATTTATTGAAGTCATTGCGTCGAGGGACCACTTAATAAGGGAAGAAATTAAAATGTAAGTAAGTTACCATGTCAAATATAAAAAAAATCGATATCGAGTATAGTCAAGTCCTCAATGATTAACTTCTTAAAATAGACACGTCGAATCGTCAACGTACGTACAACGGTCCCCCTACGCAACGACTTCAATAAGTAAATAATAAGATTATTTTTATTCTTTTTCTTTTTAATTTTTTTATTTCATTTTTCTATATTAATATTGAACTTACTGCCAAGAGGAAAAAAATCTTCAAACATCAGGTGATATTCGTCTGGAACGGCTTTTCTTTTTCCTCCAGTCAAAATTCTATTTTCTAACTTAGCAACACAAGATCTCTTCTCCATATCCACACCCGTTATTATTGCTCTTTGCCAAAGATGATATACTTCTGATGATTTCTTCACTGTGCTCATATCCTATAATTAAAATACATAATGTAATTAATTTTATAAATTTGCAATGATTGAAAAAATATATAAAAAGCATTTAAATATATATAACTATTTATAATTCAAATAAACATAAGTACCTCATCATCTGGTGGCTTTAGTTTCATTAAAATCCTGCTGCCTACTCTTAAACTTTCATAATTAGGTTCTATTGCTTCCTTTAGGTTTGATAATTGTACTACACTACCATGAGAATATCTAGAAATAAATATTTGAAGATAAAACACTTGACTATCAACACTTTTGAGAAAAGATAAATAAGGAAGAGTAAATAATAATGAAACTACTATTAAAATAATTAACTAATATTCTAATTTTTAATTATCTAATACATTATAACTATCGGCATGAAGCAGCGCTCGCGGACTAGTGAACTAGAGAAGTACTAGAGAAGTCTAAATTAAGGTATCTGAGGGGACCGCGAGGGATGAAGGACGGGCGTACGTAGCGCTGATTGGCTCTTCAGTCGCGTTACGTCCCCCCAACCAAAACGACACCCCGCTCACTTCCAGTGACCAGTGTAGATTCGACTACTTAATCGTTATCGCTTTTAATATTTTATTGTTTTTTATTACGTTTTTATTTTTGACTTTAATTTTATTAACTTTCTTTGAACAATAATTAATTTTTGATAGTGTTTTTATTACTGTACGTAATCCTCATAAACTTTAATAAGTCATATCTAATATAACTTATAGGTAGGCAATAGTAGGGGAGCCTAAGAGGGGATTTAGGATTCACTC
This sequence comes from Napeogenes sylphis, assembly GCA_959347405.1. Lineage (NCBI taxonomy): Eukaryota > Metazoa > Arthropoda > Insecta > Lepidoptera > Nymphalidae > Napeogenes > Napeogenes sylphis. The sequence goes on from OY365776.1 coordinate 27,931,806, forward strand.
GAGCGCGTCAGATAGAGATACAGGAGATTCCTTATACCCAGTTGGGTAGTTCTAGCAAATATGAGCTTCCTATGTTGAATAATTAAGCCGCTGACCACTTATATCTGGCCGCGGCTCAGATATAAGTGGTCAGATTAGTAAAAAAAAAAGATTATCAGAAATTCTCGAGTGCGTCAGATACAGAAATGGGGGGTTAATTACATGCTAAAAAATCTACATTTTAAGAATTACGTAAAGAAGAGCTACTAACTTTCAAAAAAACGTCATCTTGAAATTCTAGGGTGCCTTTTTTTTATATATAGTAATAAAACTTCGTCGATAAAGTTTAATGTATGCAGTTGCACTATACCTATATAAGTTTTTTTTTTATCATCTAAGTTTCGAAACCTTATAGGCTTCTATGGTTGCTCAAGTAAATCCCCATTTAGCATTGTGGGCTCCCCTGCTTCAATAATAATCAAAAATTTTTTACAATATAATTTTTAAATGAACACAATACGACTTTTAAGTAATTATCATATTACCTACTATTTAAAATAAATTAAAAAATAATATTTGTTACAAAAGTATTGTGTGCGCAACAGTACAGATGTATCGAGTACATATCCCCTAGAAATTTCATTCAAAGCTTTTCATAAATTTCAAAACCTATATCAATCTATAAGAACTGCTAGAGCCTGGTTGTAGCCACTCAACTGCAGTTGGTTTTTGTAAGAAACTATTAAAAACATTTGTTTCACATAGTTTGAGTGAGAGAGCTGGAGGTCAAATCTGTCATACTTAATTATTCAACAGTTCCTCAATTATTCTCCCTTTTTCCGGTAAATAACCATAGTAGCAGATATCCATAAATGACAGTGACTATTTACTAACACATTGACTTTCAGCTTCATTGCATCTTATTATAAGAAAATATATCTCAAGGATATCAAACTCACCTACATTGTTCATCACTAAATTTGCATTCTCCATTTAAATAAAAGGGGCATGGCAACATTTCCGGATGTGTTGGATGTGTAAATAATATCCGAACCTTAAATTACACATGAGAACCAACATTAGACTACAATACATTTCTTTTTCAAAATTGAAACTTTCAATTTTAGGTACATTCAAGTAAAAATCTTTTGGTTTACCTAACTCATATATATTTTTATATTTATACTAATGGTTTAACAAACCTGAAGGTCGCTAAATTGATCATCTTCCTGTCGAGGCACAACAGAGCCAACCATAGCATTATGCAAGCTAGGTTGACCTCCCCAAGTGTGAGTGTGATACACTGCACATTTCATGCCAAGTAAAGTAGCTAATTCATCCTATAAATATTTAAAAGGATTACTTTACAATTAAAATAGTTAGAAGAAAATCTTTGAAAATAAATAGTTACCCTATATAAACCAAATGATTACCTCTATATCACTATCATCGTCGCCTTCTGCAGTATTTTGATCACCTTGTTCCTTTTCCGATTCATTTTCCCCCATTTCTTTCTAAAAAACAGTATTATAGTAGCATACTGGAAATATGTGAGAAGAATACCTATGTAAAGCAAACAACTACAACTACCATGAAAAGAGCGTATTCTTCATCCAATTCAGCCGACCCATTTCCATTATCAAATTTAGAGTTATTTTCGTTAGCTGTTGAATTCTGTGCGGCCAAACTTTCCTTAGTAAGATTAATGAGTTCTTGCAACTCGGATTGTAATGCAGAAAGAGACTCGCGTTCGGTAGCATCTGGAGTAGTTTGAAGTGCTTGTTTAACCACTGAGAGCTATGAAAAACCATAATGGAAATAGAAAACAAACAGGTTTAAAATTTATAACAATACACTTTAAACTATTTACTTGATCTTCGTATTGATTTATAGAGGACGCTAAATCTTCCATGTTAAATCTTTCGTGGTCACAGTCCAATAAGGGCTAATACTAAATACTAATAAAATAACACGCTATGCGGCTATACGCTTTTATCTTTAGAGTGTTATTACTTTTAACAATAATAATATTATTGAATACTAATAAATGTATATATTATTTTTTGTTAATTGTTACGTTCTTTGACAAATGTATAACATCACATGACAGTTGACACCGCTTAGTGCTTAGTTTTCTCTTATTTTATCTATGAAATGTTACAGTAATGAATTTTTTTTTATGGACACTGAGCTCTAGCCTGTAGGTATTGTACGCAACATACATATCTGAAATAAATAATAACTAATTTTTACAACATACAGTTGTTTCTGTATTATCTTTTTGAAAATATAAACTGTCAGAATCTATTCAAGACCTAAACATCTATTACTTGTCAAAGCATTTTAGGCTTTGCCTAAGGCAAGGCAACGCTCTTGAAGGTAACAAAAACAATGGCACATTAGGCCATGAAGAACTTACATATGTTGGCAGATAAACTGAGACTAGATATAATTTACAAATTTACGAAACAACGACAGTAAATTGAAAATCCTTGTAGAGGTTTTAATATAATACGGTACTGTTACGCATTTTCATATTACGCAATTTCAGTCCCTCGTATAACACGGTTATTGCCTCTGTAGAGCAGAGCAATCCCCCGTTATTTTTCTGTACTACGAAATTTATAATGACTTGTTCAGTTCATAATTCATTTCGATTACATTTGGACATAGTGTCATATTTTGGGTTGTTATAAAATTAGATTATTTTATTAAATTTGTGAATTGAATTGTTAAAACATTGGTTATACATACCAGTACTATAGGGTGTAAACAAAATATGTGTGTGTATTAGTGTACACATGTAAGAAGTGAAACTTCTTTATGACATAATTTTTTGAAAAATGATTCACTAATTACAACTTTACAGGAATGGCTAATTAAACTAAATTAAATAAAGTTTAAGCAAAAATAAAGATGGCGCGTAACAGAAAAACGTTACAACTTTGTGACATTGCTATAAAATTTCTCCCATCCGTCGATAAAAAGTTTCACTTCAAATATGGCGCGTAACGGAAAAATGTGACTTAGAAATAAAGATGGCGCGTAACAAAAAAACGTAATAATTTTTTGACATTGCTATAAAATTTTATCTTATCTGTCGATAAAGAAGTTTCACTTCAAAAGGATGGCGCGTAACGGAAAAATGTGACACGTAACGAAAAAATGTTACACAATTTTTTTTTCCAACCCCGATAAGAAGTTTCACTTCAAAAATATATTTTTACGATAATAATCCTACAACACTTTTTCCTAAAGTGCGGGACCAACTTACCCTATTATAAAGGTTTTTAGTTGTTGATTAAAAAGGTTCTCAATATATGTATATTGAGCGGATTGAAGCTATTGATGTTATATTTTTTGACACGTAAGATATGAAATATTTTCGGTGCTACCTGTTAGATAGTTGAAATAATGTGATTTTTTAGGCGTGTATAATGGGTAGTATACTGTGTTATTACACAATTTCGAGTTCTCTGATAGTTCTACAATATAATTGCTAAAGCTTTATAATTAAGTAAAATATAAAATTCTGGACTGTGGGTATTTACGAAAATAAAATAATAAAATAAATAATTCAAGAAAATTCAAGACGGTGAAACTGCATAATATATCATTGTTACTATAAAAAATATCTGCATTCACTTTCAATGGGAAAATTATTTAAACATGACATCACTATTAACTCACACTAAAACAATATCAGTGAACATTAAACTCACACTAGCTGTGTTGTTATACTATTTTTTTTAATTTATTTGCAAGTTGATGTGGTAACTACAATTTGGATTTTCAAATAGTCAAAACATTTTCTAATATTTTTTTTACAATATAATTAATATAATTTCTAATATGTATATTTTAATCAAATAAAATCAATAAAATATAAAATGGTAATGTAATGTAGTTATGTAGTAATTAAATTCTACTCATTTAGTAAAGCATTCATTGTGGTTGTTTTTATCACTGAAGCCACCACATTTTTTATATTAATTCCAGTATATGTTTCATTATTATCAAAAGTTCTTGATATAGTTTGGAATGTATCATTCATAACTTCTTTTAGTTTGCTTTTAAAGTCATCTTTCTCAGTTGCATTTTTTAGACCATCTAACTTTTTGGTTAAGCTTTTAATATCATCATTTTTTATTTGCAATTCTTGTCTAAGGTTGCTAATTTTTTGTTCTATAACAATCTCTTCATCATTTATTATTTGCTTATTTTCTTCACACTTTGCAGATAATCTTTGAACTTCATCTCTAAGCTGGGATATTTCATCATCTTTTGTTTTGCAAATAATATCCAAATTAGTTTCTTCAGATACTCTCACATCTAGTTCCTTTTTACTTGCATCTAACATTTCTAGAGTACAGCTATCAAACCCTTTCAATTTTAAAAACTCTTCATACCTTTTTATCTTTTTCTCGTATTCACCTAAAAGTTTTGATACAATTTCATTCTGAAATGATAATGAAGATGACGAATTTTGATTAGAGTCTGAAGTTTTCATATCCTTAACCTTGTCTAAAATAACATCAATTTTATCAGACATTTTGTTCATGTTCAATCTCAATTCACTATTAGTAACTCTTTGTTCAGAAATGTATATATTCATACCAGTTCTTTCATTTACTATATTAGTAGGGCTTTGCACATCACATATTCTTATTGGCACAATTTGTTGATCATTTACATTTATCATATTAAGATTGTTCTCTCTGGTTGTTATTGGTTTTATTGCAGTTATTTTTAAGCTGGTATCACTCTTGCTTTCATCTTCATTCTGCCTTTTTTCAACATGTTTTTTGGAGTTTATTTTAGAGGGTTTATGTCTTATTTTGGGTAGATTTGTATCCTCATTGGTGTCTGATGAGTCACTGCTTTGAATAGTTATGTGTGATGGAGGCAGAACAGACTGTCCCATGTTAGCCATTCTTTTTAATATAGTGTCTTTTGTCCTTTTATTATTAAATGATGAATCTGTATCACTTTCTCTATCTTCATATATTTTTTTTACTGACAATTCTTCAAGTTTTTCTACAACAGAATTTTGGGTATCATTCAGGGATTCAGTAGCATATTTCAACTGAACATTTAATTGTTCCATAATGTCTAATATTTTTTGAAGTTCTGGTTGTGTTGTAAAGATGCTCCAGTATCTTCTATTACTGTCATAATATGATATCCTATTTTCTCCGTCTATATTCAGTGTAACATTAGGATTCAGAGTAACACAGGATAAGGTAGTTTTTTCTGAATTATAAATAACCATGTTGTGAATACTGGTTTGTGTCCCTTTCATAATAGCAAAACCTAATTTACCCTTAGGTATATGGGTATTGTTAAACCTACAACAATTCAATCATTAGATAAGAGATAATTAATTTATAAAAGCAGCATTTACTTTAATGTTTTACTATTGTAAAAAGTAAATATTTACCACTCATAGACATGAAAGGCGCTTGCATAAATACATTGTGTTGATTTGGTTCCTTCCTGTTTCTCTGTAATTTGTGTTGGTAGAGGTGGAACATATTTCAATGAAGCCTCCGGTCTACTATCTACTTGAGAATTACTAAATATCCTTGCTAACGAAGTGCTACAATTAGTAATTTACAGTTAAAAGTAAGTCAATGACAGAATTATTGTTATGAATAAGTAACATGAAATAATTACATACCTAGAAGCTGGGGTAAAGTAATCTATATCAACTTCATCAGTTTCAAGCATTATTAGACGTTTAATTATTGCCTATAAACTCATGTAAAATGTATAAATTTAATGAAGCGGAATTCTAATAGGAATGGTTAATAATAAAATCATGACTAAACAACATCTTATTATTAATACAATTATTTTGATAATTAGCAGTGATTGATATTATAACCAACATTAGTTCACTTATTATATGATAAAAGTTTTTTTATTATCGAAAAACTACAAAAAAATCCGTAAACAAATTATCAATAATCAAATTATTGACAGGCAGGTGTCACTTGTCAAACTCAATCACACTCAATTGTCAAAAGATTGATACGTATACATTAGACATGTAAAGGGGCAAAATATTTTGTGCCCTTTAGGCACAACCAAAAGCTATTTCAAAATAAAGAAGAAGAAGAAGACATGTAAAGGTAAAGATTGAAAATAATTTCGAATAGTGTTGTAATAATTACCTAATCGTCGTATTGTGTTTAAAAATATTAACCTACAGTTGTAAAAATTTGTTAATAATTAATACGGGTTAAGGTTTAAATTTAGTTACAATGTCCAAAGATTTAATTTTACCGAAGATATTTAAAAAGGTTTATGAGGATTGGATATAACAATAAAAAAGCATACAAAGTTAACAAAAACAAATAAATAACAAAACCAAAATTACGAAAAAATTCAAAAGTAATAACAAAAAAATCTGTACCCCTAGTGTGAGTTTTATGGTATCGTACGAGTTTCATACTATACCAGATTGTTCATTCATAAATAATTGAAAACGGTTGTCAATTTGTAAACCGTAGTGTGAGTTGCATAGATCGTTTCAGGAAACCATATGGTTGACGTTTCAGACTATATTGCATGAAATTGGTAGTGTGAGTTGCAATTTTGACAGTTAAGAGTCCGTATAGTTTTAAAAATCTCGTACTTTGTCAGTTTTTTCCCTCGCTAAACAATTATCGGTGAGAAGTGAGAACTGTGAGCGTATCTTGTACTTTTTAAAAATGGCTGCTAGAAATTGTTTGGCTTTGAGATTAGTAAGGTGGTCTGTGGAATGTAAATTGCTGGATTTAGAAGGCAAAATTGTTCTAAAAAGCAGCTGGAATTATCGGCTATCATAATATCCGATACACATTTCGTACACCGGTACCGTATAAGAAAATGTGCATTTACATATTTGTGCTCCCTCCTCCGAGAAAAAAGCGGCCAGAAAAGGTCAAAAAGAGTATTTTTGAAGACGAAGGTAAATATATATTTATATATATTTTTTTAACGTAATTACTAAAATATAGATTTTATCATAATAACAATATTACAAAAGTAGTAATTATTATAAAAAATGGCGTCTGCAAATTATTGAATGTACCTTTGATTTAATTTTAATTTGTTACAGATCAAGTTTATATAATTTTACATATTTTAATTTTGCAGGTTTTAAATGAATTCTTTTATGTGAAGAGTGATTACCAAAAGGTTATTGGTATAGCCTTTCGTAAGAAACAGTGAGTGAGTAGGAATGTAGAAGAGGTTACGGAGGCTCTAAATCACCCCGACGAAAGTAAAGGCTACATACGATTTTCTGACACGACTGAAGCTAGAAATAAGAGAACAAATAAAGCAAAAGTTAGTATATGGTCTCTATTTTATAGAATATTCATGTTCAATAATATGATTAATACCTATGTCTTTTTAAAACAAACATAGGTTTCCTGGGGTAGTTAGCTCAGACTGTATAGATAGGAGTCACTTTAGAATTGTAAAACCCTTAAAGCAGAATGTGCATCCTTATTATTCTATAAAGCATTACTACTCCTTGAATGTGCAAATGGTAAACAAAAATCATATTTCAAAAGAAATATCAATTTATTTCATAATTAGCTTTCAAAATGTATATTAATACAATAATGTATTATAACTTTCAAATGATCAAGGAAGAATTTTAAGTGTTAACCCTACACTTGGAAGAGTTATCCATGATGCCTTAATCTAAGAATATTAGTAATAATTCACTGCAGAGCTTGTACAGTCATGAGGAACCTCCATGGTAAGCATTTTCTTAAAAAAATAAGACTGCTATGTTACATCTCATAATTTTTTCACTAAGGGTTTTCATTAACAGATGACCTTGGCTACCCCCCAAAGGCCATGGCTTATGACTCCCTACATTAATCCCTTGCCTAATACAATTAAACATGATTATAACATAACACACTGTCGGGCAAGGCTTATTAAAAATGCTTTTGGGAACTTAAAGACTAGATGGACATGTGTGTGCAAGGACAGAATACTGCATTATAAGCCCCATCTGGTAAATAGTACTTTTGTACCCAGTTAATGTTATTTTATTGACCATTTATACATGTAATAATATAATTTCTTATACTTAGAGACATTCAAGAGTTTTACATTGCTGTGGTGCAGGAATACGGTTCTTCTTTGCTGACCCTGGGCCGTTTGATGAGAGCCAGGTTGGCTGGTAAAATTTCATATATTATATATTTATTTATTTTTTTGTCATATTTTAAGTTACAATCCTTAAAATCTTTGTGAATGTCTCTCTTTGATTTCAGAGGATTCAGTACAAAATTTTCGGATATACCTCCAATAAATAAGAGGAAGCTACCCACGATGCCTTTATCTGGAAGAATAGCAAGCTACTAGGTAAGCATTTTTTAAATAATGAAAAAATGTGCTATGTATATTTTATATTATATCTACCAAGTTTTTTTACTATATAATTTTATATTTTAGGTGACTGGTTGCCTGCAATGAAAACAAGAAGAAGATTATGATATTATAATTGCTTCATTGGTTGAGTGGTGTAGGGGTTAGATGTGTATAATTTGTTCTGTGATATGTTGAATGTTTTAAGTCAGCTTCCATTAAAAGCCTTGAAAATGTGATAACATCAAAGAACTAATAATGGTAAAAATAGTTGGTGAGCCTAGTAATCATTTCGTAGTACCACACTTTACTTAAATTCTAAATGGTTCTCACATATTAAATCTGATGTATATACTATGGACAATTGCAATTATATAAATAAGTTAAGAGAGTACTCATGAAGTTTCTTGCCAGTGCAACTCAAGTCTGACGTTTTGTGCAATATAGGTACTATTTGCATTTATAAAAAAAAATACCACTACTTAAGTTGTTTCATTTAATTTCATAATATACGTATTTAAATTAAAAGTCAATTGTTTTATACCTATATAATATTACTTTACTATATATTAACATTATTATTAATTATTTTTACTTTGTATAATATTATTATTAATACTTCATACAATGTTACATTAACAATTATTATATTTCAATTACTTTAAGAAGAAATTCAGTTATTGTATTATAATTACTTATAATAAATCAAGGGAGCTTATTCACATACTCCCCCCACATAATATATATTATAAGTCATTGAATCTCTGTTATAAATGATATAAAAGGAAGTGATTTTAAGATCACTCTACACTTAAATGCAAAGCAAATGCTGACAACTAATACCAGTCATTAGGGTTTAAGAAGCGCAATATTTTATCACTAGAAAGATAATATTCTTACCTTTTTCCACTTCTCGATAGATTTTCTTAAAAACCAATTATTTTTTTGTTTACACTGCCCTCTATTTTTGAATAGAGTAAACTGGATATAAATTTAAGGACCATGACGACCCTACGACATCTTATAATGTCTTTTATTTAAAGTAGCTTAGAGATCCCGAGGATATTCATTGTCATCATTATTATTAAGATATTAAGATATTTACCTCCCACTAAAAAACCAACGGTTGACGGGACGCCACGGGATCGCTTTCGCACTCACCGTGTGTTGAAGCACCTGAGGATTCTTAAGAGCAATAGCTACTATACTGATACTGCTCTTATTATTTTTTAATTATTTTGATATACCGTATGTTTTATATTTTTTCTTGTTATCTTAATGTAAAATTATCGTCACTTAGCGATATGAAAGGCTATAAGACACTCCTGTGATTTTTGTTCTCTTCGAAGATCTTTTTAATCCCCAACACCGTGACAAAGACATCTTACCTCGTTATAACCTTGACTTATTACTAATAGCTTTCCTCCTAGACCTATTTTAAGTTAAACAAAATTATAAAGATTTAGGTATCCCCTAATATACATCAATACTTGAAGGCACTATTTGTCATTGATAAATGATTAACTTACTCTAAAATGTTCTTGTAATACCTATATAGGTATAAGTCAATCAATCTCTTCTAATTATTTGCATACGTTATTTAAATAAATTTATAATAATATAAAAAGTTAATAATTTGATATTTAAGCAACATTTTTTGTTTCACCAGCACCCATACCCACGACCAATTACTAATTTTGTTGATATCTTTATTTTAAAATTGATTTATTATTTATTTCGCTATTGTGTACATCGCATTCTATGCGCAATTATATGAGAATTTATGTGTTTTCTATTATAATTATTATTTGGGTTATAATTCTACAGATCCTAGTCCACGAAAATTAAATTTAAAAAAATAGAAAGTTGACTAACAGACAACTCATATACCTACTCAAATAAAATACACTCTCTTACGGAACCATTTACTATGGTTTTAATAAAAAAGATTACATTGATCTTAATAAATTTTTTATACTAATAGAAATTTTAATTACCTATATGAGGCTGTTTCAAAAGCATTGTAAGTTTAAATTTTAATTAGGAACATAACATTTTATAGTAATATAAAATTTTTAATAAATACATACATTAGTAATATTATGTACAATTAATAAAACTACAACAAATAAACATTTTATTAGATATAAAAAATGCAAGCATCTAACGACGGCGTTAAAAGAGTGGATTGAAAATTTATAGATACAGCACTGGGGTATCCTAATTCAGGATAAATTTGTTAGGGATGATGGATCCTTATACTAATATTTAAGTGCTAGAAAGTATATAAATATTAGTATAATAATAATATAACATAGTACCATTATGAGCAAAATACCTATTTCACTCTCATCAAGCAGTCACTCCATAATTAATAAGTGAATTAAGGATTTGAAATGAACATAAGTAAATTGAATTTTAAACAAATAGAAATATATAAAAATTGCTTTTTAAAAAAAAATCTTATAATGTATTGTATTAGGAACATGTGTAAATTTAAAACATTGTAAATAAATTATAACTTACACTTCTCTACACCGAACATTTGTAAATTTGGTTTCTTTGGAGTTGATACAGACTTGGAGGAATACTGAAACATAATCATGCACGTACTTATAATTAATAAAACATAAAATAGGTTAACTAGTTAATATTATTCATATAAAATCATTTAAGTATTAAAAACCTTGAGAACTAATACTACTATGTACATATATATTATACTCTTAAGACTTTAAATTGGAGCAAAATATATCACTACATCCCAAAATAATAAAATTTCTTAAACAAACTAAATAATTGCGATGTTTCTAACTTATAGAATTAAAACAATACAAAACTTTGAGATGTGTATAGACTTATAAAATGTATTAATGATAATATTTATATTATTAACCAAGATTTTCAAACAGATTTTAAAGTAATAATGTGTATATTAAACATTAGTAAAATATATAATTGTTGATACTTTTTTGAATTCAATTGAATGATTTACATTGTACATAGTGGAATAGAGCATCAATTAACTAAATAATAGTTAGGGATTCCCTTTGTGAAATTTCCTTGCATGTTCAATAAATAATAATTTAAATACAAACATTAGTAATATAATGTACCATTATTAAAACGACAACAATTAAATAAATATTTTATTAGATATGAAAATGCAAGCATCTTGAAACGACGCGACGGCGTGAAAAAAACGGCGACATCGTGAAGAGATATAGCACCGGAGCATCCTCTTTCAGATGGAACTTCCATACTGTCGTGGATCCTTGGTGGTAAAATGTATTTGAATATTAATGTAATAATATACATACGTAAATAAAGGTACTATTACCATTATAAGCTCATTCACTCATTTAACCATGAATAATAAAATAATTAAGTTTTGAAATGTGTGTACAATGTAATTTGAAACAGAAGACAAAAAATGGAAATAAAAATATAAAGAATTAAAAACTAAACTTTGTTATTTCATTACAGTAATGATTGTATAAGAAACGTATATTATATTCTAAAACTACTCCTTATACATTTCTTTTTGAAACATTTGTAAATTTGGTTTTCTTTCAAATGGTGTGGCGGAGAGTGGAGTTGATACAGACTGTGAGGAATGCTGAAACATAAACATTAAACATACATATTTATAAAGATAAAGTTAACAAGTTACTTTTTAATTCATATTCATTTAAGTTATAAAAGCCATGAAATAAATTTTGTATACACTTTAAATTGGAACAAATTTTTATCATTATATCACAAGATATAAAAAATTCTGAACCAAACTTAATAAATTTAATGTTTGTTAATTTATAAACTTGAAACATAATACAATACAAAACTATAAGATGTGTATATGTAAACTTATAAAATATTTTAATGATAATATTTATATTATGTTAAACATTATATATATATATTTATTATATATTATTATACAAGGTATAATTGTGGGTATTTAGTTTTATGCATTAAATTGGATGATTTATATTGTAAATAGTGGAATAGAGCATTGATGAACTACTTAAATAAAAGTTAATGATTTGTTAAGAGAGTAAACAAGATATTATTATATTTATTTGGATTAACAGTTATAATAAAATAAATCATATTGTGAATGGTTTATTTAGGATGCCAAGCAAGAAAACTCATAAAGCACATAACGATGTCTATCTTGAAGCATTACTTTGTTAAATTTCAAAGAATGCTAATAGTTATCAAAGAGAAAATAAGAATATGTTTTGTTTTACCTTGAATAGTCCTTGTTCTATTATGAGAACTACCATTCTAATATTTAACTCGTTTCAGCAGGCCAAGTGTTCAATCGTAGTTGTTAGTCTCCTTCATAACATAGTAATTGTTATAAAAGTATAGAATTCACATGTCTATAAGTTATAGTGGCCATTATAATTTTCTCTTGACAAGATACTTTCTATGTAAATACTACATTCAATGTTAATTTTAAAGTAGAATTAACCTTCTAAGATTTGAATTCAATGGAGAAAATACTCTAATAACAACATAATATTATTATACTAGATCCAAATTGTCAATTGTCAAATAATACGACTAAAAATAGAAGAATATGTTTATCTCTTTCATTTTCAACGTACGTAAGGGAGAAACAATGAAGTAAATGAAACATATATGAAGTTGCTGCGATCGACCTAAAATTTGGTCGATATAGTCTGAACTATTTGAACTCATACTACCATTGATAGCCAAAAACTCAGACATTCCTGTCTGCACCATATAGGCCAAACGCTACGATACCATAAAACTCACACTAGGGGTACTGTATTTCAATGTATACTGGAAGTGCGCGGGGAATCTTATCGGTGTATACTATATTACTCTTACAATGATTATACACTACGTATGTATATATTTATGGACTGCAATATTTAATTTGAAGTCTTGAGGTTACATTCGGCACATAAATATATATTTATTTATATAAGTTGTGGTTTTTTTTGGATTAAGAAATCATACTCGCTAACAGAGAATTAGAAAATATCACCCGATTTATTTTTGACATTTTTATTTTTATTTATATTTTACTAATAATAATAAGTAAAAAAATATTAATAAGTTTTTCCCTGTCAACCCCAAATGCCTAAAGAATTTAATGAAATTTCAAGAAAATTTCGACTAATTATATTAAGTAAATAAAAAACTTTTGCCAGGTATACTTTAAGCCGCCATTTACCCATTGTTCTGTAGAAAATCACTAAAATTTATCACTAAAAAAGGGTAATAAAATTAATTTTATAGCTTACATAGGTTATATAGGTTTGCAGGTATTTGATATGATTACTAAGTCAATTACTTATATACTTGTTTGATTTATTTTCTTAAATCTTGATTATTTTCCTTTTTAATTGATTGGTATGTATTAATGTTTTATGTAAAAACCTAGTGTTTTCATAGTTTTTTTAAACTGTCACAAAAAATACGTCCATTTTATAAAATGTTGTAATCTTTTAATTTTATCTGTATTGTTATCTGACGTCTGTACTTGTAACTACGAAATACGAATGTTATTGGAATAAAAGTCGATAAAGGATCGCTAAAAATATATTTTTAAATTATTTCTGTAATCAATACGTGTTCATTAGCCTGTGATATATTTAGGAAGTTTTCTGTGATAAATTCTGTTTCCACGATGTCTAGCACATACACGTGTATAACATGCCAGGTGATTTTTAGAACGGCTGAATTACAACGTGATCATTATAAATTAGACTGGCACAGGTATAACTTAAAGAGGAAAGTTGCTTCTATTCCCCCGGTGACCTTAGAAGAGTTCGAGCAAAGAGCTAAAGAGCACAGAGAGCAAGCACAAAATATTGAACGGGGTGAATCTGTATACTGTAAGTGTTGCTCAAAGTTGTTTAATACAAAAAATGCTTACAATAATCATTTAAACAGTAAAAAACATAAACTTGCTGAAGAAAAAACTTTAGCTGATGATAACAAACCAAAATCCGACCAAAAAGAAGATGAAAACAGTCAAACCGATTCAAATAGCTTTGAAAAGGTTGATGTTAAACCTGTGAAACCTAGCAAGTTTGTTCTAGTTAATACTGATGATTCGGTTGATGGGGATATTGAAACAGATTCTGATATTGAGGAGGTATGAAGTGTATATAAAACAATAACATGCTTTTGTTACCTCTTATACAAGTTTTTGGTCACTTATTTCACAATATTTCTACATATTTTTATAATACTTATATATATCTTATAACAATTTTAATAAAACTTCAAAGCACACAAAACATATTCATATTATAAAGTATTTTTTCTATTGTCTGTGAAATATTTGACCTTTTTTGTTTAGTGGTATCATTATGTTTATTTTCTGTTAAATATAAATATGCATTATACAGCTGGATTCTGATGAGTGGGAAGAGTGTCGCATCAAAGGCAGTGACTCTCTTATTAAACCGAGGGAATGTCTATTCTGCAGTCATCATAGCAAAAACATGGTCAAGAACCTGAAGCATATGTCTGAAGCACACTCATTCTTTGTTCCTGATATTGAATACTGTGTGGATATTAAAAACCTCTTGCTGTATTTAGGAGAAAAGGTATTTTAACAGAAGAAATTATGTTTAGGGAGATTAAGCATTGGCAAGTTTAGATATTATAAAAAATCTAGTTATTCCTGAGATTAAAAATGGTTTAATTCAATGTGTTGTAGATATCCCAAGGCTATATGTGTCTGTGGTGTAATGAGGCAGGCCGTACATTCTACTCCATGGAGGCAGCGAGAGCTCACATGATAGATAAAGGACATTGCAAAATATTGCATGAGGGTCTCGCCTTGGCTGAATATGCAGATTATTATGATTATAGGTATTTAATTTTATAGTATCATTTTATAGTACATTATTGTACTATATATTATTTACACAAGTGGGTTTTAAAAGCAAACATTATTGCTAATGTTAATAATAAGTAGAATAGGTTTAATTTAAAACAGATGTTAAGATTGAATGAATTAAACTATTGATTGAACTATCTTTATGTGAATAATATATATTATGTATTATATTTGGCCTACATGGCCGGCAACACTCTTGTAAATCCTCGGATGTTGCAAGAGTTCATGGGCGGCGGTGATCACAAGTCATCTGTGACCCGCCAGCTCGTTTGCCCTCCTCTTACATAAAAAAAAAAAAAAAAAATATGTTAATAACCGCGAACAAGTTAATTATAAATTATTTTGTCAATGTAATATAAAAATAAATTGTATATGCAGATTGTGATTCACATAATTATTAGATTTGTGTCAACAAGTTATAGTTATATACAAGTTGTAAATAAAATAAAAGATTTTTTATCACAAATACCATAATAAAAATTATAAAAAAAACTTTATCAGTGCTTCATATCCTGACAATGAAGATGGAGAAGTAATGGATGTTGATGAGGAAGTAGAAGGACCAGCCACATTGGAAGGTGATGAGTTCCAGCTGGTGCTGCCATCTGGTGTGACCGTGGGACATCGGTCACTTATGAAGTATGTAACTTATAACATATCAACAATTTTTACTCACAAGATAAAAAAAACATGATTCATATCAGAATTCATCATTGTGTTGGTTTGTAAAATGCATTCCCCAAATAACTGTCAGATGTCAGACTTATAATAATTATGTGAATGCAAAATTTAAAATGATTGTGAATACTATCATCCCATGTTTGTTTTCTACATCATCAAAATAAATTATCCTAAAATTTCACTTGGCTTTCACGCTTCACATAATACATGTCATTTGACTATTATTTTATGTTTTTAGATATTACAAGCAAAACTTGTCAACAAACAGTCAAGCATTAGTTAAGAAATCAGATCGCAAGCTACATCGTCTGCTAGGAGTTTACAGAGCATTGGGATGGGCCCCCAAGGAACAGGCCTTAGTGGCTAAGTAAGTTACGGCAACACTATTGTTAGGATTATTGAAGCTACAGATATTATTGTTCATGAATATATCAGATTTTTATAGTACAAGTATTTTTCATATAACTTCAATATCTTATTAGAAATGTAAATATGTAAAATGATGGAAGCTCTAGATAAACTTTTATTTATTTATCTATTTGCTAGGAAAACCTGTTATAGGAAACATTTGAGTTATTAAAAAAGGCTCTATAATGATATTAAATAAGTATAGTAACTTTTATTTAAAATTTTCTTATTTCTTTTTGTATCTGAGTATCAAAGTCAATTTAAACTGTTTTCACTTTGTAGATAATATTTAGATATTTTTGTTTTCAGGAATGCCCGAGACATTCACTTCATGAAGCGTGTTCAGTCCAAGTGGCAGATGAAGATGTCTCTTAAAAATAACAAGTTCCAAAAACATTACCGCCCACAAGTCAATTTCTAAATCATTTCTTATTATAAGTTTGTGCTATACTTGTCAAATCACTTGAAGTAATTTATTGTTGACTGCAAGTAAATAGGTTATAATAAATAAATGGAATATTTGTAATTCATATACAACTATACGCTACAGAGAGATAAGTAGTCAGCTTTTTAAGTAAGCACGACAACTATGTATAATTTCTAATAAATAATAACTTATAAGCAAGAGAAATTTCAAATATTTAACTGTCGTATTAAGTTTAATTCACATTCTTAAATTCGTGTTTATAAATCTATCAATGTTTTTAAAGGGTATTCAATGCCACATTTACTAAAATATCTATAGAAAAAGATTTGTATTTCCTTCGAAAATTTCAGAAAATACAAGAAATTCCGCTAAAATACAGGAATGTAAGTGTATAGTTGAACTCTGATTATGAAGTTAGAAACACATTGTTGAATAGTTTGAGCGACTGTAAAGTGTGCAAGGACTAAGTAATTTTTATATGTTATCAAGTTAGCATAACCGTGTGTTGACTTCTGAGTCTTCAAAAAAACCTGATGCTAGGAGCTATTGAACTACAGCCAGCGTGTGTTACCTGCCGTGTAAACAAATTATCATTATTATAACTTCAAACTATGAAACTAAGCATTGTTATTAAAAACAGTTATTACGACTATCACGGTATCAATTTTATTTTACATTTAAATAACTAATTATATTTAACAAGACATTGGACATATAAGTATGCAGTAGATATAAATATGAACAGAGATGAGATTACTATTATAAAATGTTAATTGTAATTATTTTTTTATCTTGATGAGTTCACTAAGAATATTATTGAAATGGCCGTGCGATATAATGTGCAACAATTGACTTGGTTCTATTTAAAGTTGTTTTCACGATTATTTTATTTCATACAAAAGATTTCTTTTGTACTATATGTATATATATATATGTGGTAACAGACAAGTTATTTGACTGGAAGTGACATCACAGAAAATAATATGTTGGCAATAATGACAGTAACACTTAAGAATATTAGTAAAAAAGATTTTATAAATAGTTATTATTCATAAATAATTTAAATTACCGAAATAAAAATCGGTTCAACATGGTCATTACAGTCTAACATCATAATGTTAGTCATTTCTTATATTAGATAAAAAGCAACTTTTCTTATTATTTGGTAGAATATCTCAATCACGTCAATCGTTTCTAGATGTTTTCACTAATAAGTATAGGATGGATGAAGAAGATGATGAAGAGCTGAACCTATCTGGTTTCAAGAGTGTAGTTCTTAGGTATAAGGTATTTATATACGGAGTAAAAAAACATTGAGTGGTGGTTAAAATAAAGTGATACCTCATAAGGTACTATGAGGTATTAAGACTATGTGCTTACATTTTATAAGCAGGTTTTGTTAGTAATTATACACTTGCTATAACACAGGGTTATTTGTAATTTGTTTGCCACTTTTTGCAGGCAGCCTCTCTACATCAATCCCAATAACATTTATTCTACGACTTAAAAAAATTAATTGTTTTAAAAATACAAGTTTTCCCAAACAAAATTTATTTGTTTCCTCTGAACTGTCGTTAAATCTGAGTGTAGGTATGGCGCCCGGGCGTTGACCTTTTAAGTACTTCTTTCAAAATACAGAGTAATAAATAAAAGAGGGAGCAAACATTTTTTTGTTTTTTTTTGTGTTGTTTATTAAGGTTTGAAAGAGATGGCCGATTAATTACAAATAACCCTATATATCTATTGGTATGAAAACTAAGAGCATATACAAGTACATGTAATCAATACATTGTATAGGTACTTATATATTATATAAGAAGATTGAGTTGAATCAAATAATACATGTTACAAGTAGTTTATACTTGAATATTTAAACAAAACTTAATGAGCTTCAATATAAAAAAAGTGACACAAAAGGTTTATTAATAAATATTTTAATAACAGTGTGTATCTTATGATGTAATGCTGACAGTATCTCATTGTAAGTTTGTCTAAGAAGGCCTGTTATTGTTTATCTCGCAGACAAGTTTTATAAAACAAAATTTTAGAATACTGTTAAAAAATAAAAATGCAATCGGAAGAAAAAGTTTTATTTATTAGTCGTTGTATTTGCCTTGACGTACTTGTATCTCTTTTTAATTTTTTTACTTACATTTCGCTTGTCTACCTTGTCCAAAGTCCAAGGTATCTTGACAGGTTTCCGGTCTATGTTTACATTTATTTTGAATAATGGAAATGCGTTGACTTTACCATCAAAGTAACGGGAAATCATTTTGGATATCCCGTTATTGATAACGAATTTACTTTCAGCAGTTGGTAATTTATCGAAATATTTTGCTATAACCTTTTCTACTACTTCCACATCATTTTGTTTTGGTTCTAACGCACGGGATATACAGACTAAAGTTAATACCTGAAAAAAAATATTGCCACAAATTACTTTTAGCAACAATGTTAAACAAAAAAGTTCTAAATCTTCGTTATGTTATGATATTAATATAAATGTATATATACTTAGGTATATAATTAAAATTATATTTATGACGGAAAATACTCACAAAGATCGTTACATGTGTAACCATTGTCAGTTAACATTTTACAATAGAGTTCATGAAGATTACAATTACATAGAACTTAATGAAACATTAAATGTATGTATTGTAATAAGTCAATTTCACGGTAGGAAATTTATGAGTAGGTAGGTATTGGGTAACTATGAGATATAATTTGGTTGAAAGTTATCGTACATACAGAATATTAATACTTTTTATAGTTAAGTCAAATAGGAAAATGGAAAATCACCTATAAACTTCATTTAGCGTTATGATAGGTCTGCACAGGCAAGTCTGAGACCCCTCGTGGCGTCATTCCTCGTCGCGAGAAACCCAAGGCCGCCGTCAGCACGGACAGGCCGGCTTCAATAGTTCTCTTCCTATCAGAATCGTTGCCAAGAGCTGGGTTAATCTCTACCAGATCGATCGCCCTGAGTCGGCCAGTTGCATGAATGATCTCCATTAGCTTGATAGCCTCTCGAAGCGTTAGACCGCCACGAACTAAAAAATATTATTGTGGTAAAAAATAAAATAAGTATTAATTATACTTGAATTGTATCTAGATCTTGAGTCTCACAGTCTAGATACAATTTTGTATTTTTAATATTGAACTATTAGGACGAGGTGACAAATATATTAGTTATATATGTATAAAACATTTACCAGCAGTACCCGTACTGGGAGCTTCTAAAGAATCCAATGAGTCGATATCGAAGCTGACGTGTATCGGTTTATTTCCTTCGGGATCAAGTGTCTCTAGTACGTGGCTTATAGATTTATGGATGCCGAAACTATAGGAAGAAATTATATTCATTAATTTTGTAGTTGTAATATACGTAGGTATGTACTTATAATTTTCTCTAAACAGTTTGTATAGGTGAATATTTAAAAAAATCTTGCTCGTTCTATTAAAGCATTAATCATGAGATAAGAACTAAAATGTTGATATGAGATTTAAAACATAATATTGAATTATTGGACACATTTCAAAGAAATAGATATACAGTTCATGGAGGGGAACATAACCACATACGGGTTGGAAAAAAAGAACAATT
The DNA here is from genome assembly GCA_959347405.1 of Napeogenes sylphis. Classification (NCBI taxonomy): domain Eukaryota; kingdom Metazoa; phylum Arthropoda; class Insecta; order Lepidoptera; family Nymphalidae; genus Napeogenes; species Napeogenes sylphis. The sequence goes on from OY365776.1 coordinate 27,952,176, forward strand.
TAAACCTAGACAGAGAACAGTTCGATAAATTAATAATTTTAATTTAATATAAGTACCTACAACCAATAATTCAATTCAACAGGACAATTTAATTCATCCGATTATTACTTCACAGATTTTTTATTTAAAGTTATTAGTCGTTAGCCTAATTAACCGTTCAACTCACTCCTCTATATCTTCCATTGCGAACGCTGGCACTTTGTATTTCTCTATTGCCAGTCTTTCGTACTTATCTACCGATCGTAGTCCAATGTATCCGAGATTCTTTATCGAAAACCTATAAATTGAAGGAGAGTTTTAGAGAAACATTTTATACCTATCACATTTATTTGACACACATATTCTGAAATTGTTTTTCCTGTATTAATGTAAAATACATTTAAGATTGTATATATCTAGCCTTAATTATCTTTACAATATCCTTTATTTTTATAAAAAGATAGGGACTGGAAAACCACACTTTAAATTGTAAATCTTACTTCGGAACCTGCCAGTCCATGGTGGGTAGGTAAGGCCAATAGTCTGACAGTTCCTTAACAAGCAGTGCTACCGGCATGCCATGCACGGAGCCCGATTCCGAAGTCTTATTGGTGTTGATGTCTGCATGAGCGTCCACCCAAATGAGGATCATGTCCTCATTTACATTGAAATGCCCGTCGACGGTACCTTGAGATAAGGTTAAGCTACTTACAAGAAATTGTAGTGCTATAAACTATACAATTATCTATATTTCTTAAACATAGCGAAGATGGGTATTTGAAAATGTGTAATGATAAAACTTTAATAAATCTTGGTTCAAATGAAAACTTAATTGACAGTTTTTGCACTCATTTAAATTGGCTGTAGAGACTCGACGCAGAAGAAATTTGTATCTTTTTTTTATAAATATATAATGAGAAAGATCGATCCTGGCACCGATTCGTAACCGCGACGTCGAACTGTCTTCGTTTTCAGACGGTTCCCCAGAACCCAATAAAAGCTTATTCGAAGTGGTGTTCTTTGGCTGCAATTGGCTGAAATTCTTCGCTGCCAATAGTACCTATGGATTGTTTTAGGGACTCCAAATTATCACGCCGTTTAGAGCAAGCTGTACTCTTTTTAAAAGTGACCATAAATCATAATCTATCGGATTAAGATCGGGACTAGATGACGGCCAGCTCTTCAGCTCTGATGAAGTCCGAGACTTCGCTTCCAACCAAGATTGCGTGGACCGAGTTTTATGACCCGGCGCGGCGCCGAGTCTTGCTGGAAGGACCATACTTGGTTATTGAACATGGTGATATTAAGGGGCTTTACTACCTTCTCAAGAATGATATATCACTCTTACACTTGTGCCGATGTTTTAATACTTTTTTCACAAAAATAAGGCTCAGTCACTCTCAATCACTCTCACTTCATAACTAACACCCTACCAAACCATCACTGAAGCATTCATCGGATAATGCCTACGAAGCATTCTGTCGACTAATTGGGAAGTTTCCTTAGAGCTTTGAGCATAAACAAGGTCATTTTGTTTGTTAGAATGTTGCTTAATTGTAAATATTTTCTCATCCGTAAACAAAAATTTTATGTGATCTCCCTTTGCGTACCGCTTCAGTAGTTGATTCGATTTTACCACCTTATTCTTTCTTAATTTATCAGTTAAGAAATGAGCAGTGCGTCTCTTATAGGCTGCAAGTCTTAAGTCATCTCTTAAAATACGCGACATGGTTTTAGGTTCTATCTTTATTTCCCGAGATAAAATCTTTAAGTTTCGGACATGATTTCTTCGAATTCTTTGCCTTACTGCATTGACCACCTTTATCGCACGAACACTACGTGGACGCCAGATCTCTATCTGTCATAAACAGTAGAAGTCTCATTATACCTATTAATAGCCCGGTACACAAACATTTTACTAATACCAATGGAGAGTTTTAAAAATTGCATTTGTGTAATGCAATTACCTTACTCCTTACCTATTTTGTGTAATGCAATGCAATGTTTCTCTTTACCACCCCACTCCATTTCAATATTGCAAAATATTGTACAATGTAGGTATTGGCGCCTAAATGAAAACACAATGAACAATCGTATAAAAATTACAGATTCCAAATCCAAATGTAATGTTTTTTATTTTTAATTGTAACAGTATTTATGGCCAGACTAAGTATATGGTCGTCTTCTATTAGGTTTCTTTTGAACATCTTTACTTACCTGGGATATATGTTTTGTATGGATATCTTTTATACTCTAAACCACCTTTATTATGTATAGTCACTTGATTAAATTACTAACAGTTCATCCTGAATCGAAAACCAGAAATCAACCTGACTTGACCAATTTGACCGGATCGAAAATCGTTCGGGTGGATATTTTTAGTAGGGCCAATATCTTGAAGCATCATATAAATCTATACTAATATTATAAAGCTAAAGAGTTTGTTTGTTTGAACGCACTAATCTCTGGAACTACTAGCCCGAATTGAAAAATTCTTTTTGTGTTGAATAGTCCGATTATTGAGGTAGGCTATAGGGTATATTATGTCATCTCGCTGTGACTAATAGAAGTCAAGCAACAATGAAAAATGATGCAAAAACGGGAAAAAAATCTTTTTTGCGAGCTTTTCTCGCGTGCGCTGAGTAAACGGTGAAAGTTACGCAAAAATAATGTATGATGAAATTGTTCCCCCTTAAAAGTTCTAAAAAAAAGTCCGCGACAGCATATATCTAGCTCTTATTATTAATAATATTTTTATTACTATTGAGAGGTCGTACCATTGCTGCTTACCAGTTTGAAGGTTTGTAGTTTTTACATACATTGGTAAGTACAAAGGGTACGTTTTTTCAATATCGAAATCTACGCGTACGAAGTCGCAGGCACAGCTAGTTTACAATAAAGCGTAAATATTAAAAATGGCATACCGACTCCAATAGAATGATCTCCACCAATTGTAACTGCGATTCTGTCGTCCTTTATGACTTGCGTAACTTTCTTCGATAGGTTTCTATTGCAAGCTGACACCAGTGGAAGGTCCGTCATGTTGTCAACGTCTACTGGCAACTCCGATGAAGAGATCTCGATATCACCGTAGTCTTTCACGTCTAAACCATCTGAAAGAGATTTCTGGTAAAATTAATAGAGCCAGATTTATTTTTTTAATGTTTTTGTAACGATGAAATATTCATCTAAAATATATCTGGAAGCACGACAATGTTCACTATAGAAACATGTTAGAATTTTAATGTATAATTAACTCACCAATTTCTTTTAAACGATCAATTAATCCAGCAGATCTCAACGCCGCGGGGGCTACACTGACCCCGTACTTCTTTTGTCCTTTCTCAAAAGGCACGCCTACTATTCCTACCTTTCTTAAGGGCTCCCATTTGGTTTTCATATTCATATTTCTTAAAAAAACTTTGACAAAATTCATTTTAGATACTAATATTAATAACAGTTAAAAGTAAATACTACGCCTGGTAAAGTTATATCTCGTACTAATAGATAAGTTCCTCCAATCAAAATAAGATATCATTCATGTCAAAGGTTAGATTTTTATACGAACTTACATCATCAAATCAAAAGATGTTTAAATTTATACAATGGAGGGATTAATATATTATTGACAAACTTACCGGAAAAATCATTAATTTTAATGATTAAAAATTATTCGTTTTAATGTTTTTAAGATATAAAACAGTTAACAAATGTTTGTTTAAGTTGTAAGAAATGCTCTTTATAACTAAAACCAAGGACTTCTCTAGGTACGGTAATGTTAATTTGAAAATAAGCGAGTTAATTTCCTATTTATAAATGCACTCGCAATAAAATGTACTTCCGAACCAGATATGTTTGTGTTATAGATTAATGAAACACCTTAACGAACTAAAACATCTTATTACAGAACTATTTTAATCAACAAAATCGAAATATACATTAATACTTTACTTGATATTTTGCAAATATCTTTATTGCGAATAGCTTCTGCTATGAACTCTACGATTGAGTCAGATTTTGTTTTTTCAATCCATGATAAGTAGGGACCAATAACTGTGAATATGTTGTAGTTGATGTTTGGCTTAGAGGTTAATGACCCCGACGCACATGCTGCTACACCTACAATCTCATTGTCATATAATACCGGGCCTCCCTCTCCGAATGGCTCCTCGTAAGTCATTGCTGAATATTCAATTCCGCAGACACAGTAATACCACTTCGGGTTCTTACAGGCCATCTGGTGATAAAACTGCTGTTGCAATACCACGCCTTGAGAACCTGTCACATTTCCAAATCCCACCATAACCAGTTGCTTCTCTTTTAATTCCGGCGCATAATAATTTGATAAGACGGCTCTCTCGAAAAAATGTTCTAGAATCGGCACAACCGTAAAGACAATACCGATGTTGCTGTGCATACGAGATATATTTAGACCATTTTCATGAATTTCAAATAAGAAATCATTATGTGGTTTTGCGTATGCCACTTGGAAGAGACTTATGTTATTAAGGTGAGTGTGAAACACGGCGCTGCCTACTGCTACGTAATATGGCTCAGGAGTTACACAGGCCCCTGAACTTAACACGGCTCTTTTGTCAATTACTACCCCCGTGCAAACATATTCTTTTTCATGATTCAAAATTGCTGCTATGTAGGGATATTTTTCTGCCAATGCCTCAATGGTCGACCAGGCGCCCGGATCAGGTATTTCATGAAGTGTTAGAACAGGTGGAAATAATAAGCATATAAAATAAAATATCAGTAACATAGCAAGCGAGAAATGGATTATTTCAAAGAAATTAACATATAAATCATCGTTAATACGTTGATGTTTGTTTGTTGTTTGCTGTTCTGACAATAATATGTGACAGAAAAAACAGAATCTGCGTTTAAAAACATGGATATACCCTTTGGTATATTAATATGTTTCAAATAAAACACTAGTAACTTCTAGCAACTCCGCCCGCGGACTCCCGACTCAAACAATTTAACATCATTAAAACTTAAACAAATTCATATAGTGTTTTCTTTTAATTTTGCTTGTAATAATAATTGTAACCAATTGTGTCTTCCAACAAACAAACAGAAAAAAATATAATATAAGCTATGTTTTGACTTCTATGTCGTATAAGAACCTTCATTCATAAAAAAATATTTCTTAAGAAAAGCATTTATGTAAAAAAAAAGACTTTGTTACTATTCTACAATGAAGTTGTTAATGTCAAAACAATACCAACTTTTGAGATGTGTATTTAAAACATTTTTTTTAATCCAAAAGCGAATTCAAAATAAAGAAGAAGAAATGGTTTATTAATTGAAGTAATTAATTGATATCTTGTTAATAAAATAAAACTTCTTTGATGTAATTACAAATTTACAGTTTTAGCCTTAATTCTCTTTTGCTATGAGACTTTTTACCAAATTTCGAAATTCTAGTTCAACCGGAAGTACACAATAGGTATAGGTTGGAAAGGAATTATGGAATGGAACTATGCATCTTAGCAGACAGATAGACATAACAAAGTAATCATATAAGAGTTCCGTTTTTATTTAAGTTTGGTAGCCAGATAAATTTGAATATAGACAGAATTTTAAGTACCTACCTACACTTTTGTTTCCGTCTGGTTCATGCTGCGATTACATATCTTTCATGAATGGTCATTCACAGCAAAAATACACATATTGCCTTATTACAAATAAGTAAGGAAATAGATACTGCTTGTTATGAAGACATTGTTTGTGTTATAAAAATACAACTTTTTTAAGTTACTAGCATACCCAGCCCGTCGGGTTTAATTTAAAATACCTATATTAATTTGAAATAAATAATAAAAAATATATTAAGTATGATAATTCATAATTATTATACATCCTGAATTTCATTTTTTTCTACTCGTTTCTCTAAATGCTATACTAATAGATCAATGAAGTTGTAACTGACCTTAAATACTTCAATTTAAAGCAAATCATTAATAAAAAAAATTGCACTGACGGTTCAAAAAATGGTCCGAACGCCACCAAACCGGCAACAGGATTATGCGCTGCATCAATCTAAAGATTCTCTAAATTTCGTTGAAACTTGACCACCCGTTTCGGAGTCTATAAGGGACATATTTTATTTAGGACTTAGGACTCTTTTATTTGTTTACATGGGCGTACCTAGATTCTGGGATTGGGAAGGCAAATCAGATTTCTCTAATATATTTTTGTAATTTTGGAGCTGTAATTTCTTGTCCCCGAATAACCTTCCTGAGAGAGTTTTTCTAAAACTTCTGCAATTTTCGCAAAATGCTTCTTAAACATTGAAATACTTTGGTATTTGTATGTGTTTTTAAAACTTCATTGATTTTATATTGTAACTAGCTGTGCCTGCGACTTCGTATGCGTAGATTTTGATTTCAATAAAACCTACCCTTTCTACATACCAATGTTTGTAAAAACTATAAACCTTCAAAGTTTCATCGAACTCGATCAAGTAGTTTTTGCGTTCCTATAGGAAATAAACTAGAAATACGTTTATTTAAAGAAGAGATTATTATCTTAATCATTTGTTAACCATTTGTTAAAAAAACAAAATGTTAAGTGAAGCCCTTGACAATATATTCCTGAAAATTGCATCTAAATCGTTTAATTCGTTTCTGAGATTAGCGTGCCTAAACATACAGACATATAAGCACATACGAACGAACAGACAAAATGAAAATCCATTGTTTAGGGTTCTCTTACCCCCCCCCCCCCTCCCCCTCCCATTATGATTTTTTGAAAATATTTTTTATAGACAGACAGCTTGATCAGTTAGAGTTTTATTGTATGTATATAGGTACATTTCTTGAACACTTTAAATACATATATCTTTGTGCAATGAAAGTGAAAAACTAAATGTTATTCGGAGTAATGCTCAATTTTTACCTATAAAAGTTATTTAAATTGACTATATATTTTTTACGTGTTGCGTGCACAACTAAAAGACAAACAGTAAAAAAATGTAAGAAATGGATTCTGTTAGTTATCCCTTTATTTTCTGGCTTCTTTATTTTGTAATATTTTCAATGTACAGAGACTACTCCACTACAGATTTATTACATGTATGTACAAAACTATCTTTACTTCCATATAGACATCAATGAATTGGCCTAAAAAGAGCGTAGAAATGCAACGACTCCTCCAACTGAAACTTTATGCTTTCATTAATAACATTTGATACTGATAAAATCAGTTGGATTATTCTTCAATTTTGACGGCTTTTGAAGGACATGGTTTAAAATATATATTTACTTATAAGCTAATGTCTTAGTTTTGAATATCAATAAAAAGATAGGTATATGATGTAGGTATGTATAAAAACATCCATTGGTTCTGTTTAGCTTACAGAACTCTAAAAGCTATTCGTCTCTCTCGTAAAACAGAACAACTGCAATAAAATATTTTCATTGCACGCAAATAATTAATTTAAACCTGAAAACAATGTTTATTTTCAAAATTGTTTTTATAATCATATTTCAAGGTAAGTTTTTTGTAGATAGTTTATTAATTGCATTTATTATATAAACTAAATATAATTATAACTGTTTTAATAGACATTTTAAAACAATTTTTAGCAGTGGACATATTAATTACCGCAGATGAGAACTGTGATGATATTCTATGTTCAAATGTGTACGACCCGGTATGTGGTGTGGCCACAACTCTGACCGGGACAACATTCATTAAAATTTACCATAATATCTGTTATCTGAGGTTGATACAATGTCAATTCTCTTTTGCTGGTAAGTTTCTAAATCTATATAAATGCACACATGTAAGTACTCGTTAACTATCTATCACCTTAACTATTTAATTAATTAACAATATATTATATTTGAAAAAGATCTTGCACAAATACCAAATGAAGTTTGCAATATCAAGAAGCCGTACATAGAAGTGGTACACAGTGGTCGTCGTCTCACGGACTTCAGTATCGTGGGTGCACACCAAGCCTGTAACCACACGTGCCCCACCTACTGCCTCGACATTTACGAACCTGCTTGTGCTCAAATCTGGACCCACAACATGCAGTCGTACGTGTACAAACCTATGATCAACCATTGCCACATTGACTTGTACTCTTGCGTCGTTGGAGTCAGTAAGTTAAGCTGATTTATTTATATCGTTTTGTCCTAGTTGCGAAACTAATTTTTCGTATGATTTTGTTAATACAATTTTCGATAAGATTCGATTAATACAATTTTCGTAACTATTACCTTAAAGTAATTTGAGACTTATATGTATATTTCATATTATCACAGTTTATTCATGGGAAAAAAAAGTATATGGATACTTCTTATATAATCACCTAAATGTCGTTTCAGATGTTACTATTCAGCCATTGATAGGAAAATGCTATAAAAATCCATCTGCACTCAATTTTATGTTTAACGTCGCTGCGATGAAGACTCTTAACCTTCTTGACGAGTCCTCCCAATATAATAACAAGAAAAATACCAGGAGAGCTAATGTTAACACAATCATTAAAAAGGAAATTAAGGATTTCATACAAAAACTTAAAAACCGAATTCAAAATACATATTTAGAATGAGATAGAACAGACGATAAATACCTTCTGAAAAAGACGTTATACGTATTCAAATAGTAAGGAGACAATCAATATAAAATCTGTACTTCAAATAATTGTATATATTCAGTATATAACGTGTATTACATTATCATATACTATATATTAAAAACAAGACCGATTATAAAACACGTCATTTACCCGGTCAGATGCACGAATATGTCTTGAGTCACGGTCTCACGGTGGAGTTACTTAGGTTTAGGTTTATTTCAAGTGAATGTTTGTTTCTGACATCTATCAGCTATTAATAAAATTATAAGTTGTAAATTCAGTTCCTTATTGCAGTCCATATTGCCGACCTATGAAAGCTTTAATGTTTTTGTGTTGGTCTGTTTATCTGTGAGTTTATTGAGTAAGAATTTATAAATTCACGCGCAATAAACTTTATTCACCAGCGGGTGAAGAGTATTTTAGAATAAGTTTATTATTTCACCATATTTTCAGTGTCCCTAGTAGTTGGTTAATAAACTTAGCTTTGTCTTATATGCTATAAAAATATAGATCCCTCACTAACGATCCCCACTCAGTTAATTTTTATTTTCATATCACAGTGTCAAACGAGTATGGTAACCTACTCTGTGGCAGCAGTGCTGATTTAAACATCGTTTACGTTTCACAAGACAGAGAGAAAATAATTTAATATATTTTTGGACGATGTTGATGTTGGTTGATATTTTATAAAAATAATAAAATTAAAAAAATAGATACTTATAACTTCATATCATTTGAGTTACTTAAAAAAATACACAAAAGTTCTTAAAGATAAAAGATTTTATTTTTAATTAAAAGATTAAAAAATACATAATTCATCCGAAATAAAAGAACATTCAAATCGGAAAAATTCTCTTAATAAAAATATTTATCGACACATTCTAATCGCTACTTAGTTACAAAACCACAATAGTCATCTAGATCCTACGAAGGAAGGAAGTCGTGAAGTTCGAACGATAAGCTCGACTACTGTATTTATTGTCGGGGAGGAGGCGGGGCGGAGGCGCCTAGCGGGCGGGCGCGTCGGGCGCAGGCACGTCGCGGCGCGTGCGGTAGCGCGGCTCGTCCCCGCGCTCCAGAGACCACTGCCGCCTTAGGACTCGCGAGCCTGAGGTAGCCCAGCTATAAACAAAGGAGAGTGGCATTATGTTTCGTGACATACCTATCAAAGTAAATAAATATAAGAACATAAATTATTAAAATCACCGATCCGAAAGACGAGGAGTATCGACCAAGCCGGCCACGGTGGAGACGGAGGAACGTAAATATCTACATCGTGGCAAAGTCGGTCCCGGAGGACTGCTCTCCGCCGAAACCGCACCGGATCTTCGCCATGCTGTTAGATAAAAACTCATTACGTAATTTAGCTGTAGGAAATAACCTCATTATTGACAAATATTAATCATTCATTACAAAATTTATCGACTGTAGGAGAAGGGTCAGAACGTTGTCGCTCGACTGACTGAATAGCGCCGGTGAGAGTCTCGCTGACTGTATTTGTCTCGTTTATGTCACAGTCGTTCTCACCCTCCGCTTCGAACAGTACCTCTTCCGATCTAGAAAGATTATAACAATGACATTATCGTAAAGACACAGTAGTAATTTCCGGATAAAGAATAAAGTAAGATAAAGACGATCACATATAGAATGCTTAATTCACCGAGACGGACAGCGCTACGGTAGCTCAGTTGGTAGAGCTACGGGACGGTTTTCCAGCAGTAGTCGCGGGTTCGAATCCGTGCCCGTATCGGTTTATTTTTCATTCTATATTTATATAAATATAACAAATAAAGTAAGAGCGAACGTTGAGAAGGTACTTGCTTTAACGGCGGAGGAGTAGGCAATGTTTTGTCGAAACCGTCTTTTCCGAGCAACCAAAAAGTGTGCATAACTCCTTTGCCCTTGATCTGCGTGAGTCCCCTCGAGCGGAGCCGGTAGCCGCCCGCCGTCGCCAGCCGCTCCGCCGTCGCCGAAGACACCTGGATGCGCCAGGCGGCTCCTGCCCCGTACCAACACTCGTTATGATCGATAGAGATATAAAAAGCGTCACACCGACTATTTGATAAAAACCTGTTGATTCCATTCGAGAGGCCGTGTTGACGGTGTCACCGAACAGACAGTACCGGGGCATGGTGAGACCCACGACACCGGCGCAGCATGCCCCCGTATGGAGTCCGATGCGCAGGTGTAAGGGTGAAGCCGGCAGGTGTCGTATTCTAAACTGTCCGGCTAGATGTAATAGATGTAAGGCCATAGTAGCTATGTTCTCTGCGTGGTCGTCAGACCTTACTGGAAGTCCACCTACTACCATGTATGCATCGCCGATTGTTTCTACCTGTAAGAAAAAGTAACATTGTCTATTGTAACGTGAATTGTTAGCCTTTCAACAAATAAACTTATTTGAATATTTAATAACCTTATAAACGCGATACATTTCTATTGTGGCATCAAATGTAGTATAGAGATCGTTAAGGAGGTCGACCACCTGCACGGCCGTGGAGCGTGCTGCAATCGAGGTGAAACCCACAATGTCACTGAAATAAATAGACACCTCTTCGAACTCTTCCGGCTCTACACGAAGACCCATCATTAACCGCTCTGCTACTGTTCTGAGAGCATAAAGAAAAAGCTATAATAATACAAATTTCAGTCCAGAAGTCTTATAAGCAGACACACCATGGAAAGAGATGAAAATTTTCTATAGAATCTCGAAATATCTTGGAAGTATGAAATTAACCCATGGTTGTTAAACCAATGTAGGCTTTAAATACCTCATAGTAAATTATGTATGGAAAATATGGCACTTCGTTTAGTACATTTTTTAAGAGGAATATGTATTTTTATTAAAACTTAGTATGATTGTAAATTCAAATTACTTAAGTGAACTAGAACATTTTAATTAAAAATAAATTATCATTTTTATTAAGTTTCATTTTACCACTCATTCTTAACACGGTCATTGCTAATGCGTTCAGTAGACCGATTTTATCAAACAGAAATAATACCTTTAAGTCATGTCTTAAATTCTACATCTACAATCTGTATAAAATGGTGTAGGTACCTAGGCAGCATCCTGTTCAATAGCTGTTCAGTTTTCTTTTTCTCCATGTCTAATTGTTCAGTTCTGTCCTTAATTAACTCTTCTAAATTATTGCTATATTTTTCTAGCATTTCAAACATCGAATCTACAATGTTAACCTTTCTGAAAAAAATATAAATTGAAAATATTGCATATATCTCGAACAGGTGACAAAGGCAAAGTCGATTTTAATGAATTAACATACGTACCGTCCGCGGTGCATGTGCTTGAACACTTCGTAGAGCTGGTTGAAATCGGGGCGCGCGTGCGGCTGCTCGCTCCAGCACTGGCGCGCCACGCCTACAGCCTCGGGCGGCGCCGCGCCTAATGACACCGACGGTCGTATAAGTGGCGGAGGGTGGGCCAGCTTTTCTATTATTTCTGAAAAAGAAGTTAAGCGATAAAGATGACAATTAAATGACATATATTTTAAACTGGAACGATGGCTTACCTTCCGGCGTGAAGGGGAGCATGCAGTAAGGTTCTCCTCGTAAGATAACCTCCTGCATGATTATGGCGAATGAAAATACGTCAGCCGCCTGCGTGCCGCAGGTGAAAGTCCCCGAATTTAATTCCCGGAGAAGTTCAGGAGCGGTCCAAAGTAATTCTGAAACGAAGCATCGATTTTGCTTTGCATAATTCCCTTTAATTGAGTCAATGGCACACTCTCTTTTGACATACATCGGAAATATGAAATTCACCGTGAACAGTACCACTGCCATACCTACATATTTACTTTTCAGGCAGAATATTATTTCAGGAGGATGAAACTCACTTTTTCACACTACCCATAATTTACTTTATTTGCTTTTTGCTTTTATAAAAAAGCCCATGAAGTCTTTACTTTATTAATGGTTTTATCGTAAATTTACTCAGACTGTTAGCTCTTAAAAAAAAAGTCTTGTAAAAATTTTCGGAACGAAACGAACGAAATGATGTAAGTATAATATAGAACTGGCTGTGCCTGCGACTTCGTACGCGTGGATATCGATTTCGATAAAACCTACCCTTTGTACATAACAATGTATGTAAAAACTATAAACCTTCAAAGTTTCATCTAATTCAATTAAGTAGTTTTTGCATACCTATAGGAGTATTTCTAGTTTTAGTATTAGTAGTAGTTAGTATTTTAGTTGTGTACCTATATTTTTTGTTTTATCGCTGTTAAGTAGCAATGGTACGAAAAGAAGAGATTATTAACTCTCTATTTGTTACCCAATAAGTAAAAAAAAACCAGAATGTTAAGTGAAGCCCGTTACAACATACTCCCGAAAACTGAATCCAAACCGTTTAATACGTTTCTGAGATTAGCGTGCACAAACATACATGTAGGTACATTTCTTGAACACTCTAAATACATATATCTTTTGATAGAGTGAAGAGTGTACAATGAAAGTAAAAAACTAAAAGGTTATTCAGAGTGACGCTCAATTTCTTTGTGACAATTTTATTATATTATGTATAGATATATTGTACTCGTAGTTTTTGACGAGAAAATGTTATCAAAGATCTTAGGTAACGGTGTAATCAATTATTAATCGTTATAAAATATCAGGTACCTCGAGCTACACGCGGGGCGTGTGGCACTGACTGCGCTCTTGTGAACGACGGAATTCCATAATCTGTAATGCGCAACACCCATCGGGAGTCGATGACGCAGTTTCTTGACGACAGCCGGCCATGCACGCGCATCGGTGACGAGTGCAGGTACCGCATTCCCCGCACAAGGTCCGTCAGAAGGGACAGGCGGAAATTCCAATCCAATCGGATATCATCGGCCATTAACACGTCCTCCAATGATCCCCTCCCACATGCTTCAAATACTAGAGCTGGTCGTGTGTCCGTTAAGCAGCCTAAGTATGACATCTGTTATTATTGGATTGTTTTAATATTGTTCGATTTGCTATATAATTTGTACGTAGCTTACCAATAAAACAATTTATGTTTTCATGTCGAAGACTTTGCATTACAAGTAGGACATCTATTGATTTGCGACGCAGCTCAAGCGTTGCTGCCGGCAAATACTTCATATGGACCGGGTCTCCCTAAAGTTATGTACATTGTAAAAGTTTTATTTCCCTAAAATTTAAAATGACTTATTCGACGATATATCTTACCTTATATCTAGTACGATTATCGGGTGGAAGACGTGAGACACTACACGTTGATGAGGGCGCAGACTGACCCAGAGGTTCCGGACGTTTAAGTAAGTCGGGGCGTTCTGGTTCCGATCCTCCGAATTCATGCAACTGTTGAAGCCATGAGAGCATTGTTTCCATGCCTTCACCTACACGACGTCCCTCGTCTGCTGGAAACTGAAAATCGGCAGAGACAAGAACGGGTACCGCACGTGGGCGTTTCGGTGTGTGCCTTGCAAATGCTCGCCTGGCGCATGTTGCAAGAAAAGTAAGTACTAATATTAAGATGCACGTTACGAACAACGTAAATACAGTAATGTGTAACGCAGCGTCGGTTCCATTTGAAACTTTAACATCCACAATTTCCTCAAAAGTACCAGGCACCATCCATTGCTTAAGTTCCAATTCTCCAGGGGCGTCAATGTTTACTTCTGTGGTATACGATACATAATTATCTAGTGACCTGTCAGATACTACACTAAATGTTGCAATATGGCTCCATACTACATTCGTATCGACTGTAGCGCTGCTACATAAATTAAAAAGATGACGGTATGTTTCCATTCTGGTCTTTTCTGTTTTAATATAAAAAGAAAAGGCTTCTATTATTTTATCATAATTAAGGTTTGTAAGTGATTCATCCTCGTTAGTGCTATCACTAAGCATTAGTAATTGATTGTTTTCTGTCGCAACTTCTCCCTCTAAAATTTCATTCAGTTGTTTAAACTTTTGATATTTTGTCTCATCTGTGCACGGCTTGATTTCGGTACCATTGACCGTTGATTGCACAATAGTTTTGGTGTCATTATATTTAATAAAATTGTTAGCAACAGGGTCTATTATATTTAAAAGTAATATTTGAGCTTTGTTAATATTAATAGACAATATGGCAGCAGTCATCGCTGAGCTACAAAGAATAAGGGCTGAAAATAATAAAAACTATCAAAAAGACACATCAATGAAGGTAAATATAAAGTATATAAAAATCATAAGTTTTAGATGTAGGTAAAATCAATTAAACTCTATAACTGATTAGAATCTCCAAATTGAAATTCTTAGTTCATATTTTTTCAGAATCCGTTCGGATGCAATGCGTAAGTAGGTAATCTAACCTCCACTAGTGTCTATTGAGCTATCATCTTGCGACCTCCAATAGGCGTCAAGGGCCAACCTGGACCCGAATTAGATTATGTCTATTTATAAAAGGCAGTGAACTAAAGAAAATGATAATTATAATATTTTAGTTACTGACCATGAGGACGGATCGAGTAAGAATCCTTTAAGAATTGGGGTAGAACTAGTTTCACAAGTATGCCGGAAGTGACCAACGACTCCTGAACTTCCAATAGAGCGGTCGCACACTCGTCAACACCACGGGACGTGACGAGCAGGACGCGCCGCCAGGCTAGGGCGGCGGCGAGGCGAGCGACGGCAGCCCCACGAGCGCTGGGCTCGGCGCAGACGGCAGGTGCCGGCCGGCCCAGCGCATGCAGCGCGGGCGCCACCGCGCCACACACGCGTGCTCCCACTCGCCCCGCGCACACCAGTGCTCCTCCCCGCCCCACCGACCGAAGTGCATTGCTTACGATCGCTCGCTGCCAATCCTGACCACAAGTTTCTGAGAAAATAGATGCTATATTATTTAGATATATATGCTATATTTAGACGATATCCATACGATTAGAAACGATCGTCACCTTCGTAATTAAGAAGTCGAAGAGAACGAGTGATTAGTAGAGAAGGAGCGTTCTTGGAGATGTAAGCGTCGAAAAGGGATTGTGAAAAAAGTGTTGGATTATTCGCTCTACACGCCTGGCGCGCCACGATCAGAAGAGGCTCTGTGTCGTTAGACGAAAGCGGGCGGGGCGCCGCGCGATCGGTCAGCGCCAGCAGCAGCAGCAGCGGCAACGGCAGCGCGCGGGCGCGCCGCGCTCGTCGTCACATGGTTGCCGCCATGCGTCGGTCGCCGTTCGCACTCCGCCGCACTCGCCCGCTTGAGCGCTTCAGATCAAACGACCGCTCGCTGAGGTGTTAATAAGTTGATCGATTACTAACTGCTTTTTACCACGAATCTTACAAAGTCGATCTAAATATAATAGCGCTAATTGTATTTAATTTTTAGTAATTTTTTATTAGTTTTAGTTAAGTTCTTAAACTAGTATTTCAATATTATTATTAATTATTTGGTCACCACACTGTTCTTAGTGTTTTCGTTTTAAAGGTTTTTTTTATTAGAATACTTAAGGTAATAAATAAACGAAACTTAAAGGCGAAAGTTTTATGAAGTTCTTTCGTCGGTACATTTTAATACAACACCGTCGCATTTAATTCAATGACTTATATTTATTAGGCTATAATTTTGTTAAAAATGTATTATCGCTACCAATTGCCAAAAATATAATTATATTTAACCAAACTTAAAATGTATGTTAATCCTATAATTATTTTTCTTTTTTTAAGTTTCAACAAGTTGAGCGCGCAACACGTTTTAAAGCTATGTCGTACTTGCACGGGAACAAAACACACAGTGTCGGGCGGGAGTCGAGGGCAGCTAGGTAGCCACCGGCCAGTATCGGAGGCGTCGGCCGAGGGTCCGTTGGAGAAGGGTGCGCTGCAGACGCGCATCAGTCTCTAGACGAGCGAGCACTGGGCGCCGCCGAGGCTACCTCCGGCCGCGCGGCCTCGCGTCTGCGCTGTGCGCGCGGTCCATACAGCCTCACACTACACACCATACGTCACAGTCTGTCATACAAAACAGAGCACATTTCTAAGATAGCTTAGTAATTAATATATCACATTTTATATTGATATTTTTGTCTTACATCGCTTAATCATTTTAGACATGCCTCGAACTGCCACGATTCAAAAGAGATAGGTTAGGATATAGATGGGTTATTGAGGTTTATTGGGAAGCTTTTAGTGTTAATGTGTTCATTTTGTATGTTTTATAGCGTGACCTTGTAGTGTAATGAAAGTATCTAGGTCACTTCTAAGTGCCTGCCGCACTTCTGTCACTGTGAGCAAAAACACTTTATTTAAAAGCAAACGATGCTCTGATATCATTATAAGTAAAGCAAATGTATTACCCTGAACTTGTATTGGCATATTATAATAAATTAACTAATGTATTTTTAATAAAAAATATACATTACTTTTATTTTTTCTTGGAAAACGATGTGATAAACAATTGGTTTTAAGTATTGGTTTAAAATAGGTTTGTTTTATTAGATTACTAATTAGAATTATTTTCTGTGTTTCTATCTTCGTGTACCAAACCTTCACTAGTGTTATTGTAAGTAGTTATAAGTAGTCCAAATCAACTTTTGTGTTTTCACCTGAAAATAAGAGAATGTTTCCGGACTAAAAAGCATTCCGGATTGACCTAGATAATAAGCCAGCGCTACATGTAACATCTAAAAATTTCACCACTAGTTTTATTTCAATTATTGCCGAATTCAGTTTTTGTGATTTTCCTGAGTTTAATTTTTTTTGGGGAAAAAAGAAGCCTAAACGTTGATCGCAGTAGTAAGCTATTACCAAACCAAATTGTAACAGTAAATTTAATCGTGAGAACGAACAATAAAAGAAAAGTCAAATAAACATTCAAAAACAATAACAGGCAACAGATTTTGCTGCGTTACTTATAAATATATATAAATTATATTTTTTTTGTAAATCTTTAATAAAAAAGACTACCTAAAATAATTTAGTTTTGTCGTCTCGTGGTTGAGCTAAGGAAGTGGCGGGAACTTAAATTCCTATCACATCTTGGACTTTTACTATATTTACACAATATTTCAAGAGAAGAGTGAATTGAGTGAGGTTGCTAGGGTAATGTGCCTTACCACCTAAGACTTCCTAAGACCACCACCACCTAAGACATTCCACTTACCATCAGGTGGAATGTAGTCAAGCATTGCCCTAGATTATATAAAAAAAAACTAAAATAAGTAAGTTAAGTGTACTTATACTGGACACAAGGGTTTGTTTTTTGCATTTATTTTCTCTTTAGAAAAAAAAAAGACAAGTATTCTGTAATTGTTCACAGAGTGAATTATAGATGCTGTGGAATTCTTGAGTGTTACCGTGAAGTTGTTCAGATTAGACGGTACGCTAAATGGAATTGCTAGTTTCGTGTATTTTTTTTATAACAAAATAATTGTAACGTCCGACTAAGTATATAAATTTTGTGAGTTACATTCATTTCAACCTTCAAGATTTTGGTATTCTAGATAAAATCTAGTATACCTATAAATACCCGGTATACAAATATTTCGGTTGTATCGTTTCTCTTTAAAATAATAAATAATAACATAAATTCGTTGATTTTTATTATAGGCACATTGTAACGTTTATGCATTTTAACAAATTAAGAGTGTTTTCTTTTTTAAGAATAAAAAATATTAACTCTCTAGACGCGGTGAATTATGAATCTGTCATGTCCAATCCGGTATCTTGTACCTTCTTAAATTTATTAATAAATTTAAAGTAACCTTGCTCATAATAACAATTTAAAAAATTTACACGGCGTAAAAGCATATAATCAGAAGAATGGAAGTAGAATCAGAAGAATGGAATAAAAAAAGTTTCACATAATGCAATTTTACATAAGTAATACCTAACGTAACTTACCATGCTAAGAAGAATAGTAACCAAACTTATGTAGTTACAGCATTCATCAAACAGAGATTTAGATTAGATTTATATTACTGTAGAAGAATATAATGTGGCCAGACTTATTATTAACTTTAATATAATTAGAGACACTTTGCTGACTTATAAAATGTAATAGTGAAGTTCATTAGTATTTCTCAAAGTTAATCATATGTAAAGGTAATATTGTACCTTAGCCATCAAATCGTCAACCAATGTATAAAAACTGCAATTAATGTTTTTGTAATCTCACATTTTTTTCAGCCTTATCTTAAACAATAGGAAAGATTATGAACAATAGATTCTTATCCTATTTACAAAAAAGTGATTTTTGTTTAAATAACTTTTGTTTTTAAATGGACAGGTCGAACGAAGGTCGTGTCTAATACGACTTCATTTATAGCTGCTCTTTGTAGGCGGTGGTAGAGATATATTAATTTGACTGCAGTTGTGCTGGCTCCATGGGCGTACCGTAAAGAAAAACCATGCTCAGAAAGTTAAAATGACAGCTCCAAAATTACAAAAAAATATCAATGAAATCTGGTTTGCCCCCCCCCCCCCCCCCCTAGCACAGAATCTGGGTAAGCCCATTGCTGGCTCCATTACGTCGTCAGATAGTATAGACAGAATGAGAGGATAGTACAGTACTTCATCAGATCGACATTAAACAGCTACTATAACTTTTAATATACGTACGTTTCGTAAGGTGAGTTTGCCGGAAACCTTACCTATGTTTCTTCGTCTCTCTCAATGTCTGAATGGTGGCAAGGCACAATCATTTATTATTATAGTGACACCGTCTTCTGCTTTTATAAAAACACAACAACTTTTACCATAAGCTGCGCCTCTTATTTACACCTAATGAATAGATATTAACTCAAAAATTTAAAAAACCCCCAATACAAAAAGACCTCTAAAAAGAATAAATATAATATTATTATGTTCTTATTGAAGTCGTCGCGTCGGAGGAGCGTTGTACGTACCTTGACGATGGTGTCTATTTTACGAAGTTAAACATTGAGGACTTAACTATACGATTCGATATCGTTCGTATGGTTTCTTTATTTGGCTTGGTAACATACTTGCAACTTAATTTCTTCCTTTATTAAACCTTTTGGCTAAATAACAAGGCTTTTTTCCTATAGAGCGCGGGAGAAGCCGCTTGTTATTGCATAAGATTCTTTCACCAATAAAACTTCAATATCTTGGAGACAACTGTTTCTATTTCGACCAATCATAGCTAAGAACCATCTCGACGAACATAGCTTTCGATTAAAAACAAACCGCATTCAAATCCGTCCACGCTTTTTTCCGCTACATTGCCACAGACGGACACACACATCGACAAGTCAAACTTATAACTCTGCTGCGCTGTGTGAGTTGAGCTAAGCGTCCTCCCCCTTTTTTATGCTACTAAAGTCGGTCCATACCGCGATCAAGGACTTCCAATGAAGTTGCTGGCACCGGAAAGTTAACCGTTTGGGAATCAATTATTTGAGGCAAAAACCACTTAACCATTTTTAACCAAAATTGGCACGCATGTCAAGGACGTGACTGGACTTGTACTCCAAAAAACAGAATAAAAAAATATTGTTTCGTTTTAAAGATATGATCAAAAAACTGTATCTCCCAGACACTTAAGCTTAACTGAACCTGCGCGCGCTCGCCAATCGTTACTCTTAAGAGCTTCGCTTACGCTCAGCTCAGTTAAGACCTGTGTCATAAGGACAAAAATAATTCTAGACAAAGAAGTTTGATAAGTAATAAAGTACCTAAATAGACAATACGATCAATTATAAATTCATATTAAATTTTTCATTTAAATTATCAATTACACATTAATATTATTGTATAATTTTGTATTCAGTCTTTGCAGAAAATAAAAAGCACTTTTTATTGTTTTTTATCCACATTATATTTGTTAGTAAATATTAGTCTAATACTATTCTAGATACGTATTAAATATTATAAAACATTTTAGATACATTTTTCAAGCTCTAATAAGACCTATGATACTCCTTCCTTATATCCATTGAAATTTATGCCAGGAACTAAGTTTCCTCACGAAGTGCCTTGTCAAGTGTTATTGGTACATGACTTTTGGAATATAATAATAATATATTAGGTGAGTAAAGGAGAGTATTTTATGAACTGGTTAATATTCAGGTAAATATCGCATAGTTAGGCGTCAAGCAGTTGTCCTTGTGCGACGGCGTCAATGCGGTCTCGGTGCAAGCGCAGGGCGGCTCGTCCCTCCGTTCGCCGCAGGTCGCAGGCACCCAGCTTCTGGTAGAAGCGTAGTGCACTGGAGTTGCTCTCCAGCACGTGCCAGTCGATGCGGTTCACGTCCTCGATCACGGCCATCTGACCACAATTCAATAAAAAATCATCTCGTAGTGTCCTACAAAATTACTATTCTCGAGACTTGTTATTTTATGAGACCTTGCAGAGTTCCTTCAATAGAAGCGTCCCGACGCCTCCACGTCTTTCCCCAGGATCCACGTACAGGTCCTCGAGGTAGAAAGCGCGTCTCGTCCACGAGGAGTAAGCACGGTTGCACAGTGCATAACCCACGATGCGTCCTGCCCGTGATGCCACGAGTCCGAAGAACCACGGGGGCGAACTCTCGAACCCATCTTCGATCAGATCTGGATAAGTTTACAATTTTATTTGTTTTTTAGACGTTAAATTAATAATAACAAATCGAATAAATAAATATTCCCAGTTATAAATGACCTATGAAACTACCAATTATCTACTATCGCTACTGTTTAAAATGATTGTAAGAAAATAAAAAATCATATTACAAACTAGCTGTGCCTGCGACTTCGTACGCATAGATTCCGATTTTGATAAAAGGTAACCCGTTCAAAGTTTCATCAAAATCCGGCAAGTAGTTTTTGGGTGTAGGAGTATTTGTAGTTTATTTCTTTGTATTATTTTTATCTTTAATCACAGATATTTTTTCACTGAGCAAGGCTATCTGAGTAAAAAAAATACGTAACTGGACTACTCAGTAGTCAAATTACGTACGTATTGGAAAGTATATTATTATTCCTTGACGGGAGGACTATCAATATGTACTATCAATACGTACTATCAAAATATACTATCAATATGCTCAATTAATATGTACTATCAATACGTCGGCTCGGGGCGTCGTTAGTCAGGAGGAAAGCTAAGGAAATTTGGACACTAGCGTCCTCCGACGGCAGAATGCCGGAGCAACGGAGCACTTACTCAGTTGGGACCTCGTCTATACCGGTATAGACGGTGTGTGTCTGTATGTTGTGTGGTGTCGCTTATGCCTACGCGTACACGTTATTACCTACTGTGAACGCACCGTCGGGGTCAACGAGTACCGACTTGGGTCTTCTTTTTCTGACTAAAGTAGTCTTACGTGGTCTATACTCTGCGGCGTCAGCCACCAGTGGGTTCGGGTGTCGCTCAGCACGTTCAAAGTACTTTTGGGAAAGCCCCTTGAAGTACTGAGCGATGGTCGGAAGGTTCAAGTCTCTATGGAGATCGATGTTGCGTACGAACGGTTGCAATCCGTGTAAACCTGTTCTGAATCACCTGAAGGGGTTTCAGATTAGCGTGCGCAAAAGCGGGACTCGCATAGGACATGACGGAACGTATGCAAGCTTTGTAAAGTGTCACCTTATTGCGAAGGGACATTTTACTCCGCTTGCCTAATAGCGGATATAAACGACCTAATATGTAGGCCGCTCTGCTACGAACGGTCCTAATATGCGCAGTTAAAACTAACTTTCTATCTAACCTTACTCCTAGGTATTTTGCCTCGTCTTTCCAAGGTATCGTTCTAGCAAAGAGTTTGATTCGCGGGAGGAAACGCTCTTCTCAGGGTTTACCTCGATCCGCCAATTCCGCAGCCAACTCTCGAGGGAGTCGACTGCGGATTGGAGACGTTGGTATATTTCCCAGTGATCCTTAGAGGATGTGTAAAGCGCGGTATCGTCCGCGTACATGGCAAGGTGTAATTTAGATCGCGGCCTAGGAATATCGCTAGCGTAGATTAAGTAGAGGATGGGCGAGAGAACTGAACCCTGGGGGACACCTGCCCTGATGGGGCGGGGAGTTGACAGAACGCTTTCCACTCTGTAGCGAAAGGAGCGATTCGGCAGGTAGTCCCGTATGATGAGTACGAGTCTGTCCGACACCTTGAACTGGTATAGCTTGTACACCAGTCCATTGTGCCAGACCCTGTCGAACGCCTTAGCTACATTGAGGAAGAGCGCTCCTGTCCTATGCTTCTTGGCCATCACAGTGGCCCCTATCAGTATGTGCTCCATGAGGCGTTGCACCTGATGGGAACATGAATGGTTGGCTCTAAAGCCGAACTGCTCATTTGGGAAGATTTTGAGTCTCTCGACTTCCGATCTAAGTCTACAGAGGATGATTCTCTCATATACTTTCCCTAAGGAACTAAGAAGACTAATGGGACGGTAACTACTAGGCAGATGCCGGGGTTTGCCCGGCTTATGGAACCCTATTACTATGGCCTCTTTCCACTGGGCCGGAAACGAGTAACCGGCCAGTAGAGCGTTAAAAATGGTAACCAATAGGTAAATTAGAGGAGGCGGAAGGAGCTTTATCACTTTGTTAGTGATCCTATCGGGACCTGGCGATTTCTTGGCGTGAAGCGCCCTAACTATAGACGTCACCTCGTCCAGGTTCGTTTCCTTGATTCGCGGACCGACCGGTGGCTGAGAACACATTATATTGACCGATTTGTCGACTATTTCGACATGATCGCGATCAACCGATTGAGCAGACAGACAGCACTGGCTCTCTAGACTGTCTCTAGAGTGCTCGGTAACCCTCGAAGTTCACTTTCCTATGCTGTCTACCAAATGTTCTGTGAAGTTAGTCGCGGCTGAGACAGCGTCCTCGACCGATGTAAGCTGGTCAGGAATTTTGTCGAGGTCCGCTGATACGGGGCAATGGAGTTGCTCTCGAAGCTTCGTCCAGTTAATAATTGTTTTTGTCGCGGGTTCCCTAGGGGGGGGAGGTCCTAGCTGAAATAGGACTGGTCGATGGTCAGAGTCTAGCTCGGATAGAACGTAACTGGAGTGTCACGCCCTTCAAGAGTACTATGTCGAGCACGTCGGGTCTGTCATGTCGGTAGTCTGTGTCGCAGTATCGCGTGAGACTCAAAGGCGCGGTGATCTCGAAGTCGAGACCAGCCTTGTAACTTAGCCTATCAAGGAGATCTCTTCTACTGTTTGCGACAGTAGAGTTCCAGCGGGGATGTTTGCAATTTAGGTCGCCGGCCAGAATGGCTGCGTTACCTAATTGGAGTAAGGACTTAAGGTCCCTCTCAACTAAGGCTTTATTGGGAGAAAGATAAACGGATGCTAGTATGATCGACTGATGGCCGGTCATACCCACCTGACATAATGACGCTTCTACGTTAACTAGTTGGGGCGGATATAAATATTTACTATTGTTAGCTTTTATACATGTAGTAATTTGGTTTTGACTAAAAATAAAGATATAAGTTGTTGATTTGACTAAAACAATTGAATCTCTGTATAGAAGTTTAATTGATAAAATAAATGTAATATTGGATAGTAATTTGTTTAAGAATAAGAAGTATATAAATCGCAGCTCGGTTAAGAGAGGGCATTGTGAAATTGAGAGTACAAGTTGTGGGGTGATACTATTGTGATAAAAGTGTAACAGTTATAATAAACCGCTGAGTGTAAGATCGAGAGACTAAGTTGTGTAACAGTGATAGTTAAGAGTTTAAATGGTAAACAGTTTAGTGTATTTGTGAACAGTGTCATAAAGTGCTTTAAAGAATAGAACGACTGTCGTTGGCGATTCTTAGCGGTAAGAGGGCTTTAATACTATCAAAACGTACTATCAATATTTACTATCAATACGTACTATCATTATTTACTATCAATATGTACTATCAATATATACTTTCAATATTTACTATCAATACGTACTATCAATATGTACTATCAATATATACTATCAATATGTACTATCAATATATACTATCAATATATACTATCAATATATACTAACAATATTTACTATCAATATTTACTATCAATACGTACTATCAATATTTACTATCAATATTTACAATCAATATTTACTATCAATACGTACTATCAATATGTACTATCAACATATACTTTTCAATATTTACTATCAATACGTACTATCAAAACGTACTATCAATATTTACTATCAGAACGTACTATCAGTATTTACTATCAATATGTACTATCAATACGTACTATCAATATTTACAATCAATATTTACCATCAATACGTACTATCAATATATACTTTTCAATATTTACTACCAATACGTACTATCAAAACGTACTATCAATATTGACTATCAATACGTACTATCATTATTTACTAACAATACGTACTATCATTATTTACTATCTATATTTACTATCAATATGTACTATCAATATATACTATCAATATGTACTATCAATATATACTATCAATATATACTATCAATATATACTAACAATATTTACTATCAATATTTACTATCAATACGTACTATCAATATTTACTATCAATATTTACAGTCAATATTTACTATCAATACGTACTATCAATATGTACTATCAATTTATACTTTTCAATATTTACTATCAATATTTACTATTAAAACGTACTATCAGTATTTACTATCAATATGTACTATCAATATATGTATACTTACAATATTTACTATCAATAAATACTATCAATATATACTTTCAATATTTACTATCAATACGTACTATCAATATTTACTATCAATACGTACTATCAATACGTACTATCATTATTTACTTTCAATACGTACTATCAAAACGTACTATCAATATTTACTATCAATACGTACTATCATTATTTACTTTCAATACGTACTATCAATATTTACAATCAATATTTACTATCAATACGTACTATCAATATATACTTTTCAATATTTACTACCAATACGTACTATCAATATTTACTATCAATACGTACTATCAAAACGTACTATCAATATTGACTATCAATACGTACTATCATTATTTACTAACAATACGTACTATCATTATTTACTATCAATATGTACTATCAATATTTACTATCAATATGTACTATCAATATATACTTTTCAATATTTACTATCAATATTTACTATCAATACGTACTATTAAATCGTACTATCAATATTTACTATCAATATATACATTCAATATTTACTATCAATACGTACTATCATTATTTACTATCAATACGTACTATCAATACGTACTATCATTATTTACTATCAATACGTACTATCAATATTTAATATCAATATGTACTATCAATATATGTATACTTACAATATTTACTATCAATATATACCATATGTGGGCAACAACCGACCTGCGGGCCGGATCCGGCCCGCTGTATGATTTCATGCGGCCCGCAAGACATTTTGTAAAACCTAATTAAAAAAAATATATTACACTACTTACTCATACTCACGGAATCAAGTGAGCGAGCAAGCCGAGTGGCGGCGATCATCAAAGAGTGAGGCGGCAAACATAAAAGCCTTATATGTTTGCCGCCTCACTGGCAGCGCAACAAAAAATTATTTCTTCTCAACTGTTCTACACTAGACGATTCTAGATCATTCCTTAATTTTGCCTATATAAGCGGGTGGATGGCCCGAACTAAAGTTCAGTTCTGTTTGAGCTACCGAGGTAATAACTTCGATAACCGATATCCTAGCGAACTGCTAGTGCCGTCAATTTGTTTTGTGACTTTGTGTGCATCTTGAGTGCCTACTAATTATATTTTGTATACGAAAATAATGTCTGGTGGAAAGAAACGAAAAGTAGATGCAGAGGGTCGTCAATTTCAAGAAAAATGGACTGAAGAATTCTTTTTTATCTTGCACAATGGTAAGCCTATTTGTTTGCTGTGTAATGAATCCATTTCAGTGATGAAAGAATTCAATATAAAGAGGCATTACTCAACTAAGCATCCTACGCTGCACTCACCGACAGGACAAATAAGAAAAGACAAAATACAGAAGCTTACTGCAAATTTGGGAAAGCAGCAGCAAATGTTTGATAAACAAAGAACACAACTTGATAATGTTGTGAAAGCTAGTTTTATAGTTAGTTCAAAATTGGCAAAGTCATTAAAACCATTTGCCGAGGGAGAATTTATCAAGGAGTGTATGTTAGAAGTTTGCAGTGTTTTGTGTCCTGAAAAGAAAAATGAATTTGAAAAAATTAGTTTGTCAAGACGAACTGTTGTCCGACGTATAGAAATGATGACTAATGATATCAAAACAACATTGACTGACCGTATGGCTGGTTTTTAATCATTTTCCATAGCATTAGACGAGAGCACCGATTTGTCGGACACAGCTCAACTCGCTATATTTATTCGAGATGTTGATAAAGAGTTCACTATTACTGAGGAATTGCTTGCTTTACAGCCGCAAAAAGGTACCACTACAGGAGAGACCATTTTTAATGAAGTTCAAAAGGTATTCACAAGTTTTGCCTTGCCATGGTCAAAATTAGTTGGAGTATGCACAGATGGTGCACCTTCTATGGTCGGCTTACGTAAAGGTTTCATCGGAATTTTGAATGAAAAAGCAACTGAACTAAATGTGCAAAAAGATGATTTGATAGTCCTTCATTGCATTATCCACCAACAGAACTTGTGTTCTAAGTCCATTCGACTCCAGAATGTTATGAATGTGGTAGTAAAACCTTTATTCGATCCCGAGGGCTTAATCATCGTCATTTCAAGGCGTTTTTGGATGAAATATCAGCCGAATATGACGACGTACCATATTATTGTGAAGTCAGATGGCTAAGCAAAGGGAAAATACTGAAACGGTTTTACGAGCTTATAAATAAGATAAAAGACTTTATGCAAATAAAAGATAAACCACTATCTGAAAAGCGTTTCAGAATAAAATCCGATTGTGGGAGGGACAGATGCTGTCTGGTAACAGTTACCATTTCCCCACGCTCTCTGCGTATGAGAATATTGCTCATGCTCAATATGCTGAAGAACTCAAGGTACTGTCGGAGCAATTTTCGAACAGATTTAGCGATTTCAAAAACATGGATGACTGTTTCAATTTATTTGCTACTCCAACAAAAAGTAATGTACAAATGCTCCAAAACACTTGCAAATGGAGTTGATCGAGATTCAAGAAAACTCACTTCTAAAATCTAAATTTGAAGACGTGGAGTTGTGCGATTTCTACAAAAAATACATCGAAGAAGACCATTTTCCGCAACTTAGAAAATTCGCAAGAAGATTGATTTGTGCTTTAGGCAGTACTTATAAATGCGAACAGTTCTTTTCAATGATGAAAGTTAATAAATCAAAACATCGTACAAGGCTGACTGACGATAATTTGGAAAATTCTTTACGTCTTTGTATCAGTGGAATTAATCCAAACATCGATGGATTAGTTTCCTAAATTCAAGCTCAAGTGTCTCATTGATTTCGGTGTTGCTATTTAACTTTCGTAGTTTGTAACAATTCCAAATTTATCGATTTAATTATAATGTTGTACCAATTTTTTTCACTCCATTTTGTTATTTTAATAAATTGATATTATAATAATATTGTTGTATTATGTCATGTCTGATATATAGATATTTGCAATAGTGCAAAAAATTATGAACACTACTTGACAACACTACTTTAAAATGAACTACTTTTAAACGCGGACCGCGAATGTATTTGCACACTAAAGTTTGGCCCACAACTTGTCAAAGGTTGCCCATAGATGATATATACTATCAATATGTACTATCAATATATACTATCAATATATACTTTCAATATTTACTATCAATACGTACTATCAATAAGTACTGTCGTTATCTACCATCAATATATACTATCAATATGTAGTATCAATATTTACTATCAATATATACTTTCAATATTTACTATCAATATTTACTATCAATACGTACTATCAATATATACTATCAATATGTACTATCAATATATACTTTCAATATTTACTATCAATACGTACTATCAATATATAATATCAATATGTACTATCAATATATACTATCAATATTTACTTTCAATATTTACTATCAATATTTACTATCCATACGTACTATCAATATTTACTACATATCAATACGTACTATCAATATTTACTATCAATATGTACTATCAATATGTACTATCAATATATACTTTCAATATTTACTATCAATATTTACTATCAATACGTACTATCAATATTTACTATCAATATATACTATCAATAAGTACTATCAATAAGTACTATCAATAAGTACTATCAATAAGTACTATCAATAAGTACTATCAATAAGTACTATCAATAAGTACTATCAATAAGTACTATCAATAAGTACTATCAATAAGTACTATCAATAAGTACTATCAATAAGTACTATCAATACGTACTGTCATTATCTACCATCAATATGTACTATCAATATGTACTATCAATATATACTTCAATCAGTACGTACTTATCATTACGTACCATCAATATGTACTATCAATATTTACTATCAATACGTACTATCAATATATACTTTCAATATTTACTATCAATACGTACTATAAATATTTACTATCAATATATATTTTCAATATTTACTATCAATATGTACTGTCAATATGTACTATTAATAATATGTAATATGTATTGATAGAACATATCGATATGTTCTGTAATTTTAATTTTATGAGCATGGTCTTACAATGAAAGAGCAAACGCTAGTGATTTGTCTTTGCTGATTCGCGCTTCTTATGAAGATTTTATAGTTTATAGTGTTTGCTAAAGTTAATTACTAGAGAATTGTATTTGTTTGTAATATATAGATCTATAACAACTAAAGAGCTACTTTTCTCGTCCTCGACTTAAAAAGCAAAGCAGTTTCAAAATGCTTTCTCAGGAAGCATTTTTAAACCTTCTTCAATTTAAAAAATTAATTGGTTTTATTTTTTAATGTAAAATACCAATTTTAAATTACAATAGAAGGTAGTAGAGAGGTATACGATGTTCAGAGGGGCAGATCTCCCCCCCCCCCCCACTCCCACCGGTACGCCCATGTGTAAAAAATATAGAATAAGATTTGCATGGTATCTATTATGATTGACATATTTTTTTATTTCTTAACCGATATGGATAACATAAACACTGAATGTTAAAAGAAAATATTACAATGTACCTACCTAACTAAAACTTTTAACTGCATTTAAAATGGTTAAGCCCATTTTGAGATAAGCGTGCACAAACATACATACAAAAATGAAAAACCATTGTTTTGGGTTCTCTTGCTCTTATAAAGGCCCCCAATCATGATTTTTTTTAATATATTCCATTTACAGTTTTCGATCAGTGACAAATTTATTCAATGTATAATAAATTTTCCCACAAAGTTTCATATTAATATTTTTTAAAAACACTTATATTTAAGTAAGAATTTTTGTGCCACATCATTTTAATAAAAATATTTGAATATAACTAACTTGTAGAAAAATAAGTGTTGACATCTGGCTTAGGTATTGAAGTAGACACTCGATTAGGTAAAAAACTATATGACTTCTATAACTTAAGGAGGATTTTACATTTATGCTGAAAATAATCAAGATCAACCAATAGTTTTATTGTTGGATGTAACTGTACATGTTGTACTTTTCAATTAAAAAAACATTTGCCGAAATTTCTTCACATATTTTACAATTTTTTTAAGAGTATCGCCACATTAAGGGTAATTAATAATTATAAAAATGTTCCGAAACTATACATTTCATATAAACTGTTTCAGGTTTATTACCAGGTTTATTACCATATTAGCAGGTTTATTACCATATTAGCATCTCTTTAAAATTAAAAAATACCCTGGGTGAGAAGACATACTCAACTAAAATATGAGAAAAAAAATAAAATTAAAATAAAAAATTACCCCCGATAAAAAAGACCTCTAAAAATAATAAATATAATATTATTATGTACTTATTGAAGTCGTTGCGTCTGGGGACTGTTGTACGAACGTTCACGATGGTGTCTAATTTACAAAGTTACAAGGACTTAGAATACCTATACAATTCGATAGCGTAATTTCTTTATTTTTCTTGGTAACTTACTAGCATTTTAATTTCTTCCTTTATTAAGCGGTACCCCGACTTTAATAAGTACATAATAATATTATTTAATTC
Source organism: Napeogenes sylphis (assembly GCA_959347405.1). NCBI lineage: Eukaryota > Metazoa > Arthropoda > Insecta > Lepidoptera > Nymphalidae > Napeogenes > Napeogenes sylphis. The sequence goes on from OY365776.1 coordinate 27,982,855, forward strand.
TTTTTAGAGGTATTTTTGTATCAGGGTTTTTTTATTTTTTTTTACATTTTTTTTTCTGCTTTTTAAAGTTATGTTAATGGTTTCATTATTGTACTAAAATAAATGAAGCTACGAATGTTCACTTGCTAAAGTATTTCTATCACTATTGCATAAGAACCTTTAAAACCCAGCCTTGCCAATAAAACCTCAATATCTTGGAGATAAATGCATCTATTTCGACCAAACATAGTTAAGAACCATCTCGATGAACAAGGCTTTCGAATAAATTTATTGATTGCAAGTGTTCACTAGTTAAATTGTTTACCTAAATAATAAGTGTAAACATCCCTTAAAGCTATATTATAAAGTGGCTAAATAAAATCTTACTCGTATCTTCAATATTTGATTTCTTTCCGGAAAAATTTTGATGTATCGATAGTGTTTAAAAATTTACTTAAATAACGTGACTACAAAATGTAAATTAGGGTATAGAGAGATAATATTTAATATATAATTAAATAAACAAACTTTTTTCAGTAAATTTTGCCATAAATAAAGTTTTTCTAGATAGGAACATATTAGTCTTTTACAACCTTTGAATGAACCCCTGTAAGTATAAATATGAACTCATTCGTCATTTTCAACGATATCCAGGAAATTGTGTGTCATTTAACTTATTATCTGAGCCATCATACCTACAACTTACAAGATGTTTTCCATCCCTGAGACATATTATTTTCAGGCAAAAAAAAAATAACAAATTGGTTTGCACAATACATCATAGTAAAACAAAAATATAGACTTTTCTTTGATTTTATGGATCCATCAATCTAGAAAAGGGGATGAGGGGGGACACGATGTCTCTAGCAGCAGCAGCTTGTAAATAATTAAGATTGCATCCGTTACCTCTCACGCTGAGTTCTGGTCCTTCTGGAACTCCCTCGTATTTGGCCAGCTCCTGTACAATATGTAGGTACTTATATATCGAAATATATTTATCATTAGTAGTAGGTAGTTTTATTTTAAGTATAATTTATATGTATGATTGCGTGATGTAAAAGTAACCCTAAATCATTTTGTCCAGACACGGGCGTCCGATAGATGAAGTAAATTACAAAATATTAATCAGCTTTTTTCTTTTTTAAAATTTATTACAGTTACAAATTAAAATTTAAATAATATTAGTATATAGGCATGTGTAAAAATGTAGGCATGTGTAAAAATGTAGGCATGTGTAAAAATGTAGGCATGTGTAAAAATGTAGGCATGTGTAAAAATGTAGGCATGTGTAAAAATGTAGGCATGTGTAAAAATGTAGGCATGTGTAAAAATGTAGGCATGTGTAAAAATGTAGGCATGTGTAAAAATGTAGGTATGTGTAAAAATGAAGGTATGTGTAAAAATGTAGGTATGTGTAAAAATGTAGGTATGTGTAAAAATGTAGGTATGTGTAAAAATGTAGGTATGTGTAAAAATGTAGGTTTGTGTAAAAATGTAGGTATGTGTAAAAATGTAGGTATGTGTAAAAATGTAGGTATGTGTAAAAATGTAGGTATGTGTAAAAATGTAGGTATGTGTAAAAATGTAGGTATGTGTAAAAATGTAGGTATGTGTAAAAATGTAGGTATGTGTAAAAATGTAGGTATGTGTAAAAATGTAGGTATGTGTAAAAATGTAGGTATGTGTAAAAATGTAGGTATGTGTAAAAATGTAGGTATGTGTAAAAATGTAGGTATGTGTAAAAATGTAGGTATGTGTAAAAATGTAGGTATGTGTAAAAATGTAGGTATGTGTAAAAATGTAGGTATGTGTAAAAATGTAGGTATGTGTAAAAATGTAGGTATGTGTAAAAATGTAGGTATGTGTAAAAATGTAGGTATGTGTAAAAATGTAGGTATGTGTAAAAATGTAGGTATGTGTAAAAATGTAGGTATGTGTAAAAATGTAGGTATAAAATTTATTTGTTGCCTCTGAACTGACATTAACTCTCATTTTGTCTTATTATATACTTATTACTTATCTTAAGGTTTTTTTTGTGGAATTATCAGCTTTTAGAATACTGTTAGTGTCTAATGTGATATTGTGATGCTCCTATTATTATTTTATGATCAAAACACATTGCGTTTCCTATATATTTTTTGATTGTATATTCAGTCTTTAAATATTCACATAATTAACTTAGAATGTCATCATAATAACATCATTATTAGACATCATAACAAATTGTGTATATAGCTGTACCTTACCTCACATAAACGATTAAATGAATCTTTATATGTATATGAAACAATTAGAGTTTACAATGTAAACTATATAATTATCCATAAGATTTTGTAATCTTTTTGGTTAATCTAAGAACTCAAAGACAATATGAATAATATATGGTAAAGGTAAGAAACCTATTAAGCATATTTAACAAGCTGTATAATATTACAGTGACACCATGCGATGGCATCAATACTCAAAGTATCTGAACTTATTAACTAGAAACTTCTTGAAAATCATGCACATATTTTTTATCATCCTTATATTTAAGATAAAAATATTTTTTATCAAGAATAAAATGCCCTTTTGTTAAAATTTTGTACTGCTTGTTAAGAATTTTAAATTTTATAATGTATAATTATTAGGAAATCAGTTTGGACCTCTTGTTAGAGACCTCTCTAGAGTAGTTTTTTCTTGGATAAAACATGATTACAGGTTTTAAAACTAAATCTACTTTATTTTTTAGCTTGAATAATCACATACTTTAAAGAAGTTGTTAAAGAGGTTAAAATGTTTTTTCTTAAAAAGATAAAAATGCATTTTAACAACGTTATTTACAGTGAAAACAAATAGATACTTTCATAAAACTAGTAAAGTAAATAAAATCATTATAACAATATGTATATGCAAAGAGAAACTACCTAGAAATGTATGATTTTGCATAGTTGGAGTTCATTTTAAGCTATGTTAAGGTCAAGCCTGAAATTTTTATGTTATATATGTATATATAACAATAAGCAATTAGCAAATACAATTAATGATATATTACAGTTTACAGAAATCACAAACATAAAAATATTTATTACGTTACATTTGTCAATGTCAAATAAGTCAAATAGTGATGTATGTAAGGTTAAGAATTGTACATTTTTTAGAGATGCCTGACTCTAATAGAATAAAAATAAAAAATACTTAAGTGTAATGATTTTAAACGTGCACCTTGTAAAAAAACCTCATAATTATATTTTCTTAAAATTTACATTGCTATTAAGTACGCTTATAAGTAATTAATGATCGTACCTAATACATTTTTATAGTCTGTATTATATGTAGGTAATAATTACATAAAACAAATACATAAGTTCCGGTTTTATACCACAATTTAAGAGTACCTGAAGCATTGTAAAATCTCGGGTGGAGAGATAGTGATCAAATGTGATGGTATGGGACATCGTCACGTTTGCTAATCAAATTCCTAACATAAATATAAAACGAGATGATTTTTAATGGAATTAAACAAACACAAATATATATTTTTTAGCATTTATACGGCGTTTATCATTATATAATAAAAAATGTCTAAAGACAAATGTCTTCTGTTTTCTATTACACATCTTTTTTGTTTTGATTTTTTTTTCTTCATTTTGGGTTATATAAATAATCAATTTCGTTTTACTTCTGTAAACACTTACGCTGACAGATATAAATTAAGTTACATATTTTACTATAATTATATTTTAATTTCGAAGGGTATAATTTTTACTGCATAAATACAAAATTTGGTCACACTAATTCAGTTACTAATTTAGTAAGTAAGCATTTTTTTCTAACCAGCTTTACTGACCCTTTAACTTTATATTGACGGATGCTAAATCTGGATATTCGAATTAACTTTTTTTCTAAATACTCTTTCACCAAAATTCCTCTCTGTACTGTAATATAATGCTACATTTGTTTAGAGTGTTTAAGTATTGGGTAGTGTACTAAAGTTTTTTTTTTCTGAAAAATGTGTTTCTAATAAATGTTGGCAACTCCAGGCCTCACAATGAATTATGAAATAAGCGATGACAGAATTAGAGTTCGCTGATGAAAGATGATTGTGTTTATTGTTCCTTCCTTGTTGTAAAATGACGGTGTATCATATATGATTATTGACTATCAAATCATAAATGTACGTGTTGGACTCACGTGTATTAGGCCATGTATAACAGCCATGTCATCGCGCCGCATGGCCCGCACCTCTATTGCCCTAGACTCTGCATCACCCTGATCCATAATTGAGCCCGCGCAGTATTTTCTACGGACTTACGTCCGTTCACAATCGACGCAAAAGAAAAACTACGTTATAGTTTATACATAGCTACTAATGAAAAATATATACAAGTACTTGTTATGTTAAGTGGTGTATATTTAGCCGTAGAAAAACTTGATAAATTAATTGAAATGCGATATTTTTTAAATATGAGGTCCAGGACGAAATAGCGTTTGATATTCTTACAACAGCGACATCTCGTAGATAACGATCGTATCCATTAAACGATAATGTTTCAACAAATGCTAAGTAATGAGGTGCTAAAAGCTTCGAGAAAATTGGGAGAGATGACGCTATGGTTGCGACACGCCCCGACATCGCATGGGTGCAATACGAAGGTGGAAATTATTTGTATTGCCGATCGCTATTTTCAATTAAATATCTCTTTTATTCTTTTTGAACTGTTATGTTTCGTTTCTAATAATAAAACTAGCATGTTTGATATTGATACATGCTGAGCTATCGTTGGAAGTTAGGGTAGTAAAGTAAGCTCTGTTATTTCTATTTAATATCATGCGTGGCATTTAATGATCGTGATCTGATAAATAAATGTAATAATATGACAATCCAGAGGATGTATATAATATAAAATGATACATTAAAATAAAGTCTTAGTATTGTAATAACTACATCCTTCTTGCTCTTAATTTTTTACACTACTCTTCGATTGATATATATTTTTTACTTTTTTGTTGATTTTCTTTTATTTTCTTACAAAGTGTTCTAGATGGAAAAGAAAATTAGGTAAATTAAAATTACATAGCCTTAGGAGAAGAAACACCTGACGGATACACAATTTTTAAATGATGAACTTACTGAACCCAAGGTAATCTGATTTTCACAGCTTCAACGCTGGTTAACTTATGTAAGTTAGTAGGTACATAAATTATTAGAATTTTGTACCTGCCTATATGTTTATAGTATAAGTAATTTTATATGTTACGTTTATTTTCAGGTAGGTATATGGCCCTCTCCAAAGTTCTTTAACAATCATGGTACATTTATGTCCTAATATTGTCTAAATATCCTAGAACTGTGGGACAAGAAATATATAATAACAATAATTTATCTTTCACCTAAATTCTAAGTTGAGAAATCTTACAAAAACTTCTTAAAAACCTAAGTAAAAGATATAAAATACTACCTATAATACAATTTTTATTTGTGAATGGTGTTAACATGACTAGTTGTCTGTCTATCTGTTTCCCAATACATTATTCAAAAACTACTGCATGTATCGGAATCAACGGTTCCTAATTAAATCAAAGGTTTTAGAAAAAGTTTTTTTTAATTCATACAAATCAGACAAGTCAACATGAAGATATAATTATTTTAATACTCAGTAACTAAGCATTTAATCCTTCATTTAAATTGTAAATAAATAACGACTTAAAAAATCATCAACACGGGCAGGACTCGAACCTCCGGGAAACAAATTTGTTACGAAACGACTATTCATTGAAATAGCATTGTTGTTATGTACTTAGTATTAATATTAAATACATGTATGTAGCTGTACTATTATTACTACAGCTACTACTCAGGGACGAAAAAAACCAAAGATGTAATCAGGAATATTACCAAAATGTTGTTTTAACCAAAATTTACACTCGACAACGACTCTGTCGAACTCTTAAGACAAGTTTTAATAATTTACTTGCCCACTTATTATTACTATACTATTTTTTATTTATATATACTTGTATATTATGCGTAAAAATGTTTAAAAACGAGCTTTTTTTATTAATGTCTATTCTATCATAACCACTAACCTAGTGGTTAGTGACAATGTCTGTTGTTGTGGGTTCGATTCCCTTTGTTTAATCCACTAATTTTTGTTCCGAGCTGGAGACTGGAGTACTTATACTTAATGTCAGTCGGAGACAGACGGACACATCTTTGTGAGTGAGTTGGACATTGAGTATAATTTAAGTCCCAATTGATTACATTTAAAAAAAAGAATTTAATGGTGAACTTGAAATACATATACTTATTTGATGTAGATAAATATATTTTATATAGATAACCGATGAACGAGATAATGAATATCTAGTACGAAACTGATATGTAAATTTCACATGGGTTTCTGACACCTAACATTATTTGTTTATTTCTTTATTCCTGGACTAATCACATGGGGATGGAGGGAGGAGGCCCAGTGGGTCACGACTACGAAAACTTGAATAACGGATTTGAGAAGTGTAAGTGGACCAGGGAGGCAGAGTGCCGAGGTCGTGGGAGGGCGGCGCGGGTCGGCGCTGGGCGGCGCGGCGCTGGACTCGCGCGTCGTCCACCGCCGCGCGCGCGCGCCTGCTCACCTCGCTCCCGCGCTGTCTCTCCGGACATGCGCCACCCGCCGCCTGCCTGCTGCTGCCTGCTGCTCCCCGACCACCTCTCCGCTCCATGGCGACGACCAAGAACGAGTACCAATTCGGTGAGTGCGCCATCTCATTCGGCACGCACGGATCTCGGTAGATGATACATAATAACTTGGTTAATCGGAATATATTTTTAATATATTGTTGTTACTACTGCGTACGTACCAGAGGTTATTTTTTTTTCCTCCGATAGCATTATCTCCATAAATAAACTCTCGAATGTGTCGTTAGGTAACGCTGAAGACTAAAAGTATAACTTCATATTTCCTTTGTTTAGTTGAGTTAGCGAAGTTTATTACGGCGACTAGTTAACCTAGAGCAATACAATAGGTGCACTCAGCCCACTGAGACGTAATATGCAACGTGCCGTGCGCACATTCGATTATGTAGGTATAATGAAAAAGACCGAAACCGATACCGCAATGTTGATGTATTGAGAGAGATGATGATTAAGAGTATTAGGAACACGGGATGGTCCGCGGTGAACCCGGTGGTGGCGGGTGGTCGGTGCTGGTGCTGGCTCGGTATCAGCGCGGGGTTGCGGCGCGAGCACAGACTCGGGGGAGTCACAGCGCTTTATCATCCGCCGATTAGATAAAGCGAAATCGCTCAAGTCAGCGCGCCGCAGTAGGCAGGCGCGCGCGCAGCCCGCGGGCCGTCTTACGAGCTTCCTTGTTATTGTTAGCGAGTGTTGACCGCTCACGGACTCACCGCCGCCCGACCCGCCGCTGACCTGCTTCGAGACGACCCACCTGCATTCTCAGTTGTTACCAGAGTTCACCAGAAATATATAATATATATATTACAAATTCTTCTACCACCATGGATACAATAGTCATTCAAGACAAACTCACCGTATTTCGTGGGGTGAGTAATATTGGTGTCTTATTTGAGTGTATGTTATTGTGTAGAGGGGCCCCAGTGAGTGTTGCGGGCGAGAAGGCGCTTCCGTTCGTCGCTGATAAGAACCGCCATCAACATACTGTAAAAATATATTATTTTCAACCATCACAAACGACACACATACAGTAATGACTAAAATTATTGAGAAACAAATTAAAAACCGAAATTAATTCGGACACAATACAATCTTGTTTGTGGACTTATATATAGCATTTGTTTGCCAAAAGTTATGACAATTACACACACCTTTAATCCACTATGGATATATTGTAAAATATAGTGCCCGAGCTATATAGCATATAAAGATTTAACAGCCATAAGTTTGACAAATAAGTCAATAATAATTATCGAAAAAATGCACGAACCTACCTTCAAAACTTAAAGTGGGTACATTATGGGTACAGTATGGGTATTATGATTTTCGTAACATTTTTTTTTATTGATTTGGCAAAAACCGCAAGTTGAATAAGACGCTTTCCCTAATCTAATAGCCGTCACCGTCCGATATAAAATACATATTGTTATATTTCAGAATATTACCTTCCACTTCTAAATATATAATTTTTAATTATACATGAGCTATTATAGTACTGCAGTCCATATTTAATTAAATCATTATTTAAACCAATTTCAAGTATTTAGGTGATATTTTTTATTTTAATTTCTTATTGGAATTTCCATAAATTTTCAAACTTTTTTCTGTCATTACTACCAAAATATTGGATAGAAAAAATAGCAAAAATAATATAAATGTACCCCTAGACATTTAGGTAAGCGTTATACTTATAGGAAACCTACAGTAAAAACTTTAAATTCAAAAGCTCCATCCGACGAATTTAATTCAATTAATTAGTTCAATAAAATAATTTTCTATAAACGTTATAGAACAATGAATGAAATTTCTAATTATCTAATCTAATTTGTTTTAATAAAATAGCATGCCAGTTGTAGATTCGTCCCGCGTGTTTCATTCAATCGTTAGTTGTTTGGTCTACGCTAATTTCTCAAGAGGATCAGTTTGTTTATTGGCTCACGTTTCCTAGTATCCGACGCGGTCCCGGCCCGGATCTGGCTCCGGTTACACTTCATTCATGAGACCCACGCATTGGTGCTCGTGTTTTGATTGTGGTTTATCTTAGATTATAGTGAATTACTTCTAGTATTTTGAATACCATTTCTTTTGAAATACCAGGCAGGTATTTTCATTTAAGATGAAGAAATTATATTTAGAATAACATCGTATTCTGAATGTGTCTTTGGAATTATTTAGGTCGATTCATAATCATCAATAAAACTTTACACAATTAAGAGAAAATAAAACGAACGAACGAAAGTTAATTTTTTTTTAGATTTGATTACCTAGTAATAAGTAGAAAGATGTAAAGCCGTCGACCTGATTCACATTACAGTTGTTGCACGGAGGGAGGGGTGGGAGCGGGTGGGGGAGGGAGGGAGAGCGCGGCGACAGCGATAAGAGCGCCCTGTGCGCCCGCGCTGACCCGGCCCTCCCCCCCCTACCTCCACCCCGCCCGCGCCCGCACGACTACACCTAACAACGTTACTCCATACAGCACATGAGAATGTTAATAATAAAATATTATGAGTAGAGGAAAAATTAAAAAACTTTTTGAGTGATTCCGTTTGAAACAAATCTATATGACAAATTTTGATATGTGAACCTACTTCAAGCATTGTTATGGTTTAATATGTAATACATATCTTTATAAGCTTTTAAAACTGATATAGTATTTAATATCGAACTCGGAGTATGAGGCAATGTTTCACAAGAGATGTGATCGGTAGTCCCGAGTACGTGCCGCCGCGGATAGTCTTCAAGTGCAGAGATTGATTCAAAAGAAAAACGTGCGCAATACAATGTTTTTGACAACGAGAGAATAACTACGACGATAATGAAGCGTGCGTTTGACGTACTTACACATTTATTACGAATGAGTCCAGAAGACGAGCGAGTCCTCATGCTAGCGCTATCTCCAGCTGGTATCGACTCTTTCTAGCCACAATGTCAATATCCAAAAGTTCTTAAAATACTAGTGGAACAGCTACCTATCAATAATCGTTTGTAGCAATTTACTTATTTAAATAGTTACATTGAAATGTTGTCTTTAATCAAGGTTACTACACCATCACTTAAGCTTTGTCGACAATGTCTTCGAGATTTAATGAAACCAAACTCCTTGGTAGATATTTATTTATAATTACAGCGTCTAAATGCACCATAACTAGAATTGTTAGTGCAGCGATACACGGTTAGGTTATTGGGACAGGTACCTCATATCGATACAGTCAAGTTTACCATCTATACTGCCACAGTATTGTCTCATGGCATTTTCGATCCCTGGATCCAGGACAGACGCAATATCGATTGACAAGTGATAACATGTTCAACAACAATTACAACGTTGATACGTGATTCCTTTAGAAATATTATCAAAGAAAATAATATTAAAATATATATTTCTACTTATAAATTACCACTTACAAATAATCTACATTAGAATTGACTTTTTTAATTTGTGATTCACGGAACCAAATCATTTGGTTATTATTGGCATTCGGAGTTTCAATCAACTGCCAATACTCATCATACTAAGAAAAAAATATTACCAAGATATATTTATAACACATAATTCAAAGTAATAATGTCATTACGTGAAAATACAAGAACGACAAGAATAACAATTACCATAATACGAAAAACATAAGAATTATAGTAACAAGAAAACTAACTACAAAGACCAAAAAATATCAGCAATAGTGATGATTATCGAGGTAACGATAGCACGATCTATTTTACACAATAAAAATATATTACTTCTACTTCAATTACAGACACGTTTTGTTTTCCTTGTGTCTCATAATGACTGCTGTGTGTACCTACTGTCAAAAAGACGAATGTTTCGTATTCTAAAGAACATAACATATTGCTCGGTTTCGATTTTTTTTAATTACATACGCCATGTGCTATAGACATTTTCTGACAAGGAGGCTAGAGTTCAATCAGTATGATATTTTTAATGGTGGGCGAACATGCGTACAGACAAAATGATAGACAGAGAGTAGATTCAAAAAATCTTTTCTTTCATGATCTATGACTTTTATAAGTCTTGTGTGTTTTGATGGTTTATGTAAAAATTATAGCTTTATTGTAAGTATATAAACATACATATTACATCCTAACTTAGTTCGTTTTGTGTAATTTAGAAGTGTGTAAGCGTCCAATAATTGTGAAAATATTTATTTATTTATTTTATTTTTATTTATCCAAAAAAGGTACAAAAGACGGACTTGTTGCTAAAAATATTATCTGCCATTTAACCCCGGAAAAACAGTAAAAGAAATAACTCATATAAAGCGCTAAAACTCATATAAAAATGAACATTGTTGTTATATTCAACATCATACGTTCATAATGTAGGTAATAGATTTAAAAATATAATACATATACATAGTTGTAATACATAGATTATATATACGTATTAATAAATATAATATAAATGATATATTAGTAGTAGTAGTAGCACAGTAGGTAGGTAGTAAGCATAGTAAGTATGTAGTAAGTAAAGAAATAGGTAGTAGTAATTTTTAGTCAAGGTTATTTGTCGATTTTATTTTTTGTCACATCGTATTAAGATAACTAAATATTGTTTTAACATATTTAAAAACAAATAACAATCCCTCTTAAATTTAGGCCGGTTTTGGTGAAGGTTTTTTGCAATTTATACATGGATATACCAACAACATCTATCTATGCTATATACCTACCTATATCTAATTAAAATAAATCTTTTAGTTAATTAGGTTAAAGAATCGGTTCAGATAACTTTTTTCATATACTAACTCATTTCCATCTCTTTGTTCACCGAATAATTACTAAGGGGTGGAAGTGTCCACCATTTTTATTGTGTCTATCGAACAGTTAGTAATAAATAAATGTTAGATTTATGTAGCTTTTTGAGTAACAATAGCCTGGGTATTTAGGTCCGCCTACATCGGTTCAGCTCTTATTAATCTATACTATTAGTTCTCTTACTTCCACCTTTCAGTTTGAAGATAACATCTAAACTACCTTAATCGATTATCTAGTTTTATCGATATATTCTATTAAAAAAAAAATCTTATACAGTTAATATAAAATTAACTTTCAGTTTAATATGTATTTGTGATTAGAGGTCTTTTGATAACCGGAAGTAGCCAGAGCCGGATCTCTGCCCCATTAATAGGGATTATTATTACTAATGATAATATGCATTCAAGTTATATAAGCCTTTCCATTATTTATTCAGGTATATATTTTCTAGTTGCATATATAATTACATTGGATTATAGAACAGTTCAAATTAATTAGTTCTTGCTTTAAATAATGTCACCCCGACATTGGACAAAAGTAGATAAAAAGAGAATTTGTTCTTGACTATTTCTTGAGCGCTACTCTTTAAAAACTCTTAAGGGATACACGCCCTTGTTCTGGAGTTTAAGGGGTCGATAATGTTTGAGTCAGTACAGAATATGCTGCCATATTTGGTGCCGTGTGGTTACACGGCTGCCGTCGCCGTCATGACGGGACGGCACGAAATCGCGTGGGCATTCAACTGCGTCGCTTTCAAAGTAGGTAGGTACGGCTAGAATCCGATTAACCATTAGCAAGTAACTTTTCCTTTTTTTAGCTTTAATTATACTTATAAAAAAGCAGTAATATAATATATCACTCTAACAATGATTTAAAGTAAACATATGTATATAGTCTTAGAAACAGTGCTAGATTTCGAATAATTATTTTTAAATTCTTACCAGCCTGTCTACACATCACTAAAAAAATGCAATTCACATGTGAAGCAGTTAGTTCACATGTAGTTAGTTAAGCAAAAAGCTAAGAGCACTCATACTAAACATTTTAATTAATTAAATTTACTAAAAAATATTAGATATGACTGTAATGGTAAAGTGGTCACTAGATGGCGTTGGTGAGATAAATTTGTTTGTCTTAAGTATCAGTCTAGTTAATTACCATGCTATTAAAATTTGTAAGAGGTTTAAGTGATATAACCTAAAAAATTGTTTTCACAAATGTCTATTTGTTAATTCATTTAAACAAATACTCGTAAATATGGATCAAATTTATCTTATTTAACATGCCCATAGAATACTTTTTACTACGGAAAATGGTTTCATTTCCAAAAAAAAAACATTAAAGCTGGTTTACACATAGTAATCTTATCGAATAAGTATATATTATGACCCAGACCCGTATATTAGTCATAATTTTTATTTTTTATGACCTACTTATATACACTAGTTGATGTCTGCGATACTTGTTACAATATGCTTATTGTAATCTAAATATCATATAAATCCATGCAATAGTTTCTGCTTCAAAAAGAGGTAGTAAGAGGGTCAGACGATGTTTCTGGCAACTAATAACATCGAAATTATTTTGTTTATATTGTAAGTCAGTATTTATACACCTTTATGTGTTATTCAAACATTTTTTCATTAAAATTCAATATTTTTACAATAAAAAAAGATGACATTGAATTGATTATAGGTTTAAATATCAATCAATAACTATATCGGGAATGCTGTGCCACAGTGCTATCGTCTAGATATAGTAGCGTATAAAGATTAGTAGTAGTGAATGGTTGTAATGAGCCATCTCTAATAACGTTATCTGAGTCGAGTTCCGTCGCGGAGTCGTTTAAAAAGTAGCAGCGTGATAAGAAGCTGTACGTTGAGGTCAGGCCTCGGGAGGTGACGCGCTTACGTAACGTTTTCGGCTCTCTGATATTAAAATAACAATTTTAATTAGTTCCCAAAAAATAAGTATTGAGTAAATAAATAACATGACTTTACTATATATATACTTTTTCAATTTACCTATTCATTGGGTATGTTTTAACTTTTAAACATTTATATAATGTTTTGTATGTTCACATATCATTGGTATATATTTTGGTAGGTATATGTTTTATATGTCTATTTGACCGCAAGTGTTACTGGTTTGAACAACATTCCTCAAGTAGGTAGGTTTCCACTAAAACAAATTATCCATACAATATAACATTATTTATGTACAAACGATACAATCCCAATAATAATATATAAAATGTTAATATATATAGGTAATTGCGATCAGTGCTACAGGCGGTGACGGCGAGGGGGGTGACGGGTGCGCCGGGGCTGGAGGGGAGGGGGGGGGGTCCTACTGATAAGGACCGGCCGACCTCCGGCCCGCGCTTCTAAATATTAATATCTTATTTATTTAAGTGACGCTGTCCACATTAACCCCCCCCTCACCCTCCGGCACCCCTCCCATACTGCTATTATAAAAGACAAATTATTATGAAATACCATATAGGTACTGGAATTAGACCCTCAGTAAATTTATTTTGAAGGGACAAACAAACAAACATGAGTTACTACATTATTTCAAGTGTCACTGCTACGTCTGAGTTAGTAATAACAATTATTTAGTTTTTGAAAAATATCTTCAAAAATGTACAGCCATGTAAAGCTTATATAAATATAGAATGAAAAATAAACCGACACGATTAGGGATTCGAACCCGCGACCTCTGGGAAACCGTCCCGTTGCAATTATATAGGTAGTTGCCTTTCACCTGGGTGTTGTATCCACGCGATACTCTATGAATACCTGTACCTATATAATATTAGTATACCTTTATATTTATTTGGGTTTGATCTGTGAAGGAAACTTCGTAACGTATGAGCACTTACCCAACTACCCCCCCCCCGCGGTGTAGTAAATAGTTAAAAAAAAAAAAAAAAAAAAGACATAATAAATGTAATTGGCTGTATGACTCACAATAATTTTCCAGAAATGGAAACAGCAATAAACAGTTTTACGAACCTAAATGTATATATAAGTACCAGAACTGGTAGCTTGTAATTGATATTTATATTATAAATACAAACAAAATTAGCAAACACATTAAAACCGTTACTTTGGAGTCAGTACCTAATGATGTTAGTAATTTTGGAAACAGTCACAAGACATCTACTATTATAAGAATTATTTAAATATTTGATAACTTGGAATTCCAAGTAGGTATAGCTATATATACATGTACTTAAATGTATGCCACCATATTTTTAAAAATATTTCTCTATTTGAATGATGTTTAATATCAGGATTTGTAATCGAAATATTACAATTTTAGGTTCAAATATGAATTTAAAGTAAGATTAACATTGTATTTTGGAAATACTTAATCCTGTCGTGGGATTATATAAGGATAAAGTATATAATTACTAAGACTATTAACATTACTAACGATTATAATAGAAATTGGTCAAAAGCTTATCGTAAGAGACCCGGGCGGAAGGGACCGCTTGCTGCCGGGAGGAGAGCTGAAGGGGAGGTTGGGGGTGAATAATATGATAAACATTTAGAGGTACCTCGCCCTTTGTGCTATTGTTTTGTGGCGGATTCATTCTTAGTCAGTTAGTCATAACCCATTGTTCATAGTAAATAACAATTATAGTTTCTGGTTAGCTACGCAAAAAAATATAATACGTTTTACTCTTTGGCCTAATTCATTAAATTAAAATAAATTTAAGAAAAATAAATTAGAATTCAAATTAAATTTAAATTAAGGGAATACTTTACCGATAAATACATTTAATTAGCAACAACATTCTCATCATTGAGGTCATTATATAAAATAAATTAAACGTAATTTAGGAACATATCAAGAACTCTAAAATCATTTCAATCTTAAATTTAAATAGCTTATATAAAGTAGTTATAAATTAATTGTTATATGAGAAGTTACAACTTTATCTTTATCCAATGAATTATTAATTAAATCTCTCATTAAGTTTCTTTGCAAGTAAGAAAACTTTTGATTCCTAAATTGATTTATTTATATTCATCGTTATCATTATTTCAATGATTTTAGTGCTTTCAATAAACTTAATCATTATAACAATAGCCTTTAAGTTTACAGGAAGTCAACGTCCGTACCTACTCGCTTCCATCCTATCAAGAGCTTTTACTTTTAAACTAAATACCTATGTAATAACATCTACATATGATTGTATGTTATGTACCATATAATTATTTTTCTTCAATTATATTTGTTACGTATTTTCCTTCTTAAACATGTCACTTCATATACCTGTAGATACTGCACTAAATACCTTTAGGTTAATTAGCTATAAATAGAAACAATGGTGAACTATAAAAACAAGTCGTTTGTCTCGGTTTTGTGAATTAGGTATTCTACTAGCTGCCTACTTACCTAGCTAGGTAACTATCTACCTACTCACCTAGCTAGGTAACTATCTTTCTACTTTCCGAGCTATGTAACTATACTAAAGACTAATTTCTAATTAATTCTAATTTTAAACAATGTAACAAGATTTCGATTTTAAAATGTTGTTAGTAATTTGTTTAATTCTATGTTGAAATAATAAGAAGTGGAGAACTAAGCTACTTCTTATTTGTATTTTAATTGTAACAGTTAATTGTTATTTGTAGCGTTAAGACATTATTAAAACGGTTAACAAATGAGCCCATTAGCGTACTTTTGACCAAACATACTTTATTATTTTACGTAATTAACATTAATGTTGTATTTGTTTTAGAATTTCCGGGCCCCGATCTAATTAACTTATTTTTCAGTCTTTGTTAATAACAAAGTTACGCACTATAGTAATATCAGACATACGTAGGTATTAGATATGTATAATAACTTAAATCTTTAATATGCTACTACTTTAAATGATCTAATTAACTTAGTTTTAATAATTATATTACCAAAGGAGACAAATAATCGATCTTTGAAATAATATTATAATTTTTAAATGTTTCCTTATTAAATGTAAGTAGAAACTATTTAAGCCCATAATTAGGATTATTTTATAAGAATATGAATAATGTTATTATACCTAAATATTATAAATTTATTTGAATTCATACTATTCTGAGAAAACCTACAAAAACTGTAAGTAATGGATTGATTTCACGGTTCTCATGAAAAATCAGAAGATCCCTGTCGTTTCAGTTTTTGCTTATCTACTGTTACGATTTACGAGTACCTACGTACGAGTTACGAGACTTACTTATCAATAAAAAACTATTATAATATTTTGTAAATAAAACTAAGTCCGATTTGAAATCTTAATTTAGTTAAAATCTGTAAGTAAATTATTGTTGCCCATACATGTACCGACTTATGACAAGGTAATCGGTCTATCTCCGAGCAGTTCCCACAGTCTTCCGCGAACCGCTCGTTAGTGTTTCTCCACCGCTAACTCCTTTCACTCATACAATTGCGTTCTCGGTAAACTTTAATGCGTAAATGGGTCACTGTCTTTAGGTATACTTAGGTTGTAATCATTATGTAGTAGGTACGGCAAGTTCAAGTGGTAAGTACCTACTCCATTATCTTTATCACTTGCTCTATGGATAAAATAATATATAGGCATAGTTACCAAAGTGTAAAAGTCTTGCAATGATCAAATTACGTCAGGAATTTTAATGAATGAAACGGAATCTACGTATGAACATGGCATGAGTACGATTAGTATTACGAGTATATTTATCAAAGTGGTATCGCCAAGTTCATTGTTGGCCTAATGATATGAACAAGCCGTATCAGCTGACTGCACCGCGCATAGCGTATCTTATCGGCGCCGGCGCAAGGACGAGCGCAATCGGTCTAGCACGCTTCTCTTTGCGAGTTCAGCGTACGTAGATATGTACCTGGATAACGAGGATCATAATAAGGTTTTTTATAGGATTGCAAGCGAACAGACAGACAATGCGATATGACTTTAAGAAATGGGAAGGGACACTTGGGAAGAAATTAAGGAGTCGTTCTTTCGACTCTTTCAATCACAGTTACTATGCAATGTTATTATAATTATTTGAATTTGATCTCTTAAGGTAGTATTGTCCCCGTCGAGCAAGTCTATTTAGTTTCAGTTAAAAATTAAAGATTACTCTTCAACCTACATCAAGTTTAGATTAGACACTTACTCATATTTATCAATGTTTATAAACATGTCTATTGTTTGTATACATCCACAACATGTGCAAGTCCATCCATGTAGGAAAAAAGTTTCATCGGCGATTTTAATTTTGGCATTGTTATAAACAATTGCGGTTTTTGTATTTGTTTGACAGCTTGTTGTTAGATAAATCTTTCTCTGTTGAGTTGTTGGGAGAGCTACGTAATCCGTGGCTCAAAACAAAGGATGATCTGAGGTTGGTGTGTTGTGGCAGACGGGCGGCCGGCTCGCGACGGGGTGCCCAGGGCCGCAGCGCTCTCACAGACTTTTTTCCCCACGATACTAGGAAATGTGAAAAACTGCTCGGGATAATATTTACAGCACCCTTGCCGCTAATGCGATAAAATTTATTGATTCCTGGGACACGACGAGGCGCGAGCGGGTGATTTGTGAACCTGAGCGACTTGCGACGGACATGTTTATAGACCAAGTCCCGGTTCACGGAAACATTGTGGAACTGCTACATAGCTAATGACAGATGTTATGATTATCTTCAGTGGATTTATTACTTTTTTTTGCCCTTGTTTGGGATAGTAGGGAGATACTCGAACCTATTTAGTTTACAAATGAACTGGTAGCAATATTTAATTTAGATAAACGGTACCATTTTTTTGTGCATGTTGTTAAGGATTTATATTTTGCTTCTAATTTCTTATGATATCATGTGAATTGTACTGACGGGGTAGAGATGTTGGTCAGTGTTCTGGTGCAGACTTCAGACAGGCTGTAGCACCAGTAACCGAGGCCTGCTATCGCACCACGTCTATGCTCAACTGAACGTGCTCACTGCTGATATCGCTTATCTTTGCTGGTAGGCGATCAGCTGTTAATAAGTTTACACTTTCTCGACATTACGAAAAGTACACTTGTAGAAATGACAAGTCTTATAAAACTTACGATGCATTTTTCAATTCTAAATAAACGTATTTTTAAAATATATATTTACCTATATACTTCTCAATATTAAAAAGTTAAAGTGAGTGGAATCCCTTGCAC
This sequence comes from Napeogenes sylphis, assembly GCA_959347405.1. NCBI lineage: Eukaryota > Metazoa > Arthropoda > Insecta > Lepidoptera > Nymphalidae > Napeogenes > Napeogenes sylphis. The sequence continues at coordinate 28,001,460 of OY365776.1, forward strand.
ATAACATAGACATTCAGACCTTATGGCCTTAGGTAAGAACTTAATAATAATGCTGTTAAGTATTAGTATTCTGCATACCCTCATACTAGAAATATGAATCAACTGTTTTGATGGAGACCAGATGCTATGTATTCATATAGAAATCAGACGTCTATTATACGGACTACATTGCTTTGGTACCGGTGTGATTCATAATGTACCAGCCAGTAGGGGTAGTGGGAGTGTTCCCGGCTGTGTCCCGGGCGGCCGGGGCGGCGCTCGCTCGCCTCCACCGCCGGCCGCGCTCGCCCGGCCAGTACTCACGCGAGCGCCGACAAGAGCGCACGCGCATCTCTCTTTAGCTTGTGACACGCGGGTACTAGTGTTAGTGATCATGTTGCACGACGCGTGGCCCTCCGCCTGGCCCAAACCCGAGAACTTTGAATTGGATGCACTTTTTGCTGAAGTCAATAACAACTGTGTTAAAGGTATGTCTTCTTCTCTCGAATACCCACCGGTGTGTCATTTTACGAGTACAACATACGTCTTTCATGCATTTAATACGTACTGCTGAAATAAGCTGCTATTAAAATGTACTTACTTCTGTTTTTTTCCATAGGTTAAAAACTATTGGTTATTTTTTAATTAGAAAAATAAAAAATGTTTTACAGTAAGGTTAAATAACATGATCTTTGTAGATGTTTTCTGTTGGTAAACAAAATAGGTACCCTTTGATTTATATATCTAATACAATGCAATCCATACGCGGGAACAATTACGTTGAAAACATGTATGAAAACTAGTTTAGTGGTTGTTTTGTTGTCACGCGTGAGAGAGTAGTCCGTGCCCCCATCCTCGTCGCGGCCACTATCTGTTCGCATCGCGAGAATCAAACCAATGGGCGCTCCCGAGTAACAGGTCCGCGTGTGTGCGCAGAAGGCGAGGCGGAGTGCGGCGCGGCGGGCGCGGAGAGCCCGCCCCCCCTGCCGTACGGCTACGCCCCCGTCGGTGAGCTGTCGCCGTCCCACTCACGCAGCTACCAGGAGCTGCGACCGGCGCACGCGCACGGGCACGCGCATGGAGCACACGCGCGCGACATGCAGACGTACGCACACCTCGAGGAGACACTATTCAAGCCGGCGCCCGGCGCGAGCTCCACGGACGGCGCCTACTTGCGCGGGCGCAGCCCCGAGCTGACTCCATCGCCGGAGCGCCGTGAGGACTACCGCGGTCTGCACTACGAGCAGTACACCCCCGCGCCACCTCCGCCGCCCTACACACACGAACACCATCATCATGTGGATGGGTAAGTTTTTACTAAAGATAATATTTTTGTCACTGTTGTTATATTAGTTGATTGTCCCTTTTCATTAACTTAGGTACTTGATATAACAAGCGTTAAAAGATAAAAGGAATTGCGAAAAAGATTTGCTTTATAAGAATCTGTTCTTGTTTCAGACGTTCTAAGTTAAAAATGCTAGGTTTAAAATATATATAAAAACACTTTTAAATTGAGTTGAAGTTAGTAAAATAAATAAAAATCAAATAGATGATAAAATAGCTATGAATGTAATAATCCAATCGGTTCCATCAAGTACCACTAACGAGAGCGCTCGTTAGATGACGCGGTCCTTCATTAGGCCTCCTCTAGTCACCAGTCACCAGGCGACAGGCCTCGCTTGCCTTATCTCATCAATTCATGAGAATTATTTTGAATTATTCACATTTTTTATTTTTGTACATGTATAGCCAGCTAATAATAAAACAAAAAGGGGTACAAACATTATTTTGCAGTACCTATCAGTATATTTATAACATCATTTTAAAACTATATCCAACAAATAATTTTATTAGCATTTACATTTGGCGTAGGTACCTATTTACGCCAAATGTAAATGCTAATAAAAAATACCTATGTATATAGTAGGTGTATTTGCTGAACTTATTTTCTATAAAATAAGACCATAAAAGTGTCAATGAACTATTATAACGCCCCAAATATTCAAACTCCATGTATATCTACTTAGAAGTTTATATTATTACAATTTAAAGGGTAAATTAAAATCTAAATTCAGAAGCACACAATGAAGCCACTTAAGAAGTTATTGTTGTTTTCCTTTAGGGCTATTGTTACTAAATTACAAATAGAAGTCATTTATCCTTATTGTAGTGTTTGACAAGCGGCGGACGCTTTGTTTGTGGCTATTAGTAAATGACCGACGTCTATTATTTATATATATCTAAGGGATTGTTGTTGAACTAAAGTTCATATTCATAATATATTATCATTATTATTACTAACAGTAGGGCTAAACGGGATAGATGCCCCCCCACTTTTAGAAAGATCATCATTTTTTTTTAATAACAAACATATTGGCAGTAATTATTCCTGTCATATAGTTAGTTTAATCATTAATGTAGCTTTGGAATCTATATATGTTTACCTAATAATAACTGGTTTTGTAAAAATTAAGTTCTAGTGAGATGCTTTCTTTGGGGATAGAGGCCTACTTGCCTGGATAGATTACTCACTATACCACCCTCGTGTCCTCTGCGAATATATTCAATCATATAAGTACATCCCAATAGTTTACATTTCATTTAGGGGGCGTTTTGGGCACATATAAAAAAACAACCTTTATTTTATTTTTTTGTAAATTCGGTTATTAGAAACGAGTCGTCTATCCTTTTGCAGCGTCTACCCTATCAAGGTTAAGGAAATATATAGCTTAACTGTTGTAGAAAATAAAGTTCGAAGACGCTAAGGGCAAACGAAGTCGAAAGTCTAAGTATATTTTTAGAAATAGGTATACCTACATTGCACTTAGGCATACCAGCCAGACTCCAGTTGCATTGTTTCAATGAGTAGGTTTTCAAAAAGATTCGGCAAAAAATGTCATGACTACATAACACACATATACGTATAAGTGGATAGATACCTACTTTTATATTTTTCATTAGTTTGCAAAAAAATATATATTTTATATATTAAGTCAAAGATTTAATCTTTCGAGAGAAAAATAACGAATTAGAACCCAAGAAAAACGTAGTCTCAAAAAGAAAAAGGTTTGGTATAGGTAAAATAATAAACCTTGTCTCACTCTATCAAGTTATAACAAAAGAATATTAATAATGACTTGTTATTATAACTCTGTATACAGACTATTAACAGAAAAATGTTTAGGAAAGGAAGTGGTTAGAGAGCATCATGTAGGTTCCTTAGATGGTTAGAATTGTTACTAAATTAACTATGTACAGGCATCTAAATCAAAATATTTTAATTATAAAATATTAGTGAAACAATGTCTGTACGCACATTAACTATCTTTTATAGATACTGTATGGATTTTGTGTTTAGAAGTGTATGTACTTAGTACGTGATATATAAAAAATCGTTTGTTTCCTTGTATGTTCGCAACTTCGGAAAATTCATTGGACAGATTTTGATGAATTTACTCATATTAACAGGAAACCATATACCCACCTAAAAACGTAGCCGAAAAAAAAACCTGTTAAAGCATAACTTAGTAGTAGGTATTCAGAACTTAAAAAGTATTTAGGTAGAATATACAGAAGTGGCAGTCGGAATTTTTTTTGTAAAAAACTGAATTGTCTATTACATGATATTATATACCAGAACCCCACCTCCCAGTGACGTCATGAAGTTGCAATTATGCAAATTTATGCAAGCGTTGATAAGAGCTCGTTATCATCTGCTTCTGAGCTCTGCTCTTATCGCCTTCATCTGTCTATCGCGAAAATGATCTTATCAGAACTCACAAACCAGCTGACTTCAGCGAACTATTATTAATGAAATTTAATGAGTAATTATTTTACACTCATCTATCGGTTGAGATAATTTAAATTTATGTAATGTTTTATTTTCTAATTTCTAGTATGTTTGTCAAAGTGAAAGTTTTTTTGGGTTCAAATACATTGCACTTATAAAACGTAGACTCTACTTGCACGGTTCCAAAGGGTAACTCCATGGAGAAGAAATGAAATGGATACTTTTAAATTATTTATATAATAACAATTAGGTATCGAAGGTCAAACATCGATGAGTTACTCGTGCACTCTCTAATGTAGTCTTCGTAATTGTATGTTTATTGTTTTGATAAGACAGCTTATTTGGTCACCAACATAACCGTCATTAGAATCATCAGCTGGACCTTATCCTGGCAGTCGTTAGTAATTGTTTATATTAGTTTACTCAACTTGTAACCTACTTTTGTTTTCAAATCCAACTTGGTTCTATTATCGTCGTATATGGTGGTACTGGTGATAGTCCCACGAATATAGTTTAGAATCGAACAGATACATTGTAGTGTGAGTGCTGTACGAGTGGTGCGCAGCAGAAGGCTGGCTGTTATCAGTTCCTACGTGCCGGCGCGTCTCTGTCGCAAGCCGCATTCCGTGCTAGCAGCGTCGCATACGTGCAGCCCTGTGCCTGCAACACCACGCTGTACATTTCCACTGCACTCGATGTCATCACATATGCTTAAATACAAGAACAAATGCGAGAATAATATTTACTATACACAATTGTTCCCAGCTAAGTAAATCTTGTAGAACTACTGAAAATGTTTCTTCTCACTTAATAATTATTTCATAAATCAGCTCGGAATAACTGTTAAAAACTCCGTGACGATATTTCTAATTACTAACAGATATTTGTGAACAGTTTTGATCGCTGCGGTCACCCTGCGGTGATAGGTAGGTACCTACTTGATGTATTTATAATACTAACTAATTAGTCAACATGGCCACTTTTTATTATTATTGTGTATTGATCGTTAATAATAATTACAATTTTATTTCCACTTAATTAGGTAGGTTTTTGTTTAATATTTTAAGCAGCTTTTTGTTATAAAAAATAATAATAACATCAACCGAGATAAGAAAGATGGTAGGTACTATATTGAATTAAAAAACAATTGTAATTATTATCTCGTCCCTTCTTCAACTGATCGTTTATTTTAAAACACTCATGTAGAGCTCAATTTCGGTGTTGCGTTGTTATCGCGCAATTAGCGGAGTAACACACACATGCGCGCACTCACGCACACAGCGGCGCGTGTCTCGTTGTTCACCCACACAGCGCTCGCTACATACCTACCTCTCAATGGTAATAATATTCCCATTGTTTACACTCCGACATTTATTTCTGTAATTTTATTGTCATTGGAACGTAATTATCTAGAACGGTTTCCGAACACTTAACGAGCGCTCATACAAATTAAAACACCAGCGAGTCTTATTAGCTACAAATATAATTAACACAATGCTGTATTATTACAATTTTATCATCAAGTGACATTTTTTAACTAATTTATGACAATTTATTCCAAATAACGTTAAAATAATGCTTAAATAGTAAGTAGGTACATATCTACGTCTTAGGTTTCAGTATTTTAATTTTAATTTTATTTGGAAGTATTTTGATTTATTATTAATGTTATATAATGATTCATTTTCTCATAAATATATAACATCAAAAATAAAAGTTTTAGTAAACCAAACTCAAGCGTACTAACTTGGAACTCACATCGTAAAACCAGTAATGTTGTTGTAGTATTGATGGTAGGTATAGCTTAGTTACAGCACTTCACTTATGAGGTGTATGTGCGTGTGCGTGTATTAGTACTACCTAGTACCTACCTAGCAGCGCTCCCTGCGCCCGCGCAGATATTACTACCGTTGACCCACTAACGCTTAGAGTGTTTACTTACTTCGATAAATAATAAGATTACTAAGACAAATAAAAATATTGTAACTAAAATAATTTGCATTTTTGTAACTTTATTTGATAAACGAAATTGCATTTCAATAAAATAAAGCTTAAATTCAGGAAACTGTATACTTCAACAGGTACCAGGTTTCGTTAAACGCTTAACGACCCTCTTTTTGTCGTTGGTTAAATAGGCTTGTTTGAAGATTTGGGGATTAATTTATAGCTAATGCGCTAAGTCGTTGAGCAAACGAGCCGAGACGAGAACAACTTGTGCAAATACCGCCCGAGGACGGAACAGCGGAAGATTGTAAAAAAATCTCCATTAAAAACAATAGTCACTATAATGCTAATGTGGGGAAACTAAGGTTAACTAATGTTTCAATTGTGTTTGAAATGGGAGACGCAGAGACTGCCTATAGATAGTTGGTAGAGCTGCAGCATTGCGCCCACGCACTTCGTCTCGTGGGAACGCGAACTCAGCGCATTACTATCGCATCAAAACCTTGATCTATTAAAACAACTGGAACAACCTTGACCTTTTTTGAAATATTTTTAAAGCTTCTTGCGTCCTGATGAAGCACTTATGCTTTTGATTTATTTGATAGAATATATTTCTTTAAAAAGTTGCTCCACTATAGACAATATTTCGTATCTAGATAATATTTAATATATAGTTTAAATATAAAATATAAGAAAATAGAAAGTAATTTTAAATAGTTTTGATATTTTAGTTTTTAGGTATGTTTCGGGGTAATTACCAAATTTTTATTATGAATTGATGTGTTTATATTGAACCATATTCCAAGGGCCCAGGGTACAGTGGTCCATAACACACTCATTAGGAATGTATAGTTTCCTTATTTTAATTAGAACAATAAATAATGTTGTTATTCAACTAAAATGTTTATAAGGAAAATAAAATATATTTGTTCCAGTCTAGTTTTGTACTTGAGAAACAATTAAAATTGCGCAATGCATTAATAACAAATTATATTTTGTTAGTTTATAGTTTATATTGAATTTTGTTTACTCTAATAATAATACCTCAATAATTAATACCAATAATATAATCACCAGACATCATAAGGCAGGCAGGTGAGGCGCTAGTCGTTGTTTGCGACAAGGGCCCACTTTTTTGTGGACTTAAACGCGCTATTTTACACGTTTAAGAGCCCTTTGGATGGTTTCTAAATTTGTACTATTTATTTTTGGTCCGTGTCGAGTGACGACATAAGTGTCTCGAAATGAGTTATTTGTATAGGCTTTAGCGTTCCGGCGCGGGACGTCGATGATGCGCAAATAGGGACCGCCTCGACTGTCGCAGAGCTTCGTCTGTCTGTTGATCTGCAAATATGAGACGCACTTCCGCCGCCATCACAACATGCCCCCGATGAATTAGATGCTGTGATTGATTCATGTTTCGCTTAAATATTCTGGCAAAAACATATGTCTGTGGGTGGGTTGGATTCCCCGGAGAATCAATTGGGACACCGGGGTCGTTTTGTAAAATAACGGAAGCAAAGGTTGTCACTGGATGGGTTCACGAGCCACGTGTTGGATGTAAGGATGACTGATGCCCAGCGAAGCGACGTGGTGCGGGCGCGGCTGCCACGTGCGCAGGCGCAGACTTAAAGATGTCATGTCATCTAACAATTTATTAACATACGTCGCGACTGCGGGCTTACATTTGTGTTCCTCATGTTCCTGTAATAACCTGCACTTGTTATTACTATTTATTAGTGCAGTAGATGTGGAGATGCGGGCCACTCTGCTAATGAAAAACTACGTACCTAATACGTGAACTACCTAAATGTGATACCTGTCTCGACGTAGAATCGAAAAATGGATCATCGTTGGATACCAATATCTGATGGTGAATGTTAGGTATTTTTTTTTAAGAGTCAGTAGGTTGTTCATTAAGGCTTAAATTATATTTGTAGCAAAAACCCTAATATTCCATAATTAGACAAGTATTTCAATAACCGTTTTTTGAGACTTTTATTTAACTTGATCAACAAAAAAAAAATCTATAATTAAAAATTCATTAATACGAACTGGAATCGAACCTGTGACCTCCGGGATATCTTTCTTTATTGTTGACTTAAGTTTAATGATCCCCATCATTGGTCACGTCATAATATCACAAGTATCAGCTTATGTAATATTTAAAAACAAAGGTTCGTACACAAAGTGAGAGGTAGTTGTTAGTTGTGATGGTAATGAGTGTGATGGGTGTGGTGGTTAATGAATGCAAGCGGGACGAGGGCGCCGCGACGTGGTGCCCGGGAGGAGAGGAGAAGGGGGAGGAGGGGGGTTAGCAACGATAACATGAACTACCGAAACTTGACGTTCCAGGTCATTAGACGTGTGCTACTTGTTATTAATGACATAAAAATACAATTGAGGTTTACGATGTGTTAGGTATGTAGCAAGACTATGTGTTATTTTTTTTTAAATACTACATTAAAATATTGTAGGTGTGGTCTAGACCAAGGGTCAGTCTAGTAGATAGGTAGATAAACTAGCACAAGTAAAAACCAGAACATTACGTTGTTATACCCAACTTATATTGTACGGTGATGTTATGATATTAATTTGATACTCATAGTTCAGTGGAACATGGACAACTGCTCATCTTTATTTATTTCCTGGTTCCATAATCGGTGTTACCTATGTGTCACCTCGTACTTCAGTCACGCAAGTCCAAACACGGCTCACCATTGATAGCCTTACATTATATTATACTAATATTGTGAACGAAACTCAATCCATTCTGCAATATATTTAGTCCTCTGTTTTATATTAGATAAAGACGTAGATACGTTTTATTGAATTAAAATATTGTCATTGAATTCTAAAAGTATACTTATGTAGGTATTATATAATTAATAGGCTTAAATTTGCTTTCAGTATTATTATAAAAGAAAAGTAACCTTTATACCTATGAGTAAATGTCAACATCTACAAGCAAAATATTTAGGGAAATAAGTTTCTTAAAGATTTCCCTCATTTCTTTAAGATCCCACCTTCGGGTGGTTAAATAACACTCATATTCAAATCTATTTATAAGAAACCGTTACGATGTTTCCTAACCTCTTGAACCCTTTTCAATATTTTAACGATTATGTCCCAGGGGAGGAGGAGGAACAGGAAGAGGTACCAACTCCGTGTACGGTCGCTGCTCTTACCCGTCCGCCGGCTCGCCCTACTTCAACGGAGACAACATCTCGCAGACGCAATTATGGGCTTCCAGCGCAGGTGAAAATCACTTTAATATATATATCAAGATTTTCACTCAGCTATCCAATGTGATCGTTTGGGAGTATATATTAATAATACAGGACAAACTACACACATTGATGTAACCCCTATTATTTGCTTGTGTTAAGGGTGTTAGACAACGATACAAATACGTATAAATACTGAGTATATATTTAATAAAAGACCAAACCCAGAAATACCGACATCTATGCGCATCACATATATGCCTGTCTCTGCCGGGAATCGAAACCGTATTTATATGATATCAATAGTTGCCTAAATATTCTTTAAAATGTTTACACCATTTACAATTAGGAAGGAGTTACGACCAGCAGTAGAACACGCACACTTCGAAGTTTTAAAAGTTCTCGCTCCTAAGAGTTTTCAACTATTATGTGTGATCGAATGTGTAATGGAAGGTGGTCATGCAGGAGGCTCCCCTAACTACGGGTCGGGTGCGGTGCTGGAAGAGTACAGCGATGCGGGCGAGGGTGAGGCGAGCGGCGGTGCGCTGCCTGCCTTCAGCCGCTTCGGTCCCGCCTTCGCCACTGTCTCCCGGCCTTCCATCGTGTACGGCGCCAGCACTCTCGGTTCCAACGCGTATGCACAAACTGTAAGTGACTACTTGAATCGATTTACAAAGGAATACATTTTTTATTCAATACAAGCTACTGACTCAATAGTTAACATTTAGATACATTAAGTAAAAATGCATCACCAGTTGAACAAGTAACTATTGACGCAACTGAGCAGAGAAGTGATCATTTATATATTTTCCATATTATCGTTATTGCTGAAAAACAAGTTCATGTACTATAGTATATTACTGTAATTAAAAAGATACTTCGTATTCAGCATAACACTGGCACGACGAGGCAATATGTCACTGATAACGAGACCGCTGCTCAGTGACGCCTGACGACGCCCCGCTCTGTGACACTGTTAACATTATTAATAATTTAACGCGTTGTAGGCGACACGGTCTCGATACTAGACTATAGTCAGTAGTCATTACTATATAACCTAAAAATATATACCTAGGTAGGTACCTAGACCGAAGTACGCACAAGATGAATCAGGACCAGACTCACAATAGTCTTAAAATAGACAACAGATTACTTTATTTAGTCTTTATAAGGTACCTATTCTTAAAATAATCTACCTATAGTAATAGTATGATTAGCTACTAGGCTATATAGTTTTCTGAATTATTTTAAATGGTATTAGTTTCTAAAATGATCCAATATTGTATTGGGGTTTCTATTGAATACTACAGTACTAATAATAATAACCGTGTCCTGTTACAGGAAATGTGGAGTCTAAATGGTCGACAGCATCTCTCGGCCGCCGCCAGTCTCTCTGCGAGTGAGTACATTACATACTATTATTTTGATATTGAATAAATTTTGAATATATTATGTACCTAATTATAAATGTACCTACTTACGTCATTATTTGAATAAGTTACAAATCTTGAAATTTTTGTAACTACATTATGTATGTTATGTATGTTACATATGGTAACGACTGATTTCGATGAATAAATTTATCAATCTGGTATAGATGCCCTGGTAACTGGAGGCACAAAAGGGTGAAACCTTTGAGCATGTGAATGTCATAGACAAAACAATAATATTAGTAAGCAGCTAGTAACTATACCGCCACGTACTGTACTGTACTGTTCTGTCCTGTTCTGTACCAGCGGATGATTCACCAACCACCTAATGTTAGATGCGCGTCCTTTGTTCTATGCCACTCCATATTCTTTTGTAATTATTAATTTAAACGATAAGTTTATTCAAAAATGCATCTGTCTATATAATATTGTTATTGCTTTTACTTTGTACTATAAAATATTTAATAATAAAAAAGGTGAATGTCAGTCGATAAGCAAGTATGTGTGATACGTAATATATATTTGACGCGCTTATAATGTATTCGTGTGCGTGTTGTTCTTATGTGTGTGTGTGTTTTTCTTTTTGAAGAGGTCACGTGAGATAGCCCGTCGCTGTCAAAATTCATTATTAATACTCTGAAGCTACAGATCGTTATGTTAACTCTAATCTCTGTAAGTGTGATAAGCGAGCGCATTGTTTTTAATAATCTCACTATCTAGGGGCTAGTTTTTTGAGTCCCAGCCTCTTGAACCGTCGTCAGTCCTCGACGCGGTGAAACTGTTCTATTGCTGTTTTGAAACCATTAAATAATTAATAGCATTTCTTTGAAAGCGTTTGAGTGCTTTAATAAACATTTGAGTTTTTTTGCAACTTCAGCGTGAGATTTATAACCTCATAAATATTATGTAACAAAAATATTGGTTTTGTAAATACAGTTACTTCTTTATTACTTTAATATTGATTGCAATAGGACTAGCTACTATCTCTTATATATATTTAGTTTATTTTAATTAACTAAATATATATGAAATAACTCGGTAAGTCTACTCATTTATTGTCCTCAGTCGTAAGAATTGCAATATTAGGTAATATTTGTAATTATAGTGATAGCCAATTGATAGTTAATTTAATACAAAATTGTTGCCTTAGTTTGGTTTCGTATTTTGCCGATCCTTATGTTATATGAACCATATTATTAAATAATTGATTTAATTTTTTTTTGATTAAAAGTAACACAAAAAAAATCATCTTTGGTGAGCTAGTACAATATCACGAGCAACATCTGAAGTTTGTACAATATTAGTCTGATATCATGACCCGGCCAGTGTTTGTGGAGGTCGTAGGTCCCGACAAAAACCATGTCCTCTTACCAAATAAACACGTTCCCTTTTAAGCGCATTAAAATCGCATTCCATATACGGAGTAGGATAAGGCACGTGCCGCGCAAACACAGCGACGTCCGGCTATCACCCCCTCCTACCCCCCACCACCCCCCGGCGACACCAACACTGTTGACAAACATTACCCTTGTGTCCAGTTCTTTTTTTTATTTTTAGCCCTAACAGAAATTTGAAGATAAACAAAAGGTATATAATTTTAAGTATGTTTTGATTTTGGATACTTAAGTATATATAAACAACACTTTTAACAGTTATCAATATAAGGGAAGAATATTTAGTAATCCGAAGTAAGTTACATTCCACCGTTGGGCTTGCATCGTGTGTTTTGCCAATTACATATGTGAGTACCTACTTCATGCTTAGTGTCTATGAGTTGGTTGTGAGTTTGCGCTTCGTCAGCAGTTCTTATCGCACGATAAGTGAAAGTCGAAGCAAGTAGACGCCCGTTAGGACACAATTAACACCATTAGGGCGAGCTTTCAAGATGACGTCACCAAAATAGATGACAAAAGAAAAATACTCAATAAATTTCAAAATAACAAAAAAAGTCTTTCATATTTTTACATACAGCTTACTTATGAGCTCAACATGGTAAGTAAGTAATCTATAACATACTTTGTTCTCGATTTTCGCATTAGTTAGGTTTTATCACAAGTTTTAAAAGACAGTGCAGTGTTTTTTTTTATAGGATGAGTGTCAGTCGCGGTCACCGGCCAAGTAAATATTTACAAAAGTTGCGGTCCGTCTTGACTCAAACTTTTTGGATTTTATCTGCATTGACTATATTGAGAAAAAACATTTCGGTTTATTTTCTTAGCATATGAAATAAAATGTATAATATATATAAGAACTATGCCGTTCCAGTCTTCATTTCCCACAGGATATTCGATATCTCGGATACAAACAGCCATGGACACTACACTATCTGCACACATGGCTGTCCTCTCGACATTACGTCTAAATGGTTATTATAAAACATTAGTATTGGAATAATGACTGTAACGCGACACTCGGGCTGCGCACGCGCACTCTGCACCCATATGAAGTATGAACACACACATGCACATTCGCCTTCAAAGTGATAAACGTTGTATGTTAATAAATATTCATGACTGTTATTCTGTTTGTACTAAAAAACATTTCCAGTTTGTCTTATAATTAAATGAAATAAAGGTTCTGAAACAAGAAGAGATATTATAAACTAAGGGCATCGAGTATTTTAGTCTACGAAATAATTGTTTTAAAAACTTTAAGGCTTCGGATGTCGCGGCTTCCTCATTCTACAAAGCAAAGAATTACAAAGCATTTTTCAAGATTTGTTTTCATAATACAACAATATTTACGACTTGTCGATAGGACGTTCATTACAATGGCGCACAATAGTTGAACACGAAACTATGGCGCATTCTCGTAAGTAGTGTATTTCTCAGTAGTGCAAACGGCGTGTGCGAGTGACCCAGCGGCATAATAGCATGAATTCAGTCACGAGCGGGTCACGAGGCACGTGCGGCCTTGTGCCCCCTCCCCCCCTCCCCCTGGCGACTTGACGACTCAGCGCCTTCCGCGCCCTGACTCACCTTGCGAGTTGCTGGCCATTGTCAAGGCTGATGAGGTTCGACGCTCGGACGATGCTGACTGCAACAATCTTTGTTGTTATGTTTTAATTATTTAGCGTAATTATTATTTCATGTGATGCCCTTAGATAGGTAAATGCAACTTGATGATTGCATGTTGTCTTTAAGAATGGAGTGTTAGAAATATTATTACATTGAATAGCATGTTGAACTTGTTTTCTTAAAAATTCACATGCCCATCGAAAAATGTAAGTCGGACGCTCGGAGCTGTCGGAATCGCGAGAAGGGTCACGGGGCGAGTCAGGCGGCAGGCGACTGGTGTGAGCTAATGGTGTGTTGCGCAGTCGAAATAGCGAATGTCGGCCGCGAGTGCGTGAACTGCGGCGCCATCGACACGCCGCTGTGGCGCCGGGACTGCACCGGCCACTTCCTGTGCAACGCGTGCGGCCTCTACACCAAGATGAACGGCATCAACCGGCCGCTGAAGCAACCGCGGCGGCTGGTACGTCAGCGGCACGCGGCACACGCGCTGGCACCCGCTCCCGACGTACGCAGCCACGCCCTCACGCCCTCCGCTCGACTAACCTCTCCCTCGCCCTCTCGCCCACGCCTGCGAGGAATCCGCGCCCGAGCGTCCGCCTCTCGCGCTCCGCTAGCGTGACGTGACGATGACGCTTGACTGTTGGTTGCAGTGGCCGCGGAGGGGGCCCCGCCGGGCGCGGATTTCTACAAGGGCTTCCAGTTTAACGCCGTGGCGATGCACGCCTTGCCCGCGCCCGCGCCCATCTGTGCGCCCGCGCTCGCCGTCTCCACCCCCCCAGACTACAAACAGAAGAAAGGGGTACGACGATCTCCAGCGCTCGTCCGTCCTTCAATAGCGAGACACTGTATCGCGGACATTAGAAAATTATTTTCCTTTGCATTTCTATCTTTTTGATTAGTTCCTATTTTTTCTTCTTATATCGAGTCATTGACTCTTCTTTATTCACGAGAACCCTTTACTCCATCGATATCCTAAAATTCCTTCCCGAATTCATTTTACATTAAATCCCAATGCTTCATATATTCATTCCATCATCAAAAACACTACGCAGTTTCAAAATGCTTGTTTTGCTTTTACATTTCGTTATTTAGTAATCGTTACATACTAACATAAACATTAGAGATCTGGGAGTTTTACTAGTATGCAATTAGGTATATCTGATTTTCAAGATCTTTATAATTTTATTTTATAATACCTTCTATGAAAAAACCTCAAAAAATATACATTTTTGATTACAAAACAATTATAAGATCATTCAGTCTAGATAAACTTCCAGAAATCTTTCATAACGCTTTTGCTTGCTAAGTTCACACACAGACACATACACTTACACACAGTAACATGTAACGTGACGTTCTCCTTGCGTGCGAACAGATGGGTACTAAACGGCAGGGAGTATGCTCCAACTGCGAGACCACCATCACGACCCTGTGGCGTCGCAACCTGGTCGGGGAGAACGTGTGCAACGCGTGCGGACTCTACTTCAAGCTACACGGCGTCAACCGCCCCAAAAATATGAAAAAGGACTCCATACAGGTGCGTCACCGCAACCCTACATCGAGAGACAACACCATCTGAGTGTGCATTAATTATTTTTTAATTATCTATAGACGAGAAAACGAAAATCTAAAAACAATTCGAAAACGGAGCGCAGCATAAATAAAAACACCGTCCGGGCGACCCTCAACGTCGGCGCCACGGAATTGGAAAACATGCGTAAGTATTCAGCTCGGCCTTTCGTTGTCGATCGGGAATATCGATCATGAATGGCGTCAGTTGACAGTACGTTCGGTGTTCCAGTGGACATGGGAGTCGCGGGCGGCAGCGGCAACGCGGGCGGCGCGGCGGGCGGCGTCCGCGGTGCTCGCTCGCTCGGCTACTACGTGTCTCCGCACGCCGTCAAGCTGGAGGAGCCGGCGCACGCGCACACGCAGCCCTACTATGAGGACGAGTACCGGCGCCCCGAGCCACAGCAGCGCCTCGAGCGCTCCGCCGTGGTGACGAACGGCAGCTGAGCCCGCGGCCGCCGGGCCGTCGGGACGTCGTGAGAATCTCAGTCGTTTAAGCTTAGTTAGAAGTAGAATACGAGAGTGAGTGCCGAGGAGTTGCTAGTTGACCAAATATACGGGCTGCACGACCGGACCGGATCCACGCCGGAACCGAGGCGCGACAGTCTCGTTCTGAGGAATATATTTAAAAAAAAGAAATAAATATATGAGTACAAGCGTAACGTAGCTAGTACTTATGTCGGCGACGGTGACGCGTGCTCGGGAACGAATGGTGTAGAAGCACGTGACACGCTGACAATATTAGTTTAATAGTCTCGTAGATTTTCTATTGAAGTCGTTTAACATAGTAATGGGCGCGGTTAACAGAGTGCTGACGTCACGCGCTGTCGAGTGACGGTTACCAAATAATTATGTATAAATCCTATAAGACTGTGCCTTGGCATTCCTAACGTGTTACATTCCTATATAGATATATATTACGTTAGTTTCTACACATCATAGTTCATATTATATAATATCGCATCGCAGAGGCTGCACGTAAAAATATTTTATTCCATATCATTGTTTCTATTTGGACCTTTATGTTATTTGTAAAAGCTCCATGACTTCAATGTGCATTCCACGAATTTATATAATAAGGTTATAATAGTTTATATTAACAAAATAATTGTAATTTATTGTGTCACGTGTTTGTCGTATCTGGAGTCGCAGCTGCGTTGCAAGTGGTGGGGGAGGGGGCAGGCTAGGGGGGGGGGGGGTGTTCTTGCAAGAGATGAAGTCACATCTACTAGGATGTACATTGTACACATATTGATAATTAAGAGTCAATAAATATTTACATATAATATATTATTAATTTACAATACTAGTTGGGTTGGACATCACCTTAGCAATTATACTTATTAGCCAACTTTCTCAACGGCTAGTTATGGACCACTTGCGACGGATCTGCTTAGATATAACTTTGAACATTTTGTCCTTTATCTCCACTTTTAATATGTAAGAGACACCCGAATATTGAGGTGAATAGGTATCGAAGAAAGCTTGGATATTATGGATCCCTGTGATAACAGTCGATGTAACCCTGTACCGCGATGTACCGCGATGTACCGCGATGTACCGCGATGTACCGCTATGTACCGCGATGTACCGCGACGGTCCTCGCAGGCCTGACGCCTCTCTATTGTGCTACAAGCCGAATAATATTTTTATATGAGTATATTATAGCAATATGAAGAAATATTTTATCGTTATGTTAAATTACATTAAAAGATATAAGCGAATTTAAAGTGAATATGTTGCTCATGGAGGGAGAAGGCGGCGTGTCCTCCGCGCATAATAATATAGATATATAACGTGTTACATCTGTGTAAATATAAGATAAGAAATGAAAGTACACTTAATAAATCAAATTATTGATACTATTGCGATCGTTTCATTGGACCTGAGTCACTTCCAGCGACGCACAGACCGAGGATTAGATGGCAATGGCATAGCAATTAGATGTTGTGTTTATTGGATTAACGATTCTGATATTTAGACTTACATTTTAATAATAATAATAATAATACAAGACAAGATACACACATTGATCTAACCCCTAAGTAAGCAAATTATTTGCTTGTGTTAAGGGTGTTAGACAACGATACCAATACATAGAAATACACATATAAATACTGAGAATATATTTAATAAACGACCAAACCCAGAAATACAGACATCTATGCTCATCACATACATGCCTGTCCCTGTCGGGGATCGAACCAGAGTCCCATTGCTACGCTATACGTTATGCGTCTGCGGTAACCTTTCGACCCAACGGGGCGGTAATGACTCAACATACACACAAAAATCAATTGTTAACCCGACATGACGTCATTATCGGACGGAAAGACACGCCTTATAAGGAACGTCGCGACGCACTGTACACAGTAAACCCACGCAGAACGATTTTAAGAATACTTATACTGAAATATTCCGCCTTAAAGAAAACTACAAATTATTAATCATTTATTTATTAAAATTCGTAAATGTAGTTGGAAATCTTATTAAACATATAAAGAGATTTAAGTATATTGTTTCATTTAAAGTAAATGAAATATATTATAAACAGTATTATAAATTGGTGAAGCGTGTTGTGTACTAAGGTCCTCAGGGACCTTAGTGCAGGATCACTTTAATATTATAATATATAATTAATCTTAATAAGTGCACAAATAAGTTTATTAGTTTTTAACCCAAGACTCAAAAAGAGGGGTGTTGTAAGTTTGACCTGTGTATCTGTCCGTGGCAACGTATCTGGGAAACGAGTGGACGGATTTGATCATGGTTTTTTTTAATCGAAAGTCTGTTTTGTCGAGATGGTTCTCAGCTATGTTTGGTCGAAAGAGAAGCAGTCGTCTCCAAGACATTTGGGCTGGTGAAAGATTCTTACGCAATAATATCTAATGCAAGTAAATACCTAAACAAGTGAAGGTCAGTATGTTTCATAATTTAGTACAAAATAGAAACCAGTAACATAACTTAAAAAACAGAAAAAAAAAATCAAAACCCCCGATACAAACCTTTTAAAAATTTCAAGACGCAATGATTTCAATAAGTACATAATAATATTATTTTTATCCATTTAAGAAGTCTTTTTGTATCAGGGGTTTTTTTAAATTTTTAATTCTTTTTTTCCGTTATTTACCTACACAAGATGGTGTAGTATCTTTCTTTTTTCATTGCTTTTTAACGACATCACTAAACATGTTAACACCAAACACAATTTCTGTCTCTAGTTTGACTGATTTGGTTTGTGGACTTAATAGTAATCTAAGGATGATTAAAAATGGGTCAGGGATTATATTGTCAACCCAAGTTCCCAGTTAACCCACGAGTCTTCATTACAGAATATATATGCATCATTTATATTTATGTACCTTCCCTGACCTATGATTGGATTTTAATAGCAAAATTTTAAATCACACACAACAAATATAAACATTCTGAATATATATATTCTTTATGGTCATCTCATGGTCTGATTAAGATAGTTAATGGCTAATTGTAAGCTTCGTGATCAAACATGTAAGGTTTATTATTATTATTAATTAATGAGGCTTCCTATCCATTTATTGAATATCCTTCTTACAGCGCACTACTTAACCCAAAATAATAACGAACACTAGATCCATAACTTTCACAATTAGATATTAGTGCCCTAGATGAGTTAGCACTCGATTGATTGGATAAAGAAATGGTTGCTTTAATTGTTATTTACATGTTCTATCACTTAATTTTAATATGTTTTATAACTTCCGTCCTTCTCATTGACGTGAACATTAACCATTACTTATGACCACCTCATTCGTGTATCTTCTTCAAACACCTAGAAGAGTCGTGTTTTAGCACTAATTTTAATAAAAAAAAATTACTTTTATGTTACGAACTACATATGGAACCCGAAAAGGAAATGGTAACAGCAAAGACGCACCACAAAAACTTTGCTATATTATTTTTAAAAGGAACTATTCTTATAACAGGTTTTATTGTTTTAATATAAAACCCATATTGATCTAATAAATTGATGTAAAAAGCAAATAGAATATCTAAAATCCAATGGGTAATGGTGCAAGTTCCGGTCCGGTATATATACTTAATAGGTATTATAGTGGTACGGTTTAGTCTTATAATACCTATTAGTAGCTGGTATTTGGTAGGCATTGTATAGTTTTTGCTGAGTATTTTAGGAATACATTGACAGTTATTTGTTTTACTAATATTTATACCAATGGACCACATAAATCTTTTTCCGTTTAGGAGTGGGGATGGTAGAGATTTCTTATGAAGATAACATTACCTTTTCCATTAGGTTCTTTCTTATTTTGTAAGCTAATACATATATTTATGCTTTTTAAATATGAACGTCCGCGTGATATATAAAAGTGCGTTACCAAGTTACATAAGTTCGGAACTACTGATTCGTCCTTTGAAAGGAGCAATGTTTTCCCAATTTGACTTACTTTGTAGAATTTTATAGCAATAATTTGCTAAACTTTCTAAGACTCTTCGTAATAGTGGTGGTGAGATGATAGTTAATTGTGCTTAATAAATTGTTGGTCAAGTAACTTTTTTTTTCCCGACGGTAAACAGAGATTAGTTGGTTTTAACATAAGAAAACAAATGAATATTATTTTATTATATTTATATTACCACTGTTAAATTAAATCAACAACAGTAGTATTATAAATATAATAAATAATATTTTAAATGAAAGTAAAATGTAAAGTTTACTTGATGAATGACGATTTCCTATTATTTCTTAATTCAGTCTTTATTGTTCCGTGAAAATAATAGGTATATTTTGGCGTAATATATTATTATTATTGTATCACATAATATGTTAATCAGGCATATGAGTATATAAGAGGAAGCATGAAAGTAACACCAGTGACCGATAAGATGAGAGGAAGACGATTAGCATGGTATGGACATGTAATGCGGAGGGACGAAAGACAGGTTGTGAAAAGAGTATTAGATCTGCGTGTGGAAGGATACAAAGGTAGAGGACGGCCCAAAAAGAGATGGATGGATTGTGTGATGAATGACATGTGTTTGAAAAGCGTGGGTGAGGAGTTGACGGCTGATAGAGATGAATGGAAGAAAAATACATACTGCGCCGACCCCAAATTTTGGGAACAGGGTAGGAGGATGATGATGATGATAATATGTTAATCAGGGGATCAGCTATCATTATACTAAATTTCATCATAATTCTTGTAATTTTGTTTTCTTTTAATACCTATACCTTATTTTAATTTATTTATTTAATTAAGAAAATATTCCATCACCTTTCAAGACACCGCCGCGCCGTCGGGTCGGCCACAATTTCGAAAACCGAGAAAGTACAATACCGATTGTTCATTTGTCATAATTTCTCGAAAAAATCTGAGAAAAAAAAAACAGCAAAACCGATATAATATGATTGTTAAAAAAATCTGTACAAAAATTGATAAAGACCGATGAAAGGAAAATGTGCTCAAGAAGAAAGAAGTAAAATAAAGAACTTCTGAATTATAACACAAAATTAAATTTGAAAAATCGAGATTTTAAAGAAAAAGTTAATTCATCCACCATCAGAGAATTGAATTTAGTGTCATGTGTGCGAAGAGTGGCATCACTGTCGAAAAATATGTCATTTATGTGTTTGTAATGAATATTGATTACATTATTAATTCTTTTAAATTTGTTTATGATTACAAAGATTACGCACAAACTAATTCGCCTCCAAAATTGCTGTGAATCGGATTTTTCTGACTTTTCAGTTGTTAGTTAATAATTTGGAGAAATTAATGAAAAATAATGATGAGTTGAAAAGCTTATTGTATACCCATAATACTAATGATTAGCATTAGTTAAAATGAACTTAAATATATTACACTTTAGTATGATTTAAATATTTTGAAAAACACTGACTCAATTTTGAACCTCTACATAGTAATTTATAATAGATGAATTAATGAACGCTTAAATAGGTAGTAAAGAAAAATATATATATTTTTTTAATTTTGTTTGTTATTATAACACTCTAATGATGCAACATTTGGATGTGCTGCGTTTCTGGACTCAAGATGTTGTCAAAGGAGTATTACTCTATCTAATATTTAGTTCTCATTCTGACGTCTAAGTGACATCTCAACAATCAGCTAAAAATTGAATTGGGTTATCTAATGCAACTTTATTATAAAATGTTTGTCTGGTTGTATGATTTGCATACATTATATATGCCTATCACCCGAAAAATTAAACAATAATACGGGAAATCATAAACTTAATAAAGAATATTAGTTTTATTGAGATTATAGTAATATTCTTTGTTAAGTTTTAGATGGTCTGTGATATGAAACATGTGAATTGTGGAGGTATGCTGACCCAGTCACTGGTTGCAAATATCTTAACATAATATAATATAATTTACAGCAACTACAGTAATTTTAAATGTATATAAATATAGAATGTAAAATAAACCTATACAGGCAGGGATTCGAACCCGCAAGTACTGGAAAACCGTATAGATAAACATTCAAAAGATGCCACTACCGAAATTAATGTTTGACAATATCTTTAAACATGTATAGCCATGTTAAGCTTATTTTTATTTATATAAATATAAAATGTAAAACAGTAATTTTAACATTTTTTATAAGTAATTTTTACTTAGTAAAATTTTTAATATTTAAACAAAAAATTTATTTTCAATAAAACGACTCAAACCTGCAACTACTGGAAAACCTGCCGTCGCTCTACAAATTGAGCTATCTGAATTGATGAAACTAAAAGGTAAAAATGGGCCGTCATAGGTGTTCTAGATTTGAATGGCTAAACATATTTGTTTTTCAAACATTTATACAAAACAAAATAACTTATGTCATTATAATTACAATACAATAATGATGATAGATTATTGTGACTCTTCACACATGTGTGTGTGAGTCAAGTTTAATTACATTTATCTCTGTCCCGATCATAGGATACAAGATTAAATAATCACTTATGCCTTATTAAATGAGTTGATAATTATTAAAAAGATCTATAGATATTTAGATAAACAACATACCTATTATCACGTTAAAGGTATGTTACAAACTTTAAGACTCAGGAAAAATCCATACGAATAAAGACACTGGTTTTTGAGGATTTTATAAGTGTATCATTTAGCTCTTAACCAATTACTTTTCAAACAAAATATCGCCTACGAGCATAATTCGTTCATGCGTAGATATGGTACCTACCCATTATTGTTAATTTGGTATGAATTTAATTTTTAAGCATGTTTACAGGAAATGTTATCTAAATGATGTAAATGGTTAAAACTGTATTTAGTACAAACATTGTAAATTGTAGATTTAAGGAGCGTGGAGTATGACGAATACGTACTTCTAAAAACAGGCGTGACGTCATGTCGAAGGTGGGTAAAAAAACAAATATTAATAACGTCACCAATAAAGAAACGAAAGTTTTAAACTCTAACACAAATTAAAAAAAAACAATTTTGTCTCCAAGCATAATTTTTTCAAAACTCAACTCTTTGAACTTCTACAAATAGTTTCAGATCTAATATTCTATTAATATTACTCAAGCCGTTCAGTTACATAAAACTAGAATAATCGATTTAGAAAGAAGAGAAACATTAAGTAGTGTTTTTTTCAATTTAGGTATATTTAGATGATTATGAATATATTAATGAACAACGCTACAAACTACTATTAAATCAATATAACTAACTGTCCTTTCATATTTCAGTAACTACTTTGTAATTATACTTTATCACACAATATTAAACATGTAACTTAACAACCAATCTTATTACTTAATTTTTCAAACCTTATTCTTCCAATGGTGTGTGTAATAAGTCCTATAAATAATCTAAGTATATGTATATCTTGTTGCCTTTACTTTTTATTATCTGATTTAGTTTAATAGTTAATTTAAATTTATGCAATTAATATAAATTTCTACTTTATACTATTTAAGCAATAAAACTATATATATGTTATCTATGTACATACCTATTACATATTGTATCTACCTATTGCTCTAAAAATCTTGTCCATTAATCTTAAATCTTAAACTAGTTGTATATTACCTACAGTATCAGGAAATTTAGAAGCTTTCCCGCATTCACAATTAAACAAATGTAAAGTATTATCAAATATAAGTCACGGATACAACAATATTTTTATCTACTTTATTTATATTTACTATAAAACCGTATTTTTTTTAAAGCTTGTTTAAAAAAAAAGGTTTTAAAAATGTTATTTCTGTTTTCTTTTTTTTTATTATTTGATTGAATTGAAAGACATAACTAAAATGATTATTTTGTTATCGTGAGTCGGACGAGGTACTCCGACGGCGCCTAGAGGCGTAGTTCATGAGTACGATTTTCGTCAATAATTCATGATTTACATAAACCAATATACAGTTAAAAAAATGAAGAGCAGGTATTTGTATAAGTAAACATTTTGAAACTCGATTTAAATCAGACTAAAAACATTCTTCTTAGGTGCACAGAACACTATCTCATTACAAATATATTTATATATCATTTTAACTTATACAAGACATATTTTTTTGTCATAAATTGAGGTAACCTAAATTATTAAATTATTTCGCCTTGAATAAAGGTTATGATTTATTATTTGATTAATACCTAATCCAAAAATACCTACATTTTCATACCTATTGTGAAATTATTCCTCAGTAGATAGGTATCGATGAGTAATTGTTCACGGCTGCCATTCGTGATTCAGCAATGAAGCGGGCGAGGGGTGTCGGCAACAGGGCTGGGGGGAGCAGGCCGCTGAAACAATATGGCGCCTTATCGCGGCCATCGCGTCACATTTCCCCCGCACCCCGCACGCCACACCTCTAGCGCTTTATTAGCTTTTCACGGAAAATATTCGATGAAAAAAACAACTGATAAGACGATGATGAAGTCGATCGGCCATCAATAATCCGAGGACGTATCGAGCCTATCAGATCGCAACGGGATTACGATCGATGCCGCCTCACATCGGCACCTCACGTCGCAGGTACTCCACCACGGCGCTCCTGCCACACTGTACGTACTCATCGGACACTGCACTACACACTCGCCGCACCGAGCCCAGCTAAATACTACTCGTCTGCTTTCAAAGCAAAGGAGAGATACGTTAACTGCTCTCCTGATAGTCTATCTCGACGCGGTGTATCACTGGTAATGAGCAGGCGACAAAGATACGCGCTCTCGTAATCAAATCTGTTAGCCTTCTATCTGATAATTACTCCATATCGGGGATGGTATCGCGATATCTCAGCTACCGTAGATATGGCTTAATAGCAGACGCAAGCCGGGGCCCAACGCCGCCAGCACGAGGACGAGAGCGCGGAGGGGGGAGGTCGGAGCTGTTGCACTCGACGCCGATGCCTACAAATATTTGCGTAGAGCCCGTCGGCTGTTTGTTCTGCTTATCACGTCACTGCGCACCCAGCGTCGGGTCCCTAGCCCGAGTCAACTAACATCGTCCTACTTGCGGGCTATGAGGCAAGACTTCATAGCGATCAGTCACCTACTAAAACATTACTCATTACCTGTGTCTTTTTTGGTAATTTTAACGGTTAAAATTGAGTCAGGAGTATGATATCTAAGGATATCGAAGACAAACAATAGAGCTCTAAATAAATGAACTATGATAACACGATGGCTCACAGCTGTTCGGCTAGATACTGTATCAGTTAGAGTTAGTACGATTATCAAACTCTAAGATAGGCAATCTCACATTAACACCTAGTTAAGATAAACGAGATAACGTTTTGCATATCTAAGGTGTACCTACGATAGGCGCTGGCTCCACGTGGTTCGGGGTCGATGCACCTCTGCTGCTTATCGTCCTCAGGATTCTCTCCCTCAGTCGGCTCACGGGAGCATATCATATCAAGTAGCTCTATCTGTATCAAACTTTCTTAAGATAAAAACTAATTATTATATCTTTTATCATGTTAGTACCGATGATAATATATAGTCATGAAATATGTTAAATATAGACAAATATGTGCGAGCTCTTAGTATTAGTGGCTGGCAGCATTAATTTTATTATGTTATTATTGTGTTTTTTTACTGTATTAAAAGAAAAATTATATTCTTGTTCTTTTCTTTGTATTATCTTTGCTACATCATCTAGATATTTTTCTTGATTTCTGAATGATGAATACAATTTATTTTTAGTTGATTTTGGGACTTTATATAATGATTACAATAAATATTGATAAATCTAGCGCTTATCCACATCATTTTACTACAAGTATATACCTATGCTACCACAGAAATTTACTTTATTGTAAAAATGGTATTGTACTTTTAAAAATTAAAATAATGACTTAAAGTTACGTATCCACAGAATAAAAATGTCGTAATGCCATGATACCAAATTGTAATCTTTTATCGAACTATCTGGTACCACTGAGGATTGATTGGAACTGCTTGGCATTGATAAAACGTAGGCATGGCTTACTTTAAAATTTCTCAACAATTAAAAATAATTGATGAGAAATTATTACAAATACCTACCACAGACAATATGAACATAAGACTAAATTAAAATGTTTTCCGATGAAAACAAATAAAACAAAATCGTTTTTGAAATACATAGTAGGTTTTTCACATTGTGGTATACCCCTACAGAGACAAATACACACGCGAACAAACACGTGTGTGTGTGTTATAAATACATAGTACATTTATGTATTAATAAAGTGTATGTAAGTTCGCACTCATAGTTTTCCACTAGACACTCGAGTTGTGTCGATATTTGAGTTGCCTTCAGTCGTAAAGTGAGTAATCCCTGAATTAATATCTACAGTGACGTCATCCTTAAATAAACTAGCAAACTGTAAATCAACATGCTTTATATTGTTTTTGTTTTCAAAACTTAACCAGTAACCTACACTCCCAGCACTTTATCTTATATATATTTACACACTAGTGATAACATAACATATTTTACGCATTAGGATAATGTAATTGAGTTGTCTAAAAATACTAAATTTTAGACATCTAGAATAGAAATTCCTAAACTAGACTTAAACTAGATTAAAGGAGTATGACAATTATATGATTAATATAAATGGAATTTTATCGACACTTCGTAAATATAAACTAATGAACTAAAATATATTTAGAGTTGTTTGTTTATTTACTAATATATAAGAATAACCTTCAAGATTTTTGGATAAGTATACTTCGAAGATAATTTACTAGAAAGAAACAATAATCTACTAGAGGTTTCAAGTATCTATGTTGTAAATATAAAATATAAATTAAACTTCTTAGTGATGTATCTTCCCTTTTTTTTGTCTTTGTCGGTTTTATTGTTTTTTTTTATAATAGATAAAAAATCTATGACTAAATTTTAATTGTAAAACAGCTGCCAATGGTTCAACAGTATCGAAAACTTATTGAATTTTTTTTCGCTAAGGCAGACTTAACTTGATTTTCCATTAATTTCACAGATATTTAAAGAAAAACAATACTCTATCAAATACTGTTAAAGGATATTCGCAAACCTATATTATTTGTCACTACGATATGTTTTTCTTTATCAGGGATTTATTGACGGGTGTCGGTGTGTCTGTCAATCAGCGACCAGCGAAGACGATAAGACGCTCACCTGTCTTCACACACTCGCTCTGATCTACAATGTGACCTACTATTAAATGATTTGTAGTCTTTATATAACCTAAACTGAAAACATTTTTAAGATTTTAGGATTGTATATTAAAAAAAAAAGAAAAAAAAAACGAATAAGGGTATCGAGAAGTGACCCTCCGATTATAAGTAACCGTCGTTTATATACATCTCAAATATTAAGGGAGAGTTCGGTAGGGTAGGGTAGGCTACTAGGGTAGATATATGTTTCCTTTGAAGAGGGCGGGCATTGTCAAGGTTCATTTGGGAGTTTATATTAAATAAATACTAGAAGGATATATTTTAATTTGGGTGTTTATATAAGTTTATATAATGTATAGTTTATTTTTATTGTTCTACAATAACAATGCTATGTAAGGAAGATAAGGCTACGATCTTGTAAGGAGAAGGCGATCGCTGTCTATGTGTCACGATATCGAGGATCTACTGGAGTGCCTACTTGATAACACGCAGTCAGCTCGCCTCATACTATGATGTACAAAATGATTTAGTTGATGTGATGTCTCGATAAAATAATATTAAGAAGTGGGGTGAGCACAACACTAAGCGAACCATCAAAAAAAATTTTTACTTCTTCTCTGCTGAATTCATAAAAATATTTCACAATTTACTTAAGTAACTTGAGTATATCATAATTCATTCGAGTCGAGTTCAGTTTGGTGCTAAAACTTAATTTTATTGTAAATATTGCCAGCGATTTTGTCGGACTCATAATTAATTTTGTTTTCCGTAATAATGAGATAACTCCTCTTATATTCTAATGAGTAAAAAGCATCCACATTCCTCAAAAAGTAACTAACAGCACACAAATCTTCATTAAAATCCGTCCTATAGTTTTGAATAAAGCGCGAAAGTGAAGTGCGAACAAACAGACATATATTAAAAGAACTTTTATTTTGAGTTATGTGTCGTGTACTAAACATGACATTTTATTTAAATATATTTCATACACAGCTTTTGGCTCGTTACTATTTTTTAACAGACCTTTTACAATGATATAAAATCGTTTCTAATGATGATTTAATAAATACTTATAAAAACTTTCGTAAGTACAGATTTTTTATTTAACAAAAGTATTTCCAGTTATATATTGTTTGTATGGCTGTATTTTAAACGAACGTCAAAGTTTAGTATTTGTTTACGAGTTACTGAAACTAAGTATATATTTTAGAAATGTGAATTATTTTCTCTATTGCTCGGGATGAAAGATGATGAAAGGCGCTTAAAGGCGTTTTCGTATTCACATATATGACTCTTATAGACTCATATTATTTATTAATATGCCTCCAACAATTCAGTTACTCCAGGTTTAAGATCGGGATACCTAAGAATGCCTTGAGATCTCTTTATAATCAACTACGCTATGGTACCACCTCTATCAGATGGTCCCAAACTAGACCTACTGTTATCTTTTTTATGTCAATAGAGTATTCTTATCAAAATATTTTAAAATCATTTTAGGTCGTAGGGAAATATAATATGTGTTTAAGATGATATTTGGAGTTTTTTAAAATAAGGTTACTTATTACCAAATATATACCTATATTAAATTTAATTATAAAAGCATTAAGCACAGATTATATAATCATATTAAATAATTATATAGATTACTGACAGAGAAAATTATTCTAATAATTGGGATTCGTAGCAGGAATGCAGATTCTCTCAACATTGTCGACGTCAGAGTCCAGACATGGGCAGTGGACAGTGGGAGTGGGCAGTCGGGCTAGTGATGAGTCGCGTATCGTCAGTAAATAGAGCGATGATCGATGTCTCAAGTAAGCCTAGATAAGATATCGCGCCGGCGCATTACCGGCTTATCGACAATTTTTATGTAGCGTATTGTAAAAAATATTGTTTTAAACCAAATGGATATAAATGGATTATTCCGACCGTGTTGTAAACATTACTATAAATAATAAAACTAATTTATCGCAATGTCGAGCTATAGTCATATTAAGCACCCTTGAAGTTCACAAAACAAAGAACTTACAATAAATAGATAAGGTTAATGAAAAGAGAGTTAATAATAGTATTTATTAAGTATACAGTACTCGTATATTGAAAACCGATGTCTGTGTAAGTATGCAATTAATTATGTATTACGATTAATAACGTATAAAATACTAAGTAGGTATTTATAAGTATCTCAAAGTAATTATATTTAGTTTGAAGAGATAATCGACAATTATAAGATTCGTGTGGATTAATTTCATCGGCTTAGTTCAAAAATTGTTTGTAATATCTCACAGATCTACCAGCACTCTCTTTTTTTGTCATTTCCTGTTCATTCATTTCACTTATTTATTAATTCATGTCCAATAATTGTCGATATATAATGAGAAGGCAGTAATTAATAAGATATTAATATAATTCCCTTCTTTAAATTAAAATTTTAATCGGGTTTCTAATCAATCTCTCTGTCACTTGTTAATTTAGTTTTAGTTGTCTACGGTATTTTTTTTATGTTGTTGTATAAATAATGTCTGATATTAATCTAAATATATACATAAAGTACGAGTAACACATAGCTTGTATCTATTCTACAGTATAAAAATGTGTGTATAGCGACATTGTATATGTGTATATGTATGTATGTATTCATAACTGGTCTTGCAACTGAAAAAGCAATTATTACGAGGTAATGTAATCTTTATAAAACAAATATTTACATAATTATTGAAAACAAGCAAAATAATATATAATTATATTCGAAGCCATCTTTGACTATAATATAATAGATTAATCTATTTGATTTTCTTTTAACTTTGTCCTTTTGTTTGTTGTAGTATTATTTTACATCATGGTAACATTTTCTTCATCAGTAAGGCTGTTATTTCTGTACCTCTCACCCTCGTTTAATCCTCTTTCTTTAATTGTAGGGATGTATTGTCTGTGTGGTTTCATGTCCTGTAAATCGACGAGAAGCACCGAGCTCCAAGTCTAGTATTCTTTAGTTTTATCTACTGGTGACGAAATCCTAGCATCTTCTTTCTCGCGCTATTTTTTGTGCTGTTATGGGGTGTAGGCGAATACTGGGTGTCACAACCGTGTCTTTTTAGTTCTAATACCAAGCGCAAACATATTTTTAAATGATTTTGTTAGGGGTTGTTCAACGATATGATGTAGGAATATACCGTATAATATTGAAAATGACCGATGGCTTGATATTTGCTATATGAAGGTAACTACTGCGATTCAGATTCATCTAATAAATACTTTTAATTATTTAAAAATAACTTCAAATACTTGAAATGGCGGGAAATCGATGCAAGACATGATAACGCGTTCCAAAACTGAATACCTACAAAAATAAAACTATATTTATGTCCAGATGAGGTTAATAAATAGCTCTTTTATTACATGAAAAAGAAATAAAGTTTCGAATAATTTAAATATTCTGATGAGATAATTGTGTACAAACAGTATGGTTTAAGGTTTATATTTTATGATAGTTAAATCAATATGTCTATTAAACTCTATATGACATAACATTCTAATATGAGACACTCTCATAGAGTAGGTACCTGTCCGAGGACTGGCTTGTGATAGTAGATAGGCCTACTATCGCACCAATCTGATAAATTATTATTTGTACACATAATACCTCAAATATAGATTCTTAAATCTAATATTGCTATCTTTTTTAACAGGTGATACAAAAATGAGTATCACAAAGGATGGGAAAACGATGTTCTGCTTTAGGAGGTCAGTCTTCTACGAAAGAGAAATAAAATAGAGTCTTGAACTGAAACATCCCTGACAATTAACACCTTTGTAAAATCTTAGGTGATAAAAATATGAAGTGAAAATAAATTTCTTCAAAGCAATACATATATACTTTATTTGTGATATATTTTTTAGATTAAATTAAATAAGGTTATAAAAAAGCTACTTGATACTTGCAAGTGTAACGACGACGTGGACTATTTATAGTGTTTACAGTTAGTTGCGTAAATATGAGAACTGATAACACCAGCTCCAAATTGTGTTACTATTTGTAATATCAAAATGTTAAAAGTGCTTCATAATAAAGTAAAAACGACGTAAATAAATGACAGAATGTTTATAATTATTGGGATGTATTACAATAACATTTTTATATATTAATCTGACTATTCGTTCAGTTAATAACATAGTGTCTATGTTAACGGATCCCTGAAAGAATCGCAGCTCGTAACCGAGGGCAGAAAATGGAAACTCGTTCGACCAATGGGCCCGCGGCGTGCGCACGCACACACGCTCACCGACACGGGCCCTCCTCGCTGAACACCCCTCCCCCCCACACCGGCCGCCCGCCTCGCCCTCCCCCCCGCCTCCCCCTGTCGCACTGCCCTCGCACCTCCGCACTAGATAACACTCGATGTGACGATTCCGTGAGTGATAGTGACGCCGTGATGCTCTGTGAGCTTACCTCTGCCAAATATTTTTTTTTTCACTATCGTATTTAACAATTCGAACCAAAGGAAATGTGAGTTCTACTTATGTTATTTATTTTATTGTCCATCCTCACTCGTCTCAGAACATAAGTTGTGTCTTACTACTATTAGTATCAAGTCGTTAAGGTTATTAATTTCTTCATTATATTAAAAACAAATAAATATTAAATGTAAACAACGTATTCTTACTTGTAGAGTTTTTTTAATTATGATTACCTTTAATTTTATTTCTATCAAATACGTAATTTCTTCTTGTTAAATTGATTTTTTTGAATATTTATTCCAAGAAGACTAAAATTATTGAACGCGTATCATATCACAGTCTTACGCTAGTAGTTAACTTCCTTCAAGATATATAGAGAGTAGAGGGACCTGCGCACGTATATACCCCTTTACTTCGAAATGCAATAAAAATCAGTTTGAAATTATTTAAACATTATCAATATATTAAAATCATAACTGTTTCGATATTATTTATTGATTTTTTTCATGCCAATACCTAATATCCAATTACTGATTCACATTCTAAAATCTTATAGTTCTTATTTCATTCGTTGATATGTAAAGTTACTTCAAAATTCAAAATGTCTTTATTCAAGTCTTTATTCAAGTAGAGTATTTATTTACACGCACTTTTGAATCGTCAATGATTTCGTTAAATTGGTAAGTATAGTCAGTCCAAATATAGTTATTTGTCATGTACGTTTTCTATATATTAATATTATTTAATATATTATTATATTAGTGTCACTTATGAAGCAACTCCCTTTTAATTTTACCTTACTAAATAATATAAATCCGTTACATATTTAGATAGATAGGGGTCCCATCGTCCCTTAAATTATTATTTTTTAATCGTTATTTTTAGCTGTGAATTGAAAATAACGAATGAACTAACAAACGAACGAACTATATAGAAATTTATTAAGTTTCAACGAAAGAACTGTTTTACAAATAGCAACTCCGAAGTAATTATTTCAGAAACCAATATCCATTATTACTAACTTTTACCACTTTAGCCTAGGTTTTCATTAATTTTTAGGAGCGTGTAACTTATTTTAGAAACCGCTTGTTGAATAAAACATAGTTAAAATTTGTTAAAAACTATATAATTATTAATATTTCTCGTGGTTCAATGACTTAGCAGACAAACCACGAACTACAATAAATATTTTATTATTAGGGTCGTTATCAAAGATGTAGGGCCCGGTGTGGTTATCGCAGGATCAGTGTGTCGAGCAAACAAGCTCGCCATAAAGTTCCTCGAGCTCTGCAGCGTTGGAAACTTCATCACCATCATCACAAAATATACCTTAACCATATATGATTTAGTTAAAATTTTGCCTGCTCCCAATTCACTTTTAATTAGACAATGGTGGCAGTGTACGAGGGAAGGTACAAATTTCTATGTGTGTTTGATCATGATGTGTACACACAACTCCGACGTATGTGCTCATTTACTCTTTTAGGATACGATTTATATGTTGTAACCTAGACTCTTGTCTTTAAGTAATAACATAGATATATTACAAGCTAGTAAGAGTCAGTTGAAGTCCAAACTGTCGGTGCCGGCGCCGCTCTGCCTTGTTCCCTATTTGTATTTCCGAACCGACTCGACTCTTCCGGTTCAAAGCCTTTTGTTTTATTTGTTTAACGTCTGGTTAAGGCAATTGACACATGTTGACTTAACATTGAATCCAAATACAAATAAAAATTCGTTAAAGTTTTAATCGCAGAGTAGTTTATAGAGACAATCCACTAGTATAGATATATTAAGTAATTTACAATAAATTTATATTAATTAATTTATAAAGCCTATATTTTATTTTTTTAAATAACATGGTAAGTACCTAGTTTTGTATAACGTTTTTTTTTGGTTATAGAATCAATATGGAGAATGTGTCTTCAATGATTCAAAGAAACGACGAACAAAGAGGTGGGGATAATGTAGAAGCACTGCAACTTGTTAAAAATGAAGAAAGATCGGAATTGGCTGTTAATGAAACGAATATAAATACAAATACCGAAGGTTCCCCTGCGGTTGTGACCGCATCAGGCACAGAATCAGTAGTTGAACAACACTCAGTGATCACGTCTCGCCGCGCTCAAAGAACCATAACTACGGCAGGCCATATTACTGATGCACAAGATTTCAACGATGACGGAGTAAAAGATGAACCTCCAGAGCAACCACCGTTAGATCATGACCAAATGCAATATGCTCATAAAATGGAGGACGCAGACCAACGTTCCACAGTGACACACTATGACGAAGAAAGGTTAAGACTAGCAGAAGCGGAAACTGCACGATACCTAGCATTTAAGCAGGAACCCTATCGCGGACTTCAGTCTCCGTCACCAGCACCGCAAGACAAACGTCCTCAGTCACAGTATGCTCGGTTGCCGCCTCCGAGACCTGCATATGGCCGAGGACTATCGTTGCGATACGGACCTCCACATCATGTCATAGTTGCCCAGGAAGGCGAATCAGAAGAACATGCTCATGAAGCTTATCTACAGAAAGAAAAAGACCAATTACAGCAAGCCTACGTAACCAGTGAAGGGGCAAACGCACAGGACAGCCGACAGTATGCTGCAGTTCTTGGAGATCAGGTAGCCGTTTCGTCTGCGCTGGAAATGATTCAAACGACATCTTTAAGTAACCAACAATCAATTGGCGTTGCATATCAACAGGTTGGAATCATATATTTTTTTTTTAATATTTCCGATGTAGAATGGACAACAACAAATTTTATTACAATCTTGTATAATTAAGCAGGTAAAATACGAATCAAGAGGTGAAGGTGAGCCCCGCCCCACGACTTACGCGAGCTTGCAGCCGGTAACTTCAGTACACAATTCGAGTGGATATACTTACGCAGGGCAAAGCCCCCAGTACGCGGCTGCAGGCTATAGCGCGTACGGCGGCGGTAAGGAGTTGCTGACGTTGTACGGGACGGGCGCGGCGCCGCGGGGCGACGACTCCCCGCCGGGACAGCTGCTGTACCGTAGTGACCCAACACTCTCTTCCTCCTCGCTCAACACCCGAGGAGCTCACGTGGTCTACGGCTCCGTGGTCCCACAGTCACAAGCAGTATACGAAACACCACCCAGTCCGAACTCTCAACAGGTAGGGCTTCTGTTATTTTTATTATATATGTATTTAGGTCATCTACAAAGTGTGAAATTTTAAAAAGCTATTATTTAATTTAATATATGTTTTTTGCGTACAGGTTACCTTATATACTCATGGAAATACAGTGCAATATAAAGTGGGCGGTGAGCACTACTTGGGTCAAAGCAGCGGAGTAGAATACGTGCCAGTGTCAGGGTATGAAGGTGGATTGCTGGTGGAGAGCTATCCAGCGGCTCCGCAGCCGTGGCCCGCACATAACATTTTGAATATTGACGATGGCTTTGATCCTAGTCAGTACCTAAACAAATTCAAATTATTCTTATTGTTTAGTTCTATAGTCGATATTTTAAGTGGTCTTTGCTGTGATAGGTATGGCAGGAATGGGGGAGGTAAAGGAATGTGTGAACTGCGCTGCGGCCACGACGCCCTTGTGGAGAAGAGACGGCACTGGCCATTACTTGTGCAACGCTTGTGGTCTCTACACCAGAATTAACGGAGTCAACCGACCACCTCTAAAAGGACAGAAGGCAAAACCACAACAAGCTCTTGTAAGATAATTTAACCATGAACATACAGTCTTCTTTACAATTTATTTTATTTAACAATTATGATCTATTGGATAGCCGACGAATGGCAACCGTCGTGTGGGGGTGACTTGCGCCAACTGTCGCACCTCCAACACCACGCTGTGGAGACGTAACAACAATGGCGAGCCCGTTTGTAACGCCTGCGGTCTCTACTACAAGCTGCACAATGTGAGTCTCTCTACCTAGTTATATACACTAGAACTGATATGACTTATAAAAAAAAACGCTTCGTTAGATTCTTACATTCGGTTATCATGTGAGTTAATGAATGAAAGCAGATGATACAGTGGAGAACGTACTGCTGTTATTATTTACAAATATTTTAATAGATAGTTGATATCTATGTGTAAGTGTAAACGCGATTGTGCATCGATTACAGTAGTTACGTTGATTAGATGACGGCGTGGAGGAAGCCAGGTATCTAATCGCACCTCTGCACCAGTTATCAGGGGACTCCTCGGCAAATATTGGGCCTGTATAAAAAATCAAAACACAGGGTCTCATCTAATCTCTCGAGATAAAACGGCCGGGGCTACCGACTGATAGAGAATTATCATCACGACCACGAATATTCATAATGAGATAAATAATCTTTTATCAATTATCTCCTCGCGAGTAGATACGCTTGTTTAAAGGATGATAGGACCGCACGACTGTAGATTACGAGGAGTTTCCCCGTTAGTCTACGTAACCGGTCGAGAGCGACCCGGTCGCCGACAATAATTATTAAAATATATTTTAAATAAAAAAAATTGTGGGCAGGTTAATCGGCCGCTGAGTATGAAGAAGGACGGCATCCAGACTCGGAAGCGCAAGCCGAAGAGCATGGGCGGCGGCGGCTCGGGAGTCCCACGCGGCGCGCTGACCGGTACGTTGCACTCCCTAGCCGGCGATGCGCGCTGGCGCTCCGCCGACTGGGCCGGCGAATGATAACGTGTGTGCTTGTGCGCAGTGGAGGCACACTCGCACAAGGTGCTGCCTCCGCTGTACGCGGCGGTGGAGGCCGCGGCGCCGCTGCTGCTGCTTCCCGCCGCCCGCCCGCTCTCGTGAGTAATGCGCTCGCCCTCTCGCACTATCGCTTCGCCGACCTGCAACCCCTCTCCCTTCGAACGAACGTTTGCAGCTTCATATTACCGGACACTTCGCACAGAATTTTATTCTTCAATAATACTTAACACTCGCATCTAACTCTTATCTTTTGCTAGCTATTAATATATTAGATTCTAAAATTGTTTGCTCGTTTGTTAATGTTACAACCGCACGTCGTATATTTGCACGAGTCTTACGCTATCTCAACTGACACGAGGTTTGAGTTGGTGGTATGTAAGAGTGTGATCGACCGCGCGCTGAGGCTGTGTTCTGTTGCAGGTTACCCGCGCTAGAGCGTCCGGGGGCGACGCGCGGGCCCGCGCAGGGTTCTGGCGACGCGCACCCGCTGTGTTAGAACCACTTATCTGATCCTTCAACAAAGTGCCACAATAACATTTATAATAAATGCCTAAAGTAGATTATCTCCTAATCGGAGTTGATAAACTTATCGGACCGAAAAGTGTTTGTATTTCGCATTTATAAACGGGATCACCGCCGTATGGATTTAGGTGATGAATACTTGTATACTTAGCTATAGAGCCAAAGAGAATTTAATAGAGAAAGAATACTTACATGTTTTGTTTTAGAGTCGATAGATGGCATATCTTTGATGATGCTGCAGTTTGTTAGGTTGGAGCACTCTCTCTAGCCGTCGCTTAATAATAATATAATGATGTAAATACACTTACACTACAGTGACGTCACAATATTAACATTTTTGTGAGTTAATTTTACATAGAGATAAGTAATGACTTTAGAATGTGACGAATTTATTAATATATTTATATTAGGTTATTTGTACGGTAGTGTGTGTGTGCGTGAGATTGTGTGCATGTGTACAGATTTTAATTTATATTCGATAATATACACGAATATTGTTTTACAGTTTATGTTGTATTTCTGTTCGTAATAATAATAAATATCTTGCCAAGATGTGTGACGTGTTTTAATATTTTTTCTACATCACTAAAAGAGTTCCCTCTTATAATTTTGTAATTATTTACTTTGTAACACATATAGTATATTATGTTATAAATCTACGTCATCCGGCGTGCTTTAGTAAGTTAGGATATATAAATAAATACATATATACATATTACCTATATCTGATTTATATTTAATAACTTTTCTTGAAGTTTAAAATAAACTATTAAGTAAACTCGCTACAAAACAATTAAGTTAATTTTTCAAAGTTTTTTTTAAAATGTAACATTATCAGTCACAATAGTAATCAGAGAAACTTTTACGTATTAATTATAAACCCATCTATTATTCTCTATATTTATATTCTCTATAATATCTTTACATTTCAGGACTCATAAAATACCATTTATAAGTATTGTAACGCCATCTACCAGGATGGAGATAACTAGTAATTCTACTGATAACACAGAGATGGCAGCACTTAATACTAACGAATGGTGAAAAATAATAACACCGTATAAAAACTTTACGATTTGATTGTTGTTTGAAATTTAATTATAATCATAATATTTATAAACATTGCTTAGAAATATATTTTTGCATATTTTAACAAGTGGTAAGAATTAAAAAAAATGGTACCGCACATAGCCAACTACTTTATCTTTGTAACAAGTATTTCAAGCTATCGCCAATAGATGGCGTGTGACGTCAGCGTGTTAAGTAAGTTACTGCAGTTGTTTTGTAGTATACTTGTTAAATTTGTCATGGTTGTTATTTGTTGTTGTGTTAGTGGTTGCCGCACCAACTGTCGAACCTTCCAACTTCTTTGTATATTTATTTTTTACAAGTGTACTTTTGCGTTTACAAAGGTTATATATTTTTATTTTTAGGACTTTGGTTTGCTAAGATTTTTTAAAACAACAGGTATTCTTTTTTGCATTTCGATAAAACTTTAAACAATGCTATTTTAACAATAAAAGCGGTAAATATAGTGTAATTTTATTAAAATATAAAGACAAAATATTCAGATATATTGATGTGTATAACTGAAAATATTGTTGTACGATAAAAATTACAACGTGTAAAAATCCCAAAAGTTGGGACAATGAATAGATTTTTAAAAATTGTTTTTAATAAAATAAAGATATATTTTATTTTTTCCATCTATGCAAGTCTTAATTGATATATCATATTTATACATATTTTAATATATTCATTCATAAATATTTATGTACCATAGTAAATAAAACAAACCAAACAAAATTATTGTGCTGATAGTTTTTTTCTCGTTGACTCTACATTCCAAATACGTAACTATAGCGGACGTCATCAGTACACTTTGTTTCATTAGAAAAAAATAAGAAATTATTATTTTTGACTTAAAGAGTATATATGTGGTATATATTGTATGTAATATTTACATATATTATTACAATAATTGTTTGGTGGTGCATTTTGTTTCGTAAAAATAGAGCAGCCTTTGAGAACAAATTGACAATTGGAATATTTGGAATAAAAATATACTCGTATGTACGAATGTATTGTCATGTATCATCGTACTTATTACCTGATTACAACTAGTATTATATGAGATGAAGAAATTGACGTGAGAGCTATTTTGTAACAATATTATATTTATCCGAGAACTCTACAATTAGGTGCAATACTTTTTTATCGATGTGAGATGGCATAGAATAAATTAAGAATAATTTAGTAAATTATATTGACGACATAATGATGAGGCCAATAAAAATGAAATACCTATTAATTTAAATCAAGGTCAATAATTATTTGCCGACGGATTAGTGATATCTGTCATCTCACTTCTAATGTAATCATTTCTTCTAACGTCAGGTCTTCTCCAGTATCATCACACTATCACGTGTATCGATTAGTCAAGGGTACCTACCTACCTAAAGTAGTATAGTGTCGATAGCGGATTGGCAACTGAGTATTATAAGATACAATCTACGTAAGTATATGATAAAAATTATTCAATACTACCTTGCTAGAAAATTTAAGAAGAAACTAATTCGTAACAGATCATGAATGAACCGGCATGGTGCTGAGGGAGACAGAAGTAAGTACTTGGTTGATTGTTTAGGGTCTTTACATGCAGTCACCATCAGGTGACCCAGACCCGGTCCTCGTAGAAGATCTGGCCTGTTTCATTTGCTGCTATGTCTTTTAATCCCAAAATCCATATATTTTTACCCCTTATAGGGTAAAGGCTTTTTTTTTTAAATAATATTATTTACCAAAACTGTTTATTTAGTGACGGGTTAAAAAAAACATATTTTTTAAATATTTGAGAACGTAGGTAAAGTCAAGAGACCTATACTTCTGTTTTATACAAACATATTAACCAATTATATGAATTTTCGTTCACACACACAGTTTCCTCTCCCCTCGCTCAATAAGCATATAATTTATACAAATACATACACTTTTGTAGTTCTATTATAATTTTAGTCTAAACAGTATTTTTTCCTAAAAGTTTACGAACGAAATTCAGGAAAAGAAAACATAAATATTTAAAAAAAAAAATCCCATATTTAAATCAGCTCGTCTATCATAAATATGGCTCTACATAATAAAGATACCACCACTGGATATCAAGCACATACATCGAAGTCAGCAGTGTGTGAACATACAATAGAAAGGCATTACATAAGATTTGATAAACCTAAAATCCTTGGTAAGGTACAATGTTACATTCCAAAAATGGTGCGTGAAGCTATTTAAATTAAAAAAATATCCAAATTTTAATAGAAAAGATGGTTGGGGACTATCTAAAACCTGGGACTCACACTTCAAAAATAGAAAATCCCATGTCTGTGACCGCACTGTGACTTCTGTGTGCATCCTGAACTATACGTCCGGAAACTTAACTTAAACTTAAGAACCGTTGGAGATAGATGACTAAGATAGATGACTGACTTATGAATAGACACCTCCATCTCGTCTTACCGTGAACATGATTGCTGCGAAACATTTGAAACGTCGGGTTAAATTTAAAATGTAAATTTAAACTTTAATTATACCACAGTTAAATTCTTAAAAAATGTTTTATTCTAAATTTATCAAAATTTTTGTTTTATTGTAGGTACTTATATCCCAAACCCGTTTTTGTGTTTTATTTCAGAATTACACAATTTAATGGAGTATAGTCAGTGTTCTATTTATTTACTGGTGTAATCAACTATAACATTAACAAAATACATCTAGTGGTTATTGCTGGATATGTCAACAAACAAACAGACCGAAAAACTATTGATCAAGTCTACTTGTCTACTAGTCTATATACTTAATATACGTACTAACATGTACTATGACTGTACCTACTTATACTACTATGTACAATATTTAGTGTAATTTTACTACTTAACAAAGCTTCTTTTTTAAAACAAAACTAATTAATCAAGCAACAATGTTCTCAGTATGTTTTAAAAAAAAATTACATAACAATCAATTTAATTTAAAATAATATTTTATTCGTTCTTATAGAAATTTTTATTATTTTGAATCAAGACTTGGTGATAACAGATCCTTCACAAATAACCTTTTAATTTATAACTAATTAGTAATAACGAGATAATCATTAAAAAATTACATTAAATGCTTTATATCTGCACTCGATAATTATGATAAACATTTATCTGACTTTATCTCATCAGCCTCGCGTCACTCCCTGTGCTAATTGATGGCTCCGATATCATGCGGTAACTATTATAACGACGAAATCTATCGGTATTTATTATTATCGATGCCTTTTATGATGGTGAAAGATGTAGGCGGCCGAGGTATTTTTGAAGTTCGCTGTAGGAATTCAGAAGACTCTTGCCGAGATCGTCTTGACGTCTCGGCGACGCAAAACGACATTAGATCATTGCATGCGCAGTTTACGGTCGGCTCGTCCCTTCGATGGATTACGACTTATGGGATCATTGATAACTCCTCCACCTACTGTCAGGTGAGCATCAGCAAGAGATAAGCAGATGTAGCGGCCGAGGGACGACCTGGTTCATTAGAGCAGGCGCGGGCGCTGGCTCTTGATATATTATACGTACGCACGTATCGACTAAATTGTCTCGTCGATAAGTGGGCGTGCGACAGACCGCGGTTGACGGACACTTCACGCTATTGGGACACAAACTGGATCTCAACTTTATTTCCGTGACGTATGGTTAATATTCGAGTAACAGACAGTTGTGCTTAGGATGTTCCACAGCGCTGCGATCCACAAGAGATTGTTGATAGACTGTTGTAACATATGCCTAATACTCGTTCAAATGTGGACTGTAACGAAAAGACATACGGTCCTGTTTGGACTGCAGGCGCGGTGCTACATGGTACTGCAAGACTGCGGCGATGGCCCGCGCAGGGCTAATGTGTAACCGTTGTCGAACGAAGGCCACTAATGCGCCCGGCGCCGGCGCCCGCCTAAAACAAAAATCTACAACATTCCTGCGTTTAGGCCGCGAGTCTTTATTCCTTTTTTATCGGCTCATGAAATAATAGAATATGTACAAAGCAGCCGCTAGCGAGCGAGGCTTATCGACCACTATTCAATTTATTAAAGAATACTATTACTTCGACGTTAGTAATAACCAACTCGATGGCAACAGGTTTGGTTTGATATTTCACGGTATTGATATTTACAAAGAAAAAATATATAATAGGTACCTTGAATGAGACTATTACCTACGATACGAATAATTTGTTGTTGGTTATTACAATAATGTATGAATATTTACAAAACATCCTTACTAGCACAACACACTACTTAGTTTGTAATATATGTGAATAAATATAAAATAGGCTATATGGCTGCTATAAATTATGTTTTGTTGATATTGTTGTTTTAAATAACATTGAATCAAGGGGTCTTATACGTAACTAGCTTAACCCAACGGCTTCGCCTGCGCTGTATATGTTAAAATAGCCTTGTTATGTGAACTGAAGATTTGTACTATTCCATATACAGTACTTTTTAGGGGTAAATTATTCCCTACATTATTTTATGTCCCCTGCTAATCTGTGTGTGCGATTGGTTGAATAATTAAGATGTAAAAACATGACAAACAAACAAACACACATTCTCCTTTATATAGTATTAGTTAGGATTACTCAAAAGTAGATAAGCATTGGAACATAATATAAAATAAATATAACCAAATATAAATTTTGGCATTTTTTAAATAATTTTATTTGGATAATATAGAATACACATACCTACATGTGAACAACTCCATACCAAAATTCATTACAATCGGTTAAGTGGATTAGAATTTTTAGATAAATTTTCAACTATTTTTGCCCCTTAGGGGTTGGTTTTTGAAAAAAATTGGTAGTCTTTGTTTGAACTCTCCTAATGTTCCTAAGAAAATTCATGGAAATCAGACGCGTGGTTTAGATTTTTCATAAAAATTTACCCTGACCCTGCAAATATTTTAATTTCGAATTCCATTAAAATCGGGCTGGTAGTTTAGCCGTAAAAGCGTTACAGATAGACTTTCGCATTTATCATATTATTATAGTTATAGAGATTAGATAGATAAAAAATAAACAGCCAAATTAAAAAATAAAATATACATGTTATCAAAACGAAATAAAGAGGTCAGGTAAGACAATTGGTGTCCCTTTTAAGTTTTTAATAACACTGCTCTTTAAAAACACGTAATTTAACATTGTAATAAGTTATCAGAAATGTAAATAAAAACATGTTTGTCAGTCAAGTAAAAATAAATTAATTAATTGGTCTAGATTTTTTGACAGGTGGGCTGACCTAGAAAACGATAAAGGATATTTTTTCCCAAAACGTAAAAGGTTCTCGTGGAAGTGGAATAAAATAGAGTCTGGTGTAGGTACTGACATTTTTAATATTGTCAGTGGGTTTTTTGGTTGTTGAAGACAATCAGAGTCGTAAATCATGTGAGTTATTTAGTTTAAATTGGACGTTAAATCTCTGAGTGTTTGATGATCTAGAGAGGAGAGAGAGAGAGAGAAGCCCTCTCGAACCTTCTAGAAAAAGTAATGGCCACATATTTTTTATATTCTCAAGTTATAAAGTAATAAAATCCAGAGGAAATAATAAAAACAAACCCATTATAATTCATTTTTAACGTGTTTAATAACAAGTTCTGAAATTAAACATCAGATACTAATTTGAATAGTCTTACGAGTTGTTAGAAATCTTCAGCGACATCCGATAAGGTCTCATTATCTACAAAACAATCATATAATAAAAACAAAACCGATGTTATTGATACCGAGACCTCTAATTAGATCCCTGAGCTTTATACGAGTATTATAATTTATACGGCCCGTGAATATTTAGGTATGTTTAGGAATGTTTTAGTACCTTTAGGTATATCCCACTCGTAAAATTCAAACTCCATCACTCTTTGGTTTTGTTTATTTATTTGTGTATAATGACCGGTTTTTCTTATTAGTAATGTAGCTTCTGTGTCGACAATTTATTATTTAATAACTTGAAGTTGAACTTAAAAAACGTCCCAACTTGCAAATGATGAGTTAACTTTAATTTAAATGTTAAGATTTGAAACTTGTGCTTTTTGAAAAAAAAAAAAAAGATGATTCTATATTTATGATGATTTCAGTATTGAGGAAAAGATTGTGTTAATATATAAACTGTCAATATCACCGATTTGAAGCATAAATTGGAATGGAACTACTTATTATAGTTACACTTAAAGTTCTATCTCCATTAAACGTCACGACTTGATAGAGAGGAGATAGAGTGATAATAGGTAGAGTCACCTTCGAGATAAGGACAAAGAACCGACTACCAATGAATAGAGACCGGAAACAGATGTCTTGACATTTTTAATTATTAACGTTATATATTATTATTCTAGATATTGTATTGTATTAAAAAATAATGGTTTGCTTTTCCAATTGTGATCTAGCTAAAATACATTTTTAATATAGGAGACAATCATTTGTAGATCTTTTCGAGAAATAAAAAGTATATTTGTGTTTATTCTAAACGAGTCACTCTAGTGTGGCAACAATTAGAATATTTATAGAGTCAACGCACCTGACATAATAAATAGTTTTTATTTAAATTATTTACGAAATGCAACCTATATTTAACTACAATTACCATAATAAAAAGTTTAAAAATATCTTGTAAACAATATCTTAATAAATTATTATAATAATTATTCTATACTTAATTTTGTACATTAAAACAGAAAGAAATAGCAAGTGACATCCAAATTATTATACATAATAACTGTCTACTGGTTGAATATTGAAGTACACAGTAATTATCAGCTAGGAGGGGACCCGTCGCGGCCAATGTCGGCTGTACGAGGGAGAATACAATAAAAATGTATAAAAGGTTTTATGTACAAAGTACAAATAATATACAACTTCAAATAAGCAAATAAATAGGACAAAGAACTCATCTTTGAGTTGAAGAAACAGAATATTAACATATTTCAAAACTTAATGTTTTATATTAAACCACATTTAAATATTAAATTTGTTACTTAATTATAGAGTTCAACTAAAAGGTGGTTAGTAAATATAAGTAAGTAAGAACTAATGCGCACTTAAAACAATGAACTTTATTAATAAATTATAATAATAAAGAACTCATGATACGTCAGAAGCACGAAAAAATATTAATTCAAAACTTAACTATGTACAATTTTTACCACAGATAAATATTAACCATTTAATGTACAAGTGTCCATCTTTAACATTTTCTGGAAGTAAGAGAATATTAAGACAAAAAACAATGTATTTTTGCACAAAGAAGCTAATCTAGTTGCAGAAGAACCGTGAGAAGAGCAAAGTAATAATTAACAAACAATAAATAGTAAGTTATTGTTGAGTTTTAAGTTCGAGTAAACCAGTCGTATCGTCATTGGACGAGCGCTCGCTTACAAGTTACACGTTGTATGACAACCAGATAAGATGGCCGCTGATACCACTGTTGTTTACATCTCATCAATACTTAAAGCTCTTTAGACGATACTTATTCGTTCATTGTAATGGGATTGAGATGAGCTGGTTGATAAAAAATAATGTTTAGTAAATGTAGATTTTTTAAACTAAACAATACGTAC
Source organism: Napeogenes sylphis (assembly GCA_959347405.1). NCBI lineage: Eukaryota > Metazoa > Arthropoda > Insecta > Lepidoptera > Nymphalidae > Napeogenes > Napeogenes sylphis. Next base: position 28,046,358 of record OY365776.1, read on the forward strand.
ATAGGTCGGAATCTCTTACACAAAAACAAAACAATAGATGAATAGCAGATAACAAAAAGCAACCAACCATTTTCTGGTCTTTCCTAAATATTATACAATTTAACTGATTTACAACAACTGGTAAATAAGTTTTTTATAAATAGGTTTATATGTTAAAATTTAATATATGTGCAGTGACGGCTTTATAATCGTAAATAGCTGTTGCCCGCGGCTTCGCCCGCGTGTAGGTCGCTTTTCGCGTAATCTGTGGAAACTACAATTATCCAGACCTATAATAGACTATATTATATTATATAATAGACGATATTATTTTAGAACTAATTTCATAACCATAGAAAACGTTATAGTGAGTCAACCTTAAAAGCTAGATATATCTTGTCGCGGACTTCTTTTTAAAACTTTTAAAGAGAAACAATTTGATAGAACATCATTTTTGCGTAACTTTCACCGTTTTCACAGCGCACGCAGTTTTTTGTTTATTTTTTACACCTTGCGTTAGAATATTCAAGTTTTAGTAATCATCCCTAATTTTTTGAAAAGAAACATAGCCTATGTCACTCGGGAATAGTGTAGCTTGCCAACGGTGAAAGAATTTTTGAAATCGGTCCAGTAGTTTCGGAGCCTATTCATTTCAAACATACAAAAAATAATCAAACCTTTCCTCTTTATAATATTATATAGATATAGAAGTATATAGATAAATTCCAGTGAAAATAGTATGAATTTTTGACAAAAAGCAAATAAAGTCAATAAAATGTTTTACATAAATATAATAATACTAGCGAACCCAGCCCGCTTCGCTGGGCTAACCTTTACTTTACCTGGTGGCGAGTTACATCAATGGGCATAGCATATTCGTTTTCTTCGAGGAAAAATACATGGTCATACCAATTTTTATGACAATCGGTTGAACGGGGCGGAAGTCGATATTTGACAGCGCCGCCTGGTGGCGAGTTACATCAATGGACATAGCATATTCGTTTTCTTTGAGGAAACATACATGGTCATACCAACTTTTATGACAATCGGTTGAACGGGGCGGAAGTCTATATTTGACAGCGCCGCCTGGTGGCGAGTTACATCAATGGGCATACCATATAAACCTTCTCCGTGGAAAAATACATATACATACCAATTTTCATAATCATCGGTCCCATAGTTTCTGAGTTCATCGATTTCATATATACAAACATCCTTCTTTATATATATAGATTAGATAAATAATAGGTGGAGACTAATTGTATTCTTCGTAGTTTTGAAGATTGCTTTGCTGTTTTGAAATATTAAATGTACAAAATAAAACTTTTTATTAATAAATCATGTTTTATTGTCATAATCACATGTTATTTTCTCCGGGGCACTAATTACAGCGTACTGCGGTAGTCAAGTAATCATAAAAGCAGACAAGATAAGTGACAGTAAATAACTCAGAAGAAACGAGCAAGTAATTAATGGTACCATCATAAAATTAGTTGATATTAATTACTGTCGTAATTGTACCTCTTACTTACTGTTTGTAAGAAAATGTAAAATCGTCAATTGGTAAATATTTTTTTTTTCTGAGTTTACTCCTTAAGAATCGTTTATGATATAAGGCGCCTGGTATCAGAAAATATGAGGTGTAAATACTAAAATTTACTGAACGGGTGACCTTTTTGGTGCGCAACCTATTGTGCTCAACTGTCAAATTTGGTTGTCAGTGTCTTAAGACGTGCATAGAGTATGCTGCAAAGCGACTACACCTATATGTTATTGGGTTTGTTTTTTTCTATCAGTGTCAATGTACTTATATTGCTGTTTTTGTTATAAATATCAATAATTAATATTGTTATTGTGAAGTTATAATCTTTATCATTATGTTTTGCTAAAGTGAATTGCAAGTATTTTGGAATAAACTATGGCAACAAGAGTGTAGATAATATTGCCGGAATATCTAACAAACACATACCTTTCATAAGGTATCAATCTTTTTTCAGTTAAATAAGCTTTTTTTGCATCTGTTTAGACAATCGTACTTAAAGAGTAAAGTCCAGTCATGCGTCGGAGCCGACACAAACAACTTTTTCTTTTCCCTTTTTTTTGCTAAATCTTAGATTTGAATTACTACTTAATTATGAAATTTAATCATCAAATTAAGTTTTATATACGTTTACAAGCATTTTATAGAACAAGTAAGATTTATCTTATTTAGGAGGCTTTTTAGCTGAATACAAAAAATGCTTAGCAAAGAATTTTGCTGAATACGAGTTTTGTTAAAAAAAAAGTGTTTTAGTATTACCTTTTAATCAATAGCAGAAAACAGAAAAACAGGAATTTCATCTTAATTTAATTGTATTTTGCTTTAGCATAAATGTTATTTATATTGCAATTATTGTTTAAACATTTGTACTTGGTTATGAAAGTAAGAAATATTCAAAGATTTTTTTACAAAAAAACATTTTTTTTATACATTTATATATTCTAACTGAACAGAAATCTTGGACCTGAGGATGTAATCTGTGCTTTGCCCAACAATATTTTTTTAACATAATTCTAAGCTATTGCTAAAAATTCGATTTCATCAACCAGTACGAGGTGCTGCAATGTTTACCTTGGTACTGTAGGTACTTTAAGTAGTAATTGCTACGTATATTACCGCCAGTGTATTTAATATTTATTTAAAAAAAAAATTAAAAGACTTTTATTTTAAATTCTAAACACAGGATAAAAAAAGCCTGCTCTTCTTGCAGCACTTATCTCATTTCATAAAAATACAAAATAAGGATCCCTCTAAACGTAAAAACAACAATTACTTTATATTTAAAACCAAAAATTTTTCATTGTCAAAAAGGGATGAAGATTTATTTTTTTATCATTATCTTATAAAAACATATAGTTTAATTGAAAACACTCAGAAATAAAATTCTGATGTAGAGTGAATCTGTATAAAGACGCTCGTAAACGAAATGGTTTTGTGGCAATTTCTAGCAGCAATTGAATAACTTTTAAGTTTCCATCTATGCATTGCATACTTGAAAAATGTTATAGAGAAATGCAAATATTACAGGTATAGTTAATGTAGCCACGATAATAAGACGATTTAATCAGCTCTGATTATTTTTCGTTTACAATTATTGCTGCATCGTCGGGCTTTATTTGTCTTACTCTATTCATTTATTCGGTACTGCACTAATATTGTACTAGTTTTGTTTTATATTAGGTAAATCGAATTGGAAAAAAAGATAAAAAAATAAGTCTATACTTAAAGTATAAATTTGGTGAAATTATATGAAACGATAGAGTTGAGATGTAATATGCATGTCCTCTCGACTCTACTGATTTGCAACTAGTTGTGAATAGCCTTATTTTAAAAATAAAGTAATGAATCACGAAATTAAGCTTTTTTTTACGTTAGACCTTGTAAATACAGTAAGAATATTATTTTGAGCAATTTATTAAAAGAAACTCTGGCATCCCTATTGATATAATTATTTTCTTATTAGGTATAAATACTCCTACATCACACTTCACTAAGATACGCGTTTACCAAACAATTATTTTCTTGTAAGTTACCTAAAGGCTATCTCTAATTCGGTTCTGGCGCCATCATTAAAACGTCAACGAAAGATGCTCCATACCGATACGATAACAGCTACCTTTTTGGCCGTGTGACTGGCTGACTGACTGACTGACTGCTATTAAGATGTACCTACATCTAAGAAATTAAAAGAGTTTGATTTTATGTCTTATAAAAAACTGAAACTTGAAATTTATTTATTATTACAAATATTGATTTATAATCCTGAACTCTAATATAGAGACAGACATTACTTACATAGCATAGCCTGTAAGGTGTCATATCAAGTGCATTAAAACTATTTATTTTGTTTTTCACATAGGTAAGTGTGAAAATGTATCTTTAAATTATTCAATTAAAAAAAAATTGAAAACGTTACTTTTTAATTTTAAATTTGACAATTTATTTCATTATTTAAAAAATCGGGAATTAACGCGTAAGAATAGGTATCACATACCTTTTATTTGCCTGACGTTTCGGCCGGTGCAACCTGGTCTATGTGATACCTATTCTTACGCGATAATTTCCGATTTTTTAAATAATAATATATACTAAAACGCGATAGTTTAAAAGTTAGTATACACTTAATTTGTTTGTTATTTTCAGTGAGCTTTTGAAGGTATATATAACAATTTGTATTAAGTTAAGTTTGTTTTACTTAATTTGTATAAAATTTACTTGAATAGTAGCAGAAATATTTTTATTAATTCAGGTAAAAGGCTATTACAGGAGCTTTTTAAAAAAAATTTTTGATCCTTACTGTGTACCTACATACGTAAATAATTATATTATAACCAAAAAAATGTGTATTTAACGTATATAAAACATTGTTGCTTATAACATTATATTATTATATTAAAAAATAGACACTTATAAAATGTTAAGTAATTACACTTAGTAACTACATTGTATAAGTTATTATCGGGTTTATAAAATTTTATTTGAAAACAACTATGTAACACGAACAGGTTGTTGATTAACAAAGAAACCTTTTGAGTTAAGGGGTTTTTTTAATGATAATCTTATTAAAATATTATTAATTAAATTCTATTAGTATTAATGAAAAAAAATACACATCTGTATTAGTCACCATATAGTTTGTCTGGAATCATGTAATTTTTTTATACTGTGTGTAGTTAGGTATTTTGTTTTTGTACTTGTTTTTATGTATTTTAACCAATACATTAGATAGTATATGTATTTGATATCATGAGAGCGGAATGACCTAACCCATTTTTAAAATAAAATTATTTTTGGTTAGTAGGTAGGTATTTATTGTTCTTTTTAAACATCATTTCCTAATTCCTCGGTTTCAAGTTGTAGATCAAGTGTCTCTAGTTAGTTTTAAGATGAAATAAAATCCCATTCAAGCATCTTTTTTTCCCTTTTTTTATAGTTAGAGGAAAAAATATAATTTTGTTATCTATTTATCAGTATATCGGTCTCTATGAATTCGCAGCTGGAGTAGTCGTTCAGTTCGATGTATGATAGAGTCGGTTGGTAGATCCATGGAGAACTGAGAAGAAACTCCATGAATATTTTTTTAACTTATTCATTAATTAGAAAAGGTTCTTAAGTATTATACAGAGTGGTGAATAGTAAGACGCAACTAATTAGAACCTATACAAATCGTAGTAGGTACCTACTAAAAAAAAACAAAAAGGTAAACTAAGAACTCGGCATATCACAATAAGGTCTATTAAAGTTTTAAGTTTACTATTTATTTTAGCTATTTCTCCTGTTCCTACTGTAAAAGAGGTACCTAACTGAGATGTAATAGTAGGTATCTACCTACCCAGTGAAGCTACCCAAATCCTTTTTCTATTTCCAAGCACAATTATAAAGACCAATCAGTTTAAATGGGTAATATCTTGTAAGACTTCTATTATATTTGTTCCTTTCTTCTATTGCATTTGTTTTATTGGAAATTAAAATTAATGATTAAAATTCTGTATAGTGTTAGACTTATTCCACCAAAATTTTTCCGACTACATTCTGATATTTAGATATATAAAATATTTTTCCTTAAATGTTAAAATGTTTTTGAAGTTCTCTTATTGATTGTTAAATAGTTTAAGTCCTGCCATAGAAATAACAGTTCGTTAATTTATTTAAATTTTAAAATTCAATTGCAATTTTATCAATACCATCCTATTTATATGAATAACAGTGATTGTAAGTAATACCTAGGAACAATGATATCAAAACTCTTTAAAAAAACGCATTAGCATAGTGGAAGAGGTAGATAAAAAGGAAACAATTGGTCTATAACATTCTATGTCTACTGATTACTGTTTATGAAAAGTTAATTTTGGTAGAGTATTTCGGTATATGCTAAATAGCAAACTATTCGAAATGAATAATAATCTAAATAAATATTTTAGATAGTATAATAGTAGGGTTATATTTCACAATCAGTTTTGGCGCGCAGGTTGAATCAAATGTCATTCAGTGATAAAAAAAATGGCCGTTGTTACCTAAACACAGAAGCCATATTGAACTTTGAAATCAGGTTAAAGTATTGTATTTAGTCCTAACTAGACGTCGTGTAAATTTTGTAAATCGACGGAACAATGGTGAATTCTATGATATCTTTTTAATCACCGATTAGGCTTCGGTGGAAGCTAAAAATAATAATTCTTTGGATATTTCCTAAGTTATTCTCAAATAAGATTTATTCTGATTATTTAGTGAATTTGGCCTTTATTGTGCTAAGTCTTACGGTTGGCTACTACTGCAAATCCATTCTAATTATAGAAAGAGTGCGGAGCTTAACCCACTACTGACTACGCAGTTCGGGTTGAAAGTTCATAATTCCTTTTAAGATGTGCTTGTATCCTAATAGTACTTCCCTATACTGACCCAATCTGACTGAATATGTCACGCAAGGAAATCGAAACCGGAATTCTCGCATTGATACCTCAACACGAGATGTTTTTCAAATTATTAAATTAACCTATTTTGGTCAAGTACCCACGATCATTAAATATTTACTGTATTAGTTATGATATGACGTAATCAGTAAATAGATACACCTAGCTGCATCCCTTTCTCCTCTTTGAAACCATGTTGTTCAACTCCTCAGTTAGAACTAACTTAGGATTAGGACTCCACTACTGGAGTGTACCTCAGAACTGAGAAAAAGGATACCTTACCATTAAAATTAAGTAAAGTCGTTCTGGTAGAAGATTATGTTCCCAAATTACTATTGCCCATTCTGATATGGTCTCTGGATGGGAGTGAAGTTATAGAGCCACATATTATTTTATATAATATTTATGTTTATTATATATTATTAAATTATATTTGTTATTATATATAAAATAATATATGGCTCTACCACAATATTGTGTCTACTTATTACTTATAGCTATTATGAGAAGTATTCTTTAAATTAAATGTAGAGTTAATGTTAACCTTATCACTCTGATAATAAGTAGGTTAACTAGGTATGTAGGATAACAAGAAGATCATTACTGCACTCTTATTCTGGTACTTCGACGGTTTTAGCTTACAAATCAGTAATCGGATATGTTATTCTAAAAGTTAAGTATCTTGAACTGTTTTAAATACGATTCAATCTCAAAAAATTGGTTAAAAAACAAATTATGAACACCGCTTAAAAATGTTCTCACGGATATTTTTAAAATTCCATTAATTGCTTACCGAGAATATGAGGTAAGTCGGTAGGAACTAGTTTTGTAGGTATGGTGGTAATAATGAACACATATCTGCCCTTTGTCAGTACAATAGGAGTTCTAATGAACTGTGACGTCACAAGCTGCTAATGTGTTCTTAGAACAAAGGATGGATTTCGGGTTCGCAGACGTATTTGTAAAGAGCATTGTGAATTTAGAAATGTTTTTGAGCTTGAAATTCCTACTTAACTACCTACTCAATTATCTGAAAACTTATTTAAAAACGTCTAACCGGCTGTGACTCAATAGATAGAGATGGAGAAACAATGTTTATGTTTTTTTTCATATGACATTTTAAAATATGGAATTTTAACGGTATTTAGCATTTGATTTAAATATATTATATTTATTATGGTCTAAAAATAATCATTTTAAATTTGATGATCCAATACAAGTAAATCTAGTAAATAATATAGTTGGTTGTTGTGATTTTTAATAGCCTAAACTCTACGTAGGAGAAGCAGCAATGCCTGACTTTCTAAGGATACCTTTACCCTGCTTCTTCTTCTTCTTCTTTACTCAAATATTTATCTTAATTCATACACTGAGCACACATAAATGATATATATTGGTCTGTCGTAACAATGTATGTCTACGCAGTGCATGGGAGCGCTACGCCGTAGCAGCTATTAGCTGCTCGCAATTAACATTCCCATTGATTTAGAACAAGTCTTACCAATTAATTAGAGAACAGACCCATAAACAACCCGCCGCTAATTCCATTAGGGCCAAAATGACCCCGCTCGTAAATCTCCGCCCACCGCCCCATAGCCCGGGCCGTTCTTATTTATGGAAAAGCGTGTTTTCCGGCCCCGCCCCCGGGCAATGGCGGCGCCCTGCCCCGACCGGCACCCGGCAGCGCCAGTAGCCTCCCGCGCCTCGCCCAAGACGCACGCGTCAAGTGTTCACGTGTAGTGCTCGTGTGATCAGTACAACAGTGACAGTTCGTTTTCTCTTTCGACTTATCCGGTTTTCATTTGCTTCATTGGCTTTTGTAAGTAACACGTTTTTTAATGTTATAAATTTAAGGTTTGTTTTCATGTAGTCACATCAAATTTATCAGATGTACCTACTTCTATGTTTGTTATAATAAATTTAAAATAGATACTGTAATTTTATAAAGTTGAAAGAGAACGAAAAGTTGCTCAAATAAAAAATATAAGACGAGTTGCTTAATAGAATTTTATGTAGAGTATGTACTTTAAATTCTTTATTCATTGTTTTATGATGTTTATCCATTACTCCCATATCCACCATAGATTTATCACACAGCACAATGTATTTAGAACAGTATCTCTTACTACTTGTGTTTACAACAAACCTATATTGATACCAATTCAGAATCTTACTTTTGATAGTGTTCTGATTTCTATCAAAAACTGTTTCGACGATGAAAAAAATACAATTTTGCTAAAAGCTTCTATATTAAAGTTAAACCTAAGAAAGGCATCGGCATGGTTATAACTTAATAGGTGTGTAATATCGTAAATCATTAATTAAAACACATTACAATTATTGTCATTGCTTGCTGGTACCCCTGAGACGCGCGACCTCACACTAAGCCAGCGAAGAGTTAATTTTTTTCATAATTTATTGAAGCGCATTGAGTTAATAGAGTGCGTGGCGCATTCAAAGTACTTCGTTAGTTAAATGAGCCATGCGTAGTGTGCGGATCATATTATAAATGTATGGAAGAAGAACTTTAGTTCGGCATTAACGCACTCAGTCTAACACAATATTACCAGAATTTTAACGACGCATAAAAAATGTAATTAAAGTAGCTGTCGTACCTATCAGTTAGCTTGTTATAGTTCTGTTATTAATAATGTTTGAAAATAATTACGCACCAACAATTTGATGGTATTCAATTCTAACTCTTCAGTTGCAACATACATAGATATAGCAAGAACCATGTAAACCCCCAACCATCCAACCATCAGTTGCTCGAAAAAGAGTTTGAAATATCTCTGTCATCAAAACAAGATGAGGTAGAAGAACTAATCACTGTCCTGATATTACGACAACAGATTAAAAGTCTCGTAGACCGTAGGTACCTACCTGTATCGTCGGAGGTAACATTTGTTACGATCGACGCACATGTTCGTCAAACAAAAGACCGTTGTTAGATATATACTTACTTTTTAAAAATATTATGAGGCTTATTTAATACTAATGTCATAAACATATATTTATTATCACATGAACATTCTACATACTCTTAACATCTCTTATTTTATTGCAGTTCCACTCCAACTTAAGTTTTTTATGCTTTCCCATAGAAACAAAAGAATTTGCCGCAGTAAAAAGTAATTTTTATGTTGTCTCATATAATAAGCTACACCGAATTGCATTAAAATATGTCTATTTCATGTAAGGTAAAACTTTATAGTACCTACATTAGCTTATAGTATTTCTTTTAAATATGTTTGATAGTTGAATTGTATTTGCATTTTTACTCTTTTATTTTCTATTAGTTGTTTTGATGTTTGTAATTTTTAAATGACCTAAATAGAGAATTACTTTACTTAAAACATTATTGGATTTAAGTACAGATTATTGGTTGAATCGTAACTCATTAGAATAAGTCAATCCCTAAACACAGTTACATCGCTTGTTGGTCTGTCTGGTATGGGGGATGGTCCCCTACCATCAATCCTCCTTACCTGATTAATAAAATATTTATCATTGTTTATTGTTCTCGTAGCTAATATGTTTAAGTTGTAACCAAGAAGTGGAATCCCAGGCCAGGTCCAGGACCAGGAATGTCTTTTTGCGATTTTAGTTTTTCTAAAACTACTTACACTGGGTATTATGTTCGGAATACATAGGATCAATCCTTTCAGATGAAAAAGATGAAAAATATACTCATTACACAACACGTTTTATATAATGTAGACGTGGACTATGGTTTATTTATAGATATCTGGTTTTCGTAACAGAACTTTTAAATTGTTTATAAACTAAACAATATATAGGCTCAATATTACATATTATGTCATAAAAGAAATTTACTGTTTTTTGAGAGCACATAGTTCACTTCTGAGACCCTAAACAGTTTCCTTCACAAACATCAGACAGTATTTATGACATATATTTAATTCATTTAAGTGATGGTCCACATCACAGCTACATATTACAGCTTTATTTCTGTAATAAAATAAAACGATGTATACAAACTACCGTCGGCCGAGTGAGGCGCGCGTCGGCGGCGCGGAACACTGTGATCGAAAAAATACAAGAACTGAGAACCACACAACACTCACTTAATATCTGCACTCAATTATATAGCCTATTATAACAGGATAAGGGTTAGTTTTATTCAAATGTATCCTTTTTTATAATGTTGTCAGTGGTATACTGTTCTCACCTCGTTATTAGTATGGTTTGTCTTGATTGTTGTTGCCGGATATTGATCGTTTTAGGTTCTATTGAATAATATCTAAGGTCTAAGTCAATAATTAAAAATAAGAGTTGTATATGCGAATAAGTTTGATACATGATGGATAATTCATATCGTCAATTTGTGAGAGCTCTATGAATATATGATGATATTTCTAACAGGATCTTAAAACCAAAATTATATTGACTAATATTAATAAAACAATCTAAATAGTTACTTTATATGAAAATAATCAAGTGAAGCCACAAAATATGATTTAACTTAAAATAATTTATCTTAAAGTGTTCACGTCAAGTTTTTAAGGAAATATGTATTTGCGTTATTCCAATAAACTATTTTGAATTAATTATATTAATTTAATAGTTCTAATCTAATAATAATATAAATCGGTTCCGTAATTTAATAATATTAAGCTTGTATTAATACTACCTACGGATTACTATTAAAACTACATACACACATGAATTCAGTACTTACCTACTGTTAGATCTTTTTCATAAACATATTACCTAGTAAAAAAGTAATTCTTAATAACTCACTAAAATCTAAAACTCTTAATTTTTAAATTGACTTAATATATTAGATAATAACAATATAGTGTTGTTTGCGAATTAAAAACCAAATCTTAATCAATTATTATTATTTACATTAAACTCTACCATCGATTGTTTAATCAATGCTTTTTTGGATACGATGGCTTTGTGTATGTTAATTAGTACGTTACGAACTCTACTTGTTAAATACCTGAGGTTAATTTAAAGTGGTTCAAACGGAAATATAAAATATTAAACAGACCATATAGTTCAAGTCAGTTTTCACTGATTTCATTTATATCTTTTATATCTTAAGTTTGTCTCCAGTGTGACGATAGTACTGATAACAATCTCAATTCTCGTCCCAAAGACGTTCTGGCAAGGTTTATGTGTTTTTAATTGCACTTAACTTGATCTCAATTAAATTTAAGTTTGGAAATATGCATATTAAATAATCTCCGGTATGCGAATTCTTTATAATTAAGCTGTAAAAAATATTTGTATGTATCCTCTACATACTTGTATGTATGTTAAGAGCGGTATGTATTGTCTGTTAGATGATGAGTAACAGCCAGCCGCGTGGCTGGTGGCGGCAGTACCTGCGCCGGCGCCACATTCCGCACATAGCCCACCCCTTACTCATTACCACTTGTCAACAGATATTTACGACAACTCTACGAGTCTCTAATGAATTGCGGAACATATTACAATAAGATACAACAATATCTTAATCTTTGGAGAACAATACCTGTGTGTAATGTATCATCATAAAACGCGTTAGCAATATATTTAATATTTCAATACTTTAAATAACGTATTTCTAATTAATTGTAGTATAAATTATTGAATAATCGTCTCTTGAATATAAATTGCATTATTAGATACTGCATATTGATCGTGTCAAGGATAGTTCCTTATACGAAATATAAATATTTAAAACCAGTTGGATATTGGTATTATAATACATATAATAATAATAATCACGAGAAACTTTGTTAAAAAAAATCCAAAAAATTATAACATTTAATATAAATTTGATATCCGCGCTTTGTCAAAATACACACCTTCATTTCATAAAAATAGACGGACAAATCAATAAAAAGTATATTATTATATCATAACGTCTCCTGTCACCACACTCCGCCCATCATCATTACAGTATAACACGCGACGCGGCGCCGGCTACCTGCCAGTAACGGATACTCGTTCGAAACTTAAAAAAACTTACTCAGAGCGGTTCATTAAAAAGGTTTTAATGTCATTACTCCCGAAGCGAGGTATGTATTGAGCGGAACCAGGTGAAATTAAATATATACATACTATTAGAAACCAATTATGTTACAGCAGATAAACGACAAAAATAAAACATGCAAATTTATAATCTAACATAATTTCCTTATTTTATATGAATATGTTGTGTTAGGTCATCTTTTTAAAATTTTAATAAGGAACTAGTAATAGTAATTAATCTGTAAGTTCCGTTCCGTCGCTCGGAGCTAGTTCCGGTGCCGCCTTATCTCAGCGCTAGCGCTATCTCACATACCATAGTTTGAACATCTGAAGCGTTTGTTAAATTATTAACCGATAAAAATTAAAACAACTACTAATGCCTCAAAATCGTTGACATGTATATAACGCTAACTTGATAGGTACGAAAAATAACGGTCAAACTAATTTAAAGCTCGAAGTTAGATAGGTACTCCATTATATGTTATTTTAGCAATAAATTTACGTTCAGTCCAAAACAGACGTACCTAAAAATCAATCAACAAAGTGGGGTAACAGAGTCAGATACCTATTAGTAAGTGTGATGGACTCTCTTTCCCCCGTCACTGATACAGTGACTTTTTGCTCTTGTCACATAAAAAGTCTAAGGGTCGTTTCGCACTTACGTCACTTCGTATAGAGCGACTTATAAATTTTGACACTAGGTAATTATTATTTGTGCCATCATGTTAATAAAAAGGTGGGTGACGGGTAAATTTAACACGTTTCAATCCTTTAAAGATGAAATTATAAACAAATATATAGAAAAAAATATTAATCTAAGTTACACATTTGATGTTATTTTTTTCTTTTATATTTGAGTTTTTAATTGATGTTCTAGATATAATTTAATTTCAGTTAATAAATATATATTTCCTTTTAAAATATTAACAAATTTGCATTAGATGAAAAAAATGACACTATTTTTTACAAAAAAAAAAACACTTTTAAAAAGGGTCAGTCGCTCTGTAAGGCTAACCTGGCGCCTGGCATTAGGAGCCGGATTATTTATAGAGGCGCGGCAGGGTTGTTCTCTCTCTCCCTCGTACTCACGTAAATTTGTATCGGTGTCCCTGTCCCTTAAACAATTAGCCGTCACCCTACGACAGCTCAATAACTCTGTTTGGGGACAGAGTCACTTTTTGCGTGGTATTGTTGTGACGTTTACGCAAGCGTGGCTCGTGCTGCGGCGCCTGCGCCTGCGCACTGCGACGACGGTTACATTCCTGTAGACCCCTGCTTTATTATTTGCGTGTCCGAGATAAATGCGCTGATAGGAGGCGTATTACGAGGAGCCGATACTATCGACATACGACACTTTCACATTTGGGCTGAGACTAATTTATGTGAGGGGTCCGGTACTAACTTGATGTTTATTGTATTTTCTCGTGATGGTAGAAATAAAAAACAAATCATTAAATAAAACGTTCGATGAATAGGTAATAATTAATCACACATTTGACATTAACTCAATAATATCAATATATGAGATGCTGATTTTTTTTTGACATCGACAAAGAAGTCTTAATACATAAGTCTATTGTACGTTGGATCTTTAATTGCAGATTTGTGTGAAAATGACCACTCTCCTTAATTCACATCAGCTCGTATTTTCGTAATTAAGTAAAAACTTTTCCTACATTTTGTATGAACAGTATCAGCGCGGTGGAATCCCGAGCACGAATTTCTTTAAATAGGAACATACCAGTCAGGGACAAACGGAAACATTAATATTATTTATGTTTAAAAAACTGAAATATTAATTAATTATACTTACAATTTATGTTGGTTAAATATTATATTGTAATATTGAAATCCATGTGATATATACAATATATTATTTGATATTAGGATTTAAAAAACAAATTTATCATTTAGGTATTATATCAGGTATACCTAAAAAATTCATAGCACAAATATGAAATTCAATAAATATCTTCCTATTCCAGTAGGTATTTACACGCACTTTTGAGTCGTCAATGATTACACTAAATTGGTCAGTATTGTCAATTCGTGAGTAAGCTACCACCAGCTCGGAATGCTGTTCTGCTGAGAAGAGCTGGCTCAACAGTTGCTCTTTTTAAATGAAGTTTAACATTGTGTGACTTATATATTACTAGCGAACCCAGCCCGCTTCGCTGGGCTAACCTGCTTTACCTGGTGGCGAGTTACATCAATGGGCATAGCATAATCGTTTTCTTCGAGGAAAAATACATGGTCATACCAATTTTTATGACAATCGGTTGAACGGGGCGGAAGTCGATATTTGACAGCGCCGCCTGGTGGCGAGTTACATCAATGGACATAGCATATTCGTTTTCTTCGAGGAAACATACAGGGTCATACCAACTTTTATGACAATCGGTTGAACGGGGCGGAAGTCTATATTTGACAGCGCCGCCTGGTGGCGAGTTACATCAATGGGCATACCATATAAACCTTCTCCGTGGAAAAATACATATACATACCAATTTTCATAATCATCGGTCCAATAGTTTCTGAGTTCATCGATTTCATATATACAAACATCCTTCTATATATATATATATAATAACATCAAACCTGCAAATGAGTCAATAACCCAAGTTCCACACATTTTCATTAACCAAAATCTCCTTAACGTTGTAATAATATTTATATAATCAATAACAATAACTTAAAATTCATTAAGTTCTTGAACAAGGTTCAAAAGAACTATTACGGTTTACAGACTTTACTTATGAGTTATTATAAATATGTATGTTTTATACTAATGGCGTTATTAAACTTTACGATAATTATGTAGATATTATCGACTAGCTGTTGGAGGTAGGTATCGATTGCCTCCCTCTCGCTCAACATACAAAAAAACATTTAAATCCATACATGTAATATTTTGTAATTATTGAGTATAATAAGGTTTGTATTTCTTTCTCTAACAAAGTGTTGAAAGTACGATTTTTGTTCCTCAGGATCTATTAGTAATCTCTAACTAGAGTTCCGAATAAGCGGGTAGGTTTGTGGACAATAGCTAATATTATAAAAATTACAATATATATTGGTGTACTTAAATACTCTTTTTTAATTTCCCGTTATTAATTTTATACTCTGTACAATAAAATGAATTTTGTTAAGTTTTCATTTATATCAAAACTTTTTTATTTTTTTTTTAATACATTTTCAATCAATTTTATGTAGTAATATGTACTTAGTAATAAAATATTATTGCTTATCCATGTTTTTTGTATTCGGAGCGAGCTGGGATCAGTTGCAGTGCAACACAAAAAAAACTCTAAAACACGACAATTTCTTATTTTTTCATTATTTTACGACCAATAACTACCAGAGCTTCCAATTAGTAGCTTTATATATTATCTAGGAAGTAAAGAAAGATGACATTTCTAAATGTAAGGAAATTATTCTTAATAGCATAAATAATATTTAATGGTTCAAAACCATATAAGGTGCATTTAGATTATTTTAGTTAACTGGAATGACGTGTTAGATACCAAAACTAGTTTGTATGACACAAATACGGCTCGGTTGTAGTTAGATATATATATTATCAACACGGCACTAGAAAAGACACTACACTAGGAGTAGGTATAGTTATATTTGCAAACAAATAAGACCCAATTAGTCTTAGTGGGAGTGATCTTAACGATTTTTTTCTCGAATCACTCGATGAAATGACAGATAACATTTAATCTGCGCGGTTTATTTCGACCGACCTAAACCTGCTAATATTAGAAGTGACATAAATAGTGACACAAATATAATATATAATAATAGCCAAAAATATAACTTACTTATAACAGCATATGAATTGCAAATCTAGTTTCTTGCTTCTTAGACAGCGAGACCACAAAGACTGTATCCTAGTGATACTGTCAGGCGGTGACATTGACAACTGACACTGACAAGTGACAAGTGACCGCACTTATATTACACAATATGCACAAGTTTGCTTTCTTACGTTTACTATCTGACAGATGAAAGATTGCGATTATTATAATGGATGATTCTTGATATATATATATTTATATATAATAGTAAGTGTTAGTTGTAATTGTATCAAAGACCTAATATTACATCAACCCTTATGTGTGTTTGTTTGTAAATTGGAAAAAAACGAACATTATATTTTAACAACATACCTTTTAAATAGATATTTAGAGGCTATAAAAATATTTAACACAAGTTATTGTAAGAGGAGGTATATAATAATATTATATTTTAATATAAATATGTTTCTTATAGGACTGAATTTAAAATGCAGTTATAACTGAAACAAAAAATTATAAACCTTAAAAAATAATTAACAGGCATTCTTGCTCCGATGTGACCCGATTCCTATCACACCGGGTCTGCAGCAAGTGTAAAAACCTCATGTTACTAATTTTAAAGCGATAAATTTCTCATTATTTATTTAAAATTCATTTTATTATTTTTGTAGATGGTTATTAAAAGCAACGTAGTAACAAATTATTTCAATGACTCAGTAAGTAGGTAAATAAGACACTCGTAAATAAGACCCAACTCTGGTATTATATCAATATTTTTTATCACCAAACAAATTAAAAAGAAACTTAAGTTAACATTTATTATAATAGATAATAAAACGTTTTAATGATACCAGTTTATTTCGCACTCAAATCGTCCTTCATAAATTATTTCACAGTGACCAAACACCAAGGCATCATTAAACCTGAAACAATCTCATGAAACCTATTTTAATGATTCCGTCATCAATCTTCCATTAAGTTCGGGGTCCGATGATTCATTTGGGCGGTGTAAAAGAAAGTGGTACAGAATACAATGAACTGGTGCGGCGGGTCTTTAGCGGCCAGTGCGAACACGGGGACATCGATTAAGCCGCGCTGTAAGGATTATTAGACACCGCCGACCTCACTGACTTCAGTAAACACAAGGAATTTTAACATTATATATAATTTGTCTTAAGATAAAAATATTTTTTTTATTTTTGGATACTTAGGTATATATATTTATAAACAAAAGCTTATGACAAGAATCAATCATACAAATCTAAACGACATAAGCTACAATTAAACATTCACATATCTACAAATTATTGTCTAAGATACGGCTAACTTACAGCTGCATCAAAAGTGGTAACGCCTGTTATTTATATTGTTTTTAAGACTTTATAGCAATAATATTATCTAAAATGAAATAATACCTACAATTCATGGTAATTGTCTCCACAACGAAGAATTATTTTTTTGCATATTTTACACCCTCGCTGTATGTTTTACATAACACAATTTTTGTAAATTTTTAGCTTGTAATATTTGCATACTTTTGTTCGTTGTTCTGTCGTAGTTATACATGTAATTTAACATAAATATAAGTTATTTAGTATAAAGTAAAATACAGCGGGAATTACGTATATTAATGAGTACCTACATTTAGCACACTTAACAGTTTCGAGGTATCTTTGGTTTAAATAATGAGTGTATAACGGATAAACCTACAGTGTGGTGACCCACGGCGCGGCCCTCTCATATAATTTGGTGGTTCAATGAATGTGGGGCGCCGGCGCTATGTAGTCGGGCCGGGACACACTGAGCCTTACACAGAACGTGTAAGATATTATGAAAGAAACGAATATGCTTTGAAGATGTTTGAGATTCACCTATTCTTTATTCATATGACATATCATTTAGCACATTGACATGCTATATTTATGCATGTATCATAAGTCTCTAATCATCTTAAGTGTGTCTATCTGTAGTTATGTCACTCTACATATCGTAACGGTAGCTTGGTGTGTCGCGACACTGACCGGCGGCGGCACGGAGCCTCTGAAGCGCCGCCTCAAAAGCCTTTCCGTGTTCCGCGGGATTCATACCCGCCCCTCTCCTCCCCCGGATCCCCTCTCTACCCCGCTCGGCTCTCCCCGACTGCGTCGCCGACACAATTAAACCGATGAATTTCAATCCTTCCTGCTTATCAACTATTCGGTTTGGAAAGTATGTGAATGGTACGACACGGACTAGTAATAGCCATGGAGCCGAGTGGCTAATTACTGAACTTTGATGGTATTTACCATCCTTATTGTTGAATGAATGTGTTATTTTTAATTGTTAAATAGTACTTTTAGATTCTTTAACTGATAGAATAGACAAAAAATTAAACTGGAAATCTCTTGATTATAGAGATACTCTACATTTAATTTCTCAAGAGCTTACTTCTATGTATCTAGTAGTAGAGTCAGTGTAGGATAGAATGAAAAAAAAATGGCATATTACTTACAAAGTAATTATAAAAAACTCTTTCCGTAATCCAATACCTATCTGGACGTTATAAAGCCGACCGGTCCTCCGTGAGCGGTCTCTCGCTACAAGGCCTACTAATTGCGATCCGCTCCTAAGAGCCATGTCACCAAATTTTTTCCGATCCATCGGCGACATTCACCCGGAATGCTTTTATACCGGCGACAGCCGACCTGTTAATGTGTTAATCCACTCCGTTTGCCTTGTTTTTCTGTTATTAATAGCCAAACAACTGGTCGCCTGCGTCCCGCTCGTGCTCATTACCTGCAGGCGCGTGGGAGCGGGACGAATAAATCGCGGTTATAATATTTAAATGATTAATTCCCAGGTTGAGAGGTAGGATAGATTAGTTCTCGACAGTAATTGCCTGCTCAGCGCATATCTCGTTATCACGATCTCGGTAGTCTGAAGGTAGTCTGAATAGCAATGAAAGGACTCCCCGATGTTTTGAGATACTGTGTACGTTCCAACATATTGTTTGTTTTAAACAAAGACACTAAGACTGTTAGAATTTTTAAATCGTAGGTAAAGGTAACTTTTAACGTCATTTTAAACAAAAGCAACGTACATTTCCACAACCAAAAAATGATATAAAATGTCGTTAATTACTAATTTAATGTTAAATAAAAACAATATTTAGTAGAACTTATAGTAAAAACAATAAAATTATACTTGTTGAAAACCAGCTTCAAACCAATATAATTTATATTTCACACTAATCATCTTAGTCTTACTTCTTTTAAAATCGTAACCATGACTCTCCTATCACTTTGAGTGCACACGCCTAAGCTCATTGAAAAGATCTCTTCAATCTTTAATAAATTAAAAGAGGCTGCGGATTTTAATTCAAAATCTTCAAATTGCCCGCCCTAATTAATTACCTACTACACATCAAGGGCTGACAAAAAAACTGCCTTGTCGAGGCTAAGAGCCCCGGCGCCACCTCGTCCGGACGGCTGGAGAGGGGAGGGGAGAGGCCGAGGGGTCCGGGTGCGGGGGGTCGCTAATGCAGGCGCCGCGAGATAAGCGCAGGCGCATGGGAAACTGTCCCGACCAATATCGATACCCGTACTCTAATAATTTGGACACCATTTCCATCTATTTAGTAGGAGGTAAGTTCGAAATATACATATTGTTTGATTTTACTTCAGTTATAGATCGTAAATATTTTACGATGCACTCATCTGCATTTGGACTTCATTTGCATACGAGTATATGGTGTGTGTGTGTGTGTGTGTGACAAGTGTGTCGTATACATTAACTCGCCAACCGCTGTGAGAACTGACTGCTACTTATGACATCAATTATATAATTAATTTATTCTAACCACAATATGTCGTAGAACGCTATGGGAAATTCATGTCGATGCTATTAAGGCTTTGGATTTTAATGTTTCAACAGTTGTTATTTTACGACTGCATTTAGCATACAGTAGCTACTTAGACTTGTCGGTAGTAGTAGGTAGGCTTTCAGGTATAGATATAGGTAGCTATGTAGTTAGGTAGATAAACAGGTACAAACTAATGTACTTTTGAATGAGGAGATGGATGTGATGGAAATTGCATTTTTTAGGAATTACTGTTGATGCATACATACATACATATAGCTGTTAAGAAAATAAAGCCCCCACTAACGAGACTACTGCCAAGTTAGTTTATTAATAGTTAATTAGTATCCTAATATGGGATAGTGATGCTTATATAAATTCCATTTTCATTTTACAAAAGAGAGTTCCAAAAATCCGGCCAATTTCCGGTCTGTGTCTGGGGAATGTTACGAAATAAGTTGAAGAAAATTAAAGTACCTAGTTACGGTCGTCAGTCTATATATTTGGGAAAATCTTAAGTATGTAGGTAGGTACATAAAGTTACTGATAATTTTATTATGCACATAGGTATATATATACATAATGATAAATACGGAGAGAAAAAAATACTTTACCTTAAGATTCATTCAAAGTATTTACGCAGTATTGTAATGTATTGTTATTAAAGTATTGTAATTATAAAAAAGAACATGACAATACCGCTGAGGTTCTGTCGTTAGCAGTTCTCACGTTTGGGGAACTGTTTTCCCTGCTGTTGGTAGCTTTGACAATGTTGTATATAAAATTTATTTTCAATAATTCATTTTATTTTTTTAATTAATATAAATTGGGTACCTGCAAAATGTTTTACTGAAATGGTTCTAAATATGTATGTAGGTAAAGGCTCAGTTACTAAAAGGTTACTCCAGGCAACAAATACTTTTGTAAAGTAGGAATAAGAACAATTCTCAACTTCAAACTTCTCTTCCTAGTTAACCAAATTTGATACAAATCTATTAATACCACGTTTGAAATGCTTTCCTGCAATAGGCTAATGATAGAAAAACCAAAATCATTAAGAATATTATAGACAGGGTTAGCCGTTGTACCTCTTGCTTCAACTTCTTTCGCCAAATTAGGCCAAATATGTTTATATTTCTATAAATTAACTATAAATATAGTCCTGGTCAGTTCTTTGGTGAGTTAGTTATAGGTACTTGGTTATTTTAAGTATGATCTTGGACAATGTTTGTTTCCAAGGGAAGAAAAAGTTCTAAATAATTACGCGTTTTAAAATTCGGAGTATAGAAATATGTATGAACAAAATTTGGATGACGTTTTAATATCATCTTCAGAGATTTATCATTGCTTTTCATACATGTCTATCACGAGAGTGCAACTAGGAGTCCCTTCAAAGTATGTAAGGGTTTTGTTTAGTTTTTTGGATGAGTCTTCTCTTACAAACTCTATATATAGTTTGTTAGTTATACCTAGTTTTGACTGCTTTCCTATGATTTCTAATACTGTTATAGTGGTGACGCGAGTATTGACCTCTATCCAGAAGTACTCTACATCCTACTAATAGGTGTTTACCGGTTCAGGCGGACGGAAAATATCTGCTCTTATTTTACGTTATTCAGGCGTACAAAGGCTATTGTCTACGAATCCGGCTCTATCTTATGCAGGTATTAGATTCGGATACAATATATAATAAAAAATACTATGACTGTGACACTTGTGATTACATGTCTCTTCATCTATTAGTTTAGTTGAAATCGGTTTAGCTGCCTTAGACCAAAATAATTTAATATTGCTAAATTAATATTGCTAAATAATTAACAACATAATAGTGCATACATCGTCATATACTGCGTTTATTTAAATAATGCTTGTCCATAGTTATCTATAGCTGGTAATTAATTAAGAAAGTGACCTTGGATCACAAAATATATAGGTACGTAGGTATATTGAAGAAGAGGAGGGGATCGATATAGTATAATATATTTTTCACCAGCATCTCCAACATATTACTGAAGCGTTATCAAAGTAAGATTATATGATGTTACATATATAATATACCTATAAATTGTTTTAAATATATAAATAACTTCCTTTGTTTTATGTGTAATAAACTCAAATTTATTGAGTATTGATATCGTGAATTGTCGAACGGGACAAAATATTATTGTGGATTAAGTTTAAAAAGTAGAAAATATCTACTTACTTTTAGATCTGAAAATAATTTCTTCTTCTTTATTTTACTTTTCAACAACAATAGACAGGTGTCTTCATTCGGTCATACGAAAAGGGCGTTTAGAGAATAGTTCTTAATTGTTTTCGAGTTAGGAGTGTCTTTGCATTTTGAAGTAATATTATATATTGAAAAAAATAGTAATAGCTAATCTGGATTTATCTCTACTAATCGTTTTATTGCAAATGTTTTTAGAGCTGGGGTCTTCTCGGTCTTGTAAAGTTTATTATATACCGGAGTCATATTTGCATATTTATTTTAAAATATACAAAAACATTGATTTCAAGCCTAGTTAAGTAAGTTAGGAAAAAAATCAGTCAGATTTCTAGTTTTTGTTGCTTGTAATTAAAAGTATGTAAAATTTATAAAGTTCTTATAGAAATTATGCATAATTGATAAATTATTGAATAAATGAAAATAAATGAATTTTATCAGCATTATATACTCAAGACATAATTTGACTGGATAACGAATATGAGACTTCTTCTAAGTAAGCATTTCCATTGAGGGATCGGTATATTAAGGCAGTCTATTGATTTTCAATTTTCTCATTGATGAGCAACTTTAAGGCTGCCTGCACATTTATCTCAACATTCGCATTCGAATATGATCTTTACGTAGTTTCCTTTTATTCGTTTATACTCCGCCCAATTTTCTTAACGATATAACATCACGGATGTTATGTTATTTGTTTTATGTTTTAAAGTAGAATATAAAAATATTTAATACATAAACTATTTTAATCTATATATTTTATATTTTAGTTACATAAGCATTAATAATACAATTTATATTATCTATTCTTTATATGTTATGTAATAAAGTATACGATGAAGCTATAACCATGTTATATTAACAAAATAATAAATATCTTTGGAATATAAAATAAATATTGAAAAATAAACCGATATCGTCAATAATTCAAACCCGCAACCCCTGGACCATACCATACCATATATATTGCCATGTTGTTGCATATGTTGCATTGTTCCAATAAGGAAGATAAGCGGTAGCTCAATTGGTAGAGCAACGCAACGGTTTCTCGAAGTGAGTGAGTGAGAATATTAGTCCAGTAAAGAAGAAAACTGGTGTAGGCATATCAGGTATTAGGACGCTTCTGTAAGTTTATTGAAGATTTACCTGAAATATGCATTTCTCCTAAAATTCAGTACTGCTGAAACGCGAAGCGCGGTGCTAATTTTTGTACAATTTACTTAAGCCGATGAGGCAAAATTTTTAAGCTAATTTTTATGTCCCTTCAGAACTTGAACTTTCAAAATGTAATGAAAACTTACGTAATGACGATAAAATAAGAAGACAAACGCGAATAGCGTTTTTAGAGAACGTAGGTAGGTACTTATAATTTTTTTTAGTAAACAGACCAATTTTTTATTTAATATAATTTTAAGATACAAAAAACAATCATACATAAATTAATCAGATAAACCTACCAATTAACCTAATATCATCGTTACCTACTTTCAAATATAATAAACAGAATTCCTACCTACTTCTTTTTGTATCTTAAAATCATATTTTCCCAAACAAAACCTTCTATTGTTGCCGCTAAAAGTACCAACTTTTTTATAATTGTTAACAACTTTGTATAATGTTCGTAAACCACTTCATTTAAAGGTATCTAACACAATTTACACAAACATACAGACAAATATAAAATATAGCCCCGTGACTCGTGCTACGACCGACAGTTATAATATGTAGAGATCACGAGAGCAAGGCATTATATAACTGGAATAATAGTTTGTGGTAATACTTACAAATAGAAATAAAGATAAAAATCTCTAAGAAATAATATATATTTAGCAAGTTTAAATCTATAAATACTTTGGTAAGTATAATTTCAAATATGCACGAATCTGTTTTTATTTAAAATAGGCATGCGTTACACTTATGAAGTCTCTAGTTGATTTATGTCTATATGTGTACAAAATCTTATATATGTCTTAAACTTCTAAATCACTGTCAATTTTCAAAAATCGTTTGAATCAATATTATTTATCTACGTAATATTTATTTTTATCATAAGTATGTATACCATATATTATATAGGTTATCTATTTTATTCTATTTATTTATATATACGGATATATGTATGTATATGTATGTGCGTATGTGTCTATGTATATTATTACATGTATGTATAAATTTATATATAATCATTCTTATTTAATTACTTATATAATTAAAAACGATAGTTTTCATTTTTATTGTGTTCTTATGTACAAATTCTTATTCTCTTTGTAGTATGCTTGCACTATCCTATGATCTCGCAAATTTTCATTATTCATCAAGGGTTGTCTGTAAGAGATCGCTTTTAAGCGATAAGACCGCCTTTGCAAGAAAATTTCTTACTTTATCAACATCCTACTATTGTAATTTCTTGTAATAATTGTATGTGCAATAAGTTTTTAAAATAAAAAATAAAATAAAAATGTCTTATATACTGTCATTTATATATTACTTTTAGATTATTAACTTGATGTATATATAACTTAACCTTTATTCCTCTCAAGTAGGTAGATACATACTACTATAATTTTACTTTCTTTCCTACTTATAATTTCTTTATCTTTAACAATATTGAGCAATTGGGGCATATAATATTATAATATGTTTTGAAATTATATAACTAAGCACATACTATTTACTGGCGGATAACAATTACATATTAAAATGTATCATAAAACCGTTAAAAAATAAGTAACAGGTAATCTAGTCTAACATTAATAAACATAAAAAATAGAGCAAAAAGTAAAATAACTGCTAATGTGTTGTCGATATCAGACTTTAATTAAAGCTTAAAACACACCGCGCTACATTAATATACATTATAGCACAAAATAAGGCCTAGGACACATGTGGCTAATTAAGAGTAGAACACACTCGTTAGACACACAGACATAAGCGATACAGAGAGAGTTAGACGAAGGGCATATAATATGCAAATGATCCAACTGCGGCGTGTTAACATCATGTTCCCGGGATGTGTATAATGTACACCCACTACAATATAACAAGAATATGGCCTGTAGTACCATATAAGTTCTGAAGAAATATTATCTATAACCTCCTTAAATATACAGAAAATTATACGCAAACCAACAATGAAGCTTAATATATTCTACTCAATTATAACATCACAAAATAAAATTGTTCTAAACTATCTTTATAATATGATAAGTAAATTAGTAGTTCCATTTTTCCTTTAACAAATTTAAATATAATACACTTATGCAATTAAATAGCAATAAGACGAACTTGCAATAAAACTATTGTTGCTATTTATCTAATAGATATGACTTTAATATTCCTACTATTAAGCGATACATATATTATATTAGAAAGCGGCTAGACATTGATGTAAATATCCACTCATTAACTACGACTCAAAAACTGGTAACCGGTTATTAAACACGCACACTGGCACACATACGCACACACACGTAGTTAGCATGTCTCGGTAATTTAAACACGACGAGGGTGACTATGAGCACGTAATTAAGTGAAGATAATTTCTTGAGCATATAATTTAATTGAGAAACTAGAAGTTCTGAGATTTTTTTTCATAAAAACATTTGCAATTATCTGTCTAAATGAAAATTGTAAAAAGCGACGACACAATAATTACCTAAATATTTTATAATTGCCAATATAAACGGAGAGCGTTGTTTTATTACAGTATATATTGATTTAAACAGAGTCAATGATATGTATTATAGTGTCTATATTGTGATGAAACTATATTTTGCTAAATAAATAGATTATCAAAAATGCTTACGGGTACACACATTATGATCTTTCAAGATCGAGTCATAGTCATTAATAGTAAATATATAATATACTTATATTATAATAATACTTATATTATAATAATACTTGTATTTGTAAGTAGGTAGACCCAATAAACACTTTAACTTAAAAATTATTTCGAAGATAAACTAAGTGAGAAATATTTTTACTTTCTACAAAGTATGTTGTAACTTTAGTCTAAAGCCACTTACGTTATATTTTCTAAGTACCTACGTATCCAAAACATTGCAGATGATTAAACAAATTAATTCAAATATTTAAATTTGTCTAAGAAATCATATAACAGCAGTGGATCCAATACACGCCTACCTACATTTGTAGAGCTATTTGCTAGTATATTAACCAAGTTTTTAGTTTATACATTACATAAAAATAACTTACATTTATAAATCGCAACAAATAGGTAATCAAACCATTCAGAATCGCGTTCAAATTAAATTTGACACAGCTTTGAGAGATTAATTCAAATCCCTTACTTGTTTACTTAAAAAATATGTAGAAAATAGTAAAATTCCTTGCGATCGCGTGGTCGCCCTCGCCTTCCATACAATAACTTATGACAATAGCGGCCTCGTATCGCCATTAATCGCTCTACTGGAAGGCTGTGGGGGCGCGGGCGGGGGTGTGCGGGGTGCAGGGCGAGAGGGTGGCGAGGCGAGGTGGGTGGGGCGGGGAGGGCGGAGCCTAGCGCAGGCTCTACGGGCGGCCCTACGCTTATTTTCTCTTAGAGTACATTCTTATATCATTATTTATTTGCTCCCTTCGGGTCCAACGGTCGTACCTCAGCTCGTGTTTACATCGCCTTATATGTTTTAAATTTACGGTTTGAATGGCAGCTAGTTTTTGGTTTATTTAATTTAATGTTATATGTTCTTTAAAATATTTCTAGTAGAAATCATTTAAAATATTTCATGTTAGGTTATATTATTAAAACTCAGTTTTACAAGCTAATTACATCGATGTGTATCTATTTACTTGAAACAGCGAGACACAACATCTTGCTCCTCTTTTCTTTTGCAATTAATTCTTCTTCTTGCCCCTATAAACTTTACTAATACAATTAGTATATTTAAAATAAATTATTATTTGAATTAGTCGCGCTATGTGCGTCACCCGCCTTAGTGTTACATACTCTAGACAAATTAATGGAAAGCTATAAACCTGTAATCGCTAAAAGTTAAAATTTGCATACTAATATGAGTTATTAAAGCACAAGCTTTCTTTATCTGTAAGATTATTTGTTAATTACTAATATTTTTGGCGGTTAATGGCATAACTATGAAGTTATAGCGCAATTAATAGTGGCGCGACGTCGTAAACCTACCTACATACTGTAAGCAGCACAGTACACTAACTGTTTCTAGACATTGTATTTATATCGCTAAAGGCTTTTATGTACATAAATATAAAGAACATAATATTTCTAATTATAACTACATCATCGAGTTCTAAACGTCTAGTTTATCGAAAAAGTTATGGCTCTACATTGATTGTCACCGCTTCTGATCTCTACATAAATTCACGTTACTAATACGATACGATTTACGTAACGATATAAAATTTTATCGTGTACTCACTAAAACTAAAGCTCAGAAGCAAATAAGCGAGTATTGAGATCGTGTTTGAAGCGGCATTTTATTATTTTACAAGACTTATACTTTTGTATACTACTTATTGGTATTAATTATTTGATTGACTTACATTTACAGTTTTGATGATTTAACATCATTAGAATTCGTTTTACTATTAATCTCGCACTATTTCATAACGTTGATAAAGACGCGGCAAGATGAGTGGTCGGTGAGTATATAATATACATTTATGCACATGCGATAAGATAACTAAGACCGGTTCATTTATAATAAAATGACCATAATTTTGTAAATTATTCTAATTTATAAGTCACTGAGAATTTTTCAAACCATGAACACAATTTTGGGTTATAAAGTTTTGGGTTATAAATTGAACATTGTTTTTATTAACAACCCTAATAATTAATAAGCATACCTACTACAACTCTAGTAAAATATTACAACTTAACTAATATGAGTGGTTTCATCTTTTTAAAAGGTTCCAATTAAAATTAATTATTATAATATTGAAACCCTCATAAAAAGATTATAATGTCATTTTTTTTATTTTTATTATAGTTCAATATTTATTATAGTTATTATTTTAAATGATAACTAACATGAGTCGGTACCTAATATTATAAGATTGATGCATATGAATCCAAACTATCTAGAGCCATCTAGGATCCTCAAATTTGGAATAAGACTCTCCCTTGTGATGTGAGTAAGCAGTAGGGAAAGGTCTATGTGAATTCACCTTGAATTATGTTTTGCTATAAAAATTCATAATTTATGAAGATAACTATGAATATCATCACCATCTACATATGAAAAAGGATTAAAATTTTAATCTTCCTAAGCGTGCAATGGAGAAGAAAGAAAAAAGAAATGAAATTTGTTATTTTTTTAATATTAGATTTCGTATTTGTATGTTGGAAATGGTGGTTCTTAAAACTAAATTTTACGATTTCTAACCTACTTTTAAGGAAATATTTGAAGACAGTTTTTTAAACGTAATAACCTACTACATATTTTATAGAAAGAGCCTAGCAAACTTTCAGAAAAATAAATACTTAGTTACTTTGTATGTTAATTTCCTTACATTAGGATTATATGAACTATCGTAAAGTTTGTTGCCTAGCATTTCAAGTAATAGGTTATCTAAGTAATATATTCATGAGTTATATCTAACTCTACATTAGTTTTCTGCATTAAATAAGAATATACAATAATTGTAAAAAAAATATAGTGTTCATCATCATGTTGTACTATCTCTACTAGAGATGCGCCGAATATTCGGTGTATTCGGCCGAATTATTCGGTTTTGGTGCCGAATATATTCGGTTCGAGTATTTCTATTTTTTACAACTAAGGAACTAAAACACAATTAAGATATATGTCATAATAGAAGTCCAAGAAATCTTATAATTAATGTGGTTGAATAAAGCTTAATAATATAAATATATCAAGTCAACATTTATTTTGAAACATAAATCGGAATTTATTTTTAAGTTTCAAAACAATATTTTAAAATCGCAAATCAACATATTTATTTATCTAGGCAGCAGCCACACGTTACGTACCTACAACATGTTAAAACCTGTCCATAACAAACAATTAAAAGAAATGGTGAACCGAATAGTTCGGCCGAATATTCGGTTTGGTAAAGGTTAAACCGTACTATTAGGATTTGTTCAGTGAAACCACTATTCGGCGCATCTCTAATGTCTACGATGACATACTAATGTATTATGTGACATACTATGTACATTAAAAAGTTAATAGATCTTCACCTTTTCTGACCACATGCTCTCTATTCCATGTATTTTATTATCCAGTATTTTAAACACCGCAATAATCATCTAAAGTACATCAACCTATTTAAAGTTCATCGTGTTCATGAAAACACACGAATCACACTAACGGTCGCCCCCATGGCAAGGAACACATATTTCAGCGAAATCTAATCGCGAAGAGACGCAGCTGGCGACGCACGAGCCCCGCCACTAACCTACCTATTAACTGTCATCTCATATCTGATGACGATGAGATAACTCTCCACGTCATTTTGTCACTATTGGTTTTTTATTTTTTATCTCTTCTTACTCTGCGTGCTTGCTTTTCATAGAAAAGATTATATGTTTTTTATTAATTTGATTGGTGTTTTGTTATGAATTATTAATAATAACAAATATAGAGAAATTAATAATGTATTTTTAATAAAACGTCATTCTGGAAACAAATCTCAGAACATATTAACAAAGTGAGAAATGGGATTATACCTTCCAATAGAATAATATAGCAAGTATAAAACTATCGAATCACTCTACAATGTTGATTCGAATAAAATTTTACAATACAACTCAAACACGATCGCTCTCTCCTTGCGTTGAGACTCATAAAAGCAGCAGCGTTTTACGATGATGTCAAATACTAATGCACTGCCGTAAAACAGTCGGTGTGTTCCAACTATTACAGTTTAAGAGTTGGTTGAAGCAAAAACTCCTTCGTCTGAAGAGCCTGCACCTGTGTGTCCACTTGACACCACATGCAGCTCAAACACTTCATATGGAACCATTTGAATATACTCTCTAAGTCGACGGCGTAGAAGCTAAATAATTGAATAATGAGCAATTTTTCCATGTGGGAACTCAATTATACCGTTACAAGTTTGACAAAATTGCCCAAAATTAGGTACTGTTAATGTTTTGGACTAGCCTTGTGATAATTACTTTAAAAAAAATGTGGAGTCAGAAATATAATATGTAAAGCAATCGCTTATTATTAATAATACATATCGTGATATCAAATATGTTTAATAATAATGTCTTTTTTGTTGGGTTTCTTAATTACTATTTTATATAATAATTAATTAATCTTCTCATCTCAAGCTAAATTTATTATCAATAAGAAAATCTGTAGCAAAATTATTCGCTTCGTTATTATAATCGGCACGTGATCTCTTAAGGCTAATCTAATTCTGATATCGCAAATAGATGAGAGATGAAGATGTATGCCATGGGAGCAGATCGGAACGACTGAGTGTGTGAGTGAGGAACATTGATTGATTATCGAGAGCGATCTCTGCACCAGATACAGAATCACGTCATCTCCCACCAGGGTTGCGTCCACTTGAAACTATTAATTTTATTTAGGTATAGTAATGTTTCTGGCATGGTATTTTTAAAAAAACCTCGTCCATTCTCACGAGATCATTATGGGTAATAATTAAAAACAATAACATACTAAAGTCATAACACAAGTTATAATTCGTGTATGTGTATTGATACACTGGCACGGATATACTGACGGTCACAAGCCACAGCCCTATAGCTGAGTGCGCCGGCGCCGCGCCAGACGCACTCAAGTGGTCTGAAAGCCACCGCTTGCCCTAGGTCAGACACTCTCCAGCTAGTGCACTTATCGACGCAATTATACCTTGGACACTTGCCGGGTATTTGCTTCTCATCAAAGGGAACTATTAGTGCTCTGTACAAGGTCGATGTGTTTATAAAAGATGAAGTAATTCTGGAATTAATCTTATTGAACCCAAAACTGCATCCTAAGTAACTACATAAATCATGAGCTATAACAAATATATGTATTTTTACTCTCTTCAATCAAGCATATTATTTAATATAATGAATTAATTGCAGCTTCAGAAATACAAACCAACACAAAAAGACACTTCAATCCTACAGCCTCCAGAAATTCGATAAAACGCCACAGAACCAATATGTAGTATCAAGCGTGTAAACGAAGCCTTAAATTATCACAACCGTTATGGAAAATTTACGAGTAAATGGCGATGGCGGCGTAATGTAAATTCAATGCATAATAATTTTTGGGCGGCGCGCATAAATCGCGGTCCTGCGCCCGCGCCGCTAATGCAGCCCATAAATCCCAGCCATAGACCGGCCGGTAAGGCCGAGCACACACGCTTGACAACCGCCGCGAAACCACTCGAGTACATATGTATAACTACACATTAATAAATCAAATATATACAATGCGTAATGCGAAAAAACTACACTATCATAATTAGAATTATAATATTCGTTTAAGCACCTATAATAAATATAATTTTCCACATTATTTTAATAAATACACTGTTGTATTTCTAGTTGCATGAATAAATAACGTGTAACGACTCGAGATGACATAACCCGCGCTGATGAGACACAAGAACCTCGACCATCCCGGGAATGTCGTTAGCGCGGGCGGCGTGTTCGGTGTCGGGATTTACTACCCACAAATATTTGTTAACAACTTAACCTACACAGTCGATATCTTCTGTATTATTATTATTATTTACTTCAAAGGTGCGAGGTTGTTCTAAGTTCCGACTTAGATACTACTCGGTTGAACGATAAGTGAAGTAGGTATGTCGAAATAAGCATTTTATTAAGAATTCAAATTTTATACCTATAGATATTTCAAAAGGTACCAACTTGCTCGGTAATTCGATCAGATTATTTTATTGTTTCTTGTCATTTACATGGAAATTAAAATTAGCAAAACCTATTCATACCTATACATTAGATTCTTTCGACCCGAATGTTAAGTTTGTGTTAATTATTATTAGATGTAAATTAAGTAGGTACATGTGTTCGAAGTAGTGATGTTACTTTTTGTTACTTTTTCGCTCATCGCTGTTGTGTAAATATATTTTAATTATTATTTTCCCACATATTCACTGTTTTTCAAATATAATTTGAAAAACAATTTCTACTTAACAAATCTTTAAAGAACGAATTTTAAAAAGTGTAGTTTTACGTGGCTCTTACGACATTAACAATAAGAATCATATATCCGACTCAGATATGTCTGCATGTCGCACATGTGAGGTGTTTTTGCGACGTAACTCCTCAACTAGCGACGACACTAATAGCAACAAATTACAATCCACACTGACATATGTCGATGAACTCTCAAAATAACTTGGCAATAAACATGTCAGCAATATTTATTGTAAAAATTAGATGAGCTCGTACTGAGGTGACAGATAAATCACTCTTAGTTCGATGTAGGCGTAATATGCTTACTATGAGAAACGGATTAATATAACGGAATAATTAATTAATTACTGTAACAAATAAGAGGAGGCCAATACCCGAGATGATGCTCAGAGTTTATAAGTGAGAATAGAGAATTTTGAAACTCTCAAAAAATGTGCATGATTACAGCTGGGTACTGCTGGGAGATAAACGTACGATACCATCCATATAGAAGTCTATATTGATATATGTATATCATCTGCTGAGTTGGTATCATTTAGAACATTTAGATCCTAGCAGCGCTTCCTTAGCAACAGCAGCAGCAGCGGCAGTAGCTTATCTCGATTATGTTATTCATAAATATCTATCTACGTATCTGATATGAATACTATCAAATAAATCATTTAATATATTAAATATAACAAAACTATCTGTTGCCAAATAACCAAGAAGTACCAAGATATCTATTGATCACATAAAGTGTATACAAAATCACTACAGTTCTAGTTGCATTGTAATGTTAATCTAAGCCGTCTATTGTGTGGTTTTATGTTTATTTATTTTTTGTCACAATGAATAAAACTTATGATATGTTTAATCAGACAATAATGTATCATCGAATTGAATCACAATTGTCTATATTCATTCAATAGTTATAAAAAGAAAGTAAACAATAGTAAGTAGACAAAAAGCAAAACAGGCAAAAATTATAAGAATCGCTGTAAGTACAGTCGGGTAAATATATATACGTATATATATGAAAAGGTTAACAAAAGTACAACTTAATTGTCAAAATGTCAACTTATACTAAAAAGATTGTTTTTATTCAAGTTTGAATGAAAAATAATAATGATTAAATAATTTTAAATAACCGTGTCTCATAAAATAATATTACGCACAAGATAAAACAATAGAATACTTAGTAAATTATTAAATGTAAGTTCACTTGTCGCAATTATTTCGAAAATATGATATTAGTTAACTGAGTCACTGTGGCAAGATCTTAACAAACTTATTACTTCAACTTATTATTAAAAACAATATCCCTAATCTAGTGGGATAAGAGTTATAATTAAATGACAGGACTGTAATGTAGGTAGACGTGTATAAATGCGTCCGTGCTCTATCTGTCGTGCGCACGCGCAACTATCAACTTGCGGTCGATTGTACGCCATCATATCACTCTTTACTAATCCTATGAGAAACTGAGCTAATATCACATCATTATTTTTATAGCTATACATTTTATTGATAACACATTTAGTACACAACACACAGCTAGTCTTCTATGAAAATACATAAATATATAAACGATGTAGAAAAATATATGTTGCAATACAAATACAAAATACTAAATATAAATTTCAAACTTGTATCTGTTAAACCTAAAACGCAATTAATCAATCTTCTTCGACTATATCTACTTTATTTAAATTTTAAGTTATTCATTTTGTTTTATTCTTATTATAAATAACATCATTTGAATCATTCAGAATGAATTTTAGATTTTTATTTAATCTATTAAATGCAATGATACTAGAATATATTAAAATTAAATCCTTTGTTTCCTAAAAACTACAGTATCTTTCATTTAATTTATCAATATCACTTCTATGCTGATGACTAGCTCTATGTAGGTACATACTGAATTTAATTCGATTCGCAATTTAATCAATTTAATTTAATGATGCTTTAAGCCATGGGTTTGATATAGATTAACAACGTTCTGATAGAGATCTGATGTAGGTACTTCTAAATAAGCTAGAACGCTTTTTTATTCCTTTCATTCGATTTATTTTCAGTCTGCACAAATTGGGCCATGTTTCCTGTAAAGCTCCTGAATAGCTCCTTTCTTTAAGCAATTTCATGTTGTATACTCCTCTTTTTTGGACTGCATCTTTGTCCGTTTTATAAACTATAATTGCACTTCGACTTCCTATAAAAAGGGTCTCTTATCACATTTAAACCGCACAATTTTTAACTTTTTCTTAAACAATACAATCTTTTGTATACTTTGTATTTGAACAAACTAGACCCTAAACAAATTATGAATATAGTTGTTTCAATTTTACTTTACTGCCTTTTATTAATGTTTATTACTTAAGGTTTTTAGTACTATTTAATTATTATATTTTTTGTTAATTTTACAAACACTCTCACTTGTACACCCTAAGATTGACTGGTGTAGAGAATACCTATTAGTATCAACCGCCTTTTGTGCATTTTTATTATTCTTAAAATTTTGTTTAATAAATAATAAAAAAATATTGAGTATTAAACAACTTATCTTTGCAGGTCGAAGGATGCTCGCGTAAGGGTCAAGCAGCGCTATGTTTGGCGGCAGCGGCAGCGGTGGCTACGGGGAGGGAGAGGGCTACGGTCTGGGCTACGTTGGAGGGGGTCGTCTGCAGCAGTATGCGCACTTTGCTCCACATCAGACCTGGCACCACCACCCAGCGCATCACGATACTTACGGTAACCATCATATTTACTCTTGTATACTCTCGTAGTCTGTAGATCTCGAAGCAGATGAGAATCCAAATTCTTGAAATTTCCAATAAGTAAGTATATTTTCAATTCTTATATATATTGAGATAAATAAAAAAAATCTTAGTTGTCTTAGTCGGTATTTCCCTAAAATATGGAGTAAATAACAAGTGCCCAAATAAACAAAACAATAAAAACTTTTCCTTATAATTAATTTTAGAAATGTTTAATTACAATATATAAATATAATTATAATATATAAATATTAAATGTTTTAAATTCCTGCATACGGAACACATATATAAACATAAACTATGTCTACGTAAAAACAAATTAAACTCTAAACAGATAATAAATATCTTATATACAATCCGAAATATACTTTTGCTACTAAAATTGACTGATTGTCAAAATAGCACAATGTTTGAAACAAGTAACTATTTAGAGCAAGGGTGACCGCAAGTATTGAATCAACAGCATCACGGTCTTCCCAGAACGATATGATTCCCCATGACACAGGATAAAGTTGTTTTCGACAAATCTGTTTTGATGAATACTTTGTTTTACGGATAGTAATGTAAGATACGGGAATATAGCGTTTTATACAGGTGAGGATTAGAATTTAATAATATTGTAAATACATATATATATGAGTTACATCAGCATATATAAAAACAAAAAATACAGGACATGATAAAAATCGAAAATATTGGCTCTTATTTTTGATAATCTTTAAATATCTAGGTCTTCGAGTCGAGTCGAGTCGAGTTCGAGTCGATCATCAATTCTTTTTTCGTAATACTATACGTGATAATATTATGTGTCCATCTTATGCAACTTTGAACATCGGCAATCCGCTTCTGATAATGATTTTAAACGATTTTAAAACCGATCGCTTGGGCCCTGTTTATCTAAAGTTAGTCCTACGTACAGTTGCGTCCAAGTAACGTAACAATAGAGGGCTTATGAATCAGAAGAGATAAGCGTATGAGACCGCGCCGGCCGCCGCCCGCGCCAGTCTGCCTCGACCTCTGACCGAAACGACGCGTCCTAAATAACCTCTCACCTCTATATACCAACATGGATCACCTAACACAGAGCTGGTTGCAAAATATCGCAGGCTTCATTGCAGGTTTGTTATCTTGTTTGTTCAGAAAGTGACATTCTTATTTCAATCTTCCTGCATTTGATAATTATCTAAAAAATGTTTAGTGATTCTTTTGTTTTATTGATATCTTTCCTCTAGTGATAATAGTTTATCTTTTGTGTTTACTTTAACTTATACTCCGTGCTCATTAAACTATTAATGATAATTTGATCTATCGCCACCAAACTAACAATATTACATTCAATAACAATCCCAGGATTTTATCGTTTTGTGCATAATAACAGTCTACTTTTCGTAGGGGCCGGGTCAACAATCATCTATTAAAAAAGAAGTAAATGTATTCTTTAGTTATAGACCTCCAAAATTAATTGATATTATGTTTCCAAAGCTTGTCTATCGCCGGCAAGAATTGAAGTCTAAACACGGTTTTGAAAGTAGTATGTTGTTAGCAGGTGGCAGCGGCGTGGGCAGCGTGGGCAGCGTGGGTGGAGTGGGCAGCGTGGGCGGGGTGGCTGGTGTTGGAAGCTTGTACCCTCAGAACATGGTCATGGGTTCCTGGTGCGGGCCCTACGACGCCCTGCAAAGACCTCCAGCTTATGGTAACTATTTTACTC
Organism: Napeogenes sylphis; assembly: GCA_959347405.1. Taxonomy (NCBI): domain Eukaryota; kingdom Metazoa; phylum Arthropoda; class Insecta; order Lepidoptera; family Nymphalidae; genus Napeogenes; species Napeogenes sylphis. The sequence continues at coordinate 28,083,251 of OY365776.1, forward strand.
ACTTTTTATTTTTAAAATAGGTATGAAGTACATGATAGGTTTATGCTTTAATATTTTTATAGGACGATTCAGTATTATTTAATATTTTTTTTCAACTATTATATTCACTAATAATATAAAAAGTAAAGTTCAAATACCTAAAGAAGTAATCTTTGGTACTTTGAGGTAATAATTTATAGGTTTTCAGCAACTATATATTTTCGTATTTAATGACTTCAATTCGCAGAATTTGCCGTAAAATTCTACTATCTTATCACTCATAATGTTATGGATATATTAAATCTTAAATAAGCAATAAATAACAAATGACGATGCACAAATTAAATATCATTGTATAAGTTACAGTGATTTAATGAGTCAGTATTATTTATCAAAGTGACGTCATTCGCGAGCCCTGCCTCGATGCGATTAGGGACATAGAAATAAACCAATGTTCTCATCTTTCAATATACACGATAGGCACCACCACATAGGCACCACTACCACTACATAGGCACTCTTAAGTGCTACATCTATACCTACAATCTTATCAAAACTTTTATACTTTTTTGTATATCAAACTATGTATTATTTATCTTCTTTGGACTTCACTAATTAGTTGATTTTTTATGTCAAAATACAAGACAGTTTCAAAATATTATTATTTGTGGTAAACATTTTTCAATAAAATATATATACTGGACATGTCAACCATGGAGTCTAGTAAACCTTATTTTTTTAACGCTTTCAAGTATATTTAAGTATATTTATGTATCTATATACAGTGGACGCCGCTTATTGTGATCGCGGTTAATGTTATCAGCCGGCTATTGTTATCGAAAATGGTCGGTCTCAAATTTCTCCTTAAAAATACATTTGAAAAAAGCCGCTTATTGTGTTCAAAAGTCGCTTATTGTTATCGATTTAGAAGGGTACAAATGCTATTTATAGAAATATTTATTACTAAGATAATCCTCATTCAAAAATCCTTTTGTTTGAGTTTACAATCTTTACCTATTGTACAAATTCCGACCTTCCGATTAAAAGTTTCTCACTTTTCAAAAGGAAAAGAACACCTGGTCCCTTTCGTTAATTACCTTTTTGAAAACAATTAAGCGATGGTCCTGCATTTGTCTATAAAAGGCTTGAAAATTCAAATTTCCCTCAGTTCTCCTCAAACTACCGATAGAGTTGAAGTAATCGTATCTGAGACAGTTTTTGAAACATTTTTTGAGTTTCATCGTTCGAAGTGCTTAACTAAAATTAAAGTCATGCTAAAACGCCGAGATTATACGAATGAAGAAAAACAACAAATTCTCGAAAAGTACGATCAATTACCGAAAATAAATCAACGTGATGCTGCGATTCAACTGGGAATTTCTCAACCACTCCTGTATAAATTTCTAAAAAACAGATCTGAGATCGAAATATACTATAGAGTACTTAAATCAATTCTAAATTATTACAATTCATATTTTATCATTATGATCATTTATTATGTGCACTAAAATCCCCCAACAAGCATGAAAAAGTACCATCCGCATAATGTTATCATTCGGCTATTGTTATCAAAACGGGCTGGGCTGAAAGTGATCACAATAAGCGGCGTCTACTGTATGTGCTATTTTCAAGTATATTTTTGATACTATATAATATTCACATACACACAAAGTAATTACAAGATACTGAAGATATATAAATAAATTAGACATGAATTTTATTTTATTTTTGTGATATGTAATAAAAGCATATTTTCCGGCAATTATATTTAATACATTCGGGATATATGATACCAGTAATAAATACTCAATGTTCGCGCTGAAAAGGAAAACTTTATCTTTTACAGTTAATTACATGTTACCAGTAGGTAATTCCCGACCACACTGAGTAATCATAACATAAAAAGAATTTTATTTGTATTATTTCATATCTAATTAGAACTTTAATTATTATAAAAGAATAAGATAAACGAAAAACACTAGGAATCAATCATAACGGAAAAATAGAACGGCTTACTTAATTATTTCTTGTAGTAGATATTAGTAGCTTTCATAATTTTTAGAAAAACATACCCTTTTAAGTAATAACAAATTTCTATAATGTAATATACATTATAGAAATTTCAACTTATGTCCTGAGGTCAAAGAAGGAAATACCCTTTTTTGACCTCAGGACATAAGTTGAATAACTTAGATTCTATGTATAGATTATATATAATATAAATTACTAAAGAATTGTACCAGAATTTACTCTTTTACTGGTCTTTAAGTAGTTAAATAAGTTTTTTTATTTTTTTCCGTTACCGTATATTTTAAATGTGAAATATACTTATTCTTCTAATTTATAAATACATAGATTTCTACCGTAGACGCAATTTTTCTTCATTTCTGTTAATTATTTATTTATATATAATCGTCAGTGGAAGAGTACCATACTCTGAACAGTAAATACTGTACTGTAGATATTATCAATTATATTTTTAGCGGTTATTTTCATTTCTATTTTAGTATTAAAGTTGAAAACTAAAGATAGAGTTAGAGTTAGAGTTTTATAAAAGCATAAAATGTATAAATTAATAGAGAAAACTAGAGTATCTGTCTGTAGTAAATAACTGTTGCTATTAGGTATATATGTATTAACATTGTAAAAGTGACCTAATAAGTTTAAGTTAAAGCTCAAGTCTAGGCCTAGATTTATAAACTCGGTATCAGTTGGTAACCCACAAAACTTGCAAAGAAACAATGTAGGACTTCTCTTCTTATTTCGCAGCTTCCACGCGCCGTGCATACATACACTAGAACATCACCTTAACTTACTTAAAGTATTATCAGGTAGAGGCAAGTAATAGGTACAACTAGTGTAATTAAGAGTCGTTGTCGTGCGACGCCCATGGATACAGATGATAAGGCATGTTAATTCTGTTATCGCGGGCCGAATATCGCGAATATACCAAGTAGGTTCCCCAATTAGACTCGTTACACACATTAACCGCACGATTAATGTGCGATACATACAATAATGTACAAATTAATGGATTCGAGTTAACAGATGCAGTGTTATCGCGATACAACGCAAGTCGCCATGTTATTGTTACGAACCTTCTACGAACTGATAAGAGTGATCTACTTTGTAACCGCATCTAGTACTTGTTATTGTAAACTAAAGGTATATCATGACAAAATGTGACCTTATCTTTTAAATTTGCGTAACGGCATAAATGAATTATATACTATTGATTCATTTTAAATTTATTACATTACGGTTAAACAATTTCATAATCAATTTATTATGAACCAGTAAATGAGGTGCTGTGTGAAGTAAATGATGATAGGTATGTGTGTGTGTGTGATGTTGTGACGCGTGGTGACGTGTGGCTGGCCACAGATGGAGTGCTGCAAGCGCAAGAGGAGGGGCGCGAGTGCGTGAACTGCGGCGCTAACAACACACCGCTGTGGAGAAAAGACTCCACCGGCCACTACTTGTGCAACGCGTGCGGCCTCTACCACAAGATTAACGGCGTCAACCGCCCGCTCGTGAAGCCGAGCAAGCGGCTGGTGAGTGTCTAGCGAGCCTACAGTAACCGTCTCTCTGCGAACAGGTGCCGACGCGGAGCTGCTCACCCGCTTCTATAAGGACGGCTCCGTGCAGAGATGGATGAGTGTGGAGGGCATGGCCAGGGGCATGAAGAAGGTGAGTCGGTGGCGTGTAGACTAGTGCATGTGCCCCGCCCCACTCCGTACCCCCCTCCCCATTTCACCAGCACGCGACTCCTTCTCTAATATGTTATGCTCCGACTCGATCGCTTCCGTGTTAGGGAACTACACGCTACCGCTCCCCACCTTTGATCGGCAATGAACGCCTAACTCGAGCACTCAATATTAATTGCCTCTATTTACTCTTGGCTATGTTCCCAATACCAAATTAGAATAAGTCGCTTGTCTACTCAGATAACTTATCGTCTTTAATCGAATGTCAGAAATGGGGCTCAGAGGACCCGCTCTAATCCACTGTTACGCAGACGGACTAGTCAAGCCGCAGTCGTAATGAGACTTTGTTAATCATCAAACATATCGGTCTCACTTGAGTTTCGAGATAACAGACTCGATAGAGCACAAACGTTGTTCGACGCGACGTGCGAGGATCGAACTATACGCGGACGCCAAGGCAATTTGAGTCTAATGCGGCGGCGGACAGAAGGCGAGTCGCGAGGATGGCAGCGACGAGCGATGAGTTATCTCGGAGACAGCACGTGCATGCATTATGTATAGTGTAGTAGCGAGCAGGTAACATCGTCCAATCAGGTGCCGGCGTGCCCCGCCCGCCTGCGCCCGCGCACTCACGCCACTATTATTATTGGACAATGATACCGCTGGTAGCATGGTAGAGCATGTACTATATATATATTTTCCTTATATCTTCGTGGTTTGCTATCGTTAACTCGATGAGGATATACAGCTATATGATATTGGTTTAACAATGAACATAGTATATATTTTTATAAATTAAAAAAAAAAATAACATGCATAGTGCATTTCGTAGTCATGGAATTCAAATTATAGGATATGATATAAAATTAAAATAATTGGCACCAAAATTATAGAGATGTATTTGCTCATGATTTCCCATGTAAGATGTATCATCACAGTAGTGTGCAAGGGCTATAACAGTGTGTATGCCTCAGTCGGCCGCGCGGAGACACGGTCAGAGCTGTACCAACTGCGGCTCCCGGAACACCACGCTGTGGAGACGGAACAACGATGGTGAGCCCGTCTGCAACGCCTGCGGCCTTTACTACAAGCTACACGGCATTAACAGGTATAATATACCTTCAAACACTTTCTTCATATCGTTCATCATATCGCTTTATGAAAAACACAAATACCTACTCGTTATGGTTATAATTATAAATGTTCTTATGAAAAGTAATTATGTAATAAAATTGGATTCAATTATAAACTTTATTATAATGTGTTATTTAATAATTGACATTAAAAAGAGTAATCAAATAATTATAAAGTTTATTAAAATCAGAGTTCACATGATATGTAAACCTAAATATGAATAAGTAATAAAAAAATAATATTACGTATTATTACTCAATTTTTTACATAAAATAATATAGACTTAATACTTATTAGAGCTAGAGTAAGTGTTCACAAAATATTTATTTTTTATACCATTAATAATTACAGACCACTGGCGATGAGGAAGGATGGCATACAAACCAGAAAACGTAAACCGAAAAAATCCGCTAATGGTGTAAAGACCTCTCCGGACACTCCCAAGAAAGACGGACAGACCTCACCCGGGATTGACGGTATGATATATTTTATAATTTTATAAGGGTTTTTTGGCAATTCCGGCAAAATATTTACGTGACATAAATCTCGATTCAATAATGATACAAGCTCTTATTTATTCGTCCGTCTGTATACGAAAAATAAAACATCGTCGTGTATTCATTATAAAATACTTTTTACTCCAACTATAAATATTCTCTATTATATATTTTCCTATGTACATATTTTGTTATAATCATAACTTAATTTATCCAATTAACATCTATAAATTAAATGGTTCAAATAATGGCCTTCTATCTAAATAAAAAGTAGGTACCTAAAATATTATAAAATGAGCTCTGATCTTCAAAAGCCGGAAATAAGAAATGTTATTGTAACTAATTTAAATCAGAAAAAATTAAGAATTTTTTACTCTTCAAATATTACTATTATGTTTACTTCTTGATTGCCCACATAAAAGTAAGTACTTACCTCAGATATCTGTGTTATCTTTAAATGAATAGAAAGGAGGGAAATTTAATTATGGACTTTCAAAAGCGTGCTGCAGTGTTTTGTTCCAAAGTGCAATGTTACTTTGCGTCTTTGGTTACGTTGATTGTCATTAATTAATACCTATATGATAGGGTTCATATTGACTGATATGAGTTATGTTTCGGTGTAGATAATTTAAAATGAACAAACTGGTTTCTAACTACTATTACTTATCTTATCGTTAATTAAGTAGATTTTGATTGATTTCTTTTGACCTAAGTAATGTCTATCTTAATAATAGATTTTGTTAAAAGTATTTATGTGTCGAGAAATAATATAGATTTTTATTTCATTTTATAGTTGAGTCATAAATAAAAGTAAATCTTAGCAATCAGCTAAAATCAATTGTTGTATTTTTTGTTACAGAGAGTAAGCCAAGTATATCAGAGGTGCCGTTGCCGCTGCCGGCGTCGATGTCCGTCCACGCGCCAAGCAAGGCCGCCCGCGAACCGCTCGGCGCCGCACACTCGCCGCACACACATGCACACACACACGCGCACTCTCACGGCCACTCGCACGCGCACGCACAGAGCTCTCAATATCCTCTCGGGCTGCCCTCCGCACCGGCCTTCCTCTCCAACCCCTCGCTCTTTAATATCAAGAGCGAACCCAATGCGGCCACCGGATACGAAGGATACGGTTCACATGCAAGCTCCAATGGACCGTATCATTCGCAGCAACATTACTTGCACGCCTTACAGGTATATAATATTTTAAATACATCATTTAAATTAATAAAGTGTTTACTTTTACATTACGAAGAAGGAATGTTTTTAAACTGAAATACAAAGGATAAATAAAAACTAAACTGCAGACATGTGTAATGCACGAAGCGGTAATGTCAGTGTGTCTAAATAACCCTTTTTCCTTCTCCTGCAGTATGGCCTGGGCGGCGGCGAGGAGGAAGAAACCAGCGGATTTCTGCATCAGCGGAACGTGACCGCGCACGCCAAACTCATGGCCTCCACGTAGCGCGCCTCACCATTGTGTGAAGAGAGCACCTGGAGTCATCATTGTTCTTCCTCGCAATAGGTACTGCGAGGGAGTCCCGCCTGAAGTCCGAATATGGATGTACAGATTTTTGGTTGTATAGTTACTTAGACGATTTTATGCTTACCTTTAAAAACTAGATGTCGTGGTTGAGACTAGTCCTTTGGATGTCCAAACGGAATACCGCAGAGATAGTTTTGAGTCTAATTATTTGTATAGTTCTAAAAATGATTTAGTTTACTATGTTAAGAGTTCAGTGGAGAAAATAAAGTACTTAGTTTGTATATATCGAGTTTAAGTATCGACTGAATATTAGTCACTGTTTCTTATGTCACGGAGGCATAGTATAGGTAAAGCATTTATTTCAGGCTTGTACTGTAATTATAACTGGTCGTAGAATCCCTCTGTTGAAAGCACTGCATTGTTGACATGTTTATCCTATCATCGTTTCCACTTATAAATATGTACTAAGAAACTGCCACCGCGTCAACTATAAAGTATCCGAATTGAACCAATGACGTGTGACAGTTCTTATTTTATATCTTAGGACAAATTTAATGTTTCAAAAGATAACTAGTTCGACGATTGTGTTAGTGAGTTAAAATAAGTTATAGACAGTATTCCTACTACATATATGTATTTCTAACTTATGATGTAAGTATTAATTAAATATCTTCAATACAGTAAGTAGGCGTTGCACACTTCAAACTCTTTATAACTAATAAAACTAGATTCAAAGGAATGGCATTTATTGATAGATGTAAATAATTGTAGATAAAAAATAACATTAGTAGTGAATATTAAAGTTTAAAAAAATGTCTAAATTTTTATAAGTGTAATGGATCTCGTGTGGGTTGTATGTAAATCCGTTGAGCATGTACAATATGATATTAAACATTGGAGCACGCGAACGTTTTTTTCTTTCTCATTCCTCGTTTCCGCCCGCACTGTCACTGTCACTGTCACTGCCCGCAGCAGTGAAATGAACAAGTCTTAATTATCTCCAACCAACCAACCAATTATCGACGCTTTTTTATCGTTCTTCACTTCTGACACTGATAGACTGGTGGCTCACTTTCAAAGCCTGAAATCTGCAAACCTTCACAGGAGATAAGCTTTATATCTACGAGTATGTAGTTATTAAAAACAATCAAATATCACAACATGTATTCGCATTGTATTCTCTGGTGACCCGATTATATCATGGTAATGTAGAAATTCCTTAAATTACAAGTTGTTTTCTTTATTTAACAATTCGAGCTTTAGGATTTAGGTGCATTATAATAGTTGGTCGTTAGGTACTGATATTCAAATATTCTTAATTTAAAAATATAGTTTTTTTTAATACTAAAACTTACTTTATCACTAATTACCTAATAACAGAATATGCATAAAATAAATATTAAAATCCAATTCATATACTAAGTCTGTATATCTTAAGTAAGTATAACGGAGAGAAAAGTATTTTTTTTAATCAGATACGTAATTTTGTTACTAACATATATTATTTAGTAATATAATAAAAAGCGTACAATAATCCGTTTAAAAACCTATGCCTACTAAATTATCAAAGTTTTTATTTACAAAATAAAACTTTTTTCTCTTAACTTAATATATAACTAATTCGTAAATCTTAAATTCTTTAACAAATTTGTTACTCATATACGCCATGTCGAATTGAATTGTTTCACGGACTCTGCTATTAACACTTTACTTTTATTTACTTGTATTTAAACCTTCCTTGGTACTATACAGCAATTTCTCTCTCGAATATCGTCCTAAACGCTGTTTATATACCCTTCTTTATAAACTCCCTCTTCACATAAACAATAATCATAGTCAAACAATCTACTTTAAACGTACAAAAATAACAATTAACTGATAAGGTGTACGGTAATGTTATTAAATTTAAATGAAAAACACAAACACAAATCACACAGGAAATTAGTTGAATTCAGGAACAGTGATTATGTTTTTTATTTAAATTTAATAAAATTACCGTACACCGTACGTATCACTGGCGCCCAACGTGGGGGTACACTTAATGTATATAAAAACTATAAAATATTAAATTATATTTAAAACACTTAGCTTTAAAATAAATTGTTTAAATAGGACAGGGGAACATGTGAAGACTCTCGATAAAATACAAATGATAATAATGTCTTGTGAATGCTCCAATGCCGTGTTGACTCCACAGAGCTATGCCGTCGTCTAATGAGTAGACGAGCGGTGCATGTACGTCCAGCGTACTTGTACTCACAAAGGAACCTGTTAGTATCTCCAATCGCGTAGAAAAATGTAAATAACTAAAATATATATATATTTTTCAAATTAATTTAAAAGTACAACGTTCGTAAATGAACAATCGTAAGTACCTATCGGTGAACACGGTATTAAATATTGGTTTTCATTATGAAGTCTTTATGGTTCTCACTTTTCTAGCTTATTCAGAATTTACTAATCAAGCAAATGTCTCTTCTCACATAAATAATCTTAGTCAAATAAACTACTAAATAAACACACCATAGACAAGCCCAATCATTATATAAGATTTGATAAACCTACATTCTCGCTGAAGATCATCGTTACATTCCAAAAATGGTTCGTGAGGCTATTGAAATTAAAAAACATCCTAATTTTAATAGAGAAAATGGTTGGGGATTATTTAAAACCTGGAACCCACTTTTGAATAATTTAAAATCCCATGCCTGTGACCGCACTGTAAGACTTCAAGATACTGTTAGTGCGTTTTGTGTGAATCCTGAACTGTACGCCCGGAAGCTTAGAAACCGTTGGAGGTAGATGACTAATTAACTGACTTACTGACAGACACCTCCATCTCATCTTACCGTTACCGTGAACACGATTGCTGCAAAGAATTCGAAACGTCGGGTTAGATTTAAAATGTAAATTTAACATTAAATTCAATATACACGAGTTAAATCCGTAAAAATAGTTTTATTTCAATTTGTAGTACTCGTGAAAACCTTAGAAAATACTACAATGCTCGATATCAAGGTCGTTTAGCAAATTCGTACTTAATATTTTAGCCGCTAAAAAATATAATATTTGATGATACTATATTTAGTTAATCGCTTCCACCATACGAGAGATGTCCGACAAGTGAAGGGCGCTACATATTATTTTTGGTACCAGTGTTATAAGATAAATAAATCGAATTAGAACTTTTTCGTACTTTATGGATTAATAATACCATAAAAAAATAATTAAAGGACCGGCAAAACAGGTAGCAAATTCTAAATGTAGTATTTAATTTCCGCATCAGAGCTTACATGTAACAGGATAATATGTGAAATATATTCGAAACTCGATTAAAGATGACTCTTGTCTAGTACACGGTTGAGACAATTACCTATGTCAGATTTCAAAAATACAATGTTCGAAGTCAGTCACATATAATAATGACACATTTTGTTTACTGCGTTGTTACTGGATATGTAACGGGATTAACATTTTCTAATCCAAGTCGAAGCAAGAGTCGCTGTGATGTAAAGAGAGCACTTCACTTGTAAAAAGAGGCATGCAGGGGAAAAAAGGAGAGCTTTTCACGTAATATTATTAGATAAGAAAAGTGCCTTCCACTGTGAACCTAGTCAGTATATTTGGTGGGCATTACTTCCTAAAGTAACCCCCTAGCCTTATATTGAGGTTATCAAAGACATGTACTCCGCTTCTATGGTTAGTACTGCCGTTAGCGACACCAAATCCTTCCAGATTACAGTAGGGGTTCACCAGGGCGCAGCTCTTGGTCCGTTCTTATTCAATGTAGTTCTCGATATTGTCTCGGCTCACATCCTGGACCAGCCATATGTCCAAGGCCGGACAGCCAATGGTATATGACCACCGATTCGTGGAGATTAATGCCAGGAATAAGAAGATGAATATTTACAGATATGAAAAGAATGGGTTTTCGGCTCCCTCGAACAGAATCCAAACTCATAGCTTTAACAATTATAGCCTATTTTAAGTGAAGAGGTGATACTACATGGTAGAAGCCAGCATTCATATACGAATTGGAGTCAAAAGACAAAACTCACCACCAAAATATTACTTTATTTTTTCTTATTAAAGAAAAAAAGAATTTTGAGAAATTATCCGTGTCGCGGAGTTTCTTAAACAAAAAATACCGACACATAGTACACCTTGACAAGAACCAACAATAAAAAAAAAACAAATTATCATATAAAAACCGTGTGAAGATCTAATCCACAAAATTACGCTTAGCAGTAAGAATCACTTATCACTAGACCTGGAATCCATCACTTTAAATATTCATATTTCAATCTAATGGACAGTATATATCTTAATTTAAGCTAACAAAATCAAGATTACCCATGAAGTATGAAGTAAGTAAGCAACTAAAAGAGATTTTTAAATAATAAAGTATGTATAAATGTAATGTAATGGGTTCCGTTTGGTTGAATGAAAATCCATTGAGTAAGTACAATATTATAATACTTTTATAATACATTGGTGCTCAAAAGAGCGTTTTATTCTTCGCTTCCCTCGGTCGCCGCTGCCCGCAGTGCGGCGCCACTGAGCCGCCAGTAGCAGAGTCCTTCGCGGTCCGTAAGGTTCACGGCGCCTTTGCCCTCGTACCATGACCGCGCTCTATTCCACGCTGCTACGTGGAAATCTACTCTGCCACATCCCGTTGAGTAGGCCTCCTGAATAAAAATAATATGATTACAACATTTAAATTTAATAAATTATTTACGATCAATGAAATATCTATACGTAGGTACTAAAAAATATGAGATTTTATCAAATAATTTTTAAAATTTTTCAGAAGTCGTACCTCCTCTAAGAAAATTGGAATATAATGTAGTTATTTCAGATTTTGTTCTTATAAGAAGATAATATAAATCTGTATTAGAATTTTCAAAGATTTTCGCGAGTACCTACTAACTACACTTGGAAATAAAACTATTTTTATGGATTTAAGTAGCGTATAATAAAATTTTAAGTTTACTTTTAAATTTAAACCGACGTTTCGCTTTGCAGCAATCGTATTCACGGTAAGACGAGATGGTGGTGATACCAACATTTAATTATACGTTATACCGTGAACACTTTGCTATTGGTAAGCGAGTTAAATCCGTAAAATTAGTTTTAAGCCAGTATTGTAATGGAAAGCCACCTTCACAACGGTATTAAATAATAAGTTTCCAATTCCACGGTGACGTTCATCGTGTTGGACAAAAATATCTTCTAGCATCATGGAGCGACCTGCTCTGGAGGAGTAAATGGGGAAGTACACAGCGTAACCAACTATGACCAATTTGTTTTCCTTCCTTCTTTCAGCCACTACACATCGAAATGCCGGCGACTCGCTTTCAAAACCGTCTCGCTGCAAATCTTTAACAAATATAAATAACACATTCGTACAACAAGAAATATGTTAATATACATAACAAATCTACAAACAAACCTCGACAAGTTGTCTTTGGAAATTCAGGTGTTTTGTGATAATCGGCAAGTTCCTGAAATGATAACATCAAGTGCAGTAAATTATAGATTATAATCTATCCCTGTATCTAAGTAATAACAATAAAAAAAAATTCTTACAATTATCAATTGTCCAACTGCTTCCATATCCTGTTTATTTGCACAACGTATAACCAGTTCTGTGCAAGACATTTTAAAACTCCTGTGTACCTACCCAGGTATTTAAATAATTTAAATTATTCTTACAAATTAATGAATAAGTACTGTAATTTGCTCCGTAGATACTTACAATCTACTTATAACGTTTTTCTTTGCCTTGTACATTATAATAGTTTCTATCATGTGACGTTTTTTATCATTTGCTATAATTAACTAATTATCTTTGAATACTAATAACAATCAATTTGTTAAGTAGGCACAAGTAAAAGGCCAAATGACAGTTAATATAAAATATACAGTTGTAACTACATATTTATATCTACTTGTTATTTCTATTTCTTTAAATCATAGAACTATAAGTTACCTACATCGAGGAAATATTTTCTTTTCAATTGATAGACCAAGATTTTGGTTTAACAATAATCAATTTAGGTACACATGTATTATATTAGTTATTATATTGTTATTATTTTAGTATGTATTTTTTTATACTATCTAAGTCAAAGCTTGCCTACATTCCACCTCATGGAAAGTGGAAATATAGTCACAGGTGTACGCATTAACTTTGTAACCTATTCACTCTTCTCTTAAAGACACCCACATTATATTCAGAAATACCGACGCAGGACGATGTACGTTATGTACCGTATAAAAAAAGACGAAGCAAATCGCTTCGTTCGGACAGGTGGAATGTCCGCATCGTAAAGATTGATACCTGCCTTGCGTCGAAACGTCCGGTGATGAAAGAGGGACAGGAGAATTAGGTCATGTAGTTCCTGCGCACACTCACCAAAATGTATCCTATAGAATACTGAGAGGCTAGCAATTCTACGCCTGTGTTCAAGGCTGTGGAGGTTGGCTTCTACCAATTCGGGATCGCCTATAAGCTTCTTTGCTCGTCTCTCAATTGAGTCCAGAACCGCAAGAAAAGTCTTTGCTGCACTAGCAAATATATGATGACAGTACTCCACACACGACCACCCGGTCGTGTGCAGACCCCTGTGTTTTATATAAAACAAGTAACTGTTCCGTTGTAAAGTAATGTCGAACCTTGGCAAGAACAGAACCTTTCCTGCAGCTGCTTTTGCTCTGGACTCAATACACCGACCAAAGTTGAGGTAGGTGGAAATCTCTAGGTAAGCCTAACTACTGGAGTCGGTCACTGTATTCGATGGATGCTTTTTTGAAAGAAGAAGCAAGAGCTCCTTTTGGCGGTGAACAGACAAGTCTGCGTTTTGGTGCCGTTGAATTTGACAAGATTGGCATTGCACCCTGCGGAGACTGCCTGAAGTTTTTCACTCAAACGTTGCACCATGGCTTCTCTTTGAGACTGTACTGGATACTCGGCATATATCTTTCTATAACTGTGCTATCGTCTGCATACTCATATATACCGGGCTTCAGCAGATCGTTAATGTACAGCAGAAAAAGAATTGCAGAAAGAACGGAGCCCCGAGGCACTCCGGCATTTATGGTCAAGGGTTTCGAGGAGCACCTGTGGACAACTACTCGAAGAGTTCTCTGGCTCAGAAAATCCGTTACCCAGCCGATCAGACCAGGAGATAAACCGTACGCAGAAAACTTTCTTATATGGCTTGCGTGCCAGACCCTGTCAAATGCCTTCGAGACGTTCAGAGAGACGGCTACCACTTCTCCGTTCCTCTCGATAGCATGGCCTATGTGGACCTATTTGGGCGAAATCCGTACTGTCGGTCACTGAGGAGATCGTTACCTTCTAGGTAGGTTCTTCGAAATACCGCAGTGAGACTTTAAGTCAAAGTTTCAGGCGTATTAAACGCGGACGAGTTATAATTTATATTGAATATTTAAAAGTAGAGATATTTTGGTTGTCCATGTATTGTTGTAATTTCCTCACAACTGCAACAAGCAACTGAGTACCTACAGCGCGTGGTATCTTAGCGATAGAAAGCAGCAGGTAACAATTTTAAGTCGCTTAATTTGCCTGGTTGTATGAGGAAAGAAGTGGCCTTGCTTTTACTGTTATCGGGAAAGAAAATGCGGTAGGTAGGTACTTACAACCAAAAAATAATAACAAACCTCCAAATTACACATGAGGAGATTCAGCACGATACTGATACAGTCGGAACATATATTTATTTAATCTATACAACAATCTTTACTTACGGAGGGTTGTATAAAACCTACTTTTTATTGTTTTAAACCTACTTTGGATTATATCGATTTTATATAGCCTACCATTTAAGTTTTAGACCCTATCAGTAAATGTAGGATTTAAGAATAAAAAATTAACAATTATAGATTGTCAAGACAACCTGAAGATGAGATTTTTTATTGATACTACTTTGATGGATTTTTGATACCTTACCACCAGACAATCATCTGCTGTACCATTTTATATATTGTCATAATAAACGTGTATCAAAACATGGGTTGTGATACGTAATTTTCCAAAAGTATTCTATTTACGGCAAGACATTTTCATGATTTTGTTTTTTTTTAATTTAAGACATTTTTCCAGGCCGCCTATTACGTATCTATGTATTTTGATAGCTAGCAAATATCTGTTTTACACAGTGTGGACGTCATAGAATTTGTATAATAACTCAATTGTAGACGTACCGAGTAGTTGATGTCCAAAGTTAGTACGATTTTAAATATATATATACAATACAATATAATGAGGCGCCTTCAGCTCGTTCCAACTGTCTAGATGATATGCACCTAAATAGCTACATAGCTTTAATGGGGTACGAACACCAGCGAACTTTTCAAGCAGACGCCCGATTAAAAAATAATATTTTAGCTTTTTAAACGGATTTTGTTAACAGGTTTATGCGATACACTTAGAAGCAAATTAGAACAGATTATTATTATTTTTTATTAGGAACCAATACCAAACTACTTAATAAAAATAACAGTTCATCCAGCTTTCTCAGTAAGAGCAATACGTGTCAGTGCTTCATCACTAAGTCGGTAGTAGCACCAGTGCTCGGTGCTCGTCAAGTTCAGGGCACCCTTGCTTTCGTAGAAAGATTTAGCATCGTTCCATTCTAATACATGAAAATCTAATCGGGAAGAACCAGAGGAATGGGCTTCCTGTCAAACAAAAAATTCAATAAATGTCTTATTATTTTGAAAACACAAAAAAAACTATAGACTAATGGCAATCTCCGTTGTATGAAAATATCTTTAAACATGTATAGCCATGTTAAGCTTATTTAAATTTTTTTTATAAATAAAGAATGAAAAATAAACCGATACGGGCAGGGATTCGAACCCGCGACTACTGGGAAACTGGGAAAACGGGACGGTTTCCCAGTAGTCGCGGGTTCGAATCCCTGCCCGTATCGGTTTATTTTTCATTCTTTATTTATAAAAAAATCTCCGTTGTAGATTAAATATTGGAAAATAATGGAAAAAAAAAATTCTACATTTATAGACATATAAAACTTTTAAATAGAACAGATTAACAATTCATGAAGCCCCTTTTAATTTTTTTTCAAGAACTTAGGTCTTAATGTATGCATGTATGATGATGACATTTGTGATGTAGTCATCAACATATATTCAAGATCACAAGATACAATGAAACACAAGATTTTTTAGGAAAATTCATAAAATTTATGGTCCATGGCGATATATGATTTTTAACTTAAATTAACTATTCAAAGACTTAAATGATTAAATTTCCATAGATACCTTTGCAACTGCATTAAATAATCTATGTCCAACCCCCCGGCGACGCTCACTTTGGCGCACATATAAATCTTCTAGCATCATAGAGCGGCCTTGCCAAGTGGAATATGTCGGGAAATAGAGAGCATAGCCAACTATGGACGAGTGAACATCCATCTTAACCTCTGCTACTAAACACTTAAATGCAGGTGGCTGGCTTCCAAAGCCATCGCGCTGCAAATCTGAGAAAAATACGTATATTGCTACGATAACTAATTGTTCCAGCAATAACAATAATTAAAAAGAAGTTATTAAAATTTATCCTTATGATTGAGCTTAATTGTTAATATTTATTTTGTTCTAATTAGGATCAAGTAAACTGTGGATTTTAAAACAATTACGTAGTTTCAGTTTACTGTTTAGAAAGTTTGTTTTAATCTATAAAAAATAACACCTAATTAGGTATATATATGAATAACTATGACTGCAGTAAAAAAAAAACAGTGAAAACTAAATTTCGAAGCCAAATTAATTAACAAACTACAAATGCGTTTGACTAATTTCGAAGATGAGATCAATTGATTAACAGTAAAAGGAAAATAATAAAAAATAATTTACATTAAATTAAAGGCTTGTGGATGAATAGAATTTAACTTCATTTAGATATACTTTTAATAGATATTTAAGTGTAAATGAAACTTCATATAATATAATTTGTAAGAACTTTACTAAAGCCTTTATTAGAGAAATATGATATAGGAAGTCATTTGTTAAAGAAGACTTGGTTTTCTTAAAACAATTTGTCAGTTGTTTAAATATTGAATATAAATATAAATACTGGAATGGTATTTTTTTATTGAGAAATTTGCAAGATTAAATTATATTAAAGTAAGTGTTGTCAAATTTGTTAAAAACAAATGGTCTTTTTTTATATTCACTGTCATAAGTTCAAAATTCCACAATAAGATCTATTTACAAGTTCAGATGTCATTTAGTATTCACAAATTAAAAAAAGAAATCAAAAAGAAAGCTAATAAAAAGTTAATTTTTCTTTCAAAAAGAACGGGAAAGTAAGATATGATGAAGCAACTGTTAGTTTGGTTCTAGAACTTATAGTGTATATATCCATGTTGATGACATTGTCATGTATTCATTAACAGATATACATACAACATACAAGGTATAACCAATCTTACAAGAAACTTTGAAATTGTCATAAAACTAACACACTGTGTGCTTGTTAGATAGATAATTAAGTTTTAGAGACTGCAATGCCAATGTTTGGGTCATAGGTACCAATGATTACACAAAAGTAATATTAACTGTGATAATCAATTATTATTGTGCTGAAAAATACAAATTTTGTTGAGTTAATTAATAACATTACAAAAAAAATGTTAAAAAATTCAAGTTGATGTGTTTGATTAAAATGTTGGAATCATTGCCATTGTGAAATTCAATCATTAATACATTTTTTTGTGCATTTGTATATTTATACAATAAAAGCAGTGTACTTTTCAGCTGCAGACTAATATATAAATGGCCACACCTTTGATTCTTAGTTAAATGACAAAAAGAAATTGCAAATTATATTACATACATTTTTAGCTAGTAAAATGACAGCTTGTAAAGGTAACTAACTATGACCAATTATCTTGTAAATGTATATATTAAAAGAAAATAAAAAAAGTAATAAACTCAATAGCACATCCAAACTATCAAAATTAAGCTTCAGAAAATATTTATAGTACATAATAATATATAAATCAAACAAAATAAATTGATACAACTAAGGGCTGATACTTATTATGAAGCATAATTCTTTATAACTAAAATGCACAACTTACAATATAGATATTTTCTTACTAATTGAAAAAGCAAAATAAACCATAATAAATAAATAAATAAACAATATATGTCTGTATATTTTCTGTTATTATATTAGACTATTTAATACATTTTCTTAAATATGTGTTAAAAATTTTGACTATAACTAAATTGGTTGATATATATACAAGAACATATTTAGAATACATATTTTATATAACACCAAATGAGCATATATATTGCACACAAACTGCTTAGGGCTTGTACAATTTAGTAGAAAATATAAAAAATATATGTTACAAATTATACCAAATAAAAAAATAAAACAAAAAAAACTTCAAACCTTGAACGGTTAATTTTGGACCATCCGGCATTTTTTCAAAATCTGCGAGTTCCTAAAAACTCAATTTGATTCATAATTTGGGTAAAATAATGTTTTAATTGCAATATGTAGGTGATCTTACTTGAATCATTTCGGCGACTGCATTCATATCGTCTTTTGTGGAAGGACGTATAGTCAGTTCTAAATCGGTATATTTCCTATCCATGGTTTGAGAAATAATGTTATAGAATCTTGAATTCCGTAAATTTTATAATTTGCATAGCTATTCAAGATCAAATAAAATTGCCACTCATGTCAATTGTCAACCCATTATGAATGAAGTCAAGTCATTAATAGACAGACGTCAATACTCAATCGTCTGAAGAGTTACGACATTTCAAGATTGTAATGTTCATTGTTCAGTGTTCACTGATCGACGTTCTTTTTCAGATTAATATTGTACTCTATGGTGCCTTGTTTAAACCTTAGTGGTTAAATGAAAGATCAAATACCTATAAATCTTTTGAAAATGAATATACAAAATATTTTGGTTTATTTTAACACCTAAAATAAATACTCATATATTCAGAAATATCTTTAATATTAAATTATCAGTTATAAATATTACATATTGGTTCATAAATATTACATATTGGTTCATAAATATTACATATTGGTTCATAAATATTGTCATTTAAAATTGTAGAAGTCAGTAAAATTTAGTAGGGATAAATTAATTATACTCGCAACATTTCCATAAGAAAATTTATAAAAACAAACAGACTTCAGTTAATATGTTCATACTTCATAGCGATTGTACACTATATCAGTAGAAAAATATTACAATTAATATTAGTACACTAAAGTGAGACATAATATTAGAAGATAATAACACGCTTGTTTGTATTTACACAAGTAGACTATTAATGACTGATAAAATAATAACATAGTATAACTAGCTTGTTACAATATAAAAACAAAAATAAAGTTATTTACTTCTTATAACATAGTCTTACATTATAACAATCTTATTAATTTAATGAGCCTCTGCGGAATCCACTCATTTTTTTCATTTGTCTACTAAAAACCTTAGCCGTCCATAATAAAAATCTTTTAATGTTGCGTCCTATTAACACCAATTAATTCACGATAGTTTACAGAAGTTCCATAAATTTGCCATGAATATGTCTTTTACCAAGGCTGAATTTGACAGTTCAGGTGTGTGTGTGTGCCCGTTTGCGTGCGGTCAGTGGGAGTAGTCCGCGCGCAGACCGAATTCCGCGACGTACGCGCCCGCCCACGAAGCGCTCACCTCGCCGGGACTCGCTGACGAAACAAACGCATTACCATAAATCATTAATAAAAAAGCCAGATACATTTTGAAAACAAAACTTACAAATCTGCGAAGCGAGCTTGTCGGCCGTCCTCGTTTCCGGGCCACGAACTTTAGTATCTCCATCTGGCGAGCGACGTGGACAACATTAGATCGAGACTGACTTTGAGCCCGGTACGTGCGTGTGCATTTGTGTGAGTGCATACCGAGCGGGGTGTCGCGGCGCTGCGCCTGAGCTTTGAGCAACTTGCTCATAGTGTTGCGCGGTGTAGGCGCGGGGCGCTCCAGCGCGCGGCCGTGAGCCGCGCCCGCATGTCGCTCCAGCATGTACCGCCGCTCGAAGCGCTCCGGACAGAACGAGCAGCGGAACAGTCGCCGTCGCACCCCGGCCCCCGCGCCCGTAGCAGCTCCGCCCGCGGTCACCGTCCCGCCCGCCCCCGGCGCCGGCCCACCCGTCGCACCCTCCGCATGCGAGCGCGCGTGCGCCACCAAGTTGTACCGCTCGGAGAAGCGCTTGCCACACACGGGACACTCGTGGCGCTTCTCGCCGGAGTGCACGCGCTTGTGACGCTTAAGGTGCGATCGCGTCATAAGCGCGAGCCCGCACACATCGCACGCATGCGGCTTTACGCCCGAGTGTGACAGCTTGTGCATCTTGAACGACGACGTGTGGATGAAGGACTTGCCGCACAGGTCGCACTGGAGATACGAACGCGTCTTTTATTGCACACAATAAAAAATATGATGAAAGATAATGAAATATCCTAATAATTACCTGATAATTTAATTTGCCGGTATGGATATTATTATGCCTCTGCAGGGCGCCCTTAGATGGAAATAATTTATTGCATTCTTCGCACTTCCAATCGCTAATACCTGCAATATTCATAAATTTATGATTTTGTACACTTGTTCTGATCGACTTGTCGATGTGTAATTGGCGACATACCAGTGTATCTGTGTACCCTTATGTATGGTGATGTGCTTGGTGCTGATTATCTCTGTGTGTATCCCTATGTACGGCAACGACGTACCTATGTATGTATGCGTATTCTTGTGTACGACGACGTGATTGATCGTCGGTGTGCGTACCCTTGTGTGTAACGACGTGATTGAGTATGTGTGTGTACCCGTATGTATGGCGACGTGCTTGTGTTTCTGTGTGCTTACCCTAGTCTTTGACGACTTGCCTGTGTATGTGTAAGTACCCTTTATATGTCGACCTGCCTGTTAGTCAGTGTGCGTACCCTTGTGTTTAACGACATGCCTGTTTATTTATGTCCATACCCTTGTGCATGGCGACGTGTATGTCGCAGGCCCGCTTGTGCTTGTAGTGCGCGCCGCACACCTCGCAGATGTAGGGTGGCTTGGAATCGTCATGCTTCAATTTGTGGTGTTCCAGACGCACTGTCAGACATAATGGCGTAATAACTTTATGTGTGTATGTATCTATTGTAATGTACTTCATATTCGATTAATAAAACAATCACCTAGAGAGGTATATTTAGCGTTGCACTGATCGCACTGGTGCAGCACTTTGGGATCCTTCTTCTTCTTGATAGTACTTTTATTAAGTTTTCTCTTGCCTCTTCCTCGTAACGTCTTGCCGTTCGTGATCTCGTCGGGTGCGTAGTTGGAGCTGTCGTCGTCATCCTCAAACCCATCCACCTCAATTTTTAATTCCGTATCCAACTCATTAAATGATGGTGATTGCGATCTGAAATTTGAATGAAAATATGATACAACTTTTTGGTTAAAGTAGTTACAAAAAGATATCGAAAATGGTGATAATGTTTTATAGTAATGCTTAAAAATAATAAGTTTCATAGTATCACAAGTCACCTGTCAGGCGACTCCTCCTTCTTGACTTGTTCGACGCTGACGGTGGTAGTGAGTGTGTGCGCAAGCAGCACGTGCGTGGCGCCAGCCAGGTGGCCGCCCGCTGCACCGCGCGCTGGACACTCCGCGCATTGCCAACTGGGGAGAGGAGGCAGAAATTAACTAAAATACGGCATAATAAAAAATATTCTTTATCAATTATATAATTTATATATATACACCCGCTTGCACCCCCACTTGCCTCCCTTATCGCCAAAGAACCATCTCTTCCAGACAACCAATTATTTTAAGAAATAGACAAACAGGAGATGCAGTGTGGGTGTTGTTTGCAAAGTAAGAAACGAAGAAACAAAAAGAAAGCATTGTATACAATATATACAGACATACACATATATCAAAATATACATATATAATATGCTTATAAACATACAATACAAATACAAAGAAATAAAAATAAAGATGACAAACACTATAAATTTAAAAAGTGAACTTTAAGGCAGTGTTTAAATGAATCCCATAACTGTGCGTATTTAATATTAAAAGGGAGATCATTCCAGTTGTATGGTATGCACAGTGAAGGAATCTAGAGTAAAATGAGGACGAATAGGAAGTAACTTTGAGGATAAGGTTTTCATAGGAATGGAGAGAATGGTTATGAGAGCTATTCAAAACATTATTTCAATTAGGACCGAGTGGAAGAGTTGAGCAGTGGACAGTATAGAAGGCTTAGCATATTAATATTCCTACGGGAACTAATCAGAAGCCACTTCAGTTTTGCAGTTGTTGATGTAAGAAAATTTTGCTATATACCCAGAACACCCTTCCTAAGTACATGGGGATAAATATACATAAACATAGAAAAACAGATGTTTTATAACAGTAAAGTATTTTTTCCAAAATATTAAACTTAAAATATGTTTCACATTTTAAGTTTATAATTCTATGCATTTGGTATAAGTTTGTTCAAAGTCATAATTTCTGTCAAAAATAGTTAGGGAGAATGCAGTTTTTTAATTTTTATTATAAGCAAAGAAAATTTATTAAAAAAAAGAATCTAACGAACTACTAGTTCTCTAAATTCCATTATAAAATATAAAACAATGTAGGAAAGTCAAGTAACCCCTGAAAGAGTTTTGGCATTTCCCATATGAGTAATCCTTTCTATTAACTCAAAATCACTTTTACTTCCTTACATTTTTAGTATGTGTTACAGTTATTAGTAAGTTTACTTCTTTCTTGCTTAAATATCAACAACCAAAGTCTAATTTTCTAATCATAGAATGTTTAAATCTAACTACATATATATATAAAACAATGAAAAAGTATATATCACTTAATTATAATACTCTCTCATGAGGTCGAGACAATATTCATCAGCAACAAAGCAACTGCCATATTGTGTCAATTAATCATTTTAAAACTTTTGATTATAATGCACAGGCTCAATAAATATTTGTGTTAATTAGCAGGTCATGTCACTGTTTAAAAAAAAAACAAAGCATCCATGAAGCATTGCATTTGTGGTTTTAAATGTAATAACTACAGAACTTTGTATGTGTATGTATGTCAAAAGTAAAATAAAGGATTTTATAATATCTCTCCAATCTATACTAATATATCACACTCAAAATTCACATTATGACATGTAAACAGTGACAACATTTAAAAATGTGAGTTGTTATATAGTATATCTTGTTATTACTATTTGCCTATAAAATAGTATATTTTCATTAATAGTATTATACAGTTAGTATTATGACAGGATTTTGAGTTACTTTCCAAATAAACTACCTCTCATCATCCTTGATGCTAATTTTGCGTTTGATGTCTATTGTAGATTTCTTTCTTCTCTTATCAACTTTGCGATGTCTCTTTTTCTTAGTAAGAGCCAGTGGTTCATCCTCAGAATCATTATCATTATCTGCAATTGACTCTAAACATTCATTTTTAATAGATTCGAGGCTGACGTCGTCTCGAGATGAACTATCAAACAGTGGATTTTTATTAATAATTGATTGAAATTCCTCTCTTAGTTTTATATACTCGGTCTCTGCTTGTTCTAAAACATTAACTAGATTGAGGCACGTTTTGCAAACAAATTTGGGATTGATTGTTGACTTGGTTAAGTCGGAATTCGTGAATTTGCACAGGAAGTCGTTAAGCGACGTCCCGGACTTGGTGTTGGCGGTGCTGAGGTCACAGTTTTCACCACTCCGGCCCAGGCACACGAGGCACTCGACAACTTCTTGCTTAACGACTACCTCCGCTTCCAATTTAACACCCAGTTGTTCATTATCCTTTAACAAATTTTGTTTTTCATCTGTTTTGCAATTCACAACAGTGACTTCGGTCATTTTGTATTTTCAAATTAACTCTGTTCAAAAGATTCATTACATACAACAATATATGTAAAATGCTCTCATTACAAATTTTTATTCAGTTTTCATATAAAAAGAACAAAAACAAAAAATAGCGACTTGAGTGGTTTGACAGTTCAATGACATAAATATTTTTAATGACATAATTTCAAACATAAGAACACAAGTTTTTACCTTACAGCCTGTTTATATAAAAGATATTTGTAAAAAACCTTAAATTCATCCTTTTTAAATTGTTTATTTAAGTGACTATGAAATTATTTATTATCACATATAAATATATTTACACACATGCATATTTCCCAAAAAAATATTTTTCACTTAATAGTTAATTAAGTAAACTATACTATATTAACTGAAGTATTTTACGGTCGATCATCGATGGGACATTATCATGGTACATATTTGTAAAAGCTGTTAGCAGTGTAATATGTATAACGCTACCCGCTGTTAGCAGTTAGACGGTAGTATACTGTATACTGTATAGTAGTTAGTACTCTGTGTTAGACGTTTCACGGTTTCACGTTAGTATACGCTAGCGTCTGTTGACGGTAAGATGGACGTGTCTTATATTGTGCGACAGTGTTATCTTCTGTATTCTCGTTTTATTTTCGCGGCAGTTTGAATGTTTACTACTTCTAAGACGACTGTGTATATTTTTTTATCGTTTTGTGCATAGGTTAAATACATTGTATCTTTTGTGTTTTGTTTATATACTTTTTGTGGATTTGATATAGAGAGATTAAAAATAAGGTACGTAATATTAAGGAAACAATAATATAACAATAATAACATTAAAATATTTTGAGACACCATTCAATGAATGTATCTTCTTAACAATATAATAATAATGTTGGTCAGGAAAAAAGTTCCCACGTAATAAATAAAAAATATTGGTATTAACTCATGTAGTCTCTTGTTTTTCAAATAACATAAAGCACCAGACAATGCTAGTACTTCACCTGTGTCGCTACAATACGCAAGAGATCGCTGTTTACGGTCGGGTGCAGATCGCTGAGCGTCATTCTTGAAGATATTGCAAAAGCTTACTTCATCCACTATCTGATTCACCACAAACAGTGACCCGCTGTACTAAACAGTTTAACTGTATAAAACTTTTTGAATCGACATTAATTAGCGTGTACTTAAATTTGAATTATTAAATAGACCGTACCTCGGCACTTCTGAAGAAGAGGACTCTGTGCAAATGTCTGAATTGAGTAAACATAATATTATAGTTCAACAATTTGCTTCCTTGAAAGTTGTTCCATCATCTGTGGCACTCGCTCTGAGCAGCGTGATGGAGATCGCATGGTGTAGTAGACGCGTATAGCGTGACGCCACAACGGGCGGCCCCACTTACTAACATGGGGAGCAATTGATATGTAAATAAATTTTGGTTTATTTTCCATAAAAAATATTAATAAGTATATGTTATTAATAATATATATATATATATATATATATATATATATATATATATATATATATATAAGTATAGATCATATTGATAAGATCAAAATCATATTGTTATGATCTTTTAGGAGTATTAAACATATCTATAGCTTGGCAAGTGGTCTTAAATAAAATTCAAGAGCACAGGTCATGGTATGTGAGCATGGCGGAGTTCCCTTAAGAGAGGAAGTGCCACCTGTCTTGACCCGTCATTGCGCATGAGTGCTCCATAGCCTCCATAGGGCTACGAGGGGTCGGCGAGGGGGGCGCACACGGTCTCGTCACGGATGCGCCGACATGAGCCGGGAACATTTTTATTTATTTATTATTTACCAAAACCGTTAAAAAAGTTTTAAAACAATGAGCACCTTCTAACAAAATCATGACGATAAACGTTTTGAAACTCATAATGTAGTTTATAAAACTTCAAACTTAACTAAATGCTTTACCAGGCGAGAGCTGACAGCCTTACACCCTTACACCCTAAGTCGAAGCTAAGAAAAACGCATATTCTAAGCACAAGTGCGCGTGTATGCTGGCGGTACTGTGTTTGTCTGTTGGTGGCCGCGTTGCTCGCTCCGCCGCGCTGTCAACTCGCTCGGAACACACCAACTGTTATATGCACCGTATGACGATACACCTGCCTATCTGACAAGGAATACTATATATATATCATAACTTTTGATGAAGATCCTTAAATTCTACTAGAATATTGGATATATTGAAGCTAACGACGATATTGATTCTATCATTGTCGGAGTGTCCATATAGCCGAGGTGGTCTTTGTCAGCGGTACTGTAGTATGTGCAAGGCCTGATACAGCCTGTACATGTCGGATGACTTACATACAAAATTCTTATACACTTAAAGAGAAATTAAGAGGAAAAATGTAAATAAAAGTGGTTGGACCTTCTGTAGAACTTATCATTTTGTATAATTTATTGAAACAGAACTAAAGCGCTCACATATATTGATGGTAGTAAATATTGAGCTTGATTAGCACCACTCTAGATTCAAATATTGTTTATAAGTAAATAGGAGTACATAAAAAAATTGAAAAGCTGTATTTTTTTATACAAATTTTAATGTGTGTTAAAAATTATTGTTCGGTCAAGATTGATAATTATTTTCAAAGGTATTTTTAAAGTGATATTAATCTAAACAAAATCAATTGAAGGAGTTTGTCGTGGTTTTTAAGTTGGGTATCTCTAAGTTATTTTGGCAAAATTCTGTTACGTCTTTTAACGATGATAGCTTTTTCTGATAAGCAATATTTGACCATGTTTGATGAGGGAAATAGCTGATTAGATTTTGGAGTCCATCTAAATCGTTCAAAAGATATATACATTTAAATTTATATAAATATAGAATGAAAAATAAACCAATACGGGCAGGGATTCGAACCCGCGACTACTGGGAAACCGTAGTCCCAGTAGTCGCGGGTTCGAACCTTGCCCGTATCGGTTTATATTTCATTCTATATTTATATAAATTTAAATAAGCTTAACAGGACTATACATGTTTATAGATATTTTCAGATATATAAATTTGCTTACAACTTTTATTTTCAGATTTACTCTAAATTTAATTGATTGATTTGATTCAGGTAAAAAAAAATATATGTTAAGTAAATATTTTTTAAACTTTTGCGACTCCTCGTTAAAAAGAAAAGTTATTAATGGGTAACGCACACACACAGTGACATTATCATAAAAATAATCAGCAGAATAATGTTGGACCTCATAACGTCGCGATCGATAAAAATATTTTTCGGAAATATAACTATATTTTATAACTTCCCAAATGTGGACAAAGTTCAAGTAAACAACTTGCAAAAACATTATGGACAGCCTCCGTACCTAAGTCTGATCTCGGTTTCCGTCATATATAAGTACAACATTGCCAGTATTTGGAAAATGAAAATACCACCAGGGATCACCGAAAGAAACTTGAAACTTACTTCATCCAATCACGAAGAAAAATCTGATTTTTATATTTAATTATTATTAATTATTATTTTTTGGTTACAATGAATCTAGAGGTCGAGTTGAAATTAAGTGTGCCAAGATGATACCAGGAGACATGTAGTCTCAAGGTCAGCCGTGAATTAGGCAGAAGATCAGTAACAATGACTTACATGAACCACACCGAAGAAAGCGAAATCGGCGCTCTAATTTTGATATTTTTTTCCGCTTTCTAAATCCGCCTCGTCCGTGAAACTTAGGATGGAGATGAGATGATATACTTTAAATGAATGAACAATACTCAGTCATTACTCATCGGTGACATTCAAAGAAAATAGCCTTTAAAAAAAATATTTGCAGCGCTAAAAATATCTACTTAGTTAGGAATAAAACTGGTAAAAAAATACAATATTTAGAGTTATTGGATAAAAACTCTGAAATATGTGAAGTAAAGTTTGGTATTTAAAAAATATCTGAGTACTACTAAACTATTATATAATGAAATACAAAGAATTTCATTTATATGAGCCCCGGCATCGGCTAGTACTACTTTAAGACTTGTTAGATACAAAGACGTGTCTGCTTTAGATTCAGTACATTGTTTTATTACATTTTTTTTAATAATCAAAATTAGTATATAATAATCAAATTATCACCATTGAGACTTTAGGTTCCTTTAGTACAAGTTTTACTAAATTCATTATTTTATACATAATTTTTTCATCGTTGATAATGTCTATTATTCTTAGAATCATAAAAACCGTCAAGTATGCCGTGCGCTGCGAAATATCACTTAACAATTGCAATAGGCCTTTGAATCAATTCATTTGTAATTCTAGGTTAATCTTACTTACATAAAAATGCATTAAAATTTTTACGATTTTTCAACATCGGCAAATTTTGGGGGAAATAATGACCGTAAAGAAAAAAAAATCATCGAAATATACCTACAAGATTTTAAAAAGGTTACTGCCCTAATACTTAAGATCTTCCTACAACTTGTCGACAGGCAGAAGTCCATCAGCAGTAGATAGAGATACTGAGCGTGAGGCGGCAGACGGCATGCTGGCGCGGTAGCAGCATGGCTGCGCTGCTGTGGGTCGTGCTGGCGCTGGCGGCCGCCGGCGCCGTGCTGCCGCAAGGTACGAGACACAACATTCACATTATATATTTTTAATCCACACCATATATATTTATAAATTCTTATTAGGAACACGGAAAACAAAAACACTTGTTAACAGTTGTTTGTGATAGACATACATTGCATAAAATTTTACTCAGCACATCTAATGTGTGAATTATTAACTATTCATGAAAATGGACTTTATATACTAATTGCACATCGGGAACAGCTTTACATCAGCACTCTATCAAGTCCTTAAAATGGCAAATTATTTCAAGTGTTGCAACATTTATAATGAAAATGTTTTTAAATCAAAATATAAAAAACCTCTGGAGTTCAACAATTTTGTGTGTGTAAACACTCAACACCTGACATCAGTGTTATTACCTAATACTTTATTTTAATTACTAACACATTATAATGTCAGGGTTTAATAATTATTCTGAAAGTACTTTAATGTTTCAATAACATTTAAGGACATATATTGTATCTGATATGATATATACAAATAGACATATGATATATTTATAAAATATACATACATAAAATATAACTGTATATAAATCTACATAGCCTACAATCTACGAATATTATAATTTCTATGCAAACAAAAATGAAAAAAAACATTGCCGTTCTAATAATTACGTATTATTAAATGTACACTTAACATACTAAGTTCAAAACTCAAATTCATTGACCTGTTAGCTTGCACGTGAAGCCAAGCAAGGATTAACAATCATGTAGCTCAGAGAAATTAACTATAAAAACATAAATAAACATTTTTACAAGAAATATTAATAGTTATCAATATATATTACGTTCAATGGTCAGTTTTACATAGTGTTTGATAAAATATATATAATTACCTACAAAAAGTTGGTCAACCTACAAAAACAAAGCATTTTAAAGAATGGGGAAGTAACATGAATCACGGTAGTGTAGGGTCGTGCGCCCCGCAGGGTGGTGGCGGGTGATAGCGGGTGGTAGGTGGTAGCGGGGACAGCAGGGTGGACGGCGGCCGTTCACTCCGCACCAACGAGGTCACTTCTCGACACATTTCAATGTCGAAATACTGGACGTTTTGTTTGTCTTACAAAATTTGTTGAATTTAACATTTTGATACCTTTGATTGAAGGATAGTATCAATAAATAATAACTGTTTAATTTTGAAATCCAAAGTAACTAAACAATTTCACAGACAGTGCCATTCGCCCCGCTTCAGTCTTCACCAACAAATCCTCGCATAAGTGTATTAAAGAAACTAGCTATAACCCCCCCTCCCCCCTTTAGCTATTATTGTTTGTATCAACAATCACTTATTCTTATAAAACAATGCGTTACAATCAACCTCTACTATCTTGTTTTAATACCTATGATAATTGGCACATACCTACCAAGGGCTTTTCCGTTCTAACTTCCAATTTTAAAAAAAGGATTATTTAAAAAAAATAAAATAAAACCGAAGGAAACTTATGAAAAAAAATTATCGTTTAAATAACTTCTAATACCATTGTAAAAGAACAAATATAAAGAAATCGTTAATAAACGTCTTTCTATGGCACCTTGGTCAGGAGTGCATTATGCGGACGTTGTTCTATATTCAGCGAAACACACTTCAAATACTGCATTATCCTACTTATAAAACATTTAATATGACAGTTATTTATTATAACAACGTAATATTTCAGTAAGTTTTGTTATTGATTAAAATGTTAATAAAGTATCTGTTCGATTTTCGAAAAGAAGTCTAATAGATGTCACCACTGTCCCGATAATGATGATCACATATACAATGTTTAATTCATCGAGACGAGCGGTACGGGAGCTCAATTGATAGAGCGACGGAACGGTTAACAAAAGGTCGCGCGTTTGAATTCCTGTCCGTATCGGTGTATATTTCAGTTTATATTAACATCGCTATACATGTTTAATATTATTAAACAAGTTTTCCGTTCATTATATAATGTATTGCGTATTTATGAATATGGCTGGTAACGGTCAAAATAAAAGCATAGCTGTATAAATTAGGATTCAATATCCATCAATCGGCATTGAGTGTTTTTTCAGTCTAGGTATAATCATGTAGTAAATTATATTATTTCGGATGTAATGAGTTTATCGATTCATTAATATTTGTTCGTTTGTTGAAACTTCCATTATTACGCCGCAGGTAGTTTGAAATGTTTTCAATGATATTTGTCATCGGTAGTTGGGTAGTTGATCGGTCAACTCCGGCTATTGTTAACTGTAGTAGCGGGTTGTAGGCCACCGCTTCCTTTGCTCAGAGGCTATAAAATCCGGGGCTGATTTCCAAATATTAAATTGTTATGTCTAGCATAATTATATATTCATAATGTCTAAACCTGTGTTATTAATTATGGTTGTTATAAAATGTATCGTACGTGAAAATTCTCACATTGAAAACATTTGGATTTGATTATACACTTGAGATTATTATTAAATTACATATGAATAAAACTATTATTCTTAATAGTTATCACTTCTTAAGATGACTGATAATAATAATGACAAAGTGATTATCAAGACGCATCGGTGGCTCATT
The DNA here is from genome assembly GCA_959347405.1 of Napeogenes sylphis. NCBI lineage: Eukaryota > Metazoa > Arthropoda > Insecta > Lepidoptera > Nymphalidae > Napeogenes > Napeogenes sylphis. The sequence continues at coordinate 28,114,143 of OY365776.1, forward strand.
GTTCTTAGATGTATCCGACAACTATTTACCAGCTTTAGGAATAGGTACTTATTATTACACTATACAAACTGTAAAGAATATAATATTTATTTCTTGTGTAAATCATAATTTAATAGAATTTAATATATCATTATAAGCATATCGGTACAGTTAAGTTAAAATTTTATTTAAAAGTATAATTTTCCGGGTATTAAGTTTTCGGTGTGATAATTTGATTTCTATTTTTCGTATAATTTGCTGTTTCAACGGCATGAATAATAAGATTCTTCCGTTGTTCGATCGTAAAAATTAGAAAGGTATGTCAACAGATTGTTTTTTCGCAATATTGTTTCAGACAATACCAATAATTATAAACCGTGTGACGAAAGTTCATTTATTTTCAGATTTGGTCAACTATTTAACTACGCTGTTGTGTAGCTGTCTATAACTGATTATATCGTAAATTAAAATAAATTATTAAACTACACCATTGGATACCATTACGATGAGGGAAAAGCGGACAATGTCAAGGAAGTGGTTGGGTCAGTGCGTAAAGTTACCGAGGGTGGTACCTACAGGATGTACGCTCGAGGACACGACACACGAGGCCAACGGACACCTCACGATTGATCATCGACGATGTCTATAAGCTAGTATAGATTATAGAACTATTTATTACATCAAGACAAAAGTGTCTTACAGATATCATTGTTAAAAATTACGAAAAAAGTACTTCCCGTACCTATTTTTCTTATCAACATCAGTTTCTGTAGATATTTTGTAGTCTCTTGTTAACCTATTCATAATGTCATGGCTAAAATGCAAACATAGGTGTTATATAATTATCAATTTCTAGTTGCTTGCAAATGACTATAGTTATGCCAGTCTTTTTTGAACAAGACAATGAATGGATAGCTCTTGAGTCGTACCTTTATCACTAAAGTACTTATTTCAAGTAAAGTGAAAGTTGTGGACACTAAGACAACTTGTAATTTAAATTAAATATGTGTTTATTTGTAATAAGTATCTACGCAACGGTCTCGCCCTGTAAACTAAAAATAATAGTAAAGTTGAATATAAAATGACCGGAAGTGTGAAGGGGTATTTATCGCGATGCCGCCGCTGTCCGTTGCCCTACTTGTCTCGCGGAAACCCATGACCCATGAACCGACTAGATTAGTACTAATGCGTTGCTAGTTTTTTACCAAATAGTTTTTACTTCGCATATAAACCTTCACTGGTTGAAAAGAAACTGGTGCACAGAGAAGACAAGACATTAACATGGAAACAATATAACATTTACCTATCATTTATATAAGCTTTTGCTAAATAGACTATTATTACGACAGACATGTCCGACAGTCCGTCTCAACGACTGACACATGTAGGTACCTTAACAAATTATAGCTTCCCAATCATCAATATTAATAATTGTTTAATTTTGAGGTGCGTATGAAGGTGTGTTAAGTGCATTTGTATTTTTTGTGGCGATTTCACTTCAAGTTAGGATATATTTATACAATTATTGCCATTATTTTAATTATAAGCCTGTAAAAGTTTTGTTAGCGAAATCGATAAATCAATCAATTCAACATAATTCTAGTTGTATTTAGGTCATCAGTAACGCAACTAACATATCGTTTGTTGTGGAAGACAGATATTTTCCGAACGAAAGTAGTAAACATTTTTTTTTACATATCTATTGTCAGCGAGAGATATTGCTACTATTTACGAGCCAAGAGAGCCATTGCTATTACGGCGTTTCTAAAAAAAACATTATTACTTTCTAAGTTACTTTATAGGTGAAGTAGTTCAATATATCTTATTGTCTCTTATAAAAACATTGCCGATGTACAGGATCCCCTCAACCGCCCGCCCTGGCGGCAATAGCGCTCTCCATTCGTTCTCGGGGTGAGTACGAGGTGTACTGAGGAGACAACAACAGCCCAACAACAATAACACAGTAGAGTACTGGCTGAAGCACGATTGTTGTAAATTTTATTTTTTTTCCAGGCCAATAGTATTCTATAAGCACTTTAGTAAGAAATCGCATGTTCACTTTTAGATTCAAATCGTAGAAAACGCTGTATTATTTTTTTTGCAAGTTAATCATTATTGTAGCGTCGACAAAATAAACGTTTTGCGTGATCATAATAATATACATATTTTTGTCGGTTTCGTAATTGATCCCTTTAGCGCTTTACTATTGTCAGTAAACGTGTGAAAGAACGAATAACAGCGCTATGACTCCATAGGTCACTAGAAAGTGATGAACCACCTAAATTACTTTGGTATTATAAATCTCCTATTATTCTGTAATATTAATATCAAGCAATATAATTTAGACAATTTAGTTTTTCGAAAGTAATTTTTCTATAGTTTAATGTCAGAGCGTTAAAATTAATCTAATCTTTCAAGATAGACAAGAAATTGTGTTTTATTTTCTCTTTCGTGTCACAAATAGTTTAACAATAAAATGTTTAATATGTAATTATAAAAGATACAATTTTCTCTGAACACGCAATTCGCAGTGAACGCTTCGACGAAGACGTATGTATCAATTAACTGGCACCCAGTTCTTGTAACATTACGATTTGTTATGCTCTGGATATATATGCACTTTATAAGAGATTACCACTGGGAGATTGAGAGGTTTTAGAAGATCAGCTTAGAATGATCATAACAAAAGGGGATCAGAAAATCTTGGTAAATCCATTTCTTTTATGTGTAGGTACACGTTTTTTTGTCTATACTATGTGTAAAGTGCAATTCCAACAAGAATAGAATGAATATAATGTAATATAGAGAGATTTTGATCTCACAACAACTAATACGTAAGCTTCAAGGTACAAAGGATTCTTAGAGTTTTAAGTTAATTATGATCATAATTTACAAAAGCTTAAGTCGTAAGTAAGTATGTAGATTTAACCATTGTTGTATTATTATTTGTCACGCCTCCGTCATGTCACATGGCATTGTCTTTGCAGAATTTGAAAATTCCCATCATTATTATATTTTGAAGATAATTTCATAATACCTTTAATTACTTCCTTACTGGTATAAACTCCAAGTCCAGGTAATTAAAAGGCTAATGAAGTTAATAATTTAATATGCTAATAACACTAACTTTCTAATTTATAGTAAATGATTAAAGAAACGGTTTTTTTTTCTAAAAAATCTTGTTTCTTATATTAGTATAAGGAGTCAAAGGAAAAATTCAATCAAAGTATTATACAAAGCACCAGATAGCAGCTGTACCTACTGAAGTTTGGTTAGATATTGATCATGGAGTACATAAATATAAATAAATAAATAAAATATTGAGTAAGTATTGATGTCATACGTAAATCTGTCAGTTATTTTTATATTTGTGTGGAAGGTCTTTAGTCCAGATACATTAGTGTCGGACAGTGACCTGCTTCGATGTCATTTTCTTTATGAAATCATGGTTCAAACCATTCATATACCAATTAAGTTGATTTATATCGTGACTCGAGCATATCGGCTACGGCATTAATAACTCTTTGGTCTTGCTCCACATTTTTATGTCTCCTCGATTTACCGATTAATTACCACATGACAGACATTTATTATTAATAGTTAGATTGTTGCATTTTCACTTTTATATATATTGCAAGCAATTAATCAATTTCATGGGCACATGCGTTCAATAATTTCGTTTTTGTGAAGCTTTCCTCTAAAATTTCAGCTATCCAGGATAGTCGATGTTATTTGATGAACGGTGGTGCCGTCGAGAGCTTCTTCATCGGCGAGGATACGCCGGTTGGAAGTATTATAGGTAAGAAATTAACACAAACATGACCATTGCTGATCCTTATTTGTGGAAAGATTTTGACATTAAGGTACATTATTTCACATTAAGGTACACTGAGCGTGAACGGCGATCCCGGCGAGTCCAGCGGGGACATTACCCTGCGCGTGCAGGAGAAAAACGCGGCCGTCGCCCTCGCGCCGGGCTCCAAGAACGTCACGCTAACGCGGGCGCTGGACCGCGAGGAGCGCCTGGGGCCGGCGGGGGCCTACGTCAACGTGCGGTGTGACCGGCGACGCAGCGCAGACCCGGTCAGTGATCATACATATAGGACAGGCTTTCGCCTGCGGATTACAAAATATCAAAAAATTAAAAAAAAAAAAAAAAAAAAAAAAAAAACAAAAAATATAAAAAATAAAATAAAAATAACAATAAAGACATTTAATATAATAGGATCGAGATGATTATTCTACAGAATCACGGATATCATTGAACCGAACTGGATGCTCCATGGATGGATGGATGCAGTCTAATCTTTACTATTTCATATAATATATATAATATGACATTGTGTGTGCTCAGAGTTTCGTGATCCCAGTGTCGGTGCGCGTATGGGACGTCAACGACAACGCGCCGGTGTGGTCGGGTGCGCCGTACAGGGCGCGCGTGTCGGAGCTGGCGGCCGTGGGGGCGCGCGTGCTGGCCGCGCCCGCCACCGACCCCGACCAGCCCGGCCCCCATGCCACCGTGCACTACAGCGTGCTGCCTGGACCGGCTTCGGTGAGCACACACGCAGATAGACACACATATATACGCACACATAAACATATCTACACATAAGTGTACACGGTACGCATTCTTGATTCACGATCGGACGTCGTACATATGGGACAATAAATATATTTTTTTATAATTTTTACTCAAAACATGACACCTCGTCAATTTATACCTTACAGGAGTACGTGGGCTTCGCAAACGAGCTGGACAGTACTGTGGTCATCAAGAAACCTCTAGACTACGAGACCCTGCGCAACTTCACGGTGGTACTAAGGGCGCAGGACGGGGGCTCCCCGCCGCTGTACAACGACACCACACTCTCCGTGGAGGTGCTGGACGCGGATGACCAGAACCCCAAGTTCACGTACGAGCATTACAGCGCCGTGGTACCTGAAGACGCACAGGAGGTAAGCGAGTCGAGTACCGATGTTACGAAAGGTCCCTAGACCGAAAAAATATACCGAAGCTCACATATCGCTCCATATACTATTAAAGGGAACCATATTGGAGACGTTCCCGGGCCCCATCTCCGCGCGGGACCAGGACGAGGGTCTGTCGTCGTCGGTGCGCTACAGCGTGCGGGGCGCGGCGCCCGTGATGCTGCACGCCGACACCGCCGCGCTGTCCGCCGCACGCCGCCTGCCCGCACTGGCGCTGCCGGTCACCGTCGTCATACAGGTGCTAAGTCTGACGTAACATATCACTAGCCGACTCGAAAAGTCAATAACCGTGTTTTTTTTTAATAGTCATACATACATAGCACTAATTATGAAACGTCAGTCTCCAGTTTCCACATTCCGAAAGGATAGTTAGGACAGATAGGACTCACAGTCGCGATCGATTGATATGCTAGAACAGATTAGAATTCGATTAAAGCTTGGTACCGAGAAGAACATTAGAATAACAAATCTCGCCACTAGTAGTTCCTTGATGTTCTCACATTTACAAGCATAAATATAACTAATAAGAATTCTAATACAAGATTTGAATCATTTAAAGTAACAATATATATATGACTTATAAATTATAATAGAACTAAGAACGTGAACAACTTACACAAAACCTTAGCAACATTCGCAGATTATGAGTTATAACGTGTTTATTTTATATTTATATTATAAACTTTTTACATTAAATTATTATTATCCTCTTTAAACACAGCTTTAAGGGACTCCCGAGTAATCATATTATATAACTCGAATTGTTCTCATTTCTAAAATAAAAATAGATTCTACGTTTTCAGACCCCAAAACACAATACCGTGAGACATAATACTATAATAGTATGCAGAATAATCCTAGCTATGGTGATAAATAGCTATCTTAATTTTTCTAGTATGTTTATATGAGCGCCCAGTTGCAATTTTGAATCTACATATGTAGACGGTCTCATTAATTGTCTTAATTACGTAGTCATCGAGAATAAAATTTTGGTGTATTCAGTGGACAATGAGTGTAGAAAAATTGTCAAATTTTGTTTTGTTATTATTAAACCAACGTTTATTCGCCACTACCATACGAAAAGAACCACAAAGCTTTAAAAGGTCCGTGTCTTTGTTGTCTATTTTAAAAATAAACAAGATATCTCGTTATCGGATACAAATCGTTAATATAAAAAAAGAACAAAAGATGGCCAAGAATTGACCCTTGAAGAACACCAATTCTAATTAAAATACACGTAAGAAACTACAGGCTTACTTTCTGAAGCTTATTGGATTTGATTCGTCGATGATGTTGATCGATGATTGTCGAGAATCGATTTGATGAGGTCGTATTTAATAGGTTAAACAAAGTATCACATTACTGTTAGTGCAAATTGACGACACCCGTTTTGGTCGTCGATTTCTCGAAAGGTATTCCTTTAGAGAAATCGATGAATAAACCTAGAAATAGGAACTGTTCACTATTTACCGATGCGAGACGATATCTTCGGTTGATCGATCCGTTGTATTATCCATAACATCTCACCCGTGTCGTCCGTGTCCCGTCTCTCAGGCGACGCAGACGGACAACCCCGACCGCTACGCGCTGGCGACGCTGTCCCTGTCCCGCGCGGCCGCGGCGCGCTTCCCGAGGACGCAGTACAGCGCACGACTGCCAGAGGACAGCGCGCCGGGACGAGTGCTGCTGGCGCTGCCCGCTGGGGACGGACCTGCCGTGAGGACACTACATACTATCTATGCGGACGACTCACGCTTGATCCAATGTTATATCCAGATTGTTTTCATTGAGTACAGATGGTTTCTAAGTCATACTTTGGATATCTCCGATGTTACGATAGCGATGGCTCCAAATAAAAGAAACGCCTCGAAAGAGAATATTTGAGAGTTCCGAGAGTGAACATTATATTTCTAATATGAATATTCCGTCTGTCTCAGGGACCCCTGCAGTACTACGTGTCGGACCGTAGCTTCTTGAAGCAGTTCGCCATCAACGGCGCGGGGGAGGTCATACTAAGACATCCTCTGGACAGGGACGTCAAGGAGTACAGCTACCAGGTCATGGTCACCGACGGACGGACGGTGAGCGAGCTCCGGCCACCGAACCGATGAACGATCGTATTTCGTAATATTTAATTACATTCTCCTCCGCCTCCGACTGCAGAACGACACGGCGCGCATCAACATCACGGTGGAGGCCGTCAACGAGTGGGAGCCGCGCTTCAAGCACCCGCAGTACTCGTTCCTGCTGAGCGAGGCGCCCGGGGAGCGCGCCGTGCGGGTCGGCCGCCTCGACGTACACGACGGAGACACCGAGGACACCGTCGCCATACACCTGTCCGGACCAGACGCTGAGTGAGTCACCCACGAGACGGCTGTGCACATATGTCATAAAAATATTGCAGGGCCTGATTTCATGAGTAATCGTCCAAACTTTCTCAACAATTCTGTTGGCTGCGTTCCTTCCCAGCGTGATGTCGGTGAACGAGCGCGGCGAGGTGTTCGTGTCTCGCGCCGCGCTGCTGGCACCGGACGCGCCCGCTCTGCACGTGGTGGCCACCGCCGTCGACTCCGGCACGCCGCCGCGACAGGTGACGTACGCACACACTTACACACACACACCTGCTAAAGTGCAGAGATGTAAGAGTAGATTTTCGCCTATAGACGTCGGTCCCACTGTCGGTGCGCGTGGCGGAGGCAGCGCGGGCGGGCGCGGGAGGCGCGGTTGGTGCGGAGGGAGGCGCGGGGGTCAAGGCGGGCGCGCTGGCGGGTGCGGGTGCACTCGTGGCGCTCATCGTGACGGTGCTGCTACTGTATCTGCACAAAGTCAGGTGCCCATAACTCATTTCTATTCGAGACGCTTTCCAACGAAAGTTCACGAAACTCGGCACGAGAGACCGATCAAGACCCGAGCTCATCCATAAGCCGTTTCCATTACGAGAACGAGTGCTTAGTGTAACTTTAAAAACTTTTATTCGTGTATGCTCATAATTTTATTTTGTTTTAGACGGAAACGTCAGGTCAAAGATAAAAGTGCGACCACAGCGTTACCGGAGAAGAGCGCGCCTCTGAGCACGTCACTGAACACCTTAGGGACCACAGGGTCCGGGGGTCGGGAGGGGTCAGGAGTCGCGGGGGTCACTTCAGCCGCGGTGGGTCCGGGCAGCCCGGCGCCGGGGGCCGGCGGAGGCTCGGGCTCGTTGCAGAGCGTGTCGGCGGGCGCCAGCAGTATACTGGCCGCCTCCACCACCAGCTTGGAGGTTCCCGACAAGCAACAAGACAAGCCGCAAGGTGAGCGGGGTGCTGTATGTTCTTGTACCCCCATGTGTATATTATATAATATATCAGAGAACATTAAACAATCGCAATCGAGAAATCCACTTTAGAAGAATGGTTTAACCTTAATCTGATATCTTACATAGGTCATGGATAGGATGTTTACGTAAAAGTGATATCATCCTTATGTAAAAACTATCTCTCATTTCATATCATAGTATAATAATATAGTAATATATAATAGTAATGACTTTCATATTACTAGTGCTAGTGATGTACATCCCCGACGTTAAAAAATATATAATAATGTTATTTATACAGACAGTGTACAAAATAATACAACTCATCCAAGTTTAAACAATCCTTTTATATTAATATAAAAATATAGAAAAATATTACGATGAATATATATCGTTTCTGTAAATTGGTAAATTTAATGTATTTAAATACCGAATACGTATAAATTTTGGGTAATTTAAATATCTATAAATTTTAATAGTTATATCAAATAAATTAAAATCAGCTCTATCAATCCCAAACACGCCAGGGCTCATAAAAACATCATTTATATTTCATAACTTTATCATTATGACCTCATGATGACATCACAGATACGTCACTACTACATTATATTGTTACGTCATAAACTTATTTAAATAAGTGTACAATTTTACGTAACGTACGACACTAATCGGTGTCAGCTAGATGGAACAATTACATAATTGTGTGTTTACTAGGTATTGTGAGTCACTCGAAGCTTAGTATATTTTATTTCGGTAATAAATATAGAAGTATATATATAGAAGGAAACTTCCGGGGAAGAAAGGAAAAAAGGAAACTTACAAGGAAATTTCTTGATCCTGAACACAAATAAAACACTTAAGTACGTATTTAACGTATGCATGCTAAAATGCCTTAAAACATTTTAAAAATACGGACACTACTCCTACCACAACATAATAGCAAAACATTAGCAACGCTTATAAGCGTAACAAAATATCAGGATATTTAAGTGATTAATTAAAAGGTCAAGACAGGGTCTAAACTCTAAAGTCACAAAAATATATCTAAAGTTTGTCTCAGTGAGCTACACATTCAACACATTCATATAACTCGAACGTTATGTTCAGGCATTTTATTTTTGTCAAAAGTACAGACTTTAAGTCATTATATTTTAATAAGAATATTAGGTAGGTAAATTTTAATAACAGCTCTCGAACCATTTTTACAAAAATAGACTTTAATATTTTAATACTTCTTAACATTTTTAATCCATTAATAATTAACTTTAACAACAACAAAATACGGTTTGTTATTGAAAACGTTAATATTTTTCGTCATCGCATCGTATGAGTCAGTTCATAACAGCAGTGTAATGTGGTACCTCAGCGCGGGTCGCTCTCATGAGTGACCACCTGCAGGGCGGCGCCGGGCGGTCGGGCGTCGCCTGGCCGCGAGACACCATCCCCGCCCGAGTCAAGACGCTCAGCTGGGGCGACGCCGACCAAGAGCGACCAGACCTCACAGTCTACTTCTGAACCCCGGCGACAGAATGAGGTCCCTCGCTGGAGCCCTACTCTTTTTAAAACTTAATATATCGTTGACTTTCTTAAGTTTATGATAAAACGATTTATTTTATCGGTTACCTACTTGTAAGCTACATGTAAAAATGTATTAAATAAGTAAGTAAAAGACATTTTAACATATTACTGCGGTTGTTAATATAATTTAAAACATTTTATTGCTCTGATTTGTTAATTGGAGAAATGTGTATAGGAATGATTACTATTAGTGATACTTAATATTATAATTGGACTATTTTACCAAATTTTTATATTGATACCTATGCTAGAACTAAATAATTTTAATAATTTTATAAAAAAACCTAGTACTATAACAACTTAATTATGATAATTACAAGACGTACAATAATTTGGACCAAAGTCAAATGAATTGTGTTATTTTATCATGCTTGAAAAAAAATATGTTAAGTTATTCATATTAACTGTGATTACTTACTACAAGTTAAATTCTTGAAGTAATCACAATTAACAGTTATTATTCCAATTCTTTCCAGTTGTTTCAGTTTACTTAAATTATATTTTTATGTATATAAAGCCCGGTTATTTTAAATTTGAATTTAGCTCACCCTCTTCACCCGTGTACCAATCTCCTAATAATTGCGTACATTTAAAGACACCAGTCTTCCAAATACGAGTTTTGACGTTATGAAAACTATGACAGTTATTAAATAGTAAAATCAAAACATAGAATTATTATATAGACTATGAATCAAAATCTATTAAAATATTTAAAATAATCTGTTAAAAAAAATGGTTAGGTATCTTTTAGTATTTAAAATGATTTATAGAATAATATTAGTTTTCGTAACGTCAAAGTTAGGACTAGGGGTACAGGAGAATGTTTTGGTTTCCGGGCACAAATGTTACGCTAATCGTACAATAATTATATTGATTGTGATAGACAGACATGTACATATTACCGATATTATGATGTAATCTACTATAATTGTTATATTTAGTTGATAAATGCGACGAAATTAAATGATTGTTATTAAAATGTTGTTATATCGTTATTTTATTTCAAGTGAAAGCTTCTGTGATAAATGTTTCGAGTGTTTGCACAAAGTTTTAAATAAAACTAGCTAAAATTTAAGTTTACTAGGAACTAAAATATATTATATTTTAGGAACTGGTTGTCGAATGACCCCTTTTCGTTACTACACAGGTCATTGGACCTTAAACAATAAAAAATTAACATCTGAAGGAATACCTATTCTATCCACTCTATAGTAAAGGCTTGCCTTTTATTTATCCAACTAAAATCTTCTTATTCTTAAGAAAAGTATCAAGATCAAAATTTGATTTATATATTTTGGGGTACCTATAAATATAAACGACTGCGCTAGAATCTAGGTGTTAAAAAGTGATTTTAATATTTAAATATATATTAGTTATATATGAGGAAAATTTGTGTCCACTAACGCCTTTCTTGACCCTGCACACAAATAAAACACGTAAGTAAAATACATATCATGCTAAAACATCTTTACTTCGGAGTTTTTAATTGTTTTTTTTTGGTCAAGAAAAGGTTTAGAGTCACAAAATATGACCTAGGTTTGTTTCTATAAGCTACATTTGAATAGTAACAGACTTATACACCTCGAACGTTATGTTCAAATATTTTACTTGGGTCAAAGTTACAGATCTCAAATCTATTACTATAGTAAGGATAGTTTATGAAATTAAGATAAGTAAATGCTCAAAAGAAAGTTAATAAAATAATTGGCTCATAAAAGCTCATCATGCATCATAACGACCCACGAAATAGTCTCAAGAGAGATAATAAAGTTACATGAATGAAATCATGTACTTATAAAGAGTGGTTTGCACTCGTTAGAGAGTAGTACGTATATTTCTTGGAGACAGTTACTAGTGACTAGTAGTGGCGCGTGCGAGGTGCGTGCCAGTCGGTGACAGTCGACGGCAGTGAGTGTACAGTCTGCGGACAACACTGAGAAAGTAGGAAAGTTCGAGTTGATACCGAGGATACGTTGCATTTAAAAAGTAAGTTTAATTATAATATTTCGTTTTATGTATTTTAAGGCTACATGTTTTGAGAATATTTTGTGCAAATATATTATGTCATATTTCTCAATATTTTTTTTTATTAACTTGAATTTTTTTTATACTTTTTATGTATTAAATTTTAACGAAGTACACAAAGATAGATAGGAATTAGAAATAATTAGGTATAGACATACATAGATAATTTCGTAATATAAAACTATAAAGCAAAAACATATTTTATTATTTTACAGGCAGACAGATAGATAGTGATAGATATATTTAATACAATTCCACCAGCCTTACTGACATTCTTTACAAAAAAAAACATTTTAAACTTTTTGATCCTTAATTCAATAATATTATGAGACGAATAAAAAAGCAACCAAATCAGAAAAAGTGAGAGTCCTGAGGAATTCCCCTCACAGGCGGATATCGTGAAGCCTCGAGGTTGTACTCGTATGTAAATACTGTGTCCACACTCCGCGCCAACTTTCTCCAGTTTACATAACACCAAGACGCCCATGACCCACGACCTCGCACTCGTGCCTTCTTGGATGACTCATCTCATGTTTACTAATAGGATGTGGAGAAATTGCAGAGATGCAGAGATAGCGGTAAAGAGATACAAGTTGTATTTTTTTGTTGTTCATCAAATCCTTATATTGGTTTGCTATTAATTAACAAGATTATTTGCACCCAGTATTCACATTGCTTAGAGAAACAGATATTGTTTTTAAAACGAAGTAGGTAACGAGCAATCATCATCAGCATCATATAGGAAATTAGTTAGATGTGGCGGAACGTTTTACAGGACCGAAGCAGACAGACCTATGTATCAAAGTCTACTTCTCAGTTCAGTTGCATTATAATTGGAAGTTATTAGCGTTGAACTCTTCGCAAGCGATGGCAAAGCGTTCCTTTTCGGAGAATTATAAATAAGAAATTTTAATAAATAGAAAAAAAAAACCATTACATCCATATTTAAGTACTCATATACTATTACGGCTTCACCCACTTAGTACAGTGATGCATGATTATAACATCCGCGTAACATCGCTGCGTGCGTTGAATGAATCAGTGATTGTGAAACAACTGCCTGGCTGTAAGTATATAAGTATAAGTAATAGACCACACGTGTTACTTTCCTTGATAGTTATTGCCTATTTGCATTAATTTGTTATGTATATGATAATTTCAAAACAAGGGTACAGTATTATTTACGTTCATTGTATTATTTACTAGCTGTTTTATGAAGTACGTAGTAGGTATTGTTCTTGAATATTGTTTGGTTAGGAAGCTGTAAATCCATCACCGATATAACTTACAGTTCAATAAGAACATTGATACTCCTTTTACTAAAATAAACATAATGACATACGGCTATAAATATTTATCAACACAACCAAATGAAAGTTGGAGATAAGTTATATCCAAAAATTCGGTCAACGTTGCGGATTAAACTTTCTTTCTTTAAAATACTGCCTATGTAGTTCCTTTCAGATGTGATTAAGTTCGATAATTGCTGGCTCAGGGTCTGTTAAATAGGATTTAAAAATATAACTACTCTTTTTATAAGACATGTTCATTACACAGCCTTACAAAAAAAACTTTTTTTGGAGCTGCCCGGTGTATATATCGATAAGGTAAGAATTAGGATCTACTATACAATATATTGGCAATAGTGATTCAACCTATTAGCTCTTGTGTACCTACTACACACGCTTATTTTTTTAAATAATTAATCTAACAACAATACAAATAAAATGTATCTTATTTTTTTGTTATGACTAGTAAATGAAAGATTGTACCTATTAAAAATTCTGATGTGCTTTGTTGTTTGTTTTAAATACATATTCAAAGATCAACATTGATAGCAATCACAGTTTAACGCTCGTATTTGCTTAGGTAGGTACCTACTTTGGAATGGAAATCCTAACTAAGACAATTCGTGGCTATCTCATAGTACATGTAAGACGTGCATTGAATATTTGCGACAATAGGAGAAAGCAATACGTAAATCTTTGAAGTTTGAATTGTCTGTGGTTTGGAAAATACATAACAATAATTGGAACGACTGTTAGGTTTTATGTCCACAATAGTAGTAGGAATTAACGAGAACAATCGCCATAATTGGAAATCATCCCAATATTTCCTCTGCAAAAAAGCCCTACTTGTCAAGAAGAAAACGTTCTAATACCAGTTTTCCAATAGGCAACTCCAACAGCATATTGCAAGTAAAGTACCTAGCTTTTCACATAAGTACTCTTAGGGTGATGAATTTGAATATTGTAGAGAATCAATATACTTCATAAAAAGACCTTAATAATCTTATCGGAGTCTTAAATCTTTCAATAGAGCGTTGCCTGTTGTTGTTGATTTGATGCAAAAGTACTTCGAGGCTTCGAGGTTTTGTGTATTGTTGTGATGTGATTGGATCATTTTGGATCATTTTGATATTTCGTACCATGAGGCTGATAAGACGACCAGTGTAGGTCGCGACTTTAACAAGTCCCAAAATAAACCGCTAACGTTAATTCGTTCTATAGATATAGTCTTATCGTATAAGTTAAAAAAATGATTAGCGTGTAGTTCCTAAAGAAAAAATCGTTCTTCCAGCCTTGCGAAGAAATTAGGAATCAATATGTGAAAGTTTGGGGCCAAAACGGTCAATGTTCAACTTTATTTGTCAGATTTTTCAGGATGAAGTACCTACTAAGAAATTTAAAACGGTCAGTTTGACGGACCTCAAATACTTCTATTAAAAAACCAGAAGATTTTTAATCACGTGATGACACATACACAGGTTTTTAATCCTAGGCACCCAAATGCGTGTCGGTCGGTTTTATCAATGTTGTACCTAAATATCTAATATTTCGAGGAATTATAAGTGTAGGAACCAGGTATTCTCAATTTTAAACAATTTAAAATTGTTATCATAATGTATACCAACTTCAATAGTGAGGGCATTATAACATGCATTCAGAATAAATAACACCCGCATAGGTATAAATTACACGTTGGAATTCGAGTAAATTTAATTCTTGTTGGCTACTACTTACATACTATCTGCTATATTTGTGAAGTATAAAATGTTATATAACAATTCATTGCTATCGCATGGCAGATGGCGCTTCTACTGCTCGCAGTAGCAATACTACTTACTAGTGCTAAGGGTGACGATAATTCCACGATATTGGAGTCGTGCGTGTCGGACGGGCTGGGTCCGTGGAGCCGCGCGCTGGAGGACTGGACCGCAACCACGGGGAGCGGCAGGCACGGTGAGTTGCGGATAAAAGAAATCGCCAAAGCGAATCAGATTTTATAAGGCTGTATCGAAATCGTAATTAGCTTAACAAATCTGCTAATTATTGCGTGCACTTATAATTTCAAATAAAGGTTACATCAGAGCAGACCAATAACAGTGAACTGTATTTGTCAAAACTTAAAAATACCAATATTAATTTACGAATAATACAGGTCGGATTATGGCACTACCACAAAGTAAGGGGTACTATGTGTCGGATCGCATGGACACCCCGTACCTGTCGCCTCCGCCACCCGCGTACTCACAGAGCCACCCTCCTCCGAGCTACGCGACCTCCCAAAAGTTGATGCACGTACCGCACGGGTACAAGGAGTGGGAGAGCAAGCCCTCTCCCCCCGGGAACGGCAAGATAGTCAACCGGCCTCCAAACAAAGACAAGTTTGCGCCGAGTTACGTAAGTCGCTCGACATTACCAACATTAAATGTTCAATTTAAACTGAATTAAAAAAATATAAAACAAAAATCATTCGACTCTAGGCCCCACCGAGCCACCGTCCGTCGATCGACCGCGTTGACGACCCCCCGCGGCGCCAGGTCTCCGACACCGACCTGTACCTGCTCAGCGCCATGGAGAAGCTCGTGCACCGCGCAGACCTCGTGGAGAAGAGACTTCGCCGTCTCGAGGAAAGCCTGTACTACGCGCTAGCCGGACAGGAACACCAACAAGCCACAGGTGGGTCTAACTTTAAACTATAGCACTGTTCTTAATGCTGCTCCAGTGCTATGTTAAATCATTTATAAGTCAGTTACAGGGCTTTTGGTCCATATCACGTCCCATTCGCGAAAGGTTCTATTTTTTGTGTCCGCCCTTCCGATTTCTATTATAGATAAATCTAGGCATAGCTATTAAACAAACCACTAACCATATTTAAGTGTCCCCTCCTCCTGCAGCCCCCTGTCCCGGCAACTTTACTCGCGCGGGTGCGTCGTGCTACTCAGTGTCGTCGGAGGCGCGCGACTGGAAGGACGCGGCCCGGGCGTGTCGTACGCTGCGATCGGCGTTGCTAGAGCTCAACGACGAGAAGCAGAAGAGACTGCTGTTCGCGTGGCTCATCGCCGACCGGCGCCTCAGAGGTAACGATCATCGAAAATAGCCGGTTATATTTTCAAGTTTATCCGCCGCGTTCGTTATTTTGAAATAATTTCAATCGATACACTTTTAGGGGTCGACTTCTGGACCGGAGGCCTGAACCCCGGCCTGCTCTGGATCTGGTCTCACTCCGGCGCGCCGGTAGCCTCGGGCGCCTCGAACGCTACTATCCAGGGGGAGGGACGCTGCCTGTCCCTGGTACACGACGCCGCCATCAACGGGTATGCGTACCGGGGCAGGGACTGCGCGGGACAGCAGCGGTACATCTGCCTCAAGGAGGACGGTGACGAGCTCGGGAACGAGATCCAGCGTGAGGCGAAACGGACGAAAACACAAGACGGAAAACGAGTCGGCACAGAGGACCCGACGACCGCTCAGACAGGGGATGGAACACTCGCCCCAGACACGGACCCGGAACATTAAAAGCCGCGAAAGGCGTGATGCCGCGAATTAGTATCGTCATATAAGACTGATCTTTTAAATATATAATGCTTAACCTAGTGGGATACAAAAAAATATATGTAACTTTGATAAATCCTTATAATGCTAAAATATTTACAATGTTGGCTTAACTCACAACAGAATAACTTATTTAAATAAATAATTATAACCGCGCCGGCGCAGGCCCGGTGACAATTTTCTACTTTAAGCCACTGAACATACACACAGTACTGTAGTGAACTAGTTTATATTTACAATATGGTTAAAGTAGAAAATTGTTTACATTATTTAAATTATAAGAAACTATTTATGAAACGTTTCTTTATTTTTATTTAAATAGATATTATTGCTTCCGGCAAGGTATTAGTATCAACTTCACAAAGATGTTAGAAATACAAATACAAACGAAATGTAAGCTACATTTTATAGATAAGTATGGCAAAAGTATTTGTAAAAAAAACCACACAAATAATTTAAAATTATATTCGTGTTATTATTAGTTTATTTATTTTATCGATTTAAGACTAGCTATAATGAGACTGTAGCTGGCAATGGTTTTCAATAAATAGTGTTGTATCTTCCGTATACTATATCGTATTATGGAAAGGTAAAAGAATTTAAAGGAAAGTCACCATTCTCGTAATCGACGGAAGCAGAACGGATAACAGAAGCGACCGAAGCAATCTTTCATCTAAGACGTTTAGTTTAGTCTCTGGAGATGCGCTGTAATATTATGCTTCGCACGTAATAAAAGTTTTTGTACTTAAGAGGGTTTTCTTTAAGTTTCGAACCGTCTCTCGTTTAATTTGTGACTCGTTACAAATGGCAAGTCTAGTTAAAGTGGAACTTGAACTGGAAGGGGCTCCCGTGCTGGAAGTGTCCGAAGGGTCCCCCGGGGAAGCCCCCGCGTTGGTCCGGATCCAGCGGGTCGGAGCCCGCGTCGAAGGCAGCGCGCTTCTCGGGGTCCGTCAGCACCTACACACACATACACACATTAGTACTTGGGGGAAGGGATTGCGTAGTTGCCCCAATATAGCGCCAGATGACGTCACTAAATAAATATATTTTTTAATTACTTTAGAATGAAAAATAAATCAATATGAGCAGAGATTATCTTCTGGCAGCGAGAAACGGTAGAGAGGTAGTTAGAGCGACAAAATATTTTCAAGAGAAATTTTAATTATAAATTCATTTGAAAAAATCAAGTTTGCTTAACATGGCTATACATGTTTATGGATAAATCAAGAACTAAAAAATATGCGAACTGCTTAAACTCCAACGATATAATTTACGAATACAAAAAAAAACTATATTTTAGTGAAATATCTTGTAATCAGTCTTCAATCAAATTCAGACTAATCTGTGTATGTCTATGCGAGTCGTACCTCCTTGGCGGCGGCGATGTCGATAAACTTCTTTTCTGCTAGTTTCTTATCGTCTCCGTGGTAGTTGTCAGGATGCCAGCGCTGGGCCGCCTTGCGATAGGCTTTTGTGATCTCCTGCTTGTTGGCCGTCCTGCCGCAGGACAAACGACACACATCATTGTTTATTCTTCTTTTTTTTTTTTTTTTTTTATATTTCAATTACTTTTATAAAATAAACTTAAAAGATTTTCACAAAACTTTGATACTTTAAAAAAGTCAAAAAAAGTTAATTAATTAGTAATATATAATAAGTAATTTTAAAAAGGAGATGTAATACATATAATACTACATCCAAAGTTAACAAATATATTCGTATTTTACAATCCATTGCCAGCACACTTTTTAAACGGGTTGCGTTTCAATGTCTAATATTCACAAACAAACTAACCGTTTGACTCCAAGTATTTTATAATAATCCCTCTGCTCCGATTGTTTCTGCAGCTTCTGCGCTCGACCGATGCCGTCCTTGGCTCGCTGGAGACCCTCATCTAACTCTAATGCCTCCTTGTAGGACCTAATTGCTGTAAATATATTAATCACTTCAATAGAAGATCTCTAACTGACCCAAAATTAAAAATGTGTTGGACCATCATACAACATAAATCCGGCGTCCCAGACTAAATGACAGACAAAAAATGCAACAACGGCTCGAGGGAGTCACGAGCGCAAGCAATATTCACTCAAACATATACAATGTGTACGGACCGTCGTCGAACTCGTCGAGTCCGAGCAAGGCGTCGGCGCGAGAGCACAGCACGCCCGCGTCGCGACGCAGCTCCAGCGCACTCCCGCAAGCAGACACGGCCTCCGAGTACAGCTCCTCCTGGAACACAACACCACAGATTAACAACCTTAACGGATAGTGATAAAATATTGTAGGATAATGGCTTTCAAGAACGATTGAGTGTGAGTTACCAGATTTTAATGTTGGCAGTGTTTTTATAAAAACTTTAGACCAACCTTCGCATTGCACGTGCACAGCCACTTGTGAGCTTCGAACACCACAAGCGTCACCTCCTCCTCAATTTTCAGTACTTTGTTGGCGCTCTCGATGCACCCTAAGTAGTCACGGTTCTCGCTCTTCTCCTCGCAGTCTAGTAACAGTTTGTCGACTTTTTTTAACTTCTTATAGAATGGGAAACACTTTTTGTGCTCCGGGTCTAGTTTGAGACATTCCCTGATTTCCTGAAAGTAAATGTTATTATAATTTTAATTTGGTAATGAGATGACGTAAAGTGATATTTCTTAAATTTTGGCCATCAAATGCGTTATAGAATAAAATTAAAGCATTTGTACACAATCTCACCTTGAGGGCATCGCTAACATGTCCCAGCTGGTAAAGTAGTGTAGCAAGTCGATAGTATCCATCTGTGGAGTCCTGCTGGAGACGGTTCACAGAGCGGATGTCCGACACCGCCGAAAAGAGGTCGTTCTACAGTAACAGTGACAATATCTATAGATGTATGCATAATTCATTAGAATTAAAAAGGGATTAATAGAAGAATTATAGTAAAAAAATTATGTAGATATTTTGATTTTGTTAGTTCTTAAATATTGAATAGTAGTCACCCACCATTAACACAAAAGGATTTATTGGAAACCCCACTAGCACTCACCAGTGCCACGTAGCACTCTGCTCGCAGCTGTCGAAGCGCGGCGGCCCAGGGTGAGACCTCCAGCAGGCGCGTTGCAAGCTCGGCCGCGGCTTGGAAATCTCTACCGCGGTAGTAAGCTTCGGCCAGCTGTAACTCCTCCGACAGAGAGTCCATGCGATGATACATGGATATAACCTCCTCGTTGTACGGCTCACTATATGTCTGTTAAAAACAAATACAAGTTAATATTTAAATTCTTACGGTAAAGAACAGACACTATATTTATATATTATGTCACCATAAAAATATATAATAAATGTATTCCTATAAAAATATCTACAAAAAAAGATTAATACAAAGCATGGTCATTTAGATAACAAATTAATAACATTGTATATTATGTAGGCCCTTATCAGTTGTTGAAACAATAACACTCATATAACCAATCGAATTACTTTGATAATAATTAAGAATATATTTTTTAATACATTTTAAACTTAAAATGAAGGTGATTAAGGTTAATCTATATATATAAAGAAGGATGTTTGTATATATGAAATCGATGAACTCAGAAACTATTGGACCGATTATTATGAAAATTGGTATGTATATGTATTTTTCCACGGAGAAGGTTTATATGGTATGCCCATTGATGTAACTCGCCACCAGGCGGCGCTGTCAAATATTGACTTCCGCCCCGTTCAACCGATTGTCATAAAAGTTAGTATGACCATGTATGTTTCCTCGAAGAAAACGAATATGCTATGTCCATTGATGTAACTAGCCACCAGGCGGCGCTGTCAAATATCGACTTCCGCCCCGTTCAACCGATTGTCATAAAAATTGGTATGACCATGTATTTTTCCTCGAAGAAAACGATTATGCTATGCCCATTGATGTAACTCGCCACCAGGTAAAGTAAGGGTTAGCCCAGCGAAGCGGGCTGGGTTCGCTAGTATTACCTAAAACTAAATTGTTTTATGTTTTTGTGAAATATATACACTTACCACTTGCAAATAATCCTCTTTAGCTTCTCTGTACTGTGCTAACTTGAGGTACACATTGGCTCTGTGTAGCCGAGCAGCTGTAAAATCTGCCTTCATTTCTAAAACCTAAAAGAAAGTTGTTCATGTTAACATAGACAAATAAAAAAGACAAGTAACACAACTAAAAAGACATTTGTTTGTGAGCACTTGCCTTACTAAAATCTTGTAAAGCAAACTTAGCTTTACCAAGTGCATAATATACAGTGCCTCTCTTAAAGTATGTGAGGTAGTTGTGTGGGTCACCCTCTGGGAACAGAAAATTATTTTCAAAAACTGTCCACATATAGCCTTTACACAAAAAAAAATGTATACAACATATTTTATTTATGAATCGTCTTTGCATGTAAGTTAAAATATCTGGCAGAAAATGACTTATATATTAAATTCTTTTAATGTAAATTCTCATTTTTATTGGAAAGAGCCTAACATATTTTTTACAGGTGTTAATTAATAAATATTTGTTATTTATGAAAGTGTAATTTTTTCTTATTCTTGATACCGAGCATCCGTTCCACTTACCAACTGCAGCATGATAGTGTGTGAGCGCGTCGGACAGCTGACCGCGAGCCAGAAAGTCGCGCCCGAGCTCTAGGTGCTTGTTCACCTCCGCCTGAGTTGCGCATTCTGAAACTACTCCACACGCTAGAGCACTAGTATCAGTTATAAACAAACCAACTGCGGTGATGAAGCCACAAAATTCGACATGTCTAACTTACATTCTAGTAACACTTCTAATACTAATAACACAAGGCATGGTGTGACTTTGTTCCAATTAATATTTGATAAGTAGTCCATCGTCATAAATATTTATAATAAGACACCTAATTACGAATTAAAGTTACTCAGTTTCGTTATAAACTAATTATTTGACAAAGCCACAATCCATCTTTCCTTCGTCTCTTTTCGTGGTCTGTTCTGATTGGTCCAAATCAGTTCAAGTTAAAATAACACACAGATATAATAAGTAATAACTCAGCTGTCTCTACTGTCATGATAGATAACACAGTAAATTATAAACTAGAATGTCGACTTATAAGAAATCCAAATAACCTCAATTATATATAGTCCCAATATTAAAAATATGGCGTAAACAGAAAATGCTATGAACAACAGATATTTTAAATTGAATATTTACAAAAATGAAAATAACATATTATTAAATTAGGTACAGGAATGTGCAATTATTATGTTATTCCGTTTCCCATAATCATTTTTGGGTTTTTCATAGTTCAGCTAAGCAAAACAGAATTTGGTAAATTTTTCATCGTTAAAATATACCATTTTCATTTAAGATAGTTTTTTTTAAATGGGTTAAATGGTTTAATTTTAAGTTATAGTTTGAGGATAATAAATATAAGGAATTTAAAATATGTCTTTTGAAAACATGGTATAAAGTACTGAAGAACCACATTTGTAGTAAAGTATACGAGCTATAGTAGATATTTAATTTTAGCCTCTAACATCTGAAATATAATATACCTACATACCTTTTCATTTTGAGTGTTGTCTAATTATTTTATTTACCTATACATCTTTAAACTTCATGTCTGATTCAACCACCAACACAAAGTTTCTTCCTCAATTATTCTATCTCATATTAGCGTAGCTACCCGTTCGTCTGTAGCATTCTTTGTATACATCAATATATAACTATATTTTCCACAGATTTATTTTAATAGTTAGTTATTTCATGTTTCATTGTCATGTCAATAATTTTAAGTAACACAATTTATTAGTCTGCGTCCATATTTAAAAATTTATTTTTATTGTAATTTCTTCAAATAGATATTTTTTAAATACCTTTTCAATTAACAAAATCATGTATTCCTTACTTTAAAAAAACCCAATAGGGGAAGTAGATTTCATGAAATTCCTGAAAGTAAATGTTTGATTGAATATAATTCATAAATATAATACAAAAAAAAAATCTTGAGTACATTTATGTTTTATGGCAACTCAGTCTTTCTTTCAATTCAACTGTAAAAGTAGTGTCCGGTTAGTTTTCCAAAGTTATTATTTTATGATAAAAATGGATATTTTGTTAAAAATATATTTGTTCCCAACTAAAATATCAATATTCCTTTACATAGTTTAGTACGATAGTGATGGATTAGTGATATTCATGAAGATATCGTGAGATTATATTTTAACGGAGATGTCAACATAACCTCTTGACGGTTCGTGGTAGCTAATTTTGTGATGGTTTTAAGGAATGGCTGACGCGGTGCCATCGACTGCGCCTAAGGCAAAGGCGCCTAAAACTAAGGCTCCCAAAGAGAAGGCTGCGAAGGCAGCCCCAGCAGCACCCGCGGAGCCCGCTAAGGCAGTCCGCAAAGTGTCTTCAAAACCCCGCCACGGGCGATTGTACGCGAAGGCAGTCTTCACTGGCTACAGACGCGGTCTCCGCAACCAGCATGAAAACACCGCTCTGTTGAAGGTTGGTAATGTTATATTCTAGGATATATAGCAGATGTTTTATAATTGAAGTTATACTTTCATCTAGCATAGAAAGGAAGGTTAAATAAATTTATTATTACATTGTATATTTTTTATTATGAGACTAATTTTGGTTTTCCCTTATTTTCAACCACTTCATGCAAACAAACTTCTATAAATTGTCTTCAAAGTTGCTATTTTTTTTACTAAATTAATCTCGTTCTTATAACGTTAATTACTATTATGATTTAATTTCAGATCGAAGGGACTCGTGGTCGCGAAGACGCAGAGTTTTATGCTGGCAAGAAATGCGTATATGTGTACAGAGCTAAGAAAAGGACAGCAATTCCTGGTGGACCAAGAGGCAAGAAGACTAAGCTTCGTGCAATCTGGGGCAAGGTTACTCGCTCTCATGGCAATAATGGCTCTGTCCGAGCTCGCTTCAAGTCCAATCTCCCCGCACAGGCCATGGGGCATAGGATACGAGTGGTCAGTTACCTAATATTTGTAATAAATATTTATAATATAAATGATGAGAGAGTAATGTATATGTTGTACGAGGCTAGGTATATTGATTTATATATTGAACAAAAGGAATATCACCGATTAAATGATGAAACTCAAAACATTCAATATTGTGTGTACTGTCTGTATGAAATGCCGTAATTTCAAGTATTGTTTAATTTTTTTTAGCAACATGATTCAATAGATTTTAAGGTCAATAATATAAATTACTATCTTTAACGCTCATAGATATTTTATATTTACACAATTTAAAATATGATGTTTAGACATTTGAAACCTGAATTTTCATGTGGAAAAATTATTACTGATATTATTCTATTCCAAAAGTGCTACAGTCAAGTCACTATCATAAATATTAATACCATGTTTTATTGTTTCAGATGTTGTACCCTTCAAGGATTTGAAAACCTTTGTAATTTAAGACTAAAATAAAACAAAATCCAAAAAAAAGGTTTTATTATTTCTTTCAATGAGTTGCTTTAAATAACAGAGGCATAATTTAGTTTCAAATTTTGTTTTCTTAGTAGTATTTTCCATTGGGTCTGTCTGCTCTAAACAGTTGTCTGCTTAATTTTTTTGTCATAATCTTGTTTTTTTAATATTTTTACAATTGTCAATATCATAAACAATAGAGTACAATAACTAAAACCATTGCAATATCTAACTTGGCCAACTCAATTTTTTTCATAGTTTGACTGAATCTACTTCATAACAGTTTTCTTGAATACTTAAAATCTTTTGCTATTATTAGCTTGGATTTAGATGCAATGTATGCCATAAGTAATCAGCTCTTTCATTTCAAGGTTTTTCAATATTTTTAACAAAGAAAGCTGTATATTTATGTGTCCAGTAGTTGCCAAGTGCTGTGCCAATATATACACAACATTAAGAAAATGTTATTTACTTTATTTAAATGTCTGGAGGATTTCATTTGAAATTTATATCAAGTAGAAAAGGTTTCTTAGTTGACAGCTTTATTAAAAGTATAGATAGAAATATAAGCGTCCTAAGATAAACATTTAATTTGTTTATATTTATTTTAAATACTTACAATTTCTATTAAATTCTATTATGCCACAATACATCAAAATGAAAAATGGTGATATTTCTATTATGACCTAGTACTATATTATTAGTCAAACGATTCGGTTTTTATATTTGATACGCCTTTTGAATAGTGATAGCAATTATGTATATCCCACAATGTTTAATATGAATTGACCAGACCAATCAAATACTCGAGGAATTGTAACAGTTTTTACGAGGATTCAGACTTCACGTAGGTAATCTGTTTACTGTTATGTGGGTGGGTTTAACAGGGTTTATACAGGGATATACAGTTGTGATTATTAGGAATAAAATCTGCTTACCTTATCAGTTCCCGGGATCAAACTAGAAAAATATTGTTTCCTAATGACTTCTATTACGTGAATTGTTCACAAAATAAAAATTGAAATTAAAAAACCCCCGATATAAAAAGACCTCTTAAAAGAACAAAAATAATATTATTATGTACTTATTGAAGGGAGGGATACTAAAAACCATCTTGACGAACCAGACTTTGGATTAAAATACCGCAATTAAATCCTTCCCGTCGTTTCGCTGCTAGAATACCACAGACACACGCAGATACACAGGTCAAACTTATAACACCCCTCTTTTTTAGTGGGGGTTTAAAAATATGTTTTGAGATTAATAAACAATTAATGTTGCCAGCGACTTCGTTTCCTCCCTCCACTTCTATCGGGGCATAAGCCACTTAACATACATAAAACGTGTATAAATTATACAACATAAGAATTATAAAAAAAAACTTCGTTTTATGGTTATTATTTGTATTAAAAAATGTGTTTTCTCTTGAAAGTAATATATTTTTTTAATGAAAAATATGTACCTTTACTCACATAAGCGTCAACCAAAATCAAGTCCAATAGATTTGTTATATTATAATTTACATATTACATACATATTATAGCCCCATACAGTTATTGTGTAAAGAGCGAAAAAGAGATAATTTTTCGAAATAAAGGGTCCTATATGTTTGGGCATTAATCTCAAATTATACAAAATTTCATCAAAATCCACCCATTTATGCGTAATGCTCGAACACGTAAAAATGTTGCAATTACTTTTTTAATTATGCCTCGTTTTAGTTTTGCATCTTCTTAACTTTTTAGTTAATGGTAACATAGTTCTGATAACAATGTCTTTAGCAAATACGGCAATCTAACGGTATCTTCGACTTACACACCTCCGATTCGCGGATGATATTGTCTTATTCGCCGAAACAAATGAAAAACTTGAAAAAATGATAAGTACTTTAAATGAAGAAAGTGAAAAGGTAGGCCTCAAAATGAACGAGAAAAAAACTAAAATACTAACAAACAGCCATACAAACGCTATACACCTAAACGGAAAGCCACTCGAATATGTAAACAATTACATTTACCTCGGCAAACAATTGTCATTTGAACTCAGAAACGAAGAACTGGAAGTCGAGCGACGCATTAACATGAGCTGGAATAAGTTTTGGACTCTGAAGGAAATATTAAAAGGCGATTTTTCCTTACACCTAAAGAAAACCATTGGATACTTGCGTCTTACCTACTCTTACATACGGATGCCAAACATGGGCGTACAATACAAAAATAAAAAATAAACTAATAACATGCCAGAAAGCAATGGAGAGAAGCATATTAAAAATAAGAAAAACACAAAAAATAAAAAGCGAAAACATAAGACGAAAAACTAAACTAATAGACGCCTTGCAACATGCTCTGCAACAGAAATGGCAGTGGGCAGGACATATAGCAAGATGTACCGACAAAAGGTGGACATTGGAGACAATTACATGGGAAGGACCAAAAGGAAAAAGAAAAAAAGGGCGTCCCTGTAAAAGATGGATTGAAGATATAAAAGCGATAGCAGGAAGAGATTGGAGAATTAAAGCTACAGATAGAGAGGCCTGGAAAAAGCTGGGGGAGGCCTTTACCCGAGAAGGGGTTCCGATCAATGGTACCGATGAAAACGAAAGCGCATAAATTACAAATAAAAAGAAATAACGAAACAAATTAATTAAAGTATTATATATTTTTTTAAGTCATATGTGTAACTGTAACATTAACATTATAACGCAACATAACTATTATAAGGCTTGTAAGAAAATGTAAGATCGGAAATAAACGGGCTTTATTATTATTATTATTATTATTATAACGGTATCTTAGGACGTAAGGTCATCCTATAGCGACTCCGCTTCCCTTTTTCTGCGGACGGTTTATTGTAGCCTACTTGGTAAACAGTGCGGCCTATAAAAAAATTATAGAAGATAAAATTAGACCAAGAGTAACTATTAGTACGCAGTTGGAATTGTAAATTATTTATTACCAATAGGTAAATAATTTTTCCCTAAGTGGAGCAGGAAAATTAATCGCATAGGTACCTCTGGAGTTTTTCCTAAACCATAACATGTCTAAAGCTATGTTTACCTGTGGTTACAAGGTAAAAGTGGTTCCATTGAATTATAATTGACGATTGTGATGGGTTTGAATTATTTATCATTTGTATGCATGATAAGGTAAAATTCGTGATTGCAATATACAAGTTTTTGTGTTTTGTAAATTTTAGTAGATAGGTAGTAGGTATCTATTATTTGAGTGTTAAGATGCATTTTGTGTTGAAAAGTTAGTTCCGGAAACAGGTAAATGTGACATTAACTTCCTTACCTCAAACTTTACAAGTAGGTAAAGAGTTGTAGAAGGCGATGTGTTAATAATAAGTGTTCACTGTTATAGGTTAAACAGATTCCGATTTCTTAAGATTACTTTATAAAAAATAAGTTACGAAACTATTCAGATTCTAAGACTAATAATTTATTATTACAATTAGTTTACTTTTATAATGGGTTTTATTTTTTAAAGAATTTTAATTTATTATGAACTCGTCTAACAATGCGGAAATACATACTTGATTGCTAATGTTGTCAAGGGCTTAATAAAATAAACCATACGTCAGCGTTCTATCACACGATATTGTTGAACTGAACGAACAGATTCGTGGCACGGAGACCCATTTACCGTATCGATCAATGTTTATTCACATAGTTCATACATGATACCCCTGTACCGAGAAGTGGTACTGCCAATAATGCCCTTTTATATTGTAAGTAATGAGGAAGTTGAACAATACGAGATTATTTTTACTTTACAGCCATAAAATATTAATTAAGGTACTTGTAGTTTTTAAATTATAATAAAGTTCTCTAGGTAATCCGTAATATCTCGTACATATATGCACATATAAAAGATATTCTTATCTAGGCTGTACCTAATATTTAATTGAATTCCATTTTGCTGTAAATTGAAATCCCAGGTGCAGAAGTAATATCTGGCAGCCTTTGTTTGCTTCGCCTTTGACTTTGATTGCTTTCATGTTTCCTGGACCTAGAAATTACATTGCAGTCCGTATGTACAGAGTGTGTACAGTTTCAAATTCCAATTAAGCTTATCTGATTGCTAGGTACCCGTGGGGAAGATAGTTTTGAATTTAGGTGTGTATCTAAAGGTCTTATTAATAACCTGTTAGTTTAAAAGAGAGCTGCTTTGAAGGCAAACTTCGGTAATATATATCTGTATGAAAATGATTGTACTCGTAATGTTTCTTTGCTATTATTTTGAGATAGAAAGAAATATCAGCGGCTTATTCGACAATAGGATAGCCGCAGTGTGTTGTCTGACTTATTATAATCTGTATCACATTAAATCGAAACCCATTCAAAGTATACTATTTATATATTATGACTATCAGACTCAACTAAACAAAATGAATTGTGTATACAGTAGGTATATATTTTTTTTTTTTTTTTTTTTTAGTCACGAAAAAAGAAAATCATCTCACAAAGTACATCATGTATATAATATATGTACCTACATAGTGTGACGCCACATTTCTGCAGCTACTGTAATGCTGTATTTAATCGCTTTAAAGCGATGGTCCGCGGTGAACCAACGCACTTACGTACTATGTCTATAGCTCTTGTATTATGTATGCGGTAGTATCAATACTAGTGAACTACGAACGTGAATAAATCCGATAATCTAGCGAGCGTCTCAATATTTTGATATTATTTACTATAAGAAATAACCCGTTGTTCAGCGATAGTTGTCAAGAAAAATAAAATTTGAAACGATTACACTTATCATTTGATCTACAGAAACCAATTGGAAATAAATATTTATTCAAATATATTTTTTCTACTTGTGTACGTGAAAATAGAAGTTTCAGGAGGGCCTATTTCGATACAAGAAAGAAGTGTTTTTGTTTGTCTTGTTTCAAACATACCATATTTTAACATGACCGCCGAGGACTATGACCACGTTTGAATCTAACTACGTGAATTGAAATTGATGATATTAACATAAATGTATAAAATTAGTAATCACGTGTATTCCTCCGTGATACAGAGCACGTGGAACACCGCATGCGTCAGCCTGACCCTGGATACATTACAATAAATTACTGTTAGGAACTTTACACTATTATTACCATTATAAGAGATAGATAAAAGCGATTTACTTCATATAAATTATTACCTATATATACTTTAAAGTTTTTATGACGCAAGTGTATGGATGTTATTTACATCTTTCTACTTTATGAAATAAAAAGTAGATAATTGCTATGTGTATGTATCTAAATAATTAGCGTTTGCATTTATGTTTATTAATTATGTTAGGACACAGTAAATTCGATCTATCTAATGATTAATTTATTTAAAAACTATGATGCCTAATGTCAAAATATGCTACTTATTATAAGGCGGAAGACGTAGACCTTAAATCGATTGCAGGTAAGAACCGACATATAATTACTAAATATTATTTGGTTGGAAAATATTTTTAATTTTATTATTTTTGTTATTTATGTATAATTCTGTAAAGTAAAACGAGGTCGAGTCAGCATATAGGAGGTGTAATCAATTAGGTCCCCAGGCTGACGCCCTCGCTGACAGGCTCAAAGCGTCGCTGGACCCGGAAGATGTCCGAGTGTCCAGGCCAACTAAGTGCGCAGATCTGCGCATTTCAGGCCTGGACGACTCCGTGACGCTGGAGGAGGTCGCCGCTGCCGTCGCAACGACCGGAGGATGCCCGCCGAATCAAATAAAAGCGGGCACGATACGCCGGGGTGTCTCCGGTCAAGGGACAATCCTGGTCAGGTGTCCCGTTGCGGCGGCAAAACAATTGGAGGGCAAAAGACTCCTGGTTGGATGGGTCTCGGCGCAGGTCGCGTTCCTAGCGCCAAAGCCCTTCCGGTGCTACCGCTGCCTGGAAGGAGGACACGCAGGGGCACGGTGCACCGCTGGGGTAGACCGCAGCAATCTATGCTTCCGCTGCGGTCAGCCTGGTCACAATGCTGGCCCCTGCACTGCCGCGCCGCACTGCGTCATCTGTGCGGCAGCTGGCAAGCCAGCCGACCACCAGACCGGGTCAAAGGCCTGCGCCAGGCCCAAAACGCCGCAGAAGCATGCGAGGAGACAGCCGACTACGATCACGGCAACCAGCTCCTCGCAACCGGTACACCCGCCGGTTGCGGCAGAACAACTGCCGAGGGCTGGGGAGGGGGCGACGGCCATGGACACCTAGTAATGGCTCTACGTCGTCTCCTCCAAGCCAACGTAAACCACTGCGCCAGGGCTCAGGATCTCTTGCTCCAGAGCATGGCGCAGTGGTCGATCGATCTGGCTGTTGCCGCAGAGCCGTACTTTGTGCCACCCAGAGATGACTGGGTGTGCGACATGGGCCGCTCGGTGGCACTTATTGTGAGGTCTGGCGCCGACACCCTTCCCTTCGAGAACGTCACCCGAGGGCGGGGTTATGTCGCGGCAGTGTGGGGCAATCTCATGGTCGTGGGGGTGTACTTTCCCCCCAGCCTTTCTCTCGCCGACCTGGAGGACATTATTTTGGAGTTGGGCACGGTCGTCAATCGTAGCCGTCCTCGTCCCGCGATCGTCTTCGGGGACTTCAATGCCAAATCCACGGCTTGGGGTTCCCCGGCCACGAACGTGCGGGGCGAGTTGGTGGAGGAGTGGGCGGTCGAGCAGGGCCTGCTTCTCCTGAACCGGGGTTCCGTGCAGACGTGCGTGCGGCAGCGGGGCGGGTCCATAGTGGACCTGTCGTTCGCGAGTCCCGCTCTCGCGCGCACTGTCCAGGACTGGCACGTTCTGGAGGAGGTGGAGACGCTGTCTGATCATCGGTACATCCGATTTAGCGTCTCCGCCCAGACCTCGGTTGGGCCGGTCCAAGCGGCCCCGGTGGGCGTTGGTGACGGCCCGCGTTGGGCACTGAAGCGGCTGGACAGGGAGGCTCTCCTGGAGGCCTCCATCGTCAAGGCCTGGCTGGACTCTCCAGTCAGGCCGTCCGACATCGACGAGGAGGCGGAGTGGTTCCGGGAGAGCATGTCGCACATCTGTGATGCTGGCATGCCCCGAGTCCGGCCGCTACTTGCTAGGCGCCAGGTGTACTGGTGGTCGCAGACGATTGCGCAGCTGCGCATCGCGTGTGTGGAGGTGCGGCGCCAGTACGCCAGGTGCCGACGAAGAAGGAGTGTCCGCCGCCCCTTTACAGCGGCGGACGAGCAGGAAGAGGCGGAACTGTATGAACGCTACAAACAAGCGAAGAGCGACCTCCAGCTGGCCATCGTTCGGGCTAAGGCCCAGGCCAATGAGGAGATGCTGGAGACTCTGGACCGAGACCCGTGGGGACGCCCCTACCTCATGGTACGGGGCAAGCTGCGCCAGTGGGCTCCCCCGCTGTCCCGGAGTCTCCAGCCACAGCTGCTGGAGGAGGTGGTGTGTGCCTTGTTTCCGGCGAGGCCGGAGCACACGCCACCGGCTATGGTTCCGCCTCGCAATGTGCCCGACGCGGAAGACGACATTGACGACGACGTGCCCGAAGTGACCCGGGTAGAGTTGAGAGTGGCGGTGGCTCGCATAAGGAACACCGCCCCAGGGCCCGACGGCATTCCAGGCCGCGCATGGTTCCTGGCCATGAGGGCTCTCGGGCCCCGACTAGAGGGGCTCTTAAGCGCATGTTTGGAGCGGGGCCAGTTTCCAAGCCGGTGGAAGACCGGGAAGCTGGTCTTGCTGAAGAAGGAGGGGCGCCCCGCAGACTCGCCGTCTGCGTACCGCCCCATCGTGTTGCTGGACGAGGTGTGCAAGATCTTCGAGCGAGTAATCGCCGATCGCCTCGTCCGGCACATGTCTGGGGTGGGTCCGGATTTGGCGGACAACCAGTTTGGTTTCCGCCAGGGGCGCTCTACGGTGGACGCCATCATGCGCGTGAGGGTCCTTGCGGAGGAGGCAGTCACCCGGGGTGAGGTGGTCTTGGCGGTGTCGCTCGACATCGCCAACGCCTTCAACACCTTGCCCTGGAGCACTATCAGGGAGGCACTCCGCTACCACGGGGTGCCGCGCTACCTCCAACGCATTGTCGGGGCCTATCTCTCCGAGAGAGCTGTCGTATACCCGGGTCGAGAAGGATGGGGTCGGCGGGAGACGTCGTGCGGTGTTCCACAGGGCTCGGTCCTGGGACCGCTGCTGTGGAACATCGGATACGACTGGGCTCTGCGCGGTGCGCTTGTGCACGGCGTCGGCGTCATTTGTTACGCCGACGACACGCTCGTCACAGCACGTGGGAAGTCGTACCGGCAGGCGGCCATACGCGCGACTGCTGGTGTCGCGCACGTCGTGCATAGGATCCGGCGGCTGGGCTTGGAGGTGGCATTGCACAAGTCCGAGGCCCTATGTTTTCATG
The DNA here is from genome assembly GCA_959347405.1 of Napeogenes sylphis. Taxonomy (NCBI): domain Eukaryota; kingdom Metazoa; phylum Arthropoda; class Insecta; order Lepidoptera; family Nymphalidae; genus Napeogenes; species Napeogenes sylphis. Next base: position 28,146,668 of record OY365776.1, read on the forward strand.
GGCCGAGGATGAAGCCGCCTCCGGGTTCAGCAATCATAGTGGGAGGGGCCTCCATCGCTGTCGAGCCGACGATGAAGTATCTCGGACTCGTCCTCGACAGTCGGTGGAACTTCGGGCCGCACTTTACGCGGCTCGCCCCCCGGTTGTTGGGCGCCGCTTCTGCGCTTTCGCGCTTGCTGCCCAACCTCGGGGGACCTGGCTCCTCCTGCCGGAGGCTCTACATGGGGGTCGTACGGTCGATGGCGTTATACGCCGCGCCAGTCTGGGCGGACGCCCTGACGGCCCGTAATATCGCCGCGCTGCGGAGGCCGCAGCGCGCAATGGCCGTCAGGGCCATAAGGGGGTACCGTACGATCTCCTTTGAGGCGGCGGGCCTCCTAGCCGGATCAGCGCCCTGGGATCTCGACGCAAGGCTCCTCGCGTCGCTCTATTGGTGGCGCGCGGAGGCGGTCGAGCGGGGCGAGCGCCTGGTGCCTCGACAGATTGAGGCACGCAGGGCAGATCTCCGCCAGGTCCTAGTGGCGGAGTGGCAGGCGCGCTTAGCGCAACCCACGGCGGGGCACGCCGCTGTAGCGGCGGTAAGGCCCATATTGGAGGAGTGGCTCAAGAGGAGCCACGGCGCCCTCAGCTTCCGGCTGACGCAGGTGCTGACCGGACACGGATGTTTCGGGAAGTACCTGTGTCGCATAGGCCGGGAGCAGACGTCCCAGTGCCATCATTGTGATGATTGCCGCGACGATACGGCGCTGCATACCTTGGCGGAATGCCCAGCTTGGGCTGAGCAGCGCCGTGACTTGGTCGCGGCCGTAGGTGCTGCGGGAACCCTCTCGCTTCCGGCTGTTGTCTCTACGATGGTCGGGAGCGAGTCGGGGTGGAGTGCCGTCGCCGCCTTTTGCGAGGCAGTAATGTCCGCTAAGGAGGCGGCGGAAAGGGAGAGAGAGGTCGCCTCCTCTCTACCCTCCCGCAGCAGACGCACTGGGCGTCGTAGGGTGGCCGACTTTCGGCCACCGTAGGGCGCGGCCTGCGGACGACAGACTCGGGGCGTCTTGTCGTCCGACCAGCAGCAGGCCTCGAGGCGGCGGCGTCGTGTCCTTACGCGCGCCCCTCGAAGTAGAGTCCTGCGGCCGGGGTGTCGGCCGCAGTGGGTGACGTGGCCCGCCATGAATCGGCGGGCCGTGACGGGGCCCTCCTATCGTTTTGGAGGGCCAATACCCGTCGGGCGGGTGTGACGAATGCTTCGGTGATACCCGCCCCCCGACACATGGGTACGAGAAGGACACGGTTGGTTTTTAGTCAGTAAGAGTCTGACAGTACCCTCGCCCTTCCCCAAGGGCGGGGGTCTCCATGAGGATTTTCCAACAAAAAAAAAAAAAAAAAGGTGTAATCAATTAGTTTCAGCTGGATTCTAGTCTACAATTTTTTGATTGTCTCATCTGAAGTATCGGTGTAAAATTTATATTGATTAATTGTTCTGTAGCTACTGTGCATTTTTTTTAATGTTCCCAATAAACTTCCTTCATTGAATTAGGAATCATTGGTAGAAAAATATTTGACATGTAGATATCTCTTATCAACATGTAGCATATTATTCTATTACCGTTTTTAACCTTTAAAAACGGGTCTCTTTAATGTGTTTCACATTTTTATGTTAATTAAATTTTTAACAAAAATCCCATAGATTAATCAGTTGACCGGTCTTATAATATAAGTTTTTATAACTTTTCAGATATGAAGGTATTAATAGTCATTAAATTATATCAGAGAGTTTTTACGCTTAGTTTTCATAGAAATCGGACACATAAAGGAAGTTTATAACAATTTATTACTGTAACTGACATATCTCAAGAACTGTTCTACATTCTTGAGTTCTATAAATAATAACTTCTCCACAAAACAAATACTACTCGTTATATAACTACCGAGGGAAGTTGTCACGCTTAGATTTAAGATTACTTAGTAAATAAAAAGCGATCATATTATTGATAAATTCATATTTGTTTTGAAATCACATACTTTAATAATATCTGTCCATATTTTTACGAAATTAAAAAACATGTAACATAACTATAGGTATTACTTCTAATTAATATTTTTTCGGGCTTTTTCTTTTCCATTAAAACACGTATCTTCAGTCTTAACCTTTCTACAGCATCATTTTTCTTTGCAATACTTATTGTCTACTGTAGAAGTTGCAATAAATACAGCAGATTTATTTTTAAGTTGGTACGAGTATGGGAACTAAGCGATGTTATCTGGAAGAAACTGGTTTTTTGATATTTATTGTTAATATTTGATAGACTGTATGAAGGTATCATATTCTGGAGACATTCTTAAAGGGAGAGTTCTTGCTTTTTTATTACATCCTTCTGATAATAAAGTTATCTTTTTTAGATATACCGATACTTATAGGTTCTAAAGTTCTTTTGTCCTAAGACTCCTCTGATATTACTTACCTTACTTTTCGATAATGTTTTTCTCATAATTCGACTTCGATCGATAAAATATATAAGTTTATTTTGAATATCTTATTAGTTTTCAAGTTAGTATTCAAAACCAACTTTTTTCTCTTCTTAAAGTCGGTATGTTTGATTTAAGCATGATTGATGAGTTTTAGTTCTCGTTCATAATACCTACTAAAATTATATTAATGTTCAGAATATTCTAGAAACGTTGTAATTATGTACTTTGTTTGTTGCTTCACTGTAATTATTACACTTGAATTTGTGAGCATGTTTGTTACATAATACCTACCATTAAATTATTCATCCATTATGAAAAATAATTAATCGTTTTTTACTTCTATATCCTTTTTTACCATGTTAGAATTAATTTTAATAACTTAAACTGGTATCTTGTAAATATGAGATTAACATAAATTTATTTAAATAGTATTTATACCTACACTTCTTTATATATATTTTTTATTTTTTGTATTAAATTGTAGAAAAAGTTAAAATTGTTATGTAGGATAGTTAATATAACAATGTTATTTTAATAGTTGTTTTATTATTATTATATTTCATTTTTCATTCGTTTTTCTCAAAGGAATTACTCACTTTTGACTCCTAGATCTAGAGTGACGTTTTGAAAGTACGGAGTAAGTCTACTGAAAATAAAAACAATCATTTAAATAAATGTATTTTATTAATTAGTGACTGTGGTTATTATTTTTAAAAGAAACTTTTATTGATTTTAATTTATGCTTATAATTTTTATTGGCTCCAAATAAAAAGATATTCCTATGTACACCTACCAATATCACTACCAGTTCAGTGTTAGGTAGTATTAAAACAAATTCTTCTTTTGCGGGAAATCAAATTGTTTCATAGCTACAAATAGTATTCTTTATTTGTTTTTGGTTTCTATCCTTGTATTTGTTTTTAATTCCTAAGGTTTAGGAATTCCAAATAATGACAACAAGCAACATATCTTTGTTTGCAAGTAGTTTTTATTTGATATACTTAATCATATTTAATGATATAGTTTTTATAGTAGAATAGTGTGTCTTGGAGAAATCTCAGCTGATTGAAAACAATATATTCATATTTACGTAAACATTAGTATATTCATAACGAGTATTATGTTTATATTTTTCTCCTAAACTACATTTTATTATTACAACAAATGGCATCAGATAGAAACAGTTAACATCATAAGAAAGAAATCCGTTAATATTGGCTGTTCATTTCCAGTGATCGTGCGCGCGCGCAACGGATGATAGCGTGTCTGAGGGCAGTGAGCGCAGGAATACAATGTTATAAACACTAAAACATGACGATTTTATCAATATTAAAAAATATGAGAAAACTTTTCGTTCAAACAACGGCTTCTAAAGAGTTGTAGTCATATATGGGATCAGTAACGCTATATCTTTTTGTGCAATAGAGGTTTTGGGTTCTATAATAATGTATCACAGAATAGCTGTGATTGCATTATACAAAGTAGGTAAAGAGCCAAATGCAATTTTTAAAACTCTCCATACATTGGTATTTGTCAAATGTTAAGAGATGCACTGGTCATTTCTTAACTGTTGAATTAAAGATGAATAGGGTGGTAAAATCGAAACAACTACTGAAGCGGTGCGCAAAGGGAGGTTACAGAAAAGTTTTGTTTACAGATAAGAAAAATTTTACAATTGAGCAGCATTTTAATAAACAAAATGACGGTATTTATACTCAAAGCTCTAAGGAAGCTTCCCAATAAGACAGAGTGCAACGTCGGCATTATTACTATGAGATAATGCCGATTATACTATTAGATCGGGACGTCTAGTCCCGATCTTAATCCATTGGATTATGATTTATGATCAGTTTTAGAGAATACAGCTTGCTCTAAACGCCATGATAATTTGCAGTCCCCAAAATAATCAATACGAGTGGCAGTGAAGAATTTCCCCATTTAAAGAGCGCGTGCTTCTATTGATAACTGGCCTAAACGTTTAAAGGACTATATTGCAGTCAATGGACACCACTTCGAATAAGCTTTTTATATTTTTAATTGCTTTATACTTGTGTATTAAACTAACACACTGTAAAAGTTATAAATGTTATTTGCAAATAAAAAAAAAAAAAATTTGTTACTATATCTATGGCAAGACTGGATATAATAATATATGTAGCAATATTATAGTATGTGTGTTTGTGTGTGTTATGTGTGTGCATGTGTATGTGTTATGTGTGAGTAAGTTTATTAGTATAAATGCAGTACAAGTAACATTTAAGTTCCCCTGCAGTCATATAATGAAGGATGTGAATACTAAAAATAGCCGCGAAGCCAAATTATCGAGATCCTGTGTTCGTTCTCGGTATTTCTGTATGCGTTGTGACTTCTATTAGCTACGGTGAATAAGGTCGCCCCATTAGCCACTTATGTAGACGGAAATTTTAATTCCGTGCAACGCAATTTTTTAAACAGCTGAGAGACGAAATAAATAATAATAATAAGTAAAATATAAAGTTAATATGAATTGACCGTTTAGTTTATGATAGTTTAACTTTTAACAATATAAAGTATTGAGGTTAATCAAATTTATCGTAAATGAGCACTTCTGAGTTAATTGTCAATTATTAATTTGTAATGCAGTTTTTAAAAATGTGGCTTTTGCTTACAGAAGGTATTATTTAATTATTATTCAGTCTAAATGTTTTCTTAACCTCAATTCTTCATAAAATATCAGGTATCGTTATTGTCGATGAAACCTCACTTTTCATGTGATTACTGTAAATTATAACATCAAAAAATTCCATAGTATATTTATTTTCTTGGGAAAATTTTATATTACATGATGTGTAATTTGTTGTCATTACTTTGAGTAGGAATTTTCCGAATAATTTGCTCAAATCACCCGAATTACTTTGTTTTTCTTTATATATATTTAACTGGTCAATTTGAGAGCCGTTCTATAATATATTTGTAAAATACGTGGAAGATAAATAATGATCTCTATGATATATTAGAAAAACATTATACATATCATTGTTTTTTTCTGTTCACAATAAGATTATTTTGATTACTGATACCCAAAACAACCTACGCGTTATGTAAATGAAAATTTTACCCGTGGAAGTGAACTTTGATGTCATTTATGTATTGAATATATGATAAGGCCTCCGCGGATCACATTGAGATTACATTTGAAGATCATAGACACTTCATTCATATTCAGAGAAATCCTGTGATATTATTATTACTGATACATTACACACATTGATATAACCTCTAAGTAAATAAATAATGTACTTATGGTAACGGTGTTAGACAACGATACAAATACATAGAAATACACATTATAAATACCCAGATATATAGACATCTATAGTTATCACATACATGCCTCTTTCTGAATCCGAAAATCGAACGATGCAATCTGTTGAACTTCTTATTGATTTAATTAACTATAAATAGTAATTTTATCTAAGATTAATATTGTGTCATTACAGCAATCTAATTATTAGTATAGATTATCTAGAAATTGGGTTAATTGCGTTGGTCCGTCCTTAGAAAATCTCATAAAAGTAGCCCTCTCTTTATCAGCGCTTAGGGTTGCCACCCTATATGAAAAATAATCCTGCGTGTAAATATATAGACAATATATAGTAGAGTCTGACATTTCATAAATAGAATGAATGTCTATTTGAAATTTAAAAAAAAATGTTTGACTTTTAGTATGATTTATTATTATTGTTAAAAAAGAGGTTGATATGACAATGATTTGACTTGTTAATGGTTGCTATTTTATAAAATATGTGGTGATTAATAGAAGGCCTTTTACTTTTAAAAATATATAACGGATGAAAATAAAGTTGATTATCATAGCACAATTGCAATACATACATTGTATTTTCCGATGTGGGGTACAAAACAGTCACTAAAATTATTTTGATTTGTTTGTCGGTAGCCCTGCTTTTATTACAGTAATTTCCACTTCGCTAAAAATACTCTCATTCCCAAGATAAGACAATATATGATAGGAACACAGGTTTTATTTTATCGCCTTTCTCTCTTTTAATATAAAGATCAAAATAAAAACATACAATATTCACTTTTTCCATTATTCAATATATTTGGTTAAAAATAATATTGTTCTCATATTTTATTTTTCGTCAACAGTAAAATAAAACACACACAATAAAATGACAAATGTGCCAAATGGGTAAGTTATTATTTTAACATGGTTATCGAGTTAAACTTATAATCTAATATACCTAAATCAGTTCCAAAAATGGTTTTTGTTTTTTAATTGTCTGTTCCGCCAAATGTCTCTTTGATCAGATTTTGGAGACAGGATACAGATACTGATTGAACTGAAATTCTAACGTATGTCATAAGGATTTAAATTAAAATTTGTAAAAGCATTACATAAAATTTAAAATTTATTAGAAAGTTTTATAAATTAACACTTAATTAAAAATAGATCTTTTTACTGGCATGTATATTTTAATTAGGTAAAAATTCAAGAATTTTGAAAATTGGTGAAAATCATTTGTGAAATATTCATAATGTCAGAAGTATGAACACGTCAGTGTCAGTGTGAAATGTCATAAAAAAATTGAATATTCCAATAATTAAAATGTAAATTGAAAACTCAGACCAAATCTAGTTCTATATTTAAAGTAACATATGGTATCTTTATAATATTTTTTTTACATAAAGTTGTAGATAAGGTAAATATTTAATAATGTTACTCATTTTACATAAGTCACGTTATTTGTTAATGTTTTCAAAGCAATAATTTTCAGTCACGTGAACGCTGTTCTGAGTCATAGTGGGAGTAATTTTACGTAAGGTGGGGGATGTACATGGTTTCAAATCGTTTCATAGCTATTTTATGCCCAATGAGTCAATAGTAATTGTTTTCTATGGTAGGTACTGAAATAGGTATAGTTAAAAAAAATACAATAAAAAGATTATATCTGTCAATGTCACGACATGCAATTTCCAAGATAAAACACGATTTTTTTAAGAAACCACTACCAAAACGGAAGCAATACAGTCGCTGCGCAAGCGCACGTCATTGCAGGATGTTTTGTATGATCTGAACATGATTAAAGCGTAACTGAAACAAATGCACAATACATTCATTAACGGCCAGTCATCTTAACATTACACGTGTATGCTATGAGGTGACGGCAAAAAACATATTATAAGGTAACTTATAAATAAAATTTATAGGTTTGATCACGTTTTTAAACTCAAGGTCAGAGTTTTTTTAATATACATAAAAATACTCATCACATGTACATCCAAAACTTAAGTAAATTGTGAAGACCTGTCAAACTCTATCGATACTCTGTTTTTACTTAATTATATATTTTATAGTTTCATTCAAGTATTTAATATATTTATATATAAGAGACCTAAACATACTAGGGCTAAAAACAATAAATTGCTCTATATGTGACTATCGTCTATAAACATCCCATGTTAGATACTAGACTGTGACAAAATATAGCAGAAAATCATTCTATGTATCATATTAAAAATCCTATATATAACCCACTAAGCCTCGTGTTGCATATTGGGCTTTTTTTTCCATGGTTAAAAGCCAATCTTGTGACCAGCAAAAGAATGTGTGTGCTGATAATTTACTTAACACATTACTACTTTTACATACATTTAAACGTTTTCCATGAAGGTATAGTTTGGTTAATAACAAATAGCTTAATAAAAACCCTTGAAATACTTTTATAGTTGAAGGATAACATTTAAGGAAGAAAGTAGGCTTATTGGCCAGGGTCGAAGGAACCTTACGATAACAAGGGACAAAGGTCACTTTAGTTATCTTTTAAAATCTTGTGTTCAAGGGCAGGCGAATAAAATACTTAGGGAATTTTGTCAAATTCTTTATAACTGAAATTTATTATATTTTTTTCTTCACAATTGACTTTGATAAAGATTATATGTTTAATGTGTATGGTTTTCATTATTCTTATATGTTTAGAGGACCTAATAAGAATTTACTTTTAACATTTATATATGGTTAAAATATTCTATAGATTGCCGTATACTATTTTATAATACCTTTTAATGTAGAATGAAAATTATTAATTGATCTCGTCAATTATTAAGGCAACCCTTTTCTTTCATTCATCAGTGAAGAAACAGTCATTAGTTTGATGCTGTTGGTGACCTAAAATGTTGCGAAATAATATTTTAAACACAAAGTATCATATATGTATTAAAGTAATTTTTGAAAGAACTTTTATTTAAGTTGAATGATAATTAACATTTGGTTTCAAATTTAAAAAAATGAAAAAAAATATTCTAAAACAGTTTTTTAAGTTTTATTTTTTTTAGTGTCATCCCTCAGAATAATAATCACAATTAATAACATAAAGTACATTAGGAACCACTGTTAGTATTATATTGCTTGTAAAATAATATATGGGACATAAAACGCAAGCATTATTAAATAAAATTAATTGAAAGTTTTAAGTTCATTTTTATGTTTATTGTCGTTTCCATCGCTGAATAATCATTAAACTTATCTTCTGAAATTAAATCCAGACAACCTACCAATCTTTTAATTTCATCCAGACTATTGTACTCATGCCGTCATTTTCCCTGCAATTCGAAGCAAGTAAAATTTAATACTTGGAAAGACCATCACTAAATCTTCATCTCTTGTGAATATTTAGTTAATTACATAATGTTTTTAAAATGCAGCACAAGACACCAAATACCAGAACAAGTTTATAGATATTAAATGCTTTAAATGGAGGTAAAATAAAGAACAAAACAAACAAAGTACAAAAATCCTTAAAAGATAAAAAAAAACAATCGGAGAAGAGACTTAGCACTTATGTATCAATAATCGAGGGATAGTATTTGAAGCTGTAATAAAGCTCGTAGCTCGTAGCTCGTAGCGTGTCTGAAAACTGAAAGCTTCAGTAAGGAACGGACCGCGGTGGGGCTTGCCCGCGTCACTACGAGTCCGAGTCTACACAAGTTTCCTATTAAGTTCTTGGTAAGTGTTTGCTTCGATTATAATACGAGTTATTATCTTTTGTTGTGTTATTATTTTGATATATACAACCAAGTAATTTAATAATATTTAATAGTTTATTTAACTAATTGTAGATCAAAGTAATTATATGATTAATAGTAATAATTTAATATACATTAATAAAATTCTTGTATCATAGAAAGGTCAAAGTAAATTATCCAATCATTTAAAGATTTCTAACAGATTGATAAACTGATAAGCCGTTTTTATTAAATTGAAATTTTATTATTTTTACAGTATTATAAATTTTCCACTGTACACCACATCGTTATATTTGGCAATATCAATAATTTTTTCCGGAGTTTTTGTCGTTTGACAATGTACATACATACATAATGCGTAATTAAGAGTAAATTATGTTTGTTTTAATGACAGGGAATCGTGTAACGTGGACGATGTTATGTCACACACACACACTGATGTATTCACTTAAATAAATATTGTGATCGTGTGAGTCATTGTTTTTAAATGAATATATATATATATATATATATATATATATATATATATATATATATATATATATATATATTCATTTAAAAACAATATATACATATACAGAAATCGATTTCTGATTTACTTTTCTAAATAAAGTAGTCAATAAATAAATATATATATATATATATATATATATATATACATATATATATATATATATATATATATATATATATATATATATATATATATATATATTTATTTATTGACTACTTTATTTAGAAAAGTAAATCAGAAATCGATTTCTGAATTTATTTAACCTTAAGAGTCATTTAATATATTTTTGATTAGTTTTTTTTTATCTTTCTGTGTGGAATACGAGGCCCCACGTGAGGAGCCGGAATGTGGGTCCGACACGTGATTCGTTACCTCGGGTCGCTCATTATTTGCATACATATAGAATATTTATAACGACATGCTGTCAGTGAATATATCAAGACACACAAATATGATAATTATGCGGATTGTATTTCTTAAATATAAGTTAATATTTATAAATCTGATAATTTGGTGTTTGAACATATGTATAAACATGTATAGCCATGTTAAGCTTATTTAAATTTTATCGATATAGAATGAACATTAAACCGATACGGGTAGGGATTCGAACCCGCGACCTCTGGGAAACCGTCCCGTCGCTCTAACAATTGAGCTACCTTATCGCTGCCCGTCTCGGTAAATTAAGCATTCTATATGTGATATTCTTTATCGAGACGGTGGTGACATCTCTTAGAATTCTTTCGAAAATCTTAACCAATGTTTCTAACTTTGCAGTATAGATAAACATTAAAACGACGCCACTACCGAAATTAATGATTGAAAATATTTATAAACATTTAATACCATGTTAAACTTATTTAAATTTTAATAAATATAGATAAAAAAATATCTTTTTATTATTTATAAAAAAAAAAAATACTTTTCCCATATAATGTGTATAATTAATTATTTCTAGCATTATGATCACGTTTCAATAATAAATCTATTATAAATAGTTGTTCCCCAACACGTGAATGTCTCGTAGTGTCGTTAGCAGTCAATGTAGGTATTTGAAGCTTCAATAAATCCAGTATGTGTCATAAATTGTATGTCACTGTGACATTTAGGAAAGTTCAAGAATGACGTAAAATAAAGGCAATAGACAAATGTATTGAGACTTGGAAAAGAGAAGAAAGAAAGTTCATTTATTTAGTTCCTGATTGAAAAGTGAAAGTTTTATTTAAATGTTTCTATTTTGAAGTACATGATGTCTTTGAACTAATACTTATTATGATGATTAATATTTGTTAGTAAAAATGTGTTTCCCCAATCATTTATGTAGAAAGACGATAATTATTATGTGCAATAAACTTAGTTTTATATATTTTTTATGACAGGTCATAAAAAATGTAATTGAATTAATTAGTAGGTATTTCAATTACAATTTTTATCTCACAAAGATAACAGCTGATTTAGGCTTCAGCATCGCGGATCAGTGACAGAAAGCGAGGAGAAGTTATCTTCTAAGTCAATTAATAAATTAACTTTTCTAATAATACTTGGGTTATTTAAAACGTATATAATTATATGTATATGTTTACCATAAAGACAACTACATGATAACATGCTTGGTTTAGGAACGTAACAAGTCAAGAATAAAAAAACATAATACTTTCGAAATTTTAATATTCACTTTTGTATATTTTTATCAAATAGCATTAAAAATGTCGTCAAAATCATCTAGTTTCATACATTATTAACGAGAATCGAGCGACTGCCTGCCACTTGATGAAATGTTGAAATGAATGAAATGAATGAAATTACAAGGTCCCTTTCCAACTTGATTAAAGTCCATTGAATGTATATTTACACAATACTGTGGACAAAAAAGCAGCCTATTATTAACTTTGTCAGTGTATTTTCATTCCACGAAGTTATTTTTTTTGCTCTTATAAAATTTCATTCGAAGTCTGCAGTGAACGCTACTACTTTATCTTTTGTTTTTTGAGTGCCTCTTATTTCTTCAAAAGTTAAGGGAGATATTTTCTGAAGTATAGATTTTCTTTAGAAATGAAAAGCTCTGAGTGTCACTCTCTGATTTTGAGATAACTATTTTAAAATCTTTTCTATATAATATTATTAAGTGCACGATGTCAAACCCCTAGTATTTTGAGTTTATTTTCTCTAAACAATTTTGTTTACCTGTGACCTGTCTTAAAAACAAAACAAAACGATTTTAACTTTGGTTTGGACTTCAGACAGATTGGTCGCTAGGAGACATCGACGACACATTTTGAAATATAGTAATAGTTCTCAAATAATCATTAAAAAATGTAAAATACTAGCTAAAATTTTAAACATCAATATTCCACCCGTACACCGATTTACGCGTAAATTAGGTCACGTAACGGGGCTGTCTATGGTCACAGTAATTATAAATACTCCTAAATTTTATTTCCACGATAATGTCATATAAATATTATAACAATATAAGTCCTTCAACCTCATTGTTTATTAACTAAACTAAACAACTTGTTACACTTCCAGCGATGTTACCTAATAAGATTTGACCTGAAGTTAAGAAACTTTTATCTGACTTTGATAATATAATTAATTACCTTGTAACTTCATTCATGTCATAGATAAGAACATTTATGTTTTATCACATTTCATTATTTGGAAAATTAAATTATTTCAAAGGATTTTATTGAAAAGGAAATTTATAACTATTTTATCGGTTTAAATAAATATAAAATACTAAAGGAAAAAAATAACTAATCTGTCTTATCTTATCTAGTTACTATCCCGAGTCTCCAGTGTTGTTTATTCTGAACCAGGTAAGGGGTCCCTATTTTATAACGCTCTACAAAATCCTAGATAACTTACCCTTAAGGACTGAAGTTGTTGGTAAGTTGCAACGTTTGATTTTACGAACGACAGAACAGAATAGAATTTAGACGTGTCTCATAATTATTAAGATAAGCCTCGACTTTGTACTGTCTGTGCATAAAAAAATACCTCCAATTATGTAAAATATTCATATAAACATTCTATTTATATTTTATTATTTATATAATAGTTGACATGAAGAGGTGTAATCGCCAGTAAATTATACAACACGCGAGTACTGCATTGACATTGTTACTCTGGAAGGTCACGCTGGTGATTAATAATTAAGTATCAGTTTGTTTTTTATATTTAATTAATAATAAATATATTTAAAAGCAGAATTTAATTTATACATACAGATCACAGGCTAAACAATACATGTTTGACATTTTTTATAAACTTATATAACCTATAACTTAAAAGCGGTAACCAGAGGTTGCAGAGGCTGGAGTCATGAACCTGCCGATGATTTTTTCAATAGACAACAGTATAAAGACTTATTAAATATTATATAAGTAATTTCAAAAGACATAACTATGATATAAGAGCAACATTGTGTATGTGTGTATATATATATAGTCATATTGAGAGAGATAAAAGGGTCGTGATCCTTGATACGTAGTCTCTGGGTTCTTTAAATATTAAACAAGTGTTGATAAAATTTTAATTGAAGTTGGTTTTTTGAATTGTTTTGTTTTTATTCACATTTTATTTTTGAGATCTTCTGACTGCAAAAAAACCGCTTTGTCATAAATTGTTTTAATTGAAGACGGAACTATAAATAAATTTTGTATTCATTTATATTTAACTTTTGGTCCAATTTTATGATATTTTATAGATTAGTCACCGTTGATCTAATGTAAGATAAAACCGTGGCTTATTAACAATAACGTATGCTTTATTGAATAAGCATTCGTGCGATAAATTGTCTTGAAGATTATCATCATTGTACTGTACGTTCAAAGTTTTCCATTTCAATATGTCCGTGGCGTCCCTGCGCAGGCGCATCTAAATGCATCGCGTGAAGGTCATGGGCATTATGTGCGCCAAACACCGCACCTAACTCGCAGGGACACTACATAATGCGGTCAGTTAAATGTGCTGTTTATCGCAATTATAGACCATGCAGATTAGACAGCGAGATAAATATAGAACATGCATGTATTGAAGTAGTTTCTGAGAATATTTAACTATTAGTGTTATTATCTTGTCAATATTTTATATTCAAATTGTTACTTTGTTGTTTGAGTTTTCACGATATAATTTTAAACAGTCTCTTCTTATACGTATAATCTTAGAATTATTGATCTATAAAAGTTATGAAAAAAAAAAAATTCTGAGTCGTAATGCAATAATTTTTAAATAAGAAGGAAAATATTACATACATAGGTATGTATGCCTTGTTGAAAACTAATTTAATTAGCCGCACAAACCAGTCGCCATACATTACACTGAACGGACAGATTTACGAAGCGCAGCAGCTGGAAGGGTACAGTGTATTAGGTTACCATAAAAGATTTTGTTAACTTAGAACTTAGAGTATATAAAAATATATGCACAAGTGCTCGTTGTAGAGGCAAATCGTGAAGTCTCATTTATAATCATGAACAAGCAAGAATAAAAACCACATCTAAGGATCTTTTTGGTACAAAGGTAGGTTATTTGTATATACAAATATTTGTGACAATGCCAGCTGTAACCCTGCAGGTGTTTCGTTACGTCACGACAATACTGACAATATTACATAATCTGTATACAACAACTATCAATTTTCTCAAATTGTATTACAATCTTGAGAAATCCGTCACGCTTGATATCTATAGAACTGTAGGTGAGCCTAAGAAAACACTTTCTTAAGCCGCGTCACGCTACACGACTCAAGGGACAGGGGGCAGTCGCAGAGAGCGTGACGACACACTCGGTTGCATATATAGCTGATACTCTACTTTAAGAAATTGTTTTACATACACTTAAAATAACATTTAAATTACTTTTGAACAAGATCATTATATTTAAGACAAAAAGTCCTTATATTAAGTTTTTGTCTTCATAATTTGTTCGTTATAAGTTTTTGCTTTAGCGTCCTTAACTTCCAGCGCGTATAATTAATGGCATTATACTATTAAAGTTTTTGCGTAAATTAGTTTATCAGAAACTAGGTTTTTGTATAAACTAACCTGTCTAATAAGCAATCTTTCTCATAGTCTAGAATATTTATTTTTTATTGACACAAGGATCGTCGACCTCAAATTGATGTGATATAGTCGAAAAGTCTAACTTCGCCGGAAGCTTTTTAGTTTTATATCATTTATCTTGCATACCAGTTTAATAAATGATTTACAACAACTTTAGAATGGATTTCCAATATATAAATATTTGTTACATAATGTATATAATGATTATATTATATAACAATATGTTATATTTTTGTTGTAGCTTGGCGCGATTACTTTTCAAAACAGTATTTTTTTTATAATCTGTGTTGTTTCAAGCTCAAGAACAAATATAGATCCAGAATAGGAGATTTTATATAGTTTACATATTTTTTGGTATTTAATTATGGCCAGTGAACATCAATATGCACAAAGTAGCTGAAATTTTAGTGATGTGACTAAGCCGATTGAGTATTAACGTAAATAGTTTTGAAAGTTGATATCATACAATAAAAAAATAAATATAAATTGCTACTGATCAGTACACTATCTAATATTAGAACAGTAATCCAATTCAGTACTATCGAACACAGATAGACATTTTATCGATTTCCGCTAACACACAAATGCTAATACACGAACTGCGCATAAAGCCAACGTCTGTCACTCGCACGTATCTCACAAATATAATTACAGAGCGTGACACTTCACTAGAACATTGCTGTTGGGAACATCGTTAGTTCGAAATTAAATAAAATATATTTCTAGTTCTTTTAAAATCAAAAGAGGTTCAAACTGTTATATTTAGATTTCAAATTCTTTTTTAAATCTTCTTCTACTCGTTTTTGCCAAAAGGGTATTCACTGATCTGAAGAACACATTAAGGGTAAACGATTGTAATGGACTATTTACTGTTTTTCTTTAATTTAATTATACTTGAATTATATTAATAATAGCAATTTTGTTAATCGTGATTACGACGATTATGTTCTTAAAATAGAATTTTCCCAATTTTTTTACCATATTAAATACAAAAAGACAATACTAAAGTAATTTTAATATTTTTTGTAAGTTTGGTTTGCTCGATGTCAACGACTTTATAATGATTCTAATTCTCAAACATCATAAATTTGTTGAACCCAAAATTTACCTGCTGTATATATTTTTGTTGCATCTTTTATTTTAAACCATTTATCAAGAAGTCAGAATATTTAAGGAAAAATACAGTGTCTCAGTAATGTATTTCTAATTATTATAATGTATGTATGTATGTGTCTCAATGTAGGGTCGACATTTGTTGCAATGCAACATAATTACACCTCAATTCAATTCAACTAGTAGTGGCTTTCAAGTAATTACACTGACAAAGAGTTATGTCTAATAGTTTCTTTGTTACGAATATAATATAAAACATACATTTCTAGAAGGAAACACTAATGTTATAAATCAAAATAGATATTGCTTACGTAATGTATTTTCGACAGTACCAATTTTTACCACTTTTGCAAAGATCATTTGAATGATCTAAAATAATTTGGTTAGTTTGCCCGGCTTATATTTAATCTTAGATTTGTTAACTTCGGGACACATTATACAGTATTTATTATTAGTATTTTTTCTAAACAAGTCTTGACACTAATTATTAAAATAATATAATTGATATTTTATGATGTTTTGTAATTCTATGAAACACAAAAACAAGCATACAATATATAATGATGTCTACATGTCATTGTGTTGTCAGCATCCATTTATTGCTATGTTCTGGTGCGAATATTAATTTTAACATTCTTTTTGCATAATATTCATTTGCACTTGTATAAAAACATTTATCTCGAATCTTTGGAACTATCATTACTCATGTTTATCTTTTTTAAAGTTATTATTTTTTAACTAAACATAGAATGAAAAATAAATCGAATAGGATAGGCTAAGTAGGTAGGTTCGAACCGGCGACCTGTCTAAGACAGTCCCGTGATATTGAGCTACCGTGTCGCTTTTTGCTTCTTAATTTTATAAATTTTTATATTGAATGAGATTTTAAGTTATTGTTATCACCTATGTATTTTGACGATATTACTACACATTATAAGATTCAAAACTTTACCTACATGTGTCTTTTATTTGTATCAACTCATAAAAATGATTTAGGAGAAGATTCTTCCACTTGGCGTTACATAATATAATTAAAAAGCATTTATCAACCATTTTATTATTATTTTATTGAGAGTAGATATCAGTCAAGGTGGTGGTAAATGACCTGAGACAAAGCCTTGATTTTTTTTACCAAATAATCAGAATATAGAAATTGGATATGCGGCCAGCGTCTTCCTTATATTCGTGTTATGGACTTCATATAAGACAGTAATTAGTATTAGTAAGGTAACTTTTTAAAGTAAATGTAGAGTAAAAAAATGGAGAGTTGCATGTGTTTTTTGTAAAGTAACTTTATTAACTTCACTGCATATTGAGTGAACTGACTGGTTCGCTCAGGGTACTCTCCCAGAAAATTGGGTAAAGTACCTTTTATAGCTACATTTAATGTTCTGAATGAGAGACCCGGATGCCCCAAAACCCACTTTTCCCCTCTCTTTCCTAACTTTCTTCATCTCTGTCCATTTTTTTTAGAGTAGCAATAGTTTGATCTTTATTTCAAAATGTCCATGGATCATTAGCTCATTTGCCACTAAATAAAACGGAAAATATAGTAATCTTATAAATATGCAAATATAATAAATTATTAAATATCCTTCGTCTAAGGTAAATATTAGTTATGGACTCGAACCCTGACCCACTTATAGATGACTCCAAATAAAACAATTAATCTTCTATTTGCTCCGCTCATTAAAAGGTGACCTCAACACTCACACAATGATAATTAACGACTATCTTCAGTCAGAGCTTATGATTGCATGAGGTTGTCCTCAAACATATTATTTGTTTATTTATATAATTATACATGTATGTATAATGTATATTAATACTATACTTTATAATTATTATTTATTTCATTGGTTATTATTTCATCTTTTTCGACAAAAACTTCTTCCATTCTTTAATATCTTGATCTTCTTCGTCCTTGTTACTTTCAATGATATTATCAGCCATCTGTTTTTGTATGCTTACTTTTCCTCCCCACTTTAATAATTGTGATGTTATGAATATTTTATTTTATTACTGAAGAATTTACCCTTTTCATATAAGAAGAACAGTTTGTTAGAGTGTATAGATAGGCTATATATTTATATTGGGTAACATATCCCTTCCTCCCATTTTGTTAATTATTTTCAGTTCCGGAATGTCTTCAAATATTTACCAAAGAATTATTCTGATATACTTAAAGCATATTGGAAGATTCATTTATATGTTTGCACCTCTTGTGTTATGCATATATTGAACTATATTTTAAAAACTGTAAACGCACATGTTTTTAAAAGAATCTATCAGTTCTGATCCTAGAGCTACATCACATCGGAGTCAATCTCATATATTTACGGGTTGAAGCTTTTATATCCATCAATATAATTATTAATATTGAAGCTGTAATAGAAAGATGCTATTATAAGTAATATGTGGCTTCTGGCGAAAGCGTTGTAAGTCGATACTTCCTCGTAGCGGGTATTAGTTACCAACGACCGCACTGGCCACACCTACCTAGCTTGTAGGAAGGTTTTTGTAGGGTATTGATATACAGGTGTGAATTTTATATCGAGACATATTATATATCGAGTAACATATTACTCGATATTAAAATGTAGTCAGAATATTAGATAAAGCTTTTAAGCATTTTATTCCAAATATTTGTCCGCAATATATCTAGCACTAGGGGTCGCCCGCGACTCCGTCCGCGCGGTTTTTAGTGTTTTCTCAGCGCACGCGAGGAAAGCTCTCAAAAAAGAAATCTTTTCCCGTTTTTGCAGCATTTTTCATTGCAGCTCGACTTTTATAAGTCACAGCGAGATGACATATACCCTATAGCCTTCCTCAATAAACGGACTATTCAACACAAAAAGAAATTTTCAATTCAGGCCAGTAGTTCCAGAGATTAGTGCGTTCAAACAAACAAACTCTTCAGCTTTATAATATGAGTATAGATATTAAATTGTTAAACCTATTTTAATTAACAACGAATTTATAATCTTATTTCAGTTACGTGACTTTATTAACAATATTTTTGTTCCTTTATTATTTATAAAATAAGAAATATATTTTAAATATTTAACAATATATTTTCGAAACGAAAAGCTTAAAATACGCTTTGATGCAATTACTTTGAGTTCGTGATCAAATTATATTGGCTTACAATTTTGTGTATAAAATAAAATATTGCGTTCGGTGAGGGATGGCTACTCATTTATTAAAACCGGATTAAACCAGTTAATGATGTACACTTAATATGTACATACACTTCATTTCATTTCATCTGAAATTTGTACACTTTTTAAAAGTAAAATGCTTATAAAAGTCTAGTGTAAGTTCGAAACAGAGTTATTATTATCATTATATAGTATATTATAGTAGTTATTCTTGGGATAATGTATAACAATAGTTGTTAAAAAATGTTTAATATGATTACTTTAATAAAATAAAATATAATCCTTCCTCTTACTGACCTGCATCGGAAATTAACTGACGAGTAGAATTGAATGATAACCATATGAGGTAGTTGTGAGCCGCGTGCGTCACAGACAGACGAGGGGACGAGATACAACGTAGTTTCTTAATGGATTTATTAGTTCATAGTATGTTGATGGTAGGAGGTTTACATTGGGTTGATTTATGATAGACGGGAGTGGATATTGACATATAGCAAAGATGTAATTGGGATAACCGCCGATAAGTATTATGATAATAAAATAAAATTAGTATTATTTTTGAAAATATCTTTAAACATGTATAGCCATGTTGAGCTTATTTAAATTTATATAAATATAGAATGTAAAAAACCGATACGGGCAGGGATTCGAACCCGCGACTACTGGGAAACCGTCCCGTCTCTCTACCAACTGAGCTACCGTATCAGTATTTTGAATAAGTAGTATTATTTTGAATAAAATTTTAAGATCAGGGTATATTATTTTTATACGTTAAAAGGGATGTGAGTTTTCTTATAACGATTCATAAATAGGGATGCTCGGTTTTTTTTTATAAAGGTAATATCAACACGTTTATTCTTTGTATGACGATTGTTTACATCTTTGTTTACACATTGACGATTCATTGGTGCGTGTAAATGCCTACTTTAAAAAAAGATATTTTGAATTTGAATATTCAGAGACGTGCATATATCTCTCCATTTCGCAAAAAAAATCGCTTAGATCAAATAGCCCTGGAATCCACGATATAATTTCAATAACATTTCCTAATTAAAAAAAATACAATACATACGTTTTATACCGGCTGTATTAATTAAATTCAACATATTAAAATTTCCTATAACATAATGCGATCAATTTACCTGCCTGTGTAGAACATGAAAGGATAAATAACGTTCTCCGAATTTATATCAATATTGTATAAACTACTTCAGTATATTATTCTTTACCTATAATTTTATTATCTTTGTGTTATAGATACGGTATTAAGCGACAGATAATATTGAGTTTTTAATTAAATATTCTAATCAATAAATATATCTAATACGGAAATGTCGTCATACTGTTGTGTTTCCTTATACTAGTAGGGATTATTGAGCTGAGCGTAAACGAAGCTCTTAACCGTCCACTTCGCTGTTTTACGACCTCGCTAGCTTCAAAACATCTGAACAGATATACATGATTATCACCAGGGAGTTAGAACTTTTATTAGAGATGGTTCCTAAAAAATAGAACTCAAAAATGTCAACTAGAAAAAAGTTATAGCAAAAAGAAATTTGTCTATGGTTCCCATGTTAAATCGTCACGCACTTGCGTCAGTGTTAAATACATTTTTTTTTGTTTTTACTAACATTAAAAAAGGGAGGGGGTTCAGCTCATCTCCCTTAGAGCAAAGTGGCGAATCCTAGTATATTTAACATCATGTTAATCGTTTTTTAATACTTGTGACAAGTTTTGTGAGATTTAATGTACCTAAGTGTCGACAGTTATCTCCTTTTTAAGTAGTTAAATAATTAAAAAGTAATTAGTTGTAGAAAATAATCATAAATATGTACTTTAAAAGATATTACAAATTTTTAGTATAATAATTTCCCTCCAGGGTTTGCTCGACAAACACTTAAGCCCTATAGAGTCACGGGTACTAGGTAATAATTTATAAAAAATATATTTCGGGAAATGTCTACTCATAATGTGATCTATGTAATGATAATGTGATCTATGTAGCGTTGAAAAAATCATGACACTGTGTGTGTCTGTATAGTTAACATACACATTATAATACTTAACTTAATTCAATAAATTGCTTACGAAAGAAAGAAACTGAAAATTTTATAGAATTACGTTACGAATTTTGAAACTAAAATATGTTCAATATTTAGATTAATTTCCCGCTCTTTTTTATGAATATGGTTACTGAACAATAAATAAAGTGAAAAGACATAAAATATGCGCTACACAAATACGTTGAACAATAAATCAAAATGATAAATTTAAAATTTATAAAAACGTAAGGGGTTTAGAAAATTATAAATTGTTTTGAGAAGAAATTTTTTTTAAATAGATATTTTTTTTTATTTATATAAGTTCAAAAATATTTCTTATTATGAAGAAAATACAAATAATACATTACAAAAACGGAAAAAAAAATTCAGACGAACAATTCAGTATTTTGAAATAAATTGAGAATAAATTTGTTTCGGTCTATAGGTAGTGTAAACTGTGTAATTTCTCTATGATGAGCAAAGCAACTGTCATTAAAATATCAATGACAAGTGCTTGTAAGAAGCTCTGTAACACTTTACACTAACTACTTGATCAAAAACAATTACACTGCGTGATCGTAACCAGTGAGGAAACAACACATTATGAGAAACCTCTTTTGTTAATTAAAATTTTCAATTATATATACTAGGGAATTTATAATATTAATTTATGTTTTATCGAAAAATTGTCAAAGGAGGATGGAAAGCTCCTTCTGAATTTGATCACGTAGATAACTTAAGGGTTATCCTTAATATAGTTAGTTTAGTTTGTTCCGTTCGATTTATCTTTCAAGGTCAAAATTAGAGATGCTGTGGCGATAAGTGGTAGAGATTGTAATTATTACTATATCAATGATATAATACGTCTTCTTAAATTTGTAAACTATTTATCATGACTTCATAATTAACATGGTAACAGCATCAAATATGTTTCTGTGGAGCTTTTATTGACGTGAATTACGTAGAAGCTAAAATGGTGAATGATTAGTTATGTTTTAAACAAATTTTACTAGCACGAGTCCTCCCAGCTATGTGAAAGCTATCTATAGTTTAAAGATTTGACATTCAATGTTAATTTCAATTTGCTTTATATATTAAGGCCTATACAAGTGACATTAGGGTTTGTCGAATAGAATCACAAATATCTGTTTGAATATAAGGTTACGCTAGACTCTAGAGTATGGCTTACGTCGGTAAGTTAAGTAAAATAGACAACGAGCGTTTGGTGTTTGGCTATACCCTCAGTAATAATATTTTCACTACAAGTCCAATAATACCATCATATCACTTACAGACTATAAATACAACGAACAATATGTTATCGTAGGAGGAAAATTAATATATATTTATATGGAGCCTGTAAGCTGCGAGTATTGAGATAATATATTTTTAAATAGAATTAAATAATCCATTACTTTATTTCCAAGTGAATTATTAAATGCAGTTAATTTTCTTTTTAACATACGATTAGTCGTCATTTTGTTTTCTATATAAATGTTCTAGTGACGCAGATAAATAACTACAAACGTATAAAGAAACAAAAATTCTTATTATTACTAACTTAAACTTAAAACGTAGAGTTTATTTATTTATTTATTTTTCCCCATATCTGACCTCGTAATTATTTCGTTATATTAAATATTTTTATCTCTATTTTATTATATAAATAATTCAATCAAAACTCTGCAAAGTTGTACAAAACAAGGAATAATTATTAATTTCCTTCGCTTTAAGAAAATAATAAATAGTTCAACTAATAGTTTTATGTCTGGCTGTCTGTCTTAAGTTATTACAAAGTCATGTCTAAGATTCTGATGTTAAAAATTCAGTGACTTTCAGTATTTTTTTGTTTGTATATATACACAAAATTATGTATGTGTGTGTGTGTTTGTGTGTGTGTGTGTTTGTGTGTGTGTGTGTTTGTGTGTGTGTGTGTGTTTGTGTGTGTGTGTGTGTGTGTGTGTGTTTGTGTGTTTAGTAGAGCGTTTTAATACACAGACATGTATGTCACACATACATGTAGGTATGTTCCATAATATGAAATGTAATATCAGCTTGCATTTTAATATTAAACTGCTTCTGAGCTACTTCATCTTAGTTTCCTTTCAATATTTACAAAGACACTTTCTAATAATAGTTATTAATATTTTATAGATCCTAATGGCTATGGATTTTATTGTTTTATTATATTATGAATCTGAAAAATTAGAAAACACTAAGTTTTCAATGTATATTGTTTGTCCTTGTGATCCAGACGGACTCTTCGATAGTTTAGGTAAATAGTAAATAAGAACCCCCATTGGTGTTGACTTAATAATAAACATGAGTCACTTCCACTTCCAGACTATAAAATATACAGCAGACAATTGCAAGAAGGCAAGTGTAGTATCATTGGATGTACCGAATATGTGATTCAAACCTCATTGTTTCCAGCTGTGTGTGTTTCGTATTGTTATTGGCATCCGTTGTCGCATGTCAGACGAACATCTTATAATATTAAATCTAAAATTTCTACGTTTCACAGTCACAAATAAGACATACTATTTACCAAAATACCTGTAATGTTTTTTGTTGTAAGGTCAAAGGTGAAGTGTCGCTAATTTGCGAGATTTTGAATAAGCATTAAATAAAGTGAGTGCTGGTTTTACATAAAATATCAATTATTTTCATTAAACCTGTTTTATAGAAAAGAGCAAGGTAGTGCTAATTACAAAAAATATGTATGTGAGTTTTATTATCTGAAATATGAATAGATTTATTATTTACTTCTTCTAGCTCAGAAAATAACACATTGTTGTTAAATAGCTTTAGTTTTATATAGCCAATTCATTCTCAAATTGGAATGTTCTAGAAGTTTTAATATGTACATACTTTTTTGATTGAAGCTTGAGACATCGTTTGAGAAGATTTTATTAAATTGACAAATTATTATCGATAACATAGCATTGAACTAATTGTCATCGTACTCAGTAAACTACTAAAAAGGCTACGTAGTATCGCGCTACTTTTAAGATAATACTTTCTTTAGAAAATATATTATCGGGTTTGTTAATAGCGTGTGACGATTTACATTAACTATGATAGAAAACAATAGCTAACTGTCGACGCAGGCTTGCGAGTACACGCCGACTGATGAGTCGTTGACCTTTATCTGGATTCATCACACAGATGATAATCAAGTGTCAAAATAAACATAGTATGGAGAAAGTTTAATCTTTTAAGATGATAACAGAATTGATGGCTTAATAAATTAGTGTACACAAGTAACACAATTAAACAGTATTACTACGCAGAGCCATACATCAATATGTTTCAACCTGTGTGTCGACATGTCGCAGACGATATTGTCACGAATTCTGCACGAGGGGCCCATTCTGTATTAATCAGTCAGGCGAATATATATCTATAATCAACGGTATATGGACGAGATTAGGTTGTACCTTTAAATTGGTAATACCTCATAGCTGTGCGTGGACAACGTTGATTAATGAGGAGGGGAGCAATAGATATACAATTGCACTCAGATTGTTTTTAGTATGGGTCGAGATTTTGATAGTTTTTTTTTCAATTTTTTTTTTTTTTTGCATGTTGTTCGGTATTTTATTAATATTATTATACTCTTATGTGTTTATTTTTCATACATTACTAGTTTAGAAACAATAAAATTATCGAGCTCTCTACCATCCATTTTTACCAGTACCAGTTTTTGCGTTTTACTCAAAAAAGGTTCCGCATTGAAAAGCATCATTGATTCCTAAAATTAACTCATAGACATTATATTCTTAAAAATCCAGTCTTCGTTTCTTGATTTCATGTACATGTCTCTGTCTACGTTGGAATTTCTCGGTTATTTGGAAAGACGAGTGTTCTATTTCAATTGCTTGAAATACTTACTCGTCTGCCGATCATGTATAGTCCGAGTAGTAAGATCTCCTGCTGGCTAAACATTTCAGTAAAAACCAGGTCACCGTCAAAGCCGCGTCGTATGAAGCTCATTCAACATCCCACATGCCATATTAATTAAAATCAAAAAGTCTACGCATCCTGACAGTGCGAGTCAGATAGAGAGAGAGAATGCGGTTTTGTTGGTTCCTCCATGGTTAGTTGCCTTTCCAACTGTTCCCTGGTATATTGCTACAGTTGATGTGAATTCACATCTCATTCATAGCTTGATGCGTCTGTTGACTCCAAACCTGAAGCTTGTAAACAAGAGCAGGTCTATCGATTTTCAGTTATAGCATTGATTGCTAAGAATCCGAAATGTAGAGTCTTTAAGAAAAAAATTGATCTTTGAACTTTTTAGAAACAGTTTTTGAATAAACTAGAAGTGCATAGTATTGTATTGATGTAACATAGTTAATGTTGTAATACAATATTTGTTAACAATATATCATATATATTAGTTCTAGTCCCACCACGTTTAACATAAAATAAGATTAAATAAATAAACACATTAATTATCGATATATTAGATTAACGTAGTTATCTTATAGATTCGACTTACGATAACTGCTAACCCACTTTTTTCCGAAATGCTTGTAATCCAATTAGATAGTGCTGATATTTGGAGATAATGAGGCTTTTATCCTTATGTGAACTAATTATACAAGAATTTGATATGCGATTCATTTGTTACAATATTTTTATTAGACTTATGATGATCCGGTTCTTAACACTGAGGACTCCAAACTGTCATATTGTAAAACAAAGTGATATCATCACTAGGTAGATGTAATGATTGATAGACTGATAATGACAAAAGCGTCTGGTAATTAACGGTCCATATGTAATTGGATATTTGTTTTAAAATGATTGTAATTAAGTCATCTATTAACGCCTTATTGACCGCAATACAACCTTCACTGACAATCGATCTAAACTGTGGTTTTGAATAAGTCTTATGTTTCATTAGTATAAGGAAATATTGTCATCATTTATTTTTTAAGGAATTATTTTTGTTCTCTCTTACATAGGTTCGTAGAGGCTTAAATGGAGTAGATTCGTTTATAAGCTGTGGAAAATATTGTCATGGTTAATCATTTTTATTTGTTCCGTTTTATTTTGTGCTATCTTTGTTATATCATTTTGGTTTATAAAGTAATAATCAATTATAAGTAAAACACAACAAAAGTATCTTATCTATAGAATAACAAAATATTAAAATATACAAACACGAGGTGGTAGAATGTTCAAATATAGCGTGAGTCAAATTTATCGTTTTATTTGTATAGTATATTGTTATAATCTATTTGTTAATCTCTACAAATCATACTCATTGTGAGCTAGATTTTATTTTACGATTATTGCTCATTTGATTTTATTGTTTTATCTTGTTTTTTTAGTACAACTTGAGTTCATTTAGCAGAATTATCTCAGCAAATCCTAAATCATTATAAATTATTGAAGAATACCTATCTGACCAGTTGATAATTACTATGGTCTTATTTCAGACGACTGTAAATCTAACTTATCTTTCTTTACCTTTCTTTTTTCTCCTTGTTCCTCAGGAGATTCAAAAAATATCAGTTACCATCATACTTTCCGTACAAGAACCTTTCGCTTATTTCTCCCCCGGATTTACATAAATAAACATTAATATAATCGGAGACATACATTTCTTAATATTTTTTCATATAATAAAAGCCATGAAGGCTTTTACTATCTTTTTTTGACTTCATTTCTAACGTAGAAATTTTCTGGTGTTATGAGAAATACTTTATCAGATAGCGAAATATCTGCGTAAAATAAATCAGAGTTACTACATATTTTAAAAATTATTTAGTATAGTTTAGTTCAACTGATTTAGAATGATTATCGTTTTTTTATTTACGAAATTTTAATTAACAAATGAAATGTTACATTAGTGTGTGTAATATGTACACTAATGTAACATTAATTGTTAGTACATTATGTAATATGTGCTAGCGACAAATATATATATGCAAACGAGAAACCTACAATTCTAAATAAACGAATGCAGTCATAACTCGACTACGTGATAGTACCATGGTAAACTAATTAGATATATCTAATTAGTTTTTAATTCAGTTTAATAAACTGATTAGAATCATTATAATGAGCCTAATTAGTTTACTAAACTAAAACGACAATGTTATTTTTAAATTAATACATTTGCTCTAGGATGGCGTATATAACATATGTGTGTATATAATATAATATAAATCAGGTAAATTTTGTACATTAATTTTTTTTTTAAAAGTAAATAGTGTTCAAAATATGGAGCAGAACTCAAAACAATAGTTATTAAAATGTTAGTTTGTTGTTTGTTTTCGAGTCACGGACAAACTACGTGACGGATTTAGACGAAATTTGTTATAGATATGGTCATCATGAAGGATATTGTTTACTTCGGAAACTTTTGTCATTTTCGCTGGAAAATAAAGGACAGAGGAAGTCGTTGGTTAAATAAAACCTTAAAAATTATTCCGCTTCTGAAAAAGGCTTCAAGTGTATGATTATTGCATATAACAACTCGAATTGCTTTACGGCGGGAAACTATAACTTTGTTATGTTTTTTTTTGGGTCATTTTTTTGGTTCAACTGAGAGACGGCGGAAACGAAGGAGCTTTGGTAGAACTTCTTGTTCTGTGACTCCATATATGATAGTCACTTAGTAAATAGATTATAAATTTAAATAAGATATTGTGTGTATAAAAAAAGTTAATGATATATGTATATATATATATATACATATATCATTAACTATATATATATATATATATATTCTCAAACATATGAATAATAAGGATAACATTACAATATACATTAACTTTAAATATTTTCATAAGTTAAACGATATTAGCGAAATTCAACTCTAAAATTTTAATATTTTGAAATATCTTTTTTTCACTATTTAATTGATTACTTACCTAAAACGATATTTTTAATGCTCTTCTATAAAGTTTAATATTTAATACTTATGTCAAGTTACAGAAGTCTGACGAAGTCACTGACAACAGTTAGTATTGTAATAAAATAGAGTTAGAAAATATAGAGCTTCAAGGAGACGCAGTATTCAACTAGTCTTAAAGTAAAAACTAAAATAAAGATTCTAATTAGGGACATTAAATGCAGTAATTGTGAATTTCTTAATGATGACTTATTTTATAATTACAGTAAAAATAATTGTGATAATTAAACAGATTAAACATAATTCTTGCATAAAATGATTTCTGATTTAAAAATTATATAAAAATAGTGAGTTGGTTACTAGTCTCTCTGCGATACGATTGTCATTTAAAATATTTAATATATAAACATAAATTTAAATTATATAATTAAGAATAAAATAAACATTCTTACAAACCATGTAAGTTTTATGTAAATGTTACTTAAATGTTTGATCTAAAGATTCGAAGAACATCAATTAAATATTTATGAATTTGATTACAAAGGGACCGGTTATGAATGAACTAGAATGAAGGACCACGAGTAGGTACTTATACAAAATGTATTTAATATATTTCTATATAAATATTGTTTTTGTCACAGGTTGTCGCTGGTGGTGGATTACCGCGCATCATTAAAGTTAGGATCAAGTGACCGCCCGCGCCCGGGCCGGCGCCACACCTCGCCCGCGAGCCGACTCACGCGCACGCCTGCGATCGACGCGCGCGCAGTTTACGGAATACCTTGAGTAATAACACTGCGCAACAGTGGCCACAGTGATTCTGAAATAATCTAACTGATAGTAAGCTTCGTGAACGTTTATAACTAGCAAGTGAAGTAAGCACAGAGGCAACATTCCAACCGGTGTCGTTCTTTAATGGACGAAGTGTGTTACTACTGTGTGTGTTGTTACTTAGCCCGAGTGACTGGTTTTAGTTTGTATTTCTCAGTATAAGACATTCATTTGAATTTGAAAGTGTTAAGCTTGAATTTGCAACACGGTAAGATTTTCATAATGTAAGAGTTGTGATTTTAAAATAGAGTCTATTTATAAGAAAAATGGCTCGTGGAACACTAAGCGAAAATGAGCGCCATTGCTTGGATGCAAGCGCAAAAAGTCAAATGGAGAGATTGCAAGAGACAGACAAAACACTTAATGATTGCAAATCCAATGGACTGAGAGTTCGCTTCCTAGACGAAGAGGGAAAAACTGAAAGGACGGTAAGTGCAGACGAAGTAGACTGCGCCGTGTCACGGGTAAAAAAAATTCACATTCTTAAAAATCGAAGCTCTAGTGAGACGAGCATACTTCTAAGAAATCCGTCACTAATAAAGAGAAGACTCAGTTGCGAACGTCGATACAGCGATGGACAGACAGATACCTTGAATAACAACTCCCTGAATGAGAATCTAAATGAGAATGCTAGAACTGACAGTGGAGACATTCCTGATAAGACTGAAGAAGCAAGCGAACATACCAAAGACAGCCAGAACTTTAAGAAAAACTGCAACGTCTATAGCGTCAATCAGGCGAAAACATTGACATCGGAGAGAAAAAAGTCGAACCACATGACGATACCAAAGTTGATTGCTCATAAGGAGAATGGGCAAGGCAAGTCTATACTTCCAGCTGAGGTTTGTTTGGCCGACGGTGCGTCTGGGAAAGACTTTACGACTCGTGCCATAGGGCGGCTGTCTCGTGGTCTGGGCAGGCTGCTTCGCCGGACCAATACCGTCCGCATCAGTGAACCAGATCCGATATATAAGGTGGCTTACCTCGGCAACGTGCTCACCGGCTGGGCTAGAGGTGAGATTTATTACTTTACAGACATAAAACTATTTGTTGAAAAACGGGAGGAAAACTCCCGAGCAATTATAATTTGCATTTGACCGGTCAAGCCATTAATGTCCAGATAATATATCTACATGATTGTTATTATACCTACAAGTAACAAACAATAAAATACATGTAAATAATGCATTTTGTAATATACATTTCAACACCAGTGACCTCAGCAAGGTCCCAGTGGTACACCTGTTACATTCACGTATTCATTTTATCTTCTAACGACAAAATTTCATCAGTATATCACGTTTTTATAAACAATCATATACATAAAGAGATAATGGTATACATTTTTAAATAAACTAAATAGTCATTTTACTCTACTAACCGTATTTACTCAGTGATTCAATGCACACTGTTATATTAAACACAAGAGTAATATTGCAGTATTTATTCAGGATTAGGGATGTAGATACGACAGCGCGAACAAATACGAAGTGCTCATGCTAAGAAATAGGTTGCTGCTATAAAACAAATCCACATATCTACGTAATATCTCATAAATGACAAAATAAACGATTCTAGTATTCTGTTCAATTGTAAATAGTTATTACTTTTTGTTTGAAAATTGTTTTAAGTAGCGTTTATTCTCGGATAATAATGGAATGTTGTAAATTAGCTTGTAAATTAAGCTCATTAGAGGAGCTGTTTTTGTTATTTATTGCATTAGGCTTATAAGATGAGTTATTTTGGAGAAACCTTCGGTAAGTGGAGGGTTAACTGAGGCCGTGCATACGTAAGTAGTTCAAGGTGTATTTGTTGGAGCAGAGCTTACGGTTTGCATTGTCTTAAGGAATCCTATCGAGTATTTAAAGAAAGATTTAATAACGAATTAATTAATACATCTGTTTCCGTTACATATAAAATTTAATAAATAATTAATTTGTTTCATTAAGAAAGAATCTGGTGTAGTTTTAAAATTCGGTAAAACGTTTTCTTAATATTAATTGTGATCAGGAATTTTAATACACTCCTGATTCATTGCATGTTCTTAAATTATATAGAGCGAAAAGTGTTGCACGCGCATTCCAAGTCCCAACAACTTTCATTTCTGCGACTCGCGGCTCGGTATTATTATCTACACCAAATAAATAACAAAACAAATCTTCTTCAGATTAAAAAAATATTAAATAATACTCTATATTATAATATATTAAAGTGTCTCTTAATATTGTCTGTAAAGTACCATCATGTAATATATAGCATTTATTTTATTTATAATCTTAAAGTCCTTAATTCGAAATTTCGGTATTATGTAAATGATATATCTAAATAACTTCCAGAATCGATATCTGCGAGTAATAATAATTTGATCAAAAAATATTTAAAAATCCTCAATTTGAATAATATTTTCATATAAAATATTACTTAATAAAATACTAGTAAATAATTAAAACCAATTAACTTAATGGCGGTGCATCTATTACATTATATAATAATTTGGTTTTCAAACGTTTAATTTTTTTTTTAGACTTGCATGATATTATGATATTTTAATTATGTTTTTTGTTTAAATAGTTTTTAATATTTAGTATCGTGGGTTCAGGCCATGTGGTATCTTTAACCCTGGGGTCAGTCAGGCCGATAGTGGTCATCGGGATTTGTCATTTAGTGTTCTCGTGCACCGAATACGACTACGACTTAATAATAAAACTAGACTTAATTGAATTGAAAATTAATAATGATTTTCTTTAATATTGATGTCAAAATATTATGATTATACAAGTGACGGCTATATTATGACTAATTATGTTTTTATCTTTTGTTTGTATTTTTTAGGCGAAGATCAAGGATCACGTCACGGTTTATCTGATTATCTTGTTTGATCTAAATATTTGATTTTCATCCTTACTTGATACCAAATATAGCGATAGTCTCTTTAAGCTGAACGATCAAAAGATTTCGTGAGGATCTTTAACACGCTTAGAATATTTTTTAACACTTTTATTAATTTCATATGTATTTTGCTTGTTTTTCATCCTTACTTGATTACCAAATACAGCGATAGTCTCTTTAAGCTGAACGATCAAAAGATTTTGTGAGGATTTCATATTTTTTAACACACTTTTATTAGTTTCATGTGTATGTTTGCTTGCTTGCTTTACCTCAGTTAAATATTTAAGTCAAATATTTCTGTTAATACTAAAAGTGGTGTAAACTGCAGTTATATTAGCAGAAGAGGTTGTAATATAATGTTACCGTTGTTAGAATACATTACACCATATTTGTATAAATTACGGCAACAATAATGTAAACACTATTTCTACATACAAAAACAAGATAAACTTATAAGTCATTATTATACGATTTAAAGACCACTTGTCAATATTATTGGGACAGAGCACACAAACAAATATATATAAATATGTACGATCACAACATTTGTTTAACAAAAATATATTAGTAATACGTACAGGACAAATTGTTTAAAATTATAAAAATACATAAGAATATTAATATTTCTTGTAAACATTGACGTCAGGCCTATTCTATTTTGTTATATTAGATAATGACTGATGACCATTGACTGACGGTGCTTGGACTCGAGTGACGAATTATTTGTCAACACGTTTTTTTAAATGATTCTAGAATCAAGCTCTATCACGTGATTGGTCAGTTAATGCGTCGAATTTATATTAAATGATTCAAATCGTGTCTGCACTCTACAGATGTTAACTAGATCCGGTACGGATTACTGCTTGCCGAGTGCAGTAAGGTCACACGTACTTGTCTATTAAGTCGGTGTATTTTGTTGTCGATAACACGATGTTTAGTAATTTGATTACAGTCAGGAAGTGACGGGATATTAACATTTCCGGATGTAGGTTTTAAAGCGTTAAGTTGGTATCTCTTGGCCGAGGTTTCACTTGCGTTGTAATGGTTTATAAATTATCTTCTTCAAATGTTTCTTGTCATAAATCATATTAAGTTGCTTGGTTAGAGATTACCTTCGATACTTATCTCATAATTATCTCGGAGGGAATTTTCATGAGCAATCTTTTTTTTTGTTCAAATAAATTAATCCAATATCAACTTATATTTAGAACATGAGTAGCAGAGTAGAGTCCTGTGCTACCTTTTTTTATTTTAAACATGCAAATGACTTCACCTGTGGTTGTTACCCAGCACCTGAGTCCCGTGTACAGCGGAAGTGTATTAAGCGTTCTGTCTCATTCTCTCTTATCTATCTCGCTCCCACGATTTTTTGTATAACATTCCGAATATTATTGTTCGTCCGATCCCACAGACACGCTTCGCGGCGCACACGCACCTACCGAATATCTAAAGTGAACTCTGACTTAACAATCTTAAGGTTATATTTAAATTAATTTACTTTAGAATAGTTTATGTTAGAATTGTTTGTTTTTATTGAAGCAAGATTGGATATAAAGTGACATAAGTTTTTTAAACTTTGAAGTCTATTTAAAAATCAAATTACGTCACCGAGCTGTTAGACGTTTTGTTTATTATGCATAGTTACGTTAATGGTAACTAGTTTCCTTTATAATTGGAGTTGTACATAAAAAAGCAGACTAATTTTATTAAAAACAAGTAATAATAATACTTTTAATATTTAAAGAATAATAAGCATAAGCATAATGCTCACTTATTATGCTTATTTTAATTTTTAATAAGTTTAAAAAAACCGGCTACGAAGTTCAAAAGGTCGACTTCTGCTTGTTTTTTATGTTGTTCATCATGCATTAAAATATTGTATTTATATTGTACATTAACAATTACTCGTTTCTCCTTTGGAAATATTCGTTATATGGCAGTCATACCTCCCAGTTCGAACTCTCTTACAGAACAAAACATTTTCGATTATTAGAAAACCAACATAAAATTACAGAATAAATGTTTGTCACATGTTGATCACACAATGAAAGTTATTTCTCCTTTAAAATGTACTTATAACTACGAATGTTTCTGACGTCACATGATGTTATTAATAACTAGTAAAGCTTGTACTATTTTTTAACCATATATAGCTTTTTACATTAATTATGTACATTAATACATAGGTGTTTTACTTTTCACTTCTTAACTAACCAATTGTTTCGTTGTAGCCGTCCTGTAAGCATGATCATCGTATTAACTTTTTCACGTTTGATATATTTAAAGTAATAGTCCAGGTTCTGAAAGCTCAATGAACTTTACGGCAGGTCTACTGTTATAATAGAGAAGTCTTGTGAGGAAGTCCGGCGCAACATATAATTAACTGTTTGTTAAAATATTCTCATAACCAGTTACATCACGAAGCAACTATGAATATAGCAAAGGATAAATTAATATAATAAGAGAGAAAAGTTAATAGTGAGATAGGTCTGCGAGGATACGATCTGTTAAAGTTTTAATGAACATTTCGGAACAACTGTGCTCAGCTGCAACATGGCTCCCCATAATCTCCAAACATCCAAATCAATAGTCAGATTAAAAGGTCTTAAAATGAACTATGAAGAACTTTATCCATATAAAGTTAGAAAAACATTAACATTTTACAGTTTGGTTACAAAATGTAATAAATGAAATATCTGTTTAATCTGTTAAACCTTATAAGTCGATCATACGCTAGTATTATCTGTAGTGAAGCTGAACGAGTCAATTGAGGCTGTCGACGGTTGTTAACCTACATGGGTACTTAAAGGTTTGGAGCCGTTATACAAGATATAACTATTTCATTTTATTCAATGAATCAAAACCTTGTATAAAATGAGAATTAAATTATCATATTCTAAAAACATTTGATAAATTACAGAACATAGCTTAAAACCCACATAAGTGTTATAAATAATTTAAAATCACCTTTTTGTTAGTTACAATTGTATAGATGTAGCTTTAATTTAACGAACTAATTCTCCGTTATGGTCGAAGTAAAATAAACTGGTATACAGGATGTGTTGCGAATTATTATTTTTATTTCACCTGCATTACATTAAAACTAAAACTGTTTGTAATATTTAGCCTAAGTTTGTACAATATTGTTACCTCGTGTTTGTTAAGACGCTGATTGCCTAATACTAATAAGGAACATAATATTTAAAATAAAATATTTTGTTTATTTATAAAATTTTAGATATAAACTTCATGAATCAATAAAGTTTCTAACGAGTTACAAATAACGATTAATTAATATGCAATTAGTTTCGGAGGTAATTATCATGTTTCAATATATAGCATGAGAGTAAATTAATTTTAGAACTGCTTTGACCAGGTTGCCTTGAAGACTAAATAAGGACTTAGTTATTGACACTGGCTTGTCTAAATAATATATAACTTTAATTGTATATCTAATAATTTACATATATTGTCCTTATGTCCTATTAACCTCATTAACATAAATGGTTTCCTTTATATGATAACATTATCATCTGAATAACCACCTGCAGTGTTTACTTGTCTGTGTCCTTCAGCGGTATAGGTATATATACTACTAACAAAATAACAATTCTCAAAAACGGTTTATTTTTAACAGAAAAATGTAAAATTGTTTAATTTTTTCACCCTATTTTATGCGCGTGAGCAACTGTGTCGTTATCTGGAGCGCCACCTGTTTACTACTTACTTATATATTATTATTTAATATACTATTGTTTTTTTTTTTTTTTTTTTTTGTCTGTCTATGCTGTTAGCTCTGTTGGCTATTACACCGTCACCGGGGAGACTATTGTAACTAATAATATTAAATAACATCTCATTTTATTACAATTACATTTTTAACACAACATCTCGTGAACAAATGCAAAATAATCTGTAAAACTTTTGATTTGTTTTTGTCTCTATCCTAACATTAAACTGTTTGAACGCATTGACCTCTAGGAGGAACGGTTAAAATTAAAAATAACATGTTTGAATAAAATCATAGATTTGTAACGGTTTTTGTATAAAATAATTATTTGTATAAAAACAGTTGGTAATATAGTAATAAGTAGAAAAGAAACCGCTGAAGATTTTAAAATATTATCCTTCATATATTTAATTTGCTTCAATATCTTAAAATAACCTTTAAAAATGCATTTTTTCCTCGCACTACAGAGAAAACCAGTTTTAAATCGGTCCCGTAGTTTTAAAGTGATGTGCGACCAGACAGATAGACATGAATTAATAAATATGTAAAAAAATCACCATGACTTCGTGTTTAATTAAATTTTTTAGTTACATTGTAAGTATACATATTTATAATGAAGTTTAAATCAAACTTTGAGGGTTAACTGTTTCATTAATATAATATATACCTATACATTGTTTGAAAATATCTATAAACATGTATAGCCATGTTGAGCTTATTAAAATTTAGATAAATATAGAATGAAAAATAAACCGATACGGGCAGAGACTCGAACACGTGACTACTAGGAAACCGTCTTAAGTCTTCAAGGTGGTAGAGCAACGGGAAGGTTTCCCAGTAGTCGCGGGTTCGAGTCCCTGCCCGTATCGGTTTATTTTTCATTCTATATTTATATAATTTTTACCTACACATTATTCTGTATTCTTAAATTACAGGAAAATAATTCTAAATCTGATTCATCGTTCATAGCAAAACGTGCTGTGTTTATTAAAATAGATATTTCATTGGCCAAGCCAACAGAACAGACGATAACGAATTTATGGCTTTCGTATAACGGATAAAAATACACGCGCCTCTTCGAAAAAGAAAATTGCGAGTAATAGTTATCAAATAACCAGATCATTGATTCATTTGTGAATGTAACTAAGAAAACCCCGATCCTGATCTTATAAGAAAACTCATTAAATATATATATACTATTAATATATAATAAACTTGTTAGATTAGTGTTTATGCTATATTAATTACCCTTGAATTTATTTGTTAAAAATAATGTACATTTTAAGATTGTTGACCTCGCTCATTTAAAATGCAGAACAGTATTCCGAATAGGGAAATGTATAACAAAAGGTTATTCGTTTGTCTCCTTGTTTGTGCATCCTTGTGTGAAGTAGGCGCTATGAATTATTTGTCTTTGACCTAAGAATGTTATCTATTGTTAATTTCAAGACCGTTCAAAAATATATAAATAAATAAATTTCAGACATTTCTATACACGCACACACACAAACACACACACCGCAATCTAGCCCCAAAATAAGCAAAGGTTGTATTATGGGTACTAGACAACTGATAAACAATACATAAACTATTATTTTTTCGTAAATACTTACATATTATACATATAACACCCACCCTAGAAAAATAAGAGTTTTTATAACAAATATTTTTCTAGTGTGGGAATCGAACTCACAATCACAGGTACAATGAGCTGAGTTACGACCATTGAACCATTCAGCCGTCAATATATAGCTGCTTTGTGTGAAAATCATTATAAAAAATAGATAAGGATATTTAAAAACAAGATATAGTTTAATTTAATTATGCATTTAATTCTACTTTATATATGTTTTTATTAATAGTGCTGTTGCTACGGAATTAAATGAATGCTTGATAAAAAAAACAGTTTGAGGAAGGTCCGCACTGTAATCAGCAATCTTCCGGGTGAAGAGACAGGCCATGACAAACTACAGGCTCTGGCGCCTTCTAGATTAATTATACATTATGCACAATAGTGTATAATGACGTCATAAAACATAAAAACAACAATCAATGCACTTCAATTAATAAAACATTTTATTAATCCGTACGACATATTGAATATTGTTTAACAGTTAAGTTATTGTGAAAAAATATTACTTTATTAAATAGCTTGATTATTACCAGTTCGATTATAATCGTTTGTGAACGTGTTTATGAATGGGTTGTAACATGAGACGTAAGTTGTTAGATAATTGTACGAGTTGTTAATGAACCTATTACCAACACCTGTCATTATATTATGTATCTAATAGTATGATTGTCTACGTGTTCTAACTTTGTTATTGTTCGATATTGTTGTATAATTTGTTTAAGAAACAAGACAATTTTAATCTTATGTATTGTTATTTGTAACCAATAAGGTAATAAAGTGCTCTACAATATTTTCGATCGATTATTCTATATTTGTTCTTATTGCAGTAAACTGTTAAGCCTTCAAACGTTTGTGCTGCATTTATAAGGCTTTGCTGCTATTTTAGTAGAAACACGTCACGCTACATACATACATAGACTACTTACGTAGACATGCCTAGCTCTTATATGGTTATCTTATTAAAATATCTCAACGGTAAAACAAAGCATTTTTATAAATGATTGTAATTTTATAACCTTTAAAACATATTATAGAGTATTTCAATGTTATAAACAAATAGGTGTCATTGAGACATATGACTATAGTCCTTGGGGTTTACGTCCTTTATCAGTAATCACCGCACGTGTAGACATGACTCCGATATCTTCAGACAACAATGATTCTTAATACAAGAGACTAAAACAAGGAAACTATATACACCTATAAAATAACTAATTATCAGTTCACTCAGGTGCTCAAATGCAACCTAAAACATATTTTATTGATGAAGTTACAATTAAATATATATATAGAACATAAGACCTTTTTTAAGATATTGTCATCGAGGCCGCTCGCACAGATAAGGTATGAGTGATGAACGAGTGGAACCCGAGCGGAATAAGAGTTGCGGGAATAATTAGACACACTGCATGCTATCACAGGTACCGTTGTATGTGTGTATGTGTTGCTGTCATTACACGGTAGGATGATGATACATTTTACTCAAAAGCAATATTTCTTAGTTGGCAGTCCTGGTTCAATTAATGGGATTTCAGTTGGTAGTCCTAGTTCAATTTAAAAACTGACAGACGTTCCATGTTCTGGTAGGAGAGCAAGGATGGCAATCAGATATCATCGCCAGTGTGGAGTGACATTGTGTAGAACAGGACTAGAAGAAGGGATTCTTAAATACTGAAGGCAAATTTCTAGTTTCTGCTCCTAGACAGGATAGAATACTTAGAATTGACGAATAGTTTTTTGTACTAATAATATATGCAATCTATTGTAATTTTTATTATTCAACCAGCCTCGTTAAAATAACTCAAAAGTGAACAACACTATTTTTATTATAATGTTTAATTCCTCGTTATTTTAATAGAAACGTCAATTATATCGTATTTGTTTCATAGACCTCATTACACGTGAGAATGTTTTTGTGAATAAAAAGATTACAAATAATACTAACCCGGAAATCAAAGTAATTTATCTTTGTACGGAAATTAATAAAATATTCGATAACGTTATTATTTTTCTAATCCTATGTTAGATAAATATATTATTTTTATAGTTCTTTTACGTAACAAACTGACATTTCAGCAACCTAAATACAAAGCAACTTTTGACTTACTCTTTTAAAATATAAAG
The DNA here is from genome assembly GCA_959347405.1 of Napeogenes sylphis. Taxonomy (NCBI): domain Eukaryota; kingdom Metazoa; phylum Arthropoda; class Insecta; order Lepidoptera; family Nymphalidae; genus Napeogenes; species Napeogenes sylphis. The sequence goes on from OY365776.1 coordinate 28,186,128, forward strand.
TTTTTGATAACAAACTTTGGAACGAACATGACATAAAACTGGCGCCGAATATATGTATAACATTATTGGATATTAATAATAGTGTTCATATATATTTGAATTAACCCTATCTATCAAAATAAGTTTACGTGATTATTTAACCAAAAAAATAAAACGTAAATACTTATTTAGAGAGCATGCATAGATTTTTTAATCCATAGATTTCAACAACATCTAGCCAACATTAGAATCATCTTGTATAAATGCCATATTTGGTAATAAATAAAAAAAAATAAAAGTCAATGAATGAATTATAGCCAATTATTTAAATGCTATCTTCATAGATGCTATTTATATCAGAATTTATAAAACCATTTTCCGAACATAGCTGCAGTTCTCGCTCACACCTCATCTGTAAAAGATAAATATTAAGTATTCAATTAGGAATTCCTGTAAAGGTTTGACATATGACACGCCGTGAACTTTAAGGACGTTGTTATAGAGGGCTTCGAACTCGGAAAGGGTCAAGTATCTCGTATATTGTTTCCACATTGATGAAACCTTATATTAACCTTACAGGATACAGGAAATCCCTGTCAAAAATTATTTAAAAAATTTCCTTTGATTATCTTAAAATATATCAATAAATAAAACAATATTGATCGTAAAAAATATAACTAATTATCAACTGACATAAAAAGACAAGTCAGCTAATACATAGTTGTGAAAATTGTTAGTTAATTAGAAGCTGTGTAAATGATCCTCTGTATCATGGTTTTATATTAGTAATAAATATAATTACATACACGCAATAAAAAATATTACATATAATACTAATCTAATACTCTCGAAGACAAATTTTATTATGAGCATTAAACGAAGACGACAATGCTAAGGTCATTGAATCTTCTAATTACTAAAATTGTAATTATTGCGAAGCAGACAATGATCCGTATCTCCTTTAATTTATTTTACACAATATATTATTAAAAAAAACTTTTTTGCCACATTGTTTCTTTGTATAAAAATAATTATTTTATTTAAGTTTTAATTTGTAACTTCTCTGTTGTTGATTTCAAGTTACAAATTTGTCTGTAATTTACGTATTTACGTTTTTATGTAACTTTTGAACACTAATAAAACTTTATTTTAAGCTTAGAAGTAACAACACTAAATTAAAGTTAACTAATTAACATTTAGTTGATAGTTCATGGATCACACTGATATGATTTTTGAAACCCTCAGCCCTCAGAAAGTTAAATGATATGTGGTGAGGGACTGATGCTGTGACATTTACATGGCGATCGCATTAAATTGAGGTCAAGATCTTATCTCTTTAACATAAATATAATTACAATTCTGTCTTAGAACCTATTTTGAAGAATTTCTAGTTCAGTGAACCAACTACAAGGCAAACTATGTTAATATGTATTTATATTCTAAGCTTAAAAATATTAAATAGAGCTTAATGAATATGAATTATTAAACTTCGCGGGGGTCAGTGTTACTTGAAACGTGTATAATTCGGCAATAAATGAAATACCCAGTCGGCCTTGTCTCCACACACCGAAAATGGGATCGCCAAGTGCAGAACTGGTTTAAGAGGCGCAAGAAAGTGGGGCTTGGTTACTTTGGACAAGACTTTCCAGAAAGGTTATATTGATAGTAATTTTATTGGTTATTATTTTTAAAATATTGACCACAAAGACAATTTTTTTTTAATCATAAATCTGCAGTATCTTTTATTGTTTTGTTTTTAATTTATGAAGTTAATTTCTCTGGTCTTAATTAATAATATAATTTAATAAAAGGGTTTTAAATCTATCTCACTGACTCTCGACTCAATTTCCGACTCTCATCAGGTACTTATGCGTTTTAACGAGGTTGAATCTAACCACTTATGATTTAGTACCATCAGAAAAAAAATCATTTGAAGATTTAATTATATTTTCAAGTTCTTTACTTTATTATTGTTTTTTTTAAAGTTTTGTTATAAGATTTAAAATATAATATAAAAATAGATATATATGGAGCATTTTATGTTTATTTTAGTAATATTGCGAATATTATCTTAATGACACAACCTACACAAAAATTTATTAATTCAAATCGCGCTTAGGAGTATTCTTTTAAAAGCAAATGTTTAAGGTCAGAAAGTTTGAATTTAAATAACTTTTTAATGTATCAAAATATATAACCGTGTAAGGATGTGTTACTCAAGCAGTGTTTATTTATGCGTATCGTTATTGCTGTATTTCAAAATTTGCGTCCTTGCTTCGGCCAACGACACACATACACACATACACACATACACACATACACACATACAAATATACCGACCACGCTTCAATAGCTAAGGCTCATAACACACATAAGGTGAAATCATAACAACAAGTCGTTGTAAAAGGATGTATCTGAATTTATGCCATTACTAAGAAAAAGAAAACCTTTACGCCTCTGCAAGAACTCAGCTTTACTACTTAATTAAATAATATAAAATATATCTTCCAGATAAGATATTCCTATGCATCATATATATGTTTCTTAAGTAAAATAATGGACTCCAAACCCAAATGTTTATTATGATAATTTTACCAAATATTCTGTAGATTTGCCCTTTACAAATATAATCAATAAAGGATGAATTTCTAAAAGTTTCCTCAGTATTATAATATTTAAAGTAACCCGTCGGTGTATAAGCGGCCTAACACAGTATGTCTTATCTCCATTCCGTAATGAGATTAACGAGGTTGCAAAATCCGCACGCAACTGAAATAGCAAATATATCTTCTTAAAGCGCTATCAAATAACATTTGTACCACTTTGTATGATAAATATATGATTTAAGAATAAAAGAAATATTACTTTAAAGTACTTCAATTATGAAGGAAAATAATACATTAATAACCGTCCCGATAAAGACGATTACATATAGAATGCTTGATTCACCGAGACGGGCAGCGATACGGTAGTTCAGTTGGTAGAGCGACGGGACGGTTTCCCAGTAGTCGTGGGTTCGAATCGCTACCCGTGTCGGTTTATTTTTCATATAAATTTAAATACATTAATAAATTAAGTATAAGACATGTTTCAGATATTCAAGTTACATTATGTTTGTATTCTTTGCACAATAAATTTTGTTATTTACTGTTGTTGTTTGTCAATCTTTTATTACAGTACATTGGTTCTTTGTGTATTTCTTAAAATCCTATTTAATATAAATTAACAAATCAAACAAAAACAACAATATAAGCGACCAGCAGCCATCTTAATGTTGAAACATCAAAAAGAGAAGGCCGAGTACAAAATAAGAGTCGGTTGCGAGAACCCAGGAATGCATCTGCGTTCAGTTGTAACTTTCACTCGATCATAATAGCGTACAGTTGTAAAGAACATTCTATTACATTACCAAAGCATTTGATTACAGAGAGCGCCTTCCCAGCTTCCTTATCTACGAAATTATAATTATTAAAATTATAATAGCTTCATCCTTGGTTATTAAGATGTCTTAATAGGCGCAGGCAACCAATCCTCAGAAAGATATTTTTTTTGTATGCACACGCAAAAATCATAAACATACATGAAAAAATGGAGTCCTATGTCTTGAATATCCTATACATCTTGATCATTTATCTAATTCACCAAGTTACTTATATATTATTCCATTCTAGTAGGTCGCAACCTTTGCATTGACATTCCTATGTAAGGACACGAGGCACATAATAGTACATAAATACATCATTAAGAACTATATATTATATTATATATTATTTATATCTTCAAGAACAATTTAATCTTAATTTTCATTATCTCATTTTCTAATAGATGTGGAGCTTTTTAGACCACAAAGAAGCTGCTTTAAGCGAAAAATTAAGCGGCTTGTGGAAAAAGAACTAATTATGGACATTGTAGCGGAGTATATATATTTTAAATAATATAATGATTTAATGAGAACATTAATAAAATCGTTTTATATATTTATGAGTCAATTAAATTGTTATTTATTTATAAAGGAGAAAATAACATTTACTGAAACATAAGTTAAAGACAAATTGTTATAAATATATAATATTTTATAAAAAAAATACTGAGTATAGCATAATAAATAACAATATTTTAATTCATACTGTTTATCTTTATATGATATTTAATTAAAAAAATATTTATCTTTTAAATCATTTGTACAATAAGTGGGTCTTATATGTATTTTAAAAAGATTAACTTTTTTTCCAAATGTTTGTCTTTTAAACATTTCTTTAGTAAATAAAAATATACCTACTTTGTGTGTATTTAAAAACAAATTTACTTTCATGTTTGTCAGACATGTCAAAATAATTATGAAAATTTATTAGTTTCTGTCAGTAAAATGTTAGTAAAAGGTTACCTTAGAGCAGTCAAAGTTCAAGAGAGAGCTCTCACTAACTTAAACTCCTTCTACGTCTAAAATCTAAAGGGTTGGCTCTTCTTATGAACTTTGGCGCTTTCTATTTACTGTACGACTTCAAGTTGGTCATAGGTTGGTTCTTGAAATCTTATTTATCTTTAATTCTGTTAGAGAAAAATAATTTACTATAATATTAGCATTTAGTGATAATATAACTGTTATTAATAAATTAGAATATAATATAAAGTCATACCATTATTATTATATACTCAATGACCGTCTATCAGTACATTGTTGCAACGGTATTTAAGAAACAAAAGCAGGCGCACGCGCAGCACTCGGTTCACTTCAGTCGATAACGAGTTTAGTTTGTTTTAACTCTTGTACTTAACCACTATGTGACCTTCACATATGACTTCTACAGTTTTTTTGATAAGGTTTTATCTTTTTTTAAATATAGTTTACTTGCTTTAGAACAGGTTATTTAGTATAATGGATACGTTTCATTTAATTGACTGTTTTTTTGTAGTTATTTTTGAATACTGGTTTGACTATAAGAACATTAATGTGTTAAACTGTGGAACATTTTGAATTGTTACATAATTATGCCAATTAATAATATCCTTTGGTTACCCATCAAAAGATGTTAATATTATAATGTATTTAAATATACTAAATTAAAACAGCGAGTTATTTTAATAGTCCGTCGGTAGGTGAAGTTGAACCTGTTTTTGAATAACTATTATTTTATATAAAGAAAACACATTTTCATATATATTTTTCTAAATAGTGGAAATTAACTGGAATGTTTATCTGTCTTTCGCTAACCTTTTGAATAAAAAAATAAAAAAAACCTTAACCAATATATTATTTAAATACACGAGTAAAGTATAAAACTTACGAAATAACATAATAATTAATTGTCTAGAATTGTATAAATTATTTATAAATGAAAATTAAATCTAGATAAAAATTTCAATGACATTCCAATCTAGGTTGGGTTAGAGTTTAAATATGCCTCTACATGCAAATGCGTCCATTCTATGTAAAGTGAAGTGCACGAAGTTAACGATTAAGTGCTTTATACAGGGTCCGTTATATCGAGTCCGTTATAACGAATACCAGCCACAGACCCTAAGGGCTAGACACACATAATACATATTGCGTTCAGATTAATCATTACAATGTGATTGTGAGAACATGGCTTTATAAATTTAATTCTGAATCACTTCCATCACTAGGTATTATCTGTAACTTGACAAACATGTTATATAAATATTAGAAAATAAAGCAAACAGAGTATTTAAATTAATAAATCAAATTTAAAACGAAAATTCACCAAAACATATTCAGTTCAAAATTGTTTTAATATGTATAACAAGATAGTATCAGTATAACAATAGAACGAGTAACATATGTTCCTATAACCTTCTACAAACCTTGTAGCATATAGTATGTATTGATAAAATCTGAACCAACCGTAACCAATGTACCACGAAGGACTGGAGAATAAAGAGATCTACATATGTTCTTATAATATTAATAAATAAACATTATATTCTTATCTTTGTTATTACAAAACAATATTGTTAATTTAGTGGCGTTTTGTACACAGTATTAAAGTTTTATTCCAATTATATTTATTTCATAATATAAAAACATTAAATACGATATAATAATGTACTGTATTTATTTTAAATAAACCTTTTTTTTTAGTTTAAAATACAAACGCAATCTTCTGTAAGTTGACAGGAAATAATTAATCTTTTAATATCCGCACGTCTTCGAGATTCGCATTTGGTTCTATAATTAAATTCACAACATAACGAAGAGATTGAAATTTTTTGAATCAATATATTATTCTCACTGTTTTATATACTTCATGTATCATATTGCATGTTGCTAAATGTTTTGACCTGGCCACAGTTCACTACCTCACAAGGGCATGTCGATACTAACGTTGTTTTATACTTTATTTTTGGCATGTTTTTGAAAGGGTTCAATGACATTTGAGCGTTTGGAGTCAGTCCGATCGGATTTTCTTTCCACCATTTAATATTTGACAGATGGATTAAAAAAAAAGATAAACTTTTTTGTATAAATAATGTGTTGAAGTCTAAGGCATGAGTTATTATTTTATATTATGAAGTCTTTATTGCAAATTAAGATGAGGGTCGCTTTGTTAAATGATATCTTGTGGACACGGCATATGACCAAAAAACTTCGTATTATTTACGGAATGTTTCGTTTCAACCATGGCAGTTTTATGTCTTTTGACAAATTTAATGTAAAATAATTTATCACATATCTCGAGAAATAATATATATATTTTTAATTTATCCAGTTTTTCCAGACATTTGTAGCGATCATGGTCAAGGGAAAACAAGACTTAGGGATCAGTAGATTAATGAAACAAACCTGCAGTACAACCTGACTGAACGATATTTACTTACCCTAGCTTGTTATTCGCTATTTATTTTTCTCGGCTTCTTTAATACATTTTCTTTGATAAAATTGTAAAACTGTATTTTTTTACCTATAAAGTTTCTTGTAACCCAAAAGTTTTGTCAAACTTATGGGTCAAAATGACCTGGATGTAATGTGCTATACCTTTCGTTAATGGGAAATCGATGTTTTCTCATTAGTTAATGTCGTAATCGTATAGAACTAAACTAAAAATCTAATTCAACATACGAGAAATCAATTACGAACTGTTGATGAATATCGATTCTTCATTAGTATATTATGTAATATGCTGTAATTTATTATTCGAATTACAAATACATTTTAACATAAGTTTCCAAACCTTTACAAAGTCGTAAGCCATTATGTATTAATATTATTCATTGACGTCATATTAATTATAACAGGTTAACTGTTTGTATTAAAATATACTCGTTTATACAATTTTTGACTAAAATATTATTTAGTATATAATATCACTGGACAAATAACATATTATGATCTAATCCCTAAGTAAGTCAAACTATTTGCTTGTGTTAAGGGTGTTACACAACGATACAAATACGTACATAGAAATACACATTATAAATACTCCGTATATATTTAAAAATAAGACCAGATCCAGATATACAGACTTCTATGATCATCACATAGATGCCTGTCTCTACGGGGAATCGAACCCGAGCCCCTTTGCCCCACGATACGATAGGCGTCTGCGCCAACCACTTCTCTAACGGGCAGTTAATGAAAACATATTATAGTTATATTTTTGTAACAATATAATTTTTTATCACTGATACGAAGGCATTATTTTAGAAGGTTTGATAAGCTTCTAAAATAATGCCTTCGTATCAGCATATGCCTTGATAGGTTATAAACAACTCTACTGGTCAATCGGTGTTAGTAACAGTACATAAATAGCCAGACGTAACGAATGGGAACAATTAATTATCTTTTTCCATCATTGGCTATGCTTCTTTACATTGGTCGATACAAACCTTAAACCTATTTTATATTCGTATTATCTATACGAATATGTATAGAACTATTTCTACTTTGAGCGGAATTGCTGTCGGCCGTGACCGTCGCCTGTCCTCAGCGACAAACAAGCCGCAACTTTTATTCTACTTATTAAGATGGGTTTTATAACTATAATATGAACAATATAATATATCTCTGACAGTATATTTGTTAATTGATATGAGATTTATAACAGTGGGTATAATATGTACAAATGAATGTAATGGAATAACAGTCAATCTCTGAATGCCAACTCGCTGTTTGCCTGCCAACAATAACAATGTGTTTGATTTTCATAGTTTTGAGGTAGAAATAGAACAGAAATAAACACTGAAGATTCAGGAATTTTTAGATAACTCTCATCACGGTGTCTTGAAATTTAAAGTTAATAATTTGTAGAGTGAAATCTATATAATACCATAACATTCGCGTGATTTAAAATAAGAAACTAAATATGACTTCCAATTCAATTATTGTTTTTATTTGGTTATGCTGACAGATTGATTATGAGTATATCAGAAACAGTCAAGGTTTGTTTTGAATATGATCTAGATACATATTTGGATATATTAATTATCATTTATTTTCAAATATATCACCTTATTCCATTTACTTGAATTTATGAAAAACTCGTCATAGGATTAACTAACTTTTAACTACAATACACAAAGAAAGAACAAATTAAAAGTTATACAATTACATAATTTTTAATTATTTTATTTCAAACAATGCATTATTAATTAATCTACTTTAATTGTACAGTTTTGGCTTTTTTACAATTATTTATCTATTCCGTGATTATCAACACGAAGAATTCGTTCGTTAGAAATTTGTACTTTGTATTCATATAAGCTAGTACAAAATAAATTTATGAAACAAATATGTCTTTATCTCTATACTTTTTGTTTTTCCTTATAAATATTGTATGATGTCAACATTGATATACTAATTGGGGAAATTCCACTCCTTGGGCTCGTTTGTTAGACAATATTCGATATAAATAATTAAATGACCTGTCTATATTAAGTACCATGTATGATCATTTTTGTTATCATCAAACTTGGGTAAAAAAATATACGTAATATAATATTAGTATCTACTTTAATTTTTACTAAGTAATATTTTTTGTAATTTTACATCATAAATACGTCAATACCTCTAAAATATATTAAAGCCTATTTTACCTATAATTTAAATAAATTATACTCATAACGAGTTCAAGTTCTATTCATCGCAACATTTTTTCCTTATTATGTTTATTTAAATTTAAACAAAATAATTGTTTAAGCATAAAGAATAATAAAAAAATAATAATCATTTAAATAAAATTCATAAACAAATTCAAATTTATTTCACATGTTAATTGGATGTAAAATAAAAAATAACCAAATGGTTTTAATTAAAGTCCAGTTGTTAATAAACGTTTTGAACCCAACATGCCAACAAATGAAAAACAAATTCTATTTCAAACGAACACAAAGGAAACAAACTGAAATCAATTTAAAAAATCGCGGAATCGTATAATTCTGTTTATTCTGTTTTGTCTACGAATAAGTTATTTGTTTATAATTTTAGTTTTGTCCTTTCTTTCAACCTTGGCGGGTTATTTACTGCGTCTGCTAAATTATGTGATTAGTTTTTGTTATTCCTTCCTTTTCTTTTTGTTTCTAGGACATTTTTGAGTCCACTTTGTTGATTGCTATTCAAGTTATTATTATTCATTTCTATACATTGTTTTACAATAATAATCATCATTATTTTTAATAACAGTGGAACATTACCACAAAAGTATAATCGTAATCCGACCTCATTACTCAAAGACACTGAGTGATGAATCATTTAATCATTAATTACTCCTAAATTGTCAACCAGACAGACGTAAAAAAATATTAATTAAATGTACGTAAGTGTACCTATACATAATTACTGAATCACAAATATCAACCATGATATTTTCGTGGTTTTTTACAGTACTAATGTTATTTATACCATTTATACATTCTGTCCAGGAAAAGTTAGCATTTGCATTGAAAATAAAAGTACATCAAGTAACCTTCATCTCGCTATTCAAGTCACGATTGTATCTCGGGCATCTGCAAGCCAAATTTAGACTTTCTACACAAATCGCAAACAACTTCGAAAGTAAATAATTTGATACGTGAAGCGGATTTAGGATCGAGCTGAGGGAAAGTTTCATTTGGATCTGGAAATTGAAAATTGTTTACTTAAAATATCTCTATTTAAAAAGATATTATTATAAAACTCTCTGTTACAATGTAGTCTGTACTATTGTATCCGAATGTCAAAGTTATCTCTTGTTCTATATAGGTCAGATACATTGCTTGTTAAGTAACATTAAGTAACTTCAAAAACTAAACAAACTCTTCATAGTATTGCATAAATTCGACATTTACATCACTTCTCAATATTGACTTCTCAGAGATCATGTACATAACAGTAAGTGAGTGTAAGTATTTGACCCGCCTATTTGCTAGAAAGACTAAGGAAGTCACGAGGCAGCGACTGCTTCCGGACTCACGACACTTATGTTGAAATCGAATTATAAATTGAAATCAACTGAGTTAACATTATATTACACTGTGCATGTAAAGTACAGTCGAACTCACATGTTTTTAGAATAACATTAACCTATTAACTTCGAGACTGTATCTTAAATAATCATTTTAATACTCTACATTTCCGTGGTTATGATGTCAAGCAATGAATAAATCTGTTTTGTTGAGATATTATATGAATAACTTTCAAAACTCTAAACAGGCCACTAATGTAATGTTCCATACATTTCTCCTTTTAAGTCATAATAAGAGTGGAGTGGATTAACATCAATTAACACGGGGTTAGTTGTAGAACTAAATTATAAATTACTCGGGTATGTGCATTTACTATTCCTCTACTTATCTTATAAGTGCAAAGATTAAATGGAATACATTATCTTTTAGCAAACGATGCTTTAATTTAATATGTAATGGAAGCATCATCTTATTACACTAATTAGTACTTTATTAAAGATTTAATCTTTGACACCGGTATAGTATTAATTCGTTTCTTAGTACACCTGTGACTATTGTCTGACTCATACTGATATAGTTATGTAAAAATTATATGTGGGTTTATGTACTTCATTAAATAAAGAAAATCCACTTCTCTAAGTAATACCTCTTGGTTTTATATATAACATATATTATGTATATATTAATAACGATAGGCTGATGTTCGAGTGTAGGTTGTACTAGGCTGGACCTAGATAGCACTCTCACATAAGATAAGTGTTATGTAACTCTTACGGCTATTTGATATGTTTCGTACTGTGTGTGAAAGAGGCGGCAGTCTAATTTGTCTCTCTTGCTCTTCTACGGTGCTTTTTTCTCAAAATTTTTTTGCAACTACCAATATTTGCAGATGACTGTGTGTGTTTTCATTATATTTCTTATGTATACCATTTGTTTTTGTGTTCAGTTTTTTTTATCATAAGATTAACATTCAACAATTTTTGTTTAACAAAATGACAATATGCTAAATCATTACAAAAACACTTAGTTACGAAAGAATGTTACTACGTATCACATAAATACATCTTATGTATACAATTACCTCTTAACGTAAATAAAATATCTTAATAATAAAACTGAATTGTGTCCGTCACCCATCTCAATGAGCTCATGTTATTACATAAGTGACCGGTAAATTGTACACTGTAAATTGTACACTGTATATTGTACACAGAATATTGGACACTGTATAGTACCCTAGTACACTATGGTCAGCCTAATTCTTAAAGCACGTAATATTGTTATACAATAGTTGCATAAGCGTGACGCGGATAAGGTCACTTCGCTGGCCCGGTTCACTTTCTTAATAAGTCGATACGGGCCATACTCAATTTTGTAAATCTGAGATAGATATCAAATCAAATTTGTATTTTATATATGTATGTTTTTTTATATATGTATATATTTTTGTCAGAAAAATAATAGAAATAAACACTAAAAATTACGCTTTTTATAAATGATTTGTGTTATTTTTTTACATTTATTGTTTTTAAAATATATATAGTCAAAAAATTAATAAACGCAGGCAATACACCAGCCTCTAGAATACCGCTCATCTTGATAGTTTTCTTAATTCTATATGTATTTTAAAATTTAAATATTATTTTTAGATAGTTTTATATACATATTATTACCTTATATAGGTTATTTTATTTAAATCTTAATACTGATAATAAAACCTAAATCGTAAATTTCAACGTTTATTATCTGAACAAACCAGTTTTTGACTATATATATATGTAAATATACAATTTAAAGCAACTAACGGAATAACTTTATAGATTATAAAATATTTATTGATTCTTCCTTTAGGAATTAATTGATCGACAAAAAGTTGGCAAAACTAAAAGTAAAAACACGAGGTAATTGTTGATAGAGAGATCTTATAAATACGAAATAGGTTAAGTTTTATTTATTTTACAAAATCAATGAAATCCATGTTCATAAGTTTTTTATAATTTATTAATATAAAACAAGTTTTATAAGTCACCAGCACGATATTACGATAGTTCTTTAAAGAAAGAGTTTGTTGTTATAGGTAGAAAAAGAAAATGGAGTTAGGTTCAATCTCGTAGATAAGTAATTGAAATCAGTAGTTCTAGTAACACATTACTTTTTATTTTAAATATATATTAGTAAAATTTAATTGGTTTCCTTTTACAAAAAAAAAAAAAAAAAACCAAAAAAATAAAATTTTTCCTTCTATTTCGGGGGTCTGTTTTGACCGTCTGTCTGTTCATCATCGCTGTGAACTAAAATACGTATATATATTCGAAATTTATTAATTAAATACATTATTTTGAAGCTTGGCCGTGACCTTCAAGTTTATTATTTTTATTTTTGTTGTTAAAACCCGAACATGAATACAAGATATTCAAGTATTAATTCACGTTTAAGTTCTTTTCAAATCGAAATTCAATTATCATTTTCGATAAGAACAAAAAATACTACAAATACAACCAAAATAATGCTGGAAAAACCAATACATTGTATGAATTTGTATGTAAATAATTATGTATTAAATGTTAAGCATAATATTGTCAAGCTATATTTAATATATACAGTAACAAAATACAAATAGAAGTTACATTCTATATCTGCATGTTATTTTGGTTGAATCATAACAAAAGCATATTCATAAAACAATCCAGGCGTTAGAAATCTTATTGGATTGTAAACATTTTATTACCGCGATAAAACGTTATTCGTTACATTATTTCAATATGGACGCGATGTTTATGTTCGGGATAGTGCGATATTATTATATAAATTCTTATTATTTACATTACGTTGCAGGGAGGTGGTAAATTTAAATGAAATAATATGCTATTAAGTTTTATTAAAACCTCAGCCTTTTATAATAACTTGTTTATTTTTCGACGCAGCGTCAATAAAAAATCTGTACTGCTCAACAGAATTTGAAGTTTAACAACTATATGAGTCTCACAAAAAGCTGCAAAATATTGTTAACAAAACTTTGATGCCAAATATCTTTTTTATAAATAGTGTATTTAATTTATTGCAAATCCTAATTAACTTTTTTTTGTTCACAGGTAAATTTATAGTGTGTGTGGCGTATGTATGTGTGAGTATATCTACATGGCATTCTTGGCACTATATCTAGCGGATGTGTTTTATACATATTGTATGATAGTTAGGTTTTTCACATACTCTTTATTAACTATCTTTTAGCGGTGACTTCATCTGCGTATATATATTACTAATAATCAATTCATACATATCCTGGCCCAAACAAGTTAGTTTATTTCGTTTCTTAATTTTTTTTAGTAGTATTGTTGTAAAGGTGTCCTATATGTTAAGCGGGCTAACAAATAATAGCCATACCATATTTAATTAAGTCCATTCAGCAGTTGTTGCTTGATGCGTTAATATATAAACAAACAAACAATAAATATGGTATGAGATTTGTGCCGTACCTAAATAACACTTTTATATATATATTGTACAGATTTTTATTCTTTTTTATTATATGTATATTATATAGATAAACCCGTTGTAACTTGTATTTTATGTATATGTGAGTGTATAAGATACACACACATGCGTTACTTTGTATATCCCATGCATCAAACTACTAGCATTCATGATAATCTATACAGACAGATTATTCTAATTGATAATTTACTATTTTATTATTCTAATTGAAAAAATCCTGTACTTTTAATAATATGTAATAAACTTCGTAATAAACATCTGGTTAATAAGATGTAATAATACGTAGTTGATATTTATTATTAACATCAGATCACGTTAGAAAAATAATTAAAAATAACTTTTACATTTTTATTAACTTTAGTGCAGTTTATGAATAAAAACTTACATAAGAAAAGGAAATAAATTATATTTTTTACAAAAGATTTATGTAACCGAGATTATATGTAAATTGCACAATTATTTATTATCCATAGATTTTTATTACAAGTATTTATTAATAATTAAGTAAATCTAAACTCTATTACAAGGGAGTAAGGTTGGTATTGAGGATGCGTTAGGAGTGTGGGTAAGCCATATTGGGTACCTGTCTCGGTATGTGGTTCGCTTTTGGTATTATAATGGTTACTATTAAGTACTGTATAAGAAATAATATTAAGCTTAGATTTATTAAAACATTTGCCCATATTTTGTCAATATGTATATACTATATGGCAACGGGCAAAATACCAAAATAATACTAATTATAATAGTGTTGTAAATGACTGCTTTTAAATTTTAAAATAAATCCCTAGAATGCATAATTAAATAAACATCGGAATTAAATGTATGTATAATCGACTTGCTTCTATATCTTCATTTAAGGAAAATATTTACAATATTTAGCTTTTAGTGAATCAAAAGGATTTTGGACTTTAAGTCTATAATTATATCTATAAATCTAAAGTTTTTATAACTATTTCAATTATAAAGCTGTGTATGTGTGATTAAATAAATGACTCTAGGTATTATTACATCATTCGATTTTTTGTGAACAGGTTTAGATTATGTTATTAGGTTTTTAAAATTATCCATTACCTCTGTCTTTCAAAATATAATGATATTGCAAGAAATAAATATCCAAAACTTTAATAACATTGGAAAAAAAAATACCGATTTAACCTATAATAACATTTTAAATTTAAGCGACGTTTCGAATGATTTACAACAATCATAGAAAGACGAGATGGAGGTCTTTCAGTGAATCAGATTAAATGTAAAAATTAAAGTTAACAATAGTTTATTTCAATGTGTAGTAGGTAAATAAAAATCTAAGAAAAACCTTTATTATTAAATATAAAAATGAATAACGAGCAAAACAACATTCAATGTCAAATGGTCATTATGATTGGTAGTTAACATTATCTCAGTATCACTGAGTTCAGTCACACCTCTTCGTTAACTGAACGTACTTTATGTTGCAGAGCTTTAAGCTGGATATTATGAGATTAACCTTTAGATAGAGTCATTGACCCCGCCCCCACAGTGTAGTCAATTAGGTAGATGTCTTTATTGTCTACCCTAACATGAGAGGCTAAATTGTTTTAAATCTGATCAGAGGGTCAACACTAACACGGTTAATATAACAATTAATTTACTGCCACAATACATGGTATCATTAGTTTGTGCTGTACTCGTGTATCTAATTAAAGTCATAGGTATTTTGTTTGGTTTCAAACTTAATATTCATATCCTAAATTATTTCGTTTCTTAATCAACTTTTTGATTACTTAACTTTTTTTTATCTTTTCCACTTTAAAACAATACCAGAAATAATTTATTTATTCCAAAAGGAATGAAGTTGACCTATTTCAAAATATACCCTGGTCTGAGCAGAACCACACAACAAACTTAACCGGGTATTTCTTTAATGTGGTTACTATTGCACAAATTGTTACTGCAATTAATTAACGGTTCTAGTACACCTCAATGAAACCTTATGAGCTATTCGTATCATCATCACGTAATTGACCCACAATTTGGGTTACATGTCAAGTACGTAGTAACAGTAAAATAATAAGTAAATATTACTTAACCCACAAATTAAATTATGAAGCATAAAATGATAATTCAAAACAGTTTATATCGTATAATGTCTAGTTTATTGTATTATTGGTAGTAATTAATGTGAAAAGCCTACAAAAGTCATAATAGGATCAAGAGACTAAGACTAAGACTACATTCCATTTACCATCAGGTGGAATGTAGTCAAGAATTGTCCTAGATTATATATAAAAAAAAAAAAAAAAAAAAAAAAGGATGCCTAAAGTACCTACCTAAATAACTTACAAATATGTATTACATTTAACGAAGACAAATCAATAAATATCAAGTATGGATGTCGGTATCGTGGGTACACAGAGCTGATAATGTCGGGAACACACAGGTATTGGAACATTGTGTGAACACAGAGGTCATTACACCCGACACGCATTCCCGAGTGACGAATACATACATACATACATCACGAATTGGATTAGGTGACTTGACTCCCATATGAGGTTACGATCTGTTTGTGTTTTCAATTAGAGTTACGTACAGTAACTTAGCATAAATGAATAGATCTATTTGTTTTAAATAAATGTCTGTTTATCACAGTTTTTATTATATCTATAAATATCAAGTAAAATATTGGTTACTAAGTACTCTAACATCAGATATATATTATAATAATGTTATGTGTACTAGTATAATGTTAGATCGTTTCATCAGTGCAAGTCAATTGGTAATGTGTTGACAGGAAGCACAAGTCAAACTCCATTTTATATATAATACAATAAAATGTGATTAAATTTAATCCCATTTGAACAAAATTTATACTGATCTTTTTAGTATTCGAAAGCTAATATATACGCTATAAGTGATAATTTTAGTTAGTAATCATACGAGTAACAGGACTAAACATGTCAACAAAAAATACCTGACTGTTTTTCTGTGAAATATGTTGAATTTGTTAAAAAGTTAAGATTCGGTGTAAATATGTATGTTTGTTTGTTGTGAAAGTAGAAACTGTTTATTCTTAATTTGTATGTTTTTGGAACAACTTATTGAATAAACATAATATGTCTATAAAATATATATTTAAAGTATTCAAATATTTACTAAAACTTTTAAGAATTTAAAATCCAGGCATTCCTAAAAACAGTGATTTTAAGATAAAAGAAGTTTTATATAGAACGTAGTTCGTGGACTATCGCTTCCATCAGACTTCAAGAGTCTGTTCTATCGTAGACGAGATCGACCTTAGTAAATACAAAAGAAAACACTTATTAAAAAGGCCAAATGGCTATGGTATATTGTGTATAACTAATATTGTTATATAAGTTTAATAATTTGCATAGCTCATAACTAATTAAACAGTTTAGGACTTTCTCCAGTGACATCATAAAATTAAAAACAAAGAGTATTACCTAACAACAGAAGAAATGATTGCGTGATATTATTACAGAGTTGCGTAAAAAATAATTTGATTTCATACTTACATTTTTTATAGTCATTGGTCCTCTATTTAAGTCTGCGAGTTGATGACTTCTGTAGACTTTTTATGATAGTTGCTTTTTGCAGAATGGCCTTTACTAAAAATGGCAATTCTATCACGCAAAGTTCAATGTTCAAACTTAAATAAAAATTTTATACGATTTTTTTAACATTAACAATAAAATACCGAAATTACTTCACTCTATACTTAAATAGGAAACCATTTAGCTTTCACTAAAATATAATATATTTAATACTAATATACGAAAAGAATAAAATTAATATTTAAACTATAACCGTTAATATTATTTCCCGTTATTTTTAATTTATTTTTTGCATAATTTCTTATAATGTTATTCAGTTCAATGAACGCCAAAAAATCGTGTTGAAGAATGCGCTTCGTTTTGCTCATATGTAATATTAATAACTAACTAATAAAATATTTATTGAATACGTAAATTCAGCAGTTTATTAGCTCAGTAGTCTAGCTCTTCATAGACCTGATAAAGGGTCAAAGTAAAAATGATAAGACTCGCTTCTTAAGTGCCAATGGCCGCATTGTGGTGCAAATGACAACTAAACGTGTTAACACAAACAATACATAACGAATTAAGACTCGCGTATTGTTTGAAATTAAAATTTAAACAGTATAAAAAAAACATGTTTTTATATTTTGTAGTTCCAAAACTAACAGACAGTAAAATTAATAAGAAGGTTTTTGCTTCACTCCGTAAATACCTATAAAATTCGGAGATTTACATGACTATTTATTCTAATGATTTCAACAAACATAAATATGATAAGAAATGAATAATTTCATTATCACCGTTGAAAAATCACGAGAAATGAACGCGTGCGCAACACTCACGTAATTCACATTGCGCTAAAAACGTTTGTCATACTGTACTAATGTATTATTTAAACTATTATTTAGGCTGTGTGCCTTACTAATATAAACTATTGCTCGGGATCGTCTTTATAGAGATCCCGATAAAGACAGCTCACATATAGAATGCTTAATTCACCGAGACGGACATCGATACGATAGCTCAATAGGTAGAGAGACGGGACGGTTTCCTAGAGGTCGCGGGTTCGAATCCCTGCCCCTATCGGTTTATTTTTCGTTCTATATTTATATAAATTTAAATTAGCTTAACATGGTTATACATGTTTATAGATATTTTCAAACATAAACTATTGATATACGATATCCCAAAACAAATTCAATATACGGAATATTATACAAAAGTATATAATAACAACTTTATATGAAGTTATATATGTTTTTGTACCTCTTATTTCATAATCGAATAATAACCAGATAATTAACAACTTTGAGGGTCATCAATCATCATAAAGATCTGATTGGCCAAAATACAAGATCTTAGAAATCACGCAAGTGTCATTGAACTCTATTATTTCACAGGTTACATTAATTAAACTTAATGAGTTTTATCATCCGGTAATACTTATGAAATCAATTATATTTTAATAGGAAGGATATCTATACCCGGTTCGTTTATATTCATATAAAAGAATAAATTATACTATAATTATTTATATAATTTGTATTCTGTAGTTAACTTGTTTATTTTTATTAAGCATTTAGTTACAGTCACACTTAAATATGTAAAATGTACATGATATAATAAAGAATTTATATAATAAATTAATGTATTTGTAAAGTAGTTGACTTAAATTCGAATGTTAAGCTATCTGTTTAAGTTTAATTTTTTTTCCTAGGAAGTCATATTATTTTTATCTTAGATTTATTTTATATTTTATGTATTATTGATGTGAAACAAACAAGATATTAGATTTCACAAATATCGTTGAAGCCACTCCTCGCTGGAAAAATATCTTAGTTTTTATCCAACTTATTGATAATCTGTCAGATCACGCACATTTGATGCACGACTTCAGTGAGATTAAATGGCAATTCAAGTGGTCACGGGGTCGATGACCTGGCGGAAATGATCTTAGCAATGAAAGTGAAAGTACAAGATTGGCCAACTGCCGCATTCACTGAGAATTACTTAATGTAGGAAGGACCATAGAATAGTGAGAGATGCTTGCACTTAAAGAAATTTACGGTTTGTTTCGTTATTACCGATTTTTATTATTAAATAAATTAAATAGTAAAAAAAATTAATAATAGCGTGATGGTAGATACATTTAAAATTTTAGTAAAATAACAGTAGTATGAAAATAAATAAATTCAAGTAGTCTTTAAGTAATTCTACAGTGTATACAGACAGTATACAGTTGTATAAAGTGAGTAGGGACTAGCGAGATATATTGCTTCTATTAACATTTAGGGCCATGCGACAAACGGAATGTCGTCATTAAAAAATAAAAAAGGCATTTTAGTTCACATGCTCCATCCTAAAACTATCATCAGATCCGCGCTGTACTGTACCTACTGTACTGTACTGTACTCGAAATATTATAATATCTATTCAAAGCACCGTCAAATATCAAGGTGAACACATTTCCGCTATCTATTCTGAAGCTTGAGGTTTTTTTCAAATTAAATTAATTTTCAATACTGCAATATAACTATAACTTAACATTTGCAAATTTTAGTTCCTTATTACGAAAAATAAAATAAAATCAATAAACTATATCTGAATATTTTTGCAATACGGAACAAGAGTTACGAATTCTTTAACAATTAATTGTTACCATATAATTTTTTTGCATTTATTTATTGTTATTTTCTTATTGAATATCTACTAAAAAATTAAATTTGGAGAAGATATAGATAAAAAGCTTTATTTATTAACTTTTTTCGCCTCCACACTGTACTTTGTGGGTTGAATATCATGAATTTCGAAGTTGGTATTGATTTAAACGCCAAAATGAAAACTCGTCGAAAACAATATTCCTTCGACATTTCAAGTCTCTATTCCTTATAGTTCAAGAGATATTGTCAAAAACAACATTGAAAATTAAAATAATAAACTTTATCATTGGCATAATATTTATAATTTTATACTGAATAGGGCAAGCGTTCGAATTCAAGTTTTAAACCAGTTAAATGTGGTGGGGCCCGCGTCCCCCTTTCGAAACCTGCGCACTTCCGCTGCTTAGGGGACTTCAACGAACCTTACGAACTAAGAAAATAATACAGAATGGTATTGGAATTCTTTATACCGTATAACGGCTGCTTCGTATACAGACCTTATTCTGAGAAACCTCTCTTATTTATATTTTTTGTGATAAATTATTTTGTATTGTTCGTTTGTTACTTACATTTAATTTATCATCGCTACTTTTAATACATGATAGTAACGATTTCCACACAGTTTGTACTTCGATAATATAGTGTCGAAACGATTTTGAATCTATAAAACTTTGGTTTCATAATATCCACATCATTCAGCCAATTGATTTCTTGACGATACTTAAAATATTCTACAATGAGACTTAGTCTAAGTTAACCAAATAGTTAATTATACAACTTCACCGATGTAACGAAGTTTGCATAGATCATACCTTCATAATAACTGTGACTATAATTTGTAAGAGGTAATAGATGGATAGATTAAGAGTTTGTTCGTCTCCGATTGTCTGTAGTAATTACTGAAGATGGCCGTCTTAGGATAAACTTTAAGCGAAATAATTTAAACAGAAACAGCTAGTAAGTTACTTAACTGTATGTTGTAATGTTTGCGACATACTGAAGACAAGTGAACATACACTAAACAACTGACACTATTACTGACAAGAATTACTATTAGCGTATAATACATAGAATTTAGTCTTAAATTGCAGTCATGTTTTACTTTTATATTAAGTTACTTGTACCGAAGTATTTGTTTATGTTTTGAATCGAATTAATGTTAATAATAAAAATAGCACACAAAGTGGTTAAGATCTTACTAAAATACATAAATAAAAAACAATTAAACTTGTTCACAGCAATGACATTGAATTTTTACGATGAATAAAATAAAAATAAAAATTATTTATGTTTAAAATTGCTACTACTAACATGTAAAGCTTATATACATTCTTAAAATTCATAGGATGAGATACTCATGAACAAAGAGAGGACTCGAATCTGTGACTTTCGGGATACTATTCCGTCGCTCTGCCAGTTGAGCTACTGTGTGGCTACATGTGATATCGTGTACCGTTATAAATCTAGCATTATTTATGTAATGGTGTTTATAGAATCAGAGGAGACATCTATTACACTTCTATATAAAACCATTACGAATGTTTTTAACTTTGTTAACTTTTTTTTAACAATATAAAAGATGCCACAACCGAAAGTAGTGGATAATGGATGAATATCTTGATAGTCCTTAGATTATTATAGTTTAACATATAAAAATATGTATTTATTGAATGTATAGGTGTATATTTAAGTATCACATATATATTCAATAAAAATACATTAATGTTTGGTATTGAATCTATTAATAGATTAATTCGTCAAATTTATTGCTCAAAGCCGTGCCAATTATTTTTACCTCAAGTTCAGTTACATGGCAAACTTTGAGATCCGTGATCATCAACTTCATATAAATTCGCACATACTAAACATAACTATCCTGATCATATAATTAGAGTGAGGTTGCGAAAAACAAAATATGTCATGAATATTTTTAAACATTATTACTTGTATTTTAATGTTTGAATTTCACCCAGAAGATATTTATGGGTACAAGAAAAACGTCTTACACAGACTTTGTAAATTTAAAAATTTTTAACACTCTTCATGAACGTAAGCTTCAAATAATATTATATATATATTTCTATTCAGAGCAGTCATGTAGCCAGTTGTTTGCCTCGACATTCTACAAACAATCACATAGATTGATTCAAGATTAAATTGATAGCGATTGATGATATGTACCATGTAGGCGCACCTACGCGGATACTTGGCCTAAATATTTTGTGCACTTATTTTAATATTATCTTTCTGTACAATGTAACTGATATAATATTATTTAATTTCAGGTGAGAGCTGCATAGAGAAGCCACTCGCTACGCTCTGGCGAAATTATCAACAGTCTACGAAACCTGATGTGGTGATGAAGTTATCTGTCACAAACTCCGGCCTCAAGGGCTTCACCAAAGAACACGGTCTCACAGAGTACTGGTCCCATCGCATAACATACTGCGCGAGTCCACCTCATTATCCTAAGCTGTTCTGCTGGGTATACCGTCATGAGGGTAAGAAACTTAAGCATGAACTTCGCTGTCATGCCGTTCTCTGCACCAAAGAATCCGTTTCAAAGAAAATAACCGAAGAGCTTCAGATTAAACTGAAACAGGCGTTAGTTGAATTCAAAAAAGATAGAATTTCTAAACAGAATGCGCGGCTTAGTCTCGCAAACAGCGTTTATGAGAATCCCAGCATGCCTCGTAGGAAGATTCTTCTTAGTGTAGGAGCTTTAAACTACAGACCACCTCTAGAAAGATCTAAATCTGCTCCTAAACTTGGTGCTATTGAAGAGCTCTGCTCAGAAGAAGACGAAGAAGAAGCAGAAATGAATGTGAAAAAAGAAACTTTAACGGAAGGTTCACATTCTTTCACATCTAAAACTTTAGATAGACGGCGAGCGGATATGATGTCTTCTCGTAAATTGTCGTGCCCTGAAGGTGTCATGGAAAGAATTAAATTCGATGTCGATAAGATCAAAAAAGATGTATCAAATAACGTGATTAATTTAGAGAGCCAATTAAATACAGATATTAAGCGCGATGTAACTAGTCATAATGATATCAAGAAACTGGAATCGGCATTGGAAACAGAACATTCAATTGAGGAGCCAATCGAATTACACAATAACCCAATGTGTGTTGAAAGAAAGAGTATAATGTTATCTCAAAGTAACTTCCTCGTCACGGATAGCGACGATGGATCTGTTTCTTCGGGGTGCGAGACGGCCAGCACGGTTACCTCATCGGACGCGGAACCATCGTCTCTTCCTTTACAATTTTCACAGGAAGAAATACGAGAAGAAGAGGAAGAGTCACTATTTAACAGGATGCCACACTTTGAGAGCGCTTCGATGAGGAACAGGAATTACATGAATTCAATTCATGTGCTAAGCGATGGTAGTGATTCTTCAAGCACGGTTACTTCTGATGAAGTCAGCCATGTGCCGATAGGCGAGAAGAACACTTTCCGACGAAGATCGACGTATCCTCCTCTGAGAGCTGATTCCAGTATACTTGACAATTTTCAGGAAAAATTCGAGACCCTGATAGACAATTTGACCGACGTTGATAGTTTGAATTATAGCACGGAGAGGGAGGTTTTAAAAAATACTGGCGATAATGATAGCGCCTGCAGCGACGAGTCCGGTTACTCCGAGCTTTTAGATTGTAAGGAGAGTATCATAGGTAACACTATAATGGTTTAAAGAAATAATATAGACGAATGATACAGCAATGCACGGTAACTTATAAACTAAGATTTAGAATTTTATTCGCTTGTAAATATTTAGACTTTAAATCTATTTTATCCAGTTGTTTGGTTTAGATTTTTGTATATATTGTATAATATGTTGTAAAAATTGTTTTCTATAAGAAAAAAATATTAAAGATTTTATTATTAATACTTACACGTTATCTTGGATGGCCAAATTAACATGTTTGTTATCTTTATGTATGAGTTTATAAAATATTTTGAAACTTAGATAAATATAATTTGATAGATATTGTTATTCATATCCTTCAAAAGGTCTGTGGGTACTTACTACTTACACATTCCATGCTTATTATACACAACTCATTATTCGGATCATTATCATCTGTAGCGTTAAAGGTTTTAAAAAGATAATAAATATTCCAAAATATATATTTGTTTTTTTATTCCCAATAAATAGTAATGTTTTCTATTAAATATACTAAAAAAGGTTTTATTATTTAACGTTCAACAAAATAATATAAAAGTTACATAAACATCTTGCTAAACCTGTCTCTATAAGGCGATGAATATAAAATTTTACAGCTATAGAAATAAAATTACTCTGACAAATGCCATGAATAAGCAACTTAAATATTAAACAGTAAAAAAGGATTATTTAAATAATAATTCAAAGAAAGAGGAAAATATTCTAAAACTTCTAGAACTATAAACTCGTATTGTTTAAGTAGTTCATAGTCATGTCTATTCATCGATATAATTTGGCCTACATCACTACAGGTAGTGGCGTATCTGGGTCGTCTCCTTTGTGGTAAATAAGAGCAGGTGTACACACACAGTCTATAGACAATAGATCTCTAACGTGAAGTGACTGTGACATATATTATCATATTCACATATTCATAATTTCAAAAGACTTAATTCTATTGATGATATAATTTGAATAAATACATTTTATTTATATTGTTTTCCTGTAGGATTCAAATTACTATATATGTATCACGAATATGTTTTTTATTTCAAAGAAATAATTAACATTTTATGACAACTATGGACATTAAAATTTTGGTTATTTAAATTATAGAGATTATTACTGGGGTAATGAAATATTATAATACTCTATTAGTTTTGTTTATCTTTATGTAACTAAATTTTGAGTAAATAAGTAAATATTTAAATATTTAAAGTTTGTACAGTTGAATCATATCAAACAACTTATAATATGTTTTAGTTAGAGATGCGCCGAACAGTGGTTTCACTGAACAACCGAATACCGAATACTATTCGGTTTAACTTTTACCGAACCGAATATTCGGAAAATTTATTCAGTTTATCATTTCATTGTTTGTTTGTCATAAGCAAGTAAGTTACAAGTGGCTTCTGGATAGATGAATAAATAGTTAATTTGTGATTTAAAAATATTGTTTTGAGGTTAAAAAATATGTTAACTTGATTTGTTTGGAAATATATGATTTGAAGTTTAATTGCTTTATATTATTAAGCTTTATTCAACACATTATTTATATGAATTCATCGACTTATATAATAGGCCATAAATCTTAGTTTTGTTTTTTGTTCTTACCGTGTCGTGTAGCCAAAAAAATATTAATACTCGATCCGAATATATTCGGCACCAAATTTGAATAATTCGAATACAAATAGCGAAAAAGATGCCGAATACGCCAAATACCGAATACTTACAATATTCGGCGCTATCTCTAATTTTTATATATTATTGTTTATGGAATACATGTACAAGTAAGAGATTCTCGCAAACGCTTTAATTTTCTATTAACACAAAAAAATTAGTTATCAAAATATTTTAATGCATTTTTCAAACTTAATCCCGGATGCACAGATTAATAACATAAGCAAATTTTTCATAATGCAACTTATATACATAGTATGATATAGATATAAATGTAGACACAGGCTATATCTGAATGCCTCAAGCGCAACAACTTAAGCAAAACCGGAGTAGGGTCGTAACTCGATTAGATTTAAAAAATAACCGGTTATAATAAACCGGTTTAAAATGATTCTTTTTTAAAAGTAAAAAAATACCTTAAAAATGATATGGCTTGCTAAATTTACGATGTTCTTAAATTAAATCCCAACGTTATTATCACCAGATGGCAGACATTTTTGGTTTTGTCTTCGCTGTCGTATCTGAAAGCTTGTACCTCGTTCTTAACCAGTACCATTCCAATATTAATGTTAAATATTAATTAACAACACATAAGCATTATTCTTTTTTCTTCATATCATTTATTATCTGAAGTTTATATTTTTATGTTTTGAGTTGGGTGATTTGTTTCCGATCAAAAATAATGACTAACACTAACTAATATTGTGTTTAAGTGTTTTTGTATCTTTCAAATATTAAATACTTAATACACACGTATTCACCGAAAAATAATAGAGAAATAAGTAGAAATATAAAATAGAGGAAGCACATAGGGTATCTGAAAGCACTAAGCAAAACCTATTAATATTAAGACTAAAGCTACAGATTTAAAACACAGATAGTTGTAAATAGAGACTTTAAAAAAAATATTCTAAGCTAAAAGGTTTTAAGTTCCTGATATTTGAGAAGCTTAATATGAATCATAATGAATTACAAAAATGTATTTCTTAGATGATGTATGTCTAAAGGTGTTTCACACTTGCAAAACACTGATACGCAAGCTGCGTCATATTAACAACGCTGGCTATAGACGGCTTCCGTTCCACCCGGGAAAGGCTCCATACATTAATCTATATCTAGATACAGTTATATTGATTTATGTAATATTATATTAATTTCAAACTGTTGTTACTTCTATCTAATTTAAATTTAAAACGAATAATTAATAAAATTTTCCTTCCAGATCTCCGAGAAGAAAAGGTTAAAATAATAAATACTAGAGAGTATTCTAATTAAGATAAGCAACAAATAACTCAATAACCTTTGAAATTTAGAAAGTTTAAATAATCAGTGGCCATTTTGTCCCTTATTGAATTAGGGTTATTGCTCTGGATATTATTACTCTCAAAATTATACTAATAACTAAATAACTAGATCAATTTTATAAGTAAATGTTCAAATGTATTTTATCATAGTGTTGATAATAAAATATTATTACCTATATAAGTAGGTATCTATCACGATTCACGATTGTTTATTTAGGAACTTATCAAGAGCATCTATTGAAATAAATTATTTTTTACCCAGATAAGAAAATGACATCCTGTTTCTATTAATCTATAGCCGAGATAGGCTGATTTTAATTTTAAATAAATATAGATAGAGAGATTATATGGGCAGGGATTCGAACCCGTGACCTCTGGGAAATTCTCTTTTCGTTCTCAATTGAGATTCGATAGCCATCCTATATTTATTTAAAATATGTTATTTATGTTAAAATAAAACATACACTTTATATAAACATTTATGACAAAAAATCTAAATACCATATCCAACTACCAACAATAATTAAAAACCCCAAGTTTGACCCGATGACTCCATTCTGTGAACATTCTTCAGTACTTATTTAAAACAGAACTTACCAGTTTTTAAATAATAACTTTTAACTAAGTATGGTATATTATATATATTGATATATTATATACATATATTATATACACCGTGTATCGTTGACGAATGGTCTTCTGAGATAAATTTATTGTCATCTATTATACAATACATTACTAAAATCAAATTCCATACTTACAGTGATTCCCACACTCTCCTTGTGATATGTGTGCATCATCGACACACATACAAAACTAAAAACAAATAACAACTATTAAATATAAATTATGTATAAATCTAAGCACAGTAAATAAATATATGATACAAATTGATGTT
Source organism: Napeogenes sylphis (assembly GCA_959347405.1). Lineage (NCBI taxonomy): Eukaryota > Metazoa > Arthropoda > Insecta > Lepidoptera > Nymphalidae > Napeogenes > Napeogenes sylphis. The sequence continues at coordinate 28,213,751 of OY365776.1, forward strand.
TCTTATTAACTTTAAAGCATAATTCAATATAATAAATATTTCCATAACTAATGAGAATTAGAGACAAAAAACTGACGACATAAAATTTATTGTACCTAAATAATTATAATATATTAATCTCAGATGAGATAAATATGTATATATAATAAAAAGAGAATAAGTTCTTACTTGTAAATCATGATTAATTCATACTCAGACATGCCCGAGTCATTTTTTGCTCCTTGGCTAAGGTCAAAGGTTAAGAGGGATTCTTAGGTAATTAGTATAATTTCAAAAGATCTTACTTCATAGGTATATCTTTATAATAATTGTTTGTATTCTATAACTAGGATTTTTCAATTTAAAAAAAAGTTTAATATACACCAAACTTCTTGTACGTACGATATAATTACTACAGATTAAACAAGTACTATATAATATCAGTGATGTTTCAGTAATATACTGGCTAAGTTTATTTAAGGGGACATTAAAAACTAATTATACGTTATAATCAAGGATTCAAACCAATTTAATGTAACGGTAACTGAAATACCATCTGGTTTACCGAGATAACACACACAACCACACACCTATAGTCTATACATACTTATACACACACGCACCTACACGACGTTGCTGAGCTAAAATTAAGTTATAATTTAAGACTATTTCTAAGTCTCTTATCATATAGATGTTTATTTTTAATGAACTCCACATCCTGGAAACGTGATTGTTATATTATTAAGTATTAAAAACATTCTAACGCTAAAAACCCTGTTTAGCGAAACACTAAAATAGAACTGAAAAATTTAGATAATATTGTGCAAGAAGCATTTTATATAAACAGACGAGGAATAAAATGTGGATTTATAATAATTTAAATAATAGGTAATAATTCCTTAAAATTGATACACAACCAGACATTACGTGTTTTTATTATATTCGTGAAAAAATATATAATTAGTAGAGAATGATAATAAATTTTCTGTTATGTTATAATCCTATATGATGTCATATCCAACACCGCACTAAGTTATTACAAAATTCAATTAGTATTTTTGTTGTTGTATAGCCATGTACAACCATATCGCTATCCGCCTCGGTGAAATAAGCATTCTATATATGATCGTTTTTATCGGGACGGTGGTTACGTCTATTAGGCTTCTCGGATACAGATCATATTATTAGGACACGGTAGCTCAATTGATAGTGCGACGGGACGGTTTTCCAGAGGTCGCGGGTTCGAATCCCTGCCCGTATCGGTTTATTTTTCATTCTATATTTATAAAAATTTAAATAAGCTTAACATGGTTATACATGTTTATAGATATTTTCAAACCAGTAGTTTTCCTGTTAAAAAGGCTACGTTGATTGGGAAGCTGAGGTCAAACTATACTTCAAAATGCGTTTACTAGTTTTTGTATAATGCTTGAACACACAAGGAGACGACCAGACAAACCTACAAAAAATATAAGTTATATTTTTTGTAGTAGTATTTAAGACGTTAACTATTTTTAATATATGTGTAATATTTGTACAAATCTTTCTCGTTAGTATTTGTTATGGTACAGATGATAACCTTCGAACTATATAAAAGACATGTCCATGGCGTGACTTGTCTCCTTGATTTAGTCTTTTGTACAAAACCACGTGTATTTCTTGAATATGTTTATTTGAAATAAAAATTTTTGAAGTCGAAACTTGAATTTGAAATAGATATGAATGTATATTTATTGAGATTCTAACCAACTCTTACAATTTTGCATTTGTCTAGACGGTAGTTAAATATGATAAAAAATAAAACCATTCAGAGGTGGAATGTATGTTCTTTAACCTCATATAAAAGGTGAAGTCAGTGACCCTAAAGGTCACTGTAATTCCTCTCGTCACCAACCAGAAATAATTGCTATCAATTACGACGTATTTTAAAATCGAAGCAATCATGTTCAACCTTTATCTAGACTAAATTAAATATTCACCTTCACCTCTTATAGGTAACTGCCGACTCTTTTCGGCCAATTGGGTTCAACAGAAACCATTTTAATTTGAGCTCCTGTGTGATAGGAATCTCTTTTAGACATGGGTCAGGATTTTTAACTGAACTTTATTATTTAAATGCCTTAGCATTTTTTGCGCGTTTGGTAAAATTGTATTCTTTGTTGTTTTGTGCAGATTAATATTTTATTGATGGGTTTTATTAATAGTTTTAGATATATAAAGTATTACGAGATAATATATAGTTTTAGATATATTTAGCTAGAGGTACTTAATTTTGGTTTATAGATTTTATCGCATAGGTATGTTTGCAACATATTGGATTTAATTATTATGTAAACAACATATCACTCTCTTTATTCTATATAATAAATAATCTTTGTAAGTTCATTATTTTGTTTTGTGTAAAATGTTTAAACTTCAAAGCGAAAATATCTACCATATTATGAAAACGTTGAAATAAGAAATGAAAATCTAAAGTTCGGGATCAAAAGGCATGGCTTCTGCAAGTTGTTGAAATTATTCCTTTCAAGTTTCAACGAAACTTACTTGAAGTTAGTAACTTAAAAGTTGTGGATAAATTTTCTTTTAGTATGAAAGTTATTTCTTTACTTCAAATTAAAAGATCTGAACTAAGATCATGACTTTTATGAGCTGTTAGAGGAATTATTAATCTTTGTAAGGTTTACTTTAATATTGTTAGACAGAAAAATCCCATACCCTTGATATTACTGAAAACCATAGCGATATATTCAACATTAAAAAACAAACTTATTAAAATTTCGGTAAGAGTTGCGATGCCACAGACAGACACACAGATAGACAAGGACTTCAAACTTATTACAACCCTCCATTTAGCATCTAAGGCTATAAATTGTTTTCTATCTCTTTTTAAATTTCAAATACATCTGAAGATATTCTTTTGTTGAGTTCTTTTCTTCTGTCACAATATACAAAATTAAGTTTTATTTTTAAATTTTGTAAATTTGTATTTCTTTATATAACAAGTCAATATCCCAGTTCATGAATCATAGAGTTGTTGTGACGTCGGTTGCCACGCTACGACCCGGGTACTGCTGAGGAATTTTGCAAGTTATTGACCGTTTTCGTGATGTACTTAATTGGGGTTTACTTATTCGAGGAGGGCTGCAAGTTTGTTTGTTATTTTTGTTTTATTTTTATTGGCTTCTTGAAGAGATTTTCAGCCACCATTTTCTTTATTTTAGTTTTTTGTTTATTTTACATTTCGAAAATAGGATATGCAACTTGAAGCTATTCACTTACTTAAAGCTGATTTCAGATTAGTACATAGCAAACATGCATGCATAGTTGTAACAAACAAGGTGAAGGTGTCCTTCATACAGTGACATTAGTCTGGCTGATGCATTACAATAACTGTAATATAAAAATCTCGCTTACCAAGTAGGTCATTATAAATAATTGTAATAAATAATAAACATAATAAACAGCTAGTTGGGCGGATCTACGGCTTTGATCTCATTGTTGCCAAAATAACAGAATATAATACCAAGTTATCAAATCATCTTATCATTATATCTGATCAGTCACAGTGGTTTTATTTGGTGTTTTATTTTTGGTACACAAGTCCCCTTCATAGCTTAATTTTTCGCTAAATTTAGTTACTATCAATACTTTTATCTCCAGTACGACTCTAATATGTATTTAATTACTTATTCCTATATTTTAAACAACTTGGTAAGGTTGTATTCTTGTCAATTCTAGCTCTTCGTATTTGTATAATCCATTCTCACTTAACTGTTTTATGATAAAATATTTTTATTTGCGGAAGTTATGGTTAGAGATTTTAATTATTTAAGATAATTAGCATTATTAAATATACCATTTATAGGTCCTAAAATGAATCCCAAAAACATATATAACACATATTATAAAGTCAATTAAGTAGAGTGACAGTTATAATAATAGAATTATTAATATAAGACAGAAACAATTAGATTAGTAGGTATTATATTTTACGCTATAATTACTTCAATGTCATAGTTTTATTATTAATATTGGAGAGTTAAATGTTAGCGTTTTTTTTAGATCTTCGGGTAGATTATTGTATATTTATGCCATAATAAATTTTATTTCACAAGATCGTTTTGATTAATTGAATCCATAATTTATGCAGATGATTATTATACAATTACTATGAATTTATGTCAATATATTATTTACTAATTGTTTTTTTTTTAATTAGTGCAAGCGTTTAAGAATGACAGATACTTAATAATTACATAAAGTAAGTACCTAGTTGTTATATTTTGTCTTGTAGCTCATTTACATCGCGTTTACATTAATATCGTCTTGTATCTACATCGTTTTTTGCGCTATGAATAGGGTTGCCAACCATACTTTATAATAAAGAATTATACTTTATTTTTGGTAATTATACTTTATACTTTTGCATACAAATAAAGTATGTGACAATACTTTATTTTCAACCTCTACTGCGATGCATAGAATTAACCACTCATTATGGGATTTATGGATAAGTAGGTAGGTACTTAACTATTTATATTTAATATATAGGTAGGTTAGAAAAGATGATGGAAACGATTCATAAATACCGAACGAAATGAATTAGAATATAAGATAGGGCCTTGTCGAGAAAATTTATAAGCCTCATGTCGTTGGACAAAACATTTATACAATAGTTTTCCCATAAAGTATAAACTTTATATTAATGTCAGGTAAGAAAGAAAGAAAGACAGCTACTTCCCAAGAAAGTTTTTCGATTAAATTATCACTAGCGCCACCTTTTGAATGCATTTGTATAAATAATGTATGTATATATTATTGCTAACAGTGCCATCTAGTGGTAATTCTTTGAAAATTTCTTGTTTAAATGTGTTGACAACGTAGTACCTCTCAAAGTGCACACTTTATCAACAGATGTCACTATGAGCTAAAGTCAAACTTATTTTTTGTTCTATTTATTTTTAATAATATTTTATATATACGTCAAAATTTAAATACTTATACTAAAAACAGCGACAGACATACGATAAATACAAGAAATAAAAATAAATTCGTAACGCCTAAAATTCCACTTCAAAAAGTTAACAAATCCTTCATGGGCTTCAGTGTACGCATATATAATAAGGTTCCACAAGATATTTTGGATCTACCTTTTCATAGTTTTAAATCTAAAATTAAAAGTATATTATTAAATAAATCTTATTATAAAATTCAAGAATTTTTGGATGATCAAAATGTATGGAACTTGGGTCATTGACTTATTTGCAGGGTTGATGTTATAATGTATAAGTCAAACATTGTTTAATTTCATTTAAAAAGAGCAACTGTTGAGTTTCTGGCCAGCTCTTCTCAGCAGAACAGCATTCCGAGCTGGTGGTAGTTTACTCACAGACTGACTATACTGACCAATTTAATGTAATTGACGATTCAAAAGTGCGTGTAAATGCCTACTTGAATAAAGATATTTTGAATTTGAATTTGAATTTGAATTTCCTATTTATGGAAGAAAATTTAATCTAAAAAGTTTTACATATGAATATTGGAAATACAATTAAGATATAATTATTTTTAGTACTACTAATACATAAATGTAATTTATATATTTCTTTCCTTTACCTATAACAAAATTAACATTTCTACAAAGACATTATCTAGTATACCTTTTTCCCTATCTGCGAGATTACAAATTACAATATAAGACAATAGATGCTGAGAGGTTTTAATAACAAGACGTAACTTGAGCACAATGAACAGGACATCAGTTAGGTATACACTCACGCCCTCTCTAAACATCTATAAAAATATATTCGCAAAGACTACACATTGTTTATGCCGTTTCAAGCAAATATTAGGTACTGGTATCCTTTGTACCTTCAATTAAATCAATATTAGATAAAAAGACTATTTTCATTCGAATAAAATAAAAGTATAACAAACCTGAGTGACATACTTCATAACAGTAAAATCCAGATTATAATCTGATTAGTTTGTTTTTCCGTGATGAGCGAATAAACAGACAGATAGAGAGGCCAGAAAAATAGTTTGAAACATTTGTCGTCAACAGTGTACAGTTTTTATAACACCCTTAAGATTTTATCCATTTCATGACTTTGTATAGCAAAGTTTGCTTCGATCAAAGTTCGCTTTTAAATTACTTTGAAGTAATTCAATGCATCTTAAGAAATTGAACCCAAACGCCCTGTTTTAATCCCAAGTAGTTTTTTTTTAATAAATGCAGCATGTGAATAAAGTCCACTCTTACGGAGATATGAGATGATAAATGATGAATCGACGAGAAATATAACATTTTTAAAATTCTTAATAATGCGTTTAAACAAAACCACTGAAGTCCTAAAACAATGCAATTTTAACATTATCTACAACAAAGTTATATGAGAACTAAACCTACCTGTACAGCAATTAAACAAAATTATCTTTACAATTCCAGGAAGGTAGTATTTTGTGCTACCGAACTACCGAAGGTATTGTTCTCAAACCGAATAATTGAACAAGTTCAAATAACTAAGCAGACCTTACTGTGTTGTACATTACTATTTACTTCGAACTGATACCGCGTACATGTAAATTAAAAGATAAACAGCACAAAAAAAAATCCCTCATTTACTTATTAATCTGTCTTTTGTAAGAAGTACTTAAAAGGTCAACGCCCAGGCGCCATACCTAGCCTCAGAGTTGATGCCAGTTCAGAGGCAACAAATAAATTTTGCATGGAAAAACTAAAAATTTAAAAACTATTACTTTTAAAAAGTCGTAGAACAAATGTTATTGGGATTGATGTAGAGAGGCTGCCTGCAAGAGAGGGCAAATTAATTATAAAATAACTCTCTATATGTAGAAAAGAAAATCCTGTTTTTACATGTACCTATCCTTCCAGCTGTTCTTCTGTAGTAGTGTCTCATCTACAATCACTTATATCTTAGATACATAAGTGATTGTAAATGCGACACTACTACTTACTATTATATATCCACGGCCGGTCATCATCACCATCAGGTGAACCGTCTACAAGTACAGAGTATACCTTATATAAAAAAAAATATTTACGTCATTTCAGTTTTAAAAAAAACCTGCTAAAGAGCAAGTGGAACAGGTTGGACAATACAACAAAAGGCTTTTAGAAATGAAACAGTAGCTTCAAAGGTAAATATTTTGGTAGTTATTGTCGGAGCACATCACCTCTGCAGGGGGCGGAGATGTCATTTTGTGCAACTCCGTGACCGCCGCGCCGGTGGCTGTAAATCAATCTGAAGGTACAGTAGCGAGGAGTATTGATTCTGTAAGGTGTACAAATGTATAATAAATGTCGGATATTTGTTTTGTTTGTCAATTGTTTAAGTACCAAATACCTTATATATAAGTGTTTTAATACATTATTATTCATATTAAATTAATAGTTAATAATTGAGTTACCAAGTGTAATACAGTACGATTACAGAATAACTGCTATGATTTAAGTATTTATTATTAATTTTATACGTATGTAATTTTAGAAAAACTTTTCTTGACTGTTATACTATTAGTATTAGCAGTAATAACATAAATTATACATATATACAAAGACACTATAAGGAAGGTAACAAAAGGTCTAGATGTAAACGTGTCAATCGCCAAATTATCTCCTGAGATAAATCAGCAGGTGTCGCCGCCCACGCCGCTATTGTCAGATTTTTGACACGCAATTGTTTCATTTAAAATAATACTCTATTTTTGTTAATAACCATGACTGTTTATTGCTACCTTAACGCATTGTATTTTTTGTCCATAGTTTAAAGTAGTATAACAAACTTAAAAAATATATATTTTTTCTTGAAATATCCTTCAAAGATACAAAAATATTGTGTGTAAAATCAAAGTTATTTTATTTAAAACGGAATACATTGTGTTAATAATACCAGATCGAGTTGTATTACTAAAAGTTATCAAGATAAAAAAATGAACTTATCACTGGCTTACAATGTATTAATTCCCTTAAAGCAAACAATCTCTTGAGCCAGTGCCGCTCAGTACTCCATCATTTCGTCAGCAGGCGGATCTCCGGCAGCACCGCGCCGCTCCACTTGTAGTTTAGGTTACCTGACCGCCCTCAGACACTTACATCTAACGCTTTTATTAAGCCTTTAATATACTAGAAGAGACATTATATATCTTTTTAATACGTTATAAGTATTATAATTTAAGAGTTGAGAAAATAGTTAATATATATTTTGACACGTTTTGACTACATAAAAGTAATAGGTGAATTTTATTAATGAAAGTCATTAGTTACATTTATAAGAAAGTTAATTAATCTGTATGAAAAATCAGACAAATTTATGTTTACTAATTCTTTTATGAATATACACAGAATAAAAAAGCATTAATACAAGAAAGAGTTGAAGCTGTGATTCCTGTTACCGACGTTACGGAAATTAAAACATTTGTTGAAATTTTTCAGACAATTTAAAAAAAAAGTACATGTTACAGACCACATCAGACAACATATAACAAAAGTCGGAAATGGTTTATTTTCAATGACGTCATCATGACGTAATCGTCATCATTAACAGCCATGTGTTTTATGGACTCCGTGTTGGGTAAAATGCAAGCAAAAATAATTAATCAGTTATATTTATTTGTCAGTTTTATTTAATTCTGATCACTGCTAATCAATGTTGAAGTAAAATATTTATTTATGAAGGTAGTGTAATTTCTTAAAAGAAAGCACATACCACATCTGGTTCCCTACAAGCAAGTGTCATCAAGCAGTGATCATCTTCGACCATTGTTCTCCACTTTCATCTTAAACAAATCTCAACTCGTCTATCTCTAGTCTAGGCCCTTGAATTGGTTAGACGTTTTTAAAATAAAAGATAAGATCACAATTTATTAGAATAATTTTGAATTAAAATGATATACAATATAAATTTATATAAATATAGAATGAAAAATAAACCGATACGGGCAGGGATTCGAACCCGCGACTACTGGGAAACCGTGCCGTCGCCCGTATCGGTTTATTTTTCATTCTATATTTATATACATTTAAATTAGCTTAAAATGGCTATACATGTTTATAGATATTTTCAAACATTATATACAATATACTCATTAATTATTAATAAGATATGAATCAATTATTAAACACATTAATTGATTTCATTTACTTGAAAAATAGTTCTTGTTCTAATCAAATTCCTCTCTTTGTATATCTTTAATGGGTTGTTACATCAGAGACAGTTCTCAGCTTAATTTAAAGTGACCATATAACTAACTAATTATTATTATTAAAATACAATAAGACGTTTGATCTCTTCAAACAAGTACAATGATGTATCTATTGTAATTATTGTTGTTTGTTGTGTCGATGACAAACAACAAACAACGATTATTTGATTTTTACACGTGTTTTTATTTAAAGCGTGTACACATTGAGTGAAAACATTTGGGGAACTTAACGATAATGACTGTCTCCAATGAAAGAAAGTACGATAATTATGTAATTGTTTAAAAGAATTGTTAGTTTTGCACAATTCTTTATAACACATGTCGATAGTTTAGTTCTTTTTAAAACTTACAATAAGTAATGAGCACACATTTTAAAAATAAATAATTATGGTTGTGGCGTTACAAACAACATTAGTGGGACAAAATACAACAAAACATATTCAACCTAGTGGTAGAACAACCACATCAGGAATAGAGGAATAGACCCAAAATAAACGTTTAAAATTATTAGAATTGTGTTCAGGAGTATGAACCTTTATACTTTTGTGGAAATAATATTCAGCCAATCTTAAAACATGTACCTACAATTTTGTCTCATTTTCTTCTTACTAGAGGCTAACCTGTAATTTGACTTTATTAAATTAAATTAAATTAAACAGAGTAATACCTAGACCTTTAATTAAAAATAAGCTAGCATAATAAGTAATTCAATAAAATGTTCTTCAGCACGCACGCTTTACTTGACCAAGTATGAAAACTTGATTCACAATCGCTCGCAGCGCTGAATATTTATATTAGTTTAATTTAAGTATTATGTGCAGCGCTGTGATAGAAGTGATGGTGCATGCCATACCACGCGATCTGCGACGCGAGACGTAAAGTGCACTTCATATGCAAAACTAGGTTCTTTATAATCGATTGTGGTACATCGATTATTTATATACCGATATTTATATCGAATATTTATATCACTACGTATATTTTGAGTAAGTATATATATGGAGCATATCCGTGTTGTATATTTGTATAACATTTTACGTTCCAAAGACAACATCATTACATCATACAACTACAACGCTACCAATTTACATCCCCTTAAAGATGAAAAATACTTCTTCATACATTAAGTTACGAGGTTCATCGACCTCAGGTTTAGTGGACACAGCACACTATAAAACTGTCAGTCTTTGCTAAATCTAGGTATTTCATAATGTTTCGAAATATTTATTATAAAAACTATTGTTTTAATTAAAAATATATTTCTCATCTAGATATTTTATGTTCGAAACAAATTAATTATTAGTCAATGATGAATAAATTTGTGAAAACTGGTTTTGTAATTTGACAATATAAATTATAATTATATTATTTTATTTTATAAACATAAATTAATATCTAGTTTATAGGAACCAGCGAATCATTGACATGCAAACAGATTAACATTTAACGGAACGACCAAGATATTATACATTTATAATACGTTATAAACCTAAATACAAGCAGTCTCTTGCTATCTGATGAAATAAATTACCTGAATACATATAATATTGGTGTCTTGTAATAAAGTAACAAATACAATTGTTTATAAAAGAACCCAAATACAAAAATGTTAAGGAGTAACAGAATTATACAATAAAGCCAGCGCTACCAACATTACAATAAAACACGAAGATGGCTCTGTTTGTTTATGAGACCTGCAATTTGGTAGCGTGACGGCCGCCCAATCGACTTACACCGTTAATAACATTTACGACCATCACAATTTTAATTTGTTCACGCAAATATAAACTGTATCGCCATAGCATAAGAATTATATGAGCGCAAAATAAATTTAGTTATTTCACCGCCAAAGTAAAGTGTTACGAAGGTTTTTTGTTGTCAACCAATGTATTTAACCGTAAAGCTCATCTGACGCGTTCACATTACTAAAATACGTATAAGAAAAATTCAAGCTTGGGTCGGTTTTTGTAACTTTATTGAAAAATTTTTAAATATACCGAATAAAATATTAAGCAATTGGTATTATTTATGAGTAATATTATCCTAAAAGTTGAATTCATTCCAACAATCGTAAGTCGCGCGTTGATGTCTTTCCTTCTACGCCGTAGCGCTTATTAATTTTCAAAGCTTTAGAATATTTTCTAATTATATTATATTGATAATTATTACAGTAATCTAGCTGATATCTTGATTTAAGACCATCTCTCTGAAAAAACTAGTTATTTTATTGCAATCCACATTCCACTATTTGGAATTGGCGAAAAGCGAGTGTTTACACCGTTAGTAAGTGATGTGGGTCAGCCGGTGCAAGTCCGACGTATAACAAATAAACTTCTTAAATAGTTGGTTTATTATTTTGTACATTTGAAATACAATCTAGGAATTAAAATACTAAAAAAACAATATTTAGCCTATATTTCGTATTAATCGATGATCTGTCCATGATTCCACTTCCAACAAGATCTCTATTATTTATAAGTAATTACCAATTATATGGATAAAATAAATATGAAATATGGTTGGAAATAAATAATTTGCTACATATTTAGTACATCAAACAGAACTTCAAGTCATAGTACTAAAAATATTAGTCTGCTTTAATATTTGCGTATCATGAAAAAGTTTCCAACGGATTTTTATGTTAACAAGATTATATATTACTGGTTAACATAAAAATACTTTTTAATCCTTAATTATTATTTTTTTTTGTGAAAAAATAAATACTTATTTGGGCTTTAACACGGTTGGATATATTTTTTGAAATTTAGAGTGCTTTTAGCTTATTATTTACGTCAATATATAATATTCTTTTCATCCACTTATTTTTACGGAAGTTTTCCTGTTTTTGTGTGTATGAAAATTAGGTTGTTCTGCAATTGCTATATTACTGAAAATGTATTTCCGTACTTTGTATAAGTACATTATAAGTAGTTATTGATAGCCCATTATTTAATGATTTGTGTTGAGAAGAGGTAGACCAAATCATTGGCTAGTTTAAAACAAATATATGTTGTAGTTAATAATTATATAGTTAAAAAATATTTTGAAACAATATTTGGAGGGGTTTAGTTTAAGGAAAAGGGAGGGAGCAGATGAAGTCGGGGCCAATAGCGATGTCATAATTGAATAATATGTTAAGCTATAACCTCGCCTTTGTATTTTATTTTCATGATCAATATTTTATAACAAGACAAGATAATTTGTCTATATTCACAGTTACCCACTTAATCGTACTTGTATTATAATAATGTTCCTATGACATAAACACAATAAGTTATTGATACGGCCGGGTCTGACCCACACATACTCTTGTAGGTATTTTGTGAAGAAATCACTGATCAGCATTTATATAAAAATAATAACTATTTACTGTACAATATGGAATACAATAACCTAATCTTATTTTAAATTTGTTTTATGGAATTTGATTTTTATTCCACTGCGAATATTTTCCTCACTCTGATGTGAAACTGATGTTGTGTGATGATGTGTTATGGTTTCACTCTGATGTCAGATTTAGCACGAATTTGAACAAAATGTCATGTCATCATGTCAAGTTATGTTTTAACGAAGTCTCATGACTTAGACCTTAACATGAAATTTAATTTACCTGGCCTAAGATAATTTTGGACATTAATTGAACTCTTTGTCTCTAATCCATAAATATCTGTATGCAGATTTTTATGACAGTACATTATGTGTATGAAGATATATTGCGCAATCAGATGAGTGTGATCTTATCTAACGGTATATTTTAAGAGCATCATCTTTTTAGGTTAAGCCGTGTCATTGTAACAGAATATCTCATTACGCTAAAGAAATCAAAAATCATTTATTCTATTATACATTTACAAGCACTTTTTGATTGTCAAATATATTTTTAATAGATGTTAAGAATTTAATATCTTTTACAATTCGACTTAAAATATATTGTAATCATATTATTGTTAGTCTAGAATACAATTTTAAAGAAAATGTTTATGAATTAAATGTTTTGTTTCATTTAGATTTGTTTTCAGTATAGGTATTTTATGAATATAAATAATAATGATTATTTATATATTTATATTTTTACATTTATTATCTACGTAATCCAAATCAGGAATTTTAGACCTTTACCAGCTGGATGACTCAAAACGTCAAATTGTGTCGGACCACATTCTAACAAAGAAGAACAAAGACGAATTTCGCAGAGCATATCTGGGTCAGTGGGTCGGACGGATCATTAGACGCCGAATAAGAAAGACACGCCTAAGTTATAAGCTTAAAGACTTAGCGACTAAATAAGGTTCTCGTAAATAATTATCTAACAATATTTTCTACACATAATTTATTGGTTATAAAATACGCTATATCTCATACATTGGACCATATTCTAATCTATATAATAAAAAAGCGATTCGCAGTCCATCCATCTCTGTAATGAGCGGCTACCGCTGGATGCTGTAGAGTTGATATACGAGACCTATACAACGGTGTTTATTATAATTGCCTGTTGAGTTGTTTTCTTAAAATATTATTAACGAGATTAACAATTTGATTGTAACATTAAATCATTACTTGTTGAATGTTAATTATTTATTTTTGGGCACTAAAATGTTTTATAACTAATTATCTTGAGATATCGTTTTATTGCTTGTTTTATTACCTAACAGTAATAATGAGATTTCTATAGATGTTATAGAGTGTTTATTAAAGTTAATTATTCGTTTGCAAATCTCGGTATTGTACTAAAATAAGACAAGATAGGTGGTATCTAACTCTCGCAGATCAGTATTTTGGAGGTGACTGTAAACTGGCCTTTTGTAAAATATATAGCAAATATCGAGTTGTTATAATTATTGTTTGGTTCTCCACAGCGCAGACATCAGACCCAGAGCCGCCCGATGCAACTTTGCAGACTGTCGGGTTTATGTTTATAGGTTTTTTTTTTAGTTTAATAAATTAATATGAAATCTAATTAGTAGAATATATCATCTACATAAATTAAAAACTAAATATACATCTAGTAATAAATAAAAACATAGCTGACTAGTTTTTTAGAACACATTACCATCTTGGCTTTCATTTTGACATTAACAACAGATAATTATTCATATCTTATAAATTGGTAATAGTCTATTTGAAGGAAACTGGTTTTCCAATAACTTCATCAAATGATACAAACAGACAAATAGTTTGTTATGATAAGTATCTTTAGCAACGTGAGTAGATTATTTTGGCTTGTGTAAAATAAAACATGCTGTTTGAAAATATCTTTAAACGTATACATGGCTATACAGCCATGTTAGCTTATTTAAATTTATATAAATATAGAATGAAAAATAAACCGATACGGGCAGGGATTCGAACCCGTGACCTCTGGGAAACCGTCCCGTCGCTCTACCAATTGAGCTACCCTATCGATGTCCGTCTCGGTGAATTAAGCATTCTATATGTGACCATCTTAATCGAGACGGTGGTGAAATTTATTAGGCTTCTTTCGAAAATCAATGTTTATTTATACTGCAAAGTTAGAAACATTGGTTAGGATTTAGAATCCCTGTCCGTATCGGTTTATTTTTCATTCTATATTTATATAAATTTAAAACATGCTGATTCTAATTAAAATATTTTATTCTGATATACACTTAATAAAATAAACAATTCATTTTATATTGAGTCTAGATTATTTATTCGTTTCTTATTTTCTTTAAAACTAAAGATGAATATTAATTACATAAAATTCAAATTAAAAATTTTGGATGGAAAGTGTAGCAAGTAGAAATCGAGAAACTTTCAAAAATTATATAAAATATTGGGCTTTTTTGACTATTGTACAGGAAGGCTACTCGCAAAATGTAGGTCTAATGTTCAATATACAACGAGTAATAGATATTATTCAGAAAATAATTAAAGTAATATCAACATCGACTTTTTCATATTTAGTTACAGCCATACATACTCTAGTAATTTCTGTGAAAGTCTAATTTATTTTAGTATATTTCTTCATATTATTTTAAATTAATACTGAGATCAGCGTCTCTTGAAATACAACATTTTTTGTACTAATCAACATATATAATATGTAACTCTGTCTGTATGTCTGGTTAATTAAATAACTTTAAGATACTAATTAATCAACAAATGATTTCAGACTCAAATATAAATACAAAAATGTATTGTATATTTTTTAACTTTACGGAATAACTCTATTTCTCTACCTATATTAAAATAGCTAGTTAAAACTTATTATTACATTAATCAAGATTATATTCATATTTTCCTTTGGGTTGCAAAACAGCAAATATATCTTTTTTTAATTTTTGCTTCTTGAATATCTACATAGATATTATATATTATAGTAATGAATACATATTCATTACTATAATATAATTGTCTATTATTAAAATCAGAGATATTTATTTTAAACCGACTATTATCTACTAATTAATACTTTAGTAATAAAGTTATTGACTACATTAATATATTAATTAATGTAGTCAAAAAAAATCTTTTATAAAACTATTTTAACGGATTTAACTCGCGTATAATTAAAATTTAATTTTTAAATTTTTAATTTAATTAGATATTAAATTAAAATTTTAAAAATTAAAGATTTAACACGCATGCGTTAAATCCGTAAAAATAGTTTTATTTCAATGGGTAGTACTTGTGAAAATCTTAGAAAATACTAAATAATTTTATTGTTATAATAACAAGGAATTCGCAGAGATTTGATAAGCAGAAATATGAATTTCAAGTGTTTCAAGGATAAAGACAGGTGGAATACCTACTTATATTTAACTTTCTCAAAATTTGGCGCATAATGAAAAATAATGAGGCCATAACTGTCGCTTTTGCGGTAATATTTTGATGGCCCAGTGGGTACGGAATCTGTTCGTCATCTTAACTTTTGGTACGCGTTTAGTGAAGAAGAAATTATAATAACTCCACTCCAACTCTAAAGTATTTGAAAAGAAGTAGATGTCGTTTTAAACTAAGTTATTTTAACAATATGTTAGACAGTTATTTTTATATGCTTTTAATATCCTATATTAAACTTATATACCATTTTTTATTCGCTAAGTTTATAATGGATTATTATATATACACTAAATTTGTGAAGGAACTTCCCCTTAACACTTAAACAACAACGGTACCAGCGACTACAATTTATGCGCACATTTCAGTCGTTAACTATGTATTGAACATCGCTATCAGCATGTCACGATACCATCACGCCATTACCTCCTTTAAATTCACTTTAATAATGTCTATTATCGTATATTTTCTTTATGAAATAAAGTATTGACTTATTTGCGCGATGGTATTAGAATTTACAGGTGGCAACTCTTGATAATGGAGTTGTGATTATTTTGTATTGAACTTGTTTGAATATGAACTATAACAAAACAGTAGAACACTATTTTGATCAAAAGCGTTATAAGATTCATGAATATTTTTTTTTTACTTTTTTTTATATATTTTTTTCAATACTAAGAAATAAGATAATCAGTTGAAACAGCTCATAGTATCAGTCGACAAATTTGTTAATAATGAAGAAAATCGCACGAGTTCGCAATATGTAAAGTTTATTTTATTGCATTGCCTATGAAGATCTCTATTATATTCTGTTATTATTGTATTCTATTATTATATGTCATAAGTTACATCAGCTGTCAGTCTGATCTATCCGCCTGTACGGTATTTTCATGAACAATTATTCGCGTTGTGATAACAGAGGACCTCGTCAGGGCCTCTCTTGGGTCCATAAAGAAAATTGTGTCCCACTTACCAACTCGCTCACCAAAATACCTTACTGTATCTGCGATCAAAAATGAGTTTTATTTTCTAAGTCACAGGTCTTTAAATGGGTGAAAGTTGTGTTTGTAGGTCTGTAGGCCTGTTTGTTTGTGCGTGTGAGCCATGTTCTTTTATAAATGTGTGCGTGTACGCATCGGAGATAGTATGCCCCAGGGCTGGTCAACTTCAAGAGAAATGCGCCGCTTCTCATTATAATTAATTTTATTAATTATTATCATAAAATTCAATTTAAATTTTAGGTACTTTGTTAATTGAACATCTAAATTTTTAACCAAATTATCAGCCATAGTGAACTTAATTAAAACGCCAATAATAGGTAATTTTTTTAGGATATAAAGTTTAGTGTAATTAACTTAAAATTACCAGAAAAGGATTATAATTAAATCCAATAATTTAATTGTAATTATGTTATGTAATGATTGCCTTCATGTAATTATCATACAAGCAATCAATATATAGACATACTTTTGATTGAATGATTACATAATCATTTAAAGCAAACTACGAAAATTTCTAACTGGCTCAAGCTAAGATTCATTGATTTCCAAACAAATCAGAGACAAATTATTACACCATAATTTAAGTTTCAAGAGGAAAATAGTGCTACGCTCCCAATAACATAGCGGGCCGTAGCTTGGCCGCCCCGTAGTCGATGGTGGTAGAATTTTGGTGGGAGTAAGTAGGGTGCGCGCGCGCAGTGAGTCGGCGACACGCGGCGCGCGCGCCCGTACGGAGTGTTAGTGAAAATACTCGCGCGTGTTTGAGTGTAGACTGTTGTACGCGGAGTACTTACCGGGACCGGGGTCCTCTATACAGTGTACGTTCAGGATGTTAGTTACGAAATTGCGGGAAATGTTATTGGCATAAATAAAGTGAAGTGTGTGTGTAACAGTGGATCTGGACAGTTATTTTTTTTGTTGTATTTTTCTCTTCCTCCCCTTGTATATAGAGAGAATATATTTTCGCTCTTTTATTTTTGCCAATCGCATATCTCCTTTATCTTTTTTCTGACTTTTTGTTACTAACAGCATGCTCTTTGATTTAAATAGTTCCCAAAACTATGTCAAAATAGTAAATAACAGTTTTCCCGTAAAGCGTCAAGTGTTGGCTTTTCGGCTGATTACTCGAAGGTCGCTCGACAGGTTTTTTTACAGTTTTAACGGCGACGCACGTTCCGTTGTGACACCGAATATATTGTTTCGTTTATTATAATTATTATTACATTATATTTATAACTATTTTAAATATAAAATTTAAAAAGTATTTATATTATTATTTTTAAATAATAATATCTGAAATATAATTTTTAATTGTATTTACAATTTGAAACATATTTATGAAGACCCTTATAAATTTATACACTATCTATATAATATTTTAATTTAAGATAATCCCTATAAACAAAAAGACTTTCCAATATTTAACAAAACAACCAAATAAATAGGTAAGTAGGCCCAATAGATGTATATAGCGGGTGTAGCAACTAACTACAACAAACATCTTATTTTCTAGTATTACGGCGCCGGACTGAAGACAGTGAGATCAAACGTACCGTGGACATAGTGTATAATGTTTTGGATTTGACACACATCTGACCGCTGCCGACTATATTGTATCATTATTTCAGGTGAGTCCTCTAGAACCAATTTTATTCCCCTTAAGCTAACCATACAAACTCTTGACTCTACATGTGTTCCTGAACTATAACGTATACTAATAATATATGTTGCGAATTTTAACAATGTATTTCATAATTATTATCAAATATTATAATAATATATTTGTAAATAAGTACATAACTATTATATTAGAATATATATGACTTTTCGTCCACCTCAAACAAAAAAGCAAAGTCACATTTAAGTTAAGGTATTTGACCATTGGATACCGTTCAATAAACGACCCTGAGCGCTTTATTTAGGATATACGATGTTACGGTGGTTGACCTAGGTTTTATTGTACACAGTTCAGTGACCTAAGCGGAATAATGCACACCTATTATAAAACCTGACTGATTAGCTGAATTAATTAGATAACACACGCGCGAATTAGCAAAGAAATGATATCAGTCCACAACATTGTGAATTCAGGGCGACGAATATTTGTTCAGTGTGAATATCTTTAAAAATATAAAGAAAATAAACTAGAGTAAACCCGAAGCAGACAACGACTGACGTAGCTGTGGCATCACTAAGTATTTTGACACTAAATTGCCATTAACAAAATAATGATTTTATTTTTAATTATTTTTTTTTATATAAAAGACAAACTTAATAGCATTATTAAAATCTTTGATTGATTTAGTATCGGCTGTATTGACTAAATATTTCTATGTAATGAAAATCTGCGCTAAGTTGGTTGGGAAATATGTATATGTATGACTTGTCTTCGTTGGAACTGAACAAATAATTCGTAAATCGATATAAATGTAAACTAGTAAATAATTGTTTGTTACCACAATTGTAATAGTTATAATTTCCAGTATTTAATTTTCAATCTCCTAGAATGATCTTAGATCTCCAATTTATTGCATACTAAAATCTCAGTTAGATCGTTCTGGGAATTAATCCTTTCTTAAGTATTATTTTTTAAATTATTAAATGTGTTAGAGAATCCATCACTTGTAATCAATAAACTGATATGAGTGACTGACTGACTGACTGCCTGAAACAAATTACAATTGTTTAAATATTAAGTTACGCATACATTAAACCCAATTGACCAACAGTGTCTTCAACGTAATAACAATAAAATAGCCCAAAGATAAATCGAAGAAGTCTTGAGTCGTCGTAGTTACGAAACTCATTGAACTGATAACATTCCGCTAGAGGTCACGTGACACACGAATCCTTGACACCCTCTGATGAGTCAGCGCGTGGAGCAACTCGTGGGCGGGATGCGGAAGGCTGTATTGACTGCTTTTAGTATTTACTTACTATTTAACCAAAATTATAAATCATATAATAAAAAAAATCAAAATAGACAGACCATTTAAATAAAAATATAATTCATTTAATACAAACATCAAAATAGACAGACCAATTCACCAAAATTATAAATCATATAATAAAAAAATAAAAATAGAAAAATAGAAAAACCATTTAAACAAAATTATAAATCATTTAATAAAAAAATCTAAATATATAGATCATTTAACCATTATTATAAATCATTTAATAAAAAAATAAATATAGAATAACCATTTAAACAAAATTATAAATCATATAATAAAAAAATCTAAATAAATTCAAGTATTGTGTAGAGAGATCTTTTACTAAGTTCATTCCATTACATATAAGGGTTTTATATTTTTTATCAATAAATAAATATTATACTTTATTGTTCATAAGGATGAAGAATCTATGAAGGCTAGAAATATTATAATTTTATTAAATTTAAATATCTCCATAATAACTCTCGCAATCAATATTTGGATGCATTGAATTGTTTGTTCCTTAATATTGCCAAGACTTGGCCGACATTTAATATGGAGCAGTGAGATATGGTCACTATTAATTGTCGGTTGTTTCAACGGATTATGTTAATTTAATTAATTTAAAACGGCACAACGCTCGTCTCTTCGCACACTGAGATAATTATATATTTGCTTTACGGAATTTCGTGTTTGTTGCCGAGCGTGCTGCTTACAAGTAACTGTAAAATATAATTTAAATTGAAAAATCGTATTCATTCATAGACTTATTACCTTGGTTTAGGTTTAAATCCGACAACCACTAATCATATTATTGTATTATAATCATAGATATAACAACAATTGTTAAATCAACAATAAATCAAGACGTAAAACGGTACTCGTAGTGAATCAAGCCGCAAAGAAACCTAGTGATAGAAACGATACCTAGACCCAGTGGCTAGGTCTCAGTGACACACATCGCGCCAACTTTCACTCGCAGATGCGGCAATGACCATACGTTGTCAAGTGCGTGAACAGTTTTCACTGCTCGAACAATTGCTTTTTTTTTGTTTTAGAATTAGATTGCAGTTTTTAAAATCATTTTGGTTGGTTTTATTATAAATTTTGCCATCAAAAAAATTTTAGTTGATAAATAATTTAGAATCTAAATGGTCTATGATAAAACATGATAATGTTAAATTCTCAAATAGAGAGTTCAATGAACTGGCTGCTATTTTATATTGTTAGATTATTATACGCTTATACACTATTAATTTATATTTTTAACGTGTAATTACACATGTGGCAAAAATATAAAAATAAATTCGTTTTTGAAGTTGCTTTTTGAAGTTAATTTAAATACCTATTATACATATTAGAATATTAAAAAATAACAGAACTTCTAGACCAAAGCATTTTGTAATATGGATTCTAAAATTGGTTTTTCCTACAGTCAAGGCTATTGACGTTTGGTAATGAGATGAATCATAGATAAGATGAATCACAGAAGCTAGAACAATTAATCTTGTTGCTTTCTTTAAAACTATAACAATTAGGGCGCCATTAGAAATGTAATAAGACTATAGAACTTCTTATATGATATCTGCGTAAGACATAAAAATATCAATCAGAAATCACACAAACACATGCATAGCCAGCAGAACACTCACACACACATACACGACGGCACGCAATGTGCATGCGCAACACGACGGCCATTGGCCACTGGTGAAAGCGATCAGCTGACGATACTAACCTTTCCCCTTGAATTGCTCGTCATTGATATCAAATTTTTAATTTTTAAAGCATTCGAATCAAATGATGCTTACAATTCGTTGTTAGGAGTAGGACGTGTAGTTTTTTATTTCATTAAGTATATTCCAAAATGAATTTCATAGTCAATTGCAATATTATTAATAAAAAGAAATTTATTTCAATCTTATATCCGTAGCTTAGCTGGAAATAAAACATGTAATTTTTCTTTTTTACAATAATGAAAGGAACCTCGGTTTATTAGTTTCTTAAGTACTTCTAAGTAGTAATGTAACAAACAGAGTCATATTTTCGTACGTTTTATGTTATTGTGATTTGGACTATGTTCTATTTGTTTTATCCAATAACTTTTAATAACAATTAACGAGTTTAAAGACAGTTCGATATCTACCTAGTTCAATTGATCCAATTCCAATTTTTCGTTGAGTCTGGCCAATTACAACCATGATATTCTTAATTGAAATGTTTAAATGAAACAGTACTCTGTCCGTTTGACATAAGACTCAAACTGGACTGCCTTCAGTTGTGGAGTACGGTGTCAAGTAGTGACGTCGGAGAAAGCGCAAGATCCGCCCAGACGGTCTAGAGACCTACACCAAAGCAATGGAAAACAGCCGATTATACTTCGGAATATCTTAAAAGAAAATGTTAAGATAGTCTATTTTTCTAAATAATATGGCTCTGTACTGTTTAAAAAATGGTTTATTATTAAAATATACTTTTAAAATATTATAAAAATAAGTATAAAGCAAAAAGTAGCAGTGTCGTATTACGATTTCATACGATTCAATTGTTCGTAACTCTTAAACGCGTTGAACTCTACTGTATGTATGGATTTAAATCACATCGGAGTCAAATATCAGGAGACATCTATTTTATTTTTATTTTTTTCTTAACTCATTTACTTATAACAAATGACAATCCAACTGTCAAATTATCAACAACTTTTAAATTTTTCCTCACCAGCACATGTTACACCAAACAATAAGGTTCTTTATAACACACATGTTACCAAAAATATATATCCATGCTTTCTCATCGCGTGAGGCTTTCACCAGATAAAAGACCCGCGACAGATGTCCCGCGAACCCTTCAATCAGTCAATATTTGAATTCAAATTTGGAAAAAAAGAACATGTGCTGACGTGGGAACGTTGCGAGTAGTGAGTACCTGGACGGATGATGCACCTACTACTGAGGACACAGATTATAAAGAGACGTTAAATTGTCATAATCTGAATAAAATAATATTTCGGTACTTCGGTAGTTACTTGTTACTGTTACTTATTTGTTTTTTGTTTGTTAGAAGAACCTAATTATAATAATGAGATTATTTGAATATACCGTACTTTATACTGATTGGGTTCGTAAAAAAATGTTCTTTTAATTACTTTTGGTCTCTATAAAAACTAAATTATCTTTAGAGTAATTACTAGTCTCACATTATTGTAGATTTGACTCAAATTCTTAAAATATTTGGCACAAAGTAAATACTTATTACTATCCCATAAATTCTAACATGTATAACAATACAAAACAGTTGCTATTTAAATTAAAAAGCAATAAATATCTCGAGGCCTCATTCAATTAATCACCAGCGAACATTACAAGCCACTCAATTTGTCAAAACATTCATAGTTTGACAAAGAGATTTAAAGATTAATAGACATTGTCAAACTAGTCTCAATAATGAGTATTACTGTATTGAAGCTTCCCGTGTATTGACAAGATTTAACTTACTCATTGCCAAGTAATTTATTATTAACATCTACATGATATTTTACTTTGTTTTTTTTTTTTTTTTTTTTTAATTATAGGTAATATTATTTAAATACATTTTATTAATTTGGTTACAGTGATTTTTACTTAGTATATAATTTCGTAAAATCAATATTAACATTATATATCTTATATATACAATAGTAAGATCAATCTCCGTCAGTCATAAAGTGTACCCCAACAATAACTACATGCTTATTAAGTGTAGAATTGTCCCATTAACCCATAGAACTAAACACGTGTAGACATCCTGTATTAAAACGATTTCCGGTATCCGGGGTAAATAGAAACCCTTTGAAACTGACTAATGAAGGGGTTTAGTTTTTTTTAACCTGCTCCCTGGGCGTGGGTTACTTGCTTGTTCTGGTTTCGTTTTTTATTATAATTATAATAAAGTATATTCATTTGATTAGGCTAATTATTTATCACAAACATAATAGTAATAATAATAATAATAAATAATAATAATAGTTTTCCTAATGACACTCTATCACTAGTCAACAACAATATTCTCCTGTATCAAGTATTCCTTTTCCTCCATCTTGTTGATTTGACGGAAGAGATTGACTTTTGGCGGTAAGTTCTAAACTTGAACCATTTTTTGTCTGCTGTTTTGGTAATTGTTGATACGGGTGTGCGATTAATAATATTTGCATGTCCTTTAAATAAAGTGTATATCACAAATGAAATATATACTATTTTAAGTATTATTAATAGTGTAATGTATAGTATTCTCTACCAACTCAAGTACCCTCGTGCTGAATGCTGATTACGTAACGCAGAGTCAAGGCTTGTTGTGTATTTTCTTGATCGGTCAATCACTTTTATACAATATAACATACTAGTTTATTAACCTTGTTATAATTTATTTAGTTTTACTTCAATTATATCCTTAGTAAATTATATCTTTCTTAGTTTAAGTGAATAGTATACAAAAGCCGATTAATTAGCAAAAGTCTTATATTAACCACGAAAACAGTATGTTATTTTCTTAAAATTCGTCAGGACCTAACTAAAGAATTTGTGAGGCTTCCCGGCAATTTAGAGAAGGACCGAGCGCTATGTGAGAGCGAGAAGGATGCGGGCAACGTCCTGATTTGTCAATAAACTTGACCCACATTTCATTGAGAGCGAGTCTCACAGAAATCTTCATTTAGGACACCTGCAGACATTAAAAGCTTAAAAATACACCAACTGTTAAGAGCCTTACAAAGTCTTAAGCCTACGTCATTTCGCAAGTTGCTATAAAAAGTAATCTATAACACATTGATTCATCATGAATCACTCATCGGCTTTCACTTAATTTCATTAGTAATTCAATCAAATCTTTACATAAGAATGATTTATACTTAATCTTGTGTTAATATATGTGATTTAAACGTTAATATACATTATTGGATATAACGGATAGTTTTTAACGTTATTAAGACCGTATCCATAAATACAATATATATTTAAATCAGAACAGTACCGCTCTTAATGTTACTGTATTTTAAATGTGTATGTATTTATACAGTATAGTGTGTAAGTAGCCTTACTCCTACGTCAGACGAGGTCCTTGTCCGGTATAACGGTGCGTAAGGGCGAGCGTGTGTGCGTGAAGCGAGTTATGGTAATACTTTGTTTACTTGAATTAATTATAGATCTACCTTTTATATTAACTTAAGAAGATAATATTTAATATATATTTTTATCAACCACATAATGATTTAAATCCCCATGCATCATTCTAGACTATATGTCGTATATGGTCGGACACGTGGGTGTACATTGTACGGCCTTGTTAGCTACGTCACTCGGTGCAGGCGGGCATTGAACGTGGAACCCATGCTTAATATATTTAAAGATGGTATTTAGATAAAATACAAGAGGACTGGCTTTTAATAACAGAAATTGTCTGATGTACCTACATTTTACCTACTAGACTCTATAGCGGAAAAGTCAGCTGAAATATATTATTTTATCTATTGAAGAATCCTTATATTCAGATAGGAATATTATATATTCATCAATTACATTTTATAAAGATAATATTTTTTTTAAAGATTACTCAGTCCATCAAAACTATTATTAAGATACTAATAATAGTATTCTAAAATCAAATGTTTCCTTCTACTATCATTATCCATAGCTCGCTTAAATAATTTAAATAGAATATCAATAAGACGGCATATCTATTAATAACATGTATAATTTTCCACTATTCCCGGACCTTATCATCAAATCTCAACACAAATGTATAACAAAGCTAGCGGCGAGCGGCGGCCAAGCGTGAACCCTGTTATAACCTACGTCACTAACTGTACCGCGCGTGGTTCGACCGTACTGTTTCAGCGTTATTGTGATAATGATTTCATGTTCAGGTATTAATCTAACAGTAATTTATAACAAATGAGTCAATAACCTTTAGTCCTTCATCGAAAGAGTTTGGTTAAATACATCTTTAGGTAACTGGCAACAAAAAAAGCATAAAACTGGAGACTATGATTGATTTAAATTAGGAATCTATTTGAAATACTGTGTACACAATCATCCACTATAAAGCAGTGCAAACCGTGAATCCATGGTTGTTAGTCGTTTCACTTTTTGAGACTCCCCCCCTTCCCTCCGTGGCCGCAAAACCTCCTTTCAAAGTCAAGAACACGCTACGTGACGCTTGAACATTAAAACATAGCTTTGTGAATCTGACCCAGTAGGAATTTTACGCGAAAAATAGCAAATTAGTGTAGGTTATAAAATTGTTCTACTTTTAAAATTGAGTTCTCTTATAATAGCCACAGCGGAAGAAACCTACTTTAAATAAAATGATAGTAAATGATATGTTTTAAATAAAAATAAAATCAACATTTAAAGTATGTTAAATATAGTCAAGTTAAACATGTATACCAACTTTCACAATTTGCATCTTTGCTTCTGAATAATATTAAATATGATTTCTATCTAAAGTGTGTTTTATTAGGAAAAAACTGCATGATTCAATGTTGAGCGCCATTTTTAATATCCGTGACCAGGATGCTGTGAGAATGTGACCCAAATAACTTGTCTTCTTGAAACCTGAGAAGATAAAATTACAAATTAGTACATCACAAAATATTGCCTGTTTATTTTTTACCTCAAATTTTGAATATTTGGAGAATTTATATAAATTAATTAATTATATATTTTAGATAATATTTCTATTCTCATTTTTTTTTTAATTCAGAACACTTTAATATTTTGTGAATTTACTGTTAATCAGCTTTAATTAAAAACACAAAAATGAATTTTATGTTTTATAATAATATATATAATAATTTATCTTATAAATTAACTTTTATTTTTTTGTTCTGTACATTCAGTTTTATATTTATTATATCTATCATCTCATTATCCTACAACGTACATGAAGTAGCTAATCATCCAAACAAACTGTAAACAAGAATTTAATCAAAATACGAAATACATCAAAATCTTGATTGTAAAGATAGAGTCCATCTGGTTCCAAAAAATGTATTGAGGTCAGGGTCCCGTTACCCGGGAGTCAAACCTGTTCCATTCGGCAGGACACGCCATAGATATAATAACTGGTAGGGGTCAATGCGTTTTTGTAGGCTTTTAAGGCGGAAAATTTATAAAAATATATCTTAACTTGACGATTATTTTTACTTAAAGGTCAAGAAACATACACTCAAAGAGGGCGATATATTTTATTCATTATTATCTTTTGTAATAAACGATTTTGGTTCTTACTAAATCTAAATAATATTACAATTACTGTTTACAAAAACTTCAATATCCATATATCGTAAGACTCATAACTCATTAAATAAGTATGATTGTAAACGATTTCTTATATTCGTATAATAATATAGTTAACGGTAGAAGTTCTTTGTAAGAAAAGTGACCCGCCAGAGCACCAAGGGTCAATACTCTTAGGTTTCAGTACCATCTGTACTGATAAATATATGGTACCTACTAGGAGAATTATTAATGAAAATTAATTTTCATTTAAAGTAAAGTATCTTCAGCTAAAGTCATTTACTTATTATAAGAATAAAATCCATTAAATGAATAAACAGTACCGGTATGAACTCAATAACTACATTTGCTTGAAATCCTTTATAGATGTATTTCTGGGCGCGGTAGAGCTCTTCGGCCTCCGTGACAGGTGACGCGTAGCAAGCCTCTAAACCTACATCGTGAGGCCGCATTTTTGTTTTACGTGAGTCGTATGTTACCAAACTACTACACTTCTAGAAAAAAACGATGTACAATACAGTTATGATTTTAAGAAAGATTGCATTTTAATTCGTCAATGACCTTTGTTAATATACCTAATAAACATTTATTTATGATAAGTTTATTGTACGTAATTTTTGTAACAAGTTATTTGATTCAGTCAGTTTAGTTTTATACAATTTTTAATATGTTTATACATATGTAAGCTCCACTCGCTCATTAACTCACGCCTGCCGTCTGTCCATCATACTCTGATTATAATCATAGCTATAATAAATAAATATTTATAGCAGCCATGGTACAATTATCAAGCGGGAGCGTTGCCACACAATTGCGAAAATTGTAACGCCAGGCGAGACCATAATAAAATTGCAAAACATCATAAAAAAGACAATTAATTAATTCAGTACTACCTTATTGAAAGAATAATAAAAGCTACCATTATTAAGACATTGTCTAGGTATACTTGTTTGGACAGGCATCAGTTCGTACGTTGTGATCAGTGTTCATTCACTTCGCGAACTCAAAGCTACGTGAGACGAGATGAGCCCCGTTACGTGGCTATCAAATTAAATTTGTAATTTTGACTGATGTCAGTGTTTTAATTGGGACGACCAGTTTGCTATATGTCATTATTGTATTGATGACGTCTGTGGTTTATAAATATTATAAGATTGTAACGAGGCAAATTCTATAGATGCAATATGTTTTGAATCAATTGCTCTGTTAATTACCTTTGTTACTAATAGCTTTTTGAATTGCGTTTTTTTGTCTTTTTGTTTGTTTGCTATTTAACAAACATAAAAATACGGTTTGAAATAATATATGAGTATAACATACTTTTCACTTTACGTTACATTATGTGTATTAAACCATAAAAAATACACAATTTATTGGAATCCAAAAAATAGTATATTAAAGTAATATTTAGTTTTATTATTCTAACATCGTTATATTAAAAATGTGCAAGTATGAACAAATCCATAAAGTTCTGGATAGAAATCATTTAATTTTCCGTGATTTGCAAAAAGAAATCCATATAACGCTCAATCATTATTCTTCACCAGAGGGAGCTAGGGTGCTGGGACTGTCTGTTGTTTCGGTTATTAGTTTTTTTAGATTTTCAACCCCTGAGGGTGTGACGGGGAACACCTATGTCCGTCGGTGGCCTGCGATAGGTTGAGGTATAAATGGAAAACCGTTTTTTTTATTAAGTTTATTGGAAATTATCGTGGTTGTAGTCTCGTATATATAAACATATTTTCAGAGAGCAAGAAGTATTCAAGTACAGTTAGTTATAAAGGAAATGTAGGTTCAAAGCGGGCAAAGATACTGTCAACAGAAATAAATATAGAAAAGGCAAATTAAGTTTAATAAATGTTACAATAAAGAAAGTCTTTGTTATTTATTCAATTTAAATTTAATTTATGACTCAATAGATCACAAACATTTAATGAATTATTCTATTAACTCTTGCGTATATGATAAATATGCCAATAACAGCATAATGAAAATAATTAAGTTATTGGTAATTATATAAAAAATATTATTTGTTGTCATTACAAAGCACCTGCCGACTCGAAGCTGATTAGTATCACTTGTATCCGACTCACCTATAAAATAACTGGCGGGTACGCAGATAGAGTTAAATAATATAAACACACAAATAACCATTGAAGTAAACCTTCAAAATAATTAATTATTTTATACCAGAAACAAAAAGTATGTTTTTTTTGAACGTTGAAATAAATTAAAGTAAGAAATTATTTGATTTCATGTAGTGTCAAAGATATAATGTAAAAATCATATATTTTTCTAAGTGGAAGTTCTTTTTGTATATTAGGCATGTGTTTTTATTTTTGAATACCACGAAAACTATTTCATAAGGAGCACCTGACGACCCTGACATAGGGCAGGTGCACTATCGGTATAAACATCGATAAAATATAATTACACATAGGATTTCGATAAAAAATATACACGGAATTTAAAGTAAGTCGTACGAAAACCTTGACCACGAGGATATTTAATTATATAAGAATATGATAACATCTGTATTATTGATATTAATGGAATTATGTATTAATATTTGTCCGGGTTTAATCGGTAAAGAAAAATACCGACAGAATACCATCTAACTCTCTCTCTTTGATTTTGTTTACTCTTCTATTTTGATAATATGTTCCTATAGATTTATATAAATATAGAATGAAAAATAAACCGATACAGACAGAGATTCGCACCCGCGACTACTGAGAAACCGTCCCGTCGCTCTACCAACTGAGCTACCGTACGATGATACGGTATTCATTCATTCATTCTATATTTATATAAATTTAAATAAACTTAACATGGCTATACATGTTTAAAGATTTTCAAACATGTTCCTATAGATTTTTCTCGTTTTTATTTCATTTTGCAATTTAAAACAATGATATCGAATTTTTGAATATTTTTTATAGTACCTTTCTACTTCAAAATTATCCAATTTTAATATATTTAAGGCTGAAAACGTAATTTACCGTCTGTTACATCTATAAGAAAAGCTGATACAAAATTAACAGCCTCATAGCCCTTATAGTCAAAGATCTCAAGATGAATCAGTCTATATTCTTCTATAATAAAATCAAGATAAAATTATTTTGCTTTATAAACCTTTATATACAATTATATGTTTTTAACATTAATCATTTAATAGTTTTGATTTGCAACGGAGTTTTGTCAGTGATGTCTTAAATAAGTCCAAGATTTTGATAACTTAAAATAACGGTAAATATATTGTAGTTCACATTTCGCGAAAACACCGTTAGTGATAGATTTTGATTTGGGAGAATTCGTCTTTGTTCTCACGATAGTCGTTATCTGACCAGCTGTTAAACATTTAAGGCGAGGTGTAAATTTAGTAGCAGACTTTTGACTGCTTCGAACATACACTGGTTTTCCCAAATAGACGTGGAATAACTCTAACAATGCTAAACATTTTTAAAATGTCAGACTAATAAGTTTTAATAATTTATGTTTCTTATACACAAATATATATTTGAATAACCGTATAGAAGTAAGTTTGCAATCAACAAGAAAATACCACAGCTAAGATTCAATTACAAGTTTTTGACTATCAGCTAACAAAGCCACTATCAACCTTTCTCCATTCTGTACTAAGTAATGTAGCCCATAAAGTAGCTAAGCCTTCCCGCTTGGACAAAGTCGACCTACAAACATTTGACGCACCATAGACCTATGAACGATTAGAATATTCCACTTAAATATTAATATTGCAATCATTATTTTATTCATTTCATAAATTTAAATTCAAAGACATTTGTACCGTTAAAATATTTAAACCCTTGGGATAATACTTAATCATTTCCAATACTATATATATTCAAAAGTAGCTTATACACCGTACTAGTAAAGAATATATATGAATATATATGTAGAGTAGATCTGATAAAATTGATACTTAACACTGAAGTAATTAGACACAATGATCTCAATCAATCAATAAAGTGACTTCATTATTGCAATCAGAGATTTGAAATAATGATTTATTAAGACAGAAGTAAAATAGTTATTTAAATGATTCATACAATAATAGATATGTTAATGACATATAATTATTATAATGTTATATGAAATAATTATTATGATAACAATCATTTATTAAAATATCATTAGCAAATTATCAAATAAAATAAAAAAATCATTATACTGTTAAAAGTAATATAAATTATGATTAGATTTAAAATGGGTTAGATTTAAAATGTGAATTTAAAACTTAATTCATTGTATGCGAGTTAAATCCGTAAAAATAGTTTTAAGTCAATATATAGTACTCGTAAAGCCTTAGAAAACTCTACTATTATTATTAATTGTTAAGATTTTTAGTAAGAATTTCTATAAAAATCGATTAAAAGATTCTCAAATCAAAATAATACTTATTAAATAGTTAATGATTTTTCAATAATTTAACAAATTAAACGAGGTATCAGAGATCGTCTCAGCGCATCTTGATAAGGCTTCGACACTTACAGTTCTGTAACTGTAC
Organism: Napeogenes sylphis; assembly: GCA_959347405.1. Lineage (NCBI taxonomy): Eukaryota > Metazoa > Arthropoda > Insecta > Lepidoptera > Nymphalidae > Napeogenes > Napeogenes sylphis. The sequence continues at coordinate 28,245,492 of OY365776.1, forward strand.
GAGAAGAAATTGAGATAATCATCTTCGTTACATTTTAAATTCTGTACCACATTTACAAATTATATTTAGTAAAAAAGACGTTATAAACCTGTCCGGAAATCAGATCGAATCTTGTACTACGAGTACCTACGTACAGTGTAATAAATTACTAAAATATATTAACTATGTATTTAAAATATAAATCAAATATTAACCATAAATGTATGAATTTATTTAATATTTAAATAGATTGCTTATTGCTTTATTGACGTTGAATAATAAATAATACTTATTATAACGGTTGTTTGTATTTATTCTACGTATTTTGATGAAATGTAAAAAATATATATATTTATATATATATAATACATACGCTTTTTACAGTTAATCGAGTATATACAGGGTCAGAAACAAAAACAAGGAACCAAATCTAAACGAATCTTAACAGGACCGTTATTTGTCAGGACCGAGAATTGAACTCGATACTAGACACTGTATGTAATAATATACTGGAAATCGCACAGACCACTCAAACGAAAACTGTATTAGCGATAACGCGCGAAATGTAAAAGTTGTGATATATTTGATAACATCATTCAACATGTCATTCAAAAACAAATCATATTACAGTGCAATAAGAACTATCGATTCGATAGACTTTTCTATTTGCTACACTAAGTAAAAGTGTTGTTATATTTCCAATGTCATTGGGGTTTGTTATATTACGAATGACTTTTCGAACTTTTACCTTTTACGTATTTTATGAGCGATGCCTTTTGAAAAAAATATTTGTAAGTGAACCCTATATAACATTAGGACAATGTTGTACTGAACATTCAAGTATAAAGAACACTATTGTATAATAAATAAATAAAATAATGCAGGGACATGTGGAGAATGACTCCGAAGTCCGGACTCGTAAACAGTTCTTGATAGAGATCTCCATTATGCAATATTACGGCACTTTAAAGGGCGGAATGTTGTTTTGGTTTACGTGAGTATTATTATAATACAGTATTAGTATTGAATAACTCAAAAATACACGATTTCCATACACAGAATGAATGCATTCTTTTAAAAAGATTTTAAGCAGCGTTCTAGAACGTAAATTTAAAAATCCAAAAGATACCGACAATCCAAGATGGAATAAAAACTCACTCTAAAAAGCACAATACTAAAGAGGCGGCCGCGGTCGTTGTCCCGCCCGGGATAGCCCGGGATCTAACGGGACCGGGCGTTGACCCACCGCCCGACCTTGGGGATCCTCCGAGAATTCAAATTAGTTTTTTTGGGGATCTTTTAGATTAAATGATGTTTAATTTGTAGTTAAATTAGTACCTTTATTTATTACCTATATGATGCGATATTAAAAGTTTGTTTTGTGATGACAGACATGCCTAATTAGATTTGCTTATAACGTTTCATTAATTTCAAGCGCTCAGTGTTAATATAGTTAAATACTTATTCTGGATCTACAGCTTAAATAAAAAGTTTTATAAGACATTTTACTTAAAATACGAGAATAGTACTAAGGAATTTTACCAGTGCTTTCCAAGAAGCTTTCTTTGTAAATATGTATAAGAAAAACAGCTCACATACTATTTCTTTCATTATTATTAGTAAGATGTATACACTCAAAATTTGTGACACAAGTGTCTAACTCTTTGAGATCATTTATGTGTGTAGTAACTGTTGTGTTGTGTTTGTCTGCGACGGCCCCGGCAAGGACGTATTGTTCTTTGATTTACATTTCTATATTACGTATGCAAGGGCTTTGTAAGTTAACAATAAATAAGTCACTAGCCGATAGTAGTAATATTTGTATTTAAATTATTATTGCCAACTTCCTTACTTTACTATTCTAGCTAACTTGCCTAATTATGTGTTTATCTCTATAAAATTCGTTGTTAAAAGTAAAATATTTTACAATTTTTTCCTAACTAAAATTATTCGGCGCAGTTCTAATAATAATCGGCAAAAGGAACTGAAATAAATTATCTATTTTTATATATAATCACATTTGTTATATTTTACAAGTAAACACATAAATAACTAAGTACATAGTAATAAAACCACTTACACCATATACTATCAATCACATAATATAATCCAACAGATGTAAAACAGCAGTGCTTTCGCGACTCACGCGCAGCCCCGTACTGTTTTTTTCTAACGGGACGAGACCTGCCTGTTTTAAACAATTAGGATCATACGCACCGAGTGCCATTGTGCTTTGAGATGTTTATGCAAATACCGAAAAGGGTCATAAATGGAGTATCGGTTAATATAGATAGTATTGTTTATTGTATAGCTGCCGTTTGTATTTCTATCTTTTATAATAAATATTTCTAGAACTTCCTATGATTTAAATATCTATAAATATTAATTATAAAAAAAAATCTAGTGTTTTATGTTACTATGTATAAAACTTATTCATACTTCCTATACAACATATTATATGTTCTTAAATTAAAACATTCGTGTTATATGGTATAAGTGTCAGTTTTGTTGTTATGTATAGCTAGATATATATACATATATTAAGTTACTTTATTAAGTAAACGCGAAAACTGAAGACCTTACCAACCTTGTCGGTTAACTTCAAAGTACATACCGTTAATAGTCCTGTATAATAAAAACTAGGTAGTCAAATTAAAATATTTAACATTTCACCGTTAGGTTTACCTAAGTACGGTAATGTTTATATTAGGCAATTAGGATCAAAAATACCGCCGTTCTTTATACACCCTATGCTCTAGGTGTTAAGGGTGAATATTGTATATTTAACCAGTTTATTAGTACCGTATTGTTTTTCGGGGTTGTAGAAGTAATGCAAAATAATATTTAGAATTGAGCCATTTTGTTTGTAGTTGTTGTGAGGTAAAGTTGTCGTGTCGTGAACGAAGGAGGTAATTTGACTGATCACATTTTGATAAAGTTTCGTGCTAAAGTGAATAATTGTGAAGCAAATCGTTGAGGAACATATTTTTAATAGGTATGATAATTATTTTTCAATTTGTCATTTTCTTATTAAGTAACTTTATAAATCAATATTTTTTGTGTGTTTCTGTATGTATATATAATTTTTAATGTGTGTGATATTGTTTGTTATACGGCAGGATAAGATCAAAACCACATATAAACAACAGTCATTTAATTAGTAAGTTATTATAAAAGTATATTTATTATATCAGATATATATATATATATATATATATATATATATATTGTTAAATCTTTGGCTTTCATAAGATGCGTGAAAAAAAACAACAATTATTTTTATACATTAGTTTCAAATACAATGAGATTTTTAAGAAGATAGTTTTATTAAAATGTATTGTAAAAAAAGCCAGCAACATATGCGTATAAATTAATCACATTTTATATTGTAAATGTTCAGATTCAAAAGTTTTCCGACGTAAAATTCACAGTACCTATATTTAGTATAACTTTTTTAAATATATATATTTATAATATATGTGGCGTTTAACTTACAAAAAGCGATAAAATATAATTTAAAGCTGTGAGAAAAAAGACATTAAATTTAATAAAGAAAGATATATCAAATCTACTCGGTCATCAATTCAAAGTCATCAATGCTTGAAACCACTTAACAAACGAGGTACAATCAACTTCATAAGAGACCATACGTCTCTCGAATCGTAGCTATTAATAAGTTGTTTGAAGTGTGGTCTGTTCGCTGAAACAAATGCTTAAGCCACGCGACCCATTGACCAATATAGTCAACCTACCAAGGCGGATTCTTAAAAAATCCTATCACGAATTTATTTTTTGGGCCGACCCACACTCGGCGCCCGCATCGAAAATTTGTCGCCCGGCAAGCGAGACGGAAGATCAAACGAACGTAGAACAAACGAGAGTGAAAGAGAGGGGTGAAACAGGGCCGCCTAACGGTACCATACGGAAGTGTGTCAGTGGCGTAAAGCGGAGCCCGGAGCGGTAGGTCGTAAGTGCTATGCTAAAGAAAAGCCGACCTTGACCTCGGGTAGTAAGATCGTATTTCGTTTGTCCGCGGGGGAGTTTTCGATTTTCACGCTGCTGATTCACTACAATGGCCGGCCACGTCTACTTAGAGCCCAGCATCAACCTACCTCAAGGCTAGGAGATGGTAATGATAGCCATAGCGTACACTGGACTCTTGAAGAAAGTGTGCGAAGCTGAAAGTATTTTCAATGAATTCCATTTTTTTCAATACCTAAACTCTTTTTAATTTTTGTTAGCAGGTAAAATTTCAAATCTCTCCAGTTCTTGAAAACAATTTAGTATTAATTTAGTATAATGAAGATAGATTTTATAAAATTATAATGTCAGTTTATTTCGTTAATTGCTCATTAATTATTATATTTTAATTAATTAACTAGTAATAAATCTAATAAATTTTCATAAATTATTATAATTTATACAACATATATATATATAGGACCAAATTATATTAGTTTTGCTGTGTGAACGCAAACTGAACAAGACTTGACAGAAACGTTAATAAAAGACTTCAACGGGATCTCGGCGTCTTTGAATAATTAACAAAGTCATTAGAGCCGTTTTTCAAAGAATATTATAATACAAATTATTATACAGATAATTATTATTCTGTGTATTCATATCTTTATTGAATTAGTATTGTTGTTTATATTTTGCTAAGAAGCTGTAGTCCTTTACTCGAGACTCCAGGACATCCAAACGGTCTCAGTACGTCTAGATGAAGCACTTTCACTCGCGACTCATCAGAGCGAATAATCGGATGAATACTTTCGCATAAATTCGGGACAACATCGATTAAATGTAGATCTCGACAACTTGAGACGATTATCGTTTTGTTTTTGATTTAATTCGTCATTTAGTTCAGTGAATAATAAATTCGATGATGAATTAGACTCGCTTCAGTAGATCCAATAAATCTAATAACATGGTACTTATAGAGTTTTTCACAATATTTTTGCAATATTTAGTTGTATTTTTTCTATTACTTTATCTCTTTATTTATATTATGAACTTATCAATCTATTAATTTAGCTGTTTAAAATAAATTAAATATAAAAAATGTCAAGTGATTGGAAATAACCGTTGAAATTTTTCGAAACTGTTAAGTTTCGCTAATGAAACCTATAAAATATTTATTAATATACTTGCATAAAAAAAGACAAAAACGCTCAAAAAACTCAGATTTTTTTATAAATCAGGTCCTGAAATAATATGACTCTATTTTCGATATATTTTTAATTATTTCGAACGACCGAGAGTTATGACTTTAAATACAAATATAGACAATTTTCTCAAAAGTTTTTAGGGAGTAAATATTTACATAAAAATAATTTAGGTGTGTTAAGATAGATTTAACCTGACGTCCCCGGATTGCTTTATAACTAAAATATTCAATATTGATAACAATATTAAATCAATATTGATAAATCAATATTGATAACACGTCACAATACAATATTGTTATTTATGGAATTGGAGTCACGTTCGGAACGCAATCGCAGTTTGGTTGATTTTTTGGTTGCGCCACAATCGCCACGGGCCAACGACCCGCGCAATCATAGCCAAATGATTTGCGAAAAACACCCAAGGCCAAATCGGTAGCCGAGACAAATCTTTATTATAATCGAGTTTATTTTTTACTAAGTTTTTTCAAATTATTGCGTATCGGTATCGCAGTTTGGCAACGCAGTGCGTGTTGCAGCTAGATGTATACAGAAAGGTCTTAGCAATGTCTATTATACAAAGAAAAGTACATTTCGTTCCATTCAATGATTTTCTTATGCTCTTAACGATATTACGACAAACACGCACAAAAATTATTTCTTAAGTTATGATAAGTTTTAGACAATTATCAAATGGTGTCGTGGTCTGCATTAAGACACACATACAGTTTTACAACTTTTAAATACGCAATACAGATAACATAAAAAAATTGGGAAAACTTATCGCCAGGTCATTTTTTAGTTAGATCGTAACTAAATCGATCTTTGAGAGAAGATTTATATATTATTTCATGTAGTACCTAAGCAATATACATGTATACCTATATGCAGCTATATATTATGTTATGATAGATGTATAAGAAACACCTAATTTCAATGCTATGTTGGTGTTACAAAGAACACGGTCAGCTAACTCGAATAACTCTGTTAATTGTGCATGTTCATATATTAAGTGGATCGCGTAGTGCATCGCTTATAATGCTATCCGTCCGTCCATCGCGAGTTTCCTACTTAATGAGATCATTAGCCACACAAATATTACTTTAATAATAGTCTCCGGTATTCTAATATCTAATTTGCCCTAGAAAATCTTTATTGAGATTATATGACACAAACGCAACGAATAGGATAGGTGCTTTTTTATTCTTGTGACAGCTTTCAATAATTATGTATGTCAAAATAAAATATTGTAAACTGTTGCAAGAAAATAACACAAATCGGGCTCTTAATGTAGTACTGAAAAAAAAATAGTAAGCGGTGACTATCGTCGCAACACCGATAGCTAGTGAAGCGGATCGACGTGCGCGCCGGCAAAGTGGAAACGATTATTATTTAGCTTCAATATCTTGATTTCGTATTCGACTAACCTACATATAAATTACAACATTTATGGTTAATCATGTATGTTTCCTTTACAGACAACGCGGCAGGGTGGCGGCTTCTAAGTATGGCGGTGGCGGGGTGTCTCTTGGTTCAGGCGTCGCGGTGAGGCGCGGTATGAAGTGCACGGGCGTGGCGGGCGGCGGGCCCGGTGGCGACGAGCTGCTACTGGGTGCCTGTTGGCTTGACCCGAAGCTGGATACTTCCTCCCCGCCCTGTCACGAGCTCCTTGACTCGCTTCTCGCTCCCCCACCACTTGCTGAGCTGAAACCACTCCCCCCCTTCACCGGTTACACCGGACATCTATCAATCAATGGAATTTCTGGTCACCATTTTCATGCCATTGCGCAACGTCTTCCGGAAGAAAATAATAACTACCCTACCCAAAGTGGCTACGGAGCCGACCAAGATGTGGTCTCTTCGTCTACGTGTGCTGCTGATTCCGAGCCTCCGGATCTCGAAGATGTCAAACCCTTTCCACTAGATGCTCCTGATACCAAACCTTTTGCGGAATCGTCAGCACCTGGTGTGGCAGATTCTTGTGCTCAATCTTGTTCACCACCTGCAAAAATATTTGACGACGGACACAAACAAGATATGTATGATATAAGTTCAATAGAAGACTTAGCGGCAATCATCGGCTCCGCTATTGCTGATACGACTGTACAATCCCAGCCTGAAGATCCTGATAGAAATGATTCCAGAGACAGCTGGATGGACATTGATGCTTGGATTGCAGGTGCTTGTAGTCAACATGGAGACAAAATAGTTCAACAAGATTTATCAGAATTTGGTTTTGGCTCTCCGCCCCCATCACAATCCAGTCACCAGTCAAGCATAGATTTTCCATGCAAACCGAGTCAAGAATTTACTAAGAGCCAAGAATTTCTTCAAAAGAATTTAGGACAGGCAGGGTCTACCCTCCAATCATTATTATCACATGGTTACATGCCTCTACTACAGAACAGGTTGCAAAACGGCCCTCCCGTTAAACAAGAAGCACCCAGTTCAACGAGTTGTGGTATGGATGTTATATCGACGTCTTCACCTCCAGGGAACGCCGTGTCAACCACGGACGGTGTTGGGGGTTTGCTCAATGGTAGATATGCACCTCATTACGCTCTCGGTTTGAAACTGGATGGACTATGTAGTCCAGAGAGATTACTTGGTTATCCCCATGCTCATACAACTACAGTGACTCCATCTAATAAGAGTAAACGAAGTCGAGCTAAGGCAAAGCAAGTAAATAATGGAGGAAGTCTACATGGAAGCTCATTAGCATTTGCATCAGCAACTTCGGCGGAACTGAGCGGTTTGTTAGGAAAAGAGAAACCAGTACATCGTTGTGGGATTTGTAATAGAGGTTTTTTAAACAAGTCCAACATAAAAGTCCATCTTCGTACACATACCGGAGAAAAGCCTTTTAGATGCGATGTATGTGCAAAAGCTTTTCGCCAGAAGGCGCATTTGATTAAGCACCAGCAAATTCACAAGAGGATCGGGCGGGATTAGGAGACCGCTGGCTCCTACTGCTGGCTCAAAGTGAAGCATTTCTATAGCTTGTAGTTGTGTGCGTGAGTGTTTGTGTGAACGGACTTACCTGTGCGTAGGTGCCTCTCTAGAATTTCATGTAGGCTCACTTTGTACATGACTCTTCATTTATAAACATCATTGTCTTTTAACGTAGTTAAGAACGATGTTTACGTAATTTGTATCCCTGTAGAATAACACTCCTCCTAAGGACAAGTGCAATGTTAACTAGTTTTAAGCTCTTCAAATTTATAATGTAGGTAATATTGTTTATATTTGTTGTAGTTACTAATTAAAAGCCCAATTTATTCCACGCATTTTGTAACTCTTGTGACTATTCCTTGCTTAAATTAACATTTTATATCATACATCAATAATTCGCACGTGTATACTTACTGTATTCTACGGAATGTGCACATAATAACGTGCACTCGTAGTCAATGCGTCTCGCGACTTTCCCCATTATTTATAATTATCTCTCGTTTATGTGAATGCTTACTCCGATTACCTATTTATAGTCAAAGTAATGAAGATATTATTTAGCTTTATAATGTATATTATTAAGTATTGTATTATTTAAAGAAAGACAAAGCGAAAGAGGCTAACATTTACGTTTTTTGTTATATTAATATTATATTGATTCTGCTATACTTATACTATATTAAATATTTCCATTAGTTAAAATGAATATTATACAGTAAGATAACTATGTCACAAAAAATATGAAATTGGTATACAAATTTCAACAATTTAAACAACACTAATTCAATTTATAAATTTTATAAATTATACTCACTCATACGTTTGCGAAAGAAATATATAATTCATCCTAAATATAGTATAATTCTGATCAAAATAAAACCATGTTAAAACTTTATTGATAATAACATGATTAATATTCTACAAAGTAACTGCTGAAAGTTCAGTAAAACCCTAAAATCGTGAAAAAACGCTAGGAATCCTTCGCGATGCGCCGGCGCACGCGAACGGAACTCGTCGCGTCCGGGAAGCGGATGAAGAAAAACTTAGCCCGATGCTCTAATAACAGCGATCCGCTATTATGCAATATTTCTTATTTAGGGCACACGTAATTTATTTATTACCAAAAATTACGGAAAAACTAATTGTGGTTATAACTATTCGGGGTTATATTATTTTAAATTAGATATTTGTTCGTGTTTATTTCAACTTCTCTGTTTACTTAATTTCACATTTCAAATAAAACGCATTTCATACAAAATATCCATGACAAGATAATATTTTTTTGTGAATTGAATATGGAATTTATTTATTTCTGTCAAACATTTCTGATCTACTAACGTATAATTGTAAAAAAATCGTCCAAAGTCTGCAAATGATGGCCACGAGCCTTGCGATGGGGGACACCTCCGTGTGGGATAGACGCGCGTTTGTGAAACGCTTTATTAATTTAATTTCTAGAATGTTAAAGGTCATCGACACTGTACTAATCTGTTCTTTACTTCCCTACCTGATCGCTGCTATGTTTTGTGTTTCACACGCAGCGTTTCCTACAACATTTGTAGACCTAAATGAAGTACCTTTTTAGAATTAAGCCCTTTAGAGTCTAAGTATTTATTGGTAACTGTAATTTTGTAATTTTACTGTAAATCCTTCTGTCCGTTTTAATAGATCGATACACTATCAGTTAAATTCGAGCACTGCCGAATAGCATTTATTCTGTTATTTTATTACGCGACTTTGGCGTTGTACTTAATATAGAATTTGTTGATAGTGTAATGACCTTAGCTTAGTGATAATGACGTATTTTTGTAAGAAATGTTATATTTTCGAGAGGTTTTTCATTATAAGTAAATTGTAAATTAATGTAAAATAAATGGAGATTTTTTTGTTAACGATAAATTATATGATTTTATTTTAAGCGCCCGAACTCACTAACAAATAAAAGCAACCTTAACAAAAAAAAATCCTTAATAGTTGTCATTTACAAATATTTTAAAAAGTGCAAGCTAATAAGTAGGCCACAAGAGACATCACATCAAACAAAGGTGTGAACCAAAGTGAAAGATCTTCGGTTCACACAGTTCTTGGCGTCTCGTCGGAAGAAAGTCGGATGTGAAAATAGCCATAATGTACACACGACAAATTGCCTATTCGCAAGGTGCGGGGGCACACACACTCATACAGATACACACACAAAGAAATATCACACGCACGTACTCGGTACTGGTGACGAAACAGTCAATTAAATAATTTCTAATAAACTTAATTATACTGATTTCGATAATAATGTCAAAAAGAAAAAAAAGTAAACGCTCTTTTGTTAATTTTATTTTGTTGATATTTGTTTCTTATATAACCAGTAGGTACAACATATTACAAAAATGTCTTGACAATAAATTCAATAAATTTGTAGATATTTTCAAACAGATTATTGTTGTTCAAAATATAAGCCCATTTTTACGAATAATTTTGATTTAACAATGAATAGTCTAATATTTAAGATTAAGATATATTTGAAAATAATGAGACAGTTTAAAAGTAATCAAATGCTATACTAATATTATCTTATGATATGCCAAGAGTAGGTATATATATTATATAGAATAAAAACTGGTGTTTTTGCTCACGCTTCGACCGCGGTGAGATTCTTTCACCAACCCACTTACGGCGGCTTGGTTTCACCGAGCGACGCAAGCTAAATTGAACCTTATTGAATTTTCAATACTTCATATACTTTTGTCAGCGTGCTTTAAAGGATTGTAAGGTTATTTATGGACTATTTACAAATGATTATTATAAAAACCACTATAATAATATATACATATTACAATATAATTTATACTGAAACAGAAAAATCATGTCGATGTCATTTATTCATAATAATATAGTCTAAATAGACATAACTTTCATAATTTCAAAGTTTTTTGTATTTTTTTGTCGTTGTAATGTACGTAACATTACCATAAGATACAATTCTACGTATAGCTAGTTACTTTTAATATAATTTTTTATCGAAATGTCAAACCCAGAGCTCCTATGATATTTGTGTGGCTCTTGACATTCTCTAACGATATATACGACTTTTTTATCTATATACGTTTGGATGCCAAACTTGTATGACCTTTTAAATATAGATACAGTGTTGGATGTCAAACGAGCGAATTGTACTCCTAAAGGTAATTGGTTCCGTTTAAAAAGCTGAAGAAGGACATATGGAAAGATGAAAAGGATGGGAAGCGAAACTATAATGGCTACTTACAGGTCAAAGTTTTTTTTTTCGAACAGGTACAAACTTTGAAACGTCACGTACAAGTTCACAGTTCCTAAGGGTCGGTATAGAAAGAAGAACTCCATGAAAACTCTTTTACTCTATTAATAAAAAAAAAAATGACTTTGCATCACACACATTCATAAATGATAACCCAAGCTAGATCGATGAAGCATTGTCATTTACAAACATTTGTGAATGTCACTTTAACTAATTTAAATGTATTATTTGTCTAACTTTGAGAGCAACTTGTTAACAGACAACATCATAAAAAATGAAGTAGTTAAATTAAATCAATTCACATGTGTCAAATTGTTACTATCTAAATAGATTTTAGCCATTCATCGTTATAGACAACTTACTCCTTACTTTTCTGTTATAAAAGGTTTTCAATTTTAACTCGTCTAAAATAGACTTTATTTTCTTCTCTACTAGATATGTTTGTTCGTAATAGATATCAGCTGTTTTTTAAGAAAAAAATGTCTTTTCCCAGATTTAACATATATTGTTCTAGTCAGCTTCTGCTTAGAAACTGTATTTTTATAATATAGCTTGTATTTATATTCCAAAAGTCACTTTTTAAAAAGTTGTTCAAGTTTGTAAGGATGGACATTATAACTTACATTATAACTCATGAGAGAATTAGTATATTTTTGCGTCTTTTATAACACTTTAAAGGGATTAAGAAGCCATGTTGTAGTTAGTTCGAGCTACTTTCTAAAAAAAAATGAAAATAGATTCTACGCCCATCCCTGTTACGAAGAGGAGATTGCCAGAAGATAAAAAAATTACAAGGATCCTCAGTGAGAAGATGGTACTACGCGGCCAAACTAGCTTATATACGAACTGTCGTTTATTATTTATAGAGTATAGTACCCATAAGTTTAGTATTTACGTATATATGGTTTTTACTGCTGGGGTAAGAAACTAGAAATCTAAAGTGTAAGGAACCTTTTAGACAGAAAATTAAGACAGTAGTTATTTAGGAATTCTATGATTTAGGAATTTAAGTATCTACCTTGTTATAAGACATATTAATGTATTAATTATAAGCAGCGTCATAAATATCAATTATCATAAGTGCACTTATTATAACTGGTATTAAAATATAAAATGCTTTGATATTGAAAAATATATATAAATCACTTAATTTCTAATAATGTGGAAATATTTGATTAAGGTACTTGTGGCATCTAATTTTAATAACATCAAAGCGTCTGACGTTTGAATATCTACCTACCGATGTCGCAAATTGATAAAAATTTGAATAACTCGAATGCCGTTGTGCTTGACATTTACTAAATATTATTCAATATTCTGTAATGACTCTTTTTATAAGAGGATGTTTATTTATCTAAATTATATTTTGAAAAACTTAACCATCATAGTAAATGTTCAAAAAAGCATATTAATTCAGGGATATGGCAACATTCCGTGTCGTTCCACTATAAACTAGAAGCCAATGCTAAACAATAACCATTTAAAAGTATAGTATGCATACATATATATTTTTTTAAGTTAATTCGAAAACTGGACTTCGAATCGGCGCGGGCGCAGTCACGCGACCAGCTGCCTACGTATTTGGTAAATTGACGGTAATATTGGTAAATATTATTTTTGCATTAACTAGTAATTCAACGAACTGTTAAATAATTTTTAATCATTCCATAATAATTAAGCACTTAATCTGAAGATTATTTAAATGGTGTATCTGGTAAAGGTTTAAACAGTTTATATGACAAAGTAATAACATATTCAATTTCACTTTAAGATGACCTTTAAGTTAAGGGACCGTGAGACCTCATCCTAGACTATCATTATCTCGTAGTTTTATCACAAGAATACAATGACAGCTCAATATAAAGACCTCATTCACACAATTAAACCATTCCACGCACTGCCTCTTAATTGATATAAAGCATCTAGTTTTCATTTCACATACTAATACGGAGGAAAATCTTCTTTTAAATTAAATTGCTACGATTTATAATCGAACAAAAGCCCTATTACCTACCCTTTCTACTCCTATTCATCCTTTTTTGTTCCAAAAGCGTGTTCATGCAAATATACCTTCAACTGTTTTGTGTTTGTGTTGCAAATATATCTTCATCTGTTCATCTGTTTGACAAGATGTTAAAAGATAGCTATAAAGTACTTAATTTTTGATTAATAATTCATTAATCGGTTAGTAATAAAAAAATATAAATATTTTTTCGCTAATAATAAACAACGTAATCGACGATAATATCTGTTCACCTGCGCCTTAACGTTTTAAATATTTAAATAAAAAAAAACATTTCTTTGTTTTATTTCCTCCAACACATATATACCCTGCGTCCAGTTAGTCACACAAAACGCACACACTCACATTATTGTCAAAAATATTTACCGTAAAGTAAATCCACTTGTGCTAAATGTGTGTCACGTCCCATATAAGCTCAATGAAAGGAGATTGTAACTTGTAACCTTTAGGGCGAGTGTGCACTGGCGCGCCCTTTTTGCTTGAACTTGTGAATGTCAAGATGAGGGGCATTGGTAAGGTCAGATTGTATATTCATGTTAATATTATCCTATAAATTAAAATATACGAGAAGATACAAGTAGTTTTGAGAAAGAGTAGGGAGGTTCCAAACGCAGCCGCGATAACACTATATAAACTGTAAATTGATGATGCCTAATTTTCAAATGCTCCGCATTTCCTTCTTCATTATTGTTTTTTACCTTTAAAATAGTTTTTTAATTGTCCTAGCCTTTAAAGATTCATAAAGAAACCTTTAAAGTCAACCTTTAAGTTCATATCTACGTCGTAGCCTTAGACTTGAACTTGACTTTGTAACCGCGAAAGTCCGCCTTTATCTTTGACTGGTGATAAAGAATAGCTTAAAGATATTCTCAAAAAGATTACAGTACGAGTATATTTATAATCTAATTTTATATCTTTTAAGATTTTAAACATGACATAGTTCTCAAACTACAAATGTAATCAGTAATGTTAAAAATGTTACAGATAATTATAATTTTATGTAGTTGCAAATATTTTAGAACTGTTATAAGAAACAGGAAAAACAATAATTATTTTTTTATTAGTTATTAAATTTATTTTAAAATTAAAATCTGTGTCATAAGAGGAAATTTTAACCTTTAGGACGAGAGAAATGAAGACGCGCCCTTCATACTTGAACTTATAGACCTGTTACAAGCCCTCGCTTCAAGCATAAGAGTGTAGCGATATTAAACAACATAAAATATAAGATATTAACAGTTTTATATAAAATCATAGCACAGGTGATATTCAAATAAGTTGATATTCTGTATAATGTGATTGGTTAAATCGTTATTCTAATGAAAATATTTTTTTATTAGCAGATATGATAATACATACATAATTTATAAGAACTCTCATCTTGAACCTGATGAGCACGTGTCTTTTGAGGTTAGCGTGATTAATTAGTCGTTTCGTCGAACATCGGACGATGATAGCTAACATCCCGCATTATGGGAAGATAATTACACTTTGCCTACTTCGGAGAAGAAATATGAACATATCAATAAATTCGCAGACTTTCATACGAGGGCTTTAGATTATTATATCTTTACGATTTTATCTCTAGACGTGTTATTTTATTTATTTACGTACTGCGGAAAATGCATTCAGAAGAAGAAAATGCATTCAGAAGATTTTTTTTTTATACATTATAGATCGAAAGTGATTTATTTAATAAAAGTTCAGATTATTGAGTAGTTTTCGATAAAACATCTTAATAACATTTTACACAAACCAAAAGTCTAACCCATAACCTTGACCGTGCAACCTTAAACGGAAGTTCCGCTTGCGCGTGCGCAGCGTGCGAGCGAGACGGAGCATGGAAAGTGGGCCAGTGGCACGAGTGCTGTGCCACATCCGCCAACATGTCTGTTTTGATGAGAATCGTCTATGTTTTGGTATGACCATAACTTTATTATGATTGACGGGAGAACACAATCATGCAATACAATCAGAATTATATTATATCCCGAAACATTTAGTATGTTTTAAATGAACATAGAATGAAAAATAATTGATGCGGGCAGAGATTCAAACACTCGGCCTTTGGAATACCGAAGAATTTTGGGAACGGGATAATGGGAAATGGGAAATGGGAAAGTGGAAAATTACCCAGAGGTCGAATCCCTCCTGTTACAGGTATATTATACTTACTAAGATGCTCCCAAACTTTCTTTATAAATAAATACTTTTATTTGTTTATTTAACTTTATGTATACATTCTTATAGACAAACGTTACTTACGTCTCGTAAGAAATCTCGTCTCAGAAATGTAAATCATAATACAAATTAATGAATATTATACCAAAAATATTCTTTACTTTGTATTAACATATACATATATTGTCTACCGTAATATCAAACACAATTATTTGACTAAGACATCATATTTAAATAAGGCTTCATATTTGACTATAAACTGAATGATGAATAAAGAAAAAAAATCATAAGAATTCACGACTCATGTTTCAAAGATTTGGGAACAGCCAATAACAAACCAGATGACTTGAACATTTTATAGTAAAAATAACAAGAAGTATCAACAAATTGAACAAATGTAGTGCGAGCTGTTAGAAAAGTAAAAGTCATAACCTAACTGTACCCGCATTCGCTCTCGCTTACACTGATGACACAGTTCACTTACATGTGTGCGTCTGTGTATGTGTGTGTGTTTGCTAAAATTTGCCAACTATATCATCAACTAGTTAAAACGGTACTACTAGGAAATTTAGAATAATGCCTTAAGATTATTTAGATATGTATTTTGATTATTCTTTATAAATAATTCATAATTCAGTATTTTATTCTTATTAATATTCGAGTTGTCTAAAACTAAAAAGGACAGAGTCCTGCTTTTTCCATCCCTCTCTTTCTCTCAAAGGAGCAAAATATTTTTTTTTCTACAGATTTTTATAAGTTTCGATAAAGAGATAGATGACGAAAAAATAAATAGAAGATTTTCGAGTAAACAATACTTTTTGTATCATTAGTAAAATCATATATATTTTTTAATAATCTAATACCAAATAATTAGATATTTCGACTATCTGTTTACTTTTACATACACACATTTGAATTATTAAATTATACAAATAAAACATTGACGTAAAGCTAGAAGCGCGGTTATCTATACTTTTTATAAGTTTCCCTTCACACGGTTCACTAAATAATCACAGTTATACGAAGAACAACGAGCCAAAACATAAACATACCAACATATTTGTATATATATAAGTTTCAAAGAACTAAAAAGATTGCACCATTTTTTGGTGAAAAAAGAAACTTAAAAATGTGCTCAAAATCATTTACCGTTCAGTCAGTCTCGTTTCTTGACATTTTATTGTATATTGACTTGACTTGGTAAAGTCATAAGGCTCGATGATGCAACACTCACATCATCTTCAAACATATAAAGACATATAACTGTACCCTTTTTCCTAATACATTCAATAATATACCATCCCACTCTAAGTCCCGTAACTATAACGTCACTTCATTCAGATATTTCGTAAATGTATCTTAAAACATCCGTTATTATATCAAGTGATGTTCGAAAATGGAACAATGGTGAATGATAAAGATAAAGTATTAACTGCATTTTTTCGTCTGAAACATTATTTCTGTCTATTAAAAATAAGTTTCTAAATATAAATTTTATAACGACACACTTAAATTTTCTTATAGAAAACTTCAATTAAAAACTTATAACATACTAGGGGTCGCTCGCGACTTCGTCCGCGTGGTTTATAGTGTTGCCGCCGAGTTCCATACAAAATTGATATTTAAAACCCTTAAGGGTGGAATTTAAAAATCTTTTCTTAGTACACCACTACGTAGAAAAATAAATGTAGCCTCCAATTTTACTATCTCTACGACCTGCGGTTTAGAATGTATGCTATAACTAAGTCAGTCAGAACCTATTAGATTATATTAAATTTGCAGCATTTTTCATTGCTGCTTAACTTCTATTAGTCACAGCGAGATGACATATACCGTATAGCCTTCCTCAACAAACGGACTATTCAACACAAAAAGAATTTTTCAATTTGGGCCAGTAGTCCCAGAGATTAGTGCGTTCAAAGAAACAAACTCTTCAGTTTTATAATATTAGTATAGATTATTTTAAAGTACGCAAATAAGTGAGATAAATATAATTGTATTTTGTTGTATTTATTTATCTTTTTCGTTGTTTAAATAAATTATTTATTCAATGTGTTGCTTTTTATTAAAACCAACACACATTTTTTAGAGTTCAACTATAAGAAAGAACCTTTGGAGACTTAAATTTTTTTTATTTTTATTTACGAAATATTAAGGCAATTAATTGACAAAAGAATTCCAGTTATTGTAATTAAGTGAATTAAAAATAATTAGTATGGAGTTAATAAATTATATTATTCGTTATTTAAAATTTGTTTAAGGTAGAATGAAATAAATAGTTCTAGGAAGCCAACTCTAAAAATTCCTATGGAAGGTAAAATTAGCTTCCAAAGGTTTCTAATATTCTTTTGTAATTATGTTCTTAATCTATAAACACAAATATTTTCCAAAAATTAAAAACAGGATGATCACAGGATACATTTCTGTGTGGGTTCTATATTTCACCCATGGAACCCTAAAATGACAGCTGTGGGTATAATACAAAAAGTGACGTTAAAAATACTAAAAGTTGCTACGCACCGCGCACGTGCCTGAGTCTAGATTTAGTACTCGATAGGTCCCAGCTTGGAATGTTAATGAACAGTGTCAAGTGAAATTATTCGCTAACATCGCTGACCTTTCTCTTGATGGACGATAATTGTCATAATTCAGCTGTAGTTTGGATAAATATATTGGGTGTCATTTTCAATACAGCAGTAATTGATCTTTAAGGTATTAAGTGTAAATTGATCTCATTATTTAGCTAATGTAATATATATCATTAAACTGCGTTTACATCAAGACTAAAAATAGTAATTCCATAAACCAACAACACAGTATACAGCTGTGGGTGTAGCAGACGATGTCTGTTACACGCAGTATATATATATCTTTCAACTTTTTAATACCAGCTATTCATAAATAATATTGGTGTAACATTTAGGTGTGAAATATTAATAGGGTATTAATATTTTTTAATTCGAATAATAAAAATTGAGAGATCATCTAAAGCTCACCATTTTAATATTTTAAATAAGATGTATGATATTTTAACTATTTAAAAAAAATATATTATATTCAATATATTATACTTTTATGGTAATATAGTTATTTTTAATCAATCCAATTCTGAATATACATGAGTGCTATATGTTTAAATAAATATATTAAACTCAATTTAATAAAGTATGTATATATGTATCTAAGATCTGAAGCCAGACTAAGTAGGTCTAAGTTTAGTCAGTACTACGGCTCAATACTTATCCGCGAGTGATTGAGGCCGCGATAAGACTTTGAACTTGGCCGATAATTATGTAAGTTCAATAACTTTATACTTAACTTGAACTTTTGCGGATTTATCCAATCAATTATGTGTCTTATAGTTAAGGCCACATTTTGCTTGGGTTTGAACACAATCACGTTAATTGCAATTGTTTTCACTTGTGTATTATGAACTATCATTACATCCCTCTAAAAATTTAAATACATATATAATTTGGGAAATACTCAATGAATGATTTATTTATATATTATATACAGGAAAATATTTCTTCTCAAACAAACATTTCTTAGATACATTCTTTTATTGATAGCAAATAAAAAAGTCAGGAAAATGCCCTTCTAAGTGTGCTTTATATGTAATAGCAGTCGGAAAAGCCGTACATGTGTGCGTTGTGCTCGCCGGCGACGTCGCTCGGCAGTAGGTCAAGAAACAAGGTCGCGGCATTTCTCCGTGCGTAGGCGCAGGCTCTGCATAACATGTTATGAAGACTTAGGACTGATATATCTTTATGGTTTACCATTATTTTTTATGCATTGCTTTTTCTTTAAGAATTGTTGCAGATCAGTTTTTCCTTATTGCAAGAAAGTAAATAACCTAACTGTTAAAGGTTTCCAATTAAAATATATTCTATTGATAGTATAAATTAAGCTTAACTATATTTCTCTGAAGTAACTTATCTTTCATTAAGACTTTTTATTTATATGACATACAAGCAGCGCAGATAACTCGAATATAGTGTAATTGAGTGCTGTGTGTTTGTCTGTAGCAGTGATGCAAGCAGAAAGTACACACACATTTGTCTTCTTGGAAGTTACTAAAGTTCTAAAACGATACTGATAATGTAATACCATGTTCTTTTTTATGGGTCATGTTGTCAAACGAACAGACCGTCCATCTAGTGATAAGTGTTGTGATAGTCCATGGACATATTCAAGTATAAATGGAAATGCGTTGAAACCCATCAAGCCATCTGAATGGAGAGAAATAATAATAATAATATTGGGACAAATTACACACATTGATCTAACCCCTTAGTAAGCAAATTATTTGCTTGTATTAAGGGTGTTAGACAACGATACTAATACATAGAAATACACATATAAATACTGAGAATATATTTAATAAACGACCAAACCCAACCAAACGAAATGGGGGAACTTAGTAAATTGAGGGGAAATTGTAAGTTTGGGCTTTAGGCTTTGTCACTCATCTTAGAGATATAATCTTAATAGCTTCTTTACGTCTATTTTCTTTAAGAGTACTGCTTCAGTAGCGTTATTATGGACGCCATTATGGAAGACAACTAAATGACTTAAACTTGGCATCACCACCTGTTATATGTTTATTTCAAAGCTAAATAGTTCATAGGATACCAACATTTATAATTTTTATACACGTATTTAAAACCATTATATTTTATAACAAGAATATTTTTATATTTTTCAAATAGTTTATAACCAATGCCTACTGTCTCCAGATTTTACAAGTATTGATGTAAGATAAATTAAACTCAATAATAACATACATATATTAACTTAAAAAAAAATATATATACCTAAACATCTGCGACTTTCTTTCACTTCTTTTTGATTTGAACTGAGCATGTACGACAAAGACATCCAAACCCTCAGGCGAGACTAGAACTTAAAAAGACAAGAAAGACACAAAAGAAGTAAGATAGTCCTTTTCTTTTCCTTTCTCCTATCATAACAGCCCGTCTATCTCCGCCCTAAAGCTGCTAATTATAATGAAGTACTCTACTTATTACACAATGTACTGCTATGTGCATACATAAACCCACACATGCTTGATGCAAATTTGTATCTTATGTGTGTGGGTTTTCGTTAATTAGCTTTCGACCTAGAAATTATATCACTCTGTGACATTTATTAGTCTCGTATAATGAATGAGCTTTCTGTATATTCTTTAATGTTCGCACAAAATAGTTTCTAAAGCAAAAACTTCATAAGCGCGATACTATGAAATCAAGAAGTACGGAGCAAGAATCTACTACTTGCGAGAAGAAAAGCTAAGCCAACGGTTTCCCATTCACTGAACAAAACACAAATAATAGCTACTTCAAACCGACCTTCTGTATGATGGTTTATCAACAAACATTTCTTCCGTTTTAAAAATCTAATTGATTAGGAGAAACGTTTAGAACCTAAAAGTTCTTATAAGATCTGTGAAATAATACAAGAACTTAATTAAAAACTAGACTGTTTTTAAATTTAAACTGCAACTGTCACAAAAACTAAATAAAAAGAGACCTTATAAAACGACTCTTATTAATTTTCCTACAAACCAATGCTGGCCAATCAATCAATAAGTTCCAGATTCGATCTCTGGTCATAAAGATATCAAAACACTAATTTTAAATAAGTTTAGAGTGGCTAAGCATTTATATGTATATATGTAAATAACATACATATAGCTTATACATATAGCTTATATAAGCATGTGTATATATATATATATATATGTAAATAACATACATATAGCTTATGCTAAAGTTTCTTGCAAAACTATTTAATATTAAAAGTTCCACTAACTAAATACTCGAAAATAAACTAATTCTATGTATTTAAACATAAGACGACAGATAACAAGACAGTTTGAAACAATACTAACTAAACCTACCATCTTGTACGGTAACCTTCTGTTTGTAACAATGTTACTTATCTCATTATACATTATACAGATCTGCATAATCCCCTGCCTCTCCTTCCCGCCCCCTTTCACCTGACCCCGCGCCCTACATTTTTGGCACACATTCCCAAATCAACCGGATAGTAACCCAGAATTTTTTTAATCGAGAACCATTCAATTTTCTACCTTACTGTTGTAAAAATAAGACTGAAACATAACAAACAGCATGACAAAGCAAAATATTGCATAGTGGTTCAAATTTAAAGTCGAAAGTGGAATGAATCGGTTTTGTTCAATGAATCGAAAACTGTTAGAAGCGCGCGTTAAATTTGTATATTTTAAATAAATAAACTCTTATAATATTAGACCTTCAAAATATAAAAGTAAAGTACAATTATATTGGTGTAAAGATTAATTATAATTTAATTAAATGGCATATTATTTAAAAAAATATAAATCGATAAGTAAGGTTTATATTTCTTTGTATTTATTTTGCTCGCATATCGCACGAGTCCTTGATTATGAGAGAATGATATGACTTTTTAAATATATATGTATGTATGTTCGTTGACTAAACTTTTTGACATACTTATTAACTTTTACTATCTTCTTAATTATATTTATATAGCTCGTAAGCCACTAAAGTTATCTTGAAACATCCGTTACACATGACTCCTTCATATTTTACACACGCCAATATTATAAATATAAATAAAACTTGCCACTTAACACTGAAATGAGTTTTTTAGCTATTTGTATACTATTGATACTCATTATAATATTTAAGTTACAAATTATAACCTACATCAAAAGTGTATGGTGTAAGTGTTCATTATTATAATTATTGCAACAATAATCAAAGACGACTCTTTTATGGTTTAAGTAGAATTATATACGCAGTAAATTTCACACACATTTTGATCTCTTTCAGTGCCTTAAAAGAATCATAGTGTCAAACATCGAATAGTTAATGTTTAATTTTTTTAATCGTACCATCTAAGGGTTTAAGAAATTAAAAAAAATATGGAATAATCATTTGTTTATTGAACCCAAAATACACCAACACCTAATGTCAAATGTATTAATTATAAAAACAAAATGTACTTCTCAAATAATCAACTAAACAAACTAAAATACAATTGTATTTCTTCAGTAGTACTTAATCAGATATATTTTAATTTGTATTTGTACTAAATAACATGATTTTATATAAATGCTTTACAAAAGTACTAAGTAGATTATACTACAAAAGTGAATGTAGGTGCAAATAACAAAAACAGACAGTCTGTTTCAATATTCTTAAAAATGTTTTAAAATGATTCTATTAAGTTTCTAAAACAAGCACAATAATTCATTATTGCAACATTGCTTTCATTATTTCTGCAGGCAACTTGTATTTTATTTATTACGAGATTATTTTTTTTGTCATTTTAATATTCAATTTTATAATTGACTACTAAAATAAAACTTCGACCAAATAATTTATTAATAAACATGACATGATTAGAGAACAATTTTTGATATTTAATAGTATTCTTGGAGTTCCTTATCCTTTGAGATTATTTATAGATGTTCAATATAAATTTGATTCCAACGATATTATATTACAAACTATATTGTAAGCATTCTTTTAAAAGAATGACGACCATAAACAACGTATATAAACAATAAATGTAATTTGATAAAATATATCCAACGTTATGGACTCAGTCAGACACATAATATATAAGTCAATATATGAAACAACAATATATTTAAATGATACTCGCAAAAGTATCGTATTTAAATTAAAATATGTATAAAATACATGTAACGCCATCTAGCGAAATCTTAATGAAAAAAGTATTTAAAAATCAACAATAACGTATCATAGAATAGTGAAAATTTTAGATCATTAATTTTCTCTCCAGGGCCTCCCAGATGGGATCTAGTGGTGTCTCGTAGTTGTTGTAATCGGCACCGTCTGTGATGACGGAGGACGTGGCTTCCCCGAACGCTACGTAGTCCTCCTGCTGGTCACTAGATGGCGCTTGTATGAAATGACGGCGTTTGCCCGACGCCATGCGGACACTATGCATCATAGCCGCTGATTTCATACGTTCTGGAACCATAAGTTATAAAAAAAAGGTATCTCTAAGTGTGACTACGTAAAGCAGACTTCAACCATTTGAATTTCCATTTTACTGGGCGCTAAGTCAGCTAGAGTATAAATATCGCATATTAGTAAATATCGCGGTATGAAAAGGCTGTTAGTGATCTAGTGCTCCACCTCATTGCTGGAAAAAATATTTGCATTTATTTGGGGTCAAATAGTGCGCTGCAGATTGGATAATGCAAGGGATAGGTACATAACTCAAATCCCTAAACAAATGTTTACCCGAACCGTATATACCACTTTTAGTGTGTTTCACAAGTAAGAGATCATCGCCACCATTTAAGCTTGTCGCGAGTGTACCAGCGTACCGTTGGCGGTGGTGAGTGGGTAGTGGTAGAGCTTGTGAGCCTGATTATGCACGTACTGTCGGCAGACTGAAGCGGGTATTACAAGTAATACGCGTACACCCCTTGGGGTGTACGCGTGATTGTGTACGTACCGTCGGCGGAGGTGAGAGGGCAGTACTTTAGCGTGTGTGCGTGGTCGCCGGCGGCGCCGCAGCGGCGGCAGGTGTACGCGCGCAACACCGGGCAGGCGACCCGCCCGCGCGCCCTCAGCCGGTGCGAGCGGTAGTACGATGGACGCTCACCGTTGTTCTTGCAGAAGCGGCACTCCATCTCCTAAGGAAGTTTTCGAATCAAAAACCGATTTCACGGAGGATTAGTTTATCTTTTCACGTGCATAAGTTACTTCTCGACGCTTCGGTTTCTCCGGCTGCACGTTGGTCCGCTCCAGCTCTCTTAGTAAGGAGTAAAGCACGGAGTCGGGTAGAGAGCAGAGCACGCGCAGTCGACGAGAACCGACGGCTTCAGGTTCTATTAGTTATTACTCGTGTTTAAATCTATTATATCTACAAGGTTGACTTGACTATAGGTACAAGAACTTTATGTTATGAATGTATGCGTATACCTCCGAGGCGAGTGGAGACTGCTGGCGGGCCAGCGGCGGGCCACGAGCGCTGGCGGAGGTACGACACCGACGGACCCAGACCCGAGAGACCTGGCGGGAGACGAGAGTCGAGAAAATTAGTAAAAGATTTTGTAGCGTTTCTCTCTAACTAACTAGCTTTCTAGCTAACTCTTTCTTTCGTCCTGTTGAAATGTACATTGTAACCGCCATATAGATAACAAAGTCTTTTCGACGTTGTCTATAAAAGATTGATTGGGATAACAACAGTATCATTTAATAAATCATGCAATCAAATAAATTATACTTACATATTTTTATTTCTTTATAGTGTTACTACTCTTCTTATTTTTTCGACAAATTTGGTATGATTGGTTGAATTAATTGAAGATTTACTACTATAGGTAAGTAAGTAAATGTAATGTTTGAAAATATCTATAAACATGTATAGCCATGTTAAGTTTACCTAAATTTATATAAATATGGAATGAAAAATAAACCGTACGGGCAGGGATTCGAAACCGCGACTACTGGGAAACCGACGACGGAAGCGATAGAACAGTATTTATTTTTAAACCTCAAAACAACATTTTAAAACCATAAATCAACATATTTATTCATCTAGTCACTAGCCATACGTAACGTACATGTTAGGACGTGTTTATGACAAACAATAAAATGGTAAACCGAGTAAGTCGACCGAATATTTAATTCGGTAAAGGTTGAACCGAATAGTATTCGGTTATTCGTTTCGTTATTGGAAACCACTACTCGGGGCATCTATATTATATCTATGATTTGTATGTGTTTAGATATTATGAGTATACTTAATGTCTATTGCAGTATATGACTCTTATATAGGTAACCTACTCTTAAATTATTGTTACATGTATTAATTTGTAATGTGTGTGTATAAGAAGTTTTATGGATATTCATTCTATATTATTTTAATTGTTTTTTTTTTATATTGTGCCCCCTCATTTGTAGATTTCGGTGTACTATGCAAGTTGACTTAAAGTGAATGATTTAGTTTAAGTCCGTCATTTGTAAGAGTTTATTTCATGCAATAAATATTATAAATAAATAAAATTTATCAACATTTTAAAATTTTACACGGATATCACAGAGGCAGAGACTCGGGTTATATTATACTGTGATATACTTCCATCCATCTGTCTGTTAACCGGCTTTACACAAATGTAAGAAATGCTTATGAAAACCGATTACTTCTAATTACCTGCTCTGTATTTTTTTGCGTCAAAATCCTGTTCCGGGTCGTAAGGAGAATCAAAACCATTCATCCTAAACTCTTTCATAACAGCATCCAATGAAGGGATCCGAGACTCTGAAACAACCCGAAAATACATAATAATACAATACCGGCTCATCTTATAATGTTATTTATTGCAGTCTTGCAGAAAATGATGATAATTATTTGTTACCCTCAGTGAAGCTTGAAGACCTTGGTCTGCCGTTTCTATTCGGTTCTTGAAGCAGAGATTTGAACTCTGGCCAGATATCTTGACTTCCCCATGGTGTGTACTAAAATATTACATTGTTTAAAATTATTTCAAATGCTAAAATGTATTTTGCCAAAAAAAAAAGTTTCTAGTAGCGTAATACTCTACTAAGTACCTAGAAATGTGATAGATAATCTGTGTGTTCTTTAAATCAGTAAAAAATTAACTAAATGCTGCAGGACCCTCGTTTTAATTAAAAAATATTAAAAAAAAATAGACCGTTACCTGACATAATCTGTGTAGGTACTAGCACTATTATTACTCACTCCTAATAATGTAAAGATGAACACTAGTTCGTTTTTACTTATTAATACGTACCGAAACAATGTTTTATGTTCATAATAAGTTCATAATTATGTAATAAGTTCGCAAAGGTAAGTGATGTGTGTAAGGTATGTAAGGTATACATACTTACATACATAATATTGCATACAAGGTGTGCATATTGCAAAATACCCTGAAGAGGGAGTACCCCACCCCTGGACATCGTATATCTTTGCTGTCAATTAAAATTTTTATTGTACATCAGAATATAAAATCAATTAAGTTATAAAACACACGATCTCATAAATACCCAAGTATTTCGTTTAACAAGAATTTTGTATAAATTTCAAAAGGTTTAGAAAAGCTTCCTTATGCTTTCTTATGTGTGTTTATGTGTGTGTGTGATTTCATGTTTGAACTCACATAAGTATAAAATCAGTGGCGGTAGTTAAAAAAGTCATCGTCGAGATTAATTGACCCGCATGTTATTATTTAATTTATCCCCAAAAACTGCTAATGCAAAACCAATCGTCAGACCAAATCTAAAATACCTAGTCTTACTTGATTTTATTTTCAGCTTCTAGGTATAAAAAAAGAACTGGTAGGTAGTTTAATGTAACTAAATGAGAACACTCACTAGAAAAAATGTAAAAATATTATTTCGTCAATAAATAGGTAATTAAGTAACCAGAATAAAATTGTGTAAATAAAGTTCGGGAACCATGATGATTATTATGTACCTATATATACACCCGGCTGTTACAATAATAATAAAAATAATATTAAATATAGGTATATATTTAATAAATAGTTAAGTAATATAGATTCCAATACCTACAAAATAAATTATAACGTTATAATCTTTTAATTATTTAGACTTTTCAACAAAAACAAAATAGGTACCTATTGCCTTTAAAATGGCTGCGTTAAGTTACTTAGTTACTTCAGTGTGAAAAAGTTTTTATAAATTATACCGACTTAAAACATTTTACAGCAATTAAATCAACATAGTTATTTTATCAGCAGCCAGACAATATAATATCCTATATTACTTTCACCACATACAAACAAATAACAATAGCAACATATAAATTATGAGAATTATTATTTCAATACTACCTACGTAATAAATTATAAACAATTAATTGTTGACTAAGTATAATGATATCATTATTTTAAAAAGCAAAACACTTACACTTTCAGACGATGAGCCACTTCCATAGTCACTGTATGTGTTTAATCCCATTATAGAGTTAATAATTTATTTCAAAAAATATTTTAAACAATTCACTGCGCGTGCGACTCTCGGGGCTAAGGAACAGAAATGTCAAATCTCAAATCTAGAATGAGCTTTCATTGGTTCCTTTTAATAAGCAACAAAAATGGCCACTCCTGCCGACGACGTATTTTTATATCAATGTTCTTAGTCTAAACAATATTAGACCATAGAGTAGTAAGATCCGTTAACTAATAAGTGTATTTAATAATATTTTTGTCAAGGAGCTTTTAATTATGTTATGTTATAATTATATAAACGTTAAAATAAGTAAAATTTATGAGTTGCATCGTACTTATCTCACAGAAGAATTAACAAATTTATATTTTTTGATATATGTATAACTATTTTTACGGGTTAAACTAATATAATAAAATTTTCATTTTAAATTAAGTAATTAAATTAACATTTTTAATCCTTAAATTTAACCCGACGTTTCGAATAATTCACAGGTAGACGAGATGTAGGTGTCAGCCCTTTAACGAGAAAGGGGTTTATTCCGTTAAAAATAATTTATTTCAATGTGTACTTAGTACTCGTAAAAATACTATTTTGTTTCGTTGCTTTGAAAGGTGATCTTATCAAGAATGTTCGTAGCTTTATTTAAAAAGTCTGTTTAGCAGTTTTAAAGACAAAACTGGGATTTTAATTTTTTTTTCTATTCGACGCGAATATAGAGATGTATTTACACTATAAGTATGATTACCGTTTCGAAAAAAATGTACTACAGATAAATATTCTTTCATTATCTTACTATTGCATGCTCTGTTTTCCTACACTATGGCGCCTAGCAATAAACCCGTCATGTAAAATAAATGTTTTAACAATGTATCGGGTTTAAGATTGAGTTAACTCTCTGTGTATTGTTTTGTGTGTTAAATGACAAAGCTTTGATATAATACCGCTGTTTGATTTTGTTACATGATACTTACTTTATTGTAGTACCTTACGTACGTTATAGTAATGTGATATCTTACTAAATTGTTAATTCCAAACTAAATAACCATTTAGATACTTTGGTTTCATTATTATCTACATAATAATAAAGTAGTATGCTTGCGTTTAAAGCTATTTTTTTATTGAGAATAGTAATTGCGGAAAGAAATGTTATGTAACTGTAAGGAGGTACCTACCTCCCTACCTACACACGAAATGCGGATAACAGCTGACAGCCAGCATTTCGTTAGAGGTAAATGGTCTTAGGTACTTATTATTGCTGTTAAGACGATCGAAATTTTATTCTTTAATTGTTCTCTAGTTACAATATTTACATATTCTTTATTGTTATATTTATAGCTTCGTTATAGTGACTATTTTTTCCCACTTGTGAAGGCCTAACATAGGCTAGTTGACCCACCTTGGCGGAGTGCGCAGCCTGGGACCGTCAGCGTACTGAGCTGACGACCGTGGTTGGCAGCGACCTCTCGTTGCCGAGCGTTGTTTCCGCGATGCTCGACGACGAGAGGTCCTGGGTCGCTATGGCCTCCTTCTGCGAGCAAGTCATTGCCGCGAAGGAGGCCGCGGAGCGGGACAGAGAGGCAGCCTCCTCTGAACCGCTTCGCAGGGGTAGGCTGGGTCGAAGGAGGCGGGATTACGCCCGCAGCCTCCTTCCCCAGCTGTAGTGCCTGGACGGGAGAGGGGGGTGACCTCTCCCGACCGTTATAGGCCTACGAGGTGAGGGTGTCCCTAAGTTGATCGGGGCCCCTCGCAGGGGGTTCCGCCGGGGCGTCACGGTGAGTGCGAAAGCGATCCCGTGACGCCCCACTAAGGCGATGAGGTCAACCGTTGGTTTTTTAGTGGGTAGCCTTAAAAATGGCAGCGTCCTCTATGCTGCCGGGTAGTCCCACATACCCCCTCGGTCATCACCTTCCTGGCCGCAGGGATGATGCGTAACGCATTTTTCCAACGATAAAAAAAAAAAAAAAAAAAAAAAAAAAAAAGGCTAGTTGACCAAAGGCTACATACTTATACATTTAAAATTCTCCACGTATTATTTTACTTTATTTTCTTCATTTATGTTTTTTGAATTTGACAAGTTATTATATTAAAGTGGCCGATTATAGCGACAAAAAGGCAGATTTAAAAAAAAAATACAATGCTACGGGAAATTGGCGGCTGTAAATTATTATAGACCTCATCGTCCAACGGTGGAATTCAGGATTACAACTATTACAGGTAGTTAAAATTTGTTTTAAGAAATAATGTTAGAGGAACCTATTAATTTATTTTTTTATTAAATTTTGTATTTTATAGTAAATTATATATTAAGAGTATATTCCACGGAAAACGACTTGTTCAGTCGTTCGTTAGGACCAAGCTTTTTAAATAACGATAATAAAAAAGAAACGGTTACCTTCACTAAAAGTTACTAAAGTATAATGGCTTAGTTTTTGAGGGTTTTTTTTTGCTTGCTTTTTTTTCGCACCCTCACAAGAAACAGGATTGCGTCGAAAAATATTGTTTCTAAGGGATAATTGAGATTGTGTGGATTTGATATTTTTTTTACAATTTCCCTTGTATATTGTTCTGGTATATAATATTTGACTGGTAGGTAATACATTCGTCATTAGTTATTTTGTATTTATAAAATGTCTTGTCAAATTTAACGATTTTATCCTATTTACTAGGTCTAACCTTATGGAATCACTCTAAAATTAGAATCAATGTAAATAATTTTCTAACATGGCCAAATAAACTATTATTTCACAACTTTATCTACCTACTTACGATATTTAGAAGTAAAATAAATATGTATATTATAACTTTGATGAAGTTTTGCTGTCATTTAAAAACTGTCCATTATACAATATCCCAAATTCAATGATAGAAAATTTAGAAAAATATATTGAAGTGGCGGCAAACACAATCGAGTAAATCCCTAAGTACTCGCATATTAATAATAACGCCCTCTAGCATCGCTTGGAGTCAACTGACGCTGAGAATATTTTATTAATTTTTCCAACACATTCGTATATTATCTGTGTAAATCCATCTGCTTAATTAAAAAAACCGACAGTTATATTGAAGAATATGTTGAGTTTTGTAATCGTAAATATATTATATATAAAATAAAATGACTTGGCTCGACTTGTCCAATTATATCAATTGTCAAATTATAGCAGCAGCTGCTAATGAGATTACGCTACGGAAGTAAACTAGCTACAAAGAACAAATAAGTATTATTTTTCATACCTACCGAAGTCATTTAAAAGACTTCAGGGGTATACGTACTTCTAAAAATATATAAGAAATTAATAGTTATGAGAAGAAATGTAAGCTATGATCAATCAAATGTAATAGTTTATTTATGACGAATAGCTTAGGTATTTACTGTTAATTTAAAGATAATTAAAAAAAACAAATAAAGATTTTAATATAAAATAAGGCTATAAAGAAAACAATCGGTTGGGGACAACATTTAATAACAGCCTCGGTAATGCAGGATCTCTGTCCAATACTGATACAATGGGTTGCATGCACCGCTTGAGATTCGCACGCAAACATAACACAATGAAATATCACATGTAACGGGTTATATGTAGATTATTTACTAACACCATCTAATGGGTTTTTAAGCATTAAATTTGCTATAAGTTACGATTGATTATTGTACGCCTCGCTTCATAACATTGTTAGTAATGTTACTGGCAGCCGGCACAGTGTAAACACGGTATATTAGTTGACGTCTCCGAAGTACTCCTGAGCGGCCTTGGAGTCTGGTTTGATGGTCTTCCCGCCCGGGCGCCAGTTGGCAGGACACACCTCGCCGTGCTTGTCCGTGAACTGGAACGCCTGCACCAGACGAAGAGTCTCGTCCACCGACCTATAAAGATTTTGTTTAATTAATGGTAATGTACTTTTCAATAATTAGTACATGTATTGATATTTATTGATACATGATTTATTTATTGATTACGAAAGCGATTATTTTTAATAATGAAACGAGACCCACCTGCCCACTGGTAGATCATTGACGGTGATCTGTCTCAGGTTCTGTTTGTCGTCGATGATGAAGAGTCCTCTGAAGGGCACGCCCGACTCCTCGTCGAGGATGCCGTAGTCGCGCGCGATGCGGTGAGACTTGTCGCTTATGATCGGGATGTTCATGGGACCCAGACCACCTGGACCAAGAGGGAACAAAGACTAAGTTATAAATTCGGACATATTCATACTTATATGTATGATTTCATAGTAGGTCTCAATGATTTGTAATGCGAAAGATTTTACATTTTAGATCTTATCTTGTCAGTGCAATCTAGTAGCTAAAATTTGGCAGTATTTATTTATTTATTTATATCTTTTCCACTTTGAATCCATACTAATATATTGGTAAGTTAATGATTCATTCATGGAATCTGGCATCATGCCCGACCATGGTGAATGATGAGTTGTCCATGTCAAGCGCCGTCCTCGAGGATAGTATATTGAAGACGTTGACAAGTAACGATATAATGATCGATTTACAATCAGAGATCAATATCAACCTCTACAGATAGAATCCGAAGATCGTTTTTTTTTAATCATAATCTTTATTTCACTAAAATAAAATCGGGATAGATTATTAATATCGTCTGTGAGAGTGTGACGCACCTTGTTTCCTGGGCGTGTTGATCCAGGCGAGGTGAGTGAAGTGCGAGTCAGTGGAGGCACCGATGACCTCGCAGCCCAGCTTACGGAACTCGTCCGCGCGCTCAGAGTACGCGATGATCTCCGTCGGACAGACAAACGTACTGCGGTCATATGAATTATTATTATACATATTTAAGGATTTATATGCATAGTCGGATTTTGTGACTTCAACATTTAAATATATAAAAATGCAATTATTTGCTTATATTTTTATGATGCCCGTAAATTATATAATGTATCTTTTAAAGGCAGGGTTGCAGAGCCATCTGGTAGTATAAGTAGTTTATCAATAAATATAGTCCTTTTCGTTTGAATTACTACTTATTTAGGGGAGTAATTTATGTGTTCGAAATCAGTAAGCTACAACACAATGAGAACGTAAGATACAGCACACGTTATAACAAACAAACTAACACACCCCAAAAACATTGGTTCAAATATCACATGACGTATGGTAATGACATTTATCTCAAGCAACCCTGTTTAAAAGAATGCATTATACCCGGAGAAACAGTGAGGGGAGTGTCTGTGAGGTCTGCACATCCTCTCCACATTCCTGATCAGACCTTTGCTTAGTCGTACGATTTTTGGTAAATATGACTTGTCGACTATAATTTTCTGTTTCCTGGTATAAATACGTAATGTGAGATGGAGAATAATATTCATTTAATTTGATTGCTTTTGTAATTTTTTTAAAAAACTATTAAAATTTTAGTGAAAAGTATTTCCTGTTAAAGATATTTCCTAATACACGATGACCCTCGTTGAATGTGATATGAAAATAATTCCTGTTGTTTCGTAACAATCGTATTCTTATCATATTAGTACATAATAATATTTAATTATTAATTATTGACTTGAATAGAGATTAAATTAATCGAATGATTGTTATAATCTAGTTTTTACCGGTTATTACTAATTACACGTCCATCTTTCCTCACATGACAATTATTAACTTTAATTTATATTGTTTCTTTAGTTATATGATTATATTAATATACAAAATTTCACCTAAAATACACTTTCAATTACATAAAAGGTGCAGCACGGTTTACCAGGAGCCCTAAAAGGGGAATTGGAGGCACTCGGCGGGCCACTATCAACTCCCACCATTCTATACATGACTCCTTTACTATGTCCACAGAGCATCTTAGACCACAGATAAAAAAATTTGATGTTTTGGCAGTTTGTCTATAAATATAGTCTGTTGGATTTTAAGTACATAATTATAACGGTATGTACAGGAATGAAATTTGTTTAGTGCGGGTAATTTTATAATAATTTCTTGCAACCGCGTGTTTATTGTGGTATTAACTTCCGGCGGGTGTTATCATCAGCACATATACACATACCTTGAATAGGTACTTATCGGATGTATTTAACAATCTGTTTATTTAATAACTACTTAATAAGATTTAAGTAGCCTTCTTTGTAATAATAAAGAATTGCTAATTTTCAAACACTTTAGTTTGTACTGATAATGTTATTTTAATGTATGTATGTTTTGTGAGTTTAAAACATTTATAGACGTAACGTTTTTATACCGCCTAAAGTGAATAATTTTTTATAACAGGTTTTTAGGACTCTGAATAATTATCTTTTTTTGAATTAAAACTGGTTTTAAATAAATGTCTTATATAGTTAAATAAAAATAAACTTTATTTTAAATATTATACGAATAAGGCATTCCATTAATGTATATTCTCTTTATGAATAGTTGCCTAATAAAAATATTATCAATAGTAATATATGTAATACTTACAAGTCAAGCGGATAGAAGAACAGCACAACGTATTTCCCCTTAAAGTCTGAGAGGGCTATATCTTTGAACTCTCCGTTCACCACCGCCGTGGTCTTGAACTGAGGAGCCGGCTTCGTTATTTGGAGAGGCATTTTGTTGAAACTGGAATTAGTTACAAGAAAATTAATTTATTAGTCCTCGTTTTTGGGTTATTGGTTGTACAACATGTGACTACTTAAAATAAATGTACTTATTTGTATTACTTTATGGTTTTAATATTCTAATAGTAAACTACGATATAACCTATATTGATGATATTAAAAACAATCGTATTAAAGAATTGTATTTTGATGTTCGTAAACGTTTTCCATTTATATTTGGTTTAGGCTTGACTCGACTCAGATCAGTAGTACTATTCTGTTAGAACATTTTATAATCTCGAAAGCGGAATCCGTGGTGATATTATATCAAATTTATATTCTCTAACAGCTATCGTAGCGCCACACTTTTAAGTGTGAAAACGAGATTAAAAGAATTAATTAGGATATATTTCCATTTAATGATTTAGAAGCTATTAATAATTTATTTTGTTAATAAGGCTTGGACAAATTCGTTTCGTAGTGAGTTTTATCACTCAGATGAGTGAATTCGTGTTATATTTTTACAGAATAGCATAGCTGTTAATTATCTAAACATACCTTAGATAATGTTTTTTTATTGGTCTGCTTATGATTTAGTTAATTTTATAAAGTATATATGACATAAAGCTCTTTTGTAATAATAGATGTAAATATTTAATATCTCATTATACTTTATTTTATTCATAGAGTAATAAATAAATACATAATGTAATGCTGTGTCATGTCAATGACCTGTCGCTGAATAAATTTGTGTTTTTTATAACATTCTATCACAGCTATTTAAATGTTAAGAACATTTATTTGAAATTAAGATACATATTATCGAGGCACTCAAGAATGAAGTACCTAGGTACTTTACTAAACAATATAATCCGGGTAAAGATGATAAAATATCTCTCAGATATACATTATGTACCTACGTCAAGATATTAACTAAAAATATAATAATTATACTAGTTACATAACTACTTATATACAATATCAAATACAAAACAATGTGATAACTAATGTTATATAACGACTACCATAATGATATCTCTAAAAATATATAGGTATTTATTTAACATTTAGTAAATATTTTCCTACTCAAGTTTTAAGTAAAACTATTGTAACGGATACATTTTGTGTATTTATATACTTATATTTTTTTACTATTTTCCTGTAAATCTTTGTGAAAATATACAGACCGGAAATTAAGTACTAATACATGTCTATTTCGAGGTAAATTTTATTTTATTATAAAGGCAATATTTATACTAGCATAATACTAAAATATTTTTAATAGTTTTTAAATTAATACTGAAAACCTATTTATCAATACAATTTCCGTTATCTTGATCATCGATGGTTAGTGTTATGACATGAATGTTATCTTCGTTATAGTAACCTTCATACAACACGTGTTACAATGTTAATACCTATATAATTAAAAAGTAGGTACTCATAAAGAAAAAGAAAAAATAATTTAAACTCATTTTTGGAACTATTTAAAAAAAAGAATCAATCAATTTAGAAACGCGCCGCATCGACCCTGACATCTGATGAATGTTATTGGGTAAAATATAAAAGAATTGTTATAAAATAAAACGGTATAAAAACAATAATCATCTTAAACGTATTGAATAGGTTTAACAAGTCAACAAATCTACAATCAAGGTACTACGTGTTTTATTATAACCCTAATTTCAAATAAGACACAAATCCTAGACTATTTTCAGTTTCTAAACACAAACCTAAGATTTTTCTCAATGATACATTCGGTTCTCAAGAGATGAACGTTTCGTTTTATTTTGGCCGTGGATCTCCACAGTCCGACCAGCAGTTTCCCGTTACCATTGTACAGATAGTCGGTTAGTATCCCACAGTTCAACATGTTAGTAACTATCGCTTCGAGGTTAGTGACCCTGGGGAGAGTTACCACGCTTTACGATCGTAGTCGCTGGTTAATATATTTTCTGGTTTAAGTTTTATTTTATAAACGATAAAAAAGCGAATGTGTACGTTATCTTTTGTAGTATTAACGTTACTTAGTAATTATAATTACTTATTCAGTACCTAAAACTGGTTAAACAAAATAGTGTATTTACACTTCATAACTAAGCAGGTATAGTATTTCAAAATGACATAGGTATATATTAAAAACTTAGTTCGTTAATTTTTATCAATTGTAATAGATCTGATAATGATTAGGTATGAAATACGTGACCGAACATCATACCTATTACTGATAACACATGTATTAGACATGCGGATAGTAAATGTAATAAATACTAAAATTTTAGAGTTCCTTACAGTTTGTCATTAAACTTTTTTAAAAATAATATCCATTTCTATAAATTCAATTAAACATTATTAATGTATGATATTTTCAACATATGTAGAAAGAAAATTTTGAAAAATGTATTGATAACATTTTTATACTATTTTGTTTAAATTTAAAGAAGTTTAACATAGCTAAACATTAAACATTTTTATTTTTATTACTTTTTATTTACAAAAATATAAATACGAAACCCACGCAAATGCTTGTCACCACATATCGTGTCATGTTTGGCCAATGCATGACAAGGCCGAGGTATAGTTAGTAATTTTATTTATCTGTGAAATCAGATATACTTATCAGCGTCTAGACTCTAGACAATCACCAAAAATGTGTAATGTAATCATTGATATACCTAAATAGAATTACTATTTATATTAAAAATGGAATTAAAAAATAAAATAGAAAAATATTTAAATTTGGAATCTGTCACTCCTGTCAATAACGACATGTATATTTAAAATATTGTTAGTTTTATGTTATCTATGACAAAATTAAGATTTTATTGTATTAATTATTATTATTACCAGAGTGTCAATTCGACCTTGATGTGTCCAGTGAAGTGGAAGAATCAATAAAATTTTACAGTTAACTATATAATTGAATAACTGTTTCGGCCAATTTCATTGTATAATATTGTGCAACTAGTATTTTTTATTAAATTCCGATTAATTTAGGAAAAGACAATATAATTTAATCAAGTATATTTTAAATAGGTAGTTCTTTTGTACTATCTAGGTATTCATTACTAAATATTTATTAATTGTACTACTTGTAAGGAATTGCTACAAGTGATATGAATGATACATATAATATTAACAATAGACTGTTTTTGTGTATGTTTATTGCTGTGATGATAGCTTTAAGTTGGCTTATACAGTTTTACTGAGATTGTTTCTCATTACCAGGTCAACACAAAACCTAGCTTAGGCTATAATTATTAAAAACTATAACTATATAAATTTGGACCAATACACTTTTTTATTTTATTATTTTTTTTTTGTATAAAATCAGGATTACATTTACAAATAAATATTTACTGATCCCAATACAAGACAATAAACATTGCACAATATTTAAATACTTTACACATCACATTATGTAACGGAATAAATTTGCATAGTCGTTGTTCCGTTAATTAATGATTAATGTTTTATTAATTAATGCTATGTTATATATCTTTTCTAATTATTATTCTAAAGGAAGTTTGTTTAATGAGGTGCAGATGTGAAACTAAATGTATCTTATTATTATAAATAACTAATTAGCTATAAAGATATAGTTTTATTGTAACTAAACCAAAATAAGTTTATCCATACTAAAAACATACTACTTGTTTAAGTGTACAATACTACAAATCCGGGTAATATCTAATAACCTCATAGAGAATGGCCTCATCATAGGCATGAGGTGTTCTGGTTGAGTTAGATCCAGGCTGCTGGCCTCATCTCCACGGCAATAGCACTTATGCTCCATTGACATGTTCACTTTTATAATTTTAACTTTTTATCTATTTAATACAATAGTTTATACATAATTAATTCTTCAGATAATCAAATGTCTGAACAATAAAATATATGGTTGCTTACTGCAGTGAGTCATAATGGAAAAATTTACATTTAATATTTCAATGTTATAATAGGAAAGGATTTTTTTTTGGGGGAAACAAAAGATTAAAAAAAAATATGCAAAACATAAATCTTGCAGTTTTGTCTAAATATTTTTTTCTCTTTAACATAACTGAGTGGGTAGATAAAAATTTATGATTTTAGAGGTAATGTTAGGTATGTAACTAAAAATAACTATAGCAATATATAAGTACTCCTCATGCTAAAAAGATATTTTGAATTGGTCATTTAGTAAAAATAAATAGGTGCTCGGTGTTGATTGATTACATGAATTTGAATCAAGTTTTTAAGATATATATAAGCCCCTATTTTAACTCATTAGATACCTATAACTAGCCCCATCACCACTATAGATATTATTTCATGCGTTTACCCTTTACTGACCTGTCTACTAATATTTTTTTTGCGTCATTTCCATTTATCTCATTTCCCGACTCACTTCGCTCTCGTTTTCTATTAGCCTCTTGCATCATCTTAACCTTTAACTCGTAATATTATTCTAAGTTAACAATAATATTATATCTAAGCTCCGCAATCGCAATGACAAGCTAGAGTTTTTTTTATAGGAGTTCGAGGGCATGCAATAAATAATATCTCGAAGAAACGTGGTATGATGTTTAACGGTAATAATCTAACCTGGCCTTAAGTTATAAATTAGTACCAAGTGATGTGGTTTTATTGTTAAGATTTTCTAGATGAATCTGATTGTTCTTAAGAAAGATAATTAAAAATTATTGTTCAATTTAATTTAGGAAAAACTGAATTAGGTAAAAAAACCATAAAATAAAATGAAGAGTAGTAAAAAATAAGGTATTACTTACAATAAAAAATTTACTTCTTAAAATGTACACAAGCCTGAAAACCGTTTACACCGGCGTGAAAATGACAAATGAAATGAAAATGAAACGGCTCTCTAGCATGGAGTTTCAAGTTGAAAAAAGTAAGCGGAACATCACAGATAAATAAGAGGTAACTAACAAATAAAATGTATAGACATATTAGTTTATTGTACAAGAACATTTATATAATTTTAAAAAAATGCTATACATATACTTTAATAATGTAATTAAAATATGTAATCATATATTTTTTTATATTTTTTTATACTAAATATTTCTATTTTTAACACTAACAATACTTTGTTTCTTTAGCATTTATGATGACATCCTTGTTTTTATACAAGACAACAGATGGCGTAAAACTAAACGTATCTATTTCAAAATATTTTACTAAAACAAATTACAAAAAACACATTCACAAGTCTACAGAGTACTTTAAACACATTACACAAATTACATGTTTTAGCTTCCTGTTAGTCCTAGATATAAATATTATGCTCAATATTGATGTTTCAAGTTTCAACCCTTGTGTCTTGACGTAAAGTCATAAATTATTTTATGATAATATTCTATCACTTTACTAGTTACTTTAGTCTAGTAAGGTAATTTAGTCTCTATTTATTATTTAGTAGACTAAAATTATATGTTATATTTTAAGGACCAATCAAAATATCAGGAAATTGACAAAGCTTGACTAATAGTGTAGTTGATAATATGCATAATGGGTATGAGGACCGCATACTCTTAATGGTTTTGAACTCAGAAAAGCTTGCAGATTATGATTCTGGATGTTGCCAGGAGCTATATTGGTCCAATTTGGATACTCATATAAATTGTATGCGGCCGAATTATTCGGTTTTGGTGCCGAATATTAAGGAATTTCGAGTTTTTTGGCTAAATGACACGGACCACGGTAAAGACAAAACTAAGATTTATGCATATTATAAGTCAAAGTAATCCTACAAATAATGTGTTGAATAAAGCTTAATAACATAAATCAATTAAGCTTCAAATCAACATTTATTTCGAGAAAAATCAAGTCAATATATTTATTTTATTATTCCTAACCTACAATTAGTATTTAGTATAATCAACATTTAGTTTGAACCTCAAATCAGCATTCATTTTTTAACTACAAGACAACACCTGTTTATGAAAAAGAAACAATGAAATGTTAAACCGAATAATTCAATCAAGCACAAACATATTAAAATATATTGATCAAAGTACAATCCTTTCTATTTGCCTTATAATGCTATGAAAGAATAGTTTCTTTCATAGTGGAAACTGTTGCCGAAACTGTTGGTTTACCCCTGTAAATGCTCTTCGAATTGTAAAACCAAGACTTGTAGAAAATTTAGCTTATTAGACTAATTTAAAATTTCTATTTTACAAATGTAATAATATTAATTACCAAAATAAAAAAATGTTTTTTAGAAAATTTTGCTTTTTAATAATTATTTACAAGAAGTATTTTGTTATTATTTTTATTTTGTTTGGTTTAGATTGTATGGTTTATTTTTTTTTATTTATTTATTTATATATTCTAAGTTCTAATCAATTGTTCCGTGTATTCATATGAATATCCAAGGGAGTGGGGTAAAAAAAAATGGGACCAATATAGCTCCTGGCAACATAATCTGCAACTCCTCCTCCTACTCCTCATACTCAACTACCTACAGCGCTCTATCTAATTATTTTTGTGTTCATACCTATACTTCATATAATACATTTTAATATTATTATTATAAGACATAAATAACTATTATTTACACTGTGACCTGAAAATGCACTCTTCAGTGGTTGCTACAGCCCAGCCCAATAAATCTAGGTCATCTGAGTGGAGGACATGGTAGAGTCGAAAGGTGGAGTTACCTAAAGGTACACTTAAGTAACTGATACTGGATCTTATATAGGTATGAATTAAGCTGTGTGCGCAGAATTCAAATTTGTTTGTTTAATCTTATTAATTTTTTTTTTCCGATTTTTATCAACTGACCTGAGTGACTGACACGTGATACCTATAGTGATAACTGAAAACGACGACTTCACTGCTCACATTGACTGACGTGCTATTTGAATTTAAAAAAAAAAACAAATAAATAAATTAAAAAGAAAAAAAATAAAGCGTATTAAAATACAATTAAATAAAGATTCAGTTTTAACGATGCTTAAAAAAAACCCTAAATATTATTACCCTACGTATTTATGGTTTTTTACACGTTATTATTATTATTTAATATAAATATTAAATAATTATTACCTATTAATTGCGACTAGGAAATGGATCATTGAACATTGGATTAACTATCCTTATATTTATAATAACTATGGCAGGGGTGGCCAACTTAATCAGAACTAATATCGACTTATTACCGACGAATCG
Source organism: Napeogenes sylphis (assembly GCA_959347405.1). NCBI lineage: Eukaryota > Metazoa > Arthropoda > Insecta > Lepidoptera > Nymphalidae > Napeogenes > Napeogenes sylphis. Next base: position 28,286,775 of record OY365776.1, read on the forward strand.
CTGTTAGATCTACTTTATTTATTTTTAAGAATTACGTACTTCCTGATATTCTAAGGGACCTTTAGGGCAGGTAAATCTTAAATTTGACTTTAAAATTTTAAATAGTTTTTGCCTCGCCGGAATCGACTCGACTAGAAGCCGCGATCGACTGGTTGGACACCCCGGCTCTATATAGGATGAACTAGAGTAAACTGGCATGGATTGCTAATCCATGCCAGTTTACTCATAAAGGTAAGAGAGGGCGCTGTTACTAATACGATGTTAATAACGATGATAATCTGTTAGGCTTTATTTTCTATGGCCTATAGTTTATATAGCTGTTACCTTACCTTTTAAAATTCTATAAAACTTATTATAAACCGCACTGACGCAATATCGGCGTCGAATTATTACAAAATATTAAGTAAAAAAAAAAAAACCCGAAACAAAAACCCATCTAAAAAAAATAAAAAAATATTATTATGTACTTATTGAAGTCTTTGCACGTCGAAGAACGTTTCATCGAACTTAATGAACCTACGGACATAGAACCTTTCACTCGCACCAATAAAACCTCACTATCTTGGAGACGACTGTCTCTATTTCGACCAAACATAGCTAAGAACCACCTCGAGGAACCAGGCTTTCGATTAATAAAAATCGCAACCCTCTCTTTGAGTCGGGGGTTAAAAAGAAAACGTGTGTTAATAAATAGAGGGTAAGCATCCTTTAATAAAATTTCCAATGTATATTAAGTAATAACTTAAGTAAGACTTAACCTAAGCATCTATATATATTTTTTATGTTAAGTTGTAAATATTGCAAATACATCAGTTCGTTATTTATTTTTTGTAGCTTTTAAGTATTTCTCATGGGTTAGTCAATTAACTAACACCTTATTTAATAGAGTGACAACATGGAAGATTGATCTGTTTGCTCCCACAAGTAATGCGTCTTTACGACGGACCAATTAATTAACTAGATTGCTTTAATTTTTTTTATATATTTCCTGTTGAAAAAATGTTTCGACTGCTAACAATAAAAATATGTATATATAATGTTTGAAAACATAGCCAACTAAAAATTCAAGAACAATAAAAAGCATTGGAATGTAAAGTTTAAAATATTTTTTAAAATAAAAATCAAGCAAAAAGCAGTTAACGTAGCAAACAATTGAGCGAATCGTTCCACGACAATCGCTCGGCACTAACTGGCCATTTGCCATTTACAGATTTTATTTTCAGAGCTGAACAATAATTAATTCCATTTGTTTTTTTCAATTCATTTTACATTTTTTTACTTACCCACGTCCACAGATAGCAACAGCCTATAGTTAATGAATTAAAAAATAGGCACAATGACTATAACCGAGTGTGAGTGACAAACGCTAACTGCTAACGAAACGATATATACTTCGTTATTGTTATCATAACGCTCACTAGTACCCTAACGAAAGCGCGAAAAAAAAATGCGTTTTGTTGTAAATTTCAGTCAATTAAAACTGTGAAAGTTTTTATAGGACTAATCTGATCATCACTATGCCTATAACGCATACTTTAGATATGTTGTAGAAGTACACATAATATAGAAGTTTTTATTAAACGCCGGCAAAGACGTGATTATTGTCGATCTGTGTAGAATTACTAAATTAAATTAATTTAACTTTCACTAAATTATTCAACTTTATATTTACTCCAAAAACATTGGTTGTTAATGATAAATTAGTGTTTAGTGATTGGGCATCTGCTGAGTTACACAAAAATAGAGAAAAATTATATAATATGTATGCGGAATTGATGTTTAATACGATAGTATGAGTTTAGGGATGAGGTAAAATTATTTTCCAAATCTTTTAAAAAACAATGTAAAATAGCAAAAAATCAACATATTCAAAATAAAATAAGAAATAGCAATAATAAAATAAAAACAACTTGGAAAATAATTAATGAGGAAACTGGATGAGCTAAATCCCAGAGGATCGACTTTAAATTAAATATAGATAATAAATATGTTACGTCTGACCTCGAGGTTGCTACTGCTTTTGAAACCTTTTTTACTAATTTTCCAGTGACTACAACGTTATCTTTAAATTCTTCTACCGCTGCAGCTATGGGTTTACTTAGAGAGAATGTAGATCAATGTGTTAGCACTTTTAAGTTTGAAAAAGTTAATGCTCAAGAAGTAATCAAAGTATTTAGATCAATTAGCGTTAAAAAGACTAGTGATCTTTGGGGGTTTTCTGTTGACATACTTAAGTCCATAATTGACATTGTAGCGCCAGACTTAGCATTAATATTTAATAATTGTTTAGAATTTGGTATATTTCCTGATCTAATGAAACAAAGTAAAATAACTCCATTATTCAAATCCGGCTGTTCATTAGATCCTAGTAACTATAGACCTATTTCAGTCTTACCCACTTTTAGTAAGATTTTTGAGAAAATAATTCTTAATCAACTTGTGGCATATTTTAGTAAAAACAATCTCTTACACAAAAACCAGTTTGGTTTCACTGCCGGTCGCTCTACAACAGATGCTGGTGTAGAGCTATTACTAAACATATTTGAAGCCTGGGAAGGATCACAGGATGCACTTGGCATTTTCTGTGATCTATCTAAGGCGTTTGACTGCGTTCAACATGAAATCCTTATAAAAAAGTTAGAACATTATGGAGTTAAAAATAAGTCCCTAGATTTAATTAGTTCATATCTTAATGATAGAATCCAAAAAGTTGATGTAAATGGAAAACGTTCCCCTGGTTCTTTGGTAAAAATAGGTGTGCCACAGGGCTCTATCTTAGGGCCTTTCTTGTTCCTCATTTACATAAATGACTTACCTCACCTAGTGAGGGAAAAACATGGGATAGTATTGTTTGCTGATGATACTTCTCTTACTTTTAAAGTTAATAGACGGCAATCTGTTATTGACGATGTAAACAATGCTCTCTCAGATGTTGTACAATGGTTTAACGCCAATAATTTGTTGCTCAATAAAAAAAAGACGAAATGTGTCAAATTTAGTTTACCAAATGTTAAAAATGTTAGAACCAATGTACAATTAAATAATGAGGATTTGGACTTGGTCAAATCTACTACTTTCTTGGGCATTACTCTAGATCAGAGGTTCCTAAACTTATTTCGTCCAACGCCCACTTTGAAAGTTAGTTATTTTGTAACGCCCCCCAATTTTTTTCATCTTAAAAACTTAAATAATAGATTAGATTCGTTTCCTTTCTGGTAAGATAAGTTATCTTACCAGAAAAAGCAATAATAATGCAACCTTACAATATTAAAAGTATTTTTGATTAAAAAATTACATTTAATATTGAGCAATAGTAATACAACTTTTCATAATAAAAAACATCTTTTATAAAAAATAACAACAGTGAAGATTGATCAATAGTAATACCACTTTTCACAATTAAAAGTTTTCTTCTTCATCTTCCTGGTTTTCATCCTGACGTATATCAAGGTTTACCTTCCTGATCAACCTACTCCACTTTGTACGATCTTCGACATCCATCCAGCACTTCCTTGTACGTCCGGGAGATCTCACTCCAGGAACATATATATCAAGGCTTTTCCATCCGACATATTTCATAGCCGGGCGCGTAACGTGGCCATATCATCTCAGGCGTCGATCTTGGACTACTTCGAATTTACGTATGTAGTCAGACCGCGTAACGCCGCACATTCAATTCAGCATCATTTCCTCCCTTGTCATTCGGTGAGTCATTTCCGTGACTTGAATTGCCTGTGTATGCCGAGATGGTACTGGCAAACATTCGCTGCCGAATATAAGAACCGGTCGGATGACGCTCCTTTTTATCAGCCCCTTGATTTTAGGCGATATTCTGCGATTACAGACTACACCAGTCCAGGCAGCGCTTATCCGGCTTTGGGAATCGTAATCGATGCCTCCAAGCTCGTGCATAACAGATCCAGGTTACCTGAACTTTTCCAACTTAACGGCTGGCTCAGGACCTGTATGGATAGTAGTTGAGTCTGGGCTCCTTCAAGCTATGTACTCGGTCTTCGATAAATTTAGTTTATTAAGTTTAAGACCACCGTTCTCAAGGGTATCCTTCCATAGGTTTAACTTACGGTCCAGCTCCGTTCGGTCTGTTCTTGCCGCAACCCTTTATCTGCTATACATTAACGATCAGTTGAAGCCCGGTATCTATGGGTATGGGTATCAGATGAGAGCACAGTTGTAGAAAGATATCTGCCAAGTTCTCGAACTAGTAGAGTCTGAAAGAGAAGCCATGGTGCAACGTTTGAATGACAAACTACAGGCAGTTTCCGCATTGGGCAATGCTAATCTTGTCAATTTCAATGCTACCAAAACGCAGACGTGTCTGTTCACCGCTATAAGGAGCCCTTTCACCTTGGATCCTATTTTTCAGAATGTATCCTTGGAATATAGTGACAGGCTTCAGTTGTTAGGCTTGGAGAACTTCAACTTTGGTCGGTTCATTGAGTCCAGAGCAAAAGCAGCAGCTGGAAAGCTTGCCGGTCTTGCAAAGGTCCGACAGTACTTTACACCGGGACAGCTACTTGTACTATACAAAGCACAAATTCGGTCGTGTTTTTTTTTTTTTTATGTAAGAGGAGGTCAAACGAGCTGGCGGGTCACAGATGACTTGTGATCACCGCCGGCCATGAACTCTTGCAACATCCGAGGATTTACAAGAGTATTGCCGGCCATGTAGGTAGGAGTAGACGCCTTTTTTGAAGGTATCCATGTCGTACCGATCTGGAAATATCACCGAAGGGAGGGAGTTCGTTCCACAAGCGAGTGGAACGTGGAAAAAATGTCCTTGAAAACCGCACATTATATTTGGCAGCAAATGTTTGGCAGTACCATCTCGGCACACACAGGCAATTCAAGTAACGGAAATGACTGACCGAATGACAAGGGAGGAAATGATGCTGAAACTTGTCGTGTGTGTTGAGTACTGTGGTCACATATATACTGGTGCCGTAAAGTCTCATCTTGCGGTTCTGAACTCAATTACGAAGCGAGCAAAGACCATGAATAAGTTAAAGCCAACCTCCTGAGCCTTAAATACTGGCTTAGAATGGCTGTCCTCTTAGTATTCTATAGGATACATTTTGGTGAGTGTGCGCAGGAATTACACGACTTAATTTCCCCATCCCCCTTCTTTCCTTCATCACCGGACGTTTCGACGCACGGTGGGTATCCATCCCTAATATGTGGACATTCATTCTGCCCGAACGAAGTACTTTACTTCGTCTTTTTTAAATCGTACAGCGAAGGAATGGAACAACTTGCCAGCGTCGGTATTTTCCTCCGAATATAATGTAGGTCTCTACTAGAGTAGAGTGAATAGGTTGCTAAGTTAATGCGCCTTACCACCTATGACTACATTTCCACTTTTCATTAGGTGGAATGTACTCAAGCAATAACTAAGTTTGTATAAAAAATAGGTCATTAGATGATTCTCATCAATGAGTGCTATTTCATCGGCATACATCATCAACCATGGAGACTTGTCTTGGATGTGAGCCGAGAGTGAATAAGAACGGACCAAGGGCTGAGTCCTGGTGAACCACTACTGTTATCTGGAAGGGTTTGGTGTCGCCAATGGAGGTCCTAACCATAAGAGTCGTGGTACATGTTTCTGATAGTCTCAATATAAGGATGGATGGATTTATTTAAATCACAATGTCCACCAGATACACTGACGAGGCACACAGCCAAAAGCCTACTGTAAATTTAAAAAGGTTACGCGCAGAACTCTTTTTTTTCTGTATACTTCCATCAGAGTTCTGAAGACAAAAATAGCGTCTATAGTACTCGATCTTGGCTGAAATCCACATTGAGACTCAGAGACAGTGCACTTTTGGCGGAGACTGAGGTCGCTCATGTGCACGAAGATCTTCATCGCTCATGACTCATAAGCCCTTATAATTACCAAAGTCTTGAACACTGCCTTTTCCCTTGTAAATAGGTTTAATAAAACTATGTCGCTACTGTTTAGGCATGTTTCCAGTGTTCAAAATGTAGTTAAAAAGGTCAGTAAGCATTTCGTTTCGGTGTTATCGTTTAGCTGTGTTGGTGTGCTCGTACCAACAGAGCTAAACGATATTCAAGCTTCTATCCGAAGATCGTCAGGTCCTACCATTTTTCCGTTCTTCATATGTCGAAGGCAATCACGAGTTACGTCAAAGGTTATTAGGGTAAGTCCTAGTTTAGATGGTACGTCGGGAGGAAGCCCGCACGGATGCTGACTGACTGCTGTGTAACGACAAAGAGGCGTGCCCAAACTTTCTGACGCAAAGACATTTTGCGATATCTCGCGTCACTTCATCTCGAGCTCCTGCCATTTTAATTATATATTATATGGTTAATTTAATATATTGTCAAGTTTATTTATACAATAAACTAGAATATTAATGGTTTATAAATAATTATAAACTTGTATAACTATTGAAAACGTATTCTTTGTATTAAATATAGATGAAAAATCAATCGATACGGGCAAAGATACGAATTTGCGACTTGTGGGAAACTGTATCAAGAAGGGATGTGTTTCAGTAACCATGTATTTTTCATTTTACATTTATTTAAAATTTAAAAACATTAACAAATGGATGTTGTGTAGTAGAAGGATATTATTTTTAGTGAATTTTCAAATATGAATAAGATAAAATTACAAATCATTTATCGCCCCCCTACATGCCACCAGCGCCCCCCAAATCCTTCTCGGTCTCTTACCGCCCCCCTCTAGGGTTCCAGCGCCCACAAGGGGGCGTTATCGCCCACTTTGGGAAAGACTGCTCTAGATGAAAAATTGCAATGGGGTCCTCATATATTTGATTTGTCAAGTTCTGCTGCATACGCGGTTAAAAAAATACGTCTATTAACAAATATGGAAACTGCTCGATTAGTTTACTTTAGTTACTTTCATAGCTTAATGTCATACGGTATACTCTTATGGGGCAATGCGGCTGACATTGATACCATATTTACATTGCAGAAGAGAGCTGTTCGCGCAATATATAATATGAGACCAAGAGACTCTTTAACAAACAAATTTAAAGAATTTAAAATTATGACTGTTTATAATCAATATATTTATGAAAACTTAATTTACGTTCATAAAAATATTTCAAAGTTCAAGAAAAATTGTGATTTACATAAAATTAATACAAGAAATAAAAATAAACTCGCTATGCCCGGCACTAGGCTCCATAAAATAGGTAAATCCTTTAAGGGTAATTGTATACGTTTTTATAATAAGCTCCCAAATGAAGCCTTAAGCCTCTCATTAAATAAATTTAAATTATATGTTAAAAATAATTTAATAAAAAAATCCTACTATAGTGTAAAGGATTACATCGACGACGGTATGGCCTGGGAATGAATCTGTATTGTATTGCGAATAGCTAGTAATCTCCGCAATTTGTTTTTTGCTGTAAATTAATTTTGCTTTATCGACCTTCTGCATCACACCGATTCCTTAGAAGTCACTACTTGCGGTAGCATCGGGAGTCGGGTTGCCTCCCTCCCTCAAATATGTGCGAAGGGGGTGATGGCTGGCTCTTGTGTTATGCTCGTGAACGGGTGCTGCTTGCGGTGACTGGTTGTGTGGCAGGCCGAAGATTTATATATATTTATTTTTTCTGTTATTATTATTTAATTTTCGTTGCCTGAAATCATTAGGCTTCTATTCCGATTGATTGCGACGGTTCTAGTTGTTCCAAAATTGCATTTAAGTTTGACGTTTGTGAAACAGTGATCACAATAACAAAAAATATATCCGGCTGAGTTTGTTGTGTGGTTTTTCTCAGACCAGGACGCGTTTGGAACCCTCATAGCTTTAACATTAAGATGGAAAGTGCTTTTTCAGAAGGGCTTATTACGATAAATCTAGTATCGTAATAGGCCCTCCTGACATTCCCATGTTGACGTACACAAGTGATCACTGATTATGATTCTAAGTGGAAAAGATATAAATAAATAAATAAATAAATAAATGAATATTTAAATGTCGGACCATGTCTTTATACAACGATTTAGACTAGACAATAAGACTTTTGCAGCCCTTTTACAAGAGTTACGAATGGAAACAAATATTAGAGGTTCAAAGGAGATCACATTAGAAGTACAAGTAAGTAATACAAATGACTTTGAATGCTTAAAAAACTTTCATATATCAGATTAAATTTTAATGTCCAATTTTTTTAGGTCTTGATTGCTCTTAGTTTCATAGCCAGGGATTCTTTCCAAAAGCTAATAAGAATTTGTAGCCATCTTCCTCAGCGCACAAGTCGCTGCATCAATCAAGTGGTTGATGCGTTGAACCACCTTTTATGTTTATGATAAGAATGTAATGGATTTTCTTTTCTAGGAGAAAGGATGAATAAAACAAGAGAGGAAGAAGGAGGATGTATAAAACAAGGGTTTGTATCATATTTAATATACTATTATTCTTACTAAGAATGATTACCTTTCTTTATACACAACAGTACTAAAATACTGTTGATTCTAGAGAAGATTTGACCTACCTGGAGTTATTGTATGCATTGTTGTTATTGAAGAAAATTGTGTCTTCTGTTAAAACTTTTTTGAGAAAGCTGAATCTTGGGCAGCTTTATCCCCAGAAGAAGGTGTTGTATCACAGCTTTTTAAGATCACTATCTTCTACTAACATTCATCTACCCCTACCACCTGGATACATGGTGTTCCCCAACAGTGGGGCGGTTTTTAAGGAACTCTGTACCACGAACCACCAAGATGTGCAATGAGCTTTCCAGATCGATTTGACATGATTGCCTCTGTATCCTCTGACATTGCAAGAAACTGGTCGGCTATCACATACCATCAGGTGACCCGCAGTCATTGCCCTCCTGTTGATATAGAAATAACTAAACCTACTAAACAGAAACAAAAATCAAAAATGTAAATGGTTGAATTCCTGTTGTCATAAAAAAATTTTAAACTAAAATTGGATAGCCAACAGAATCAAAAATCAAAAACCTAATCATAAAAGCATTAGGTAAATATCCAAGGCATGATAAATTTTATAATAATTAAAATTCATCACCAAAATATCATTTTCCCCCGTTAATGAAACTGGATAACGAAACGTGATATTAATAACAGCCAAAGTATATCAATGTTTATTAATTTACCGTAACACGTTGAAGGCGTTTGAGTGGAAAATTAAAAAGGGGCGACGCGTTTGCTCGCGATCATTTAATTTGGCGCGCTTTGGTAGGCGATTTCCTTATTTTCTCATCTGGTTCGCGATTCGATTGATGTCACTACGATGACGCTCCCTTCATTAAGTTTCTGATTACACTGATGAGATTACTTTTAATAAATGTACTTATAAACTTGAAATTAATGCAAAGAAAACAAATGGTGTTTAACTTTATTGAACACTTAAGTTTAAGCAAAATATCATAATTTACTTACGTGATTTGATGACAATATATTTACGTTCTGTAGCTGTGTAGATCTGCGGGTGTGTTATAACTGTGTACAGTGATAACACACCCGCAGTCACAGTTATAACTTATAACAGTTAATCTGTTTTTTTTATTTTTGTAAGAATACAGAATTGCATCTTAGTTATCAATATATTTAAGTAATTATAGTAACAATTATAACGTCTAATTTAAATGCTAATAATTAACCCGTTATTCTTTTATACACGATTTAATTGTTAACTGTTAACTATTTCATAATTGATGTCAGCAGTATAAAAATAATTCAAAGGATTTCACTTACGTTATTGTAAATAATATTTAGCTAAGCATTATAGCTACAGAGAACTACCCATACACTTAAGAGTTGAGAAAAGAAATAGGGTTCAAAAGCAGTGCATGTAGTCGCGGGCCGCCATGATGGATTACTGAGACGTGGACTGAATGTTACTCGCACTTTTTGTTGCGAATATGTTTATTTTTGGTTAACCTTTTGCTTCATATGTTCTTAAAACATTTATTATTATTTTGCAGCTTATTTTCAGCATTCTATCGCCTCAACTTAACGGTTTTAAATTAAGTTGTTAAACGGTCTTAAATTAAATGTGTTGTTGTTTCACTATCTAATTCAATGTATAAGTTTAATTTAAAAAAACACAGAATATTTCATCAATAAACAATAAAACTTAACTTGTTTGAATTTAGGAACAAAAATCACATACTTATCATAAAAGTCGGGAACACGAAGTGATTACCAACTTTAGTATAAGATATAAGTAAAATATACCAAATATAAAGTACTTAAATGAAACATATAGAATAAACGAAAATAAGTATACATTTTACAAACGAAGGCAAGATTTGTCTTCATGAAACAAGTCTCCGTGAAACAGAAGCACTTAGGTGAAGTGACAACGTCCAACGAGAATGCTCTCCGCTTTAGACTCTTAGCTCTAATTTATCTCATTATTGCAGCAAGAGCCCGGAGTAAAAATCCGCATAGTAGAGAGATGTGTTCTATAAATATTTAGTTGATTTGAAGAAAACTATAACAATTCTTCAAATCGTCAATATATCGTTCAATATGATATGTAAATTTGGAACCTAAAGTTTTCTTCCTTAGGTACTTAATTAACCCGACTCCTCAATTTGATAAACATTACACCATTCTACCTGCTTAATATGAAAATGGTTTCCACAAACGAGCGCTCGTTAGAGAATGGATTTCGGAATTGCCGTTCGGTGAATACAAATTTTCGTCTATACCCTTAATTTCTAGTTAAGAATCTTACAATTTTATTATTATTACTATATATCATTAATTCGACACATACCTGCAACATACAATAGAACTGTTTTTATTGTTTTTCATTTTTTTTTAATGTTTTATTTGAAACTAGTACCTTTCTAAGTATTACAGAAATTTGAATTGTATATTATGCCGTGCAAGAGACTGGAACTTATAGAATTCAAGATATTTTTATACAAGTACAACAGCTAAAAACTTCTCTGATCACTAGGCCCATAACTTTTCTTAACAAAATCCATCATGGTTTTACCACACTTGCGTACTCAAATCAATACGTTGCATTATGATACAGTCCTTTGATCATATGCAAACAACTACTATGAACCAGTCCTTCGGTCATGTAAAATATCCTTCAGTCCTTCGGCAACCTTTCCCATCTAAATATGTATTGTGTACCAACACAGAACAGACCCATCGCCTACACGTGTTACACCACACGTGAGGTGCGGTCAACAAATATGAGTAGGCAAGCTGTTATCTGTAGTGATTTCACTATCACTTTCTTTGACTAAATCATTTAGTTCCTGAGGGACCTGGTGATCAGGATATAAAATAGAATTTGAAATCGTGAATTATTAATCGCAACATCTGATGAGAACTATAACGTACATTATGACCGATGCCAATTAAAATTACTGAATTATTTAGACGTTGCCCACTAACCTTGTTTGCAACATATTCTTGAATCAGACAGCACTCGGCATCAGAATGAAAACAAAATGAAATTGATTCACCAGAGTTCAATAGTACCACGTTGGGGTTGCTTACGTGACACACTTCAACCTTTCTTGCTCTTTGAATGTATTCCGCTTGCACTGTATCGAAACTACTTAAACCCTTGAACCTTTGCAGTTGTTTTGCGGTTTTGCAACTTAAATCAAAATGTTCAGTAGTAGAAGCAGAAGACTTCTTCACGAGGCTTCCGTAGAACTTAACGATGCAGATGTAATATTAGACATCTTTATGTCGCTCTTGAACGGAATTCAGAAGCTCGATGTCTTAATTAGCCATAGTTATGACATTTTAGTGTGTTAACAAAATTTCACTTTAACTTCTTTGACTCCAGACCTGCTTCAAGTTGGCAATGGAGCTTCCTCTTCATACATGAGAAACCTTGCAGTGAAAGTCAAGTCTCTCACAGATTCCAAGGTTCCATGGTACTGAACTCGAACTACGTTACGTTTTAATAACATATAGTGAAAGTAGAGTCAAAACGCGCTTGTCCATATTTTAACCAGCCTGACTTAAATCTTTCAACTTTGCTTTTATTTAAATGATTCTAACATCATAATCAGAATTCTGTATCAAAATATATGACCACTTGACTAAATTATTAAGCAACCAAGCATCACTCTTGATCAATATTTTCAACCAAAAATACATACATACATCATACATCATACAATATAAAGCATGAGTCTTATTAGTAACATATGATTATTCACTAAGAATAGCCGTTACAACAAACCTCTTGTTTTTTTCATGGCATTGCTTTCAATGTCCCGTGGACATTGAACTAACTAACTAACAATTGAACAAAGATTCACAACTATCGCGCGACTCAATCGCTTTTACTACAACCCCTACTTCAAGTGGTACTTAGCCCTCTGACCTATATACCAAATACAAAGGTTTTTTAACTTTTATTATCAAAAGCTTTAAAGGAGAATCTTTTGCAACCTTTTTCATCGTACAATATATCGTGAGTTGAAATTTATCTATTTCATCTTGCCCCGATCTAATACTTTTAGTTCTGTCACGGAAAACATTGATTTTAATACACTCACAACGAGTGAGGGTTGATCGCCAATCTTAATACCAGTCATCGCAATGACATTACTAAAGTGTTTATCACTATATTTGGTCACCTGATTGTCTTCAATTAGAGAGACCAGAATCGTAAATAAATTGAAAATAATCACCTTTATTCTGTAACTTGCCCGATGGTGGATAAACTGCGCAGACAACAAAGCATTGCTCGCCACACGCTATACCAGCACCGCTGCCATAGCTGCCATTAACGTCGTCACCGCCGTTACCGCCACCACTGGAAGGCTCTGTTTGCCCCAATAGATAGTTGACCAAAGGCTTCAAAGTATGCTGCTGCTTTGCTTGAATATAGTTAATAAATCCAAATCCAGAAATACAGATGTCTACGCTCATCACATAGGTGCTCATCACATGTTAGGTGTCTGCGCTAACCACTCGACCACACGGGGCGGTGATATATTTATATTTTTTTGCTGGATTTAATAAAATAATAAGGACGCAAAAACTTTACATTTAATATTTTTAACAAAACTACCTTTGGTCTGCGGTTCATTTCACAGAACAATAGTTTTTAATTTCATAACCGTTTGTTTGATTGTATGTTCGCGTATCACTGGAAACTGCCGGACGATTTTTATGAAATTCGATATTAATAAGTATACGCTATAGCGTTTACCTTTTATGTTAGGTGTAATAGAAAAATATCTCGGAGTTAAAAAATAAATTACATGTTGCTCCGAAAAATTCTCTGTTTTTAACGAAAACACCAAAACTGACGGTCGGTTGACTGATTGGATTACAAGTAAAATGTAATTACGACGAAATTACTGAATGGATATTATTAAAATTTGTCGTGCGAACACTTATCATGAAAGTTAATTTTATAGTGTATTATTATTATTTATTGTTATTATAATATTATTATTTTTATCACGTTATAACTCACAATAAAAAAAATCTGGACACAATTTGAACAAATATAGGTATATAATGTTATATATGTATTAAAAATTTATATAAATTACATTTTGATGATAGATGTAATATAAGGTTTATATAATATAAGTTATATAAACCTGTATTATATATTATTATCTGCATAACTGTGTTTAAACAAACAAGTAAATTTATATTAATGATACTTTCTATATGAAGTTTTATTGCAAAACACGTGTAGTTTATGTAATTTACTTGTATTTTTGAACTTTTTCCGGTAGGACAGACTGTTGGATTTTTTTTTTTACTATTTACAGTATTTATTAATAAAGCACGAATAATTTGATATATTTATGTTGTTATAGGTTATACTACTATATTATTATTATTAAATAACAACCTAGCAACTTTATTATTAAACATGTGTATTTAAGGTCAATATTTTCCTAATAAGTCAGAACAATGATGTTTCAAGTTCGATGACTTCTATTCTTTATGAGGTTTCATTTATTTATTATTATCATAAGTATACATTTAAAAATACTGTATAATAATCACCAAGAAATATGTTAAATTTGTATCCCGGTAGGCAATACAAATAACCAGATACCTAAGTTGAGCATGGATTTAACAGTAATAACAATGTGCTGACACAGGGCAGGTAAGGAACGATAAAGCAAAAACCCTTTAAACTATATAAAAAGGAAAAATAAACTAAGATAAAATAATAATAGTACCTATTGTTAACTAAGCCATTAGTATAAAGCCACAACTATTACAGAAGCCGTACAATAATAGTATGAAAAGTGTACACTTTATTAGTAATGATACATAATATATTCCAGCATTTCATATATACATATACTTGATTAAACAGACAGACTTCTAGAAGTTTAAAAATGTACACAGTTCATTATGGTCACATTAAACGCTGAGTCGTTGTAAGCAGCAATATTTCGGTACACAGATATATAGAATAGTAATTGCGTGTATATACAGCTTTATAGAAAAATCTCGTGTAGTTTTTATTTTTATAACCTCTTATGAACAGGATCGGTCCCTAATTTATGGGAGATCCCTAACATAAAAAATCCTGCAAGGGCTGCTGATGAAGCAGATTCCTTCTTTGTGCATGACTTAAGGTAAAAAAATTACAGGAACATATTTGTCAGTTTTTACTAATTTTCTGGATACATTTATAACTCACCCCTACATTTAAAAAAGAATATAAAAAAAACTTAATATAAAGAAAGTGATGTCGAAGAATGTTCTCATAACGTTATAATAAAATGCCTTCAACATGACAAGTAACTTATTATCGAAGTTAGAGACGGTACGTGTAGTAAGTCATAGTCATATGTCATTGACACTTCCCATTTTTATATCTTGATACTTACCTTTTTTAATAAAAATAGTGATAAAAGTATAATTAAAATTAATGTTTCACTTACTCATATTACTTATATATATTTAATTGTATACACAATTTAAAAAAATCCTTCCAATATATCTTATATGCACGCAAAATGCTTTGCCATAAATATTTTTTTAAAAAACATCAATTCTCGTATTTCTTTATGAAGTTCTACCAAACATAAACTGCAAAATATTCACGTGACGGATATTTGACATTGAGCATTTAATCTATCGCTATTATTTATGTACTTTTTAATTTGTTTAAATTATTATATTGCCCTTGATTGAATAGACATACTTATCAAGAGTATGCAATTGGTATAGATAACACTCCTTCACTCTATGACACTTAAGGCTTAAGGAATTCTGTGTAGTATGAGAATAGAGATATAACATTTCTAAGAGATAAGTACAGACACAATTGAGATAAATTTCCAAGTAGAAGTGAACTTGTCATCTAGTTAGACCTTAATAATAATTTTTAATACTTATTTGTATATAATTTCAAATTCAAATTCAAATTCAAAATATCTTTATTCAAGTAGGCATTTACACGCACTTTTGAATCGTCAATTACATTAAATTGGTCAGTATAGTCAGTCTGTGAGTAAACTACCACCAGCTCGGAATGCTGTTCTGCTGAGAAGAGCTGGCCAGAAACTCAACAGTTGCTCTTTTTAAATGAAATTAAACAATGTTTGACTTATACATTATAACATCAACCTTGCAAATGAGTCAACGACCCAAGTTCCATACATTTCGATCATCCAAAAATTCTTGAATTTTATAATAAGATTTATTTAATAATATACCTACTTTTAATTTTAGATTTAAAACTATGAAAAGGAAGATCCAAAATATCTTGTGGAACCTTATTATATATGCGTACACTGAAGCCCATGAAGGATTTTTTAACTTTTTGAAGTCGAAATTTAGGCATTACGAGTTTATTTTTATTTCTTGTATTTATCGTATGTCTGTCGCTGTTTTTAGTATAAGTATTTAAATTTTGACGTATATATAATATATTATTAAAAATGTATTGAGAAGCAACCGTAAGTATACCGATTTCTTTAAAAACATCTCTTAGGGAGTCTCTAGCTCTTAGATTACAAATAGCCCGTATAGCTCTTTTTTGTAAAACAAATATAGAATTCATTTCGGCAGCACTGCCCCATAATAAAATACCGTAAGACAAAATACTATGAAAATAACTAAAATAAACAAGTCGAGCCGTATTAACATCTGTTAATTGTCTTACTTTTTTAATTGCAAAGACGGCAGAGCTGAGTTTGCCAGCGAGAGTTGAGAGATGGGGGTTCCACTGGAGCTTTTTATCTAAAGTTATACCTAAGAAAATTGTTGAGTCAGTCAGTTCTAACACTTCATTGTTAAGGCGTAAACTACAAATTTGACTTTTGACATTAGGAAGTGTAAATTCCATGCATTTAGTTTTTTTAGTATTTAAGACCAAATTATTAATTTCGAACCAATGAAGAATACGTGACAGAGCACTGTTTACTTTGTCATAATTAGCTTTATTACGATCAACATTGAAAATAAGCGAGGTATCATCAGCAAAAAGTACAATGTCACATAGTCCTTTTACATAAAAGGGCAAATCATTAATATATAGTAAAAATAAAAAGGGGCCAAGAATAGATCCTTGTGGAACACCCATCTTTAGGTGAGAACCAGTCGATTTACAATTATTTACATCAACCGTCTGAACTCTTTGATTTAGGTAAGAGGCAATAAGATCAAGCGCAGCACTACGCACACCATAGTGGTTAAGTTTGCATAGTAATGTTTGATGGTTTACGCAATCAAAGGCTTTAGATAAATCACAAAATACCCCGATTGCATTCTGTGACTTCTCCCATGCATCGTAAATGTGCTTAAAAAGCGTGGCACCCGCATCAGTTGTTGACTTGCCTTTGGTGAAACCAAATTGTTTACTATGCATGATTTTATTGCTATAAACGAATTCTGTCATTTGGTTGAGAATAATTTTTTCGAAGATTTTACTTAAGGTAGGCAAAATAGATATTGGCCTATAATTTCCCGGTTCAAGTCTATCGCCGCTTTTAAACAAAGGAACTACTTTACTATTTTTCATTAAATCTGGGAATGTACCGGTTTCAATACATTTGTTAAAAATTAAGGATAATTGGGGAGCAATCTCATTTATAACAGTGGTAAGTAATTTAACTGACATACCCCAGAGATCCCCTGTTTTTTTCATATTTAGGTTTCTAAACGTTTTAACAATTTCATTTGATGAAACAGGTTTAAAAACAAAACATTTGTCACTGACTCTTACGTTATTCGTCAATTCCGCAATTGCATCAAATGGTGAAGAATTTAAATTCCGCGTGACTGTTACAGGAATGTCTTTAAAAAAAGTCTCAAAAGTAGCCGCAACATTTGAATCTGTATTTATTTCAATATTATCAATTTTTAGCTTAATAGGTCCATAAACAGCCCTAGTTTTCCCAGAAACACTAGATATAACATCCCACGTTGCTTTTATCTTATCATCAGAGTTTAAAATTTTATTTCTAATATAAATCGACTTGGCATGTACGCAAACGTTTTTAAATATTTTAGAGAAATTTCTAACTTTATTAAAGAACACGGGATCATGATTCCATTGCCTCTCACCATACAAATCATATAATTTTTCTCTACTTTTGTATATTCCCGGGGTAGCCCAATCACTAAATTTAAGTTTTAGGTATTTAGTTATAGTTTTTGGTTTAAAAATATTATTGAATTCTTGTAACAAAAAATCGAAAACTTTATTATATAAATTATTGGGATTGCCATCGCTCAGGTCTACTTTATGCAGTTTTTGCGCAACAATATTCTTAAAAGCATTAGTTCGGTTTTTTGTTATCGGTCTGCAAGTAAATTTTTGGGGCTTTTCATTTTCACGATTGATTAATATAGAAAATTTTTGACCACAGTGGTCTGAACTTAAATTTGTCATTATCGTCTCTTCATAAATGTTACAGCGACAGAACACATTATCAATACAAGTCGAGGAAACACTAGTAATGCGAGTAGGTTCAAAAAATACGTTCAATAAGTTAAAAGATTTAAACAAATTTAATAAACGTACAGTAGACGAAGTTACTTGTAATATATCTACATTAAAGTCACCGCACACAATCACGGACTTGTTTTTATGACAAAGTTTAGTTAAAATATCCTCCATTTTGTTTTCAAATTCATCAAAATCACCAGAGGGAGGTCGGTACACGCATAAAATAATATGTTCATTGAGCTCAATGCAGGATAGTTCAATAATTCGCTCGACAGAGAGCGCCACTATGTCTGATCGAGACTTAAACACTACATCGTTACGAGCTAAGATAAGTGAGCCACCGCGAATAGCTTTCTCTCTACAGAACGAACTTGACAATTTATAATTTTGTACATTTATAATATTGTTATTCTTTGACAACCAGTGCTCTGTAATGCACAATAAACTAATGTTATATTTTTGAACAAACAGTTCCACTTCCGATTCCTTGCCACCTAAGCCTTGTATATTTTGATGGACAATAGTAAACAGCTTAGGCTTTGTCTTAAAATTTAGTTTAAAGTGGAACGATTATGTTTTGTCAGTACTACACTATTTAAATTACAATCATTTTTCGTTATATCTCTTATAACGAAGTTTTTTAAATTAAATGCTACTAAAGTAGCAATCTGTTTTTTATAATATACAGGCAGATACATTGTACCTTTTGTCATCCTAAACCTATTATAAATAAATTTATTTACATCAAAGTAAAAGAATGCGTCACTATGACGGTATGTCAAATTATACAATGTCAAATTTAAATTATATATATACTTGTTTTGTATGTCCGAATAAGATGATGAATAAGGAAATGTACAAATTATAAATTTACAATTATTCCTATTATGTAATTTTAACAATTTTTCTATATTTTTAATAATTTCAATTTTCTTGACAGACAAACCATCTCCATGTAATAGTACAATAGTACTGTTTTCAGTCAAGTTAAAATTAATTATTTTGTCTAGATTATGCTGGTAACTGGCTCCAGGTGAGCATATATTATAAACATTATTTAATTTACTACTTAAAAGAGATCCAAAACCTTGACCTAATTGGTCAGAAAAAACAAAGTAATTATGTTTGACTGATACAGTAGAGGACTTATTAATGTTTTGATTTTTTTCCAAAATATTTACATTTTTATTATTATTTTCAATATGTATAGCCGAATCACCCAACACCTCAGAGTTTAGGTTTGAAATTACATTTAATTTTTCAGTTAAACAGTTACAATTGACATAATTATTAGTTAAAGATTCAAACCGCTCTAAGTTATAACTACATAAATCAACTAAATTACTGGTAGCATGAATATGTTCCTTAATTTCATTCTGAGAAGATTCATATTTTTTACTCATAGATTGCAATGAACAAGTTAATTGAGAAATTTCATCCTGTAAGTTTTGGGTGTCTCGCTCATACATTGACCTACTCTCAATCATTTTCTTATTATAAATACTAACTTTTTTAATTAACTTTGTGCGTTCCATTTTTAAATCATTTATTTTCTTTGCAGAAAACTTGTTGTTAATGAGTTTATTACATTTTTTTATTAATTTGTTAACCTTTATATACTTTTTTAATTTGTTATGACTTGATGATTTAGTTCGAAATGTACAAATGACTAGTTGTTTAGGCGCTATTTTTATAGTATATATTTTTATTAAGAGCATTATCTTTCGAAGGTGTAATTAGATCTGCGTTGCCAAAACTGAACAAAAAATAAAAAAATCTGATTCAATAATATATATCATACAAATTGATTATTTCAAGTCTAACATCCGCTATCGGGACAGTTGGTATCTATATATTCTGATAGTAAATATATACTATATACAGTACTATGGCCTGACTAGACTAGACACCTGTACGTTTTGTCTTTGCTTTATTATTTTTTGCGTCTGCTTTTATACATTTATAATTCAAAAACTTTGTCTTCCACTGGTCTGTCATTATTTTCCCTCACACGATTCTGTCGCTTTTAAATTGTTATAAATACGGCTTCAACCCTTTGTTGAGTGAAAGTCTGTACTAACTACCGAGAGCTGGTAAAATAAATTGTTTATGAGATATGTATTTAAACTTATATTTTATGTGATTATTTTAATTTATTTTTAGTGTATAAATATTGTTTGTTTCCCTAATAAATAAATAAATAAACAAACAAACAAACAAACAAACAAACAAGACAGCAAGCAAGCAAGCAAGCAAGCAAGCAAGCAAACAAACAAACAAACATGTTTATTTATTTATTTATATCTTTTCTCACTTTGAATCCATACCAGAGATGACATGTGTATGCCGTATATTCTTGTAAAGTAAAAAATAAAAATATTGTCAAAGCTACTGTCAGCTAGGAAAAATGATTCCTACAGACCTAAGAAGAGCTGGTTGCAAAATGTCAACGGGATTGTAAAGTTGATTTTTTTTAAAGTGAAATCTAAATTCTAAATTACATTAATATAAAAGATAAGTAGAGCAATGTAAATTGCTTCTTTGTTAGCGCTAAATCCAACTAAATTTATAAACAATTTTGTATTTTCACTCCGGACGATACTAAGCCTTATCCGAATGGATTAATCAATGGTTTGTTAGGTTTGTTTTTAGTGTAATTTTTAAACAGATCATATAGCTCAACTTTACTTGAATATAAATCTTATAAATTATCCTATAAATTATATAAATAAGATTCAACAGCATTGTATCAAAATATCCCCAGTGTTTTTGGCGTATTACCTATAACGGTTTAAATTTACAAAGAGTCTTAAGATATTTTTCTTACTTTTGTCTTCCCTGTAAGTTGACAAAATCATAAAACTTTTCCATAATAATATAATTATTTCTTGATAAATGAAGTCCATATTACTCTCGCACTCATTCGATTCATTCTCGGCGTCCTATTATGTATCTTTTTTTATATAAAAATATATATTACAGCGAAGAAGATTTAAATATTTTTCGGTTTAATGGTATTAAAGGTCAGTGAAGCTGCTTAAACCAGTGTTTTCATTTTAATCTTTACTTATTTTTTTATTTCTGTTGTAACGAGTCCTTACGTTATTAAAATATGTAATTTAAATTTCATGTATCAGCAGCAGTCTAAGAGTTGATAGATTGTATATGTAGGTACATATCATCATAAATGGAACGAACTGACTTAGTATTCTTTAGATAAAAGAAAAACTTTTTTTCTTTTTTTTTTTAACAAAAGTTTCAAGTAATGTCCAAGTTTTACTCCGGACTGCTTTGATGATCTCTTAAATCTTCTAAAATAATACAATTATAATAATAAATTTCAACTTACAATAGTGAAGCTAAACAACTGTCAAAAATATAAAAATTCAATTCAAATCCTAACGAAGCAAAGGAATTAGTCATCCAATATAATTGTAATTTACAGTATTCCTAAAATTATACGTATTTTGCACCAACGTAATGTATGTTGCACTAACCTAATTATGAAAATATTTAAGTGGAGGAAAAAATATTGTATTAAAGTACGATAATTATAAAAAGTAATGCTTTGATAAAGAGTGTTATGAGGTGGTCACTGAGGATACTTAATTACTTAATGATTGTAAAATACAGCAATTCAAATATAGTTTTGATGAATTATCATAAACATATTGTTATTGAAGATTTTTCCAATGGCGGAAATAGATCACATGTTTTATTTATTTATTTATTGATCTATACTTACAACTATCTTTACAGGTTTTACCCCAATACAATAGTGAAGCAAATATTTAACACATAACATAACTTATAATATCTAGCACCTTAGTGAATTCAGTCAGTGTACAGCAAAATATATCTATTTCTTCCGCGATAAGGTTTAGGGTACGAATAGAACGCGACAGCGGCGCCTCTTTCGGTAGTATTTTTAAATTAGTCATCGTTGAATCTGATGCGGGTCACTTGCACCTTACCTCTTATCTACGACACAATGATAGAAAACATTTTATAGTTGAGTTAAGGTTATACGTATTATAGGATGCTATAGATAAAATGGGTTCATAATTGTATCTTTAAACTTTTACAATATTACTTTTAATTTTATTTGTTTCCCAGAATCTAAAATGGAACGTAATGTTGATGAAAATATTCGTATATGGCTATATAAAGTTTAATGTTCCAAGTAAACTAACGTTTTTATGACGTCGTATACTTTGCTTAACTTCTTCAATTATATTTAACGCTACAAAATTAAATAAATATATAAACACCTATAAAAGAGAAAGTATGGTTGTTCCTTAGAGAATCCGACACGGCTGGATCGATTTCAACAAAATATTAAGAGATTCTTTAGATTGACCCAGCGGATAACTATCAAGTTTGGGGAAGATCGGAGCATTTTTTATTGAACTATCAGTGACAGTTATTTTTACTACTGATATGCTATTTTTTTTCATTTACTTTTTAAGATCATTTATAACGCCATAGATCTATCCGTGTACTCGCTTCTTCATTGTGAATCCTTAATTTCATTTTCCTTTACTAACTAGTGGAAGAAAATGAAATTCAGGATGAATTATATTTATTATATCGATGGTTTCATTGATATATTTAATGTATTTTTATTATGTATTTCGAATTAATATAATCTTTATTTTTAGTCCGGGTAGCGAGCTGAGTAGTGGGGGTATGTTGGTAAATATATAAACATTATTATGCAATTAGCAAGGATTTAACCATTGTTTTTGTTTTTATTATAACAATGAACTAACAACTATTCGGCAAACATGTTATATATCTTTGTTAAGGTTATGTAATATTGATTGTTTATTCAGGTCAAACTATTTTCAGTCTTAGTTCAGCTACTCGTTTAAGTATCTACAGTTTATAGATAGTTTTCATGTATTCCGAAGTCTCTAATAGTCTCGAGAAATAAGACATCAGACAGCATTGTCAGTCATATGTTCTAATGCCTCTCAAACCTATGAGATGTAAAAGACCGACAGACCAACATTTATATAACATGATTGTATATTAAAAATGAAAACAATTAAAAAAAAAACTTGATATAAAAT
Source organism: Napeogenes sylphis (assembly GCA_959347405.1). Taxonomy (NCBI): domain Eukaryota; kingdom Metazoa; phylum Arthropoda; class Insecta; order Lepidoptera; family Nymphalidae; genus Napeogenes; species Napeogenes sylphis. The sequence continues at coordinate 28,309,767 of OY365776.1, forward strand.
GTACGGTATATTAATGTTAGGATACTTTTTCCTTCATTTATCACAAGTCAGTAAAAAAATACAATCACTGACGTAATGTTACTATTCATTAATATTTAATCATGTTTATAATATTATGACTTTGTGTATTTTATTTACATAACAACCATTTATTAATAAATAATGCAAAGCAATTTGATGGATTTTAATGGATGTGGCTTAAATTTATTGGTTACGAACCAAATTAATTCGATAAATTATTAAATAAGCATACAAATATAAAACATCAGATATTTGAATAATGTCATAATTTTTAACTTAATTCCAACACAATTTGTCTTTCTTACTAAAGATGCAATCAACAGACATTAAAAAGTTTTGTCAAGTAACATTACTTTAGAGAAGCAATTACACAATTTGAAAAAATATAGGTAATTAATGTTATGTATTAAAAATGTATATAAATTACATTTTGATGATAGATGTAATGTAGCAACTTCATAATTAAACATGTGTATTTAAGGTCAATATTTTCCTAATGAGTCAAAACAATGATGTTTCAAGTTCGATGACTCCTATTCTTTATGAGGTTTCATTTATTTATTACTAGCTTTTGCCCGCGGCTTTGCACGCCTTAAATTCGTAGTAAAACAATTCCCACTTCTCTTTTTTTGTATTGGCTTCTATATGACTTATTTTAAGTGATACGATCAAAATTATAATATCGGCAGACATCGCTCACTGTCAAAAGTATATTTAAAGTTTTTAATAAGGATACAATATTAGGTGCTGTAATTATTTTTATAACTCTCTTGATTTTACTTAAACGTCCATTTAAATACTTCTTAAACAGAGTACTTAATAACCATTCTAACCATACCACACTTACAGATTTTCATTTAACATAATCAAAATATTACCATGTAAACTTGAGGAATTCTGAGCTACACAATCGACGTTATTTTCACCATCAAGTTGCAGGTCTTGTTTTATTAAAAAAAAATCTATTTTAAATGATAAACATTCAATTAGCTATATGCATTAACATAATTTTCAATACTGAACATTCACAACAGCCATTTTTGAGACGGTTTGCACGGTTCCATGCCAGAATGCGCCGGTAGACCGTACCGCCGCAAAGGCCCTATATTTTAAATCTGTAATATCTTCGAAAATATTCATTAAAATTAGATGCTGTAAGGGGCTATGTTGTTCCATATTAAATGTAAAATATTTTTTTTAATAAAAAGCACCTTAGTGAATTCAGTCAGTGTACAGCAAAATATATCTATTTCTTCCGCGATAAGGTTTAGGGTACGAATAGAACGCGACAGCGGCGCCTCTTTCGGTAGTATTTTTAAATTAGTCATCGTTGAATCTGATGCGGGTCACTTGCACCTTACCTCTTATCTACGACACAATGATAGAAAACATTTTATAGTTGAGTTAAGGTTATACGTATTATAGGATGCTATAGATAAAATGGGTTCATAATTGTATCTTTAAACTTTTACAATATTACTTTTAATTTTATTTGTTTCCCAGAATCTAAAATGGAACGTAATGTTGATGAAAATATTCGTATATGGCTATATAAAGTTTAATGTTCCAAGTAAACTAACGTTTTTATGACGTCGTATACTTTGCTTAACTTCTTCAATTATATTTAACGCTACAAAATTAAATAAATATATAAACACCTATAAAAGAGAAAGTATGGTTGTTCCTTAGAGAATCCGACACGGCTGGATCGATTTCAACAAAATATTAAGAGATTCTTTAGATTGACCCAGCGGATAACTATCAAGTTTGGGGAAGATCGGAGCATTTTTTATTGAACTATCAGTGACAGTTATTTTTACTACTGATATGCTATTTTTTTTCATTTACTTTTTAAGATCATTTATAACGCCATAGATCTATCCGTGTACTCGCTTCTTCATTGTGAATCCTTAATTTCATTTTCCTTTACTAACTAGTGGAAGAAAATGAAATTCAGGATGAATTATATTTATTATATCGATGGTTTCATTGATATATTTAATGTATTTTTATTATGTATTTCGAATTAATATAATCTTTATTTTTAGCCCGGGTAGCGAGCTGAGTAGTGGGGGTATGTTGGTAAATATATAAACATTATTATGCAATTAGCAAGGATTTAACCATTGTTTTTGTTTTTATTATAACAATGAACTAACAACTATTCGGCAAACATGTTATATATCTTTGTTAAGGTTATGTAATATTGATTGTTTATTCAGGTCAAACTATTTTCAGTCTTAGTTCAGCTACTCGTTTAAGTCTCTACAGTTTATAGATAGTTTTAAAAGTATATTTAAAGTTTTTAATAAGGATACAATATTAGGTGCTGTAATTATTTTTATAACTCTCTTGATTTTACTTAAACGTCCATTTAAATACTTCTTAAACAGAGTACTTAATAACCATTCTAACCATACCACACTTACAGATTTTCATTTAACATAATCAAAATATTACCATGTAAACTTGAGGAATTCTGAGCTACACAATCGACGTTATTTTCACCATCAAGTTGCAGGTCTTGTTTTATTAAAAAAAAATCTATTTTAAATGATAAACATTCAATTAGCTATATGCATTAACATAATTTTCAATACTGAACATTCACAACAGCCATTTTTGAGACGGTTTGCACGGTTCCATGCCAGAATGCGCCGGTAGACCGTACCGCCGCAAAGGCCCTATATTTTAAATCTGTAATATCTTCGAAAATATTCATTAAAATTAGATGCTGTAAGGGGCTATGTTGTTCCATATTAAATGTAAAATGTATTTAAGTTACTTAATTAGATAAGGATTAAAGCTCTATTTCTTAAAATCGCTTCGTAAATAATCTATTATTTTTCGTAAAAAGTAAAGGATAAAAATTTGCTATTGTGGGTTATCGCGGCTTTTCTTGTAGAACTTTTTAAGGTATACAATACTTAGTACATTATTTTGATCTATGTCGTGGAGTTCAACCAGCGTTTGCATTGTAAGCGCAAACAAAAGTGTTTGTTTACGACTTCGCATTAGAAATCTTGAAATTATCAGTGGTTCTCTGATATACAAAGCATGTTATAATACATATAAACCTTCCTCTTGCATCACTCTATCTATTAAAAAAAAACTGCATCAAAATCCTTTGCGTAGTTTTAAAGATACATACATACAGACATAGGAACAGACGCGAAAAGCGACTTTGCTTTATAATATGTAACTTGCTGTGCATGCGACTTCGTACGCGTACTTTTCGATTTTGATAAAAAGTACACTTTGTACTTATTAATGTATGTAACCGGTAAGAAGCAATGGTACGACAATAAGAGATTATTAACTTCTTTATTTGTTAACCGATTGTTAAAAAAAAAAAACAAAATATAAAGTGAATCCCATGACTATATATTCCCGAAAACTGCATCCAAATCGACTAATCCGTTTCTGAGATTAGCGCGAACTAACATACTGACATTTAGACGAACAAAATGAAAAAAACATTGTTTTGGGTTCTCTTGCTTATATAAAGGTCCCCCATGTATGAATTTTTGAAAATATTTTTTTTTTCGTGTTGTGTGCACAAATAAAAGACAAACAGATGAACAGACAAAGATGTTAAAAATGGATTCTGTTAATTATTACTTTACATCCTGGTATATTTTTTTTTATATTTTGAATGTACAAAGACTACTCCTCTACAGATTTATTACATGTGTAGAATAAGATTTTCATGGTACCTAATACGTCATTGACATAAATAGTCATAACTTTTTTATTTCTTGACCGATTTGGATGAAATAAACCCTAAATGTTAAATTGCTAAATTGGTTAAGCCGTTTCTGAGATTAGCATGCACAAACATACAGACAGACATACAGACAAACTGAAAAACCATTGTTTTGGGTTCTCTTGCTCTTGTAAATCCCCCCTATGATGTTTTTTTTTTTGATTCCATGTACAGGAATGGCTCAGTGACGATTTTATTATATGTATAGATTATCATAAGTACACATTTAAAAATACTATATAATAATCACCAAGAGATATGTTAAATTTGTACCACGGTAGCCAATACAAATAAACAGATACCTAAGTTGAGCAAGGATTTAAAACAGTAATAACAATGTACTGACACAGGGCAGGTAAGGAACGAAAAAGCAAAAACACTTTAAACTATATAAAAAGGAAAAATAAACTAAGATAAAATAATAATATTACCTATTGTCAACTAAGCCATTTGTATAAAGCCACAACTATTACAGAAGCCCTACATAAACGTATGAAAAGTGTACACTTTATAAGTAATGATACATAATATATTCGAGCATTACATATATACATATACTTAATTAAACGGACAGACTATACGTCTAAAAGTCTAAAAATGTACACAGATCATTATGGTCACATTAAATGCGTCGTTGTAAGTAGCAATGTTTCGATACACATATATGTATATATATATATATATATATATATATATATATATATACATGGAAAAGTAATTGCGTGTATATACAGCTTTATAGAAAAATCTCGTGTAGTTTTTATTTTTAGAACCTCTTATGAACAGGATCGGTCCCTAATTTATGGGATCCCTAATATAAAATATCCTTCAAGGGCTGCTGATGAAGCCGATTCCTTCTTTGTGGTTGACTTAAGGTTAAAAAATTTACAGAAACATATTTGTCAGTTTTTACTAATTTTCTGGCTACATTTATAACTCACCACATCATATAGAAAAAATATAAAAAAAAACTTAATATAAAAAAAGTGATGTCGAAGAATGTTCTCATAACGTTATAATAAAATGCCTTCAACATGACAAGTAACTTATTATCGAAGTTAGAGACGGTACGTGTAGTAAGTCATAGTCATATGTCATTGACACTTCCCATTTTTATATCTTGATACTTACCTTTTTTAATAAAAATAGTGATAAAAGTATAATTAAAATTAATGTTTCACTTACTCATATTACTTATATATATTTAATTGTATACACAATTAAAAAAAATCCTTCCAATATATCTTATATGCACGCAAAATGCTTTGCCATAAATATTTTTTAAAAAACATCAATTCTCGTATTTCTTTATGAAGTTCTACCAAACATAAACTGCAAAATATTCACGTGACGGATATTTGACATTGAGCATTTAATCTATCGCTATTATTTATGTACTTTTTAATTTGTTTAAATTATTATATTGCCCTTGATTGAATAGACATACTTATCAAGAGTATGCAATTGGTATAGATAACACTCCTTCACTCTATGACACTTACGGCTTAAGGAATTCTGTGTAGTATGAGAATAGAGATATAACATTTCTAAGAGATAAGTACAGACACAATTGAGATAAATTTCCAAGTAGAAGTGAACTTGTCATCTAGTTAGACCTTAATAATAATTTTTAATACTTATTTGTATATAATTTAGTTCGAAATGTACAAATGACTAGTTGTTTAGGCGCTATTTTTATAGTATATATTTTTATTAAGAGCATTATCTTTCGAAGGTGTAATTAGATCTGCGTTGCCAAAACTGAACAAAAAATAAAAAAATCTGATTCAATAATATATATCATAATATATATCACAATATATATCATAATATATATCATACATATTGATTATTTCAAGTCTAACATCCGCTATCGGGACAGTTGGCATCTATATATTCTGGTAGTAAATATATATTATATATAGGAATACAGTACTATGGCCTGACTCTAGAAACCTGTACGTTTTGTCTTTGCTTTATTTTTTTTGCGTCTGCTTTTATACATTTATAATTCAAAAACTTTTTATTCCACTGGTCTGTCATTATTTTCCCGCACGATGCTGTCGCTTTTAAATTGTTATAAATACGGCTTCAACTCTTTGTTGAGTGAAAGTCTGTACTAACGAGAGCTGGTAAATTAAATTGTTTATAAGATATGTATATGAACTTATATTTTTGGTGATTATTTTAATATTTAGATATATAAATAAATAATTAAACATATTTGTTTATTTATTTATTTGTATCTCTTCCCACTTGGTATGGATTCATACCAGAGATGACCAGTGTATGCCGTATACTATTATATTCTTATTTCTTGTAAAGTAAAAAAAATATATTGTCAAAGCTACTGTCAGATAGGAAAAATGCTGGTTGCAGAAACTCAACGGGATTGTAAAGTTGATTTTTTTTAAAAGTGAAATCTAAATTCTAAATTACATTAATATAAAATATAAGTAAGGCAATGGTAATTGCTTCTTTGTTAGAGCTAAATTCTACTAAATTTATAAATATTTTTGTATTTTCACTCCGGACGATACTAAGCTTTATCCGGATGGATTAATCAAAGGTTTGTTTTTACTGTAATTTTTAAACAGATCATGCAGCTCAATTTTACTTGAATATAAATTCTATAAATTATCCAATATATTATATAAATAAGATTAAATAGCATTGTACCAAAATGTTTAACCAAAAATCCCCAGTGTTTTTGGCGTATTACCTATAACGGTTTAAATATACAAAGAGTCTTAAGATATTTTTCTTACTTTTGTCTTCCCTGTAAGTTGACAAAACAATAAAACTTTTCCATAATAATATAATTATTTCTTGATAAATGAAGTCCATATTACTCTCGCACTCATTCGATTCATTCTCGGCGTCCTATAATGTAACTTTTTTTATATAAAAATATATATTACAGCGAAGAAGATTTAAATATTTTTCGGTTTAATGGTGTTAAAGGTCAGTGAAGCTGCTTAAATCAGTGTTTTCATTTTAATCTTTACTTATTTTTTTATTTCTGTTGTAACGAGTCCCTACGTTATTAAAATATGTAATTTAAATTTCATGTATCTGCAGCAGTCTAAGAGTTGATAGATTGTATATGTAGGGACATATCATCATAAATGGAACGAACTGACTTAGTATTCTTTAGATTAAAAAAAAAACTTTTTTTTTTCTTTTTTTTTATCAAAAATTTCAAGTAATGTCCAAGTTTTACTCCGGACTGCTTTGATGATTTCTAAAATCTTCTAAAATAATACAATTATAATAATAAATTTCAACTTACAATAGTGAAGCTGAACAACTGTCAAAAATATAAAAATTCAATTCAAATCCTAACGAAGCAAAGGAATTAGTCGTCCAATATAATTGTAATTTACAGTATTCCTAAAATTATACGTATTTTGCACCAACGTAATGTATGTTGCACTAACCTAATTATGAAAATATTTAAGTGGAGGAAAAAATATTGTATTAAAGTACGATAATTATAAAAAGTAATGCTTTGATAAAGAGTGTTATGAGGTGGTAAAATACAGCAACTCAAATATAGTTTTGATGGATTATTATAAACATATTGTTATTGAAGATTTTTCCAATGGCGGAAATAGATCACATGTTTTATTTATTTATTTATTTATTTATCTATACTTACAACTATCTTTACGGGTTTTACCCCAATACAATAGTGAAGCAAATATTTAACACATAACATAACTTATAATATCTAGCACCTTAGTAAATTCAGTCAGTGTACAGCAAAATATATCTATTTCTTCCGCGATAAGGCTTAGGGTACGAATAGAACGCGACAGCGGCGCCTCTTTGGGTAGTATTTTTAAATTAGTCATCGTTGAATCTGATGCGGGTCACTTGCACCTTACCTCTTATCTACGACACAATGATAGAAAACATTTTAAGGTTAAAGTTATACGTATTATAGAATGCTATAGATAAAATGGGTTCATAATTATATCTTTAAATTTTACAATTTAACAATATTACTTTTATTTTTATTTGTTTTCCAGAATCTAAAATGGAACGTAATGTTGATGAAAATATTCGTACATGGCTATATAAAGTTTAATGTTCCAAGTAAACTAACGTTTTTATGACGTCGTATACTTTGCTTAACTTCTTCAATTATATTTAACGCTACAAAATTAAATAAATATATAAACACCTATAAAAGAGAAAGTATGGTTGTTCCTTAGAGAATCCGACACGGCTGGATCGATTTCAACAAAATATTAAGAGATTCTTTAGATTGACCCAGCGGATAACTATCAAGTTTGGGGAAGATCGGAGCATTTTTTATTGAACTATCAGTGACAGTTATTTTTACTACTGATATGCTATTTTTTTTCATTTACTTTTTAAGATCATTTATAACGCCATAGATCTATCCGTGTACTCGCTTCTTCATTGTGAATCCTTAATTTCATTTTCCTTTACTAACTAGTGGAAGAAAATGAAATTCAGGATGAATTATATTTATTATATCGATGGTTTCATTGATATATTTAATGTATTTTTATTATGTATTTCGAATTAATATAATCTTTTTTTTTAGCCCGGGTAGCTAGCTGGGTAGTGGGGGTATGTTGGTAAATAGATAAACATTATTATGCAATCAGCAAGGATTTAACCATTGTTTTTGTTTTTATTATAACAATGAACTTACAACTATTCGGCCAACATGTTATATATCTTTGTTAAGGTTATGTAATATTGATTGTTTATTCAGGTCAAACTATTTTCAGTTTTAGTTCAGCTACTCGTTTAAGTCTCTATAGTTTATAGATAGTTTTAATGTATTCCGAAATCTAATAGTCTCGAGGAAGAAGACATCAGACAGCATGACAATGACTGACAAGTCATATGTTCTAATGCCTCTCATACCCATGAGATGTTAAAGACCGAGAGACCAATATTTATATAACATGATTGTATATTGAAAATGTTTTCCTTGATATAAAATGTACGGTGGTCTGTAGAATATATTAATGTTAAGATACTTTTTCCTTCATTTATCACAAGTCAGTTAAAAAATACAATCACTGACGTAATTTTACTATTCATTAATATTTAATCATGTTCATAATATTATGACTCTGTGTATTTTATTTACATAACAACCATTTATTAATAAATAATGCAAAGCAATTTGATGGATTTTAATGTATGTGGCTTAAAGTTATTGGTTACGAAGCAAATTAATTCGATAAATTATTAAATAAGCATACAAATATGAAACATCAGATATTTGAATAATGTCATAATTTTTAACTTAATTCCAATACAATTTGTCTTTCTTACTAAAGATGCAATCGGCTGACATTAAAAAAATTGTCAAGAAATATCACTTTAGAGAAGCAATTAGTGTTTATTTTTAGGTAATTATGATTATTTATATTATCATTTTTAAAGATTTGCTCGCATATCACACACACTCTCTCCTATCGAAGTCAATATTTAATCTCCTTTAAATTGTATTCGATTGACAGACTTGCGAACGATATCAAGGATTATTCTTATTTTTAAGGTCTGTCGAACTCACTAGTACACAATTTACAATACAAAATACCAGTTATATTATACTACTATTACATTTCAAATTAATATTGTTAGTGAAAATGACATAGAATAATATACACATGAGCTTGTGAATAAAATATAAATTCACGAAAACTGTACGCGTAAGTATTTCTTCGAGGAACCCGATGTATTTTAATCTTCCGTCTAAAGTATCGTCTCTTTTATAAATATCTTTTTCGAATCAATATTAAAAGATCAATCAAAGTCCATCAAAAGTATTTTATTTTTGTCATAATCAAAAAGTTCTCAAACCTGTCTCGTGTGAGATGTCTAAAAATTTGTATCTCATCAATCATCATAAAAAATCACAAAAATATAAACAGAGGAATATTAGAAGTCTACTATATTTTCGTTTTCAAAAAAATATAACAACGTTTCATTAAAATAAGTTACTAAACCGTCATTAAACCAAGTAATTTATAGGAATAAAAAATAATATAATTATAATATACATAGGATCTTTTCGATATATGTATCATTTATAAATTTAAGCTAACGAGCTCATTCGACATGGAATGAGATAAAAAGGAACCAGCCATAATAATAAGTATTCTACATGTTATTCCAGGTTATAAACTATCTATCGCCAAATCTATATATATATAGAAGGATGTTTGTATATATGAAATCGATGAACACAGAAACTATTGGACCGATGATTATGAAAATTGGTATGTATATGTATTTTTCCACGGAGAAGGTTTATATGGTATGCCCATTGATGTAACTCGCCACCAGGCGGCGCTGTTAAATATAGACTTCCGCCCCGTTCAACCGATTGTCATAAAAGTTGGTATAACCATGTATGTTTCATCGAAGAAAACGAATATGCTATGTCCATTGATGTAACTCGCCACCAGGCGGCGCTGTCAAATATCGACTTCCGCCCCGTTCAACCGATTGTCATAAAAATTGGTATGACCATGTATTTTTCCTCGAAGAAAACGAATATGCTATGCCCATTGATTTAACTCGCCACCAGGTAAAGTAAGGGTTAGCCCAGCGAAGCGGGCTGGGTTCGCTAGTTTCATCTAAATCCGTTGTAACGGTTTTTTACGTTACATTTCATCTAAATCCGTTGTAACGGTTTTATACGTTAACTTACGTTACGGCGATGTAACCGCAAAGCAATAGTTTGCAAGGCGAGTGCTGCGTTAAGTGCGTACGCGCTTGTGACAAATCCACCGCGCACCTCAATCTAACCTGCAGTAGTCACAGGATCTACTAAAGCGGTTGCTATTAGCCGGATCTTGTATTTCGTACTCGTGTACAATTGTTAAGGTTTTTAAAGGTTATAAAACGTTGCGAAATTTTTTATTGTATTTTAATACTTCAATTAGCTGTTAAACCCCATTTCGGGTGAGTGTTTTTATGATGCATTTGTTTTTATAGTTTTTAAATATGTGAATATGTAATTTAAGTACATTCGATTTTTTACATCATTTTGCTTCGGTATTATTTTATACCATTTTAAATATACTTTTACTGTAATATAAATATCATTTATAATGCCTTTGGATATAACTATTTTGTAGTGTAGTTAATAGAATTATTGTATTAGACCATAGCGTGATGCAGCTTTTGTGGCTTAATCTCGTAGGCGAAGTAGTTATATTAATTTCTTTACATGTTTCTACATATTGTTTTTGCTTCATAAGACTTTAGCCGACTACTATTTGAGAAGAATGAATGAATATTTTATAAACCTTTCTTTAGCTTACTGGCTGGTGGCAGTCAAATTGAGTCGAGCACATATAACATAATACCCGATAAACGGAATTTCAGGGTTTGCGGCCTAGGCCTAACGGCGGGTTAAAGACCGTTGGCGCTTCCTACTCTTCTCTTCCTACTACTGTGCTGGACAATTGCTGTCTCACTGCATTCAAACAAATACAAGGCCAGTGGTTGTTGTTTATATGGAGTTCTGCACATCCTCGGTCATAGGACGAACCCACGACCCTCGAATAACTAAGAATATATATTTAACTTTCTTAAGGTTTTGTTTTATTTTCAACCCCTGGTAGATAGTTAGGAAGGGATTGTGACACGCTTTATCCATTTCTGCCTGACTGAGGACCAAACGTACAAACTTTTAGAATCTATGATTCAATCAATTCTATAATATTAGTTAGATATGTTAGTCTTTTAAAATATATTCAACGGAAAAATCATCACCACGCGTTGTAATTAAACCTGGTCTTATAATATTGTCTTCGTCCTACCCCTCCGCCATAATAGACTACCGCCTTCTAATTAGTAGTTAGCTTACTCTAAAGTTGAAAAAGTTTGTTTAATGAGTGGCAAATAAATGAGACAGTTCAAACTACACAAATGAGTGACGCGTCGTCAAACTAAAATGTTTTTGTTTTTATTATAGTGCCTCAATAATTTGAACACATATTTGGTGACTGTTCAATACTCAAATAAATATTTCCGTGACACATTCTTCGAAACCTGTGAGTGCTTATAATATTAGAACAAAATATAAATGGGAGAGAAGCCGATGTTATATAAGCCGTGTGCCTGTATCTTATGACAGTGAAATATTTTATGTTTAACTTTTTCAATGATTTCATTGACTAAAACGACAAGCTAAGCACTTGGTGGCACATACGCAACTGAGCTTTATGGCTTCGCAAACAATATGAACCTTAAAGCGCTTTGATGTGGGCTAAAAACCGACAAACCTACATGGCACTGCAAAGAGCAAATGTTTGATCAAAGCTTTGACTAAACACATAACTAAATACAGGTGAGCAATTCGCGACTTAAAAACTGAAATAATCTATACAAATAAATAAAATCGGAGTGTTTGTTTTGTAATATTGGAATAACCGCTTTTTAGTAGTTACTATGCTATATGCAGTTGCATATTATATCAAAATATATATTTTTTAAAATTTTTGTCGGGCTGTCTGTTTGTCTGTTTGTATACAGGCTAACCTCTGAAACGACTGAACTGATTTTGACGGAATTTCTACTTGAAAATATCTGATGTAATGAGTAACTTAGGCTACTTTTATTCCATGATTTATTATTTACTAGCTGTTGCCCGCGACTCCGTCTACGTAGACTGTAAAAATAATATTTTATGGTTAAGTACATACCTAAATGAATATTTACTATTTTTTAAATAAATAGACATTCAATGTTTGAAAATATCTTTAAACATGTATAGCCATGTTAAGCCTATTTAAATTTATATAAATATAGAATGAAAAATAAACCGATACGGGCAGGGATTCGAACCCGCGACTACTGGGAAACCGTCCCGTCGCTCTAGCAACTGAGCTACCGTATCGCTGTCCGTCTCGGTGAATTAAGCATTGGTTAGGATTTTCGAAAGAAACCTAATAGATGTCACCACCGTCGCGATAAAGACGATTACATATAGAATGCTTAATTCACCGAGACGGACAGCGATACGGTAGCTCAGTTGGTAGAGCGACGGGACAGTTTCCCAGTAGTCGCGGGTTCGAATCCCTGCCCGCATCGGTTTATTTTTCATTCTATATTTATATAAATTTAAATAAGCTTAACATGGCTATACATGTCTAAAGATATTTTCTAACATTAAATTCGGTAGGGGCATCTTTTCAATGTTTATCTATACTGCAAAGTTAGAAACATTGGGTAGGATTTTCGAAAGAAACCTAATAGATGTCACCACCGTCCCGATAAAGACGATTACATATAGAATGCTTAATTCACCGAGACGGACAGCGATACGGTAGCTCAGTTGGTAGAGCGACGGGACGGTTTCCCAGTAGTCGCGGGTTCGAATCCCTGCCCGTATCGGTTTATTTTTCATTCTATATTTATATAAATTTAAATAAGCTTAACATGGCTATACATGTTTAAAGATATTTTCAAACATTAAATTCGGTAGGGGCATCTTTTCAATGTTTATCTATACTGCAAAGTTAGAAACATTGGTTAGGATTTTCGAAAGAAACCTAATAGATGTCACCACCGTCCCGATAAAGACGATTACATATAGAATGCTTAATTCACCGAGACGGACAGCGATACGGTAGCTCAGTTGGTATAGCGACGGGACGGTTTCCCAGTAGTCGCGGGTTCGAATCCCTGCCCGTATCGGTTTATTTTTCATTCTATATTTATATAAATTTAAATAGGTATTTGTATAAAAATAATACAATGTCTTTCATAATGCTATGTGTGACATGTAAGTTCTACATTATTGTAGTATTATTTACGTTTAAGATTATATTATATATATTTTGTGAAAAACAAAGATATTATAATTTATGTAACTACCTGATTCCGTTGACAATAAATGTGTCAAATATTATTGAAACAGATTTAAGAATTAAGGATTGCTCAGAACTATATTTCATTATAGTAAAAGTTATCGATATGGCTGTCAGAGGCTATCTTTAAGATATTTAATTATTACATTTATATACTTAATTCTGTAAATATTATTACAATGACCTGGAAATTACAAATAGTTCAGATACATAGTTATTATGAGACTCTCAATTAAATTATTGTTACAAAACACCACAAGCAGTAACCGTAGAGGCTTCTATAACTTTTACATTGTTATAAATACGGCTAGAAGTCATTGTACAGTGTACACTCGTACTGGAGAGAAAACATGTTAAGTATTTCTATTATATGTACTTACATTGTTTTCTTTATATGTTTTTAATGTTATATTTTTGGTGGGTTTCTTTTATGTCTCTTGAATTCATGTTTATTCATATATAGCGGGGCCTTATCCACTTATTAAATATGTTAATCATTTAGTACTTTTCTCTTTCTCTTAAAGAAATCCAGCTCAACAATCGTACTTTTGTTCACTTTACAGTGTAAATTGACTAGATTCTTACAGTCTACATCCTTAATCCTTATTTATGTTAGTCCTTTTTATTTGTAAATTATTTTAAAATGTACACTCAGGTATAGCTGTAGGAGCCGACAATACAAATTCTTTATTATAAACTATAAATGATGTATTTGTATAACTTAATTGAAGTTTTTTTAACATCAACTATATAACAAGTAGTTCCTATAAGAATTTAAAGTGAGTGAAAACTGTGTTTACATTATGTTTTATAATAAAAATAATATATCAGACAAAGAGAATACGAATTGAATGTTGGTACTAACGTGGAACTGCGAAAGATTAAGGGGAGTAATTAGGACATAGTTAAAACAATCTAAAGGGTTTTGGGTTTAGATCTCTTAAAAAACTAGATAAATAGTTACTTCAAGACATCGTTCTTAAAAAGTCGTAAAGTGTCTTGTGTATGAACTACAATTGGTAAGACATTACTCGTTTAATATATTTATGTTTGTTAATTGCTTGAGCTGGTATATAAAGACCAGCGTCCAGCTGAAGCAATAATAGTGAGATCATAAGATATCACTATTGTAAAATTAACTAACAATTCCCGAATATTAGTATTTCTTACCTATTTATACTAAGATTTACATTGAATAACAGTAAAATAGCACGTATTGTGGAGGTTTTGTGAATAAGAGAAGCAAATCTACATGGCTTCCATGTAAGTGCTAAATTCCACTGTTGATTTTTTTTTCTGACGATATTACACTTTATCCGAATGGATTAACCAACGATAATTTAGGTTTGTATTGTCATTTTTAAACCGATTAAATATAGCAGCTTTACTTGAATATTAAGCAACTAAAATATATGTAGTTACTAATATAATGAAGTAGTTAGTTGCATTGTGTACAACTGGGAGGTAGTACGCCATTTAATTTAGTTTCGGCTTTATAAATTATATACAAATTGAACCGTACTGACTGGAGTTTACAAGTTTTATAACAAATTATGCAAATAATATACTACATGGTATAAACAAACAGATTTCAACCGACTGAATGTTAATATGTATGTTAATTTCATTTACTTTTATGTATTGTTGATAAACGACCTCCACATTTTTCTTAATGTTAATAAATTTTGTTAAAAACGTTTGATTTATTTAGGAACCCCACTGTTTTTTTTATATTTGTTCGTATTAATTGATAACCTGTATTCTACAAATTCGTACCACATTGTTGAAAATAAATATCTTCAGTGTTTTTTGAGTATTGCCTGTGGCTACCTCGTGAAAATAACAGTCGGCAGTCTTAAAAGTTACCTACTTATTAGTTTTGTCTTCTCTGAAATCTAATAAAAACAATAACACATTCCCAATTTCTAAAAATACATACTTAATATAAAAATATATAACAATTTTTGATATTGCAAATAAAGATTTGATTATTTATCAATGTAATTAATAGAGTTTCTCTCAATCCCAACAACATTTGTTCTACAACTTTTTAAAAATCCTCATAAACAACACAAAAAAACGAAACAAAAAAAATTTGCTCCCTCTTTTACTTATTACTCTGTATTTTATAAGAGGTACTTAAAAGGTCAATGTTTGGGCGCCATACCGACGCTAAGAGTTAATGCCAGTTCAGAGACAACAAATAAATTTTGTATGGGAAAATTTTAATATTAAAAACTATAATTTTAAAAAGTCATAGAACAAATTTTGTTGGGATTGATGTAAAGAGGCTGCCTGCAAAATTTTGTCAACTATTTAACAAATAACCCTGTATACTTAAAATCATATATCGATCGATTGGAATTTGTTTCCTTAGGAACACTGTTCCGTATTAATCTTTCCCCGTTCTTCGGTGGTTAATCCGTTAATCCGTAAAAGCCACGTTAATCCGTAGTCTCTGATATATTTTTTCTAGTAGACAGAATAAGATGGAAAATTCAGCTCTTTCACTCTTGAAATAATTATTGCTAGTCCCTGTAACATAGTAAACGTGAAAAAAATATATAATTAAGTTAAAAAATATATATCATTTATGATTATAATAAAGAGTGGAAACAGAGATGATATTATTTCTGTGTTACAATAAAGAAGGTATATCTATGTATAAGATTGTACAAATGTGTCTAAAAGATTGTACAAATAAAGAAGACTAAAATTTATAAGAATACTGCAAAAATCAAGTTATTTTACATTACAAAGTGAATAGAAGTTATAATAAAATAATACACCTGGATTTATTTAAACTAAAGAGAAAAAACTAAATGAATAACATACTTCATAAGTGAATAACATCCTATACATGAATATACATGAATTCAAGACATTAAAACACCCGGAAAAATATAAAATACATATATTATATATAACAATTTTAGTATAATAAAAAAAATGCCCGGCAAAGATATAACATAAAATACATATAATTTACAATTAAAGTATAATAAAAATTTACGTGCGATCTCTCTAGTTTGAGTGTACATGGTACAATGGCTTCAAGTAGTATTTATAACAATTTCAAAAGCGATAGAGTCCCCTACGTTCGCTGGTGTTTTGTAATATTAATGCTTTTAATATAATTGAGGTACTCATAACAACTATGTACTGTAACTGAACAATTTTATGTAATCGTACTAATATTTACAGAATGAAGTATGTAAATGTAGTTATTTTATAATTTATTAGTAACAACTAGTATTTTTTTTTAAATCATTATTTCTTAAATCTAGCTGTTACAATAATATTTCGCACATTTATTGTCAACGGAATTAGGTACTTATATAATATATGAGGTTTACCTACATTAAGCAAATATTATATATTTCAATATAATACTACAATAGTGTACCTAATACTTGCATGTCACAGCTAAATGACAGACGTTATAATGTTTTGTACAAACATTACTATATCTTTTTTAAGAACCTAACTAAATAATCATTGTATATGTATATACTCGCCACACACAACTTCAAATACGCTAACATCTAAGCGCTTTAAGGTTCATATTGTTTGCAAAGCTACAGAGCTCAGTTGCGTATGTGCCATCAAGTGCTTAGCTTGTCGTTTTAGTCAATGAAATCATTAAAAACGTAAAACATGAAATTGCTGTCAATGTCATAAAAGAATGACACATGGCCCATATGACATTGTCTTCTCTCCCATTTATCATAATCTATCTATATATATCATAAAATTGTCACTGATCCATTCATGTACATGGAATTAAAAAAAAAAAAAACGTCATAGGGAGGCTTTATAAGAGCAAGAGAACCCAAAACAATGGTTTTTCAGTTTGTCTGTTTGTCTGTATGTCTGTATGTTTGTGAACGCTAATCTCAGAAACGGCTTAACCAATTTGAATGCGGTTTTCAGGAATATATTATCAAAGTCTTCACTTAACATTTAGTGTTTATTTTATCTAAAGTGGTTAAGAAATAAAAAAGTTATGACAATTTATGTCAATGACGTAATAGGTACCATAAAAATCTTATTCTATACATGTAATAAATCTGTAGAGGAGTACTCTCTGTACATTTAAAATATTAAAAAATAACCAGGATGTGAAGTAATAACTTCCATTCATCATAGTAATCAATTTTCAGCATTTTTAAAATCTTTGTCTGTATATCTTTTTGTCTTTTAGTTGTGCACAAAAAACGAAAAAAAAATATTTTAAAAATGTATACGTCATATAACCTTTATATAAGCAAGAGAAAATCCGCGATGGTATATGTTTATCTCTTAGGGATAACCCACAAAAGCCAATTTTTTTCCTTTACTTTTTACGAAAAATAATAGGTTATTTAGGAAGCGATTTTAAGAAATACAGCTTTAATCCTTATCTAATAAAGTAACTTAAATACATTTTACATTTAATATGGAACAATATAGCCGTTTACAGCATGTAATTAATATATATATTAAATAAATATTTTCGAAGATATTACAGATTTGAAATATAGGGTCTTTGCGTTTGTGTACGGTCTATCGGCGCACTCTGGGATGGTGCATATATATATATATATATATATATATATATATATATATATATATATAACCGTGCAGACCAGCTCAAAAATGGCTTTTATGAATGTTTAGTATTGGAAAAAAAAAAGTATGTTCATTCATTTACTTTTTTTAATATAAACTAGGTGCAACGGCCCCTGTACTAGGTTTTAGACCCGTATTACTGGGTACCCGTATTAATGTATTGAATAATATGTAGTATTGAAAATTTTGTTAATGCATTAAGGTAAGTCAATATTTACAATATTATATTTATATAAGTGTTGAAAAGTCATCAAACATTTGTGAAAACTATCGTGACACCATAATAAATACAAAAACATTTTAGTTTAGAGACACGTCACTCTTTTGTGTAGTTTGGATTGTCTTATTTATTTGAAACTCCATTATTAATAATGAATTATAGATATTTTCAAACATTTCATTGTTACAAATTCATTGATATTTTTCCATGTTTGTAAATAACTTTGGTTAGGATTTTCGAAAACACCACCGTCCTGATAATGACGATCACATATATAATGTTTAATTCACCTAGACGGGTAGCGATAGGATTCAATTGATAGAGCGTCAGGAAGATTTTCCATAGGTCATCGGTTCGAATTCCTGCCCATATGAGTTTATTTTTCATTCCATATTTATTGAAATTTAAGTCATCTTAATATGGCTATACATGTTTAAAGATATATTCAAACTTGAATTATAGATATTTTAGAATTTAACATATTTATAAAATAACCAATGGTGACCCAAATTCGAAGGTAAAAGTATCACTAATGTACATCTCCATATGAATCCGATGTTCTAGTTTTGTAAAAAAGATATTTTCGAAGCAGATTATAAATTGTTTAAAAAAAACATCAATTTTTCAAGGCAATTAGCGACATACCAACTCAATTTTAAATATATAAAATATGTAAATAATCTTAAAATAATTGCTTTCCCATGGTTAACTAACTATATTTCTTCATCAGGTTTTAAAAATCAATTAACCTCATCTATTATCAATAAAAGTATTAAAAATAACGCACTAAGAAGAGCTGCTAAGTGAAGGGGAAATAATCTGGCCCTCATAATGATAATTATGGTCTTAAAGTACGATAATTATGAATATTAATGCTTTAATAAAGACTGCTATGGGGTGGTAATCGAGGGTACTTAATTACATTATCATTGTTTAATAAATCAAGTCTAATAAAGTTACTTTGGGTTATTATCATTATCTTAGTGGTCCATATTCCAATGTCAAAAAATAGATGCCTGTACTTGCCTGATTGTTTTAATGTTAAACATTGTTACATAATAATCTTAACTGCAATAATATAATTTATAGAAAATAGAAAAAATTAGAAATTTTATTTAAGGAAGGGAGAGATTTCTTTAAGCGTTTCTTTGTTATCTTGGGTTATAGTTTTATCTATATCTACTTATATAGATCTTCTTTACATAGTATAAAGCAATGTCGCTTTCCGCTATCTGTCCTTACATCATTAAAACTATCGAACGGATTTGGTTGTGATTTTTTATTATTATTAAATAAAAATGTGATTTACGAGGAGATATATATTTTTGTACAAAAAATCCGGACAATTCAGATATTTGTAATGTGATGTTGCAACAAACATATCTTTGTGCTCTTAAATCGTAAAAGATGACTTAAGTTTAAGATATATAGCAAATATTTCTAGGCCTAGTTGTGAGCGATTGAAATATGGTTAAATTTATTTTTTCTAATTCTAACTAAAATAAAAGCTCTAACCACAATCTGAAAAAAGAAAAATCATAAAAATAAGTTTATCTGCACATTCAAAATGTAATCGATAAAGCTATAATCGATTTTTAAAAACGATTAAAACAAAATAGGAGTTTGTATTCACTGTCTAAAAGTATATTAATTAATAAAATCAGTCAAAATATTATAATCATTTGTTAAACCGTTCATAGCAATAAAAGAAAATAGAATATAAATTAATAATAGCAATAATGACGATCACATATATAATGTTTAATTCACCTAGACGGGTAGCGATAGGATTCAATTGATAGAGCGTCAGGAAGATTTTCCATAGGTCATCGGTTCGAATTCCTGCCCATATGAGTTTATTTTTCATTCCATATTTATTGAAATTTAAGTCATCTTAATATGGCTATACATGTTTAAAGATATATTCAAACTTGAATTATAGATATTTTAGAATTTAACATATTTATAAAATAATAAATAATAAATAATAATAAATAATAATAATAAATAATAAATAAAAAAGAAAATAAATTATCGATTTACGTTTAATTAGTGGATTTGACATTTGAGTGACAGTCGAACTCTATAGGTACTGCTTTTAAGTCTGTCCCGATAAGTCACTGTCAAAAGCATCCATCAGGTGGCTTGGAGGTTAAGAATGCAACCTGGTGATAATGTGAATTTAAAAACTCTCTCAAATAGCCAATTCGCAGTGAGCTAGCTTGGGGATCAATGCACGTTCCTTCTCCATATCAGATAAGAGCCATACCTAGCAGTGGAACAATTACAGGCCGGTACAACTCCTCACTTTTATAAACATGAAACGTAATATCTTTTTAAAAATATCAGTTCATCGTATGACTGTTACGCTACGTAGTAACATATCCTTCCTTTTGCTGAGTGTATTGTATCTCTGTTCTCCGATTACCAAAATTAGCAAAAAGTTATAGTGTAATATTATATTAAGTATTAATTGACATAATTTTTATCTTATTACAGTCTGGGCACAAGAATGTATAAAAGGGTATCCGTCTCCTTTATCTACTACGGAAGTGTATATCAATATGAAAGTTCACAATGGTTTATATTTATCTCTAAGAATAACCACAAGTAACCCTTTTTTATATATATTACAAAATATTGTGTTATTTATAATAAAGCGAAGGTATAGCATAAATATTGTATATAAGGACATCCGGTAGTATAAACTCAATCAATCAATCACCGCAACCTTTTAGTTTCGACATGGCACTCGTGGGGAATCGAGACGTTTCGCAAATCTGTACATATAATAAAAATGTCACTAATCGATTTCTGTACTTGGAATATATTAAAAAAAACATAATGGGGGCCTTTATATAAGCAAGAGAACTCAAAACAATGGTTTTTCATTTTGTCTGTATGTCTGTATATCTGTATGTCTGTATATTTGTATGATTGTGCATGCTAATCTCAGAAACGGCATAATTTGGATGCAGTTTTCAGTAATATATTGTAGTAGTCTTTACTTAACATTTAGTGATTTTTTAAATATAAAAAAAAAAACAGAATAAATTAACTCTTTTCGGATGTTCATTTGCATGCAATCCTTATTTCTGATACTTGTCTAAATCCTAATCGTTGTTAAACATCTTTCTCATTACCTGGTTTTACACTTATTCACTGTGACTGCATTCGTAAACGAGGTGGAGGAGTGGCCATTGATTTACGAAACGAAATAACCTACTATAAAAATATTTCTTAGCATCATTTCCATTTAAGAAATTTCTATTTCACTACTAAAATGTCTAGTTTTACTAATAAAATCGTTTGTTTATTTATTTCTAAGTGACATTTCAAATGTAGTTATTAGCTAGCTAGTACATTTCTTTAAATTATTGTTAGTTTGATATTTTCTAGTCTTTATGTTTGAAATAAGGACTTCTTTTTTAGATAAAGGCATTCTCAAGCTTCTTCAATATATATCATTTCTTGTTCTGTTCTAAGTTAGAACCAATTTGTCCCAGCCACTTGTACATTATCATCAGCCCTCCTGTCTTTGGTCTACTAATATTTTTTCCGCGTATCGTAAGTTATTAAAAATATACTCTGAAGCGACCGTAAGAAAACGGATTTATTTAAAAACGTATCTCAGGGAATCTCTAGCTTTTAAGTTAGAAGAGCCCATACATCTAAAATAGCTATTGTAAAATAAATATAGAATTAATTTCGGCAGCGTTGCCCCATAGTAAAATATCGTAAGACAAAATACTGTGAAAATAACTAAAATAAACGAGTTCCTCTGGAGATTTCTATCTTAAGTTATACCTAAAAAAATGGTTGTGTCAGATAAAGCAGTAGTTGAATAAAATAAGTAATTTAGGTACGCTAGAATTTGTAATTAGATCAGCTGACGCGTAAATATAGACTTTACACAAAACAAGGTCAAATGTCACTAGTATAAAGATACAGAATACACCAGACGGACGGAGTCTTACTTACTTTAACTGACACGTAATTCACTTTTAGAAGATTTTTTTTAATCATTTTTTTTATATATATTTACACATACACATGCACAAAAACTATGTTCATAATAAAAAGTATATATAACAATGTAACATTATATTTTAGAATAAGAATTACTTCAGGTACGTATTTATGCTTATTTTATATATATCTAATTTAATATTTTTTTAATACTTTCGGGTGGTCAGTGTAAGTTTTTGTTTTGATTTTTTTAACATATATAGGTATTATTCTACCAACTAAACTACATGTCTAACAAAAACATATAAACTATTATTATTTAAAAATAAATACGCTGGTCTGCCCAATATAACAAAGGTACTAGATTTAAAGATTTTTTCCCTGGTTTCTTGCTATCTTGTTAAAATCTTAAGAAACTAATTTATTAACATGTTTATCATCAAAACTATCAAATAATTACATTCAAGAGAAAACTAACTAATTGGTCATCGTCATTTTTCTTATATTGTGTGTCAGTCTTCATAGTGACAAGAAGTTGAATATCTCTCATCAGGTACACATTTTAATTTTATATAATTAAACAAAATAGCTATTTTTTTTTCAAATGGAGCGTTGAACAGTTTAACTTTTAGAACCTTCGATCATATGCCAACTGCTACCAGTAAAGTTAAATTAAATTCATGAAAAAACATACCCGAAAACATTTAGCACACTACTTTACTGTTTAGGTTGACATTGTCGATGTCGAGTATGTATTAGTTGTAAAAGAAAAATATTTATGCATAGAGGAGTTGGTTCAAATCATAATATACTTACTTTAAAACTTAATTATAAAAACGTCTATTGAACATTAGAATTACTAACCGATCAATTTTTCGTAACAACCATTCAAGCCGTCACATACGTCATACCAAACATAAAATATTAAATAATGTACACATTTCGTTTATTTTCTTGTCACTACTTAGGTACCTATTACGTATATTTTTATTTACTTGAACATTCTATTGCGTCTTTGAAAGCGATAAATTTTAATAACCATCTAGACCCATATCACTTGACACAGAAATTTATTAAAATCTTTTGTAGGTCAGTGATATTGTCCAGGTTACCACTTATCTGTTATATATTTCTGTTAAGAAAAACAGACCAATCAAAAATATCAGTACTTATATTATAATTATTAATGATTTTCTTTGATTTTCACATGCACTATGTATGTCACCGGGACATTTTTCTATTCATCTCAATTATTATTTTAATTTTGAAATAGTATATTAATTAAATATATTTTATATAATAAATGGTTTGTTTATCAGATATTTACAACCTTTTTTTTTCTTTATATATATTTTTTTGTAATATTATCTCAACACAGCTAGATCACGACAGTGACTTAACATACAGAGAAGTTTTTGAATTAGCGTGCTGTATACTATTATAGCTATATATTATAAATACTAATATTATTATAGTTACCTCTGAGCAGACTGTCCGTCCAATTGACCAGTTCACTAACTAACTTAAACTTTGTATTTGCAATTTGTACACTTTGATAGATGCTCAAGCAAAGTACAGATTTAATAACCAAAGCTTATACTTTTACATAACTTTAATAAAAATAACTATAAACATAGGTAGAATCAAATAATATTAGACCACTAGATTTTAATATTATTTGATTCTACCTATGTTCCAAGTAATTCCGAAGTTGCAGCAAGAAAATAAATGAAGTATATGACTCGGGCACTCGGTAGAACATTGTGGGTTTGGACTTTATTATTTGCAATGAATAACTGAAATACCTTTTGAGAATCCAAATATGAATTTTAATATTTATACACATTAATATTTTTGTACATATTAAAGGCATGTTATGAAGGCAGTGTGTGTTCTTTACAACCAAAACAAACAAAAGTATGTTTGATAATATTTATAATGTCCAACAATATGTAATATATTTCTAATAAATAAATAATGAAAAATAAATAGATATGAGCAGGGATTCGAGCCCATGACCTCTGGGAATCCGTAAAATTGTGCCAGCGATACCGCATCTGTTTATATTTTTTAACCCCCGACTAAAAAGAGGAATGTTATAAGTTTGACATGTCGATCTGTGTATCTGTGTATCTGTGTGTCTGTCTGTGGCAATGTAGCGGCCAAACACGTGGACGGATTCGAATGCGGTTTTTTAAATTAAAAGCTATGTTTGTCGAAATGGTTCCTAGCTATGATTGGTTGAAATAGAAACAGTCGTCTCCAAGATATTGACGTTTTATTAAAGAATGAATCTCACTTTAGAGAGATCACGTAGCACCCTGTAACTGTCCCTAGCCCGTGTTGATTGAGTGTCGAACCTGCACTATATAAGAGAAAGTATCCATGTATGTTCCTTAAGAACTCCGAAACGGCTAGATCGACTTCAACAAAATTTGCTTCACATTACACTCATGTTCAGGAAATAGGCCCAATGATTTAGTTTTACCTGAGTTCAAAACGTATATAGTACTCACAAAAAAACTACCAGACGTAAAAAGCCTTGAATGCGATGTAATTGCCTAAATCGACTCCAATGGTCGATACAGAACAGATGTAAATATAATTCCAACAAACATTACATCACACAACGAAGAACTTATTATAAACTAGCTTTTGCCCGCGGCTTCGCACGCCTTAAATTCGTAGTAAAACAATTCCCACTTCCCTTTTTTTGTATTGGCTTCTATATGACTTATTTATGTGAAACAATCAAAATTGCGACATCGGCAGACATCGCTCACTGTCAAAAGTATATTTAAAGTTTTTAATAAGGATACAATATTAGATGCTGTAATTATTTTTATACCTCTCTTGTTTTTACTTAAAAGTCCATTTAAATACTTCTTAAACAGAGTACCTAATAACCATTCTAACCATATAGCACACTTACAGATTTTCATTGAACATAATCAAAATATGACCATGTAAACTTGAGGAATTCTGAGCTACACAATCGACGTTATTTTCATCATCAACTTGCCGGTCTAGTTTTATTAAAAAAAAAATCTATTTTAAATGATGAACATTCAATTAGCTATATGCATTTACAAAATTTTCAATACTGAACATTCACAAAAACCATTTTTGAGACGGTTTGCACGATTCCATACCAGAGTGTGCCGGCCGACTGTACCGCCGCAAACGCGAAGACCCTATATTTTAAATCTGTAATATCTTCGAAAATATTCATTAAAATTACATGCTGTAAGGACCTATATTGTTTCATATTAAATGTAAAGTGTATTTAAGTTACTTAATTAGATAAGGATTAAAGCTGTATTTCTTAAAATCGCTTCGTAGATTACCTATTATTTTTCGTAAAAAGTAAAGGATAAATATTTGCTATTGTGGGTTATCCCTAAGAGATAAACATATACCATCGCGGATTTTCTTGAAGAACCTTTTAAGGTATACAATACTCAGAACATTATTTTGATCTATCTCGTGGAGTTCTCGCAAACAAAAGTGTTTGTTTACGACTTCGCATTAGAAATCTTGAAATTATCAGTGGTTCTCTGATATACTAAGCATGGTATAATACATATAAACCTTCCTCTTGCATCACTCTATCTATTAAAAAAAACTGCGTAATTTTAAAGATACATACATACAGACATAGGGACAGACGCGAAAAGCGACTTTGCTTTATAATATGTAAATTGCTGTGCGTGCGATTTCGTACGCGTAGTTTTCGATTTTGATAAAAACTACACTTTGTACTTATTAATGTACGTAACCGGTAAAAAGCAATGGTACAACCATAAGAGATTATTAACTTCTTTATTTGTTAACCGATTGTTCAAAAAAAAAAACAAAATATAAAGTGAATCCCATGACTATACAGGGTTATTTGTAATTAGTTGACCACCTCTTGCAGGCAGCTTCTCTACATCAATCCTAACAACATTTATTCTACCACTTTTCAGAAATCTTGAATAAATAACTCCGAACAAAGGAAACGAACAGTATGTAATAATTACCCAATCGTCGCATTGTGTATTAAAATTTAAACTTATGATGTATAAAATTGTTAACAATTAATCAAGGTAGAATCCGATTATTTACAATAATACAATGTGTTATTTACAAAAGGAATCAATATCTACAAATTACCTCTTAAATTTATATCTCGATACCGGCACCAAATAGTCCCCTTCATATCCAACACAAAGACCACACCTAAAAATAAAAGGCTAGCGTTTCCATTTGAGTCGTAAGAGTTTTGGTTTGAAAATGGTATCATTTGAAAGGGGTTGGTTTCCCCTTTCTTTTAATACTATTCGCAGCCCGAGAAAATGCGTAGTTTTTTTTTATATATTTTTTTGTGTGAAAGTAACTTATCGTATTTTCACTAATATTAGCACAAAAATACAATGTTTAAATAACATTTCACATCTATACAATATATTTATCAATTATGTATATAATATATCAGTATTTCATTTTAATTTAACTAGAATAATACAATTCGTAACAACTTTGTTGTTTTAGATTCCCGAATGTCAAATGGCGGCAACTTGACATATGACGTTTGTGATTTGAAATGTTTTTGAAATAAATAATAATTAATATATTATATATTTATGACTTTTTTTTGTCAAAAACGACTCTATAGTGTTTTTGTAGAGTGTTTTTGTCTCTAGAGTGTTTTTGTAAATCCGGAGGCGCGGAAGGAGGACAGCATCCACCCGCTGTAACACTGTGTTGAAACCCAATCGAGCCGTAGCTACTGAGGCTGGTTGCCGAAGGCGACCAAGAAGCCGAAGTGGCGAAGGCGAGCTTGGGGTTCAGTTCAGTGTTATGCAAGGGTGAATGGGGCTGGCCATCCTGAAGCGCCGGCGACGTCACAGAAGTCTTAATTACTTACATTTTAGGTTAGTTTTTACGAAACTTCAAATCGAAATATCTCCAAAACTAAACATTTTCTCATAATAAAAATGGTGTCAGGGGATAGGGCTTCGACCCCTCTTTTCTCCCTATCCCCCTCTCCCTTCTATTCTAACGACTCAATTGGAAAGTGTTACCAAATCAACTGTTCAGCGACTCGGTTTACCATACTTAGCCAGCACTCGCACCATCTTGGTGTACTCGATATTTGTGTTACGGCATCACAGTACTGTTTTCACTAATCGAAATTAACGGAACCCAGGAACGAGAGCCAACGGGTCGCGCGGCACACGCTTATCTAATTGACTGTACGACTGAGGTCAAGTTCAAACGTGCACCGCCGCCGCTGCATCACCCCGCCAACCGCCACCCCGCTGCACGTGTCCTTGGCACGTATTTTGCCTACGCAAGGTGCGTGGCCTCTCTTTTGCTCAAGGTTGCAAGGTTGTTAAATGCACGTTCAGAGGTAGTAAATAAATTTTGTATGGAAAAACTAAATTTTTAAAACTATTAACTTTAAAAAGTCGTAGAACAAATGTTGTTGGGATTGATGTAGAGAGGCTGCCTGCAAGAGGTGGTCAACTAATTACAAATAACCCTATATATTCCCGAAAACTGCATCCAAATCGACTAATCCGTTTCTTTTAGCGTGCACTAACATACAGACATTTAGACGAACAAAATGAAATAAACATTGTTTTGGGGTCTCTTGCTTATATAAAGGTTCCCCTGTATGAATTTTTGAAAATATTTTTTTTTCGTGTTGTGTGCACAACTAAATGACAAACAGATAAACAGACAAAGATTAAAAAAATGCTGAAAATGGATTCTGTTAGTTATTACTTTACATCCTGGTATATTTTTTTAAATATTTTTAATGTACAAATACTACTCCTCCACAGATTTATTACATGTATAGAATAAGATTTTGATGGTACGTATTACGTTATTGACATAAATAGTCATAACTTTTTTATATCTTAACCGATTTAGATAAAATAAACACTAAATGTTAAGTGAAGACTGTGATAATAAATTCCTGAAAACCGCATTCAAATTGGTTAAGCCGTTTCTGAGATTAGCGTGCACAAACATACAGACATACAGACATACAGACAAACAGACAAACTGAAAAACCATTGTTTTGGGTTCTCTTGCTCTTATAAAGCTCCCCTATGATGTTTTTTTTTTGATTCCATGTACAGGAATGGCTCAGTGACGATTTTATTATATGTATAGATGTATTTTAGTTGTCAGGTTGATTCATTGTGTCTCACAAGCTGTTATCAGATAAGAAAAGTTCCGTTTGTATAAAAACACTCCAAAGAAACACTTTGATTTATAGCATCTATTATTCAATGACTCGCTTAAATCAGGTAGTTACTTTTATAGGGACAGAGACAAAATTGCTCCTATGATCTTGGTTCAACGAATAATATTTATTATTAAAGGGACATATTTACGTAAATTTTTAAAAGAGTCGTTGTTCAACTGAAGTATTAAATGTTCAGTTTTTTGTTCGAGACTACATATATATATGTAGTTTTGAAAAAAAATGTTGAATTGTGTAAGCATATTTAAGACAAAGTAATTTTATTCGAATGGATAAAGCAACAGCAAAGTGTAAAATTATCTTAAAGGATAAAACTTATAACTACCAATTTAAACATTAATCAATTAATTTTCACTTTCACATTTTTAAAACAAACTGTACTTATAATATTTTAGTGCCTATAGATTAAAAGCCGTCATTTTAATATGCTTTACCAATTAGTTACTTTTATATTCTTTATAAAATACAATGTTTATTGGCAAATTCAACCTAACAGTTAGTTTAGACTTTTTAGTCAAAGCAGTTTCTATCTACTGCTAACGCTTGTAAGATACTTCCGGTGAAGAGTTGAAATGTTTTAATGAACAGATTGCACCACAAACACAATGAAATTGATAACAATTTGACCACATATCAGATTATTATGATGTGTTTAAACGATTGAGAAATGACTTTACTGATTGATGGTTTAGACTTTACTGTTGATGGTGATGTGCAACATATGCGTCTGAACCTTAGTAAAGGTTATTCGTTGTACTAAGCGTATAATAAATAACCTTTCAGTACTATAGGTTATTTCTTTTATTTCTATATAATAATAACATTAACACTAATGCAAAAGGAATACTAATTTATAATGAAACTAATAAAACAAGTTTTTCTCTCTTTTTTGTGAAAGTATCTCTGTATCTATAAAAAACGGATGGTACATAATTGTTATAGTAAGGATAAGCATAACTTTTTAAAATTAACTTCTAGTATGTTACTGCAGGTTGCAAGTTAGCGGGGGAGGTTGTGAAGGAGAAGGGTTCAGCCCGTACCTTCCTAGCCGTAGGCCTATGTGAGAGGGGGGGGGGGCGACCTCTCTCACCATTGCACCAGTTCTATGACGTAGGGGTACACTGGTTGCCCGGGGTACCCTTATCGGAGGGGGGGTTCTGCCGGGGCGTCACGGTGAGTGCGAAAGCGATCCCGTGGCGTCCCATTGCAGCGATGAGGGCAGCCGTTGGTTTTTTAGTGGGGTGCCTTAAAAATGGCAGCGTTTCCTATGCTGCCGGTTGCCGCACATACCGCCCGGCCATCGCCTTCCTGGCCAAGGCCAGTGACGATGCGGAAACGCATTTTTCCAACGATAAAAAAAAAAAAAAAGGTTGCAAGTGATATAATTACGACATCTGAAGATATTTTAAGATAAGTTACTGTAAATGCTGTTAAGAATGAGTAAAATATAATTAGTTGTTTTACTAAAAATAACCAGCGCTCACCGTTTGTGCAAACTTATACTCCATGAATACACGACTTGCAAAAAAAAACGTAGCAAGTTGAAAAATCCCTTATTATTCATTGTAACATTTGCAGATGTGCTCAGAAATCAGAAAAGAATAAAGTTTATCGGATGTCTTGAGGAGATGCAAATAAATTGAATAAAAACTTTGTAACTTTAATTAACGTACGTTTTAGCAAAAAATGGTATAAGATCAAGAAGATGATAACTGGGACGGATTATTGTTTCATATTTTTAATGATTTTTCTCTCATAACACTTTGTTTTGTGTTCTTATACTAAAAAAAGTTGTAAGAAAAATAAAAGCCATTTTTTTAGGAAATTCATACTGAACAATAAAGTTACTTGTAACATATTCTAAAAATACTATATTAAAGGTACGAATAAGTTTCAAAACAGAAAATGCTTACTTTCTTTATTCAAGGGACGTGACAAAAACTGAACAAAGAATGTTTTGAACTTTGATGCATTTGCAATACTTTGCACGTGATGAAGGGAAATTGGACTTATTGAATCAACTTACTTCCAGGCTGATGTTTTATATCTATGAATACTTTTAATAAAATGATTAGATACGAATAAACTGAGAAGATAATTTGCTATGTTTACTTTAACGTATTATTATATTGAGTGAAATGTTTTAACTGTAAGACCCCTGTTTAATTTGCTAACACTGAAGACATGCACGAATGAATCCATAATTAAGGATAGAATTTAATAATGAGGATACATAATACTTGAATTAAATAAATTTTAAAGCATTCCAACAAATATTATCTTTTCTCAAGTAAGCTTCACAATTTAAAAATAAAAGTCTTTCTATGAATCTTCCTGTTCTTACAATTCACACACAATTGTGATTGTCCTAGAAACTCAGACAATACAGATTCTTTGTAAATCATGTTTACGTTACAAATAAACTCGACCTATTCATTTTTCAGAGCTTTGATTTAAAACGTTAATACTGATATTTCTTAACGAAAGATGTCTTTGTAATTTCAATAATTAAATATTGCCCCAAACTTGACAATTGAGATATCAATAATTTAGTTTGCTTTCTAGAATCTTTATAAAAGCTACATCAAGTAAATTTGTGATTAATGACGCCAATGTACATGCTAGTTACTGATCGATGCATCGCATCGATAGATCGTATCATTCACGGTAAAGTAAATTTGTGATTAATGACGCCAATGTACATGCTAGTTACTGATCGATGCATCGCATCGATAGATCGTATCATTCACGGTAAAGTAAATTACTTTATTTACACTCCGTAAAACATTTAGTTTGTCGAAGTCTGATGTAAAAATTATTTTTTTATTCAAAATAATTTAAAAAAATCTTTTAGCTAACAATGTTGCTCTTGCAAGCGTCTTCCTAAGACTAATTAATTACATTCAATTTTTTATTATTTTTTACCCTCGCGTTTCATTTTATATAATATGTATAAATAACGGATACAAAGTACACCCAGACTAAAACAACAATCTGTGGATCACACAAAGAATTGTTCCGTGTAGGAATCTAATTTACAACCTTTGATTCAGCAGTACCAATCACCACATCCACAGTTCATCAAACATTTGTACACAATTTCTTACCCAATACAGTAAAATCTATATTTTTAAATAAAAATATGTATGTATTTAGCTTGGCCATAAATACTGTTACAATTAAAAACATTACATATTATTACGATTGAATTTGGAGTCTGATAAATTTATATGAATATTCATTATCTTTTCAAATTTTAGTGGTAATAAATAGGTGTTAAATACTTTTTGGGATATATAATCGGAGTGAGGTGGTAAAAAAACGAGTTGCTGTGATAGTGTTACAGAAAGCAAATATGGAGCCATATGAAATGCGTAAAACTCTCCATTTTCTATAATATGGTATGTTTGTCTACTGTGCTATTTATATTTACATTGAAACCTCGATCGTTCGCGAGGAAAAATTAGAAGAAAATGAGATCAAAAAAAGATTGTAGAACATCTGATTTTTGCAGTACTTACACTTTTTAATAGTTATAGGTTATTGCCCCTATAGGTGGCCAAAAAAGGTACATTTAGTCCTGAATATTGAGTTATTTTCTCGGAAAAACACAAAAACTGATCTCTGGTTCTAATCACACTCTAATAGAGACGGACTATTTTTTTGTGGTGTTTTTTTTAACTATCTAAATCAATATTTAAATTATTTGTTTAAGTTGAATAATACAAAAAAAATATTTGGTTAATGACTACACTGCTACAATTTTTATCGGTTCAATTTTACGTTAATATTCTATAGTTAATAAATTAATATACTATAGTCACTGTTAATATAATATACAAGTCAAATATACTAAATCAAAGGTATTTATATAAAAAGGGTTACACGAAAATAAACAAAACATTTTACAAACAAAGGCAAAACTTTTCTTCATGAAACCAGACTCCGTGAAACAGAAGCACTTAGGTGAAGTGACAACGTCCAACGAGAATGCTCTCGGCTTTAGACTCTTAGCTCTAATTTATCTCATTATTGCAACGAGGAGCCTGAGTAAAACTCCACTGAGACAGATGTCTGTATAAATATTTAGCAGATTTAAAGAAAACTAAAATCATTCACAATAAGTACTTTTATAAAAACTTTAATATGTCGTTTGATATTTCTCTCTTTAAAAGTTACTTTGTAAGAAAACAAATGTCCTACTCGAAATAAAAGTTGTATGCTTTCTTTATTTAATCAGACTTCATAATTAGAAAATTATTACACTTTTCCATCTCATTAAATAATGGATTTCTGAATTGCTGTTAATAATAAGCTAATACTAATAATAATATCATTAAAATTTATTAAATCTTTTTGTATTAAAATGTATTATATATATAAATATAATGAAAAATGAAAATTTGATAATAAATAACTTCAAATATAATTTATGTCCACAGCAATACTTTTTGGGGGTAGTTTTTAAAGTACATTAGTTCCTATTTTACTAAAAAGGGAAGTCCTACCAAACATAAAAGGTTAAATGTTCGTCTAGGACATTTGTAACACCAAGTACTTAAAATGTGGTCCCTGCTTACTGAGGCTTCTATCCCGGAGTTATTGTCACTGCCCTGTATCGCTATTTTTTATTTCCTTAATAAAAATAAGTTTAACCATAATAAACCAATACAATTCTTAGGTATATTTCTGTTTATGTGTATATCTTTATTAATATAAGAAAACGGACATTGTATTTCTGGTAACTGGATATGTATATTATTTAACTTTAAATAGATATAGAATGAGAAATAAACCTATACGAGCAGGGATTCGAACCCGTATCGTACGTCGCTCAATGGAACATAAGCATACGCATTTATAATAGAGAAGAAATATTTGAACAAATGACTAAATACATATACAGGTGCCGCACTTCACCACTTTGTAGATATTTGCGTAATTTAAGGTGACCCCAGCACTTTAAATATTGGAACGTAGTTCCTTATCGCGCGTTGTGAATGGGAGCTAGACGGTAAAAATTCTTACCAAAAGTTGGCACAACATGTTTTGCTATCTCTCTTTCTTATAGAAAGCAAGCGAGATATTTTCATTTCTATCATTATTATTTTTTTGTTTTATATTAAATTGCTCAGTAGTTCTTTATTATTTTTTTGATATTGGAGTTTGTTCTTTTAGAATCAATTTGCAAATAAGACAGTTGAAATGATAATAATAATACAAATTTATGATCAAATGTACTCGTAATGTTTTGTAACAAAGATATCTATTTATACCTTAGGGAAACATAACTACATCTGTTATATAAACATATCTGTACAAAGTGAAACCGCTAGGTGGCGGGACAATAACTCATGGGTTTACTGATTAACACTTTTTAATTTAGTTATTTATCTTTTATGTTTATAAAAAATATTAAAAGCTTTTAAGGTATTTTTTTTAATTACAATCAATACCTTCAATAATTAATCGAAAGGAACTTCCATCTGGGTGTGCCTTGACACCTCTTAGTTTTTTATTATTATTTTGATACGTTCTTAAAACAATAAAAGCACTATTTGTATAAAATTTATCATATTCATAAAAAGCAAGCATTAAAGGATCATTTAAATTTTAGTTTTATAATTTTCATTCAAAAACCATTAGTTTTTGTTACATATTTCATTTAAAAGCCGTTATAAATAGTTTTTTATCACATAATAGACGTGTTTGAAGAGCTTTAAATAGATAACATTTAAACTCAGAATGAATATTCGCTTTCATGACCAGCATCAGTGAACCAGTTTTATTGAATAGACTTAACTCTTTACCGTCTGTTTTCGCGCTAAAAAGAGGGGTGTTATAAGCTATATTATATGTATTTGTGTCTGTAAATATCAATTTATGTATCTCACAATGGCATGATATCTATCTCGAGATGCTTCTTAGCTATGTTTAGTTGATGTAAAAATAAGTTCAAGTATTTTCAATGGTGTCGGAGGTTTCTCATATAAATATTTAAAAAATCGGACAGTCATTTTAAGTAGTGCTGGCATATAAGATGTTAGTAGATTGAATAATAATAATACTTTATATATTTATTATCATGATGAATGAATGAGATATATATATATCATCATATATATATCATACAGAAAAAAATATATTGATTGTAAATGGTGAACTCTGACTGTATTAACATATGACTGAAACGTGTTTAGGTCCTGGCACTTTTCGAATGATAAAGCTTCATTTCGTAACATAAGATGTATCGTATGTATCGTATGTATCGTATGCTGGATGTTGAAACCCCTTCCGTTCCCACCTTCATAACTACTCGTGTAGTATGTTACAGTTGATGAATTTGTAATCAATATTTTAATTCATTAGATTTATGCAAGGCCATACATTGTGTTTTATATACGTTAACAACTTTAAATGTAAAACCAGTGAGACCTCGACTAGCTAATGGCTGCTGTAAATCAGCTCTATGTGCGTGTAAACTATCTAACAGTTTTTAGTTGTTTTAGTCATTTCTATTTTATTTATTTTATTAATTTCACTTGGTAAATGAACTTAGTCTTATAAAAAATGGACATGAATAAAAAATAAGAATTTACGTTAAAGTATACTTTTTAACGTATACCTTAAAACTCAATCGCCATCATTTATCATTTATATAATACCCATATTCTTTTTTTAATAATATATATCATATAAAAAAGCACTATATGCTTTATCCTAAGTTATCAGCTATATGTATACTAAAATTCATAACAATCGGTTAAGCAATTTAGATTTTTTTTACAAACTTTTATATTCTATTTCAGACAATTAGGAATAGATTTTTATAAAAAGAATACCTAGCTCATATTTAATATAATACTAATTTAGTTTGTAATTTAGTCCTAATTTAGGAACTGTATTTCTCTCAAATCACAATACAACCAGTTCCGGAGTTTAGATTTTTCAAATAAATTTTTACCCCCTATTTCTGGTCCATATGGTTTTTGGAAAACATAGGTAGTCTATGTTTGACCTTGATTTATCAAGTATTTTCTTAAGAAAAATCACGGAAATCGACAAAGTGAAGTAGATGTTTCCTACAAATTTTCATTCCCTGTTACAACCTATTAGGAGTTGAGTTTTGTAGCCCATTAAGAGGTTGATTAGCATATTTTTGACCCTGAGACTTCAACTATTTCGGAACGAAAATAGGATACGGAATAAATTTAATCCAAATTAGGTTGATAGTTTATCCGTAAAAGCGTAACAGAAAGACAGACAGATAGACTTCCGCATTTATAATATTAGTATGCATACTCCATCTAATGCCCCTTCTAACTAACAGGACTGCTTTGCTGGAAGGTGCATAAGCAAATGGACTTTGTAGCTTCGCAAACAATATGAACCTTTGAATCCTTGATGTGGGCTCAAAACCAATACGGCACTGCAAATCATTGATTGATCAAATCTTTGAACACATGACTAAATACATATACAGGTGTAGCACTTCACCACTTGGTAGATATTTGCGTAATTGAAGATATGTGTGACGCCGGCATTATATGTATAATAATTATTTTGAGTACTTAGAAAAATAAAAAACTGTATTTGTATCGTTATTTATCATAATGATGACATGCAAGCATTGGTTAAAGTATATTATCATTTAAATTTTAGTTTTTTTTTTTCGTTCAAAAAGTATTTATTATACTTTTCGTTATATATTAAATTTAAAAGCCGTTATAAATAGTTTCAAACCGTTAATAGTAAAACCGAAGTGTTTGTAGACATTAATAGACTTTAAAGTTTAAATAGACAACATTAGAACTCAGAACACTATTTTTCACTATTTTTGACCAGCATCAGTGAACTAGTATTACATTTGTTCATATCCTTTTTACTATAAAAACCTGTAGTTTTGTACCGAGTTATGTATTGGCCGACAAAAAAAGTATAAAAAAATATTCATATACTAGCAGACCCGGCCACCCGTTGCTGTGGTTGCTAAGGATTTGGATATACCTATTACATTGTAGTAAACTATTTAAGAAGTCACGGTATTAGAAAAAATAAATTAAAAATTAAAAAAACCCCCGACCGCTAAGTAAAGGAAAAATTCAAAATGCAAGTAAATTTATCAAGGCCAATAACGAAATAACAATATTTTGATATTATCGTATAGTCAAAGACCTCATTCATTAGTTCCGAAAATTTTGTAAAATAGACACTCGTCAACGTACGTACAAAGGTCCCCCGACGTAACGACTTCAATAAGTACATAATAATATTATTATCCTTTTTAGACGTCATCTGGTGTCGGGGTTTATTTATTTTTTTGTTTTTTTCAATTATTTCACTTTTTTCTATGTTGTACTAAATGAACCTACGAATACACAAATTTCCGCTGTTTAGGTTTTTACTATCAATATTGTAAAGAAACCTTTCGCCAGCACCACTAAAATTTTAGGGACGACTGCTTCTATTTCGACCAAACATAGCTAAGAACCATCTCGACAAACCAAGCTTTCGATTAAAAAAAACCGCATTCAAATCCGTTTACGTATTTGGCCGCTACGTATCCACAGACAGACACACAGATACACAAATCTACAGATTAAACTTATAATACCCCTCTTTTTGGGTTGGGGGTTAAAAATAATGATGTGGACCGCTATGTTTTTTTTACATAGATGCAATTTGTAAAGAACATGGCGACCTCTATGACTGATCTTCTACTACCATTACCTAACCCTTGATTCAGTAATATAATAATTATTAGTGATGCGACGAACATTTGGTAAGTATTCGGTATTCGGTATATTTGTCATCTTTTTCGCAATTCGTATTCGGCCGAACTATTCGCTTTTGATGCCGAATATATTCGGTTCGAGTATTTCTATTTTTTTGGCTACACCACGCTATACTATACGACACTATTCCGCTATACGTTAGGCGTCTGTGCTCCCCTACTTGACCAACAGGGTGGTTGCAACAATGAAATTATTATTCTCCAAAGAAGACGAAAACGTTAAAGCCGGTCTAAAAAATCATCGGATTGAGATTTGAAGGAGGTCTTTGAACACGATTGATCAAAATTATCGTACAGTTGAGGATTTTAATTTTAATTATTATTATTTTATTTAAGATGGTAACAAATGAGTACACTACAAATTTTTTAATAAGTTATGTAGGGCAGATAGTTTTTAATTTTTCAAAATAATATTTGTTATTTTAAATTATTAATAATTTAATTTTTAATTCAATTTTGCACTAATCGGTGCACAATATTTTTTGTTGACCCGTCTCACATAAATAGATTCAACGAAGAAGCAGGTATAATTTGACTGTATTATGTTCATTATAATATGAGTTTATAAATACTTCAGTCTAAGTAATACGTGGCGGGTTATAGTAACACTAAAAATTAACTCATAATTTATTCTCAGCATCGCGTGTTGGTTATGATGTTAAATTGTATATGAAACATTTGTACTTTTAACATATCGCCATCTGTTGAACACGAACTCAATCCAGTCAACAAATACAACGCCATCTGTTAAACTTGTTTGAATTAACAGATAGTTGTAAAGAAATAATTTGCAATAAAATAATATTGCGACTTAAAATTAAGATGTAAGTTATCCTATGTTTCAAGTTGGATCGAACTGCACACGGTGTGCAAATTTGATTCAAATCGGTTAAGTAGTTTAGGAGTCCATCGCGGACAAACAACGTGACACCCAATTTAAATATATTAAGAAATTTATATATATTAAGATAAAAATACAAGTTTACTGGATCAAATCTACAACGAGACTGAAATAACATATTATAATTAAATCTAATAAGAAACAATAGAGAACAAGATAAATGCCAACTCAGGAGATCGATGCTTTCCGCGTAAATGGGCATCGAAGCTTATGCTGTGATAACTAAAGTCTTTTTTTAATTTCCTATCTGCTTTAATAGACTTTTATAACTTAAATTTGAAACTAGTCAAATTGTGTCCATTTGAGCCCCGGATAGAGATCTAATATGAGGTAATTTAAGTACTGCTTTTTTTTAATTTAAATGCTTTTAGTTATGACAAGATTACGTAGTTGTTATGGGATTAAAGAATGTTCTGATTAAATTATTTTATGGGAATACCTTTCAAAGGAAGAAACCTACTTTTAAGTGGTGTGATCGTTGATGCAACAAAATTATTAATATTTGTCAATCAGTTGCCAACCTCGATTTAATCTCCAAATGCAGAGGTATTGTAGTATTTTAATATTGATTACATATTACATTCTTATGATTTGTTAATAATACAACGATATAATGAGATTAACATTACTCACAAGAGTTCTTAATTCTATTAACTAATAGTAGCTTAATATCTTCCATAGGGTAGTTTAACTTCCAAAGTTTGCTCAAGAGCATTTGCTCCTTAAGACATCCGACAAACTTTATTCTTTTTGTTTGATTTCTGGCCACATCTGCAGATGGTACAATGAAAAATAAGGGATGTTTCAACTTGCTCCGCTTTTACTTTTGCGAGTCATGTAATCTCTGGTTATAAGTTAGCACAAATGTTGGGAGTTGGTTATTTTAATATAACAGCGAATTATATTAAACTGATTTTTCACTAGGTTTTTTAACCTTAATTCTTAACATAGTTTATTATTTATCAAATATTTACTCGTTTTTATAATATTATATACATTTTTGATGTCAATCAATCGTTTAATAAATTTGTGAATCAAGTGATCGCAATAAAAATTCATATTGAAATTCCATAGATTAATTAATTTGCCACATCATCATAATATAGACATTTAAACTTAATAAGATTATAACAAAACTTATGAACATATAATTTTTATTTTTATTTATAAGATGTAAGTACACGAACAAATAAATTCTGCCTATATGCTGAAAATACCCAAACTTTTGATATGTTTTTTGAGCAATGTCTATTTAAAATAAATAAATTAAATTTGGGTTACATTTTTTTAAATTATTTTAAAGATTGTAGAAAATTAACCTAATTCATGTAACAAATAATGATTATTTTATATTATATATGATTGTAGTTTATTTAAAGTTATATCAGATAGATAGTGATACTACTTATACTAGCGGCACGCTATGATGATATAAATGTTAACTTAATATATTAGAATATACATACTTTATATGCACACAAGATTCATATGAATACAAAAAATAAACAAAAGAAAAAGTTCCACAAAAGCAAGTAGTAATTGTGCTGGCCAGCAATTCTATGTGAGGATCGTAATTCATAAGAGATTTTGAAATGCCGTTTAGAAATCAATTTAATAAATAAATTTTGGGTCCTGAAATTACATTTGTTAAAATGTATGAATCTCTGGTCATCACTGTCGTCAATAAATTACTGCAATTCTTTCCTTTAAAGTCGTTATCAATTAATACGGAACTTCATGAGCAAACAAACATCAAAAGGACCATCATAGCGTGCCGCTACTTTAGGTATATTAAATCGTTTATTATGTCTCACCAGGGGATACTGTAGCGTTACGTTTCGTACTTAAGTACTCCAACCATTAGATGCAAGACACTTTGTGTCAACGCTTTTTGTGATCCTCGAAGCACTTTTCAGAAGCGTTTTTTTGATAGATCTTGAAGCTCTTTCAGCGATGTAGTCTTTGTCTCTTCAATTGTGTCTAAATAAGTAAATGGAGGTTTTTTATAACAAAATTTATCTGTGCAGGGACGTGCTGAAGTTAATTTAAAAACTTATCATTATCTCTAGTATGATTATTATTTATCAAAAAGTTTTACATCAAAAGATACTTTCATAAATACAAGAATATACTTATTTAATTGGTTTTGTTATATTATACAAATAAATAACTGTTTCTTTCCAAGATTTTTTTAATTTAATATTTAGTGTTCCAACAAAAACTACTTAATGCTAAATAGCTTGCGAATGTACAGATTTAAAAGACGGTACAATAAAACAAAAAAATTAAAGAAAATAATATAAATTTGAACACATATACATAGATTTTAGACAATTTGTATACATATACATACACATACATACATACATCCACAAAATAAGTAAAGATATAATAGACAAATAACTATAAAATATTTATATTCGGATTAAAATCTAATATAAGTTTCTTAGAAAAATGACTAATAACTCTTTTTTTTTTCAATTACTTTAGTAATCATAATCAAAATTAAATAACCCATAGTAAGGTAAAGACCCATAGATAATAAATAAAAGCCATTTCTATATATATTCATTTCACTACGATTTGACTTGACTCGTCAACGAGAGTATCTTTTAACATCAGCAGCAGTTACTGCTTTGACTTGAAATTATAGTAAGTATTTACTGTAATAATATTTGTGCAAACGTAAATATCACTATCACAGTCAAGGGTGCTAATAGATATTTTATTGTATTTGAAATATTAAATATACGGATTGGTAGAGTTATTTTCAAAATGACGGCTTTAAACTTACAGGAACCAAAATTTATAAATAGATGTTGTTGTAAAGTTATATTTAGAATATTTTGGCAACATATTAAAAAAAATCTGTGTATATGTTTTTATTTATTATGTTTTTAACTGGATATTTTTTTAAAATAATGTTAAAATAAATAACATCAATTGTTTGTATTAGATTTAATCTTGTGAAAATATTTATAACACTTTGTTATTTTTTTAGAACAAATTTTTCTTTAGATCAATTATTCTTTAGACCAAAAACTTCGTTAGATCAATAAGAACAAAATAAATTGTTTATAAATATAACCACACTTTACACACATTATTTTTGAAGATATTTAGTTTAATAACAACCTTTAAAGTTTACACAATTATATCTTTATAATAATATTAACTAAGAACAGTGTCTCCGTCAAAAATAGCTTCCTGATTTCAGCGAGTCACTGAATAATAGATGCTATAAATCAAAGTGTTTGTTTGGAAAGTTTTTATTAAAAGAGAACTGTTTTTATCCGAGAACATTATTATTTACGCACAGACTTATTGAATTCTTATTATGACTATAACTGTATTTGTTAAAAATTGTCATAAAAGAGAAAAATCTAAGTTTCTTTTTAATTTATAACATATAAAATATAATCAGTATATATTATTACCTAATAAATAAATAAATATATTTGAAATTTGAATAAGTTTCGTAATTCTAACCTAAGACTTATAATTTCCAGTATTGGGAATAATAAAAAAAAAAACTATTGTTTTTTTAAACTTTAAAACTATAATTTAATTTAATATTCTCGATTCACAGCAAAAAAAGCAAATGTTTTCTGTATTGGTCTTGTTACATAAATACATTTGAAAGGCATTGCACTGAAATTTTTGAATATGCATGAGAAGACAAACATTGTAAAAGTTATTATAGTGATATCACTATAATGTAATATTTCAATATATAGTTTTTGTAACACTAGTCAGTATCCTCTCGGGGTAAACGGCTTTCTGTCAATCTGTTAATTACAATTCAGCTTACGGTGGCGCGGCAGCTTGAGTCGTCACTGTCTTTTTTTTTTTTTTTTGTTTCCGCGGGGAAAATGCTTTACGCACCGTACCCCTTGCCGGGGAAGCGAGGGGCGTGTGTGGAACTCCCGAAAGCGGTGTACCCACTAAAAACCCCGCGGCGCCCCTTCCTCGCCTTATTGGCGGAGTCGTGGGTACGGCTAGCCCTTCAACCACGACCCCGCCGGCGACGGCCCGTCTTTTACACGACGGACCCCACCTGCCCCCCTGACTGAGTGGGGGGGCCTGTGAGAGCGACCGGGAGCGCCCGGTCGTTCCCACCCGACGCGGGTGGTGCCCTGTTCAATGTGGGCGGTAGTGTCCCCACACCCCCTGCCCACTGGCCACCACCAAGCTGGAGAAATTCAAATTGCCGTCTTCTCCGGCCCCTTCGACGTCTGCGGTGCGGGGGCGCAAGGGGATCGTCCATGCGCGCCCGCTCCGCCTCTTCCTTCCGCGACATTACCTCCCCGCAGAAGGAAGCCACCTCCACTCAGACCTCCTCGCTGCCCAACATGGCAGTAACCACCGCAGGCAGCGTTAGGTCCGGGCCTACCGACGCCTGGAGTCGTCGGCGCTGCTCCACCCAGGCCGGACACTCGACCAGGGTGTGCTGCGCCGAATAAACTTACGCGCCACAGTGGTGGCACGCCGGGGTCTCCTCACGCTTTATCCGGTGCAGGAACTTCCCAAAGCAACCATGCCCGGAAAGTACCTGCGACAACCGGTACGTGAGGAAACCGTGCCTCCTGTCAGTCCATTCCTTCACGACTGGACCGATGGCGTCCAGACTCCAACGTCCGAATCTGGCTTCGGCCATCTCCGCCATCCATTGTCGGAGAATGTTCTCGCGGGCCGCCAGCCGGACGGCGGCCCTCTCCTCTGGTGCGGGGCGCTCTCCCCGCGCCCTCTTGTCCGCCGTCCAGTGATAGACGGCGGATAGCACCTCGGCCTCCAAGTGCCATGGTGGAGTTCCCGCCATGGCGCAAGCCGCACCATGACTCACCGTGGCGAAGGCCCGCGCCACTCTCTGTGCGATGGCCCGTTGGGGCCTACGCAGGTGAGCCTGGTTGTACCCCCCCAGGGCGTCCACCCATATGGGGGAGCCGTACAGGGCCATGCTCTTCAGCACGCCGGCATAGAGGCGCCGGCAAGCTGTGGCTGGCCCTCCCACGTTCGGAAGGAGCCAATTTAGGCTCCACGCCGCCTTTTGGAGGCACTGTGAGAATTCCCGAAAATGTTCTCGGAACTTCCAACGCCCGTCCAGGGTGAGGCCCAGGTATTTCATGGTGGCACTCACCCGCACCCTCTCGACACCCACCATGATATGGGCGTCAGGTGGCGCACCCCGCCGCGGCCCATGAAAGTATAGGGCCTCAGTCTTGGGTAGCGCCACTTTCAACCCCAGCTGCCGGATCCGATCGGCAACCAGGGTCTTCCAATTGACGCCCGGGTAGCTGCCTCCCCAAACGTTCTCCCCTGCGCCGTGAGAAGGGTGTCATCCGCATAACAAATGACACCCACTCCATCGGAGAGGGCGCCCCGGAGGAGCCAGTCAAAACCGACGTTCCACAGGAGTGGTCCAAGGACCGACCCCTGCGGAACACCCAACTGCACTGGCCGCCGTCTCATGCGGCCGTCCCCGCCGAGAACAAGACTTCCCTCTCCCGGAGGTAATCCGCCAGCAGGGCCCGCAAATATGGAGGCACCCCATTGTATTGGAGTGCCTCAGTAATTGTGGCGTGGGGGATGGTGTTGAAGGCATTGGCGATGTCAAACGACACAGCCAACACGCCATCCCCCGCCGCCACCG
The DNA here is from genome assembly GCA_959347405.1 of Napeogenes sylphis. NCBI lineage: Eukaryota > Metazoa > Arthropoda > Insecta > Lepidoptera > Nymphalidae > Napeogenes > Napeogenes sylphis. The sequence continues at coordinate 28,353,839 of OY365776.1, forward strand.
CCTCTTGTATGACGTGCTCCCTGAGCCGTGCTGCTATCACGGACTCAAAGAGCTTGGCCGCGTCGTCTAAGAGGACGACCGGCCGATATCCGGCAGGTGAATCCACCGGCCGTCCCGGCTTCCGGAGGAGGCATAAAACCCCCTCCTTCCACACCCTTGGGAACCTCCCAGACGCAAAGCAGCGGTCGAAGAGGTCCCGGAAGTGTCGCTCTATGTGGCTGGTGGTTATCGCCACCACCCGCGCCGGCACTCCGTCAGGCCCCGGCGCCGTCTTCTTTCCTCGGACGCGGAGCGCCGCCGAGGAAAACTCCTCCTCCGACACCGGGACGAAACCGGTGTTGGCCGGAGGGCCCACCCGCTGAGGCGGAGCCATCCGAGGGGCCGGCGAGTTCCACCGACCACCAGTAGACCGCGCGCTTGGGAGGTCGCCGGCGAGACCGAGGCATGCTGGAATCGCACACCTCAGTCATCGCCTCCCTCAGCCGGAGGGCGGCGGCGTCCACGTCCATATTTGGACTTGCAGGCGGAGCGAACCAGTCCTGGATGATCGCCGCTTCCCTGGCCGCGTCGTGGTCTAACCGCGTCAGGGCCCACCGCGGCAAGGACGACCGTTTTCCCAGCCCCCCGACCGTGGACTCTGGGTGGAGAACTCTATCTGAATGTACCTGTGGTCGGATAGATTCTCCACCAGGTCCACTTCCCACCTGCAGACGTCGGCGGCCAGGGCTGGGGTGGCGAACGAAACGTCCACCACCGAGCTCCCGTTGTGCCGCACGCACGTGCCCCCTGTTGAAGAGCACCAACCCGTTCGACGCCACCCACGACTCGAGAGCCGAGCCGTAGGCGTTTGTCTTCTTGCACCCCCAGGCCGCAGATCTGGCATTTAAATCGCCCAAAACTACGACCTTGCTCCTCCCTATACGCGCAATCGCCGCGGTCAGAGATTGGAGATATCTCTCAAACCCCAACCGCGGGCGACTTGGGGGAAAGTAGACGCCCAGGAAAGCGGCATCCCCCCACGCGGCGGCCACGTATTAATGTCCCCTCTCGATGAGCGAGAGGGGAGAGGAGTCCGTGGAGGGTCGCGGCGCGATGGCCTACCTGCAGGTATTGTCTTGCAGCCAGCTGGCTGCAATGTAGTAAGGCTCGGCGACCACGGCAAGATCCCCCAACCACTCAGCTAGCACCTGACTCATGAGGTCCTGTGCCGCTATGCAGTGGTTGAGGTTAATCTGCATTATTGTGCGATGTCCCGGTCCTGACATTATTGGGACATCGCACCGTCAGAGGAGCCCGGTGGAACCTGGGCATCCGCAAGGGCTGGCCGCACTGTAGCCTGCTACCTGCCCTTCCTGGCGGGGGGGTTGCATTTAGCCCCCCCCATGACGTGGCCCGCCGGCCTTCCGCTGGTCGAGCACACAGCGCAGTGGGGTTCCTTTGCGCAGGCGGCCTGCTTGTGGCCCGGCTGCCCGCACCGGAAGCACAGGTCGGACCTGTCCACCGGCGATGGGCAGCACGGCCGTGCGTGCCCGGGCAGGAAGCACCGGAAGCAGCGCCTCGGCTGTTCCTCTGTCGCCCGGACCACGGCCGAGCTGAAACCAATGAGAAGCCGCCCCTTCTTAAGGACGGATTCGGCGGCCACAGCGGGGCACTGCAGCCGGACGCGGCCCATACCCCTGCTGCCCGGCCGGATTTCACCAGCCCTGACGTCCGCGACGCCATAACCCCCCGCCGCCGCTACGGCGGCGGCTACCTCGTCCTTAGTGACGGAGTCATCCAGTTCCATCAGTACCAAGGACGAGGTCTTAACCGGCCTCGTCACCTTGGCGACATTCGATATGGCCTCCGCCATCTTGGCGGCGAAGGCGTCGGCCTGCTGGTGCCGGTCGGCCCCTGGGAACTCGAAAATCCGAGCTCCCGTCTGGGTTTTCCGGCACGACACCCGCTCGATCCCCATCTCGGCCGGGCGGACCGTTTGTCGGGCTTTTAAAAAGACTCGTAGGTCTCGCCCGCGGCCGCGGCCTCCTGAGAGATGGTGACGACCATGGCAGCTGTTTTCGTGGCCGTCTTCTTTTTCCGTCCTTTCTTCGAGGCCGGAACGGGGGCTGCCTTATTGGCAGGCCCCTTATGCGCCGCTGAGGAAGAAGACGGCTGAGGCGCCTCCTTCTTCTTCCCCTTCCTCTTCACTTGCGTCCACTCATTGGCCGCGGTGGCCGAGGACAGCATCGGGTCCTCTTGCGAGGGCAACCCGATCTCCATCGGCTCAAGACCGGACGGCCCAGCGACCGGGACCGTCGGGACGGGAGCCGAGGCAACCGGGGCAATCGGGGTGGCCTGCTTTTTGGCCCTTTTCTTCTTTTTTGCCGCCGTAGCGGCGAAAGTTGGAGCAGGCGCTGGGGCCGACACCGAGGTCGGCGCCTCAGAGCGCCTGTCAGCCGCAAGCGGCGGCCGAACAGTCTTTGCGGGGAGGAGGCGGTCCTCCAACGCCGCTAGTCAGGCGCGAGTGAAAGCGCGCTCCTCCTGCGCGATCTCGCGCAGCGCCTCCCGCAGCTCCTGGGCCGTCGTTGCCTTCCCCTTCTGGGGCTGGCGGAGCCCCTTTAGTTCCTTCCGGAGGGCCGCGATCTCGAGGCTCTGGCTAGTGACCTCCTCAGAGGCGCTCCGGTTCATCGCCTCCGCCACAATCTCCCGAAGCGCTCTGGCATGCCTTCGGCAGCTTCGAAGATTGGGTGGCCACAGTTATAATGGTGTCCACCTCCACCTGAGCCTGTTTACTTAAGAGGTAGGCCATCCTCTCCATTTCCATTTTGGCAGCTGGGGTATTCCTAGCCGCCAAAAACCTGGCGCGCGCCTCTTTGGCGTGCTTTACGCCTTTTGCCAATATTTCGGCCTCCTGTTTTGCTCTGGCCGCAGCTGGATCAGGAGACGCCGACCCGGCACGACGGCCACCTGCCGGGGTGCGCCCACTACCACGACCGCAGCCGCGCTTGGACTTGGACTTCGCCGCCTTGATTGTCGAAGAGCTCAACGACCCGGACACACGAGCCCGCAGGCATTTGCGCGTGTACATGTTCGACACGTCGCTGGCCACCGTCGAGTCCGTCATCTCTTCTCCCGTAAGGTCGCTTGGCCTCACGAAAATAGGCGACACGGTTCCGCTCCTAGGCAGCACTAAAACTAGTCCTGAAGGACCGCGTGGGCCCTGAGAAGGGCCGTTAGGTTGGCCCTGAAAAGGGCCGTGCGGAGTCCCGGGGGACACGGGATTTACCTCACTATTCATAACTATGACTCCAATTCCACACAGTATTGTTTCTTGAGATTTTGCTCCACTACTGGCCACTGCGTTACCGCGCACCAAGTAGGGATTTCCAGGGCAGACGACGAGGACGTACTCAAAAACACTGTGGGGACTGCCCCGAGTCGTCACTGTCTCAGACTGTCATTTCACATAAGAATCACAGAAGCTAATTGCTGCTATTTTCTTGAATCCTTGAAAACATTGTTGTGTTTAAATGTCCTTGTTTTCGTTTCTTAGGAACTTTTTAGATTCCGAATATATTTATAACTATTTATTATTTAACTTTAATTTTAAAGATTGACGTTTCACATATATATTGCATTATTTTGGTGTAAATTCCTAAGCACCGAATAATAATGATAAAAAATATACTTTGAAATAAAAAATCTTATTTCTAGGATGTAATTAATAAAACCTGTAAAATAATAAACTTTTATTAACAATTAAACATAATATCTAGTAAAACACGCGATTGTATATAAATATATTTATACTTAAACTATAGGTTATTTATTAAATTTATTAGATTTAACTAATTTACACACATTTTGTAGGGAAATATTCACTGCACGTAAGGCAACACAAATATAAAACGCTCTTAGATATGTACAACGTGTTTCGCACAGAATACTGCTCCGTGTGGGTTTCGAACCCACGATCGATCCACACATCCACATACTCATTAATAATAATAATAATAATAATAATATCAGGACAAATTACACACATTGATCTAACCCCTAAGTAAGCAAATTATTTGCTTGTGTTAAGGGTGTTAGACAACGATACAAATACATAGAAATACACATATAAATACTGAGAATATATTTAATAAACGACCAAACCCAGAAACACAGACATCTATGCTCATCACATAAATGCCTTGTCTCAGCCGGGAATCGAACCCGAGCCCCATTGCGCCGTGGCACGTTAGGCGTCTGCGCTAACCACTCGACCAACGGGGCGGTATACTCATTTCTGGTGTACTTTGTACAGAAGGACAATGGTCTCAAGTCCAAACGCGACCACCATGTTACCTTTTCTACATGAAAGGTTCCTGAGCTGTAGGCACTCTCACTACCCGTGTGATTTGTCATAGTTGCAATTCACTTGCTGAGAATGCCAGAGAGGCTAACTACCAGTTTTTAGCTGGTACCGAAACTGCATGGCCACTTCTTGATCGGCAGCTGAGCCGCAAGTACAATACATTCGGCTGACCGGATACACGCTAGCATATCCATCTAACCTTTAAGCGGGTGGCTGTCCGAACCACAATGGCTCCCGGAGGTACCTCTGTGCAGGTGATGTTCCAAGCCCCGAAGTGGACGACCGCGGCAGCTCTTCGCCTTAGGCTGGTCAACCCAACCTCTTGCTGCGCGCGAAATCAGCCGAGTTTCTAACAACTGTAGGGACCCAGACGTACGTTGCCGAATCCTTACCGTTAACTACATTACCACCACGAATCCAACACCAAAGCCGGTAATCCGATAGCTTACAGATGCAAGCGCATGCATCGCTGCCAGGGGGCTTAGATACCGGCGTCCCGTTGTACCCTGATCTCAACAGCTGACCCGTAGTTTAGCTAAAAACTATTTACCGCTGGGAAACTCCGTAGATAGGGAGGGTAGGAAGACCCGTAGACGGTGGTGCCAGTGGACGCCCGCGGCATAAAACAGGAGCCCAGCCAAGTTTAACCACTTGGGAAGCTGTCCCACCAGTCTGCGCATCATCTATTGGTAGTTTGTAGTGTGGTCTGGGGACCGGATTGTTTACGCCCTGAGGGCTTTGAAAGACGGGACCCAAGAGGCTGTGTCCGAGAGGGATTTCGCCCTGGCGGTATAGATGAATGTCGCCAATGCCCTCAACACCTTGCCATTTGAGACTGTGGTTGAGGCACTCCAGTTCCATGGAGTACCTCCTTATCACCGGCGGCTGTTGAGGGCTTACCTGCAGGACAGAGAAGTCCTGTGGGAGTGCGGCAACCGGCGGATCTAACCGAGTAGCGTTAGCTGCGGCGTTCCACAGGGCTCGGTGCTCGGGCTGGCAAAAGTCTGAATGGTGGTGTTATGTTGTAGAATCGTCTTTATTACCTTTAAGATTTTTTGCTTGCTTCATATGCCTATAAAGTAAGCAATCTGATTTCACTAGCGCGCTTCAGCCTTGTTTACTTACGCCGTACGTATATTATTATTATATTTCGTGTATTATTATTACACGGAAAATTTACAAAATAAATAAATAAACATGCTACATCTAAGATTTACAAAACAAATTATTTTCACTGCCGCAGAGCATTGAATCATAGATTTAACGTCTCTATGGAGTGGTCGTGATTGATTGATGAAACAAAACATTGCCAAAACCTTGTGTCAAGTGAGATAGAAAATAATGTTTTGCGTTAATTAAGAATGTAATAAACGACTAATATATTTCATTTTAATAATACGTTTTTTATTTCTTTCTTAAATCACCAAATTACCGCATTTTAGTCACAGGGTGGAGACTGTGTACATTATAAGGAGAATATTTGGTTATTTGTTTCAGATTTTACGATATATATTTCATCTAATTAATTTTAATAAACTATAGTATAAAGCAACTTGGAGGGATAGCTTTTATTGGTCTCAATTAGAATTTTCGTCATATACAATGTTCGTTTGGACTGGATTTATTGGTAAGATTTTCAAATGTAATATTTCTCAATAACTTCGTTATTTACTACACGTTAATTTTATGTTCATTAGTATTATTCGCTTTGTCGCATTTCTGTGTGTCAAGTTCCAGCTAAATTATAGATGAAACGATGATCCTGTCTGACTAAAGCCGAATGATGTATTAATGTAGTGAAATATAACAGTTTTTCAAGGTCTGCAGCTCAATAAAAAGAAATTCAAATCAGAAAACATAGAATAAATAATACTAGAGGTCGCCCAACGGCCTAATTTCTTAATCTAAAGCTAATGCTTACGAATTTTTCGTAACATTAATGTTTAACATTAACGGTAAACATGAATGTGTACGAAAGTTTTGACTGACACCTTTTTGAATATTTATTATTGTTTTTTATTACACTACGTCAAGTGCCTATCAACTCTGTGCGACTATTTGAAATCAGACAAATATATATTATGTTTTTATAATGTAAACGGGACTTAATCGCGTACAATATTAATCGAAGTATTTACCTCGAGTCTCGACGACGATGTACATTAAAAATTACAACGGTAACAACGAAGTAGTGTGTGTAATATTTTTATGATTAATTTAATGTATTCAAAGTGCATTATTATTAAAAAATATAATGGTGCCAAATTAAATATTCCTTCATCCGCGCAATCCAAAGGGATCCAAAGTTTTTGCTTCACGTATTAAAATGTTGATTATTAATTATATTCCTATTCCTTGTAAGTTTCAAGCTCAGGTTCGATACTCTATCAACATGGGCTAGGCATAGTAAGAAAGTTTTTATTATAAACATATTTATAATAGATAACTTACAGTCCGGAATGTCATTGACTTGCCGAACATATTCATTTAAAGTTCAGGTGGTGATCAAAAGTTATTGCTTTTACAGATACAGTTATATGTTTAAGTTAAAATAATTAGACGTAATAGGTAGTCGCCTCACGTACACGGCAGTCGTTAACTCAAAATGTACATTATTAAATATGGTGTGTGGTCTGGTAAATCCAAATAGTTACCAAGTTCTGTAAAACGCTAGTGCTGGCTTTTGTGATTCGATTTAATAAATATGATTATTATTAATTCATTAATAATAATCATATTTATTAAATATTAATATAGATATTCATTTAATTCTAATATTCAATAGGCGATGTTGATTTAAAATTATAATTTGTGATTTGCCCTTAAACTCACAATTGAACAGTTTTTTATACTATATGTGCTAAATCGGTTTGCTGAAAAAATATCTGTTTTGTTCATACCAATTTTAATAATTAAAAGCATTAATTGTATGAGCTAATCCATTGTTTTGACAACTTGACGGAAACAAAAGTGCTTTGTGAATGTATAAAAAAAAATTTAAATCGCTTCCTCTGGGCTACCGTCCCATGGCTCTGACCAATTGAACTAACATGTCGATATCCGTCTTGATGAATATTCCATTTCCCTTCAAATTTTAAATAAATGGAGAATGAAAAATTCATCAACATGGGTAGGACTTGAACCTATATCGGTCGGAACCTAATGACGTCGGATAATAAATGTGTTACAGTAAGGTTTTATGGTTTCAATTTGTAAAAATATACAGAAATAATTCTTATTTGAATTCGAACGTTGTTTTTTATTGAAATGAATAAAATAATGTACAGTTCTAAGATTCCTTTGTTAATATTCTTTGCGATCTTGTATAATGATTGATGAAAAACAAATTCTTTGACATCTTACATGGAAAAGGTTTTAGAACTTTTGATTATGATGAAAATAAAATACTTTTGATATCTTTGATGATCCTTTAATATTGATTCAAAAATATATATTTATTAAAGAGGCGGTACTTCTGAAGGAAGATTTAAATATACGTTCTTGAAAGAAATGCTTAGTCTCATAATTCTAGTATTATTTAACGCATATATTTAATTTACAAGTTTATATTTATATAAGTAAATTTATTTTTTTACAAACATAAATAATTTTGAAGCGAATAAATAGTACTAAAACATAACGGATAATTGTGTGGTAGTAAATTGTTTACTAGTAGATCCGTTAGACAAAACAATTCTGGATACTGATTGCAAACTCACCAATTGGTTTCAATTTGCAGGAAATCCAATATTGATTTCGACACGGGAAGGGGAATACAGATGTTTAAAAAAATTCAGTGACAAACACACGTTGGTACACAAGATATAAATGAATGTTGAAGATATGAATAAAGGAAATGAATGTTGGTTTAAAGGAATAAAAAAAAATATTTTCCAAATAAGCTGATATTCCATATCTCTATGTTTATTAATGTCTGGTAAATAATTCATCAATATCGTTCATAAGCCATTAAGTAACATATATGTTGAATCCCACCTGATAAATTGCATATGAAATAATAGCTATATAAATATATTACACAAAGCCATAATAATAATAATAACAACGAACTCAACGAACTAATTAAATAACGAACAATTTTACGGCATATTTTTTATACATAATGTTATGTGGAGATCAGTGTCTCTATGTTGTCAGGAGTTTCCTTTCCCGTGACCTTTAGAGACTTCCGATTATCTTAACACTTACTGTCATGTAGAGTTTTAATTTAAACAAATACCTAAACTGAAATTATATTGAACTTAATAAACAATCAATATTGCGTAACTTTTAAAGGCATTTAAGATTTTTCCGACTGTTCTTGGTCATGTATTATAAAATAAAACCCATGGTTAAATCTTTAATCATTGCCAACAATACTACTTCTCTGTTTATATAATTTTGTAGAGTAAAATATAATTTCAATAGTTAAGCAAATTATACGGCGTCGTAAAACTTTAGGTCTCTTGAAATATTAAACTTGATCTTGACTAATATGCGAATATTTTTATATACATAACGTTCCATTCCGGATTCTGGGAATCAAATCAAACTAAAAGTAATATTGGAAAATTTTATGGGTACAAATATGAACCCATTTTATTACAAAAGTAAAAAGTAAAAAAAAGTAAAAAAATAAATAAACTACAAAGTCCTAGTAAAAATACTCTCCGCTAGAACGCCTGCCTGCTTCAGTATGATATTTTAAATATTACTTCATTAGATAAAACTGAAGAACCCTTGTCTTTAAGACTTATCAAATTACCTTCTTTGACTTGGACAAAAGTTGCAAGTTCTACGTTTATAAAAGTTATTATATTGTAACATTAATATACTTTGAACCCTTCAGTGTATATCAATTGATTTCACTGTTTTGCATTAATATACTTTCGAGTAGAATTCAGCGATTTGTCACCCTGCAATATTTATCTATTACCTAAAAAGTGATCTTCCAAAAACTCATAACAGAACCAAAAGTTACCAAAATATCATATGAACTCTTATATCTTTAACGTTGTTAGTGTTTATTATTATTTAGTAATAAATACTTATGAAGTCTTAAAAATTATTATGACTATGATGATGAGGATGACGGGTAGGTCGAAGACCACCTTCTATCAGGGACTATTTGTAAATGTGTTGTTAGGTCTTATATTTTTCTGGTATTTCTAGAGCAACCAGTAAGTAAGAAAAAAATTGAAAAACTATAAAAAAAATATTCTTGTTCAAATTCGAACGTTGTTTTTATTCCTAAAAGAAAAGGAAATAATATAGACTTCTCATATTCCTCTGTTAATATTCTTTGTGTCGATTGATGATATACAAATTATTTGACATCTCACACAGAACAGGTTTTAGATCTTTTGATTATGAGAAAAAAGAAATACTTTTGCTATTTAATATTTAATAATCTTTTAATATTTATTCGAAAATTATATCTAGGGGAGAGGAAATACATCTGAAGAAATATTCAATTATGTCGGGCTCCTCAAGGGAATACTTTTTCTCATAATTTTCATATTTATATATTTTATTCAAAGTCTTTATTTATCTTAGAAAACCTTTTTTTAAGAATATAACTTATTTGAAAGCAAACATTAGTCTTATCTGGTAAATTGTTTACAAGTGGGATCGGCAGACAAAATTCTGAAAGCTGATTGATAAGCCCTCCAATAGGTTTCAATTTGCAGGGAATATACTATCGATTTTAATGGGAAGTGAAGTTGAATGTGAATGTTAGTGCACAAGATATATAAAGTTAAATATTATTAAATACACACGCACATATATGTTGTAGGATATCAGAGTAATATAAAATTGAAACACTAATTATGTCACTAAATTACTAGACGAATCTTTTGAATGTCAGTTGACCGAAGCCTGCCAAATAATTGCCGATATTTGCAAAATAAAATTATATTTCATATCTGTAAGCGTATTCATGTATAATTTTATTTGTGTGTATGTATAATTTTATTTATGTGTGTGTAATATAAATTCATTTATGTGGTATTATAATTTATCAAATCCGCCCGCATATAACACTTCGACATATAAATTGCATTAAGTATTAATAAACAGTTGTTATGTAAGCAAATTACATAAAGTCATAATATTATGAACATGATGAATTAATAATGAAGTGTATGTAACATTGAGGCCGTTTTTATTTTTATATGTTAACTAGCTTCTACCCGCGATTTCGTCGGTGTTAGATAGATTTTTTGAGCAGTAGTTTTATTTTTTACATCAAGTATCTACCGACTTGCATATTATTAGTGGGGACTACAGTTTGCGCCAAAAGTTAAGGCGCGTGGCGGGGGAAGTCCACATTGATATGCATCTACTCGTATTTCTTAAACTATGCATTCAAACAACATACCTTCAAAGACAAATTTACCTTCGTACAATGGTCTGATTGAAATGATAAAGATACGTGATATTTCATAAGGATAGATATGTCTTGCTAAATGTTTGAAATTTCATCTTTTTAAATGTACACGAAACCAAAAATATGTAACTAAAACTACTTATAAACATTATGACTCAAATGTCTAACTCAAGTAACAAATACCTAACATATACATATATAACATATACAAATCAAAATGTACTCACCTATTTGAATAATAAATCTATAAATATTGAATCAAATCACCAAAATTTTTGAACAAAATAAGTACATTGAACTTAGGTAACTACTTTAATTAATTTATACGAATCAAAAAGTAGTTATCTACTTTTATTAATAAAGGTTTTTTTTATATTAATTAAGCCGGTGTTATAACTATTTTCACTTTACTTGTACTTACAGTCTAAAAGGAATCAAAATGAAGAAAAACTGGAGATCATGAAAATACCTTATTTAGGCTTTAATATATTTTTTAAAATTTTTTTAAAAATTTTTTTTTATTAAATAAAGAAAAAACACTCAAAAAAACGTATATTATAAACAAAAACGCAATGTTAGGAAAATACTTAAGAAGAACATTGTATCAACTTGGCACCTTCTATGGTGCCAGTGTATGCGCCAGCGATTTACGTTGTTTCCCGTAGGAATGAGATATTTTCCGCGGTAAAAAGTAGCCTATATCCTTTCCCAACGTCTCATGTACATAAATTCCAAGTCTTATTAAAATCGGTAAAGTGATTTAAGCGTGAAAGCGTAACAGACAGACAGAGTGAGTTTCGAATTTATATTATTAGTAGGGATTGCCAGTGCAAAACAAAGGAAAAAGTATCCTTAAATGTATACTATATATAGACCAGGCTATATTCTAGTTAATGAAGCAATTTGAAAAATCTTAAGTGTGATATATGTATTCTTTTAATATACAAACACTTAGAAGCTTCAAATTACCTTAAAACTAATTCACTCTTATACGCTGGACGAGTAGGTAGCTGAACTAGAACTCATAATAAATATACCTGAATTAATATTTCATAGAGATATTTAAAAATGCATGTTGATTTATGGGTATAAAAAATAAAACAATGGTTGATCTTTGCTGAAATTATTGACCTTAAAAATTATTTATCTATTTATATAACTTTGTAGCTAACTAAATAGAATTATTGTAGTTAAGCAACATGGCGTCATTAAAAACTTTATCTCGCTTGGAAGATTAAACTTAATATAGGCATAAACCAATATTTCATTCATAACCATTCCGAATTCTGGGAAACAAATCAAACGAAAAATGATATTGGAAAAGTTTATGGACATAAATATAAATCCATTTTATCTATAGCATCCAATAATATGTATAACTGTAATCAAACTGTACAAAAGTTTTTTGCGATCAATGGATATTTAAAAAAAAAAAATCCGTGCCTTGTAGCCAGACAGTAACAATGTGGAGACAGATCTTGCTATGAGTTATGTTCATTTGGAACTAGAAATTGACGGCGCCCTAGTAAAGATACTCTCCTATAAAATGCCTGCCTGCTGCTTCGAGAAGATAATTTTAATATTATTCAGATCCAACAGATAAAACTGAAGCACCCTCGCACTTATTAATTGACCTTCTTCAAGTTAGACAAAATGTTGCAAAAAAATAAAACATTGTATTATTTACATACCGATTTGAGCCGATTTTTTGCAATTCTAATTTGAAATACTAAGAATTAGCTTATAATAATGCAGCAGAAATATATCTGAGTAGTTTTATTAAAGAATAATTAAGGAATTATGAATCCGCGATTGCCACGATATTTACGACGTTATTTAACATTATGCGGCTTGGATTACTTCTCCTTCATTTAGCAGCTTTTCTAATCGGGTCATTCCATTATTACCATTCTTAAACATTTATTATAATTTTATACATAATGTTACAAAAAATAATAAAGAGAAACAACTTCATAATCAAAGCAAAGTTCGATGATCTTCTTTACAAACATTAATCACATATAAGTACGTATTATTATTATGGCTATATGTTATATTTAATAAAGTTATTAATATTTTAATAGACAAATTAATTAGAAATGAAAAAAAGTGGGGCTATCGGTTTAAGTTCAACAACAAATACATAGAATCCATACTAGCCTTTGCAGATGATCTCGCAATACTGACACGTATTCCGAAACAATGTCAGGTACTTTTAAATGTAGTTGAGGATTTCTGTACGTGGACGGGCGGATTGAGGACAAAACCAAGTAAATAAGTAAATATTTTAGTCTGTGTCTGGGTAGACGGAATACCAAATATACCTCTTACGATCCGGGTCTTATAATAGGCGGTCAGTGCATTAGTACGGTTACGGAAGCAGCTCCGTTTAAATTTTTAGGTAAAAAATCGATTACCAAGGCCGTACTCCATCGTTGGATGTAATAGTCGATAGCTTTTTAAATGATCTCAAAAAGGTAGACAACCAACCAAAAAGTAACGTCAAAAAAGCTTGGATTTACGATAATTTTTTAACATCACTTCTAAATTGGCCTTTCCTCGTTTATGATATTAATAAAACCCTTTTGTCAAAGTTAGATGCAAGCGTCATAAAGACATTGAAGTTATGGCTCGGGTTAGCGCACTCAGCGGACTCTTCAACCTTATTTAGAGACCGAAACAATTTTGGATTAAAATTAAAGAAACCATCGGAGCTCTACAAACATCTAAGAGTTACCAAAAGACATATCATCTGAAAATTTAAAGATGATACTGTAACTTGTCTCCCAAAAGACAAAGTTGCCTCAGAGCTCGAGTCACGACTTCAATTCCATAAAAAAATTATGATAGGTGCTCAAACAAATAAAGTAGGGCTAGGATCAAGTAGGAAAGTTCAAGACATAGACATAACAAAATCTTTTATTCAACAAGACGAAAACGATAATTACTGACTCCACGAGATGAGCCTAGAAATTCAAAACGAATGGGTGACCATAGGAGATTTTTATATTCCACTAGCTTTGAAGTGGCGCACCTTAATTTATGATTGGTCTCCAGCATTATTAAAATTCTATCTTAATGCATTCCAAATGACTCTCCCAGATCAAAGTAATTTAGTAAGATGGGACAAAGCCACCGAAAAGTCTTGCAACATCTGTGGGGAGGCAATAGGAACCGCGAAACACCTATTAGTAGGGTGTAGGGTACTTCTAGATAAAGGTCAATACTCGCGTCGCCACGACAAGGTATTAGAAATTATACGGGAAGCGGTTAGTCTTTCAGAAGCAAGAGCGCGGAAGGGTATAACAACCACCAAACGATCTATTAGAATTCGTAAAAGAAGGCTCCTCCAAAAAATCAAAAGCGAAGCCTTATTTAATATTAGGCGCGGCTCCTGATTGGATTCTCATGATGGACACGAATGAAAAGCATTACAAAATCCCTGGGGATGTTGGTGTTTCGTCATCCAGACCGGACTTATTCCTGTATTCGAAACATCTGAGGCGCGTGATACTTGTGGAGCTTACTGTTCCTTGGGAAACAAACATCCCAAGGGATCACACATTCAAGCTCAACAAGTATTACGAACTAACCAACGAACTGATCGGGAATAGATTTATAGTTAGTTTGTACGCGGTAGAAGTGGGAGCGAGAGGTATAACAGCAAAATCTCTCTATAGCCTACTTAAAGACCTTGGCCTTTCTAGAACAAGCATCGGTTCATTTCTAGAACGTATTTCAAAGGCGGCATTAGTAGGTTCTTTCCAAATTTCGTTAGGTAGGGAGAGGAGTGTGGAGGGTGAAGGTGAGCGTTTTTGCGCATAATAAAGGGGCCCCTTAAACCTACTCCTGGGTCGCAAGTCCCAGGCACTGCTTGCACTCCTCTCCTTGCAACGCGATGGGCACCCGCACGGTGAATCCATGGATTGCTAAGAAGCTTCGTCTAGTTTTTTTTTAAACTGCGACCTCTAGGCCATCGTTTCGTATTGCCAATTTAGTTTGCGTGTCACTACGTTACATTCTTCAAAATATCTTATATTTTTGCGAAGCAATACCTTTACCTTCATAAATTAGTATATAGAACAAGAATGTAGAATCCATGTCGATATGTAAATCAGTTTAATATATATATATTAGTAATACTTTTAATTTTGGTTACGTTTTACTATTTTAATTTATTTAATTATATCTTTTCCACTTTTTCCACTTTGAATCAATTCAATGAAATGGAAGTTTCAGGAGGGCCGATTTCCCGATACCAGATTTATTGAAATAAGCCTTTCTGTATTGTCACTTTCCAACTTAAGGTTAAAGCTATGTAGTGTTCCAAAGGCGTACTGGTCTGAGAAGAACCACACCACAAAACTCTGCCGGATTTTTGTTTATTGTGATCATTGTTTCATTTCAAGGTTAATTTTAAAAGCAATTTTTGAACAACTAAACGGTGATAAAACTTAATGATTTCAGGAAAAGAAAATGAAAAATAATGATAATTTTAAAACAATAATAATAGTAAAAAAGTCGTTCATCAACATCTTCTAAGGGATCGGTGTAATGATGGCGGTTGATAAAACAAAATAATCTACAACGACAAAAAAATAGCGGAGATTACTAGTTATTCGTTATACAGGTCAATTAATTCCCAGGCCATACGTCGTTAATGTAATCTTGTACACTATAATAGGATTTTTTTATCAAATTTCTTTTTATATATAATTTAAATTCATTTGGAAGCTTACACAATAAACCTATTTTACGGAACCTAGTGATGGGCTTAGCGAGTTTAAGTTCTTAAATATCTGTTATTCAATTATTATATTTAATGAATTGACAGTCTAATTTCATAACATTCTTTGCCACTAGACCGTAAATCTAAACCCTACGCAATATTAAATAAAAAAATTAAACAGTCTTTTGACAAAAGCTGTCTACGTTGAGTTGCCGTAAAACGATTAATTTCAGCGTTTTGCTCGACTTTTTAAGTCAAACACAATATTTTATAAAAACGAGCAGAAGAGTTGTAACAAGAGTTGTAACGTATATTATTGTTTTATTATTGGCAACCTAAATAATAAAAAAGTTTGATGAAAAACTAACAGTCCTAAGAAAAGCACCATATAGACTAAATAAAATTCAGGGAATTCAAATCAATTGATTAATAATTTTATATAAAAATCTAATTTAACTCTTAGATTAAACTACGATTCTTATTGACTTAAAATAACAGTATATATTCTTTTAAACATAATAAATTCCGATGAAATGATTTTAGTTTTAAGCAGTTTCACTGACTAATTACCATCACATGGATAGTCTATGAAACCTTTATCGCAACGGCCAATATTGTTACATGTAGTTCAAATAAAAACAAATGTTTCTTTATACGATTCGACGTCGAGAATTGACTTGGAGGAATGCCAGAGTCCGTACAGAATTCATTTATATAAAAATAATGAATATTTATATATTTATTTATGTACCATCAAAATTTACAAAATATAAACGTATACAAAGATAAAAAAAACATGTACAAAGGATGAACTTATCCTTTAAGAGATCTCTCCCAGTTATCCTTTAACGGTCGGCTCGTAGTTACATAAAAATATAAAAATTGTTTTAATAATATTTTTAATATATAAATTACATAGACTAAATAAATTATATATATAACATAATTGTGAATATATTAAAGTTAGATATTTACATACTTACATACAGACATACTTCATCGTAAATTAATAAAAAAAATATGTCATTGAAGAGAGATAGTGATCTTTAACTCTTATTTTAAAGGTGCCAATAGATGGATTTCCTTAAAAAATATGTTTTGGAAAAGAGTTCAAAAGGCGAGCTGCACCAATGGTAAAAGAGTTTGAATAAAATGTGGTATTGTAAGAAGGCACTTCCAGAGAATTAACTGAGACAAACGAACGAAGTGGTCTCGTCCGTGGAATTGGAAGTTGAAAACGTTCATGTAAGTAGGAAGGAGAAGAAGTTCTAAAGATTTTATAGATCAGTGATAGAATATGTACATTCCGGCGAAGGCGAATAGGGAGCAGGGAGCCACTTCAATTTATTTCGATATTTGGATCAATGGTCGTATTTGCGCAATCCATAGATAAAACGAATGCACAGGTTTTGAAGTCGATCAAGCTTATATAAGAATATTAAAATAAGCATATTTTTAAAAGGCAGACATTGTTAGAGCTATTATATTGAGACCTATTTCATATACAATTAACATAAACAATCACCACACACAATAAACAGAAAAAAATATTATGATCATATAATTTCAATATATAGTTACTGTAACACAAGTCAATATTCTCTCGGGGTAAACGGTTCTCTGTCAATCTGTTAATTACAATCCAGCTTCCGGCGGCGCCTTGAACATAGAGTTATTATACATTTCTATGGGTTTGAGTCGTCAGTGTCGCAGACTGTCATCTCATAAAGGAAGCACATAGGCTAATTGCTGCCATTTTCTCTAGTCTATCGTAACATTGTTGTCTAGACTTTAGCTTTATTCGTCATTCATTTATATATTCTTTATTGTACACCACAACATATAAAAAATTAAACACATACAAGTAGCGCATAGGAAGTACTACAAACGGCCTTATCGCCTTTCGGCGATTTCTGTCAGGCAACCTTATTTTAAAAATTGATAATATACAATCTTATTTTTAGGATTTAAATAATAAAAACTGTTAAAAAATTAACTGTTATTAATAACTAAACTCAATTCAAGTAATTAAAAAAAATTGATTAAGTAAAATAATATACAGCTTACTCCAACAAATTCATATTATAAAACTGACGTGAGTACATCCGGTATATTTTTATGAAAACCAAAAACATATTCAGAATGTGTAATTGATTAAATAATTTATAAATGTTATACATCTCTGATTACTACAGGTTTATCATAATTTTACAACGTCATGTTAGCCATGTTCATGTTGTATTGTAATATGTTATGTAATTTCTAGAAATCATTAAGGTATCATATCGCTAAATAGGAACACAACCTAAAATAATATGTTTGGTGGAATACCGTGGTTACGAAGTTACAAAATACAATTACTACTTTACTATCAAATGTCTGAACAAAAGAATATTATAGTTTGCGAAGCTCTGTTTGAAATGGACTAATTGGAATTTACAACACCAAGATAAATTGTTTTGTGGTAACATTTTTATTATATTAGATAACTGATATTTACGCTTAAGTTTGAGAAGGTAATCCGATTTCATTTGTTTATTTGAAAGGGTATTATTATTCCGTGATGAGAGGACCACTGTATTCATTTTGAAAAAACGTCTTACCTCAATGGTATTCAAACAAGATATTATTATTAAATTGTTTATTTGATAACCGAAAACAAAATTGTAAAGTGAAATAAAAACACTTAATGTGAAGTAAAGCCCGTGAAAATATATTCCCGAAAACTGCATCCAAATTAGTTAAGCCGTTTCTGAGACAAGCGTGCACAAACTTACAGACATACAGACAAAATCAAAAACCATTGTTTTGGGTTCTCTTGCTCTTATAAGGGCCCCATTATGTTTTTTTTATATTTTCCATGTACAGAAATTGATACGTGACAGTTTTATTATATGTATGAGTTCCCATGAAAAATGAAAGTTGTTTCGAAACCCAAGAGATATATATATATATATATATATATATATATATATATATATATATATATATATATATATATATATATATATATATATATAAAAGAATTTCTGTAAACAAAAACACACACTCCTGTGTATTAACATTTATGTTACACCAAACGCTTTGTTTATTAAAACTATTTCAGCAACTATCAAAGTGTGCAAGTTGCAAATACAAAGTTTAAGTTAGTTAGTGAACTGGTCAGTTCGACGTACACACTCCTCTGAGGTAACTATAACAAATTTAGTATTCGTAACACACAACTATGATGGCATACAAGTATTAATAATACGTTTTCTAGCACCCTTAACACAAGCAAATAATTTGCTTACTTAAAGGTTAGATCAATTTGTGTAATCTGTCCAGTGATAACATTATATATATATTTAATTAAGTGTTCCTAATAGAAAAAAATATTATAAAATTACAAAAAATATATAAAAGTTTACAAGTCTCTTAATTATTCTATTGTACTTGACTTAAATACCTATGGGGATGCTAAATATTAACTTTAATTAACCCTTTCTAAAATTAACCCGTTTCTAAAATTTGCAAAATATGTTTATGTGTTATATTTTTTGAGTTTTTAGGGAGTCAAAAATAGCTCCAAATAGTTTGTATAATAATTCACACGGTGCGGCTCGCCAGTTCTGTTAACTTAAACTTGAGTGGATACGCTACCACGTGTCTAGATGGTGTCATCGACATAACAGCCCTCTTAACAAAAAATAATAGTTAACATCATTAAATCTAATAATGTTAAAGCATAGCTATTTGAAACTCATAATTAGACATGTGTATGCAAAAAGATAAGTATCAGTTATAAATAGTCTGGACAGAAATACTGTTACAATTAAAAATAAAAAATAAATACATTTGAATTTGGAATCTCTCATTTTTAAACGTTTGTTCATTGTGTTTCTCGTTTTGGCGCCAATACATTGTTCAATATTTTGTGATATTAAAATGGAGTGAGGTGATAAAGAGAACAGAATTGCTGTGATTGCTTTACACAAAGAAGGTAGGGAGCCAAATGCAATTTTTAAAACTTTCTATATACTTGGTGAGTCAAATGTTTGTGTACCGGGCTATTATTAGGTACGATGAGACTTGCGTGACTCTTTGTGACAGAAAAAGATCTGACCGTCCACGTAGTGTTCGTACGAAAAAGATGGTCAAAGCAGTAAGGGATTGAATTCGAAGAAATCCTGTCCGAAAGCCAAAGATTGTATCTCGGGAAATGAAGATAGCAGCTAGAACCAAGTCGCGTATTTTAAGAGATGACTTAGGACTTGAAGTCTAAAAAAGACGCACTGGTCATTTTTTAACTGATAAATTAAATATGAATAGGGTGGTAAAATCGAAACTACCACTGAAGCGGTAAGCAAAGGGAGGTTACAGAAAAATTTTGTTTACGGATAAGATTTTTTTTTTAATTGAGCAACATTTGCATAAACCTTATGCTCCAAGCTTTAAAGAAGCTTCCGAATTAGTCGACGCAAAGCACGTTGGCATTATCAGACTTCAGTGATGGTTTGGTGGGGTGTTAGCTATGGAGGAGTGACTGAGCCATATTTTTGTGAAAAAGGTATCAAAACGTCGGCGCCAGTGTATCAAGATATCATTCTTGAGAAGGTAGTAAAGCCCCTTAATAACATCATGTTCAATAATCAAGTATGGTCCTTCCAGCATGACTCGGCACCGGGTCATAAAACTCGGTTCTCGCAGTCTTGGTTGAAAACGAACCTCTCGGACTTCATCAGAGCTGAAGATTGACCGTCGTCTAGTCCCGATCTTCATCCGCTGCGTTATAATTTATGGTCAGTTTTAGAGAGCTTGATTTTACATCTTGATAATTTGGAGTCCCTAAAATAATCCATACGATTGGCATTGAAGAATTTCCCCATGGGAAGAACGCTTGCTTTTATTGTTAGCTGGCCTCCACGTTTAAAGGACTTTATTGCAGCCAATGAACACCACTTCGAATAATCTTTTTAATTTTTTTATTGTTTTATATTTGTGTATTAAACTAACACACTGTAAAAGTAATAAATGTTATTTTCAATTTAAAAAAAAAATATTTTTTTCTTTTTTACAATATTTATGGCAAGACAAGGTATATATGTATATATGTGACACTCATCCTGTGTATTTTTTGTATTGCTGTTGATGACTTATAACCCGTTTTTAACCCCCGACTAAAATGAGGGGTGTAATAAGTTTGACCTGTCGATCTGTGCATCTGTGTATCTGTGTATCTGTGTATCTGTGTATCTGTGTATCTGTGTATCTGTGTATCTGTGTATCTGTGTATCTGTGTATCTGTGTATCTGTGTATCTGTGTATATGTGTATCTGTGTATCTGTCTGTGGCAAATTTCCGGCCAAACGCGTGGAAGGATTTGAATGCGGTTTTTTTTATTCGAAAGCTATGCTCGTCGTGATGGTTCTTATTTATGTTTGATTGAAATAGAAATAGTCGTCTTCAAGATATTGACGTTTTACTCGTGCGGGGGAGAGGTTCCTATGCAATAATTAGCTGTTTGCGGCCAAACGCGTAGACGAATTTAAATGCAGTTTTGTTTAATCAAAAGCTATGCTTGTCGAGATATTTCTTATGTATGTTTGATTGAAATATAAAAATTTAAAAAACTCCCGATACACAAAAAGACCTCTAAAAAGAGTAAAAATAATATTTTTATGTACTTATTGAACTAGTTGCGTCGGGAGACCGTTGTACGTACGTCGATAGTGTATATATTACGAAGTTTATCATTGAGGACTTAGACTATACGATTCGATATCGTAATTTCTTTATTTGACTTGTTAACTTACTTGCATTTTAATTTCTTCCTTTATTAAACGGTCCCCCGACGCAACGAGTTCAATAAGTACATAAAAATATTATTTTTACTCTTTTTAGAGGACTTTTTGTGTATCGGGGGTTTTTTAAATTTTTAATTATTTTTTTTTCTGCTTTTTAAACTTATGTTACTAATTTCTGAATTGTACTAAATGAACCTAAAAAAAATAATTAATTGTTTAAGAAGGAAAGATTTGTTTGTTTCTTTGAATTGAATAGGCTCCGATACTACGGGACCGATTTTTAAAAAAATCTTTTAGCATTAGAATCCTATATTATGATGTACAAAGGTTATATTTAATACGAGAAATATATATTATATTTAATAAAATAAGGACGTGGATACGTGAAAGTTTCGACAATGTAATAAATTATAAATGTATTAAGTAACATGATTCAAGACTTTTTCATATGGGTAGGGTATTCGTATATATAGGTTTCATATATACGAATATTAATAAACATAAACATTTAGAATTAAAATGATTTTCAATCACTAGTAACAATATGATGAAGGGATTTTTATTATCACTAGCTGTTGCCCGTGATTCTTTATGACTACGATCATAAGCCATATAAATATATTTTTACAGTCTCCGTGGACGCAGTCACGGGCAACAGCTATCCCTAATAAAGTACTTTACCTCAGTACGTAAGTGTTAAAAACTTTTGGCCTTCATCCTTTTGGCGACACCGCTAGGAACAGCTAATTATTGCATAAGAACCTCTTCCCCGCACGAATTAAACGTCAATATCTTGAAGTCGACTATTTTTCTTTCAATCAAACATGGATAAGAACCATATCGACGAGCATAGCTTTCGAATAAACAAAACTGCATTCAAATCCGTCCACGCGTTTGGCCGCAAACAGCTAATTACTGCATAAGAACCTCTCCCCCGCACGAATAAAACGTCAATATCTTGAAGACGACTATTTCTATTTTAATCAAACATAGATCAGAAACATTTCGACGAGCATAGCTTTCGATTAAACAAAACCGCATTCAAATCCGTCTACGCGTTTGGCCGCAAACAGCTAATTATTGCATAAGAAAAATAAGCAGCAGCTAATTATCATATAAAAAAAAAATAAAATAAAATAAGAACCTCTCCCCCGCGAGAATAAAACGTCAATATCTTGGAGACGACTATTACTATTTCAATCAAACATGGATAAAAACCATCTCGACGAGCATAGCTTTCGATGAAAAAAACTGCATTCAAATCCGTCCACGCGTTTGGCCGGAAATTTGCCACAGACAGATACACAGATACACATATACACAGATACACAGATCGACAGGTCAAACTTATAACACCCCTCTTTTTAGTCGGGGGTAAAAAAATAGTCGTCTTCAAGATATTGACGTTTCATTCGTGTGGGGGAGAGGTTCTTATGCAATAATTAGCTGTTTGCGGCCAAACGCGTAGACGGATTTGAATGCGGTTTTTTTTAATCGAAAGATATGCTCGTCGAGATGTTTCCTATTTATGTTTGATTAAAATAAAAGTAGTCGTCTTCAAGATATTGACGTTTTATTCGTGCGGGGGAGAGGTTCTTATGCAATAATTATCTGTTCCCAGTTGTTTCGCCAGCTATATAAGAAAAAAAGCCTCGTTATGAAGACCAAAAGGTTTTTACACTTACTTACTCAGGTAAAGTACTTTATTAGGGATAACTGTTGCCCGTGACTGCGTCCACGTAGACTGTAAAAATATATTTATACGGCTTATGATCGTAGTTATAAAGAATCACGGGCAACAGCTAGTGATAATATAAATCCCTTCATATATGTGTGATTATACGTGTTATAAGTGATTGTAAATCATTTTAACTCTAAATGTTTATATTTATTAAATTCGTATATATGAAACCTCCCTATCTACCTACCCATATGAAAAAGTCTTGAATCATGTTACTTAATACATTTATAATTTATTACATTGTCGAAACTTTCACGTATCCACGTCCTTATTTTATTAAATATAATATATATTTCTCGTAATAAATATAACCTTTGTACATCATAATATAGGATTCTAATGCTAAAAGATTTTTTTAAAATCGATCCCGTAGTTTCGGAGCCCATTCAATTCAAACAAACAAAAACAAATCTTTTCTACTTAAACAATTGAAAATTTTGTGTCTGTAGGTTCGTTTAGTACAATTTAGAAATTAGTAACATAACTTTAAAAAGCAGAAAAAAAATTAAATTAAAAATTAAAAAAACCCCCGATACAACAAGACCTCTAAAAAGAACAAAAATAATATTATTATGTACTTATTAAATTCGTTGCGTCGGGGGACTGTTTAATAGGGGAAGAAATAAAAATGCAAGTAAGGTTAACAAGGCAAATAAAGAAATTACGATATCGAATCATATAGTCTATGTCCTCAATGATTAACTTCGTAATATATACACTATCAACGTACCTACAACGGTCCTCGACGCAACGACTTCAATAAGTACATAATAATATTATTTTTGTTCTTTTTAGAGGTCTTTTTGTATCGAGGGTTTTTAAAATTTTTAATTTAATTTTGTTAAGTCTCTTTTGCATGACCGCTGCTATACGCAACCTGATCAAATCAGAACAAATTGTATCAACAAAATCCAAGTCTAGCGGTCCTAAGTTACTTATTTTAATAAATTTCCTTTGCTCAATTTCTTTTTATTTATAAATTATATCACAATGCCAATCTACCAGTGAACTTTATATTACCAAAATGTGATTAAATCCTATCACACTAAACATTAAGTTAACATTTGATTATAATACATATTAGAACATATTACAACAATGTATGAGAAATAGAAAAGGTCACTTTCTACGTCACGTCAGGTTAAAATGCATTTTGTACATGTACTTTTACCGGTTTCTTTTTCAAAAAAACCATTTAATCTATTATAACTATAATAAGGATCTAAATCAGTCGTAATGGGAAAATTGACGTCGGAAAATAAGTTAGTTACAGTTAGTTATTATAATTTCAGATACATCAAAATGAACCCACGAGTAAGTTCTATTTGTAAAATTATACATAAACAATTGTTATTAAAATTCGAACGTTTGTTCTTAAAAAAAGAAAGAAAATTAATGTGTTCTTTTTTGATATTTTCTGTGTTCTTGTATGTTCTTTGTTGAAATTCTTTGCCATTTTACACGGAACAGGTTTTAGAACTTATGATGAAGATGAAAATGAAATACTTTAATTATCTTTGATTGCTGCTTACTGCTTAGTTTTATAATTATATAAGTAAATTTATTTCTTCGCAAAAACTATGACCGCACAGCACGCAAATGGGTGTTGAGCTCAGTTAATTCGTTTTGAGTATAACATATCACAGAGCTCATTTTTATATATCTGTATCACATTTTATTTGGTATGATTGATTTAATAAGTATTGATAGCATTGTATTTGAAAAACATATAAATGCATGAATTGTAAAACAACGTATCGGTTAAAGGAAAACTCTGTTAAGCAAAAGCGCGCGAAGTCAACTTACAAAAAACTTAATCAATTTCGTGATGACATGATTTCGAATGTTACCCTGCATTACTTTCAGTAGGGTTTCTTCATTGAGATTCATTTTATCATCTACTTCATTATAATTTCATAATCATTTCATCATATATCAGAGCTATTCAGAATACCTAAGAAATGTATGGTGCCATCATTAAAGCATTTATAATGTCAACTGAGTGAACGAGAATATTTTCAGAATTTAATTAAACGTTTTGTAAAACGTTTTAATTGAAAACACAATTAATTGCAAATTACTCTTAATTTACAATTAGCTTTTTTTTCTAAATCAATCTATATGTAGGTTTGCATGTGGTTATTGACTGGTCCAAATTTGGTTAGTATATATTGATTGGTGTACGTGAAGTTGGCGGATAAAATTTGATTGAGTTGACCAGTAAAGAGTAAATAAACGATTTTAACGAACGAACGAAGACGAAACAAAGAGTGCTAAAATATTACAGGTAATTTTGTGTCGTAAGCTGTTTACTAGTTGCTCCGACAGACAAAACAATTCTGGATATTGATTGGAAACTTACTAATTGGTTGAAACTTGCAGAAAATTCATATTGATTTCGATATTAAAAGGAGTACAGACGTTTAAAAAAATCATTGACAAATATACGTTGGTACCTACACGTAGACAAGACATATAAAGTAAAAAATATATGTTGTAGCATATTATCAATCAAACAAAAAAAGAATGGTGAAATGAATGATGTCCAATATTCTATTTTCCAAATAAACTGATATTTAATATCTCTCTGTTTAAATGTATATAAATATAAAATGAAAAATGAAAAATAAACGAGGAAACGATACTGGGAAACCAGAGGTCGTGGGTTCGAATCCCTGCTCGTATCGTATCGGTTTATTTTTCATTCTATATTTAAATATATATATTATAATATATAAATTTAAATAACCTTAACATTAAATCAATTTCGTTAGTTATGGTTCATATATCTTAAACTCCATCAGATAAATTGCATAATTAATAATAAACAATATTATGTAAATAAATTACTCAAAACATAAAGTTCGGTATCTCTATCCTTAACATACCAGGAGATTCATTAGATCATGTGCAAGACAATGTTGTCCGAAATTTTCTTCCCCGAGACCATTTCAGACTTCGGAATAACACTTTTTTTAAACGGTTTAAGTTAATGCTTGACTACGTTCCACTTGATAGAATGTGGAAACTTATTCTCATGAAGACGCATTAAATCTTTTAAATACATATCTAAACTAAAACTAGTTCGAACTGAATAAGCAATCAATATTGCCTAACTTTTAAACGCATTTACGATTTTTTTCCGGCAATCTTTGGTTCTTATGTATAACCACGAAATTAATAGATTTATGTTTATATAATTTTAGTGTAAAGCATCTGTACTTAAGCAAATTAGACGGCGTCAAAATTTTAGTTCTCTTAAAACATTAAACTTGATGTAATAATATACTAACATTTTTTAAAACATTACGTTCCATTCTAGATTCCGGAAATCAAACTTAAATTAATATTGGAAAATTTTATAGATATAAATATGAACCCATTTTATTTAGAGCTTACAATAATATATATAACTGTAAAGAAACTGTAGAAACATCAACGATCAATTAAAATTAAAAAAAAGTTTTAGTAAAGATACTCTTCGCTAAAACGTCTATCTGCCACCTCAGTACGATAATTTTAATATTACTCCACTAGATAAAACTGAAGCACCCTCGTCTTTAAAATTTATCAAATGACCTTCTTCGATTTAGACAAAAAGTTCCAAGTTCCACGTTTATAAAAGTTATTATATCGTAACATATATATGTTACGATACTGTTTTGAATTAATGTATTTTTTTTGTTTGATATTTTATTTAATAATTTAAGATAACATTGTGTTTTGGCATATAGGTTCAAAACCAATTCTTGGGGGTTAAGTGGAGATCAGCGCTTTCTCACTCTGCAATATTTATCTATGTCGTAATAAAAAATATCTTTCAAAAACTTAAAACACAAGTAGTTAGTAACCAAAAGACCATATAAACTCTTAAAAATATCTACAACGTAGTTTCTGTTTATTATTATTTCAGTTTTTAGGTGATCTCTATTTTGTTTTGTAATATTCAACCCTAAAAATTTGGTAGTAATAATCCATCAGAATCATATTTGAATTGCTTTATTAAAATAATGTGAAATGGTATATAATAATGGTAAAATAAATAAATAATAATAAAATAGTAATAACCTTAACTCTAAATATAAAAGATAATTAAGAATCCAATGAATAAATCCGTTAACACCTTTGAAGCCAGCAGCCTTTATCAAAGCATTATATTTCGTAATTATCGTACAACAATATTTATTTTCACATATCTGTAACGTTTAAGATAAATCTTTGAAAGGATCTGTATTTTTCTTTAACCATTTTAAGATAATTTATTTTATTTATTTGTAACGTCTGGGCAACCATAACGTATTTCCAATTGATGAATTTACATTTTTCAAAACATCTTACATTTTTGTGAAACAAAACCTATACCTTCATTAGGGTGAATAACGATAATGATATAACGAAATAACGATCCTTAACAATATGTAAGTATGTGAGTTCTCTAATGATACTTGTACCATTAAATTCGGGTCACTTTTGTATATTTTTATAGAGACGCTTAGTTCTCAAAAATCTACAATTCATTTCTTTAATAAATAGTCTACTTCTCATTAAAAACTCTGTGTATCAGACGTCAGTGAACCGTAAAACTAAATCCCAGTTTAGAACTTATTTCCTGAATTTTAATACAATTAAACAAAAAGGCTTGTGGCAAAAGCAGTCTAGGTTGAGTTTCACGATGAATTCAAGCGTTTTGTTCGGTTTTTTAAGTTGAATTTTATTATTTTCTACAAACGTTATAATTTATTTTAGTATCATTTTAGGCAAACTAACAATTAAAAAATATAATCAAAATCATCAAAGCAGTAATATTTAGAACTTATACATTTTACTTTGCAGGATTTTTATTAAATAAAAATCGACACCACGCATTCGTACACAATACCACTATCTACGATAGAATATTTGTAACGATATTTATTTTAGTTGTTTTATATTCAAGTAAAGCTGTGATGTATAATCCGGTTAATAATGACAATACAAACCTAACAAGCCATTGTTCAATCTATCCGGATAAAGCTCAATATCGGCCGAAGCGAAAATACACAATGATTTATCAATTTAGTTGAATTTAGACCTAACAAGGGAGCCATTTGGATGTATTTCACTTATTTAAAAAAAATATTAGTTATCATAAAAACTATTTTTTTTATTATACAATTTTAATAGTAGTTATTATTATTTTAAATCAATATGTAATATATTATTATAAATAATATTGGATATTTAAAGATATATACCTACATTTTCAAGAATACAAAAAAAAAGTCACTTTCTAGCTGTTCATTACGGATATAAAGTTTATAAATAAATATTAATTTATTATTTCTTACATTAACATCTTTGAAATTAAAAAAAAGAATTATATTCTTATAAAGTACATCTCCTTTGTATAACCTAACATCAATATAACTCTTTTGATAATCGTGTTCAGATCTTGTATGAGGTCATTCAGAATCAGATGAACAAGATGTCGGTTGAGGAACCGGTCAGTGTGGTGCGCTTTAACGTCATTAAAGGCACCAAGAACTATAACTTCAATCAACAGCCGTTTTAAGATGATTCAGGAGACAATCTCTGTCTATGATAAAATCTAAAAAACATTACATTTATTTTCATTACTTTTTGCAATAATATTTGTTGTTGTTGTTACTAACCGCCACTTGACTTACTTTTTTAATATCAACTTAATATTTCTGTGTAAAAACGAATTACTATTCAAAGTAATATGTTGAACCTTTTTAGTTGGTCTGAAATAGAATTGAGAGTACGTATTATAAGACTGCGTTGTTTTGTATGTATCGGGCTATTCAATAAAAAAGTTCAATAATGCTATTACGGTCAATAATTCTACCGTATCTAGGATATAAAATATGATTGTATATAGAATTAAAAATGAATAAAAGATTAGTATTTATTATATTTAATGTCACGGAAACTCTTTGAAATAAAAATATAAATAACATATAAACAATTAGTCAAATTATTGACTGAAGTGATGGATAAATAAATTTTTACTGGGATTAACTTAAAGAATTTATAAATCAAGAAGACTTCAGTAACCTCTTATAGTTAACACTCCCAAACCATCATTGAAAGTAAAAAAGTTCCGTCAGTAAGTATTTCATTCAGATAATTAAAATAAACCTTACCTAAGATTTCGAGGAAGTAAATGTGAATAAAACGTGATCTATGACGACGGAGCAACTTAATAGAGCATATTCATATTCATTGAGATATTATTCCCGAGCGTCTATCAACATGAGCTTTTTAAGTTCCCCCGCTTTGAATTACAGGTTATTAAATATATAAGGTTGATAATAAATACAGTTTTATATATAAAAATACATCCGAAATTATAATCATAAAGCTGTATTCTGATCGTTTTGCGTTTATCAGAGTTAAAATGCCACACACCTTTAACTAACGCGTACTTATAGGTTCCGTATCATGGTTCATCACCTACCTTAGTCTGCTTTGAGTCGTGTACGTAGTGGTAGTACTTTATTAATTACTGCATATATACGTTCTGTAGAGCGCACATCGTGTGATGTTATACCATTGTATCAACTCGCTCATAGAGCATGTGCACTAGCTTTATTAAATACATATCTACTTGATAAAACTTTCATTTAAATTAAAGTAAACGAGATTCTAAATTATTAATATTTGAATTTGAATAAGTGTTGTACAATATTTGAATATAGAATAAATTCTGATTATGACCTGGTTTCGTAAAAAAATATAAATATCATCATTTAAAATAAAAGAAAAAAAAATTAACAAGAGAATTTATTTATAACGGAGATACGATTTACAAAGAATCTGTATTTTCTGAGTTTCTATGACAATCACAATTGTGTGAATTGTAAGAACAGGAAGATTCATAGAAAGACTTTTACTTTTAAATTGTGATGCGAAATTCAGAAAAGATTATATTTGTTGGAATATTTTGATATTCTTTTAGTAAAATTATTTCAAGTCCTCATTTTTTAAATCAATCTTTAATTATTGTTTCGTTCGTTTCAATGTTAGTAAAATAAAGAGTTATTATAATTAAAACTATTCATTCATCATATTATTACAGGATTTTTAAATGTTTTTCAAGCATGCCTTGTTCAACATCCACCTGCCCTTACCTCGCCAGGGTCGTAGAAACCACATCAAGCCACCCATAGTGGAGCGTCAACCAGTCCTACTACAACATGTGAAAGGAGTAAGTTTTGAGATTAACGTGGTTATTTTCACTAGGATTATGTACAAAAACGGGATTATTGCCACGGTCAGTTATATTATTATTATTACCTCGATATTTCAAAGCGGTTACACGCTCCATGGTCACGAGTAGACTGGTATGGCGAGTGTTGACATCTTCTAAGGACAGACATATCTGTCTACCCTCTTTCGGATGCGTCGATTACTCTCATTACGACTGTTCGAACCACTACTATTGTCACTCACTTGTTTCTCACGGCACACAAAACTTACTGTGTCTGGACGCGAAAATGAAGTCGAACCTATTGTCTTTTTATGACTATTAACCACCGTATTCCACGCACTGGATAGTTTAAAACCGTCTTCCCGATTAAAATTTTGGTACTTCTTTATTTCAAGTGCCTCGCGCACTAAACGCGGTATGTAGTGGCGTTCCGTTGCTAGTACTTTGGGGTTATGTAATTCTATCCAGTGATTGGTTTGGGCCTGGTTTAAATGCTGTGCTATAGCCGACTTGTTCACGTCATTGTTTGTGGATATCCTGAAAAGGGTTACGGTTAGTACCAATGAGACAATGGTGAGTTTTGACGTGGAGTCACTTTTTACAAACGTACCAGTAAGAGAGTGTATCGAGATTATCAAGGTGAAGCTTCAGAAGAACGACATCCCGATGGTGATAGCTAAGTGTCTCGATCATTGCCTCAATACCAGTTACTTTTTATACAACGGTCAATACTACCTACAGATTGATGGTGTAGCAATGGGCAGTCCAGTTGCCCCAATAATAGCAAACATTTGGATGGAACATGTCGAAAACACCACAATTCTTGCGAATCCATCAACTGCAACATTATGGAAAAGGTATGTTGATGACGTGTTTTGTATTATAAGGGGTAAAGAGGACAGTGTAAAGGAATATTTAGCATATCTGAACAACATTCATACCAAACTAAAATTCACCTCTGAAACTGAGAGACAACGAAGCCTGGCCTTTCTTGATGTGATGGTGACAGTTCACGAAAATGGGAGTTTAGGTCACTCTGTATACAGAAAGCCAACTCACACGGACAAATATTTACATGCAAAATCACATCATCACCCGTGTCACCTGCAGTCCGTTGCAAAGTCACTTACTAACAGAGCGTATGACATATGCGACGAAGAACATCTACCGCGTGAGCTCATACATATCAAAACTGTTCTACGAAACAACGGATACAACAATACAACATCTTGTAAAAAGCGCATACCAAAGAAGAGAAAAGATGAGGTACAAAGACAACCAGCATTTTTGCCATATGTTAAAGGGGTGACCGATAAAATAGGCAGATTATTAGGGAAGTTCTCTATAAAAACTGTTTTTACGCTCCATAGCAAAATAGGAAAGCTGTTACGTTCACCTAAAGACCGTCTGCCTCTTCAAACTCCTGGAGTCTATAAAGTGGATTGCAGTTGTGGAAGTTCGTACATCGGCCAAACTAAACGAGCAATCGTCGACCGTCTGAAAGAACACATCCGGGCTGTAAAAAACAATGACGTGAACAAGTCGGCTATAGCACAGCATTTAAACCAGGCCCAAACCAATCACTGGATAGAATTACATAACCCCAAAGTACTAGCAACGGAACGCCACTACATACCGCGTTTAGTGCGCGAGGCACTTGAAATAAAGAAGTACCAAAATTTTAATCGGGAAGACGGTTTTAAACTATCCAGTGCGTGGAATACGGTGGTTAATAGTCATAAAAAGACAATAGGTTCTACTTCATTTTCGCGTCCAGACACAGTAAGTTTTGTGTGCCGTGAGAAACAAGTGAGTGACAATAGTAGTGGTTCGAACAGTCGTAATGAGAGTAATCGACGCATCCGAAAGAGGGTAGACAGATATGTCTGTCCTTAGAAGATGTCAACACTCGCCATACCAGTCTACTCGTGACCATGGAGCGTGTAACCGCTTTGAAATATCGAGGTAATAATAATAATATAACTGACCGTGGCAATAATCCCGTTTTTGTACATAATCCATGTGAAAGGAGTGTTACATAGAAATTTCATTTCTGTAGATAATTAAATATTTATAATTTTAATATTTTCGTTTTCTTATTATCTGTCAAATTCGTAGACAAGGTAAATTATTTATCTGTTGACAGCTAATTACAATTTCTGAATTAGTCTGTGACATTTCTTTTTGTTTAAAATATTGAATGTTGCCAGCTTAAGCTAACTTTGTAGTCCCCAAAATGTTATTGAAAATATAAACATTTTATTTATTAATTACTATTCTAAATTTCATTTAATAATCATTATTAAGCATAGCATATCGCTAGATATTTATTTAAAAGTAGCTGTCATATTGTTTCAGAAGCTTATTTGCAGCCAATATTGTTTTATTGTTATATTTATTAGTATAACAATTTGTCATCAATTTATTACACTTGTTTCTTCCTGTAGATAAGTAGTGCATTGTTCTTAAATTATTTAAATATAGGTCTCCTTCCGATTACTATCAATTTTACCCACATTTCGTGTAGCGCGGCGTATGCATAGCCACATTGTTTGCTTATTATGCATATTTTGATTATAAAATTCAATGTCGTGATCTAAAGACTCTTTTCTCTCGGAAGCACTTCCGAATTGAAGATCTTATTAGCCTTCGGGCTAATTTATTAATATGGAATAATTATAATTCCTATTGCCGGCGCTTCCTCGTTTAACCTGTAATTTAATAATTACAGGAGGTTTTTTGTTTGTACCCTAGAAGATACGGGTATATTAATAATTGGTTCGCGGGGGTAGACGTGAATCTTCGGAGCGTCGTCCTGTTTGACCTGTATCCTGCTTTCTGACTAGCTAAGTTTAAGGAGCTCGTCTTTATTGCTATCCCGATATTATGGTGATGTACAAAATTCATTTATACCATTAATCAACACTTCCATTTTTGAAAGTTTTATAAAGAACAAGTGTTTGACTGTGATTCTCCAGTGACACTATTGAGAAATATAAAACCCAATGTCTGTGACCGCACTGTGAGACCTCAGGACACGGTTAGAGCGTTCTGTGGGCATACTGAACTATACGCCCGGAAACTTAGAAATTGAATTGACTTACTCCATCTCGCCTTACCGTAAATACGATTGCTGCAAAGCATTCGAAATATTGAGTTAAATCTAACATGTACATACGCAAGTTAAATCCGTAAAAATAGTATTAATTCAATGAGTAGTTAGTGCTCGTGGAAATTTTAGAAAATATTTTTTTGTTAGAATTTTTTGAACCTAATGGTGTGCTTTAATAAGAATTTTATTAATAGACAACAAGATCTGCTCGGAAGCGAGACGACGTCATTAAGTCCAATTTCCTGTTATCACGTATGCTACATAGGGTTGCAAATGCATCAAAGTGCAGAAGAATTTTTTATTTAGTTTTTGTCAAGTTGCTTGAATAAAAAAAAAATATTTCTTGTAGTGAAACTTATTTGGACCTTTCATATAATTTTCTAAGAATATTTCTCCAATAATTTTATTGATCAGTATGGACATTTACAAAGAATGCTTTATTTTCCGAAACTTTTCTATAAAGTACACAATGTGACAGAGTGACAATGTAGTATCACAAAAAAGTATTATGGCCTAAAGTTATTAAAAAAAAGTAAAAAGAAATAAAAAAATGAAATATTCCAGTCATCATCCAGTCATCATCCAGCTGCCCTTTTCACATTATTTGGGGTTCGCGTAATATGTCTAGCATATTTTAAATGATTTGTTAATATTTTTTTGATTGGGTGACCTGAGAAAACCCTCCCTAGAAATACATTGTGGTGGAATTCTCCTTATCTTATATATTTGCTACTTACTGAAATGTATACTGTATTATTAATAGGAATATTTAGCTAAATATCTTCCATACGTTTGTTTAACTTACAAAGTTTGCTCAGGAGCATTTGCTCCTGATTTCTAGCCACATTTGCAGATGTTACAATGAATAATAAGGGGTGATTCTGCTTGCTACTATTTACTTTTGCAAGTCATGTAATCTACTACTGTAAGTTAACACAGACGTTACTGGTTACTTTAACACTCCTAAAAGTGTGATTTATATTTAATTGATCTTTCGGTAGATTCTTTCATTTTTAATAACCTTGAATTCTTAAAAATGCTCATTAGTTTTTAAATAATTAGTAGTTTTGATAATGTTATATAGATTTTACTGTAAAGCAATCGTTTAATATATTTATTAACCAAGTCAGCTCAATCAGAATGTATGTAAAAATTTTTCGTAAAATACTATAGAGATTTAATTTTAATTAGATTATAACGAAATTTATAACTTACATTTTTTATCTTTACTTAATAGAAGTAAGTATACCTACTCTCAAATAATATATTTCTAGGAGCTCTTTATCTTATTAAGAACCCAAAATATCCAATTCTGGATTTATTTTTAGAACAATGTTAATTTATTTAAAATAAATAGAATTAAATTTTGGCTAGTTTAATTTTTAATATTCTTGTAGATTATTTATTTATTATCAATGAAATATTAAATTAATTGTTCTTATTATGTTATTCATTGCTTTATTATTTAAACTCCGAGAAAAAAAATTTTGTTTATAAGAAAATATTTTTTTCCGGATATTGGCAGGAAATTAACCTAATTTATGTAACAAATAATATTATGTTTTTATCACATAAAATCTTTGTATGATTATTTTATGATATATTATATTGTAGTTAATTTATTTAAAATTATATGAGATAGAAAGTCATACAACTTCGGTATATTAAGTTTTTTATTTTAAGTTTCATCATGAGATATTGATATTTCAATGACTGTAGTAAATATAACCGAAAACAAATAACCTATAGTACGGTTTAAACGCGTATATTTTAATTTTAAGCCATTTGTGGTTTTTTCTATTTCAAACATTCTTTTATTAAACATATTATAGTAATCTAATATGTAATCAATTAAGAGTGTCATTATGTTTGTGGTGCAATTTTTTCGGTAAAATATTTTGACAGTCTGTTTGAAATATCTTATAAACATCCGCCAGCAGTCGTTACTGCTTTGAATTTAACCTAAACTAAACATTTACTGTATTAGGTTACATTTGTTCAAATAAATATAAATATCACTATCATATTCAAGGGTGCTAATACAAATTCTATTGTATTTGAATTATTAAATATACTGATTGGTATTGGTATTTGAATTATTAAATATACTGTGGAAAAAAATCTTTTAAATAAAAAAGTTTTCTTAATATAACTTTAGAATAGGCAAGGTGTAA
Organism: Napeogenes sylphis; assembly: GCA_959347405.1. NCBI lineage: Eukaryota > Metazoa > Arthropoda > Insecta > Lepidoptera > Nymphalidae > Napeogenes > Napeogenes sylphis. The sequence goes on from OY365776.1 coordinate 28,389,327, forward strand.
AATCTCTAGTACGTTAAATATGTCCAATTTATCGTTATTCACAATTTATTTACAATATTGTATCTATAACAGTATGAGATATAGAATATAGATTGTAGTTTTATTATTTACGTACAGACATATTAAAGTTATATTAGGACTATTACTGAAAGTATTTGCTAAGAAATATCCAAATCCAAAAAAGAAAAACTTACATTACTTTAAATGTATGATGTAAAAAATATAATCAGTTAAAATTAGAACCAAATATATTTAAAAGTTAAATAATTTTCGAAATTCCAAACTAAAACATTGATCAACTTTATCGTACTTTCATAGTAAAATAATATTTTAAAGATTTTAGTTTTTTACTGATTAAGATTCGTTGTGTAACACCTTATAGCAAACAATAAACATAATTCTTTAAAAGAGCCCTTAAAACTGTTATTTTGATGACGCTTATTAAGATCTTAAAAAAACATTTATTTAATGCACATTATATATATTCAATAACAAATGACTTGTATTTGTTGTCGAAATAATTATTAGATTATTTGAAATATAAAACAATCAACCTTATTAATATTTGTATTTTATGCTATAAGGGCTGAAAAGCAAATTTATTTATTTATTAATAATTAAAGTTTATGCTTGAAAATCAGCTACCATAGTCGTATTACCAGAGCGTATATTCCTGAACAATTTATTCAGGCAGATGCTTAATCATTTTATAAGAGACATACGAACTGCCGTATGCGGCATGTGACTAAAGCACCTCGAACTGAAAATGAGACGAATTTTCAGCTGCATTTTACGACGCTCCGAGAAATTAAGCGTAAAATAGCTGGAACCTAATAAGTAACGTTCATATACTAACTACCTACTGGTACTAAGTTTTATATATACTAATTGTACATTATTTTATATACTATTACATATTATATTATACATACTTTATTTAACATACAACTTAAAAATATATAAATCAGTGATGTGATAAATGTTATAAGAACAAAAAATTGATATTAGTAGGAAAGCTATTTTATAGTTTTCCTATTTTAATGTAAGCCATATGAGCTGGAAGCGGTACTTTGTGATGTGGTTAAACTTCCTGAACCCATATATATATCTAATGTGTACGTTTTATAGTCGGTCGAGCTTGTTTAATACTAGCTATGTTAAATTGTAAATAGCATGTAGCTTTATAATTAACTACTGGGAGAAGGATTTTAGTTATTTTTGTTTTAGTTGTTACGTGGAAAAATCGTCAATCTTTACTGACTCTTTTATTAGGATCATACGTGCCTTTTTTAAATGCCACTGTTAGCTGAGAGAAACGAATACACTATAGCACCTATATTTTATACTTAGAGACATTGTAAAAGGTACATAATCATGTTTATAGAAACTGCGAAAAAACATTTTTGGTACGGCGTTTTGTCAGTGTAAATCCGTAAGTGGCAGTAATGACACTACCGTCAGTTTATATTTATATAAAAAAAATACATTTAATTGCAATAAGCTACCCTACAATATAAAATAAGAAGCCAGAGAGATAAAAGTGGTAAAAATAATAGAGAAGTGAAAAAAACACATCCAATAACAATAACATATATGTAGATATATATCACACTTAGGTATTATAGTTTAGATATATCAATTGTAGTAACCAGTGTGTAACATTGATTTGTAAAATTATACAAAATTAATTCTTATTTGAATTTTTAAGTTGTTATTATCGTTGAAAAAAAAATGTAGGCTTCGAATATTTCCTTGTTGATTTTCTTTGTGATCTTGTATAATGATTGATGAGGTACAAATTCTTTGACTTTTCACACGGAATAGGTTTTACAACTTTTGATTATGATGAAAATGAAATACTTTTGCTATTGAATATTTAATATTTTAATATTGATTCGAAAAAAAAAAATATCTATTTTACTATTAGTCTATATTTATATTGAAAAATTTATTTTTTTTAAATTGTGACTAATTTCAAACCTAATATTACTCTTTCATGGTAAATTGATGACAAGTGGAACCGGCAGACAAAACAATATATATAAATATTGCACATTTAGTTTATTTACATTTTGACACAATTAGTGTTTCCGTTTTATGTTGCTCCGATGTACTACAACATATATACATATATATAGTAGTAATATTATATAATATATACAATAACTTATCGAATTAATTTGATTTATTGAGTAATAGTACCTAAACGAAAACTTAAAATAAATCTAACTGAATACACAATTAATATTCAATAGGCGTTATAGATATTTAAGATTTTTATCGCTTCTTGTTGGTTTATTAATATAAAAACAAAATAAGGGTTGATCTTTGCTGATTGCCTAATAGAATGTTTATCCATTTATATAATATTGTAACGTTAAATATAATTGAAGAAGTTAAGCAAAGTATACGACGTCATAAAAACATTAGTTTACTTGGAACATTAAACATTATTTAGCCATATACGAATATTTTCATCAACATTACGGTTCCATCAACATTCCATTTCGTCAACATTCCATTCCGGTTTCTAGGAAACAAATCAAATTAAAAGTAATATTGGAAAAGTTTATGGATACAAAAACAAACCCATTTTATATATAACATCCAATAATATGTTCAATGCTAATCAATTGTAAAAAAGTTTCACATGATCCATGGATGTTTTTAATATATATATATGTATATATATTATTGCGTGTCGTAATATATCTGAATCTAAATCACAGTTTATTGAATATATAAGAATAATAATTAATACAGGAATGTAAATAGATGTACATCCTAAAATAATAATTATAAGGCTGTATTGATGACGTTTTGCGTTAATAAGAAAATATAAATCAAATGATACGCACCTTTAACTAATGCGTACTCATAGGTTCCGTATCATCAATCATCACACGTACCTTAGGCTACTTTGAGTCCTGTACGTAATGGTAGTACTTTGTTAATACTGCGTGTCAATATTCTTCAGAGCGCACACCGTCTGATGTTATTATATTGTGACTAAAGCATTTACTAGCTTCATTAATTACGTTTCTACAGGATATAGCTTTTGATAAAATACTAGTAAACAAGAGCCTTCATTATGAATATATGAGTTATAATAAGTGTTGTATAATATTTAAACGTAGAAGAAATTAATAATTGTACTACATTAATTTCATAGTATTCTATAAAATATAAACTTTTCTGATGTTCGCTTCACAATTAAAACAAAAAATCCTTTTTATGAATCTTCTAATTCTTACAATACCCACATGAATGTGATTGTCCTAGAAACTCAGATAACACAGTTTTTTTCTAAATCAAATTCCATTGCAAATAAACTGTCTGATATATCATTCCGGGCTACAATTTAAAGGATAATAATATATAATAATACAAGAAAAAATATTTAAATTGATCTAACCCCTAAATAAGCAAATTATTTGCTTGTGTGGACAACGATAGAAATACATATCTACAGGTCTATAAATATTTCAAATATATTTAGTAAATAACTAAAATCAGAAATACAGACATCTATCGTCATTTATGCTCGTCGCGTGTACGAATTGCGATTCCTAATAAAAAATCTTAGGCATTATTCATTTAATATACATCATTCATAAATATGTTAATATCATATTTTTTGAGCTCCTGCCAGCTAAATATTCATTAGCACTCACCTATTTCATCATTATATTAGTTTCCCAGAAACTATAATACGATAAAAAAGTATAGTATTTTGTCTAAGTCGTTAATCAAACAAATTACTGAATAATAAATTATTAATTTAAACATTTAGAATAATAACACTAACCGTTTCTGATGTTATCTACTCTAAAATTTATGTAGTATTCTTGAAAACCTTTTTTTAAGTATTTTACATTGTTTATATTTACTACGATTTAAATTGCATAATATTCTTCTAGTATAGGTATATGATACTGATACTACTGCTCTTGTAAATAAGTAAAATAGATCCAAATGGCTCTCTTGTTAGCTTTAAATTCAACTAAATTGATAAGTCATTGTGTATTTTCACTTCGGACGATATCGAGCTTTATCCGGATAGATTGAACAATGGCTTGTTAAGTTTGTATTGTCATTATTAAACGGATTATACATCACAGCTTGACTTGAATATAAAACAACTAAACTAAATATCGTTACAAATATTCTGTAGTAGTTAGTGATATTGTGTAGTAAAGTTTGGTCTTATTATAAATAAATATATTGGGTTTATATAAAGTACCGATAATGCTATAAAGAACACAGTTTACAAGTTCTAGAATAAAACGTGCAAATAATATAGACTATTAAGTTTTTTATTTTTATATATAAAAATGTATATTACATAAACAATTGTGACGTTCATGGACCTCATGCAGGGTCAATAAGACTAGCACGAAGTTGATTGAACCGTAATGTTTTTTTTTAATACATTTTTATTCAACACAATAAAAATTACAAGATCCATTGTCATATGTACCTCCTACTTTCGCATTTATTTGTTTCTTGTTTATTTATTAATGTTCTTGCACATATTCTGTAAGGGCAAGTATTATAATGCTCCATTTATTTTACTAAAGTTGATATATTTTTTTAAAAATAAGTATCCACAGTATTAATAAATAAAAAAAATTTACTGCTTCGTCCCAAATTATTGCATCAAAATATCTTCAATGTTTTTAGAGCACTGCTTATATATTTAGTATATATATAGTGTTATTAATTACCCATCCAAAGGTAAAGAGAGACAGTGTTAAGAAATCATTATTATTATTCCCTATAAACTAATGAAACAAATAAAAAAATCATATATTTGTAATATAATTTATTTTTACGCCTTATCAGTAGACAGAGAGAGTCTTTTATGAAAATAGAAAATCTATTAAAGAAATGAATTAGGAATGTTTGAGAAATTATAATCTCACCAAATAATCTCGAATTTATAGTTATTCAAAAGTATCTCTTATAAACTTAAATATCTAAGATATCAATATATCTATATTGATTGAGCCTCATAAAGATAAAGGTTTTTTTTTCAGGACAAGATTTTTCGAAAAAATCTATGCAAAAAGTATACATGTATACAAATGCTCTTAAATTAAGATGTTTTGGTAGGAAATATGTCTTTAAGAAAATCTGAATATTTTATTATACATTGTAATTTAAGGTTTTTATTTAACTTATCTTTAAACTATTTATAAACTATATACACGTATACATACGGTATATGATTTTTTTTTTAAATAAAAACAATTATTAACTCCTTACAGAGGGGTCATGAAAGAATTCAATGACAATAATAGATTTTAAAAAAATCTTTTCGCATATTGTATGTATAGTATATATGAATATTTTTGTAATAACAAATTCTTTGGCTATATTATTTTATCTGGCTGGTTTTAATAAAATTAAAACATTTAAAAAAAGGAACATTTAAAAAAAGGAAACAATTATATAAATTTTTCATTTGTTTTTCTTTCTGGCAAAATGAGTGAATCCAATGAAAAAATAGAATAAATTTAAAAGTTTACAAAAAAAGATAATATGTGACGTGAAATAAAATTAAAATCTTTTTATTTAATCGTATTGCACCTAAAAGATTTGTTAAAACTATATAAGCACCCAATAAACCTAATCATACGAAATTCCGGAATTGGTTTTATTAACTAATATTTTTATATTTGTATTATCTTTATATTTGTGATTCCTTACGTGCGGTGTCAAGACCTGAATGTTTCACCACAAAGTGTGTCTAAATTAATAAATTCTAGTTAATCTAATAAATAACCTACTATTTTATTAACATAATTATACACAATTGTATGTTTTGTTCAATTTTATGTTTATTTATTGATAATACTAAACTGTTTAACAGTATTTTTTATATGAAATCTTAGAAATTCAATATTTTATTAAAAGTATACTTTTTGTTATTTTCAAATAGAGTTTAGGATAATTTATCAGAATAACGCAATATATTAATGCAATTTCAATCTTTAACTACAACAACAAATAGTTATAAGCATATTCGAAAACATAGAGTATAGCAACAACATAGAGTAAAGCACAATTCTAGATTGCTTACCGCGGATTAGAGAAAATAGCAGCAATTAGCCCCTGTACCGACAGTCTCAGACACTGCCTCCTCAAGTGCCATCGGAAGCTGGATTGTAATTAACAGATTGAGAGGGAGACGTTTACCCTCAGAGTATATTGAAATATGTTACAATAATAATATGTTGAAGTTATTTTGAACATTTATATTATACACATACATTTATTTGTTTATGTTGATTAGATATAAAACAAGTCTCTATATTTGCTTGCATTTTTTACTTACAATAAAGCTTTTACAATGTTTGCATTTTTAAGCATATTCAGCAATAAATAACTAGCTGGAAGAAATAAATTTTAATCCAGCCTCTCAGATTTTTAAGGCCATGTGAATGAAGGTCTCATTTTATATCTGGTTGTGATGCTAACTCTCGGGCATTACTAGAATATTCAAAAAAATCGCCATATTGATCTACTCAAGAACGTCTGATTAGGATTTTTATGGTTAATTTTAAGATTTTATTTATCTAAGATTTATATGCTTTAGATAATCTGACGAATACAATAAGCCTTTATTAACAAACAAAATGTTCAGTAAATTTATTAGTGTTAAGCTAGACATCGGTATTCATATGTTCGTTTTGCTTATCAGCATAGGCCTCCCCCAGACCTCTCCACAGCTCACGCTCGTGAGCTTTTCTCATCCATGTTCCACCTGCTGTTGCTTTTAAATCATCCTCCCATCTGCGTATTGGTCTTCCTCTCTTACGTTTTCCTTCTCTCGGGTACCATTCTGTCACATCTTTTGCCCATTTTCCTTTCCTGCATCTGATAGTATGACCAGCCCATTTCCATTTCAGCCGTTTTATCACGTGAGGTACATCTGTGATGTTAATTTTTTGCCTTATCGATTTGAGACAAATTTTATCTTCTCTCTTTGAATACAGAATACTTCTCTCCATGTTGTGTTGGCATACTTCTAATTTTTTCATATTTTCTTTTGTTAGTGGCCATGTTTGACAACCGTATGTCATAACAGGGAGGATACAGGAGTTGTATGCTTGGCTTTTTATTTTGAGTGATATGTGTGGGTTTTTAAGACTTCTTTTAATGTCCAATACCTTCTCCAGGATGAGTTAATTCTAGTTTGTATTTCTTTAGCAGTAAGTTGTCCTGGGGAGATTATTTGGCCAAGGTATGTGTATTCCTCTACATATTCTATGGTGTTGTTATTTATTATAATAGGTGTTTTCGTGCTGTTCGTCATCAGTTTAGTTTTAGAGGTGTCATTAGTAGTCCCACCTTACTACTTTCCGTTATCAGTTGTGCAAGCATTTCCTGTAATTGGTTCGTATTGTTGGCTATTAATATGAGGTCGTCCGTAAAACGCAGGTGATTTAGTATCACTCCGTTAATATTGATACCGCAATTTCTCCATTTAAGTGATCTGAAAACAAGCTCTAATGTGGCAGAAAAAAGTTTGGGAGACAGTGGATCACCTTGTCTGTCACCTTTCTTTATTACAAACTTGTCCCCCAATCTTTCTGTTTTTATTCTAGCGGTCATGTTGGTATATATGTTTCTGATGAGTCTTATGTATTTTTTATTTACGCCTTGGCTTTGAAGTGCTTCCCATATGCACAAGTGTTCAAGAGAGTCAAATGCCTTGTTATAATCTACAAAAGCTATATAATATGTCAACTGGTATTCATTGTATTTTTCGATAATCTGTTTTATTGTGTGAATGTGATCCAACGTCGAAAATCCACTGCGGAATCCCGCCTGCTCCCGAGGTTGATTCTCGTCTAAAACATTAGTTATTCGGTCAAGAATGATCTTTGCAAATGTTTTATACAAGTTGGACATCAAGCTTATTGGTCTATAGTTGCTGATGTCGTCTCGGTTGCCCTTTTTGTGAAGCAGAATAATTGTTGAAGTTGACCACTGAGAAGGTATTTGCTCCTTGTCCAGTATCTCGTTAAACAGGTTGTTCAAATGTTTTAGAATGACATTGAGTGAACCTTTCAAAATGTCATTGGTGATTCCGTCTTCTCCTGGTGATTTCCCACTTTTTTGTGATCGGATAGCTTTACATATTTCCTCGTTTAAGATGGGTGGAACGCTGTCTTCATCTGTATTGTCGTCTAGGGTATTTATAGGAATTGTGTTTACATTTGAATTATTGTACAAGTTTCTGTAGAAATCTGTTGCTATATTTAATATGTCAGTTCGCTTTGACCTATCTCTTTTCCTTCTATGATCGTATAATTTCGGTATCCAATCTGTTTTTTCTTGTAACTCTTTCCAAGCTTTTTTTACTCCTCCTGTAGATTTTAAGTGGAAGATAATTCTTTCTGTTCTTGATTTTTGTGTATATTTTCTTATGCTTTCTTTGATCTTTTTGCTAGTATTAGCTATCTCTTTCCTATCTCGCGGGGTTTGCTGCTGTAATGCTTTGCGTTTCTTTATTAGTTCACTTTCTTTTTTACCTATTTTGTCCCTATTTGGTTTAGTTGTTGTAGATTTTTTACTGTTTCTCTTAACTGGTTTTCTAGAATTTCATATTTTACTTGCATACTTTCAATTTTGTCTATGTTGTATAGCGATGCTTCAATAGAAATCAGAGTCTCTTCTGGTATTGGTAGGTGTATTTGTTTGTGTACGCTAGTCAAGTATTTTCTAGTTATTTCTGGTTGATTTCCATGAAATTTCCCGCGGACCATTCTGTGATCAGTATTGAAGTTCAGGTTTTTATTAACATCAACGTCCATAATTATTTTTGGTTTATTAGTAAGAAAAAAGTCAATTTCATTTTTCACATTGCCGTTAGGGAAAATCCATGTCCATCTATTTAGCGATTTTTTTTTTAAAAGTGTTCATAATATATAAGTTATACTCATGCACAAAATCCATTAGCATTCGACCATTCTGATTTCGTTTACCTGTCTTATATTGTCCCAAAAAATTTCTTTCACCGTTTCTTCTAATTCCTATTTGACAATTAAAGTCACATCACAAATACTGTGTTGTGTAGATTCTCCATTGTTGATGTTAATTCGTTGTAAAATGTTTCTTTAATTTCTTCTTTAGTTGTCTCCGTTGGAGCATAGACTTGGATAATCGATACTGGGTGTTTGTAACCCGGAAGGGTTATATTTAGGACAGCTATCCTATCTGATACTCCAATGAATTCTTCTATCATAGGTTTGAGATATTCTTTTATTAAAAATCCTATCCCATACTGTCCAGGTGTTACATTGTTACATTCTATGTTACATTCTTATAGTAGAGTAAGTAGGCTTCATGATCTTCTATTTTTTCTTCTGAGCGTCGAACTTCGCCTAATCCTATTATGTCCCATTTTATTGGTTGTAGTGCGTGCTCTAGTTCATATAATGATTCGGGTGTTTTTTGTGTTCTTGTGTTTAGTGTTGCTATATATATTGGTAGTGTTCGATTTTTAGAATCTTTAGAATCTGGGGGGTTTTGGTCGATAACCCCACGGTGACCAGCTGGATTGGGGAATTGTATTTCTTTATTATGTTGTTTGTTATTTTTAGTTTTATTTCGCTTACCGATGTCTGCTAATTCCTATGCTTTCGATTTTCTATTTTCAGACACAGAATGTGACCTGGCCGTCATGTACGCAAACGGGTCAGTTTTTTACAGTTTGGCTAGAGCTATGACAGTTTTTTGGGTTTTTTGATAAGGAGTAGATGGTGAAACTGAGTCATCGCGTTTCCTTTTGTCTTTTTGTTTTACGATGAGCTTGTTATTTTTGATGTACGCCTCATTACCCTTTTCTTTTTCCTTTGTCACTTGCTGTTGTAACTCTTTACGCAAAATAAGAGTTTCTTTCGAAAAATCCTTAGTTATATAAGTATTTGGTGGCATCATATTTTTGCATTTTAAGATTTCGATTTTTTTATTGAGGGTAGTTAGAGTGATAAGAATTAGTCTTATCTTACCGGTATTTTTTCTTCCAAGCCTATGCATTTTGTTAATATCGTAACTCGTATTTTTAGGTTTAAAAATACTTCGGACATGATTTTAGTTAGGTCTGTGTAGTTGTTTTCATTTTCTTTTATACCGTGGATTATTATATTATTCTTCCTGTACATATTTTCCAGGTTGTGGATTTTTTTATTTAGTGTTTGTATTTCTTTTCGGAGTTGGTTATTTTCTTCTATTATTGGTTTTATTTTTACATCAATCATCTGCATCACTTTTTCAGAAACTGAGTTGGTTATTATAACAGTTTGTTTTTCGAGTTCTTGTTTCATCATATTTATCAACAACGTTGTCGTTTCTGCGGTTAGTGAGGTCATCGCAATTTGCAATAACTAAACGTCGTTGAATTACTGACAGCGTGGAACGGAACGTATTTATGTTTAAGGTTGGTATCTTTGTTTTGCAAGATTGACTTGTTGCGTTGCTCACTTCGTGTTTGTTTACAATTTGCAGTGATGATAGATCAACTTTAAATAACCTCAAAGCAAACACTTACGTATAACTAATGATGAATGTTTCTTCTACAGTGATTTCATATGATGTATGATTGTTTTTTTCAGTTATCGTGATATTTGTAGTCTTCTATAATCATTTAGATGGTGTATATTCACACAATAAAAATTAATTTCGGGAGCAATATGACAGTACGTGATGTTTTTACGAGCACCGGAAGCGGAAAAATCTGACGAATATTGGACTATAAACCGTAAAGCTAAGTAATTGGTTTTAAATTTATCTCTAAGTGTAAAACATAGATACTTTTGTGTATCGTGCCCTTTTCCTAACAGTTAAATTTTAAAAGGTACATACAATCCTTATCTTCTTTATCTAATTAAAAAGTCACATTTAGAAAGGGCGGAACATTTTACCACGTAACAATTAAAACAAAAATAAATGAAAAAGTCCTACTACAATTATGAACATGCTATTAACATTTAACACAGCTAGTACTAAACAAGCTCGAGCGACTATAAAACGTACACATTAGATATATATATATATATATATATATATATATATATATATATATATATATATATATATATATATATATATATATATATATATATATATATATATATATATATATATATATATATATATATATATATATATATATATATATATATATATATACATCTCTCAGCTCATATGATCGAGATCACACAAGATCGTCGATTACAATCCTCAATAGTTTTATATCTCATATTATTACAGATGCAATATTGTTGAAATATAAATCAAATTACGATAAATCTGATAACCAACGGTACTTAATTTTATTATAAAAATATTGTTTAAGCGTATACTTACTTCTATTAAGAAAATATATGAAAAACCTTCTAATAAGTTTCGTTAAAATGTCATTAAAAATATATCTCTTTATTATTTTACGAATCTGAAAATGAAAATCAGTCAAATGAAATAATCTATTGCATTTGAATATGAATTGTTACTGCGTTCAATTGGTTGACCAATATATTGAATAGATTGATTGTCACCTAAATCTATATACTATTATAAGAAGGAGTCAGTATTTGAGCATTGATAGGAATTTAAGGTTCAAAAGAATCTGCCGAAAGAGAAGTTTAATATAAGCCGCACTTATACGAGTTATAAAGTAACCAGCGCCCAACGTTTAACGTTTTTGCAAATTTATACTCGTAGATTACATGACTTGCAAAAGTTAAAGCGTAACAAGCAGAAAATCTTCTTATTAATCATTGTAATATATGCAGGTGTGGCTAGAAATCAAACAAAACGAAAAAAGTTTGTCGGATGTATTCAGGAGCAAATGTTCCTGAGCAAACTTTGGAAGTTAAACTAACCTATGGAAGATATTTACCTAAATATACGTACATAGTGATAAATTTATTTTATAGAATAGAATCTACCCGGAGTAAGTAGCAAATATATAAAATAGGAAAAATTCCACCACAACGTATTCCTAGGGAGGGTTTTCTCAGGTCACCTAATCAAAAAAACTGTTATTAAATCTCTTACAATATGCTACACATATTACGCGGACCCTAAACAATTGGAAAAAGGGCAGCTTGATGATGACTGGGAGTGATATTTAATTTATTTAGTTACAGCTTAATTTAGTTTTTGACTATTAAGTTTTTGTTTATTAACTTTTTTTAGAATGGTTTTGTTTCGATACATTGTTATGTTTTTAAAAAAGTGTCGCAAAAATTAAAGCGCTATTTTATAAATGTCTATAAGAAGAAGAGATAATATCTAATATAATAATATTTTATAAATGTCTATAAGAAATAATATCTGCTACTAAACGCCATCAAATCAAACATTGGGTCAATACAACTTGACTTACTCTTTTAGTATCAACTTAATATTTCTGTGTAAAAATGAATTACTATTCAAAGTAATATGTTGAACCTTCTTAGTTGGTCTGAAATAGAATTGTGAGTACGTATTATAAGACTGCGTTATTTTGTATGTATCGGGCTATTCAATAAAAAAGTTCAATAATGCTATTACGGTCAATAATTCTACCGTATCTAGGATATAAAATATGATTGTATATAGAATTAAAAATGAATAAAAGATTAGTATTTATTATATTTAATGTCACGGAAACTCTTTGAAATAAAAATATAAATAACATATAAACAATTAGTCAAATTATTGACTGAAGTGACGGATAAATGATTTTTTACTGGGATTAACTTTATAAATCAAGAAGATTTCAGTAACCTCTTATAGTTAACACTCCCAAACCATCATTGAAAGTAGAAAAGTTCCGTCAGTAAGTATTTCATTCGGATAATTAAACTAAACCTTACCTAAGATTTCGAGGAAGTAAATGTGAATGAAACGTGATCTATGACGACGGATCAACTTAATAGAGCATATTCACATTCATTGAGATATATATTCCCGAGCGTCTATCAACATGAGCTTTTTAAGTTCCCCGGCTTTGAATTACAGGTTATTAAATATATAAGTTTGATAATAAATACAGTTTTATAAATAGAAATACATCCGAAATTATAATCATAAAGCTGTATTCTGATCGTTTTGCGTTTATTAGAGTTAAAATGCCACACACCTTACTAATGCGTACTCATCATAGCTTCAGTTTTCAGCTTCTTCATTCTTTCAGCTCAATCATAGTTCATCACACCTACCTTAGTCTGCTTTGAGTCGTGTACGTAGTGGTAGTACTTTATTAATAACTGCATATATACGTTCTGTAGAGCGCACATCCTGTGATGTTATACCATTGTATCGCCTCGCTCTTGGAACATGTGCACTAGCTTTATTAAATACATATCTACTTGATAAAACTTTCGTTAAGATTAAAGTAAACGAGAATCTAAATTATTAATATTTGAATTTGAATAAGTGTTGTATAATATTTGAATATAGAATAAATTCAGATTATGTACCTGGTTTCGTAAAAAAATATAAATGTCATCATTTAAAATAAAAGAAATAAAAAATTAACAAGAGAATTTATTTACAACGGAGATACGATTTAAAAAGAATCTGTATTTTCTGAGTTTCTATGACAATCACAATTGTTAGAATTGTAAGAACAGGAAGATTCATAGAAAGACTTTTACTTTTAAATTGTGATGCGAAATTCAGAAAAGGTTATATTTGTTGGAATATTTTGAAATTCATTTAGTATAATTATTTCACGTCCTCATTTTTTAAATCAATCTTTAATTATTGTTTCATTCGTTTTAATGTTAGTAAAATAAGGAGTTCTTATAGTTAAAATTATTCATTCATTATATTATTACAGGATTTTTTAATGTTTTTCAAGCATGCCTTGTTCAACAGCCACCTGCCCTTACCTCGCCAGGGTGGTAGAAACCACATCAAGTCACCCATAGTGGAGCGTCAACCAGTCCAGTACTACAATATGTGAAAGGAGTCACTGACAGAATCGACAGCCTTTTAAAAAAAGGTTTCTATTAGAACTATCTACAGACCTTAAAAGAGAATAAGCCTATTTTTGAGACCAACTTAAAATAATATTCCTTTACAATGTGCTGGAGTATATAAACTGGACTGTAATTGTAGCTTGTCATACAAAGGTGAAACAAAGAAGAGCATCGGTAAAAAATGGATATCAAGTATTAGCATATATTGAAGTCAGCAGTGTGTGAACATTTAATAGCAAGCCAAATTATTATACAAGATTTGATAGACTTAAAATATAAAGGAACAACTCTACATTCCTCGAATGGTTCACGAGACTTAAGTTAATAATACCCTTATTTTAACAGAAAAGATAGTTGGAAACTATCTAACACTATTGAGAAATATAAAACCCAATGTCTGTGACCGCACTGTGAGACCTCAGGACACGGTTAGTGCGTTCTGTGGGCATACTGAACTATACGCCCGGAAACTTCGAAATTGAATTGACTTACTCCATCTCGCCTTACCGTAAATACGATTGCTGCAAAGCATTCGAAATATTAAGTTAAATCTAACATACATACGCAAGTTAAATCCGTAAAAATAGTATTAATTTAATGTGTAGTGCTCGTGGAAAATTTAGAAAATATTTTTTTGTTAGAATTTTTCGAACCTAATGGTGTGCTTTAATAAGAATTTAATTAATAAACAACAAGATCTGCTCGGAAGCGAGACGACGTCAGTAAGTCCAATTTCCTGTCATCACGTACATGCTACATAGGGTTGCAAATGCATCAAAGTGCAGAAGAATTTTTTATTTAGTTTTTGTCAAGTTGCTTGAATAAAAAAAAAAGCATTATTTGTAGTGAAACTTATTCAGACCTTTTATATAATTTTCTAAGAATATTTCTCCAATAATTTTATTGATCAGTATGGACTTTTACAAAGAATGCTTTATTTTCCGAAACTTTTCTATAAAGTACACAATGTGACAGAGTGACAATGTAGTATCACAAAAAAGTATTATGGCATAAAGTTATTAAAAAAAAAGTAAAAAAAAATAAATAAATAAAATTCCAAATTCATCATCCAGCTGCCCTTTTCACATTATTTGGGGTTCGCGTAATATGTCTAGCATATTCTAAGTGATTTGTTAATATTTTTTTTGATTGGGTGCCCTGAGAAAACCCTCCCTAGAAATACGTTGTGGTGGAATTCTCCTTATCTTATATATTTGCTACTTACTGAAATGTATAGTGTAATATTAATACGAATATTTAGCTAAATATCTTCCATACGTTTGTTTAACTTACAAAGTATGCTCAGGAGCATTTGCTCCTGATTTCTAGCCACATTTGCAGATGTTACAATGAATAATAAGGGGTGCTTCTGCTTGCTACTATTTACTTTTGCAAGTCATGTAATCTACTACTGTAAGTTAACACAGAGGTTTCTGGTTACTTTAACACTCCTAAAAGTGTGATTTATATTTAATTGATCTTTCGGCAGATTCTTTCATTTTTAAGAACCCAGAATTCTTAAAAATGCTCATTAGTGTTTAAAAAATAACTAGTTTTATAATTTTATATAGATTATGCTGTCAATCAATCGTTTAAAATATTTGTTAACCAAGTTAGCTCAATCAGAGTGTATGTTAAAATTTTTCGTAAAATGATATAGAGATTTAATTTTATTTAAATGATAACAAATTTAAAACGTAAATTAAATTTTTTATCTTTACTTAATAGAAGTAAGTATACTCTCAAATAATATATTTCTAGGCGCTCTTTATCTTATTAAGTACTCAAAATATCCAATTCTGTATCCAAGTCTTTATTTTCAGAACAATGTTAAATTATTTAAAATAAATAGAATTAAATTTTGGCTTGTTTAATTTTTAATATTCTTGTAGATTATTTATTTATTATCAATGAAATATTAGATTATTCTTATTATGTTATTCATTGCTTTATAATTTAAACTCCGAGAAAAAGATGATTTGTTTATAAGAAAATATTTTTTTCCGGATATTGGCAGGAAATTAACCTAATTTATGTAACAAATAATATTATGTTTTTATCACAAAACATGTTTGCGTGATATATTATATTGTAGTTAATTTATTTAAAATTATATGAGATAGGAAGTCATACAACTTCGGTATATTAAGTTTTTTATTTTAGGTTTAATCATGAGATATTGATATTTCAATGACTGTAGTAAATATAACCGAAAACAAATAACCTATAGTACGGTTTAAACGCGTATATTCTAATTTAAAGCCCTTTGTGGGGTTTCTTCCATTTCGAACATTCTTTTTTTAAACATATTATAGTAATCTAATATGTGATCAATTAAGAGTGTCATTATGTTTGAGGTGAAATCTGTTCGGTAAAATATTTTGACACTCTGTTTGAAATATCTTATAAACATCAGCCATCAGTGGTTACTGCTTTGAATTTAAACTAAACTAAATATTCACTGTATTAGGTAACATTTCTTCAAATAAATATAAATATCACTATCATATTCAAGGGTGCTAATACAAATTCGTATTGTAAGTATTCGTATCTATTTGAATTATTAAATATACTGATTGGTAAAGAACAACGTTTCAAAATGACGGCTTATAAAGCATACTTTCGTTGCTATACCGCTTTTTATTAGTTTTTTCTTGTAAAAATAGCTATATAATTTTAAACTTTATTATTTTACTATCATAAATTTATCAATTAGAACAAAATAACATGTTTTTAATATCCACACAATCCACACATTTATTTTATACCTTATACAAATGCGATATCTTCATTATAATAACAACACCTTTTAAACTTTACATAATTATTTTAATAATAATATAAACTAAGTATAGTTTTGTCTCTGTAACTATACAAATAGCTTCCTGGTTTAAGCGAGTCACTGAATAATAGATGTTATAAATCAAAGTGTTTGTTTGGAGTGTTTTTATACAAGTAGAACTGTTCTTATCTGATAACAGTTTGTGGGAAACGCAATGAGAAATCTTATAAATAAAATAGTTTTCTTAATATAACTTTAGGCTAGGCAAGGTGTAAAATCTCTAGTACGTTAAATATGTCCAATTTATCGTTATTTACAATTTATTTACGATATTGCATCTGTAACCGAATGAGATATAGAATATAGACGATTGTAGTTTAATTATTTACGTACAGACATATTAAAGTTATATTATGACTATTACTGAAAGTATTTAATGCTAAGAAATATCCAAATCCGGAAAAGAAAAACTTACATTACTTTAAATGTATGATGTAAAAAATATAATCAGTTAAAATTAGAACTAAATATATTTAAAAGTCAAATAATTTTCGAAATTCCAACCTAAAACATTAATCAACTTTATCGTACGTTCATAGTAAAATAATATTTTAAAGAGTTTAGTTTTTTACTGATTAAGATTCGTTGTGTAACACCTTATAGCAAACAATAAACATAATTCTTTAAAAGAGCCCTTAAAACTGATTATTTGATGACGCTTATTAAGATCTTAAAAAAACATTTATTTAATGCACATTAGGTATATATATTCAATAAAAATTGTAGGAGGTTTTGAAAATAAGGCACCGTATTTAATGTCCAATACCTTCTCCAGGATGAGTTAATTCTAGTTTGTATTTCTTTAGCAGTAAGTTGTCCTGGGGAGATTATTTGGCCAAGGTATGTGTATTCCTCTACATATTCTATGGTGTTGTTATTTATTATAATAGGTGTTTTCGTGCTGTTCGTCATCAGTTTAGTTTTAGAGGTGTCATTAGTAGTCCCACCTTACTACTTTCCGTTATCAGTTGTGCAAGCATTTCCTGTAATTGGTTCGTATTGTTGGCTATTAATATGAGGTCGTCCGTAAAACGCAGGTGATTTAGTATCACTCCGTTAATATTGATACCGCAATTTCTCCATTTAAGTGATCTGAAAACAAGCTCTAATGTGGCAGAAAAAAGTTTGGGAGACAGTGGATCACCTTGTCTGTCACCTTTCTTTATTACAAACTTGTCCCCCAATCTTTCTGTTTTTATTCTAGCGGTCATGTTGGTATATATGTTTCTGATGAGTCTTATGTATTTTTTATTTACGCCTTGGCTTTGAAGTGCTTCCCATATGCACAAGTGTTCAAGAGAGTCAAATGCCTTGTTATAATCTACAAAAGCTATATAATATGTCAACTGGTATTCATTGTATTTTTCGATAATCTGTTTTATTGTGTGAATGTGATCCAACGTCGAAAATCCACTGCGGAATCCCGCCTGCTCCCGAGGTTGATTCTCGTCTAAAACATTAGTTATTCGGTCAAGAATGATCTTTGCAAATGTTTTATACAAGTTGGACATCAAGCTTATTGGTCTATAGTTGCTGATGTCGTCTCGGTTGCCCTTTTTGTGAAGCAGAATAATTGTTGAAGTTGACCACTGAGAAGGTATTTGCTCCTTGTCCAGTATCTCGTTAAACAGGTTGTTCAAATGTTTTAGAATGACATTGAGTGAACCTTTCAAAATGTCATTGGTGATTCCGTCTTCTCCTGGTGATTTCCCACTTTTTTGTGATCGGATAGCTTTACATATTTCCTCGTTTAAGATGGGTGGAACGCTGTCTTCATCTGTATTGTCGTCTAGGGTATTTATAGGAATTGTGTTTACATTTGAATTATTGTACAAGTTTCTGTAGAAATCTGTTGCTATATTTAATATGTCAGTTCGCTTTGACCTATCTCTTTTCCTTCTATGATCGTATAATTTCGGTATCCAATCTGTTTTTTCTTGTAACTCTTTCCAAGCTTTTTTTACTCCTCCTGTAGATTTTAAGTGGAAGATAATTCTTTCTGTTCTTGATTTTTGTGTATATTTTCTTATGCTTTCTTTGATCTTTTTGCTAGTATTAGCTATCTCTTTCCTATCTCGCGGGGTTTGCTGCTGTAATGCTTTGCGTTTCTTTATTAGTTCACTTTCTTTTTTACCTATTTTGTCCCTATTTGGTTTAGTTGTTGTAGATTTTTTACTGTTTCTCTTAACTGGTTTTCTAGAATTTCATATTTTACTTGCATACTTTCAATTTTGTCTATGTTGTATAGCGATGCTTCAATAGAAATCAGAGTCTCTTCTGGTATTGGTAGGTGTATTTGTTTGTGTACGCTAGTCAAGTATTTTCTAGTTATTTCTGGTTGATTTCCATGAAATTTCCCGCGGACCATTCTGTGATCAGTATTGAAGTTCAGGTTTTTATTAACATCAACGTCCATAATTATTTTTGGTTTATTAGTAAGAAAAAAGTCAATTTCATTTTTCACATTGCCGTTAGGGAAAATCCATGTCCATCTATTTAGCGATTTTTTTTTTAAAAGTGTTCATAATATATAAGTTATACTCATGCACAAAATCCATTAGCATTCGACCATTCTGATTTCGTTTACCTGTCTTATATTGTCCCAAAAAATTTCTTTCACCGTTTCTTCTAATTCCTATTTGACAATTAAAGTCACATCACAAATACTGTGTTGTGTAGATTCTCCATTGTTGATGTTAATTCGTTGTAAAATGTTTCTTTAATTTCTTCTTTAGTTGTCTCCGTTGGAGCATAGACTTGGATAATCGATACTGGGTGTTTGTAACCCGGAAGGGTTATATTTAGGACAGCTATCCTATCTGATACTCCAATGAATTCTTCTATCATAGGTTTGAGATATTCTTTTATTAAAAATCCTATCCCATACTGTCCAGGTGTTACATTGTTACATTCTATGTTACATTCTTATAGTAGAGTAAGTAGGCTTCATGATCTTCTATTTTTTCTTCTGAGCGTCGAACTTCGCCTAATCCTATTATGTCCCATTTTATTGGTTGTAGTGCGTGCTCTAGTTCATATAATGATTCGGGTGTTTTTTGTGTTCTTGTGTTTAGTGTTGCTATATATATTGGTAGTGTTCGATTTTTAGAATCTTTAGAATCTGGGGGGTTTTGGTCGATAACCCCACGGTGACCAGCTGGATTGGGGAATTGTATTTCTTTATTATGTTGTTTGTTATTTTTAGTTTTATTTCGCTTACCGATGTCTGCTAATTCCTATGCTTTCGATTTTCTATTTTCAGACACAGAATGTGACCTGGCCGTCATGTACGCAAACGGGTCAGTTTTTTACAGTTTGGCTAGAGCTATGACAGTTTTTTGGGTTTTTTGATAAGGAGTAGATGGTGAAACTGAGTCATCGCGTTTCCTTTTGTCTTTTTGTTTTACGATGAGCTTGTTATTTTTGATGTACGCCTCATTACCCTTTTCTTTTTCCTTTGTCACTTGCTGTTGTAACTCTTTACGCAAAATAAGAGTTTCTTTCGAAAAATCCTTAGTTATATAAGTATTTGGTGGCATCATATTTTTGCATTTTAAGATTTCGATTTTTTTATTGAGGGTAGTTAGAGTGATAAGAATTAGTCTTATCTTACCGGTATTTTTTCTTCCAAGCCTATGCATTTTGTTAATATCGTAACTCGTATTTTTAGGTTTAAAAATACTTCGGACATGATTTTAGTTAGGTCTGTGTAGTTGTTTTCATTTTCTTTTATACCGTGGATTATTATATTATTCTTCCTGTACATATTTTCCAGGTTGTGGATTTTTTTATTTAGTGTTTGTATTTCTTTTCGGAGTTGGTTATTTTCTTCTATTATTGGTTTTATTTTTACATCAATCATCTGCATCACTTTTTCAGAAACTGAGTTGGTTATTATAACAGTTTGTTTTTCGAGTTCTTGTTTCATCATATTTATCAACAACGTTGTCGTTTCTGCGGTTAGTGAGGTCATCGCAATTTGCAATAACTAAACGTCGTTGAATTACTGACAGCGTGGAACGGAACGTATTTATGTTTAAGGTTGGTATCTTTGTTTTGCAAGATTGACTTGTTGCGTTGCTCACTTCGTGTTTGTTTACAATTTGCAGTGATGATAGATCAACTTTAAATAACCTCAAAGCAAACACTTACGTATAACTAATGATGAATGTTTCTTCTACAGTGATTTCATATGATGTATGATTGTTTTTTTCAGTTATCGTGATATTTGTAGTCTTCTATAATCATTTAGATGGTGTATATTCACACAATAAAAATTAATTTCGGGAGCAATATGACAGTACGTGATGTTTTTACGAGCACCGGAAGCGGAAAAATCTGACGAATATTGGACTATAAACCGTAAAGCTAAGTAATTGGTTTTAAATTTATCTCTAAGTGTAAAACATAGATACTTTTGTGTATCGTGCCCTTTTCCTAACAGTTAAATTTTAAAAGGTACATACAATCCTTATCTTCTTTATCTAATTAAAAAGTCACATTTAGAAAGGGCGGAACATTTTACCACGTAACAATTAAAACAAAAATAAATGAAAAAGTCCTACTACAATTATGAACATGCTATTAACATTTAACACAGCTAGTACTAAACAAGCTCGAGCGACTATAAAACGTACACATTAGATATATATATATATATATATATATATATATATATATATATATATATATATATACATCTCTCAGCTCATATGATCGAGATCACACAAGATCGTCGATTACAATCCTCAATAGTTTTATATCTCATATTATTACAGATGCAATATTGTTGAAATATAAATCAAATTACGATAAATCTGATAACCAACGGTACTTAATTTTATTATAAAAATATTGTTTAAGCGTATACTTACTTCTATTAAGAAAATATATGAAAAACCTTCTAATAAGTTTCGTTAAAATGTCATTAAAAATATATCTCTTTATTATTTTACGAATCTGAAAATGAAAATCAGTCAAATGAAATAATCTATTGCATTTGAATATGAATTGTTACTGCGTTCAATTGGTTGACCAATATATTGAATAGATTGATTGTCACCTAAATCTATATACTATTATAAGAAGGAGTCAGTATTTGAGCATTGATAGGAATTTAAGGTTCAAAAGAATCTGCCGAAAGAGAAGTTTAATATAAGCCGCACTTATACGAGTTATAAAGTAACCAGCGCCCAACGTTTAACGTTTTTGCAAATTTATACTCGTAGATTACATGACTTGCAAAAGTTAAAGCGTAACAAGCAGAAAATCTTCTTATTAATCATTGTAATATATGCAGGTGTGGCTAGAAATCAAACAAAACGAAAAAAGTTTGTCGGATGTATTCAGGAGCAAATGTTCCTGAGCAAACTTTGGAAGTTAAACTAACCTATGGAAGATATTTACCTAAATATACGTACATAGTGATAAATTTATTTTATAGAATAGAATCTACCCGGAGTAAGTAGCAAATATATAAAATAGGAAAAATTCCACCACAACGTATTCCTAGGGAGGGTTTTCTCAGGTCACCTAATCAAAAAAACTGTTATTAAATCTCTTACAATATGCTACACATATTACGCGGACCCTAAACAATTGGAAAAAGGGCAGCTTGATGATGACTGGGAGTGATATTTAATTTATTTAGTTACAGCTTAATTTAGTTTTTGACTATTAAGTTTTTGTTTATTAACTTTTTTTAGAATGGTTTTGTTTCGATACATTGTTATGTTTTTAAAAAAGTGTCGCAAAAATTAAAGCGCTATTTTATAAATGTCTATAAGAAGAAGAGATAATATCTAATATAATAATATTTTATAAATGTCTATAAGAAATAATATCTGCTACTAAACGCCATCAAATCAAACATTGGGTCAATACAACTTGACTTACTTTTTTAGTATCAACTTAATATTTCTGTGTAAAAATGAATTACTATTCAAAGTAATATGTTGAACCTTCTTAGTTGGTCTGAAATAGAATTGTGAGTACGTATTATAAGACTGCGTTATTTTGTATGTATCGGGCTATTCAATAAAAAAGTTCAATAATGCTATTACGGTCAATAATTCTACCGTATCTAGGATATAAAATATGATTGTATATAGAATTAAAAATGAATAAAAGATTAGTATTTATTATATTTAATGTCACGGAAACTCTTTGAAATAAAAATATAAATAACATATAAACAATTAGTCAAATTATTGACTGAAGTGACGGATAAATGATTTTTTACTGGGATTAACTTTATAAATCAAGAAGATTTCAGTAACCTCTTATAGTTAACACTCCCAAACCATCATTGAAAGTAGAAAAGTTCCGTCAGTAAGTATTTCATTCGGATAATTAAACTAAACCTTACCTAAGATTTCGAGGAAGTAAATGTGAATGAAACGTGATCTATGACGACGGATCAACTTAATAGAGCATATTCACATTCATTGAGATATATATTCCCGAGCGTCTATCAACATGAGCTTTTTAAGTTCCCCGGCTTTGAATTACAGGTTATTAAATATATAAGTTTGATAATAAATACAGTTTTATAAATAGAAATACATCCGAAATTATAATCATAAAGCTGTATTCTGATCGTTTTGCGTTTATTAGAGTTAAAATGCCACACACCTTACTAATGCGTACTCATCATAGCTTCAGTTTTCAGCTTCTTCATTCTTTCAGCTCAATCATAGTTCATCACACCTACCTTAGTCTGCTTTGAGTCGTGTACGTAGTGGTAGTACTTTATTAATAACTGCATATATACGTTCTGTAGAGCGCACATCCTGTGATGTTATACCATTGTATCGCCTCGCTCTTGGAACATGTGCACTAGCTTTATTAAATACATATCTACTTGATAAAACTTTCGTTAAGATTAAAGTAAACGAGAATCTAAATTATTAATATTTGAATTTGAATAAGTGTTGTATAATATTTGAATATAGAATAAATTCAGATTATGTACCTGGTTTCGTAAAAAAATATAAATGTCATCATTTAAAATAAAAGAAATAAAAAATTAACAAGAGAATTTATTTACAACGGAGATACGATTTAAAAAGAATCTGTATTTTCTGAGTTTCTATGACAATCACAATTGTTAGAATTGTAAGAACAGGAAGATTCATAGAAAGACTTTTACTTTTAAATTGTGATGCGAAATTCAGAAAAGGTTATATTTGTTGGAATATTTTGAAATTCATTTAGTATAATTATTTCACGTCCTCATTTTTTAAATCAATCTTTAATTATTGTTTCATTCGTTTTAATGTTAGTAAAATAAGGAGTTCTTATAGTTAAAATTATTCATTCATTATATTATTACAGGATTTTTTAATGTTTTTCAAGCATGCCTTGTTCAACAGCCACCTGCCCTTACCTCGCCAGGGTGGTAGAAACCACATCAAGTCACCCATAGTGGAGCGTCAACCAGTCCAGTACTACAATATGTGAAAGGAGTCACTGACAGAATCGACAGCCTTTTAAAAAAAGGTTTCTATTAGAACTATCTACAGACCTTAAAAGAGAATAAGCCTATTTTTGAGACCAACTTAAAATAATATTCCTTTACAATGTGCTGGAGTATATAAACTGGACTGTAATTGTAGCTTGTCATACAAAGGTGAAACAAAGAAGAGCATCGGTAAAAAATGGATATCAAGTATTAGCATATATTGAAGTCAGCAGTGTGTGAACATTTAATAGCAAGCCAAATTATTATACAAGATTTGATAGACTTAAAATATAAAGGAACAACTCTACATTCCTCGAATGGTTCACGAGACTTAAGTTAATAATACCCTTATTTTAACAGAAAAGATAGTTGGAAACTATCTAACACTATTGAGAAATATAAAACCCAATGTCTGTGACCGCACTGTGAGACCTCAGGACACGGTTAGTGCGTTCTGTGGGCATACTGAACTATACGCCCGGAAACTTCGAAATTGAATTGACTTACTCCATCTCGCCTTACCGTAAATACGATTGCTGCAAAGCATTCGAAATATTAAGTTAAATCTAACATACATACGCAAGTTAAATCCGTAAAAATAGTATTAATTTAATGTGTAGTGCTCGTGGAAATTTTAGAAAATATTTTTTTGTTAGAATTTTTCGAACCTAATGGTGTGCTTTAATAAGAATTTAATTAATAAACAACAAGATCTGCTCGGAAGCGAGACGACGTCAGTAAGTCCAATTTCCTGTCATCACGTACATGCTACATAGGGTTGCAAATGCATCAAAGTGCAGAAGAATTTTTTATTTAGTTTTTGTCAAGTTGCTTGAATAAAAAAAAAAGCATTATTTGTAGTGAAACTTATTCAGACCTTTTATATAATTTTCTAAGAATATTTCTCCAATAATTTTATTGATCAGTATGGACTTTTACAAAGAATGCTTTATTTTCCGAAACTTTTCTATAAAGTACACAATGTGACAGAGTGACAATGTAGTATCACAAAAAAGTATTATGGCATAAAGTTATTAAAAAAAAAGTAAAAAAAAATAAATAAATAAAATTCCAAATTCATCATCCAGCTGCCCTTTTCACATTATTTGGGGTTCGCGTAATATGTCTAGCATATTCTAAGTGATTTGTTAATATTTTTTTTGATTGGGTGCCCTGAGAAAACCCTCCCTAGAAATACGTTGTGGTGGAATTCTCCTTATCTTATATATTTGCTACTTACTGAAATGTATAGTGTAATATTAATACGAATATTTAGCTAAATATCTTCCATACGTTTGTTTAACTTACAAAGTATGCTCAGGAGCATTTGCTCCTGATTTCTAGCCACATTTGCAGATGTTACAATGAATAATAAGGGGTGCTTCTGCTTGCTACTATTTACTTTTGCAAGTCATGTAATCTACTACTGTAAGTTAACACAGAGGTTTCTGGTTACTTTAACACTCCTAAAAGTGTGATTTATATTTAATTGATCTTTCGGCAGATTCTTTCATTTTTAAGAACCCAGAATTCTTAAAAATGCTCATTAGTGTTTAAAAAATAACTAGTTTTATAATTTTATATAGATTATGCTGTCAATCAATCGTTTAAAATATTTGTTAACCAAGTTAGCTCAATCAGAGTGTATGTTAAAATTTTTCGTAAAATGATATAGAGATTTAATTTTATTTAAATGATAACAAATTTAAAACGTAAATTAAATTTTTTATCTTTACTTAATAGAAGTAAGTATACTCTCAAATAATATATTTCTAGGCGCTCTTTATCTTATTAAGTACTCAAAATATCCAATTCTGTATCCAAGTCTTTATTTTCAGAACAATGTTAAATTATTTAAAATAAATAGAATTAAATTTTGGCTTGTTTAATTTTTAATATTCTTGTAGATTATTTATTTATTATCAATGAAATATTAGATTATTCTTATTATGTTATTCATTGCTTTATAATTTAAACTCCGAGAAAAAGATGATTTGTTTATAAGAAAATATTTTTTTCCGGATATTGGCAGGAAATTAACCTAATTTATGTAACAAATAATATTATGTTTTTATCACAAAACATGTTTGCGTGATATATTATATTGTAGTTAATTTATTTAAAATTATATGAGATAGGAAGTCATACAACTTCGGTATATTAAGTTTTTTATTTTAGGTTTCATCATGAGATATTGATATTTCAATGACTGTAGTAAATATAACCGAAAACAAATAACCTATAGTACGGTTTAAACGCGTATATTCTAATTTAAAGCCCTTTGTGGGGTTTCTTCCATTTCGAACATTCTTTTTTTAAACATATTATAGTAATCTAATATGTGATCAATTAAGAGTGTCATTATGTTTGAGGTGAAATCTGTTCGGTAAAATATTTTGACACTCTGTTTGAAATATCTTATAAACATCAGCCATCAGTGGTTACTGCTTTGAATTTAAACTAAACTAAATATTCACTGTATTAGGTAACATTTCTTCAAATAAATATAAATATCACTATCATATTCAAGGGTGCTAATACAAATTCGTATTGTAAGTATTCGTATCTATTTGAATTATTAAATATACTGATTGGTAAAGAACAACGTTTCAAAATGACGGCTTATAAAGCATACTTTCGTTGCTATACCGCTTTTTATTAGTTTTTTCTTGTAAAAATAGCTATATAATTTTAAACTTTATTATTTTACTATCATAAATTTATCAATTAGAACAAAATAACATGTTTTTAATATCCACACAATCCACACATTTATTTTATACCTTATACAAATGCGATATCTTCATTATAATAACAACACCTTTTAAACTTTACATAATTATTTTAATAATAATATAAACTAAGTATAGTTTTGTCTCTGTAACTATACAAATAGCTTCCTGGTTTAAGCGAGTCACTGAATAATAGATGTTATAAATCAAAGTGTTTGTTTGGAGTGTTTTTATACAAGTAGAACTGTTCTTATCTGATAACAGTTTGTGGGAAACGCAATGAGAAATCTTATAAATAAAATAGTTTTCTTAATATAACTTTAGGCTAGGCAAGGTGTAAAATCTCTAGTACGTTAAATATGTCCAATTTATCGTTATTTACAATTTATTTACGATATTGCATCTGTAACCGAATGAGATATAGAATATAGACGATTGTAGTTTAATTATTTACGTACAGACATATTAAAGTTATATTATGACTATTACTGAAAGTATTTAATGCTAAGAAATATCCAAATCCGGAAAAGAAAAACTTACATTACTTTAAATGTATGATGTAAAAAATATAATCAGTTAAAATTAGAACTAAATATATTTAAAAGTCAAATAATTTTCGAAATTCCAACCTAAAACATTAATCAACTTTATCGTACGTTCATAGTAAAATAATATTTTAAAGAGTTTAGTTTTTTACTGATTAAGATTCGTTGTGTAACACCTTATAGCAAACAATAAACATAATTCTTTAAAAGAGCCCTTAAAACTGATTATTTGATGACGCTTATTAAGATCTTAAAAAAACATTTATTTAATGCACATTAGGTATATATATTCAATAAAAATTGTAGGAGGTTTTGAAAATAAGGCACCGTATTAGTACTTAAGTTACTGTATTGAAAATAATAATTGTACAAGAAGTAAATTACGAAAACCTAACTGACATTACACACACGAGAGCAGTAGTGTCGCCGTGAAGCGGCAATAATTGGGACTACTCCGATTGCGTTCCCATTTTACCAATATTTCTTACATCCTCCCCGGAACGCAATCCCATATTAGTGACACAATACATATGCTTTTCTACAGTAGTTAGTTCCCTTGGTTAAGATATCTGATACATTTTCACAACCCTTAACATAACAAAACTTTAAGTTATTATTTATTACATGATCTTTGATAAAGTGGTATCGAATATCTATATGCTTTGAGCGAGGTAAGTAACAATCATTCGTCGATAACTTGATAGCGCTCTGGTTGTCGCAGTATATGAGCAGGGTGTCGGAGCCGCGACCAACTTCAGCCTGCAGCTGCCGTAGCCAGAGAGCTTCCTGCGCCGCGCTCCCCATGGCCATGTATTCCGCTTCTGCCGTGGACAAGGCGGTAGTCTGCTGTTTGCGGGAACACCACGATATAGCGCTTCCCTGAAACAAAAAAATATAACCGGTGCACGATTTCCGGTCTCGAGCATCACTTGCCCAGTCTGCGTCACAGTAGCCCGTGATTTTTCTGTTACCACTCTTGGTATATGTAAGTTTGTAGTCTTTAGTCCCTTGCAGGTACCTCATGACTCTTTTTATTGCACTCCAGTGCTCAGACCTCGGTTCTTTATTGAATCTGCTTAGAGTATTGACAACATATGATATGTCAGGTCTGGTTCCTTGAGCAACGTAAAGAAGACTTCCAATAGCCTGTTGATACGGGCAGTCCGTTTCAACTTCAGTGTTTTCATTAAATTTTTGTCCAACTTCTACAGGTGTCTTGATAGATTTGCATTCAGACATATTAAATTTTATTAATATTTCTTTGATATATTTTTCTTGATCCAGCATTATGGAATCCTTTGATCGGGTAATATTGAGACCCAAACATTGGCTCACCTCTCCTAGATCCTTCATATTTAATTTCTGCTGTAGTTTTTCCTTTATATTATTAATCATACTTCTTTGTGAACAGAATAATAAAATATCATCAACCCAGATGGCAATGTAAACTCCAATGTTGATGTTAAAGTAAATACAAGGGTCAGTTTTAGATTGTTGAACGCCCATTTCCTTTAAGACTGTGCTTAACTTTGTATTCCACAATCTACTTGCCTGTTTCAAACCATATATTGATTTATTTAAATGACATACCTCATCACCCTTTTTATACATTTCGGGCTGTACCATGTAAATATCTGTGTCTATAGATCCTTGTAGGAATGCAGAAACTGCGTCCATCTGATATATATACAGGTCTTGCTGTGCAGCTAGAGCAAACAGATATCTAATGGATGTCCATCTTACCACAGGAGAGTATACCTCTTGAAAATCCACACCCTTCTTTTGTGCATAACCCTTTATGACTAGTCTGGCTTTATACTGCATAACTTCACCTTGTTGGTTGGTTTTCCTTTTGAACACCCACTTGTTGGGTAAAGCAATTTTCCCAGGGGGCAGTTTCACCAGATTCCAGGTCTCATTCTCCATTAAAGAATTCATCTCAGCGTCCATGGCTTGTTTCCATTCATTCACTTCTGTGGAAGACAATGCCTCTTCTACTGTCTGAGGATCAGAAAAACCAGTATATAAACAGAGCATGCCTTTCTTATCTTTGTTACGTGGTCTCAGTGTGATGTTACGAGTTCCTTGTCCCTGGACTGTAACATGCTTCGGTGGGTAATATGTCTCATCAGGATCAGGATCATGAGCTGTGTCAGTCTCATATTCACTACCACTGTCGTTCTCAGCTTCTTCTAAGCTATGCTTACAGTCCACAGGTTGAGAGGAAAAAGCAGCTTCTAACTCCTTTGACTGGTTATCAGGCTTTGACCCCTCTGACAATCCCAACCTGTCTTCTTCAGTTGAACGAGCTGAAATCAGAAATTCATCACACAGACCAGGTTTTTCAAAAAATATAACATCTCTACTCTTCATTATCTGATGTGTTTTAGGATGCATGACACGGTATCCCTTTGTTCTCTCACAATAACCTACAAATATCATTTTTTCCGATTTCTTGTCCCACTTTTGTCTTCTCTCCTTAGGTACATGCACCATTGTTTCGGAACCAAATATTCTTATATGAGATAATTCTGGTTTGCGACCTGTCCACATTTGGTACGGAGTGGTATTGTCAAGTGCTTTGGTGGGGGACCGATTTATGATATATGCAGCTGTGGCAACGGCTTCAGCCCAAACAGGTTTCTCTAAATTTGCGCTAGATATCATACATCTAGCCTTTTCCACAAGTGTCCTGTTCATTCTTTCTGACAATCCGTTCTGCTGCGGGGTGTATGGTGCTGATGTCTGATGTATAATTCCACAATTAGCTAAGTATCTCTCGAAATTGCCGTTGCAGTATTCTTTTCCATTGTCTGTCCTTAAGATTTTAATTTTTGAGTCAAGCTGGTTCTCTACACATTTTTTATAATCTTTAAATATTTCTAAAATACTTAGCTTATCTTTTGTAAAATATACATGCACCATCCTGGTATAATCATCTATGAAATTAATAAAGTATCGCATACCTCCATACGATGCATTCTCCATTGGTCCACACAGGTCCGAGTGTATTAATTCCAATGGTTTGGCGCTCTGGTGCCAACTTGCTTAAAAGGCAACCTTGCCTGCTTACCCTCACAGCAGCTTGAACATTGCAACCTTACTTGTTTATTTTGATCTAGCGCCACCCCGTCAGCATAATTTGGTAACTTTTGTAGATCTGAAACATTTAAATGTGCCATCCGAAGATGCCACAGTCTTATATTATTAGAACTTACAAGACTGGAAGCCAAATGAACAGTTTCCTCCTTTGACTGCATATCCAAAACATAAAGTTTATTATTCAATGTAGCTGAGCATATGAACTTTCCATTTGCATCATTGACAATGCAACCTTTTTCACTGAAGATCACTCTGCACCCACTCTTTGTAATAGTGCTCACTGACATCAAATTGGCTGCAAGTCCAGGTACATATAACACATTTTTCAGCTGTATTGTACCTCCTTGTAAAATGTTCAGATTTATTTCACCGGTACCTTCTGCGGACAGCGGCTCACTGTGTACCATTTTTTTTGGCCAATAAAGATGAAAATAAATAAATAAAGCTAAAAAATGGTTTTAAAATTTGCCTCAAAGTAGAAAATATAGGTGCTATAGTGTATTCGTGTCTCTCAGCTAACAGTGGCAACTAAAAGAGGCACGTATGATCCTAACATAAAAGTCAGTAAAGGTGCAAGATTTTTTCCACATAACAATTAAAACAAAAAGAACTAAAATCCTTCTCCCAGTAGTTAATTATGAAGCTACATGCTATTTACATTTAACATAGTTAGTATTAAACAAGCTAGACCGACTATAAAACGTACACATTAGATATATATATGGGTTCAGGAAGTTTAACCACATCACAAAGTACCGCTTCCAGCTCATATGGCTTACATTAAAATAGGAAAACTATAAAATAGCTTTCGTACTAATATCAATTTTTTGTTCTTATAACATTTATCACATCACTGATTTACATATTTTGAAGTTGTATGTTAAATAAAGTATGTATAATATAATATGTAATAGTATATAAAATAATGTACAATTAGTATATATAAAACTTAGTACCAGTAGGTAGTTAGTATATGAACGTTACTTATTAGGTTCCAGCTATTTTACGCTTAATTTCTCGGAGCGTCGTAAAATGCAGCTGAAAATTCGTCTCATTTTCAGTAAGAGGTGCTTTAGTCACATGCCGCATACGGCAGTTCGTATGTCTCTTATAAAATGATTAAACATCTGCCTGAATAAATTGTTCAGGAATATACGCTCTGGTAATACGACTATGGTAGCTGATTTTCAAGCATAAACTTTAATTATTAATAAATAAATAAATTTGCTTTTCAGCCCTTATAGCATAAAATACAAATATAAGTAAGGTTGATTGTTTTATATTTCAAATAATCTAATAATTATTTCGAAAACAAATACAAATGATTTTTGTAAGAAATATTGGTAGAATGGGAACGCAATCGGAGTAGTCCCAATTATTGCCGCTTCACGGCGACACTACTGCTCTCGTGTGTGTAATGTCAGTTAGGTTTTCGTAATTTACTTCTTGTACAATTATTATTTTCAATACAGTAACTTAAGTACTAATACGGTGCCTTATTTTCAAAACCTCCTACATGGTAGCAGAGCGTGGTTCGGAAATAAAGTAATATCTGAAAGTACGAAGTTTCTCCGGAAGAAAACGTGTTAAATTATTGTGAGGTTAAGTTGAACAGAAAACGTGGTCATGATGAATTCACATTCGCACATGTTCAATCTGGAAAAATTGAACGGCCGCGACAATTTTGCCACCTGGAAGTTCACCGAAAGAACGTATCTCGAACACGAGGGCTTATGGAATTGTGTAGAACCCAAGGAAGGGCAAGTAGTTGAGCCGGCAAAGGATATCTTGGCCAAGTCCAAACTGATCCTATTAGTAAATTCTCAAAATTACGTACACATACAGGATTGTAAGACCGCGAAGGAGGTATGGACCAATCTACACAAAGCATTCGATGATAACGGACTCACCAGAAAAGTGGGTTTACTCAAAGAACTAATCAACACATCGCTAGAGTCTAGCAGTGGCATCGAGGAATATGTGAGTAAAATCATGAACGCAGCACATAAATTACGTAACATTGACTTTGACGTTAATGACGAGTGGCTGGGTACTTTAATGTTGGCTGGTCTACCTGATCAGTACAAACCTATGATCATGGGACTCGAAAATTCAGGAGTCACAATCAGCGCAGACCTTATTAAGACCAAGCTTTTACAAGAGATAGTTTCGTCAGATACAAATAATGCACTTTACTCACATACTAAGAAGGGAAAGTTTAATGCACATAAGTCGAAGCCAACCAAGGGTCCCCGGTGTTACAACTGCAATGGCTATGGGCATTTAGCAAAATACTGTACAGGAAAAGGAAAAAGAGAGTCACATAAGCAAGAGAATTCCAGTTTTGCTGCGGCATATTCAGCAACTGCCGGCGAAATTAAGAAACAATGGTATGTAGATTCCGGAGCATCCATGCATATGTGTGGCAATAAAGAATGGATGTACAATCTAAGAGCGCCATCTGTCAAGAGTATAACAGTTGCTTTTAAAACTGGTTACTGTATACTATTACATATACATACATATATACAAAAGTCGGACTAATGCTAAAAACATTCTCTGCCAGTCAATCCAGAAAAACAGTAAAATAATAATTTTATATCAGACGCTAAAATTATATAATCAAAACTTAACAATAACTAAAACGATAACATTGAATAAAACAAAAAACAAAAAAAAACAAACAAACTAACAAAACAAACAAATGTAAATATTGTTGTTTTATTCAATTAATTAATTATTGTCGTTAATAATGAAATAGATTAAAAAAAAAACATAAATATGACTTACATAAACATAGATATATATACATAGGTAAAATTAATTCCTTATAATAATTCTGCTATTGCCGGGACAGATATGTCAGAACAGATTTTTTGAAAGCTAATTTGCTAGGAGAACGCTTTAAGTTTTCCGGGAGTCCGTTCACATAATGCTTTTAAAACTATAATTTCATTTAGTATTCTCGATAAATAGGAAACAGCCAAATGTATATAAAAACACATTTTAAAAGCATTAGGTATACTAAAATGTACATAATCATGTTTGTACAGACTACCAAACAACATTTTTGGTATGGCGTCTTTTCAAAGTAAATCTTTACTGCCACTACCACTATATATATTTATAAATAAAATAACATTTAATTGCAATAAGCTACCCTACAATACGAAGTTAGAAGTTATTTTAGTTATTTTTGTTTTAGTTGTTACGTGGGTAAATCTTCCATCTTTACTGATTTTTTTATTAGGATTTTACGTGCCTTTTTTAATTGGCACTGTTAGCTGAAAGACACATTCGTATCTTGTTTAGTTTAGTTTAGTGTATTCACACTAAAGCACCTATATTTTATACTTAGAGACATTGTAAAAGGTACATAATTATGTTTATAGAAACTGCGAAACAATATATTCGGTACGGCGTTTTGTCAGTGTAAATCCGTAAGTGGCAGTAATGACACTACCGTCAGTTTATATTTATATAAAAAAAATAACATTTAATTGCAATAAGCTACCCCACAATATAAAATAAGAAGCCAGAGAGATAAAAGTGATAAAAATAATAGGGAAGTGAAAAAAACACATCCAATAACAATAACATATATGTAGATATATATCACACTTAGGTCTTATATTTTAGATATATCAATTGTAGTAACCAGTGTATAACATTGATTTGTAAAATTATACAAAATTAATTCTTATTTGAATTTTTACGTTGTTATTATCGTTGAAAAAAAATGTCGGCTTCGAATATTTCCTTGTTGATTTTCTTTGTGATCTTGTATAATG
This sequence comes from Napeogenes sylphis, assembly GCA_959347405.1. Lineage (NCBI taxonomy): Eukaryota > Metazoa > Arthropoda > Insecta > Lepidoptera > Nymphalidae > Napeogenes > Napeogenes sylphis. The sequence goes on from OY365776.1 coordinate 28,423,783, forward strand.
ATTGATGAGGTACAAATTCTTTGACATTTCACACGAAATAGGTTTTACAACTTTTGATTATGATGAAAATGAAAAACTTTTGTTATTGAATTTTTAATAATATTTTAATATTGATTCGAAAAAAAATTATTTATCTATATTACTATTAGTCTATATTTATATTGAAATTTTTTTGTTTTTTAAATTGTGACTAATTTCAAACCAAATATTACTTTTTTATGGTAAATTGTTGACAAGTGGAACCGGCAGACAAAACAATATATATAAATATTGCACATTTAGTTTATTTACATTTTGAAACAACTAGTGTTTCCGTTTCATATTGCTCCGATGTACTACAACATATATACATATATATAGTAGTAATATTATATAATATATACAATAACTTATCGAATTAATTTGATTTATTGAGTATTAGTACCTAAACGAAAACTTAAAATAAATCTAACTGAATACACAATTAATATTTAATAGGCGTTATAGATATTTAAGATTTTTATCGATTCTTGTTGGTTTATTAATATAAAAACAAAATAAGGGTTGATCTTTGCTGATTGCCTAATAGAATGTTTATCCATTTATATGATTTTGTAGCGTTAAATATAATTGAAGTAGTTAAGCAAAATATACGACGTCATAAACACGTTAGTTTACTTGGAACATTAAACTGTATATAGCCATATACGAATATTTTCATCAACATTACGTTCCATTCCGGTTTCTCGGAAACAAATCAAATTAAAAGTAATATTGGAAAAATTTATGGATACAAAAACAAACCCATTTTATATATAACATCCAATAATATGTTCAATGGTATAATCAATTGTAAAAAAGTTTCACATGATCCATGGATGTTTTTAATATATATATGTATATATATATATATAATATATACATATATATATATATATATATATATATAATATATACATATATATATATATATATATATATATATATATATATATATATATATATATATATATATATATATATATATATTATTGCGTGTCCTAATATCCTAATATATCTGAATCTAAATCACAGGTTATTGAATATATAAGGACAATAATTAATACATCAATGTAAATAGATATACATCCTAAAATAATAATTATAAGGCTGTATTCATGTCGTTTTGCGTTAATAAGAAAATATAAATCAAATGATACGCACCTTTAACTAATGCGTACTCATAGGTTCCGTATCATCAATCATCACACGTACCTTAGATTACTTTGAGTCCTGTACGTAATGGTAGTACTTTGTTAATACTGCGTGTAAATATTCTTCAGAGCGCACACCGTCTGATGTTATTATGTTGTGACTAAAGGATGTACTAGCTTCATTAATTACGTTTCTACAGGATATAACTTTTGATAAAATACTAGTAAACAAGGGCCTTCATTATGAATATATGAGTTATAATAAGTGTTGTACAATATTTAAACGTAGAAGAAATTAATAATTGTATTACATTAATTTCATAGTATTCTATAAAATATAAACTTTTCTGATGTTCGCTTCACAATTAAAACAAAAAATCCTTTTTATGAATCTTCTAATTCTTACAATACCCACATGAATGTGATTGTCCTAGAAACTCAGATAACACAGTTTTTTTCTAAATCAAATTCCATTGCAAATAAACTGTCTGATATATCATTCCGGGCTACAATTTAAAGGATAATAATATTTATGTCGGCGATAATTCATGACATTATTATTAATAATATTTAATTGTTTTATCATCATAATTCCTTATTTGATTATTTTCATATAACTTATTATAGAATTAAAATGACTTAGAAACATTAAATAGTAAGCATTTGTCACACTTGCTACAGAGTATTCTTTTGTGCAACAATAAGAAAGAGAGAGATAGCATTCGCAGGCTATCTCTTTCGCTCTTGATATACCCCCGAAGGAATGTAAAATTGGATAAAACTTGTTAATAGTAGATTAATTACGTAGTATATAACGGGGTGAACATAATATTGTATAACACTTCATAAGGGGGAATGATAGTTTATAAGAAAAAAGACTTTGAAACTGCTAAAAATTGTATAGAATTTCTTATACTTTTACTATTTTATTTCTCATAACTTTTGAATTTGTATAACTTTTATTGATTATTATATGTGTATGTGAAGGTAATTGTGTTACCTTTTTGAAGATTATATTGTGATATTTGTGTACATAAAGCAAATAAAGATATGTTAAACTCAGTCACGGGGGAATAGATAAAAATACGCGTAAAACACGTTGCTATTCAGTGGCTCTCTTTACGGTATAGCCGGCCGGTTAATTAACGGCTAGTATGGGGATATGAGGTATTCCATTCGCCTCGGCCGCAACATTCAAGAAAGAAGAACAGGGAAAAATCGTAGAAGAGCCCTGAATAGCAACATTGTATGGGATTATCGTAGAAGAGCCCACTTATTATAAGGGATTATCGTAGAAGAGCCCTATTATTGTACGGGAGGATCGTAGAAGAGCCCGATCGAAAGCTACTCGTGACTGGGTTTCATTTTCGTTTAATTACCCCTTCGAGTCGAGACCCCCTATATCCTTTGAGAGATGAATCACCGGCGCCCGTTAGGAGTGATCATTAGTCACCCGACTTGACGTCACTCCTGCGGATAGGGTTCGTTTCGCCCTACAAGCGGAAGGGTGCGGTAGCTGAGGTCGAATATAGCGACCTCAGCGTAACGCCGCTCGGGTCTTTTAAGACCGCAGCCCCCGACCGCGATATCTGGTCCGTCGAGCCGGATCTAAGGGGTTTAGATTCATTGAGGGTGTATATTAAGTGGTTTCGAAGTAACCATGCCGGTCACGAGGAGCCACAAGGGATCCGAAACGGTAGAACGACCCTCGGTGGAGGACGCAACCGCGACTACAGAAGCGCCCACATCGAGCGCGATGCGGGCCGTAACACCGGGAGTCGCCCGTACCCCTCCCCGTACTCCGGGACGGGAAAGTAGTACGGAGCCATCCACGGAGCTGACGACGGAAGCGACCACAACGAGCTACGAAACTACGAGTACAGAAGTGACGGCGAAACCCGATAATAACACGAAGAACGCGCCGACAGCCGCCACCGTACGCGAAAGAGCGTCGTCGGTCAGAAGCACTGCTTCTAAGAAGAAACAGCTAGAGGCACGCGCCGAACTAGCGGAGCTAGAGCTCCGCGAGGCGCAGACTCGGGCCGCCGTAGCCAGAGCCAACCTAGAGCTGTCACGATTGGCTGATTCGGACGACGAAGAGCTTCAAGATAAAGAAGCGGAAGTGCATCAATGGTAGGAAGAGGCTGCCAGTGTCGTGCCCAGAAAGGGGCATAGAGCCAGCGACGTACCTAGGAAGAGCCTAGAGGAGCCACCGAGTATCCAAGTTACGTCACCGGCGGTAGTCAAACCAGAAGTGCACTCATCGGTCTCGGGGAACAAAGATTTGGCTGAGGCGATCATTAGGGCCATACAGGCGGTGCCGAAGGCGGGGACGGCGGCGCCGAGTTACATGACGGAGCTGCCCCTATTCGACGGCGCGATAGGCGAATGGATCGCTTTTAGGACCATGTAAGAAGACACGGTAGGGCTGTTTACACCCCCTCAGAACATGGCCAGGCTTAGGAAGGCCATCAAAGGAACAAGGGAGGCGGTGAAAAGCTTCTTGTATTCGGAGTGTCCACCCGAAGATGTCATAGACGCCTTGAGGCGTCGCTTCGGGAGGCCGGATGTGTTAGTACTCGCCGAGATGGACAAGCTGAAGGGGCTGTCGAAGATCGGCGACAATGCGCGCGACGTTTGTATATTCGCAAGTCAAGTGAACAACGTCGTAGCTACAGTGAAAGGATTAAGAAAACCGCAGTATCTACAATCTCCAGAGATAATGAAGACAATAGTGGAGAAGCTACCTGCGATGTTGAAATATCGGTGGTTCGATTACGCCGCCGATCATGAAGAAAGTGACCTGGTGACAGTGGCCGACTTCCTCAATAGAGAGGCGGATCGGTGCGGGCCGTACGCACTTCTGGAACCTACAATAAGGAGACAAGGTACGTACAGACAACAAGCCGCGCACGCCGCGGTCGATGTTAGTGTTGAGAAGAAGCCCTCATGTCCGCACTGTCAAGGGGAACACCCGTTAGCGGGATGTAAGAAGTTCTTGCAGGCGTCCGTCAAAGAGAGATGGGACATAGTGATAAAGCACGGAGGGTGTTTTAATTGCCTGCAAGGCAAGCATAGAAAAGAAAATTGTAAGAAGCCGCCTTGCAAGGACTGCAAGAGGACGCATCATAACCTGCTTCACTACTACAAGCGAGAAGGCCAGAAGCAAGAAGAGAAAGAAAAGTCAAACAACGTAGTGCTACCGGTGAACGCATTAACCGCGCCGAGGGCGTATTTGAAGATGGTTCCGGTAGAGGTGTACGGCCCGAAGGGGGCTGCTACCATATTGGCGTTGGTCCACGGTGACTTTACTTGATGCTTCAGTGGCACATAAGATCGGCCTGAAGAGGCCGAAGGAGCCTCTACGTTTGGAGACGGTCGGAGGCACGATCCTGGGGAGTGAAGATTCCATTCGCGTCAATCTCAAGCTGAAAGGTGTACATCACTCGCGGCGGCAGACACTCGAAGGAGTGAGAACAATAAAGGATCTACACCTCACACCTCAGAGGTTAGATAGAACAAGATTAAAGAAGTGCACGCACCTTAAGCGTATGTTAGAACGTTTAATATACGACGAGGAGAAGCCTCGATTGCTCATCGGTCAAGACAACTGGCACATCATCATAACGCGGGTCATAAGAAAAGGAAAAAGGAATTAACCTGTAGCATCATTGACTCAGCTGGGGTGGGTGCTGCACGGCTCCGACGGCGGAGCGTCGAGACCAATGAACGTGATGACGTGCGCGCACACCGCTGCCTCAGAAGATGAACTGGAGCAGCTGATGAAGGACCACTTCGCGATCGAGTCGCTCGGGGTCCAACCGCGCCGACCTTCTACCGATGCGGAAGGTAAGGTGCTAGAACAACTCGTTAGGACGACAAAGAGAATGGAAGACGGCCGGTACGAGACCGGGCTCCTGTGGAAGAACGAAAACGAAGAAACACACGATAACAGAAAGTCGGCTGAGAACAGGCTGCGGAATATCGAGAAGAAGTTAGATAAGGAACCGGCGCTCAAGAAGGAGTACGGAGAACAGGTGCAGGTGCAGGTGTTAGACAGCGGCTACGCAGAGGAGGTTCAGCAGGAATCCACGTCTGCAAATGGAAATGGTACCTGCCTCATTTCGCTGTGACTCACCCGACTAAGAAGAAGATGAGGCTGGTGTTTGACGCCGCAGCAAAGTTCGGGGTAAAAGCCTGAACGACATGCTACTACCTGGACCAGATCTCCTTCAATCGTTGTTCGGCGTCCTATTACGATTCCGTCAGCGGCCAGTGGCCGTGGTGGTCGACATCAAGGAGATGTTCCTTCAGATTAAAGTGAGGCCCGAAGACCGGGACAGCCTGCGCTTCTTGTGGCGCGGAGATGAGCGAGAGAAGCCTCCAAAGCATTACCGCATGACTTCAGTGACATTTGGTGTTTGTTGTTCTCCCAGCGTGTCCATCCACGTAAAGAACTCAAATGCTGCTGAGTACTAGGGGGAGTTCCCCGCGGCCGCTGAGGCTGTTAAAGCAAACCACTACATGGACGACTATGTACACAGCTTCGACACGGAGGAAGAAGCTAAGAAGATCGCCCGCGAAGTGTTTCAGGTTCACAAGAAGGCCGGCTTCGAGTTGAGGGGATGGGCCTCAAACCGATCTGCGGTACTCCAGGCGATCTCCGACGAGAGAGAAGCGAGTTCGGAGGTAGAACTGGGGTCGAAAGAAGAGAAAACGCTGGGCCTCCGTTGGTTCACGCGGGACGACCACTTGGGTTTCAGAACTTGTTTTCGGAACTTAGACGAGGACGTAGTCTACGCAGAGATGACACCGACGAAGAGGCAGGTGACGAGCGCAGTGATGTCTACATTCTGGGTCTCACGTCTCCGGTCCTCGTACAGGGTAAGAGGCTACTTCAAGACTTGTGGCGTAGCGGCATCGGTTGGGATGAAGCGATAACGCCTGAGTGCGAAGAGACTTGGCGATCTTATCTACAGAACGTAGAGTTGTTAAAGGACCTGAGGATACCGAGGTGCTTTGCGCCGTCTCGAGAAGAAGGGGAACTACACATCTTCACTGATGCCAGTGAGACGGCCTATGCGTCGAATATAGCGACCTCAGCGTAACGCCGCTCCGGTCTTTTAAGACCGCAGCCCCCGACCGCGATAATATAATAATACAAGAAAAATTATTTAAATTGATCTAACCCCTAAATAAACAAATTATTTGCTTGTGTAGACAACGATAGAAATACATATCTACAGGTCTATAAATATTTCAAATATATTTAGTAAATAATCAAAATCAGAAATACAGACATCTATCGTCATTTATGCTCGTCGCATGTACGAATTGCGATTCCTAAGAAAAAATCTTAGGCATTATTCATTTAATATACATCATTCATAAATATGTTAATATCATATTTTTTCAGCTCCTGCCAGCTAAATATTCATTAGCACTCACCTATTTCATCATTATATTAGTTTCGCAGAAAAAAATATTCCGATAAAAAAGTAAAGTATTTTGTGTAAGTCGTTAATCAAACAAATTACTGAATAATAATTTTTTAATTTAAATATTTAGAATAATTACACTAACCGTTTCTGATGTTATCTACTCTCAAATTTATGTAGTATTCTTGAAAACCTTTTTTAAAGTATTTTACATTGTTTATATTTACTACGATTTAAATTGCATAATATTCAAGTAGTATATATGATACTGATACTACTGCTCTTGTAAATAAGTAAAATAGATCCAAATGGTTCCCTTGTTAGGTCTAAATTCAACTAAATTGATAAATCATTGTGTATTTTCACTTCGGACGATATTGAGCTTTATTCGGATAGATTGAACAATGTCTTGTTAGGTTTGTATTGTCATTATTAAAGGGATTATACATCACAGCTTTACTTGAATATGAAACAACTAAATTAAATATCGTTACCAATATTCTGTAGTAGTTAGTGATATTGTGTAGTAAAGTTTGGTCTTACAAAGTACAGATTGCGCTATTAAGAATGAAGTACAAGTTCTAGAATAAAACGTGCAAATAATATATACTATACTGTTTTTTATTTTTATACATTTTTATTCAACACAATAAAAATTACAAGATCCATTGTCATATGTACCTCCTACTTTCGCTTTTATTTGTTTCTTGTTTATTTATTAATGTTCTTGCACATATTCTGTAAGGGCAAGTATTATAATTCTCCATTTTTACTATTGTTGCTAAAATTGTTTTTTAAGAATGAGTATCTACAGGATCCGTATAAATAAATAAAAAAAAATAACAGCTTTTTTCCAAATTATTGCATCAAAATATCTTCAATGTTTTTAGAGCACTGCTTATATATTTAGTATATATATAGTATTATTAATACCCATCCAATGTTAGAGAGAGACAGTGTTAAGAAATCATTACTAGTTTTGTATTCTCTGTAAACTAATGAAACAAATAAAAAATCATATATTTGTAATATAATTTATTTTTACGCTTTGTCAGTAGACAGAGAGAGTCTTTTATGAAAATAGAAAATCTATTAAAGAAATTAATTAGGAATGTTTGAGAAATTATAATCTCACCAAAAATTAAAGAAACGTGAGCCGAATTTATAGTTATTCAAAAGTATCTCTTATAAACTTAAATATCTAAGATATCAATATATCGATATTGATTCTACATTCAGCCTCATAAAGATAAAGGTTTTGATTCAGGACAAGATTTTTTGAAAAAATATATGCAAAAAGTATACATGTATACAAATGCTCTTAAATTAACATGTTTTTGTAGGAAAAATGCCTTTAGGAAATCTGAATATTTTATTATACATTGTAATTAAAGGTTTTTTAACTTATCTTTAAACTATTTATAAACTATGTATACGTATACATACGGTATATGATTTTTTTTATATAAAATAAACAATTATTAACTCCTTACAGAGGGGTCATGAAAGAATACAATGACAATAATAGATCTTAAAAAAATCTTTTCGCATATAGTATGTAGTATGTATGTGTAGTATATATGAATGTTTTTGTAATAACAAATTCTTTGGCTATATTATTTTATCTGGCTGGTTTTAATGAAATTAAAACATTAAAAAAAAGGAACATTTAAAAAAAGGAAACAGTTATATCAATTTTTCATTTGTTTTTCTTTCTGGCAAAATGAGTGAATCCAATGAAAAAATACGATAAATTTTAAAGTTTACAAAATAGGATAAAATGCGACGTGAAAAATAATTGTGAAGTTCATGGACCTCATGCAGAGTCAATAAGACTAGCATAAAGTTGGTTTAAGATTTTTCAAACCGAGAGTTCTGAGACAAAAATGCACCTCGTACTGGTCGCCCTGTTATAAAACAAATAGACGCAATCTTTAGAAAAGTGGACCAGAATCGGCCTGTCAGTAGTTACGACATAGCTGAAGAACTGGAGTTTGATAAAAGCTGGCTACCTCAGAAAGCTTGATATTTGGGTGACACATGCACATGGGTTTCGGTCTCTGCAGAATTATTTAGCCTCTGTAAGGTTAACATCAAGAAAGGACTCCCAAAATTACTTGTTTCGATTTTTTTATCAGAAGTCCCAAATTTTTTAAAGCAACGGGAGATTATATCACTACCAGATGGCATAAGTTATCGAATAAAATGGTACACACAGTATATATGTTAAAAAACTAAAAAAAAAGTCTTGACTTTTCATATAAAATGCGAAAATCTTTTTCCCCACCCTTTATTTAATCGTATTGCACCTAAAAGATTTGTTGAAACTATATAAGCACCCAATAAACCTAATCATACGAACATTATAAATAATAATATTACAGAGATTTTTTTGCCATTATGTAATCTGACATTTACGAGAATATTAAACGTGACCTGTAAATGTGACCGAACATTGCTTATACGCTATAAGATTATGATACAATAGCTATAACAAACAGAGATATGCGACATTTTTATGAATTATATAATCTGAATACGTTTTTGGTTTGCAAACTTTTGGAGGTTTGCAAACTCCAGGCTATACTAACATCAATTATATTGAAATTTATTGGATTATGTTTTTGAATTTTGTATAATTATAGGGAATCTAATTATTTTCTGAAATAACTGAAAAAATAATTAATTTATTTACAAGAACTGCATTATAAAACCATCTTTTTATTTAGATCTTCTTGTATGTACATTAGTCATAAATATGTAAATAAAAGTGTTATGCTTTTATAATTAAGGCTAATTTCCTTGTGTGCATCGTAGGGTCGGTTCCCATAGAGAGCAGTGTTCTGTGAAACACATTGTGCTTTTCCGGATTTGGTTTTATTAAGTAATATTTTTATATTTGTATTATCTTTATATTTGTGATTCCTTACTTGCGGTGTCAAGACCTGAATGTTTCACTACAAAGTGTGTCTAAATTAATAAATTCTAGTAAATCTAATAAATAACCTACTATTTTATTAACATAATTATACACAATTGTATTTTTTGTTAATTTTTATGTTTATTTATTGATAATACTAAACTTTTTAACAGTATTTTTTTATGAAATCTTAGAAATTCAATATTTTATTCAAAGTATACTTTTTGTTATTTTCAAATAGAGTTTAGGATAATTTATCAGAATAACGCAATATATTAATGCAACTTCAATCTTTAACTAGTTAAACGACAAATAATTATACATATATTTGAACACATAGATTACAGCAACAACATAGAGTAAAGCACAATTCTAGATTGCTTACCGCGGATTAGAGCAAATAGCAGCAATTAGCCCCTGTACCGACAGTCTCAGACACTGCCTCCTCAAGTGCCTTCGGAAGCTGGATTGTAATTAACAGATTGAGAGGGAGACGTTTACCCTCAGAGTATATTGAAATATGTTACAATAATAATATGTTGAAGTTATTTTGAACATATGTATTATACATATACATTTATTTGTTTATGTTGATTAGATATAAAACAAGTCTCAATATGAAAGCTTTTACAATGTTTGCATTTTCAAGCATATTCGGCAATAAATAACTAGCTGGAAGAAATAAATTTTAATCCAGCCTATCAGATTTTTTAAGGCCATGTGAGTGAAGGTCTCATTTTATATCTGGTTGTGATGCTAACTCTCGGGCATTACTAGAATATTCAAAAAAATCGCCATATTGATCTACTCAAGAACGTCGGATTAGGATTTATATGGTTAATTTTAAGATTTTATTTATCTAAGATTTATATGCTTTAGATAATCTGACGACTACAATAAGCCTTTATTAACAAACAAAATGTTACAGTAAATTTATTAGTGTTAGGCTAGACATCGGTATTCATATGTTCGTTTTGCTTATCAGCATAGGCCTCCCCCAGACCTCTCCACAGCTCACGCTCGTGATCTTTTCTCATCCATGTTCCATCCTCCCATCTGCGTATTGGTCTTCCTCTCTTACGTTTTCCTTCTCTCGGGTACCATTCTGTCACATCTTTTGCCCATTTTCCTTTCCTGCATCTCATAGTATGACCAGCCCATTTCCATTTCAGCCGTTTTATCACATGAGGTACATCTGTGATGTTAGTTTTTTGCCTTATCGATTTGAGACAAATTTTATCTTCTCTCTTTAAATACAGAATACTTCTCTCCATGTTGTGTTGGCATACTTCTAATTTTTTTATATTTTCTTTTGTCAGTGGCCATGTTTGACAACCGTATGTCATAACAGGGAGGATACAGGAGTTGTATGCTTGGCTTTTTATTTTGAGTGATATGTGTGGGTTTTTTAAGACTTCCTTTAATGTCCAATACCTTCTCCAGGATGAGTTAATTCTAGTTTGTATTTCTTTAGCAGTAAGTTGTCCTGGGGAGATTATTTGGCCAAGGTATGTGTATTCCTCTACATATTCTATGGTGCTGTTATTTATTATAATAGGTGTTTTCGTGCTGTTCGTCATCAGTTTAGTTTTAGAGGTGTCATTAGTAGTCCCACTTTACTACTTTCCGTTATCAGTTGTGCAAGCATTTCCTGTAATTGGTTCGTATTGTTGGCTATTAATATGAGGTCGTCCGCAAAACGCAGGTGATTTAGTATCACTCCGTTAATATTGATACCGCAATTTCTCCATTTAAGTGATCTGAAAACAAGCTCTAATGTGGCAGAAAAAAGTTTGGGAGACAGTGGATCACCTTGTCTGTCACCTTTCTTTATTACAAACTTGTCCCCCAATCTTTCTGTTTTTATTCTAGCGGTCATGTTGGTATATATGTTTCTGATGAGTCTTATGTATTTTTTATTTACGCCTTGGCTTTGAAGTGCTTCCCATATGCACAAGTGTTCAAGAGAGTCAAATGCCTTGTTATAATCTACAAAAGCTATATAATATGTCAACTGGTATTCATTGTATTTTTCGATAATCTGTTTTATTGTGTGAATGTGATCCAACGTCGAAAATCCACTGCGGAATTCCGCCTGCTCCCGAGGTTGATTCTCGTTTAAAACATTAGTTATTCGGTCAAGAATGATCTTTGCAAATGTTTTATACAAGTTGGACATCAAGCTTATTGGTCTATAGTTGCTGATGTCGTCTCGGTTGCCCTTTTTGTGAAGCAGAATAATTGTTGAAGTTGACCACTGAGAAGGTATTTGCTCCTTGTCCAGTATCTCGTTAAACAGGTTGTTCAAAGGTTTAAGAATGACATTGAGTGAACCTTTCAAAATGTCATTGGTGATTCCGTCTTCTCCTGGTGATTTCCCACTTTTTTGTGATCGGATAGCTTTACATATTTCCTCGTTTAGGATGGGTGGAACGCTGTCTTCATCCGTATTGTCGTCTAGGGTATTTATAGGAATTGTGTTTACATTTGAATTATTGTACAAGTTTCTGTAGAAATCTGTTGCTATATTTAATATGTCAGTTCGCTTTGACCTATCCCTTTTCCTTCTATGATCGTATAATTTCGGTATCCAATCTGTTTTTTCTTGTAACTCTTTCCAAGCTTTTTTTACTCCTCCTGTAGATTTTATGTGGAAGATAATTCTTTCTGTTCTTGATTTTTGTGTATATTTTCTTATGCTTTCTTTGATCTTTTTGCTAGTATTTGCTATCTCTTTCCTATCTCGCAGGGTTTGCTGCTGTAATGCTTTGCGTTTCTTTATTAGTTCTCTGGCTTTTTTACCTATTTTGTCCCTATTTGGTTTAGTTGTAGTAGATTTTTTTACTGTTTCTCTTAACTGGTTTTCTAGAATTTCATATTTTTCTTGCATACTTTCAATTTTATCTATGTTGTATAGCGATGCTTCAATCGAAATCAGAGTCTCTTCTGGTATTGGTAGGTGTATTTGTTTGTGTACGCTAGTCAAGTATTTTCTAGTTAGTTTTGGTTGATTTCCATGAAATTTCCCGCGGACCATTCTGTGATCAGTATTGAAGTTCAGGTTTTTAATAACATCAACGTCCATAATTATTTTTGGTTTATTAGTAAGAATAAAGTCAATTTCATTTTTCACATTGCCGTTAGGGGAAATCCATGTCCATCTATTTAGCGATTTTTTTTTTAAAAAGTGTGCATAATATATAAGTTATACTCATGCACAAAATCCATTAGCATTCGACCATTCTGATTTCGTTTACCTGTCGTATATTGTCCCAAAAATTTTCTTTCACCGTTTCTTCTAATTCCTATTTGACAATTAAAGTCACCCATCACAAATACTGTGTTGTGTAGATTCTCCATTGTTGATCTTAATTCGTTGTAAAATGTTTCTTTAATTTCTTCTTTAGTTGTCTCCGTTGGAGCATAGACTTGGACAATCGATACTGGGTGTTTGTAACCCGGAAGGGTTATATTTAGGACAGCTATCCTATCTGATACTCCAATGAATTCTTCTATCATAGGTTTGAGATATTCTTTTATTAAAAATCCTGTCCCATACTGTCCAGGTGTTACATTCTTATAGTAGAGTAAGTAGGCTCCATGATCTTCTATTTTTTCTTCTGAGCGTCGAACTTCGCATAATCCTATTATGTCCCATTTAATTGGTTGTAGTGCGTGCTCTAGTTCATATAATGATTCGGGTGTTTTTAGTGTTCTTGTGTTTAGTGTTGCTATATATATTGGTAGAGTTCGATTTTTAGAATCTTTAGAATCTGGGGGGTTTTGGTCGATAACCTCACGGTGACCAGCCGGATTGGGGAACTGTATTTCTTTATTATGTTGTTTGTTATTTTTAGTTTTATTTCGCTTACCGATGTCTGCTAATTCCTATGCTTTCGATTTTCTATTTTCAGACACAGAATGTGACCTGGCCTTCATGTACGCAAACGGGTCAGTTTTTTACAGTTTGGCTAGAGCTATGACAGTTTTTTGGGTTTCTTGATAGGGAGTAGATGGTGAAACTGAGTCATCGCGTTTCCTTTTGTCTTTTTGTTTTACGATGAGCTTGTTATTTTTGATGTACGCCTCATTACCCTTTTCTTTTTCCTTTGTCACTTGCTGTTGTAACTCTTTACGCAAAATAAGAGTTTCTTTCGAAAAATCCTCACTTATATAAGTATTTGGTGGCATCATATTTTTGCATTTTAAGATTTCGATTTATTTATTGAGGGTAGTTAGAGTGAAAAGAATTAGTCTTATCTTTCCGGTATTTTTTCTTCCAAGCCTATGCATTTTGTTAATATCGTAACTCGTATTTTTAGGTTAAAAAATTCTTCGGACATGATTTTAGTTAGGTCTGTGTAGTTGTTTTCATTTTCTTTTATACCGTGGATTATTATATTATTCTTCCTGTACATATTTTCCAGGTTGTGGATTTTTTTATTTAGTGTTTGTATAAATATAATTTGTAATATTCTTCCATGTGTCCAGTCCGGGTTTAGAAGAGGCAGAAGCACTACAACAGCGTTAACAAATGTTTTAGACGATATTTTGAGTGCTCAAGACTTGGGACAGGGCACTATTCTAGTTCTTTTGGATTTTTCCCGTGCATTTGATTCCATTGATATTTCGCTCCTTCTTGCTAAACTAAATTTTTATGGCTTTAGCTCTAAAACTATAGCGTGGTTTGAGAGCTATCTTTTAAATAGAACTCAAACGGTAGAAATCACAAACGCAGATGGAACAAAGTCCAGATCAGATTGCAAGATGGTCACGAGGGGTGTCCCACAGGGATCTATTTTGGGTCCTATTTTATTCTCGTTGTACTGTGCAGACATACAAAACAACATTAAACATTGTAATTATCACATATATGCTGATGATATTCAACTGTATATATCATTTCAACCCAATGAAATGATAACCGCTGTTAGTAAACTAAATGCAGACTTAGATAGAATAGCAAATTGGTCAAATTCAAATAGTTTAATCTTAAACCCAAATAAAACAAAATATTTAATTCTTGGAACGAATTTGCTCGTCCACAAAATTTCCATGCAACGTCCAAGTGTATTTATTGAAAATTCGCAAATAGAACGTGTTTCAGAAGCAAAAAACTTAGGGGTCATAATGGACGAAAATCTACGTTTTGAAAAACATGTTGTTCGCTCAGTCCGCAACTGCTTTTATCGCCTTAAAGTTTTGTACCGCATTCGCCAATATTTATCTATGAAAATACGCATTAAGCTATGTGAGGCAATTGTACTATCCAAATTAAACTACGTTGATGTTGTTATAGGACCTAGACTCCTTGACAGCAGCAAGATGTTAATTCAACGAGTACAAAATGCTTATGCCAGATTCTGTTTTAACATACCACCACGAGCGCATATCACACCGTTTCTAAATTCATCAAATATATTAAACATGGACCATAGAAGGCAACTACATTTTACTTGCCTGCTTTTTGGTATAATAAAATATAAAATTCCAATATACCTATATAAAAAACTAAAATGGTTAAGTGACTACAACCCCATCTATAAAACAAGAGCGTCTACAAATATCCTATCGGTCCCTTCACATAAAACAGCTGCATTTCGAGGAAGTTTCAGATACGCTGCCTCCAGCTGCTGGAACAATCTACCACCCCCTTTACGTCTCTTAAAAACCTTGAATACATTTAAATTAAGATACAAGCAATATTTATTAAATATACAAAAACAGTAGGGAACGTTAGTTAGGAAACTAATCATACATTATTCATTTTTACTAAATGATTTTTATTTATCTAATGTAACTTGTTTTATTTCTTATTTATTATCTTGTTATTTTATTTATTAATTTATTAATTAATTAATTAATTAATTTATTATTATTTTTTATTTAATTTTTTTTTATATTTTTTAATCTATATTTTGATTTATTAATTTATTTTATTTTTAATTTGTTTATTTATTTTATTTTTATTTAATTAATTATTTTTTATTTTATTTATTTATTTTATTCCTTGATATATTTTTTGAAGAACGTGTATTGAGTCCGGCAAGTGCAGGCAGCGACTAGTACCCACACCTTTTGTCTATTTGTTATTCTATTCGAATTCTGGTAGATAAAATTTTCTTACCTTAAACCCCATTAATGTATTAAGTGTTATATATACAACCTTGAAGTTTAATCGCACTATTATAACTATAATTTATTATTATTATTATTTTATCTGTATATGTACTATATTTGTGTTGTAGCCCGTCTACTGTTTGTCTTTTGTTACAATTTATTTTCAACGGGACTAAGGCCGTTGTTGATGTTCGTTGCGTCATAGCACGGCGGCCACTGAAAATCAGCGCGAGAGTCACGAATTCTCGCAAATGCTGAGTGGTCCACCGTTTTGAATGTCACAGTTTCTATGCTTTTATAAATGTTATCATATATATATATATATTTTTTGTCTTTAATTTGTGTTTTTTTTTTTATTATTGTTATTATTACTTTTTTTTATTGTTTTTTTTATTTTTATTAATATATTTTTTATTTTTATCCTTGTGTAAAACCATGTACATTTTAAACTGTATGTGACATTCAAATAAAGCTTTTTTGATTTGATTTTGATTTTATTTCTTTTCGGAGTTGGTTATTTTCTTCTATTATTGGTTTTATTTTTACATCAATCATCTGCATCACTTTTTCAGAAACTGAGTTATTAGTTATTATAACAGTTTGTTTTTCGAGTTCTTGTTTCATCATATTTATCAACAACGTTGTCGTTTCTGCGGTTAGTGAGGTAATCGCAATTTGCAATAACTAAACGTCGTTGAACTACTGACAGCGTGGAACGGAACGTATTTATGTTTAAGGTTGGTATCTTTGTTTTGCAAGATTGACTTGTTTTTGTACAAGATTCACACTATAACAATTAATTTCGGGAGCAATATGACAGTACGTGATGTTTTTACGAGCACCGGAAGCGGAAAAATCTGACGAATATTGGACTATAAACCGTAAAGCTAAGTAATTGGTTTTAAATTTGTCTCTAAGTGTAAAACATAGATACTTTTGTGTATCGTGCCCTTTTCCTAACAGTTAAATTTTAAAAGGTACATACAATCTTTATCTTCTTTATCTAATTAAAAAGTCACATTCAGAAAGGGCGGAACATTTTACCACGTAACAATTAAAACAAAAATAAATGAAAAAGTCCTACTACAATTATGAACATGCTATTAACATTTAACACCGCTAGTACTATATATATATATATATATATATATATATATATATATATATCTAATGTGTACGTTTTATAGTCGCTCGAGTTTGTTTAGTACTAGCGGTGTTAAATGTTAATAGCATGTTCATAATTGTAGTAGGACTTTTTCATTTATTTTTGTTTTAATTGTTACGTGGTAAAATGTTCCGCCCTTTCTGAATGTGACTTTTTAATTAGATAAAGAAGATAAAGATTGTATGTACCTTTTAAAATTTAACTGTTAGGAAAAGGGCACGATACACAAAAGTATCTATGTTTTACACTTAGAGACAAATTTAAAACCAATTACTTAGCTTTACGGTTTATAGTCCAATATTCGTCAGATTTTTCCGCTTCCGGTGCTCGTAAAAACATCACGTACTGTCATATTGCTCCCGAAATTAATTGTTATAGTGTGAATCTTGTACAAAAACAAGTCAATCTTGCAAAACAAAGATACCAACCTTAAACATAAATACGTTCCGTTCCACGCTGTCAGTAGTTCAACGACGTTTAGTTATTGCAAATTGCGATTACCTCACTAACCGCAGAAACGACAACGTTGTTGATAAATATGATGAAACAAGAACTCGAAAAACAAACTGTTATAATAACTAATAACTCAGTTTCTGAAAAAGTGATGCAGATGATTGATGTAAAAATAAAACCAATAATAGAAGAAAATAACCAACTCCGAAAAGAAATAAAATCAAAATCAAATCAAAAAAGCTTTATTTGAATGTCACATACAGTTTAAAATGTACATGGTTTTACACAAGGATAAAAATAAAAAATATATTAATAAAAATAAAAAAAACAATAAAAAAAAGTAATAATAACAATAATAAAAAAAAAAACACAAATTAAAGACAAAAAATATATATATATATGATAACATTTATAAAAGCATAGAAACTGTGACATTCAAAACGGTGGACCACTCAGCATTTGCGAGAATTCGTGACTCTCGCGCTGATTTTCAGTGGCCGCCGTGCTATGACGCAACGAACATCAACAACGGCCTTAGTCCCGTTGAAAATAAATTGTAACAAAAGACAAACAGTAGACGGGCTACAACACAAATATAGTACATATACAGATAAAATAATAATAATAATAAATTATAGTTATAATAGTGCGATTAAACTTCAAGGTTGTATATATAACACTTAATACATTAATGGGGTTTAAGGTAAGAAAATTTTATCTACCAGAATTCGAATAGAATAACAAATAGACAAAAGGTGTGGGTACTAGTCGCTGCCTGCACTTGCCGGACTCAATACACGTTCTTCAAAAAATATATCAAGGAATAAAATAAATAAATAAAATAAAAAATAATTAATTAAATAAAAATAAAATAAATAAACAAATTAAAAATAAAATAAATTAATAAATCAAAATATAGATTAAAAAATATAAAAAAAAATTAAATAAAAAATAATAATAAATAAATTAATTAATTAATTAATTAATTAATAAATAAAATAACAAGATAATAAATAAGAAATAAAACAAGTTACATTAGATAAATAAAAATCATTTAGTAAAAATGAATAATGTATGATTAGTTTCCTAACTAACGTTCCCTACTGTTTTTGTATATTTAATAAATATTGCTTGTATCTTAATTTAAATGTATTCAAGGTTTTTAAGAGACGTAAAGGGGGTGGTAGATTGTTCCAGCAGCTGGAGGCAGCGTATCTGAAACTTCCTCGAAATGCAGCTGTTTTATGTGAAGGGACCGATAGGATATTTGTAGACGCTCTTGTTTTATAGATGGGGTTGTAGTCACTTAACCATTTTAGTTTTTTATATAGGTATATTGGAATTTTATATTTTATTATACCAAAAAGCAGGCAAGTAAAATGTAGTTGCCTTCTATGGTCCATGTTTAATATATTTGATGAATTTAGAAACGGTGTGATATGCGCTCGTGGTGGTATGTTAAAACAGAATCTGGCATAAGCATTTTGTACTCGTTGAATTAACATCTTGCTGCTGTCAAGGAGTCTAGGTCCTATAACAACATCAACGTAGTTTAATTTGGATAGTACAATTGCCTCACATAGCTTAATGCGTATTTTCATAGATAAATATTGGCGAATGCGGTACAAAACTTTAAGGCGATAAAAGCAGTTGCGGACTGAGCGAACAACATGTTTTTCAAAACGTAGATTTTCGTCCATTATGACCCCTAAGTTTTTTGCTTCTGAAACACGTTCTATTTGCGAATTTTCAATAAATACACTTGGACGTTGCATGGAAATTTTGTGGACGAGCAAATTCGTTCCAAGAATTAAATATTTTGTTTTATTTGGGTTTAAGATTAAACTATTTGAATTTGACCAATTTGCTATTCTATCTAAGTCTGCATTTAGTTTACTAACAGCGGTTATCATTTCATTGGGTTGAAATGATATATACAGTTGAATATCATCAGCATATATGTGATAATTACAATGTTTAATGTTGTTTTGTATGTCTGCACAGTACAACGAGAATAAAATAGGACCCAAAATAGATCCCTGTGGGACACCCCTCGTGACCATCTTGCAATCTGATCTGGACTTTGTTCCATCTGCGTTTGTGATTTCTACCGTTTGAGTTCTATTTAAAAGATAGCTCTCAAACCACGCTATAGTTTTAGAGCTAAAGCCATAAAAATTTAGTTTAGCAAGAAGGAGCGAAATATCAATGGAATCAAATGCACGGGAAAAATCCAAAAGAACTAGAATAGTGCCCTGTCCCAAGTCTTGAGCACTCAAAATATCGTCTAAAACATTTGTTAACGCTGTTGTAGTGCTTCTGCCTCTTCTAAACCCGGACTGGACACATGGAAGAATATTACAAATTATATTTATACAAACACTAAATAAAAAAATCCACAACCTGGAAAATATGTACAGGAAGAATAATATAATAATCCACGGTATAAAAGAAAATATAAACAACTACACAGATCTAACTAAAATCATGTCCGAAGAATTTTTTAACCTAAAAATACGAGTTACGATATTAACAAAATGCATAGGCTTGGAAGAAAAAATACCGGAAAGATAAGACTAATTCTTTTCACTCTAACTACCCTCAATAAATAAATCGAAATCTTAAAATGCAAAAATATGATGCCACCAAATACTTATATAAGTGAGGATTTTTCGAAAGAAACTCTTATTTTGCGTAAAGAGTTACAACAGCAAGTGACAAAGGAAAAAGAAAAGGGTAATGAGGCGTACATCAAAAATAACAAGCTCATCGTAAAACAAAAAGACAAAAGGAAACGCGATGACTCAGTTTCACCATCTACTCCCTATCAAGAAACCCAAAAAACTGTCATAGCTCTAGCCAAACTGTAAAAAACTGACCCGTTTGCGTACATGAAGGCCAGGTCACATTCTGTGTCTGAAAATAGAAAATCGAAAGCATAGGAATTAGCAGACATCGGTAAGCGAAATAAAACTAAAAATAACAAACAACATAATAAAGAAATACAGTTCCCCAATCCGGCTGGTCACCGTGAGGTTATCGACCAAAACCCCCCAGATTCTAAAGATTCTAAAAATCGAACTCTACCAATATATATAGCAACACTAAACACAAGAACACTAAAAACACCCGAATCATTATATGAACTAGAGCACGCACTACAACCAATTAAATGGGACATCAGAAGAAAAAATAGAAGATCATGGAGCCTACTTACTCTACTATAAGAATGTAACACCTGGACAGTATGGGACAGGATTTTTAATAAAAGAATATCTCAAACCTATGATTGTTTGTAACCCTTCCGGGTTACAAACACCCAGTATCGATTGTCCAAGTCTATGCTCCAACGGAGACAACTAAAGAAGAAATTAAAGAAACATTTTACAACGAATTAAGATCAACAACGGAGAATCTACACAACACAGTATTTGTGATGGGTGAAAATCTGACGAATATTGGACTATAAACCGTAAAGCTAAGTAATTGGTTTTAAATTTGTCTCTAAGTGTAAAACATAGATACTTTTGTGTATCGTGCCTTTTTCCTAACAGTTAAATTTTAAAAGGTACATACAATCCTTATCTTCTTTATCTAATTAAAAAGTCACATTCAGTAAGGGCAGAACATTTTTCCACGTAACAATTAAAATGAAAATAAATGAAAAAGTCCTACTACAAGTTGTTAATTATGAACATGCTATTAACATTTAACACAGCTAGTACTAAACAAGCTCGAGCGACTATAAAACGTACACATTAGATATATGTATATATGGGTTCAGGAAGTTTGACCACATCACAAAGCTCGCATCCAGCTCATATGATCGAGATCACACAAGATCGTCGATTACAATCCTCAATAGTTTTATATCTCATATTATTACAGATGCAATATTGTTGAAATATAAATCAAATTACGATAAATCTGATAACCAACGGTACTTAATGTTATTATAAAGATATTATTTAAGAGTACTTACTTCTATTAAGAAAATATATGAAAAACCTTCTAATAAGTTTCGTTAAAATGTCATTAAAAATATATCTCTTTATTATTTTACGAAACTGAAAATGAAAATCAGTCAAATGAAATAATCTATTGCATTTGAATATGAATTGTTACTGCGTTCAATTGGTTGACCAATATATTGAATGATTGATTGACACCTAAATCTATATACTATTATAAGAAGGAGTCAGTATTTGAGCATTGATAGGAATTTAAGGTTCAAAAGAATCTGCCGAAAGAGCAGTTTAATATAAGCCGCACTTATACGAGTTATAAAGTAACCAGCGCCCAACGTTTAACGTTTTTGCAAATTTATACTCGTAGATTACATGACTTGCAAAAGTTAAAGCGTAACAAGCAGAAAATCTTATTATTCATTGTAATATATGCAGGTGTGGCCAGAAATCAAACAAAACGAAAAAAAGTATGTCGGATGTATTCAGGAGCAAATGTTCCTGAGCAAACTTTGGAAGTTGATCTAACCTATGGAAGATATTTACCTAAATATACGTACGTAGTGATAAATTTATTTTATAGAATAGAATCTACCCGGAGTAAGTAGCAAATATATAAAATAGGAAAAATTCCACCACAACGTATTCCTAGGGAGGGTTTTCTCAGGTCACCCAATCAAAAAAACTGTTATCAAATTTCTTACAATATGCTAGACATATTACGCGGACCCTAAACAATTGAAAAAAGGGCAGCTTGATGATGACTGGGAGTGATATTTAATTTATTTAGTTACAGTTTAATTTAGTTTTTGACTATTAAGTTTTTGTTTATTAACTTTTTTCAGAATTGTTTTGTTTCGATACATTGTTATGTTTTTAAAAAAGTGTCGCAAAAATTACAGCCCTTTTTTATAAATATCTATGAGCTCAATGAAGTTACTTAATAAGTCAATAAATTCAATAGGTTAATAAAGTTACTTGGGAAATATTCAAAACGTTACAAAACAGATAATGCTTATTGTTCATTGAAGCGACTTGACAAAAACTAAATAAAAAACTCCTGAATTTGGATGCATTTGCAGCCCTATGCTATTTAATGAACGGAAATTGGACGTATTGACGTCGTCTCGCTTCCGGGCTGATTTTCTTACCTATTTATAAAGCACGCCATTAGATTCCAATTAGCTAACAAAATAATTTCTAGTGTTCCACTTTTTGTAATAATATGTAATGAGTGAATTTTATTAACACTGAAGAAATTTGCACGGGTAAAGCCATAAATGAAGATAGGATATACAACAATGAGGACGTAAAAAAAATGTATTCAATTAATTATAAAGAATTCCAAAAACTACAAACTATTCTAAAGTTCACTTTTCAATTAAAGTAAGCCTGTCTATGATTCTTCCTGATGTTACAAATTACACACGATTGTGATTTTTTTAGAAACTCAGAAAATATAGATTCTTTTTAAAAACGTGTGGATATAAAGTTTCATATAAATAAATATTAATTTATTATTTGTTACATTAACATCTTTGAAATTAAAAAAAATGATTATATCCTTATTAAGTACATCTCCTTTGTATAACCTTACATCAATATAACTCTTTTGATAATCGTGTTCAGATCTTGTATGAGGTCATTCAGAATCAGATGAACAAGATGTCGGTTGAGGAACCGGTCAGTGTGGTGCGCTTTAACGTCATTAAAGGCACCAAGAACTATAACTTCAATCAACAGCCGTTTGAAGATGATTCAGGAGACAATCTCTGTCTATGATAAAATATAAAAAACATTACATTTATTTTCATTACGTTTTGAAATAATATCTGCTACTAAACGCCATCAAATCAAACATTGGACCAATACAACTTGACTTACTTTTTTAATATCAACTTAATATTTCTGTGTAAAAACGAATTACTATTCAAAGTAATATGTTGAACCTTTTTAGTTGGTCTGAAGTAGAATTGTGAGTACGTATTATATGCGCTATTTTGTATGTATCGGGCTATTCAATAAGAAAGTTCAATAATGCTATTACGGTCAATAATTCTACCGTATCTAGGATATAAAATATTGTATATAGAATTAAAAATAAATAAAAGATTAGTATTTATTAAAATTAATGTCCCGGAAACTCTTTGAAATAAAAATATTAATAACATATAAACAATTAGTCAAATTATTGATTGAAGTGACGTATAAATGAGTTTTTACTAGGATTATCTTAAAGATTTATAAATCAAGAAGATTTCAGTAACCTCTTATACTTAACACTCCCAAACCATCATTGAAAGTAAAAAAGTTCCGTCAGTAAGTATTTCATTCAGATAATTAAAATAAACCTTACCTAAGATTTCGAGGAAGTAAATGTGAATGAAACGTGATCTATGACGACGGAGCAACTTAATAGAGCATATTCACATTCATCTAGATATATATTCCCGAGCGTCTATCAATATGAGCTTTTTAAGTTCCCCCGCTTTGAATTACAGGTTATTAAATATATAAGGTTGATAATAAATACAGTTTTATAAATAGAAATACATCCGAAATTATAACCACAAAGCTGTATTCTGATCGTTTTGCGTTTATTAGAGTTAAAATGCCACACACCATTAACTAACGCGTACTCATAGCTTCCGTATCATGGTTCATCACCTACCTTAGTCTGCTTTGAGTCGTGTACGTAGTGGTAGTACTTTATTAATAACTGCATATATACAGAGCGCACATCGTGTCATGTTATACTATTGTATCGCCTCGCTCTTAGAGCATGTGCACTAGCTTTATTAAATACTAGCTGTTGCCCGCGGCTCCGCCCGCGTGTAGGTCGCTTTTCGCGTAATCTGTGGAAACTACAATTATTCAGACCTATAATAGACTATATTATATTATATAATAGACGATATTATTTTAGAACTAATTTCATAACCATAGAAAACGTTATAGTGAGTCAACCTTAAAAGCTAGATATATCTTGTCGCGGACTTCTTTTTAAACCTTTAAAAAAGAAAAACAATTTCATAGAACATCATTTTTGCATAACTGTCACCGTTTTCGCAGCGCACACAGTTTTTTGTTTATTTTTTTACACCTTACGTTAGAATATTCAAGTTTTCGTAATCATCCCTAATTTTTGAAAATAAAACATAGCCTATGTCACTCGTGAATAGTGTAGCTTGCCAACGGTGAAAGAATTTTTGAAATCGGTCCAGTAGTTTCGGAGCCTATTCATTTCAAACATACAAAAAAATAATCAAACCTTTCCTCTTTATAATATTAGTATAGATATAGACATATCTACTTGATAAAAATTTCATTTAAATTAAGGTAAACGAGAATCTAAATTATTAATATTTGAATTTGAATAAGTGTTGTACAATATTTGAATATAGAATAAATTCTGATTACGATCTGGTTTCGTAAAAAAATATAAATATCATCATTTAAAATAAAAGAAATAAAAAATTAACAAGAGCATTTATTTATAACGGAGATACTATTTACAAAGAATCTGTATTTTCTGAGTTTCTATGAAAATCACAATTGTGTGAACTGTAAGAACAGGAAGATTCATAGAAAAACTTTTACTTTTAAATTGTGATGCGAAATTCAGAAAAGGTTATATTTGTTGGAATGTTTTGAAATTCATTTAGTTTAATTATTTCACGTCCTCATTTTTTAAATCAATCTTTAATTATTGTTTCATTCGTTTTAATGATAGTAAAATAAGGAGTTCTTATAGTTAAAACTATTCATTTATTATGTTAATACAGGATTTTTTAATGTTTTTCAAGCATGCCTTGTTCAACAGCCACCTGCCCTTACCTCGCCAGGGTCGTAGAAACCACATCAAGCCACCCACAGTGAAGCGTCAACCAGTCCTACTATAATATGTGAAAGGAGTCACTGACAGAATCGACAGCCTTCAAAAGGTTTCTATTAGAACTATCTATAGACCTTAAAAGAGAGTGAGCTTATTTTTTTTTCAGACCAACTAAAAATAATATTCCTTTGCTATATGCTGGAGTATATAAACTGGACTATAATTGTAGCTTATCATACAAAGGTGAAACAAAGAAGAGCATCGGTAAAAGATGGATATCAAGGATTAGTATACATTCTAAAAATAATATTCCTTTACTATGTGCTGGAGTATATAAACTGGACTGTAATTGTAGCTTATCATACATAGGTCTAACAAAGAAGAGCATCGATAAAAGATGGATGTCAAGTATTAGCATATATTTTCAAAATAATATTCCTTTACAATGTGCTGGAGTATATAAACTGGACTGTAATTGTGGCTTGTCATACATAGGTCAAACATAGAAGAACATCGATAAAAGATGGATGTCAAGGTAATCTGTATACTAATGTATACATACTAAAAATAATATTGCTTTACAATGTGCTGGAGTATATAAACTGGACTGTCATTGTGGCTTGTCATACATAGGTCAAACAAAGAAGAGCATCAGTAAAAGATGGATGTCAAGGATTAGTATACATACAAAAATAATATTCCTTTACAATGTGCTGGAGTATATAAACTGGACTGTCATTGTGGCTTGTCATACATAGGTCAAACATAGAAGAGCATCGATAAAAGATGGATATCAAGGATTAGTATACATACTAAAAATAATATTCCTTTACAATGTGCTGGAGTATATAAATTGGACTGTAATTGTAGCTTGTCATACAAAGGTAAAACAAAGAAGAGCATCGGTAAAAGATGGATATCAAGGATTAGCATATATTGAAGTCAGCAGTGTGTGAACATTCAATAGCAAGCCAAATTATTATATAAGATTTGATAGACTTAAAATGTAAAGGAACAACTCTACATTCCTCGAATGGTTCACTAAACCTAAGTTAATAATACCCTAATTTTAACAGAGAAGATAGTTGGAGACTACATAGTCTCCAACTATCACACTATGTCACACTATCACACTATATACACACTATTGAGAAATATAAAACCCAATGTCTGGTACCGCAGTGTGAGACCTCAGGATACGGTTAGTGCGTTCTGTGGGCATACTGAACTATACGCCGAAACTTAGAAATTGAATTGAATTACTCCATCTCGCCTTACCGTAAATACGATTGCTGCAAAGCATTCGAAATATTGAGTTAAATCTAACATGTACATACGCAAGTTAAATCCGTAAAAATAGTATTAATTCAATGTGTAGTGCTCGAGGAAATTTTAGAAAATATTTTTTTGTTAGAATTTTTGGAACCTAATGGTGTGCTTAAATAAGAGTTTTATTAATAGACAACAAGATCTGCTCGGAAGCGAGACGACGTCAGTAATAGTAGGGGAGCCCAGGAGGGGATTTCGGGAGTTACTAAAGCGCGGCAGATTAATATACAGGGGGATACCTTGTACCCAGTTAAGTACTTCCACGTTTTACGAGCCTTATATATTTGGCCGCCCGTCAAGGATAAAGGATCAGATTAGTAAAAAAAATTGGTCATCAGAAAATTTCGAGCGCGTCAGATTAAGTTAGGGTGAGTTAGTTACATGTTAGAACGTGTATATTTCACTAATCTGACCATTTGAGAGTGACGTAAAGAAGGGGCAGGGCTACGAAGCTGTAAAAAAAAAACGTCATCTTGACATTCTCGAGCGTGACAATTTTTTTTTTATTTTGAAGGAAATGATTTTATATATTTTTAATAACTGTTCATAAGTTTATTTTTAATACTGTTTTTTTTTTTTTTTTTTATTTATGTAACAGTTGTGCAGAATGTTGTTTTTACATAATTGTTGCAAAACCTTG
Source organism: Napeogenes sylphis (assembly GCA_959347405.1). Lineage (NCBI taxonomy): Eukaryota > Metazoa > Arthropoda > Insecta > Lepidoptera > Nymphalidae > Napeogenes > Napeogenes sylphis. The sequence continues at coordinate 28,450,820 of OY365776.1, forward strand.
TTGTAATCTTAATAATGCTTTTGTTATTGATGTTCTGTTTTAAAAGCTTATTCTTAATTTATTTTATATATATGTATTTGTTTTAACATATTATTTTAATTGATTTTTATTCTATGGCAGGTTGTGTAGGTTATATTATATAGATTTTGATAAATATTATTACTGTTATTGCTATTTAATTTTTATTATAATATATTTATTTATAACATATTATATACACATATATATATACTTTTAATAATATATAATATATATATATATATATATATATATTTTATTATATTATATTTACATTTCTACGCATTCACTATGTCTGATTGCGAGTCTTATTACTCTGCACATGATTCTGATTCGTTTCACTCGTTGAATGATACGGATACGTCAACTCTTTTTCTTTCCGACATGTTATCTCTTAAACTATCATCTCATCCAAATTCCTTTAATTGCTGTCATATTAACGCACAGAGCATACCTCAACACCATTCAGATCTACTTAACAGCTTTTCTAATACCAAATTACATGCTATTCACGTGTCTGAGAGTTGGCTGAAGCCTGACTTATGCTCCTACACTTACTCTTTGCCTGGGTTTGTGTTAATTCGTTGTGACCGTATTGGCAAACGAGGTGGTGGAGTCGCAATATACTTGAGGTGCGAAGTCCCCTATAAAATTTTAAGTAGTTCACAAAACCCTTACTCAGCCTCGGCGGAATTTCTGTTTCTAGAAATCAGCATAAAAGGAGTCAAAGCCGTTCTTGGAGTAGTGTACTGTCCTCCTTCCACTAACTATTTTTCGGACCTAGAGTCAGCACTCGACATTGTTAGCTCTGAGCATATACATCAGTTAGTGATGGGTGATTTCAACACAAATCTCCTGTCTAATTCCCCTTCTTCTCAGAAATTAAAGTCCATACTAAATTCACTTAATTTGAATATCCTACCCTTGAATCCTACTCACATTAATGTTAACGTTCCCGACACTTGGATCGATCTGATTGTGACTTCTTCTTACGATAAAGTAATAACACACGGTCAGTTGTCTGCTCCTGAATTTTCCAATCATGACCTATTATACCTATCTTTTACCCTTAAGTCTCCTAAACTTAAACCCCCAGTGCTGCACTTGCGGAGCTTTTCTAAATTAAATGTTGAAAGCCTTTTAAATGACGCTTCATTCGTCGATTGGGGTGTCATTCTTAGTATGACTGACATTGATGGCATGATATTACATTTAAATAAGATTATTTTAGGTCTCTACGATAAGCATTCACCTGTTAAAGCCGTTAAAATAAAACATTCACCATCGCCGTGGATTGACGAAAAGGTACGTTCAGCAATGCGTAGTCGTAACAATGCTTTTCGCAAATTTAAACTCAATCGTAATGAAGTTAACTGGTGTCATTACAAAGTTGTCAGAAATCGCTGCAATCAGTTGGTAAGAGCTGCCAAAAGGCAATTCATTCATAAAAAAATATTAAACTCTTCTACTGCAGTTACATGGAAGTTTCTTGGAGGATTAGGTGTTACTCATTCAACCAGAGTCCCTAATCCCTCTTCTATTTCTCCTAATGAATTAAATCTACACTTTTCCAACATTTCCATTTTCAACAGTAATGTAAAATCTCAAACTATTTCATTTATATCTTCCCTGCAAAACTCTAATACTGACCCGTTTACTTTTGTCTTAGTCTCTGATGATGAAATTAAACGAACGTTGCTTGCAATTAAGTCCAATGCTGTTGGTGATGACGATATCAGTCGATTCATGATTGTGACATTGCTGGATGTAATTCTTCCTACTTTATCCTATATCATTAACCTTTCTTTATCGTCCGGTTTATTTCCAAAAATCTGGCGAAAAGTCCATATCCTTCCTTTACCAAAAGTTCCTAATCCCTCTATATGTAATGAATTTCGTACTATTTCCATACTACCATACCTATCCAAAGTTCTTGAAGCTATTGTCCAAAGACAGCTCTCTAACTTTGTTTTCAAGAACAATATCCTCAGTGATTTTCAGTCTGGCTTTCGTCCTGGTCACAGCACTTGCACAGCACTTCTCAAGGTTACAGAGGATTCATATCCTCTGTAACCATGGAATGGAACCAGGTATGCAATGGAACATGGTCAATTAACTGTATTGGTATTAATTGATTTCTCTAACGCCTTCAATACAGTTGACCATGACATACTCATCGCCCTCTTAACTCTCCTGAACATCTCGTCAAAGGAGCTAAATTGGTTCTCTTCATACCTTCGGGATCGCCAGCAGGCCGTTTGCATCGACAATACTTTGTCTGACTGGTGTGACTTGCAAGCTGGTGTCCCGCAAGGTGGTATTCTTTCTCCACTTCTTTTTTCTTTGTTCATTAATTTTATTACTAATAATCTTTCTTCCTCTTACCATCTGTATGCAGATGATCTGCAAATTTATGCCCATGCAAAGCCTGGAGACATTTCTTTTGCTATAATTAACATTAATAATGATCTACAGTACATCCGTGACTGGTCTTTCAAGTTCGGAATAAATGTCAATCCTAACAAATGTCAGGCAATTGTTATTGGTAGCAAATATGGGCTTTCTAAGTTTGACAGCAGTAATGTGCCACCCGTTGTATATAACAATATTATAATACCTTTTATGCCATCAGTCAAAAATCTCGGCCTTCATATTGATAGCACCCTTAGTTGGAATGTACACATCATTGAACTAAGCCGTAAGGTAACGTATTCGTTACGTTCGCTTTATCGCTATAAAAATTTTTTACCCATTCGGACCAAAACTCTGTTAGTGCAGTCACTAATCATCCCACTCATTGACTATGCTGATGTATGTTGCTCTGATTTATCTGAAGCTTATTTAAATAAACTGGATCGACTTCTTAACAATTGCATTCGTTTCATCTTTAATCTCCGTAAATTTGATCACATCTCTCAGTACCGTGATAAGCTTAATTGGCTTCCTATCCGTGAAAGAAGACAGTCTAGAACTTTATGTCAATTATTTTCCATTCTAAACGATCCAAATTCTCCTAGTTACTTAAAATCAAAATTTCAACTACTGAGCTCCTCTCATGATTTGCATCTCCGGTCAGCTTCTAACCTTAGTTTACTTGTACCTTCTCACCATACTGGTTTTCTTTCTAACTCTTTCACAGTACACGCTATTAAACTCTGGAACGGCCTGCCTGATTTGCTTCGACGTGCCCCGAATAAACAAGTTTTCAAAAAGCATGTTCGTAGATATCTTTACGAAAAATTAATTTAATAATCTATTTTTATTTTTATTTTTTTTACTATAACTTTGCGTAGTAATATTTGTATTATATTTAAAATTGATTTATTATCTCGTATTCAATTAAAAGTCATACTATTTCTCGCAGTATATATCTAATAGTTTATATATGTTTATGGTTATATATTTATGTATTTTGATGTATTTTGTGTATGGAACCTATAATATTTATAAATGTATTTTGTTTTCTATTGTTATAATTTTAGATCGTGTTCAATCTTGTCGCTTTTATTATCTTTTTTTTTATATTTTTGTTCTCTATTGTATCCCTCATTTGTGTTTTTTCTGTTCGTTTAATCGGTTGACTGGTAGAGAGTGCTATAGTACTAAGTCCGCCAATTGTATAAATTTCTTTGTACAATAAAGATTTTATAAATAAATATAAATATAAATAATAAATGATTCAAGGATTACGAAAAATATATAATCTGACGATTTCCACAAGCCGAAGTAACAAAAATTCATCGATAAAGTTTAATACGTGCAGCAACGTGATGCCTGTATTCCCCTCTCCGCGTTTCTATTCCTCTCTCACTCTTTCAAAAAAATCGAAATCGAGCCAGAGGAAGAAGATGATTCTACCGATGAAGATGATATTTAAAAAAAATAAAATTCTCAAAACGTTTAATTTTTTATAATTATTTTCTTATTCAAGTACTTTACTTAAAAAATATACTCTATTTTATTTGCATATATATCTTAAGCTATTAAATCAATTTAATTCAATAATTTAAAAAAAGTTAAAAAAAAATTTTTTAATTGTCAGATTAGGCGAATCCCTCCAGAAAATCGTCAGATTATGAAATATCATGTCTACGGCATCAAGATGAACCATATATATCTTAATCTGACGCGCTTGAGTATTTCAAAATGGCGAATTTTTTTTGCACATTCTAAAAATAGCCGCGAGTTTTCGTCACATTCAAATCGTCAGATTATTATACTAGAGCTTTCTTTTAGGTTAATTTAACACTCCCTTAAAAATCTGACACGCTCGAAAAGTTTTTTTTTTGTTCCATTTTCAACGCTTCCGTACAACCACCCCCATCATGGAAACCATCAGATTAACATACGTACATTTTTTAAAATACGTTTGACATCTATGATATCAATATCTGATACGCTCGAGTATGTCCATGCCACAATTTTTTTTTACATTTTTAAAAATTTATAGCCGCTCCCCCCACCAATGAAAAGGTATATATTATATGACATTTTTTTATTTTTATTATCTAAGCTTCGCAACCCAATAGGCCTCTACGACGCTCGAGTAAATCCCGATTTAGCATCCTGGGTTCCCCTACTATAAGTCCAATTTCCTGTCATCACGTACATGCTACATAGGGTTGCAAATGCATCATACAAAGTTTGCTCAGGAGCATTTGCTCCTGATTTCTAGCCACATTTGCAGATGTTACAATGAATAATAAGGGGTGCTACTGCTTGCTACTATTTACTTTAGCAAGTCATGTAATCTACTACTGTAAGTTAACACAGAGGTTGCTGGTTACTTTAACACTCCTAAAAGTGTGATTTATATTAAAATGATCTTTCGGCAGATTCTTTCATTTTTAAAAACCTTGAATTCTTAAAAATGCTCATTAGTTTTTAAATAATTAGTAGTTTTGATAATGTTATATAGATTTTGCTGTAAAGCAATCGTTTAATATATTTGTTAACCAAGTTAGCTCAATCAGAATGTATGTTAAAATTTTTCGTAAAATAATATAGAGATTTAATTTTAGTTAGATTATAACGAAATTTATAATTTACATTTTTTATCTTTACTTAATAGAAGTAAGTATACCTACTCTCAAATAATATATTTCTAGGCGCTCTTTATCTTATTAAGAACCCAAAATATCCAATTCTGGATTTATTTTTAGAACAATGTTAACTTATTTAAAATACATAGAATTAAATTTTGGTTTGTTTAATTTTTAATATTCTTGTAGATTATTTATTTATTATCAATGAAATATTAAATTAATTGTTCGTATTATGTTATTCATTGCTTTATAATTTAAACTCCGAGAAAAAGATGATTTGTTTATAAGAAAATATTTTTTTCTGGATATTGGCAGGAAATTAACCTAAGTTATGTAACAAATAATATTATGTTTTTATCACAAAACATGTTTGCATGATATATTATATTGTAGTTAATTTATTTAAAATTATATGAGATAGAAAGTTATACAACTTCGGTATATTAAGTTTTTTATTTTAAGTTTCATCATGAGATATTGATATTTTAATGACTGTAGTAAATATAACCGACAACAAATAACCTATAGTACTGTTTAAACGCGTATATTCTAATTTTAAGCCATTTGTGGTTTCTTTCATTTCTGTTTTTTTAAACACATTATAATAATCTAATATGTGATCAATTAAGAGTGTCATTATGTTTGTGGTGCAATCTGTTCGGTAAAATATTTTGACACTCTGTTTGAAATATCTCATCCAGCAGCCAGCAGTCGTTACCTAATACGTCATTTAACCTAAACGTTTATTAACTATATTAGGTCATATTTGAGCAAATAATTATAAATATCATTATCATATTCAAGGGTACTAATATAAATTCTATTGTATTTGAATTATTAAATATACTGATTAGTAAAGAACAACGTTTCAAAATGACGGCTATTAAGCTATAGCAACGAAAGTATACGATATCGCTTTATATTTCTTTTTTCTTGTAAAAATAGTTGTATAATTTAGAACTTCGTTATTTTACTATCATAACTTTATCAATTAGAAATGTCCACACAATCCACACATTTATTTTATACCTTATACATATGTGATATCTTCAGTATAATAACAACACCTTTTAAACTTAACATAATTAGTTTAATAATAATATAAACTAAGTATAGTTTTGTCTCTGTAACTATAGACATAGCTTCCTGATTTAAGCGAGTCACTGAATAATAGATGCTATAAATCAAAGTGTTTGTTTGGAGTGTTTTTATACAAGTAGAACTGTTCTTATCTCATAACTGTTGAAAAAAATCTTTTAAATAAAAAACTTTTCTTAATATAACTTTAGAATAGGCAAGGTGTAAAATCTCTAGTACGTTAAATATGTCCAATTTATCGTTATTCACAATTTATTTACAATATTGTATCTATAACAGTATGAGATATAGAATATGGACGATTGTAGTTCTATTATTTACGTACAGATATATTAAAGTTATATTACAAATATTACTGAAAGCTATTGCTAAGAAATATCCAGATCCAAAAGAGAAAAACTTACATTACTTTAAATGTATGACGTAAAAAATATAATCAGTTAAAATTAGAACCAAATATATTTGAAAGTTAAATAATTTTCGAAATTCCAACCTAAAACATTGATCAACAATATTTTGAAGATTTATGTTTTTTTACTGATTAAGATTCGTAGTATAATACCTTATAGCAAACAATAAATGTAATTCTTTAAAAGAGCCCTTAAAACTTTTATATTGATGGCGCTTATTAAGATCTTAAAAAAACATTTATATATACAAATCATTTGTATTTGTTTTCGAAATAATTATTAGATTGTTTGAAATATAAAATAATCAACCTTATTAACATTTGTATTTTATGGTATAAGGGCTGAAAAGCAAATTTATTTATTTATTAATAATTAAAGTTTTTGCTTAAAATTCAGCTACCATAGTCGTAATAGCAGAGAGTATATTCCTGAACAATTTATTCAGGCAGATGCTTAATCCTTTTATAAGAGACATACGAACTGCCGTATGCGGCATGTGACTAAAGCACCTCGAACTGAAAATGAGACGAATTTTCAGCTGCATTTTACGACGCTCCGAGAAATTAAGCGTAAAATAGCTGGAACCTAATAAGTAACGTTCATTTACTAACTACCTACTGGTACTAAATTTTATATATACTAATTGTACATTATTTTATATACAATTAGTACATATTAAACTTCCTGAACCCATATATATATCTAATGTGTACGTTTTATAGTCGGTCGAGCATGTTTAATACTAGCTGTGTTAAATGTAAATAGCATGTAGCTTCATAATTAACTACTGGGAGAAGGATTTTAGTTCTTTTATTTTAGTTGTTATGAGGAAAAATCTTCCACCTTTACTAACTTTTATATTAGGATCATACGTGCCTCTTTTAATTGCCACTGTTAGCTGAGAGACACGAATACACTATAGCACCTATATTTTTTACTTTGAGACAAACTTTAAAGCCATTTTTTACAAACATAAATAGGACTTACATACATACATATATATATATATATATATATGTATCATAAATACATACGTAAAATTATTTTTTTATAACAATTCTGCTATTGCAAGGACAGATATGTCAGAACAGATTTTTTGAAAGCTACTTTGCTACGAGAACGCCTTATATTTTCCGGGAGTCCGTTCGTATAGTGCTTTTAAAACTATAATTTCATTTAGTATTCTTGATAAACAGGAAACACCCAATATGTTTATAAAAATGCATTTTAAAAGCTTTATACTAAAATGTACGTAATCATGCTTATAAAAATCTACCAAACAAAATTTTTGGTATGGCGTCTTTTCAAAGTAAATCTTTACTGCCACTACCACTTAATATTTATATAAATAAAATAACATTTAATTACAATAAGCTACCCTACAATACAAAACTAGAAGCCAGAGAGATAAAAGTGATAAAATAATAGGGAAGTGAAAAAAACACATCCAATAACAATAACATATATGTAGATATATATTACACTTAGGTCTTATATTTTAGATTTATCAATTGTAGTAACCAGTGTATAACATTGATTTGTAAAATTATACAAAATTAATTCTTATTTGAATTTTTACGTTGTTATTATCCTTGAAAAAAAAATGTCGGCTTCGAATATTTCTTTGTTGATTTTCTTTGTGATCTTGTATAATGATTGATGAGGTACAAATTCTTTGACATTTCACACGAAATAGGTTTTACAAGTTTTGATTATGATTAAAATGAAATACTTTTGCTATTGAATATTTATTAATATTGATTTGAAAAAAAATGATATATTTTATGATTAGTCTATATTTATATTGTCAGATTTCTTTCTTTAAGATTGTGACTAATTTCAAACCAAATATTACTTTTTTATGGTAAATTGCAGACAAGTGGATCCCGCAGACAAAACAATACTGAGTGCTGATTGTGAACCCACCATTTTGGTTTCGATTTGCCAAGTAGGTATTTAGTATCGATTTTAGGGGGAAAAGGAGAATAACATTTTATAAAACTGCAGTGAATAAATGTAAAGTTAAAAACACACGTTGAAATACAAGATCTATAAAGGTAAACTTTATATGTCTTTATATATATACCAAAATGTAAATAAACTAAATGTGTAATATACTGATATATAGTTATATATAATCTACACATTTAGTTTATTTACATTTTGGCACCATTAGTGTTTCCGTTCATATTTGATGTTCTACAACATATATATAGTAGTAATATTATGTAATATATACAATAACTTATCTAATCAATTTGATTCGTTACTTTATTAGTATAAGTACCTGAACTAAAACTTAAAATAAATCTAACTGAATACACAATTAATATTCAATAGGCGTTATAGATATTTAAGATTTTTATCGATTCTTGTTGGTTTATTGGTATAAAAATAAAATAAGGGTTGATCTTTGCTGATTGCCTAATAGAATGTTTATCCATTTATCTGATTTTGTAACGTTAAAAATAATTGAAGTAGTTAAGCAAAGTATACGACGTCATAAACACGTTAGTTTACTTGGAACATTAAACATTATATAGCCATCATCATCCTCCTACCCTGTTCCCATTATTTGGGGTCGGCGCATTATGTATTTTTCTTCCATTCATCTCTATCAACCGTCAACTCCTCACCCACGCCTTTCAAACACATGTCATTCATCACACAATCCATCCATCTCTTTTTGGGCCGTCCTCTACCTTTGTATCCTTCCACACGCAGATCTAATACTCTTTTCACAACCTGTCTTTCGTCCCTCCGCATTACATGGCCATACCATGCTAATCGTCTTCCTCTCATCTTATCGGTCACTGCTGCTACTTTCATGCTTCCTCTTATATACTCATTTCGTATCTTGTCCATTCTCTTAACTCCACACATCCATCGCAACATCCGCATTTCATTAGCATGCAATCTCCTTTCGTCCTTCTTCTTAACAGGCCAGCATTCCGATCCATACATGACGACAGGTCTGATAATTGTTTTGTATATTTTCCCCTTCAATTTGATGGGCATTCGGGGATCACAAGTTATGCCTGTGACCTGTCGCCATTTCATCCATCCTGAGCTGATCCTGTGTTCCACAGCGCGGTCTATATCTCCATCACCCTGCAAGAGTGAACCGAGGTACTTAAAATCCGAGCAAGTAGGCAGTGCTACGCCATCTAGCTTGATAGCAACAGGACCGGATAATCCGCCAAAGTCACAGAACAAATACTCTGTTTTTGTTCTACTGATCCTTAGGCCAACATTCTCCAGTTTCTGTTGCCATAACGCTAGTCTGCTCTGTACTTCGAGTCCATCTTCACCAACGAGAACGATGTCGTCGGCGAATAGCATGCAACAGGGTGCCTCTTCCTGGATGTCTGACGTCAAGGCGTCCATAATCAACAGGAAAAGGTAGGGGCTTAGAGCTGACCCTTGGTGCAAGCCTACAGCCACACCGAATTCATCAGTATTGCCAGCGGACGACCGAACGTGTGTACATGATGAAATGTACATAGCACGAATCAGCTCCACATACTTACCTGGCACTCTTTTCTCTTTCAAGGTCCACCACAAAACCTCTCGGGGTACACGGTCGTATGCCTTTTCTAGGTCTATGAACACCATATGCAAGTTTTGGTGAACCCGTCTGTATTTTTCGCATAATTGGCGAAGATCGAAAATGGCATCCATAGTCCCTCGGCCCAGCATGAACCCGAATCGGTTTTGGGTAATTTCACTCTCGTCTCTTATTCTTTTCTCAAGTATTTTTTCCCACACTTTCATCGTATGTGACATAAGCTTTATGCCTTGGTAGTTATTACAATCCTGAACATCACCCTTGTTTTTAAAGATGGGCACTAGCGTACTACTGCACCATTCATCCGGTATCGTGTTCTCGTGCAGCAACTTACCAAAGAATAAAGTCAGCCACCTCCTTCCATCCACATCACACAATTTCCACACTTCGACTGGTATTTCATCTGGTCTCACCGCTCTTCCATTCTTCATACTCTTTACGGCCATTTTCACCTCTTCCTCACAAATTTCCCTCACCAGACCTATGTTTAACGGCGGATCTTCTAATACTCTGTCCCAATCATTTTCTTCATTCATCAGCCTTTCGAAGTATCCCTTCCAGCGATCTTTTATCTCCTCCCCATTCATCAATACCCTTCCACTATCGTCTTTTATGCACTTAATATGTGAAATATCTCTCGCATTCTTCTGCCGTGCTTTAGCTAATTTAAAGAGTCGTTTTTGGCCTTCAGGGCACTCTAGCGACTTGTAAATGTCGTCTTGGTTCGCAGCCTTTGAGGTCGCAACAACTCTTCTAGCTATTTTCTTGCATTCTTTATACTTCTTTTTCTTATCTTCTTTTAATCTTTCGTCTCCTACTTCCACACTCTGCCACTCTTTGAATGCTTTCTTCTTCTCTTTCAATGCTTCTTGGACGTCTTCATTCCACCACCATGTATCTTTATCTATGGTTCCTTTACCCTTAGACTGTCCTAGAACTTCCTTCGCTACACTTCGGATACACTTTGCCATTTCATTCCAACACTCATTCACACTTTTTCCTTTCATATCCTTCATTTCCACCATATTGTCCACTACTTGCTTCCTAAACTCACATGCATACTGATCCTTTCCTAGCAAAATCCACTTTATTTTAGGTGGGGGGCGGTTCTGGTGTTTACTGGCAAGGACTCTGACTAGTATGTCCATTAGCAATAACCGGTGTTGTGAGACTAGTGTTTCTCCTGGCAATATTTTACAGTCCTTGACGCAGTTGATTCTATTCCTTTTTACCAGAAAATAATCAATCTGCGTCTTGTTCAGGCCGCTTTTGTACGTAACGAGGTGTTGTTCTCGTTTCTGGAACCATGTATTTGTTATTGCCAGGTCGAATGCAGTAGCCGCTTGTAGGAGGCCTCTCCTTCCTTGTTACGTGTTCCATACCCCCAGCCTTATATAAACATTATATAGCCATATACGAATATTTTCATCAACATTACGTTCCATTCCGGTTTCTAGGAAACAAATCAAATTAAAAGTAATATTGGAAAAGTTTATGGATACAAAAACAAACCCATTTTATATATAACATCCAATAATATGTTCAATAGTAATCAATTGTAAAAAAGTTTCACATGATCCATGGATGTTTTTAAAATATATATATGTATATATATTATTGCGTGTTCTAATATATCTGAATCTAAATCACAGGTTATTGAATATATAAGGACAATAATTAATACATCAATGTAAATAGATATACATCCTAAAATAATAATTATAAGGCTGTATTCATGTCGTTTTGCGTTAATAAGAAAATATAAATCAAATGCTACGCACCTTTAACTAATGCGTACTCATAGGTTCCGTATCATCAATCATCACACGTACCTACCTTAGACTACTTTGAGTCCTGTACGTAATGGTAGTACTTTGTTAATACTGCGTGTCAATATTCTTCAGAGCGCACACCGTCTGATGTTATTATGTGTGACTAAAGCATGCACTAGCTTCATTAATTACGTTTCTACAGGATATAACTTTTGATAAAATACTAGTAAACAAGAGCCTTCATTATGAATATATGAGTTATAATAAGTGTTGTACAATATTTAAACGTAGAAGAAATTAATAATTGTATTACATTAATTTCATAGTATTCTATAAAATATAAACTTTTCTGATGTTCGCTTCACAATTAAAACAAAAAATCCTTTTTATGAATCTTCTAATTCTTACAATACCCACATGAATGTGATTGTCCTAGAAACTCAGATAACACAGTTTTTTTCTAAATTAAATTTCATTGCAAATAAACTGTCTGATATATCATTCCGGGCTACAATTTAAAGGATAATAATATATAATAATACAAGAAAAATTATTTAAATTGATCTAACCCCTAAATAAGCAAATTATTTGCTTGTGTAGACAACGATAGAAACACATATCTACAGGTCTATAAATATTTAAAATATATTTAGTAAATAATCAAAATCAGAAATACAGATATCTATCGTCATTTATGCTCGTCGCGTGTACAAATTGCGATTCCTAAGAAAAAATCTTAGGCATTATTTATTTAATATACATCATTCATAAATATGTTAATATCATATTTTTTCAGCTCCTGCCAGCTAAATATTCATTAGCACTCACCTATTTCATCATTATATTAGTTTCGCAGAAAAAATAATACGATAAAAAAGTATAGTATTTTGTGTAAGTCGTTAATCAAACAAATTACTGAATAATAAATTATTAATTTAAATATTTAGAATAATTACACTAACCGTTTCTGATGTTATCTACTCTAAAATTTATGTAGTATTCTTGAAAACCTTTTTTTAAGTATTTTACATTGTTTATATTTACTACGATTTAAATTGCATAATATTCAAGTATTATATATGATACTGATACTACTGCTCTTGTAAATAAGTAAAATAGATCCAAATGGCTCCCTTGTTAGGTCTAAATTCAACTAAATTGATAAATCATTGTGTATTTTCACTTCGGACGATATTGAGCTTTATTCGGATAGATTGAACAATGTCTTGTTAGGTTTGTATTGTCATTATTAAACGGATTATACATCACAGCTTTACTTGAATATAAAACAACTAAATTAAATATCGTTACCAATATTCTGTAGTAGTTAGTGATATTGTGTAGTAAAGTTTGGTCTTACTACAAATAAATGTATTGGGTTTATATAAAGTACAGATAGTGCTATAAAGAATGAAGTTTACAAGTTCTAGAATAAAACGTGCAAATAATATAAACTAATAAGTTTTTTTATTTTTATACATAAAAATGTATATTAAACTAGCGAACCCAGCCCGCTTCGCTGGGCTAACCCTAACTTTACCTGGTGGCGAGTTACATCAATGGGCATAGCATATTCGTTTTCTTCGAGCAAAAATACATGGTCATACCAACTTTTATGACAATCGGTTGAACGGGGCGGAAGTCTATATTTGACAGCGCCGCCTGGTGGCGAGTTACATCAATGGACATACCATATAAACCTTCTCCGTGGAAAAATACATATACATACCAATTTTCATAATGATCGGTCCAATAGTTTCTGAGTTCATCGATTTCATATATACAAACATCCTTTTATATATATATAGATAAACAATTGTGACGTTCAAGGACCTCATACAGGTTCAATAAGACTAGCACGAAGTTGATTTAATCGTCTTCAAACCGGAAATTTTGAAGTCAAAAATGCACCTCGTACTGGTCGCCCTGTTATAAAACAAATAGACGCATTTCTTTGGAAAAGTACACCAATGTTAGGTTGTCAGTAGTTACGACATAGTTGAATAACTGGAGATTGATAAAAGCTGGGTACCCTAGAAAGCTCGCTATTTGGGTGACACATGCACACGGGTTTCGGTCTCTGCAGAATTATTTAGCCTCTGTAAGGTTAACATCAAGAAAGGACTCCCAAAATTACTTGTTTCGATTTTTTTATCAGAAGTCCCAAATTTTTTACAGCAACGGGATTAAATAAGTACCAGAAGACATAAGTTATCGAATAAAATGGTACATATTTACCGTATGTACATGTTTGTACATGAGTTATAAATACATTTATGTACATGAGTTATAAATATGTAAATAAAAGTGTTATGCTTTTATAATTAAGGCTAATTTCCTTGTGTGCATCGTAGGGTCGGTTCCCATAGAGAGCAGTGTTCTGTGAAACACATTGTGCTTTTCCGGATTTGGTTTTATTAAGTAATATTTTTATATTTGTATATAACGATAATACTTATTATCTTTATATTTGTGATTCCTTACGTGCGGTGTGAGACCTGAATGTTTCACTACAAAGTGTGTCTAAATTAATAAATTCTAGTTAATCTACTAAATAACCTACTATTTTATTAACATAATTATACACAATTGTATGTTTTGTTAAATTTTATGTTTATTTATTGATAATACTAAACTGTTTAACAGTATTTTTATATGAAATCTTAGAAATTCAATATTTTATTCAAAGTATACTTTTTGTTATTTTCCTATTATAATAATACTTATTATCTTTATATTTATGATTCTTTACGTGCGGTGTCAAGACCTGAATGTTTCACTACAAAGTGTGTCTAAATTAATAAATTCTAGTAATAGATTTACTAATAAATAACCTACTATTTTATTAACATAATTATACACAATTGTATGTTTTGTTAAATTTTATGTTTATTTATTGATAATACTAAACTGTTTAACAGTATTTTTTATATGAAATCTTAGAAATTCAATATATTATTCAAAGTATACTTTTTGTTATTTTCAAATAGAGTTTAGGATAATTTATCAGAATAACGCAATATATTAATGCAACTTCAATCTTTAAATAGTTAAACGACAAATAATTATACATATATTTGAACACATAGAGTACAGCAACAACATAGAGTAAAGCACAATTCTAGATTGCTTACCACGGATTAGAGAAAATAGCAGCAATTAGCCCCTGTACTGACAGTCTTAGACACTGCCTCCTCAAGTGCCTTCGGAAGCTGGATTGTAATTAACAGATTGAGAGGGAGACGTTAACCCTAAGAGTATATTGAAATATGTTACAATACTAATATGTTGAAGTTATTTTGAACATACATATTATACATATACATTTATTTGTTTATGTTGATTAGATATAAAACAAGTCTCAATATTTGCATTTTTTGCTTACAATAAAGCTTTTACAATGCTTGCATTTTCAAGCATATTCAGCAATAACTAGCTGGAAGAAATAAATTTTAATCCAGCCTGTCAGATTTTTAAGGCCATGTGGATGAAGGTCTCATTTTATATCTGGTTGTGAGGCTAACTCTCGGGCATTACAAGAATATGCAAAAAAATCGCCATATTGATCTACTCAAGAACGTCGGATTAGGATTTATATGGTTTATTTAAAGATTTATTTATCTATGATTTATATGCTTCAGATAATATGACGATTATTGAATTATAAACCGTAAAGCTAATTAATGGTTTTTAAATTTGTCTCTAAGTGTACAACATAGATAGTTTTGTGTATCGTTTCCCCTAACAGTAAAATATTAAAAGGTACATACAATTCTTATCTCCTTTATCTAAATATAAAGTCACATTCAGTAAGGGCGGAACATTTTTCCACGTAACAATTAAAACGAAAATAAATGAAAAAGTCCTACTACAAGTTGTTAATTATGAACATGCTATTAACATTTAACACAGCTAGTACTAAACAAGCTCGAGCGACTATAAAACGTACAAATTATAACGAACCCATATATATATATATATGGGTTCAGGAAGTTTGACCATTTCACACAGCTCGCTTCCAGCTCATAAGGCTAACTTTAAAATAGTAAAACTATAGAATGCTTTTCCGTATGAGATTAGATGTTTTGAGTCCTAAATCAATTTCACACTCATCTTAATAAATAAATAAAACGTTTTGCCTTGTAACACTTATCATATTTATTGTATTCAAACATTGATATATTATATATCTACTTATCGTACCATAAGATATAGTATCCAAAGATACTATATCTTATGGTACGTAAAATAATATACAATTAGTATATCTAAAAGTAGTATGTATGTATACGTTACTTATTAGGTTTCAACTATTTTATCACTAATTTCTCGGGACGTCGTAAAGCGCTGCTGAAATTTTGTTTCATTTTCAGTTGCAGAAATTATCTCTCTTATTAAATGATTTAAGCATCTGCCTTAATAAATTGCTTAGGAATATACGCTCTGGTAGTGCGAGTATGTTAATAATATTTTTTTAAATATTAAATGACTAAACTGGTTATTCTTTATAACATACTAGGGGTCGCTCGCGACTTCGTCCGCGTAGTTTTTAGTGTTGATGCCGAGTTCCATACAAAATTGATATTTAAAACCCTTAAGGGTGAAATTTAAAAATCTTTTCTTAGTACACCGATCTGTCATCTGGCTGTCAAACTGTGAACACCGCGTAAATAGTGGCTCTGCATTTAGCAACAACAACTATGTAAAAGTGAATAATCGAGTGTAAAAACGTGTTAATCATTAATAAAACTAGTGTAAAATACGCGTATATAATAAATACTAAGTAAAAAGTGAAACTTGAAGAGAAAAATTGTTGAAAATCGTCACAGTTAAATGAAGGTTATAATTCAATAAAATTATCAACCACCCACAGTAAGGAAAAAATTAATAAATTGGGGAAAACGTTTTAACATTTAAACTAGTACGAAGAATTATTAACAAAAACAAAAAAGGATTTAGAGGACAGTCAGAATACGTAAAATACACGTCATTTTGCTCCTCACTTTTTTTACGGAAAAGTTGAAAAATATCATTATCACCAGACTTACTAAGTTTATCCGCGAGTGAACATAACATTGGAAAAAAATCATTAATAAAGATTAATGGACCTACAAAACGAAGTGCTAATCGTGTAATAAGTGTTTTTCTATACACCGAATCAGACATAACTATATCTATAAGGACATACCGGTAGTGTTTAATCTGTCATTGACAGCAAGTCAACATTCACTCATTCTGCTCAACGTAGGGTTGCCATATATTATATACATTATACAATAATATGGACGTCCAGATGACCCTACTAATTGAAAAAATGAATGAAATGTTTAAACAGCAGAATGAAGAACTAGCTACCAATTTAACAAAAAACCTGTCTACAAAAATCGATGAAAAGTTGATTCCTCTTGTGGAGGAAAACATGAAACTACGAAAACAAGTAGAAAACTTACAATCAAAAATACAAAACATAGAAAGAGAGTCTAGAAAGAACAACTTTATACTCCATGGTGTCCCAGAAACAGAAACAAACAATGCCGGTCTAAGGCAAAAAGTGGTTTCGACATTAAACAGCCTAACTGAGAAATTAAATATGCGAGAATGGGATGAGTGGGAGATTAGTGACACACGAAGACTTAGAAAAATTGCCAACAAAACAAGACCAATACTAGTAACTGCTACGCTCGTTTGGCGCAAATATGAAGTTTTGAAGAACAACAAAAACTTCCCTACCGGTATCTATGCCACGCAAGACTACCCTAAGGACGTGCTCGCAAAGAGGGAGGAGTTAAAACTAGAGAAAAAGCAAAAGGAACAAGAAGGATGAAGGATGATGAGGTATTCATTCGATATAACAAACTTGTAGTCAAAGGAAAGAAGGCCAGCGACAATAAACGTAAGAGGTCACCAACAAAGTCCCCGCGTGAAGCTGAAAAAGAAAAAGAGCAGACAAGAGACAGAGAAAAAACAAAAATAAATAAAACACACGACTTTTTTCGTACTCGAATCGGATCGAGCAGCAACTAAACAAAAAAGTAGTAACCGAAAGAAAACCACAACCAAAAATACAAAACTAAATTCTGAAACAGCATTCCCCAACCCGGCTGGTCCCCGTGGGGAATTAGACCACTACCCTTCAACTCAACAAAGATCAAGTTCAAGTTCAAATTCAAGATCTCCACAGAACACAAGAACTAAGAAATACATACAGATAGGAACCTACAATGTACGATCACTGTCATCAAAAGAAAGGCTGCTAGAACTAAGCGAAGCCTTAAAAAACATAAACTTTGATATCTTAGGATTAGCAAAAACTTGAAGATTAGGAGAAGAAATAGAGGAATACCAAGACTTTATACTATATTTCATCGGGCAAACCAAAGGCCTACATGGAGTGGCTTTCCTAATCAAGAAAGAGTTAAAAAACAACATTGTTGATTACCATGGAATCTCAGAAAGAGTCGCTCTGTTACAACTGAACCTAGAAGACCATAATATCACAATAATACAAGTCTATGCCCCAACAGAGAGCTCTACCCAAGAGAAGCTGGATCTGTTCTACAACGACCTGAGGGAAGCGCACACTCTAGCTAATGAAACAATATTGGTAATAGGAGACTTCAACGCTAAAATTGGCAAAACAAAAACAGAAGAAAGTCTAACAACAGGACCATATGGATACGGAAAGCGAAATGGAAGGGGAGATTTACTAATGGAATACTGCTCTGAGTACAGACTCACGATTATGAACACTTGTTTTAAGAAAAAAGAAAGTCGCAGATGGACATGGCAATCACCAGATTCGAAAACGAAGAATGAAATTGATTTTATCTTATCCAACAAACGTAACCTAGTGAAAAATACTAAATAAAAGTACTAAATAAAATTTAATTTACATCCGACCACAGGTTGGTCCGAGCAACGCTGATACTGGAAAACGCAAAGAAAAGTAGAAGACAATATACAACAATACAAAAAACCCCCAAATCAAAAACTGAAATAAAAAAAATATTTAAGCCAACTAACAACGAATATAGATAACAATGCGTCATACTCAGAAGTTCAATCTTAGTACAACATGATAGAAAAAGGCATTACAGAAATTCTGAAAACCAGTCAAGAAAAAACAAAAAAGAACCAAATACTAAGCAAACAGACATTAGAACTCATACAAAAAAGGACAGATCTGATCCACACAAAGAATAAAACAAGAGATATGAAAGACAACCTCAGCAACTTATTTAAAGCAGTTAGTAAATCTATAAAAAACGACTATACTGAACATAGGAAAAATATCATAAAATACAACTTAAAGAAATTCCGAAGCACAAAGAGGGCACTCAAAGAATTAAAAACCCATAAGAACTGGATACGGAAACTAGACAACAATTCGAAGAAAACTAAATCTAGAGAAGAAGTACTAAAAGTCGCAACACTATTCTATAAGGAACTTTACAAGAAGCAAAACTATGATGAAGAGGAACACATACAAACTACGAAAACCAATGCAAATACAGAAAGTATAGAAGAAAGAAAAGTGTACTACTACATCAACTCCCTAAAAAATGAAAAAAGCCCAGGGCCTGATGGCATTAGTAATGAGGCACTTAAAATCGGAAAACCTATATTGATACATCATATCACAAAATTATTTAAATTGGTACTTGACACAGAATGTGTACCGAAGCAGTGGTGCAGCTCGGATATTGTGCTTCTCTATAAGAAGGGAAACCCGCTGGAAATAGGAAATTACAGGCCTATAAGCCTATTCACAAGCATGTACAAACTGTTTGCATCCATTCTAGCGAAAAGAATAACACAAGAAATAGACCAGTCCCAAGCCATAGAACAAGCAGGATTCCGCTCCGGTTTCAGTACAATAGATCACATTCACACCCTGGAACAAGTACTTGAAAAATATAAAGAGTTTAACAGACCCTTGTATCTCGCGTTCATAGATTACAGTAAGGCATTTGATTCTATTAATCACAGCTCAATCTGGAAAGCCTTAGAATCTTCCAAAGTTAAGCACAAGTATATCAACATTATCAAAAATATATACAAAGACAGTTACATAGGAGTGAAACTTGAGAAAAGAGGCAACGAGATCAAAATAGAAAGAGGAGTAAGACAGGGGGATCCCTTATCGCCTAAACTCTTCATAGCAGTGTTAGAGGAAGTGTTCAAGAATATTAAATGGAGCAATAAAGGTGTGACAATAAGTGGACATCTACTAAGTCATCTAAGGTTCGCTGACGATATTGTGGTCTTTGCGGACACCCATAAAGATTTAGAATACATGATAAATACTCTGTGTGAAGCAAGTTCTAAAGTGGGGCTGGAGATGAGTGTAAACAAAACTAAGGTAATGAGTAATAGCTACAAGAAACCAATAAAAGTACAAGACAGAAACATTGAATATGTCGAAAATTACATATATCTAGGTAAGCAGGTGTCTTTCTCAAAAACAAATAATGAAAAGGAGGTCTTAAGAAGAGCTAACATAGCATGGAAAAGATACTGGTCTTTAAAAGAAATATTCAAGGGAGACTATAGCATAAAAATGAAAAGAACCATAAACGAGACTTGTCTACTACCATGCCTGCTATATGGGTCTACACAAACAAAATAAAAAACTACAACACAAAGGGCTATGGAAAGGAACATGTTGGGAATCAGGAAAAGGGACAAAATACGTCACAGAATAATCAGAGACAAAACCAAAGTAAAAGACGCTCTTGAGCATGCCCTCAGACTCAAATGGAAATGGGCTGGGCATGTGGCTCGACAAGAAGCGTAGGTATTCTATTTTATGTTAATTAGTTTTATTTTTTTAAGAATAGTTTAATGTAAAAGAAGAAAAAATCGACTAGAAGAGGGAAATAAAGAGGCTTTTTATTTTATTTTATTTTATTTTTTAGTACACCACTACGTAGAAAAACAAATGTATCCTCCAATTTTACTATCTCTACGACCTGCGGTTTAGACTGTATGCTATAACTAAGTCAGTCAGAACCTATTAGATTATATTAAATTTGCAGCATTTTTAATTGCTGCTTAACTTCTATTAGTCACAGCGAGATGACATATACTCTATAGCCTTCTTCAATAAACGGACTATTCAACACAAAAAGAATTTTTTAATTCGGGCTAGTAGTCCCAGAGATTAGTGCGTTCAAACAAACAAACTCTTCAGCTTTATAATATTAGTATAGAACTATAGATAACACAGATACGAATTCTAATAGGATCGATTGCATTGTTTATAATTTAAACGTTCTAATATGGTTTTTTTAAACAATAATATTATTATTTAAGAATTGATATATTGTTAATTATATATGTATATAATAAAGATAACAACAATATCACAGGATAAATTACACACATCGATCTAAACCCTTTTTTTTATCGTTGGAAAAGTGCGTTACGCATCATCCTAGCGGCCAGGAAGGTCATGGCCGAGGGGGTATGGTGGACTACCCGGCAGCATAGAGGACGCTGCCATTTTTAAGGCTACCCACTAAAAAACCAACAGTTGACCTCATCGCCTTAGTGGGATCGCTTTCGCACTCACCGTGACGCCCCGGCGGAACCCCTTGCGAGGGGCCCCGATCAACTTAGGGACACGCTCACCGCGTAGGCCTATGATGGGCGAGAGAGATCACCCCCCTCTCTCGCCCAGGCACTACAGCTGGGGAAGGAGACTGCTGGCGTAATTCCGCCTCTTTCGACCCAGCCTACCCCGGCGGATCTGCATAACACAGCACCCTCGACCGGGGGAGGAGCGGACAGCGAAGCAGCCAGTCGTAGCCCAGGTTCCACAAGACCGGTCCCAACTCGGACTCTTGTGGTACCTCTCGGCTTACGTCACATCGGTAGACCAGTCGGTCGCCGCACTCCCACAGGACCTCTCTGTTCTGCAAGCAAACCCTCAACAGCCTGCGGAAATAGGTAGGTGCGGAAATAGGTAGGAAATAGGTAGGAATAGCACTCCATGGTACCGGAGCGCCTCAACCAATGTCTCGAACGGCAGGCTATTGAAGGCGTTGGCGACGTCCAGCAAAACCGCCAGGACGACGTCCCTCTTGGATACAGCTTCTTCGGTCAGGTCCTTCAGAGCTCTCAGGGCGTCGATCGTAGAACGACGCGCCCTGAAGCCGAACTGAGTATCCGAAAGACCTGGACCTACCTCCTCGAGGTGATGAACGAGACGGGCAGAGAGGAGGACTCTTTCGAAGAGCTTGCCCATTTCGTCTAGCAGCACGATTGGCCTGTATGCGGAAGAAGAATCGACAGAACGACCCTCCTTCCTTAACAGGCACAACCTGCCCTCCTTCCAGGCCTTTAGGATCTGTTCAGTGCGCAAACACAGATTTCCCGAAGAATGCCTCCCAGGTATTCCAGGGCGACGAACAGAACCCGCCCTGGAATACCTTCCGGCCCCGGCGCAGTTTTGTGGGCTCGCAGGCGATATAGCGCGACCTCCAGCTCGACCTCCGTGATGTCTGGAATAGACTTCAAACCTAGACGCTGCAGGAGCAGGAGAGGGCGAGGGCGTTATAGGCAGGAATCGAGCTAGAATAAATGGTGACCCTGAGCGACTCTAAACGCGCACTGAAGGCCGAGAAGCCACGACTGTGGCTGTGGCTGCAGCTGCCTCTTTCCTCTTGTCTAAAGCTAATGGAAGCCTCATGTTCCTCTTAGGGAGGAGCCGCTCTTTAATGCCCTGGAAGCGAGGATTGACCAACTCGCCCACCGAGACAATGATGGAGCATTTAAATTCCTCCACTGCATCCGACTCCGTTGAGAGCATCACGGGAAACGTGGCTTTTGCCGCAGATGCCCTCGTTTCGGCAAACTTTCGTCTGTGAGCCTTAAGCTCCGCTCTTAACACCTCCACTATCCGGTGGAGACGCGCGTTATCCTCGCGGATACGGCGCATCTCCTCTGGCTCGCTTCGGTTGGCCAAGGCTCTGAGGATGTCGAGCCTGATGTCGACTCGTCTCTGAGGACCTTGACCACCGTGCCTTTGAGGTTTGTCGACTTACGGGTCCACTCGTAAATCGCGTGTGGATGTCGCACGGCGGCTGCTGTCAACTCCTCGGCGCTAAGAGACGACGGATCCGGCAAAGGTTGCGCCTCCAAGGAAGTCTCCTCCTCGGTGCCCGGCGCACTCCTGGCCGTACCCGCCGTCTTCCGGAAGGCCTGACGTTGGAGCTTTCGCTCGAATGCTGCCTCTTCGGCCTCCACGTTCAGGGCTCGCAGCTCTGCTTTGGCCCTTGAGAGCCCTGATCCACGCGTGCTTGGAGTGGAGCGCCCACGACGAGCGGTGTTGCATTTAGAAAACGCAACACCAAGCTCCGAGTCACTCCCGGACACTTCACTCTGCAAGCGAGAGACCTCTGAGAGAGAACCTCACACAAACCTTCTGATCTGACAAATCAGTCAGATCACATCCGAAAAGTAATCGGAGTATGATAGTCCTGCCAAAGTTGTACACGGAAGAACCAACCGTCGGGGTCGGCTCTTCCGCGTCCAAGTCGATAATCTCCAATTCGTTAAGTAAATCATAGTCCAAAGAGAATGCCGGGTCGTTGTCGTGACACATCGCTATGCCACGCTTCACACTTTTATTTTTGTTTGTGCAGGTCGATGTAGAGGCGACCTGCGCAAGAATTTCTGCTCTAAGATGGTTTGTGACCCCCTCCCCCCCTCCCTCCGTAGTTTGAGGGGCAGACGGCAACTGAAGCTGCCGCGAGGGATTGTACAGTAGAGCTGACACCCTCCCGGGGACCATATTGCAAACCATCGTTGTCCATTTTTTACCTTTAAGGGGTGAGGTCCCCATAAAACACAAACACACATAAGATGAAAAATGACAAAAACGACGCAAACTAAATGGGACAAACAGAACACAAGACACAGACCCTCTTCTCCTGACGAGAGCCCCCTCCCCGAACTTAGGCGACCCCCACCCTTCCCCTTCCCGACGGAAGCCCCCTACCCGAAGGTAGGTGACTGCCACCTTTCCCCTCCTGTCCGTCATGGACCGGGCAGAAACCCCCATGACTGACCCCCGTGCCGCATATTAGCCAGCGGGAGAACCCGAAGTGTTTCGGTAACCGCTGTTGCCCAGGGAGCACCACGAGGAGGTTCCCGGCATCGCACCCAAATGATCTAACCCCTAAGTAAGCAAATTATTTGCTAGTTTTAAGAAATACACATTAAAAATACTGAAAATATATTTAATAAACGACCAAACTCAGAAATACAGACATATATGCTCCACACATATATGGCTGTCCCTGTCGGAAATCGAATCCGAGACCCATTTCGCCGCTATACGTTAGGCGTCTGCGCTAACCACTCCTTGATGCGTTTTCTTAAGATCTTATTAAGTGACATGGAAAATTACAGTTTAAAAACTCTCATAAAGAATAAGGTTTATTTCTCTTTGTAAGATATATTATAAGATATTTCATCGACATCTGGAGGATAAGATCATCGATTACAATCCTCAATAGTTTTATATCTCATATTATTAAAGATGCAATATTGTTGCAATATAAATCAAATTACGATAAATCTTATCGGATTTATCGTTATTGTTCAATCGTTATTGTTTTGTTATATATTGTTTGAGCGTATACTTACTTCTATTAAAAAAATATATGAAAAACTTACTAATAAGTTTCGTTAAAAACTCATTAAAATTAAATCTCTTTATTATTTTACGAAGCCGTGTAAAATGAAATAATCTATTGCATTTGAATATGAATTGTTATTGCATTATAAGAAGGAGTTAGTATTTGAGCATTTATAGGAATTTAAGGTTCAAAAGAATCTGCCGAAAGAGCAGTTTAATATAAGCCGCACTTATACGAGTTTCAAAATAACCAGCGCCCAACATTTAACGTCTGTGCAAACTTATACTTGTAGATTACATGACTTGCAAAATTTAAAGCGTAACAAGCAGAAACCCTTCTTATTATTCATTGTAACATATGCAGGTGTCGTCAGAAATCAAACAAAACGAAAAAAAGTTTGTCGGATGTATTCAGAAGCAAATGTTTCTGAGAAAACTTTGGAAGTTAAACTAACCTATGGAAGACATTTACCTAAATATACGTACGTAGTCATAAATTTATTTTATAGAATAGAATCTACCCGGAGTAAGTAGCAAATATATAAAATAGGAAAAATTCCACCACGGCTTATTTCCTTTTACCTAGGGAGGGTTTTCTCAGGTCACCTAATAAAAAAAACTGTTATCAAATCTCTTACGATATGCTAGACATATTACGCGGACCCTAAACAATTGGAAAAAGGGTAGCTTGATGATGACTGGGAATGATATTAAATTTACGTAGTTTTAGTTTAATTCGGTTTTTGACTTTTAAGTTTTTGTTTATTAACTTTTTTTCAGAATGGTTTTGTTTCGATACATTGTTATGTTTTTAAAAAAGTGTCGGAAAAATAAAAGCCCTTTTTTATAAATGTCTATAAGCTCAATAAAGTAACTTAAGAAGTCAATAAATTCAATAGGTCAATAAAGTTACTTGGGAAATATTCAATAAGTTACAGAACAGATAATGCTTATTATTCATTCAAGCGACTTGACAAAATCTAAATAAAAAACTCCTGAATTTGGATGCATTTGCAGCCTATGCTACGTAATGAAAGGAAATTGGACGTATTGACGTCGTCTCGCTTCCGGGCTGATTTTCTTATCTATTTATAAAGTACGCCATTAGATTCCAATTAGCTAACAAAATAATTTCTAGTGTTCCACTTTTTGTAATAATATGTAATGAGTGAATTTTACTAACACTGAAGAAATTTGCACGGGTAAAGCCATAAATGAAGATAGAACATAACAATAAGGACATGAAATAAATGTATTAAATGAATTTTAAAGAATTCCAAAAACTATAAACTCTGAAGTTCACTTTTTAATTTTAAAGTAAGCCTTTCTATAAATCTTCCTGCTGTTACAAATCACACACGACTGTGATTTTCTTAAAAAAACCCAGAAAATACAGATTCTTTCTAAAAACGTAAAATGCTCATGGTGATAGACGCTCGGGAATATATATCTCAATGAATGTGAATATGCTCTATTAAGTTGTCACGTCGTCGTAGATCACGTTTCATTCACGGTAAAATAAATTACTTTATTTCCATTCCATGAAATATTTACTTAGTTGAAGTCTTAGGTAAAGATTAATAAAATATGTACAGACGAGTATTTTGTAGTTTCAGTGATGTATAGGGTGAGTGTTAACTATCAAGGAATTATTAAAATCTTCATGACTTTTTAGTCTTTTATATTGATCCCGGTAAAGATATATTGGTATCATTACGTAATATGTACTTTGACTAAGTTGTTATTGCCAAGAGTTTCGATTGCAATCTTTGTAATTAATACTAATTATAATGATATCAGCATTTATATATTCTAAATACAATCACATTTTATATCAGTAGCTTTATGGCTATTTTTTATTGAAGTTTAATCCAAGACATACAAAAGAATGTAGTAAAGAAAGAAAAGAAAGAAAGAAAGAAATAATGTATGTATGTCTACATATTATAATATGTAATAAGAATTCGAATTCGGACCAACGAAAAAGGTTTAAAATATACAGTCAAACGTTTTAAGAAAAAGATATTATAAAAGTAAGTCCAGTTGTTTGGGGCCAATGTTTTATTGTAATCGGGTTATGGGAGATATTATTGTAAAACGTAATTTTTTTTTATTGTTAAATTTGATTACACAGAGGGATCGTCTCGTGAGCCATGTTCAAACGACCATTGGTTGGAATTATAGTCCTTGGTGACTTCAAAATTGAATATTGATGTTAAAAATTCCCAAAGCATCGATGGCCGGTACTCCGTTGGAGCTTTTTTCTGCATGAAAGTAATCAAATTGTATCTAATTGAGCCCTGTATCGAGACCCAATATGCGGTAATTTAGTACAGCTATTTATTAAATTACTGTAAATGCCTTAAAATACGATTATATTGGGCGATCGTAATGTGATTATAGATTGTTAACTTATTATTATATAATACTCAATTCTCCCCGCCATAAATGTGTAAAATATTTATATCACTTAGATTTTTATTTTTTTTTTATTATTTAATTGTTAGTAAAGTAGTTTATGATTAGACAAACCATCAGCACTTTTAAGATATTAAGTTTATTATATTTACATACGAATTACGTTTGCGACAGACAGAGGATTGAAAAAAAACCGAAATGATTTAAGAAATTAACTTTAATTAAATTTAAACTTATTACAAATTAACCCTATGAACGATGATTCCATCTCGATGTGGGAATATGGAATGATCGTTCTTACAAATAATATTAATTATTAAAACTCATGGGAATACAATGCAAATGCTTTATCGACAAATTACTTTATTAAATATAATATTACAGAAACTCAACGTAGGCGGTTTCCATATAGTAGTTCTATGTAACTCCTCCCCCCTAAGAAAGGCGACTATTTCAGTACGTTCAGTGAAAATGTTGCCGGAATGGTTTCAGGGTTGCCAGATGTTTTCAGGATCTCGAGCGATGGCTGCTTCTCTTTTTGTACATTTTTGTTATTTTTATATAGATAACGTCGAGTTGCTAAGGTAATACCAAGTATGGCTGTACCTAATAGTATAGTATAAAATGGTATTGTGGTATGGTACAAGGCATCTTTTTGAACTTTGTCGATTCGGATAGGAGTCTGGATCATAAGCTTGTCCTGGACATCATATAATCCTTGAAGATCAATAGATTTTAGGTGTATGTGAGTCGCTTTGGCTGACTGCTTTAAGGTGTCATAGGGTATTATCAGTAGTTTTAGGGGTTGTCCTTTAATTTCGTTATAATCATTTGCTATTGTGAATTCCTCTGATTTCAACCGACATCCAGCAGGAATCGTAGCTAGGTAACTTCCCTGTAGTGATGTGTAGTCCTTTTGGTTACAAATCAGTTGCACTTTCGTTTGTTGAGGAAAGGACAGAGCGTAGTGCTTGTCATCGAGTTTCTCCATTGCTTCTTTAGTCAAGGTGACTGTAGTAAATTCACAGGTTGCTTGTATGACTTGATTGATGATCAATTCCTGGATACAATCTGGTCTGTTGCGAATCTGATGATGAATTTCTTTCTCACAGAGATACCAGTTTTTTACCTTCGGGCATTCAGCCTCCATGTACACAAACGATATCTCGATTGTTGCTAGGAAAGGGAAAGGTGGGATAAGAGCCTGGTCGTGCTTGCTCGGTACTACTGATAATTTATAAAAATCATAACTTACTTTAGAATAAATTGGAAATTTAAATATAAAAACTATTTGTTTATTCATAAAGTACGACCCTGGTTTGATAATATTATAATATTCCCTAAGTTCTAAATCTAATATTTGCTCTTCTGAGTAAATTGTTTTTAATTTTAAGATCATAGATTCTAATACCTCAATGTCTATAATAGAATGATGTGTACTAGAAGCCTGGATAAAAGCTAAATTATTTTCTATTCTAAGTTATTCTTAAGATAAATCTTCTATGTTTTCACTAATTAATTCTAAAAGTTGAGCAAAATTTGCGTATTTTGTTAAGCTGTCGTCACTTATAGTCTTATTCTGTAATAATAATTCTAAAGTACTATTTAACATGATTTGGTTATCTACTATTTGTCTAATAACGTTTCCATGTTTTAACATCCACTCCTTGCTTAGACTGATATGACTGTTAAATTCAAATAATAATTTTATTTGATTATTTTCTAATATTCTAATTGCCTCATTATATTTTATCGCATCATCGTGATCTAAGTTACCGGTTAAACTTTTTATCATAGTACCTAAACTATCTATAAGACCTCTTTTTACTCTATTAGGCTCTAAAGAATGTAGTTGTTTTAAAATATTGCCAAGCTTATTAGTAAGGTAATTAATTTGAATTTCATATAGGTTATAGGTTATATTACTCATGCGATTTTTACAGTCAAGCAGTTGAGTCTCTAATGAATGAATATTAGTCTCAATGTTATCTAATTTTATATATTGTATGAATGTATGATAATGCGTAGTCAGTTTCATGGGTCCGAGTTTGAAAGGTAGTATTCCTGGTCCGTCGTTAAGACTCTCGAGTTTTATCTCCTGAGGTTGAGTCATTGAGAGGGTTGTTACTAGGAGGATTCTGTAACAAATTAGCTGTTTTAGGGACTCGTTTTAGTCGTGATTTGGCTATGGGGCCACGTTTTTTAGAGGTATAAATATGAATTGGTAAGTCGGCTAGTACAGTGTCATGAGTGTATCGTGGAGCAGTCTTTTGTCGACTAGCAGTTGGCTTTTTTATAAAAACTGATTGTTGGGGTGCATATTCCTTTTCAGGTTCGCGATCTTTATTTCTTTTTTCTATTAATGCGGTCCGATTTTCAAGTGATGATGAATTAATAATATCGTACACTTGTTTCATTTTATCTTTATGAATTTGAGTGTATTGTTGCAAGAGCTTTTGCGTTATATCTATATCCGTCCAATCCCTAGGGTCAAAATGTCCAGTCAACAAATCAAATGGGCGACATCGTGTGAAACTATGTATGAAGCTATTATAGGCTATTATAGCATAGGGCACAAGGTTTATTATTGGTTCGTCTTTATGTTTCAGTTTAAGAAGTCTTAGGTGTTCTAAAAGAGTTAAATGAAATCGTTCTATGTTACCATTGTCATTAGGTGAATGAGCTAGTATTCGATGGTGGTTAATTTTATGAAGTCTGGTAAATTCCATAAATAATTGATTAGTAAATTCGGTTCCATTGTCAGTAATAAGAGTCATAGGTATACCATGATGGGTACTGTATTGTAATAGAGATTGTAAATACACTTAAAGCTGTGCCGTCACGAAGATGATAAGCTTGACCATACTTCGTGAAAACGTCAATGAAAGTTACATATTTTTCATTTTGAACTGTGAACAAATCCATATGAACTATTTCAAATGGTTTAGTGGCAGGTGGAACGATGTTGAATTGTGGTCTAACTGGGTTTCTGTCGTATTTGGCTTGACCGCAAGTGGTACATTCATTAATAAATTTTGTTATTTGTTCTCTCATTTTAGGCCAATAATACTTGTATGACAAAGCTGAATAACATTCGTTGATACCACGATGATTTGTTTTACCGTCATGGTAGTGTCGGATGATATCTTGTTGACGCAAGTATTCTTTAACATTCTCTAATTCTTTCTTAACTAAAACAAGGTTATAGGAGGAGCACTTAAACTTATCTTGTAGGATCGGTATTATTGAATACATAGCTAAAGGAGGGTTTATTAACATAGCTGTTTTAATTTTAGGACTAATATATTCCTTAACAGCATTTATCACATCCTCTTCTAAATTTGGTTGAGATAATTGGATACTAATACGTGTATGAGTGTCGAACGGCTTAGTCACTACAGGTCGTTTCTTAACGTCAGTCACAAGGTCAAAATAAATTTGTCTATTAAATTTATTAAGTGGTTCATCAATTATCGGGATTTCTAAGATTGGGTTTTCTAAGCTAGTATGAACTGTTTCCGTAGAAGAGCTAGCTGGGGCAGGAATAGTTTCTGATGGATTACCGAGTAAAGAGTTAAGCTCATCTATCTCTTCTATCAAAGATAGTGCTTCTTTTGTATGGATTTCGATACGGGAAAGAGCATCTGCATTTAAGTTTAATTTTCCTTTTTTATAAATTACTGTAAAGTTGTATTCGCTCAGTTTCAGTCGCCAACGTGTAAGTCGGGAATTTGGTTCCTTCATGCTCATTAACCACTGTAAAGGCTTATGGTCAGTATAAATTTTGAATTTTCTTCCGAATAAATAGGGTCTAAAATATTTTGTTGCTCAAACTATGGCTAAAAGTTCCATTTCAGTAGTACTATAGTTTAATTCGCTGTCATTTAAAGTTCTAGAAGCGTAACAGATAGGCTTATCGGAACCTATAGGTCTTTGAGAAAGAACCGCGCCTAGAGCTACGTTCGAAGCGTCAGTCGTTAAAACAAAGGCTTTTGTAAAATCAGGGTACTGCAATATGGGGTCATTTGTCAATAGGTTTTTACATTTTTTAAAACAATTAGTATACTCAGAATCTAATGTAATTTTATTGTTTTTCTTTAAGCATTTAGTCATGGGCTTCGTTAAGCGAGCAAAATCAGGGATGAACTTTCTATAATATCCTAAAAGTCCTAAAAATTTTTTAATTTCTTTACTGTTTTTAGGTAATGGGTAATTTTCAATAGCCTTGATCTTATCTGGGTTTGGTTTAATACCATCCCTGCTTATTATGTGACCAAGGTAAGCAGTTTCCAATTTTAAAAACTCTGATTTATCCATTTGGATTTTAAAGTTGGATTTTCGTAATCTGTTAAAAACTTTTTCGAGGTTAATGATATGTTCCTGAAGGGATGTACTAAATACTATAATGTCATCAAGATAAACTAAACATATTTCATTTTGAAGGCCGTGGAGTACGTTATCCATTACTCGCTGGAAGGTTGAAGGAGAATTTTTTAAACCCATGGGCATACGAAGAAATTCGAAATGCCCATATTCGACATTAAATGCTGTTTTAGGTATATCCTGGGGTTCCATCTCAACTTGATAGAATCCACTAGCTAATCCAGGGTGGTGAAATATTGACATTTTCCTAATTTGTCAAAAACATCAGTAATATTCGGGATAGGATATTTGTCATCTAATGTTTTTTCATTAAGTTTTCTAAAATCCACCACTATACGCCATTTTTGCTTGCCAGAGGCATCTATTTTTTTGGCACCACCCAAATAGGTGAGCTCCAAGCGGACTCAGAAGGTCTTATTATTCCTTGATTTAACATTTTTTTTAATTGGGATTTTACTTCTTCTCTGTGTACAAAGGGGTATCGATAGTTTTTAGAATGTACTGGTATTTCGTCGGTGGTTCGTATCCTATGTTTAACTTTATCTGTAAAAGTTAATTTTTCACCATCTATGTAAAATACGTCAGAATACCGGGAGCAAAGAGCTACGAGGTTAGCCTTCTCCTCCAGGTTTAAATGGTCCGTACGTAAACGTGAAATAACGTCTTGTGTGCGAGTCTTTAATTGTTGAGTACTCGTGCACTCAGCGTTAAATAAATCCGCGTGAGCCGGACGATCGAGTGAGAATATAATATCATTCGGTGTCGGGTTTTCAATTTCTAAATAGCAACGATTATTCTTTACAGAAGTAATGCACTCATGGATAGTGCAATTGCACAGTATTTGTTCTTTAATAAGAGCATCACCTTCTAAAATATCTACGGGAACACGAATAATTTTAGAAGTTTCCGCGGGGATAACGTCTTCGTATAGGTTTACATTACACGAGTTATACATTTTAATCGGGTTCGACGCGTTTCTTGTAAGCAATCTTCGGTCTTTTAAATTAATACGAGCTTCCCATTTACTTAATAAATCTAAACCTATTAATCCGTCTAAGTATTCATGAAAATTATATACAAATAACTTGATATTGCTGGCATCATTGAATTCCGCGAAGCATGGCAACGTAATAGAATAATTGTTCCTACTCGTCGCGTGTATGTTGGTTACTTCAAAAGGATCAAATTGTAACGGGAACTGAGCGAAGTACTTCTCGACGGCTTTGGGACTAATAAAAGATTGATTAGCACCGGTATCTATTAAAAATTTTAAATGAGGATTTTCTATTTGTATGTACGGAAGTTGTCTCTGTGTTTGAAGATTTAATTCTATTTTTGTTTTTGTGATTTCGAAGTCTCCCGAAAATCCTGCTGATCTTGTTCAGTTTCAGTTATTTGAATTTCAGAGTCAAAAGAATTATTTATATTTAATTATGTTTAATTCATGAGAAAATCCGGGCGTAAAATCAGTATCGTAGTAATCAGTATAGTAATTGTACTCCGGCTCACAACAATGATTGTAATATGAATCGTCATATGCCGCACATTCATTTACATTCATTTCCCGTGATTTAAAATAATTTATGGGATTATTCAAGGATAAAGGTTTTGGTGTAAAATGTTGGACACCACTCATAGGTTGAGGACCTTGAGGTGGGTTATTTCGGGGTGATAATCTAAAAATGTTACTACGAGGTCTATAATTTGGTGGAGGTGCAGCGAACATCCTTTGTGTATTAGTAAGCATGCGTGGTTGATTATATCCGGTTACCGGGAATTTAAAGGGTTGCGGTGGAGGTCCCATAGGGCGCTGATTTAACGGAGCCGGCCAGTTAGGTACTGGGTTATTATGAGGTTTTGTATGAGTGAATGTTGCTGGTTGTAACGAATTAGTTGGTTTAGGGGTCGTCTGAATTTTATGGGAGTCGCGTTGTTGTAAATACATTACGTTAAGCTCTTCTTGAACGAACTCGAGAGCTTTCTCTATCGTATCTGGGCGCATGCATCGTATGCGCAACCCTAACGGTTCTTTTAAACCCCGTACATATGCTTGCATGGTAACTTTTTTGTAAAGCTCTCGTTTCGCTTGGACTGTGGTGGGCAAACTTTCATGCAAAGTTACGTACGTCATAATGGTGCTAAATAAAGTTTGGCAATGATTGTAAAACTCTTGCGGGGTACGATTACCTTGACTTGCTATAGAAAGGTCATTATATAATGCGGTCTCATCACGTTGATCCGAGAAGTTATTTATGAGGGCTGTTCGTATTCCTAGCCAGTTTTCTGGTATACCGTTTGCATTTATAGTGCATGCGGCTGTCCCTGTTATTTTATTTAAAATTCCATTTAACAAACATAAATTGAAAAACTCGCTACTAGGATTATCATTAAGGTATTGTGTAGCCAACGAATCGCATATTTTTATAAAACGAGTAAGGATATTTGGATTTCTGTCAAATTCCGGAATTAAGCGGAGGACTTTGAAAATATCGTCTGGGCTATATTGCGTCATTATTACTGGCTTTGATAAAATTTTTACTCCTAAATTATTTAATTTTAAATTGCCTAATCCTATAATATCTCTATTACTATCCGTTAACTGTCTGCGGGCCTGGCGCGATTCAGGCTCCCGCGAACTAAAGGCTCTGGGGTGATAAATCTTGAAGTTTAAGATTCAAAGGAGCAACACGAGAATAATTCAAGTGTACTTACTTATATAGCATTTCTGGTTTTCTCTTCGAATCGATTTTTAGATTCCTCCCCTGGTCTGCTGCAGGTCCGTAGATTCAGGATATCTGGAACGGTGCTTGATAGCCAACCCGGGTGACTCGCGACGCGATTATCGATGTAAGATATGGCCTTGAAGTCTCCCGCGAATATCCTACCGACTGCGCCAATTACGTTTGCGACAGACAGAGGATTGAAAAAAAACCGAGATGATTTAAGAAATTAACTTTAATTAAAGGGCATAGCCGGATTTATATGAGAAATCTGCCCCCGCGACTTTTTTGGCTCATACTCAGGGGATCGATTAAGTATCGAATAAAAATAATTCACACCAATTTTTAGCTCTTTAACTCTAACGGTTGTCGAGATTTCAAAAAAAACTGTTTTTTCAATTTAATTTTTATTTTTATAGTAAAATTCAAATCTTATTAATGACGATTTTTTTTCTCATTCTTAGGAGTTTAATACATGAGAAAAAAATATAGTCATAATTTTTTAACGAAAAGCCGATTTTTGGCAGATGAAAACATTTTTTTTTAATTTTTTTTTTAGCCTTTTTGAAATATGTCACTCACCAAAATTCGTCAGAAAATGTCTATTATACTCCTCTACATGCAGGATTTTTTTCATTTTTTTTGAAGTGGTGGAACAATATAAAAAAAATAAAAAACTCATTTTTTTTCTGAAGTCTTGCGTTTTAAATAACTTTTTTTTAGCTAAAAAAATCTGTCTTATATATTTTTTTGCTAAAAATTTATAATGAAATTATATGCGAAACAGACACGTTTCACGGACGGACCATTGAATACGTTAAATTATTTTGGCCCCTCAAGTGCATTTAATTGCCTAGCGGACGCTTTCTAACGCCATCTACTGAGATTGTCAGTAACCAGCATATTATCTTTTTAAATACTTGTCGATTTTATATTTTTGTCTTTAAAATGAATGTCGATTTTATCTTTTAAATAATTACACTATAAATTCTAAGCAAAAAAATATTTTGGACACAATTTTTTTAAGCTAATAAAAGTTATTTAAAACGCAAGACCTTAGAAAAAAAATAGTTTTTTATTTTTTTCATAATGTTCCACCACTTCAAAATAATTGAAAAAAATCCTGCATATAGAGGAGTATAATAGACATTTTCTGACGAATTTTGGTGAGTGACATATTTCAAAAAGGCTAAAAAAAAAATTAAAAAAAAATGTTTTCATCTGCCAAAAATCGGCTTTTCGTTAAAAAATTATGACTATATTTTTTTCTCATGTATTAAACTCCTAAGAATTAGAAAAAAAATCGTCATTAATAAGATTTGAATTTTACTATAAAAATAAAAATTAAATTGAAAAAACAGTTTTTTTTGGAAATCTCGACAACCGTTAGAGTTAAAGAGCTAAAAATTGGTGTGAATTAATTTTATTCGATAGTAAATCGATCCCCTGAATATGAGCCAAAAAAGTCGCGGGGGCAGATTTCTCATATTAATCCGGCTATGCCCTTTAAACTTATTACAAATTAACCCTATGAACGATGATTCCACCTCGATGTGGGAATATGGAATGATCATTCTTACAAATAATATTAATTATTAAAACTCATGGGAATACAATGCAAATGCTTTATCGACAAATTACTTTATTAAATATAATATTACAGAAACTCAACGTAGGCGGTTTCCATATAGTAGTTCTATGTAACTTACGTAATTCTGTTATAACAATAACATGGGATTTTAAAATAGTTTATTAATAACACATAGTTATTATGAAACTCCTAATTATATTATAAGTAATATTCGTAGTATTCATATTACGAAACATCAGGAGAGACTGTATGGGGTTTTGTCACTTTTACATTGTTATAAATATGACTAGAAGTTATTGTACTGCATACACTCGTACGGGAGAGCTGGTAATTTAAGTGGTTTTTAATACTTTTATTAATTGTTGTGTATTTGATTTTATATCTTTGATAGTTAGATAGTAGGTAGATATAGTTATTTTTATATTTTCTTATATTCATGTACCTATAGCGGGATATTTTTAACTTATGAAGGGCTTTATATATTTACTACTTGTATCTTACTTTTAAAGAATTTAACGCTATTGCTTTTATATATTTTTATTCCCTTTGCTGTATGAATAAACTTTATTTATACCGTATACTTATATTTTTTAGTCTTCTTTATTTGTAGAATCTCATGGATTAACTAACTAACTAACTGAGGCATAATGCATCTGTAA
The DNA here is from genome assembly GCA_959347405.1 of Napeogenes sylphis. NCBI lineage: Eukaryota > Metazoa > Arthropoda > Insecta > Lepidoptera > Nymphalidae > Napeogenes > Napeogenes sylphis. The sequence continues at coordinate 28,487,148 of OY365776.1, forward strand.
GTATTGTACATCTGTAGATTTTTATTTAATCCAATTCTTGCAAGGTGAAATGTACAAGCTTTACTTAGGACTGGTGCGATGATTTTGATCAAACTTATTTTATATATAATATTTATATAAAAATATATAATATTTAGTTCATCTAAAATAATATTATAATAGATTGTAACGTATGTGGAAAATATTAAAATTTAACTAAAAACGCCGAACAAAGCGCTGGAATTAATCAACTCAACGACTGCTTTGTCACAAGCTTTTAATTATTTAAAAATTCTCGGAATTAGTTCTATACTGGGATTTAGTTTTACGGTTAACTGACACTGAGAGTCTCTTATGCAAATTTACTATTTATTAAATAAATGAATTATCGATATTTGAGAACTTAGCTTAGCTTCTAAACTTCTCTATAAAAAATATTCGAACCTGACCTAAGGTCTAATGTAAAAGTATCATTAATAAACATACATACTTAGGGTATCTATACATTGATATGGTTTTTATATTCACCCTAATGAAGGTAAAGGATTAGTTTCACAAAATTATGAGCTGTTTTGAAAAAATAATATTCGTCACGGTAATTAGTAATATGGAAGAGACCAGAGGTCATTAATAAACTTACTAAATAATCTTAAAATGGGTAAACAAGCTGACAGATAATTTTAAAGATTTGTCTTAAAAGTTACGGATAAGTGACTTATAATTGTAAATATAATTGACAATCTTTTCTAATTTATTAAAGAGAATGGTAATAAAAATGTTCCGATTAAATGAAAAGCCGAAGATAAAATAATTACTATTTTGAGGTTTTATCGGGTATAAAATCTTAAAATAGTTCTAAGCTCTTCCTCTTAAATATTCTGGCCTTCATAAAATAAATAATATCGTACGATAAGTACGAATTATAATGCGTTGATAACGACTGCAGGCTGGATAGGTGGTAACGGAGGGATTTTAATTAACTTTTATAATTAGAATTAAGGTTATTACTATTAAAATATACCATGTCATTTAATAAAGCCACTCAAAATGGTTCAAATATGGTTCTGATTGATTATTAGTAACAAATTCTTAGGGTTGAGTATTCCAATAGAGAAATATAGATAACCTTTTATCTGAAATAATAATAGACAGAAACAACATTGTAGATATAAGAGTCCATATGATGTTTTGGTTCCTTTATGAAATTTTGGAAGATCATTTTTTTTATAAGATAAATATTGCAGAGCGTCAAATCGTTGAATTCTACTTGACCCCCAAGAACTGGTTTTGAACTTTTAAACCAAAACATATTTTTTACTCAAATAATTAAAAATATATTAAACAGAAAAAAGTATATTAATGCAAAATAGTGAAATCAATTAATATACACTTATAGGTTTAAAGTATATGTATGTTACAATATAAAAACTTTTATAAATGTGGAACTTGCAACTTTTTGTTTAAATCGAAGAAGGTTATTTGACAAGTTTTATAGACGAGGGTGCTTCAGTTTTATCTAGTGGAGTAATATTAAAATTACCATACTGAGGTAGCAGGCAGGCATTTTAGAGACTAGACCTCTTTTTTATTTAATTTCCATTGATTATTGACGTTTCTACAGTTTCTTTATAGTTAAATATATTATTGTATGCTGTAGCATTTATTAACCACAATTAGTAACCCATTTTATTTATAAATAAAATCGGTAAATCTATAAAATTTTTAACATTACTTTTAGTTGGATTTGATTCCCAGAATCCAGAGTGGAACGTCATGTTTATGAAAATATTCGTATATGGTTACATGATGTTTAATGTTTCAGGACAACTAAAGCTTTTACGACGTCGTATAATTTGCTTAACTACTGCAATTATATTTTACGCTACAAAATTATATAAACATTGTTGTTGGCAAATAGCAAAGGTTTAATTGGTTTAGTTGTTATGTAATTGAGATCCAAGAACAATCGGAGAAATTCTTAAATGCCTTTAAAAGTTGGGTAATATTGATTGTTTATGCAGTCCAAACTAATATAAGTTAAGGTATTTATTTAAAAGATTTATAGCGTCTTCATAAGAATAAGTGTTAATCCGAAGTATCTAATGGTCCTGGGGAAGAAAACTTTTGACAACATTGTCTTGCATATGATCAAATGAATTTCCTGGTATGTTTAGGATAGAGACCGATCTTCACATAATATTACTATTAAAAAAATAGGACGTAAGATAGTTAGTTATTTCTTATGTAGGATACTTTTATCTTCGTTTATCACAAGCAATAAATCAATACATAAAAATATATTATGACTGACGTAATGTTACACTTCATTCTTAGTTCATCATGTTTATAATATTATGGTTTTGAGGAATTTATTTACATAATATTGTTTATTAATAATTATGTAATTCATCTGATGGAGTTTAAAATATATGCCACATCACGTTATTGGTAACTACCGAAATTGATAAATTCTTTACCAGACAATATTAAACGTAGAAATATGAAATATCAGCTTATTTGGTAAATATAAAAATTTTAAATTATTCATTTCATCATTTTTTTCTTTGGTTAATATATTAAATTGCTACTTTATATATCTTCTCTATCAACGTGAGTTTCTCAATGAAAGTTTTTAAACGGATATCCTCCGCAATTCGCACCCGCAATTAGTATGCAGAATTTTTTTGTTTGCCAAACCCACTATTAACCAATTTTTAACACAAAATTGTTGTGTATTCTAGTACCTACTTTCCGGCTTATAAAGCAAATCAAAGCTCTTTACTGGTCAACTCGGTAAAATTTTATCCGCTAACTCCACCTACACTGATTAATTTATACCCACTAAATTTGGACCAGTTAATAATCACATAAATCTATGGATGGATTTTGAAAAAAAAAACAAGTTATAGATGAAGAGTAATTTGCACTTAAGTGTGTTTTTAATTGAAACGTTCTATATTTCACTCGCAGATGGTCAGTTCTTACTTTGATTTAAATGAAAACTATTTTCTTTATCTGCACACAAGGGAAAAATGGTTTTGTGATAAACGTTTCGTGATATTTTTTTAGTTCTTCTAACTGTCGTAAAAAAAAAAGAAGTTTTAGACAGTAAGTAGCTAATAAAAATCTAAAACAGAAAAAGTCAAAATAAAATTTAAAATTTAAAGAACCCCTGATACAAAAAGGATAAAAAATATATAAACATGTCGCAGATCACGATAATTTAACGATAATTAGTAACTCAATTGACATAATTGTAACAGTGGGGGGTGAACGCCGTGACGTATTGAGTCACGTGATCGGAATCGTTTGGAGGGGTACCTGAGACATTTTAAATATCCGAGAGCATCGAGACGAGATGATTTTGATTAGTGTGAGCCTTACAGTCCGGACCCCCCAAACGGGACCGGTGGTTCACGCAACTTTGATAATTGGAGCATTAAATATAGAAAGTAATCAAAATGCAATTAAGTTACCAAGGCAAATAGCCAAATATCAATAAAAAAACCTTTTGAACCTTACAAAGAAACAAATCGATAAAAATGGTTTCATTTTTTTAAAGTCATCCTGAAACACATTGTCAATATTGTCCTAATGTTTTAACAATTTTCATAAATTTATTCTTAGTTATACGATGGTGTTCTAAAAATATTCGTTGAGTTTTTTTTAAAGGTTTCAATGTCTTAGGCTCAATGTTAGGTTCAATGTGTAATACATTTGAGTTTGAATGATACAGCTATTATTATGTTGTTTTGGTAACAGTGGATATTAAAATTTTTACAACATTATTTTTGTTATATCTCTAGTTTAATATTATTTTTATTATAGTTTCATTACGTTATAGTTTAAATGAATAACTTTAAATAAACTTGTATCATCTGCAACAAGTTGGAAATAAAGATAATTCATTTTCTACTGATTTCAAAGTATATATAAACGTGCTATGAAACTTTGTGGTAGCAGTTACGATATTTATAATAGTTTACTCTTATTAATTAATTTAACACAACATCTACTTTAGATAGTTATGCCATCTAAATTAAGAAAAAGGTTTTACGTCAGATAAATCAGATAAATTTTTATTATATCCGTGAAAACTGTATTACTTTTCGGATTTTAAAGATATGTTATGCCCTTTGCTGTATAATGTAATTTAGGTGCTGCGGCAGATGTTGGATTATGGTGTATACTTTGTGTATTAACTTTAGCTAAGCCATTCCAAAAATTACCTATACCTATAAAACTATAATATTCTTTCTTTCAGACATATGATTTCTAGAAATAATAAACATACTAAAATGCTGTATAAAACAAAATAATTAAGTTGTTTGTCAATTATGTCATTGTAATCTGACATTATCGAGATTATTAAACATGGCGTATAAATGTGATGGAACATGGCTTACATGATTTATAAAATGTTAATATATCTGTAGTAAGCAGAGATGTATGACCGATTTTATAAATGATTTAATCAACTATCGAATGTCATTTTTGGTTTTCATACAAATATACCGGCAGTATGTCACGGCTGTAACAGCGTCACTTCAATTTTATAATAGGAATTTGTCGGATCGGCTAGGCTAGGTTTGGTTTGGATATTATTCTAGTAAATCTAATTATTATTTTAGATTACTTAAGAAGTACCAAGTAGAAATTCATTTGCAAGAATCCTGTGTTTATTTGAAAGAGTTATAGCTTACTGTTATCATAAAAGCATATAATTATTTTTGTACTTGTTTTTTATAAAAATATTAAGTGATGGATGTGGCAGTAAAGATTTACATTCAAAAGATTGCACAAAAGCAATTTTGTTGGAAAGTTTTTAGAAACATGATTATGTAGATTTCCGAATATTTTAGTGCAATGCTTTTGTAAATGTGTTTATGTTTTGATGTGAACCTTGAATATTTAATGAAATTATATTTTAGTTTAAAAAAAAAGACTCTTGAAGGGAATCGTGTTTATTAAGTTTTATTTTACAACAAGAACTTGAGACAAGATTTGACTGATTTTAAAAAAAATCTAAATTTCGAGATATTGTTATTTAATTTGTCACAAAAAAGTGGAGCATATACAACAAATATGAAAGTATCATATTTTTTAATATATAAAGTTTTAATTTATACTGTCTATATTTCGTGACTATTGTATTTGAAACAATTTAGTTTTTCTCTTATCATTATATATCCATTTTCCACTATCCAAATACACACAGCTATAGTCATGACACTTCAATTTGTCTGTAAGTAATTAATGAGTTAATAATCTTCAATTGTTCTATATCTCATATTATAACGCTTGAAATATCGTTGCAATAAGCAATTAACTACAATTCGAAAATTGAACGGTAGTTATTTTTATCAACGATATAATAAATGTTCTACTTTCTTTTCACTTTGACTAGTCATAAGTTTTTATAGACACTATTATATATGTATATATTTTTGTTGTAAGGTTCATTAATTCCTAAAAATTATTATCAAATAAGAAAAGTTCTATTTTAGTATAAAAATATTCCAAACAAACACTTTGATTGGTAGCATCTTTATTCAGTAACTCACTTTAATCAGGAAGCTCTTTTTAAAGTGATAAAGACAAAACTGACGGCCTACCATGAACTCTTATTGCGATCCAATTTACGACCTACATTGAATCGTTTTGATATTTCGTACCATGAGGCTGATAAGACGACCAGTTTAGGTCGCGACTTTAACAAGTCCTAAAATAAACCGCTAAGTTAATTCGTTCATTCAATTCGTACCATGAGCTATCTTTTCAACCTAAACTGAACCGCTTAACTATCAAAACTAGCAATTCAATAAAAGTTGCTATTATCGTAGCCTAAACAGAATTATTACGAATTATATACTGTAGATACTTGATGTTAATCCTTATTTATTAGTGTTAAAGATAATTATATTATTAGTTTTAAAGATAAGTATGAGTATAAACTATAAATTGTTTTAAATAAGTATGAACTATAAAATTATAAACCAACGAAGATCTTTTTTCGGAGCTGTGACTATGACTATGAAAAAAATGTTTCACAACATTTTGTGACCATTTTACAATTGTTGCTTTTTTTTTAATACATACATGTATTTTTTTCAATTAATGAGGTACCTTCCTTAGTATACTAATGGGATTTTATACTCGCTGCAACTGACTTTTTAAATTCGATTTGTGGTTATTCCAATAATAAAAATAGTGCAATGGTTATCTATTGTTATATTTAATGTATATAAAGCTGACACTATTTCTAAGTCTTTTTAGTTTAAGTTTCATATTAGAGACGATTAATTAATACTTCCTTTTCATCATTATTTTCAATCTTTTTCTGATTTATATGAGAAAAAATATATATTAACAACAATATCAAATTACTATACCTATAATATGCTTAACATAATATGTTAATAATATTTATAACATTTAAAACGGAAATCAATCCTTTGAAACATCACACACGCCATTATAAATGTTTGTAATATTCCCTATTGACCTTCAGCTAACACTTATTCATAATCATAACAACCGCTCTCAAAGAGTGATGTAAACGTTAATTTGCTGCGAGCTGTCAACGACTACTTGAAATAAAAACGGACCAGCGACAATTTCGTTCATTCTTAGCGATTTATTTTCGAAAAAAGCGATTGTCTTTTTGAACCTAAACTGAACTGCATCGGAACAGAATCGCTTACTAAAAGTTGATGGTAAGGCCCCTGGTTCTATGACTTAGGTTTACCGAAAAATATTAATTATTATAGAGACTAAGTTATGTAAAGTTTTAAAGGTGTCGTTGCTAAACTGAAGATTTCACGTATTTATTTAGTAAAAACATATTATTTGTGGTCAGAATTAGTATAATTTCCTAGCTTATATCTGTAATTTTTTTGAGCTGTTTAAAGGATATTTATTTTAAATATAATGATATTGTTTTGAAAATACATCCTAAATTGGATGCTTCTATTTCTAAATAAGTTATAGAACTTTTAGAAAGAAATGACTGGATTGTTAATTAGATATAATAAGATTATATAGAATTGTACAAAAGAACTTTGATGCATTTGCAATTCTACGTGATGAAAGGATATTGGACTTATTGACTTCGTCTCCCTTCACGCGGCGAGTCCGCCATGCCTCGTGCTCATGAATAGGAAACCCCGAATGGGTTGCGAACTATTCGAACAAAATTCCGATTCACGTAATTGAACATAGCCTGGTAAATATTACCTATATTTAATACTGTTATAGTGAATTTGGAGCCTGATAGTTTTATATGAATATTTTTTATATCTTTTTTAATTTTTGGGGTAATATTTAGTGCTAAATATTTTTAGTGATATATAATCGGAATGCGGTTCTGCACAGAACTGAATTGCTGTAATGGCGTCAAACAAAATAGTTATAGAAATAAATGTAATTATTAAAATTCTGCATGCCCTTGGTATGTGTCGAATGTTTGTTCATTAGGATATTTAAATATATTTAAACTATATATTTATAACTATGTTGAAACCCCTGCCGTTTGTGAAGAAAAATAAGAAGAATATAAGATCAGAAAAAGATCTGATCCTCCACGCTATTCATTAGAAAAAGGCAAAAAAAGCAGTAAAAGGCATATCAATGATGAAAAGAATTCGAAGAAATCCTTTTCGGAAGCAATATTTCATCTCGGTAAATTAATATAGCATCTAGAACCATGTTGCACATTTGAAAAAAATCACGTAGACATCGCAGCACCTACTGGTTATTATTTAATTGACAATTAAACACTGAAAGAGGGGATGAAATAAGAAAAAATACTAACCAGATTTTTTTTTCTTTTAGTAGATGGTACGTGGTACTTAACCTTTTGTTTAATGAGACTTCTTTAAATATGTGCCATTTATCCGCCATGATAAAATCTATCTCGTTCCATTTCACAGTATCCAGGCTTTGCTCTTGCTCTGAAATCATAATGTTTTCAGAGCAAGTTTTTAATATTTAAAATTGACCTTGGTAAAGAGTCATCTATTACTATCTACTTTGACTGCAAAAAGTTTCTCTTACATTTATTTTATTAAATACTATTTATTTTATTGAATACTAATTATAATGCTTTTGTTTAATTCTAAATACAATCATATATATGTACCGTATCCACATTAACCTAATGTAAAAAAAAAATGTAGTTTTAGTTATAGATATACAAAACAAAGTAGTCTTGTAATATGTACTTGTACTTACAATCCGAAAGCAGATAAAAAAGTTGAAAAGAAAAAAGAAAAAAGTTGAAAAGAAAAAATAATGAGATAATTTTAGTAGTCATTTATAAAATAAATGTAAATTCTTTAATTCATAATTAGATTACATTATTATAGTGAGATTAAGGAAGATTCTGATTAAAATATTTTTATGGGAATACCTTTAAGAAGAGGAAACGGTCGACCTGCTAGTAAGTAGTGTGGCCGCCTACGCAAAATAAAAATATTTCAATGCAATTTCATTATGCAAATAATAATATCCAAATGCAGGGGTATAACATTATTTTAGGATTCCTTATATATCGGATTGTTACGATATGTTGGTAATAAAATAATATAATGAGATTAACATTACTTACAAACTACTTAATTCCCATAACTATAGCTGTCTAAAAATATTTGTTTAAATTCCTAAATATTTGTTAATATACCTACCTTGGTTCATACTGTAGACTTAATTTTGTATACATCCTTATTTGTAGAGTCTCATCAAAAGCTACCCTGGCAAATTGCATCTGTAGGTTCTGTAAGAGCTATCCCACCGACATTATGAACTCTTTTTTATAAACGACATATGATATTTATTTTTATAACTTAATGATAGATTTTTATAGTTATGATAGAACAATAAGAATTTAAAGTGATGGAGAGCTGAATTTAACATCTTATGCTTTACATTCAAAAAAGATATTAACGAATACTAGATTAATGTTACTACCGCCGAGGAATGGGGAAAGATGAAGGGAAGTAAGGGAAAGTAATGAGGTTGGGTGTTTGGATCTCTTAATTAAAACTGTACAGTAAATAGTTACTTCACGACGATCATTCTTGAGAAGGTCGAATAACTTTGTCCTTTGTATGCAATTTGTAAAAAAAATATCTTACGCGTTATAAATTTAATATTAGCATAATACGTTACTGTCATATTCTTTTTTAGCTGCGTACTTAATATTTATTAGCACACATGTCGGTCACTATTTTTTTAACCTCGAAAAATAATTAATAAAAGTACTAAATTATTTCTCGTACATCAAACGATTACATAAAATATAATAAATACGTATTTTGTTAAACGACTTGTTCCATACAATTAAATAAACCGTTTCTGATCTGATTCTTGTAAAATGAATGAATAATATCAACATTTTTTTTAAAGGTCTTATATTTCTAACATTATTTCCATTGCCTAATAGTAAATGGAATATATTATAGTTAGCATCACTTTTATAAATATTTTAAGTAGATATAAATGGTTCTCATGTTTGCTCTATATTCAACTAAATTTGTAAATCATTGTGATTTTTCAATTCGGACGATATTGAGCTTTATCTAGTGATATTAAACGATGGTTTGTTAGGTTTGCATTGTCATTTGTAAACAGATTTTAAATCGCAGCTTGACTTGAATATAAAATAACTAAAATAAATGTAGTTATTGGCATTGTGGACAAATGCGTGTTCTCAGGCATTTACATGAATATTAGGGCTTATATAATGAAAACAGATACAAACTAAAGTATAATTGTCTAAAAATTAATCGTCTTACGGGAACAAACTCTTTATATTTATTTAACCTTCCCATAGGGTTTAGTTTTACGGTTTACTGACAAAGAGAGTCTAATGATATAAGACTCTCTTTTCAGATAGGAATTACAGATATTTGAGAACTTCTCATTTATATGTAAATGTTTCAACGTGATCCGAATTTGAAGTTAAAAGTATCACTAATATAAATATACATAAAACTAACTTACATATCGATACGGATATTACATTCTAGTTCTATTTTCAAACGAATGAAGTTAAAGGTATTACTTCGCGGAAATATAAATATTTTATATAATGATGGATTTATCGAGGAAAGTAGTAGAAAGATAACTAAATGGCTATGCGACACGGTCGGTTGAAATAAATATATAAGCTTATATGTGATTAATATTTGCAATTGTTCGTTTTTGTTCAGATTATAAAAATATTTTTCAACATTAGTTTGATAAAATGTATATGTACTCATATTCAACCTCATTTATTATATATAATTATAATAACCCAATTAGAAGAGCTAACTAATGAAAGAGAAATAATCTAGTCCGTATAATGTTAAATAACGTCGTAAATGTGTATATTGTGGCAATCGAGGATTCTTAATTACTTAATTACTGTATAATACTGTTGTATTAAAAATCAAATATATTTCTGTTGGATTATTATAAGCCGATTCGTTGTGTTCCATATTCGAATGGCAAAAGATATGTTCAAAGTATATAAATATTACAATATACAAATTTTTTATATGCTTCGAACTTGCAATATTTTATCTACGTCTACAAAGCTCATTTGATAAGTTTAAAGATGATCATCATCATCATCAAGAGTCAGACCAGCACGTAACCATTTTATAGGTGAGAATCTTTACTATCTTTGCTATTGCGCCGTCAATTTCTACTTCCAAATGAACATAACTCATTGCAAGATCTGTCTCAACATTATGGCTAAGGCATTAAGGCGCACAATATTATTTTTAAAATATCTACTGACCACAGAAAACTTTTGTACAGTTTGATTACAGTTATAGATATTATCGAATGCTATAGACAAAATGGATTCATATTTGTATCCATTAACTTTTCCAATATTACTTTTAGTTTGATTTGTTTCCCAAAGACTGGAATGGAATGTAATGTTGATGAAAATATTCGTATATGGCTATATAAAGTTTAATGTTCCAAGTGAACTAAAGTTTTTACGACGCCGTATACTTTGCTTAACTACTACAATTATATTTAACGCTACAAAATTATATAAAGAGATAAACATTATTTTATGCAATCAGCAAAGATTTAACCATTGCTTTTATTATACCAATAAACCAAAAAGAGTCGAAAAAACTCTAAAATATCTTTTAAGGCCGTGCAATATTAATCGTTTAATGAGTTATCTTTATTTTAAGTTCTAGCTCAGCTACTTGTTTAAGTCTTTAAGGTTAGTTTTAAGGTATTTGAAAGTCTCTAATGATTCCGAGGAAGTAGGTATTAGTCAGCACTTTCTGTCATATGCTCTTAATCATGGTATATAAAAGAGTGAGACATCGACCTTTACATTACGTAAGACATCGAACTCTTAAGAAATATTCCAATTGCTTCATTAAATATAATGTACTACGGCCTATTGATGGTATTCAGCTTAGGGAAACTTTTCCTTTGTTTTTCAAACAATTAACATTTGAACATATAAAATATCCATTATTAATTCATTGTGTTTATAACATTATGACCTTATGTAATTTGTTTACATAATAATAATTTATATACATTAAAGCAATTTATTTGATGGAGTTTAAAATATGCGGCATAACTTTATTGTCAACGAATGAAATTGATTCGATAAATTATAATACCGGCTATTAATAAGCTTACAGTTATGAAATATCAGTTTATTTGACAAATATTATACTTTACATTATTCATTCAAAGCTTCGATCAGATGAAATAAAAAAAAATCGTCTAGTAATTTAGACACACAATTAGTGTTTCTGTTTTATATAAATACTGCGATATTCTACAACATATATGTACGGCATATAGTATGTATATAATATTTTTTTACTTTATGTGTCTTGTGTACCAACGTGTGTTTGAACATCATATTTATTCACTTTTCTTTTTTTAAACGTTAGTTCTCCTCTTATTTCCGAAATTAATAGTGGATCCCCTGCAAATTTAAAAATATTTGTAAGTTGCACCTAGCATTCAGAATTGTTTTAGCTGCCGGACCCAGTTTTTAACAATTTATAATAGAAATTTATCAGTAATATCTAGTTTCAAATGACTTTTATTCTTAAACATATATATTTACTAATACAAATACAAAATTGTTTATTAGTAGAAAAATATTGTTACTAAAAAGTCGCAAGGGCCCCTGTACTGTATTGGGTACCCCGCTCATCCACCGAGGCTTACAAAATTTATCATTATGCATATTATAACAAAAAAATACATTCATTTTGTGAGTATGAACACATGCAATTACTTACATACACATGTATGTAAGTAAATGAGTGTGTGTATGTATGTAGGTGATTGAAATTACGTAAATGATAAAAAAACCACAGATTTCGTTAGTGAATTAAATATGTACTCTACATATTTTTTGTTTGTGATTTATTCTATTATAAAGTAATGAAGGTTAACATTAAAATTGATTTTGTTTACATTTAGTTTTACATAAAGGTACATAGCAATTACTAGTAATTCTACTGTTATTGACAGAGATGTTTTTGTAATTATTAATGTAGTTTCTAAATAGTCTTTAAGATGTGCAATTGTCGAATAGTTACTATAATATTTATACAGATCGAGAGAGAGGTGCCGTAAAGGTTTGCTAAAAGTAGCCTTGAGAAGGGCACGTGTCCTCTTTCTCAACTGGGTTTCAGTTCCTCCACCTAAAACTGGAATGCAGTAACTTAGTAAAGATTGTGCCAAAGCTCCATAGGTTGTTGTTAAAACCTTATCGCTGCCACCTTATTTCTGAAAACCCAAATAAACTTTCTCAATCTATTAGCGAACATACAAATATGACGCTTCCAGGTAAGATGCTGGTCTTTAATTACTCCAAGATATTTAATATTATCACTGCTTGCAATATTATCGCAATTGGAGTTTTTTTACGAAGGGTTTAAGCATGAGTGAACCTTTAGGCCGAAATCGGTATTGGGCAATGTATTTTTAGAAACAAAAATGGTACAAACTTAGTTTTGGACGTATTAGTTCTTAACCAATGAGAAACGTAAAAAAGTCCCTCTTCAGCAGTTGTCTTTAACTTGAAATATTAAGGTGCCATCCACGTATTTGTAGATTATGCAGTTTGAGAGTTTGAGTTTACTGAGGTCGTTTACATATACGAGAAAAAAAATAGGCCCAAGGACACTATTCTTTGGGAACCCATAAGATGCATTGGTTGCGTCACTTAACAGTAATTTACCCAGCTTAAGCTGTTGTTGGCAGCTGAAGGATAGTCTCTAAGAAGCAGGTAAGGTAAGCCCTTATCCTTCTATTAAAAAGCTTTTCAAGTCGGATTTCCGGCGAAACGGAGTCGAATGCTTTCGCAAGGTCCAAAAAGGCACGCAAACATTTAATGTCATAATTCAAATGCTTACCAATTTACATTGCCAAGTGTTGTCCACACTGCGTCTTCTGTTGATATGCCATCTATGAAGCCATCTCAGAGATAGGGCTGTAATTATTTAGATCATTCTAACTACTTTTTCACACGGTTTTTTTGAAACATAAGGGTAGCTGACCTTTCTCAAAGCAGAAATTATATATTTGGCACAAAAAAGGGATAAAAATATGCTTACTTTTTTTTAAAGGTTGTGGATATCTTAACTAAACCAGGAAAAAAAATGTTGGACATTTTCTTACTTTTAGGTTTAATTCAGAAGGATGTGTTTGAAAGCATAAATGAATTTGATGAATTATTTCCATATATGGTAAAGTAAACTGTGGGATAAAAAGATGAATAATTATTTTTTTTTTAAATTTTTGCCTATGTTCGAAAAATGATTATTAATATAGGTTTTGCGCAATCAAACGGAAATGACTTAATAAATTCAAGTTTGATTATATTTGTTTTCTTTTATCTATGTGACATATTTTTCATATCGAAGGTTATGAAATAGTTTCCTAGTATTATTTTTAATACAATTACAAGTAAAGATTTTTAGCAAGGAAAAATAAATACACAGATATAGCAGGGGTGTGTAACATGTGTGTGTAGTATGTAAATGTGTTTGAACAATGGAAATGACAAAGACAACAAAATATGCACTTAAGAATAGTGACAATGTAATGGAACAGTTGTAACATCATTTCATAATTATTATAAGTAGATATAAGTAGTTGTACATACTCTGTACTTTTAATTCAACAGTTTTATAATAAGTGAGTTTTCATCCTTACGTACAAGCACTTCACATAGGTGCAACTAACAAAAATTGTAATTCAAAGCAACAGACATTTGCCTCCCTCGGTAGTAGAGTTTATTCCGTTCATCTTGAACGGATATAAATATTGGACTATTATTACATTATAATCCAAAGATCTATAGACGTCCTGAATGTCACTAGGTTCAAGTTATACTTGAATTGAGGAAAATAAGTGCGTCACCATATTAATAAAAGAGTTTTTAGATCAGAATCAAATTTTAGCACATTTTTTAATTCAAACGAGTATTTTCTTTGGCTTTTCTAATTGAAGGTTTTCTAATTTGTTTTCTAAAATAAGTATATATTTTTATTTTTGCGACGTCCTCATTCCATTTCATGCATCCTTTTTATCGTATACTGATATTGCGCTAAAAAAAAAAGATTTTTTAGCGACACAATATGGACTTGCTGTCATGTTGTTCCTACAGTTTTGGATTCTAAATAAAATTGTGTATGTCCACACTTTTATAAACATAATTACTTTTTTTAAAAATGTTATAAGCCACACAGCGAAAATATTATATAGTAATTCTATAAGTTTATTAAACTCGTAAATAAATTATTAATAATAAAAATGATTGCTCCATGATTTTAGTGCTAATGTATTTTTTCTATTTCTTATACCAATTTTCAAGTAGATTAATCAGTATTTAAAATATAATATTAAAACCTTACACATTTTTTTAAAAATAAACCAATATAGTTTTATGTTCTTTAGTTTTAACATTGAGAAATACTTTATGGATACCACCCAGCCAAGAGGAGGGCTGGGATGGTTATCTGGGAGTCCTGGGACTGCTGTGTACCTACTAAAACCCAACGGTTAGCCCCATCGCCATAACGAAACGCCGCGGGACCGCTTTCGTTTCC
This sequence comes from Napeogenes sylphis, assembly GCA_959347405.1. Classification (NCBI taxonomy): domain Eukaryota; kingdom Metazoa; phylum Arthropoda; class Insecta; order Lepidoptera; family Nymphalidae; genus Napeogenes; species Napeogenes sylphis. Next base: position 28,502,228 of record OY365776.1, read on the forward strand.
TTCCGGCGGAAATTTCTCCCCTAATGAGGGTGTCCGAGTAACCAGAACACCCTCACAATGTAGGCCTAGGGTCACCCCCCTCTCCCACCCAGGCACTGGGAGGGAGGACTGAAGGACTCGTGTGAATCCCGCCACCTTCCACCCAACCTACCCCGTTGAAGCAACACCGTTGGTTAGCTAGCCCGTTTAGCACTGACCGAAGCTTAGCTACTAGTGTTTGCGCCTCCTTCGGAGCACCTGTGGGCCTTGAGATCGTCAAATTCCATCCGGGCCTTGACAATCTGCTCCCTGAGGATGGACACCTTGCGACAAATACGGGCGTTATAAGCCAGAATCCGCCGGGACTCCTCAGGTTCTCCCCTGGTTGCTAACACATCCACTACCTCCAGAAGGCTTTCGACCCCTGTTCGGGGTATTAGTCAACGGGAGAACCCGAAGATTCTCAATATCCATTGTCGCCCAGGGACCACAACAAGGAGGTCCACGGCGTTAGCACCTCATAGTTTCAAGTCCTGGCCATGTTGATAATTTTTCATTATCCTCGTGTATTAAATAACAAAACATATTTAAAAATATTAACACAATACTATCTGTACTGCAAAGTTAAAAACATCGGTTAGGATATTCCAAACAAACCAATTAGAAATCGCCTTTGTCCCGACAAAGACGAATACTAACAAAATAAAATATTCATCAACACAGGTACCGAGATGTTACCTCAATTGGCATAGCGACTGAATGGTAGCCCAGAGGTAGAGATTTAATAACTTTGTACACATATACAAAGGAATTTCATTCCGTACAGTTGTTGCTTTAAAACAATACCTTAACTCAAATAATAAAAATTATTCAAAGTATACAGTTGTATAGGGAGTTGTACATTATCAAAACAGATGTTTTTTTAGCAAACGTTCGGTTGTTAGTTTAAGGGTAAAATAAAACATAATTTTAAATCACTATTAACTATTCAACATTAGAATCAGATCAAATATCATTTTTATCGAATGGAATAACGAAAACCTTTACTAGAATCTTGCAGCCGCACTTGGGAATTAATTGGATTAACCGTACCACACATAAAATATTTAAACATATTGAGTTTTTTTCTGTAGTATACGTGAGGCGACTACCTATCAAGTCTCATGGAGAGAGAAAGTAGTTTTTAAATTACCATCCTGTATACCATCATAGTTATGTGTTTCGAATACCAACTCTATTATAGTTATCTCAGAGGCGTCTATACGACGAACTGTCCAGTTTACTAACTAACTTAAACTTTGTATTTGCAACTTGTACACTTTGATAGTTGCTGAAGCAGTTTTAATAAACAAAGCGTTTACTGTAACATAATTTTAATACAACAGCATGTGTGTTTCTGTACACAACAAATACTTACACATGTTAATAAAAATACTAAAAACACAAAACGTTTCAAATGTGAATACTTTTAACCATTAGCAATGGAATGAAAATGTAGTAGTTAGAAATAATTTCGTATTTGCAACAACAAAATAAAGGATATGTTTAACTCGGTAGAACATTGTATGTTTTGATTTTACTGCACGACACACAAACACATTGTGTCACGGAACTCCGTTACATAATGAACAACTGTCATAGCTTATGGATTCAAAGTATTAATTCTAATATTTATACGTATTATTATTTGTTTAACATGTAGAATATGCCTTATAAAGGCAGTATATTCTTTACAAGCAAAAAAACCAAAAGTATTTTTAAAAATATCTACAATAGCCTATAGAATATAACAGAAGGCTATAAAAATATTTCAAAAAAGATTTTTTTCTAGATTCTGCCACAACCGTCTTTGGTTATTTATGATACTGATTCTATATGTTATACTTTATATTAAATTTAAATATATATACAAGAATAATTATTGCGGTTTTTTGTTGTAGAGGCATGCTTCAGCAGGAAGTTATTATATCCCTGGAAAACAGTTCTCCTTTTTGGAATTAAAGGTATCCTATGCCGTATCATTATGCTGTATCATTTAAGTATATTTACGGCAGATGTTGACTGCTTATGATATATACTTTAATATTAAGTCTAGTTAAGCCGTTTCAATGACTACCCCGGACCAACAGAATATCAGTAAAATATTTTTAAAAAGGATAGTTTTTTCTTAGTTTCACGTAAATAATTTTAAGGACTCCAAAATGTATACTTAGGTACTAGCTTTTATACACGACTTTGTCCACATTAGATAGTTTTTGGGTAGCAGTTTTATTTTGTACATCGAATAGTTATTTACAATTATAGTTATTTGCGTGTGTTAAATGTTCAAAACCAAAAGAGAAAACACAATCACACTTACTTACTTTTAGTCTCTTAGTAAAATTATATTAGAACTTACAGACTAAAGGCAAAGTAAAAAATAAAAAAAAAGAACTGAAGACGATGCAAAAGTTTTATTAAAGCCTTATCATTTATTTATAACATAAAAATACGTATTATTGTTTAAAAGAATATGTAAATTTACTAATTAAAAGTAGGTATAACTTAACTACTTTTGATGAACCAAATAACCAAAGAACAATCCGAGGAAATCAATTTTAAAGAACATTTTAGTTTTCACCAAGAATAATAATCGTAGCATAGGATTTGTCTATCCTCACCTCCTGTTTGTCAACGTATTTTTAACTTAATTTATTTTAAAATAAAATTTAGAAAAGACCAGAAAAGATTATAAAACATCAGCAATCAGAAAAGATTTTCGTTTCATCTATGACTCATATTTAGTTTATGCACAAAAATACGTTATATTGAACTGTACCAATGACCATAGAATTCAAATTAGTGCGCAGTAAATTACATAGTTATCGAGAAAAATTACATTTGAAAATGCTTGCATTGAATCCAGTCCAAATGAACATTGTATCTAACGATAATTCTAATTGAGATCAATGCCTAATTGCTATCCTCGCAAATATTTTCTTTATTATATTTTATCAAATTTTTTAAAGCAAAATATATAGCAAACAATCTCAATAACCAATAACCAAATATTCTAGATATGATATATTTATAAAGATTCTATTCAAAAACCAACTCAATAAAACTTAATTATTACAGAAACTTAAACTTAGGATCAGTTATTAAAGATAATAGAATGATTCCACAACACAACATCTACCATTCAAAGATAAACTTTGCCTGACACACGACCTGTTGTCATATCAGTGCTGTAAATCTCATTTTGTACATTTCAAACATTACCTTGCCTCACAAACTATAAGTTGAACTATTACTGAAAATACAAAAACGTATTACAATAGAGTATAACATAATATAATAGAAGTTTTTGTGGTCTTGTAATTTGACATTAACGAGAATATTAAACGTGACTTGTAAATGTGTACAAGTTACATACATATATATAATATTTTTAAAATATTAAATGAAGTTATTTAATTACATGTATAAATATAAATTTGTTTACATGTTTACCAGACTGTATTCAAGACAAGACAAGATGTAGGAATTTATTGGTTAAGGTTCTTTGTGTTTAGGTACATTGTTTTAGTGAAATTGAATATTTTTTCAAATAAAAACCTAAATATAAATTCATTTACAAAATTCCTGCGGCTATGTTGTTACTGGATATCATCATATGGATGGATCATAAAACATTTTATTTATTTAGACGAAACTTATTGAGTTTACATAAATTATACATTGGTACCTATATAGGACTGAAATAATTTAAATAGTTAGACCATTGCATTCCGCTTAAACACACTACACCAAAAATGTGTTTGAAAACTGTGGATCGTGGGTTCGATTTCCACACGGATCGGTTTTGTTTTGTTCACGTTGGCCTTTTTTGAATCTATTGTACTATGTAGGCCGTTATGTTTATATTTCTAGTGCTTTAAGTGCCGTGTCAAGATTTGAATATTTCACTATAAAGAAAATTGAGTAAATTAAATATAAAAAATAATAAAAGACATATAGTTCAAGTAATATACAATGTACAATTTTCTAGTCATTATGTTTAATTATTAATAAAAGTTATTTACTTACAAGTTTCCTTACAAGTTACAAGTTAAATTCTTTACTAAAGAACACAAATAACTGAAGAGTAAATGGCCATTATAGACAACAATGTTACGATGGACAACAAAAAATAGCAGCAATTAGCTTTTGCGCTTCCTTTGTGAGATGATAGTCTGCGACACTGACGACTCAAGCCTGACAGTGGCTTATTATTGTAATCTATTGTAATATCTATGTTGATTTGTTTATGTTAATTAGACATGACAGATCTCTATATAATAGCTTTAACCATGTTTGTCTTTTCATGCATATTCAAACATTCAAGAACAACATGACGAATAATCTTCATCTATATTATTTCCTTGCCATTATAGTATTCCTTTTATCAACATATAGAATGCTTCATGCTTTTACTGGAAAACATTTGGGTTTCCAACATCTTGAGCATTTTATTCATATAGCTATGGTATTGCTGAAAATACAAGAAAAAAAGTTATAAAAACCTAAATGTATGTTATTACTCTATATAACATAAAATACAGTTATAATGTCTTATACGATTGATTGTCATTGTCGAAATTTTCACGCGGACCCTTATTTTTCTCGTATTAATTATAACCTATGTTCATCAAAGGGATAATGTACGATTCTAATACTAAAAGATTTTTTAAATCGGTCCAGTAGTTTCGGAGCCTATTCCATTCATACAAACAAACAAATATTTCCTCTTTATAGTATTAGGATAGATTAAAAGAAATACTTAAACAACTGAAAATTTTGTGTGTCTATAGGTTCATTTAGTACAATTAAGAAACCAGTAACATAACTTTAAAAAGCAGAAAAAAAAATACAAATTATAAAAACCCCCGATACAAAAAAAACGTTTAAAAAGAATAAAAATAATATTATTATGTACTTATTGAAGTCATTGTGTCGGGGGACCGTTTAGTAAAGCAAGAAATTAAAATGCAAGTAAGTAAACAAGGCAAATAAAGAAATTACGATATTGAATCGTATAGTCTCAGTCCTCAATGATTCACTTTGTAAAATAGACACCATCATCAACGTACGTACAACGGTCCTCCGACACAATGACTTCATTAAGTACATGATAATATTATTTTTTATTCTTTTTAGAGGTCTTTTTTGTATCGGGAGTTTTACTTTTTTTTTAGTTTAATTTTCCTTATAATAATCCATTCATCTCTACCAAATACTCTCAGTTATAGTCATGACATTACATTTTTTCTGTACGTAATTCATTAGTTAATAATAGTCAATTGTTCTAAATCTCATATTATTACTGGTAAAATATTGTTGCTTTAAACAATTAACTTTAAATCCTATTATTGTAGAATGGAAGGGATTTTTATCAACGATACAATAAATGACCTATTTCTTTCTATTTTGCCTAACCCCTAGTTTTATTAAAGAAACTATTATAAACATATTTTATTTGAAAGTTCATTCATTGCGTGTCATAGAAACTGTAATCAGATAAGAAAAGTTCTGTTAGTATAAAAGCACTCCAAACAAACACTTTGATTTATAGCATCTATTATTCAGTGACTCGCTTAAATCAGGAAGCTATTTTTATAGTTACAGAAACAAAACTAGTCCTATGAAAGAGGAAAGTCCTTAGAAATAAATGACTTGATATACTTTTATAATATATAATATTATAAGAGAACTTTGATGTATTTGCAATCTTACGTGATGAAAGGAAATTGGACTTATTGACGTCGTCTTGCTTTTGAACTGATCTTCTTGTCTCTTAATAAAATTCTTAATAAAGCACGCCATTAGATGCGAATAAGCTAACAAAATATTTTCCTGTGTTTACTTTATTGTAATATATACTGAGGTAACAGTTTTAACCTTAAAACTTCTCTTTTTTTTTGACTAACATTGGCACTCATGGAGCCAAATATATATGAAGATTGAATGAAGGCATAAAATAATTGTATTAAATAATTTCAAAGCATTCCAACAAATATAAACTTTTCTGAAGTTCGCTTTAAACTAAAGGTCTTTCTATGAATCTTCCTGTTCTTACAATTTTCACAATTGTGATTGTCCTAGAAACTCAGATAATAAAGATTCTTTATAAATGGTATCTCCGTTACAAATAAACTCTCCAATACTTAGTCTTGCCATTCAATAATTAATTTTTCAATACACCCAAAAAAGTATCTTAAAAATTTTATAGCTAACAAAATAGTTCCTAGTGTGCCCAATATTCATGTTTGAAAAGGACTTACCATTGACTCAAATCAAATTAAAAGAAAACTAAAACAGATTCAATTATAGCGACTCAAAAAGTTTAATCCGATCCGGTACCTTCTTACCGCGAAAAGGCGGATAGAGGAAATTTGGGATTACGTGGTAAAATATTACTTTAATAAATCAAATAATATTTGAATTTAGTTCAATGTGTATTAGAACTATACATTAGATTTATTTATGAAATATATGTAAATGTGGATATATGTTTTGTCGGTGGTTTTAATATAAATTTAACTTTATTTATGAAAAGAATTACTACATGATCATATTTATCCTTGCTTTCTAATATTAAGTGAATGATGTTACACATAAGAAGTTGGGTAAATAAACATATTGGAATATTGGTCTTAATTATCTTTTATAAATTATGTCCGTTAAAACAATAATAAAGAAAACGGCATTGCAAATAAGAACTATAAATGCAAAGCAAGGCCGACATTTGAGAAAAAGCTATTTTTCATCTTTATTTGTAATATTTCTGAGGAAAATATTAAATCACTTAACATAATTCACCTTAATATTATTTAAAGTTATGTACAATTACATATTATTCTAATTAAGTGTTCAATGATATGTACAATAATACATAGTATGATATGTACAATAAATTAAATTAGTGCTGAGAAATAATCAATAGTAAGACCGTATCTATCCATATACGCCTCGTGTAACAATAACATATTATGTTAAATCTAACCTATAGACCTTATGTCAAAAATATGAGATTAGAGTCACTACTTGTCAAAATTAATTATTTGTCTATCGTCTTATTAAATCTAATTCATGTCTGCTAAGGGTTCTCATGATAATATATATTACGTAATAAAACATGAAAAGTGAATAAAATTTAAAAGTAATATTATACAATAACAGAAAAGTTTTAAGAGAAAAGGTAATACAAATAGCGCTGTATATGATCTAATAAGAATTTTAATAACTAGAGTCTATAGAAAAGCGTTTGTCACAATCTTTATATCATCGGAATACGTACGTAAAAAACGTTTAATTATATCTTACCTTACCGGTCGTAAACAATGCTACGAAATCACAAAGATGGATATTAGAACTAAGAGTGAAAAAAATGCTTGTAAATAGAGAAATAATATTCGGAGAGTATATACATCCCCAGAAGAGCGTACTCTTACCCTTATTATTTTTACTCCATATTACCACGCCAAATCACTGACCCTATGATATGCTTACAAGATGATATTCCATTCATACAATAATTTATTTTTCATTCCTTATTTGTTAAATTTAAATAATTGATTAGTTTAATAATTAAAAAACTATAATAATGCATTTTTATCAAAAATGCCTTAAACCTTAAAAATCAACTACAGAGATAAAATAATATTGAAATTAATGTTATTAAATTTATTGTAGTCAATTAACATACACCCTCAAGCCAAAGTAGAACAAAATTATAATCCGGTACCAGGACCTGAAGTTTAAATTTAGAATCCAGTTAGGTATTTGTAACTAGGACACAATCTTTGTTTGTAGATAGATACTTCCTATACTAGACACATAGATACTTCCTATAGTAATATTTATTACGTTATTAAATAAAATTTAAAATAAGGATTCGTTCGACAATCTAATAAATTATAAATGTATTAAGTAACATGATTCAAATTTTTTCATATGGGTAAGTAGATAGGTAGGTTTCATATATACAAATATTAAATAATATAAACATAATAACACTATGATGAAGGATGACACATAACACTAGATGTTTTGCCCGTGATTCCGCCGTGACTACGATCATAAGCCATTTAAATATATTTTTTACAGTCTACGTGGACGCAGTCACGGGCAACAGCTAACCCTAATAAAGTACTTTACCTGAGTAAGTAAGTGTAAAAAACTTTTAGACTTCATAATAAGGCTTTTTTTCCTATATAGCGCGGGCGAAGCCGCTGGGAACAGTTAATTATTGCATAAGAACCTCTCCCCTGCACGAATAAAACGTCAACATCTTGGAGACGACTATTTCTATTTCGACAAAACATGGATAAGAACCATCTCGACGAGCATAGCTTTTGATTAAAAAAACCGCATTCAAATCCGTCCACGCATTTGGCTGCAAATTTGCCACAGACAGATACACAGATACACAGATCGACAGGGTAAACTTATAACACCCCTCTTTTTAGTCGGGGGATAAAAAGAACAAGCAAGAAATACAATTGAAATTAAAATGTAGACATGAGACGTTAATTTAAATAAAAATATACTAAGATGTTGGATGATCATATTATTCAACAAAGTGGACGAGTCATTCAATATGTCGATATCTGTTAACTGGCACAATGTGTTAGACAAAGCGCATATTCTTGAAATAGGATAATGTATGAGAAAATTCGTTCTAGACCCCCGCGTCTAGAACGAATAACATATATATTTTTGTTGTGATATTACGTGGATGTCTAGACAGAATATCAAAACAAATTTTACTAAGTTTATATATCTCTAGAGTTCAAATTACCGCTTATAAGCTTTTTGTGAAATATTATATCAGCAAACAGTGAAGTGCACTAGTGAAAAAGCGAAGTGAGTTCAACCCAAAAAACTTAAGACGTTGGTCACATGGAGCTTTGTGTGATTTTACAGGGAAATAAAATTCCTAATGATTTGCTAGAGAGGGTGGTATACGTTTAAAACTTTTTATCAATACGAGTGAGTAGCATACTGAAGATTCCAAATGAAAGACGCAAACTCTAGGTGACTCAAAACTATGGCGTAGTGGGGTGTTGATGAGCTTAATTCTAGATTCGGTAAGATCCAAGAGCGTCTTGCGAATGAGTGTTTTGAGCAGAAAGCTAATAGACTTAACCTCATTAATGACCGTCTGGCCAACGAGTCAGCCGAGCAAAGGATTTATAAACTTGGTCTCATTACTGAACGTTTAGAGAACGAGTCGACTGAACAGAGGGCTCGAAGATACGAAGTGATACGAAACCGTACAGCAACCGAGTCTGCTCAGCAACGTGAGAACCGGCTAGCAGCAGCGCAAAGACTTTACAAAGACCTCGTTCAAGGAATGAGCGTAATTTTATAACCACCATAAATCAATATGATGAAGTACCATGTACAGTCTGTAAGAAATTATTATATCCAAAACAACAGATGTCATTACCACAGCATGTTTTGATTTCCTTCCGGAGGAGCTAGTATAAAACTTAGACAAAAATGGTCATAAAATAAAAAGTAATGGGCCTACCTAATTTAATTTCTTATGGGACCAATTCGAAACTATTCTGCATCAAACAAAAAAGAATTACGTAAATTGGTTCAGAAACCTCGGAAAAATCGGTGTGCTTACATAAAAAAATATATATTTACCGGCCGAATTGAGAACCTCCTCCTTTTTGAAGAAGTCGATTAAAAATACGCGGATATTATTGTTAAATATAATATAAATTAATTAACATGTAGTTTTTTCATACATTCACAAATATGATATTAAAACAGAGCTTATCTTACTAATATTATAAATGCGAACGTAAGTTTGTTTGTTATGTTTTCACGCGAAAACTACTCTATCGATAACTATGAAATTTTGTACACGTACTTTTGGGACGTCTTAAGAGTAACATAGGATAATTTTTATTAAAAAACAATATATTTAGCGGGAAGTTAAATAAATGTAGATATGTAAAAACATTGTGTGTCAATAAACTCGTGGACGAAGTCGCGAGCAAAAGCTAGTATGCTCATAAAGGACATTTCCATCTGTATTACCTAACACCAATCAGACCTTGGATAATGCCATTCAGAATTAGATGAACAAGACGTTTGTTGTCTGATAATTGCTTCACCGTGTTAACAAGCAACCCATTACGAGGGTTGATAAAATTAATAATGGACGCGTATGAGGGTTTTATTATATTAAATAATAATACATATATATCAGATGAGAGGATTATATTATCGTTTATTATATATTCTCCAATATTTCTCGTTCATTTGTTACCAAATAAGATATTATCAGATAATATTACGTAATGGTTTAAATAATCATCTTTGGAACTTTGTGCCTTTACCCTTATTAAAAAAAAACTATAAAGTGGCTTTCATTAAGCATATGTGATATCTATATTATATACTTTTATTCGAAGTAGCATTTTGTTGCTTCGAAAACTACTAAGCAATAGTTTATATAATATTCGATTAGGTTTGACAAATATTTTACATAATATTTTTTTATATTTAAACTTTCGTGATTAAAGCCGGCCTTAATCATGTAATTTTTAATCGAAATTTTCCCGACTAGTTTCGAACCCATTCGGGGTTCCTATGCATGAGCTCGAAGCATGGCGGACTCGAGGCGTGAATTGCGCGCAGCAGCTCGCTGAGCTGGGGGGGAGGGGTGGGGGGAAGATGATTTAAATTATTTTCTATCGCCTAGTCACTAAATAAACACACATCTCATTTCACTCTTTGTTACGAGGCACCGCCAAGAATGTTTAAAAACCTTTAGTACCATGTGATTTCATAATGTCGGGTCTAAATAAAAATCATATCAACTTTCCTACCGCTTTTCATGAAATAAACCTTTGTATTATATATATCTTAAATACAAAAGTGCTCATATACAAAGACATTTAATGGTTTTTTTTTTAAAACGTCTAAATATTTCCAAATTTGTTTATGTACCTACTATTAATTTTAAAATTAGAATTTTATTGATATATAACACTAATAGACTGGTCACACAAAAACTATAACTATATATATAAGTAGAAATTACTATTCCAAAGCATAAATTGAAGCAAGCAGCAACAAGCATAAATCTCTTCAGAGAGTCGGCCAATTCATCCCCATTTGCAATGTGTTTGGTTTATTTAGTCGATATGTGACTCGTTACAAGGCTCCCAAAGACGTTGGAAGGAGATCTTCTGAAACTAGAAGACGTTGCAAATTGTGGCAAGACAACGGGTTATATATATTTGTAGACATCGCGAGATGTCCTTGTGAACTATTAAATCTCACACGCATATAGCAATATAGTTTTCACGTTTGACCGGATAGTTTGAGCTTAACTTTCCGCGTCAAATACGAGAATTACTTTACCTAGCCTACCTAGATAGTGGATATTCCTCATTCTATTGCGCGATGATTGTTATTGGTGGTGCATTACATGATCCCATCTAGGACGACAAGGGAGAGAAGAGGGGAAGAATGCAACCCTGTCGTATGCCTGCAGTCACTGTTATGTCCTCTGAGACTAGGCCTTTATGTGTCACTTTACAAGTGTAATTCTTGAATTCTTATAAATAGCGTTTACTATGTTGAGCTTTTTCGAGGAAGCCTATTTCATCCAGACGTGACCAGATGCTTGTTTACCTTAACGAATCAAAAGCTTTATCGAAATCAACAAATGTCAGGTTTATTTTTCATTGCAACTCTGATAACTGTTCCAGTAAGAAACGTAAGCTAATAATCTGGTTTGTACATGATCGACTGGGACGGAATCCAGTTTAATCCTGGCGAGACAAAAGCCTATCCAGTACGATTTTAGAGAGGATCCTATATAGGACAGCAAGGTAATACTTCTCCAGTTTCTACGTAGACTTAGATCACCTTTTTTTCGTCACTGTGACAAGTAGGCCTTTATTACAGTTATTCTGTCGTTTTCCCAAATGCAAATATAAAACAAATAATATAAATTAAAAAAACATATCAACAATAAAAAAATTATAACTTGTAAGCTTACAAGACGGTATTTTATTTATTTTATTTTTTATTTTATTTTTATATTTCGAGGCAAAAATACCGTTTCGCAATTATTGCTCGGTTTTTTAAATGTAATGCTGTCCTCAATAATATTGTACTCTATTTGTTATACTATAAGTAAATCAAACCAATTAAACGAAAATGCTTTACTAAAACTTTTAATAAGAAATATATAGTTGTATGAAAAAATACATCAATGAAAGCTATTTATTTTATTTTCTAATGTAATTTTGTTTGTTTTTAAATATCTATAAACATGTATAGCCATGTTAAGCTTATGTATTTTTTATATAAATCTCGGTAAATCAAGCATTCTTTATGTAATCGTCTTTATCGGGACGGTGGTGACATTTATTAGGTCACTGAGACGGACAGCGATACGGTAGCTCAATTTGTATAGCGACGGGACGGTTTCCCAGAGGTCACGGGTTCGAATCCCTGCCCGTATCAGTTTATTTTTCATTCTATAATTATAAAAAAAAAATGTTTATATAAATAATGAAATGTGCAGGATATGCTTTGAAAAAGTTCAAATTGAGATGAATTAAAGTTATATTGACACAAAACATTATTATACCAAATAATATTATGCCAATTTTATTAAAATTTAAAGTAAAGGCACAATAATTATAATGAATTCTGCCAATTCCCAAAGAAATTGCATTTTCATAATATGTGGGAGTTGTATATTTAGATTACACTCAGATTATAGCCGAGCTTTAAAGCTTCACCTATGCTAAGTAACTTCTAATTGCGTATAAACGTATCCACGTATGTTCTTTAATGAATGAAAGTATTATAGCTGCTTCGCAAAGCATAGTAAGCAGGTATGGAGAATTCAAGAAAAAATAATAGTTAGCAAGGTAAGTATTAAGAAGAATTTAAGATGATTTTTGATTGTTAAATGGTAAACTAACAAATACTCATTCTGTTACCAAGAAGGTAACTGAGTATTCGATTTTCTTTTTCCTTGTACTACGCATAGCTATAACAGCTACTTCACGTAGATACGATACGTTATTCTGTACATCCTGTCACCACTACCGTAGAAGAGAGAGTAAACAAAGCCACTGGCAACAGATATTAAAAATGTATACTCTCAAATCGCGATATTATATAGAAGATAGTGAAGGTAATGAAATAAATCTTCATGGACGTAGCACGTTCTAAAATTTTAATCGAATTTATTATAGCAGGAATGCGTTCAAAGAGAGAAAATTTACAGCGGTTTAAACTTTCTGAAACTACCAGATTGCATTAGAAACGAAAGTTTTATATATTATTATGTGAGACATACTATAAAAGCAGATAAATAATTTATAAATAATAAAAAGATATAAAATTGTAGTTACTGAAAGAACATCGCATTGTATCTATGTATCTATTGTCCTATTATTAAAATAATTGTTAGATAGATCGATCTTTGCAATACGTACTTGTAACATATTCTATATGGTCTACATCGTTTTATTTAAGCAGTAATTAATATTTATATTGTATTTAAAAGTAATAATAATATTAAATTTATTTAGATTTTTTTTAATTTGACGGCACACTAAAACTATTTAGTCGATTTTTAAACTGACAAGTGACAGTTGACGGAAGACATAACACCGAGCGCTGGGGAGGCGGCCAATATTGAGTGTAAAATATTAATTTGGAGATTGAATAAAGGAGTGTTAATCATATTGCGGATTATTTTGTGATTTCAACAAACCCTGGTCTCCTTGCCCGATTGCCTACATAAGATGACTACCAGACACTGTGTGGTGAGTATTCACGATGATAATCCAAGTTCCTACTCAATTTCTTGTTTTAGTATTTTATTATTGTTAAAGGGTGTATAAGTTTGGAATTTTTTTTTTCTAAAATCGAACGGGCAATCTTAAGTCCAGTTATCCATATATTTTGGTGACATAATAAAGTGTTTAAAGCTAAAATCGCGATAAAACTAGCTAAGTTATTGTTTTAAAATATCTATAAACATATATAGCCATGTTAAGCTTATTTAAATCTACATATTTATTAATATAGCTAAGTTAGTAATTTCAAACTCGAATTAAAATCGAATATACATTTTTTAAGTTATTTCTTTAATAATTACATAATGATAAACGCGGTATAACTGCAACACGATACTGCAATTGTCTTTACTAATGTACAAAGTTATCTTTATTACTTAATTATATTTTTAATTTATAGAGATGAAGCTTCATAGCATTTCATGGATTCACCTAGCGGGTGCCAGGTCGATCGCGTTGTATGGACAGGAGTGCAAACAATGCCTGGGACTTGCAAACCAGGTGTAGATTTTAATGGCCCCTTTATAATGCGCAAACATGCTCATCTTTACTGTTCACACTCCTCTCCCTACCTGACTAAATTTGGAAAGAACCTAGTAATGCCACATTTGAAATACATTCTAGAAATAAAGAGTTAACCCCACTATTTTAGTATCAAATAATTAGTCCATTAAAATATTAACGAGTATATTCAATATAATTGGAGAAATACAATAACCTTGAAATAAACTTACGTTAAGTACCTACCCTGAATAATACAAGATTCGAAACTCAAGGTTGCTTAACAGAGATCATTGTTTTAGCGATAAGGCCGCCCTAATCTTGTTCATTATTTAATATTGATTAGTGTATAACAAAGAGTATTATCGTTATAATAATTTAAGTCATGAAGCCATGAAGGCTACAAAGCAACTGTAATTTTCCTTTTATTGCGTGTAATTCTAATAATGTAGCTTGAACGTTGAGAATGATTAGTTATGTAATTGCTTTAATGAAGTTATGTTTCAGTTGTTAATGTGTATAAGTTACTTTTGTAATTAAAGAGTATATATGGGCATAATAATACTTTAGACATATTTATCATATTTGTCACCGTTGAGAACATTTTCTGTCCGCGGCTTACGTGACATAATTCTTTGCAGCACAAACATAATGCTTTTCTGCTAATAAAAAGATTCTGTTATACCTATAACTATATAGGTTCCATGAAGAGTGTTGCATCATTGTAACTTTTAAAACACTACATTTCAGTTTTGATCTCGTAAAACATGAATGTGTTGGTCGTATCTACGTTCTTTCCGTGTAGACACGTCATGAGCGGGTAGGTCGTATCATTATTTACAACAAACCTGTAGTTATGACGACGAGTCTCTTATCATGTTTTAATTGTACCACTGTAATTATTTTTACTATGTGTTTGTTTATACAGAGTGCTCATAAGAAAGGAGTAGTAGTAGGTAACCAGTCTAAGAGTATAATATCTCAATTTTATTGTATATAAGTGATATTAATTATTAAAAATACATATTACATTTTGAAGTTATTAATCAATAAAATCGCTCTTGGTATACGTTGGACACATTCCAGCATTAATATTATCACAGGAAATGCTTATCGAAATAAATGTAAAACAATTTCATAGAATAAAAAAAAATGTATGATAGGTATTATCTTTTTATTTTTAATGAATATTTCTTTTACTCTTTATTACACACCACAATTATTAATAAAAAAAAAATAGTTTATATAAAGAAAATACATTGCAATGTACAAAAGCCGTTCTTATCGCCTAACGACGATTTCTACCAGACGACCTTAGAGTTAGGAAACTAAAAAAAACACATTAGATACAGGTTGGTATTGTGGTTATAAAAAACATACTTACTATTAACTACACACAGATATTTACTAGGAATACATATATATACCATTATATAAAATATATAAGGAATAAAGTAGTAAATACAAAAATACATAAAAAAATAATTTGTATTGACTCCTCCTGAAGATTTTCAAGCCAACCCACCAACTTTGGAGGAAATCAATAAAATAATTAAAATGAAACCATCTAAGTCAGCACCAGGTCCGGATGGTATCCCTTATATAGTTTACAAAAAATGTCCGTCGCTCCATAAACATCTTTTAAAAATATTCGGTAAAATCTGGTCAAGAAAGCAAATACCGGTATCGTTCGGAAAAGCCCTTTTTGTCCTCATTCCGAAAAACGACAATGTCAATAATCCTAAGGATACTAGACCGATAGCCCTAACAAATACAATTTCCAAAATATTTTTCTCTTTTTTACAAACTAAAATGACGCAATTCATGATTAACAATAGATAACATATTTGTTGGGGATTAAAAAGATCTTCGAAGAGAACAAAAATCACAGGAGTGTCTTATAGCCTTTAATATCGCTAAGTGACGATAATCTTACATTAAGATAACAAGAAAAAATATAAAACATACGGTATATCAAAATAATTAAAAATAATAAGAGCAGTATCATTATAGAAGCTATTGCTCTTAAGAACCCTCAGGTGCTTCAACATCCCCCCGGGCGTTGGAATACTTCGTTTTTCAACCAGACTCCGATATTGGCAACGGACAAATTCTATTGAATGCTCTGCGTACTATCCCAGAAGAAGTCTGAATGTCAGAGACACGAGCAATGCCGTCTGAACCAGGATAAACTGCTACAATTCTTCCGAGCTTCCACTTCAGTGGCGGCAGGTATTCTTCTTTTATTACTACTAGAGAACCCGTCCTTAAACTATCTTTACAATGACGCCACTTTGATCTGTGTTGTAATTCTGCAATAAATTCTTTGCTCCATCTTTGCCAGAAATGCTGCCGAAGTTGCTCAATTCTTTGGAAACGGTTTAATTGAGAAATTGAGCAATTTGTAAAATCTGCTTGTGGTATTGCGGTGAGAGGACGTCCAACAAGAAAATGGCCTGGTGTTAACGGCGTATAATCAGCTGGATCAGAAGACAACGGCGTCAGTGGGCGGGAGTTTAATATAGCTTCAATTTGAGCTAACGTCGTGTTAAGTTCTTCAAACGTCATATTACAGTTTCCCAACACTCTGTGAAGATGGTATTTTGTCGATTTGACACCCGCTTCCCAGAGTCCGCCAAAGTGAGGTGTATAAGCAGGAATAAAATGAAACTTTATGCCATCATTAGCTACCTTTTCACTCAACGTATCACAATTAGCCTTCAGAAACTTAGCAAGCTCGTTATATGCACCAACAAATGAGGTACCGTTGTCTGAATAAATATTAACCGGTCTACCCCTACGAGAAATAAATCTATTAAGTGCCAGTAAATATTTGTTGCTCGTTAAATCACCTACAAGTTCTAAGTGTACTGCCTTGGTAGTAAAGCATATAAATATGGCAATATACGATTTTATAAGTCTACATCCCCTGCCTTGGCGACTAGCGCACATAATAGGGCCGGCATAATCTACACCAGTACTCTCAAAAGGAAACCCTGGAAGAAGACGCTGTTGTGGTAAGTTTCCCATCAAAGGAGTAATCACCTTACCCTTCATTCTATGGCAACGAATACATTTATAATAGCAAGCCTTTGCAAGGTTTCGACCTCCTATAGGCCAATAAGATTCCCTTATTGTAGCTAGTAATAATTGCGGTCCGGCATGCATCAACCTTTTATGTTCAAAATCAAATAATAGTTTTGTAAATTTATGAGTGGACTGTATGATTACAGGATGCTTTTTATTATAAGAAAAATTAGAATTATCTAAACGCCCGCCAACGCGCATTATATCATTTTCATCAAGATAAACATTATACTTTAAAAGGGAATTCTTCTTAGGTAAACTTTGTTTATTAATAAGTAACTTATATTCTGGAAATGATTCACTTTGAGTAATTCTAATAATTGTATTTAATGAATTTTGCAATTCGTCAGGGGATAGGAATTTTGGAAGCTTATGACCCCCCTTACACAATTTTATAAAACGCAATGTATATGCTACGGCTCGTACAAGCCGCGAATAATTAGAAAAACGTGTGAAATCTAAAATTGTATTGTTATGGTTACACCTAACAGCATTTAATGAAACTTGAGTTCGAGTTTCAGGTAATGGGTCTAAATTAAAAATATTATTTTGAGAAGGCCACAAGGATTTATCATGATTTAGAAAATCAGGTCCATGCCACCACAAATCTAAATACTTCAATGTACTAATATCTTTCCCACGAGACAATAGATCTGCTGGATTTTTCTCAGTAGGGACATGACCCCATGTACAGTTATGTGTTTTTTCTAAAATTTCAGCTACGCGATTGCGTACAAAAGGCTGTAGCTTTGAAGGCAACATCTTTAACCAGCCTAATACTATAGTCGAGTCAGTCCAGCAATAGACACGACTTACTTTAACCCGAAGTGAGCTTAATACCTTTTCAACAATACGAGATCCTACTACAGCTCCACATAACTCCAACCTTGGAATTGTAGTAGGCTTAAGTGGTGATACCCTACTTTTAGCCATTAATAACCGACTAATGCAGTCGCCCGCGTCGTTAATACTGCGCACGTAAGCGCATCCACCAAAGGCACGCTCCGATGCGTCCGTGAACACATGAATTTCTACTTCCGAAAAAGAAATACATACGACATTTCGCGGAATACGAAACTCATTTAAAATATGTAAAGACTGACAAATACTACTCCAATCATTATGTAGTTCTGGCGATAACTGTTGATCCCAGGAAAGTTTATCTAACCATATTTTCTGTAATAACATTTTCATTGTGATTACAAATGGCGACAGAAGTCCTAAAGGGTCATATATTCGTGCAATTGATGAGAGTAAATGACGCTTCGTAGAACCATCAAAAGACGTGGGATCTATTGAAAAGCCTAACTCATCAGAATTCGAATACCAATTGAGACCTAATAACTTATCGGATTCGCCATATTCCATATTAAGGTTTAAATATGCATCTTTATTGTCAGAAACTAATTTCGGTTCGTTAGATTTCCATTTTCTTAATGGCATGCAGGCTGATGCTAATGCCTTAGTAATGGATTCACGGATAAACTGAACTTCTTTCAAACTATCACCTCCAGTCAATAAATCGTCGACATAAAAATCATGTAAGATAATGTCGGCAATTTTGTTGTCCTTACATTCGAGACCTAATTGCTTAATGCACCGCGTCGCAAGAAATGGCGCACTAGCAGTGCCATACGTAACGGTATTTAAAGTATATTCCTTTAAAGGACTACTTACATTATTACGCCAAATCATTTTCTGTAAATATCTATCATTTGGATGAACAATTATTTGTCTATACATTTTTTCTACATCTGCTGACAATACGTACCTATGTTGCCTAAATCTAAGGAGTATAGATAAAACATCATCCTGAACAGTGGGTCCTACCATCTGAATATCATTTGAAGAAATACCTGAAGATGTAGGACAACTTGCATTGAAGACTACGCGAAGTTTAGTCGTTGTACTAGATTCACGTAGTACACCGTGATGAGGTATATAATAAGCAATGGAACTTCGATTATGTTCCTTACATTCATTCATATGATTTAAAGATTCATACTCATTCATAAAGTCACGATACAATTTGCTAATAACAGGTTTAGCCTTTAATCTACGTTCCAGGGAATATAAGTACTGTGTAGCCCTATTTATAGAACTTCCCAGAATCGTGGGACTTTGTTTTAAAGATATACGAACACAAAAACGTCCGCTGTTTAAACATGTCGTATTTTTAATAAAATATTCCTCGCACAATTTATCTTCCGGCGTATAATGCGAGACAAGCGAGTTAACCTCCTCTAATTGCCAAAAACGTGTTAAATCTGTTCTAATATTATCTAAGGTACTATCAGTACAGTGAGAGACCTTAGTAAAATTACACCTCTTATCATTAGAATGCTGTTTAACACAATTGAACGTGATGGGGCCAGAAACAATCCAACCTAACCTAGTTTCACATAATACTGGCATTCCAACACCTAACTTAATTTTTTGTGAACCCAGTAAGTCCCAGAATATATCAGCTCCTATTAAAATATCAACATCTGAGGGTTCATAAAATGTAGGATCCGCTAAGCAGATGTTCGATGGAATATTTAAACTAGATATATCTATGCTGTGGCATGGCACCTCGGTAGTAATTAATGGTAAAACAAAACAATTAATTTTAGCAACAAAGCTATTATCTAATGACGTCAATTTAACTTGACAAGTTTCACCTATGTGTAAGTTCACGTTATTTATGCCGAGAATGGATTCACCTATTTGATTAGTCGGTAATTGAAGCAATTTACATATATTTCTGCTCATAAAACAAGATGTACTGCCACTATCAAGAATAGCTCGTGCGACATACTCACGATTGTTAGAATCGTATAACTTAATAAGAGCAGTTGATAATAATACGCCGCGCCTCTCAATACTAACCTGAGCCGCTGATAGTTTTGCAGAGAGAGCAACAGTTGTGTCGGGGCAAGCGGATGGTAAACACGATGATGGCGCTAAGCGATCAGCTGACGCGCTGTCGTTATTATACTTATGTTCATTACGTGCAGCGACACTTACATTCCTAGACTCAACATGAACTAAAGTATTATGACGACGCTTACATAACTTGCAACCCGGTTTTTTGCACTGGTTTGCAAAATGACCCGAACGAAAACAGTTAAAACATATTTTATAGTTATATATTAACTTGAGTCGTGACTCATTACTCATCGCAAGGAACTGTGGGCAATTATTTAAATAATGATCATTTTTACACTTGGGACATAATATATTACTGTGTAGTTCTTTGTTAGAATTGTTACTGGGATCTTGAATTGTAACCATAGACTTGACTTTAAGACTTGATTTAGATAATGCGGTGGTGTTATGACGAGACGATTCTAAAGTTTCTATTAAATCAGCTCGGGTACGAATAAAATTAATAAAATTATCAAATGTTATTCTTTTATCTTTATCAAAATTACCTTTGTATTCTTCCCATTCTCGATACGTTTTTTGATCTAGCTTACGAGTAACAATATAAATTAAAGGTGTATCCCACTGTGCGACTGGTTCTCCTAAGGATTCTAAAGATCGTAGATTTTTATTTAATTGATCAATTAAACCCTTTAAGGCAATAGAAGATTCCCGTGTAATAACTTCGATACTAAATAAGGCTGACACATGATTCTGTATTAATAGTCTTTTGTTATCAAACCTTTCACATAATAAATTCCATGCAACAAGATAGTTACTTGTTGAGAACTCAACCGATTGAATGACCACAGCAGCAGATCCTTCCAGGGAGGCACGTAAATAATGAAATTTATTGATTTCATCCATTTCATTATTAGAATGAATTAGACTTGAAAATGTGTCTCGAAATTCAAGCCAATGTCCGTATGAACCATTGAACTTAGGCAATTGTATAGTAGGTAATTTAACTGGCTTATGATTACCGGTTCGAGTACTTTTGTCGCTAATAACTGATTGATTATCCTTATTAAATTTTCTCAGTAAATTTTGAGACCTAGATAAAGATTTATAATATAAAGATTCAAATTCAGAACGTTCAGAGTACTGTGTTTTAAGATCCTCAACTATACATTCTAATCGCAACTGTACCTCATCATACTGTTCATATAACGATTCAATCTTACCGATACGGAGTTGTAATTCTATAGCATCACAACTGTTAAATTCTTTATCGTTCAACGTGTCAAGGTAGTTAATAAAGGATGTCAGTCGACCTTTGAAGCTTCCTCGTTTCTTAACTAACTCCCTTTCCTCGGACATACTGGTAAACGAGTGTCTTCGACCTGGAATTTATATAATTGCAATGTTTTATAATTTGAAACAACAAAATTAACTTTAACGCTTTAACGAAAGCAATGTATATAATATTATATGTCCTATACGTAATAGTCAATTAAGTTTTACACTGTTTTATGCTTCCTAGAATACTTAGCAATGATTCTCAAATATCACTGAGCTTTAATTATTTGTATTCGGCTACAGTTAAGGATTGAAAATAATTAATAACTAACACTCTTTGTATTTTATAGCTTATTACAATCGTTAGAAAATTAAAGTATTAATTCTTAACCTAAGGTAATGACGTTAAGCATGTATTAATGAAATATGTCTACAGAAACTTGTATTAAGTCTATTTATTAATAAATACTTTGAATACAAACAGGCAAATATACTATACTAACCTTATAAATAAAATTTACCTATTGATCACTCACGCGCCACACACGTGGTACACGTTTAATTATTTACGAGTAATCAACGAATAAGGCTAAAAAATTACCTGAATGAGTGTTGGGTTATATTAATCAATTAAAAGTATCACTTAACACCGTTTTTAGCTCAATCCTGTCCAGACTCCACTCCAATCGAAAATCTAAATCCACTTAGATATATCTCCTTAATTGCTGTTTCTTAATTTTTCTTCTATTATAGCAGCAATATAAATTGTTTACAACATCCGGCTCGAAGGACCAATGTTGGGGATTAAAAAGATCTTCGAAGAGAACAAAAATCACAGGAGTGTCTTATAGCCTTTAATATCGCTAAGTGACGATAATCTTACATTAAGATAACAAGAAAAAATATAAAACATACGGTATATCAAAATAATTAAAAATAATAAGAGCAGTATCATTATAGAAGCTATTGCTCTTAAGAACCCTCAGGTGCTTCAACAATATTTCAGGCCTAATCACCAGAAAGGGTTTTTGCCCGGAATTTCTGGATGCCTGGAACATAATACGTTAATATCGGAAAGCCTTAAAGATGCTAGAACTAGCGAGAGACAAATTACGGTTTGTTGGATAGACTTAGAAAACGCCTTTGGGTCGGTACGACATGAACTAATGATGTTCGCGCTTAAATGGTATAACTTTCCTATGGTAGTTCGCGACATTATTGCATCATATTATTCAAAATTAAAATTCTCAATAATTTTTAATGAAAACCATTCAAAATCACTTAATTATAACGTTGGTTTATTTCAGGGCTGTTGTATTTCTCCTATTATATTTAATATAGTTATTAATATTTTAATAGACAAATTAATTAGAAATGAAAAAAAGTGGGGCTATCGGTTTAAGTTCTACAACAAATACACAGAATCCATACTAGCTTTTGCAGATGATCTCGCGATACTGACACGTAATCCGAAACAATGTCAGGTACTTTTAAATGTAGTTGAGGATTTCTGTACGTGGACGGGCGGATTGAGGACAAAACCAAGTAAATGTTTTAGTCTGTGTCTGGGTAGACGGAATACCAAATATACCTCTTACGATCCGGGTCTTATAATAGGCGGTCAGTGCGTTAGTACGGTTACGGAAGCAGCTCCGTTTAAATTTTTAGGTAAAAAAATCGATTACCAAGGCCGTACTCCATCGTTGGATGTAATAGTCGATAGCTTTTTAAACGATCTCAAAAAGGTAGACAACCAACCAATAAGTAACGTCAAAAAAGCTTGGATTTACGATAATTATTTAACATCACGTCTAAATTGGCCTTTCCTCGTGTATGATATAAATAAAACCCTTTTGTCAAAGTTAGATGCAAGCGTCATAAAGACATTGAAGTTATGGCTCGGGTTAGCGCACTCAGCGGACTCTTCAACCTTATTTAGAGACCGTAACAACTTTGGATTAAAATTAAAGAAACCATCGGAGCTCTACAAACATCTAAGAGTTACCAAAAGACATATCATCGGAAAATCTAAAGATGATACTGTAACTTCTCTCCCAAAAGACAAAGTTGCCTCAGAGCTCGAGTCACGACTTCAATTCCATAAAAAGTTTATGATAGGTGCTCAAACAAATACAGTAGGGCTAGGATCAAGTAGGAAAGTTCAAGACATAGACATAACAAAATCTTTTATTCGACAGGACGAAAACGATAATTACCGACTCCACGCGATGAGCCTAGAAATTCAAAACGAATGGGTGACCATAGGAGATTTTTGTATTCCACTAGCTTTGAAGTGGCGCACCTTAATTTATGATTGGTCCCCAGCATTATTAAAATTCTATCTTAATGCATTCCAAATGACTCTCCCAGATCAAAGTAATTTAGTAAGATGGGGCAAAGCCACCGAAAAGTCTTGCAACATCTGTGGGGAGGCAATAGGAACCGCGAAACACCTATTAGTAGGGTGTAGGGTACTTCTAGATAAAGGTCAATACTCGCGTCGCAACGACAAGGTATTAGAAATTATACGGGAAGCGGTTAGTCTTTCAGTAGCAAGAGCGCGGAAGGGTATAACAACCACCGAACGATCTATAGAATTCGTAAAAGAAGGCTCCTCCAAAAAATCAAAAGCGAAGCCTTATTCAATATTAGGCGCGGCTCCTGATTGGATTCTCATGATGGACACGTATGAAAAGCATTACAAAATCCCTGGGGATGTTGGTGTTTCGTCATCCAGACCGGACTTATTCCTGTATTCGAAACATCTGAGGCGCGTGATACTTGTGGAGCTTACTGTTCCTTGGGAAACAAACATCCCAAGGGATCACACATTCAATCTCAATAAGTATTACGAACTAACCAACGAACTGATCAGGAATAAATTTATAGTTAGTTTGTACGCGGTAGAAGTGGGAGCGAGAGGTATAACAGCAAAATCTCTCTATAGCCTACTTAAAGATCTTGGCCTTTCTAGAACAAGCATCGGTTCATTTCTAGAACGTACTTCAAAGGCGGCATTAGTAGGTTCTTTCCAAATTTGGTTAGGTAGGGAGAGGAGTGTGGAGGGTGAAGGTGAGCGTTTTTGCGCATAATAAAGGGGCCCCTTAAACCTACTCCTGGGTCGCAAGTCCCAGGCACTGCTTGCACTCCTCTCCTTGCAACGCGATGGGCCCGGCACCCGCACGGTGAATCCATGGATTGCTAAGAAGCTTCGTCTGTCTCTTGTATATGCGTAGGTATAAGTATTATTATTCATAAGTAACTAATTAATTATAAGTGTTATATATAAGAATATAATATTTTTTAGGTTTTCAATAGTTTTTGCTGATATTTACGATCTCTGGGATTTTTTTATAGCCCATGGTAAATCCAAAATTACCGTATACTACATATCTTTTCATCTAAATAATGAGAAATCGTTCTTGTAATTAGTTTATTACACAAGATTTACTAGAGTTTGATAAGTTTTGGGGCTTTGGTGTTTTATTATCAAGTTAATTATGACATACGGTAGCTCAGTTGGTAGAGCGACGGGACGGTTTCCCAGTAGTCGCGGGTTCGAACCCCTGCCCGGTTTTTTACATTCTATATTTATATAAATTTAAATAAGCTTAACATGGCTATACATGTTTAAAGATATTTTCAAAAATATGACATTCTTTTTAAGTTGAGAAAAAAATAATCTATAAAGAAATGATAGCGAATAAAAATAAAAGAATATATTTTACAAACAAGCTCAAGATTTTTTCTTCGTGTAACAAGATTCCTTAAAACAGAAGCACTTAGGTGAAGTGAAAACGTCCAACGAGAATGCTCTCGGCTTTAGACTCTTAGCTCTAATTTATCTCATTATTGCAACGAGAGCCCGGAGTAAAACTCCGCATAGTTGAAAGATATCTATATAGTTAGCAGACTTGAAGAACCTAATGCAAAAATGTAAGTGCAATACTTTCGTCATAATGCGAAGAGATCGTTTTGCTTTATAAAAAAATAGTTTTTTATATAAATAAGTATACATTATCCCACCCTACCTGCCGGATATGAAAATGGTTTCCGCAAACGAGCGCTCGTTATAGAATGGATTTCTGAGCTGCTTTTAAGTGAATCTGAATCATCACCTTACTTTCTTACGTTACCTTGTTCTTTATTATTAAAAAAAAAAAAACTTATAAGTTTTAAAATTTGACCCATGTCTACATTGATATATATTAGAATTGCTTTACATACAATTTAGATTAAAAAGTTAAATGTTTTAATTAAAATACGTATCTAATTTGCAGTTTTGCAGCCTTTTTAAAATGATCTCACTTGTTATTATTATCTTATGTTTTACTTTTTTATTTATTGTCAATAAAATTAATTTGCAATCCATAAATAATATATTATTTGAAGCTTTGAAGTCCTTGAAGGGTAGAATTTCTTATAATTATTTTATTCCCTTATTGTAATTTTAATACAATATCAACATCGATACTTTATGTCTTAGTTAAATTGGAGACATGTCGACATCCTGCGTTTACTATTTTCTCATACAACTAGTAAATAATTAATAAAATGTAACAAAAGAAAAAAAAATATTTCATGCCTCTTAATAGAGTTTTTACATGTAATAATAAATACAAGAAAACAAACAATGTTACCCCTCTCAACGGAAGGTGAAGACCTCCTCCATAGATGACTAAAATAGATTTTTATTTTCTGCTACTCGTATCCAGTGGGTGGCTGCGATTTTTATAACGTCTTCTACCCAGTGAGTCTAGTTATATAGCTACTTGAGCTTTTGTGAGTAACTGAGAGCGGGATCTAGGAAACAGAACTGAGAGCTTTACTTTCTACATTACAACTAGAAAAGAACTTTCGAAATTTCGATCGAATTTCGGATTCGAAATATTAAGTAAACTACTAAACAATTAACAGTAGTTTAAATAGACGAAACACAGAGCCGTTTTAAGTGTTACCGGGACTGCCTTATTCTTTCTACAATTTAAAAGTATTGTCATTGTATTTTAACGCATTTCATGCGTTTTTCTATACATCTCTATAGATTAATATTATTTTAACTATAATAATAATAATTATATATATTGTACTTAATAATTACTAAACAAGAATATAATTTTAATAAATGGTTATTACCCTTTAAAAATATTCATAAAAGATTTTTTTATGATTTTGTCACGATGTGATTATGTTCGATGTCAGGTGATTTAACCAAAATATTGACATTTTGAGTTCAACGGTTATTGATGCCAAAATGTTTCTTATGTTCTAGACCTACAAACAAGGTTTGGCAGAGCTTGGTAAGGTAATTCACTAGGTAGGTACCCCTGAACTTAATTTAATTACCATTCATTGCTCCTGTTTTTTTTACTGTTTATCACATGTAAATAATAAACACAGCCAATACCATATTAATTACGTCTGCGACAGACAGAGGATTGAAAAAAAACCGAAATGATTGAAGAAATTAACTTTAATTAAATTTAAACTTATTACAAATTAACCCTATGAACGATGATTCCACCTCGATGTGGGAATATGGAATGATCGTTCTTACAAATAATATTAATTATTAAAACTCATGGGAATACAATGCAAATGCTTTATCGACAAATTACTTTATTAAATATAATATTACAGAAACTCAACGTAGTCGGTTTCCATATAGTAGTTCTATGTAACTTATTAGAACTATACCAAAATATTAAAGTGGTAAATAAACAATCTATACCTTTTCGAAACAAAACAATAAAATATACGCATATAAATATAATTGTATTATAATAAATGATGTTCGTACTGCCTCTGGCACTCGTCCAAGTCAATTCACGGCGCCGCATGAAGAAAGTTTTGTTTATATTTGAAAATGTATGAGCCTTTGTCATGAAGATTTAATTAATTGTGATGTGTGATTTAATTAAATTTGATGACATTTTAGTCAGAAAAACTGCTAACAAACCAATCACTATATATGACTCTTTCTTTGTCCTCCAAGTCCTTTTCAGTGAATGCCAACGTTATTAAAAAAATACGATAAAATAACACACTTTTGTTACAACACCAATTTAATCAGATAGTTGATTGATCTGATCAAAAATCGTTCTATTTGAGTGTTAGTTTTTCCGAAATTGACGTAGGTTCCAATATTATTTCTACTTTGGTTTTTTCCTTTAAATTAATTTTGATAAAACTTTTGTATGATTTAGAATGCTTAAAATTCAATAACTAATTATAAGCTTTTGATCACTTGTTAAAAATATTAAGATTCAACTTCAAAACTGAACAAAAGGCTGGAATTAATCGTCTCACTAGAGCTCAACGAAGACAGTTTTTGCCACATGCATTTGTTTGATTTTCTTAAAACTCTTTTTTGAGATTTAGTTTCACGTCTTAGGGAAAAAGTATCTTTTGAAAAATAGTTATAAATATTACATTACTTTCTTTCAGAGAGCCTGTAAATTATATAAACAATATACATTTTAAGCATTTCAATATTATTTGTATTTTTAAATGTATTATTAATTATTTTTATAAGATTTATACCTTCATTTATTTTAAGAAATGCTTAGAAAATGTCCGATTATACAAACGGCTAAATGGACAAGAAATAATATGATTCGTTCAAAGATAAATTATTGTTTTATTAATGAATATTAATGTTTTAATAAAGGCTGTAATGAGATGATAACCGAGGACTATAATTTTTAGTCTGTGTTGTGTTATTGTTTTATAAATCAACTCATTTTTCTTTCAGTTACTTTTTAAACACTGAAACAGGGTTCAGTAGTACTGAAAAGGCAAAAATGGTATCCCTTTACTTTGTTCTTGTTTGTCTGACCGTTCTAATTGTACTGAATATTGTTACAAAATGTTTCGCTTTAAAAAAAGATGCAAATATTTTTGTTTAAATAAATTCTCGGGTAATCTCGTGTATGTAATATTATCGATCTTGGAAATTAAAATAAAAAAATCTATATCATATTTTTATGTGAGCAAACATTTTGACAGATATTATCAGGATATGATAATATCAAACGTAAGATGCCATAAATAAAAAGTACATTAGTAATTCTTTTTAAATATTATAAAGAAAAATGTAATCCTTTCTCAGATTAATCTCTACTTTCTCAGATTTGAGTCTCTGATAAATACAAACTAAACTAAAACTGAGACCTGAAATTATAAAACTGAGACCTAAAATATTTATTTTTCATCTTATTAAATAATTCAATATGAAATAATTTGACATTGTGTTATGAAGTGAATACCTATTTTACGACAGACAGTTTGCAGATTTTTAAGACTTCAAAAACTGTATAGCTACTGGTATATTACTATAATAATAATTAATTACTCAAAAAAAAAATACAAATACCAAAATGCACAATTCAAGAAACAAAAGTTCATATTATGTTTTCTTTTGCAAATTGCTTCTATTTGTAAACTTGGGAAGTCAACCTTTTCAAAAATAAATGTTAAAATGCTGAATTCTCTTGAACTCCCAAAAACTTGTTATAAACTTTTATTGAAGAACACAGATCTTTCTTACAATGTTCAATAAAATATTAAAGAGTATTATACGAGATTAAATTATACAAGGAAAGGTGTTTCAATGTAAAAATATAGAATAAATTTATTTTATTTTAAAAGTTATTGTGAATTATGAAGAATATTGTTATGGGTTTTCTATCATCCATCGCCATGTACTTGATAATTTTGACAGATAAGAGTGGTTTATTTTAATTTAATAGAATAATATCAAAAGCACAATACCGCAACCGATCGAGACTATTCTCCATCACAAAATCAAAGATATATCTCTCTGTTTAATCCTTTTATGTGGGTAAGCTAAGCCACTTGGTGTTGTGTTCATTGAAGTTTCCGAGGATTATTATTGTACCGGTGAATATATATATACTATAGCGCAGTTAATTTTTATTAAAAAAATATGGCCTATCCCTCTCTACTAGTGTAGAGATTATTGTACGATATATTAATAAAAGCAATTATTGTGTACTTATTTTTGATCTGAATAAATGAATAAACGGATAACTGATAATATAATAATAAAATACGTCTGAATTTTGAGCTGGCCTATATTTTGTTAACCAAATTATCGTTCTTTTTATTATTGTAATTTTTTTGTATATTAAAAAGAGGGCCAACGATCCTGCATTTCTACTCATGGTAAATGATTATCACCGCAGTATACGCAATAGTTTTGCCAGCCAATGGGGTGGAACGTGCTATTTTTGAACCCTCCCATGTTTTATGAATTAAAGGAGTTTCAGTTTACTACATTTTGAAATCTTCACTAAGAAGTCTCAACAGAAGATACAAGTTTCTTTCTAAAGTCGTCGACGGTTTCCCGATAGTCTTATACGGCGGGAATACACAACATCCCTAGTGCCCACATTTGCATAAAAATGAATGTAAGTATTACATGTACATAGTAGACGCATTACAAAGTATTGAAATGCAGAAGAAACAGTGTTGGAGATAGCACGTAGTCCTGGAAACACGGGCGGATGGTT
Source organism: Napeogenes sylphis (assembly GCA_959347405.1). NCBI lineage: Eukaryota > Metazoa > Arthropoda > Insecta > Lepidoptera > Nymphalidae > Napeogenes > Napeogenes sylphis. The sequence continues at coordinate 28,532,349 of OY365776.1, forward strand.
AAAAAAAATCAGCCGATAACATCATGCATCGCCCAGGAACGCTTGCATAAATTCTCGGGATGATTCCCAGTGGAAGCCAGCTTCAAAAGATGAGCTTTGTGCTGATTTTTAAAATATCCCAGGTTCTCTCTCATATTTTAAATGGCCACCGCTCATCGATGGGTTAGGTATTATATATTTTTAGGAATCGGATTGGCAGTCTTGCAAGAGTTTGGGTTTGGCCTTTTAAATGAAAGTGCTGAACTAGAAGCGTTAGAACAGAAGTAAATTACACGTACTCGGAGCCGGGTACATCCAAGAATTTTTTACCACGCCTTATTATTTTATATTAGAATATAATGTCTAAGTGAAAGCAATTTTTTTGTCAAAAATTTAGTCACTTCTTACTTGAAAGAGAGATTTTATGATTTATGATGCCGATTATTGGCTTCTAACCGACTCTATACTTACTGATAATAACATTTTAGTATCCATATTTATTTTTATTATAACCTTAAGATCTCAAAAAATTAGATTATTGAGTTTCAAAATTAATAAACATCTCATATGCACTATTTGAAACCCCCCACATCAAATTCATCCTTTGGAACTTATATCTAAGGTGTGCAATCTCAAGATGTAAAGTTTTTAAATTACTTTCCTGTTTACCATATAGTTATTTTTAACGAATAGTAAATCTATAGTAGCTTCTTCAGAGTGGTCTGTATCTGATCTGACCAATTAATTATAACTGAAACTTTGTATCTGCAACTTTAATAGTTGTAAGAGCAAACTGCAGATTAAATAAACAAAGCACTTTAACATATTTTTATAACAAACTGTATATATTTGTCTATTTGGTAACAGAAATATAAGATTATATATTTAAATAATTATTACGAATATGGTATTTTAAAAAGATTAATATAAATGTATTTTAAAAAATGGGTAACATAAAACAGTGTTTTACTCTTTTGTGTAAACATATTTCCGTATTTGCAACAGCAAAATAATTGAAATACATAACTCGGTAGAACATTGTGCATTTTGGTTTTACTGCATAACACACAAGCGTTTCGTGTCACGGAATCTAGTGACACAGATTACTTAAAATGAATAGCTGACATACCTACCTTTTAGATTTCAAATACAAATGCTTTTTAAATAACAATTTTTCGCTCTTATTTCTTTTGAATATTGTGAATGTTGTGTATTCTTTATAGCCAACAAAAATGTTAAAATACCACTTACGTATATTATTGTTGTAGTTACGTAGAGATGAGATTTTTCAATTTATTTTTTTTATTTATTTATTTAGTCTTTATTGCCTAAAATATTACAATAGGCGGATTTAATGCTTAAAAGCATTCTCTACCAGTCAACCCGAGAATACAGTGCAAACATAGTATAAGGCGCTTAAAATATAAAACATTAATAGAGGAAAAAGCAACATTAGAATAAATTAAATAAAACTTATATGCATATAAAACATTGCACATAATGTATACAATAAATCATAAATACTTGTTTTCAATAAATCAATACACTTACACAAATACATACCCTATACATACATAAAAATATTATACAAACATATACATATATATACACATCAATTCACAATATAAATAATGATATATATAATAAGAATAAGTATACACAAAACATAATAAATACACATTTTAATTATTATTCTGTAGATGTTTATAAAAATACAGATAAACTGCTCTCTTAAAGGCCATTCTGCTGGGTGATCGTCTAATGGTTTCAGGGAGGTTTCCAGAGTTTAGTTGTGTGAACTCTGAAAGAGCTTGAGAGAAACCGAGTATGGTGAAAAGGGGTGAAGAGTTTTAGATTTGAGGTGGAGCGAAGATGTAGGTCATGAGTATTTCCCAGTAATCGAAATTTAGATTTCAAATACTGGGGACTGGGGAAATTCAAATATTGAAAAATTGACACAAATATCTGGTGGACTTTCGCTCTCGTATAGGAAGCCATTTAAGTTTTGAACGGTAAGGAGATATGTGGTCATATTTGCGAAGACCAAAAATAAAGCGTATACAGCTGTTGAAAAGACGATCTAATTTGTTTAAGTGGCATTCAGAGATGTTAGAGCAGCAGACATCAGCATAGTCAAAGAGAGGAAGGATAAGTGATTGCACTAGCAGAGTGTTCGTCCGAATGGGTAGAAAGTTCTTGTGACGATACAATGCCCGTAGAGAATTAGTAACTTTGCGAGAGATTTCACTTACGTGAACATTCCAGCATAATGTAGAGTCAATGTTTAGGCCTAGATTTTTTACAGCAAATGAAAAAGGAATGTTTATGTTGTCATAAGACAGTGACATAAATCGATAGATTCCAATTTAAGTAGCTGTCGCTGACTACGTAATATTATAGCCTGACATTTCAAAGGGTTAACATTAATACCAAACTTTAAGCACCACTCACAAATATGTTGCAAGTTAGAATTTAAGGAAGCAATGCCATTGTTAATGTTGTCAGGCTTAGCATGTGTGTAAATTTGCAAGTTGTCGGCATAAAGATGGTAAGAGGTAGTGAGATGTTGTAATAAAGCTGATAAATAAAAAAAATAAGAGTGGAGAAAGTATACCGCCTTGTGGTACACAAGCATTCAGGTCACAACAATCAGACAGAGTACTGTCGATGCGTACCGTTTGCTGGCGACCGCAAAGGTAGGATGAGAACCAAATTAGTTCGTTGGAAGAAACATTAAGGTGTGAAAGGAGAACAACAAGAATGTCATGATCAACAGAGTTAAAAGCGTTAAAGAAAACGATAAGGACTAACACGGTTAACTGACCACCCTCCATTGCATCTCGGACATCTTCCACAACCTTGAGTAGAGCAGTGCTAGTACTGTGGCCAGGACGAAACCCAGACTGGAACTCAGACAAAATATTATTTTTAAGAACATGGGAAGACAGTTGTTTATATACTGTTGCTTCCAGGACTTTTGATAGGTAAGGTAAAACGGAGATAGGTCGAAATTCACTAGAAGTAGTAGGATTGTGAATTTTTGGGATGGGAATTATATGCGCTTTACGCCAAACTAATGGAAATGTACAAGTGGAAAGAGAGGTATTGATAATGAAGGTTAAAGTAGGTAGAAGTACGTCAATTAAAGTGACGATCATAAGTCTAGAGATTTCATCCTCACCATTCGATTTATTCGAGAGCACTGTTTTTTTAATTTCTTCTTCAGATACTAAAGAAAATGTGAATGAATTGAAATTGATGGCATGCAAAATATAAAGGAGATAGTACGATGTTTAGTATTAGTATTAAGAGTTGGGACTGTTAAAAGTGTTGATTTAATACGTCAGGGGAACATAATTTTAAATTTGGTTTGTCAGTAGAAGTGACTAGACCAAAGTTGCTTAAAAACTTTCATATGTGTGCCGACGAAGAATCAGAAATATTATTGTGGATATATTGGCGTTTAGCACCTCTTACCATCTGATTACACCGATTCCTTAACTTTTTATAGAGATTCGATTAAAATATTAGATAAGATTAGATTTCTTTTGATTACGCTTAAATTTACCAAAATTCAATTATATAGATACTTTCTATTACAATCCGTGCTGGTCTTGTATTAGAATAGGACCGCTCCATATCGTCCCGTAGACGTCGTAAGAGTTGACTAAGGGATATAGGAGGTAAATTACACTTATAACTCCCTACCGAACGATGGAGGTATATACATCGACAATAATTCCCGACGGGGGTTGACGTCAGGTAGGCGGCCGGTCATAAAATCTTTGCCAAACTTTTTAACAACATAAACATGAGAATGAGTGATACGAGCGATAGGGCTAGGTCGTCCCCCCAATGCGACGCGCAGTACAGTACCCGGCATTTGTGAGAAATGAAAACGTAAGAAGCAAGTCCAGGATGTAAAACTGCTGATGGCTAGTTGGAATATACTGACGACGACTGGAAGAGATAGACAACTAGCGGATGTATTGAAGAGAACAAGTATAAATGTGTGTTGTCTGCAAGAGACAAAGTGAAAGATAGACTTATAGCAGTAAAAGTAATGAAAAAAGATTTAGTTTTAAACATAGTAAGCGCGTATATACCTCAATCAGGCTGTAGAAATAGTATAAAATAGAAGTTTTGGCAGGATATTGATAAAGTTTTGATAAGTATGCCTGAGGATGAGGAATTGTATATATGTGGGGACTTTAATGGCCATGTTGGACGGATGGGTGATGGATATGAGAGAGTAGATGAGGATAGGGTTTTGGGAAACGGAACTATGAAGGAGAAACATTGCTCGAAGCGGCTTTGGCATTTGACTTGGCAATAGCTAATACAATCTTTGAGAAGAAAGACAAACATCTAAACACCTATAAAAGTTGAAACCATTATACTCAAATAGATTTTTTTTCTTCTCAAACAACAAAAGTTAAGCACTTCTTTTAAGAATTAATGATCTAGATAAATAACGGGAAAAGAATGCAAAAACAGCATACACGGTGCATAAAAGGGAATCAAAATGGTTTATTGCAAATGCTAGGGCGAAGTTGCAGGGAAACTGTACCATACACTGCAAAGCCCGCAGGGACAAAAACATCTGTTTATAATAGCGAAAGAAAAAGAAAAAAATGGTGGAGACATAGCACATGCGAAATGTATAAAAGATGAAGAAGGAAAGGTGCTAACGAATGATGAGGAAATTAGAAAGAGATGGAAATCTTATTTTGAGAGACAAATGAATGAATGGAATGTTTGGAATGGGATACTAGAAAGTGCCCTAGCCAATGAGAGATTAGTGAATGAAGTAAGTATGGAGGAAGTAAGGGAAGCTGTGCGAAGTATGAAAAATGGGAAAGCTGTGGGACCCGATTGAATACCAGAAGAGGTATGGAAGTTATTAAAGTGCAATAGATGGACATGGCTACCGATATTCTTTAATAAATTGTTGCAAGAAGAGGCGATCCCTCATGAATGGTGTAGCAGTTCACTGGTACCTATTTATAAAAACAAGAGTGATGTACAAGTCTGCAATAATTACAGAGGAATAAAGCTCGTGTCACACAGTATGAAGGTCTGGTAGAAACTGCTAGCAAAAAGGATGAGAGAAGAGACTGAAATTATCCGAAGTCAGTTTGGATTTAAGCCTGGAAGGGGAACAATGGATGCCATTTTTGCCCTTCGACAACTGTGCGAAAAGTACAGACTAGTTCATAAGAACTTGCATAGTGTGTTCGTTGACCTTGAGAAAGCGTATGATACCTCGAGAGGTTTTGTGGTGGGCTTTGAAAGAAAAGGATGAGAGTATGTAAGACTGATTGATGCAATGTATGATCGAGCAAGCACAAATGTTCGGTCAGCAGCTGGCGAAACCGAAAAGTTCGGTGTGGCCGTTAGCCTGCACCAGGGATCATCACTTAGCCCTTACTCGTTTCTCCTGGTGATGAATGCTTTGAAATTAGACATACAGAAGGAGGCTTCCTGGTGCATGCTGTTTGCTGACGATATTGTGCTCGTTGGAGTAAATGAACTTCAGGTGCAGAGCAGGCTGGAAAAATGGCAGAGTAGACTGGAGAACTTTGGAATGAAAAACAGTCGGACCAAAACAGAGCATTTGTTCGGTGGTCTCTCCAGCTTTATCCCAATTGATGATGTATCCCTTCCTATATGCTCCGACTTCCGCTACCTCGGTTCAGTAATGTAAGGTGATGTGAGATAGATCGGGATGTAAGGAACAGAATAAATGCCAGTAGGAGGAAATCCCAAAAGGTCACAAGGACAACATGTGACCCTCGAATGCCCCTTAAACTAAAGGGGGAAATATACAAGATCATCTTAAGACCGGTCGTATTGTATGGTTCGGAGTGCTGGGCGACGAATCGGATGAATGAAATGAAATTACGCGCGGCTGAGATGCAAATGCTAAGATGGATGTGTGCAAATGCTAACTAGAATTGACAAAATTAGAAATGAGTATGTAAGGCGAAGTATGAAAATAGCGCTCGTGACCGAAAAGCTGTCAAGCAACAGATTAGGGTGGTACGGGCATGTTATGCAAAGGGATGAATGTCATGGGACGAGGAGAATGTTAAACATGAATGTGGATGGAAAGAAGAAGAGTAAAAATAAAAAATAAAAGAGTTTAAGAATAATAGTTAAGAATAGTTATTTTTTTAATATTACGCACCAGACATATCAATTAGATATGACCATTTCAGTACATCAAAGAATAATTATTTGGTTATTTCAAAATTTACACTGGACGCAGAGTATACCTATAGACACTAAGTATATATATCAAATTGTGACTACTTTTTCGGTATTCTCGTCGATAGCTAAATATTAATATTTTTGAATAGGACTAATAGTAATAAAAATCATATAATAATATAGACTATAAAAAAATACCTTGACTGCAATATTCTTTCTTTCTTTCTCCCTTCTTTCGTATCTGTATTTGTACCAATCACTTTTATGTTTACGTGTTAAAATAAGACATTTTACTGACAATGATTGTATACAATGGGTGAATCGAAAGACGGGCAAAATAATATTTTCAAAAGTTAGTGTATAACTGTAAAAACTAGAGTGTAAGACTGTAGAGCTATTATGAAATCACAAACAGTTTTTTTTTATATGTAGAGTAGATTTTGGCTTGAAGAACTTAACTTTAAAAGGATCACTTAGCAACCCAGCTATCACTAGTCCTTGTTGATTCAGTAGGGAACCTTCTTGGTAACCTAAGAAAGGATTTGATATACCTATCGAAAAGTGTTTAAATGCTGAACTTAATACATTTCTAAATAGAAATAGCTAAACAACTGCAATTTTTTTAACAAATTTAACATATCACCATATTTTAACGGCATTCGACATCATTCAGAATTAACCTTCGTTTCATGTTTAATTTAGCTTTATGTACAGAAATGCGACGAAGCGGGTAATACCAACGACTATTAAATTCGATTTAGCGCACAGCAAATTACGTACTTATTATGAGATATTCCATTTGAAAATCGATGCAATGAATCCGGCCCAATTGCTGCAATGAGCTAAGAGCTTAATATGACAGATTCTAAATGAGACTGATAAGTTAGATCCCTCGTAGTTGGTTTATAATATAATTTTACATTAACTTCCTTGCTGTAAACGAAAATCAAACAATTATGTTAATACTGTTTTTATTACAATGTTTTTATTACAATGTATTTGATATAACTGAAGAACGTCTAGAATATCCACAGAATTAAAACCTAAGCTTTCTAAAATGTTATATGTTATATTATATATTCTGTCAATTTTTTGTATTTATTACATTAAAAATATTAATCACATAAACATTCATCATGTTCACATTCAGTTACACATAAGTATTTATACCGTTGTTGTTGTTGCGAGGAAATATTACTTATTTGTGTTAGGTTTATTGAATATATAAGGCATAAGATTATGTCGTATTTAAATTATCACAACAGTATATAATGTATATAAATAGTTATATTTCTTCGCTTCATTCTTCAGATATCATTTACCGAGAAGTCCACTTTGCCCCACGCCAGCAACTACCGCTTGTCTTTAGAGTTTTTTTTTTACACTTTCAATAGTTTAGTAACGTACATGACGTTTATAGTATTTGTCATTTATAAGTCTATAGAAAAAAAAATAGGAAGTTAGAAGAAAATAAAAGAAAACTCGACGTAATAAACTCACTATAATGTCTTCAGAATCCAAAGATAATGCTAGTAAGTATTATTCAAGTTAGTAATATTAGAGTGATTATAATAAATACTTTGTTGGTAGTCAAATAATATATTAAATCTGGAGATTGATCGAATAGTACTACGAACAAACATACCGAGAGGTTATTCAAGATTTTAAATGAAATGTGTGTTCATAATTTCAAAACTGGAGGTTATTTGAGATGGTAATACGGTGGTATAAAATTATCCTTCATTTCAACTCAAGTTGAACGATTTTTAAAAAGTCCATGTTACAAATAAGAAATTGTTTTATGAAAATATAAAAAAAAAATCACTAAACTTTCCAGTTTCTGAACATAATGAAAATATTTCAGATCAACTGGACATGCCGATCCATTCTCCATCGCCATTGATTGAAAACACATAAGTATCGGAGATATCAGCCGATTCTATGCCAACAAAATCGGATTTGGATCCAAACATCTTTGCTGCTTTAGGAAAACTCAAAAACGGCAGCTCCGAATACGGTATCAAGATTTATGATAATCTAGCTAAATTGTGGTTACTGAAAATTGTATGTCGACTGTTATTAGAGATAATTTATTTAAGAGTTACCTTATACCCGACAATTGCAAACCGCTTCACGTCCATTACCGCTGCATTGTCGGAATATAGTAAATGTTGAGATAAAAAAATGTACAACAACAGCTATTCGCCGGGATGACGGCAGTCAACAGAGGGCTACAATTATTAATAAACAATGGTAGTATTGTTGAAACCATTAAAGTGGAAAGTTATGACTGTCGAATTTTATTAGATTTACACCATGAATATGCTTTGACCAGAGTAAATCTTATAAACTCCAGTTTGGACAAACCGTTCCTTCAAATAATTAAAATTTCGGAACGTGATGCCTTTCTATTCGGCAATAATCTATTCGAAAAGATCAACGCCTCTAACGTTATAGTCAAACAAAGCCAACAGCTTAAGTTGAAAACTTCTTTCATTGGCTCGCAAACTAATTTTAAGTACAACCAGAGAAACTGGTTAGAAATTTCTCACTTCCAATCGAACAGGGGGAGGTTACAAATCAATGAGCATGAGTAGCCTAGCAGCAGATTTCATACAGTACAGAAATCACTAAAGCAACCTAAAAAACAAAAAAAATAATAATAAAAACGATATAAAAAGAAATCTAAAAAATATAAAAATAATATTCTTATGTACTTGTTGAAGTGGTTGCGTCCGGAGACCGCCAAAAATAGGGAAAAAATCAAAATACATGTAAGTTACCACGGCAATTCACAGAATAACAATATCAAATCATATAGTCTAAGTCCACCTTTATTAGCTCCGAAAATTTTATGAAATCTTCCTCAACGTAAGCGTACGTACAACAGTCGAATAAGAGTTAAGTCTTTATTTCAGTTATTCTGGTATGTTCTTTTCTTTTTTAATTTGAACAATATTCTGTCTCACTGTTATACTCTTTGATGAGAATAACTAAATAATATCCCTTCCTTTGTTTCCATGTAAGAAGGAAATAATTAGAGTTTGACTAAATGATATACCTGGTGTGATCAATAAATACGGTGAATAATGTTATATTATAAAAAGTATCACGCTTACATAGAATCTGATTTAATCTCCTTCAAAGTACTCTCCTTGGCTAGCAATGCACTTATTCCAACGTTGACTCTATGACTGGATGCATTTCTGGAAGGCATCTTTTGAAAGGGCTTTCAGCTGCTCGGTCGTGGCCCTTTCAATGTCAGCAATGGTATCAAAACGTTTTTCTTTAAGCACATTTTTAATTTTTGGGAAGAGCCAGAAGTCGCACGGTGCTAAATCCGGTGAGTATGGCGGATGTGGACAGACAGGAACATTTTTTTCTGCCAAAAACTCGCGAATGAGAAGCGAGGAGTGACACGGTGCATTGTCGTGGTGAAGAAGGAAGCCATTGGCCCATATTTCTGGCCGCTTTCTTCGTATGTCGTTTCGCAAGCGTTGCAGTACGCCCTTATAAAATTCCCAGTTTACAGTTGTTCCTCTTGGAACGAACTCTGATCGCACTATGCCCTCACTATCGAAGAAAACAATGAGCATGACCTTGATGTTTGATTTTGACTGACGTGCCTTTTTAGGGCGAGGAGATGAACTGGTTTTCCATTGGGAATTCTGCATTTTGGTCTCTGGGTCATAGCCATAGACCCAACTCTCATCTCCAGTCACAATTTTTGCCATAAAGTCCGGATCTGCATGAAGACGATCCTTCAAGTCAAGACAGACACGATAAACACAGCCTCACTCTAGCGGCTCTGACAGCTGACTGACATGTTCAACCGTGATACAACTTGTCCCTGCCTGTGTCAGCGGATCACGCTACTTAACAAATTACAACATATGGCTGTAGCATCAGCTATTGCCGGTATAAAAATTCGTTCACCGTACATATTGATCACACCTTGTATATATATACTACTTATTCCATTTCATTATTTACAGATAAAATTCCTAACAGGGTTGTTTGCATTGTTTTAGATTCCAAATAATCAATTCTGAAATACTTATAATTCATTGGTTATTGTTCTTAAATTGATATAATGATCATTATAGTATATTACACACCTAGGGAGGAAAAATAAGAAATATCTCACACACCACATCTAATTGTTGACCAAGGTGGAACCGAGGTCGACTAACATGAGGTTTGAGGCTTTCTTATTTTACATCCCGAGGTGTGTACGCTATTTTTCTGTCCGACGTTAACGGAAAACGGCAACTTCGTTTTTCGCAGCGAGACGAAAGTCGTCACTTTCCGCCCGGTGGGCAGAAAAATATTTGTAGCTTTGGGCACTTTAATTAAACAAACGAAAAAAATAATGAACTTATTCTAAATTCAAGTTTTAAAATTTTCGAAAGAAACCTAATAGATGTCACCACCGTCCCGATAAAGACGATCACATATAGAATGCTTAATTCACCGAGACGGACAGCGATACGGTAGCTCAGTTGGTAGAGCGACGGGACGGTAGTCCCAGTAGTCGCGGGTTCGAATCCCTGCCCGTATCGGTTTATATACCAACCTATATTTATATAAATTTCATTCTATATTTATACAAAGATTTGTTAGATGAATAAGAGAAACATTATTCAATCTCGCATTTAGATAATATTTAAGAATGTATTTATTATAATATATTCATTCTTACGGTTTTTCCTGTATCCTTATAAGGTGTCACAGAAAGGTCCTTCAATTCAGGGATTACGTAGTCAGAGGCCGATTACTTGGAATCTTTTGTGAGAAAAAAATATTGAATAGAGCTAGGGTGACACACTGTAAAGCCTCTTCTGTAAGGATTTCTTTACTCTTTATTATTATTTTAGTAATACGCAGTTTTTAATGTTGAATCTATATTCTACGACTTCATAACTCTAAATTGTATCTATCTGCTATAATCCTAAAAAAAAGGTAGTATGATATATTTTTAATTTTTAATAAGAAAAACATAATATATAATTTGTAATGTTTAATTAATTGTAATTTGTAATAAGAATCAGGTCAACAACGTTCCCATCTATATGTAAATACCATGAATATTTGTTATCATGTACTTTTTAGTTTTAAAACGCTAACCGTAATAGGCTTGCCCATCCCATTAAAACCCTTTAATTTTAAGCTGAGGAGTGTCTTCACAGAAGGGCTTATTTCTATAAGTATGCTGTTAAAATAAGCTCTCTTAGCACTTCCCTCTGACGTATACAGCTGATTTCTGTCATGGATGCAAATTGGAAAGGATTAAAATAAATAAATAATAATGAAATAGTGAAGTAGGTTGCAATTGCAATTAAATAAATAATTAATTTTACATTAAATTTTAAGATTTAGAATAACTACTTTTTTACAATGTTTTTTTTTATTTTAGCATATCAGAAAAAGAATGCCAATTATTGGAATCTGTGAGCTTAAAAGTTTTTTATTTAAAAATATATTAAAGACTGAATTAACTTAATGGAAAAGTAAATAACAACAATCACAATTAAAACTTGAAGTTCTAAATACTAGAAATGGAAAGACAAAGCAATTAGTTTGTGTGGTTGGCCAGTAGACATCAGTTCTCGGTTCAGTTCTCGAAAAAGCTGGAATGTAATTACTAGAATGTCAGTGTTCGGGTTTTTTCTGAGATTCTTGAATTGTTTTAGAAGTAATACGGATACAAAGATGTTATTTGATCGTAAACTTCAATTTCAAGTTAAATCTTACTTTGTTACTTTTGATAAGTTTTATAACAATTTAAGTGTTATTGCAGCTTTATATTCTGACACGAAAATATAAAATCAAGCTGGTGTATTGTGTTTGATTAGATAATAAACAAAAAAATCACATTATCTGCAACGTATAATAATAAAAACTAATAAGCATTAGATACATAGTATGCTGTTTAAAATTAAGTTTCAAACAAATCTGGCGAAAGTTAATTTTAGAATTAGTCGTTCTGATAATTTATGATTTATCAAATTCTACGTGGAAACTTAAAGTTGTACATAATATGACATATTACAATTAAAGCTAAGTAAGCCGCACATACCTTATTATTTCTGGTAACACCTGCAAAGTCACCAAAATCATAAAATAAACTTACTTGGGATTTTTGTATAATTTTATTCGTGGACTATTTCTGGATGTCGTGCGGTTGTGGTTAAGAATAGCTTAAATCTTTTGCCTAATAATTATGTTAAGTGTAAATGAACAATTGCTGTAAAATATTTTTACTACACTATTACATTAGTAAGTAGAAAGATTAAAGTAACAGACAAGAAAAAAAGGCCTAATAAATAAAGTTGCTAGTAAGATATCCTAACAAAATTAAATGGAAGATTCGTTCAGTTTCAAATAGTTTGGATCAGTTTCAAAAAGAAGCTACATATTTTCGCGACCTTCAACCAGGTGCTCTACCTTCAAAAAGCTAGTTAGAGAATACTTGGAGGAACATTGGTTAGGGTTTTCGAAAGAAACCTAATAGAAGTTACCACCAAGTCTCGATAAAGACGATCACATATAGAATGCTTAATCCACCGAGATACGGTAGTAGACCGGCGATACGGTAGTTCAGATTGTAGAGCGACGGGACGGTTTCCCAGTAGTCGCGGTTTCAAATCCCTGCCCGTATCGGTTTATTTTTCATTCTATATTTATATAAATTTAAATAAGCTTTACATGGCTATACATGTTTATATATATTTTCAAACATTAATTTTCAAAAAGCATAGTGTTATCAGTATCTATTTGTATATATACATAGATTTATATACATGTGTAGATTTATGTTTATGTACATGTACATTGTAATATGATTGTGTACTTAATTGTGTACTTATTTGTAATTAATTGACCACCTCTTGTAGGCAGCCTCTCTACAACAATCCCAACAACATTTGCTCTACGACTTCTTAAAATTAATAGTTTTATAGTAGGATATTTTTGTAATCCACAAGCTTTGCGGTGGCACACTCTGCTATATGATTGGTCCCCAGAATTATTAAAATGTTATCTTAATGCATTCCGAACGACTCTCGAATGTCGAATTTAGTAATATGGGGTAAAAACCACCGAAAATCTGGCAACAACTGTGAGAAGGCAGTAAGAACCGCGAAACCCTTTTTATTAGGGTGTAGAAGGCTGCTCCAAAAATCAAAAGCGAAGCTTTATTCCATTTCAGACACGGCTCCCGATTGGACTCTCATGATGGACACGTATGAAAAACATTACGAAATCCCTGGGGATGTTTGTGTTTCATCATCCAGACTGGACTTATTCCTCTATTCAAAACATCTGAGGCGCGTGATACTTGTGGAACTCACTGTGCCTTGGGAAACAAACATCCCCAGGGACTATTTGCAGTAAGCAAGCTTAATAAGTATTACGAACTGTCCAGAAATAAATTAATAGTTAGTTTGTATACGGTAGAAGTGGCAGCGAGAGGTATAACAGCAAAATCTCTCTATAACTTAGATAGGGAGAGGAATTTACGTTTTCCCGTACAAAATTTATTTGTTGCCTCTGAACTGCTATTAACTCTGTACGTACGGATGGCGCCCGGGCGTTGACTTTTTAGGTACTTCTTACAAAATGCAGAGTAACAAGTAAAAGAGGGCGCCAATACTTTTTTGTTTATTTTTTTATGTTATTTATCAAGATTTGTAAAAAGTTGTAGAATAAATTTTGTTGGGATTGATGTAGAGAGATTGCCTGCAAGAGGTGGCCAATTTTATAAAAATAACTCTGTATATGTGTAGTGTGTGTATGTATAATATTTATAAATTATTTTTATTTTATAATAAAGGATTTTTATTATTTTATTTTAAAAAAGTTTACCAAGATTGTTTACTATACGTAGAGGTGAACCGAGAAAGAATGCCATAAGGCATTAAGTTCGCCTTTGTAAATAACTACTATAAAAGGTAAATAAATATATAAAAACAAATACATTCCTTTTAAATACCACTAGCAGGCGATGTTCTTTATTCAAGCAATGTGGCAATCTCGATACAGAACTGTTACACAAACTAATGCGCACTTACACATAACTCATATTCTATACATTCTTTGTTCGTAATAAGACGTACATCAAGTATGTAATTAGTGACGCTAGCGCAAATGTTCTAGGGTCTAAGCACAAAGTCACTATGGAATGACGTCATAAGGCTCTGCAGAACGTTTATACACTGATATTAATGAAGTATTACAATTACTTACACGGCTCAAAGCGATCTAAGGTAAGTATAATGGATACGTCATCCAATTAAAGACTATGGCTTCTAAGCCATAGCATCAGACTGTGGAAATCTCAATATATGTGAATCTGTTTATTATGTCGCCCCTTCGTCGATCGCTCATTCGTTTACAGGAAAATAAAATACTTTTTTCCTATTTGGTAAAAGGTTTTGATCGTAAATCGTATACTTGACGAATTATTTCAGTATAAAAAAGAGTTGGCACATAATAACAAATGCTTGGATTCAAAACATTGAATGTAATTTATTTTTTATTAAAACGAGTTTTCCTTGTTATTTATAACAATTCCTATAACATTGTAGAATTAAATAAATAATTAAAAAAAACTCTTACAAGGAATTTCGTATGTTCCTCCTCTCCCGTCAAATTTGTATTGAAAGCCGTATGTCACAACTTAAAATGTATACAGATCCATATATTTCCTTTTTTATTATCTTTTTTTGAAAATAAAAGAATTTTCTGTTTCATTATTGACTTAGAGAATAAACAAACCACCACCGATTTTTTTATAAAAACCCATATAGCAGTTTTGTTGTAATGTAGCTTAAATTATTTAATATGTAGTTGTGTATGTATGCCCGTAAAATGTACGAATTCTAATATCTTTATTGTAATCTATCATTAAAATCCTGTTCGCTAGGATGCGTAGCAACAAACAAAAATGTTAAGAACGATTGTTTTGTGGTCTGTGTTATTTGCAGAAGTCATATCATTTTTTTTACATTAAATAATTAAATTTAGCCTCGTTACTATCATTTTTACAATATGTACTATATTGTCCACCTGCTCTTATATCAAAATTTAAGCCATTATATAATTACTATTATTTTCAATGTTGAAAGTTGAAATTCTTTAAGCAGTATAGAACTACTACATGGCGTAGTTAGTTATTTCTTTCTGTACCACAGGCTACTTATAACACAAAAGTTAAAATTTGTTTTCACATATTAGTCATAACCGCGACAAAGAAAAAAAATGTCTTGTTTCTTGACGGATCTGCTCCATGGACTTACCCTTGGGAACCATCTGACATATTGTAAGAGCAACGAGTATTTTGATTTTGATTTTGGTTTTGATCATATCATTATTATCAGATCGGATATCGAAAGATTTAATATAGCATTATATTTTGGTAAGTTAGCTTCCATGGTAAGTTTTATCGTCTGAAGAACACGAGTTCTTGGATATAGAATTTTCGGAAAAAGCAGTCAATATTATTTGTGTTGACGTGTGCGTGTTCTGGCTTTAGTAAGCGATTATCGCTTCTCTGAAAAGCTCATTTTGCTACGTATACAAGTACTGCTAAAGCCTAGTATTATTAAGAATGGTAATAAATCTAGGTACAGGTAACAGGTAGATTCTACTTAACTAGTATTTTTTGTAAAATAATTTTTTGAAGTAATTGGATTTTAAAATAAAAATGAATACTTCTATATAATTAATAAATTTTAATACAATAAATGTATTATGTGCTATGTACTTTCGAAAACAATTAATAATTTTAATTAAACATTATTTGCAATTAACATTCAGGTGAGACTATTACGAATTCGTCACTCGAGAACTTTATGTACGAGTGATCTTAACTACTCGATGGTACAATTATGGATTCAAAATGTAATTCTAAAAACTGTTCCCAAGTTCCTTAGTAAAGAAAAAAAAAATCACATAAAGACATTTCATTTTATGTTAATATTTCAAATTATAATTTATTACATCTAGAATATTTAACTGGTATAAACATAAACACAATAATTTAAAACAATATTATTGTTTTTTTTATTTTTGATTTATTGTTAATACAAATTGACGAACTAACAAATAAATCAATAAAAAAAACAATACTATAGTTTATTATTGGTAATCCAACAGACAATGAGCAGATCGATATTAAAAAACGAATCCGACCTTATCGTAGTAGGTTTTTACTCACAAAAGTGGGACATATTTGATGGATTGATGGTGTACCTGTGATGGTGTAACCTTGGATGCCATTATGACTCACCGTTTCTTACACGCAATATTAAAATATGAAATTCTTATAAGTTCTCAAAAATATTTTTTTTTTGTGAAAATCTTGAACTGAATCATTTAAAAGACTTTCATAGTTATAATGTACGGCGCATTTTAAATACTTATTAAATTTTATCTAATAAAAATAGGTTTTAGACTCGGTGGATAATATTTAGTAATCATTAGATTTACTTAATGTATTCCAAATCTGACTATCCGTGGGTACAATTGAATGAGGTGTGAAGCGCCAAACTAAATAGTTGCTTTATATAATAATATTAAAAAAATATATTATTTTTTGTGTTGAGAGAATTGAAAATATTGATAATTAAAACACTTAGTTTTATTTTAGCATTATACTAAAAGGTAAGACTTATGTATTATATATGAACAAGGTTTTTGTTGAGCTTAAACAGATACTTTTTAAACAGAACACAATCGGTAACAATTATTTTAACTTTTTTATCAGCTCCGGGATATGTTAAGAAGGTTCGAAGTTTTTCATTAGACCCGACACATCTTAAAGAGAGATAAAAAAATTCGTTATTCAAACATATAAGAACATCTTATATTTCTGGATATGAGTGTTTTTCACATCTGTTATGTAAAATTGCCTAATATCATAACAAGGACAAGAAGATGAACCAATTTCTTGATATCTTATTACCCCATCAAGATATAGGATATTGGTATTATCATACTAAGAAGTATAAAATATTGAGTAATTATATGTTGCTATAATATATTGATCGATAATTGGATTTTAGATCCGTATCTTTACGACCACCGCTAGAGTAATCAATTTTTGCGACACCGTTTCTATAGTTTATGAATTATGTCCTTTTGAGATTTGTACTCTACAAATACGTTACACAGCTTTACCAATATGCAGCTGCAACTGGATATGAGTTGGGTTGCTTGAGGTTGAAGATGATTCCTACCTTGTTTCGTATATTAATAAAATGCTAATTCTTAAGTATAATATTAGAATTATGTAACAAGCTATGCAGTTAATATAATACTATAACATTTTAGTTATGATATATAATTACTTGAAATATATCATTGTATCCGAATATTTAAGTATGATTCAATTCCAATTACGGTTAACACAATATGGTTAACTTTGTTGACAAAATGTATATCTCACGATATATTGTACGTACCAGGTACACGGAAATATGTGCTGAACTATATAAAGTACAATTGTCTGTACTTTGTAAGGGAATTAACATCCCGACTTCAAATGTGTCTATGTTCTACTTTCTTGTCTGGTATGTATCTTAAGATGTCTTTAGATAACGAGTAACTTTACCCCACTATGTGCGACCTAGCAAATGACAAACACTTTATCATACTCAATTTTATTTAGGTTGTAACATAGTAGTAAATATTTGCTTATACTTAGCACTATAATACTTATTACAGTAAGTACACTTATTGCACTTAGATATATTGTTAAGAAATGTATGATAATATATACCAATATTGATTTTAATAAATTATTAGTTTTAACTCTTGGATGTACATAAATGTAATTAAATCTAAATTTCTAAGTATATTATGAAGGAGAAAATCAAACCAAAGCTGTTACCATTTATCTCAAAGTTCTACATTTCTTTGTTCCGTCCGCCCTTTCGTTGTTAGAAGGTAACGGCGCGGATTAAACGGATTTTGACGCTCTATTTTGAAAATGTGTTCCATGAAATTTGTTTCATTTTTTATTTTTATTTATTTGAACTGATTAATTGAAGTTGAAATAATTAATTATACCACTTATAATTAACGTGTTGGATATTTAAGCTTCAATTTGTTGGCAATGGTTTCTTGTAAGTTTCAAAATCTTATCTATTAATTGGATAGAATTAAAATGTTTTAATGATTATGGGTTCAGTGAATTTAAATCTTTTATTATATATTTAATTCTAGTGTATCTATTTATGTCCTAGTGTATCGTGTTAGGAAAAATTCTAGACCTAAAAAAACTTGTTTTTTAAATTTATTTACTTGATTATATTTTTCTTGCAGATTACCATGACAGAATAGTCATTTTATAATTTCTACAGTCTGATATGTTTACGAATAAATATAAAAGTAATGAATTTCGATTTTTAGTTGTAGGACGAAATTTTCAATAGCCAATTAGCTTACTAATATTTTGCGACCATTTTACAAGAAAAATCCTTAATAATTTAGGTACCTGTTTAGCAATTAACGGAAAGTTAAATTACAGGTTGGAAATAATAACACTTAACTGAATGGAGAGGAGAATATAAAAAGACATTAATTAAGAAAGCGTAAGCGAAATCAATAGCGTTTAGGTAAGCGTTTAGGCCGCCGCAAATAGTTTACAAGCACCATAGAGTAAATTTGGGAAAGCCATCCATGCCAAAGCCAAGCCATGTTTCATCACAAGCTTAAAAGTTTTTTTTTTATTTCAAAATTTTATTTAACTTAACTTACAAATAACTTAAATACCTGAGACTTACTTAATATTTACCATCGATTATTTGACGTTGTTCGACATTGGGTTCCGGTTATATATTGCGAAGCGAAAGAAGTTGTGGTATTTATTTTATTGTAAGAAAACTTTATTTAAAAAGAGTAAAATGTTTACAGCATATATTCTTGAGAACATTTAATAACCAACAGTAATATATTTAATACTGAAGTGAACATTGTTTGTATGTATATTAATATATTTTTTTTATTGGATAAGATCGAATTGTCTCATCACACGCTGCAATATTATATTCATTTTTTAATTTTGACAAAAGTAGAAATTCTTTTATGACGGCGAAACAAAAAAGATTACACACTTAATGTGTTGTAACATCTGCATGAAGCACTCGTGTTATATATGTGGGTTTAAAAAAATTGTAATTAAATCTAGCACTGTTATATTTTTTTAATTAAAAAAAATATGTGGAACAATTAACGAAAACATATTTCCTTTCCATAAGAAACATTTTCACAAACAATTAAATTAAAAGCAAAATAAAGTAGTAGTATTGTAATTTTCTTTATGACCTTAGTATTGAATTGTGTTTGTAGCAACTTTTCTTTTGTCTCATTCACAACAATCTATAAGATTTACACAAATAAAGACATATGAAAGTGACAAAGTTAAAAGTTTTAAGTAACATTTTTTTACGTTTAATTATACGAAAATTAATAATTATAAAAGTATATTGACATTCATTTATTCATTACTTTATCTTATTTTACATAAAAACCTAGTATTAACATTGTACTGCAGAGAATTAATAAAACATTTTAAAAGAAAATCTTTCTCAGGTGTCAATAAAAAGATAATTAGTCTTTTATGACGTGATTTCAGTAAATAATTTATTTTATCTATCTATATCTATACTAATATTATAAAGAGGAAAGGTTTGATTATTTTTTTGTATGTTTGAAATGAATAGGCTCCGAAACTACTGGACCGATTTCAAAAATTCTTTCACCGTTGGCAAGCTACACTATTCCCGAGTGACATAGGCTATGTTTCATTTTCAAAAAATTAGGGATGATTACTAAAACTTGAATATTCTAATATTAATGTCTCAAAAAATAATATTTCGAATCCATATGCTTTAATACGTATATCTGAATAATGTCCTGGTCGTGTGTGTGTGATGTGGATGTATATTATTATTTTCAGTTTGATATCGTAGCAATGTAATGCCTATATATATAAAATTTCCACGGGAATAGGATACTATAGGATTAACTATAAGTCTATTATAGGTCTGGATAATTGTAGTTTCCACAGATTACTCGAAAAGCGACCTACACGCGGGTGGAGCGCGGGCAACAGCTAGTGTTTTGATAAAATTAACTATGTATTATTTTACAAAGAAAGTTTTTCTTTAATATTATAATTAATGAAAATTTCAAGCTCTTATACGATAATTCTTATTTAAAAATCCCTACGGATTAAACAAAATGTAAAATGCATTAATCACCACCACACTTCGCGGGATCACAATAGCACTATTGCTTACATTACTTAAAAATAAGTCAACAATTATTTCAATATAATATAATTACCGAATAATTTGCCAGTAAAAACATATAGGCCTTAACTAAATCATTTATTTTCTAAATAAACCATATATGGTTTATTTAGAAAATAAGATTATCTTCAAGCATTATGCTTGAAGATGTTGCTTAGCATTTTTCGACGAAAACATTTATTAATAATTATAATTTGATATACAAAAATAAAAATTTAAAAGGCAACATTACCACAGATGGGGAGTGTTCATTTATAACGTTAGATTGATGTAAACCGGCTTTTAGCATGAGTACGCATTAAACACTTATATATTTAATTATTATTACAATAGATCCGAATCACATGACGATTGTATACTACATTAAAAATATAAGTTCTGAATAAATTAAATAAATGATATGAACCCATAATACTTACATTTCATAACAGAGTTCACCAAAGTAAACAAAATTACAAAAAGTTCAGAGGCTGAGTCTGAAACTTACAAACTTCACAACTCTATTACAAACTTGGCTATATGGCTTATCAATACTTTAAAAATAAAGAAGAATACTTACAAAAGTGGCTACCATATGACGCATATCGATTACTTTTTAATAATGAAGATTAAAATCTACTGTATATAAAACTGCAAGGCTTTGTCAGGTGTAAACGTAGTCTTACAGCATACTGGAAAGCTTCTTAAATCTCAAATCAAATCATGGAAATTAAAATAAATAAATAAATTTGGTAAAGTTTCCTAATTGTCAAAAGGAACTCTACTGTATAACAAAGCAGAAAGATGGTAATGACAGAGATGTCGTAAATGTAAAATGCATAAAATAATCCTCTTCCACTATCAAGTGGAAACCTTTCCACTTTAACACCTGTTAAATGTCGAGGATGATATAAAAGAGAGATGGAAGGTATATTTTGAAAGGTTGATGAATGAAGGAAGTAATTGGAGTGAAGTGTTGGAAAGACCGGGTCGTAAAGCACTAAATCAATACGGGATGGATGACATGGGGACAGGTCACGGGTATGATAGGTAATGCCCGTTTTTCCCTACGTGTATTATTATCGTGCTATTCGGTAAGCAAGTAATAGAGCTATTAATGATAACATCAATATTATGATGTCGTTTATTCAATTCATATTTATAAGTGACAACACATAACCTTTTCCTTGTTTTTTTATAACAACATAAAAAAATATATATTGGTATTATTACTTGGGAATCATAATGAATAGTTTGTAAGGAAAAGTAATTTGTAAAGAGTTTTTTAATTGAGTTCCTTAGTTAATCGTAGTTGTGTTTAAACGTGCATTAGTTAAAGTGATTGCATTATATCAAGACCAGTTACGAAGATTTGTAAAAAACATACAGTTTTGATAAAAGTACTTCACTTGAAATATCTAAAAGAAAAAAAATGGAAAAATGTTAATGTTTTGAATTTTATGACATCCCGGACATTATTTATCCGACTTTGAAAAACAAAAAATATATATAATTGAAATAAACATGAAGGGTGAAATAAGTTTCTGTCTAAGTATATTTTATCGCTTAGATCTTTAGATACATGTCGATTTTTAATATCGAAATAATATACTAGAAAACTAGAATAAAGTAAATCTTTATAATGCTCACTAATACAAAATATGTGAATGTGAGTTTCTTTATCACGCTGTCACTCTTTAACGACTTCATTTATCTTTATTAATTTCTACTCATAAATTATCAGAGGGCAGAACATTTTTGAAAATGTATCATATTAAATTAAATAGTATTCCTGAGGAATAGACGAATTACTTATACCTACAAAACAATGGAATAGGCACTAGCAGATAATACTTGTATTTTAGATATTTCAGTTTTATTTTGTTTCATGCAAAAGAGACAAGGAATTAGAATTAATAACACTAAAAATTAATAATACACTAGTAACATATTTACACAGAAAGGATAAAGGGATAACTAGTCGTTTTTAAATATAGTCCATTGCTTGTAAATTATCTATAATTATCTTGTGTGAATCGAAATATTTGAAAAGACGGATCAATGATCGTTACTTTTAATGTTTGATTTTTTTTTAATGATATTTTAAATAAATGCCCCTTAAATAAACCACTAGACTGACAACTGAAACGGGATCTAAAAGAGTATAAAATATTTTAGAGGAAATGTCAAATAAATTGATTTCAAGTACATTGCTCTCATGGAAGTTCAAAAGCTAGTTGCATGGTTTCACAGTCTATGGCACGATTAACTCGCAAGAAACTCCAGGGATAATCTTTTAACGTATCTTAATACTTTGTCTATTCTAAAGTTAAATCTTTAATGTCATAATAATTTTGTATGATGTCTTATTTTTTTATTGTTGTATAACATGAGATCTAAAAGCATAATAAAATATAGTCTTCATATTGTGAGTTTGCTAAATTAAGAATATTCGCTTCTGTCATATATCTAAAATTAAAAAAAGGTAAAAAACTCTCTTTTAATTATTACTTAAAATATATTAATTATACTTCATAAATATGTAATTATTTATCATGTTTTTATATACTTGTAAGCTGAAATGGGACTGCTCTCACATAATTTTGTTTAACTAGGTATTAAACGTGACTCAAAGTCAAAGAACAGACTTTGTTGGAATTCTTGTCACTGATGCATGTAAGTTGCTTGCTGAATTTAGAAGTTTCACATAAATATAGGTAGAGTAATCTCGATCTAAACTTAACCTGGGATCAATATGTTAGTTAGCTCTAGACGCTTGTATTGAAATTCATTTCGTTCATTAACTCTAGCACAAGGAGTTTGAGGATTACAGTTCCAGTGGTAACAGTAATTGTTAATGAATTCTAAAGTAAACACTAAACCTTTGTAAATGGGAAGTTAAATATAAATAAAAATATTTGTTTTTTAATCGGAATTGTATTGAAGTTAAAAAATTTAATTGTAAATTGGAGCTGTCAAAAGTGTCATGTTGTCACGTTGTCATGATGACGTCAACTGACACATGCAGTTTGAACTCCACGCTATTTTGGAAATCCATTATGTTGGAAAAATATGCTTGTTAAAAAAAGAACGTTCCTGTTTTTTTTTTTGTTAAAATAGCCCTTATTGTACTGGTTTGTTAATAAAAAAAGAAATATTTTTACAATAACAATATCTGTTTATGCAAAAAAAAATACTTTATTCGTGGTCATAAAATAAATTAAAATAAAAAGATGTTGCGACGGCAGTAGATAAAACAAAAGAACTTATTTTCAGAAAACAAATTCTTTTATATCTTTGTTTACCAAAAATACTTCATCAAACGGTGTGAAATTGATCTTAATTAAAGAAAACATTTTTTGAGTGCACATAATGAAGTAGGTAAAACAAATCCTTTAGGTAGAATTACTTTATTATCGCGTTTGTGAATGTCGCTGTGTTGTTAAATATATTTTAGTTGCAAGAAAAAAACTGGTTTGTTATTTATGATACTACAGACGTACAAGATTATTTATGAAATTGAGTGTGTTTAGCCTTCTATTCAATTTAACATGTAGCATGTATCCCATTGCCAAATAAAATAAAAGATATATTGTAACACAATATATCTTAGAATACTAATATTAATTTGAAGCAAATGAAAAACAATACCAATGGCATTATATTCTTTTATAAAGAGCCTCTCTATATCTCATACGAATTTCTTTACGAAAGGCCGAAGGCTTTCCATAGACTTTACCTAAACTCTATGGAACTAAACCTATAAAAATGTAGGTATATAACAATGAATCAGCCAATTCTAGTATATCAAAAAACGCAACATTGGCAGTGAACATTGCCTTAACCTATGAAAGCTTAAAATACCCGAAGCAGTCGATTTTTCACAGAGCACAAAACCAATTGAGCGAAATTGGGGTGAGAGCTTAGGTTCAACAAAAAGCCGAGGTGGCCATTGGACCCCCATCTACCCGCCAACGCTCTATTTAACTTTATTACAGTTAATTCATGAATTTTTGTTTTGTTGGTACTTCAATTAATATTTTTTAAATATGCATGCATATGCATGCCGTATTAAATTGCCATGTTACTTTTATTAAGTATAATGATATTAGTGTAAGCGACGGGCTATCAAGTATACACGAAGACTCGTTTTAACACAACACATCTAATCGTTGTCATTTTCAATTACGGAAAAATAACAATGAATTCTTGAATAAATAACAAAGAGTTAATCTGTGTATTTGTAGTATATTTTCAGTGTATTTTTTTACTTTGGCTTATCAATGAACCAACAAACCGTTATAAAATTATAAAGATCGAACAAAATAATATACCTTCAGTTGTTTTGATAAAACAGTTTGTATTTTTACTATTTTGTTAATTCTATATTAATAACAAAACAAATAAAATAATAACAGTCTCATTTAAATCTGGTGTCATCTTAATTATGACTAATTATGGAAAAATAAAATTAGTGGTAATTGTGACCCTTCTTCTATACCCCAATAAAAAAGTTGAAAGTAAGAATCTGTAATTAATTTTGATGGTGCTCCATCACTGTAAGTTAGCAAAACGACAGTCTGCTGATAAACAAGAGGAGTATTTTCAAGTCGTTACTATTGTTAAAGGGAAGAGTATAGTAGTATTTTAATGATTAATTTATATTCAAAATGTTGACAAAGAAAGCATTGCATATTTTCAACTTCTATGTGGTATGAGCAGTATTGATATAGCCATAACATTGATTATAAATCGTTAAAAGGTTATTATATTTTAGTTCTATATATCTATGTTAAAAGGATTTTGACATAACACTCCAAACGTCAAGAGAATGTTAAGTTTTACAGTATAATACTGGTTTGTAAGAGCGAATTAAGTAAAACTAAGCAACCAAAAAATATTAAAAGAAAAAAACTTGTGTGGTTTTATGAAACCACCGTAAAAGTGAAACTTTTTTTCACATTATAGACATTTAACTAAAAATTTTCGGAATAATATTCCATTAAGGGTATAAAAATTGCTTCATCAATCTTAATTTTATACTTAGAAAATGGGAATGATAATGAGAAATGATAAAAGTAGACTAGGTCTCCAACTAATATTTTTATTGAACTCTGTGTCTTAGAGTACGACATACATAATATTTAACAATTATTTAGATGATATACACATATTAAAACACTGAAAACAATATTTTATAATCGTTGAGTCATTTTGATCCGTTTTTCAATTATTTTCAATCATTCTATTATCAATTCCATCTTCATCATGAATTTCACAGTTTATAAATGTAACCAATATTTTATGGTAACTAAAATACGTGAACAGTGACTTACATTCGATTTTTTCAATGTATCTAGTAAAAACCGCATCGATACGAGCGCCTTTCACTTTATCCTACTCCGCGGCCGACCGTCACGCGACATGCGACACACAGACGAAAAAGTTTGAGACGATGTAATAAAAGTTTTACTTTAAAAATTATACATAGAATGATATTTATATCTTTGAATTTTTACCTATGTGTCATTGACATGGATTTTTTATTGATAATTATTACATATTTTATGATTTTGCGGCTATAATATGTGCAGATTATTTGTGGATATTGTTAGAAATTTCGCAGAATTTACATATTAATGGACTGTAATTTTAAGTGACAGTCGTCAAATACATTAACGAATTATCTTTTATGAAGAGTGACATAAACTCAATTTTATACTGGATTTAATTTCTAAACAAAACAATTCAACATTTCATATGAATGCATTGTTCTACGGATTTTATTACTTAGTGTATTCAGGTACTCTATCAACCACATAATGATAATAACACAACTTTTCAAATATATATTCTTTAATGTTCAAAATAAATCTCATCACAAAGGAGTCTTATACATATAATTTACTTTTATGGGGCGCCACAAGATATAATCTAAAGTCTTCGTCTATACATCTAAAGTCAACAAGACAAATAACAGTGGAATTACTTTTATTACGGAGTTATGTTCGGATGATGTAATAAGAAAAGAAGAGGCAGGGAATGTGTTGTAACATCTGCATGAGGCGCTCGTGTTAAAATCGCCTGGTATAAAACATTTACAAATATTCATTTAATATTTAATTATATGGCGTTTCTATTTTGAACAAATTAAGAAATTCAATTAAATTAACTGATATGATAATTTATTACCACTTGCAGGACAAATAGTTCAACCTTTGGGATAATGTTCTCCTGGTTTTGACAAAGTTGTCAAAGTTGTAAGTAGCTAACTAGCAATACTGAAACAAAAATACAAAATTGAAATACTATGTACGAAATCCAATACCATGATAAGGTTCACAATTTACACAGAACTTCCATTTACGTGATTCGAACAACAAAAAATATCGAATGAAATATAATTTAAATACAGTGGCTGAAAAACTATTGTATCCTATTGTTTCAATCACATCAGAAGTTACAAACAGCTAATGATTGTTTTTGTAACAAACTAGAGTGGTTTACATGTAGTAAGCATTTAAATTATAATATGCCGTTTATATATTTCTTTCTAATAACTCTAAATTTCTTAGCCCTAACCCATAATATTTACTTGTATATCCATAAAAACGAAACATTTGGTTCAAGAAATGTAAACTACATTTGTACCAGCTTAACGTTTGTATCATCTACTAAACTAATATAGAGATTCTACAAGTAAATTTTAGTCCAGAACTCTATGTAAGAACGGTATTTATCATTTTAAAAAATAATCAAGAATTTAATTAGCTATTTAAAAACATAATTTTGTTGTATACATTACGTTCTGCATTAAAATAATCTATTCCATTTCTTCTGTTTACTGTCATTTCTTCATTTACGTATATTAAATTTTATTACATAAAAATAATTACAGCTCTTCGCCTGTTTAAACATTGTGACGTAAAGGGTTGTAAAGCCTCTATAAATATTTAAAGTAGGAAAGTTATGTTAATGCCTGTTTAGAAAATTTATTTAAGTCCTAAATTTATTTGCCTTTAAGCATGATTTTTCTTCAAATATGAAATAACTAACTAAAATAACTTTGAAATAATTGTTATTTTTATAAATATTTTTTAATATTTACATTTTTAGAAAAAAACACTATTCATAAAAAAAAGATCTTTTAAACTCAAATAACTTTATTTACAATTATTCGATCTACTGTAGCCATTAATTAACCCAAATAACGTCCATCCACTAATTTAGATAGCGTACTGACTTATATTAAGTGTCCCATTTTATATTTCAGAGAATAATTAATATTGGTTTCTGGCAAAATATATTCATATTACAGTGGGTCAAACGGTTGCAGATAAGGTTATTTTTTTCTCGGCAACATAAAATTGAACAAAATCAATTGATTCAAAAACTTATATTATAATTAAATAAAAATGTTATTAAAGGACTTGAAAGGGCCAGCAAACGCTCTCTTAAATTACTCTAACTGGAATTAATATTACTTTCATGTTTTAAGTATTTTTGGAGTTTCTTGGAAGATCACAATATGGCGGCGGATAAGGCGAAAAGTTCTACTCCTTTTTAAAATAAAAAAAATGTGTGGTTGGGGGATCTAAGGAACGAAATTCCTTACGTTTTTTCTTCGACTCCGAATGTTATTCGAAATGAAACCTGTATATTTATTTTTTTTGGGTAATAATAACTTATAAATGTGATAAATGTACGTCTGTCCTGATGTGGAAACAAAGTACTTAAATTATCTCACTTAAAAATTTATATGTAATTCTTCTGTTTTAAAATGAGGCTTTATATATACGTTTTAATAATTTATATCTTAATAATGTCTTTTTGTTACCTCAAGTTTAAACCACTACTGGTCAGGTTTAACTTGCTTTTTATTTACTTTTGTTCTTTACAAATAATATAGATATTATTAAATAAATAAATAAATAAATAATCAATGAACAATATTAAAACTGAAATGATAAAGATTCACATAATATTTGAAAGTTTTTGCTACTTTCTCTTTTGGGTGAACTGCATAACAATATTTGTTATATTATTTTACAATCAAAGAGAACAGAATTACAATAAAATGAATAGTATATTTACAAAGAAGAAACAAAGAAGATTAGTCAGTATATATCGTAAAATTAATTTAAAAAGATCTAAGAACAAATAAAAGGAGGTCTTTGTAATCTTTGTAATGTGAATGTAATATAATAAATAGAAGATTATAACAGAATGATTTTTTCCAGAAACTATTATATTCATAAAAAATGTATTGTAGAATAATAAAAAAATAATGACAAGCCTGACAACTTTGTATATATATTTAATACATTGAGAGTATTTTTTTAGTTTACTTGAGAAAATATGGCCCTTTAATATTAAATACATGGATATCGGTGTCCTTAATCAAAGCTTCCGGAAGTGAATTAGCCTGGGAAATCGGCTGTGTAGGCTTAAGCCGATATTCTCTATCGAATATAGAATATATCACGAATAAGTTTACCCAGTTAAAAAGGATATTTCATGTTTTATTTATCATTTATTATTTTTGCATAAAGTTTTACTTAATAAAGTTATCGAAATAAGAAAAAATATATACAAAATTGATAATTAAAAATGGTAATTTTTAATAATGTGAAGTAATAAAATAAACTGACATTAAATAATGTGTGTAAAGAATTTATAAATCTATCATAGAAGATGATGACTGTAGTAAAGTTTGGTGTTTCTCCATTTACTTGGAGTGTGAAAGCTTCGCCAAGACTTTAATCCGCATGCATAACTTAGATTCAAACAAGCTGAACAAGCATTTCCTTGATATTGTTCTATTGACAGTGCGACTAAGATAAATATTCTAAATCATCTTTCTACAATATCCACTCCTGATACTAAATTTTTCATTATTATATTTGTTATCAGTGCATATTCTTGACCTTGAGTTTGGTTGCCGGGAGAAATTACCCTTCAGCGATAAGACCGCCTTATTGTGTCCCCAAAATGTTCGGTTTTTTTGTGTATTATCATTATTTCTATTTTCTTTTTATTGGTGTGCAATAAAAAAAAATATTATTATTAAATAGGTTAAGGTTGACAATTATATTATAGATAAACATAAATTTGAAATCATCATGGCTTATCAAGTAATTTATAGAATGTGTTGTTAATTCTTGATGGAACTGCATTTTTAATTACGATTAAGAACACAATTTTTACTTGTACAAAGTTACTAAGTTACAACTAAGTTACTAAGTTACTATGTTTAGTGGAACTTTGTACAAGAAAAATTGTGTTCTTATTCGTAATGGCTTATCAAATTTAATGATAATTTAAAACATTAATTTCGATTGTGGTATCTTTAAAATGTTATCCTTAATGAAAAGTTATAAACATGCCAATAAATGTCACCAAAATAGAGTAGGTACTAAATTTTAAGAGGCTGTAAGCGATAGGGTATTTTATTTATTTATTTATATCTTTTCCACTTAGAATCATAATCAGTGATCACTTGTGTACGTCAACATGGAAATGTCAGGAGGGCCTATTACGATACTAGATTTATCGTAATAAGCCCTTCTGAAAAAGCACTTTCCATCTTAATGTTAAAGCTATGAGGGTTCCAAACGCGTCCTGGTCTGAGAAGAACCACACAACAAACTCAGCCGGATATATTTTTTGTTATTGTGATCACTGTTTCACAAACGTCAAACTTAAGTGCAATTTTGGAACAACTAGAACCTTCGCAATCAATCTGAAAAGAAGCCTAATGATTTCAGGCAACGAAAATTAAATAATAATAACAGAAAAAATATATGTATATAAATCTTCGGCCTGCCACACAACCAGGGTAGCCCAATGGGTATAATTATGGGAGGATTTCCCATAGTTCAAGGGTTTCTATCCTCCACTTACCAAATATTTTTTAATTTATATATAAATTAATAAAAAATATATATATAATTTATCGTAACATATTTATTATTGAATAATATCACGTGTGTCATTTTTTTAATTTAATGATTGTTTGTTCTCGCTACTACTTTACTATAACTTTTTAAAGAAAGAAAAAAGAATAAAAAAGAAAGTGAATGAATAAAATCTTAATCTATTTTGATACGGAGAATCTACTGATTTAAATTCTTATTTTCCTTTCAAAACGAACGGTATCTACCCGTTATTACATTTGGTAATATATAATTCCATCTCACTAATTGAGTACAAAGTAGTAGGCAACAGTTTGCTGTTAACAAAGAAAATGTATTTGCGGTAGCTTGTAGGGGTATATCGGGCTTCAAACGGTATGGCATTAAATGCTATATTTGATATGTCGAGTTATGTATTCAATAAATTGTTGCATGTCTATGATCTCCTTAATACTAAAATACTTATCTAAAAATTATAATTATTTACTACATAAAGCTTGTATTATTATAAAATTGAATATGTATATTGTTATTTTGTTAGATTTTTAATACAATATATTTCTATAAAACGCACAATTGTAAAAAATCTCTTTAATAAACCTGAAATAACGTTTATATTACTTTATTGGTATGAAATCTTTATAGCTCAATAAATTTGAATCAGTAAACAATATATATTAAAATATGTTGATAAAATAACTCCATTACAGTGAAACAAAAAACATTAATAATAAAATAACTTGCAACAGAGGAATGACAAATGCATTGATTTTACATTTTACTGGACGTGACCTGTCAGTTGTCAGATTATGATATATCAGTTAACTGTTATGTGTGATTAATGAATTTAAATAATGAATACTTAGTATATTATTTTCCGATTCAATTTTTAATATTTAAATATTAACTTCAAATAAACTATAAAAAACCTATTAATCAAATTATTAAGTAACAAATTGAATGAAATTATTCAAGATATTGAATTATATGTCAGACACAGAATAGAATAGTATATTAATTATATTATCAAGAGATTAAAAAAACTAACAGCACACATTTTTTCGTGCACAATGACACATAATAATCCAGTAAACCGTTTTTTGTTGAACACTCGCTAGAGCTGACAACAATGCGAATAAGGCATTATGTAAAATTAAGCTGCGGTTCTTAACTTAACTTGAAATATAATACCTTACAGAAAATGTCGTCTAATCATGTAAAATACGCTCCTTAGGTTTTCCGATGCATCTTTAAAAACATATTATGTTAATTATAAGATTAAATAAATATTATTATTTTCGGTTTTTATTTAAATACCGATATTTCTGCTCTGTTGTAAGCAAGCAATCTCTGAAACTGTTTTTATTGTGAAGTACATAATAAATATTGTATTTCATTGAACATTATTGTAGTAGGACAGAATTTATTGCAAATGTTTTTATTATTAAATTTAAGATTTTTTTTAAATGAAAACATATTCAGTTTCTTAATTTGTTTAATTTTTGCATTACTTTTTAATAATTCATAAATAAACCTTGAAGAATTTATTTAAAACATAGTTTGTCGTTTCGTTTTAAATTATGATTTGATCTTAATTTTTATCTTTCTTCATATATTCTAAATCATTCACGTCTCTCACAAGTCAAATAAATTACACTAAATTATCATATTTAGTCTAACTAGAAATATGACTATATGAAGAAATGAAATGATAGTACATATTGTATCTAATTTTAATATATATTGTCTGTCTATCTGTCTGTATTATAATATAATATATACTGTCGTTGGTCGCTTTACATAAAAGCCACTGATAGATAAAAATTAAAACTTATATATACTTTTTTAAATCAAGTTCAGATTATTGTTGATTAATTAAATTAGAATATACATAGACTTCCCGTAATAGAATTATAATCATATTGTTGTTTTACATTCACACATCAGAGTTTATTTCAACGGAATTATTTTAATAATATAGATAAGAATATTTATGACTTCAGCATATCGATTTACTTACAGCAGTCGCAGCGCTTCACAGCGGTTAACAGATTATGTAAACGGCTTTTCAATATTCAAGGATAAACATACCTTACTGATACTGTACGCGCTAATTATCGCTTAAAGACTTCTCTTCAAGCTTATGTACAATTAGATATAAATTGAATTACGCTTGCTGTAACTGATTTTTCTTATCAATAGTTGACTATCAATCAATGAAATTTATTCTTATAACCTTGAAATTGTTTAAGAATTTGGTAAACCTTATCGAAATATGTAGGAAAATAAGTCAGATGTAATCAAAATGTTCTTGGATAAAAAAAGTCTTCTGAAAAAATGAATCACTTTTATTTTATTATTGCAGAAATATTTATATTTTTATTTAGCAAAGAGGTTCATTCGGGTTGATCAGGCAATAATTATTATATTAAAATGAAATGATCTCATATTTTTTATTATTTGTACACAATAATATTTTGTTTATAAATTAGTCTTAGGTAAATATTTAATATCCTGGTTTACAAAGTACAATTAAGTAACAACAAGTAACAATTAAAAGTTACAACAAGTAACAATTAAGAGTATTATATATATTATAAAAGTGCATATACATAACAATCCTTAAATTGAAACCTTATTAGGGCAAATAATATTTTATTTAGGCCAAATAACAATTAGGAACATTATACGAATTGAACGACATAAAAAAAACAGCCAGTTAATTTTTGTGTGAGGTATTGATTCTCTGTAATTAGAAAATATTTTTATGGCCTGTACCAAAATTAACTGCTCTATAAAATTTAACCGAATTTTCTAAGAACTTCCGGAAAAAATTATACAAGAGATAGTCGCAAAAGTTGGCAGCATTAAGGTAAGACGATTTACGACAGGGCTTTGTCAGAATTTTTTATATCCAACCTTAATCATTTTTATTGAGACGACATATATTTTTCAAAAATAAATTGTATGAAAGGCTCTATAGTATAATAACTATTGTAACATAAAACTAAAAGCGTTTGAAAATACCGACTGCTATAAAAACTGCGACTGCGATGTTTTGCAGTCTTTAAAGAATACAGCTGATTTAGGATTGATTTTAAATTCGCTCTAGTTAAATACCAAGAAATACGTCATATGAACTATTACTACTACATCAGAACAGTGTAAGGAGTATATATACATATATATTTATCAATACATTGTAGGTATATACATATATTTATTTATACAATACACGTTACGACTCAATATGAGATCTGTTAATGTTGAGCAGAAACAGTAGTACCTCACCTAGTGAGGTACTAAAACAAAGAGGTATTAACTAGTACCTAGTAGTAGTTAATACCTATTTGTTTCTCGTCTACAATAGTCAAAATGTCAAATATTTTTTTTAGAAATGTCAAATACTAAATAGAATTAATGAATACTAATATTAATTTATATTTACTAATAAGCGATGACACAATAACTTTTCCATTAAAGTATTTATAGTACTCATGGTATTATCTTTATCGAACCTTATTACCACAAGAAAGTTCTTCATTTTTAGCGTTTCGAACCTTCATGCAGTCCACTTTAGCAGTAATTTATAAGCCAAGACCCTTTGTCGGCAGGATTTATCGTAAACATTATCGGACTTCTTTGATATATTACATAAAACTCCATTTTGTTATGTGAGAATATTGCTCTTTATAATAATAATATAAGTCACTATAGTTATACGTATAAAATGTATACGTCTCACGAAAATAGAACATTTCGAAGATTACGAGTTTTTCTGGAAGCATTTAAAGT
Source organism: Napeogenes sylphis (assembly GCA_959347405.1). Taxonomy (NCBI): domain Eukaryota; kingdom Metazoa; phylum Arthropoda; class Insecta; order Lepidoptera; family Nymphalidae; genus Napeogenes; species Napeogenes sylphis. The sequence goes on from OY365776.1 coordinate 28,566,547, forward strand.
CGACAATTATTGTAATATATTTGAACTGCATTAAAAATTCTTCAACAGGCTTTATATGTATTATCAAATTCAAAATCCTTCAACGAATATATATTCGTTGAATTATTATTCAAGAATGGCTGAACCGATTTGGCTCAAAATAGGTGGAGAGGTAGTTTAGAACCAGGAGACGGACATGAGATACTTTTTATCCCGTTCGACCGCGTTCCCGTGAACTCACTATAAGGTGATATAATAAAAACGCATGACATGGAATAACAATACGCAAAAGAGGAGTTATAATAGTTATAGTTAATAAGTATGGTTAAAAATTTTACAATTATAAAAATGACAGCTAATTTTGACTATGGTTAAGTATGGTTGAAAATGAGACGTGAGATGGCTCGGTTAACAATGCGAAATCACCGCGCAAATATCAGAATTCAAAGACTTTATAATATTCGGCTTTCAAGAAAAGTCAAGGGTGAAGAATTCTCATTCAACGAATTCCGATGATCCCAACGTCTTAAATTTCTGACTTCACTTGCATTTGCCACGACGATTATTACAAGGACAACCGTTAAATGTTTGTGATCTGAATTGGTCTTTACAAAATGCATGTTTTTTTCATAGACAAAACAAGCAACTCAAGTCATGAAGAAAATGTGTTGATGGTTTTATATATATTTTTATTATTTATATTTACATTGTAATAAAAAAAACTTAAATTAGTAAATTAATTTACGAGATATGATGCGTAAACGTTTAAGCGTTTCACAATAAAATGACAAAAAATGTTATTATATGATCCATCCACAAATTTTCACTGAAGTCCATTAATGAATTCAACTGGCGTAAACGTTTTCAGTAGAGCTTTATTTAAGTAGTATATTGAAATACACAGGAAAATACACATAACGAAATTTCCATTGCCAGCTTTCAATAAATTGAATTTCATTTAGCTGAAGGTATTATGTACCTACCTATTACCTACTGGAGTAAGTCTCAAGTATATTTATTAAAAATATACTTTTAAATACACTGCGATCAGTTATATATTTAAAGATTAATTTAACAATATAGAGGTTGAAATACCTTGTATATAAGCTATTTTTTTTGTAATTTAAAGCAGTCTTTTTAGTACTCTTTTAATTCCAGTCGAAAGCATTGTTTGCTGTGAAAGTGTAAAAAATTGTAATATGATAAAATTTGTTATAATTTTTGTTATTTGTTTATTTGGTAATGTTGATAAATACAATTTAAAAAAATAAACAAAACATTATTTGAATGTCACATACAGTTAAAGAAGACATGGTTTTTACACAAGGATATATTATAAAAAAAGAAAATCATTAACATTAACTGTGATATTCAAAGCGGAGGACCACTCAGCATTTGCGAGAATTCCTGCTTTCCGCGATGATCTTCAGTGGCCGCCGTGCCATGACGTAACAAACATCAACAACTTAGTGCCGTTGAAAATAAAATTGTAATAAAAGACAAATAGTAGACAGACTATAACATAAATAATATATATATACAGATTAATAAATTAATAAATTATAATTGTAATAGTGAGTAAGTTAAGGCGGATATATTTAATACTGATCGACTCAAAACTCACCTTCGTTAAACTGGGCTGCAAAGGCGACATAGGGGTTAAACCCCACAATCACCAGGCGCATTCACATAGCCGTAGTGGTCCCTATTACATCTTACGGGGCGGGAATTTGGGTCACCTAGGTGGACAAAGCATATGCACAGAAGCAGCTGTCGGCCGTGCAGAAGGGTTTCGCCCAGAAGATTGGCCGAACGTACAGGACGGCGTCAAAGCACGCAGCCATTATTTTGCCGGGAATCCTCCCACTGGATCTGCAAGTCAAAGAGAGCGCATACAGTTTCGAAATAAAGAGAGGACGCCCCTCTTAGTGGGAAGGGAGATATATTACAGGAAGCTCCGCCTTGCATATCACTGCATAGTGTTCTAAGCAGAGATGCTGGACATTGAAACTGCAACACAAATGGTTATAAATAAGAAATGGAGGGAAGCAAGCATACTGACGGACTCCAGGAAACACTAAATACGGACCCACATGCACATCCAATTGCTTAAAAAATCACGGAGAACCTACTAGAAATTGAAAGAGAAGAAGCGCACTAAAGTTCTACTGGATCCGAGCACAGGCGGGGATTCCAGGACACGAGCGAGCGGATGAACTGACCAAGGAAGCAGCCAAAGACCTAAAACGGAAAACAGCCTACGACGACTTTCCGCTGTCGTCTGTGAGACACCAGCATAGAGAGGAAACGATAGCGAAATGGCAGAACCGCTACTACAGAACCGGGAGAAACTGCTGCGATGACAAAGACTTTTCTACTTGACGCAAGACGAGCATACAAGACTATGACTAAACTTGACATGGACTCACTCACCCCGCAAGTCCTCAGCGGTCACGGGGGGGTACCTACATAGGTTTAAACTCACTGACAGCCAAACTTGTAAATGTGACAGCACTATTGAGCAAGAAATCATACATCTACTGACAGAATGCCCGAGATTTATGAATGAAAGACACAATGTAGAAATGTAAATTGACAGGAAAGTGACTAGAGAGAACTCACCGGACATAATGGGCAACTTTGACCTGCTGGAAACTTTTATGCACTACTGCAAACAAGTGGCTAAAATAATCATAGAAGAGAACAAAAAGTGAGCCACAAGCAAATCACGACCAGGACCTGGGACAGAAAGACATAACCCAGACAATACCATACACGAGTCGACAAGAAGTCATATTGGAAAACGGATGGCAAAATTGGATGACAACATCACACAACATACACGACAAATTACCCAAACAAAAAAGAAGAAATGAAAAGGTCCTAGCCGATCATCTGGAAACACATGACCGAGACTAGCGGCAACCTGACGAGCAAAATGATCATGGAAGGCACTAATGAAATTCCAGATATAATTATCACAAACAACGAAGACCAAAAATCGACATCCAGCCCATACATTGATAAAAAGAAAAAAAAAGAAAATAATAAAAAATACAATACGTTGTTTTAGTGGATAGTGTTAAGAATGGGTATATTTAATACTAATAGATAAATGGGTTTCAAGGTTAGAAAACTAGTATACTGACTAACTAAATCTGATATACCAAAAATATTCAAAATTACCATGATAACATGAGTCGTAATAAGAGCCAAGTTAAATTTTATAATATATGCTTTGCTTGTGGACTTTAACGACAAAAGAAGTGGGATATAAAAGGGTGCCTTGTGCAACGGCCAGTCCTAAAATTTATTTAAAACAACATGAAATATTGTTATAAAATATTTTATAACTGTTGTTGAAGCATGGGGCGACTTTTCCACACAACATCGGTAAACATTGCATGATCATTAGCCAGTTCAGAAATGTCATTAAATGTGTTGTTCTATAGTAGAAACAAATTGAGATAGGATCTTATGAAAACTATCCTATAAAAACATAACTTGTAAAAAAAAATATTAAAAATTTAAAAAACCTCCGATACAAAAAGACTGCCAAAAAGAATAAAAATAATATTATTACATACTTATTGAAGTCGTTGCGTCGGGGGACCGTTGTACGTACGTTGACGATGGTGTCTATTTTACAAAGTGGATCATTGAGGACTTAGGTCTAAGACTATACGATTCGATCATATTCTTTATTTGCCTTGGTAACTTACTTGCATTTTAATTTTTTTTCTTTATTAAACGGTCATGCCATGTTTGTTGTTGTTTTTTGTTGTCATGTCAGTTTATTTTTTTCATTCTATATTTATATAAATTTAAATAAGCTTAACATGGCTATACATGTTTATAGATATTTTGAAACATTATCATAATATACATTTATTTTATATATAAATTAAAAAGCGCTGTCTCAAAACAAAGGTAGGAAAAAAATAAATTACTAAACCTGTCTTGGATCTGTCAGCGATAAAGTAATTCGAAAACGTTAAGTAAACATGTTCTATAGAAGTGCTAAACATTACGTATTTTTTTATTCATATGACCTGTTTTAAAACATTATACACTACATGTCGGAGAACTAATTTGACATTAAGAAAAATTTACTACTCTAAGAATTAATTCAACAATATTGCTTTTTTAATAAGCTTAGATTTATTTTTACATCAGTTCAGTTTATAAGATCGAGGATTGAAAATCTCATATTAATGTAATGAAAGAAAATGTCCTTATTTTGTTGATTTATTTTTTTTATTTTGTTCCAAAACGGACATAAGTATACTTTTACATAGTATAATTTTAATTTTAGCATGTAATAGGTCTGAAACTATTTTCATTTAGTTCAGTTTAATATGAGTATTATATAAATTATTTTAGTAAATTCACATTGTTATTTAAAAAAAATACATGCATATTTAATATATTTACTCAAGAAGAGACTAAAATTTAAAACAAGTATTACAAATAAAATTTATAAAAGAAATATGTACACAATTAACAAAAAAAAAAACAATTTGAAAAGCTCTTGTTAGAACATTTTCTTTGTCACAAGGACAAGCTAATTAAAAGTGAACATAAAAAACATAAATGAAAGTTAATCTGTGTGAAGTTTTGTATCCAGTCAGTTTGTTTTCACCTCAAGCTTTTAAGGCATTGCGTTGTAAACAACCATTTCACTGGTAAACTAGAAGTAAAATGTTTCACGTTCATTTTAAGAAAATGCAGTTATTGTTCTGCAGGTGACTGGGAGAAATTTTATATTAAGGTCTGCTTAAAGTAAATTATATTAATATATATTTGGTTTCAATCTTTGATCTAAATTTTGTCTTTAATTCTATTTAAGCATTTTTTTTATTTTAAAATAAAAAGAGATTAAGCTAATTTTTATTTTATTTTTTTTTCCATTACTAAGTGTTGAAAATACACCACAACCTTTTATATTAAACCGAACTATGTAAATCGTTAATTCATAAGAAATGGAATGTAAGATGAAGCTCCAACCAGAAGGTAAATATAAAGTAAAATTCCTTGCTACCGTAGCAGAATAAATGACAAACACCTTCCTAGTGGCAAAAACATTGTACAAGCATTAAACATTTATTCAGAAATAAAACCACTTTAACACTAAGTTATTTACACACTACTAAATAACTATATGTTAGCTTTTATATAATTTGAGGGTAGGTTTTGATATAAAAATAAAGATATCAGTTGTTGGTTTGACTAAAACAAGTAATGTTTGTATGGAAGTTTAATTGACTAAATAAAATAATAAATATCATTATAATATTGGATACTAATTTGATTAGAGCAGTGAAAATATAAATCATCTTCCAGCCAAGAGAAGGCAGTGTGTGATTAAGAGACTAAGTTGTGTAACAGAACTAGTATAATAAAATATAACTGTGATAGTAAAGAGTTTAAATAGTAATTAGTTCAGTGTGTTTATGAGCAGTAGGTGCCATAAAGTGTTTTAAAGCAACTGTTATTGGTGATTCTTTGGAGTAAGAGAGTTCTAATATATAGTATTATCTGAGGCAAAAATGTTTAACTATTAATACTATTCTACTAAAATTTTAATCAGAACTGAAATACTTAAATTATACATTATTTTTAAACCAGATTCAATCAGAGTTGTAGTAAGAACTTATAATGGGTAAATGAAAGACTAAGAAAAGAAGACTAGCATTTATTATTTATAAACGACGCCACTACTGTTTTTATGAAGCTTTCACATTTATAATTCCTTAAAGTATTCTATATATAACTTTAATTTTCTTCTTCTTTAATAAGTATTATATATTATTAACTTTAACAAAATAGTATTACATACTGTGTTGTTATAATAAGTTCGAGATACAAGAACGCGTCTAATGTAAACTTTAAATCCGATAGGTCGGGGACAAGTATAGGCAGTATATTTTAAAAACAAACTTGTTTTCCTTAAATTGTCTTAAAAATGGAAGTGTACAAATGGAAGTATCGCAGCATATAGGAAAATAGTTTTAACGTTGTATGTGGCTCGAACGGTTCACTTTTCTAAAATAAAAATATATTCTACATATGCCCCTGATTCCAAAAGAAGGACACCTTTAGACATTATACTATATAAGTATATAAAGGAAACTAATACTGCAGGTGTAACAACAGACAAAATTTCCTTACCACACATACCATTGAACTTAATCGTCTGGTCGTGTTGTCCGAAAGGGTTCACGAAACAATCGTTATCTTGTTAAACGTCTGCGTTTTTCTTGTCTTCTTTAAAAATAAACCAAGTATCACTGGCGACCATGTTTGTATTACACATATTTGTCATTAAATTTGGTAAATCGCTTATATAAACTAAGAACCAAAAAGATCAAGAATTTTAGAACCCTTGAATAACCATTTTACCTTCCAAACGATTTTTTGTAGAAATAATATAATCCGTTGACCGAACTCAGAACGAGTAAAACGTAAATCATTCTTATAAAATAACTGTAAAAAGTTAGTTCTCATCGATTTTACTTAAAAAACTTACTGTATCGCAAATTCTGACTGTTTTTTCCTGTAAAGTCTTAAGAATTGAATTCTTTCTGCAAGAAGTATTATAAGAGCTCGTATTTTTAAATTTTTACTAAGCTATCGTATACCTCCTCTTCATAATTTTTCCCTGATATCCGATCGCAGTGATTGTGAGATTACTCGATTACAATCGATACAATCTTTACACACATGGGTACATATAGATACTGCTTGCAACTTCGATACGTAAACAAACAACTAGGGCAGTAAAGATTTACAACTGTATTTTCGTCTGCTTAAGGATGCAAGCCGTTTATATAAAATTAGTAGGATAGTTAAATACAAATAGTTTCTTAGCCTCTTTAAATTGATTCGAGTTAAAAAAAAATGGTTACGCCATATACAATTTTGCATCTTTACACAACCTATGCTGACAAATAAGGAGAATCTATGTACTTCCGTAAAATACTTCCTATCTCACCTCCCTTCTTATAAGACTATTACTTCTAATAGAGGTAGACAATGGACTCACCAAATATAATTAAACATGCAACAGCCGTATACGCGTATTTTACACATTTCACACAAAACACCACAAGATATCTGAGAACATACCAGGGTCCTGGTAACGTTCCAAAGGTTTGTGAGTTTTTTAGAATTTTTCAATTACTTTATTCATCGATTACTTTGACATTTTACACATATTCCATCGTATTGGCACCTTTCAATGTAATACTGTAATTAAAGTAACATAATATTTTACAAAAACATTATCTGCACAAATATTACTACAGTACAACATTAATTTTAGTTTTGGTCACAGCAGTAACTGTTGCTAACTTAGCAAGCGTACGTGAAGTAACTTCCGATACCGAGTCACAATGTTAAGAAAATACTTACAAATAATGACAAAATTAAATTAAAAAACATATTAAAATTATAGAAATTTTCTGTATGTCATTACACTGTGTCTCTTTATCTAAAAAATATTTTCTTCTTCCTTATTATTTTAAAAATATACCTTATACGTCATAGATACAACTTGTATACTTTATTGGTTATGATGATGCAAGTGATGAGTTACTTATTTCGAACAAGATTTAAATATAAAAATCTGAAAAGAAGAAAAACCTCAACAATTATATAAATAATCGCATTTAGATAAAATTTAACAATGTATTTATTATAAGTAATTCATTCTTACGTTTTTTCCGGTATCCTTATAAGGTGTCACAGAAAGGTCCTTCAATTCAGGGATTACGTAGTCAGAGGCCGATTACTTGGGAACTTTTGTGAGAAAAAAATATTGAATAGAGCTAGGGTGTCTTACTGTAAAGCCTCCTCTGTAAGATTTTCTTTATTCTTTATCATTTTTCTTAGTAATACAACGTCTAAATAAATCAATGTCTAAATAAGTCTAAACAGTATCACTTTTTATATGGTTATTATATTGTTTGAGATAAAAAATATGTTAATAGTTTGTGTAGTAATATTTCTGTGGAGGTTTTTAGCAGACTTTAAATATTTGGGGTGGAATAATAAAAGTAATAACTAATATTACACGAATTTATCCATAGATATTGATATACAATCTTTAGGAATATTAGGAAATCATCAAAAGGGATCTAAATTTATATAAATTTTCTACCATCATTACATATAATATGACAGGAAAATTCGAGTGTAGTACATTAAATATTTTTAGTAACAGAAACCAAAAAAACAAATTTTGGAATTATTGTTTGTCTGTCTGTCTGTCTGTTTGGTACGTTGTAACGTCGAAACTTCTTAACGGATTTGAACGCGGCTTTCACAGATAGATTACATATAATTTGAAACGTTGTCAAAAATTTATTTCATAAAAATCGGTTAAGGGAAAAAGAAGTTATACTCGATTGAAAATTTACTTAATGCACTGTTTCAAAATTTTTAAACAGTTGAATTCGGTTTACTTAAACGTTAAGTACGTTTATAATTATAATTAATTAGATAAAGCAAAAATTTATACTTTGTTTTACCGATATGAAAAGAGACAAAAACACAATGCAGTCTGTATTGATTTTAATAAAATAACACATTAAATGTGGGCGTGCGCCTATTATTAATTTAATTAAAATCTCAATAGATAGTGCTGACTTTTTTTAGAACTCGCTATGATTATATTTTCGCATATGGTATAGCAGATTGAACTTTTACCTTACGAAGATTATACTAATAATTAAAAAAAAATGTTGATTGTTAATGTGGTTCTATTGGTTTCGTTTCCATTGGTTGCTTTTGTTATCGGTCGTTTGTTGTGTTGTAAGCTATTTGAATTGATTGGTAAGTTTCATGTTAATTTGATTTGGCTTTGGTTAAAAAGTAAAATCAGCCAGTTAGTTCAGTTGCACTTCGACAGAACATACGGTCGTGTCGTAACGTATTCTAATTATTTAAATTAAAATAATGTCTAGGAGAAAGCGGTCTACTCTGTCGCATCATTCCATTAGCTAAAAACAGAAAGCTACGCAGAAAGCTTCGCTCGTAGCTAGATCTCAGGAATCTAATGCGGAAAGACAGATGTGACTCCTTATAAACGAGCGAGGTCCTTAAAGACCTCTTTTGAAAGAGTATCTCGGTTGTCCGCTCATGCGTTATCTCAGGCTTCAGAAACTATGCAACGGGATCCGACAAAAAGTAACGGTTTTGCAGCGAAACTTAATACAGGCCGAAAAACTCACAGGGTTCAGGCGAAACCGTGTACATACATCGAATACCACTCCCCAACTATTACCCCTTTCAGTTTAAACGCACCCAGTTCCCAATAGAGGTATGCTTTGCTATGACAATCAATAAGTTGCAGGGACAAACCCTAAAAGCTAAAGCAGCTAGCATCGATCAAGTAGTAGTAGTAGTAAGATCAAGTAGTTTCTCGCAAGGATAACTGTATGTGGCTTGCTCGCGGATCAGTAGCGCCGAAAATCTATTTCTCTTAGCCACTGAGGGAAGAACTACTAATGTTTTCTAGCAAGAAATTCTTTAATTGAACATGTGTATGTATGTTATTATTTTCAGTTTGATATCGTAGCAATGTAATGGCTATATTTATAAAATTGGCACGGGAATAGAATACTACAGATTTCTTTACTTTTATTGTCCAGACCTATACTAGGCTTATAGTTAAGACTTATAGTTAATTAGTTAATTAACTATAAGCCTATTATAAGTCTGAATAATTGTAGTTTCCACAGATTACATGAAAAGCAACCTACAAGCGGCCGGAGCTGCGGGGCAACAGCCAGTTTTTTAATAAAATTATATTGTTCTCAGAAATAGTTCTGATGTAGGTGTCAGATAAATTAAATAATAAAACTATATACAGTCTTCAAATTAAATATTTTTTAACAAAAAATATATTAAAAGTAGTAGACTTCTAATATATTTTTTCTTTAACATATCAGAAAAGATGAAAATTAATTAAAAGAATCAGAGAGCTTTAAAGTTTTCTATTTTTAAACCCCGACTTAAAAAGAGGGCTGCTATAAGTTTGACCTATCGATCAGTGTATCTGTGTGACTGTGTATCTATGTATTTGTGTATCTGAGTGTCTGTCTGTGGCATTTTAGCAGTTAAGTGCGTAAACGGATTTGATTGGTGTTGTTTTTGATCGAAAGCCTGGTTCGTCGAAATGGTTCTTTGCTGTGTTTGGTCGAAATTGAAACAGTCGTCTCCAAGATATTAATATTTTATTGGTAAAAGATTCTTATGCAATATTGATATATATAATTAAAAAAGTGAAAATTTGTGTGCCCGTAGGTTCTTTTAGTTCAATAAAGAAACCAGTAACATAACTTTAAAAGGTAGAAAAAAATTATGTTAAAAATTTAAAAAACTTCCGATACAAAAATACCTATAAAAAATAGAAATAATGTTATTATGTACTTATTGAAGTCGTTGTGTAGGAGGACCGTTGTACGTACGTTGAAGATGGTGTCTATTTTATGAGGTTAATCATTTTGGACTTAGACTTTATTATGTGAGCTTTATTATGTATTATGTGAGCTGAAATGTCCCGACTCTCACTATTTTTAACTTAGTAAGAATAAAAGTCAAAGAACAAACTTTGCTGGAATTCTTGTCACTGATGCATGAAAGTTGCTGAATTTGGAAGTTTCACATAAATATATGTAGAGTAATCACGATCTAAATTTAACTTGCGATCAAAATGTTAGCTCTAAAATCTAGATGATTGTATTGAAATTCCTTTCATTTATTTAGGCTAGCACAACAAGCATTTCACAGTAACGATTCGTTGGACGTACTTCGATGATCGCGTCTAGTTTTCGGCGCTTATGAATATCGCTAATCGTATAATGAATAAAGACTTAGAAGTTCTTATTCATTATACGATTAGATACTGCTATATCTTTATTTTCGTGGTAACTTACTTGCATTTTAAATTTTTCCTTTATTTAGCGGCCCCCTGACGCAACGACTTCATTAAGTAAAAGTCAAAAATTCTTTTTTCCATGAAAATGTTTTTACATTTATTAGAATACGTCAAGATAAACAAATATTGCAAAATATATAATCAATCGAAATAAAATACATTTATATACCTATATTATTTAACATTTTGTCTTGTAAAAAAATTGCCCGTTCAATAAGTTGAGCTCATGAGAAGATCCAGGCAAAGAAACTCAAGGCCAATCTTTTCAACTGCCAATTTTCAAATACAATAGTTTAGTCCCGGGCCTTATTATCATTTACATAATCCTTAATGGTATAGTAGACCTTATCTTGCAGTTTTTACTTTACATGCAACTTGAATTTTGAATATGAAAGTTTTTGAATTTCTGCAGGGAAAGTATTATAAAAATGGACACATTGGACAAATAATATCTTATAAATCTTTGCCATCCTGGTGTGAGTTGGAGCAAATTTTTCTTTATTTCTGGTATTTACAGTTTCACTATTCTTTTTATAATTTTTCTGAATATATAAGTTTCAAGGTTTTGTGAACATACATTAAATTAGTACATAATAATATTAATTTTAAGCTTTTCTGAGGTCTTTTTGTATCGAGGGTGTTTTAAATTTTATTTTTTTTACTGCGTTTTGAAGTTATGTTACTGATTTCTTCATTGTACTAAATGAACCAACGAACACACAATTTTTCACTTGTTTAAGTATTTCCATCAATATTACATAAAAACCTTTCACCCGCACCAATAAAACCTCAATATCTTGGAGTTGACTGCTTCTATTTCTACCAAAAATGGCTAAGAACCATCTCGACGAACCAGGTTTTCAATTAAAAATAAAATGCAATCCAATTCGTCGAGTCGTTAAGTTGTTAGAATCCCACAGACAGACACAGATACACATGTCAAACTTATAACACCCCTCTTTCTACGACGCCGGTTAAAAAGTAAGTAGCAACAATCACAATTACAGCAGTAATATTAAGTTATAAATATTACACATGCCAAAAAACTTAGTTAAAAGTACTTAGTTTATGTGGTTGGTTCCCTATCAGATAACAGACGCGCGTATAATAGTAAAAACGTGTAATTATTAGATATATTTTACGGATTGTTTAAATGTGAGGTTCAAACTAATCTGGCTAAGATTAATTTTAAAATTAGTTGTTTTCTGATTTTTTATGAATTACCAGTGTCTATGTGAAAACTTATACTCGTGCATAACATGATTTACAACAATTAAGGCTAAGCAAGCCGAACATACCTTATTATTTCTAGTAATACCAGCAAAAAATACCAACTAAAAATAGGTGAGAGGGGGGGGGGGGGAACCTCTCTCGCCATTGCACAGGTCTATGATGTAGGGGTACTCTGGTTGCCCCCCCTGATAAGGGTATCAGGGGGGTTCTTCCGAGGCGTCGCAGTGAGTGCTTACGCGATCCCGTGGCTTCTCATTGTAGCGATGAGGGCAACCGTTGGTTTTTTTTAGTGGGGTGCCTTAAAAATGGCACACATATAACAAGACTGCTAGACATATTGTACCAACCCCAAATAATAAGTATAAGTCCAGGTGGACTATTTTTTCAATTACTTCATTTTTGTGAAATATTCGACTTAACTATTAAGTAATAAAAAAATAGAGAAACCGAAAAGAAAAATAAGACTAATAAATAAAATTGTTCGTAAGATATCCTAACAACTTTATACGGATTTGTGTCAGTTTCAAACAGACACTACGTATTTTTTTTTTAAGACCACCGGTTGCCGTTCTATATTCAAGCAACGGGACAATCTTGTTACAGAGCTGTCACACAAACTAATGCATATTTACACATAACTCCTATTCTAAGCATTCTTTGTTCTTAATAAGAGTCACGTCAAGTATGTAATTAACGCAAAGTCACAATGAAATAACGTCATAAGAGGCTGTGCAGAAACTTTTTACGCGAATATTAATGAAGTACCACTTTTATACGTATATAATTATGTGCACGGCTAAAAGCGGTCTAAGGTGCGTGTGATGAATGTGTCAGCTTTTTAGTAGCCTGTGGTTCGAGCAGAAGAACTTAATAGTAATCATTTGAATAAATCGACGGGTATGTATCTTAATAAATGTATTACGTCGTTGCTTGCTTTGTCTTTCGTTCACACTAAAAGATATTAATTCATTTTTAGTCGATAAAACGTTTAAATCATAGATCATTGTTTACACTTGATGAAATAATTTACACTTGATGAAAGCAATATAAAAGAGAGAGTTTGCAAAAAATAACAATTGCTAGCTATAGTGTCCACCTGTTCTTATTCCATTTTTCGAGTGTGGGTGTATTTTGTGTCCGTTAATTATATGTTTGTAATGCCCCTGTGACGCAGCGATAATTAAATTATTAATGCGGGAGTTGTCTTCTGACATTTAATACGGGCGACGAGAATTCTGACTTTGATATTGACTTTCATCTACTTCTGATAATATATTATTTCAGTGCAGAATAACTTTAAATCGCAGAACACGTACGTCATCCACATTTGGAGCAAAGCTATCGAGAAATGTGGGGAATCACAGCTGCTAATACAATAAAAGAACCCTTTATTTTAACGCTATATATTTTCCATACCAGTTAGTAATATGAATTCAAAAAGTATTTACAATATACATGTCGGTAATTAAAATAGGCGATTTTTTTACAAATTTGTCACTTGAGAACTATACGAGTACGTACGTGTAAGTGGTCGTAACTATTAGTAACTATATTTAACGGGATAAATAGATGTATTTTTATAAAATGTTTTCATGTTCCACTGTAAAAAAATACTTTAAATATAGCAGTTTAATAATAACGAGACACAAAAGTTTATGAAAATATTAAAATGTTAGATAATTTAACTGAAATATTTAATTAATATATTCAAAAATAACATAATTTTAAACAATATTATTGTTAGTTAGTTTTAGCAACAGATTTTGGGAACCTCGATCTATTTTCGAAAAACTGATTCGACCTTATCGAAGATACAATTCTGCGAAATATTGATGGATTGATGGTTTACAAACCTTTGATGCCATTATGACTCACCGTTTCTTACGGGCATTAAATTACTGAAATACTTATACGTTTCTGGAAATACTCTTTTTTCTGAATGTTTCGAACTGATTTATTTTAAAGACTAATTCCGTAATTTTTATACCTACGTACTTAAAATAAAAAAGATAATTAAACTCAACGCAAGCGAGACGATGATGTCGTCTAGGCCTGGTATAACCTTTTCATACCTAGATGTATCATATTCTAACCTGCTATAATACAAACTATTTATATAACATTATACTTATATCATATATTTAATCGGAATATAATATTTCGTTCTCCACTTCACTTCAACTATGAATATTCAAGTAAGATTAAATTCCAATTACGGTATATATTCGATAAAAAATTGTTGACATATAATTTTTTTCTTTACAAGGTACACGGAAATATGTGTTGAGACGAAGCTTCTTAGCATTCCATGGATTCACCGTGCGGGTGCCGGGCCCATCGCGTTGCAAGGAGAGGAGTGCAAGCAGTGCCTGGGACTTGCGACCCAGGAGTAGCTTTAAGGGGCCCCTTTTTTATGCGCAAATATATAAAGTACAATTGTGTCTGTACTTTGTAATAGAACTTGAACCCCTGACTTTACATGTCTCTATGACCAAATAACTTGTATGTTCATCTATGATTACACACGTGTAACTTGGCATCTAAAAGATACTTTAACATGCCTAAATTGTATTTAGATTTTAATAAAGTAGTAAATATTGTCTTATAACTTAGCACTAAAACCTTTTGTTACATAGAATAATACTAAAGTCTAAAATACACCAAATAATGATATATATACTAATCGTTAACAATAGATAAAAGTAACTAAATGTTAGAGTAAATAAATAAAACAAAAATAATGTATGTTTGTTATAAAAGAGAAAATCCAACCAAAGCTGTTACCATTTATCGCAAAGTCCTAAATTTCTTTGATCCGCCCTTTCATTGTAAGAAGTTATCAGCGCGGATTAAACTGTTCTGGACGTTCTGTTTTAAATATCTACTTTGATATCAACTTTATTTGTCATTTATTTTCATTGGAATTAAGTTTACCATATTTAAGTCCCTGGTAAAATATTTTACCTTCTAAAATTAAGTTTCAAATTCAATTCAAACGCAAAAATCGTGTTTATAAATTTATTATATTTATTTTATATATTATTATTTTCAATTATTATAGGTTTAGTGAATGGAAATGTCGCAATAATTACCTGTAAGGACATTGCATTAGTGTTAGGATAATAGCAGCTGCGGTAGTTCCTACGTAGGCCAAATAAAGCGTTCTATTTCTGAAAGGGTCAAGAAACATACCGCTCTTGTAAAGAACCGCCAGACAAACTGTTCATTGAAATTTACCTAATTATCTGTGAATATCCTTTTTTTTTTACCAGACGACACTAGAAAGAATGTTATG
The DNA here is from genome assembly GCA_959347405.1 of Napeogenes sylphis. NCBI lineage: Eukaryota > Metazoa > Arthropoda > Insecta > Lepidoptera > Nymphalidae > Napeogenes > Napeogenes sylphis. The sequence continues at coordinate 28,581,996 of OY365776.1, forward strand.
TTTATTAAATATACGTATGTGAATAAAAATATAGTCAATTATACTATTTTTGTGTTCCCTGTTACAGTCTAAACGGATTAAAGGATTTTGACGTATGAGGTGTTGGTAAATACGTCAAAAATTGTCGAAAATATTATTTTTATTATGTTCCTAGCCATAAAAATATTACTTTTACAGTCTACGTGGATGAAGTCATGAGCAACAGCTAGTAATATATAAATATTTAACAATTCGGAATTATCGCGTACGACAAAAAATATTTTATAACTATTTCGTAATAATTCCCGACTTTTAAATACTGATATAAAGTTGCACTGTTGGGTACCAATAGGTTTTAAAAAGCATAACCTTCCTCTGTGATCTCTCTATTTTTAGTATATAATTTTAATATGTGCCCCCATGAAACTATACAATTTATTAAATGAGTGACTGACATAGAATCAAGTAAGTATTCCTTAGAATTTCCCTCCTCCGATTGTAATAGTTTGAAAGTTAAATAAAATTTTCGAAGCCATTTGGCTACTAAGCGGCTACCAAGATAATTACTGTCTTAGAACTAACATACTAATATAGACTTCACTCTAAAACGTGGATGAAATTGGTTTTCTTCAACTCCTTTATTATCTCTTCAAAGTCTATTATCGTACGCTTTGACGAGATTTTTGTAGCTTTATTTTATTTTTTAATACCTAATAGAGTAGTGTGATTATCAGTCAGAGTATTTGATATATTGATTCGTAAAACAGATGTTGATATTTTAGATTCAAACCAATTGATAATTATGTGGTCTTACATTATGTGGTTGAGTTTAAACTTTACTAATTGACATGTTTTACTATTATGTTTTTTTAAATCATATCGCGATTGTATACTACGTGATAAATATATATTTTAATTAATATTAACGACATAAAACTACAGTACTTCTTTTTCATAAACTAGGGGAAACAAAGTTACAAAAAGTTCAAAGGTTGAGTCTGTAAACTTCAAACTCAATTACGAACTTGGCTATAATATGGCTTACCAATACCTGATATAAAAACAAAGATAAGCCTTGTAACCTACAAATGTGTCTCACTAACTACGCGAATCGATTACTTTTTAATAAAGAAGAATAAAATCAACTGCATATAAAATTGCAAGGCACTGTTAGGTGAAAACGTAGTCTCACAGCATAACACTCCTCATCATGAAAATTAAAATAAATAAATAAATTAGGTAGAGTTTCCAGAAGGTAAAAAGGTACTCTACTGTATAACAAAGCGGAAGAATGAAAACGTCATGCAATGTCGTAAATATAAAATGCATATGATACTAGAAAGGTGTTGATGAGTGAGGGGGATATAAAACAGAGATGGAAGGTATATTTTAAAAGGTTGATTAATGAAGAAAGTAATTAGAGGGAAGTGTTTTAAAAGTCCGGGTCGTAAAGCACGAAATCAACACAAGATAAATGACATGGCGACCGGTGACGACATGTTATGTTCATTTTCCTCTACGTGTATTGTTACCGTGTTGTTGCAGTTCAATATTGTCATTTATTTTATTAACATATAAATATGCTAATAATTAACCGTCTGATTGTTCGTCCATAATAACATAAAACAAACATAACAAATAGTTGGTAAGTCTTTCATCCCAAAAAGAAGTACTGGACCTGAGGAATAAATAAATTACTTTTACCTACAAAACGGGGGCAAAGCCATTAGCAAATAAAATAAATAAAATAAAATAAAAAAGCCTTTAATTTTTAATAGGAGAAGAAGTTTACAGTTTTGAATTTACTTAATTTACTTAACTTACTAATTTTATTACTTATTTTATACTAGTTTACGGATTTATTAACTATCTTTCTTATCTAGAAGAACCCCTCCGCGGGTTCTTCTAGCCAATAATGATAGTAAATTAATTAAAAAGAACATTTAAACTAAACTTTCCGTTTCTAGTTAGTTACCTGCAAAAAAGAATAGGATTTACAAATAATAAATGCTTGAGCCGTACTTACACTAAAAAGGATAAACGGATAACTAAATAAGATCATTTTATAATATGGTAAACTGTTTGTAATTAAATAATCGGGTGGGTATGGAGGTATGTCAAAGGTACCAACGATCATTACTAAAATTATTGCATGTTTTTTTTTTGGCTAAAATAATATAAATAATTAAATTAATTCAAAACTTTAAAAATAAATTGCAATATTTTATACGAAATGTCAAAAAAAATATTAAAAATTTTCTTGGACTAGTGGCATGGTTCCACGCTCCACGGCAAGAAAAACCGGCAAGAAACTCCATGGATATTCTTTTTACATATTTATATAATTTTACTTACATCATGCTCTTATATTTAAACTACTTAAGACATTGTATTCAAATCATTCAAAGTCACAGTAATTTTGAAAATTTTTGACTACTTCTTAACCGGAAACGATAAATTATAATAAAAATAGCGGACCCGACAGACGTTGTCTTGTACACGCGTCTTTAATTTAAAAAATCAAACTTTAAAAAAATATATATTAAAAAGTTATAACAATGCCTAACGTCATTACATGTACATTTATCATAATTCGACCAATCGATACCGTATGAATATGTAAATAGTGAGTTTTTGTTTGAATAAATGAATTTGTTCCAATATTTTTTTTATTTCACTTTTTACGTAGCGAAACACGAATCAGGCCACTAGTACTCAAATATTTTTCTTATTTCTATCGCAACGCCAACTGTCAGGGCAGACTATAATTAAAATATAATATTATTTAATATTTGACATTGCCATGGTAACGCAGTCCGTCGGAACCAATGTGAAACATTCCAAAATCACCACCTACTTACACATTAAAAATTAATCAAAAAAACCATTTTCCAGTGGACAAAATTGTGAATCTAAACAATTCTCAAGTCCCCTTGAACACACACAATGAATTTCATAAAAATTGGTCCAGTCGTTTAGGAGGAGTTCAGTGAGATACACACGCAAACAAGAAATATATATATATAAAGACTAGCGGACCCGACAGACGTTGTCTTATACACGCGTTTTTAATTTAAAAAATCCAACTTAAAAAAAAATATTACAAAGTTATCACAATGTCTAACGTCATTACATGTACATTTATCATAATTCGACCAATCGATACCGTATGAATATGTAAATAAAGATTTTTTGTTTGAATAAATGAATTTGTTCCAAAATTTTTATAAATTTCACTTTTTACGTAGCGAAGCATGTATTGGGCCGATAGTACTAAAATATTTTTCTTATTTCTATCGCAACGCCAACTGTCAGGGCAGACTATAATTAAAATATAATATTATTTAATATTTGACATTGCCATGGTAACGCAATCCGTCGGAACCAATGTGAAACATTCCAAAATCACCACCTACTTACACATTAAAAATTAATCAAAAAACCATTTTCCAGTGGACCAAATTGTGAATCTAAACAATTCTCAAGTCCCCTTGAACACAGACAAAAAATTTCATAAAAATCGGTCCAGTCGTTTAGGAGGAGTTCAGTGACATACACTCGCACACAAGAAATATATATATAAAGATGTAGTGCTCAATAAAATATTAACAGTTTGCTAGTTAGCAATTAGCGAAGAAAATTTGCTTATGCCTTATGTCTAAAAAATTAAAGAGTTATAATAGAATTCTCTCCAATAACTTTTAGTTAAAGATTATTTAGGATGTCAACTGAAATGTCCCTGTCGCACAAAATATTTTAACTAAGTTAGAATCAAAGCCAAAGAACTTTGCAAGAATTCTTGTCGTTGATGCATATAAGTTTCTTGCTGAATTTGGGAGTTTCACATAAATATAGGTAGAGTAATCACGAGCTAAACTTAATCCGCTTTCAATATGTAATTTAGCTATAGATGATTCTATTGAAATTCCTTTCATTTTTTTAGCGGTTTCAGTGGTAATGTAATAATTAATGAACACTATAAATTAAACACTAAACTTTTGTGCGAGTTTAATTAGATGCAAAAAAAAACCAAATTATATAAAAGTTAAAAAATGTTATTGCAAATTGGAGCCGTCAAAAGTGTCATGTAGTCGCGCCGTCGTGATGACGTCAACTGACACGTGCAGTTTGAACTCCACGCTATTTTGTAAATCCATTATGTTGGAAAAATATGCTTGTTGGGAATTTCCGCTCCACTCCTGTTTTCTTTTGTTTAAATAGCGCTCATTGTACTGATTTATTAATAAAATTTAATATATTTACGGTGAAATTTTCTGTATATATCTAATAAAAATAAAAAGACGTCTTGTAGATGTCGAAGCTTAATAAGAACCTTGACGATGGTGTCTATTTTACGAAGTTTTTGGAGCTAAAAATGAGGATATTTAGTGGTTCCCAGACGAATTGATTTCAATAAGCACATAATGTTATTTTACCTTTCTGTATAGAGGGTTTTTTTATTAGACTGCTACAATGCCACAGACAAACATACAGACACACAGATACACTGATCGATAGGTCAAACTTATAACACCCCTATTTTTGGGTCGGGGATTAAAACTACAGTTCAGCGCACAAAGTAAATTATTAGGAAACAATAATTGGTTTATAGTTTTTGTAAGTTTTTATTTGTAAGTATAAATTTTTATTTATATTGTAATATAAAATTATTTTCGATTTATTTGTGTCTGTAAATTTATTTGTGTACTACTTTAAGTTTATTATATTTTGTCTTATGTTGTTCTTACTTTGTTTATATTGATTGATATATTTTTTTATTATGTGCAATGGACACCAGTTGTTACATTAATAGTTTAGTATGAATATGTATATAACTATTTCTTGTTTTCGTTTTAATTAATTCATTTAGTTTTTAAATGATTATAACTATATAGTTATAGTATAGTTATATAGATAATATATCTATGATACTTTTCAGAGTCGGCCTTCCTTAGGTGAAAATTTTAGTATAGTGTTCTCAGATTATTCGATTAATGGATAGCATTAAAGTTGTAATACTCATTATTCCCTCTTGCTTTTATTTATTAATGATAAGAACTTTCATGCTGTTTTAGTTTTCCAGACTTGGTAGAAATAATTTTTACCTTTATTTCTTTTTCTCTTCCTAATACTTATCGTATCTGGAATAATCGAGTAGATCGGAGAGGTAAAGGAGTTCCCATATTAAATCTCTAATCTTAAAATTCCTTTTCTGTGATAAGAATATCGCAGCCCTCTGCTTGTTAGGAAAAGCATTTGTTGAAATTAACTTTTTGTTTAAATTAACTTTTTGTTGAAATTAACTTTTCCCAAAACATATTTATTATAGACCCCAGCTTTATTTTTTATAATTTTGTAATATCTGAAACTTTGTTTCAACTGTTAAAACCTGTATATAGTCATATAATAATGGATGACTTTAATGCCTGCTTGCTCAAACTGATTACCGGTCCGCCGAACTCAATTATACAATTACCGCCTCCACTCTCCACATTCTTCCTTTACTATCTATCCGTTTTTTTCCTAATTATTCCTTCCTTTATTGGTTTTATAATCGTATCTTTAACTTTTTCTTTTCACCTAAATATATATCTTTGTCGATACATTAAAAATTGACTGGACGCTGATTTCTTCTCTAAACTATACAAAACTAAGTTAAAATATTCAAACCCTTTCTGGCCTTAATAGGTATCGCTGCAATCATATGTTTAGAGACATACAGCGGCATCATCTATAAATTCATATAACTCCGCTATAAGTAAAGGAAAATAACTCCGGAAATGTTAAGTATTTTCTAAAATCTTTGGGATTAGGCAAGTTTCATTAAGAAATTATTTAGAATTTATTATTATTAAAATCTTAATTATTATTATACTAATTTAATAGGTGGTATTTTAACTACTTTGATAATTATTTTATTCATAACAAAACACAAATAATGTAAAAACAATTTCACTCAAGTTTAGTCTCATATGACCTACAACTATTTTTGGACAAATAAAACTAGCATCATTACATTGTATAAAGCAAAGTACATAAGGACAGACGCGGAAAGCGTTCCGCGTCTGTCCTTATGTCTATAAGTATACTTAGATCTTTAAAACTATTCAACGGATTTAGATGCAGTTTTTTTTTAATAGATAGAGTGATTCAATAGGAAGTTATATATGTATGATAACATGCTTAATATATTAGAGAACCACTGATAATTTCAAGATTTCTAATGCGAAGTCGTAAACAAACACATTGTAATGCGCTTATATTGCAAACGCTAGCTGAACTTTCCGAGATAGATCAAAATAATGTACTAAGTGTTGTATACCTTAAAAAATTTTACAAGAAAGTCTGCGATGGTATATGTTTATCTCTTAGGGTTAACCCACAATAGCCAATTTTTATCCTTTAGTTTTTACGGTAAATAATGGCTTATTTTCGAAGCGATTTTAAGTAGGTAATACAGCATTAATCCTTATCTAATTAAGTGCCTTAAATACATTTTACATTTAATAAGGATCGAATATATTGTATATTCGAATATTTTTGAAGATATTACAGATTTAAAATATAGGGATAGTTCAGTATTAAAAATTTTTGTTAATATATATAGCTAACTGAATGTCTAATACATATTATTTAGCATTTAAAATATATATTTTTTTTAATAAAATCAGACCTGTCAGACCTGTCAAGTTGATGGTCACAGTAACGTCCATTGTATAGCTCAGAATTCCTCAAGTTTAATTGGTCAATTTGATTATGTTTGATTGATTGATTCAGAATGTTAATGAAGAAAACGTTGAATATTTTTAATTTCTATTATACATGACCAAACTAATATAAACCTAGTATTGATTACAAATAGTTGAAAAGTAATTATATTAATCATTATTTACGTTATAAGTATGTCGCCAAGGACTTCCAAACATCAAAAGAATGTTGAGATATACTATATTGGTTCGTGAAATAAATTGACTGTTTTAAATTAAGTTATTTAACAATATCATTTTAGCATTGTATGTGGAGAAAAGTATACTTGGAAGTTTGTATTGTTTAATTTATATATCATTTTAATATGGATTTTTAATTATTATTACTTATGTAGCTGTGGTGTGGGTTTTATTACAGATTTTGCAGAATTTACATACTTTAATTTAAAGTGGCAGTCGTCAAATACATTATTTACATACGAATCATTTTTTATGAAGAGTGGCATAACACAATTGAATACTGGATCACTGGATTCAATTTCTAAACAAAAGGAAATTGTATTTTTCTATCTATATAATAATGCTTTGTTTTACGTATTTTCTTACTTAGTGTCATTGCAGGTACTCTGTCAGAAACATAATGTTAATAACACAATCTTCCAAATTATTTTTCGAATGTCCAAAATAAATCTCATCACAAAGGAGTAATATACACATGATTTACTTTTATAGGGCGCCACAAGATATCATTAAAAATCTTTATCTGTAGATCAAAATTAAACAAGTCAAATAACAGTGGAATGACTTTTATTCCGGCATTATATTCAAATGAAGTAATAAGAACCGAACAGGCAGAGAATGTGTTGTAACATCTGCATGAAGCGTTCGTGTTAAAATCCCCTGGTATAAAACATTTCAAAATATCCATTTAAATATATTCACATAACGTTTCCATTTTAAATAAATTGAGATAAGATTGAAAATTTATAACTACTTGCAAGACTCGCGCCTGCAACCTCTTGGATGATGTCCTCGTCGCTTTGACAAGGTTCTCAAAGTTGTAAGTAGCTGCATTTTTTTTATTACAGCTGCTTGTAATAAAAAAATGCAACAAATATTGCATGCAGATGTTTTAAATAATGCACGAAATCCAATATCATGATAAGCCTTTACAATTTACACGGCATTTCCATTTACGTGATTCGAACACGAAAAATATCGAATGAAAGATAATTTAATTACTGCGAATGAAAACTATTGTCTCCCATTGTTTCAAAAATATCAGAAAATGCGTACAGCTAAGTATTATAGGAATAATTTAGTCATTTGCATCATTTGTATTTTAATTAAAATATAAAATTTCATAATCTTTTTATAACTTATTTTCTTAACCCTACCTCATAATAGTTATTTATAGATTAGGTTACGTAATAACCAACTTTTTCGTACAATATAAGACAAATAGAAACATTCATTTAGCAACAAAATTCAACAAGTAATATTCAGCAAGTAAGTGAAGAGGTTTCTAATATTTTATTAAAAAATTAAGAAATACTAAAAAACATCATTTTGTTATTTTTGTAAATATCTGCATTACAGTTTTTTATTTTAAACAAATGAATTCAAATTGAAATATTTTAGCGTTGGTTGGTCCTTTAAAACACGATTAGGATTACGACTCTAATGTTGTATTTTAGAGAATAATTAATATGGTATCTGGAAGAAAATATTCATTTTGTAAAGCTATCGTAGGGCTAGGGATTAGGTGATTTTTTCTCATAAACCTAATATTTATAGAAAAACAATTAATTCAAAAGTTTCTATTGTAATTAAATAAAAATAATTATCGCACTTGTAAGAAACGGCAAACGCTCGCAAGTTGTTTTAACTAGAATGAACATTGCTTTGAAGTTTCGGAAGACCTTGTCGAATGAGGAAAAAAGCTCCACTCTTTTTCACATAAAAGCAAAACTCAGATAGCAAAAAAACATTAATTTAAACATTAATTTAAAAAACAGGATTAAAGGCGTACCTTCTTTTATTTGCCTGACGTTTCAATAAGATTGTATCGGCCATGGTCATAGACAAACTGTCTTAGAGTCCGTCGCAGTTGCTCGCAAGGGAATCAAAACCAAAAGGGTACTTCCAGTCAACCTAAAATCTTGAAATTTGGTAGGAAGCAATCTTTTATGAAGGAAAAACTCCGAAAACCTTAAATTTTTTGTTAAATGTTTTTTTTTATATATCGATACCGAACCTATCCGTCCGACTCGCACCTGTCTGACTCGCACTTGGCCGTTATTTTATTTCAGTATATTTTACGCAATTGCTTTCGAATTCATAGATGTATTTTTTTGTATGGTTTTAATTTATTTTAGTAGAACTAGTTGCTTCGTATTTGATGAAGAAGGTTTTCACTTGATAATATTTTAAAAAGATTTTTTGGTACAATGGTGAGATAAAATCGTTCAGTATAATATATAGTTCAAATTCAAATTCACAATATCTTTATTCAAGTAGTCATTTACACGCACCTTTGAATAGTTAATTACATTAAATTGGTCAGTATAGTCAGTCTGTGAATAAGCTACCACCAGCTCGGAATGCTGTTCTCCTGAGAAGAGCTGGCCACAAACTCAACAGTTGCTCTTTATAAATGAAAGTAAGATCTAAGATATCTTGTGGAACTTTATTATGTATGCGTACACTCAAGCCGATGAAGGATTTGTAAACTTTTTGCAGTCGAAATTTTGGCGTTACGAGCCTATTTTTTTTCTTGTAATGATCGTATGTCTGACGCTGTTTTTAATATAAGCATTTAATTTTTTTCGTATATATATAATAAGTTATTAAAAATATATTGAGGAGCGGCCGTAAGAATACCGATTTCTTAGGGAGTCTCCAGCTTTTAAGTTACAAAGAGTCCGGATAGCTCTTTTTTGTAAAATAAATTTTAACATAATATCATTATTATAGTTAGGTAAACTAAGATCCAATAATATGACATGAGCTTAAATCAGAATTAATTAACAACATCATCTCTCATCTGTCAGACATCGCCGTTATCACTCCGGGGATTGTTAGTAATTAATTAAACATAGCTCTCGATATGATCAAAACGATGGAACGGTACATGCTGCAGTTTGGCAGATTACTTCTCGACATTAAATGAACAAGGATATATTAGTAATTATATTATATACTTGTTTTACCGGGGCTTATAAAGATTACCTACTTTTGTGTAGATTATATAAATTTAGATCTTCTTGTTTAAGTCGTCTAAAATTTCGGACAAATATTTAATCTTAACAAAAAATTCTGATACTGTAATTCGGCAACAATACTTCGATCAGTTGCTAAAATATATTTACCTATATCAAACTAAAGTAATTTGTCTTTGTTTTAAAATTGCAGAAAGTTATATGTTAAGGTTATCTTTGATATTTGTCTAGGTACTGAAAACTATATCAGTTTTAAATATTAAAGTAGACAAGAGCAATAAATATCTACAAAGATGTATGTACCAAAAAATATCGCTATGTATGGGTAATAAGAATAAAATAACTTTGATTTTGTTAGATCTTAATGTATAATTTTAGCTGAGAGAAACATATTTTTTGTGTTCTTTTATTATTCAAGTGATAATTCACAACACCTATTGACTAATATTTATTTTTAGTTAACTCTATAACCATATCTTTACATATAATATAATAGTCACTAATCGAGTTTTGTACATGGAAAATATTAAAAAAAAACCAAATCGGGGGCCTTTATAAGAGCAAGAGAAACCAAAACAATAGATTTTTATTTTGTCTGTTTGTCTATATATCTCTTTTACTGTATGTCGGCTCAGCCAATTAATAATTCAGCAATATGTTGTTAAGTGATTATTTCAATAAAAGAGTTATGTCAATTTATGTCAATCATGTAATAGGTAGCATGCAAATGTTCTTCTTTTATATTTATGTACCTAGTCTTGCCATAAATTGTGTAACAAATTTGATACACTTTTGCTGATGTTTTAATACCTTTTTAACAAAAATATGGCTCAGTCACTTTTTCATAGCTTACACCCCACCAAATCATCACAGAAGTCAGAAAATGCCCACGTTGCACTCTGTCGACTAATTAGGAAGCTTCCTTAGAGATTTGAGCATAAAAAGGTCATTTTGTTTGTTAAAATGTTGCTCAATAGAAAAAACAAAATTCCGTGACCTCCCTTTGCGTACCGCTTCAGTAGTTGTTTCGATTTTACCACCCTATTCATCTTTAGTTTATCAGTTAAGAAATGACCAGTGCGTCTCTTATAGGCTACAAGTCCGAAGTCATTTCTTAAGATACAATCTTTTGATTTCGGACAGGATTTCTTTTTCTTCACGCAACACAAAAAAATATACGGCTAATGTATATAGCTTTTATACATAGAAATTGAGCGTCACTCTGATTAACATTTAGTTTTTAACATTACACACTCTTCACTCTAAGTAAGAAAACCCAAATAATGTTTTTTTCATTTCGTCTATTCGTCTGTATGTTTGTGTGTCTGTATGTTAGTATGGCTGTATGTTTGTATATTAGTGCACGCTAATCTCAGAAACCAATTTACCGTTTTGGTTTTGAATGAAGTTTTCAAGAATATATTGTCATGGGTTTCATTTTACATTAGTGTTTTTTTTATTTAAATGGGTTAACAAATAAAGAAGTTAATAATCTCTTATTTTCGTACTATTTCAATAATACATATTGCAAAATAGAAATAGTGTTCCTCCTTTCAGGGAATAATACTATGCTTTCCAATAAAAAAATACCAAATTGGACTACCTCCTCTGTAAAAAAATCTGTGATAAAAATATATAAAAATAAACTAAAAATACTCCTACGCGCAAAAACTACTTGCCGGAAATTGAAGAAACTTATAACGGGTACTTTCTTCGAAATCGAAATCTATGCATACGAAGTCGCAGGCACAGCTAGTCTATTATAAATATAATACAGCTATGATTGCTGTAAAGCATTCGAAACATCGGGATTAATAAATATAACGCGAGTTAGATCCTTAAAAAATGTTTTATTTATTTAAATATTTACTCGTAAAAATTTAAGAAAATGCAATATTTGATAGATCAATAATTATTAAAAGAGCGTAGATCAGAATTACAATAACATAATTGGCATATTTCGCTAATACCACATAACATGAAGAAGTTACAAAGATGATAAATAGTAGATGAGAATAAAGGTCAGAAAAAAGAATAAAATTTTATCCCTAATTCTAAATTTGAAAATAAATAGAACTATTGTAATGCGATTATAATATTATAATTTTTGTCTACAAATTACATTTATAAAAGTGTTTTAGTAGACATGCTATTATAACCACAAACCTTACTTATTACTTACTTATATTTATAACTTTAAGAGTATTTTTTTTTTGTTTACTTGTAAAAATCTTTAAAATTCGTTAAGGATTCAAAACATTAATATGAGTGTCCTTAATCAAGTGTATTAGCATGGGAAATCGTCTGTGTCGGTAAGAGCCGATATCCTCTAAGGACTACATTATATATCATGAATAAGTTTTCTCTACGAATACGGACATTTTATGAATAAGATGAACATAATATAACTTATCACTTATAACCCTTGTATGATAATTGACTTAATAAAGTAAATAAAGAAATCATAATAAAAATTATAATAAATGTTTGAAAATATCTATAAAAATGTGTAGCCATGTTAAGCTTATTTAAATTTATATAAATATAGAATGAAAAATAAACCAATACGGGCAGGGATTCGGACCCACGACCTGTCCTGTTGCTCTACCAATTAAGCTGCCGTATCGCTGTCCGTCGCGGTGAATTAAGCATTCTAAATGTGATCGTCTTTATTGGGACCGGGCGCTGTGGAAAATTGTAGAACAACGGCATATCAAAAATCGTATCGTAATCGTATTTTTGCGTGAATTACATTTAGAATATATATTTTTTAATGAATGGTTATTTCAGGTCTGTTCGCTTCAATACTTTAAATTTCATTTCTTTTATAAACTTGTGCAAATAGGTATAAAGTGTTATACATTTCTGAAAAGACCATAGTATGTTGATTTAATATAAATATAATGTTGTGGATTTTATGATATCTGTCTTTTTAAATATATATATATATATATATATATATATATATATATATATATTTATAAGATATTTGCCGTTTACCCATGTTTCACAACAAAGGCAGAAAGAAAGTAAATTATTAAACCTAACCTGAAATTTAATTTTAGTTTAAACATTTTTTTTAAATGATACATATTTGTATGTAATTTTTTTTATTCATTTGTCTTGTTTGTTAATATTATTTACTACTTTAGGTAGAGCAAAATTTATATTTAGTAAAATTCACTACCTTAAAAATAATTAAACTATATTGTATTATTTAAAATAATGTATAAATTTCTTCTAACATGAGTTCAATTTACAAGTTCAAGTGTTGAAAACCGCGTTTCAATGTAATTTAAGTAACAGAAAGTATTTTTATGCTTTTTACCACATTCGGGACATCGCACCGCGGGTCACCTGTCCCCTGGACACCATTGGAAAAAAGCTCCAGCGATACATGACTGACTGACCAAGGTCTCAACTGGCTGGGCAAAGTGTAAAAGTAGCACCAAGCTTATATCCTCGTCGCAAAAAGTACCAACATTCCTAGGACCTGGGTCCAACAAAATTTACGCTCTCAAAAGAAGTGGAGAGGTCTTGTTGCTAAAACTATCTCTTACAAATAACCTTTTGTGGAAGGGAGTAGTTAATGCGGACGCAAATAAGAAAAAACAACCAAAATAATGGTAGTACTACTACTATTACTATAATAGAACAACTATATATATATATATATATATATATATATATATATATATATATATATATATATATATATATATATAACTAACTGGTATAATATATTGAAGGCATCTCTTGTGTTACTAAAACTGTGACCAAATGGAATAGTTGGGACATAGGAATCAATTATTATTTTTTTAATTAAAATAATAATAATAATAGGAAATACTCCTTGGTAAGTGACACGGAATGGTCACGTTTTTAAATGTCAATTTTTGTTTAAAATATTTATTTTCAAAATCCAGTTTTAAGCATATTTAAATCATTTAATTCCGTTTACAAAATGCAAAATAAACGAAAAAAAAAAGAATACTATATACACAACTGTGAACAACTTACAAAAAGTACCTGAAAAAAGTGAACTGTTGACAATGTGAAAATAGATACTATAATAATGATCACAAGGAGTAGAAACATAAACGCACGCCCACCACCGCAGCCCGTCGAACCCAACAGCTCCACGTCATCAGAGGAGGAGTACGCAACTCCTCCTGAGGAAATCGTGTCGAGCAGTGACGACGAGCTGCCGCCTCCAGCGCCGCGCCGAGCACCAGCGCCGCGCCGTGGGAGGCCACCGCTGCCGCGCTTGGGGCCTACTGGGGCATCCGCCCCGCGTTCGGCCCCCGCCGTCGGTGGTGCAGTGCGCCGCATGAAATGGACGCAAAATATGAACGAAAATGTCATGCGAGCGTACTATAGGGCGACAGAGGGTGGCACTAACCTCACTGCGTGGCGAACCCGTTTGCTGTCTTTGTTTCAGGTCCTTGAACCAGAGTTGACCGTTTCGGCCCAACGACTATCGGATCAGGTGCGGTTTATTCAACGTAATCGTGCGTTGGATGACTCCGCACTTGACCGGCTTCGCTCCGAGGTAACAGTCTCTGCATCCACCACCGAAAGCATCCATTCGCGAGCCCAGTTATCGTCCGCTCCTTCGGTGGCAGGGTTAGTGGTTGGAGATGCTGATGTGGGGGGCGTAGAGATTACAACCGTAAGTACCCAAGATAATGAGCAATTAAGGAGGACTTTGGAGGATGCGATTTTGGAATTTAAAGATATACCAGCCCGCGACAGACCACGGTTGCCCCGTTTTCCCACGCATAGACGTAATATGTCGCTTGTAATGGCTCTAGACTGCATGCTAGACTCTTATCTTCGTTCTAGCAATAGTCTCACTGATACCCATTCAATTCTTTATTGTGCAGCTGTTGCAGCGTGCCGCTCCGCCCGTGTCAGATTTCCTGAGCCTGATAGGGTGGTGCGGTCCACTGAGGACACACCCGCATGGCAGATGAGGATTGAACGGCGTATCAGCAGCTAGGGTCATTATTGGCAAGTTAATCTGCTTCAGATCGGGAAACATCCGGCCGAGAGTCATGCGTTATGTTACACAGGCCTTTGCCGGTACTGGCATTAGACCTCAGGATTACATGGCCTATGTAACAGAACGTATAGACTACCTGAAGCAGAAAGTTTGTGCGTGGGCAAATCGTATCCGTCGTTATAAACAACGTGTAAATAGGTATAAACAGAATCGCATATTCCAAAGTGACCAAAGAAAGGTTTATAGAAGCTGGGAGGAATCTGCTACGAATGTGATTGATGGGCAGTTACCAAATATGGAAGAAATGTTCACATTTTGGAAAAATATTTGGTCGGTGCCTATTAATCACAACGATGGTGGCTGGATGCGTGTTGTTGAGCGCGCGTGTGAACACCTGCAGCCAATGGAGGCTATATTTATAAGCCCAGACAATGTCAGGGATGCGATCCGTTCGACCCATAACTGGAAAAGTCCTGGGCCGGACGGATTACATAACTTTTGGCTCAAATGGCTGCGGTCTTCACACGAACGTTTGGCTGGGCAATTCCAGGAAGCCATCGTGTCCGGATCCCTACCATCTTTTATGTCAACAGGAATCACCTTTCTGCTCCACAAGTCTGGTAGTATCACGGATCCAAAGAACTTTCGACCTATCACGTGCTTACCAACAATTTATAAGCTTCTTACATCCATTTTGACTTCAAAATTAAACACACATTTGTATGCAAACAGCATTTTAGATCCCGCTCAAAATGGATGTAAGATTGGGTCTCGTGGTACTAAGGAGCTCCTCCTTATTGACATGGCCATTAATGAAAAGGTTCGCCGAGGTAAGAAGGGTCTCTCCGCCGCCTGGATTGATTATAAAAAGGCCTATGATTCGGTGCCTCATACATGGTTGAGAAAAGTACTAGAAGTGTATAAGATTGACACAGATCTATGCGCTTTTCTTGATTCATGTATGAGGCAATGGACAACGGTCCTTTGTCTTCCAGGGGGCGGAGGAAGTCTTCTTACTTCCGAACCTGTAAGGATTGAGCGAGGTATTTTCCAGGGTGATAGCTTGAGTCCTTTGTGGTTTTGCCTGGCTTTGAACCCCTTAAGCACGTTGCTTAGGGATTCAAAACTGGGATTTCGCTTTCGCAGAGGGGGTGAGATCATTTCACATCTTTTGTACATGGACGATCTCAAATTATTTGCACCAAATAAATCAGATCTGGTATCATTACTAAGCGTTACGCAAACGTTTAGTAATGACATTAGGATGGAGTTTGGTGTAGATAAATGCGCGGTTGCACATGTGCAGAATGGCCGAGTTGTAAATAGCGAATATTTACAACTCTCGGAGACAATGTCCCTCAGATCCCTCTCTGAAACCGAATCCTACAAATACCTTGGTATGTCGGAATGCTTAGGCATACTAAGTGGGGACATTAAACAGCTAGTGAAGGAACGCTTCTTTAACCGCTTGACAAAAGTCCTAAAAAGTCTTTTGTCAGGAGGTAACAAAGTGCGTGCATTCAACAGTTGGGTAATGCCCCTGCTGATGTATACTTTCGGCATATTAAGGTGGACTCAGACCGAATTAGATGCCCTGGACCGAAAGGCCCGAAAACTATTGACAATGTATCGCATGCAACATCCGCGCTCATCAGTGATGAGATTGTATATTCCACGAAAGTGTGGGGGTCGCGGCTTCCTTAATGCCAAAAACTTACACAACCGTGAGGTATGCAATCTTAGAGAATATTTCCTTCATGCTGAGTGTGGAATCCATCGGGACATTGTTGCAGTAGATAAAGGCCCCACACCGCTCTCCTTAGCCAAAGACAACTGGCATAAACCGGTAGTACTTAGCACTGACGACCGTATAAATATATGGAAGAGTAAGGAGCTTCATGGACGGTTCCACCAGGCACTCTATGGGCCTGATGTAGACCTTCTGGCGTCCGTGGCTTGGCTACGATTCGGTGATCTCTTTGGAGAAACCGAAGGTTTTGCTTGTGCAATTGCTGACGAAGTTGTCAAGACGAACAACTATCGGAAATACATAATAAAGGATGGCACTGTTGATATATGTCGTGCGTGCCACCAACCTGGGGAATCCATTAGACATGTTATTTCCGGTTGTTGTCGTCTTGCCAATGGAGAGTATTTGCACAGGCACAACCAAGTAGCCAAGATTATCCACCAAGAACTTGCTCTTCAACACGGTCTGGTACCTTTTGAAGTGCCATATTATAAGTACTCACCGGAGCCAGTTTTGGAAAATGGACATGCTAAGCTCTATTGGGACCGATCTATCATAACGGACAGGACTATTGTAGCCAATAAGCCTGATATCGTGCTGGTAGATCGGTTAGAGCGCCGGGCATTTCTTGTTGATATCAGTGTCCCGTGTGACGCTAATCTTGTGAAAGATGAGAAGGACAAACTGTCAAAATACTTGGACTTAGCTCACGAGATTACCGACATGTGGGATGTTGACTCAACAATAATTGTCCCGATGGTAGTTTCCGTCAATGGTCTTATAGCGAAGAGTCTCGATCATCATCTCAAGAGGCTCTCACTAAAAAACTGGATCAAGGGTCGGATGCAAAGAGCAGCAGTTTTGGGTACGGCACGCATTGTGAGGAAGTTTCTTTCGCTGTCGCCCTAACCACCGACGGACTGGTCGTAAGGCCCACGTCGGCGGGATACTGTTTTTTATATTTATATTTATAATGTTGTTTTTTTTTAATGTTATATGTATAAATGTAAATAATAAGATTACTATGAAATAAATGAGAATAAAATTAGTAATAATAATAATTTATTGGCCAATAAACAATTTTTACATGCATGTAAGGTGACAAATTTAACTTAGATTAAACAGTACAGGAATATTTGAAGCCTCTGTTGCTACACTAGGAGACCTGTATTGCAGCATACAGCGCCTTCCCCTCTGTTATTGAAAAGTTACATATAACAGACTATGTGCATTTATAAGGCATTATATGTACGAGTGAGTATGTTGTGTGTGTGTGTGTGTGTGTGTGTGTGTGTGTGTGTGTGTCTGTGTGTGTGTGTGTGTGTGTGTGTGTGTGTGTGTGTTTGCGTGCATACAAGATATCTAGTAATTATTTTTAAGAAGTGCTTCTGTATCTTCATATCATATGACAGTTGCAGGAGGAAGTCATTTAATTTGTTACAACAACTTTTCTTATTACATTTATGTATATTTAAGATTTTATTTACTATATTATAAATAACCGGACCCAAGTAATTATAAAATCTGTGACTAAATGCGGTATTAAAAGGATTTTTTAGTTTGCAGACGATACCTCTCCCACGTTTCTTACCACTGGCAAAATCGAGTTCAATCTCTGAGTGTTGCTTTAGAATAACAGAACGTACAAATAGTTGGCGAACTGTGAGTACTTGACAGAGTTCATACAGTGAAGAATAGGGTAGTAAATAGGCTTTGAGGTACATACTTTTAGTATTGTACGTTGAGCAATTTCAATTGGCTTCAAAGAAGTTTTGGCTGCTCCACCCCAGGAAGAGATACAGTATGTTAGGTTTGATTGGCAAAGGGCAATATAGATCTGTTTTATTAATGGTGGGTCAGCAACGTTACGAAGCTTTTTAAATATATAAATTAGTTTCCTTAATCGACTAGATAGACTTATAATGTGGTCTTTAAAATTGAGATGGCGATCGATAGTAACACCCAGGTATTTAATATTGTCAACACAATCTATCTGTGAGCAAGCACAGCCAGGTACTTGCATTTTGCAGCTGTGGTAAAGAATTGTATGGTTTTGTTAATACTTGCGAATAGAAAAAGCCATGTATTTTGTTTTATTTACATTTAGTCTAAGGTAGTGATTGTTCAACCAATCATTTACTATATTAAAACCCTGCTGAGCAACCTCATATACCTCATCCCAGGTATCCGCAGCGAAAGATAAAGAGGTATCGTCAGCATAAGAAATGATCTTTCCTTTAAATAAATTTATTCTAGTAAGTTGATTAATATAAATCAAAAATAGAGTAGGTCCAAGAACACTACCTTGTGGCACGCCGCATTGAACAGGAAGGAAATCACTTGTAAATTCACCAACACGAGTACATTGAAAACGGTCGGAAAGGTAATCCTTAAAAAGTTCTAACTGTAACCCTTTAATGCCTATGTTTCCTAACTTTTTTATTAAAACCGGGATCGAGATCGTATCAAAAGCTTTGTTAGATCAATAAAAATGGAGACAACTTTTTTTTTATTATCTAAATGGGAACTTAAAAAATTAACTAAATTGAAAACAGCATGGTTTGTTGATTTACCAACACGAAATCCGAATTGATTTGATGATAATATATCATATTTCTCGAGGTAATTATTGAGTCTCATATTAATAATCTTTTCAAGAATCTTGGATATAGAGGGGAGTATAGAGATAGGCCGGTAATTAGTCAGGGCCCTTTTATCACCACTTTTGTGAATAGGACGTACTTCCGAAATTTTGAGAGATTTTGGAAAAGTACCAGTTTGAAGACAAAGATTAAATATGTAAGTTAAGAGGGGTACAAAGAAATGTTTATAGATTTTAAGCATTTTGTTAGATATTTTGTCCCAACCAACAGCGCAATTATTTTTGAGACTTGAGATAATTTCAACTTCCCTCTCAGTAGTATCAAACAAAACAAATGAATGTAATAGAGATGAACAACTATCTTGTTTATTATTTTGGTTTTGAGTGTCAAATATGTGGGGTTCAATCTCTTCCGCCAATTTTTTACCTATATTTATGAAATATTCGTTTATTGTGTCTAACGATTGAGACGGTGAAGAGCAAAGACTTAATAAATCGTTCTGACAGTTTGAGTTTGCTTTAGTAGTATTCGTCACAGTTTTAATTACCTCCCATAATTTTTTGTTATAATTTTTTGCGTGGGTTAGCTGTGTTTTTTCGTATTCTCTTTTAATTTTTTTCAATGGAGTTACAAAAATTTCGATAGCGAATATAAGAGGTCTTGATAATATTATTTTCTGGATTTTTTTTACATTTTTTGTGCATATTGTCTCTGTTACGCATACATCGTAACAATCCTGGGGGTGATCCACGGTTTAATATTTTTTTTACGTCCTGAGAGAACATTTATGTGTGTATTTACTCTTATGATCTTATTTATTTCGTACATTAAATAATCCAATGCAGAATTAGGGTTTTTTGATTCTAAAATAGAGGTTACATTAATATTAGTAAGTTGCTGACCAAAATTTTTTAAATTGAATTTTTTAATTATTGTTTGAGCAAAGTTTCGTTTTTTATTATAGTTCAGGCACAGCATGACGGGATGGTGGTCAGTTAAAGTTGAAAAAGGTACGAGAGTAGTTGATGTATATGTAGTTTTTAAAAGAATGTGATCAATACAGGTACCACTTGATTCCCGAGTGATGTGTGAGTGGGCTGGTAATAGGTCATAGTAAGCAGCAAGAGTCAGGTATCGATCACCCGTGATATCCCTTTTTTCAGTATTGATAGGTATATTAATATCTCCAATTACTAGTAAGGTTTTGAAACTTAACATTTCCTGCAGGATTTCGTTAAGTGAAGACAAAAAATCTTCCATGTTTTTGTATGAAGGGGATCTGTATATACAAATAATTGCAGTTTGGGGGTCCAATATTAATACCAAGCAGTTACCTCCTAGGAAATTGGGTTCACGGACAGTTACGGAAAAATGATTTTTTATATAATACCACACCATAATTGTGCTTTAAATTACGAACAGTTGCATAAGATTTGTAATTTTGTAAAATACGAACAAATTGTGTAGTTTTTAGCCAGCATTCAGTTAAAACAATAACATCGAAATCTATGTTAAGTCTAGTCATTTGAATTTCAAACCCTGATATATTACAGTTTATGCTACGAATATTTTGTGTTAAGATCGTTAGTTTTCTTGTTGAGGTTGTTAATAATTTATGACAAGTTTCTATATCGCAACTGTACGAGTTTGAGATAGATATCCTCCTATCTTAATTTAATTTGATTATATCATTCATTAAGCTTTGATAACAAAAAATATAACAGCACCACAAAAGGGAAAGAAATATATCTCGATTGTGAGAAAAATATAACTTTAAAAGTTTCGTAACTATAGACTGTTGCTCCGTCAAGCACTATTAAGTTATTTTTATAATAAAGATATTGCACTTTACTTCTATTTTTGTTAGTATTAGTTTTTGTGATATGTTTTGTGTAAATTATTGTAAAAGTGTAATTTGTGTTAGAGTAAAAAGACTGAAAGAAAAGAGTTTAAAATTCAAATTTTTTTAAATTAATACCTACAATTGGTTAATGGTTCTAGATCTACAATAGAGGGTTTTTATTATATTTTTAATGAAAAAACGTATTTTGTTAAAAACATATTGTAATAAAGTATTTTTGTATTCTAAAAATAATGGAAACGGAGAATTTTTTAACAAAAGGAAGTCCATTGTAATCGGTTTCTTCTGTTTATTTCATAAAGACAATGGAAGCTTCGAATCGAAGTTCGAAAATAATTAGGATTCATTTCTGGACAGACAAAGAGAACCGAGTCCGGAACACCTCACTGAATATGATGCTTTTTAAATATTTTTTGTTTTAAAATTAAGATATTTTATAAAATAATCAGTATTTTTATTAAACAAAAATGTATAACGATACGAATGATTAATTTGACCAAGCTTTCTATCAAAACAATTATAGAATAGTTTTATAAAAAATATAATACGAGCATCACTCTTAGTATAGCGCTAATAATCACAGTTCAAGAGCGCTATAGCCGAGCTGCTCTTAATAATTAAATGGTTTTTTATAAAGCTTCTTTTTAGGGAGAAGTAACTTTGCACCACTATTTAAACTTCATCTCCGTAATCAGTTATGGAGAGTACGAAGACATTATTAGATTATGTTTCTATTGTTCGGGTTTTAAAACATTATTAATATTTTCTTCTAGCTTTGAGTACCTATGCGAGTTTGTTTTAGTATATTTCGATATTGTGATAATCAAATGTAATTTAAATCTTATAATTAAATATGTATTAAAATAAATTAAGATTAAAAACATTTTTTTTTTAATTTTGTAAATATAATCTTAGCATATATAGCATATAAGTCAGATTATAGGATAAGACAAAATAATGCCGTAAAAACTATTAAATAAGGTTCTTTACAAGAAATATAATCTTGTAACAAAGATAGTACTGTAAAGTAACAAAGATAGTAGTACATTAAACATTTATTTCTGTTAAATATTTGTGTTGTTTATGCATTTATATACACATTTAATCATACATATGATATTTATGTTTTTCATGAACTTTAACATAGTCCTTTAAACGCCAGGCAAGGTCGTGAAGGACGTATTCTCTCCATGGGAAAATACTTGACTGCCAATTTTAAGAATGTTTAGAACTCAAAATTATCGTGGTATTTACAGCACATCATATAACTCTACCAGCATCATACCACAGCTATCTCTAAAACTAAACAAAAATGTTCATTTTCGTACAAATATTGGATGGGATGATAAACAAAAACCATTTAAATATCACAAACATACATTTTAACACCGATTGGCACAAACACGAAAATACTCGCAATGACGTGTGACATTAATATATCACAGGATGACAGATTGAAAAATCAAATATAATATTATGTTTTTCTTAAAATTTTCATTATTTACTGATACACAGTATTATACTTTTCAACTCTAATTTATTCTATATTTAAGTTAACATTTAATTTTTTTTCCATCATTATCATGACCGTGCTGTCGTTTTCCTCTTTAATAAAACTTATTAAACTATTTTATTTCGTTTCTAAATCATTTACATTTGTCTAATAAGACATATAATTATAAGCTAAACATGGATATATATAACACATTGAACATAAATACCTTTACTTGTAAGATATATACTTATTTTCTTTAATTTAAAACACTTTTCAAGATATCACAATAACCAAATAACAAAGATCCTTGTCAAGAATTGTCCATCTCATAAGAGTGTTGTAACAAATAACATTGATCTCGTAAGAACTAAACCGCGTGTCTGCAGCCTGTCTGCTGCGTGTCTTCAGCGTGTCTGCCACGTGTATGCCCAGTGTATGCCACGTGTCTATCGCGTTTTTGTTGCGTGTCTGCTGTATGTCTGCCGTGTTTTTTCCAGATAATATTTGTCAGATAATTTATCTGATACTCGCTGGAGCGTACATAACGAGTCAGTAAAAGTAAGCAAAGAAAACACATGAAGACCATTTTGTATGATCTTTAAAAATGTTAAGATCCTACACAAGATAATTTTGATATAAAATAAAGAGGCAGCTTGCTACTGACGGCTATTTGTGATTTTACTTTTTTTACCGACATAAGATTTTGGATCTTGATACTGGAGGAAATTTATTCGGTACTTAAATATATACAGTATCCAAAAATCAGTACAATATCCCAGACACGCGGGAGACACACGGCAAAACACGGCAAACACACAGCAGACACGCAACAAAAATGACGCAGACACGTGGCACAGGAGACAAACGGCTGACACACGGCAGACACACGACAGACACATGGCAGACATGTGGAAGTCAGAAAAAAAAACGCGGAACACACGCGGCAGATATGTAGCACACACGCGGCATACACAAGGCAAACACGTGGGATACACGCGGCAGACACACGGCAAACACATAGCAGACAGACAACAGACAACAGACACACGGAAGACCCGCGGAAGTCAGGAGTCAAAACGCGGAATACACGCGGCAGACATGCGGCACACACGCGGCATACACAAGACAGACACGCGGGATACACGCGGCAGAAACACGGCATACCCACACCAGACACACAGCAAACACACAATCCGTGGCGGACTAGCCTCGTCAGAGGCCCGTGGCGGCATATTTGAAAGAGGTCCTTAGTGTTAAAAGATTTTTATTAATTACGTATTTGTGTAACGTTGAGTATGTACCTATGATTATTTGATTCACTTCTTGTAATTGTCGTTTGTATGAGACTTTCATAAATAGTTAGGCAAAAAAATATAGGTTTTTTTTTTTAAAAACCTACTAGAATTTCGAAAACAAATTGTAGGACTTCTAGGCTGTCAATCTAAATGCAACATCTGTATTTGTATTGGTAAGACGGTCATGCCTGCGGTACCTTCTTTAATTCTTTTAAAACTTGATTCCTGAATTGGACATTTTTACCAGATTCTCTTAGTGTTACATCCAGTCTAATCTGAAGTTTCCACCATTATGTTTGTTTTAACTATTCGAGAAATATTTTTTATTTGTTTAATAGCCACATATCGTTTGTTTATGAACTTTGCACTCAAACATTGAATTATTTCATCTTGAATCGACAATCCAGACATGGCACGGCATACGCACGGCAGACACACGGCATACCCACACCAGAAAAACAGAAAACACACACACACATAATCTGTTTGAGCGTTTTTTTATTTAAGTTGTATTTTTAACCCCCGACTAAAAAGAGAGGTGTTATAACTATGACCTGTCGATCTGTGTGTCTGTGTATCTGTGTCTCTGTGTTTCTGTGTATCTGTGTATCTGTCTGTGGCAAATTTTACGGCCAAACGCGTGGACGGATTTGAATGCGGTTTTTTTTAATCGAAAGCTATGCTCGTCGAAATGGTTCTTATCCATGTTTGGTCGAAATAGAAATAGTCGTCTCCAAGATATTGACTTACTCACTCAGGAAAAGTACTTTATTGGGGATGGCTGTTGCTAGACTGTAAATATATTTATATCCCCCCGACGCTACGACTTCAATAAGTACATAATTATATTATTTTTATACTTTTTAGAGGTCTTTTTATATCGGGGGTTTTTTAAATTTATAATTTATTACATTGTGCGTTTAACATGAACTCCGTCTTATGTGTTTGATTTAGGTAATTATGACGAAATAAAATAATATTGCAAAGTTACATGTATTTTTATAATTATTTTTTATTTATTTTTTTTTATAATAAAATATACGTACAATAAAATGACTGACGACCGAAGATAAGCGAAGTCTGGTAAACCGTCCCTTCACTCTACCAATTAGGCTACCGGATTGATGCCCGCTTTGATGAATAAATTTCACATATATAACCATAAAAATATACGATTAGACTGAGTAAAAAAGAAAATAAATTACTTCAAAAAGTCAGAAAACATATTGCGTTAGTCTATATAAACGACAGTGATCAATTTAATTTCAAATTCAAAATATCTTTATTCAAGTAGGCATTTACACGCACTTTTGAATCGTCAATTACATTAAATTGGTCAGTATAGTCAGTCTGTGAGTAAGCTACCACCAGCTCGGAATGCTGTTCTGCTGAGAAGAGCTGGTCAGAAACGCAACAGTTGGTCTTTTTAAATGAAATTTAACAATGTTTGACTTATACATTATAACATCTACCCTGCAGATGAGTCAATGACCCAAGTTCCATACATTTCGATCATCCAAAAATTCTTGAATTTTATAATAAGATTTATTTAATAATATACTTTTAATTTAGATTTAAAACTAAGAAAAGGAAGATCCAAAATATCTTGTGGAACCTTATTATACATATATGTGTACACTGAAGCCCATGAAGGATTTGTTCACATTTTGAAGTCGAAATTTAGGTGTTACGAGTTTATTTTGATTTCTTGTATTTATCGTATGTCTGTCGCTGTTTTTAGTATAAGTATTTAAATTTTGACGTATCTTTATATATATATTTCTTGTGTGCGTGTGTTTGTCACTGAACTCCTCCTAAACGACTGGACCGATTTTTATGAAATTCTTTGTGTATGTTCAAGGGGACTTGAGAATTGTTTAGATTCACAATTTGGTCCACTGGAAAATGGTTTTTTGATTAATTTTTAATGTTTATATAAATATAGAATGAAAAATAAACCGATACGGGCAGGGATTCGAACCCGCGACTACTGGGAAACCGTCCCGTCACTCTACCAACTGAGCTACCGTCCCGATAAAAGACGATCACATATAGAATGTTTAATTCACCGAGACGGACAGCGATACGGTAGCTCAGTTGGTAGAGCGACGGGACGGTTTCCCAGTAGTCGCGGGTTCGAATCCCTGCCCGTATCGGTTTATTTTTCATTCTATATTTATATAAATTTAAATAAGCTTAACATGGCTATACATGTTTATAAATATTTTCAAAACATTAATTTCGGTAGTGGCATCTTTTCAATGTTTATCTATACTGCAAAGTTAGAAACATTGGTTAGGATTTTCGAAAGAAACCTAATAGATGTCACCACCGTCCCGATAAAAGACGATCACATATAGAATGCTTAATTCACCGAGACGGACAGCGATACGGTAGCTCAGTTGGTAGAGCGACGGGACGGTTTCCCAGTAGTCGCGGGTTCGAATCCCTGCCCGTATCGGTTTATTTTTCATTCTATATTTATATAAATTTAAATAAGCTTAACATGGCTATACATGTTTATAAATATTTTCAAAACATTAATTTTTAATGTGTAAGTAGGTGGTGATTTTGGAATATTTCACATTGGTTCCGACGGATTGCGTTACCATGACAATGTCAAATATTAAATAATATTATATTTTAATTATAGTCTGCCCCTGCCCTATAGTTGACGTTGCGATAGAAATAAGAAAAATATTTTAGTACTAGCGGCCCGGTACGTGCTTCGCTACGTAAAAAGAGAAATAAAAAAAATATTGGAACAAATTCATTTATTCAAACAAAAAATCTTTATTTACATATTCATACGGTATCGATTGGTCGAATTATGATAAATGTACATGTAATGACGTTAGATATTGTGATAACTTTTTAATACTTTTTTTTTTAAGTTTGAATTTTTTTAATTAAAGACGCGTGTACAAGACAACCTTTGTTGGGTCCGCTAGTATATAATATATTATTAAAAATGTATTGAGAAGCGACCGTAAGTATACCGATTTCTTTAAAAACATCTCTTAGGGAGTCTCTAGCTCTTAAATTACAAATAGCCCGTATAGCTCTTTTTTGTAAAACAAATATAGAATTCATAATGTACATTAATAAGTACACGACAAAAAATTCTCTAGATCATTAATTACGCTAACGATGCAATTCTTGTTTTCATTTGCCATTTATTAAGATAACTATATTTATGAACAGAGTTCGGAGTATTCATCATTTAGGTTACAATATATACATACGTAATAAGCAACACGATATTCAACTTATAATTATTACCATTGGTGACATATTGCAACAATAAACCAAAACAAATACACCGAAACAATAATTAGCTTTTATTAGCGATACAAGATATTCTTGTTGTTTTTTTTTACAAGTGCCTTAAGTGCCATGAAACAAAATTAAACAGAAACTTTTACTTATAATATTAAATTCAAGGAGTTTGTCTTATCGAAACAAGTTTCTCGATTTTGCAGAGATCTCACAATTTTATTATAATTCACGGGAATGAATGGGAGACCATTCATTTTTAATTCCTATTTTATATTTACAGATTTAATATTTTCAGTATAAAAAAACATTATATCTCTGCAACAGATCAGAAACAAAATTTATTTCATATATATACAAACAAGTTTGTATTAAAAAAGACCATTCAACAAATATTATTTCGAGGCCTATAACATACACATTAATTTTTATAGTATTATTCAAAAAATATTTATTTATTGATTAGAAATATGTTCAACGTACAAATATGAAATATAAATAATAATAAATATGAATATCTCATAAAAAAAAATATATATTTTAAATTATAATCATCAACAATCATCATTAAAATTCTATATAAAAAATAAACCAAAAAAAAATATTTAAAGTAAGAGTAATAAAGGAATATCACTGTAACATTTTTTTTTTATAAAATAAGGAAAAGAAGCTTTACCCTCATTAGAGAATAATCCCTGTCCCTTTGACAACATTAATTATAACGAAGATAAAATTCACCCTGGCTCTAAACAACATTCAGCGGATCCCACAATTCAACTGTCCCGTTTAGACATCAAACCCATGAACATTGGCTATTACTATGATGCTATTGCATTAGTTCCTTACAAATAGAATTGACGTTTTGTATGGGAAGACCAAAAAGTGGAATATTTTTTAAGATAATGTATTTAATTAATTAAAGTAGGAACCATAGTTTTATACGCACTTTTGCCATCTTATAGTTAGTTAATTGATCCCTTTACTAAAAAAAACTAGTCAAATGGGAAGACGGACAATAAAATCGTTGAAGGCGATCGATTTGGAGTGCCCTATCGGAGTATTTTTTTTTCCCTTGCAAGAAGATATCCAAATTTCGAAAAAAATGGTAATTTGTTGGAGCAAGGTTCGGGGAGTACGATGGATATCTTAGACATTCTACTTGAAGATATTCTAATTTTGTGTTGTGCATTGTCGTGAAATAGAAGTGGTGTGGAGCGATTGACTAGCCTAGGTGGTTTAGAAGCTAGCTCTTCCATCTTGGTTTGCAATTGCTGACAATATACTTCTGCTATAGTAGTCTAGCAAGATTTGAGAAAACTGTAATAAATAATACCGGCACTAGTCTACTAAACATTTACAAGTAATTTGTTTTTGGATTTTCGCTTGGGGCAGGATTTGGCTGGTGGACCAGGATCCAACCATTGCGATGAGCGCTTCCCATTACCCTAGAGAATCCATTTTTCATCACAGGTAATGATTCGATTTAAAATCCTTTGATTATTGTTCCGGTTCAGTAATGTAATGCAGCAGTCGACGCCCGTTTGCCGGTTTGGATCAGTTAATTCATGAGGTAGGTACCCACCTTTCAAGCTTTTTTTTCCAAATTGCTTCAAGTAGATTAAATCAGTTTTATTACTAACACCGCAGCCTGTAGCTAACGCGGACATGGTTTGCGATGGAACCGCTTGGGTCTCCGGTCGTCCACGGGGCTTGTTCTGCAGGTCGAAGTTTACAGAACGAAAACGTTAGAACCAAAAACAAACTATGTTTTCTAGAGTACGCAGTTAACTAGATTAACGCAAATAGAAAAAACAGAAGAAAAAAAACAAATGAATGACGGTCAATAAAAGAAAAATATATGTGTAAACACGCGTAAATAATTTTATTTGGAATTCCTTATCAAAGAAAACAAATTTGTGATAAAAGTGTCCAGTACGAAAAATTTAAAAAATATATATTACATGTATATGGAATGTTTTGTGTAAGTGGAATTTTTCTCAACAATAGCTGTAAGCTTGATTTTATGGTGTCATAATTTTGAACAATCTTTTATGGTGGTACAAATATTTTATATTTTGTTTTTGTTATTAATTCTTTCATGATTTTTCTCCTTCTGCCAATTATAATTAACGTATCTTTTTACATCTGTTGTATAATTTTAAGAAAGTATGGCACATAAACTAAACTTTTTAATTTGAATTTGGCTCAGCAGCGCGGAGAAGTACGGATTACTAGTAACTAAATATTAGGCCGTCATAATTTGAAAATGCTAGTCCCCTTAAAATATTATTAATAATTGAAATGTTGTATAACAAAATCCAAGTTGTCTGATAGGTTAGACAGTCTGTCTGTTTTTTATATAAGATTACATTAGATTTATAATAAAACATATTTTGATTTTAATTAGAACTCATTTGTGCGAAAACATGTGATTCTTTCAAGAAATTCCATTGATGAATGAAATGAAATTACAAAGGGATTTCAGCTTCATTTCGTGGATTCACTAAAGGGGAAAGTAATGGTTATATTTAATTTGTTTCGTACACGAATGGTTGAAATACTTTCAATCTCTTGAAAAGATAATGTTAACGGCGATTTAATTTATAATTACCTTTTCATTAACGTAATTCATTTAAAAATAAATTGAATACACGCTTCGAGTCCGACATGTTTTGAGAACATGAGTAAAAACCCCTGAATAGGTTCGATATAATCCGGTAAAAAGTTAAATGATGTAAATACATCCTAATTTTTATATAATTCAATAAGTTAACAGGTTTAAGAACCAGTCGTAATATTCGATTATATTTATAGTAATGTACTGCTGGAAGCTACAATATTTATTCTTTATCCTTTAACCCTAGATTACGAACCTTTGTCGATTTGCGTAAACTTTTGTGTGCATGACCGTAGATATTTCGTATTATGGCTAATCTCAGTCGGCCCGTTGCTTCAGCGCTCTTCGCATCGACGAAGGTTAGTAATAACAGAACTTTTTATATTTTTTAATATGAGTGACTTACGTTCTTTTTTTATTTATGTTTTTATATTTTATTTAAGATCAGTCAGCTATTTCTACAAAAAAGCGATAAAAGCGACGACGAAAATTCACCAGTAAGTGAGAGAGAAGATCACGTTGATGTTGATCCAGTTTATGAAACGGACATTGAAGAAGAAGTTTCTACTTTGACCGAGCAACTATCTCCAGATCAAGATGACCAGGCAAGTAGTGATATATCACTACCAATAAAATACCTTTATCGAGATGCGAGTACCTAAAAGTTGAGCATCATGAGCTGGTTGAATAACACATGCAAAAAAGATTAGCAATAACGACACTTCAAACTGCTCTGTGGGATTCAGTTACACACATTTTTAACACATCAGAAAGTAGTACTTCAACAGAACATGAACCAAACAATGCAGCTGATGTACTTGTGATACAAAAAAAGAAAATATGTACCTTATATCCCTTCGCGAAGCGAATTATGACCAAAAGCGAATGCACTAAGTGCTCCAAAAAATCTGAGTGCGGCGAAGATAAACTTAATGTCTGTCACAAATGCATTAGTTGCAAAATTTTTGCCATTTTTTTTTATTTTATAAGTTTAATTGAAATGTTTATTTTTGATTTTGTTATATATATTTATAATTTTGTTATAACTGGTCCAAGTACCGACTTTTAACATGTTACTATTGTTGATTTTGCATGAAAACTATGATTTAATCCAAAGGCTTAAATTAGAAGTTTGCCAATTTTATTTGTTATAATAGAAGAATAAGATTTTTATAAGTACTTTAAATTAATATTATATGTATTGTTTTTTAATGAACACCTTAATCCCCCTTTAATAAGTACCGTAGTCGAACTGATGAAGGTTCGTAATCATCGAAAAGTAAGGTTAGTGACCTACGGTTTAAAGAAAAGTTTTCATATTCTGGATAAGCACAAATAAACTAATTTGTTCACAAGTTACAATACGAATACAGATGCCGTAAGGGCACCAATATTTTAAAGACGAATAATATAGACGATATTAATAATATATACGAGACGAAGATAGCAGTTGTAGAAGTTAGACTGAAAAACATTGAATATTTTTGATTTAATTTTAAGTTTCATTGAGAAATACTCATATTAATTTGCTCTGTCAATACAAGATTATTTGTATTACGTGCTGCTTATATATAACATAGAACAATATTGTTTTTGATACATTTAAAAGTATACATAATAGGGTATTCAAAAATACTTTCTTATTTAAGAATACAAGCTGTCCTTTTGTTGTAATGCTTAAGATGCGAATAACTTTTTAAATTATCTTGCTGTATGTCACCACAGTTGTTTGTTAGCAAGACGTATCATCTTTAACTTACTTCAGACTAGTTTGTCGAGTTCCGTGAATATTTCTCAATGTAATAACAAAATATAAAAAAACCCATATAAAATTTTCAAGTTTTTTAAATTACACTTTAAGTCGAGTAAGAGTAGTTAAACTACACTTCTTTTTAGGGTTAAGGGTTAAGGTTTAAAGGGTAAAAACGGATATCTATTAGGTACTAAAATTTTGCTATCTATCTGTCCGTCGATCTGTCCGTCTCCTGGCTGTACCAAATAAGCCGTGATAGACAGTTGAAATTTTAACAGATAATTTGTTTTTTTTTTGCCGCCATAATAACCAATAAATATTTGAAGCAGCTGGAATATAACAAACGTAATTCTTTGGTTCAATTTTATTTTAATATACAATAGTTAAATTAATATATACAACAAACGCGATTTTTTGATGTGGTGTGTGGATTCGTCTACATTGAAAAATTTTAAACATTGTCGAATAAGAATTTTAATATACCTAATAGAGACTCAACATGGATTACTACATACATAGAATACGGCCATATGGTAATTGTGTTAATATAGCTGCAAAACACTAATTCGTCCCTATCGAGTCAGGCTTGTTCTCAAAATGCTCCGATTTATTGAAGAGAAGTATTCTAATCTTCAATACCATGACTCGCAATCTGTTCCGGGCAATATTGAATTACCCAAATAGTTGTAAATGTCTCACAATAAAATAAGTTATGTTAAAATTGTTAGCTTAAAAAGACTTATTTCATAAATTAATATAAAATATACTTACGATATTATTTCTTTAAATATAGTATTAGAGTATTACGGAAGCAGCTCCGTTTAAACTTTTAGACAGAAAACCTATGACCAAGGGCGCACTCCATTCTTGGATGCAATAATAATAATAATAAAATGTTTCTATATCCTGAGTGAATGCCATATTATGTATCGTTTTATTTAAAACTTCCCAAAGTGTTTTGAGTTGGAAATATGTGAATTGGCCGCGTTAAGGCTCACTGCATAAATAAGCATATGAACTATTTTGATAACTAAAAGAGGTAACGAGGTGTAAATATTAACAATAAAATTAATTCAACAAATATGATTCACATTATGTAACATTTAAAATCGAAATCAATACATTGAAATATCGATCGCACCATTATAAATGTTTGTTTTATTATTTGTTGACCTTCAAGTAACACTACTAAAACTGGTTTATAACGAAAACAATCGGTCTTAAAGTGCAATCTAAACTTCAATTTACTGCGAGCTGTTAACGGCAACTTGAAACAAAAGCGGACCAGCAACGGTTTTGTTCATTTTCAGCGATTCATTTACAAACAGGCTTGTAATAGTTGATGGTACAAAAAACTGTATCGCTTTTTATACAGATTTTTACCTAAGCTGAACTTAATCGTTAACTAAAATTTGATAACCCCCTCGTATATTCGAATTGTTTCTGACTTGATCTATTAAAATTGTAAGAGTAATTGAAATCTATATTAGAATCTTTATTTTCAGCTTTCAGCCCTATACCACACTTTTCTTTTGAAGTCCTATAGTAGAAATAGCGTACAAAAGTTTCGGTCAATCCTGATTTTTCATTTGGAATGACAAACAAAATCATTTTTAATATTTGAGTGAATTTGAAAATGCGTAAAAATTGCAACAAAAAGATAATTTATTGAATTTTTGAGTAAAAACTACTAATGATGTGGTATTCAGTTCATACACAAAAATGTTTTTTTATAAGTACGCCCATTGCAATTAAAATATAGGACAGGATGTAAAATTTTGTACAATAAAAAAAAATAATTAGACTGAAGTTTTATAATTATTTTCCTAATTAGTAATACCTATGCGCATCCCGTGCTATCCGTTTGACGTTGAATTTAGAGACACGTTGTATATATAATATTACTGTAGCAAAAATTAGGTATTGTTTCAGTATGTTGATTAAATAAGCTTTTCATCCTAAGCTTACCATCGGAATCTTTATAAACAAACAGTCAGTGTGAGCCGGAAACAATGAAATGAGATTCAATAGAACCATCTAGAGCTACATAATATATTACTTCGCCGTGACAAGTATGAGCAGTGATTAATATACCAAAATTTCTGTGAATCCTCTAAATTCATTCCTATTGCATCTTTCTCAAGAATTTTTGCAGATTGAGGCACTTTTATGAACTCAGCGTTTTCTAATAAAGAAACATTTTCGTAGAAATGATTTCAACTGCTTTACCGTTAAACATTGATACATAGACATCCATTTTTTTACACATACTATTACTTTCAAATTATCAAGGTATTCTATAAATTTGTTGACTGACTATGTCTATATAACTTCTACTATAAATATATAACTTCTACTAACTTCTACTAGCTAAGATTCATTAAAACTTATAAAATGTGCTTTTCGGAACTTGTAAAGCATATGCGGCCAGAAGTGACTTAAATATGTTAATTACTTAATCCATATTTATTTATATTCTCGTGTGTTCTTGTGTAGGTTATTGTTATTCATTTTATATATAAAGTATACCTATTACTCAGAGAAATAAATAGTAACCTGCTAATTTTTTTTTAAACAAATACAAACAGGTAGACCATTTTTAAATTGAAATAACTTTGGTTTTTTTATTATATAACTCCTTTATTTTATTTTTGGAATTATAATCAACAATATGATTCACTATTTAAAATTAACAGAACTTAGTTATAATCACTTTTTTATAGATATTAAACAAAAACAAAAATACTTCTCTAAATTCGCATAAAAATCACAGATTTTGTTTTTATCGAGATCACAATTATATGTTATTATCAAAATTAATTATTTATAACATTTTCTGCACAGAAAAGACACATTATCTTGGAATGTTCCCCCCAAATAAACTTTTTGCAGGCAGGGCACGACTTTCGGGTGTTTTTATTGCGTGCTCTTCCACAGTCGTGGCAACGACGCACTACATTACTGGAAGACGACTCTTAAGCTGGTGCTTCTTTTTCTTGGTCTGTAATATCTAGGAAATCTTTAATTTTTATTGTCAAAGACATTGGCAACGATTTTGTGTCAATTCTTTTCTGACCCAATGGTTTCATCCAAGCCAAGGATAAGTCAATCAGGAAGTCACGACGGCATACATTTCCACAGTTTTAGTTTTCTATGGAAATGCATAATGCATTTACTGCACTCAAGTTTCACAAATCGAAGAACACTGTTAGAGGCCACCTTCTAGAATTTCTCGAAACGTCATACAAAGAATTCATTTTATCATCCAAGTCAACACCATTCTTTATTTTATTAACCGACTTCTTCAAAAAGGAGGAGGTTCTCAATTCGGCCGGTATATATATATATATATATATATATATATATATATATATATTTATATATATATTTTATGTATGAACACCGATTTCTCCGAGGTTTCTAAACCGATTTACGTAATTCTTTTTTTGTTTGATGCTGAATAGTTTCGAACTGGTCCCATAAAAATTTGATTCAGGTAGGCCCATTAGTTTTTATTTTATGAGCATTTTAGTCCAAGTTTTGAACTAACTCCTCCGGAAGAAAATCAAAACTTGCTGTGATTAATGACATCTGTTGTTTTGGATATGCAAAGTCTTTAATAGTATCACAAGAACGTGAAATTGTGTTTCAAAAAGATTTTTTACGGAGAAGACTAATTTTATCCGTTTCCGTTTCTTGAGATCTATATTTTTTAAGGCGCGCAGCACCTTTTGTAGGTTTACCCATGGCTAATTGATAATGTAGAAATAAACCAAAAAGTATTAAATAAAAATAACTACGTTAAAAAAACCGACTTTAAAAGTAAAAAGTAAAAAATAATGAAGATCTAATATTTATTATATACTACCTATTATTTATACGTCCTATTTACTAATAGGTTTGAAATCGGTGCCAAGCCTTAAACAAATAATTATATTTAACCACTTAAATGACTACGAGCAAATTAATACAATGAAATGCCTACTTTAATAATTAAGATACGTAAATACTTGAATCGATACGAAGAAAAACAAAAAAATAAATAATTACGAAAATGTATTAAATCTTCATTATTTATTACTTTTTAGGTTTAAAGTGGGTTTTTTTTACGTAGTTATCTTTTTATAATAAGTTATTATTTCTGGCTTTCAACTATCTCCAGTGTTATCATCAATATTTTCAGCGTTATGCATTGTTGCCATGAGAATAACTACTTTATTGGATTTCGGCACATACAACACCACTGTACATGATTGGTGGAAGCCAAATCTTGAAGAAAATGGTGAGTTGTGGCAACACGAAATTCACAGGAGATTTCTTGTTTATCTTTTCGTACAGTTCCCATCTACAGAAGTGCCGTTTTCAAAAATTGTTTTGCAACTCAAAGTGAAGAAAACCAGTTATCCATGTTAATATTCATAGTTTTGCCTAGTATACGTAGAGCCATTTTCATGATGACATCGTGTCTTTCATTGCTCAAGCGAAACGGACCCTCTGGTTGTTGGCCGGCATATATTTCTAAATTGTATGTGTAAGGATAATGAGCGTCAACCAATGCAAATATTTTAATGCCGTATTTTGTAGGCTTGCTTGGAATATACTGCCGGAAGACACAGCGTCTACGAAAAGCTATCATCTGCTCATCCAAAGTTATTTCAGCGCTTGGTACAAAATAACGTTGAAAGTTTAAAAAAGTTAGAAAGAAACAACTGAAAAATTTCACGTATTGAAGCTAATTTATCTATTGTTCAATTATCTGATTATCAAATCGTCTTCTCAAATCATCTTGGGTCAGTTCAATTATCTGACTATCAAAGAAAAGAGACATGCAGTCTTGAATAGCAGTTTTTTGCCTAGCTATTCCTTTTGGACCAGGCGGAACAAACACTATATTATGCCTACGAGTTCTTTCTCTATTTTGAGGAATTGTCTTAGACCACCTTGTGCCATCAACTCCGGTGTAATAGTCATCACGACGCGGCATTTGCTAAGGTGGTTCATCATCTTCAGAGCTTTCGCCCGACCCCTCACCTCTGATATCTTGTTCCTGCTATAACCATCTGGATCAGAATTCAGATTCTTTTTCTGTTCTTCTAATTGATCTACTTTCTCGTTCGAGCTAGAATCAACTTGACGGGCCTCTGTGTGGGCATCAGCTTCTCTCAACCACGCCTTTATCTGTGGAACTTTTTGATCATCCATTTTATCTTAAAACACACGCTAAATTAATCTCTAAACTGACAAAACAAAAAATATTTAAATGAAATGTTTATGACAAATTTAACATAAAATAAATAAAAACAAAGAAAAATAATAAGTGGATAAATACTTACGTAAGTGGTCGCGCGGACTACGGGAGCAGTCCCTAAACTTTGCGGAGCTGCTAATAATGCGACCCCTCGTGACCGGCACCTGCGATGCACTGAATAGGTCCCGCGATGGATATTTGTTAATCAAACACGCCAAAACTACAGAACGATGTTTAAAAAAACAACTATGTTTTGTGTATTGACAATCTGAATAGTTTAACATAATAGAACATTAAAATAGATCAACCATCGATCTTTTTTAAATAGAGAGAAGTTTCAGCATGCTCCCTCAGAGCAATTTGTCTAAACAATGAATCCAGTTATCAAAAGAAAGGCATACCTTAAAACACAGGTCAGGCAGTTTGAGTATAATCATTGACGTTTTTATCAGCTATGTTTTTACCCATATCTAAATGATAGTCATATTTTTTATTTTGTACATGAATGTAATAAAAACAGTAATATAAATATTACCGTCTACTTATGTAAACACAATTACTAATAACTCAATACGATAAAATACCCACCAACAAAAGATAGACGACAGACGAAGCTTCTTAGCAATCCATGGATTTACCGTGCGGGTGCCGGGCCCATCGCGTTGCAAGGAGAGGAGTGCAAGCAGTGCCTGGGACTTGCGACCCAGGAGTAGGTTTAAGGGGCCCCTTTATTATGCGCAAAAACGCTCACCTTCACCCTCCACACTCCTCTCCCTACCTAACCAAATTTGGAAAGAACCTACTAATGCCGCCTTTGAAGTACGTTCTAGAAATGAACCGATGCTTGTTCTAGAAAGGCCAAGATCTTTAAGTAGGCTATAGAGAGATTTTGCTGTTATACCTCTCGCTCCCACTTCTACCGCGTATAAACTAACTATAAATTTATTCCTGATCAGTTCGTTGGTTAGTTCGTAATACTTATTGAGCTTGAATGTGTGATCCCTTGGGATGTTTGTTTCCCAAGGAACAGTAAGCTCCACAAGTATCACGCGCCTCAGATGTTTCGAATACAGGAATAAGTCCGGTCTGGATGACGAAACACCAACATCCCCAGGGATTTTGTAATGCTTTTCATACGTGTCCATCATGAGAATCCAATCAGGAGCCGCGCCTAATATTGAATAAGGCTTCGCTTTTGATTTTTTGGAGGAGCCTTCTTTTACGAATTCTATAGATCGTTCGGTGGTTGTTATACCCTTCCGCGCTCTTGCTACTGAAAGACTAACCGCTTCCCGTATAATTTCTAATACCTTGTCGTGGCGACGCGAGTATTGACCTTTATCTAGAAGTACCCTACACCCTACTAATAGGTGTTTCGCGGTTCCTATTGCCTCCCCACAGATGTTGCAAGACTTTTCGGTGGCTTTGCCCCATCTTACTAAATTACTTTGATCTGGGAGAGTCATTTGGAATGCATTAAGATAGAATTTTAATAATGCTGGGGACCAATCATAAATTAAGGTGCGCCACTTCAAAACTAGTGGAATACAAAAATCTCCTATGGTCACCCATTCGTTTTGAATTTCTAGGCTCATCGCGTGAAGTCGGTAATTATCGTTTTCGTCTTGTCGAATAAAAGATTTTGTTATGTCTATGTCTTGAACTTTCCTACTTGATCCTAGCCCTACTTTATTTGTTTGAGCACCTATCATAAACTTTTTATGGAATTGAAGTCGTGACTCGAGCTCTGAGGCAACTTTGTCTTTTGGGAGAGAAGTTACAGTATCATCTTTAGATTTTCCGATGATATGTCTTTTGGTAACTCTTAGATGTTTGTAGAGCTCCGATGGTTTCTTTAATTTTAATCCAAAGTTGTTACGGTCTCTAAATAAGGTTGAAGAGTCCGCTGAGTGCGCTAACCCGAGCCATAACTTCAATGTCTTTATGACGCTTGCATCTAACTTTGACAAAAGGGTTTTATTTATATCATACACGAGGAAAGGCCAATTTAGACGTGATGTTAAATAATTATCGTAAATCCAAGCTTTTTTGACGTTACTTATTGGTTGGTTGTCTACCTTTTTGAGATCGTTTAAAAAGCTATCGACTATTACATCCAACGATGGAGTACGGCCTTGGTAATCGATTTTTTTTACCTAAAAATTTAAACGGAGCTGCTTCCGTAACCGTACTAACGCACTGACCGCCTATTACAAGACCCGGATCGTAAGAGGTATATTTGGTATTCCGTCTACCCAGACACAGACTAAAACATTTACTTGGTTTTGTCCTCAATCCGCCCGTCCACGTACAGAAATCCTCAACTACATTTAAAAGTACCTGACATTGTTTCGGATTACGTGTCAGTATCGCGAGATCATCTGCAAAAGCTAGTATGGATTCTGTGTATTTGTTGTTGAACTTAAACCGATAGCCCCACTTTTTTTCATTTCTAATTAATTTGTCTATTAAAATATTAATAACTATATTAAATATAATAGGAGAAATACAACAGCCCTGAAATAAACCAACGTTATAATTAAGTGATTTTGAATGGTTTTCATTAAAAATTATTGAGAATTTTAATTTTGAATAATATGATGCAATAATGTCGCGAACTACCATAGGAAAGTTATACCATTTAAGCGCGAACATCATTAGTTCATGTCGTACCGACCCAAAGGCGTTTTCTAAGTCTATCCAACAAACCGTAATTTGTCTCTCGCTAGTTCTAGCATCTTTAAGGCTTTCCGATATTAACGTATTATGTTCCAGGCATCCAGAAATTCCGGGCAAAAACCCTTTCTGGTGATTAGGCCTGAAATATCTATTGTTAATCATGAATTGCGTCATTTTAGTTTGTAAAAAAGAGAAAAATATTTTGGAAATTGTATTTGTTAGGGCTATCGGTCTAGTATCCTTGGGATTATTGACATTGTCGTTTTTCGGAATGAGGACAAAAAGGGCTTTTCCGAACGATACCGGTATTTGCTTTCTTGACCAGATTTTACCGAATATATTTAAAAGATGTTTATGGAGCGACGGACATTTTTTGTAAACTATATAAGGGATACCATCCGGACCTGGTGCTGACTTAGATGGTTTCATTTTAATTATTTTATTGATTTCCTCCAAAGTTGGTGGGTTGGCTTGAAAATCTTCAGTAGGAGTCTCAGGTTTGTGTTCGTTTGGATCCCCATATAGTCTTTGATTTTCTGGCACTTCGTATGTGCTTTTATAATGGTCGAAAATTTGCTCGTTGGTCAAGAGAAGCTTACCTTTTTGATCTTTGAAAATGTTTTTTGAGTATTTAAAAGGATTTTTATCAAAGTCTACTTCATGTTTTGCCCGATCAAAGCTATCACGATTTTTCGTTATTTGATTTGTTATACCTTGGATAAGTTTAAGAATTGATCGCAATGCCCTAGACAGTTGGTGACTAAGTTGATTATCGCCTAAGGCTTTGGCTATACGAAGTTTCTTTATAAGATCTCTTTTTTTCCTCCTCATTTTCAATTTAAAACCGTTTTCTTTATTTTTGTGAGCATAACGATTCGTAGGTGGATAGTGCTCATTAAAGTAGTCGTAAATAGTATTTTGGAAAGTCTCTACTTGCGCATCGAGTACCTGATTTGAGCCCGGGTGCTCTAACAGGGCCGCTATATTTTGGTCATGTACTTTCCAGGTCGATTGTTTAGTATTTGGAATGCTAAGACGCGTCCGGATGGTCATGGACTCCTGGTAGTTTTCATTCAATGGCTCACCATGAGATATATGAGGGTAAACTCTATCCGCAGTGAAAACTGAAACTTGTATATTGCATTAAATATATAAAAATATATTTAATGTAATATACAAGTTTATTTTAAAAATGCAATTACATTTAAGAAATAAAATATAATGTTATGTAAATGAGAGCCATCAGAAACTGTCATGTAGTCGCGTCGCGAAGATGACTTCTTCTGACGTATGAAGTTTATAGTCCAAGCTATTTTGTATATCCATTATGTTAGAAAAATATACTCTCCAGGAATGAAACGATTTTGTTTTATTTTATTTAAATACAGGCTATTGTACTGGTTTGTTAAATAAATCCAAAAATTTTTACGATATAAGATTCTATTCGTGAAATAAAAAGATGAGACGCTATTTATACACAGTAAGAAAATATAAAAGGTATTTGGTGGTCCATATAAAAAAAATTAACAGCTTATCAGATTAAAAAATAATGTATATGTATATATATACACATATGTATAAAAATTACGGCATTAATTTTTTTAAAGCTTGATGTGGTTACTTCATCTATCTTTACATATAAGGTTGTTTTTATGGTCTAAAATTTTTTGGTATTTTCGAGAGAAGACAAAAATATATTATAAAACTGAAAATGGATAGGTTTTTATAAATACTGTCATTTAATAGTAGATTGAAATAAAACTATTTTTACGGATTTAACTCGCGTTTATTGAATAAATTTTTAAATTTACATTTTAAATCTAATCCGATGCAATAGTTCAAATGCTTTGCAGCAGTCGTGTTCACGTGTGTGATTGCATGTGTAGTACTCGTGAAAGCCTTAGAAAACACTTAATAATAGATGTCTTCTTATTTGAGTCCGGATAGTTAAAATCTGAAGAACTAGTAATTTCTTCAGATTTTAACTAGAAAGTTAATACTGTAATTTTTATTATATTTCTGTAATAGTTATTCAGACTATTTAATTCTGTAACAATTTCACGAAACTCTAACAATTGTAAAATAAAATGTACTACATTTTAAATTAAGACAAGCTACAGCATTCAATCTTTTTATCATATTCAATATAAGCGAATTACTTTTTTTAATATTTGAAAAGGTGCAACGAGAGTGCCCATTTTGTCGTGGAGAAAAATATTTCCATGTATTACACAAATACCTTTAGGTATCAGTTAAACTGCATATTCTTGTATAACCAATAAATATATAGGTTTTTTATTTCTGTACGCCGTCTGTTATTTGCTACTACAGTACGTATTTTATTTTTTATTAGAGTAGGAATTATTGCTTTTTAATACCATTGTCTTACAGAGTGCGCCATACATTTTTTGCACATTTGAAACATGAGTAGACATAAAAGTGCAAATGTTTTTGTTGATGATTTATTTATCGTAATAAACATATATCAAAATTAATTAAACAAAAAAAACACATTACAAGATATGATCCGTCTCGTCGTTTGCACTCTTGCGATCGACTACGTAAAATGTTGATATCTGAAGATGTTTGAAGAGTCGAGTGTACCTTAATTAAGTGACAACCATATCCCAATTTAAAGAAAACACCCACAAGGAGAGAAATCAGTATTAATAATCTCAAAGTCACATTCTCTCTATTAAATCCAATGCTAATTTCGGTAGTGATGGTATCAACCGTAAAATTGGCACTTAATACTATTCTTCATTTTTTTTATAAACTCTTTCACTAAACTTCTCACCTTACCCTTTCATCTTTATGTTGATGACGTGCAGATTTATATGACATTGATATTCATTGATATTCCCGAAGGTATGGATCACCTTATTTCCAACCCACAAGCTATTAGCGATTGATGTAAGTCATATGGTTTGTTTGTAAATTTCTCAATTTTTGGCAAACACCAACAGCTTTTAAAATTAAACTACACCCTTCTTCCCTCTGGTCTATTTCAGTATATTGCATTACAGTTCATGAGTTCTGTGAGGAACTCGGGTGTTACAATGTAAAACAATTTAACCTGGGTTACTCACATTTGCGAATTCAATCAAAAGGTCTTTGCTACTATAGGTTGGTAAAGAAAGTGGAAAACTTTTTGCTAATCAAAACAAAAAAAACCATGGCACAAACTGTTCTACTTTCAGTTCTTGATTATGCAGATTCATGCTACTTAGATTTAACACAGATACTGTTAAACAGATTGGAAATAGTACAAAAAATGTATGCATAAGATTCTTTTTTTGAATTAAGAAAGTATGAGCACATAAAAAAGCACCGCCTTCAGCTCAAATGACTTACGATACAACATCGTCACAATTTTTGTTCTCTTACTCTTCTTTATTCGCTTTTTCCATACTGATATCCTGAAACCTACGCCGAAAACCTGTAAAAAATCATCCCTGATACAAAGCTTTTCTTATCTTAGTTTTTAAAATTAATAGTTTTTATAATTTAAGTTTTTCCATATAAAATTTATTTTTTGAACTGGCATCAACTCTGGGCGTAGGTGTGGCTCCCGAGCGTAGACCTTTTAAGTACTTTTTACAATATACAGAGTAATAAGTAAAAGAATGAGCAAACATTTTTTTATTCGTCTTTTTTGTGTTGTTTATCAAGATTTGTAAAAAGTCGTAGAACAACTTGTGTTGCGATTGATCTAGGAAGGCTGCCTGCAAGATGTGATCAATTAATTACAAATAAATAAAAAATATATATATATATTTCTCAATGTATCAATTCAAAATGTTTTATAAGAAACTTATTAAGTTGCGAGAATACAGTGTTCCGACTTAAAACCTATCTGATAAGACTTTACTTTGGAGTTTAGTTATTCCAGTTCAACCTTGTTTGCTTCTTCAGTAAGTTCTTGGTGAGAACTATAAAAAGAACTCTGTGCTCTACTGAAAAACAAGTAAAAACTAATGAAATTGTTGCTCTGGAAGGAATTTAAAAATAAATTTGAATATTTCAATTAAATT
Organism: Napeogenes sylphis; assembly: GCA_959347405.1. Classification (NCBI taxonomy): domain Eukaryota; kingdom Metazoa; phylum Arthropoda; class Insecta; order Lepidoptera; family Nymphalidae; genus Napeogenes; species Napeogenes sylphis. Next base: position 28,625,519 of record OY365776.1, read on the forward strand.
TTATACTATATATATTTATATATATTTATTAATATATTAGTTTTAACAAATATTAAAGTGTAGTGTATTAGTAGTATAATATTAAAGTATAGTATTTGTTAAAACTGTTGAACGTATTTATTCGAATTAAATAAAAATTACAAATTGTTATTCAGTAATCAAAGAGTCGGTAGGGGTGCCCTTTGTTTGTAAATGAGAGTTTGATAAACACATTGTTTCGTATTATTTACCTAATATTATACAGTGTATTTACTTTATCCAAAAATTTAAAAAAGTATGAATGCTTAAAAAATCAACATATTTAAAATTTTGAATTAATTTCACAACTGTCATTGAAAAGTAATAATTTGATAATAAAATAAAGAAACTAACATTGTTTAGCTAAGGGTAAATCATTGCTTGTGAAGAGCACGTTGAAATACCGTACTAACACTAGCAATTTAATAGGTATGTTCACGACTTATTAGTTAACATTGTTTTTACCCAGAAATAAAGTTGAGTGAAAGTGTTGTGAAATTTGAGGGATGGTGTTAGTCATCCGGACTTGTCCAAAATTGTTAATTTTTGAGATCTAATAATATATATCTTATATTTATGACAGAAGTTTTTATTGTGTCTTATATACAATGTCTTGTGTCTAATATATTTATATTGAGGATTTAGTGACGATGATTTAAGTGGGTAGTCTTGAAAATTATCACGCCATTTTTTACGTAAAATTATATTTGATTAATTTATCTCAATTGCGCCCTCTCAAAGTAAAAGCCTTTAGATATAATACACACAAGTGTATCGTTGGCACACACCAACGTTACTTCCAATCCTCAAACACTTTAAAAAGTGTGACGTTGTCTTTGTCTCGTCAATAGTAGTGTCAAAACAATTCCCAAAAATAAAAAAAAAAACGATATTATGTTCCTGTAGATTAATTTTCGTCTTAATCTGATTTCAACTTTTAAATATACAATTCGATATGCAAAAACTATTGTCTTATCCAGTTGATGAAACGTTATTAAAAAAATACGTTTCTTTTAATGTAACGGTAACGTTTTTAACTTTTCGTTTTGTTTTGTATTTATTTTAACGAGTCGACTAATTTACGAGTTTTCTATAATCAAATTACAGAAAATGTGAAAATTTTATAATTTTCACAGAACTCAATTATATGCTTTCAACTGGCATAAACATTTTCAATTATGTGAGTTCAGCTGGCATAAACATTTTCAGTTAAGTATTATGTTGGAATATACAGGAATATATATACACATGATAAAATTTTCTATTGCCACCACCTTTCGTTAAAAACAAATAAAGCTGTATTCATTAATAACCTTAAATAACCTCGATAGACGGTATGGTGTCATCAGTTACCAACATATACACCAACTTACAGAAAAAGTCCTGATATTGCAGAATAATTTTTCTATCCGAAATTCTTGATTGACAGTTGCGTAGTTGTACAATTTTACGAAATGTAGCATACATTGTGGTTGAGAGATAGTTACTTTCTGATTCATAGAAAGCAAAAGAGTAAGCCTGTTTTTTTAATAACAGGAAGCCTATTATCTAAGTTGAGGATTATTATTATGAGTTATATAAATTGGCAGAAGATCCAAAACATATTTGAATTATTTTTCTAAATAAACAAATTACATTCTTGTTAATATATATTATTACAAAACATTCTTTTCTAATTACATTTGTATTCAATATTTTCATTATTATATTAGTAATTAAATTAAATATTTTATTTTTATTCTTTTTAAAACACTTTTTTTTAAGGTTTTAAAGTAGGAGGTAGATAAAAATAATCTAGGATATGAAAGGACGTGAAATATTCAAAGTTTTACTGTATATTTTGTTTTGTTAAATCAAAGTTCTGATTCTCCTCTGTTGGAACTACGTAGATCCGAGGATAATTACGTCTTAAGTTGAACTTGATATTAAAGCCCTAATCAAATAACTTGATTATTCTACCGACTCTGTTAATGCAAAAAAAATATATACATACTTAAAATTATTTATTTTAAAATTAAATTACATTCTAGTTGATTCTAAATTGCGTCGATTCCGGTCGCAGGATTTAGGTCGCAAAACCGAATGTATTAAATTAAAATAAATTCGTCCACTGACTTTGTCAACATCAGCATTTTACGCTATGAATATTCCGTAAACTTGAATCTTATAAGCGGTATATTGTTGCGTGATGGAGGGCAATAATATAACAGATGGTAATCTGTTTCGAAGAAACAAAGCCCAAACAAGACAATTTACAAATATCATTTTTTAAGTTGAGTTCCCAAATGCATTCTATTTCAGTGAAGTTACTGTTATAAAAGGTTAAATTAACTCCCAGGATGTCATAGCAGTTTTTATTGCAATAGAAAACCTCGATATAAGTTACAGCAGAAAAGTTTGTTTGGTATTTTATTAACACTGGTTATACTCTACTTTTCATTCGTTACTCTTATAATTGGAAATTGACCGTAAACTTCTTGATTTTAGTAAAATTTTATAGAAAACTGTATTTAAAATTATAGAAAACTGTATTATCAGTTTATTCCCATCCTAATGTCAATGTCAAAATATCTACTAGATGGTTTGCTACTCGTTTTATATTATAATTTTAGAAGTATTTTTTCTTGTTTATATATAATATAATTTAACCCTTCTATCGTTGAAAAGTTAGAAAAGACCAAACATTAAGTTACGTTTAATATTTAGTGCTACCTTAATGTCTCCATGTTGTTTTTTTTTTTATTTTGATAAACTTATCTACGGTCGCGATCTAATGTACAAAAGTTTTTTTTCTGTCTTTCATTTCGATATATTTTGCATATATAAATGTTATTATCATAACATATTCGGCGGATTTAGCTTAAGACGTTTTTAAGTTTTACTATAAGTACAATTATTGCTAATCTGACATATATTAATAAAATGTTATCTCACAAAAAAAATCACTTTTAAATAAATTTCTTGTACCACAAAGTAACCATAAATTCCTTATGATAATTAGTGTTGTATGTAACACCTCACTGACATAATCAATAAATCGGTATCAGGTATAATGAGCATCCTGTCAGACCGATCTCAGTACAGCCTTCGCCCATGTAATTAACAAACGGGCCCTGATGCCAATTTGTAGTAATTGACATGTATTGCAGTTCTAACTTGGTATCTGCTAAAGTAGAAGATATTAACATTGGAAATTATAATAATATTAATATCACAGGACAAATTACCAACAATCTAATCTAACCCCTTAGTAAGAAAATTATTTGCTTGTGTTAAGGATGTTTGATAACGATACAAAAACATAGAAATAAACATTATAAATACTGCGAACATATTTAATAAACGACCAAACAAAATACAAACATCTTTGCTCACATACGTGCATGTCCTTGCCGGGAATCGAACCCACAACAGCTTGGAAAAATTTCCGTCACTAAACCAATTGAGTCAACGTATCGCTAACCACTTTGGTGAATTGAGCATTCTATATATAGCATTTATCGGGACGGTGGTGGCGGTGATCGGACAGCTTTTAGGTTTTTTTTAGAAAATTGTATATTATCATAAAATGAAAAGGATTGATTCAAATGAAGAGACGGTTTCCCAGAGTTCGAGGGTTTGAATCCCTCTTCTTTTCGATATTTTTTAAAAATTAAAATAACATTTTTGAACTTTAAATAATTATTCATGATTATAAATATTTTCAAACGAAGAAGATAATATTATTTCAAGAAATACAAATTGGGAATTATTAATTAATAATACCTTACATAACTACTTTTTGGATACAATTTAGTGTGGCTATTCTACTCTTTTTACTGTTGACATGTTTATATAAATACTTTTAGGTCATGCGCTATTATAATAACACTACTGTTTACAAGACATAACTCGCTTTTAAAAAAATAACCTCCAAATACGAGCGAGGTCATATTGTTCGAAATTGCGTTAACGAAAAATGAATTACGATCAACCAAACAAAAATACATGTGTAAATAGCTGTAAACATTTGAATTTGGAATTTCTTACCAAAGAGAAAGAGAAAATAGTGATTAAATTGGTCAGTACGAAACACCCAATTTCATATGTAATGACCTAATATATATATATATATATGTATATATATAATGCGATATAATGGATACCTTCCTAGGTTAAAACATACTTCATATTAGGTCTAAAATTTACTACGGCGCGGCGACTGAATAATTGGTGACTGAATTGATATTGGTGAAGAAATTAAAAAAATATTTTTAAAACTATTCTAAAACAAAATTGTATATGTCCTAATTATTTTACTTACTTTATATATGTTGCATCCGTTTTGACAAAATTAGAAGAAAATATGAAATATTAATGATAATATTAACTAAAAATAAAAAAAACTATACAACTATGTTTTTTTTTTTCAATTAAAAAGCAAGTATTTCCATTGACCTGAACTAATAGCAAAAAATATAACATTTTAATGAATTATCTAGTGACCTGGATCTATATACGCCTTACTTGAGTTATTATTTAGTTATTGGCCGCAAACTTTTCAACATTTATTTTATTACTTATGTTGCTTGTAATATATTTATGCTGCTTTTATTTAAAATAATGCAAATATCGAAAAGAGAAACGAAAATTTCTTTGCCTTTTAGTGTCTATTTTTCTATGATAGACATTGTTATTATGCTATAATTATTTAGTATTAGCTGTGTCTGCGACTTCGTTGTAGATTCACCCTTCAAATTTTCATTAAACACGGTCAAGTAGTATTTCTAGTTTATAGTTATATTTTTTTTTATTTTTAATTACAGTGTAGGTGATACGATTTCCATTTTTTTTATTGGAAAAGTTATTATTATTCTTTCCTCAGGGAAGGACCACTATTTCAATATTGTAAAAATGTTTTATCGTAATGGTACGAAGTTAATTAATCGAGTACGAAGTTAATTAATCGTACGAGTATATTAATCCTTTATTTGTTAACCAAATTAAATAAAAAAAAACACTAAATTTAAAGTGAAGCCCATGACAATATTTTCCCGAAAAATTCATCCAAATCGTTTAACCTGAGTTTACCATGCACAGACATACAGACATAGATTTGTAAACATACAAACATGAAGACGAGTTACAATCGCACCTAGCTTAGTAACTGCTAGCTAGGTATTTCATCGATATTGGGGTCACACGTTGCTACCAACGGACACGAGGCAGATCGCCGACGCAGCAGGCTGTTGCAACACATCTAGTGCCATCGATTGACCCCGGGCGTATTGCTTACGCTGCAACCACCACCTCCACTGAACACCGGACATGACCGATGTTTCTTTCGTAATCTAATAATTTAGTAAATCACTTTTCGTTCATTCTTCGAACAATTGTCATCTCTAGTAATAGTTAATATATTGTAATAATTTAATTAATTTAATTAAATATAATTAAAAGTAATCTTGGTTTTTTTTGCATTCTTCGGCTGTGACTTTCATAATTGGCGCAGTCGGTAGGATAGCTGTTAAAATTAGAATCAGTGCATCAAACAAGGACCGCAGCAGCTATCAGGAATCTACAATCGCAGCCAAGAAGTATCCAGACATCGATACACGCAGAGAAACCAATTATGCATATGTGAGTATCTAGATCTATCTAGACTTGCTATTCCTTTGTTTTAATTTATTTCCTTACAATTTATTTCCAAAATTTTCCATTCAAGGCAATTGCGGACCCCTAGGTTAGCTAGAAATTCTAGATTATCGTATTTAGATTTTAATAGGAACTTAAATATAAGTTTAGAAAGTAACGAATTAGATTATTCCAAGATGTGCGACGCCTTAGTAGATAGTATTTTCAAAGCGCTTAGATTAGTACCAGAGTTCAACGGTAACCCGAACGTTTTAACGCGTTTTATTCATCTTTGCGATCAATTAGTTGAGCAGTATATTAGAAACGACCCTGCTTATGGATTAAGCAATTTAGCTTTATTTAATGGCATACAACGGTTCCATTCAACAATCTTGGAACATCTTAGGATCCTAAAATTAGAAAAACGCAGTGAATCCGTAGTTAATTTGATGCCCTATGCGTTATTAGCGTACAATAGTACAATCCATAGTTTTACTAAATGTAGACCCCTAGATATAATAACAGGACACTTTGATCCACGATATACTCAGGATACGGTTCTGGTTGATCTGCCCTTCCACATATATACTAAAAAGAAACGTGGACCTGTAGCCAAATCACGCCTTAAACGTAGTCCTAAAGACTCTACACTGTTACAGGACACTACTACTGACGCTGTTATTTCACTGGACGTTAGGCCAAGACGTGACAATTGACTCTCCAAAACAATGAACCCGGATTACTTCCCTTTAAATTAGGACCTAATTCATCGCCGAGTTAAGTTAGTTAAACAACAAATTATACAATTTTGGCCTCTATTAAATAATAAAACTTTATCATATTTTGACCCCCATTTAAAACACTTTACCACAAAACTTAGTAAAATTTCTGACACAGTTACGGATGCTAGAACCAAAACGTTATAAAAGAGGTCTAATTGACGGACTCGGCACTGTGATTAAAAGCATTTCTGGAAATGTAGATTATTCTGATACCATTAAGTGTATAATAGTATAATGAAATAAAAAACTTTCAGAATAATGAACAAATATTAGAAAACGAGTTAAATAATCATATTACTTTTAATTTTAGAAGATAATATTGAAAATTTGGCTAACGAGCTTAGAAATTTAGAATATAATTTAGCTTTTAATTGTGCATCGAGCACATCCTATACTATAGTTAATTCAGATTAAATAAAAAAATATATTATTTAAGATTAAGACTTTATATTTAAAAGATGAAGTCTTAGATTTAGATTATAGAAATTTCTTTGAGGTAATAAATTTAGGATAATTTTACGTAGAGAAACAAATCGTCATAGTTATCAAAGTTCCCATTGCCAATCCGAACAACTATAACCTTTATAAATTATCAATAGTTCCCAACAAACATAACGAAGTCCTAATACCTACCTCACCCTATATAGCAATCTCTAGAAATGACTCTAGATACATGGAGACTGAATGCCCGAAGATAAATTCATGGTTTCTCTGTGAGTCTAAGCCAGATTACAGCATCCAGGGTAAATCTGATTGCGTGCAACTGCTTATCACCCAGCAGGAAATAAACAGCTCCTGTAACCAGACTCTAGTCGTTTTAAAAAATGCAGCTATTGAAAAACTCGACGACATGCATTACACGATTAACTTTCCAGTCCCAACGAAAATCAAGATAACCTGTAGACAAGAACGATATCGAACTCTCCAGGGCAGTTATTTAGCTATGATACCAACTAATTGTGGACTAAGGACATCTGAACTGTCAATTTTTAATTCAGATAACCGCATAAAAGGACGTGTGATGAGAATTATGGAAATGCCGCACTATGGCGAATTTAGACGAAGTAACCGCACATCTATCATTCTGAACTCACCCAATTTAGAAAATTTGACCTAAATACCAAGATATCAATGGAATAACCTATCAATCTTAGACGAGATATGGACCAATCTATGTACCACACTACGATCCCTGTCTATAGTCTATTACTAGGGGCAAGTGCCATCATACTTAGTGCACTAATGTACAGGAAGCTTCGAGCCGGAAGTACCAGCGAAACAAATCAAGCCGAAGAAACTAAGATTGAAATGCCTAAAATAGTATATGCCATCCCAACTCCAAAGATCACCAGTCCAAGGCACATAAAAGTATATAACGGTAAGATCTCAGCCACCATCTCAAACAATGTTCTCGATTAGTCGCTGATCTTCGGGGGGAGGAGTTACAATCGCACCTAGCTTAGTAACTGCTAGCTAGGTATTTCATCGATATTGGGGTCACACGTTGCTACCAACGGACACGAGGCAGATCGCCGACGCAGCAGGCTGTTGCAACACATCTAGTGCCATCGATTGACCCCGGGCGTATTGCTTACGCTGCAACCACCACCTCCACTGAACACCGGACATGACCGATGTTTCTTTCGTAATCTAATAATTTAGTAAATCACTTTTCGTTCATTCTTCGAACAATTGTCATCTCTAGTAATAGTTAATATATTGTAATAATTTAATTAATTTAATTAAATATAATTAAAAGTAATCTTGGTTTTTTTTGCATTCTTCGGCTGTGACTTTCATAATTGACGAATAGAGAAAATAAAAAAAAACAATGTTTTGGGTTCTCTTGCTATATAAACAATTGCAGAAAGGTCCCTCATTATGAACTTAAAAAAAAATCATGTGCAGACATTTATCGGTTACAATTTTATTATATGTATAAAGATAATTTTCTTGAACATTGAAGAAAGTTACTCAGGTAACATTTTGTTTTTAACTTTTATTGCTCACTTACTAACTTATTGCTCACTTTAGAGCGTCACTCTGAAGTGACGCTCAATTTTTATGCTTAAAAGTTATTTATATTAATTAGCCATATATTTTTTGGGTACATAACTAAAAGAGAAACATATAAACAGACAAAAATTTCAATCAAGATAGAAATTATTCTGTTAGTTATCCCTTTACACCCTGGCCATATATTTTTTAATATTTTCAATTTACAGAGACTACTCCTCAACAGATTTATTACATGTATATAAGAAGATTTGTATGGTTAACATAAATTGACATATTTTTTTCATTTCTTAACCGATTAAAATTAAATAAACACTTAATGTTTACTGAAGACTGTTACAATATATTCCAGTAAACCGCATTGAAATTGGTTAAGCCGTTTCTGAGATTAGCGTGCACAAACATACCGACAAGCAGACAAAATGAAAAACCATTGTTTTGGGTCCTCTTGCTCTTATAAAAGGCCCAATTGTGTTTTTTTTAATATTTTCCATTTACAGAAATCGATTAGTGACAATTTTAAATATGCTAAAAAAGTTTTCAACAAAATTATGCTTCCAAGGTTTTCTCTTTTAATTTCATCTTAGGTCTAACGATATACGATTAGTGGGGTATTATCTACTTGGTACATAATTTCGAAAAACATTTTTAACCCCTGACCTAAAAAGAGGGGTGTTATAAGTATCTGTGTGTGTGTCTGTGGCCTCGTAGCAGTCAAACGATTGGACGCTTTTAATTGTGTTTTTTTTTTAATCAAAAACCTGGTTGGTCGAGGTGGCTCTAAGTTATGTTTTTGGTCGAAAAAAAAAGCAGTCGTCTTAAAGATATTGACCTTTATTTGTACTAGTGAACTGTACTAGCGAAAGGTTCTTACGCAATATTGTTTGTAAAAACCTAAACAGGTGAAAATTAGTGTATTAGTAAAATCTTTGCATCAGGGGACCGCTAAATAAAGGAAGCAATCAAAATAAAATAATGTTACTAAGGCAAATAACGAAATAAAAATATAAAATTGTAAAGTCTTAGTTCTCACATATTAGCTCCGTAAACTTAATAAAATAGACACCACCGACTAGTCCCCCAATGCAACGACTTCAATAAGTATCTAATTATATTATCTGTTTTAGAGGTAGTATACGATTTTTTATTTGTAAATAGTATATCTGTTTTTCTATAAAAAAGCTATCATTATTTTCTATTATATAAGTCAATTTTGTTTCATTTAAGCTTTTCCAATTACCAATCTCTACGAGTAGTCTCGCCATGGCACAGTGTGTCGTCTAGAACAAGCTAGCTGGACAAAAACAACTTTAAGATTTCCTAGAAACATTAGTGGGGGTAATTAGGGTATTAGTTGGTAATTACACCAACAACAATTATTTTGACATAAATCATACATAACATCGTTAATGAGGGTAGTATATAAGACAATTGGGTTAAATGCATAATATTATTCGCATTTTTGCTACTGACGCGATTGCATCTCCTAAGGTTATTTTAGTAGTTGTGGTAAATTTTTGTGATGGATTCTATTACTAAGGGTATGTACATTTTTTTTATGTAGTTACAATAAATTTATATTCATACTAAATTAGAATCGGAGCGCCGCAAGTTGCGTTTTCCTTTTAGTCGTCGAAAATTCAAATTCAAAAGACTATTACTAAAAACCCCTATGTATCCCCGGTCTGTATTTTTTTCAGTTGATAGACACATTATTCTAAATTATAATAAAACTATTTTTTTTTGCACGTTTTTGCACAAAAGCTGTTATTAATTTTTTTTCAGGTAGCAGTTTTACAGTCTCAAAAATGCAGCTTTTCGAAGAATGGGTGAAACATACAAAAAGTGACCGAAATAAGGCGCTTTTCATGTTTGTTTTACAAGAACATGACCTCAGTGGCATAACTGAAGCATCTGTGAAGGACATCAAGAATAAAATTTCCCGTTTTTCTTCGAAAGTTTCGGAGAAATGGGAGAATTCTAGCCGAATACGGGATCGTTTCTTAGCTTGTAATGCTAAGTGGAATAATGACTAAATTATAACTTACTACTCAAAAAACAATATTCATTGGATTATAATGAGGACAAACTTAGGAATTATTCATCATCACTAAGTTCATCCTCAGAAGAATCCTCTATACAATAATCTTCAGTATTAATATTTACAGTATTTACATTTTTTACGCGTCCCAGTTACCGTCACATGTTCATCCGGCGGCAAACAAGCTTTCTTGGCCTTACGAAGACTATGAAATGATGGAAATACCTGATGTCCAGCCAGCATACTCCACTTCCGCGTCTGTTTGTAGGCGTGACTAGTAGACTTAGAATCTATATAATACGCAAGTGCCTCATCACTTGTAAGGCACCTTTGATGTTTGAGGTCACTCGACTTTCGTTCACTGAACTTTTCAGGACTCTCACTAAATTCTCGAATTAGTTTTGCGACGTTGCGTTTGCCTGATTGACGAGACGCTATTTCAGCAGCAACCAAAAGCTCCTCAGAGCTTCGTAACTGAACCAAATCATCGACACGTCGCCGTTTGGTTTTGGCACTTGCGTTTGCAAGGTCCACTGGTGGTCTCCCGGGACCAGGCAGTGAATGTGATGACGTTGATGCTTCTGCAAGGTCGTAAGACACATTAAACTGTAAGTCTTCACTTTCTAGCCACTTAGCATTACAAGCTAAGAAACGATCCCGTATTCGGCTAGAACTCTCCCATTTCTCCGAAAGTTTCGAAGAAAAACGGGAAATAATAGTCTTGATGTTCTTCACAGATGCTTCAGTTACGCCACTGAGGTCATGTTTTTGTAAAACAAACATGAAAAGCGCCCTATTTCGGTGACTTTTTTGTATGTTTCACCTATTCTTCGAAAAGATGCATTTTTGAGACTATAAAACTGCTACCTGAAAAAAAAATAAAAACAGTTTTTGAGCAAAAAAGGTGCAAAAAAGAAGGTCTTATTATAATTTAGAAGAATGTGTCTATCAACTGAAAAAAATACAGACCGGGGATACGAGAGGATTTTTAGTAATAGTCTTTTGAATTTGAATTTCCGACGACTGAAAAAAAAACGCAATTTGCGACGCTCAGATTCTAATTTAGTATGAATATTATTTTATTGTAACTAAATAAAAAAAAAGTACTATACTAATGTACTGTACTAAGGGTATGTACCCCTAGTAATAGAATCCATCACTAAAATTTACCACAACTACTAAAATAACCTTGGGAGATGCAATCGTGTCAGTAGCAAAAATGCAAATAATGTTATGCATTTAACCCAATTGTCTTATATAATGAGGGTCATTAACGATGCTATGTATGACTTATGCCAAAACAATAGTTGTTGGTGTAATTACCAACTAATACCCTAATTACCCCCACTAATGTTTCTAGGAAATCTTAATGTTGTTTTTGTCCAGCTAGCTTGTTCTGGACGAAACACAGTGTTCGGCTTGAATATATAATGCTAAGTTATATATTAATTTTGATTTTGATAGACTAATATGAAGAAAAAAAATAAAAAAAGTTGTGATCGAATGTAATCGTAACTTTTTTGTATGCACCTTTCAACAACGCCATCTATTTTTAATAAAACGAGAACATTGCTACAACTGTGAAACATCTCAATACAACGTGATATCTCTAGGTGACTTGACAGCCACCAACCCACCTGGAGACTGGTAGTAGATATTTTTACTGTTACTATGCTGGTAGCACTTTTTACAAAATTTATGAAATGATTTGGCAACAAACTTCAGACAGTTGTTTTTTCGTCGCATTGTAAAAATTCACTCTCTACAATTTTCCCAATCACGCTAAAAGAAGTATCTTCAAATGCTAAAATAAATAACTTGAAAATAGTTGGCGGTTCTTAAGCCACCTAGAGACTAGTGGAAGATATTCTTACTTTTACTATGTTGATAGCTTTTTTACAAGACTTATGAAAGATTTAGGAACTATCTCCAGACTGTTGCTTTTTTTTGTGAGCGCACAGCTCGCCTCGTAAAATCATTCTTAACACTTTTTCCCAATAGTGCTAAAAAATTATAACTACAAAATAGTAAAAAAAATATACATACATGTATATGACTGTGCTAGACGTTCTTATTAAAAAAAATATTTAGATATTTATGTCATGACATCATATTTCATTATAGCATTATCTTATTTTTAGGTTCGGCATATGGTACATATGTACTTTTACTGTAATTATAAAACTTCCGACAACAAAGCATATCAAAGTTAACATGGCTCTCATTTATATTTTTGGAATTAAATATTTTTCGATCTGTATTAATTGTTAATAATTTTATATTAAATTGGTGTATTAAATTGTTCAAATTTAAATTTATTAAAATTTTATAATAAATTGTTGCTTGCTGTATCTGAAAGACAATACGACGAAACGAAACGAAAAGAAACCTAGCTTGACGTTATTTTCTTTGCGAATTTATATGTATTAAGTTATATTAGTTTTTCTATGCGCTAATGTTTTGGATGTCATAATATATTTTAAGTTATACCTAATATAGACTGCTTAATGACGTCTGTTGTTGAGTGTCTATTTATAATAAATTATAACTTAAAGAAAACATTAATTCGTATTTCTAAAATAAATAGACTTATTTATCTCAAAAAGTCAAAAAATCTTAAAAAGTTTATGGAAACATTTTGAACATTTTCAAATTACAGGTGTTACAATTAACACAACGCTAATTGGGGATTTACTCGAGCATCATACAAACCTATAAGAAACTTAGATGATAAATACAAAATATATATATATATATATATATATATATATATATATATATATATATATATATATATATATATATATATATATATATATAATGCATATCTTTCATCGGTGGGGGTGGGGGGGAGAATATAGACATAACGCAGCTGAGTACATCAAACTTTATAGACGAAGTTTTATTATTTTGGCTTTTGAAAATCGTCAGATTTTATATTTTTCGTTGTCCTTGAATTGTTACCTTTAAAATAAAAAAATAGCCACAGTCGACAATGTCAAGACACACGTTTTTTACAAGTTTGTAACCCTCCCCCTTATTTACGTAACTCTTAAACTGTCAGATTAGTAGAATGTAGACTTTGTAGCATGTAATTAACCCCCCATTTCTATATCTGACGCGCTCGAGAATTTCTGATGATCGTTTTTTTTTACTAATTTGACCGCTTATATCTGAGTCGCGACCATGTATAGGAAACTCATATTTTCTGGAAGTACTCAACTGGGTATAAGAGATATCTTGTATCTCTATTTGAAGCGCTCGATTAAATCCTTTCTTGAGCTCCCCTGCTAAATAGTTCGTTGACAGATTAGTTTATATTTCATTGATAATTCTTTGATAGAGACGGTTACCAAAAATATTTTTACATATAGATGACACAAAACCGATTATAAAGATTGTTTAAAAATATAATTTTTTAGGCTGTGTGCTGCGTATGTTAATGAATTAATATGAATTTTAATGTTTCTTATAAAATATACGATACCAGGGTTTTTTATGAATAATTATGTATGATATCTCAATATCTCTTTACTTGTGAAATATTATATTTAACGTATGTCTGTCAACTAACTGGCACCTGTCTCTTATACATGTACGTATATAAAAAAATTGTAATCAAAAACTTTAAAACTAAAGACTAATTTCTTTAATATTTACGATTTGAAATAAATTTTTAAAAATTTGCAACAGATCACAAATTTACATGAAAGTTTTCTCATATATTTTTTATATATACATACAGAAGATGATATAAAATGCATTAAAGGAAGTTTACTAACTACTATCCAATTCATTAGTTTTCTCTCTCAAAAACTCACTCTTAACTCAAAAACTGTTAAATAATTAAATATATCTTTCAATCCCACACTTTGAATATCACGAGAAAAAAATATTCACCATTGGAATAGATATTTTTTTCTAAAACACGTTTTCATTTTCCACCGTAATAATTTATACATAACGACCCTGAGAACCTGAATAATATAAAAGAAGACGTATTTTCTCTTTTAACGCAGACGCAGAACAAAGACAGGAAAAAAGTAATTTTCAAAGCACGTCATGAAATGTGACAGAGATTAAGTTGGTTGGGGAGCATTTACGAGTATAGTACTTAGCTGTACAAATCTCATACTACACGTATAGTGGTGCGACATATACCTCAATCGTCCTCCTAATTAGCCTTTGTTATTAAAATTATAATATAGGTCATTTCGCCTGTTTGCGTCCATTTAGTGGAGTTGCTGACTTTGAAAAAGAAAAAAAAAATGATTTAGCACTAATTTTGAATGAAAAAACTTATGTACAATATTAATTATATAGTCTTTTTTAATTTAATTCAAAGTTTAAATGAAAAGACATGGTGATTTAATTAAAAAGCTGATAAATATTAGATTTGGGCGATTTACCCAGTTTGCGTCCATACAATCTAGATTGCGTCCACCCATGGATCAGTTTGCGTCCATCAACTTAGATAAAGAATGTAGGGGAGATCTTTACCAATAATTATACAGAAAGATTAGATTTTAATGATTTATTTTTTTGTTTAAATATTTTATAAATTAACATTATAAATTATTTTGAATAACAAAAATATATGATCTACATAACATTGATACAACTTAAAAGTAATAATTTCACATAATAAAGTAACAGTAATTATAAACAAATATCCTTTAAAATTAAACAAAAGTCAGTTCTCTTAAACTTACCCTAAAACTACGAGAAATAATAATAAATAATGTATACTCACAAAATCAGCTTTGTTTAGTAAATAACTTTTTGCCTATATCATAGCATTAAAATGACTCAAGTATTTTCCCTATTCTAATCGCTAATCCTAAATACTTAAAGGAACATTGATTCATAATATTATCAGACATGGTATCATTAGTATTAAAGTTTTAATTAATCACACAAATTACATTCAAATAACTTGTCTTTTACCTCTAATTAAGGTAATCCTACAAACTGCGTGCATTTTAGGTGATACCATCTTACACATTTGTCACAGCCAATGTTTTTGTCACCGTCTTCATCTACATCTGAAATAAGAATGTCATCACATTCAGCACACTTAGTACGATCCTCAGCTGGTAAATTTTCTTTCTCAGAGTTCATATCTACCGTATCGAGTTTGACTTTAACAGGAAGCGTCTTCTTAATACGTTTTGGAGCAGTTTGCTGAAGTTTTTTACTTTCTTTTAAGGTTTTTCTCTAATCTTGTTTCTCTATTCGTTCTAACTTTCTTTTTCTTATTGCTTCCTGTTTTTTTTTCTTCATCTGCTCTTTATCTTCATAGTACTTTCTCTATGCTGAAGAAGATATGGCCGCTGGACTTCTTTGATACCTTTTTCTTGCTGTGTTAAAAATGTCAGGCAACGTCAGGTGGCTTTTAAATGGATCAGAATTGTCTAATCCATTTAAAAGCCACCTATTGATTGATAATGATATTGAATAACTACTGAAGATGATTCAGGAGGCTTTTCTATAGTTAAAACTGAAGGCGATATAGTTGATGCTGTATGAATAAAAGCAGTCGGAGGGGGTTCTGATATTTCTTGTTTAGTGTTCTCAACACCTGGCGTAGTATTAGTTGCCATATCTTCTAGTGGTACAATTAGAACATCGTCTAAAGATGCTATGGAATTGAGCTCCAGGTAACTTCCCGAAAGGTGTAACGTAGAAATAGATAAATCAGGTGAAAAAACGTTTTTATTGATGTCCTGATTTACAGAGTCATCTTGATACATTGTAATTTCATCATAATTAATTTTACGTGGTGCAAAATTTTTACAAGTGGTGCTTATTTTTGATGTGCAAGGCTCAGTAGATTGGTTCGATGCATTATGTATTTTGGCTATTACTGTTTGAGTGTGTAAACTTTGATTAGAGTTATTATTTTCAGCTTTTGAATTTTTGTCTTCAACGTATAATGAAGAAATGGTGATATCTTTACTTGTGTCTATTTCGGACTCCGTTTCAGTGGAAATTTTAGCAAAGCCGACATCTGTAGGAAGAGATTTTTTCGAACTGTTGACAGCTTTAGTAACAGTTTGAATGTTTATATATTTTTTTTTTAACTTCGGTTTTAAGTGTTTTAAAACTTTTGACATTTTTTATGTTGTCTGGCATTTTATGGTTTTTAATACGTCCTTTAATAATGAGCAAAAGTTTGTTTTTGTTACTGCAGAATTGATATTTTCCGATTTTGAGAGGAATTCGCGAACTGTATTTTTCCAATATTTTTTTAAAGGTGCAAAAACACTAACATCAGCTGGCTGTAAAATATGGGTAGTATTGGGCGGAAGGGCATACAATATAATTTGCATTTGTTCGCATATTGTACTTAGCATTAACAACATGTGTGACTTATGTCCATCTACTAGCAGAAGAACTGGTTTTTTTATATTATTTTGTTCTACCCAGTACTGAAATACGTTCGTTATGTATTCGAACAATACTTCTCCTTTCATCCAACCAGTCTCCGATCTACCTAAGCACCATTCTTGGGGCATACTATTTACAACTGCTCTTGGTGGTCTAATGTATGGAAACACGACACAGGGCGGGCACATATCTCCATTGGCATTAAATGTTAATAAAACTATTATGTTTTCTTTTTCATTGTTTGATTTTATTTGGTATAAATTTTTGTACCCTTTTGGACCAAAAACTTTTCCTGTCTTTGGACATAGAGCAAAACCACTTTCATCTCCATTAAAAATTCTTTTCGGATCACTTAAAATATCTTTTTGTTGTATCCTGTCTAAATATTCCTCAAGTTCTCTAAACCATAATCTAATAGACTCTTCTGTGACTAGAGCCCTAGCTTTATTAATGCTCTCCGCATTTTTTATTGAAATTTCTTTATTTCTGGCTAAAAAATTTTCGAACCGCCTTTGACCTGGGCGATCATCCTTAAATATATTTTTAAATTTTCCGTCTCGTATAATTTTTTGAACAGTATCAAACAACTCTTGTTTTTTTACTGGAAATCCACATTTGGTAATGTTAAGAAGCCATTCAACTACTCTTTTTTCACCATCTACTCCTAAGACTGGTTCTGGACCCCGCTTCTTTACTCCATCTGGTCTGCGTCCACTTATTTTGTCCAATATTGTTGTCTTTGGAATGTTAAACTCTTTGCATATTTGTCTTACTGATTTCTTATTACCACGAATATCATTTAATGCTTTCTTTAAGTCTTCTTCAGTGTATGGTTTTTCTTTCCTTTTCTTTGTAGTCTCTAAGGAACTCATCTAAAACAAATTAAAAAATGCAAAATTTCTGATCTATTCAATTAGGAGTCATTAATAAATTACGTTATTTTCTTAATTTTAAAAATAAAATAAATATATTAATGTATTTACTATATAACGTAATATATATTAATATTTATAAAATTTAATAATATATATTTTATATTTTTTTACAGTAATAATAATTGTACATAAATAAAATTGTATTAAATTTAAATAAGCTATACATTTTTAATTACTTTTATAAATAGATAACAAGAAAACAAAGGTGGACGCAATCTGGTCTGTCCTAAATAATAGGTCATAAAATTCGCGTCCACTGCGGACGCAAACTGGCAGATTTAAAATTTTTGTGTGGTAGTCCGCGTCCACCTTTTTAACGGTCAACAACTATAAAACTTAAGTAAATTCATAATTCATAATTTTTCCTTTCTTTATTATCAAGGTCTAGAAACATCTTTGCATCCCAAATTTAATATAAAACAATGTAAAACTTACCTTGAGGCGTGCAGCTGCTCACTATTTTTTAACTAACATTTAACACGTTCGCACTCTTTTGTTCCGTAGCTCAGACTAATTATTTTTTTAAAACGGGAAGAATTGAACTGAAAGAAATTTTGTCTATGTGTGTGTATGTCTTATACATTGAGGTATTGACAGAGATAAAATTTGGCTTTGTTAGTGTGTTCGTGTTCGTGTTCTATTTTCGAGTATTTTTAAAAGACGAGCCGTCGAATGGACGCGAATTAGGCGATGGACGCAAACAGGCGAAATGACCCTAAATGTGGGACAGTTTTTCAAACGTTGTTCATAAAACTGTCTCATTATTGGCAGCGTTCCCGTTAATGATTTGTTTTGCAACATTAAATTTCATTGAAAAAAAGTAGTTAGATGTAAAGTTTTCGGTTTATTTCATGTTTCACTTTGAGTAATTATAAAATCTCAAAAAGTTGCGTATTCCGTTACGTTTTGTGAATATTAAGATTTGTTGCGTTTCTATTTGATATAAGGCTTACGATTAATAATAAAATCGATAAATTAATAACTTTTCCACTTCTTTTACACATATATACATATATATATGTATATAAGAGAATCAATATAACATAAATATATATTCATGATACTCTTATAGTAGTAAATACATAATTCTAAAAGAAATCATGTACAAAATATCCGTAAGCAATAACTAATAATTACCTCAAGTAATTAATTATCGTGATATATATGTATATATTATATATATACATAAATATATAAACGTACGTACAACGGTCCCTCGACGCTTTTAGAAGTCGTTTGTATCGGGGGTTTTTTATATTTTTTGCTTTTTATAGTTATGTTACTGGTTTTATTATTGTAATAAATTAAACTAAGAACACACAAATTTTCATTTGAAAAAAAAATTTACGTGCCTTGGACAAATAAGTTAAAAAGGTGATATCAATACGGTTACATAGTATTATACCTAAATACCAATTTAATTCATCGAAGGAACTACTAGGATTAATAATAATAATAATAATACTTTTATTGTACTCCACATTACAGCAAAATAAAATAATACATCGAAAACAATTATAAAAGTACAATAAGGCGGCCTTATCGCTAAGTAGCGATTTCTTCCAGACAACCCTATTCGAGTAAAGAAATAAGAAATCGTGAAAAGATAGGGATGGTGCGAAGTACATATTATTATCAATACATAATATATATAATTTTATAATAAACAAACATTAATTCATAATTTATGCTGTATACATATTATAAAAATATTAAATAACATATTACATATCTACACAAAATATTAAGCTAACTAACCTGATTAAGAAAGATCAGTTTTAAAGACTTTTTAAAGATAAAAATATTTGGGGATTGTCTGATGCTCAGTGGTAAGTCGTTCCACAAAAGGATAGCTCTAACGACAAATGAATTGTTGTAAAATTTGGAACTGTGTGAAGGAATTTTGAGTGTAAGGCTTCGAGATGGCCTTACAGCTCTTGTATCAGTTTCCGTGAAAAGAAAAAGGTCTCTTAAATAGGAAGGGCTAGAAGGATTAAATAATATATTGTACAAAAGTGAAAGAGTGTGTAGATTCCGGCGAAGTCGTATAGGTAGCCACTTAAGTTGTTTACGAAATAAAGAAACATGGTCATATTTTCTTAGTCCAAATATGAAGCGGATGCCAATATTTTGGATCCTCTCAAGTTTGTTTAATTGTACTTCAGATAGGTTAAGGTAATTTGCGTCGTCGTAATCAAGTATAGGAAGAAGAAGAGTTTCCGCAAGCATTATTTTGGTCGGAATGGGTAGAAATAAGCTAAGGCGTCTTAAAGAACTAATAGCCGCAAAAGTTTTCTTACTTAGTACCTTAACCTGGTGAGTCCAGGATAAGGTATTGTCCAAATAAAGGCCAAGGTTTTTAACAGTCTCACTGTATGAAATAATATGACCATTAAATATAGTAGGTGGTAAGTTTGGCCAATCAGCTTTTGAAATAAAATGTGAACTACCAATAATAATTGATTGACTTTTGGACGGGTTAACAGTTATTCCGTAACGTTTGCTCCATTCAGATATTAACTCCAGGTCACGATTCAATACAGTAACTGCGTTGGGAAGGTTTTCCAGAGAGGCTTGTGTATATATCTGGATGTCGTCTGCATACATGTGATAGAGAGAAGTAATTGAGAGAGTTATAGTATTTATGAAGATAGAAAAAAGTAAAGGTGACAACACGCCTCCTTGAGGAACTCCGGCACGAATGTCACGCCAAGATGACATACAGTCATCAAGCCGAACTCGCTGCCGGCGACCTCGAAGGTAACTTTGAAACCAGTCAATCACTAATGGAGATATGTTAATAGAGCGAAGCAAACTCAATAAGATGTCATAATCGACCGAATTGAAAGCATTGCTGAAATCCAGCAATGTCAAAAGTGTGAGTTGTTTTTTGTCCATGCCCAACCGAATGTCATCAGTTACTTTGACAAGAGCCGTAGTCGTACTATGACCTAATCGAAAACCAGATTGTAAAGGATTAAGAATTTTGTTGGTATTTAGGAAAATATTTAATTGTTTGAAAATTAATTTTTCTAATACCTTGGATAGAAAAGGGAGGATAGAAATAAGTCTGAAGTCAGTATAGATGGCAGGTTTAGAATTTTTGGGTAATGGGATAACATGGGCATTTTTCCAGGCTGCAGGAAAAATACCTGTAGACACTGATTCATTAAGGATATGCGTAATGATTGGAGTAGCAATGTCTAGGAGAGGAATGATCATACTACGGCTAACGTTGTCATCACCGACGGCATTAGATGAGATTGATAAAATGCTTTTTTTAACATCACATTCTGTGAATTGACTAAAAGTAAACGGAGGAAAACTAGGAGTTGGAAGAGCAGCTATTGAATTTAATGTGTTCAATTTATCAATAGAATTAAATGAATTTAGTGAAGTAAAGGAATTATTGAGATGCTCAACGTCCACTTTAGACATTAGAGTATCATGAGAAGGTTTTCCAACTCCCAACGTATGAAGAAACTTCCAGACTCTGGCCGTGTCGCCGTTTTCGACTTCTTTATGGATATGGCGTCGTTGTGCATCTCTACACAATGTATTACAGCGATTTCTAATCTTATTATACCTATTTCTGTTAATATCTGAATTATCATTCCTTAACGTGGCTTTTGCAATATTTTTCTTTTGTATACGACACTTCAGGTCGTCATTAAGCCAAGGAGCGGGTAGATGCTTAATTTTTACCGGTTTAATAGGGGCATAAATATCGTATAAATTTGTAAGAAGAGAATTGAAGATATCTATCTTGTCATCGACAGAAGAAGCCTCCATTACAAGTGACCAGTCAGTTGCAATGGCATCACTACGCAAGCTACACTCATCCATTCCACCAAAATTACGCCGCAGGAGAGTATTACGCTTTCGCTTAGGAGCACGTAATTTATACGAGAGGTAAATTAAGTCATGGTAAGAAAATGCATCTGCAGAACACTGACCATACTTAGAAATAAAATCGGGAGAAGATATCATTATAAGATCAAGAAGAGACGGAGTACAATTTGGAAAGTAATGTGTAGGAGATAGCGATAAGATTTTAAAGTTACATGCCTCTACAATAGATAATAACTGCTTGGAACGATTATCATCTCTTAAAAGGCATGTATTGAAGTCGCCCATGATTATAGTATGAGCATATAAAGGAAAAAGTTTTTCTAAGATTACTTCAAAGGAAGGAAAGTAGTTAACAAGAAGTGACGGACTGTAAAATACACCTAATAGAACTTTAGTATGACCTAGTAAGATTTCGGCGATTAAATGTTCAGCTTCATCAGATGGAGGCGGTTGGGTTGACGAACTAACAATATTAAAGGAAATGTGTGATCTAAGATAGATCGCTACTCCACCACCCCCTTTTCCAATGCGGTCATTTCGAAGAAGATTAAATCCAGGAAGACAGTAAGATGTAGACGGTAAGCACGGTTTAAGCCAAGTCTCAGACACAAGGATAGCATGAACGTTTTGACATTCGAACGACGCAAGCATGTCAGAGTAATGAGCCGGTATACTTTGAGCATTTATGTGTATGACATTGAAATCTTTTATATTATTAGAGAATAAGGAATTAAGTGTAATATTTAGAGGAAGTGGACTTGTACTGTGGTAACTCAAGTCACTAGAGCTAGAACTTTCAGACAGATATTCATCATTTTGTATAAAATTAGTAAAATACATAATAAATGAAGAATATAGTAGTAAGTATAGTTAAATATAATGAGTTATATGTGTGTCTATATATATATGTATGTATATATGTATATATATTATATATGTATGTATAGTTATATATATATATGTATATGTATGTATATATATTTCTAAAGATAGTAATTATACAATATTTATAAAGTAATTAGAATAACAATAAATAAAATTATATAAATAAATAAGATTTCCGAATCTGTATTTCAATACCCGCCAGCAATATGAAAGAAATCGGCAAATATACAAAACAAAGTTCAAGTAAAAAAAACGAGGAAAAAAATAAATAAATAATTAATCTCGTAAAATAAACAATAAAAACAAAAATGAAAAAGCAGCAACACTTGAAAAGACAAATGTCAAACTTCAGTCAAGTGTCAGTTATCAAACTGACTGTCAAAGACTGTAAGACAGTATTGACAAGATAATATAGAATTTCTTTATAACTTTCTTATAACACTTAACAGTAAAAAAGTACCGTAAAAATAACAGAAAAAGAAAAAAAAAATAACATAAAGAATCAACAATTAAATTAGTAAACTGTTACTAATGTGTACTGACATTAAAAAGAAAACTGTAGTAAAGTATAACAGCATAAAATAAAGTATTGCTGTTTACTTTCTAGTGTTTCTCTTGGATCTTGACATATACGCGACCTTACTTTGACTCGCCCCTGGCAATGTAGACTCCGGAATACTGGTGCTACCAGTACCAGCACAAGGAATGGTTTCCAGTTCAGCAACACTAGACAGACTGTGCCTGCGTCCATCAGACCCGAGGACAACTACTGCGCCATTTTTAGTCCAGCAATTAGACATGCCGAAGCGCTGACGGGCCATAAGGAACGCCTCATGTCTCCCCTTAGTGAGGAACTCTGACAAAGTTATACCAGATCCTTTAAGTTTGGTCTTAGCAAACCAAACTTTATCTCTGGTTTCAAGATCACAAAATTTTACTAACATAGCTCGAGTTTTCCCTTCACTATAGTGACCAAGCCGATGGCAGCGCGTGAAGCAGCTTACCTTTATATCTGGTATAAGAAGACGATCTGCCAATAATTTAGTCACACTTGCTGTTGTATCTTCTTTTTGTGATTCGTGTACACCATGGACTAGCAACATTTTTGTCCTGGATCTCATCTCCATTTCATCGCATTGTTTTGACAGCAGTTTTAATTGCATTTGTAGGCTCTCAAGTGCACTGAGTACAAATGAACGGAACGAATTAAACTGTGCCTCAATATTTGAAGTGGTTTCTTTTGGACATGATGATTTTAAATCCTTTTGGAAGTCAGCCATCCTGGCATTGAAGTGATGTGTTAGGTCATCCAATGTATTTTTAATTGAATCCATTGAAAAAGAAAGTAGAAAAAAAATATATAAAAAAAATTTTAGTGATGAATTAAAGATGTTTTGTTATTATCTGGAGGATACAATGCTGGTAGGTTTATGAAACTATTCTTGATTTTTCATGTAGATTAAGTTACTCTGGATAATTTTAAATAAAGAAAAACTAAGAGCCACAAATATTTGCTGTCACTTTTACACCTACCCACATAACAAAATTTTAAGGTACAAAAATGCTTGAAAGAATGAAATGATCTATTATTCAGCCTGCATCATAACTACATAATAATAAAAATAAAGATCAACATACGAAAGTAGAAAAAATGTATGAAAAAATGTATGACAAAAAAAATATAAATTATAAAATAGTTTTTTTTTGTTAGCTTCATTAGCTTTAATTCATTTTTTTAAATAATTCAAAAACATTTGTGCTTATTTGTCAAGTTTTGTAAAAAATACCAGATAACGTAGGATAATGAAAGATGTAGAACATCAGTCTTAGATTAAATTACAATACACATATAATAATTTTACATACAAATTAATTGGGATAGTTTTTGATGCAATATAATCGGTAAATAAATATAAAAAATATGATTTTTGTAACATTATTTGTTTCAAATTGAACGTTTATGTCAATGAAACGGAAGCAAAGACTGATCATTTTCAAGATGTCCATTTATATATCCATCGTCCTTTTGGATATGTTTCACATAAAACAGTTAGGTACTAATCATTAATCTTCCTTACAATACCCTCATCTATATCAAAAGGGATGTTGTACAGTGGCCGTATACATTTAACCGTACAGATTCGATTTGTAAATGTAAGTTGAAAAGAGTTGTATTTGAGGGTGGCAAAAACTCTTAATGTGATATTTCAATTGTTAATTAACTATTTCATTAATTCACTACTTAAATATTTAGCCCAACAAAAATCTCGAACTTATTATTATACTACCTCTGTGTGGGCTGTAAAAGGATGACCATTACGGAACTTAAGTATAATATACTGATTTATCTCTAGTATGATACAACATTATCGGTATTTGCCATAATTTGTTAGACAACACTTCCAATATTGTGGTTTCTAATGGTGGTAGTGTTATGTTTTCTAACCTAACTCTTTTCTATAAATATGCTATCAAATGCAAGATAAAAAATGTCATATACAAAATCCGGCTAGTTGCTAGTTGGACTCGCTCAAGAATGGTTTGGTACCACACGATATAAAAAACGGCAAAAAATCATATCTGTTACTCTAGCGGCAACAAAAATATGGCATCTGTGAACATTGCAACTGTCTAGCTATTAAAGTTCATGAGATACAGCCTGGAGACAAACAGACGGGCACGTTCACAGCGAAGTCTCAGTAATAGGGTTCCGTTTTTACCATTTGGGTGCGGAACCTTAAAATTAACTTGACTGGTAGTTTCAGAGATTGGCGATTTTTTTTTTTTTAGTTAAAGTATATATGTCTTGTTATAAATTAAAGATCATCACATTAAAAATTGTACAATACATACAGATTTCATTTTTGTGTTATAATCCAAATCAGGATTTAAGATTCTTTATGATCCTATAATTCTGTCTTATACAAAATTTTATTATTTTCCTGTGAGAAGGCAATATTTGTAAATAAGGAATAATCCTACAAATTGACAAAGACAATAAATATAAGTACATTAAATATTATCAAAAACTTTTTATTAGGTTTCATGTGCTGAAGTACTATTTAGAAATCGAAGTCATGCAGGGAACATTTAACATTCGATTTTCTAAGAATATATAATGAATAGATTGGCGTCCTTACTATACATATTTTATACTCCCTACCTTCAAAAGTAAGTAGATATCATATTAACGTGCACATGCGATTTGATATATCTATTTTTTCTGCTAACACATACATACCTAGCTATCAATCATGACCATCGTGACAACGCATTTTAAACCGTATTTTGGAGTTAGTTATTTATTATTTTAAGGTAACATTATTAAACATAACCGCATCAGTATAAAGATTAAGTTAAAATTTTGCTAAATGACAATGTTTTTAAATATCTCAAAGTATAGTTAGAAAAACAACATAATAGTGATTAATCTGTGTATAAAATAAAAAGAGTGTGATTCAAATGGTCTAAATTAAAATAATAAAACATTTTTATTTTTTGTCGGATAATGTGTACACTATATAAAACTACTCTATTCGATGAAATGAATCTGTCTTTAATAAAAGTACGCAATTTTGTCTTTATTTTATAAAATTCGGACAAACCAAAGTATTATTGGTATTTTTTCAATAATACGCCTGAAGATGAAGTTATCATAAAATAAAAGCAATTCCATTTTATAACCTCATTTACAGCCCCCACTGTTATTAGAAGTAGAAACGTATTTGTTTAACTACCGAATAAGAATGCTGTTAAAGTGGAGTGATTGTATTTTATAATAAAACCTAATCCCAATACGGTTTCAACAACAATATATTTTTTTATTCGTGCAAAGAAAAACCACTTTTAATAATTTTATTCAAATATTTCAAATGTCATGTTTTTTGAACGAAAATAATATAGAAACAGATGAAGTGATATATTGGACATGTTATATTTTCTGCGTTATTTTTATAATAATAGTTTATTGTATAAAGATCCTTAAAAATGAACGCTATGGGTCTTATGACAGAGTGTTTAAAATTTGAATGAGATATCCATTGTTATTTTTCAGGCAAATACTAGTAGATTATATTACATAAGGAAGTTCTACTATTTCATTTAAAAAAAAACAATACACATTTTTACTACTAATTTCAAAGGTTTTTCTCTTTTTCAGAGCGATGGACAATTAAATCTTAATATTCAAATTAAATGGACCGTTTATATCTCCGCAGGCGATCCTGAATCATTTTTGTGGCTGCGATTATACTCTCATTAACAAGTAGTTATTTTTCTACGTTTTCTACGCTATACGACAAAATATATTAAAAAAACTTTTCGCTTTGTAAATTACTTGATAGTAGTAACGATTTAAATTTATTAACATTTATAATTAATTTAACTATTTTTGTAATTTTTCAATGTAAAATTGAAAACTATTTTGAATTTTATAAACAATTTAATAACAGACAGTAACTACCATGAATTAGCACTGTTTTTATAGAATGTTGTAAAGAACTGATTTATAGAACGATGAAATTGAATGAAAATAAAACTAAAAAACAGGCTTTAAAAATGAATCGAACTAAACAGCAAAAAATAATTCGTAATATGAGAATAATGGGCAAAACATAATAAAATTATTGCGGATAAAAGAGTGGGGCTCTGTGTGACATATATCTTTTTTCATTTTTGAACTTGATTTTAACCTATTTAAAAATCGTAAAAGACAATTGATAGTACAATAACTAGGCAAGATTAATTCATTGTCCTCGCTAAGATCAACAGAGTTAATAATTTTTACACATACTTTGAGTGAGAATAAAATAAAGTCCGTAAATCATGAAGAATCTATGAATTCGAA
This sequence comes from Napeogenes sylphis, assembly GCA_959347405.1. NCBI lineage: Eukaryota > Metazoa > Arthropoda > Insecta > Lepidoptera > Nymphalidae > Napeogenes > Napeogenes sylphis. Next base: position 28,652,897 of record OY365776.1, read on the forward strand.
ATTAATAATTATATTCATTTCTAAAAACAGAGTGAATTTTATATAAAATGAATGAATGAAATGAATTTTATTATATTTTGAACATTATTCTCATATAACGGATATTTTTTTGCTTTTTAGTTCGATTCATTTTTAAAGCGTTTTTTTTAGTTTTTTTTTAACTATATTTATTTTATGGTTTTTATACTTCTGTATCAAGTTCGACATACGCATATACTTATTTTTTGTTTAAATAATAGAATGAAAAAAAAACTTTATTGCGAATGCTTATTGCTTAATTATGAATGTGCATTATGTCCAGGTAATCAGATAATTTTAAACTTATTGAGTTAATACACAATTCTTGACATAAGTTTTGTAATAATTTATACAAATAGTTACATGTGTGCATGTCATTTATAAGTAAGAACACGTTTATGCACATAAGTTCCGGCACTTTTATCGAAACGGAACGCATACATTTGCCAACAACAACAACGATGATATGCACTGCGTTAAGTGGCGATAAATCGTTGAGTGTGCAGAGAATTATGCTAGAGCTCGCTGTACCGGGTGGCGGCGCCAGGAGTGCGGCTTGGTGCCATCTGCGAAGACGACGGTGGAAGAGTCTTAATAGATTATTAGTATTCAAATAGTAATAGTAGTAAATCTAATAAAGTATGATGTTGGTTCTTACATTTTTCCATAAAGAAGCAAATTTACAATTAGATATTTTATGATTAATACTAGACTGAAATTATTCATATAAAACTTATTATTTTTTTTATATAAACTAAGTACGCGTTCGCGAGTGGAAAGTTTCATGCATTTGGAATAATTATGTAAGTGATAATACGTTGCCGATTTAATTAATTATTGGCCTAGTCCTTTGGAATAGTTTAATTCTAACTCTTATAAATAGTACTAAGGAAGCAAAAGTTGGTAATTTAATACTCCTTTGTTTAATCAAACACTCCAGCCGCCTTCGAGCCTACGTTCTAAAAGGCAGAACACCACTACTTTAAGAAAATTTGAAAGTATTAACTGAAGTAGCAAGAAGATTTAAAAAGCGTTCAGGGTTATCGGATGTTGATAAAATAATAGGTTTTGAAAAAAAAAATATTTCAACGAATGAACGTGAGTTTGCATTTATCTTCATATTTACTTATCTTATATTACTAACAGGAGCGTTAAATATCAATTCTCAATTATCACCAGTAGATGTTAGGCCTAGGTTAAAAAAACATTTTGGTTTATCATTTAATTTGCTTCTATAAAACTATATTTTACCAAGATACATATTTATATATCAGTTAAATTACAGAATGTTCATAACCAGTAATTTTTAACTACAGAAATTAACAACGATAATTAATAGTAGGGTCGGGCGGGGATAGTTGAGCAACTTTTCACTTAATCGGTTATATTTCCTTAACGATAATTAGTAATGGCCTATGATGCATACTGATGGACGAGTAATTTATCCCTTAACATAGTATCCATTATAATTTATTTCTAACAAGTTAAATTTGGAAGCTATTTGTATTTTAATGCAGAAAGTCAAGTATGCTCAACGTACCCCATATGTGAGGTAAGTTGAGCAAGCGTATGGGGCTAGTTGAACACTTAGAAAGTTTACCCAAATCATAGCTCCTATGTTAGGTAGATTTACAATAAAATTACATTTTGATAATTAACTTTTATTTATAATCTTATAGTGACAAAACATCAAATCTAAAAGTACATTTCTTGGAACAATAAGGTAATAACAGAATCTACAAAACAGCAACGTTCCTAGCCTAGCTTAACTATTAGATTCAGACTTTAATATTTGTGTAATGTTTCAACATAGTTTATAAATAAAACAAAATAAAATATTTAAGAAATCATAAAGTCACAAAGGCCGTTTTTTTTGGGCCATCTTATTTCCAGTCCATGAAGGTGGAACTTTATTGCCAAAAACAGCAACGTCTTTTGGAGAATATCCATAAAAGATTGATACCGTTTGTAACAAGTATTTTTTAAAGAGTCTTCTTGCGTGGCAGAAAATACTTGCCTCAGTGTTGCATAACCCATGGACGTATCACCGCCTTCATTGAAATTCTTTAAAAACCTTGAAAATGTCATCCGTTTGATTACAAATTATTTGGCAGCGGCATAGCCACTTTTTCCCTCTTCATTCACAGCTTTTGCAGCCTCATTTAAGTCTTGAGTAGTATGGGAACCTCTAGTAGTCTTTTTTTCATAATCCTCATGGTAAAAAAAAATAAATATTTTTTTTATCGTGGGGATAGTTGGCTAACTGTTTTTTTTTTTTTTTTTTGTAGTGGGGAAAATCCTCATGGATACCACTCCAGTACGAGGGTTCCAGAGTGGTTATGCCGGACTGTTACCGGCTAAAAACCCCACGTGTGAGCAGTCGTCCGCCATGGTGGAGCAAGATGGGGTCGTTAGCATTCGCCAACTTGCCCCGGCGGTAGGTCCGGATACAAACCGGGCCTCGGCACAAATGTGGGGTGACCTCACTCACACGAAGGTCACCCCTCAGACGTATGGGGTCATTTTGACACCCCAGCCGAAAGTCCCCCGACTTCCGACCGGTAACCCCATATCTTTACGGAGGGTGAAGAAAGTGGGCGAAACGTCTTCTCCTTACCCCCGTACTTCTGCGTCAGAGTAAGTCAGAGGAAGCGTTATCCTCCCTTGCCCGCTCCGCGGCCCCCTTTTGCATCATAATGTCTTCGCAGAAGGAGACCACCGCCTGCCACGTTTTCTCACTGTCGAGCATGGCGTTGATAATGATCGGCAGAGAGAGATCCTGTCCTAAGGACGCTGAAAGCATATGTCGCTGTGGATTACATGCGGCACACACCTCCAGCGTATGGAGCGCCGTATCCTGTGGCGCACTACACTCATGACACACCGGGGTTTCCGCCCGTCTGGTGATTTGGTGTAGGTATTTTCCGAAACATCCGTGTCCGGAAAGTACCTGAAGTACCTGCACCAAACGGAAGGTTAGTGACCAGTGTCGCCGCCTCACCCATTGCCGAAGGACTGGCCTAACTGCATCCACCGTCCACTGCCCAGGAACCGGTGGGGCGAGATCTTTAGACCACTGACGCAGCAGGGTGGCCTGCGCCTCCCCTCGCATGCGTGTGAGCTCCTCTCGAGTAAGGGCCTCCTCCAGGGACTTCCTATCAACCACGAAGTGATACGCTTCGGCGAGGACCACCGCCTGCAGCTCCCAGGGGGCATCTCCGGCCAGCACGCATGCCACCGTCCATGAGACCGTTCTGTATCCGCGGATCGCCCTTGTAGCGATGATCCGCTGCGGACGTCGCAGCAGGGTCTTATTGGCGCGACTGAGGGCGTCCACCCAGACGGGTGCTCCATACATCGCCATACTCCGGATGACTCCCGAGTACAGCCGACGGCATTTAGAGCTAGGGCCACCCACGTTCGGCAGCAACCTACCTAATGAGGCGGCAGCTCTCACGACTCTCGGGGCCAGCCCGGCAAAGTGGGCCCCGAAATTCCACCTGCCGTCCAGGGTGAGACCCAGATATTTCATCTGGGTTCCGACCCGGACCGGGATTCCATCGAACGTAAGCCGAGTACCTGGAGGAGGTCCTCCCCGAGGCCCATGGAAAAGTAAGGCTTCGGTCTTATGAAGAGCTACCTCCAGCCCCAAAGCGCGTATACGGCCGACCACAAATGCCGTACTAACGGCGGGCGACTGCAACACCTCCCGAAGATCCCTCCCCTTGGCTACGACTAGGGTTGGGACGCTACCCTTGCACGCTTTCAGGGAGCGTGCCCCAGAGCACCCAGTCGTAACCAATGTTCCATAGAAGTGGGCCCAGCAATGACCCCTGTGGAACCCCGCACGAAACGCTACGGCGACTTAAACCGCTGCATCCCTGCACCAACACCTCTCGACCGTCTAGATAATCCGCCAAGAGCCTCCGCAGATACAGGGGCACTCTGTGGTATCGCAGTGCCTCCTGTATTGTCCCGTGTGGGAGGCTATTGAAGGCGTTGGCTAAATCGAGGGAGACAGCCAACGCCTTTTCTCCCTTGCAGACTGCGGCCTGTGTCCATCTATTAAGCCACAGCAGAGCGTCTATTGTAGACCGCCCCGCCCTGAATCCATATTGGGCCTCTGAAAGCCCAGGTCCAGTCCCCTCCAGGTGCTGGACCACACGGGAAGCCACTACTCTCTCGAGCAGTTTGCCCATGTCATCCAGCAAGACGATGGGCCTGTATGCGGAGGGCGAGTCAGGGGGTCGCCCTTCTTTCCGTAACAAGCACAGTCGTCCGACTTTCCACGGCTTCGGAAACCGTCCAGACGTGAGGCAGGTGCTGAACACTTTCCGAAGCGGACCACTCAACTCATGGAGGGCGATTTCCAGCACCCAGCCCGGGATACCGACTGGGCCAGGAGCCGTCTTCTTGCCACGCAGGCGGCAGACTGCAACCTCCATCTCTTCTTCCGAGACGGGCGGAATGGAGGTGTCGTGGTTTGAATCCTCACAGATGACAGCCATTGTTGGAGGAGTGTAGTTGATGTCTCGGTCGGGAAAGAGCCCACCCAACACCCGGTCAAGGAGCCCGGACTCCATGGATTCCGTGACCGGGGGCGTCTGATGACGGAACTTTCTCCGTGCAGCTTTGTACGGTCGGCCCCACGGATCTCTGTCCAGGCTCGCCAAGGCTTCGCCAAAAGCTTGCGATTTGGACCTGACGATCGCCAGCTGCAGCTCCCGCTTGGCAATGCGGTATGCCTCATACAGCTGGCGCTCTTTCTCTAGCTCCAACGTTGGCATTTGATTGTCAGTTCGGCCATGCCTTCGCCTCCTGCTGTGCCCGTAGGGCCGTCGTGCCGCTGAGCAAGTGGCTCGGAGTTTCGCGATCTCCGAGCTCCACCAGTAGACTTCCCGGCGATGGGGTCGGTGCCTAGACCGCGGCATGGCCGCATCGCACACCGCTGTTGCCGCTTGGCGGAAGCAGATTGCCGCGAGGTCTACGTCTGTCTGCGTGGGGATGGCCAACCATGACTGGACGATGGCTGCCTCTCTCGCCAGTTCCGCATCTAGGCGGCTGACGGCCCAGCGCGGGAATCTTGTCGGCTCTTGGGGTAGCGATCATCGGTTGTGCGAGGTGGAGATCTCAAAACGCACATATTTGTGGTCCGAAAAAGTCTCCACTTCCGACAGTACCCTCCAGGCCCGAACACGTGCGGCGATGGACGGGGTGGCGAAGGATAAGTCCACCACAGACCCCCCGTTGTGTCGTACACATGTGTGGGCCGACCCTGTGTTGAGTAGAGTCAGGCCCGTAGTGACCGCCCACTCTCTAACAATCTCCCCACGAGAGTTAGTGGAAGGGTTGCCCCAGTCCCGTGCCTTGGCGTTTAGGTCGCCTAAAAGGAGGATCGGACGTGGTGCCTGTTTCCTAACTGCAATGGTCATGAGGTCTGTGAAGGCTTCTAGTTCTGCTGCGGTTTTGTTAGGGGAGAGGTATGCGCCCACCAAAGTAAACTCTCCCCACTTGGCCACCACGTATCCTGTCCCCCTATCTTCCAGTAAGAGGGGCGGCCCGCCGCTATCGGATCGCCTTACGAGTGCAACGGAGCCATCTAGGTCAGTGAATGGTGAGAGGGGGGAACATAATACGGTTCCGCCGCGACCACCACGTCTATTTGCCACTGCGCAATGGCCTGCATGAGCAGGTCTTGGGCCTGAGCGCAGTGGTTTAGGTTTGTCTGTAGGAAGTTGTGATGTCTATCTTGATCCATGAATTATTCAGACATCACAACCTTCTCCTCGTTCGTTGCTAGAGGAATCATTGCCGTCACTGTGGTAGCCTGATTACGAACCACTTGGGTGGCCCGGGTCTCGGTAACCCTCCCTTTTCCTTTTGCCGCTGCAGGATTGCACCTGCGTCCACACATTACATTCCCGAAGGGCCTGCCGGATTCAGCGCATACCGCGCAGCGTGGTGTGGCCTCCTTGCAGATGGCCATTTTATGACCTGAGCTTCCACATCGGAAGCACAGGTCCCCCCTGTCTGCCGATGCTGGGCACTGAGGGCGTGTATGGCCCAGCCCCAAGCACTTATAGCAGCGCATGGGAAGCGCCTCCAAGGCCACGACACGCACTGAGCTCCACCCAATGAGCAACCTGCCCTTTTCAGTCAGCGGTTTTGCTGCCGAAGTCGGGCATGTGACGACGACGGATCCGGCACCGCCAAAGTTGGGGCGAATCGCCCCAGTCTTGACCGTTGTGACGTCAACCGCTGCCGCCTTCGCGATTGCCGTAGCCACACTCTCTTTGGTTTCTGTATCATCCAGACCCGAGATTCTCAACAGTGTGGATTTCACTGGCCTAGCAATTTTCGCCACGCCAGATGTTTTATCCCGGAGTTTCTGACAAAAGTGGATTTGCTCAATCCCGAGCTCCTGCAGATCAACGTTTTGTTGAGCCGTCTGCAGAATCGCGCTGTATGTGAGTCCCTTAGCCGTAGCTTCTGGCTGCAGTGACAACACAACAGCCGCAGTCTTGGGAGACTTTAGCGCCTTCTTTGGCCTTTGAGTCGCCTTAGCGTCTGACTTAGCGGTTGGCTTAGTGACTGGTTTGGCGGCGGGTTTGGCGGCTCCCATCGTGCTTGATTTCGCCGCAGTGGACCTCTTCGCTGGCGTTGCCCGACCAGTCGAAGAAGCGGCAGCCGCTAGAGAGGAAGAATTTCCTTTCCCCTTGCCCTTACCCTTACTTTTCCTCCTTACGACCGTTGCCCAAGACTCCTCCTGAAGAACAGTGTCAGGGCCCGCTGTTACGCGTAGAAGGCATCACGACAGAGAATCAAGAACGACTCAGAAAATACACTCACCCAAGTTTAGTTTACAGGATTTGGTCACCCGCCTGCCACCTGCGTTACCGGGGTCAGGATGGGGTCCGGGGGAGACGACGTGGACGTACTCTGTAAACCCTTGGGGACTCCCCCTGGCTAATTGTAGCTCAACTAACCCCAACCCGAAATTTTAGAGCAAAAGGGAAAAATAAAAAACTGGTTAGAATTATACCAGATTCTCTATAAATATCAAAACTGCAATAAATTTACCGAACATTAACACTTACCTAATTGAAATCGCATAAAATTTGAGTATCGCAGACGAAATATCCCGGCTTTAGATGATTTTACTTTTTAATACCGAAATAATGAGTTCCTTTCCCGCAACCCCTTCTTTTCGCTATATGTTGCGTTCTTTTCACTTTTCACTTTGTTTTTACTATAAAAACAACAAGCAAGAATAACACAAACAATAACACGATTGTTCATCGTGGGGTTTTAGAACTCTATCCCAATTAAACATAACAGCAACAAATAATGCAACAATAATGGAAAACAAAACAAGGAGATCCAAAAAAATTAAATACCCAGCATTTATATTCAATACAAAAACATTAAAATCACAAAGTAATTTAACAGAGCTTGAAAAAGCATTGAATATTATTAGTTGGGATATTATTGGCTTAAGCAAAGTACGTATATCGACGGAAGTAAACGACGAGGTGTATCAAAAAACACAAATAACATATTTTATATTATATATCGTAAATAATGTCGTATGGTATATTCCAAGGAACAAGGATTTAAAAAAACATGTCTAAAAAAGAATATAATAGGATTTCATGGAATGTCACATAGAATAGCCGTACTAGATCACACTTCCAGGTTACTAAAACTCGACTTTGTTAGCAAACCCATCGAGATACGAAAGAAAGAAGTTAAAGATAAATTTTATACAAAACTATGTCGATGAATCGGGCCTCCACATAGCACGATTATTGTTATGTGAAATTTTATCAGCTTAATTGGCCATCGAGAAAGGAATAAAGACAAGATTCTTGGACCTTTTAAAACTGTTTAAAGGAATAATAACCGAATTATAATTCGAAAATAACGTACATTTTATTAACAATTTTTACAAAATGAAACCTTAAAATAAATGGGCGTGGCCATCTTCTAATGCATTAGTAAGAAACGAGGGAGACTTTTTACTACGAACAAACCAAAACGTAGAAATTCTCAACTCGTTTAGTAAAACACCGATCTTAGGTTACTACGAGGTTATTTAAGATTTTTAGAACCAAAGAAAGCAAAAACGCACTATTTTGTAAGTGTTTGGCTCCACCAATTTGACTACCCCTAAGACGTAAGATTTACCTGGCATAATTAAAAGAACTTCAAACGATCCGCGATAAATACGATGTCATAGAAAAATAATTAAAAGAAACTATAAAAAATCTAAAAAGAGACAAAAAGGAACCACAAATTTTACTTTACTAGGTTTACTTAAATAAAGATAAATTTTTTTTCAAAGACAAGAAAAACAATGAACAAGAGAACAGAACTAAGTAAAGTAATAAATGCAGATTTTAGAAAGAGTAATCAACACGGCAATGTGATGATTAATGTCACCATACATATTATGTAGGTTTATGTTACAACCTATACTCTGAGATGGAATAACAGAAAAATTTAATAAAAAAATTTAAAAAAAGTCTAAAATAGTATTATTTTTATTTTTTAGAGGTTTTTTTAAGTAAAAATTTACAAAAAGACCTCTTAGAATAAAAATAATACTATTATATCGATCGAAATGTGTGGAACTTGGGTCATTGACTCATTTGCAGGGTTGATGTTATAATGTATAAGTCAAATATGGTTAAATTTAATTTAAAAAGAGCAACTGTTGAGTTTCTGGCCAGCTCTTCTCAGCAGAACAACATTCCGAGCTTGTGGTAGCTTATTCACAGACTGACTATACTGACCAGTTTAATGTAATTGACGATTCAAAAGTGCGTGTAAATGCCTACTTGAATAAATATATTTTGAATTTGAATTTATATACTTATTGAAGTCGTTGCGTCAGTAGACCGTTGTACGTATGTTGACAATGGTGTCTATTTTTTACGAAGTTAATCATTTAGGACTTAGACTATACGATTCGATATCGTAATTTCTTTATTTGCCTTGATAACTTATTTGCATTTTAATTTCTTCCTTTATTAAACGGTCCCCCGACACAATGACTTCAATAAGTACATAATAGTATTATTTTTATTCTTTTTAGAGGCATTTTTTGTATCAAGGTTTTTTTTAAACTTTATTTTTTTTTTCTACTTTTAAAGTTATGTTACTGGTTTCTTCATTGTACTAAATGAACCTACAGACACACAAATAAATCTATCCTAATATTATAAAGAGGAAAGATTTGTTTGTTTGTTTGAATTGAATAGGCTTCAAAATTACTTGACCGATTAAAAAAATATCTTTAAGCATTAGAATCCTACATAACCCCTAAAGAACATAGGCTAAATTTTATAATCATTATTATCATCGCTAATATTATAAAGAGGAAAAATTTAATTGTTTGTTTGTTCGAAAGACCGATTTAATAAAATATTTTACCTTTGGAATCCTACAATATCCCTCTGATGAACATAGGTTATAATTAATACGAGAAAAAATAAAGATCTGCGTGAAAATTTCGACAATTTAATAAATTATAAATGTATCAAGTAACATGTTTCAAAACTTTTTCATATATACGATTATTAATAAATGTAAACACTATGATTAAGGGGTTTCTATTATCATTAGCTGTTGCCCGTGACTCTTTATGACTATGATCAAAAGCCATAATATAAATATATATATTTTTTTTACGTGGACGTAATCACGGGCAACAGCTATCCCTAAGAAAGTGCTTTACCTGAGTAAATAAGTGTAAAAACCTTTTGGCTTTCATAACAAGACTTCTTTTCCTATATAGCACGGTTGAAGCCGCTAGGAACTGCTAGTATTGCATAAGAACCTTTTTGCAATAAAATGACAATATCTTGGAGACGACTGTTTCTAATTCCACCAATCGAACATAACTTTCGATAAAAAAAAAAAACCGCATTCAAAACCGTCCACGCGTTTGGTCGCTACACTGTCACAGACAGACACACAGACACACAGACACACAGACACACAGACACACAGACACACAGACACACAGACACACAGATACACATATACATGGATACACAAATACACAGATCGACAGGTCAAAACTTATAACACCCCTCTTTTTAGTCGGGGGTCAAAACTGTAAACAAAGAACTTTCATGTGTCAAATGGTCTTCAAATGGTCAGTGTCATTACGTTACATGTCAAAGTATTCTTTCAGATATAATAAACATTTTCTAAATTGGTTTATTTTTTATAATTTACTTTTGAAATGATCATGAATAATAAATATTTATGATCATTTCAGTACAATACAATAAAATAATTTTATAATCATTTAATTTTGTTTTTTTTTTACTTTAACGATTATTCTATGAAAAATAATAAAGAAATAAAATTAAGCAACATTGTAACATTATTAGTTTATTCGCTGTCACTAGACGTACCTAAGTCTTCATGAGTCCGAATCAGAATTAGTTACATTAAAAATATATTTATCGGATACGTCGTCAATGAGCTGTATAATAACATAATAATAACGTAGTAATAAACATATTTTAGTACGTTTTTCTATTACACGTAATTTATAGGATTATTTTAAAAATAAATGTTTATATCTTATTTAGTTGACACACGCACATAACTTTTGCCTAATATAAAAAACACAAACTTTATTTTAAGCGTTCTTGGATTTGCACGAAATATTTGGTGATGGTAACTCCTTTGTTTACATTTTCTAACTATTATTCCATCTCAGATTATTAATGCCACAAAAATGATGTCAGCATGAAGCAAATACGTAGTGAATTTTACATTTTCAGCGCATTATCAGTCTCCCTACAAATGTAGCCCAATATAACTTCTACCCTAGTAATTATCCGACAGCCTACAATTCTAATTTATAGTGACGGTCGTTTTGGAGGCCGATAACATCCTAAAGTTTGTTGGTCAGTTTGTGTTAAAGGGAAACTATTAAAAGCTTAGAAAGTTTTACCAATTTAAATTGAGAACTTATATTAAACTTTATTATAACTGATATATATGTATACTAATTATCTAAATCTTATTTTTTTTTTTTTTTTTTTTTTATACAAAACTAGGTTAATGCTTGACTACATTACACCTGATGGAAAGTGAAATGTAGTCTTAGGTGGTAAAGCGCATTAACCTAGCAGCCTATTCACTCTCCTCTTGAAGACACCCACATTATATTTTGCCGGAAATACCGACGCAGGCAGATTGTTCCAGTCCTTCGCTGTACGCACTAAAAAAGATGAAGCATAGCGCTTCGTTCGGACAGGTGGAGTGTCCACAACGTAGGGATGGATACCCGCCGTGCGTCGGGAAGTCCAGCAAAGGAACGGGGATGGGGGAATTAGGTCGTGCAATTCCTGCGCACACTCACCAAAATGTATCCTATAGAATACTGAGAGGCTAGCAATTCTACGCCTGTGTTCAAGGCTGTGGAGTTTGGCGTCAACCAATTTAGGGTCGCCAATAAGCCTCTTTGCTCGCCTCTCAATTGAGTCCAGAACCGCAAGATGAGTCTTTGCGGCACCAGCAAATATATGGCCACAGTACTCTACACACGACCGGATCTGTGCTTTGTATAATACAAGAAGCTGTCCCGGTGTAAAGTACTGTCGCACCTTCGCAAGTACAGCAAGCTTTCCCGCAGCTGCTCTTGCTCTGGACTCAATGTACCGACCAAAGTTGAGGTTCGAGGAGATCTCTAAGCCTAACAACTGAAGCCAGTCACTGTATTCCAAGGATACATTCTGGAAAGTAGGAGCCAAGGTGAAGGGGCTCCTTTTGGCGGTGAACAAACACGTCTGCGTTTTGGTGGCGTTGAATTTGACAAGATTGGCATTGCCCCATGCGGAGACTGCCTGAAGTTTGTCATTCAAACGTTGCACCATGGCTTCTCTTTCAGACTGTATTTGATCTCGACTAGCCCGAGTACTCGGCAGATATCTTTCTACAACTGTGCTGTCGTCTGCATACCCATAGATACCGGGCTTCAACAGATCATTAATGTGCAGCAGAAAAAGAGTTGCAGAAAGAACGGACCCCTGAGGCACTCCGGCATTTATTGTCAAGGGTTCCGAGGAACACCCGTCGACAACTACTCGGAGAGATCTGTGGCTCAGAAAGTCCGTTACCCAGCCGATCAGACCAGGAGATATACCGTACGCTGAAAGCTTGCATATAAGGCTCGCATGCCAGACCCTGTCAAAAGCCTTCGAGACGTCCAGAGAGACGGCGACCGCTTCTCCGTTCCTCTCGATGGCTTCGCCTAAAATGTGTGTTGCGTACGCTAGAAGGTCCCCAGTGGACCTATTTCGGCGAAATCCGTACTGTCGGTCACTGAGGAGATCGTTACCTTCTACGTACGCTAGAAGCCGCGAGTTCAATACACGCTCCATAATCTTGCAGAGTATGGAGGTGATTGAAATAGGCCTATAATTGGCAGGATCGGCACGGCTGCCTTTTTTGGGCACGGGTTGCACGTTGGCAAGCTTCCAGGATTCCGGCACTTTTCCAGTCTTGAAAGAGAGGCGATACAGACGTGTCAATACAGGAGACAACTCACCTGCGCATGTCTTGAGCAGAATGGCTGGTATACCATCAGGACCACTGGCTTTATTCACATCTAAACGACACAATGTTCTCCATACCTCTTTGTTTGTGATGCGGATTTCAGGCATCGAAATACCGCAGTGAGGAAGATGTTCTGGAGAAGCATTGCCAGTGTCTAGATGCGAATTCTCAGCAAACAGAGAAGCAAATACATTCGCTTTCTCTGTTGCTGTGTGGGCCAGGGATCCATCAGGCTTCAGCAGAGCAGGCAGTGAGGGTTGGCAGAAGTTCTACTCGATCGCTTTGGCAAGAGACCAGAAAGCTCGACTGCCAGTTGGTCTGACAGAGAGCTTTTCGCCATTCTTAACGATCCGATCAAGACGAGCCTTCCGCAATGCCTTTTTATAGGACTTGGCAGCTTGGTTAAAGGCTCTCTTCTTTGTACTTACATCCGGAGTTTTGCGGTCCAGCCCAAATCAGGTATCAGCCCAAATGAGGTATGCCGAATGTTTACGGTCATGTGCATGACGACATTCGGCATTAAACCATGGGCGAGCTTTGCCACCGATGGGTACGTCAGCAAAAGGAATAAAATACTCCATTGCCTGATGCACCACATCGGTTATAGCATCCGCGCAACTCGACGGATCCAAAGAAGAGAAGCAGACCTGCCGCCAAGGATAAGACGCAAAAAAGTGCCGCATCTCATCCCAATCTGCTGACTTGTATTTCCATACTCGCCTAACACCATGTGGTTCGAAAGCTGGTGGGGAATATGTAAATACAGATTTCACCAGACAGTGATCGGAGGTTCCCAAGGGGGACGTGACCTCTACACGATACCTGTCCGGATCAGTTGTCAGCAGAAGGTCCAGGCAATTGGCTGTATGGCCTACCACATCTGGTACCCTTGTCGCTTGCCTCACCAGCTGAAAGAGGTCCAAGGACAACGCAAAGTTCCGCGCTTCTCTTCCAGCATGGTCGGTGTTCTGGTACGGGAACAGCCAGTCCTGATGACAGGCATTAAAGTCCCCCAGAAAGACGAGCTGCGCCGAAGGGTACTGATACAGAGCCATATCTGCAGCCTCACTGAGATACTCAAATAAACGAGTTGTCTCCTGGTCACCGCTGTGCGAACGGTAGACACAGGAATACAGGATTTTTTCGTTTCCTGTGTCCACTAAAACCCATAGGGAAGAAAAAGTGGGGTCTTCAAGGTGACGGAGACGCTGAACACAGAGGTCGTTCCGCGCGTACACACTGACTCCGGCCCGTGAGCGAAAGTTGTGCTCTAACGAGTAACCGGGATAATCCAAGTATGCAGCGCTCAAAGGACATTGTATCTGCGTCTCCGTCAAAAAGAGCAAGTGCGGCTGCTCTGTCTCCAGGTGGTGGTGGACAGCTAAAAGATTTGAGTGCAAACCCCTGATATTAGTGAGGTGCACTTTATATGAGGAGGAGTGCAACCGCTGTGTAAACTTGTTCTTTTTTCTTAACTTTTTCATAAAAAAAAATAAATAAATATAAAAGTGAATAGGGATGGGAAATGGCAGTTGAACGAGACGGTACGTATCGAACCCGACGTCGAAATTGGTGATGTCTTGCCACTGGGAGGCTAGTCTGGAGACTGCGGGGACGCCCGAACCCCCCCAGGGATCGCCATCGGGCCTCCTCGTCTGGTCGCCAACCAGCACGATGGAGCCACCCTGGGATTTTTCACAGCTGGCGGGGCAGCCTTTCGTGGTTGGCTATCCCACTAATTGGGCCCCCAACTATCTGCGGGCGGCCAGCGGAAAGCCGTCGCTTCGGATCCCGCTACCCTCCTCGACTAGACACCCGACAAAACAAACACCAACCCGACGTCAGACCGGTTCGCCAACGCACCGCAACTGTTCAGACCCATTTCCCATAAACGGCTTCATCGAGCAACGTGCCGGAACACGACTAGGTCGTTTTGCGGCACGACTCTGCCCGATGGGTGGTAACTTTGCCGGCGACCGGATGTTATGGTCTACCACCAATATTATCTGAAAGATATTTTATGATTGGATAACTTTTTTAATAATGATTTTTTAGATGATAAGGGTTCGAATCCCTGCACATAAAGGTTTATTTTTCGTTCTATGTTTATTTTGAAACTTTACTTCTAAATCATTTTTTGCCCCGATTTTTCTCAGGCAGGTTCTGGGCTCTTTTAACTACATAATCCTCGTCTCTGCGTCGCATATGCCCAAACCACCTTAGACGATTTTCGGTGAGTTTTTCGGGAATAGGAGCTACCTTAAAACTGCCGCGAATGTACTCGTTTCTGATTTTACCTAGCTGAGTAACTCCTACCGCCCATCTAAGCATCTTCATTTCCGCTGTGTGTAGTTTTTGCACGATGGTCTCTTTGACAGGCCAACATTCGGTACCGTAAAGCAGCGCTGGTCGAGCAGCCATTCTGTACACTTTTTTTTTGCGCGAATAGGCATATGATTGTCACAAAGTACTCCAGTTAGTGAGCGCCACTTTTGCCACCCTATATTTACCCTATGTGCCGCATCTTCTTCTATGTATATTTCCATCCTCCGAGATAACTGATCCAGGTACTTGACGTCCGTTACTTTTGGCACCGGTTCTGAGTCAGGGTAGTACAGGGTAGTACAAGGAATCGACATTGTAGATACTCAGTTTTAAATCTACCTACTTTGAGGCCTGCTGCTTCTAGCGTAGATTTCGACTATGCACATGTGATAAAAAATTGTATAACGCTCTTATAAGGAGTATCACCATCTAGAGTTTAATTCCATTATCTGGAATTCGCAGAAGTATAAATTTATACAAATGTCAGAAAAATATATCAAAGCAAATTTACATTATTTTTATATCTAAAATGATTGGTGTGTATCCGTACTTTTCACTGATATATCCGATTATATTCGTCATCATGGGTATGTTCGGGTAAAAGAGGTTGTCGGTGCGGAGAAACGTTGCTTTCATTAAATATGTGGTTAGCGTATTACACGGCTGGATACACCACCCAGATATCTTGGGTCTTATGCAATTTCATATACCTAAGTGGGCGCGAGGCGTGAACCTGACGTATTCTGTTTACCACGAATTTAATCAAATTTACTCAAGAAATCTCAAATGTCGCAAGCTTTGCAGATGTTGAATATAATCTCAATGCACGTCGATTAATTAAAGTTGCTCAGAGGATAGTAGAAGATTCCTCTTAAGAATGTTAATGAATGTATGTTGATGAAAAATATGTATAAAAAACAAGGTTTAAGCAATTTCCCAATTTATTTTTAGGAAATTATTATCGTTATCCCTGACATTTTGATCCCTATCATTACGTCCTTATTTAATAATTCTATTACAATGTGTGGATGTGTCAATGAGCGAAAAAGGAAGGGCCTGTTGGAAAGATAGATTTATTATTCATCTTCCGAAAAAAGGTAACCCTTCTTGCTCCTCATATTTTCGTCCTATATCTATCCTTGCCTTTATATCCAAATCCTTGAGCGAATAGTACATTTTCAACTAAACGCTTTCCTAAACAAAAATAGCAATAAGTAAATAACAGTTCGGTTTCGCCCTCGTTACAGTAAGCCTACGACCTTGGTTAAATTACCGAAGATATCAGATTGGTCAGTGCTGGTGTCTCAAGTGCTATGCTGCAAAGTGGCGTATTGTCTCCTTTATTATCTTCAGTGTTTATAAAAACTATTTGCTCTTAATCATTTATTTCTACCGCTTGTTTGCAGATGATTTTCAAATTTAAACCTCGTTAAATCTTAATGATTTTGCAGATATTATATTGCAAATAAATCAAGATCTGGCGAGTATCTCAAATTAGAGTAAATGTTTTGGCCTTAGAATAAATACCTTTTAAAACCAGGTTATTATCAATAGTAGTTCAAGACTGATCGCATGTTCTTCCAATTATCAATTACCTTATATTAGTTTTGAAAGCCAAGTTATTCCGTATAGCACTAAAGTAAAAAATCTTGTCATCTAATTCCACACTTACACCAAACTTTATTATGGAATTCATAGTTTAGTGAGGAGAGAAGAGAGATGTTTGCAGCCGTGGGACTTATGAGAAGATTAAATAATATTCTCCCAACCGCTACCAAAGATCTATTAGCTCAATCGTTACTTTTTCCAAATTTAGATTATGATGATGCCTGTTATCCTAAATTCAGAGTGGATCAGTTAAGTTAATTTGAGCGTCTTCAAAACCTTTGCATAAGAATCATATTTAGCCGTCGCAAACATGACCATATTTCATTTCACAAAACTCAAGTACCAATTCGTTTCAGCAGGAATATTCATATGCTTAGCCTTCTATGCTGTCTACCGTTCAACTCTTCCACTCCGTCCTACTTGAGAGAACGTTTTGAATTTTTGAGCAGCCTTCATAATCGTTCTCTCCGTTCCTGTAAAAACCTTATCCTTAAGGTTTCTTCCCATTCATCCTCTTTTTACTCTTATGTAAGTACATACCTAAAAAGTAACACAATATTCAACTTACAACGACCACTAGTGATATATTGCCAGAATAAATCAAAGCTCAATATATCATAACAATAATTAGTTTTTCTTAGCGACACAATATGTTCTTGTTGTTTCTCCAACAAGTGCTTTAAGTGCCCCGAAACAAAATTAATCACAAACTTTTACGTCTTATTGAATTTGGGAAGTTTCGTTCACCGAAACCGGTTTGTGGACTTTGTAAAGACGTCGTAATTATAATATAATTATTTAATAACATTATTATTAATAAAACATTTACTTACATTCCTTACATGATATTAGCAGACTTCGTATTTTTAAAACACTTCTACAAAATTCAAATAAGATTCTCAGTCAGTGTAATCTATTCAAAGTAAATTTTGTTTTTTTTTATGTACATTTTAACTTCTATCACAATTAAAAGAAAAGCTTGAAAAATCAATCGTCAGAAAAAGAAACTAAAAGAAATATTTCTTTTACAATCGCTTTACTTCACTGAATGTATTCTTTGCCCATAACTGAATTAAGATTTGGACGAGAGTAATATTTTTTTATCAATAAAATAATTTTGACTAAGTGCTGAAAAAAATAATAATAAAATCCTGGTCAGATCCATTGGACGTCGCTGTAAAGAAGTTATTACTAGCGCAGGCGTTCATGTATTTTTTTACGAATATGAAAAGTCGTAAATCACCAAGGGAAATAGAATTTCTAAATTATTCTAGTATGTACTTATTAAATTGTTCATTATAATAACAATCCTATTTTGTCATATAAATGTATGGTACTTTTTTTATATTTCATACTATATGATAGGGGTTATAACATATATAAACTACGGTTATAGTTATTTAAGTTTAATAATGGATTCAGATGAGGTGGTGGTGAGTTTTTATATAAGATACATATTTACATTTCCATTCAGACCTATCATGATGTCATCCAGAAATATAAAAAGAAAATGATGTGGATATAGAATATGTGTTTTTACTGAATAATTTTGGAGAAGCCAACATTAACGGAGTGGCTATGGGTAGTCGTGTAGCACCCGTGTAATTTGCGAACCACCGGGTTCGCAAACTTTTGATGAAATACTTTACCATGATAACGTCATAAACTAAATCTATCACAGTTACAGCAGAGTAGTCTATTTGTCAAACTGACCAGTTCACTATAATTAAACCTATATTTTTAAAACTAAAGTATGTGTGTATGTGTACGTACCTATTGACAGAAATACGAAAATATATCATAGTATATAAAAGTTACTATAAATAAAATTAATTAGCATTAGAATTTAATAATAGTATGGGCTGTCATATCAGCAACGGGCATAATTGGTCCGTATTTGTTTGAAATTAATCAACAAAGTAAAGTAACTGTGAGCTCAATGGAATACGTGAAGATCTTACGATAGTTTTAGACACCACAGTTTTATATTAACAGAAGGATACAACAGCAGGACTTGGATGCAATAAGATGGAGCAACATGCCATACCTCAAATGTTACTTTACCAGGGGACAAAGAAAAGTTTTCTAACAATTTTTTTTCTCTCGGAGGTGATATCCAAGAAGATTTTAGCTTGGGTATATCTGAAGAGTAGAGTGTATTTTAGTAAACCGGCTCTTATATCCCAATTAAAAAAACCATAAACGATTTCTTGCAGCATGTGTCAGCGATTCTTGCAAAGTGTGCGCAGACGTTTACAGAAGTGCAAACGACGAGACGTAGCATATCTAGACGATGTTATTTAAAAAAAAAATTGCAATAAATGTTTCCTACGTTAAATAAATTATCAAATAACATTAGTTCTGTTATTTCTACACATGTTTCAAATGTGAGAAAATGTATGGCCCATCTTGTATTAAGTTTTTGTTTATTAACAGTCTTTGATAATATTTTGTATTTTTTATGTGTTTTATGTTTTTTAAGTACATTTTTCTACTTTTGTTTTTTTTTGTAGAAAAACTTATAGGGAACTTAGATAAAAAATCATACTAATAAATAATGTTACTTATTATAAATTGAATTGAAAGGTCCTTACAAATTTTAAGCAATCAATGCATACTTATTTCTTTTAACACTGCTGCTGCTAGTAGCTAGTATTCTTTATTTAAGCTCCGTGACGTAACATAAAATGATTAATGAATGTTCTGAACTTTTGAACATTTGAAAGCCCCTAGCATACGAGATGAAAGGAAATTGGACTTATCGACGTCGCGTCGGCTCGTTTTCGAGCTTATGTTCTATGTCTATGTATATTGATCTTTATTAAAACCATTAGATTCGAATACGCTGACAAAATAATTTCCTGTGTTTACTTTAAATAATATTTGAACTCATAGAGCTCTTTTTTTTACAAAAAACTGAACACATGAGTTCATAATTAAAAATTAAATTTAACATTGAGTTTCAAACCTTTGTATGAAACTTACTTTTGTTAAAATTCTTTGCAAACAAAATAACTTGATACGGAGCCGTCACTTTAATGAATGTGTTAGATTTTATAAGATTCTACAATTAAAGAACACTAAAATAATATAGTATACGGTATTTAATTAAGCTACTTCAAACTACAAAATGATAATATATGTTAATGCATTATCTGGACCAGTTAAGGGAAAAGAAAGAAATGAATAAATAAATAACTCAATTCGACAAAATAACTCCAGATACATAAATATAATAAAAACAGATACTACTCTATATTATGATAAAATACTACCCACAAAAGATATTACATAAAATGCATATATTATTAACAATGTAAGTATAAGAAACACTTATCTTGCCATCTGTTGCTAGCTTTCCCATAATTGGCGGGTAGGTTTTAATAAAAAAAAGATATCAGTTGATGGTATGACTAAAACATGTAATGTTGGTATAGAAGTTTAATTTACTAAACAAATAGTTGTAATTATGGATACTGATTTGATTAAAAGTACTGTATATATAAATCGTCTTCCAGCTAAGAGAAGGCCGAGTGTATATTAATCGAGAGACTAAGTTATGTAACAGTACTAGTATAACAAAGTGTAACAGTGATAGTAAAAAGTTTAATTAGTAAAAACAATTGTGTATTTGTGAGGAGTGAGGATTCTTTGCAGTAAGAGAATTCTAATACTATCTAATACAGATTACCTTAAATAGTGGTTTAAGCCATATTTATAATAAAAATTAAAAGCGACAGAAGCACCAACAGTTCTTCTGGAGTTTGGTAATTTTTCCAAATTTAACATCATTATACGTCTTATAATAACAATATAATACATACGATATATAACGTACATAACGTACATAACGATTTTAAATTTCTAAATATAGTTGTAACAATCTTATTTCGTACATTGATGGCTTACAGAATTAGATATATAAATATAATAATTTAATATCTCGAAGAAGCTATGCGCTTCTGATAGTTTGTAAAATCAATAACTCTTACAACTTTAAAAATAGCAACCAATAGTAATACCAATAATAACAATGATATATAAGTTCTTAATAATTTAAAATTATAATAAATCTAATTGGGACATCAATATTTCGCACATTTATTGTCAACGGTATTATGTAGTTACATAAATAATAATATCTTTATTTTACAACCGTACCAAATTACTATAATCTTATCTTATACGTCCAATATTATAATAATGTAGCAAATGCATACTCACATAGAATTACCATTTTCCTAAAAACGTATAATACTACAAGTTCTCTGTAAATTATGTTCCCATGGTAAATAAACACTCCCATTTACCATTCAATGCTTAAATTTTAAATCACTATAAGAATAACCTCACAATGCTTATCCACATGTACATGTTAATAATAAAGTGCCTTACTGACCAGAATCTTAGTAAGATATACATACATAAGAGTAATTAGTGGAGCAAGTGTACATGCTCTTGGAGCGAAGCGGAAAGTTGGTGGAATAACATGAAACGTATGCGCTCTACATAACGTTTAAAAGCGGATATTAATGAAGTACTTTAATTACGTATACGGCTCAAAGCAGTCTAAGGTACATCTTATAAGTTATAATTATCCATTCAAAATCATCATTAAAATCTTCATTAAAAATAAATTTAGACACAATGTTTTTTCATTGTTATCATTGCAGCACAGAAAATTAATTGAGATGAAACAGAGAAGAGCTGCTGACAGACACTCAGAGGGTTTGTCTTACTTTTTTAAAGCCTTACTTAAATACTAAATAGCGTAACTTATAATAAATAATTTACATAAACCTTAAAGCAGCCGGGGAGCCATGGCTGCATATCAAGGGTGCATCATCTTCAAAATATTCATAAGCACAAATATTCCTTAGTTAAAAATTAAACATATCACAGATCACGATAATTTTGAGAGGCATCTGAGATATTTTAAATATTGGAGAGCAGAGTTGAGGTGGAAAGTATTATAGAGAGCGATACAGTTCGGAAACTACAAACAAGACCAGTTCACGCAATTCTGATAATAATTATATACTTACCTACTAAATAATTTGTAAATACAAGAATTATCACATAGTACCTATGTGGTTAATGGTTTTAACTACTGAGAGACCTTTGACTTACTAAAAAAGCAGAGTATCTGATCTCGTCGTCTACGGATAGTTGAAAACAACCTAATCATGCATCAAATCCTACTTATAATAAGGAACGTCACAAATACCATTATAATTATAAACAAAACACTTATCTCAACCAATGTAGATCAATATTTTTTTCCAAAAACACACTTTGTCTGCTCTGTAACGCCGCGCCATGAGATCTGGTCCCGATATGTTTGCCGCGCAAGGAGCGACTATTGGCAATCATTGCTGTGACAAAGCGGTTGCCGGCCAATAAAAAATTTGGGAGTTATTTGCAATATTAGGCTTGCCCTAGGTAACCACTTTGCCCGGGTTTACCATATTATTTTAATTTAAAATCGTTATTCGAGTTTATTGCACTATATTTGTATTGGAATGTTATAATTTTTTCGAGTAACCTTTTTTTATATGTATTGGAGAGATATGACGTTAATGCTTTTTTCAAAAGTGTGACGACAATATTTTTGCCGTCACAATTGTAATTTTTGTGATGGTGGTTAGTTATTAGTTCTTTAAAAGAAAGCTTCAACACTAAATAAAGGTTCGTTTATTTACGTTCGTTTATTCACCATGTTACAACTTTTCAGAGAAGTCCATATTGTTTGGTTGCTCGATCAATAATCGTTTAGCTCCGATATTGTTGCCGTAGTTATAAAGTTTAAACATTGAACATAATATAATAGAAATAGTAACACACTTTAACTTTATTTTTATATTGTAATAAAATAAAAAAATATGAACGGTATATGATTAAATTCTAGAATAAGGGCCTTATTTAAATTCAACTTTAAATTTTTTTTTTTTGTTTGGGGTGATTTTGACAACGAGGTTTTTAATTTATTTGTAGAAACCCAGTGAAACATATAATTTTTATATTAAAAAAAAAGGGAACTCGACAAACTTCGACTTTGGTATTTCCGGTCGAATACAACGTAGTTGTCTTCAAGTGAAGAGTGAATGGGTTGCTAAGTATAACTTAGCACAAAAGTGGAAAGTGGATAGCATCAAGCATTAATTTAGTTTGTATAAAAAAAATATTATTATTATGGTATTTTTTTTTCTTGGGTGCATTATGTCATAATGTTTTTGAATTGAAGCAATATATCTGTTATCATTAATAAAGGAAGTCTTCAGCCACAACATTAGTTGAACATTGATTAGTGTTACCGAACTATGTAATTTAAATGGGAATTCTAATGAGATTGTTTAACTGATCTACTCTATACAAATTACTGAAATAAAAGAAACTGAAAATATAAAGTTAAAATATTTACGGATTTAACGCGAGTTATAGGTATAGGTTTATATCTGTTCAGGATTTCTGATATATAGGATTTCAGAAATCCTGAACTGTACGCCCGGAAGCTTAGAAACCGTTGGAGGTAAATGACCAATTAACTGACTTACTGACAGACACCTCCATCTCGTCTTATCGTGAACACGATTGCTGCAAAGCATTCGAAACGTCGGGTTAGATTTAAAATGTACATTTTAATTTTAATTCAATATACGCGAGTATTAAATCAGTATTGAATCAGTAAAAATAGTTGTATTTCAATGGGCTAATCAAATTCATATTGAACATGAATGTATGAGGTTTTTTTTATATTAAATAATAATATTTATCAGATGAGAGGATTATTTAGTTTACAGAATATTCAAGAAATTTGTACCAAATAGTACTTAGATTCGTATTATTAAGATGTGTCACAGATAAAATATAGTTATTTTATTTAATAATAAAAGACAAAGGGATAATTCTAACAGTTTCACTATATATGGAAGGTGTCAGTATGTTTAGACTACGCTAAGGTAATAGAGGACGGCAATAGCTTTATCTACGCTCAGTAACTACTAATAGCGTCTAAATGTAACTTGGTAATACATCGAAACACCTACGTATATTTTGTTTAAATAAAGGAAATAAATATTTAAGTATGTAGCATGTTCTTAAATATTTATTATAAAAAGGAGCGATCAAAGGAGGAAAATCTAAAGTGATACTGGTATTTCAATACGAACGACTATTACAAATGATTGTATCAAAATACATTTTAGAAATGCAAGACAGCAAAAGTCGGAAAACTCTAAGCAACTTGTTTTTAGATCAAAAAGGAGTAAACTTAAACCTAGAACCATCCTGTTAAGTATAACACTGAATCCATTAACAGCATTTTTAAGCCAAAGATTTATTTTATTTTTACATGCCATTAAATATAATATTAACGATCAACTGTAGGCTACACTACAAACTAAATAACTGTGATTTCCGTTGTACTATGTGGTGTTGTAATAACTTACTAAAGCGTTAAAATTGGTTGATGTTTATGATTAATTAGGTATTTGCTCTAATGATCTTGTTATGTCTAAAGTGTGATATAGTTGTTATGTTAATGCTGCTCTATATGTAATAAAATAGTATTTAAATAATTTGTCCTGAAATATCCACCATTCAACAGACTTTAGTTATGAAAAAACCGGCTTATGTGTAGATTAATTCAAAGGTTTGAGGAGCACAAACATACCTAATCTTGTTATAGGAAATATGTGACGTGCGACGTGTTCCGGGAATGTAAATATTTAAAATAATATTTTTAAGAGTCGAGGGTATTTTTAAATATTCCCTACTAAATATTCAATTCCTATAAATTAGTCAACAAGTGTTAAGTTTATGAATTATTGTGTCATACTCATTTAGTAGCGGAAGCTATGTAGGTGTGAACAGTGATTGTCGATGTGATCTTTGAGTAGCTTATCAAGACTTTTATTACTGTGGTAGATTTGTCGTTTGGTGTCATAATTTTATTACTAAATTAGTTTTAACGTTGTAATCTGGAATTTGTGGTATTAAATTATGTGAAATATGTAAATGTTGTAATTACTTTGATTTATTTTTCTTTTTAATTAAATTTCTACATGAATTTTCAAAATATAGAATTCTCCTCAGCTACTTTTCATAATTTAAAACCTTTTAAATAATAGTTCAGTAGCAGCAGCGTCATTAATAATATAATATTCGCATGCACCGTTACATTTGCACTACTGTACTTTTTTATACAACGTGTTTATTCAAATTGATTAAAACAACGCAGTAAGTAACCAGATACCACTTTTTAGTACTCTGCCTACATGTAATGAGACACATCATTGCATCATACGTTTGCACACGGCACCAGTTCCAAAATTAGGGAAAGTAATGAATCATACTTTTCTTTTTAATTGATAGATAAATTTAGTCAGTCGTACTACAACCTCTGTAGCAGACAACCGCGAAAATATACAACCATTTCGTTATTGTTGTATAACTTGAAGAACGCGCCTAGCGAGAGTCAAAGTACAATAATTGAAGACAAAACTGATAAGTCTAGTTTGATGTTGCTTAATATAAAGAATAATTACTTATTTTTAATAGTGTAAATTAGTTTTTATTTCAATTATTCATGTGTTTCTAGTTATTACTTTTTTTATTATTGTTTTTATTTTTGACCACAAATATTAATTTATTTTATCTTTCGTATTTTTTTCTTGTTATTTTTTTTCCATAAAAATGTAAGGCCTGATTGGAAAAAATCTTTTCAAGGGATAAGTCCGCCTTTGTATACTTTATATAATAAAGTGTTAACCAACAACTTAGTCCACACAAAATTATAAATTGTATTATAAATACTTAATCCATGGCAGCGTTCTCAGTACATGTTTCAAAGTTTCAACCGTTTAAGTATTATAAATAGTGTTATATTATGTAACAGATAGTATTACAGCATTATAGATTCAATGGTTTTTTTTACTTAATTAGTTTTAGCTACAAAGATAGTTTTAGAAACTCTCAGACCTTTTTAGAAATACTGGTTAGCTGAGCATTAGTTACAGTGGTACAGCGCTACCAAAACGTTTTGTTGGCTATGAGTTGTGAAAAGAAATAGGGTTAAACAAAGCACTTCACGTAGTTACGGGCCGCCATGATGGATGACGTCAGCTGACACGTGAAATGTGAATGTAATTGCTTTTTGTAGCGGAAAAATTATTGCGGGTTAACCTTTTGTTTATCATGTTTTTATAACATTTATTATGACTGTTTTTGTTCAGTATATTTTTTTTCGATCTAACCAGAGTTAGTAGTAGTAGGTAGTTGTTAACACAAATTAATATTTACGTTTAGGTGTACTTTACTTACATAATTTTGATTTGATGCTTTTTACAATTTTGATTTTAGGATGTTAATTTATTTATCCTAAATCCACTTTCAAGGGTACCCATAAAATTTGACATGGTTATAGTTTATTGATCCGGTCAACCAGTACCATATTTTTATTTCTATTTCTTTTCGTCGGAAAAAGCATAGGCTGATCTTGGTACTATGGTTAAAATATAAAATGGACGGATTAAAATGAAAATGATTGTGACCCTAGTTAGGTAAGTGTATTATTATTTATGTTAGATTTTTTAGCTCCAGAATCGTTATAGAAACTTATGTCTTATAGGTTTAAAAAGAATGTCGGAAAGCATGTGGATGTAGAATTGCATGCAATTGGATGCACATTTGGAACTACTATAATAAGAACACGTCGCTTACTCCATCTCCAGGTGGTGTGAAAATTAGTTTTTTTTTCAAAACGTCGATTGCAGTGCTCGTAATCCAAAACGATTGATATTAAATTATAGATTTTTTTTTGGAATTTAATGTATTTTAATCTTTTTCTCGTAATATAAGTCAGAAAGGAGATATTGTAAAAATATTGTAAAAAAAAATACTGTTATTGGGCAAAATTTTTCAACATAGCATATTATTTTTATACATATATATACAATACATATATATACATATATAAACTCGGCGTCACAAAAATCGCACCTCTATGTTTTTTTCAGTAAATCGCTCCTAGAATCTAGCACATAAGTACTACGTATGAAAAAAATATATCATTCTAAAGTGCACTTCAATACCTTTATATTAATTACCTGTATCATTAAAAAACAATTACCATTTCTAACCAGGGACCAATCAAAAAAATGCTCACTTAAGGAGCACTACTTGTGCTACCTTATAAGGGTATAAAAGCTCATGTAAAGGTAAAAAATGGGTCAGTCGCTACTCAGACTTCCGAGTGAACACACCGGAACAACATACGCAAGAGAACAGTACCTGAAGATGGATACAACCCCTGATAAAGCCGCTCAAATCATTGCGCTATTGCAATCAGAACTGCGACAGGTTGACGTTGCTCGACAGTTGAACCTTAGCCAATTCTCAGTTCGACGAATATACCAACGGTTCCTTGAGACTGGTGGCTATACTCGAAGACGTGGATCCGGAAGAAAACGCTGCACGTCAGAAAGAGACGACCGCTTCGTTGTTTCCACATTTCTTGGTGGTAGACCATAACATCCGGTCGCCGGCAAAGTTACCACCCATCGGGCAGAGTCGTGCCGCAAAGCGACCTAGTCGTGTTCCGGCACGTTGCTCGATGAAGCCGTTTATGGGAAATGGGTCTGAACAGTTGCGGTGCGTTGGCGAACCGGTTTGACGTCGGGTTGGTGTTTGTTTTGTCGGGTGTCTAGTCGAGGAGGGTAGCGGGATCCGAAGCGACGGCTTTCCACTGGCCGCCCGCAGATAGTTGGGGGCCCAATTAGTGGGATAGCCAACCACGAAAGGTTGCCCCGCCAGCTGTGAAAAATCCCAGGGTGGCTCCATCGTGCTGGTTGGCGACCAGACGAGGAGGCCCGATGGCGATCCCTGGGGGGGTTCGGGCGTCCCCGCAGTCTCCAGACTAGCCTCCCAGTGGCAAGACATCACTAATTTCGACGTCGGGTTCGATACGTACCGTCTCGTTCAACTGCCATTTCCCATCCCTATTCACTTTTATATTTATTTTTTTTTTATGAAAAAGTTAAGAAAAAGGAACAAGGTTACACAGCGGTTGCACTCCTCCTCATATAAAGTGCACCTCACTAATATCAGGGGTTTGCACTCAAATCTTTTAGCTGTCCACCACCACCTGGAGACAGAGCAGCCGCACTTGCTCTTTTTGACGGAGACGCAGATACAATGTCCTTTGAGCGCTGCATACTTGGATTATCCCGGTTACTCGTTAGAGCACAACTTTCGCTCACGGGCCGGAGTCAGTGTGTACGCGCGGAACGACCTCTGTGTCCAGCGTCTCCGTCACCTTGAAGACCCCACTTTTTCTTCCCTATGGGTTTTAGTGGACACAGGAAACGAAAAAATCCTGTATTCCTGTGTCTACCGTTCGCACAGCGGTGACCAGGAGACAACTCGTTTATTTGAGTATCTCAGTGAGGCTGCAGATATGGCTCTGTATCAGTACCCTTCGGCGCAGCTCGTCTTTCTGGGGGACTTTAATGCCTGTCATCAGGACTGGCTGTTCCCGTACCAGAACACCGACCATGCTGGAAGAGAAGCGCGGAACTTTGCGTTGTCCTTGGACCTCTTTCAGCTGGTGAGGCAAGCGACAAGGGTACCAGATGTGGTAGGCCATACAGCCAATTGCCTGGACCTTCTGCTGACAACTGATCCGGACAGGTATCGTGTAGAGGTCACGTCCCCCTTGGGAACCTCCGATCACTGTCTGGTGAAATCTGTATTTACATATTCCCCACCAGCTTTCGAACCACATGGTGTTAGGCGAGTATGGAAATACAAGTCAGCAGATTGGGATGAGATGCGGCACTTTTTTGCGTCTTATCCTTGGCGGCAGGTCTGCTTCTCTTCTTTGGATCCGTCGAGTTGCGCGGATGCTATAACCGATGTGGTGCATCAGGCAATGGAGTATTTTATTCCTTTTGCTGACGTACCCATCGGTGGCAAAGCTCGCCCATGGTTTAATGCCGAATGTCGTCATGCACATGACCGAAAACATTCGGCATACCTCATTTGGGCTGATGCTCGAAGCCGCAAAACTCCAGATGTAAGTACAAAGAAGAGAGCCTTTAACCAAGCTGCCAAGTCCTATAAAAAGGTATTGCGGAAGGCTCGTCTTGATCGGATCGTTAAGAATGGCGAAAAGCTCTCTGTCAGACTAACTGGCAGTCGAGCTTTCTGGTCTCTTGCCAAAGCGATCGAGTCGAACTTCTGCCAACCCTCACTGCCTGCTCTGCTGAAGCCTGATGGATCCCTGGCCCACACTGCAACAGAGAAAGCGAATGTATTTGCTTCTCTGTTTGCTGAGAATTCGCATCTAGACACTGGCAATGCTTCTCCAGAACATCTTCCTCACTGCGGTATTTCGATGCCTGAAATCCGCATCACGAACAAAGAGGTATGGAGAACATTGTGTCGTTTAGATGTAAATAAAGCCAGTGGTCCTGATGGTATACCAGCCATTCTGCTCAAGACATGCGCAGGTGAGTTGTCTCCTGTATTGACACGTCTGTATCGCCTCTCTTTTAAGACTGGAAAAGTGCCGGAATCCTGGAAGCTTGCCAACGTGCAACCCGTGCCCAAAAAAGGCAGCCGTGCCGATCCTGCCAATTATAGGCCCATTTCAATCACCTCCATACTCTGCAAGATTATGGAGCGTGTATTGAACTCGCGGCTTCTAGCGTACGTAGAAGGTAACGATCTCCTCAGTGACCGACAGTACGGATTTCGCCGAAATAGGTCCACTGGGGACCTTCTAGCGTACGCAACACACATTTTAGGCGAAGTCATCGAGAGGAACGGAGAAGCGGTCGCCGTCTCTCTGGACGTCTCGAAAGCTTTTGACAGGGTCTGGCATGTGAGCCTTTTAAGCAAGCTTTCAGCGTACGGTATATCTCCTGGTCTGATTGGCTGGATAACGGACTTTTTGAGCCAGAGATCTCTCCGTGTTGTTGTCGACGGGTGTTCTTCGGAACCCTTGACAATAAATGCCGGTGTACCTCAGGGGTCCGTTCTTTCTGCAACTCTTTTTCTGCTGCACATTAACGATCTACTGAAGCCCGGTATCTATGGGTATGCAGACGACAGCACAGTTGTAGAAAGATATCTGCCAAGTTCTCGGGCTAGTAGAGATGAAGTACAATCTGAAGGAGAAGCCATGGTGCAACATTTGAATGACAAACTTCAGGCAGTCTCCGCATGGGGCAATGCCAATCTTGTCAAATTCAACGCCACCAAAACGCAGACGTGTTTGTTCACCGCCAAAAGGAGCCCCTTCACCTTGGCTCCTACTTTCCAGAATGTATCCTTGGAATACAGTGACTGGCTTCAGTTGTTAGGTTTAGAGATCTCCTCGAACTTCAACTTTGGTCGGTACATTGAGTCCAGAGCAAGAGTAGCTGCAGGAAAGCTTGCCGTACTTGCGAAGGTGCGACAGTACTTTACACCGGGACAGCTTCTTGTATTATACAAAGCACAGATCAATTGAAAGGCGAGCAAAGAGGCTTATTGGCGACCCTAAATTGGTTGACGCCAAACTCCACAGCCTTGAACACAGGCGTAGAATTGCTAGCCTCTCAGTATTCTATAGGATACATTTTGGTGAGTGTGTGCAGGAATTGCACAACCTAATTCCCCCATCCCTATTCCTTTGCCGGACGTCCCGACGCACGGCGGGTATTCATCCCTACGTTGTGGACACTCCACCTGTCCGAACGAAGCGCTATGCTTCATCTTTTTTAGTGCGTACAGCGAAGGACTGGAACAATCTGCCTGCGTCGGTATTTCCGGCAAAATATAATGTGGGTGTCTTCAAGAGGAGAGTGAATAGGCTGCTAGGTTAATGCGCTTTACCACCTAAGACTACATTTCACTTACCATCAGGTGGAATGTAGTCAAGCATTAACCTAGTTTTGTATAAAAAAAAAAAAAAAAAAAATCCTTGCGGCACCGCTTCAGCAATGCTGTTGAGTTGCATTAAGAGCTCCGATCAGCTTGCAGAATGTCTGTGAGTGTTTCTACGATTAGAAGAAGACTGAAAGAAAAGGAATTGAGAGCTCACAGACCTGCTAGGGGCTCAAAATTGACCGTACAGCATCGAAGAGAGCGGTTACGATTTGCCCAGGAGCATGTCAACTGGACGAGTGAACAGTGGAAAGCCGTTCTCTTCACCGATGAGACACGAGTATGTCTTTTCTGCAACGACAGACGCGGAAGAGTATACCGAAGACGAGGAGAGCGAGGAGGCGAGAGAGGAGGCGGCGAATACCGAGGTGGTTCCTGTATGTTCTGGGGTGGCATATCCGTCGAAGGGAAAACGGAGCTTGTGTGCGTCTCTCGGACTGGTGGTGGTCGCGGGCAAGGGTCGCTGAATGCTCGGCGGTACATAACGGAGATCTTACAAGACCATGTGGTTCCGTATGCTGGTTTTGTTGGCGATGGGTTCATGTTAATGCATGATAACGCCCGTTGCCACACTGCGTTTGCTGTGCGGGACTATGTGGAAGAGGTTGAGATCCCTGTTATGCAGTGGCCAGCACGAAGTCCAGACCTGAACCCGATCGAGCATCTCTGGGACGATGTAAAGAGGCACGTACGAGCACGAGATCCTGCTCCCACCACTCTACAAGAGCTCCAGGATGCCGTGAAAGACGAATGAGACAACATACCCCAAGCAAGAGTGGTGACCCTCGTGAGCTCCATGAAGGATCGGCTGGAAGCTACCATCACAGCAAGGGGTGGAAACACTAGATTTTAAGGCCTTATTTGTAATTTTTTATGATGTTATTAATTTTATTTTTTGTCACTTTGTCATGTTTAAAGTTTTTTGTTATTAAAGAATTAAAATGCATACACATGTTTTTTATTTTCTAATAGGCAATTGAATTACCTTTCCAATGATATCCTACAATCATATCCTTACAATTCACAAAGTTTGAGTAAAATTATTTTGAAGTTGCTTTTTTAAAAGGTGCGATTTTTGTGACGCCGAGTGTATATACAATAATAACATATTATTTTTTTCGAAAAAACACAAAAATATTTGAACCATAATTACAAAAAAAGTGGAACAAATGCACTAAGACATTTAGATACTGAATTTAAATTTAAATATTTTACAACAAACGAATGATGTTTCTTCTTTATGTAAGAAGTTGCTGTAAAACAGAAGCACTTAACTGAAGTGAAAACTACCAACGAGAATGCTCTCAGCTTTAGACTCTTAACTCTTATTTATCTCATTATTGCAACGAGTGCCGGAATAAAACTGCTTATATTATTAAGTTTTCTGGTCTATGGTGTTTATGAAGCATATGTAAAATTAAAACGTTTCATATTAATCGCCCTTATTTATGCAAAAAAAAATTTATTTAATGAAACCGAAATCTTCAATTTGATGATCATTTGACGCACCTTACCTGCACAATATTAAAATTACGAGTATTTGTTAGATTTCTGAGCTGATGTTAAGCGTTTCGATATCTTCGCCTAAAACTTATAACTATATCGTGAAAGCTTTACCCATGTCTGAATTAATATACTCTAGGATTGTTTTACATAACATTTTGAAATGTTATTCAATGCAAGTAAATAGGTATTTTGTAATCAATAAATAAATTGATGTTAACTTAGATATTCAAGCTCTTATTGAGAAATGGAGTCAAGGCATTTAAATAATTTTACAAAAGAATTCTTTCATGTTCCTAGCACCAAAATATATAAAAATAAAAAAAAACACATTCAACTGATTGAGGAGTACTTGTAATATGAGTTTAATGTCATTCAGACCAATTGTATTGCAGTTTATGTACATTAAGAAGTCAGTCTTTACATAGCATAAATTTAGCAAACTTAGTTTATATGATTTGACTCTAATTACTTTGGTGATTTTAATTCAAAATATAAAAAAAAATCTAATTACGCCAATAAACCAAAGATTGAAAATGACCTAACTTGACGGTAAACGTCGCAATTTGTGCAATAAATATGTTTTAAAGTAGAACAATCGTTGGTTTATTGGCGTAATTAAACTCATTTTTTATATTATCAGACTTAGACATTGTTATTGGGGTGAAATGTCGTTCTAACATTTTATAACCGCAAAATAAAAGCGATTCGTTCTTAGAATTATTAGATTTATGATAAGCGTATCTCTACATGTAACATTATCGTTTTATTCCTTTGCCAGTTCAGTTTGGAAATTATGTAATGAGAGCATTTTTTTGTGCATATTGTAAGTTAAAGAACTCACTTTATATATCTGGCAGATTTTCATTTTTAAAATGTTTTGATTTGATCGTTTGTTTAAATAAGGGTCATACACGGAATCACAATAATCAAAATGTAGAAACACTAACGATTAAAAAACGTTTTGTCTGACTTCCGGATTTAAATGTGGCCTAAATTTATAAAGTGGCCGGCATTCTCAGCGGTGAATATGATTTTCCGGTCTTTTGATCGACATGTTTTTTAAAATTTGGGGAGTTATCAAAAGTTGAAACTAAATTGCGGGTTGTAAGTATCCTTTAATAATCTATGATTATAATTTGGAACCAATGGAAATTTCGACTCTATTTAGTTGGACTGCATCCATTTCCTGTATGTATTTGTGTTCCTTTTACGATGTATGTACATTTTAAAAGGCTGAAGGACGAATTGTTGTTATTAGATCAATTTATTTTTTTTTCATCTAGAAAAAAATAAATAATAGAAATCAATAATAGAAAAATGGTCCACAAAAAGTGTCGCATATTGATTTGCAATTTAGATTTGACTTTATAATTTCCTTGTTAATACTGTAAGGATCACGTAAATAGTTAGGGAGGTCGAAAAAACCATCAATACCGAGAATCTTGTTAAATTCATTCTACATCTTTACACAGTTATTTTTATTATTATTTATTTTTTGAGTTCGTTAGTTTTTTTTCCTTCTTGAAACATATGACACGGAATTCTGGAGTTATTGGTACGAGTTCAGATCGTCATCTTGTTTGGATTTTTAGCAGAAATCCTCGCTTTATCTCTGTCTACCATAATAGCCAGTATCCGCAATTCAAGGAGTGGGGCAAGTTCAAAATATTTTTGACTCCACCAGCACGAACTAGTCAAACTAGATAAAGTTACTTGAAGCTACCTCACACTATCAAAGTTTAAAGGAGACACAAGACAACAGATATTGCTTCGTAATGCGGGATTACCGAACACTAATTAATGTATAATGTTTATGTTTAAAATAATTTAAAAATAATAGCATTATAGTAATGTTATTATTATTTTGAAAAATAGAAATTACTTTCTATTTTTCATAAAATGTACCTTAAATAATACGTTTCGTTTGTTCATTCTATGCACAGTCTATGCAAGATTTTGCATCCGAATTTCTGCAGTTTATTATGCGCTCTATCTACACTTGGTTAAAGTTACATACAAAGCTTCTCTTGAAAGCTAGTAAGGCAATACAACAAACCTATAAAAATAAAATTATTTAACCTTTAAAAATAATACATTAATATATTCTGTTTCTTGCACAGAAAAATAATATATTAATCTTTGATGTAAATTTTCAGCGCTACATGAAGAAAGCTTTGTTTTTATTGGCAAATATATATCAGAGCTTTTGCCTTTGTAAAGGAAATTGAGTCATAGGATTTTTTGCCAGTAAAGCTGCTTAAACACCAGTTATTACATAGGAATATTTATACATTTTTAAACGATAAAAAAATACATAAACGGTTATACATAAATAAGTTTGAATTTATAGTAGTATGACTTAACATTTATTATATTTATTATATAAATTTCAAATTTGTAAATTCGATAATAGACTTTTACTTTTCTCGAAAATTTGGTTGGTCCAAATGCTGCAAGGTGTTATATATATATAGTACTGTTCAGGTCCTTATGGGTCTTTCGGATGTCCAATCGACCGCCATTCAACATTGTCATAGGCTGGGGGCTCGATCCGACAAACGGCATCGTCCAATACTTGTTAGGTTTAACAATCTTAATGTCAGAAACATCATCTTCAACAATAAAAAGGCTCTTAAGTCATCCCCAGTTGTACTGAGTGAGTTTCTGACCAAACCTCGACAGGATCTTTTTGCCAGAGCCAAAAAGCATTTTGGTTTATTTCAATGTTGGACCCGTTACGGTGCTGTGTTTATAAAGCTACCGAATAACGATGTACAACGTGTCTCCGATTCAACACATCTTGAAGTGTTGATGATGAAGCACCCGAACATTTTGCTTCGTTCTCTCCTTCGTTTCCCATTGAAAACCAGGCCAAGATAGACGCTGCTGCCATGCAACCGCGTAGGGTAACCCCAGCATCTTCGTCGAAGCTCAACACTCGCCCAGTCACTCGTAAACAGGTCTTAAAAAAACCCTAAGTTATTTTTTTTCTATTCTTTTCGTGTAGGGATTATCATATTATTACAGCTCATTTTTCTTTCACTTATACATTTTTTTATTGGAGCCATTTGTACAGTATATTCTTTATGTTTTAATAAGTTTCAGATCTACTTTCGTTTTAATATATTGACTTATTGTTAAATTTTCATTATTAAACATTTTTATCTATTTACATTTTAAAACATAACTAAGTGACAACTGTCAACTTGACAAGTAAAGGCATTCACAGCTATAAGCGTCTGTGACGTTGAAAAACATTGTTTATTACATCTATATATCGTCTATACATTACACATAATTTAAAATAACTTTTAAGTTCTTTAAAATTTCGATTTTAAATAATTGATTTCTATTTATCGCTGTCATAAAAAATAAATTATAATCTAAATTTTTGACCATAGCTGTAATAATGGTAATACAATATTTTTTTTTATATTGTTTTTGTTAATCAGATTTTGGTGCCTTATATTAGTATCTTTTTTATTATTGTGTTATTCACTGCTTTTTTTCTTTTACTGGAAAAA
Organism: Napeogenes sylphis; assembly: GCA_959347405.1. Classification (NCBI taxonomy): domain Eukaryota; kingdom Metazoa; phylum Arthropoda; class Insecta; order Lepidoptera; family Nymphalidae; genus Napeogenes; species Napeogenes sylphis. The sequence continues at coordinate 28,688,389 of OY365776.1, forward strand.
GTTTTTATTGTTGTTATTTATTTTTTATGTTTTTTTTTTTTCACTTTTGTGTTTCATGATTTACATGCCAGCAGGATATGCATGCAAGCATGTCTTAATATTGCATTTTTTATTATTAAGTTCGAATAGGCCTAAATTGTTTTATTTTATATATTTACATACATATATATATATTTTTAGTTGGTTTAATAATATATATTTTTTTTGATACATTTCAAATAATTTGGATTGTATATATCTTAATTGTATTGTACTGCTAGTAATTCAATTTGTATTGTATGTAAAAATATTATATTGTATAACTTATTGTATTTAATTATTGTGTATTATATTATTTTATAATTAATATTTTATTTATATTATTATTATATTTTACTTCATAATTGTTCAAGTATGGAGTCTAGTTCTGACTCCTTCTATACGGCTGGTGAGAATAGTTCCTTTAACAGTCTGGATAGCGATTTCATACCTATTCAAACCTTTATTGAAAATGAGTTGGAACCATACCACAACAATTTTAATATCTGTCACATCAACGCTCAAAGCATACCCTCTCATCATTTAGATCTAGTAAATACCTTCAATCTTAATTCTGTTCATGCGGTTTTAGTTTCCGAATCTTGGTTAAAGCTATCTCTAGCTTCCACCAATTTTTCACTTCCTGGCTTCATCCTTTTAAGAAACGACCGCATTGGCAAAGCCGGTGGTGGTGTTTGCATCTATATTCGCAACCATTTTAAATACAAAATTATTCTCCAATCTCCTGCTTCTCTCCATGATTCTCCTGAGTATCTCTTCATTGAGGTTAATATTGACAAAAAGGTAGTCATTGGCATTGTTTACTACCCTCCAAATATAACGTACTTCTCTAAACTTGAAGCCATTTTTGAAGATCTACTTTCCTGTACCACACATCTCATAGTCATGGGTGACTTTAACACTTGCTCGCTTAGGCAAGACTCAAGGTCTAATCAACTACGACAGTTAACCGACTCTCTTAATTTGGAAATTCTAGCACTCGGTCCGACGCATCACACCAGTTCCTCATCATCTTTGTTAGACCTTATTATTTGCTCGGACACCCAAAGTGTTAGTAACTTTGGTCAAATACCTGCTCCTGCTTTTTCACATCATGACCTAATTTTTATATCATACCGAGCTAAAGTGCCTAAATGCAAACCCAAATACCTTCTACTTCGTAATTATATTAATATTGACAAAGAAGCGATTGCATTGGATACATGTGCTGTAAATTGGGCCACTGTGGAGGAATTAGGCACAATTGAAGACATGGTTCAACTCTTAAACAATAATATTTTAACACTACTTGACCGTCATGCTCCTCTTCGAAAAATTAAAGTCAGTCGCCGTTCTGCGCCATGGTTCAATGATGACGTAAAAAAGGCCATGATACAAAGGGATTGTGCTTTTCGTAAATTTAAAAAAGACCGTTCACAACTCAACTGGTCTGTATATAAGGCTGCAAGAAATCGATATTACCAATTCTGTCGTAAACTTAAACGCCAATATATTCTCAATAAAACCTGTTAATCCGCAGCAGAAACTTTAAAATTCTTAAAGACTCTCGGTGTAAGCAAATCTAGACATTTTGAAATTATTAATCGTTATTTTTCGTTCACCAACACTATTGACTCCCAAAGAAGAACTGAAACCATTACATCAATTCTCTGTTCGTCTAGGCCCGATATCCCACTATTTCACTTCACTCCTGTTGACGAAGCCGAGGTTAAGAAGCACCTTTTAGCCATAACATCAAAGGCTGGTGGTACTGGTTGTGACGGTATTAATCGTACTATGTTATCATTCATTATCGATTCCCTCATTGCTCCCTTATCCAAAATAATTAACTTTTGCTTTTCCTCTGGTAGTTATCCACATTTGTGGCGTAAAGCTCATATTCTTCCACTTCCAAAAATAGCCAATCCTATGTTACTCTCACATTTTCGTCCCATTTCAATATTACCGTTTTTATCCAAGATAATTGAATCCGTCGTTCACACCCAACTTTCCCTGTTCCTTTCAAAATTTAACTTACTAGATCCGTTGCAATCAGGTTTCCGCATTGGACACAGTACAAGTACAGCACTCTTAAGGGTCACCGAAGACATCCGTCAAGGTATGGAAAACAAATGTGTAACCATTCTTGTACTGGTTGACTTCAGCAACGCATTTGGCACTGTTGATCACGATCTCTTACTTGCGTTGTTGGACAAATACTGCATCTCGGCTTCGACTATCAGGTGGTTCTCCTCATATCTTCGAGGGCGCCAGCAGGCCGTTCGCACCGATGAGGGCCTCTCTGATTGGTGTGAAGTGGTTGCTGGGGTCCCCCAAGGCGGAGTTTGTCTCCTTTATTATTTTCTCTATTTATTAACTCTATTACCTCTGACTTAAATTGTCAATACCACCTTTACGCCGACGACTTGCAGCTTTACATTCAGACAGAGGTAAATTTAATTGACCAAGCTATTCACTCATTAAACGCTGCTCTTGAGCGAATGTTGCAATGGTCTAACGATTATGGCATCGAAGTAAACCCCTGTAAGTGTCAAGCAATCATTATTGGTAGTTACCGTCAGTTAGCCCATATCGACCAAAACTCATTACCAAATGTAACTTATAACAATATTGTAATACCCTTTTCTCCTCAAGTAAAAAAATTAGGAATATTTCTTGACAGTTCTTTTAATTGGCAATACCAACTAAAGGAACTGTCACGTAAATTTTATAGTACTTTTCACTCTCTGTTAAAACTTAAACACTTCCTGCCCCATCGGGCAAAACTACAATTGGTTAACCTGTTACTGCTACCTATCCTTGACTATGCTGATGTGTGCTATATCGACGCTAATGAAGTTCTCCTAAATAAATTAGATCGTCTATTAAATACCTGTATCCGCTTTATTTTCGGACTACGTAAGTTTGACCACATCTCCGACTATAGGTCAAAGCTAAAATGGTTGCCCGTTCGTAAACGAAGAAACTTACGGACTCTTTGTTTACTTTACTCTATTTTGTTTAATCCTTTCACTCCTGTTTATTTAAAAAGCAATTTCTCATTTTTAGCGGATGTACATGACAGATTGCTTCGTTCTTCCAGCAACCTATTGCTCCATACACCCCTTCATCACACTGGTTTCTTGTCCAACTCATTTAGTGTAACCGCTGTCAGACTATGGAACGACTTACCGGAACATATAAGAAAAGCCACAAGCCGTGAGTCGTTCAAACGCCAAGTAAAAGAACACTATCTCAAATAATAAAGTATTTATACGTAGACTACATTATTTGTTATATATCTCATATGTATAAAATATTATGTCGGATATATCGTATGTATTATATGTCTTTTATATTATTATTTTTATGTTTTTTTATATGTAGATTTAGATATAAAGATAGTCTTATAATATTCTTTTTTTTTTTTTCTTTTACTTTTTATGTTTTGCACGCCTACCAACATCCTCTCCTGTACTTCGTAAGGTTGGCTGGTCTTTCGTAATGTCTTTGTGGCATTAAGCCCGCCTTTTGTGATTTATTTTGTATATTGTGCAATAAAGAATTAAATAAATAAATAATAATAATTCAATATTCGTAACGCTTTCAAATGAAACTTAAAAAGTTCTCAGTTAATTTAATACTGGAAAAACTTGCATAGAAAAATAAAATACTTTGGTCAGACATGCAATAATGTAACCATCCGCTTGTAGCTTCGTATTGTATGTAGTTCGGTGCATTCAATTGGATTTTTAAATTTTAAGGGCGCTGTTGTTGTAAACTTCATTCATCTAAATAAAGTTTACAACAATGGACCTCAAACAATTGGAACTTCAATAATAAACTAACTTTGTTTGTTGACTTAGTATATATAAAATATATGTTATACTAAATGAGGAGCAGTCATAAATTTATGGTCTGATTTATATTGTTTTATTATAGAGATAACTTAAGAGTACATAAAACATACAATATAGTTATTTACAGTTTACAACTATTTTTTTTTTAAATGAAGTTTTTCTTACATTATCATTATTTAAAATGTTAATTTCAAATTCAAAATGAGGACTTATACTATACGATTTGATATCGTTATTTCGTTATTTGCCTTGGTAATTTACTTGCATTTCGTTTTGTTCTTTTATTTAACGTTCCCCGACGCATCGACTTCAATTAGTACATAATATTTTTTATTCTTTTTAGACGTCTTTTTGTATCAGGGGTTTTTATTGTGTCATATTACAGGATGTGTTAGCCAAAAATATTCAGAAATAAATACATCCCCCTTTTAATAATAATTCCCGTTGTAGTCAAATAAATCAAATAAATTGGCACCATTTGTGTTTTTTGTTTAGTTAGTTCGTAATTGAATACTCAAGTGCAATAAATCTTGTGAACGTAATTAACAATGCACCGCCTTGTATGCTCGTTTAATTTGCTAATATTACAAAGGCGGTGTGAAGAATATACGGTTTCTTAGAATTTAATTGCTGTTTCAATAAATTAAATACTGTAACCAGTTAAATCATTTTATATTATATATTTCTTGAAAATAAGTTAGTGGTATTATTTTGTTTAAATGGTTTCACACACTTATATAGTTGAGCAATTTTTAACCCTTTTTAAACTTTTTAAGATTACGAACCTTCGTCGAATCGACGACGGAGGTTTAAAAAAATCGCGTTATCTTTTGTGCGCGCGACCGTAGCTGTTTCATATTCTGGCTAATCTTAGTCGGCCCGTTGCCTCTGCGAAGGACCTTAGTGCGAAAAGTGTAAGGAGCCCGTGCGCGTGCGCGTTCCAGGGGCCATGGCTCGTCGCATCGACGAAGGTTGGTAATAACGGAATTTCTTATATTTTTTAATATTAGTATTTTACGTACCGTTTAGTACCGTTGAGTTAGCTTACGTGACCACTTCAACCCTTCTTTCTCTGTGACTACTTGCCGCTGGCGCTCTATCGAAACTACTCGAACCCCTGTTGCACCTGTATCTTTGTTCAATAGTACTATACCGGAAGCAGAAGATTTCTTTACGGGGCTTTAGTTCATATTTTAGTTCATATTTCAGCTTGCTTCTGTTTTCGATTTCCAATGTGAACGCCATGTCTCTCCTAAATCCCATGCTTCCTACTTAATTTTACCAGCGGTACGGTTAGAATTTAATGGTCTTAAAGTATAACGATCTTCCCTGAAAAGTCCTTTTATATTTTGGATCTAACTTAGTCTGGTTCTCATATACGGTTACGTTTGTAATAATGAATAGTAAAAGTAGAGTTAAAACACGCCTATCCATATTCTTAACAGCCTGAATTAGATCTTTACAACTTATTGAAAAAGGAAAAACTTGATATAAGTTATAACACTTGAAATTGAGAGGCGAGCAAAGAGTATTATAGGCGATCCCGAATTGGTCTCCGTCTTCTTTACTGCGTACAGCAAAGGACTCGAACGGTCTTTCGGTATTTCGGTATTTGCCTGCGTCGGTATTTCCTGCCAAACATAATATGGGTGTCTTTAAGAGAAGTGTTGCGGTGTGTAGGTTGCGGGGGTAACGCGCATTACCACCTAAGACTACATTCCTTTTACCATCAGGTGGAATGTAATCAACCATTGACCTAGATAGTATAAAAACAAAACATCTTTCTCTTTTTTTATTTCACGCATTTTTTATGAATCCTTGCGAGCAAGGAGTAAAATAATATAATTATGATTGTATAATAATGGAAGTATAGTTTTTTGTTCCTAATTCTCAATTTACTACAACTATGAAGGGATCCTCCCCTTCATAGTTGTAGTAAATCCTTCAATTCAATAACTTAATTATTTTGTCATAATCCAATCCACATTATAAATTACATATTATGGTTACGAATATTTTAACAAAACTACTCTACTTGACACCCTGCTTTTAATCTTATTAGATCTACCGATCTACCGACATTTTTCTTTTTTTTAAATTCAAAATACTATGATAAGTAGACTGCTGTTCGATAGCTTGAAAGTCTTGGAGTTTACCAGCTTTCAACCAGCAGCCACCAGCTTGAATGTATGTAAATGTGCGGTTCATACCATATTGAGTCTGCAGTCTACTTATCAATTATTTGAAGGCAGTTAGCTTGTTAAGTCCATACCCCGTTGTTGCCCAGTACTCTCAGGTCACAACAATAAGAAAATACGAGAATATTTTAATCCTAATTAATCCTCGGGCAAGGCTCTACACTTGGGTCAGGAACATGCTTAAAGTGGTCTTATTTAGCATGTTAAAAGGGTAACCAATATAGAATCTTCAACGGGTTACTAAATTTGTATCTTTTAAAAAAAATCTTATTAATTTAAAAATAACTATAATACGAATCCATTATAATAAAAATAAAAAAGGCACAGGGCTTGCTGATTTCTCGATAGTAATTGACCACATCTCCGACTATAGGTCAAAGCTAAAATGGTTGCCCGTTCGTAAACGAAGAAACTTACGGACTCTTTGTTTACTTTACTCTATTTTGTAATCGTATGTATTATATGTCTTTTATATTATTATTTTTATGTGTTTTTATATGTAGATTTAGATATATAGATAGTCTTATAATATTCTTTTTTTTTTTTTCTTTTATTTTTTATGTTTTGCACGCCTACTAACATCCTCTCCTGTACTTCGTAAGGTTGGCTGGTAGAGAATGTCTTTGTGGCATTAAGCCCGCCTTTTGTGCTTTATTTTGTATATTGTGCAATAAAGAATTAAATAACTAAATAAATATTTTACTTCGGACTGCTTTGATAATTTTTTATATATTTTTTATAAGATTTTGAACCTTTAAAATAGTAGTATACTATAATAAATTATAACACTTCTATTTAGAGCCGATCTAAAAGCGGAAAAAAGCACTCGAATTATTGTCTCACGAATCTCAACGCGGTGAGGTTTTGTAACAAGCTATTGTTTAATTATCTTAAAATTCAAATCTGGTTTAGTTTTACCTTTAATAAAAAATGCAGTCTGTTATAAAATCTGACTATCAATTTAAGACAATAATTCCTAAACAAATTAGAAAAATATAAATTCCTAAATATTTTATTTACAAATTTAGCTTTTCCATAAAAAAATACAAACCCGACAGAAGTTTCAGGTACATTTATCACTAAATCGCCATATATATATACACATGGATACGTTCTACATACTGACTAATGATGTGAAATATGTTGTTTCATGAAAAATAACATGTTTTAAACGAGTTACATTATTCTTATTAGTACTTGTAAATATGATTGCTCAGAATATTGAATTTTTACATGTTGTTTATATTTTTAACATGTGTGCATAATATAAATAGCCTCATAAATTTTAAGGAACGTTAAAAAATGACCGGACTAGAACATCTGCTAAATGGAGGAGAAGTAATCTGGTTCACATAAAGATAAATATTCTTGTACTTAGCTCGAGAATTATGAATATTAATGCTTTGATAAGAAGTGTTATAATGTGATTACCAGAGATATCTAGTTTACTATTTATAATTTCAAATAAGGTATACCATGTTGTGATATTATTTAATAAAGCAATCAAATTCGAATCTGATGGATTATTACAAACAAACACTAAACAAAAATGAAACTTCTGTAGGTTTCTTCCTTTTTTCTGATTGTTATAATTCCAGAAATGTAAATAAATGTTGTCATATAACTGACTGACTCCGAAAAAAATATTAATATAAATTAAATAGAGGAATATGTATTATTAAATTTTGCTTTAAAATAATACCATCGTACCTAAAGATAGGTCTTTGAAAATAAAATAAAGATTTAGATTGTATATATAAGCTTGATGCTTAAGATTTGCAAATTTAAAACATTTATATGAAAAAAAAAACACTATATAAATACGTAAAACACTATTTTGTGAAATGGAAACCTACTTTCGTGACTTTGACGTGCATTTTTATTAGTATTACTTTTTATTTAAAATAAAAAATACAAATAACAAGGCTTTATTGCTCAGATACAAATGCATATTATGTCTTTAGAAACTGTTTCCATTTGGAAACTTACGGAGTGAAACTCTTAAGAAAAAAAAGAAGGAGCAGTAATAGTTGAATTCCATTTAAGTCTTAAGAACTTCTTTTGGACTAATATTGTAAAACAATCTTTTCTTAAACTATCTAATGAAATATTTATGAGTAAACCATAAAAACGTTTATTAATGTACCAATACAAAAAAAATCCTTGTATAATAAATTAACGTGTACTGAATGTGGATTTAAATTTATAATCATCTACCAGACAATTTGAAAGATTGTCAGTTTAATTTTCTTAATAAATGTTTCTTTGAATTTCTTTTCAGTAAACTGTATTATAATATTAATTTCTTTAGTAATAAAATCAATAACATATTTTGAATTATTTTACAAAATTTTTTTGGTAATGTAAGGAGTTGAGAGTATTTCTAAGTAGTTGGTGGGAATCTATTGCTATAAATTGGTAAGGTAGTGTCAAGTTCATAAAGTATTGTGTCATACTTATATAAGAGTGAAAGCTCTGTAGTTATGAATAGGGATTGGTGATCTTAAGTTAAGTACCTTATATAGTTTTATAACTGTGTTAGATTTGACCTCGTTACTAAATTATGTGAAATATGTAAATTTCATAATTCTTTAAATTCATAATATTTTTTTAATTAAATTTCTACATGATTTCTATGAGTATTATTATATTTGTGATATTTTTAAAATAAATTTTAACAAAAATATAATTATTTTACTATAATTTATTATATAACTTAAAGTAACACTATTAAATTAATGTTTTTTTTTGTATTTTTCTGTACAAAACTAGGTTAATGCTTGACTATATTCCATCTGATGGAGAGTGGAAATGTGGTAAGGCATTAAACTAGAAACCTATTCACTCTTCTCTTGAAGGTAATATAGCTCATGTCAATGCCCAGGGTATTCCTGCATATCACTCCGATCTTCTGGCATCCATTAGCAGTGATCATCTTGATGCTTTATTATTTTCTGAGTCATTTCTCAAACCCTCCCTTCCGTATGTTCAATTTGCTCTGCCAGGCTTTCTTCTTATCCGTAATGATAGAATAAGCAAAGGTGTAGGCGGTAGAGATATTTATCTGCGTGCTGATATTCCTTATAAAATTGTAAAAATATCTTCCTCAGCATATTCTAATTCAGAGGAGTATCTTTTTATTGAAATGACATTGCGACATACCAAGATTCTTCTAGCAGTATTTTACAGTCCGAATCTTAGTATAGATTATTTCGGCAGCCTGGAACACCTGTTAAACGAATTGTAACCTAATTATGATCAACTAATTATTATGATTCCCGTACTAATAAACTTCAATCTCTTATAACTTCAATTAATCTTAACCTCCTTCCCACCTCGGCTACTCATCACTTTCCAAATTGCAACCTTTCACTTTTAGATCTATTGATTGTTTCTTCACCTCATCATGTTCTTACATATGGTCAATATACAACTTCTTTTTCTTATCACGATTCAATCTTCATGTCATATCGCATTAGACCACCTAAGCGTATTCCACACTTTCGGAGTCTTCGTAGTTATAAGAACATAGACTGGGTTTCATTACAGCGGGACGCTAGTAATATCGATTGGAGTAATATTTATGATACTTCTTGTGCTAACTCAAAAGTAAAAGCTTTTAACCTAATAGTAACCAAACTTTTCGATTTTCATGCTCCTGTAAAACGTCTTAAAATAAAACGCATTCCTGTGCCATGGCTTACAAATGAAATAAAAGATATGATGTCAAAAAGGGATAGAGTTAAAAGGAGATATAAACTCTCTCCATCTGAACAAAATCTAGAGGCATTTAAATTCCTACGCAACCGCTGCAATCGTTTATGCAGAGACGCCAAATAATGCTTTTACCACGAATTCCTCGTTAACAGAAATACTAGCAAGACATGGACATTTTTAAAGTCCATTGATATCGGAAAAATGCCAGTCAGTGCTTGCAAAGATGTTGATTTAGATGCACTTAATGACCATTTCTCTATTCCATCGATATCTGCTCTGAGTGGCAAGGCGGATACTCTTCGCAACTTGTCTGACTTGCCAGCACCGAACTATTCTCAATTCTATTTAGGTGTTATTAGTGAACTTGATGTTAAGACCGCTATACTCTCTATTTTAACTAACGCAATGGGTAATGATCAACTTTGCTGCAAAATGATTACAACTATTCTCCCCATTACCCTTCGAGTTCGACCTTTCCTTCGACTTGGAAAATGGCACATGTCATCCCTCTTCCTAAAATTTTGAATCCGACTTGTATCGACATATTTTCGACCAATATCTAATTTACCTTCTCTTTTTAGAACATATTGTGCATCACCAGTTATCTTCTTACGTTTTTTCTAATTCTTTTCTCACCCCCTACAAGTCAGGTTTTCGTCCTGGACATAGTACGGGAACTGCTCTTTTGAAGGTTACAGAAGACATACGCTTGGCTATGGAAAAAAGTATGTTATTATTTTAGTAGCAGCAGTGGATTTCAGCAGAGCTTTCAATTCTGTTGACTTTGACATTCTCCTTGCTATATTGAAATCCACGAATTTTTCTTCTTCCACAATTATTTGGTTTGATTCTTACCTACGAGGCCGCTCACAGTGTGTTTGCCTGGACTCATTCTTTTCTAACTGGGCTCATCTCACAACTGGTGTGCCTCAAGGTGGGGTCCTATCCCCGCTACTCTTTTCAATTTTTATCAACTCTGTTACTAAAGTAATTTCTTCTAGTTTCTACCTTTATGCTGACGCCTTGAAGCTGTACCGGCATTTTGCTATAGCTGATGCTGACCAGGCTACAGCTGCAATTAATTTAGATCTTGAACAGATTAATTGTTGGTCTAGATCTTATGGACTAGTACTTAATCCGGTTAAAACTCAGGCGTTAGTTTTATGTACGTGACATCAATTGAACTCGTTACCTTTTCTTGCTCCTTTATTTCTTAATGATACTCTGATTAAATACTCTAATTCTGTCAAAAACTTAATAATCATTATGAACTCTTTGTTGTCTTGGAATTTCCAAGTTAATGAGGCAAACCGCAAGGTGCATTATGCATTTCATTCACTGAAGTGTCTACAAAACTTTTTGCCGTTGAAAACTAAGATATCTCTTACTCAAACTCTCATTCAACCCATTATCGACTACGCAGATACCTGTTACTTGGATGCCACGGAGGAACTTTTCAATAAACTTGAACGTTTACAAAATCTCTGTATCCGTTTTATTTTTGGATTAAAAAAGTTTGACCATATTTCTAATTTTCGAAAACAGCTCAAATGGCTACCAATTCGCTTTCGCAGAAATACTCGCATTTTATGTCTTCTTTACAATATTCTCTACAATCCAACCTTCCCAGATTATTTGCGCCAACGCTTCTCTTTTGTTCATGATTCTGAATCTCCTTGTAGGCCGCACCTTCGTACAGTTCTTAAATTCCCCATAAATAAAAGTAAAATTTACTCTCATTCTTTCACGGTTCAAGCAGTGAGGTTGTGGAACACAATACCATACGCTATAAGATCATCTAAAACTGTATCTATCTTTAAAAAACAAGTGATTGAACATTATCTGTCCATGTAGATTAATATTTAGAGTTTGTATGCTTATATTTTTATGTTATTATTTATTAATTATTATTATTATATTTATTTATTTTTTTTAGATATATTTTTTGTAATTGTTCGTAATTGCTTTTGCTCACTTTAAAACTTATTTTTTTGTTTTGTTATTATTATTGTAATTTTTTTTATTAGTTTTTTTTTTCATTATTATCATATGGTGCGCACGTTTAGTGATTGTTGTTTTACTCTCCTTTCACAGGTCTGCTGGAAGAAAATTCATTTTGAAATAAGCAGTGCCTTTGTACGATTGTTTGTTTGAATAAATTGATCTGATATGTATTCCGTGTGTACATAAATATTAAATAAATATATAAATAAATATTAAATAAATAAAAGCAGAAAGCCAAGATTTCAACTTAAAATGCTAATGGCTCATTATAATAAGTACTGACGATTTGTAGTAGTAAAGTACGATAATGTAGTTAATATTATAGTGTGTCATGTCATGTCAGTGTGTGTGCATGTCTCCACATTCGTTTTAACTTTTTGGTTATTATTATCTTTTACTACAAATTTGTCAAAAGTGACCACTATGGAATATTGTGTACACTACTCGTCGACTGTTTATTGAATATCGATTTGAGATCAGCGCCATCAGTGACGTTTACAGGTTTTTAATTAAATAATGTATTTATGGCGATGTCTGGATGAAAATAAAGGCCAAAACCAATATTTGTTTTGGAAACAAAGCTTCTTTGGAAAATTTTGAAATCAATAATTTTTAAATATCATTTCTATCCCGAGTTAACGACTGGGATTGCATGTCCTTTATCCTCGGCATCTCGAGTAGATGAAGTATGTAGAAAAGTGAAGTTTTGGTACGAACTCTGTACAGACACAAACACAGCTCCCCACAAATATGAATGTTATAAGCATTTTTTTTATAATCCTATGCATCCCGGAAGCGCTGATTAGATGATGGGGCAATATATTAAGCATATCGCATAAATATCCTGGATTGCAATAATAAAATATATGTCCTCTAAGTTTGATAAACTTTCTATTATTATATTATAATTTTATTTATGAAGCTTTCTCTTACTATTATTTATATTATTTTATTTATTCAGGGGTCACGTGGAACCGTAAGTTAGTAATCATAGTTATTTAATAATATTAAATAAAGAATTTATATTGTTTCGGATCCTCTATTAAACAAATATTTTATTTTGTTTAATCTCATTGAGGGTTGTTAAATAGAAATGTTGGAATTGTACAGAAAATAAAGAGCCATAATAGCATTGCTTATAATATTTATTTAAACTTGAATAAAAGGTTTTCTACCCATAAATTGCCAAAGCGCGCATTCAAGGATATGAGGTAATGAAGAATAAAAAGTATATTCAGCAATGTAAATTGCATTTAGTAAAATATACATTGTCTCATAATGTTAAGCACATTATGTATATTTTACTAAATGCTTTGTATAATTTGTAAAGTGTTTGATAGTTAATTATTATACCCGAATTACCTATTGATGAAATTTATGTGCACAAAGCTCGCTGGTGCTTATATTTACTTAGTCTGGTCATAAATACTGTTACTGTAACAAAATACAATAAGACACTTAAATTTGTTTTAAAATTTTCGCGACAATAAATGTGTAAATAAGTGGTAAATATTTTAAGATATTAAAATAGTTTAATAACATTATTCGAATGCTTGAGTACCTACCGAACGGGTTATTGATCTTTAAGTAATGGGTACATTCAATTTGTTTCTAAAATTTTTAATCATCCGAGAACTAAGTAACTAATTATAAGTAGCTCTTGACCTTTGAATATATGTGTTAGTGTTACAGCAACAGTGTTAGAAATTAGTTTATCTTGTTCCTTAAACCAATATCAATTTCTCTATCATTTTGTTTTATTGAATCAATAGAAGCAATAATACGAACAGACTGGAAGTAATAAGCCATCAAAGGCCACCGAAGTGCAACTCAAACAACTACCAAAGTTGCAAAACAAATGCTCTGTTTTCCGGCTGAACCTCCTGGCCAAAACACCAACAAAATTCACTAGTTATTTATTGTTAAAAACCCTCTCTTAATATTTATGTATGAAATTTCTGATTGTTTCAAACAGATCTAATTTAAAAAAAAGAAAGAAAAAGGTTATCATCATGTAATAATAGAAAAATATGCTAACTCGTCCTGCAATCTACTGTGATTCAGTTCACACGCTATTTTGTAATAAGTAATGTGCAATACAAGAGTAATTACAAGAGCGTTAAGGAAACAAGTTATACAATTGCACAATAGATATGTTCGGATTCCCGGCAATTCAGGCAGATTAAATTTGTTGATAATTACTTCATTTTCATAAAAAATAAACAAATCATTGTTATATTTCAATACATTAACAGTAGTAATATACATTAGTACTAAATGTGATAAATGTAGGCTAAGGCTTTTTTTGACCTTCAATTATTTTGATTGGTTAGCTTTGAGATTTTTTTTTTTGAAATAAACCTCTCTTCTGTTTTAGCAGTCCGCATGTATTCAAAACGCGCCTATATAAACCTTTTTACACCGTTTCAATTGTTAGGTTAACTCTAACCATTGTGTTAGAATTTATTGTAAAATAACAAAAAAAACAAATATTATATCGTACAAATTCTGTATGCTGAAAAACAAGTCGATTATTTTAAGAAGTTATAATTTTATTGATCCCTTAGTATATTTTAACCTCGTCATGAAAAATGACTACTAGACATGTCCTTTCGAAATAACCTCTTTGTAATATTAGCGTAGATTACTGACTGACATATTTTTTTATGTATATGTATGTAACGTATAAATTGTGTATATATAACCACAATTATTACACAATAATATATATATATATATATGTGTATATGTATAATAATATATATATATATATAAAAAGACACAATTTCCATCAGATTTATTGTTGCAGCAGTTGTGCTTGGTTGCAGCTAGAGTAGTTATAAATGTTTTGTTCAATTCGTTTTCCTATTATCTGTTTCTTCCTTATATTGTCATTATTCTTAATATTCCAATTTAATATATATTTAAAATATTTATATTATATTAATACTATTAATATAATGTTAATAATACATTTGTTTTTATTTTAAAAATTGATTTATTTACAAATGTAGGTACGTACATTTTTTTATTTTTTTCCAATATACATCGCAGTTCACGTTTTCTATCCGCTGTATAAGCTAATTACAAAATAAAAATATGTGTGTGTGTATTAGTGTACACATGTAAGAAGTGAAACTTCTTTATGACATAATTTTTTGAAAAATGATTTTACTTATTACAACTTTACAGGAATGGCTAATTAATAACAGAAAAACGTTACGATTTTTGACATTGCTATAAAATTTCTCCCATCCGTCGATAAAAAAGTTTCACTTCAAATATGGCGCGTAACGGAAAAAATATGACTTAGAAATAAAGATGAATGAAAATGTTTGTATTTTGTCAAAAAGTTTTATTTTCTACCTTCTTTATAAATGGTTATTTTAGAACAAATCAAAATATGTATCCAAGCAATAATAATAACTGGACTGTATAATCGCAAACGTAGGGAAAAAAAATCGTCGATTCAGTAATTTCGCGCTCGGTGTACCCTCATTTTTAATAAATAATTGTTAACGTATTACTTATATTTCTTGCTACTGTAATAATAATTCATTATTCAAGATTATTATAGTGCTTTTATGTAGCTACAAAAAGCAATAGATTTTTCATAAATAGCTAAACATCTCAATCGTCCGTATGAATTATTAAGGTTTGGTTTCAAACAAATTTGAGTAATATTAACGTAATTTTGAGGTAAACTAAATCATTTCTTAATCAGAGTATAAAATTCTGAACTCATTGTCGTATAACACTATACTTATCATATAAAAACTTTTCTGAAAACGTTGACAAATAGGTGCTACACGAGTTAAAATAAAAAATAATAATAATAAAAACAAAAAATAGAATAATAAATTTGCTTTTAGAAATTGGGACTGTTGTAGTCTATTCATTTCAAGGTTACATATCTGTTATATTTTTATCAATAAAAACACAAAACTCGCTGTTATTGTAATTTATATAAAAAACTGCTGGTTGAAAACACTATCGACTACAGAAATGAAACATTACTTTCCGCTTTTAATTCATAAATTTAAAGATATTCGTAACAATTGATCGTCTTGCAGTTTTACGCCCGTACTGAACAAAGGCGCTGAATTGAAAAACGATTACGTAATTATTTTCTACTAAGCCGAGTTAGTAAATTCTTACGGGCTTCTGGTTATTTGGCAATGCATTAGTAATATTAGAAATAAAAGAATATAAACATTTAATTCGTAAATTTATTAATTCCCAAGGAGTTATTTTTAGGCCGGTATTAATTAATTAAAACGTAAGAAGTGAATCGAGTGTTTCTGACGTATAATATTCTCATAGAAGAAACACAAAAGTACCATAAAAACAGACAAATGTACACAATCCACTTTAAAAATAATAACTTTAGGCTTCTTAACATGTTGGATCGTCACTATATCACAAATAAAATTATTCTTCATCATTGTTTCTGCTGTTTCGAGTTGTTGTTCGTTCTAGGTATAGCAAAACAGACCTTGTAAAGATCAGGACCCCAATGCTCCATTTCTCAGCCAAAACTCGTATTTCTTTGCATTCTTACTTCTTCTATTTCAGACAATCAATGATCATCAGACAAAAATATAATTTATAATATTTTAAAAATATTATAAATTATATTTCAATTTCTTCTTCATGTTATAATCTTGAATTTATTTATTAGTTTCAATAGGAAGTCCATAAAATCGTATTATCCAGTATGTAATTACAATTCATTATTTAATTATAAAACTCTAATCCGATAATTTTATTTTGGTTAATGTAAATTGTGTTTTGTAATCCACATACTTGTCATTTTAATTATTTAGTATTTCCATAGCAACATGGTGTAAAAGAGATGAAACTATACGAAAAAAGCTGGCGCGTAACGGAAAAATGTCACACGTAACGCAAAAATGTTACACTAAATTTTATTCCAACCCCGATAAAGAAGTTTCAGTTCAAAAATACAATGTATAAACAGTATTCCTCTGGTTTATGTATATTAATTTTATATAAGAGAAACATTTGTCATCTTCTAATTAACGAAAGTCAGTGTGCAGATTTAATTTTTTTTTTCTAAAACACAAACATAACCATCAAAAATAACTATCATTACTTTTTTTCATTTCATTTATTTTTCTGCTTAACGTCTGTAAGTAAACTTAAGTATACCTATTGTTATAACACGGTCAACCGCTATATGTTTAGCACGTGATGCCACGAAAACGGTAGGTCGTACAAACAATAACATGCAGTTGTGCGGTGATAAAGACAATTACGACGATTACAACTGTCCAATTCAAAATACAAATTCTTCACTTAATATTTATTTAATATAACTAATTTACAAAGTTACTTGTGACTTGCGCAAAGTTCGAGACAAGAATGAATTAAATAAATGAAATTATATATATTAGGATAATTTTATTCATTAGTATGAATAAAATACTTATAGAGAAATTTTGGGTATAATATTTGAATTACTCAAAGTGAGCGTTGAACCTTGGTTGAAATTAAATGTCCTTCAGTTTTAGCGTAGGCTAAAAATTTGATTTAACTTGGTTATTTACAATTTTGTATGAGATTTTTATTTCCATTTACTTATTTAGATGTACAATAATTTAGTTTTATTTAAAGTAGAGTTTTATTAAGAATTTTTTTCTTTATGAGTTTAAGAGTTTTATTTAAGAGTCTAAAGTTTTTCTATTATTCTAGTAATACGTATATACAATATGTTACTTGATTCTGCGTAGATGCGTTTGATGTGTATGTAGTATGTACATCTATGACTCCGCGTCGATCCCTTGCAAGATAATTTTAAGGAATTTTTAAGACAACATAATGTTTTCGTAATTCGAAGAAGATATATAAGCCTGTAATTAGTATACCTTATCTAAATATTTTAGTAGGTAAGTTTTAGTTTTAAGTAATAATCTAACATTTACTACTAATACAACACAAGTTTGTAAAGGTTTATCTAAGTTGCAAATTACAAAGTCGCAACTGAATATAGTTGAATAAATTATCATATAACGTTATCAAAAAAATAAATATGTGTATTCTTCTACAGTAACCAACTATATACCCTAATAAGAATTTAATGTTACGTAACTAAAATGTATTTAATGTAACGTAAAATAATATATACTGTTAAGACTTGTTTCAGTAATACACAGTACTTGCACTTCAATGTTTAATATCCAACCATTTGTAATAGAATGGGCGAGAGCAGCCCTTACAACTCGTTTTATAATATTTTAACACTATAATATTTAGGCGAGGGTAATTTACAATTTCATAACCAACTTACAGATGATATTATTTATACCTTATAATAAGTTCTAATAATTAATAAAAGATTAAACATTATGTTAAAATATTCTATGCTTCTAATTCTTAAAACATTTAACAGTAGATACTAAATAATATTCCATAATTAATTATGTAGGTGGCGCTACTGTTGAAACTTATGAACTAAAACATGTAAATTCCAATGTATTTACCATTTAAATCATTATAAATAAATATGACTAACACTCGGCCTTTCCTGATTTGTAATCTTACGACCTCGTAATTGTATCATTAATTTCTTTAATTACCAACCATCATATATTAAATGACTAATTTCTAATTTAATAAACATTCTGGAAACCAGTAGACCAAATGGTCATCTGAATTAAGGATCTTACAATGTTATAGAGAAAAACAAATCATTAGAAATACAATGCATCAAGAAAAAAAACATCCAATTATACTTTTAATGTGCGAAATAACATAACATTTATACAACATATAACTTTACTATCGGCCGTTTTGACATCTTATTACGTCCTCGTAATATAATTATAATTTTTATCATAAATACTCGTTAATATAATAATAATATATAATAATAATATATAATAATAATATATAATAATAATCGTTTTTATCATAAATACTTGTTCTCTTTGCACCGGACAAACCAGGCTGCTTACGAAAAGCCAGATCAACGGACATGCCGTTATGATCATAATAATAATATATAATAATAATCGTTTTTATCATAAATACTTGTTCTCTTTGCACCGGACAAACCAGGCTGCTTACGAAAAGCCAGATCAACGGACATGCCGTTATGATCTGGTGCCCATGGACACACATCATCAACATGGGATATATCTCAATTTTACTATTACCACTGGAACACACACATGTGGTAGCTTATTCTTATTTTTATTTATTTATTATTTTTTTTTTTATACCACGGGACATGCCCATTGATGGTATTTCTTATACTTTCACTACTACCACCGGAACATACACATGTGGTAGTTTATTCTTATTTATTTATTTTTTATACCACGGGACATGCCCATTGATGATATTTCTTATACTTTCACTACTACCACCGGAACATACACATGTGGTAGTTTATTCTTATTTATTTCTTTTTTATACCACGGGACATGCCCATTGATGGTATTTCTTATACTTTCACTACTACCACCGGAACATACACATGTGGTAGTTTATTCTTATTTATTTATTTTTTATACCACGGGACATGCCCATTGATGATATTTCTTATACTTTTACTTACCACTTACCACGGGACACACCTACATGGTATTTCATACTTACCTTTACTATTGGACACACCAACATGGCATCAATTTCTTATTTTTACTACGGGACACACAAACATGTTATTACGTTATCATTTTTACACCAACATGGTACCTTACATTTATTTTTACCACGTAACACACCAACTTGGTAAACAACACATTATTCAATAATTTACTTATTAATATCATTGTTATGAACATATATTTAATTTTAACTTTTTGAAACTCATTCTAAGCAAATAAATCTTTAACTAATAAAAGCAAACCAAGCTCATTTTGTTAGGCTATATTAATGATCAGACTACAGAGATATACGACTTTGAAATTCATACTATGCATGGGTTTTGTTGGAAGTAGCAGGTTGTTTTTACTTTGTATTACGTTTGTATTGTTATATTTGTTTAGTTTCTTTATATTTTTTTAAAGAAAAATGAATTTTAAATGATGTGGGATTTCATCGAAACAGTTTTAAATTTTACATCTTAAGAAAATGTTCATTCACCCGAATTTAGAAAATGTAAATACTTTATCGGTAGTTAATAAAGAAGCTACATTTAGTTATTAACCATAACACGATTCAAAATTCACGACAATTGTAATATTTATATATATATTTCTCTATATTACTCTGGAATGACCTACCGTTAGAAATTCAAACTTCTAAATCACTGTCAATTTTCAAAAATCGTTTGAAGCAATATTATTTATCTACGCAATATATATTTTTATCATAAGTATGTATATACCATATATTATATAGGTTATCTATTTTATTTTATTTATTTATATATACGGATATATGTATGTATATGTATATGCGTATGTGTATATTTATATATAATCGTTATTATTTAATTACTTATATAATTAAAAAAACGATAGTTTTTATTTTTATTGTGTCCTTATGTATAAATTCTTATTCTCGTTGTAGAATG
Source organism: Napeogenes sylphis (assembly GCA_959347405.1). Taxonomy (NCBI): domain Eukaryota; kingdom Metazoa; phylum Arthropoda; class Insecta; order Lepidoptera; family Nymphalidae; genus Napeogenes; species Napeogenes sylphis. The sequence continues at coordinate 28,708,731 of OY365776.1, forward strand.
CTTGCACTGTCCTATGACCTTGTAAATATTCATTACTCATCAAGGGTTGTCTGTAAGAGATCGCTTTTAAGCGATAAGACCGCCTTTGCACAAAAATTTCTTACTGTATCAACATCCTACTACTGTAATTTCTTGTAATAATTGTATGTGCAATAAGTTTTTAAAATAAAATAAATAAAATAGATATTTCTTTTTATTTAAGAAATTGTAATATATTGTTAGGGGTCGAGGGTACTTCTAGATAATTAGTAGGCATCAAGTGTATAATAAAGATTTTATAAATAAATATAAATAAAATTCATATTTTTACATTTTTTATTGACTCTGTCCGTATCAATATTGAAAATATTCTTAACTAAAAAAAATAAAAATAATCATTAGTGGGAATAGAAAATTTTTGTAGTCCTCTTTTTTATTTTGAAGATGTAACGATACTTTTCATACAATTGGACAACATTATAAAACCAAGCATATTTCTTTAGAAGTTTACTATTTATATTATTATTTCCAATTGTTCTAATTTGCACTAAATCTAATGATTCACTAATTTATTTATAAAGCATTAAAACGTAAATCAATTAAATTTTCAATCATATGTTATAAAAGTGTTATTAATTTTATTCCGAGTTTGAAATCGTAATTTTGTACATTGTATACCTACACCTAGTTTACTATATAATCGAAACAATGAATGACACAATTATTCAAAACGTATTTTATATTTTTGTTTTATTATTATCTACAGTATAAATTATTTAATAGAATTAAACTGCATTCAATTTTACAAACGTTATACTGAAAATAATACGATTCTTGGAAATTTAGAGGGTTGGGGCTTGGGGTTTTATAAGGCCGTGCCATATATAATATTACTATATATACCCTAAGGTACGACAATATATATTCGTTGCTAATTTTCTTATGTTTCTCTTGTCTAGAGTTCAAGTTACCAGAATCTTTAAGTCTAACGTGTTTATGTTTCATATTGCTAATAAGAATATTTAGGAGGCATGTTTTATAATAATTCTATTTTTAAGTAATAAACAGTCATAATCTAGAAAATTATATATATTTTTTTAAAGTTCATCAATTTGAAATACCTAATTTGAACTGTCTGAACTGTCAATTATGGTATATTGTTTAGGCATGCAATTATTTCTTGTTTAGTATAACTTTTACTGTGGATTTATATAATTCCTCGATTTGACAGTTCAAAAACGCGTGTTATTTATCATCGTACTCGATCGATAATTCATCGTAGTTATTTCTTTTCTTCTTTAACATACTATCGAAAATTAAATAATCGAGTGCCACGCATATCGTTTAAAGTTTCTTTTAATAGGGATTTAGAAGACCTAATTGCTTGCTCTATTTTTTTTTTACAATTTAATACGAAATGTAGGTACGCGTTTACTGGTTTAGTTTAAAATCGATCTAAATGTTAAACCTATATTATCATCATTCTGAAATAATTTATCGATTCTAACGAATTTATTTCGGAATACCTATTGCGTTTTACCTTTTCAATAATCGATTCGAAATTAAGGATCATAAATTCATACAGATACCTACTACTGAGAACTTAACACTCAGTAAATAATTTAAACGGTCAAATAAAAGATAATAGAAATATGTTTTAGTAATAAATACCAGTATCATTGCTTCATATTCATACGCGTTATTATTGAATTAGTCTGTTTAGTTCGGGATTATATTTAGACAGTACCGGTTCAGATTTTAAACGTTTTTTAACTTTATTTTTACCCACCTAAAAATGGTCTTTTCAAAGCAAATTTGATTTATGAAAGTAACCAATGAAACTTCTTAAAATAGATATTATTGGGTTCCATAAAATTTAATTTCTCCACATGATATGGCATAACCCTATCCTCGTGGATAACCAAGTATCCAACTTGGTTTTAAAAACGAACGTCTATCGCAACCCGATGCTAAACTTACAAATTCAAAATTAAATATAAATATTTTAAGATCTATGGAGTAGTTTTAGAAAAACAAAATAAAATATAGTTGCAGAAGTAATAAAATAATATCGTGAATTCAAATCTTTACCTATTTAATAAATGTAAACATATCTAAATCTACCCCCTATAGCGTCAAAGCATTGGCTTATTATTTCCATACGGTCCTCAAGGCCATTTAGATCTGATCCTACCAAATTTATAGAGTTTAATATTTACCGAGTCATATTCATTTAAGTCTATCTACAAGAAATTCTAGAATTTTAATTTCTCTGAAAGGAGACAAGTCTACATTTTAATCTGTATAAATTAAAATTATACTTCATCTATTCATATTGTGTATACTATAAGCAACTACTTACTATCTTAAACAAAAGGATCATTACGATTTGAAAATGGTTTTATGATGTTAAGTGCTTTTACTTAATATATATATAAAATATCTAACGTTATTCCTTTTATTTTTGTTTAATATTGGGTTTTATATTTTAATCATTTACGACTGATATATACTCTTTTTTTAAGAAATCGTTCTTTAAATAACCTACATACATTTTGTAAACCGAATATTACCCCTTCATTGAGAGTGTTCACTTCTATGTCATATATAAAGATATTAGAGCCTAAATCGTAATCTAAAATACTAACATTACTTTTATATTGCAAGTCTCGACTACCGCGTCAGTTATATAACTTAATAAAAGCAAAGAAATAAAATCGCGTATCTAACCTACAACTGGGTCTTAAAAGCCTTGAAAGTTGGTATACGTAGTAAAAATAATATTATAAATCACATGGTCACTCAATTATGCAAAACTTTTCTAGGGCTAGTTTCTTATAATAAAGTTTATCTGTCACCTTGTCGTCGTATTCAGGTCCATCGTTGTATAGTGCTGCTTGCTTGCACTGCCATCCCGCGATCAGGAAGAAAGTACTTGGTTGACCGCTTCTTCCAGTAGCTGTAGGTGATGTTGATATGTTGTTGATTTTCATAACACAGCAACGAATTCCCTTCCAGATTAGCAGTCAAGTAGTAGTTTAGAGTTTTCCATCTCCGACGTATGTCTTCACCAAAGGCTCCAAGCGATGTAAACATGTATGGAGAGATATTGTATTAGAACCACTGTAAAGTTATGGTAAATATTCAGGCCCTTATTGTATTTCGTATATGATTGAACTTTAACGGGATATGGTTAATAGTGAATATGATATATATGATGAATAGAATTCAATAGTAGTGCTATTAACTTCAAGCTACAAAGTTATTAATATTCTATATTGAGCATGCTGCCGAATAACCAGTAAGATAATTAGCCTGCTAAGCAGATGGCAAAACGTGGGTATTAAAAAAAAAAATAAAAATAAAAACTTACGCACTTGCAATATCATTTTAAATCTACGACTCCTTGTCGCTTGAGGTAACTACAGTAGCACTCGGAGAAGGCCCAAATAGTAACTTTAACGTCGTCTCTTATTTTCGTGACTTCAACGGCATTGGCAGCACTCTATCTTCATCAGCATTCTTAGACGTAACTTTAACGTCGTTTCTTATTTTCGTGGCTTTTCAACGGCAGTGGCAGCACCCCATCTTCATCAGCATTCTTGGACAGGATATCTTGCGAACGGTGTATATCGACACGTGGCGCGTAATACTACAGCGGTCGAACACTTCTGACTTGTTAAGACTTGTTTCAGTAATACACAGTACTTGCACTTCAATGTTTAATATCCAACCATTTGTAATAGAATGGGCGAGAGCAGCCCTTACAACTCGTTTTATAATATTTTAACACTATAATATTTAGGCGAGGGTAATTTACAATTTCATAACCAACTTACAGATGATATTATTTATACCTTATAATAAGTTCTAATAATTAATAAAAGATTAAACATTATGTTAAAATATTCTATGCTTCTAATTCTTAAAACATTTAACAGTAGATACTAAATAATATTCCATAATTAATTATGTAGGTGGCGCTACTGTTGAAACTTATGAACTAAAACATGTAAATTCCAATGTATTTACCATTTAAATCATTATAAATAAATATGACTAACAATACTAAATATATAGAAAGAGTTTTCTTTATAGTAGCAATGTAGCGGCCAAACGCGTGGACGGATTTGAATGCGATTTTTTTTAATTGAAAGCTATGTTCGTCGAGATGGTTCTTAGAAAAGATTGGTCGAAATAGAAACAGTCGTCTCTAAGATATTGACGTCTTATTGGTGAAAGGTTTTTATGCAATAATTAGCTGTTCCCAGCGACAGAGTCCGTGACTGCGTCCACGTAGACTGTAAAAAATATATGGCTTATGATCGTACTCATAGAGTCACTGGCAACTGATAGTTATAATATAAATACCTTCATCATAGTGTTATTAGTGATTGTATATCATTTTAACTCTAAATGTTTATATTTATTAATATTCGTGTATACCTATATGAAAAAGTCTTGATCATGTTTCTTAAAACATTTATAATTTATTACATTATAGAAATTTTCACGCGGATCCTTATTTTTTCCCGTATTCAATATAACCTATGTTCATTAGAGGGATAAAGTAGGATTCTAAAGGTAAAATATTTTATTAAATCGGTCCAGAACTTTCGGAGCCTATTCGATTCAATTCAAACAAACAATAAAATCTTTCCTCTTTGTAATATTAGTGATGATAATGATGATGGTTATAAAATATAGCCAATGTTCATCAGGGATAATGTAGGATTCTAATGCTAAACGATTTTTTAAATCGATCTAGTAGTTTCGGAGCCTATTTAAATCAAACAAACAAACAAATCTTTCCTCTTTATAATATTGGGATAGATTAATAGAAATACTTAAACAATTAAAAATGTTGTGTGTCTGTAGGTTCATTGAGTACAATTCAGAAACCAGTAACATAACTTTAAAAAGCAGAAAAAAATAATAATAATAAACCCCCGATACAAAAAGACGTCTAAAAAGAATAAAAATAGTATTATTATGTACTTATTGAATTCGTTGCTTCGGGGAACGTTGCTTTTAATAAAGGAAGAAATTAAAATGCAAGTAAGTTAACAAAGCAAATAAAGAAATTACGATATCAAATCGTATAGTGTAAGTCCTCAATGATTAACTTCGTAAAATAGACACCATCGTCAACGTACGTACAAAACGGTCCCCCGACGCAACGACTTCAATAAGTACATAATAATATTATTTTTATTCTCTTTAGAGGTCTTTTGGTATGGGGTTTTTTTTTAATTTTTAATTTATTTATTCTTTTTAGAGGTATTTTTGTATGGGGGGTTTTTTAATTTTTAATTCAATTTTTTCTCTATAAACACTAAAAACAAGTAAACTATACGAAAACGATATGAAAAAAAGGAGCTGTGTATGGGGATTTTACAAAAAACACCGAACCTATTTTACACTTTAATAGGTTTAAAAATAATAGTCAAAGCCTCACGAAAACCATGCATATATATATATATATATATATATATATATATATATATATATGTATATATAGTATTAAAATAAATTCGAAAGTCTCTCTGTTTATCGGTTACGCTTTCATGTCCAACAAATGATATTTAATGATGCTAAGTCGAAGCATTTTCTACAACCAACCCTTAACCGTTAGAAATAGGGGATGCAAATTTGTATAAGAAGAACCGTTTAACCTATTATCTATAATTTACATATCTTGAAAATATTAATTGAGATAGTAATATGGCGTTGCATAAAAGACTTCTGCTGTTAATACAAAAAATCATAAGAAATGGCCCATAATTGGTGGCGAGATATAGCATAGCAACAGACGAACAAATCAAAACTATAATGGTTTGGCTCAATAGATAAAAAAACTTAAGAGTATAAAGTTGCTAGATTGTACTTTCTACTAAAATGCTTTTATAAAATTTTGAAGTACGTGTATGTGTGATATTAAAATCTAATTTAATAGGCATTGAATTTCAATTCTAAATAATATAAAAAATAAATACAGTTATGTTTTTTAAGAATGACCAACAGATATTTTTTTACATATTTGTTCTTTTTTTTACTTTGTGAATTTTTTACTCTATTGTAAGACTTGCTGAAAACTACAACCTAAAAAATACATTTGGGAATCAAGTTTGAGAAGAAGTATTTATTTTTCGCTGAATTTTCTCTCAAGAGCCATAAAATTTAGTGTACAAAATCTAAAGATCTGCAACATCAGCTATTACATAAAGTGCCACGGAACTGAACTATCTCGTATAAACAAACTTAAATGTGATAAGTCTTCGTAACAACCAACTGTGGTGATGTAGCTACAGGAAGGTAATTTAAAAAGTTATACGCGACTTAAGCATCACGACTTAAAGAAAGCATGTGTATTATAAATGTAATGTATAACAAATATTAATAACAAAAACATAATAACAACTAATGTATTTATGTATTCTTTGTGTTTATGTATATATTTATGTAAACTATTTATAGTTACACCATTAACAAATACAATATTCTGCGTTAGTATCGTTGATGTTTGATTAATAATATTAATAAACAGTTAATTTCCAAATAATTTACTTATGGCTAAATTATTTTTTCAATGTAAGTGGCTGAAATTAATAACATATTAAAAAAACATAATTAATTTCGATTTCGTTTTTATAATAAATAGTTAATCTTCCGTACTTAAATGTTTTAGTTTTTATTATGTTGGCTCCGCAGTTTGGTGGGCGGATTGTACTAACGAGTCGCGTCACAATAGTATATATATATATATATATATATATATAGGCTTGCAATAAGTATCGAATTCAGTGCCAATTGTTACCTTTTTGTTAGTGTTATTTTCGTCTGACTCTGGCTTTATTTTATTAACTAAAATGAAAAATTTAAGCAAAAACCAATATTGTTTAAAGTTTATTCAATATTAATGTTTGTAGAAGAGTTTTGTCAGTGTCACAAGCTTTACTGAAACTACGAAGTCACTGAATAATAGCTGCTGTAAATCAGTATCTCGCTCCGAGTCTCTTGTTATGTTTTTATAGCTGGCAGAGCCTTATTGCTTTGATTGAGTTGATAAATGCTTCCTGGTTTTGTATTGTGGTATTAATACAATATACCTACCTGTTATACTTGATTATTCTTTATTATACTATTTTTCTATAATTCTATTATTTTTCTATTTATATATGATATTTTTAATTCTTAATTTTAATATTTAACACTTTTTGTTACTTTTTAACATTTTTTCTGTACTATGTTTTGTAGTAAAAACAACGAATTGAATGCCACAAAAAGATTATTTTATTTTTTAAATATTTTTTTTTACATAAAACCTTACTTACAAGTGTAACACAAAAAGATCAAATCTATATCATAATACATATATAATCAAGCCAAATCACACTTTAAGTTCATCAGTCCTTCCGTTGTATTAAGGTATTGGTGTGGATTAAACGGATCTGGAAGTTCTCTCTTAAATCTCTATAATTGACTCTTCTCTTGTTCACTTTTGTTTTAATTTCAACCACTGTTAAGTTCTAAATTCGATTTATTGACTTCGGTTTCTTGTATGTTTTTAAATTGAGATTAGAAATTTAATAGGAAATTTGAAGTAATCTAACACAACTTTGCTTAAATTTTAATTGTAGTGTTCAGTGACCGTAATAGTCTTAGTACCAGCATATTCATAAAGTATTGCTGGGACGTTCTCCTTTCTAAGCTCAAAAAAATCAAAACTTTACAAGGCCAATAAACAGTTACGTCAGGCAGTAGGCCCAATTCATACTAATATATCATTTTAAATTAAATCGATTGTTTTAAAACATCCGGGTTACTCTTAGATATTATTTTGAATGAAATCTCAGATATTCTAATTATAATATAAATTATTAATTAACTGTGTTCTCATACACACGTATAATAATATCGTCATGATGATATTCATGTATTAAATATATAAACATATACATACAGGATGTAGATGTATGTATGTGTATCTGTTTGTAATACAGGTATCACGATAAAGCAACTAATATATATTATAAAATACGTAAATATTAAGTGTATTGTCTGCATATTGTCTGAACATATACTGCACTATGTATTTAAATATAAACAGTAATTCAAATTGTTATTAAGAAAAAAATATTTTATCATGGATCGAGCTTTTCTTTTTAAAATTTATAATATACTAGCTGTGCCTGCGACTTCGTTGATTTCGATTTTGATAAAACTAACCCTTTGTAAGTACAAAGTCTTAACCCTTTGGTAAGTGCCATTGTATGTAAAAACTATAAACCTTCAAAGTTTCATAAAACTCCGTCTAGTAGTTTTTGCGTGTGGGAGTTTTTCCAGTTTATTCATGTTTATTTTTTTATGTTTTATTACTGATAAGCACCAATGGTACGAAAATAAAAGATTATTAACTTTATTTGTTAGCCGATAGTTAAAAAAAACGAAATGTAAAGCGAATCCCATGAAAATAAATTCCCGAAAACTGCTTCCAAATCGATTAATCTGTTTCTGAGGTTAGCCTACACAAACGTGCGTCAGAAATAACATTATGTTTTAAAGTTTTCGAAATAATTTCTGTAAAAAATATATTGTTGTAAATTTTTTATAAATTTGTCAATGTCTTTGTAAAAAAAAACAAAAAAAATACTGTGTTACATCTTTTTACTGTTATTTATTATTCAAAGTTAGAAACATTGCTTGGGATTTTAAAAAGAAATATCCGTTCCGATAAAAACCTTTGTAGAGACTTTGACGACGGTGTCTATTTTACTAAGTTTTCGAAGCTTATGAAGACTTAGATTATACGTTTAGATATTTTTATTTGTTTACTTACCTTGGTAACTTGTATTGTGTTTTCTCCCTTATTTAGCAGTCCTCCGTCGACGATCTATACGACTTTAATTTTTTTTTGTATTACTAGTGTCATATTTTTTTTTTCTCATTTTTAAATTATGTTAATATTGTACTAAATTAATCTACGAACACACTATTTCACTTGATTTAATATTTACTACCAAAACTGCATAAAAACCATTAACCAGCACCAATAAAAACTCAAGATCTCGCCGACGACTGCTTTTATTTCAACCAAACATAGCTAAAAACCATATCGCCGCACCAGATTTTCGATTTAAAAAAAAAACGGAAACAATTGTCCACAGGTTTGGCAGCTGCGAGGCAACAGACCCACACACTGATACACGGATACAGACATCAAATTAAGAACACCTCTCTTTTGGGCCCGGGGTTAATAAAAATTCCAACTGCATGTAGTAGCACCTAATTAACTAGTCATTTCTGTCCATTTAAAATAGCAATCATCATCGTTAAATCATCCGTAATGTCATGTTTCTACATATTATTTTATATAATAAAATCATTTCAATCATTTGCTGTCAAACCTTGTAGCGTTGCAGTCCGATATCATGGATGTGTGAAGATATTCTGGACTGATCTGTATCCTAGAGACAAAAAAACTATCAGTATCTATTTCACATTTTACTTTTTCATCTTTCAGTCCTCATGAATATACATATAGTAGTCTAGTAAGAAATATCCAGCAACGCTCTTAGCGTTTTACTCTGAAACCGTTTAAGAAGGTTGCTTAACCCCTTAACTTTGTTTGTACCCCTTAACTGGATACTATAAGTTGAAATAGGTTTCAGAATACTTTTATAAATTGTTAGTGTACTTTTCTCGACAGCCTTGATTTGCTACTCGTTAACCAGTATATTAATCTGAGTTTCATGTCCAGCTATTTGCATTTAGTCCACATGTTCTTTCTTCATGTGAGCCTTCGAACAAATATAGCCTTTAATATATTATTCCTTTCTTCTTCTAAATCAGTTATTATGAGAAAGTTAACATCGGAAAATAAATGTGTTACAGTTAGGTCCTTTATTTTCAGAGACATAGAGAAGAACCAGTGAGTCAGATGAATTTGTAATAATATACAAAATTATTTCTTATTGAATGGAACGTTAATATTAAATTGAAAACAGTAAATAATGTAGACTTCTAATATTCCTTTGTTAGTATTCTTTGTGATTATCTATGATGAGTGATGAGTTACAAATTCTTTAATATATTACACGAAAACCCCCGGTGACGCTGTAATAGCCAACAGGGCTAACAGCATAGACAGACAAAAAAAAAATTAAAAAAAATAAAAAAAAATTACACGAAACAGGTTTTAGAACTTTTGATTATGACAAAAATATAATACTTTTGATGGCCTTTGATTGATATTTTAATATTAATTCGAACAAAATATTTATAAAAGAGACGATACATAAGAAGGAAGATTAAAATACCACGGGATCTTTAAATAAATACTTAGTCGTTCAGTTTTCTGTAATTTATATTTTATTCACGTGCTCATATTTGTACTATCGTATTTAATTCTTGAAATACATCATTAATTTGAAACCTAACAGTAATATAATATAGCTGATAATTTTGTATTGTAAATTGCTTACTAGTGGGACCTTAGAAATAAGAATAATCCTTGATATTGATCGCAAGGCTGTCAAGCGGATCCAATTTAAAGGAGATTAAATATTTACTTCGATAGGCAAGGGTGTATGTGATATGCGAGCAAATCTTTAAAAATCATTTCGCAGTAGTATTTACATATTTCTAGATTGCTTACATTTACAGATTTTTCAATCTAAGCAATCTCGGAATTCACTAAAAAGACACCAAAATTTAATATAAACTTTTAAGTAGAAGTAACAAATACACGTAGGTACAAATGGTATATAAATTTAAATATTTAAAATAATTATTTACAAAAGTAACGCTAATTGTGCCTCTAAAGTAATACTACTTGACAAAACATTTTAATACCAGTTGGTTGCATCTTTAGTAAGAACTATAAATTGTGTTGGAATTAAGTTATAAATTATAACGTCATTCAAATAACTGACGTTTCAAATTTGTATGCTTGTTTATGACCGGTTTAATAATTTATCGAATCAATCTGATTCGTTACCAATACAGTAAAGCCTCATATATTTAACTCCATCAAATTTCTTTGCATTATTAATTAATTAATAGTTGTTAATAATATTATGAACATGATGAATTAATAATGAATTGTAACATTACGTAAGTGATTGTATATTTTTATTATTTTGTGATTATGAAAAAATATCCTGAGATTAATACAGTCTACAGACAAGCACATTTTATGTCAGGGAAGATTTTTTTTTTATATAAAATCGTGTTACGTAAAAATTTGCCTCTCGCTCTTTTACATACGATGAGAGGCATAAGAACATGTGACTGACAATGCTGTCTGATGTTTTCTTCTTCAAGACATTATACATTAAAACTAACTCTCACAGAGACGAGAGACTTAAACGAATAGCTGTACTACAATTTAAAATATTTTGAACTAAAAAAACAAGCAATACTACATGATAATTATTCATTGTTATAATAAAAACAAAAACAATGGTTAAATCTTTGTTGATTGCAAAATAACGTTTATCTATTTACTAGCATATCCAGCTTGCTTCACCGGGTTTAAAATAAAGGTATATTATTTCGAAATATGTAATAAAATATACATTAAATATAAGAATGAAACCACCGCTATAATAATTATAATTTATACTGAATTTCATTTTCTTCTACGAATTTCTCTCGCGGGTACATGGATAAATCCGTTTCGTTCATCTTAATGTCTCAATGGTCTTAATGTCTTCAATGAATAAATATAGTTTAAAAAACGAAAAACCCGCTTTTAAAATGAATCGAACTAAAAAGCAAACCATAATTCGTAACATTAGAATGAATAATGAGCAAAATATAATAAAATAATTGCGAAAAAAGAGTGGGGCGCTGCGTGCCATACATTTTGTTTCATTTTTGAGCTCGACTTTGGCTTACTTTAAGTGGTCAGATCCTATTGGAACATTAAAAAATTGTAAAAGATAAGTAAGAAGTACAATAACTAGGTAAAATTAATTCATTATCCTCGTTAAGATCACCGGAATTAAAATTTTTAACAGATTTTTGATCTTTGAGTGAGAATAAAACAAAGTAGGCACACTTGCGGTCTAAGAAAGTATATCGTATCGGTAAATGTCCGTAAATTATGAAGAAGCTATTAATTTTAAATTGATAATTGTATTTATTTCTAAAAAAAATAAAAAAAAATATTTAAAAATTCATTTTTGAACTACTACATTCACTACAATGAATTTAAAAATGGTACAAAAGAAATAGTACCAGACGCCCCATACTTATTTTCACAAAAAAAAATATATTATATTTTGCCCATTATTCATTCTCATATTACGAATTATTGTTTACATTTTAGTTCGATTCATTTTTAAAGCGTGTTTGTAAGTTTTTTAAAGCTATATTTAATTTTCATATTTTTTTGGAAACTTCAAAGCCTTACTCCATCGTTGGATGTAATAGTCGACGGCTTTTTAAATAATCTCACAAAAGTAGCCAACCAACCAATAAGAATTGTCAAAAAAGCCTGGATTTACGATAATTTTTTAACATCACGTCTAAATTGGCCTTTCAAAGTAATTTAGTAAGATGGGGTAATTTAGTAAGTCCAGGATCAAATAAGAAATCCATAGAGTTATTATACATAGACTAGGGAAACCGGCCTAAAATGTGTCCATCGAAAACAAAAGAGAAAAAAAAATTAAACTACCTGTCCGCTTCTCTTTCTTACATGTATGATTAGAAAAATATAAGTATAGGGCTGTCATATTGCCTCTTATTATTTTTGTTAGACACTCGTATGTATAATAATCCTATGATTAAACATCATAGCAAATTTCATGGTTATTATATTTTCATCTATACGAGTTTAAATTTATTTAACTAAGATTTATGGTTTATTTTGTGCAGATTGGCTTGAAGTTTTATTCATTTAAAGGAAGGATTTCGTAGTTATTAACACCCCACTAAAAAGAGGAGTGTTATAAGTTTGACCTGTCGATCTGTGTTTTTGTGTATCTGTCTGTGGCAAATTTGCGGCCAAACGCGTGGACGGATTCGAATGCGGTTTTTTTAATCGAAAGCTATGCTCGTTGAGATGGTTCTTATCCATGTTTGATTGAAATATAAATAGTCGTCTCCAAGATACTGACGTTTTATTCGTGCGGGAGAGAGGTTCTTAGACAATAATTAGCTGTTCCCAGAGGCTTCGCCCCTGCTATATAGGAAAAAAAAGCCTTGTAATGAAGGTCAAAAGATTATTATACTTACTCAGGTAAATTATTTTATTAGGGATAGCTGTTGCCCGTGACTGTGTCCACGTAGGCGGTAAAAATATATTTATATGGCTTATGATCGTAGTCATAAAGAATCACGAGCAATAGTTAGTGATAATATAAATCCCTTCAGTATAGTATTAGTGATTGTAAATAATAATAATAATAAATATTCTTTATTGTACACCCAGAAAAAACAATAACAAAAAATAAAAAATAAAACAGAAAAAATGTACAAATTTGGCGGCCTTATCGCTACAGAGCAATCTCTTCCAGGCAACCAATTAATTAGAGGAATAATGAGACGTAGTGTGGGTGTTGTTTGAATAATAAAAATATAAAAACAAAAAGAAAGCATTACATACACATATTTACATATATACACACATACGAATATACATACAAACAAATATATACATACATACACGCATATACATACATACACACTCACAAATAAAATATACATACTTATGCAAATAAACAAATAACAATACAGACGACAAACACGCTATAAATTTAAAAAGTGAACTTTAAGGCAGCGCTTAAACGAATCGCATGACTGTGCACGTTTAATGTTAAGTGGAAGATCATTCCACAGTCTTATGGTCTGCACAGTGAAGGAATCGGAGTAAAAAGAAGATGAATGGGAAGGAACTTTAAGGATAAGGTTTTGATTGGAACGGAGAGATCGGTTGTGTGTGCTACTCAAAAACTCAAAACGTTCTTTTAAGTAGGACGGAGTGGAAGAATTGAACAGTATACAGTATAGAAGGCTAAGCATATGAATATTCCTGCGAAAACGAATCGGAAGCCACTTGAGTTTTTTACGAAAGTGAGAAATATGGTCATATTTGCGAAGACCAAATATGAACCTTATGCAGAGGTTTTGAAGACGCTCAAGTTTATTTAACTGATCCTCTCTGAAATCAGGATAGCAGGCATCAGCATAGTCTAGAATTGGAAAGAGTAAAGATTGAGCTAAAACAACTTTGGTAGTGATTGGGAGAAAATTACGTAATCTTCTCATGGATCCCACGGCTGCAAACATCTTTCTGCTCACCTCACTAATCTGCGAATTCCAAGATAAAGTTTGATCGAATATGATCCCAAGATTTTTAACTTTAGTGCTATACGGAATAACTTCGCCTTCAAAACTAATATGAGGTAGCTGATAATCGGAAATACGTGCGATCAGCCTAGAACTACCAATGATAATAACCTGCGTTTTAGACGTATTTACTTTAAGGCCAAAACACTTGCTCCAATTTGAGATACGCGCCAGATCTTGATTTACTTGCAATATGGTATTAGTAAGGTCATCAAGACTTGACTGGCGGTAAATTTGAAGATCGTCTGCATACAGGTGGTAGAAAGAATTGATATGAGAGCAAATAGTGTTTATAAACACTGAAAATAATAAAGGAGACAACACGCCACCTTGCGGAACACCAGCACTGACCGCGCTCCAGTCAGAGTACAGGTCATTTGACCGTACACGTTGCCGACGCCCACGCAAGTAACAATGAAACCAGTCAATTGCCGATGGAGATATGTTAAGGCTACCCAATACCGTGAGTAAGATATCAAAGTCCACAGTATTAAACGCATTGCTGAAGTCCAGCAACGTCAATACTGTGACTTGACGGTTTTCCATGCCTGACCTGACATCCTCGGTAATTTTAACCAAGGCTGTAGTCGTACTATGACCGGGACGGAAACCGGACTGGAATTTACTAAGGAGACTATTTTTGGTTAAAAAGGTGCTCAGTTGGAAGTGTACTAGTCTCTCAAGGATTTTTGATAGAAAGGGAAGGATGGAAATAGGACGAAAATCTGAGGAACAAGAAGGGTTAGCTTTTTTTGGAAGAGGAACAATAAAGGCATCTTTCCAACAGGAAGGGAATTCACACATTGTAATGGAATTATTAAATAAGGAAGTAATAGTAGGGATCAATATATCTAGGATAGGAATGATCATTTTACGACTAATGGCATCAGATCCGACTGCATCAGAACTCACGGACAGAATAGTTTTCTTAACATCACATTCGGAAAAATGACTTAAACTAAATATTGGAGTATTTGGAGTTGGCAGAGATGAAAGATTGCTAAGAGTGCGAGATTTAATAGCACCATCCAAAGGTGTTGACATGGAGAAATGTTGGTTAATATTATTAAGATCGGAATGGGAAATATTTTGAGTATTTTGTTTACTTCGACCAACTCCTAGAGATTTAAGAAAGTTCCAGACTTTAATTGAATCCTTCTCGTCAATAACAGATCTATAAATATGGCGTCGTTGATTATCTCTACAGAGCCTGTTGCAGCGATTACGAATTTTTATATATTTTGCCTTGTTTTCCTCACTAGGTTCATTTTTATTCTTAGCTTTAGCTGTAACTTTTTTTTGCTGAAGCTTTTTTATATCATCAGTTAGCCAGGGAGCAGGAAGATGTCTCATGCGCACGGGTCGGATAGGAGCATGAGCGTCATAAAGATTACTTAAATGAGAGTTAAAAATACACACTTGCTCATCCAGAGTACGTGGAGTAAGTACTTCAGACCAATCAATAACAGAGGCGTCAGTACGCAGTTGAGCTAAGTCCATACTACCAAAGTTGCGCTGAAAAAGAGTTTTTGGTTTTAATTTCGGAGGTTTAATCTTATAAGATAAATAAAGAAGATCATGATAGGAAAAAGCCAGTGCAGAGCATTGGCCATGCTTTCCTACATGTTCAGAAGAGGAAACTAGGACTAGATCTAAAAAAGAGGAGTTACAGTTAGGGGCATGATGAGTAGACGATAGAGGGAGAATATGCAAGTTAATAGCATTGGCAATAGAATTAAGTCGAGCGGATCTGTGGTCTTTTTTAAGTAAACAAGTGTTAAAGTCTCCCATTATAATAGTATGGTTATAAGAAGGACAAAGTTGTTCCAGAAGATTTTCAAAAGAAGAGAAATAGTCAATATGGAGGTTAGGACTATAATAGATACCGAGAAGAACTTTGGAGTGTGAAAGTGTAAGTTCAATAAATAGATGTTCAGGACCCGCATTCTGAGTTTGTGAGACATTTACAATACAAAAAGGAATGTGAGAGCGCAAATAAATTGCAACTCCACCGCCTCCTCGCCCAATGCGGTCATTACGTATTAAGTAATATCCTGGAAGGTAGTAGGCTATTGAAGGTAGACAGGGTTTAAGCCAAGATTCAGATATTAATATTGCATGAATATTATTAGAAGCAAAGGAAGATAGCAGGTCAGGGAAATGAGCAGGAATACTCTGGGCGTTAATATGAACTATGTTAAAATTTTTGGGACAGTCCATGAAATAAGAAACAAGACTTTCGCTCAATGAGGGGATACTTTGAAAACTGTCACCAGAGTTCAACACATCAGAGGATGAAGAAATAGAGAGAAATGATTCGTCGTTTGAGTCATCGTCATTTGACATTACAATAAAATATATGATAAAGTATAATAATAAATAATATAAAAACACAAAATAAAAATATTATGTTTTAAAAATAAGATTAGATAAAAAAATATATATATAACAAAATTAAATGTAATATAAATTACATACCTACCAGTAAAAAAAAACAAAATAAGCACTAATTAACAAATTTTAACAATGTCACCTTCATTTGAACAGCTTATACAAATTAATAAAAAAATAAAAGGGCTCAATATTTAACAAAAAATTAAATCATATTAACTTTAAATGTTTATATTTATTTAATATTCGTATATATAAACCTACCTATCTACTATTAATCATTGAGTTAATCATTGAGTCCTATCATTGAGGACTTAGACTAAACGATTTGATTTCGAAATTTCTTTATTTGCCTTGTAAACTTACTTGCATTTTAATTTCTTCCTTTATTAAACAGTCCCCCGATGCAACGACTTCAATAAGTACGTAATAATATTATTTATATTCTTTTTAGAGAGACCTCCACAAACAAAAGACAAAAAAACTTTTGTATGGAGGATTTTTAAGGTTTTTAATGTATATAATAAGAGATTTGCTAAAGTAGTATAAATATAAAGTAAAGTAGTATATGTACTAAAGTAGTAGACATGTCATACATTTAGTATCGTATGGAGGAGCTGTTATAAAGTTCGGACAATATGCAGTTCCAACTGTTATCTTTCCTTATAAGACTTATTTTTCGCAAGCTGGATTAACAAGGTTCAGCCTTTTTTATTTTTTGTTCCAGGCAAGAGGATAATATAAATACAAAATTATTTGTTGATTTCGTTAATAAGGTAGGTAGCCGATTTTATATTAATAATAAAACAAATAAATAATATAATAACAATATTACTCAAGTCGGTTCTTATCCGACCTATGAGTAATTTGGGACAAATCAAGTTAACCGTAATTGTACCCTGATGGGTCAGGACCCTAATAAGACATAAGTAAGTAAAAATCTGTAATTAATTTTGCAGATTATGCTCTCATAGATTTTTGAATATATTACGTTGTGTATAATCAAGTAATTTTTCAGATATTTGTAAGATGGTAAAAGAAGAGCAGACCTGTAGGAAGTCGGTAACTCTTCACGATAAGAAATGTATCTTAGGTGCGTAGCTGTAACAACAAGTGACTAAGTCTTTGGGCCGTCTTATACATCACATGAGATACAATTAAAATATTTACACAAAGGTAATCTTCAAATAAATATACGCCAAAATTTAAATGACTATAATAAAAATAGCGACAGATATACGATCAATACAAGAAATAAAAAAAGGCTCGGAACGCCTAAATTTCGACTTCAAAAAGTTAAAAAATCCTTCATGGGCTTGAGTATATATTATAAAGTTTCACAAGATGTCTTAGATCTTCCTTTTCTTGGTCTTAAATTAAAGGTATATTATTAAATAAATCTTACTGTAACATTCAAGAGTTTTTGGTTGCTTGAAATGTGTGAAACTTGGGTTCTTGACTCATTTGAAGGGTCAAACATGGTTAAATTTCATTTAAAAAGAGCAACTGTTGAATTTCTGATCAGCTCTTCTCAGCAAAACAGCATTCCGAGTTGGTGGTAGACTATACTGACCAATTTAATGTAATTGACGATTCAAAAGTGCGTGTAAATGCCTACTTGAATGAAGATATTTTGAATTTGAATTTTGGATTTGAATTTTGAATTTATATTAATAAATGATTAAAATTTAAGTAATCTGATTTATGTTTGAGTTTTGTTACAATATTAGTTTAAGAGCAGCCGAAATGTGAAATGCTTATATACTTTTCACAAAAAAAAAAACTATAAGAATGAAGTTTCTTGCGGAATACTTTATAAACTCGTACATTATCTTTTTTGGAAAACTTATTGCACAATATAATAATTATATAACTTATTCCACAATATAAAAAAATTTGCTTTACTATGTTGATAAAGAAAAACTGCCTACTTTTATATGTAACACGAGCAGAAGTTACGTATACAGTTTTATCTAACTAAATTACAAGTATGTATGCGTGACACCTTAAACATCGAAATCTTACTGGTAACTCCAGTAAGATTTCGTTCTTCGATTCGAGGATCTTTGAAATAAGAAAGAATTTAGGTACTGGACTTAAAAAATGTGTTTGAAAAATTTAATATCTATACATATAATAAAATGGTCACTAATCCATTTCTGTACATGGAAAATTTAAAAAAAAAACATCATAGGTTGTCTTTATAAGAGCAAGAGAACCCAAAACAAAGTTTTTCATTTTGTCCGTTCATCTGTATGTTTGTGTACGCTAATCTCAGAAACGGATTAATCGATTTGGATGCAGTTTTCGGGAATATATTGTAATTAGATTCACTTTCTATTTTGTTTTTTTTAACAATCGCTTAACAAATAAAAAGGTTATTAATCTCTTATTTTCGTAACATTGCCGCTTACCAGTTTGAAGGTTTATAGTTTTTACACACATTGGTGTGTAAAAGGGTACGTTTTATTAAAATCGAAACCTACGCGTACGACGTCGCAGGCACAGCTAGTTTGTAATATATTTACAACAACATAAATATGATACTTTGTATAAAATTAATGTATCGTACGATTTTTATTTTATATTGATATGGATGTCTAATAATTATAACTTATTTTATGATGCACTTAAGTATGAATATTATTACAAAGTTACATATCAATGAAATGTGCTTTAAGTTTCGATATAATATTTTATATTTTGTCATATTATGATGATGATATTTTATGATAGATTCATTCATTCATCAAAAATTTGAATGAAATTGTATATAAATGAATATGGAATTACTTAATAAAATTGCTTGTAAACATAAATTTAATGAAAGGATAGCGTTGTTTTGGGATTAGAAACAGAATAATGTTTTAGATAAATGAGTCGGCATTTACTTGTGATTTCTTAGGATTAAAACTTAATCGTAACTTATTAATGTTTTCTTAAATACAAATTTGGATAGTGTTACAGTTCTATAAAATATTAAAATTCACTAATAGCTGCTGAAGCTGGGTGCTAAAACATGATGTCTTTCTATTCATAGAAATTTATTTTTATATTGTCATTTATTTTAATCTCCTATGTTAGTTTCTGAATTCAGTTACAACCCAATGGTTATATCAACTTTGTAATTAACCTTTTAACCTTGTCTATTTTAACCTTAATATTAAAAACTTCTTATACACTCTAGTACTATATTAACCAAATAATTAACAACTAATCAAATATATATTCTTTAATGTGCTAAATCTTTTCCACCACAGAGTCTCATAATCATGATTTACTTTTATGGGGCTACAGAATACATATTAAGTCAGAGTCAATAGATCTCAAGTCAACAACACAAATAATAGTGGTATTACTTTTATTATGGTGTTATATTCGGATGAGGTAATAAGAAAATATTAGGCAGGGAATGTGTTGTAACATCTGTATTAAGTTTTCGTGCTTTCGAACTTTATTCTATATGCGTCAATGCATAATATATAAACTTTATCTATGTTACATTTCAATTTATACATTTATTAATAAAAATTCATAATCTCCAGTATGAAATTACCTCTAAAAAGGATAAAAATAATATTATTATGTACTTATTTTCAGTCGTTGCGTCGGGGGACCGTTATACGTACGTTGAAGATGGTGTGTATTTTGAGAAGTTTTCGGAGCTAATGTATGAGGACTTTGACTATACGATTTTATATTGTTATTTCGTTATTAGCATATTAATTTCCTCCCTTATTTCCACTCAAAGGAAGTAATTGAATTTACAGTTTATCTTGCTTTTCTTTCTTTCATTTACGAAACACTTTTACAAAAAAAAATTGTTTCTAACTCCCTTACGCAGTATAGGTAGGTATATAATGATTGACTTTCGGCATTTTCATATTGTTGAAAACAGTGTTAAAATAGTGTAGCTACAAATCTTATGTGATAAAACGCTATTGTGTTAACGAAGAAAATAAATGTTACCATTGTATTAATTATATGCCCTTGCGCTAACTAAGAATCCTTTTTGATGATCATATATATAAATTAAATTTATTTCTATTACCTGCAAACTTTTATTATAATTGATAAATTGGCGAAATGTAATCAAAATATTGTGGTAATGCAACAAATGCGGTATTGTAATTGAAAAAGTAAATACTTTGTATAATTATTAATGTAGCTTGATTAATGTTGTTTTTGTTTATATATTTTTAACGCATATATTTCAAAAGATTATATGAAAACTATTGTTATTCTCACTAATATGACTTTAGTTTAGTTTCTTACACTAGCTATTGTTACACTATTGTTTCTTACACTAGCACTAGTATGTTACATTGACTGTCACAAATTGTATCATCATTCATCACATTATGAAAAATCTAAAGAAAATCTTATCTTTTACCTCAATAGAATCCTTAAGGAGCATGCTTCATCTGATCATCCAATATAAACGATTCAATCTTCTTATTACAAAAAAAAACAATTTTGTGTTTAGGCACTTCGAAAATATATTTTCCTTTTCTCTATGAGATTTACAGCAAATTAATTCTTACGGCTATGTGTTTTGAATGTTGAAATTAATGTTGCGTGTATTTATGAAAAATGGATGCGGGCCCTATTATCAGATTATCGTATTACAACATTTTTCAATTTGTTGCACACAATAATAGGATTTAGTGATAATCACATTGAAGTGCTTTGTAAAAAAGTTAGTTTTATTTAGAAATATCCCTTAAAACTTTGTGCTGTGACAGTAATAGCAGAGAATTGAACAGTGTTAATTGCTCTGCAATATCTCCTTAAGCAATCTCAACTATATTAGAACCGCTAACATATTAACTACTAGCAGACCCGGCCACGCGTTGCTGTGGTTGCTACAGTTTTTGATATAACATTATATTGTAGTAAACTATTTAAGGAGTAACAGTATTAGAAGAATAGTGATGTGAACCTTCCTTTTTTTACATAGATGCAATTTGTAAAAAAACGACCTTTATGCCTGATTTTCTACTACCATCAGAATAATATAATAATAATTAGAGATGCGCGGAATATTCGTTAAATATTCGGTATATTCTGCATCTCTTTCGCGACTATTCGGTTTTGGTGCCGAATGTATTCGGTTCGAGTATTTCTTTTTTTTTTGGCCACACGACACTGTAAAGAACTAAAAGACAACACTTAGATTTATGTCATATTATAAGTTCAAGAAATCTTATAAAGAAAGTGTTGAATAGAGCTTAATAAAAAAATAAAGAGCTTAAAAATAAGGCGATTTATTTTCAAATCAATGTTGATTTGAAGCTAAATAAATGTTTATTTCGAAACACATCAAGTCAACATATTTAGTTTATTATTGCTAACCTGCAAATAGCATTTAATATAGTCAACATTTATTTTGAAATTTTAATCAGAATTTATTTTTAAATCTCAAAACAATATTTTTAAATCACAAAGCAACATAGTTTTTCATCTAGCCAAACGTAACGTACATTTTAGTACACTTTAGTTTATGACAAACAAACAATGAAATGGTAAAACCGAATAGTTCGGCCGAATATTCGCTTCGGTAAGGTTAAACCGGATAGTATTCGGTATTCTGATATTCAGCAAAACTAATATTTGGCACATATCTAATAATAATATCAGGACAAATTTCACACATTGAAATAGCCCCTAAGTAAGCATATTATTTGTTTGTGTTAAGGATGTTAGTCAACGATACAAATACATAGTTAAGCACATTATAAACGACTAAACCCAGAAATACTCATCATATACATGCCTGTCTCCGTCGCGAATCGAACCCACCCCATTACGCCGCTATACGGTAGGCGTCTGCGCTCCACCACTCGTCTAACGGGGCGGTTGAAACACTAAAATTATTATTAACTAAAAAAGACGAAAACATTAAAGCTAGCGTAAAAGTCCACTGTATTGGGATTTGAAGGGGAAAGTCTCTGAACGTGATTGATCAAAATTATCCTACTAATATTATAAATGCGAAAGTTTGTGAGTATGTATGCATGTTTGTTACTCTTTCAAGCAAATACTACTAAACAGATTATGATGAAATTTGATATATAGGTAGCTGAAGGTCAAAAATAACACATAAACTATAGAAATACTAACTTTTGCACGTGGTTTTGTCTGTGATGTTTGTTACTCAATCACGCCAAAACTAGTAAACGGATTTTGATGAAACTTAGCAATATAGCTTATGTACCAAAATAACAAATAGGCTATAGAAATACTAACCCTTGCACCTGGTTTTGTCAGTGACATAACATAGATTGTAGCGCGAAAACTATTTGCCACAGGAGATTCTGTTTTTAATCGTTTGGTTCACTGAATTCTACATAATTATTTGTGAAAATCCTTCTTTTTATCCGACGACTTTAGACGGAGTATTATATTATTCAAATATACGTATGTTAATAGAAATTTAGCCAATTATACTATTTTTATGTTTCCTGCTACAGTCTAAACGGATTAAGGGATTTTGACGTATGAGGTATCGGTAAATACGTCAAAAATAATCGAAAATAATCTTTTTATAGCTTATGTAGCTTATGTAGCATAAAAATATTATTTTTACAGTGTACGTGGACGCAGTCACGGGCAACAGCTAGTCTACGATATACATTTTATTATACTAAGCGCATTAATACATTATAAAAACGCTATTGTGTTACCCATCCAGACAAATACTTTAAAATATTCAAGTCTTGTTCTATCAAAGATCATACATATAAATATTTATTTGGTAGACAGGACAGAGTATGTTATTATATTGTAATTTATACTCGTACGTTCCTGTTCACCGAATTCAATTAAATGAGTATAATTGTTTTCAGTAGCAATTTGTTTAAGGACTTGTTAAAATATACAGAATTATACACTTGATGAAATTTTCCATTGCCGGCTATTATAAAATGAATTTCATTTATTTGAAATGAATGTGTTACGTAACTACCTATACCTACTTATAAAATAGGTATGGGTAATTAGTAGTAGGTGGTACGTTTATACATGGTAACAGATGATTTTTTTCACAGAGATGTAAATACACAATTACTGTTCAGCTACATATATACATACGTAGAAAAATACACAGACCATTATAAGATAAAATAAGAATAATAACAAAAAGATAACAGATAGCAAATTAAATGAATCGTTGAAAGACTATATCTTGTCCGTACGAGAATATGATTGTTCCAAGGTTTGAAACATGACCTTATTTAGTTGCTGTAATTTGTTTAGTATTTTCTGCATTTATAGTCTTTGATTACGTTAAAATAAATAAAGTTTAACATTATATTCAAACAGGATAGGGATTTATTCAAAACTATTTATTGCTTACAGATAAATACGAATAATAAGAATATTGTCATGCATGTAGATAATGAATATGATGAGTATTAATATATTGCAAAAAAATATATATAATCTGTATTTTGAAATACCCTCAGTAATTTTTTAAATGCATAAATATACTCAAATATGAATTTTCGTCTTTTTGTACCATGATTGCAACCCTTGCCGACCAAAGCGGCAAAGTTTGTGAAAGATTGTGTTTTGTCTTGAGATTTCGGTCTGCTGTAAAACTAATGTAAATTTAACAAATAAAGTAAAGTAAGAATAAAAGGTAAATTAGATGAACATAAACATATTTCAAAACATAATTTGTTATTTTTTTAGTTTTAGGTAGCCATAAGAAATTCGTTAAAATGCTGCATCTGTTTTACAGCTATTATCAGTCTCACTAAGAACTTACAAATGAATTTTTCTTTTTTTAACGTATAGAAAAGCACCATTATTATCCCAAGAAATAATAAAAAAGAAATCTTTATTGCAGTTAACATATAAGTACAATTGATTGGAACCTAATACGGCAGATATTAACTTATATTCAAATTATAATTATTTGTTAAACTTTAATTTAAGAAATGAATTTTTAAACAACATAATTATAGTTAAATCTTTAAACTGTTATTTTATTATTATTATTTTATAACACCTTATCCTTTGACAAAGGCCACCAGAGATTTCTATAAAATTTTATCTTTCGCAGTTCGAGTTCAATGCCGACCGTCTTTATTTGTTATTTCGTCGTCGAACCACTTGTTTTGTCTGCCTCGTTTTCTCTTTTGATATTTTCTCTTGTAGATACCATTCTGTTATTTGAGTAGTCCATTTTTACTTCCAAGACGTCAGTAAAGCCTTAAAATTGTTTTCGCATTTATATAAAATCCAAACTGAATCTAGCCTCTTGAATATACATTTTAACTGCCGAAGAAATTTTGGGAGATAAAGGATCACCCAGGGGTACACCTCTTTCGGTGGAAAATTTCAGTCCTGCATATTCCAGCGTTACAAGTGCTCTTAGTAATTAGTTTTTTGGTAATGTTATATATTTATTTGGTGCCCTATGTTTTTGTAAAGCTCGTTATGTGTCCATGTCCTTATGTGTCACGCGTTGTTGATATTAACAAATGCTAAATAAATTATTTTATTCTACTCCTTGTATATTTGTACTACTTGTTGTAGCGCATGGATGTGATCCATTATAGAAAAATTGTTTTTAAATCCAGCTTATTTCTTTGGTTCATTTTCTTTGAGGGTGTTAGTGATTCTAGATGGTAATATTTTTGAAAATCTTTTGTATATGTTTGAAAATACTTCTTCCTTAAGAAAACAATTGTCGATCTGCACTCGAGAATTAAATTGTTTGCTATTTGCCGACACAAAATCATCTCGTTTTTTATCTGAAAAAAAAAACGTCAATGTATAATCATTGTGTTTTTAATCAGATAAAAAAACACAAGTGTACAGCACAAAATAAAAATCACATACGCAATTAGAACACATATAAAATATAAAAGGCGACCTTATCGCTTAACAGCGATTTCGTCCAGGCAATCTTGTCTATAGCTACCTAAACATTTCAGTCAACCTGGCTCTCTGTGTTTTTTAAAAATTCCTTTGATTTTCTTTATTTTCATTCTCGTTAACCAGAAGGTGATATATTAAATGAATTATCAGAGTTAGTTTTAAAATTATTTTTACAGTTTCTGATGTTCTGAGTTTTATAATTTTTTTTTGGCTTTCTCCAAACATTTAATAAATCAACTTATTTTTTCATACAGTTAAGTAATATTTATGTGGGAATTTCTGAATTCTCCAAAAATATAATGCACTCCCTTAACACGAGTTTTGCACTCTCACTAACCGTCAGCTTGTAAAATAAAACAGCGAGAACTTATGGACTTGATGGGAATTTTGCACCATTTTATGGCTACGCAGTCCTAAAAGAAAAAATATATTGTTTATCACTTCGCATATTCACCGAGATCTTTATACTGCAAACAATAGCGCATTAATGTCTTATAATCACGTAATAGAAATGAAACAAGTAGTAGACCTGGTCACAGCAAAATGCTCTCGCTACTTGTATGGACAAGTTTATATCGCAAGTTGGTATGGGTTGATTTTGTAATTTTTTTCATATGTGTCCATCATGAAAGACCAATCAGAAGCCGCGTCTTAAATAGAATAAGGCTTCGGTTTTGACTTTTTGGAGCAGCCTTCTTTTACAAACTCCACAGATCGTTTGGTGGTTGCTATACCCTTCCACGCTCTTGTTACTGAAAGACTAACCGATTACCGTACGATTTCTAATACCTTATCGTGGCGACGCGAGTATTGACTTCTATCAACAAGTACCCTACACCCTACTGCCTCCCCACAGATGTTGCAAGACTTTTCAGAGCCTTTGCCCCACCTTACTAAATTACTTTGATCTGGGAGAGTCATTTGGATTGTATTAAGATAAAATTTTAATAATGCTGAGGACCAATCATAAAGCAAGGTGCGCCATTTCAAGCTAGTGGAATAAAAAAATCTTCTATGGTCATCCATTCGTTTTGTATTTCTGGGCTCATCGCGTCCAGTCGGTAGATATCGTTTTCGTCTAGTCAAATAAAAAAATTGTTATGTCTATGTCTTAAACATTCCTACTTGATTAGGATCAAGTCTACTTTACCCTACTTTTAGTCCTACTTTATTCGTTTGAGCACCTATCATAATTTTTTGATGGAATCGAAGTCGTGATTTGAGCTCTGAAGTAACTTTGTCTTTTGGGAGAGAAGTTACAGTATCATCTTTAGATTTTACGATGATATGTCTTTTGGTAACTCTTAGATGTTTGAGGACCTCCGATGGTTTCCTTAATTTTAAGCCAAAATTGTTTCGGTCTCTCTAAATCAGGTTGAAGAGTCCGCTGAGGGCGCTAACCCGAGCCATAACTTCAATGTCTTTATGACGCTTGCATCTAACCTTGATAAAAAGGTTTTTTAGACGTGATCCAATTTAGACGTGATGTTAAAAAATATCGTATGTAGAAGTTTTTTTTACGTTACTTGTTGGTAGGTGGTCTGCCTTTTTGAGATCATTGAAAAAGCTATTGACTATAACATCCAACGATGGAGTATGGCCTTGGAAAACTATTTTTTTTATTTAAAAATTTAAACGGAGTTGCTTCCGTAACCGTACTAGCGCTCTGGCCGCCTATTATAAGACCCGGATCGTAAGAGGTATAATTGGTATTCCGTCTACCCAGACACAGACTAAAGTATTTACTTGGTTTTGTCCTTACACAGTTGTCACACACACTGTCCATGTACAGAAAATCTCCACTACATTTAAAAGTACCTGACATTATTTTGAATTACGTGTCAGTATCGCGAGATCATCTGGAGAAACTAGTATGGTTTGTATTTATTTATTGTTGAACTTAAACCGATAGGCCCACTTTTTTCGTTTATAACAAATTCGTCTATTAAAATATTAACAACTTTATATTTAATATTATATTATTGGAAAAATACAACAACCCTGAAATAAACTTATGTTATAATTGAGTGGTTTTGAATGGTTTTCATTAAAAGTTATAGAGAATTTTAATTTTGAATAGTATGGTATACTAATCGTATTTTTTTATTGTATATTCCTTTTTAGAATCTTTGACTTCTGCAAGTGGCAATGAGGGAGATGATTTACAACATATTATAGTAGCCGAAAGATGAAGGTAATTAAAGTACTAATATTTAATTAAACTTTCAAAGG
The DNA here is from genome assembly GCA_959347405.1 of Napeogenes sylphis. Classification (NCBI taxonomy): domain Eukaryota; kingdom Metazoa; phylum Arthropoda; class Insecta; order Lepidoptera; family Nymphalidae; genus Napeogenes; species Napeogenes sylphis. The sequence continues at coordinate 28,736,580 of OY365776.1, forward strand.
ATTTATACATTCCTCACAATTGCCTTAAAGTTATAGAAGAAACAGCTGCCGTGTGGCATTGGTTACATATATTTATTGCATGTAGATACTCAATGGTTTTTCAGGCGACACGAGTCAGTCAGCGTATGATTGTGGGTATTCAGGCAGAAAATGAAAATTTCTTGCACTTTTCAAACCTAGATTATTTTCACACCCAAGGCGAGAAAAATGATAAAGGTTGATGAGTGAAAAGGCATAAATGTTAAATGGGAAACTAAATTGACCTATACATATACAATGAGGCTATATTCTTTTAATTGAAGATATAATATATAACATACAGAACATAAATTAAAACATATTTAACGGTTTCTGTTATAGTCATAAAAATATATCTTAATATTTTTTTTCTTTACCAGCATTCATAACCACAAAAAAGTTCATTAAAAAATGTGTGATTCTATCTAATTTAGATGTTACTTACTGGTTTCGGAAATAATGACAAAGCTTACAGTTAATCTGCTACCACTGTTTGTCAAATATTTATTTAAATAATCAAGGAAAAGTTTTAAAAACTGTTTATCGTATTTTTCCACCATCGTAAGAATCTGTTTTTTTTTTTTACATTCCATAATTTCTTATTCTTTCTGATTAGTGTGATAGTTTTTTGGCTCATTTTTTCTTAATTTTCTTCAAAGAAGCAAAACGAGAACTTTTATGCCGCAATTAAGGCAAACTAATTTATTTTCAGGAAAACACCTGGCCGTTTTAAAAAAATTGCGTCCATGTTTTATGCATGTACAGCGAAAAAGTTATGTTTTTATAATCTTCTTACTCTATTGTCTTGTGCACCACTTTAAGTAGGTTCCACATATTCATACACTAACAATCGGTATACTACTACAGATTATGGCTCACACGAGCCATAATCAATTTTATTTAACGCTGTCATGAGTTGTAGTTTTATATTGTTTTGTATTGTAATCAAATATTCCTCTCAGCAAACAAAACTATTCATAGCTGTAATGAAATTGAAACATGGCGTTAAAGGCGTAAACATGTCGTAAAATGACATCCATCCCGGCAGCTCGCTCCAAAATCACATTTGTTTGCAGCATATGTGGTATGTCGTCTCTAAAACGTCAGGAATATTTTTTTGGGAATTGAACTAATTGACACATGATGTGTTAAGGAGACATATTTGTAGATAGGATAGATATAGTATAACAATATAATATCGTAAAAAAAATACCACAGCTCTACATTTTTAAATATTTATATATCATATAAACAAAATATTTGATTAATATTTAAAAATATTTTTAATTGATATGAAATATTACAAATAACGAAGACGCAAAATAAATAAAGGAAGAAAGTAAGCTTTAAAGCACATCATGAAATATGACATAGATTTTGTTGATTTGTACTTAAAATTACTTGTATTAAGGTACCCTACTAGGTACCTACTACTAGGTACTGTTGACTGGTCGCCGGAAACTGGGTCGACGGCGACCAAAACATAGACAACTAGGGCCAGAAGACCAAGCCGAGCAATAGTATTACAGCTACACTGACGGACACATAAACTGCATCAAAGTTCACAATTACTTTCGAATTAATATTTTTGAAAAGTATGCAAGCAGTATGAGGAGCGTGTTCCTTTTGGAGGCGGTTCGTGTATGGTGTGCGGTGGCATTTCGATGTTTGGGCGATTGGAACTTGTGTACATCGATGTGGTAAGTCAAAATAGTATAAGAGTAGGTTTGACAGTACAACGGTATAAAATAGAAGTTTTAGAAGCTTACGTTACGTGGGGTTGATAGGTGAAATTTTAACTGCCTGTTCACAATAAACAATGCTCGACCCCACGGCGCTACATTAGTTAAATAATATTGCCAAAATACTGGAAAGCGTACTATGAATTGGCCAGCACTTAGCTCGAATTTGAATCCAATGGAGAATGTTTGGGACAGCTTTAAAAAAACCGTACGTGCGAGAAATCCTGTGCGCACAACAGTGGCAGCACTAAGAACAACGATTTCCGAAGAATGGGACAATATTCCACAAGTCTGACTAATAACCCTAATAAGATCTATGCGGAGCCGATTAGAAAGTGTAATAAAAGCACGTGGAAGTAATTCACGACACTAAAAGAAAAAATAACGGTGCTGAAACCTTTTTAATGTAAAATCATTTTTAAATAAAACCAGCTTTTGTTACATTTATCGTTTTTGTTAAAAAAAAAATATGGTCCTCCCTAGTACACAAACATACACTTAAAGATATGATATGATACGCTGTTATAAAGGTAACGAACCGAACTAAAGGTTTCAATTTAATTTAGAAATTTTGCATAATTATCCAAAATATTGATTCAAAAGTAATTATCAACTCTGATGCAGTTTATGTGTCCGTCAGTGTACATTCATAAATACGTATTCATGAATACAAAATAATGTATACATCAAACAAAAAAAGAATTAAGTAAATCGGTTCAGAAACCGCGGAGAAATCAGTGCACATACATAAAATATAAATATACGTATATTGAAAAAGTCGGTTAATAAGAATAATACTAACTGTTAAGCGAGATTTTCGTAGAAAAATATTTTATGAATTAATAAATAGATCAAAACTTTATTTATAAAATAAAAAAATCGATTTTGGTCCAACCCCACTCAAGTATTACTTATAGTAAATATTCATTCTGCAGCCTCAGTTTCCATTGAGATGATTGAGTAAGAAGTATGGGGCATTTCAGGAGATAAGAGCATATTGATGCTTCATATTTATATCGGAGCAGATGATACACTGTCTTTTAAGTTTTAACTGTGGACAGAGGTATGATTTTCTTGTGGTTAATTTTACTTCGCCCAAGAAAATTCAAAAATTATTCATTATTTTTTTTTAATCAAGGTAGGTAGTACAAAACTTATATGGGCCATAAATATATATTTTTGTTTTAAACATTAATATAATAAATATAAAAATAAGAGACATAAGATCCTTTTCTAAAATATCATTACGATGCTGTTTTAAGCACCCAAATTTTTACTCTCGTGCGAATAAATTTATCCTTATAAAATAAAACAATATAGTTTAATTCATTTTTAATATTGTCTATGCTGTGTATTATGTGAAATTAGTTCATAACATTTAGATAGAGGTTAAAAGTAAAAAAAAAACTACTTTCAATGTTGCCAAACTACTTAATCTCTGACAGATTTTAGGACGGGTTAAGAAATATTTTTTTTCCTGTCTTGGTTTTACCACTTACCTAATTTTAGCACAGCAAATCCAAATGAACATGTGTGACAAACGACGATACATGATAAATAAGACAAAAGCTACAAACTGTCCAAAAAATATATTGTATAAAAGTACAAGAATTGTAGATCAATCTTCGTGAATTTATAAAATTATAAAAAGTTCATAATTTTCTTTTTATATATATATAAATAATCAATTCATTTCATGTTATTTTCTTCAACAAGTTTTTCTGTTATGAATTCATAAAATCCACTATAAATAAAATCAAGGTAGTTATTTTACTCCAAATGCAGCAATATTCGAGAAATTATTCTCGACCATTAATTCAATATTTGAAATTGCAAACAATTAATATCGTTTTCATTATTTTAAGCTGAATGCATCTTTCAGGCTGACGTGTGATTCGTTGTTACAACATTTCATAATAAAAGTTGTTACAACAATAAGAAAAAAAACACTTAGTACAAAAATACATAAATGGAAGTCAAACTGTGCAAAGTCTTAAGCTTCTACAGCGATGAATTGTAAACACCCATTTTACACCTAAAATTTAGTCTACTGCAGTAAAAAGTGTTTGGTTGAAATAAAAAAAATATTGTTGTCTTGCAGTTGATAGTTCTAATTAATGTTTATCATTATTATCTATGTATACTTTATTTAAGTATTTTTGATTTACTTACCCTTGCTTACTTTACCCTATTAAGCCGAGACTTGGCCTACTTTAACCTTTGCTAAATATTTAGAATTCAGTTTTTTTTTTATAAAATTAGTCCATGTCTAAGGTGCGTTTAATGCTGCGCTGCTGTAAGACTGGATTAGAATGAATCAAGGACAGATAACTTCCAAGTTACTTTGTGTTATATTGTGTTAGTATCAATAATTTTAATTTAAAAACTTACTATCTACCTATCAATACCTAAAATAAATAGTTTTATTCTAAAACCGCTTATTAGTTTAAAACACATATTTTTCCAGACATTTAATAAAACTTGAAAGATTTGGATGAATCATGTATGATAATTAATTAAGTTGTATGAACTTAATAATGGTCACGGAAAAAAATACAATACTTTAATTGTAACAATATTTAATTTAAATAAACAAAATTTTTAATTTAAATAAAATTTAAATAAAGTAACAATATTTAATTTAATTTTAATAAACAATATATAATTTAAATAAAGTTAACATAAAGTATTGTAATTATAGAATACTTCATATCGGGTATTCAATCGTGGAAGCTTAAAGAAGTTAAATGTTTAAATATTTATTTGTAAAACTTACATCTAATTTTTTTTAGTGTTCACTTCTTACAAACTCTTTTTTACTACTTATTTACTATTTATTCTATTCTATTCTTATTTACTATTTATTCTTATAAACTAGTAACAAATCCTTATATCCCCACAGTTGATGGATTTTTTGTTTTTATCAGTAAATGTTTCTATCAGTAAATGAAAGAGGTATGTTATCCATTCTGATCAAAATAAAAATGAAGATAAATTAATATTACGTGCCGAGTAGTTTAGTATTAGGGCATTCATTTAAGTTATAACTATTTTAAATTAAAATTTTATTCTCGTTGTTAGTTTAATAAAATAAGTATACTTTAAACTAATAGGTATGAACATAGTGAAGTGAGTACAGTTCTTTTGATTTAAATATTACAATCGGAAACGAAACTGCGTCTATATCTAACTGTAACTTATGTATGTACTATATAGTTACGAAACAAGTTTGATTGAAATTGAAGTTTCTCGAAACCAAACTTGTACTTCTTACTGATATTAACTTCAACCAGGGTCTGACGTTTTGGTTTTTATTAAAATTAGAGGACCACTTCTTTGTGAAGTTTTACTATGGGATAAAAGTATGCCATAAGGCATAGATGTTTAATCAAAGTCAAATGTAGTTTTCGCTCCTTAATTGTCTCATAAGAATAAATATTCTTAAAAATTAAATTAAATATTTAAAAAACCCCCGATACAAAAAGACCTCTAAAAAGAATAAAGATAATATTATTATGTACTTATTTAAGTCGTTGCGTCGGGGGACCGTTGTACGTACGTTGACAGTGTATATATATTATGAAGTTAATCATTGAGGACTTAGACTGTACGATTCGATATCGTAATTTCTTTATTTGCCTTGTACTTACTTACTTGCATTTTAATTTCTTTCTTTATTAAACGGTTCCCCGACGCAACGAATTCAATAAGTACACAATAATATTATTTTTATTCTTTTTAGACGTCTTTTTGTATCGGGGATTTATTATTATTATTTTTTTCTGCTTTTTAAAGTTATGTTACCGTTTCTGAATTGTACTGAATGGACCTACAGACTCACAAAATGTTCAATTGTTTAAGTATTTCTATTAATCTATCCTAATATTATAAAAAGGAAAGATTTGTTGAATTGAACAGGCTTCGAAAGTACGGGATCGATTTTTAAAAAATCTTTTAGCAATACAATCCTACATTATGAGGTACAAAGGTTATATTTAATACGAAAAATATAGATATAGATATATATATATATATATATATATATATATATATATATATATATATATATATATATATATATATATATATATATATATATATATATATATAATATGTTGGATGATGCGGGAGCAAAAACAACTATTTGATTTATCTAAAAATAGAGACATTTATTGTTATTTTAAGCTTACAATGTTGTAAATTTTATATTAAATGGTGTGTAACCACACTACATACTAACCTAAAAATAGAGAAATCGACAATTAAAAGTTTTTACTTCCAATATTTTAGTAGATCGCACTATTATTAAATTTAATGAATTTATGTGTTCTATTCTGTTTCTCACAATCAGAACTATCAATATAAATTACTTTAGTAAATTATTGTACGGCTTCTCATAATCCTTTCAAGTCTAAATGTCCGTGTGCCTACGTCAACTCACTTAGGCGACGTACACATAGAATCAATATTAGGCTGCGCACACACATATAGTATACAAAGCTTACATCTCCCCCCCAAAAATGTGTAAATTGACTGGGGTTAATTGGAACAATCAACCTGAGGAATGAGCTTTGTTACATGATATAATCCCAAGGACTTCTTACTCTTTCCAGTGTTGATTCTACATATCGAATTTGATATTATTTCTTGTATCTCAAAAGGGCCAATTCTAATTTTATCCAGTTTAGATCTGTTCAACTTATTACAGTCCATTATGTAGACCATATCACCTTTTTGAAACTTGTGATCTATTCTATTTTTGTCAAAAATGGTTTTGTTCAATTCATGAGATTTTTTTGATCGGAGAAATGCTATTTTCGGTCGTTTTCCAATTCTCCGGGTTCTATTTGTTTTCTTTTTAAGTACGTTGGTAGTAAATCTGTTGGTTCTCCATTCAACAGGTACAGAGGCGAATAACCTGTCACTGTGTGGTTTGTTGAGTTATAGGCTTTTACACAATCCATTTCCACGGTTGTCCAAGACATTTTTTTCTATTTGCTATTCAGGGTACATCTAATCCTACTCACCAGCGTCTGGTTCAACCTTTCGTTATGACCATTAGAAAATGGAGCATCCACTGCCGTAAAGATTAAGTTCACAGAGTGATTTTTTAAATATTTTTTAAATTCCTCTGAATTCAGTGCTGGATATTGATCTGAAAGCAATATCTCCACTTCATTGTCCTTAATCACTTGGTCTATCAATTTTATAAAGTCCTTAGCCAGTTGTGTTTTTGAGCATGAAATGTAAGCATAACGAGTGAAATGATCCATTAATAAGTGTAGATACCTTTTTGAAGACCTGTTACCACCAAATCCTCCTATTGTGTCTATGGACATAATTTGGAAGGGTTTTTCCGCCGGTCCTAATTGTGACATAAGTCCATACTTTCTATTCAATCGTGTTTTGTTTTTTATACAAACTTCACATTGACGGCAGATCAACTTTATATTATCCAGTAGGTTTGGTGCTGTGTAGAAAGGTCTTATTTTTGATTCGATCTGATTTATTCCTATATGACAGAAATGTTCATGCACTTTTTTGATTAATGCCTTACTATAGTCTTCGGACAAAACCATTTTTTTTTTGTTGTTCCACTTGTAATATATATCATTCTCTCTAGTAAAAATATGCGTGTTCTTTATATTTGCATTTTTGTTCTGGTAATCTAATATTTCCTCAATCTTTACAATATTTATCGTTTTCAGTTTATCCTCTTCATTTTCATAACTTTCATACACAGGATTTCTGCTTAAGCAGTCTGCTTCGGTGTTGTTTCTACCTGGGTGGTATTTTATTACAAAGTTGTATTGTGATAGGTAATGAGTCATGTCTCCCAGTTCATCGTCTGTTCTGTTCTTTATGTTTAGATTCTCTAGTGGCTTGTGGTCTGTATAAATTGTGAATGAGTTTCCTATTAGCCAGTGCTGCCAAAATTTCAAACTTTCTTTAATTGCTAGACATTCCAAAAATATAGCTTTCTTCTTTTTTTGGCAGTCATTCAACTTCTTTGAGAAGTACGCCACTGGTTTGATTTCTCCACATTTCTGTGTTTGTTTCAATATTGCACCAATGCCTTTTATACTTGCATCAGTATAAATAAAAGTTGGCGCCTCTCGGTCAAAAATAGCCAAAATTGGGACCAAACATAAATAGCTTTTTATTGTTTGAAAAGCTTTTTCACAATCAGCTGACCAATCGTAGTTGACGTTTTTCCTTAGTAAATTGTGTAATGGATCAAGAGTTATTGCAACATTAGGAATATATTTATTATAAAAATTTACCTTACCCAGAAATTGTCTTATTTGTTTCTTGTTTTGTGGTGCTGGAAATTCTGCTATAGATTTGAGGTTATCTTTCAAAGGTGTGATTATATTACCTTTTATTAAATGCCCCAAGAACTTTACTGACTGTGCCGCAAATTTGCATTTTGTTAATTTCAGACGGAATCCTTCTTCAGCTATTGCATTCAGCAGTTTCGATAAATGGTCCATATGGTCATCAAAAGTTTTTGAAAACACCATTATGTCATCTATGTAATTCATTACATAATTAGACAGGTTATGTTTTCTTATTATATTAGTCAGGATCCTTTGAAAAATTGCCGGAGATGTCTTTAATCCGAAAGGAAGTCCATTGATAGTGCCCTTCTTGTGTGACAAAGCCTGTCTTTGCTCTGTCACTGATCCTTAATGGTATAGACCAAAAAGCAGAATTAATGTCAAGCGTAGTAAAATATTTACAGTTTATTGTTTTTACCATTAGATCTTCTATTAGAGGGAATGGCTGTGGCTGTGGAACAATAATTTTATTAAGGTCTCTGAAGTCGAAGGACAATCTTGACTTTTTCCCTTCATCCCGATTGAAAGCCAATGTCACTGGTGCTGCGAATGGGCTATAAGATTCTTCAATCAATTCATTCTTCAGCAATTGACCGATTTGTTTCTCAATTTCTTGTCTATCACCTAAGGAGCATCTATATGGCCTTTTTGAGCAGTATTTGTCCACTTGTAGGTCGATAAACGCTTCATAGTTTTTCACTTGTCCAACATCAAATTTATCTTTTGCAAATATGTGTTTATAATCATCTAATAATGCATCCATTTTTGTTCTTTGGTCACCTTTCAAATAAGTAGTATCTATATCAAATTTATTCACATCTATGCCCTCATTGAAATTTATTTCATAATTCAATATTTGTGACTTATGCTCTTTGGTTTTAATATCTGAGTAATTATATTTCTCGTCTCCTATTGGGTTGATATATTTACTTGGGTTGGCGTTTTTCTGAAGTTGGATGTTTAAATTCCCGTCATGGGTCAACCCAAACCTCTTAATTGTATCCAGTCCTAAAAGCAATTCATGAGTGAAATTTTTATCATCGCAAATAAATGCATTTATTTCCTCTTCAATACTCAGTATTTTTCCATTTAATTTTACTAAGCCTGTTGTTTTTCCCCCACCACCTATTGTATTAAATTTATTTTCAAAGTAATTTATCTTTGAATTCTTTACTTTTATTAATTTAGAATTTATTAAAGTAATATTGGATCCAGGGTCATAAATACCTGTGCATTTCAGTTTGTCATTCAATATTACTTCAACTTCTATTAGTGGGGGAATATTTAGTTTTTTGTATCCTGAAATTGATCAATGTCTAATGTCAAGTTTTTGCAATGTTTGACACTGTTATTAATGTTCTTGTCTTCTTTGAACCAACACAAATCCTCAGAATGAAATCTGTTTTTCTTTCCAATCTTATAACATATCTGACATGGTATTTTTTTCCGCCATTCTGATTCTGATTTAGAAAAGCTTTTATTCTCAGTAATTTTTCTTTTCATATTGTTATTTTGATCTTCATGCATTCGTAGGGCACTAGATAAAATAGTTGGGTTTTTCATTTCTTGTCGGTCTAGTTTATTTCTAACATAAGTTGGTAATCCTGTGACAATTAAGTCAGTGAGAGTTCTGTTATCAATATCACTGTTATACTCTAGTAACAATCTCTCCTTTTTCAGTGCATATTCCATTAGAGAGCCACTTAAATATTTGTATGTCAATGCATAGATTACAGAGGACCAGCTTTTATCGGCAAATGTGTCTTGAAAACATACTTTCCATATCTCCCACAGTGAGTTTAAGCTGTGTTTAATCAACATAGACTCATACCAGTCGCTTTCTGAGTCATTGAAAAATTATCTCAAAGCACTAATCTTCTCTGTATTACAATTTAAATCAAATCTTTTACACTCACTCTCAAAACATTGCAACCACTGCTTAGCATTAGTGATCTTGTTGTCAAACTTTTTCAAAACAAATTTCTCAGTTAATCTACTCAAATTACTATGTGTTTCTTTGTTAATATTGGATTTATCACTTAATTTCTCTAAGATTTCTAGTAATTTCCCTTCTGTAGTAGATTGGCTCACAGTTTGAGTCATTTCTTGTAATAAATAGTCATTAAATACCATATTTCCAGTATTATCTTTGTATAGTTCCAGCACCTCGCTTGGTATAGACATCCACACTTTTCTATTATGACCTCTTTTCTGTAATGTTCTTTTTATATTCCCAAATTCCGGTAGCTTAGTCAATTGAAGGTGATGTTTTACTGCTTGATAGCATGGCGGTATGAGATATGTTATTCCCTCGTCTGTTGTTAATGATTTTATATTTATGATGTTAGTCTTCGGGTCTTCATCCGCTGCTAGCTCAATTTCAAATTGCAATCTCGCCATGATCTACTATCATCCAATTAAACTTTGACAATTGTCGATTTATAATATGTTGGATGATGCGGGAGCAAAAACAACTATTTGATTTATCTAAAAATAGAGACATTTTGTTGTTATTTTAAGCTTACAATGTTGTAAATTTTATATTAAATGGTGTGTAACCACACTACATACTAACCTAAAAATAGAGAAATCGACAATTAAAAGTTTTTACTTCCAATATTTTAGTAGATCGCACTATTATTAAATTTAATGAATTTATGTGTTCTATTCTGTTTCTCACAATCACAACTATCAATATAAATTACTTTAGTAAATTATTGTACGGCTTCTCATAATCCTTTCAAGTCTAAATGTCCGTGTGCCTACGTCAACTCACTTAGGCGACGTACACATAGAATCAATATTAGGCTGCGCACACACATATAGTATACAAAGCTTACATATATATATATATATTGTATTTAATAAAATAAGGATCCACGTGAATGTTTCGTCAACGTTATTAATTAAAAATATATTAAGTAAGACTTCAAGACTTTTTAAATGGGTAGGTAGATAGGTAGGTTTCATAAGGTTTCATATATACGAATATTAATAAATATAAACATTTAGAGTTAAAATGATTTACAATCACTTATAACACTATGATGAACTGATTTATATTATCACTAGCTGTTGCCCGTGATTCTTTATGACTACGATCATAAACCATATCAAAATATTTTTACAGTCTACGTCGACGCAGTCACGGGCAACAGCTATCCCTAATGAAGTACTTTACCTGAGTAAGTAAGTATAAAAACCTTTTGGCCTTCATAACAAGGGTTTTTTTTCTATATAGCGGGCGAAACAGCTGGGAACAACTAATTATTGCATAAGAACCTCTCCCCCGAACGAATAAAACGTCAATATCTTGGAGACGACTACCTATATCTATTTCAATCAAACATAAATAAGAACCATCTCGACGAGCATAGCTTTCGATTAAAAAAAACCGCATTCAAATTCGTCCACGTGTTTGTCCGCAAAATTTGCCACAGACAGATACACAGATACATAGATACACAGATACACAGATACACAGATCGACAGGTCAAACTTATAACATCCCTCTTTTTAGTCGGGGGTTAAAAACAATTATGTTTAAATAATAACTTCATTTTAAAAAGGATTTAGAATGTTAAACATTCATTGTTAATCGACATACTGTTTTAGAACTACATCTGGAAGATTTATATTTTTTTAAATTTTGTATGTTTTTTTATTATTAATTAACTTTTCTATGATACTTTTTTACTAAGTAAGTAACATAACCAAAATATGGGAAACAAATATCACTACAATCAAATTTGTATCTACTTCATTGTACAGACTGTTTAGTTCTTATCTTAACAAACATATTCAGAAAATCTTTAAGTAATTAAATATGACGGTGACTACGATAGATTATCAGCACAGCCGTCTTTGGTAAAAGCTTGTACTACAGGGTTCATAACACAGTACAAAAACACAAACAAAGCCACAAGAATACTGACAAGATAAATCACACAAGTTTTAAAATTTAGTCCTATCTCCCTTGGAAAATAGTAAAAAATATTTATAATAATGAAATTATGTCTGGACTATTGAAGTCCATACGGCTCTGGCACTAGGCCAAATCAATTCTAGGTGCGGCATGAAGAAGGATTTGATTTTATTTGAAAATATATATCAGCCTTTGCGATGAAGATAAATTCTCATGTGATTACATTTCATCAGTAAATCTGCCCACATAACAGTGTACTTAAATATCTCTTCCTTCTCTAAAAAAATCTGTTCGTTTGTAAAAATTTGCCAGTCAGCCACAAGCCTTTGTCTAATTCTCTTAGAAAACTTAACTGGCACTTAGTTTTACTTATTATTTAAAGAAGGAGTCTTTTATGAAATCTGACTATCAATTTTAGAAGTTACTTATTGATATTTGAGTAATTTTTAAATACTGAATGAAAAATAAACCGGTAAGGGAAGGTTTGAATCTGCATGTATCGGTTTGTTTATCATTATATATTTATTTAAAATTTTAAATAAGCTTAACATAAATATTCAAACGAACCCAAATTATGGGGTTAAAATTTTTAACTTAGAGACTTATATATCGATTTAGATTCTATATTCTGCCATATAAAAGACTTTGCTTCAAGGAAAAAAATTAAATGTTTTAAAGAATGTTAGATTCATTAAAATCTTTAAAGATTCATTAACTCAATTGGTAGAAGTAGTGGTTCGGGTCTTGTACTTGATTTTTACTTTTTTGTAAAGAAGTTACGTATTTGTGATTAATAGTTGGTAATTTAATTTTAGATCTATGATCTAAATATACATGACCTCATTTATATTAAAGAACTGTAATAAGATCATATAAAAAAAAACTGTAATAAAAATTACCCTACTAGAATACTTTCTAAATGGAGAAGATGTAATCTGGTTCGCGTTATTCAAAATTCTCGTACTTTTCACGAAAATTATGAATAATAATGCCATGATAAAAACTGTTTTGAGCTGATAACTTTGGATATTTAATTTACTTTTATAATTAGAAATCCTTATTTCTGTCAAATCTTTTGTCTACGAGAGAGTCTTAAGGCAATAAGTATCTACTGGCTTTGGAAAAAGAGGCAATATTGTCTGCCAGATAGTCTTAAGCCTCTTTTACCCGCTATTAACATGTTAATTTATCGGACTGAATTTAAAAAGACAGCATAAAGTATTAAACAAATAAATAAAGGGTTAAGTAAGGGTGGATTATTTTTTAAACGGAAACTAAACGTACGAAACCCGCAACCCGAAAATAGTTACTTAACGCAGGTTTTATATGAGGCATGGTAACAGGCCAAATTTTTCAGTCTTTGTTCATATTTTGTAAAATTTCGACACTAAACTGAAGACTGACATTGTTTCAATGTTCTACACACAACTTCAATCCTTGTTACCATACTCAAATATAGTAGTTTTCTATCAAAATATATCAATGGATATATCATTATTTTGACCCATTTTGTTTACCAACCTTTTCCTATTCGTATAAACTGACTGAAATGTTGAATTTCAGATTATTTAGTATTTATTTCATTTCAGATTGGTTCAACTTCTCGTAGAATCTTTTTATATTACACAATAAAATTTAAAAGTTCTTCTTATAATTTTAATTTAAGTGTGTTATTAAAACATCAAAAAGTAGATTATGAAAGCCGAATAGTGTTTCTTTATATTTTTTTCCAAATTGGATTCTTATTCTTTGTGCTTTGAAAGTAAATTTTTTAAACATTTCTTTACCAGTTTTTATCATAACTTAATAACATACAAATTTTTGTTCAAAGAAAGATGCTGGTAAGTAGCTCGTGACACATTTAGGTATATGAAAACATTTTAATGTCAGTTTTATTGTTTGGTAACAAATCCAAAATACCTTCATAAAAATAATTCAAAAGTACACTTATAAGATAAACGATAATATTTTTAAAACGAAAAGTTTTTAGTGCGAACATTTTTGTTCTTGTCACATGATTCTAAAATTTATATGTTATCTGAAAATTTACCGATAAAAGTAATTACGCGTGGTTGCACGATGAAATTGTATAAATTAAATGGTAGTCGGTTCGTCGGAAAATAAACCAATTAAAAAGCAATAATCGGTATTCAATAATTTTCGTATCAGTATTAATGACTTATCAATAATTTTTTATAACGTGCTAGATGACCTCAAACCATCCATAGAACCTTCATAGTTATATAGTTAGTGTATTGCTGTTAATGACATTTAATGTTTCGGGGAATCTCTCATTGCATTTTTTCCATTTGGCTTTATTTGTGTGATATTTCACAAACGTATGTTTTACAAATTTAACGTTTTCACAAATTTAACGTTTACAGAAAAAAATGAAAATCATACCATTTTAAAAAAATAATAATTAAAATATATTTTTTATACAAGAAATTATCGACATCTTACACGTTACAAGTTTAAAGTCTATTTATATAATCTTTATCCCCCGACCCAAAAAGAGGGGTTTTACAAGTTTCATCTGTGTATCTGTGTGTCTGTCTGTGGCATCGTAGCAGCCAAACGCGTGGACGGATTTTATTGCGGTTTTTTTTTTAAATTAAAGCCTTGTCTGTTGAGATAGTTCTTAGTTATGTTTGGTCGAAATAGAAGCAGTTGTTTCCAAGATGTTGGGTGGCTGGTAAAAGGCTCTTATACAATATTGATATTAAATACTTATCAATGTGAAATTTATTTATCTGGCCAATAAATTGCCTTATAAAGCTAACACTTCAAGCGTTATGGTGATGATATATCGTATTAACTGGGCCTTTCTTTATCTGCAAAATATAATTTTATTAGCAAATAAAAAAAAATACTGTTATTTTAATATATACATTACATTGTATATATAATGATACAAAGAGATGAATAGCTTCAATTGAGGTCATTTATAATGTTATTGAAGTAATTATACAAAAAAAAAATTGAAATCGCTGCCCGAACCACAGCGCTACTTTTTTTAAACTACTTTGAATATATGGATGTTTATATTGGTTTAGACTTAGATATTTTCACATGGAGGAGATAATAAATAATTAATTGCTTTTTTTTATATTTTTTAAAATGTATGTTGCTTACAATAAGTCAATTTGGTTAAGAAAGATTTTTTTATAATATTTCGACCCGTTAATATGTATTATTGTCAGCATCAAACTAAGTAATAAGTTAAAAAAAAACTTTTAACCTCGGGCCTACCGATTGGAATAGTGCCAAGGTGGAAAAAGTTTTTAAAATTATTATCATAAATTTATGTTTTATTTATGAAGATATAAGATAAAAGCAGACAATTACTTTTAAATAGCTGTAGCCCGCGCGTGTAGGTCGCGTAATCTGTGGAAACTACAATTATCTACACCTATAATACACTTATAGTTAATTCTATAGTATCCTATTCCCATGGCAATTTTTTACATTTAGGCATTACATCGCTACGATATCAAATTAAAAATAATAACATACATTCACATCACAAGCACACACAGCCAGGATATTATTCAGATATACGTAATAAAGCATATGAAGCATACGAAAAAATGTTTACCAAGTATTATGTTTTTGGGTAATTTACAATTAAAGAATTTCTTTATAGAATTTCAAACTACTATACCATATGCGAAAACATAATCATAGCAAGTTCTTATAAATGTCAGCGCTATCTATTGAGATTTTATGTAACTAAATTTAAAATGCTAATATTCAATTTGTTATTTTCTTAAAGTTCAGATAAAACAAAGTAGAAATTCTAGCTTTATCGAAATTTAATACTTTTATGTAAACCGCAATCAATTCTGTTAAAAAGTTTTGAAACAATGCTTGAAGTAAATTTTCAATTGACCATAACTTTTTTGCCCTTAACCGATTTTGACGAAACAAAGTTTTGACAACGCTTCAGATTATATGTAATTGAGTTGATTCAACGTTATAACGTACCAGACAGATAGACAGACAAAATTTCAAAAAAATGTTTTTTGGTTTCTGTTACTCGTCTTTAACCCGGCGAGGATAAGGTTCCTGATCTTTACACAAAGCGTAAGGTGGGTGTAGCACACCCATAAAATGGACTACTCATTTTGGTGTATTAATTTTAGTTTATTTGTGTTTTTATTACATAATTAAATTATTTATTTATCCTTAAAGAGATTGAGGGTGAGAAATAGACCTAAATGATATCTATTAACCTTTATTTATGAAATTTAAAACATCAAACTTTTTTATTCCAATCTAAAATAAGACTTGGCATTATAAGTTTTATAATAAAATCGACTATAAACTAACAACAAAAAAAATGCTTTTTATCCTAGCTAATAACATTTAGAATCAATGAGATATAAATTTAAACTTATTTACTAGTCAGACTTCTCGAGATCGTCTCCTTTTTCGGTTCAATTTTCACACGCAATAACTGTGTTTTCCATACATAAATATCTATGACATTACATTAAACACAAGTGTGTTTAGTTTTGCAATCTTTTTTTAGTGGCGCATATTTGACATCTTCTTATAGGCTTAGGAACTTATTTTGAGGTTGTTGCGAGCGTGAAGATTCACCAACTTGAACCAGATTTGTTTTGCGAGAAGCTCTCGGAATATTTGTCCCGAGAGCTCATTTTCCTTTTTATTTTGCAAGTGTTCCGAAATCAATCCTATCCCCAGATCTCTAAAAAAAATCCTATTATTATTTGTGAATAATTATGCTACTTATACCAGCCATGTCCAAACCTGCATAGAATATAATAATTGGCTAGCGCTTCGTATTGCGAGAAACTGGCCCAGTACCTTGAACCATTTTGTAACATATTTTCCAGTAAAATATGGTCTGTTGTCTTCACTGTCACATTCCTCGTGTCTAGTTGACTGATTTTCTGATACATTTTGTAATTCTACGTCTTGTTCCGAATCACTTTTAGAACTTCTTTGGCCGACATTGTCTATTTCAAAGTCATTAACCGATTCATGGCAATTATTATCTAGATCACGACTTTCGAAAAACAACAATAATCTTTTTTGGTCTTCTGCGTAAGACATATTAATTATTTATCTATAAAAATACAAAAACAAACTTATACTAATAAATACGAAAATATACAAAAAAAGTGTTAACCCGAATTTGTAACACGGGGCGTAAGGTGGGTTTGCGCTCAACTGCGGCGTAAAACACAACGATTACTCACCTCCTCTCGCGCAGCTACTAATGCGCACACCCTTTTTTGATACACAGAACAGAAAATATCGAACGATTTACGAGAGGTTGGGTGTATAACACGCTCACCGGGTTAATCGTCCCCTACCCATTTTTTGGAAAAATAAACAATGTACAGACAATCGATTTTACTGCCTTATTATATATTTGAGATAAAACAATAAAATAAAATGCAGATTTGCATTTGTTGTTATTAAAACATTAATAATATATTTTTTTACTTTCATTAAAAAATATTACTTCATCAATAAATAGGATATTTATCTCTGGTTTACATTAATAATTGTTTTTAAATGAAATATATATGCTTGTACTAAGTTCCACTAGGTTACATTACATTAATAATATAAGAAAGTTATTTGAATCATTCTTACAAGAATGAGTGGCCTTAGAAGTTTTTATTTATTTTATTAATTTTAGTAAGGCTGTTAAGACTTATACTAAAATAAAATTATAATCTTATTTACTACATTATATCATTTGTCCCAGCTATTTCATACTTAATTTCGCGGAGCGTTGAAAAGTGCATCAGAAAATCCATTTAATTTTCAGCTTAAGGAGCTTCAATCATACGCCGACTGCTTTATCTCTCTTATTAAGTTATTAAGCATCTCCAAGCATAAAATGTTCATGAATATACACTATTGTTGGAATGATTACATATGCAGAATGCTTTCCTTATGTTAATATATATATAAACTTTAAATAGGGCTCTTTTCATTGTTTTCTTAAATTTGTTTTTTTTTTAAATATTTGCAATATTTTTTCTTCCAAGTATCTTTATTAAATATATCGAAGCGTCAAGCACACAATAATTAACAATAATATAAATGTTGTGTTAAACCTTATTACACTTAACCAGAATCGTAATTTCAAGGTTTTACATAGAGATCTTAACACGAGAGAATTACTGATCAATAAGAAAACCATATTTCTTAATATAAATTTTAGATTTACCTTAACCGTTGTTGATGTTTTAAGATACTGACATGAAAAAAAATACTTTTTTTTATATATTAATATTAAAATATGTTTTTCTAAATGAAACCTATTATATTTAAAATATATTTACCTTTAAACAACTTTGACTTTACGTTAGAACTGGACCATGATGATCAAATACTTACACTCATATTCAACAATAAACAGTCAACATAGAGACTTCAATTCATCTATATGTAATTAATAGGATACCTAAAGTCGTTCTTTCTATATCTTATATTACATTATTACAGTAAAAAAATTGTTTCTAATTGGTTTAAGGATATATCGGACAAATCAACAATTACTAATTTTATCAGCGATATACTAAATGTTTTACAAATTTTCTATCATAGCTAGATTTGAATTAAATTCTTAAATATTTTTTTTATTTACATTCTAAATTGTTGAATACTACACAAACTCTTATCGGAAAGGAAACGTCCTGGTTGTATAAAAACACTCCCAACAAACATAATATTGATTAATCAGCAGCATCTATCATTATCGGTGATGTGCTTATTTGAGAAAGACAAAATATTTTTTTCTTCTTCAAATAAGATTTATTATGCCTTATGACCTTATGACTTATGATTATATGACCTATGACCTTATTTCATCAAATAGATTTATTCTTAGTACTCTATCGATTTATCGTGTGGATAACGGACTCATCGCTTTTTAAAGAAAGAATCACAATTTTTTTCTTTACATTGGCAACCCATGTGCAGGTTTAAGGAGCTCCTTTAAAATGCGCATTCACGCTCATATTAACTGTAAATGCTTTTCCTTATATCTGAGGAAACCTACCTATACAAAGACATAGTTGTGAAAAGTTAACAAGGTGTTGTTATTAAACTGACTATTTTAAATAGATATCTGTCTATTATTCATAAAAAATGAATACATATATACTTTAAAATACACAGCTTTCCTAAATTTGAAAACAGTAATTTTGTTTGTATTAACAAAGCGCCAAATAATTAGTCAATTTTACAAGAGCAACAATAGGAACGAGCAATATTAGTTTGAAAATATCTATAAACATGTATAACCATGTTAAGCTTATTTAAATGTATATAAATATAGAATGAAAAATAAACCGATACGGGCAGGGATTCGAACGCACGACCTCTGGAAAACCGTCCTCCGTCTGTCCGTCGCTCTGCCAATTAAGCTACCGTATCGCTGTCCGCCTCGGTGAATTAAGCATTTTATATGTGTATGTATGTATGTATGTATGTATGTATGTATGTATGTATATATTTCTTTTGAAAATTCTTATACTACAGTAGGTCGTGTCAATAACCAACTGCAAAAACAAATACCAGCTTGTGGAATCTTCTACAGTCCTGATGGAGAAGAATATGATCATATGATATATGAATATGATGTTTTGGGTAAGGTTAGATTAGATTTGCATAAAAAAGATTTATAAATAAAATAAACAATTTAAATATTAAGACAGACAGACTTAAAACTAAATTGAATTTTAAAAATAATACTTTTGAATCACTTATAAAGATTTCAGACAGTGAGTTCAAAGGTTCTCTATTTGTAAATATATATTTCTATATATTTACACATATTTATGTGTAAACTAAATAATAACAATTAATATTATAGCTTGTGGTTATAAATATTTTACAAAGGACAAGCAAAAAAAAAATCTATTATTATCAATTTAAGCTATTGAATTTGAATTAAGATTGTGTTTTCTTAGTTTACAAATAAACTAATTACAGATTGAAAGTAGCATCTAATCATGAAAGAGGAGAAAATATTAGATAAGTATTAAACGCTTAGATAAGTATTAAGTATTAAACAGAATTAAGTTTCAAAAGAATCTGGCGATAGTTCAGTTTAATATTAATCACTTTAATATTTTATCAATTACTAGCACCCTATCTATATATTTGTAAAAAACATACATTTCTAGATTACATGTTATGTAGAAGTTAAAGCTTAGCATGCTGAAACTTTCCTCATCATTTCTAGGGAAACTCACAAATGTGGCCAGAAATCAAACAAAAAGAACAAACTTTGTTGGGATTCTTGAGCTGATGCAAGTAAATTAAGTAAACTGTGTAAGTTAAAATTTAGTATGATATGTGTTTACATATAGTTCGCTATATATATAGTAAACATTAAAAACATATGGAACACGTATTTTATATTAGATCTTTTTTCTGGTTTGTTTCTTTTTCCTAGTAGTTAAGAATAATCACTAAATGTTATGACGAAAAGATACATAAATTACTCATTAATTTAATATTTAATGATCAGGGTTTAACTCGTTGCTGTCAATTATATATAATTCGAGTGTCACGATGTTTATCCGCAATGAACTCCTAAACTTCTTAACCGATTTTAATCAAAGTTGCACACCGTGTGCAGTTTGGTCGTACTTGAAAGATAGAATAATTTACATCTCAATTTTAAGTCGCAATATTATTTTATTGCAAATTATGACTGGATTGAGTCACTGGTGTCAGTCGAGTGGTGGAGCGCAGACGCCTAACGTATAGCGGTATAGTGCCGTGTAGTATGGTATAGTGTCGTGTTCCCAAAAAAATAGAAATACTGGAACCGAATATAATCGGCATCAAAACAGAATAATTCAGCCGAATACGAATTGTGAAAAAGATTCCGAATACACCGAATACTTACCAAATATTCGGCGCATCTCTTATTATTATTATATTACTGTATCAAGATTTAGGTAATGGTAGTACAAAATCAGTCATAGAAGTTGCTATGTTCTTTTACAAATTGCATTTATGTAAAAACATAGCGGTCTACATCATTATTTTTAAATCCCGAACCAAAAAGAGGGGTATTATAACTTTGACCTGTAGATCTGTGTATCTGTGTGTCTGTCTGTGGCAACGTAGCAGCCAAATGCATGATCGAATTTGAAAGTGGTTTTTTTAATCGAAAGCTTGGGCTTGGTTCGTCGAGATGGTTCTTAAATATGTTTGGTCGAAATAGAAGCAGTCGTCTCCAAGGTATGGAGCTTTTATTGATGCTGGCGAAAGGTTTTTATACAATATTGAAAGTAAAAACCTAAACAAGTGAAATAAGTGAATTCGGAGGTTCATTTATTACATAGAAAAAAATAAGTTAAATTTTAAAAAGCAGAAAAAAAAAATATTGAAATAACTCCCGATACGAAAAGACGTCTAAAAAGGATAATAATATTATTATGTACTTATTGAAGTCGTTGCGTCGGGCGACCTTTGTACGTACCTTGATGTTAGCGTCTATTTTACAAAATATTCGGAACTAATGAATGAAGACTTTGATTTTACGATATTATATATAAATATTGTTCTTTCGTTATTTGCCTTGATAAATTTACTTGCATTTTGAATTCTTTTTTTACTTAGCGGTCGGAGTTTTTTTTTTATTTTATCCTTAAATAGTTTACTACAATGTAAAAGTTATATCAAAAACCTTAGCTACCACAGCAACGCGTGGCTGGGTCTGCTAGTTGTGTTATAATTAACTAGAGATACAGCACAGCATGTAACAACATTTGAAAATTCTTACTTTAGACTCTTATTATCCAGAATCTTAATAAGATGAACATCAAGTACCTATGTAATTAGTGACGCTAGTGTAAAGGCTCTAGAAGCAAAGCGAGAAGTCACAGTATAATAACATCACAGGGTGTGCGCTCAGCAGAACGTTTAAACGCGGATATTAATGAAGTACTACAATTACGTACACGCCTCAAAGCGGTCTGGGGTACATGTGATGAATGATGGATACGTCAGCCATTAGTACGCGTCAGTTAAAGGTGCGTAAAATTTACTATTTTATCTTTTAGCAACACTAACAGTCTGGTGATTACTATTATGTTTTATTTAACCTGTGATCCAGAGCAAACTTCAAAAAAACTAGAGTGGATCTCAATGTATGTCAATGTTTATTATCTCACTGTTTCTCGTCGATAATGTATTCATTCACGAAAAAGTAATTTACTTTATTTTTACTTAGTAAAGCATTTAGTTGATAAGTACTGGTAAACACTTGATGGACTACTTTAGAACAAAGAAGAAAAGTTTAGCACAAAACAACAAATTATGTTATAGATTTAAAATATTACACTTTTAATTCTAAAAAGGCTTAATTTATTAAAACAAATTCAATTTTAAATATATATTTGTTTTGTTTAATTATTTATACAACATAAATAAAATCTTCAAGAAAAGAGCGTATTCCTTTTTAAAAGGCCGGCAACGCGTTTGTAACTCCTGAGCTGCAGACGTTCATGGGCGACGGATGTTGCTTACAAGCAGGTGACACGTTTGCTCGTTTGCCTCCTATCACATAAAAAAATTAATAATAAATAAATAAATATATATTTGTTATAAAATTGTATTGTTGTAAGAAATATTAATTATATTTCTTTTGAAACTCGTCGGTCTCCAGTGACTTATCTTTATATTTATCTCTAAAGGGTAATCCGTAGTAACCACTGTTAATAAATTTAAAAATAATGTAAAATTTACCAAGAATTTAATACAATAAAATAATGTTTTTTATCCAATTAAAAGCATTATATATTATGTAGTACAATACAGTTCATGTAGATCCATAGTGCCCTTATCAGCATTTCATTAAAATAGATATCTTAGAAAATATCAGCGCTTAAATATTTATTATACCTTTGCAACTATATAAAAGCCACTAGAACCCAAATTGTTTTCTAGTTTTTGTCTCAACGTGTACTAAACTTTAGAAAATTTTATTGCAATTAATGTATTTTTATTTTGTATGTAAAATGTCCTTATGAAACCGAAATACATATTCACATAAGATAAAGCGGCAATGTCCAAAGAGAATGCTCTCAGCTTTATTTTTCGAAGTTCTTATTTTTTCCTCATTATTGCAATGAGCTCGCTATATTGAAACTCAGTACATAAAAAATATTTCTTCGAAATAGTTTTTTGCATATTTGATTTGTATAAATACAGGGTCATTTGTAATTTATTGCCCACCTTTTGCAGGGACCCTCTCTACATCAATCCCAACAACATTTGTTCTACGACCGTGCCGTTGGTCGAGTAGTTAGCACAGACGCCTAACGTATAGCGACGCAATAGGGCGCAGTTTCGATTTCCGACAGGGACAGGCATGTATGTGATGAACAAAGATGTCTGTATTTCTGATTTTGGTCGTTTGTTAAATATATTCTCTTTATTATGTGTAATTCTATGTATTTGTATCGTTATGCAATACCCTTAACACAAGTAAATAATTTTCTTACGTAGGGGTTAGATTAATTAGTATAATCCTGTGATAGAATATATTCCTTTACTGTAATTTTAAAAGCCGTCTTTAAATTATTTTATCGACTTAACTAAATTGCCTTGTTAGAATAATATATCTAAGATAAATAATTAAAGTATTTCACTTATATTTACATCAAATTATCAATAGAATAAATGAGAACAATACAATATAACTTCCCATGAATAAAGAGTACTGTAAGTCTACTCCAAGCTTTCACTCTTTCAAGCTCCAAGCTTCCACGTCCTCTTTTCTCACTGTTTGAAAGGAAACTATTACGTAGTGGAATTGATGAGACACACAAGTAGAACTAGACAACAGAACTAGAACCACGAAAATGTTTTTATGTTATCTGCTGACAATGACAGCATCGATAAAATTTTAAATTTACATATTTTTTTTTTTTGGAACGTAGTTCCTTATCGCGCGTTGTGAAAGGGGGCTAGACAGCAAAAATTCTTACCAAAAGTTGGCACGACATGTTTTGCTATCTCTCTCTCTCTTATAGAAAGCAAGCGAGATATTTTCATTTCTATCATTATTATTTTTTGTATTATATTAAATTGCTTAGTAGTTCTTTATTATTTATTTGATATTGGAGTTTGTTCTTTTAGAATAAATTTGCAAATAAGACAGTTTAAATGAAAATAATATTACAAATTTGTAATCAAATATACTCGTAATGTTTGTAACAACGCAATCTATTTATACCTTAGGGAAACATAACAACATCTGTTATATAAACATATCTGTACAAAGTGAAACCGATAGGTAGCGGGACAATAACTCATGGGTTTATTGATTGACACTTTTTAATTTAGTTATTCATTTTATTTACATTTATTATAAATTATCAGCGAAATATCATACAAAAATAGTAGCTTATATTATATTAGCTTATATTAATAATTTAATATTTTTTTATTACAATAAGTAATATTCATGTTTTTTTTTGACGTAAATTAATCATTTACCTCTCTTTCTCGTAGAAAAAAATATAGATAGACTTGAAAAGATTCTAGTTTTTTTTTTCAAAGTGAAAATCAAAACATTGAGTAAATTTGAACCGTTCAAACGCCGTCATTTTGCGAGTGCCCTGCGTGACGTCAAATGACACATCCAGTCAATGTTTACTATGAACTTTTTATTTACTTCATAAATATTTTAAGTTTTAAGTGCTTTACAAGTCATGGAAGAAGATAAAAACCATCTTACAAGTATTGTATAGTACCGGAGTGTAAAAATAGTATTAGAAAAACACCCGACAAAGTGTTTTTTATATTCCAAGAGACGCGAAAATATAAAAACAATGGTCTATGGTAATTAAAAGGGATAATATGTCTTAAATTGTGTTTATATTGTTGTGAAGATCAATTTAACGTCAGTATACTTTATTTATAATAAATTTAATTTAATAGTTTAAATTCATAGTAAATTGCATTAGCTATTGAGCATTAGAAAATTTGAGTTTAAAATTAACCTAACCTAGTTTACAAAAGTTCAGTATAACTTTCTATAAGAACCGTATTCTTTTTTTGGTCCTACGAAATTGTTATGATTATCGATTTATTTCAGGTTAAGGAAGATACAGCTAATAATATTGAATATAATATGTATAACAAAACAACAAGGAGAAAAATGTAATCTAAGTTTGAAGAAAGGAGTTGTTCGTCATATATTTTTGTGGCAAAAACACGAGCTGATAGAATGAGAATGTGCATAGTCAAAAGGCAAAGATTGACATCGGTTAATGAAGCCTTTTCAGAGTTAGTTATCAAAAGCAGCGTTTAAAAAAATTTATGACCTTTACAAAGAAGTGATATAGTAAGTAAGTCCTAGTACTACCCATACAAATGTCTGTGATATTAATCAGCCAAGACAATATTAAATGTGATAATCATAAGGCAGAGCCTTGCTTTTCGCATATTAAAGATAAATTACCAAGTAACTAAGCTGTGCAAGTTAATATTAAACCGAAGTACAGAAGTAAAGGTGTCAATGTAAATATACCTCCTGAAAAACAAAATGTAACATTGTAACATTGAGGAAAGGCCTCATTTAACACACGATACTTTTACTTTACCAGTAAAACTAAATATTTTACATAGTTTTACTTTACTAGTAAAAATATGTTTTAAAAAGAAAATTGTTTACTGAAAACACAGCTGATAATACTTCTATAGCATCTTATATCTTCTATATTTGCTGATTATCAACAAAGTTATTTATCTGAGTCAAGTGAAGTGGAAAATGATTACCTCGTAACAATCGTATCATTTTATAAAACTTTAAATTATTAATTTTTCACAGTAACACTAATACCACAGTATGAACTTCGACGCCGATAATTTGAATAGCGTGTCAAATGACGTCACATTTTCTTTCGACCAATGGTTGCACGTTTTGGAAGTTTGAATTTCGCGCCCTTAATTTACACTTTTCACATATTATTTTATGGTCTTAAATGATTAGTAAATAAAAAAAATGTTTTTATTATAATAAGTATCTGAAAATGAAGTATTTGAGACCTTTTTAAAATTGTATGCAAATTCCCTATTCCTTCAATAATTAATCGATAGAAACTTCGTTCCATCCGGGTGTCCCTTGTCACCTCTTTTTTATTTAATCTAGTGTAATGCTTGATTACATCCCACCTGATGGTAAGTGGAATGTTGTCTTAGATGGTAAAGCGCATTACCCTCGAACATATTGTGTTTTCTAAGGTTTTCACGAGTACTACACATTGAAATAAAACTATTTTTACGGATTTAACTCGCGTATATTGAATTAAATTTTAAATTTACATTTTAAATCTAACCCGACGTTTCGAATGCTTTGCAGCAATCGTGTTCACGGAAAGACGAGATGGAGGTGTCTGTCAGTAAGTCAGTTAATTAGTCATCTACCTCCAACGGTTTCTAAGCTTCCGGGCATACAGTTCAGGATTCACACAAAACGCATTAACAGTATCTTGAGGTCTTACAGTGCGGTCACAGACATGGGATTTTATATTTTTCAAAAGTGGGTCCCAGGTGTTAGATAATCCCCAACCATCTTCTCTATTAAAATTAGGATGTTTTTTAATTTCAATAGCCTCACGAACCATTCTTGGAATGTAACGTTGTTCTTTAGCGAGGATTTTAGGTTTATCAAATCTTATATAATGATTGGGCTTGTCTATGGTATGTTCACACACTGCAGACTTCGATGTACGCCTATGCTTGATATCCGATATATGTTCCTTAACTCTTTTACCGATGCTCCTCTTTGTTTGACCTATGTATGACAAGCCACAATCGCAGTCAAGTTTATATACTCCAGCACATTGTGTAAAGGAATATTACTTTTGATAGGTCTCAAGAATTGGCTCACTTTCCTTTGAGGTTTGTAGATAGTTTTAATAGAAACCTTTTTTAAGATGTTGCCGATTCTGTCAGTAACTCCTTTCACATATGGTAGTAGGGCCGGTAGACGCTCAACTGTGGGTGGCTTGATGTGGTTTCTGCGACGCTGGCGAGGTACGGGCAGGTGGTTGTTGAACAAGGCATGCTTGACATGCTGCAGCTCGTCCTCTAGGTGTTCAGCGTCACAGATGTGTTGTGCTCTCTGAAACAAAGATTTGCCAACGGTAGCTAACTGGCTAGGGTGGTGGTGTGATTTACCATTGAGGTACCTATCTGTATGTGTGGGTTTCCTATAAACAGTGTGTCCCAATGTATTGTCAGGATTCTTGATAATAAGGATATCAAGGAAAGCTAAAGTATTATTTGATTGCAATTCCATTGTAAATTGTATTTTGTTGTTAATGGAATTAAGGTGTTCTAGAAAAGCAGATGTTTGATTTATAGGTAGTATTGTGAAGGTGTCATCTACGTACCGTTTAAAGATGTTCGGTATAGCAGGTGCAGAGGACAGGGCCCTCGCCTCGAAGTGCTCCATGTAGATATCAGCAACAACGGGGGAGACCGGGGAACCCATTGCCACTCCATCAACTTGTACATAAAATTCATCCTTCCACATCAAATAGCCAGATGTTAAACAATGCTTCAGTAATTCTGCATATTCTACAGGCATGTTGTTATCCTCCAGCTTTCTCTTGACAATTTCAATGCAGTCAATCACTGGAAGGCTGGTAAATAGTGACTGTACATCGAAACTGACCATAATGTCGTTGTCATTTAATTTCACTTGTTGGATATCATTAACAAACTGGTAAGAATCCTTGACATAAGTTTGTGTATGTCCCCGGAGAGGTGTCAGTATCCTTGCAACGTGTTTAGCCAGTTTATATGTTGGGGTATCAATCTGGCTGACTATGGGACGTAGTGGGACATTCTGTTTATGTATTTTGGGTAACCCATACAATTTTGGTGGTTTTGCACATGATGGTACGAGTGATTTTATGTCTAAATTTAATTTAGGACTGTATTTTTGTATTAGATCGGCGGTTTGTTTTAAAACTTTATCGGTAGGATCTTTTTCAACCTTTTTGTAAGTGTTATTGTCCGCGAGTATTTCTGATATTTTACTATTATAATCACTCGTATCCATTATCACAGTCGCGTTCCCCTTATCTGCACGGAGGATGGTAAGGTCTTCATTGCTGCGTAGGTGTTTTAGAGCAAGATGTTCGTCACGGGAGATATTATTCTTCGGCAATTTGCTCCGGCGCAGAACACAAGAAATATCCTGGCGGATTGCTTCAGATTCCTCTTTCGTGATTCTATTATTATAAAGACACTCTTCAACGTTGCAAATAATGTTTTCGAACGGTATTTTAGTTGGAGCTGGTGCAAAATTTAAGCCTTTTTCTAGTATCTCAACGGTTGGTTTATCCAAATGTTGTTTTGACAGATTGACAACTGAGGTATGTGTTGCCAGACTATTACTAGTTAATTTTGTTTTATTTGAATTAATATCCGATTTATCCTTGAAGAGTTTCTCAAATTTATTTATTTGCCTGTCTTTAAATTGATTATATTTAGTTGTGGCGCGTTTATTAATTATATCAAAACATTTTTGCCAATCTGCCTTGGATAATTTTAATTCTACATTTTTGTTAAGGATATCAATCTGATCACTTAATTGACGTGCATCCGAACGGTGTTGTTTAATAAGATGACTAAGTAATCTTTTACTTGCCTGGCGAAGTATCCCGGCGCAATGCTTTATGTCCTTCTTAGGTGATATTTTAACGCATACTGGTACAAGGTCATGATCTCGGCATCTTTTTAAGAAGTTTAGAGATGTTAAAAGTCTTACATGCTTGGTCCTCAGGTACTCCAACCGGCGGATTTGATTTGATGTTTCCAGTCCGTACTGGTTCACATAGTGTTTTCTAAGGTTTTCACGAGTACTACACATTGAAATAAAACTATTTTTACGGATTTAACTCGCGTATATTGAATTAAATTTTAAATTTACATTTTAAATCTAACCCGACGTTTCGAATGCTTTGCAGCAATCGTGTTCACGGAAAGACGAGATGGAGGTGTCTGTCAGTAAGTCAGTTAATTAGTCATCTACCTCCAACGGTTTCTAAGCTTCCGGGCATACAGTTCAGGATTCACACAAAACGCACTAACAGTATCTTGAGGTCTTACAGTGCGGTCACAGACATGGGATTTTAAGTTTAAAACTTGACTGCGATTGTGGCTTGTCATACATAGGTCAAACAAAGAGGAGCATCGGTAAAAGAGTTAAGGAAAGTATATCGGATGTCAAGCATAGGCGTACATCGAAGTCTGCAGTGTGTGAACATACCATAGACAAGCCCAATCATTATATAAGATTTGATAAACCTAAAATCCTCGCTAAAGAACAACGTTACATTCCAAGAATGGTTCGTGAGGCTATTGAAATTAAAAAACATCCTAATTTTAATAGAGAAGATGGTTGGGGATTATCTAACACCTGGGACCCACTTTTGAAAAATATAAAATTCCATGTCTGTGACCGCACTGTAAGACCTCAAGATACTGTTAGTGCGTTTTGTGTGAATCCTGAACTGTATGCCCGGAAGCTTAGAAACCGTTGGAGGTAGATGACTAATTAACTGACTTACTGACAGACACCTCCATCTCGTCTTTCCGTGAACACGATTGCTGCAAAGCATTCGAAACGTCGGGTTAGATTTAAAATGTAAATTTAAAATTTAATTCAATATACGCGAGTTAAGTCCGTAAAAATAGTTTTATTTCCTAGAACATATTTTCTAATATTATTTATATCTATACATATAATAAAAATTTTATTAAAAAATTTAAAAACGAACGAAACCCAATTCTTAAAGACCAGTACAAAGAACATAGGCTATGATTAATACGAGAAAAATAAGGATTTGCGGGAAAGTTTCCACAATCTAAATTACATATGTATTAAGAAACATGAACAAGACGACGACGGTTTCGAGACCGTCCAGTCTAAATCGACTAAGCGCAAGGCGTCCCCGCCTTCCTCTCCAACATCGGCTCGGCCTCCGGTTCGATCCCGATCGCCTCATCCTCTACCTCTCCAGCGGAGGCCCCCGCTCGTACAAAGGCGTCTCCGCCGCTGTACGTACGCCATAAGTCAGCCTGGGATTCGATCTCCTCGGCTATGACCGATCGCAAGCTTAACTTCACCAAGGCCCCCTCGACGGCGCTTGGTATTGCGCTGTCTTGCATCTCTTCGTCGGACCATCGGGGTCTGATGAAACTCCTAACCGAGCGTGATATCGGCTACCACACATACGCCCTTGAAGACGAGCACCACCTCACGGTAGTCGTCCAAGGCATTCCTGTCGCTTTCTCAAGCGACCGTATACTTGAGGACCTCAAGTCCTAAGGCCTCCCCGTACTTGCGGTACACCGCATGTACAAGCGTCAGGACAAGTCTCCTTACGAGCTTGTCCTCGTACACCTGGAGCACTCTCCCGAGGGCAAACAGGTATTCAATATTAAGTCAATATTAAGTCAATATTAAGTCAATATTAAGTCAATATATATAATATAATCGGGTTCGATTCCCGGCGGAGACAGACATTTATGTGATGAGCATAGATGTCTGTGTTTCTGGGTTTGGTCGTTTATTAAATATATTTTCAGTATTTATATGTGTATTTCTATGTATTTGTATCGTTGTCTAACACCCTTAACACAAGCAAATAATTTGCTTACTTAGGGGTTAGATCAATGTGTGTAATTTGTCCTGATATTATTATTATTATTATTATTATTATTATTATTATTATTATTATTATTATTATTATTATTATTATTATTATTATTATTATTATTATTATTATTATTATTATTATTATTATTATTATTATTATTATTATTATTATTATTATTATTATTATTATTATTATTATTATTATTATTATTATTATTATTATTATTATTATTATTATTATTATTATTATTATTATTATTATTATTATTATTATTATTATTATTATTATTATTATTATTATTATTATTATTATTATTATTATTATTATTATTATTATTATTATTATTATTATTATTATTATTATTATTAATATGCCAGCTCTCTGGCATTAAAGTCGAGACCCCGCGCGGTCACGGCTTCCCAGGACAGTGTCATCGCGGTCATTCCTCGGGGGCACGGGGGCACCCGCGAATTATCGCGGGTTCCCCCGAGCGCCGCGCAGGTCGCAACTGGTGAGGGCTCCCTCCCGTTGCGTACAACCACCTTGGGTCCCTCTGGACTAAAATGCGTTCCCCGCCCTTAAGGCACGTCCCTCTCAGGTCCCTAAGACACCGTCCAATGCGTGGGTAAAACCACCTTCCATAGTAGCTAGGCCCCCTGCTCCTCCACGGGCGGCTCCGTATACGGCGCGGGTGCGACTGCGGGCGCGGCTGATCTAAGTAGCTCTCTTAGCTACATTACGAGTATCTTGGGGGCGATTAATCCTCCTGAACTACTCGTAATATCTAATAAACTCAAAAACGCTGAATGCGATCCAAATGCGCGTTGCGCGGCGCTCTTAGAGCACGCAGCATTATTAAACACTATTTACAATCTTCCCACTATGTCATCTTAAATGGCTAGTATTAGTAGGGTTAAGCCCCGCTCCCTAAACATCGCGTCTTTTAATGCGAACGTCCTTCTACATCAGATAGCTCTGGTACGCGACTTCGCAGTCGCGAGTCAGATCGATATTTTACTAGTTCAAGAGACGTTTTTAAAGTCTAGTAAATGCAATCCTAAATTCGCGAATTTCAATATAGTTAGAAATGACAGAACCACTAAGGGCGGGGGTACTGTTATTTATTACAAACGTTCTCTTCATTGTGTACCGCTCGTTCGTGCATTGTGTATCGTTCGTTGTTTAGCATTGAAGCCGCCACCATTCTGGCTGGCGACTTCAATGCTAAACATCACCGCTGGAACTCACTTTTTAATAATAGTAGAGGGCTTACACTTAACTGACTGACAAAATTACATGATCTCAATTTTGAGACCACCTCTGTACCCGACGCGCTATCCGTTTAGTGATAACAGTAATGACAGACCAGATGTGCTCGACATAGCGCTCTTGAAGAACGTAACTTTACAGTTGCGCTCTATCGAGGCGTTATCAGAGCTAGACTCAGACCATAGACCGGTCCTAATCCACCTAGGACCTCCTCCACAAGCAGCACCCTTAGTTAAAAAAATTATAAATTGGAATAAGCTAGAGGAGCTTATTCAATTACCAGTCCCGGCGCACCTCGACACAATACCTGGCACTACTAGCTCGGTCGATTCCGCCAAGTCCCGTTCAATTAACTTTACTACTTATTTAACAGAAAATATAGGAAAATCCACGAGAGAGGTCCCGGTGTCTTTCGATGGTCGCGGTGCGCTCCCTCCGGACATTAGGTATATAGTAAATAGGAAAAATGCTGCTACCAGGGCCCATGACAGATGCCCGACTGACGATAACAGGAGTAGGTTACGCGTTCTTTAGAGGGAGTTGAGACAAGCTCTCGCTTCCTTTAGGTAGCGCGATTGGGACAGGCGGCTTGAGGGACTCGTCCCGACGAACCAGGCTTTCTGGTCGTTGGAGCGGGCCCTTGTACACGATACTGTCTTGGTAATTTCCCCGCTTGTTATCCCTAACAGTGACAAATTAGCCTTTGATGATAGGGAGAAGGCCGAATGCTTAGCCGATAGCTTAGAGGAGAAATGTACCTTAAGTACAGGGCTGTGCGATGACGCTCACGTCACGCACGTAGATAGTTTTGTCCGTAGCCGTTGCTCTCAACCTCTAGTGGGACCTCTTTTAGAGAACACGGATCTCGTCGAAGTTAGTTCGATAACAAAGTCTCTCAAGACTAAAAAGTCCCCAGGGCCAGATAAAGTAAATAACAGGGTTCCTAAAATGCTTCCGCCTCATTTGCTTAACTGTTGGTTTCAATATTTAATACTCTACTGGCAGGGTGCTCATTCCCGGATCAGTGGAAGGAAGCCATTGTTATAGGGATACATAAGCCGGGTAAGCCCCGCAATCTCCCTTCTAGTTACCGCCCGATTAGCTTACTCAATACGCCATGCAAATTATATGAGAAAATAGTTCTCATTAGGCTCCATAGGGAAAAAGAGAGGTTGAAATTAATTCCAAACGAGCAGTTCGGCTTCCGTGCCAATCATTCGTGTTCCCATCCGGTGCACCACCTAACGGAGCACATTCTCTCTAACAGGCGTAAATATAATCGTAACAAAAGCAGAGCTCTCTTCTTCGATGTGGCAAAGGCGTTTGATAAGGTATGGCACAACGGGTTGGCGTACAAGTTACTACGACTCGGGGTGTCCGATACTCTCGTATTTTTAATACGAGACTACCTTTCGAACCGTTCCTTCCGCTACAAAGTAGAGAAGACACTGTCATCCCCCCGCCCCCTCAGGGCGGGTGTCCCTCAGGGATCCGTCCTCTCGCCCAGCTTATACACACTCTATACGAACGATACTCCTGAACTAGATCCGAGTATTAATTTAGCTCTATTCGCGGATTACACCGCAGTCTTTACCTCCGGTAGGGACCCTCACGCCGTCGCCTCTCACCTCCAATCCGTGGCCAACACCCTAGGTGATTGGTTTAGGAAATGCAGGATCGAGTTAAATCCACAGAAGAGCACCGCCGTGCTCTTCTGTGGATTCACCAGCCTAGAGTCACACCGTTAGCTTTCAAAAGAAGACCCAAGTCGATTCTAATCGACTCAGATGACAAAATAACGACTGACAACAGACGTTTAGCTTACACAACATCTCATACCTATACACACCGCCTTCGCCGGCGAAGGCGGGGCCCTAAACGCACGCTGCCTCGGCATTTTGCCGTCGGGGGGCGTTAGTGTCATTATACCCTTCTATCTCATACGTTGTCCTATAAATACGTTATCTTTAGCCGAGGTCCGGCCTCTTATAGGCACCCTTAAGGCAGACGTGTCCCCGGGCCCCTCAGGCCTGGGTTTTTTCGGGCGGATCTCAGTACTCGCCCACTCCCTCGGTAACACTGTAATAGCCACTTGGCTAACAACATAATCATTACAAAAAAAAAAAATCCGTTTACGCCTTTGTCCGCTACATTTCCACAGACAGACAAACAGATACACAGATACACAGATTGACAGGTCCAACTTATAACACCCCTCTTTATAGTCGGGGGTTAAAAATTGTCACTGATCTAAAACTGTACTGTAACTGTAACTGTTTGTCTGTTTGTCTGTATGTATATATGTATGTTTGTGCACGCTAATCTCAGAAACAGCTTTACCAATTTGAATGCAGTTTCGGGAATATATTCTTCACTTAACATTTAATGTTTAATTTATCGAAATCGAGAAAGAAATAAAAAAGTAATATCAATTTATGTCAATCACGTAATAGCTATCATGCAAATCTTATTCTAAACATGTAATAAATCTGTAGAGGAGTAATCTTTGTTAAGTGCAAAGAGTATTTTTTAACAAAATCGAAATCTACGCATACCAAGTCGCAGGCACAGTTATTATTATAATAAAATTGTATATAGCATAGAAATTATATATATATTTATTTATATTTTTATTTCGAATTTGTTAATGTGTTTTAACGCACTTATTTAGCAGCTATATATTATACTTATAGAATACGTTAAGACAAAGTTTCCCATAATGTAATTGCTAGCCAAGGTTCTTTTAACTATTATTCCTGGAATTAAGGTCATAGGACGAATTTTGTCACTGTCACCGACTTTACTGAAACTAGCGAGTCACTGACTAATGGCTGCTGTAAATCAGTGTATTGCTGAGTAGTTTCATTTGTAAAGTTTTTTATTGTAGAGTGGTAATTTTATAGTCTGTTAATTTATAGTTTTCTACTATTCACATTAAATAATAATATCCCTTTAATTATACACAAAAGAGTGTTCTTTCTCCTTTTTGTACAGTTAAAAGTATTTTTTAAACTATATATAATAGCCCTTGGGCTAATTTTATTTCAATTTTGAGATGAGATGCAAAAAAATATGTTTTTATCCTTTATTGTTTATTTTCGAAAAGGAAAATACTAAATGCCTAAAATTAGTTAACATTTGTAAATGATGAAAAGATTTGGTAGGTGTTTACAAAAAATAAAAAAAAGTATTATACGTTACATTTCGTTGTCCACTAATAATTTTAAGAGAACCTGTTAATTATGATGGTTATGGAATAACTGAATATCAATTATTTTAGTGAATAGTTTAGGTGCTGTGACAAGGACAAAACCCAGACTAATAAATACTGTGTAGGTTATAAATTAAATTAAAACTAATTTTAATCAATTTAAAATTACTTGGAATTTTATCAATACTGGGAAGGGGAAATCTTATGTATTTTTTAGATACACCTATCCTAACTACTGAATCTCTAAATGTTAATTTTGTTAGCAGAGGTATTGTTGAAAAATAGTATAGAAGAACATCCTGGTAACTTCAAATTCAAATATATTGATCATATTGTATAAGTAATTAAAGAATAAAATTTCTTTATATTAAACAGAATTCTTAAATTAATCGATACTCACTACAATTGCTCCCTATTTAGCAAAGGTAATTAACAGATGTATTGACAGCGGTGCATTTCCTGATCTCAATAAGTAAAAAGTAAAAGTAAAAGTACAGTAAAACCATACCAATATTTAAGACAGGTAGCACTACTTTCGCCTATTTCTATAATGCCTGCTTATATATATATATATATATATATATATATATATATATATATATATATATAGATAATAAAAAAAAAATATATATATATACCTTTTTTAAAATCTTATATATACCTTTTTTATATTATCTTTTGACTGTTCTATTTATACTTTCTGTCATCTTGCACTTGTTCAAGCATCGATTGGGTAGATGACACTTTTATTCTTTTTATAAGTGAATAAAACTCATAAGCAATTTAGCATTTGATTCTAAATATGACTCCAACAATTTAAGACGCCATTGGTTTGAGATATGAGTGCGTTTTTGTTTTTTTAACGCCAGAAACGCCAGAAATGCCCTTCTTATATGTAAGTTTTTACTTAGGCGATGGTTATCACTTATTATGAACTGTTTTTCTATTTAATGAATCTGTATCACAGATCTTATTGGTTTGTATAATTGAAAGTGAAATAATTAAAATATAGCTATTTAAAAAAGCATTTTGGTAATTATTCATGTTACTTTAGTAAGTTTTTTTTATAAACAATTTTTGTACAGTCTTTATTATCTTTCCTGAAAAAAAAAGTTTGTCCTAAGTAGAACATCGCATTTACAAAGCAACTTTGAAGTCATTACTCTTGAATACATGATCAACATTACAATAGGGAACATGCAAAAAAATTTAAATGGTCTCAAATTTTTTTTTTTCGATTTCTTTGTATCATCTTATTATAATAAAATCATTTTTTTTTAATTTACTAATCATTTAAGGCCATAAAATAATTTATAAAAAGTGTAACTTTAGGGAGCGAAATTCAAAATTCCAAAACGCGCCACCATTGGTCGAAAGGAAATGTGACGTCATTTGACACACCATTCAATATATCGGCGTTTAAGTTCATACTGTGGTATCAGTGTGACTGAGAAAAATAAATAATTTAAACCTATATTTTCGTGCAAAGGTTTTATTAAATGATACAATTGTTTAGGTAATCTTAAAAACAGTTTCTAAATACTCAAACAACTCTAACAAAACAAATACCTACAAACTCTTTTTGAATAGCAGTTAGCATGCTACTACACAATACATTTTTAAAATGTTTCTGCCTCTGAATCATTTTTCACTTCACTTGACTCAGATGAATAACTTGGTTGATAATCAGCAGATATAGAAGATATAAGATGCTATAGAAGTATTATCAGCTGTGTTTTCAGTAAACAATTTTCTTTTTAAAACAGATAGTTTTACTTTTAAAAATGTTGTGTAACAATGTTGTGTGTTAAATGAGGAAATGGTGACATTGCTACATTTTGTTTTTCAGCAGGTATATTTACATTGACACCTTTACTTCCATACTTCGGTTTAATATTAACTTGCACAGCTTAGTCACTTGATAATTTATCTTTAATATGCGAAAAGCAAGGCTCTGACTTATGATCACAACATTCAATAGGAGAAGTACTGAGTCTTGGCTGATTAATATCACAGACATTTGTATGGGCAGTACTAGGACTTACTACCTATATCACTTCTTCGTAAAGGTCACCAATTTTTTTAAACACTACTTTTGATAGCTAACTCTTAAAAGGCTTCATTAACCTATGTCAATCTTTGCCTTTTGACTATGCACATTCTCATTCTATCAGCTGTTGTTTTTGCCACAAAAATATATAAGGAACAACACCTTTCTTCAAACTTAGATTACATCTTTCTCCTTGTTGTTTCGTTACACATATTATATTCAATACAATTTGCTGCATCTTCCTTAACCTGAAATAAATCGACAGACCATAAAAATTGCGTAAAACAAAAAAAAGATTACGGTTTTTATAGAAAGTTATACTGAAATTTGTAAGATAGGTTAGGTTAATTTTAAACTCAAATTTTCTAATGTTTAATACTTACTATAAATTTAAACTATTAGATTAAACTTATTATAAATAAAGTATACTTACGTTAAATTGATCTTCACAACCATATAAACACGATTTAGGACATATATTATCCCTTTTAATTACCGTACACCATTGTTTTTGTATTTTCGCATCTCTTGGAATACAAAAAACACTTTGTCGGGTGTTTTTCTAATACTATTTTTGCACTCCGGTACTATACAATACTCGTAAGATGATTTTTATCTTCTTCCATGACTTGTAAAGCAATTAAAACTTAAAATATCTATGAAATTGCTAAAAAGTTCATAGTAAACATTCACTGGATGTATCATTTGACGTCACGCAAAGCGCGCGCTAAATGGCGGTGTTTAAACGGGTCAAATTTACTCAATGTTTTAATTTTCACTTTGAAAAAAAACTAGAATCTTTTCAAGCCTATTAATATTTTTTTCTACGATATAGAGAGGTAAATGATTAATTTACGTCAAAAAAAAAATACGTGAATGTTCCCTATTATGTGACACAACATTGAATACATTTTGTGATAGCAGCTAAAGTTTTCTCAACTTTCTTCGTTTGTATCTTTGTGCAGAAGTCGTAACTATTGTACTGAATGTCAATATTTATGTTTTAAAATCAATAAATAAATTATTAAATACATTTACCGTACCAAAATGGCATTTCTTTCTGCAACTTCACATTATATTTTAGATCCTGTAACGATTAAAATTTCAATAAGCTTATTGGATGTAAAACCATCATACATAAATATACTAATTATATCAACATTAATTTCGTCGTGGAACATTTTCTATTTCAATCTTCATAGCAAAATAACAATAAAATAATATTTTTAAAAGAGGCCTAATAGATGTCGCTACTATCAGCAAAAAGAGGATTATACATCGAAACGCGTAGTGACGCGGTAGCTTAATTGTTAGAACGAATGAATTATGAAACTATTATATCATATCAGTCATATGTATAATTGTAATAAGTATACAATATTTTATTATAACGCATGAAAGAAAAATGTAAGATCGGAAATAAACGGACTTTATTATTATTACTTTTACATGTTCATAGATATTTTCAACAATTAATTTCGGCTGTGACATCTTTTCAATATTTTACTATACTGCAAAGTTAGAATTTTCGAATGAAGCCTTATAGATGTCACCACTGCACTGTCCCGATAAAGACGATCAGGTATAGAATCCTTAATACACCAAGCCGGTATCATCAATACGGGAGCTTAATTAGTAGATGGTTCCCAGAGGTCGCGGGTTCGAATTCCTGTCCGTATCGGGTTATTTTTAGTCCTTAATAATAAAATTTACATACGGGAGCTTAATTAGTAGATGGTTCCCAGAGGTCGCGGGTTCGAATTCCTATCCGTATCGGGTTACTTTTTAGTCTTTATTAATAAAATTTAAATAAGCTTAACATGTATATGTATGTATATGTTTATAGATATTTTTAAATATTATATATTTTTTTATTATTGTGTTTCAATCACTTTATATTGCGAAAAATATCTTAAACCTTCTAATGGTTGTAGAAAGTGTTACCTTATTAATCTATTTATTATTGATTGATATTTTTTAGTGTTATGGTAATTTGAAACTACATACCTGTACAAATGTGTGTTACATCTTTCCTAACCCTAATCTTGTCTCGGAGATAACTCCGTTAGACAATAAGACTGTCTGTAAGACTTCTAATGTGTACGTGCTTATTTAATATTTTATAAAATATTTTAAAAAATATTTTAGTTTTAGAGATAGTTGACGAAAAACAGCGTCTGAAAACAAAAATATAGGTTACTAAAATATTTGCTTTCCTGTGATCTGTTGAATAAGAATTTGTTTCCATAATGTTACATTGCTTTTTTAATTCTGTAGTTGCTTATTATTTTGATATTGACTGCACTACTCGGTTATTTTTGTACATCAAAATAGTCATCATTAAAAGTGTATGTTTCATATTCATTCTTTGTATTATACTTTAAAGAATAAATGAAGGTTTACAATTTTCATTTCATTTATAATTTTCAAGGTAAATATCATGTAAAATTATATCCATTGTACAGACTTGATTTAGCTTATTTAAGTTGGCTTTATTTAACATGGAAACTGCATATGAAATATACTTATACAATATTATAGAAGTTAACTCCAAGGCAAGCAACTGCAAAATTTAATTTAAATAGCTTGTAACAATAGTGTTATAGGTGTTTCGTCAATAGTGAATATTCACACATATACTATATATTATAACAATTGGATAATTTCGTGACGTCATGAGAAATTTGCTAATT
Organism: Napeogenes sylphis; assembly: GCA_959347405.1. Taxonomy (NCBI): domain Eukaryota; kingdom Metazoa; phylum Arthropoda; class Insecta; order Lepidoptera; family Nymphalidae; genus Napeogenes; species Napeogenes sylphis. The sequence goes on from OY365776.1 coordinate 28,776,521, forward strand.
TAAAATAGACTGACATGGCACTGAAATAAAACTATTATTTTATATAACTATTATATTACTCATATATTATATAACTCGCGTATAATTAATTAAAGTTTCGAATGCTTTGTAGCAATCGTGTTCACGGGTAAACGAGATGGAGGTGTCTGTCAGTAAGTCAGTTAATTAGTCATCTATCTCTAACGGTTTCTAATTTTCCGGGCATACACTTCAAAATTCACACAGAACACATTAACAGTATCTTAATGTCTTACAGAGACATGGGATTTTATATTTTTTAAGAGTTTAAGATAATCCCCAACCATCTTCTCTATTAAAATTAGGATGTTTTTTAATTTCAATAGCCTCACGAACCATTCAGCGTCACAGATATGTTGCGCTCTCTGAAACAAAGACTTGCCAACGGTAGCTAACTGGCTAGGGTGGTAGTAAGATTTGAGGTACCTATCTGTATGTGTGTGTTTCTTATAAACAGTGTGTCCTAATATATTATCAGGATTCTTGATGATACGAATGTCAAGGAAAGCTTAAGTATTATTTGACTGCAATTCCATTGTAAATTGTGTTTTATTGTTATATGGTATATAATCATAGTACAGTAAAGTGAAAGTATCATCTACGTACCGTTTATAAATATTCGGCACAGCCGGACCAGAGGACAGGGTCCTCGCCTCGAAGTGCTCCATGTAGATATTCTGCAACAATAGGGGAGACCGGGGAACCCATTGCCACTTCAGCAACTTGTACATAGAATTCGTCCTTCTTTATTAAGTAGCCAGAGTTAAGTTTAAGAATATGCAGAATTACTAAAGCATTGTTTAGTAATTCTGCATATTCTTCAGGCTTGTTGTTATCCTCCACCTTTCTTTTCCTCATCCTCACCTCCATCTTGACAATTTCAATGCAATCAATCACTGGAATGAAATTATTATGTTTGATTGAAATAAAAGTAGTCGTCTTCAAGATATTGACATTTTATTCGTGCGGGGGAGAGGTTCTTATGCAATAATTAGCTGTTCACAGCTGTTTTGCCCGCTATATAGAAAAAAAAAGCCTTGTTATGAAGGCCAAAAGGTTTTTCACTTACTTACTCAGGTAAAGTACTTTATTAGGGATAGCTGTTGCCCGTGACTGCGTCCACGTAGACTGTAAAAATATATTTATATGGTTTGTGATCGTAGTCATAAAGATTAAGGGGCAACAGCTAGTGATAATATAAATCCCTTCATCATAGTGTTATAAGTGATTGTAAATCATTTTAACTCTAAATGTTTATATTTATTAATATTCCTATATATGAAACCTACCTATCTACCTAACCATATAAAAAAGTCTTGAATCATGTTACTTAATACATTTATAATTTATTACATTGTCGAAACTTTCAGGTGGATCCTTATTTTATTAAATATAAATAAATATAACCTTTGTTCATCATAATATAGGATTCTAATGCAAAAATATTTTTTTAAAAATCGGTCCAGTAGTTGTGGAGCCTATTCAATTCAAACAAACAAACAAATCTTACCTACTTTAACAATTGAAAATTTTGTGTGTCTGTAGGTTCATTTATTACAATTCAGAAACTAGTAATATAACTTTAAAAATTAAATTAAAAACTTAAAAACCTCCTATACAAAAAGACCTCTAAAAAGAATAAAAATAATATTAATATGTACTTATTGAATTCGTTGCGTCGGGGGACCGTTTAGTAAGGGAAGAAATTAAAATGCAAGTAAGGACTTAGAAATTACGATATCGAATCGTAATTTCTAAGTCCTCAATGGTTAACTTCGTAATATATACACTATCAATGTACAACGGTCCCCCGACGCAACGAATTTAATAAGTACATAATAATATTATTTTTATTCTTTTTAGAGGTTTTTTTGTATCAGGAGTTTTTTAAATTTTTTATTTAATTTTACTTGTTGTATATCACTAATAAACTGGTAAGAATCCTTGATATGAGCTTGTGTATATCCCCGGAGAGGTGTAAATATCCTAGCAACGTGTTTAGCCACTTTATATCATGGTGTATCAATCTGGTTGACAATGGGACGTAGTGGGACATTCTGTCTATGTATTTTTGGTAACCCATAGTATTAACCCATGGTAGTTTAATTGGTAGAGCGACGGGACGGTTTCCCAGGGGTCGCGGGTTCGAGTCCCTGCTCGTATTGGTTAATTTTTAATTTTATATTTATATAAATTTAAATAACGTAAACATGGCTATACATGTTTGTAGATATTTTCAAACTTCATAGCTAGTTGTTAAGTATAATGTAAACGAAAAAAACTGAAACACTAGGTCCTTATTAAAATTTAATATTTTGCCATTTTTAATAGCTGCCCTGCCTTGCTGGGTAGTTATGAAATATCTTACAAAGAGAGTATATAAATATATAATTTCCAACATTGTTTAAATTTGATAATCAAGCTATGCTTTCAATAACCTTAAGTAAAAGTCGATACCGCTGACACCTAAAAATAGTCTAGGTAGCGAGCTAGATATATAGAAATCTGATATCTGAAAATGTCATTGTGTAACTGTTTAAATTATGAACGAATAATTATATAAGTGAGGATAATTTAATCCATTTATATAATTTAAATGTTAATTGATTTATTTCTTAAATAGCAAATATCTATGTTCTTTGTAGAGTAACCATCATTAATGTTGTCATTTTAAATTTAAACGTAGTTATGGCATAAAATTTAACTTCGTTCTTGCTTTGAATTTGTTTAAAGCTATTTTTTTTCTTTGTTATGTGTTTGAAATTACTCTTATAGGTTTAATAAACCAGGATGAAGAAAATGTAAATACAGTTTTTGATATTTTTAAAAGTTAAAAACTTTTCTAAAATCCTACTTATTTACATGAGGTTAGAGATAAAAAGATCATGATATGATTCAGAGGAATTCTGAATTTTTAATTAAATATTTTTACTAATGTGACGAAATCCCATTGCTTTCTCTTGGACTTGTGATAATCAATAGATGATAATTATAGGAATTAATGCTATAGAGATAGAGATAATATGTACGTTAGGATTAGACTAGATTGGAAGCATCCTGAGTAACTGATACAGACTGAAATACTATATAATGTCAACATTAATTACACGATTGGTAACACAAACATAAATGTAATTAATTGTTATGCTTTGGTTACCAGTTATTATACGATTGTATAATATATATACAAATAAAGACAGTTATTTTACCAGGCTGACATAGTTTTATCTTATTATTTATATTGTTTATATAAATCCACCACTTATTAAAAAAATCGGTGCTGAATGTTTCGTCAATGAGAATTTAATCCGAAAGATGTTGAAATACTTAAGAATACTATGAAAAATATGTGTTGTGTTTGAAAATGTATGTGTTGATCAACACATATTTTTTCATTTTTTTAATCCCCCGACGCAACGAATTCAATAGGTACATAATAATATTATTTTTATTCTTTTTAGAGTTCGGCGGTTTTTAAAACTTTCAATTTAATTCTTTTTCTGCTTTTTAAAGTTATGTTACTGGTTTCTGATTTGCTACTACTATTTATTACTAAATGATCCTACAAACACACAAAATTTTCAATTGTTTCAGTTTTTCTCTTAATCTATCCTAATATTATAAAGAGGAAAGATTTGTTTGTTTGTTTGAATTGAATAAGCTCCTAAACTACGGGAGCGATTTTTTTAAAAATCTTTTAGCATTAGAATCCTACATATTTAATACGAGAAATATATATATATATATATATATATATATATATATATAAAGGAACATTGCCTTCCTTTGATCCTTTAATTTTTTAATGTAACTACATTTTATTTATCATTTGATGCCATTATTAACAAACAAATTATGAATACATATACAAACAAATACATTGCAAACCTTTTTACATTGTAATGCATACTACGAGTATTAATGGCTAACTCTTAATTAATATGAATGTTTTAACATTTTTAGAATGTTCTAATTTCTTCTTCTTTTGTATTTTCTTCTGCTCTAATTTAAGATATCAACTTGTTTTTTTCTTTACTCAGTATTTGTTCTGTGGCACATATTATTCAATTCCTTCAACAATATTGCCTTTAGCTTTAGTCTTTTATTGTATTATAATCTAATAGCTCGTTGCTCCAGATTTCGACGTACTGAAAAGATTCCTTGTAAATAGAGTTTGCATACTTAGTTTGTTCCACGTTTTGATTTCTAGCATTATCGTATCTAGGTTAATTTGCATATATTTAGCAGATTTGCATTTTTCTACAGATAAAGAGTTTTTGATCAAATCAACACTTTTTATTGGAAAGGATATTATTATTTCCTGAGGAGAGAACCATTATTTCAAATTTGGAAAAATGTCTTACTGCAGTTTTAAAAAATAAGAGGTTTTAACTTCTTTATTTGTTAACCTATTAAAATAAAAAAAAAAACACTAAATGTAAAGTAAATCCCATGACAATATATTCTCGAAAATATCATCCAAACTGGCTAATCCGTTTCTGAGATTAACATACAGATGAACAGACGAAATGAAAAACAATTGTTTGGAGTTCTCTGGCTCTTTTAAAGGTAAAATAATGTTTTATTTTATATTTTCGATATGCCAAAATCGATCAGAGACAATTTGATTATATGTACTTAGTCTACCCATAAATACTGATACAATTAAAAATTAAAAATATACACATTTGAATTTGGAATCTGTCATTTTTATACGATTGTTCATTGTGTTTTCTCATTTTGACGCCAATACTTTGTACAATATTTTGGATAATAAAATGGAGTGGGGTGATAAAGAGAACAGAATCGCTGTGATTGCATTACACACTGTAGGTATGGAGCCAAGTGCAATGTTTCAAATTTTCCATACACTTAATTTTAGTCAGATGTTTGTGTACTGGGCTATTAATAGGTACAATAAGACTTTCTCTGTTTGTGACAAAGAAAGATCTGGCCGTCCACGTAGTGTTCGTAGGAAAAAAGTGGTCAAAGCAGTAAGGGAAAGAATTCGAAAAAATCCTGTCCAAAAGCAAAAGGTTTTATCTCGGAAAATGAAGATAGCAACTAGAACCATGTCGCGTTTTTTTAAAGATAACTTAGGACTTGCAGCCTATAAAAGATGAACTGTTCATTTCTCAACTGATAAATTAAAGATGAATAGGATGGTAAAATGGAAATAACTACCGAAGCGGTACGGTCACCGAAAATTTTTGTTCACGGATAAGAACATATTTACAATTGAGCAACATTTTAACAAAGAAAATGACCGTATTTATGCTCAAAACTCTAAGGAAGCTTCCTAATTAGTCGTAAGAGTGCAAAGTAGGCATATCCGTACTTCATTGATGATTTGGTGGGGTGTTAGCTATGAAGGAGTGACTGAGCCTTTTTGTTTGTGAAAAAGGTATAAAAAACATCGGCACATGTAAATCAAGATACCATTCTTGAGAAGGTAGTTAAGCTCTTTATAAGACCAGCAAGACTCGGGGCCGGGTCATAAAGTTCAGTCCACGCAGTCTTGGTTGGAAGCGAACGTCACGGACTTCAGAGCTGAAGACTGGACGTCATCTTGTCCCGATCTTAATCCGCTGGATTATGATTTATGCTTATTTTTTGAGACTACAGCTTGCTATATACGCCATGATAATTTGGAGTCCCTAAAACAATTCATACGATTGGCAGTGAAGAATTTCCCCATGGAAAGAGCGCGTGCTTCTATTGATAACTGGCCTCATTGTTTAAAGGACTGTATTGCAGCCAATAGACACGACTTTGAATAAGATTTTATATTTTTAATGGTCTTATATTTGTGTATAAAACTACCACACTGTAAAAGTAAAAAAAAATATTTGCAATTAAAAAAATGTTTTTTTTTTCTTTTTTACAATATTTATGGCAAGACTAGGTATAGATTATTATAACATATGATATGGAGTTTCCAGTCAGCCCATAAGATCAACAAAAAAACATAAACAATAACATAAACAATAAAATAAAAAAAACACAATATAAACAAACCACATTAAGTGTGTTTATTAAAGAAAATAAAGTCAAATTAAATAATATTTATTAAAATCTAATTTAAAGCTTAAAATAACAAAAAAGATAGGTATTTATGTATTTCATTTTTATAATTAAAAATGGAAAAGATAAATATTGTATATGTGAACTGATATTGTAGATTTATAGAATATTCCAAAATAATAGATTTAATTTTTATTATCTAATAGTGTATTTATTGACACTAATTGATGAACTTTAAATTATTTGGGCTAATTTTGTTTACTGAATTCCTCTCTTATATTTTTATTTAAATTTGAACGGTACAGCCGTTGTTGCCATTTAGAGATTTTATTGTTTTAAATTCTATCATTATAACATTAACAAATAACAAGATCCCTTTGTTTAATATATCTTGCATTTTGAAAATAGGTAGGAGCAAATATGTTTCGTAAAATGTGTACAAAATGATTACAAATTTATAGGAACACATAAATTTTCACAAAGTTAACATCAGAATTAGTTTCGGAAACAAATATAAACGGTATCAAGGAAAGAAAATAAATAGCCCAGTGCACATTATGGTACAAGTAAGGATAATAGTGTTAGATTTTAATGGTGTTCGTATCTCTATATACGAAAACTATGAAATGGTTAGCAATTAAATATATAATATAGTTAACTCCCAAACACTTTAAAATACTATTAGTTATTCTTATTAAACTCAAAATTTTTTTAATGTGAAATAATATAAAACGATAAAACTTGTCATATAGTTTGAAAAGAATTATATATATTGAAACAAGACGTTACGAGAATTGTTTCAGAATTATTAAATTGTTTAAATCGCTTCTACTATTGAATAGTGGAATTAATATTATGTAGATATAGTTTGGCTCGTCGCCAGTTTTCTGGATCTAGGAAATAAATCAACGATTCTGTCCTTTAATGTTTTTTGGGTATCGAGCGTAATATTTTCTTTAGTATCCAGTAGCGATGCTAAAGCTGACAAGAAGTAAGTTGTAGTTAAAACAATACGTCATAGGTAAACATCTCATTAATATTAGCAAATCTAAAATATCCGACTAAAAAAAAAGATATCAAAAGGAATTATTTAATATTTAATTAATATAAGAACAAGAAAAATTACCAAAGCTAAAAAGAAAGAATTATATAAAATACGAATGACTCTTCAAGTAGGCGCACATGATGTGAAACATCTGACATTTCACTTTTATAATAAGTTTAACTTTTATTCTGAAGAAAATCATTAAATTATTTTAATATCGACGTATATATTTTTTTGTGTTTTATGTATTTAAGACGAAGAGTTATGCATTTTTATTAACTACAAGTTTTTATTTTAAGGGGCAACGGAAATAATACTATTACTATACTAGTAGTACTAATAATAGTTTTGGTACTTATTTTATTAACTTTCCGAGGATGCAGTAAAATACGGCAAGGGACAAACATGCACGTGGAGTACTCTTTTTCAAATTATTGCACAAATCCCACTAAAATGAAGATTGTGGTCAGGCCGGTAGTCTGTTATAAAACTTTTTGCTAAATCGTTAACAATATTGTTGTAATTGTAGAAGGTAAAAGCCTTGATATTAAAAAACAGGATATTGTCAAAGAAGTTGATTCCTTATAAAATATAAAGAAATATATTCTCATATTGAAATTTATATAAATATAGAATTAAAAATAAACCGATACGGGCAGGAATTCAAACCCGCGACTAATGGGAAACCGTCCCGTCGCTCTACGAACTGAGCTACCGTATCGCTCGCTGTATTCTCATATGTACTCACTGTCCGTCACTAGATTCATACCAGAAAGTGATAATAATAATATACATCGTTTAAATAAGTTATTACAAAAGTGGGCATTCCATAATAGTGATCATTTGTAAGGTTACGATTGTTTTGAAATTATATGTTAACTGAAGATCATAGGTATCTTCCTAAAAGTTATAGACATTTATATAGGTATTAATTGTATTGGTTACAACAAACTCCCGTGCAAGTAACAGTGTAAGTAAATAAAATGTTAGTTATATTCAAGTTGCACTAAATTGTAATCAATGAACTGGAAGGTACAATGATCTCATATAATAGTAGTTTTAAATACAGCTTGTTCTGTTGCTCGTTTATGTAAGGTAGCATGCGTTAAAATACAAGGAAATTTTATTCTTTGCCTGTACCCAGACCTCTTTCATCTAACTTGTTATCTTTTTTTAATTATGTAGACGTTATATTATATAGACAATATTTTTGTGTATGTGATGATATAAACGTCAATCTACTATTTTTAATTCCCGACCCAAAAAGAGCAGTGTTATAATTTTGACGTGTGTATCTGTGTGCCTGTCTGTAAGCTCGTAGCACCCAAACGAGTTGACAGATTTAATAGCAATTTCCTTTAATCGAAAGCCTAGTCCGTCTACATCGTTCTTAGTTATGTTTCGTCGACATAAAAGCAGTCGTCCCCAAGCTATAAAGTTTTTATTGGTGCTGGTTAAAGGTTATTATGCAATATTGATAGTAAATACTTAAACAATTGAAAATAAGTGTGTTGATTTAATCTTATAGTCCTCATTCATTACCTTGGAAAACATCGTAAAATAGATATCATCATAGTACGTACCGCGTTCCCCCGACGCGACGACTTCAATAAGTACATAAAAATATTATTTTTATCCATTTTATTGGTATTTTTGTGTAGCGGATTTTTTACTTTTAAATTTAATTTTTAATAACCGATACGGGCAAGGATTCAAACCCACGACCTCTGGAAATCCGTTTCATCGCTCTACCAATTGAGCTACCGTATCGCTATCCGTCTTTGTAAATTAAGAATTCTATATCTGATCTATTGTATCAGGACAGTGATGACATCCATTAGGCTTCTTTCGAAAATTCTAATCAATGTTAAGATAAATATTGAAATGGTGACAAAACCAAAATTAATATTTGAAAATATCTATAATAAACTTGTTTAATATAAAATGGCTATGCATGCTTAAAGGTATTTCCAAACATTAGATAAGGTGTTTAATTAGTAATTATTATTTTTTTGAATGTTTAAAGTTAAATTTAGAATACTTTAAGGCATTCTAAATATGAGAGCGTCATAATAAGTCGAGGATTTATTTTATTTATTTATTTATATCTTTTCCACTTTGAATCATAATCAGTGATCACTTCTGTAAAAGCACTTCTCAACTTAATGTTAAAGCTGTGAGGGTTCCAAACGCATCCTGGTCTGAGAAGAACCACACAACAAACTCAGCCGGATATATATTTTTTATCACCGTTTCACAAAAGTCAATCTTAAAAGCAATTTTGGAACAACTAGACCTGTCGCAATCAATCGAAAATGGAGCCTAATAATTTTAGGCAACGAAAATGAAACAATAATAACAGTAAAAAAAAAATCTCAACCAACACAACCAGTCACCGCAAGCACACGCGGGAGCAGCACCCGTTCCCGAGCATAACGCAAGAGCCAGCCCTCCCCTTCGCCATATTTGAGGGAGAAAGGCAACCCGACTCTCGACGCTACCACAATAAATAACTTCTAAGGAATCGGTGTGATGCAGCAGGTCGATGAAAACAAATTAATTTACAACAAACAATAAATTGCGGAGATTTGTAGTTATTCGGAATACAATACAATTCATTAGCAGGCCATTCCGTCGTTGATGAAATCCTTTATGCTATAGTGGATTTTTTTTTATCAAATTATTTTTTACATATAATTTAAATTTATTTAATGATAAACTTAAGGCTTTAAAGGATTTACCTGTTCTTGTATTAATTTTATGTAAATCACAATTTTTCTTAAACTTAGAAATATTTTTATGAACGTAAATTAAATTTTCATAAATATATTGATTATTAACATTAATTATTTTTTTAATTCTCTAAATTTGTTTTTTAAAGATTCTCTTGTTCTCATATTATATATTACTTGAACAGCCCGCTTCTGCAGTGCAAATATGGTATCACAATATACTATGAAAGTAACTAAAGTAAACTAATCGAGCAGTTTCCATATTTGTTAATCGGCGTATTTTTTTAACCGCGTATGCTACCAAGATACGTCTGCCTGACAAATCAAATAAATCTAATGTATTGTCTAAATCTAAATCAAAAATAAATAATGACTAAATCTTTATTCCTAATTGTTTAATCGTACATTGATTCCAAAAATTTTAACATTTGATAAACTTAATTTGACACATTTCAACTTTTTTTCACCTACAGCATTGTACAACACCTATCACCTTTAAAAATAAGAGAAGTATCACTAGCAAAGAACACTATCCCATGTACAGGGTGGGCCATGAATTAGTTAACATTTGAAAAAATCGTATATAAAAAACCATTTAACATATTTTAGAAATAGTTTATTTACGAGAAAGCTAATTAGTTGTAATTTATTTTTTAAAAATTATTTCGTCTAAATGACCACCGTTTCGATTTTTGCACTCATCTAAGCGAGTCCTGAAGTTTTCGAATACTCTTCTGCAAAGAGACCGCGAGATCGAGACCGTGACATCTCTTCGATGATTTTTTCTTTAAGTTGACGGAGTGTATTCGGTTTATCAGTGTAGACACGACTCTTTAAATAACCCCATAAAAAGAAGTCTGCTGGGGATAGATCTGGACTTCTGGGCGGCCATGGGATGTCACCTCGTCTGGAAATCAGCTTTTCCGGAAACATTTCTTTGACCACCGGCAAGGACTCGTTCGATGTTAGACACGAGGCTCCATCTTGTTGAAACTATGTGTTACGATTATAGCCAGAAAATTCCAGTAGCATCGGTGCTAAAAACCCCGTAACATTTTCACAAACTCGGCAGAATTAACAGTAACTGAACGGCCTCGAGAATCTTCAAAAAATTAAGGTCGGATGATTCCTTTTGCTGAAATTGCAGCCCATACAGTTACCTTAAGAGAGTGAAGTGGCCTTTCATGTTTAACTTTGAGATTTTCGCTACTCCAATACCTGCAATTCTGTTTGTTTACATGTCCATTTAAGTGGAAATGGGCTTCGTCAGAGAATAAGATGTTGTCAAAATTACTGAATCGAGTTAACATTGTTTCGGCATATGACTTACGCAAATTTAAATCATTAGGGTTTAGTTCTTGCACTATCTGGATCTTATATGGATGTAATTTCAAATCTAATTTCAAAATACGGCGTAATGATGTGCGGGATAATCCTAATTCAGCCGAAAGTTTGCGCGTCGATAAATCTGGATCACGTCGAACAGAAGCGGAAACTTGCTGCACGTTCTCTTCGCTTCGAGAAGTCCGCGGGCCGCTGGTTTGTTTCACATTTAGTGTAGATCCCGTCTCTTCGAAATTCTTCACCCATTTCTTTATTAAAGGAGCACTTGAACACTGACTTAAGTCGTGTAAACCATATTCAACGCGAAATAAGCGTCTCACAGTAATGAGCGAAAAGTTGTTTAAATAAAACTGTTTCACACAGTAAGCGCGTTGTGGTCCCGTGAAGCGATCCATTGCGACTAAATTTCCAAGAAGCGAGCTATTGCCCCCACACGCGCCCGCGCCCCGCGCGGCAATAGTTTGCGTGGTAAGTTACATTTAAATGTTAACGAATTCTGGGCCCACCCTGTATTTTCCTCACAACGTGAGGTAAGTCGTTTATGTATATGAGGCACAAGAAAGGGAAAGGCCCTAAGATAGATCCCTATGGCAGACCAATTTTTACCAAAGAGCTAGGGGAACGTTTTCCATTTACATCAACTTTTTAATTCTGTCATAAAGATATGAACTAATCAAATCTGGGAACTTATTTTTAACTCCATAATGTTCTAACTTTTTTATAAGGATTCATTATCGTTCAAGGAAAAAGTCTTTTTGCATATAGTTTGTAAGAACTTGTTTAAAAAAGAAATCTGTACTATTTGTTTTGGGCCGCTTTTACATTAAAACGGTAACATTATAAAAAATGGAAACCATTCAGTAAAATGTCATTAAAACGGTAGCAATATAAAAAATGGAAAGAATTAAGTAAAATGCTTCCTGTTAAAATGACAGAAATAGATTCCAATCTAATGAAGAAATTCGATTCATTTTAAAGTTTTATTACAAAAAAGGATAAAATGCGATGCAAGGCCAAAAAAAAAATACGGCGTCCGGTCGGTCCATAAAGGACCTCATGCAGTAAGTAGCACAAAGTAGAATTAAGCGTTTTAAATCCGGGAATTTTGATATCAAAAATGCATCTCGCCCTGCTACAAAGGCATGCAATTTTGAAAAGTGGACCAAGATCGGCATATTAGTGGAAAGTCTGTAATATAAAGTCTGTTCTTTCATCACGATAATGCTAGACCACACACATCTTTAGCCACTCAGCAAAAATTAAGAGAGTTTGGCTGGGAGGTATCAATGCATTCATCATATAGCCTTGACCTTGCAACTTTAGTTTTTACCAGTTTCTGTCCCTTGAGATTTCCTTAGGCTTTGTCAGGTTAACATCAATAGAGGACTGCCAAAAAACTTACTTGTCTTGTTTTTTTTATCAGAAGTTCCAAACTTTCTTTAGCAACGGGATTATTTCACTACCTACGCGATGGTAAACAATTTTCGCCTAAAATGGTACAAATATACTATAAATAAATGTAAATATGCATTGAAAAAAAAGTCACATACTTGTTACACACTTCCATTGTACTTCATGAAATCACTTCAACATATTAGACTATAGAGAATCCCTGATAGTGGATTTTTTTCCTCAATAAGTAAAAAAATCAATTTAACTCCACCAATATCCATAATAAATTATCATAGTTACTAAAATAGTAAATCCAGAATTAATATTCAATATTATTGATTATATAAAACATAAACTAGAAGCACTTTTGAAAAACTTGTTTTAGACTTTTGGTTTCATTATTTAATATATGTAACTTAAAAGAATACAATATAAACTTTGCAATACTCCGGCGAAATCCAACAATTATGTACTAGTAGTATGTTTTATTACTACATATTACCGTAAACATGACTAATCATATACACATGCATCATTTATGTTAGTGTATCTAAAAACACTAATTTAAATTGGAGGTGTCAATTAATATTATAACTTAATATTTTTAAGCCAATGAATCTATTTGGAATTAGTGCTATAGATATAGAATTAGTATAAGAATAACAGCCGAAACAAACAGCTATCGTACATGATACTAACTAAATTGCAGAGACATGTTGTGGTAAGCATAAAACTTTTGCGCGAATGGAAACCGCGGACTTCGCTTATTAGTTTCCTTAGACCAGTATGCTATATATTCCGCTCACTAAAATAAATGATGCTATATCAGTACTTAAATATTTTATAAATTTTATATGTTATTGAGAGTGAAACAATATAGTCATTAACCATTAACCGAAATAGTTATTTTATTATTAATTATTGTTACACTATTTACACATTATTGAACATTATAACGTATTGGATCATTTACGTAATGGAGACCCTTTCATACATTCTTGGACCCAGATTGTAATAAGATGAAAGTTGTGTCAATTATTACTAAATATATTATTATACTATAACTGAAAGTTTTGCGGATTTTGGCAATCTGAGAACAGAAAATATAAGACACTCAGTATATGGGAGGTTATGTTAGAACGTAGCGTAACAGTTAACTTTTATACTTTCATTTAACTGATATTTTTTTAATAGGTGTTATGTTTTAAGCTCATAAAAGTGAGTAATAGTACCGGCTTGTAGTCCCCTTCCTGTGCAAAATATTCTTAATAATACGGAGATGGAATGAGCATTGATCACTACAATAATTTTAATTGGTATTATAGTAGACATTATCAATGTTTTACCAAAAATAAGGTGCTGGTAATAGAGCCTTTAGCTTTATATTCCTTACTTATTTCTAAGCTAACATAAAAGGCACTTATTGATAAGCAGTGAATAGTAAGATTTTTCGGCTTTCAAGAGTTTATGTCAGTAATGTAATAGCTAATAAATTGAAGTTACGCTAAAATTGACAAGTGACAACAAAAATCTCGTCCTGTCACATATCTGCCTTCGGTTTTTAGTTTAAATTTATCGCGCGTTTGTCATGCAAATACGACGAATATATGGGTTTCATTATAGCTTTAAGGTACTTTTTATGACTTATTGATTTCCGTGTTGATATATGTGAAAGATTTGGTCGTATTTTTATGACATTAAAGTAGCTGTACCGTTCAAATTTCTTTAAATAAAATTTAAAATATAAGAGAGAAATTAAGTAAACAAAATTAGCCAAAAATATTTAATTAGCATACTGGGAATTGGCTATTTGAGACAGTATTTAAAATCCCATTCTTTATTCACGAGGTGGATCTTTAACCTTCAAGTTGAGCAACGGGGGTCAAGTAACACTAAAATCACAGATTTAAGGAAGCCATAAATTGATGGATGCTGTTGATAGTGGCTTGTCATGGCAGACTAGAAAATAGTGTAGAGTTCGAATGTCACTCGAATGTCAAATCGACTTATTAAACGTAAGTCGATAATTTATTTTGTTTTAAAGTTATGAAGGGTTTAAATAATTAATATAATATTTTGACTAATTGAATTAATCATTTGCAATCAACACATACTTTTATATAGTACCTACAAACTCCCATTTTTTTTTAAAGATTCTCAAAAACCGTTAGAGTTTTATCGATAACATTTTTATTGTGCAGCAAAACTTATTTTTGTGATTTCTCTTTTTTTATATTGCGTTTAGAGCTCATTTTTAAAAACAAAAATAGAAAAAAAAAATTAAACCATTATATCTCAACCTTTTACAAACTAGGCCCTGAAATCCTCGTCTCCTTTTATAGTCGAAAAATTTTAACTTATCAACTGTTTGTTTAAATAACGATTTAAATTCAGCACAATCTATGGGCTTGTTGAATAAGTGGAACGTTACTACTTTATGATGATTTTTTTTTTACTTTTTTGAAAATTTAAAAACGTGAATCGGGCCCTGGTCTGAGAAAAACCACACAAAACTCAACCCGGTATTTCTTTATTGTGATTTTACTGTTTCCCAAACGTCAATATTTAGTGAGCAATTTATGAATAACTAGAACCATCAATAAAGCAATCAATTGCTTATTGGTTAGTTAGTTATGTCTACATGCAACTTTATAATTTCATAAGGACACTTTTGTTATTTTAAATATTATGGTATGAAAATTAAAGCAGCATAGGCAGAATAAAAAGAACGCATAAAATCGAAAATCTCGAACTGACAATGAATTACAAGTTCCGAAAAGTCAATTTTCGAAATGGAGCGACTTCACCGGGTTTTAATTAAGTCTCAATACTTCGGGAAAAAAGCCCTCAAACGAAATCACATCTCATTTGAAAAGAGAATAAAGAGCGATGGGAAGTGTTGTCCGGCTCATGAGTAGTGGACATTATTACACCAATTTTTATTTGAATTAGTTTCTGCAGACTGAAGTGATTACATTTAGGATAATATATATAATATATACTAGCGGACACAACAGACGTTGTCTTGTACACGCGTCTTTAATTTAAAAAAATCAAACTTCAAAAAAATATATTAAAAAGTTATCACAATATCTAACGTCATTACATATACATTTATCATAATTCGACCAATCGATACCATATGAATATTCGTAAATAAAGATTTTTTGTTTGAATAAATGAATTTGTTCCAATATATTTTTTTTATTTCACTTTTTACGTAGCGAAGCACGTATCGGGCCGCTAGTACTAAAATATTTTTCTCATTTCTATCGCAACGCTAACTGTCAGGGCGGACTATAATTAAAATATAATATTATTTAATATTTGACATTGCCATGGTAACACAGTCCGTCGGAACCAATGTGAAACATTCCAAAATCACCACCTACTTGCACATTAAAAATTAATGAAAAAACCATTTTCCAGTGGACCAAATTGTAAATCTAAACAATTCTCAAGTCCCCTTGAAAACACACAAAGAATTTCATAAAAATAGTTTAGGATGAGTTCAGTGACATACACACGCACACAAGAAATATATATATAAAGATGTTAAAAACAAAAACTTTTACACGTTTTTAATATATTTTTTTCTGTTTTTTAATGTAATATTACTGATTTGTTACTGTTATTATATTGTACTAAATTAACCTACAAACACACTCCTTTTTACTTGCTTATGTTTTTGATATCAATATACATAAGAACCTTTCACCAGCACCAATAAAATCTTAATATTTTAGAGACGACTGCTTTTATTTGAAGCTAAGAACCTTTCCGACGAATCAGCCTTTCGATTTAAAAAAACCGCTATAAAATCCGTCCACTTGTTTGGCTGCTATGTGGCCGCACACAAACACACAGATACACATGTCAAACTTATTATATTATAACATTTCTTTTCTGGGTTGGGAGTTAATTAAAAAAGTAAGATTCGTGTCTGATGAGATTACTGACAAGTAAATTTATTAGTTATTTAATTGCATAATAGTATTGTTATATGATTGAAATGATCAATTGTTATATGATAAATAATGATGTAAAGAGGACTGTTCGGAATAGCTTATTAGGTCAATTGTGCAGGTGCTAATAAAAAATGCTAGGCGATCAACCTACGAGGTATTTGCACATTTTATATTTTTATGTTATTAGAATATGATCTGACGGTGATCTATAAAAAATGAGTTGGATAATTGCACGCGTATCGTTGGAACGACTTACGGTGATTCCTAGATTTATTAGCGTTTTGCGAAGTAATTATCATCGGTATCTAAAATATTAACTTTCGTGAGTGTCATCGAGTGTGGAAATTGGTGGCTGCCTCCCAATCGAAGTTTGCGTGGCACCGGAGATCACGAACGGAACACTTGAGTATCCAATATTTTTCCCTTAATTATATCCTTTTAGTTACATAGTATACAATTTATTCCAATTCCTGGGGAACCCCAAATCCCTGACTAGTACAGACTGACTAAGCGACAACCTTCATTGTACCACACCTGGAGCAGGCAGGTAAGTCAGTTAGTCATATACTCATAGTAGTCGCGTACGTAACAGTCGATGACGTCGCCCGCTTAGGGGTTGAGTCGTGGGGTCCACCGATACCCTTCACATAATTACAAGGACCATAATTCGCATTAGTTCGGATGCCGTGGGTTCGGACTGCATTAATCGTAAAATGATAGTATACCTATTATTGATATTGTTATTCCAGTTATCACCTCCATCCTCAACCATTCCATTCATTCTTCAACATTTCCGAAGTCCTTGAAAGACGCTCTAATCATACCTATACCTAAAAAGCCTAATCCTACTAATTTACCGACTATCGTCCAATTTCCATACTTCCTGTTTTATCTAAGATCCTTGAGCGTCTTGTCTACCAAAAATTGTCCCCTTATCTTTATAAGAACTGCCTCCTCAAGCCTCTTCAATCTGGTTTCCGTCACAGTCATAGTACGAGAACTGCCTTGGTTAAGATCATAGACTACATCCGGGGTGGTATGGATAATCAAAAGCTCGCTATTCTGACCTTACTAGATTTTAGTGATGCGTTTGGGATTGTTGATTTTGATTTGTTACTAACCATATTGAGTTCTCTTAACATATCTCCTGAGGTAGTTGACTGGTTTCAATCATACTTGCACGGCCGCCGTCAACGTATTCGCGTTGAAAACCAGCACTCCACTTGGTGCGCGGTTTAGACCGGCGTCCCGCAAGGTGGCGTTCTATCTCCTCTTCTCTTTTCAATTTTTATTACCTCTATAACCAACCATATTTCGTCTTTCTACCATATGTATGCCGACGATCTCCAGTTATACTTACTAACTAACTTAACGGATTTTCCTTCCTGTATAAATAATATAAATTTTGATTTGGAACGTATATCAAACTAATGTAAATCTTTTGGCTTAAAAGTTAATCCCTCAAAAACACAACTCATTGTCATCGGAAGTCAAAAATTAACAATGCGTATAAATGAGTCAAATGGGTGCCTGTACTGTTTGATGGCGCTATTATTCCTTTTAATGATAATGTTAAAAGCTTAGGAGTGATACTTATTAAAACATTATCCTGGATACCTTATATTAAAGAAGTTAGTAGAAAGATTTACCTTAAAATTGGATCGCTTCGACGACTTTCCTACTCTTTACCTATGCCTACAATAATTGAGAAAGCAGAATCTCTCCTTCTTCCAATTCTTGACTATGCCGACGTGTCCTTTGTTAATATTACCAAGGATCAGCTTAATAGGCTTGATCGCCTTCAAAATTTATGTATTCGGTTTATTTTTGGGCTTCGTAAATTCGACCACGTTTCCGAATTTCGCACCAAGCTCGAGTGGCTTCCTATACGCCGTTGCAGAAATTCTCAAAGACTTTTACTTCTTTACTCAATCCTATTTAATCCTAAGTCTCCAGAATATCTTAAGGAGCGGTTTCTATTTCTGGATCACTCTCATCTCAAGACTCTGCGCTCTTCGAATAATCTGATCTTAAAAGTTCCTTCTCATTCCTCTTCCTTTTCTAGTAATTCCTTTACTGTTGAAGCTATGGAACTCCCTGCCCGTTACATTAAGAAGAGCTAATTCCTTGGACGTTTTTAACAAACAGGTGAAACAACTGTATTTATTTCAGTGTCGATACCAGTCGATCAAGTTTCCATTCTTATTATTATTTATACATTTATGTTATTGTTTTATCCTTTCAGTTTATTTACTTTCTATCTATATACTGTTCATTAGTAAATTAGTATAGTAATGTGTGTAACGTGTGTGCTTATAGTAATTGATGTATGTATGTAATATTTATATTAAACAGGCGTATGTTTAATTTCAGGTTGCCTTGAAAAAATCGCTATCAGCGATAAGGCTGCCTTTTGCACTTTTTTATAACTTACTTGTCTTTTTTTTATTAAGTTACTGTATAGTTCATTGTTGTTATTATTCTTGTATTATTTTAGTTGTTATTGGAAGTGCAATAAAGAATATTTTCTTTCTGTCTATCTATGATCATTTTTGTTCTACAAAAGAGAAGCTCTTTTTTGTGCTATGTATAATTTAAGCCTTACTGGTTCTTTACCAGATTTAACAAATAGTAAATTAAAATCAATATCAGGATCGTCGGTCAGTATATTTCAAAATCTTTTTTTTTTCAATAATTTTGAATAAATTTTTAACGAGAAAAAATCACATGCTTACGTTACCTGTTACTAGAATAAAAAAAGTACCTACTTTAATTAACTGTTTACAAATACCTTAATAATCAGTTTTTTAAAAAGCCTCCAGTAAACTTTCAAGTATTAAGTAGAAAATATTTTTAGAAAGCAACTAAGGAACTTTTCTATGCTAACAGATACTACAATATTTTTTGACTATTTGGAGGCTGTAGGTAGCAAGCAATCCTTGCCAGGCTAGTTTAAGATTTAAGGTTCAAAGTATATTTCCTTCGTGCTAACAGTAGTTAGTATGTAAATTATGATAACTTTAAATAAGGGAATCATAATTTACATACATTTGTATGTAAATTGTGATTGGGTTAACTAATTACTTAGTTAACTATGCAACTTGTTTGATGTCGATTGTATCTTGATTTAGCAACTCTTGTTTTAGCAACTGGATGAATCACACTATTCTCTTAGAAGTCATTACTTGCGGTAGTGTTGGAGGGAGGATTGATTGGTGATGGAGACAGGTCAACCAACCAATGCGTGGTACTTGTAAACTATTTTGAATTAATAGGTGTTGTAAGATGACTAAGATTGTCAAAATGTTGTATAACTTTACTGCGGGCTATGACAGTATCACAAATAGCCAGATATTATACAAGTGCCTTCGTTTTTAATATCTGTAAGTGTTGTAAGTCGACAAAACATTAAGTATTTGCATAGTAGGCGTGTTATAATCTTGTAGGATATTCTTTGGTGTCTACAATGTGAGTTCAAAAACAAAAGAAAAAACACAATCACACTTAATGTCTGCAGCGTATAGTTGCAGCCAGAAGACAGCAATGTCTTTTTTTTGGTTCAACATAGGTTTAGTCACTTATATTTGTGAGGAATAAGTATAGTTTGCGCCCAACGTTACAACGCAACATTAATAAATTATAAAATAATGCTTAAGATAGTTAAAGAACCCAAGGGGGTTCAA
Organism: Napeogenes sylphis; assembly: GCA_959347405.1. Lineage (NCBI taxonomy): Eukaryota > Metazoa > Arthropoda > Insecta > Lepidoptera > Nymphalidae > Napeogenes > Napeogenes sylphis. The sequence goes on from OY365776.1 coordinate 28,796,727, forward strand.
CTAGTATACAAACATTATTCATAAAATAGAAGAATTTGTCAATTAATTTCTTTTAATTTAATTTTATACAGGGTGGGCCTCGGAGTTTTGCGAATTTAAAAACATATAAAAAACGAAACAAAAGTAATACTAAAATAAATTTATTTTTAAATTACAGTTAACATTTGGGGAAATCATTTTTTTAAAATAACATCATCCAGATGCGCACCATCCCGCTGCAAACATTCTTCGAATCTCGACTTCAAATTGCCGAAAACTCATTCGCACATGGCACACGGAATTGTGGCCATTTCTCCGTGGATTGGCCTTCAACTGGGCAATTGAGGTCGGATTATTACTGTAGACTCTACTTTTCATGTAACTCCATAGGAAAAGGTCTAGTGGGATTAAATCTGGATTCCTAGGTGGCCATGGAATGTCACCTCGGCGCGAAACGAGTTTTCCAGCGAACTTCTCCTTTAATACTGCCAAACTCATGTTAGATGTATGGCATGTGGCGCCATCCTTTTTGGACAGACATTCTGACAGCTGCGGGCAAAAGAAATGGCGTAACATGGCTATGTATCGCTCAGTATTTATTGTCACAGAATTCAAACAACAAATGCACGTTGTTCACCCGTGAATTGCTCCATCGCCTCTAAATTTCCGAGAACAGAGCTACAGATGCCCACCTCCCGCACTCCGCTCACTTACCCCGTTCCAACGCTATAGCGATTTTAAATTCATGCGCCTCCGTGGCCCACCCTGTACTCTTTTAATATATCTTGATTTTACGATATTGATACACAAGTTTCATCCCTAATTCAGAGATAATAAGCGAGAGACCAAAATCTTTTTATATAAAATTATCAAGGACACATTAATATTCCCTTCTTTAGCGCGTAATCATCATTCTTCTAATGATGCTTACGCGCTAAAGATAAAGATGATGAAACATTATAATGTGCTATGAAAGAGGAGAACCGAAAGGAGGAAAGAAAATAATCTTATAATAAATGTAATGCTTCGTAATCGTGTTCGTTACATTATAAAGTAAATTCGTTTTGGTCACAAATTTAGAAAATGCTAGAGAGAGATTGGAGATAAGTTTGCTATGAATTTATAAATACCCATGGTTGTTATGTAACCGGACTATATATAGCAACGATAGTTTCAACTTTTTCCGTCAAAAGAATCGGCAAATACATTTTGGCGATTTTATTCATTAAAAAAAATCTCATTAAAAAAATTCTTCTTTGTCAGAGCCGGTTTGAGGAGCTCAATACATTTTGAATTAAACTTTCCGACACCGTTTTCATAGCTATAATTCTATCAAACATCCTGTTTATGTCAGTACCACACTCTTTAGTTTAATTGAATGTCCACAAAATTTGATTTGTTGCTTAAATATTATTAAATTCCGAATTTACATATTATAATGACAGAAAATTATGTGTTTCATTAAACCTTCGTATTGCGAGAATAAATTGATAACATGCAGTATTTAATGATAAATTTAAAGTCGCGATATAAAAATCGGTATAAAAATCGATTGAAATTGGCTACGAACCTATTTGTGCTTAGCTCATCTACTTACCGTGTGTGAAAGGTCAGCGACGTCAAACAGACGAAAATATAGATGTAAAAATTTACTAGCTGAGTGACACGCCTTCCTATTAGAGGAAGGGTATCCTTAAAGTCTTTTCCAATGTGTGTAAAAGTTTTTACGATTCAATATTTCATTCATTGAATTTCATAGGAAAATTATGGTAAGAACATAAATATTAGCCTTGGCAACCTTTAAAAAAACGATCTATTATAATTTTTAATATCTTAAATGCACATAAATATGTATCAATCTACGTGTTGTGATAGTTAGTCTTAGTACTAATGATAAGAAAATCAACAATGCAATTTTTCCCGGTAAAATCCACACGACGTCCCTCCTGAAGTGATCTATTTTAACTAAAGGTTTTGAGTACTGATACATCGGGTTACAAGATTTATAAACCTTAAATAACATAGATTACAAAAACATATACATTTAAAAACAAATAAAAATTTCTAAACTAAATTCTAATTTTGAACAACATGACCTCCCCTATCCCCCCTCTTCATGAGTACGCTATATAACTACATATACGATCACGTCATCAGCGTTAAAAGACTGGGCACAGAGAACGAGGCGGATTCGATGATGGTGAGGTCTTAAGCCGCTTGTACTATACTAATTATAATATTATATTTAAAAGCTAAACTTTTATTTTTCTTTTTTTGAATCGTATTAAAATGTTTATTATAATTTGTACATAAGGTACTTCAATAACGTGATAATTAGAAGAAAAAAAAATTACAATAGAAGTTCTTTTCCGACCTCTATAATTTGTGCATAAGGTACTTCTAAAACGTGAGTTATGAGTATAACAAACAACGCATCTTTTTTTAAATGCAGACGCAAAACAAAGGCAGGAAACCGAAAATTACAAAGTAATGTCATTGAATCTGGCAGAGATTAAGTGGCTTGGAAACTTTTGAAGTAGCTATGTAATTGCAATTGAAACTTTATGTGTAGCATTTGTGAATAATACAGTGTTATAATTTGTTATATATATATATATTTGTTTGTGGAAAACAGAAAGTTTTTTTTTTTATATTTGAGGAATCCGCTTCGTATATAATATTATTATTTACGACATTTACGTCTATATACCTGCCTAGTAACGAATTACGCATACCAATAATTAAAAGGTGTGATATTAACTGCAATCAATGTCTTGTTTCTTGTTTAGGTTTTAATTTTATGAGAACAAGGCTGTTCTCTGGGAAGCAAGTTCTCTGTGAGTATAAAACTTGTTTTAATTTTATCAGAAAGTATCTACATTATCTGAAATGATGCTCAATTATGTGGAAATTCGAAATTATTCGCAGGATCATATTTTAGACTTTTTTTTTTGCTTAAAATCAAAAGCAACAATACGCATGTAACTTTTAATTACAGTCTAGATATATTCGTATACATTCGTATATTTAATTAAATAACTTAGAAAACCTCAATATAATTGATCATTTTATCAAATAATTATATTATAAAATAATTGTCATGTTTATTTTATGTACGATTTCAAAACAAAAAATTTTAACGTTTGTCTAGATTTCTCTTTTGCTGTTTTAGCACACAGACAAACGAACAGAAAAACGGGTATATTACAAAAACCTACTAGATGGATATCATAAAGTTTTGTGTGATTATCGGTTATAGTCCATGTCAACATATGATATATACCTTTTTTCAGAAAATGCTTTAGTTTTTACGGGATAATACTAAAACTGATTCATAATATAATAGTAGTACTGAAAAAATATTCTAACTTAGTGTTGGCCTGTTACTTATGATATTTTGGTTTATAGTATTCATTCCAAAATCCATATTTCTTTCTTACTTTACAAAAACCGTACACTAGACTACACTCCTACAAAAGATTAAAAAATATTTGTATTATTTTAATTAGTTAATGATAGAAGTCTGATCATTTCAAAATGAGAAGTGGGAGGGGTACGATAAAAATAAGGCAATAGGTATTCACCTATTCACAAAAAGTCTTCAAATTATGACAATATTTTAAGCTACAATTTTGAATAAAAATTACTTGTATATTTGAGTTCATCGTAGTACGGGTAGTGGATAGTAAATATAAATAAACCTTGGTTGTTCGATAATTTGTAATCTCAACTTAACTTTTAACTTAAAGAAGACAAAAACGCTTCTCCAAAACGATCTCCATTCAATCTTTGTTATATTTTGCATTTAACACCTTTATATTGTGTCTAGCTCAGAATGTCTGAATATAAAAGAATCCAAAAGGACGAATGCATTCATTGGTGAACCTGTGTAGCAATTTGGATAAATTGGGATATCGATATTCGACACTATAAACATTTGCCCTGAATGAATAAGAAATGTAACGTCGAAAACCGTTGGCTCATGTTCGGTTTAGTTCCATTATTAGGCTACTCCAGTGTTAAAATGTATTACCATCTATCTATTCACTTGAATTATATCTTGGTCAACTTTAATAATTCAGTACGTATTACTGTAAAAAAGTAATTATATAGACGTAAACTATTTCTGTACTGTTCTCATCTTTGGGCGGGAGCACCTGGATACCAGCTTGGACCACTCAACTCGGTCCAAAGACGAGCTGTGAGAATAGTCGACGATCCCAATCTCACAAACGGTATTGAACCCTTAAACCTAAGGAGAGATTTTGCCTCTTTATGCGTGTTCTACCGTTTGTACAACGGGTTGTGTTCCGAGGAATTGTTTGACATGATGCCCACGGCTACTTTTTACCACCGCACCGCTCGCCATCGACAGGGAATTCATCCTCACACATTGGAGTCTAAGTGGTCCCGTACAGTCAGGTACCAGAGGAATTTCCTCCCACGGACACTTCAGCTGTGGAATGAACTCCCTGCCGAGGTTTTCCCTGAGGGCTACAGTATGGGGCTCTTCAAAAGGGGAGTAAATAGGTTTTTAAAGGGTCGGCAGCGCGCGTGTGATGCCCCTGGTGTTGCAGGCGTCCATAGGCCACGGTGACCGCTTACCATCAGGCGGGCCGTGAGCTTGTTGCCACCATCGTGGTATAAAAAAAAAAAAAAAAATTGAATTAGGTACCTACTCATAAATACAACGATATTTTTTTTATTTTCTTTGTTAAATGCAAAATGTTGTACTAAAAATATTATTATATTGATCTAGTCATCTTTAATTAAGTCAGTCTAGTTAACAATAGCAAAAAAAAATATTAAAAATAATAAAATAAAGTTTATTCTGATTAGTCAGCGAGTGAGCAGCGAGGCTCTGTGTTGTTGGGTCAAATGCTTTTTATGTGATTAAACTCCTCTGTAACTACTAAACTGATTGAATTATTATTTTTTAATCTAATGCTGTAGTTCTGGCGAGTATTTATAAGCAAAAATTGGTGATAGATTGTGTTCATGAGGAATAATCAACCAAAAATGATTTTAAATGATTTGCTTAACTCAATGTTAAGCTGCGCGCGCTTTTTGTCTATATTATTCCAGCAGTAGATTCGTTTTGGCAGTGAAATTCTATATTACACTGTGCAAAAGTTATCAAATAACAAATTCGAGAATTAAAATTTAAACCTCATTCGCTTGACAATCAGTCAGAATGGCTTACAGCCCTCTCTAGTATTATTGTAAATAATAATAATAATAAATAAGAGTTATTTTCGGAATACAAAAATTTAAAACATACATAACAAAAACATAATTAATAAGTGAATCTTTTATAATAATTAAAATATTAAAAATAATAAAACAGTTTTGATAATTAATAAATCCGTCTTCATTAACTGTGTTATTTTGTAGCGCTCCAGGTTGCAACAATTTACCGCTCATAAGAGACAAGTTCATAGAATGTTACCAGAGTCGAGAGCTGACGCTGCCAAGGAAAGGAAACGATTTTCCCAATAATTTAATTCATTCGCATTGTGAACTAGCAGCGCAGGTTTAGAAACAAACAGAATCTAATACAATTATTAAAAAAAAAAATGTTAATTATGTCTTATTTTCTTTTGCACCTTCCGGTGCGACCAAATATCATTACTGTAAAATTATTTTATTTTTAAATACTGTTTGTATATTGTGTTTCAGGATTCGGATATTTCTAATTTATACAACAAATTTTAGGAATTTACTGCTACTAATTAAATAAACCTTCAAATTGTTTCCAAAAATCTTACGAATAGAAATTATATATATTAGATTTATTTTTTAAAAGCATTTATTAAAAAGTCGCATGTCCTGCTAATACAGCGATTTATTTTCGTGGTACATTCGGTATGTTCGATTATTTAGTTAGTATATTTCATTTATCCTCTCAATTTTGTGTAATTGACTACCGAGGTGCTGTTTAAATATAAGAAGAAAATTACTCCTCGTTAAGACGAAGCTGGATAAAACCATTTAATTATTAAGAGCAGGTCGGTTATGCCGCTCTTGAACTGTGGCTATTAGCACCGCGCTGAGAGTGATGCTCGTAAATTGCATAATCATATTGCATAATTGTTTTATAAATTTTGTATACTAGACTGCTTCCTCAGTTATTATTCATAACGTTCATAACCAATAATAATAATGAATATTTCATCAAATATATTTAAATTCCTTTGACTATTTTTATCCGTTTTGTAATTAATTCAAGAAATTAGTCCTAATAGTTTTTCTCGTATTTCAATGCGAGGCTTCAATTGTTTTTACGGCATAAGTAAAAGTAAACATGATTCCATTGTTATAAAATTTTATTAAATTTTGTATATATATAGAAATAAAACTATTTTTACGGATTTAACTCGCCTATATTGAATTAAATTTTAAATTTACATTTTAAATCTAACCCGACGTTTTGAATGCTTTGCAGCAATCGTGTTCACTATAAAAAGAGATGGAGGTGTCTGTCAGTAAGTCAGTTAATTAGTCTTCTACCTCCAACGGTTTCTAAGCTTCCGGGCGTACAGTTCAGGATTCACACAAAACGCACTAACAGTATCTTGAGGTCTTACAGTGCGGTCACAGACATGGGATTTTATATTTTTCAAAAGTGGGTCCCAGGTGTTAGATAATCCCCAACCATCTTCTCTATTAAAATTAGGATGTTTTTTAATTTCAATAGCCTCACGAACAATTCTTGGAATGTAACGTTGTTATTTAGCGAGGAATTTATGTTTATCAAATCTTATATAATGATTGGGCTTGTCTATGGTATGTTCACACACTGCAGACTTCGATATACGCCTATGCTTGATATCCGATATGTGTTCCTTAACTCTTTTATCGATGCTCCTCTTTGTTTGACCTATGTATGACAAGCCATATATATATATTTATATATATAACGGGTAACGAGGGTAGTTGGCTGAATCTTCCGAGCCCATTTGTAATTGTAGGTAGGCGTAGGTAGTCGGGCGAGGAGAATAAAATATCACACTTCAGTACAAAATATAATCAATATCGTATATTACAACAATTACACACTCTAAATCTAATAACGTTCCACCTAACACGTAGCACTTATTAACGATGTGAACCGATTGCCGTCCTAAGTCTTAATAACGGCTCTCAGGCCCTTCCGCGTGCTAGCGCTCGGTGGAACGTCAGAGTGAATGACAAATGACAGCTGACATTTATTAATCAGTCTGTGCTAGCATTCACAACACACTTCACTGTCTAGAAATGATATGCGCCGTCATATATATATATATATATATATATATTTTTTTTTCTCGTATAAAATATAACCTTTGTACATCATAATGTAGGATTCTAATGCTAAAAGACGTTTTTAAAATCGGTCCCGTAGTTTCGGAGCCTATTCAATTCAAACAAACATACAAATCTTTCCTCTTTATAATATTAGGATAGATTAATAGAAATACTTAAACTTATACTTAAACAATTGAAAATTTTGTGTGTCTGTAGGTAATTTAGTACAATTCAGAAACCAATAACATAACTTTAAAAAACAGGAAAAAAATAAATTAAAAATTAAAAAAACTCCAGATACAAAAAGATCTCTAAAAAGAATAAAAATAATATTATTATGTTCTTATTGAGTTAGTTGAATCTGTTCGTGTCGGGGCGTTTTTTAAATTTTTAATTTAATTTTTCTAAAGTAACAATGTAAGTAATAAAAATACTGAAACCCACTCTATTAAACCAATCCAATATGTCGTATATGACGACATAGTATTGTTGTCGATTGTAACGTTTTATTTTATTTTTAAGTAAGACGTCTATTATATTTGCCGGACAATAATAACTTCTTAAATTTATTATTATTAATTATTTTTACAGTATCCTTACAGACTTTTTCATTACTATTACTACCATTTTTCAGTTGAATTACCACCACTAATATATCATTAATATATCATTATAACTGTATAGTTAAATTAATTTGGATATTTTTGTAATGACTCTTAATATTATGCATAAATTCAAGATTTTTAGTTCATGGATTTTGTAGTGAATCACAAAATTGTAATACTTTTTTTTTTTTTTTTTTATATGATCTAGGGCAATGCTTGACTACATTCCACCTGATGGTGAGTGGAATGTAGTCTTAGATGGTAAGGCGCATTGCCCTAGCAACCTATTCACTCTTCTTTTGAAGACACCCACATTATATTTGGCCGGAAATACCGACGCAGGCAAATTGTTCCAGTACTTCGCTGTACGTACTAAAAATGAGGAAGCAAAGCGCTTCGTTCGGACAGGTGGAATATCCACAACAAAAGGATGGATACCTGCCGTGCGTCGGGACGTCCGGTGATGGAAGGGGGACGGGGGAACTAAGTCGTGTAGTTCCTGCGCACACTCACCAAAATGTGTCCTATAGAATACTGAGAGGCTAGCAATTTTACGCCTGTGTTCAAGGCTTTGGAGGTCGGCTTCGACCAATTCGGGATCGCCGATAAGCCTCTTTGCTCGCCTCTCAATTGAGTCCAGAACCGCAAGATGAGACTTTGCGGCACCAGCAAATATGTGACCACAGTACTCTACACACGACCGGATCTGTGCTTTGTATAGAACAAGAAGCTGTCCCGGTGTAAAGTCAGTCCAAACCTTCGCAAGAACGGCAAGCTTTGCTGCTGCTGCTCTTGCTCTGGACTCAATGAACCGACCAAAGTTGAGGTTCGAGGAAATCTCTAAACCTAACAACTGAAGCCGGTGACTGTATTCCAAGGATACATTCTGGAAAGTAGGAGCCAAGGTGAAAGGGCTCTTTTTGGCGGTGAACAGACACGTCTGCGTTTTGGTGGCGTTGAACTTGACAAGATTGGCATTGCTCCATGCGGAGACTGCCTGAAGTTTGTCATTCAAACGTTGCACCATGGCTTCTCTTTCAGACTGTACTTGATCTCGACTAGCCCGAGTACTCGGCAGATATCTTTCTACAACTGTGCTGTCGTCTGCATACCCATAGATACCGGGCTTCAACAGATCATTAATGTGCAGCAAAAAAAGAGTTGCAGAAAGAACGGACCCCTGAGGCACTCCGGCATTTATTTTCAAGGGTTCCGAGGAACACTCGTCAACAACTACTCGGAGAGATCTCTGGCTCAAAAAGTCCGTTACCCAGCCGATCAGACCAGGAGATATACCGTACGCTGAAAGCTTGCTTATAAGGCTCGCATGCCAGACCCTGTCAAATGCCCTCGAGACGTCCAGAGAGACGGCGACCGCTTCTCCGTTCTTTTCGATGGCCTCGCCTAAAATGTGTGTAGCATACACTAGGAGGTCCCCAGTAGACCTATTACGGCGAAACCCGTATGGTCGGTCACTGAGGAGATACATACAATATAGCATACCTTCTAGGTATGCTAGAAGGCGCGAGTTCAATACACGCTCCATAATCTTGGAGAGTATGGAGGTGATTGAAATCGGTCTGTAATTGACAGGGTCGGCACGGCTGCCTTTTTTGGGCACAGGTTGGACATTAGCAAGCTTCCAGGATTTCGGCACTATTCCAGTCATAAAAGAGAGACGATACAGACGTGTCAGTACAGGAGACAACTCAGCTGCGCATGTCTTGAGCAGAATGGCTGGTATACCATCGGGACCACTGGCTTTATTCACATCTAAACGACACAATGTTCTCCATACCTCTTTGTTAGTGATGCGGATTTCAGGGATCGAAATACCGCAGTGAGGAAGATGTGTTGGAGAAGCATTGCCAGTGTCTAGATGCGAATTATCAGCAAACAGAGAAGCAAATACATTTGCTTTCTCTGTTGCTGTGTGGGCCAGGGAACCATCCGGCTTCAGCAGAGCAGGCAGTGAGAGTTGGCAGAAATTCGACTCGATCGCTTTCGCAAGAGACCAGAAAGCTCGACTGCCAGTTGGTCTGACAGAGAGCTTTTCGCCATTCTTAGCGATTCGATCGAGACGAGCCTTCCGCAATGCCTTTTTGTAGGACTTGGCAGCTTGGTTAAAGGCTCTCTTCTTTATACTTACATCCGGAGTTTTGCGGCTTCGAGCATCAGCCCAAATAAGGTATGCCGAATGTTTTCGGTCATGTGCATGACGACATTCGGCATTAAACCATGGGCGAGCTTTGCCACCGATGGGTACGTCAGCAAAAGGAATAAAATACTCCATTGCCTGATGCACCACATCAGTTATAGCATCCGCGCAACTCGACGGATCCAAAGAAGAGAAGCAGACCTGCCGCCAAGGATAAGACGCAAAAAAGTGCCACATCTCATCCCAATCTGCTGACATGTATTTCATGTGGTTCGAAAGCTGGTGGGGAATATGTAAATACAGATTTCACCAGACAGTGATCGGAGGTTCCCAAGGGGGACGTGACCTCTACACGATACCTGTCCGGATCAGTTGTCAGCAGAAGGTCCAGGCAATTGGCTGTATGGCCTACCACATTTGGTACCCTTGTCGCTTGCCTCACCAGCTGAAAGAGGTCTAAGGACAACGCAAAGTTCCGCGCTTCTCTTCCAGCATGGTCGGTCTTCTGGTACGGGAACAGCCAGTCCTGATGACAGGCATTAAAGTCCCCCAGAAAGACAAGCTGCGCCGAAGGGTACTGATACAGAGCCATATCTGCAGCCTCACTGAGATACTCAAATAAACGAGTTGTCTCCTGGTCACCGCTGTGCGAACGGTAGACACAGGAATACAGGATTTTTTCGTTTCCTGTGTCCACTAAAACCCATAGGGAAGAAAAAGTGGGGTCTTCAAGGTGACGGAGACGCTGAATACAGAGGTCGTTCCGCGCGTACACACTGACTCCGGCCCGTGAGCGAAAGTTGTGCTCTAACGAGTAACCGGGATAATCCAAGTATGTAGCGCTCAAAGGACATTGAATCTGCGTCTCCGTCAAAAAGAGCAAGTGCGGCTGCTCTGTCTCCAGGTGGTGGTGGACAGCTAAAAGATTTGAGTGCAAACCCCTTATATTAATAAGGTGCACTTTATATGAGGAGGAGTGCAACCGTTGTTCCTTTTTTTTAACTTTTTCATAATAAAAAAAATAAAAGTGAATAGGGATGGGAGATGGCAGTTGAACGAGGCGGTACGTATCGAACCCGACGTCGAAGTTGGTTAAGTTATGCCACTGGGAGGCTAGCCTGGAGACTGCGGGGACGCCCGAACCCCCCCCCCCAGGGATCGCCATCGGGCCTCCTCGTCTGGTCGCCAACCAGCACGATGGAGCCACCCTGGGATTTTTCGCAGCTGGCGGGGCAGCCTTTCGTGGGTGGCTGACCCACTAATTGGGCCCCCAACTATCTGCGGGCGGCCAGCGGAAAGCCGTCGCTTCGGATCCCGCTACCCTCCTCGACTAGACACCCGACAAAACAAACACCAACTCGACGTCAACCGGTTCGCCAACGTACCGCAGCTGTTCAGACCCATTTCCCATAAACGGCTTCATCGAGCAACGTGCCGGAACACGACTAGGTCGCTTTGCGGCACGACTTTGCCCGATGGGTGGTAACTTTGCCGGCGACCCGATGTTATGGTCTACCACCAAGGAAACTTACGTTAAACGTATAAATCTAATGGGTTATGTAGATATACTCCCGAGAGTCATCATTTTAAAAATGAAATCTTCTTGCTCACTCTCTTAAGCCTTGTAAATGCATTATAATAATCACAAACGGACAGAAATTTGCAAATCAACGACTTAAACTTTTCATAAAAAAATCATGGCTTCAAAAATTTGTTGATAAATTACTTTGCAAAAATCTTAAATAAACGTTTTAAGTAAAATGGCTGGCTGTAGAAAATAGCTGTGGATTTCGAATACAACTTGATTGGAATTCAAACATATACTTACACGTTTTTTTTTTTGCAAAATCGAACACCTCGTTCAAAAACATCCTTAGAAAAGTGGACAAGTACCTACTTACTTGATAAATCTTCGTACGGCTATAAAGTACTAGTAAGTCTTAAAATAGTAATATAATAGTCGTAGAATAAAAAACAAAAACTTTCTAATATTCACAAAAAGCATTTCGTAGCTTCTTAAAATATTATAACTCACTATAATATGAAACTTTTACAAAGTGAAACATTACCCAAACCGAAAATTTAACTTTGTTCTCATAGAGTTTGATGTTAAGCAACTAACAAGTCATTAACGACAGGGCTACCAACAGGCAGACACTTCTTAGGATAGCTTTTTAGAACACGTGATGTTTCATTAGCATGTAATATCATTACGTACTATAATGCGGTTAAGCGAATTTATAGAGTGTAAATTTACTAAACTATATAATTTTGAATAATATCTTTAAATTTATGTTTTCTATGCAAATATTATTTACTATTTGGATAGAAAACACAACATTATTAACAGATCGATTAGGCTATGTGAGCCACCCCTACACAATACGTTCAAAGTAAATACATACTAACGTGTATATACACGTTATGTACTGTGAATGTTTCCAAACCAATTAATCTCTGCCAAATATCATGACGTCCTTTAAATTTACTTATTTTCTGTCTTTGTTCTGCATCTGCGGTACATAAAAAAGACGTTTTATTTCATACGCATTATTAATAATACGGCTCTCGGCATCGTTATGCATAAATTATTGTGGTGGGAAATGAAGACGTGTTTTTAAAAGTAAATAATATAAACAAAGGAAGAAAAAAGAAAAGATATCAATAAAAACGAAACAAAGTAAACTATAAAAAACATAATATGGATTACAAAAACATTACTTTAAATCATTTTTTTCAATTACTGCATTCAATTCATTCATTCAATATGTATATACATTTGTATATTTATATATCTGTATGTATACAGCGTTATATTAACAGTTTTTTGTCAAACCGGAAGTCTTACAATATAATAATATTCGGTAAAATAATATTCATAAAAAAAGAACAGTTATTTAAAAATATAAAAATACATTTTAGTTTAAATTCTATCTTGGGCCATTCTGAAGCGATCGTTAAATTTTATATTTAGATATTTGGACATTTAGTTCATTCGGCCAATTACGATTTGGATGTGACGCAAGATTGTGTCCATCATAAGAATGTGCAAAAAAACTTTATTTTGACATACTCAAGTGCTTCAGATTAAGATATATATTCCTCATCCTGACGTTCTAGACGTACTTTCTTTTAATCTGACCTTTATCTGTAGAGATTCGCCAATCTGAGAACAAAATAATATCTTGTTTTTTTTAAATCATCTAACTCAATTAATCGAAATCGAATCGAAAGGTCAAATAACAGTAAGCAAATAAAAAAATAAAACAAATAAAAAAAAAATGCTTCATGTTAATTCTTATGAACTATCTTTATATATATATTTCTTGAGTGAGTGTGTATGTCACTGAACTCCTCCTAAACGACTGGACCGATTTTTTGAAATTCTTTGTGTGTGTTCAAGGGGACTTGAGAATTGTTTAGATTCACATTTTGGTCCACTGGAAAATGGTTTTTTGATTAATTTTTAATATGTAGTAGGTGAACCAATGTGAAACATTCCAAAATCATCGGAATGTTTCACATTGGTTCCGACGGACTGCGTTACCATGGCAATGTCAAATATTAAATAATATTATATTTTAATTATAGTCTGCCCTGACAGTTGGCGTTGAGATAGAAATGAGAAAAATATTTTAGTACTAGCGGAACGATACGTGCCTCGCTAGGTAAAAAGAGAAATTTAAAAAAATATAGTGGAACATCAAATTCATTTATTCAAACAAAAAATCTTTATTAACATATTTATACGGTATCGATTGGTCGAATTATGATAAATGTACATGTAATGACATGTAATTAGACATTGTGATAAATTTTAAATATTTTTTTAAAGTTTGATTTTTTAAAATTAAAGACGCGTGTACGAGACAACGTCTGTCTGGTCCGCTAGTGTATTAATAAAATTAAAATAGATGCATTCGAGTATCATCTTTTAATTTCGAGTAGCCATAAGAAAAATATACTATTAATACAATTAAAAAAAAATATTAAACTAAATTATAAAAACCCCTAAAAACCACTAAAAATATTTTCCTCCCAAAAACTCCTGTCATTTAGGGGGAATACCCGTAATTTGGCAACACTGCCCGAAACCAGAGTAGAAACGGAGTGAGAAAGTCATAGATAGTCAAAGAGAGAGAGAGGATTAGAAACAAGAAGAGGAAAATTTAGGCATAGCGCAGCTGAATACATTAAACTTTATCGAAGATTTTTTGTTATTTTGACCTATTTACGTCACTCTTAAATTGTAAGATTATAAGAATATAGACTTCTTAGCATATAATTAAGCCCTCACTTCTTAATCTGATGCGCTCGAGAATTTCTGATGATCAATGTTTTTTACTCATCTCAACCCTTATATCTGACGCGTGGCTATGTATCTGAATCTCATATAGTGGAAGTACTTAGCTGGGTATAATAACTAAATCTCGAAATCTCCTCTTGGACTCCCCTTCTAAGACGAAGTTTAGCTAAAATAAACCTTATTTAATATATACCATATTTAATGAAACACAGCATTTCAGATTTTAAAATCTGTCTGCTAATAATTTTGGTCTAGTTTAAAACCGATAAAATAATTTTGAATTAACTAGAACCAAGTGCTATTAAAAATATGTGATTTTGCACCTCTTTGCCGGAATGGATATCATACGACTTTTAATTGCCTGTAGCCCAATATTTTAATTTAATTTTAGCATTGAAACTTTTTGTTTGCTGAAAGTGTTTTACATGTTTTATTTTGTTGTACCTACATACAAAAAATATTTTAATATATTCGATACTGTAACAGATGGAACGCATTTCTATAGCAAGACCGTTTGTTTAAAAAAAATATATTGACTTGAAGCTTTTTAATTATTAAGATATGTATGTATGTATTTTCAATTCTGAAGTCTAAATTTTACCCACCTTGCTGCTTTACCTCAACCTGGTTGATTATATTCTGTATATTATTGCTGGTGATTTAGTAAGTAAACATCAAGGGCAAGAATGGTGTAAGGTTTTTATCATAGATATGATAATCATATCTATGGTATTTACCGTTATGCCAGATATTGCCAGATAAAAATAATTCAAACTTATTGGGATCATTATTTTAACCGTAACAGGGATATCCTGTTTTCCAAGAGGTTTTTTTAAATATAGATAGGTATATGTTGGCACTGTTCTATTGTTCTGATAATTTAATCCGATTTTCATGTGTGAACTGCTCGATGACGGTTCAATGTATTCGTCATATGCTAAGAGTTTATAAGTAAAAACTCCGATCGTGTTTCGAACTTCTAAAAAGTCCAAGGAGACAAAAATTCGTTACAAATTTAAATAATTGAAGGGAAATAAGCTTTCAAAATAGGTTTTGTACTGATCACGCTTTAGGAAGGTAGCAATACAGTTTAAAGTAAAGCACGCTTTACGATGCCATTACTACAATTTGCCGAGATTGAAATTTTCTCATTTCTGCACTAATAGTACTAAAACTCGAAGCTTAACTTTATACTCAATACTAATTAAATTATTAGTAAAAAAACACGTGTGGCACTCGGAGACTGCCGCGGTAAAGCTATTGCATATCAACTTACGCAATTATAATTATTTCTTTATATATGTACTAGTTTTTTTCTTTGATATTAATGCATTTTTTTTATATTAATTCAGGTTGTGTAACTTGCTTGTGCGTGGTGCCCTACAAGAAAATTTTATTTTCTTTTAGTGATTAAATGACTCATTTATAGGGTATTTGATACGTACAACGGTCCCCCGACGCAACGAATTCAATAAGTACATAATAATATTATTTTTATGGTATTTTTGTATCGCGGGTTTTTTTAATTTTTATTTATTTTTTCTTCTGTTTTTTAAAGTAATGTTACTGGTTTCTGAATTGTACTAAATGAACCTACAGACACACAAAATTTTCAATTGTTTAAGTATTTCTATTAATTTATCCTAATATTATAAAAAGGAAAGATTTGTTTGTTTATTTGAATTGAATAGGCTCCGAAACTAGGGGATCGATTTTTTTTTAAATCTTTTAGGATTAGAATCCTACATTATGATGTACTAAGGTTATATTTATTACGAGAAATATATGTAGGTATTATATTTAATAAAATAAGAATCCACGTGAAAGTTTCGACAGTGTAATAAATTATAAATGTATTAAGTAAAATGATTCAAGACGTTTTCATATTGGTAGGTAGATAGGTAGGTTTATATTATTAGGTATACGAATATTAACTCTTGGAGACGACTATTTCTATTTCAATCAAACATGGATAAGAACCATATCGACGAACATAGCTTTCGATCAAAAAAGCCGCATTCAAATCCGTCCACCCGTTGGACTGCAAATTTGCCACAGACAGATACACAGATACACAGATCGACAGGTCAAACTTATAACACTCCTTTTTTAGTCGGAGGTTAAAAAGGTTAATAATATTAACAACTAAAATTGTTTTTAACCTTAAGTCTCAGGAATAAAGTTCAATTACGATTGTTAAATTCTTGAACTCAGGGTCTTTTGTAACACCATAACAGAAAGTAATTAGAATGAAAAGGCTTGTTGAAAAAAATACATTTGTACAAGTAAAACATTTATTTTAAAGAGAACTAAACCTTAAGGAGTAGGCAATAAATTTCATAACACATATTAGCATCTCGGCGCTTACGCTATTTTTAAATGGTAGGTACACAATACTGTGTGTTAGGTTATTTTCGTTACGGAATTTCTGGATTCGGTTTCCACGTTCAAAGCCCGCGATAAAAGCTATGCAATAGCATAAAAAAAAATATTAAGTTAATAAATTTGATAGTATTCAATCCTTTACCCTTTTTCCTGATATTTATTTATTACTGAATTTTTACAAATCACCACAAACAATTTATACAGATCTACACATTTTTATTTAATATATAATAAAAAATATATATATTTTTTTAAATATATACTGTTTTGAACTTATTTCAGCAATTCACAGTACTTGCACTTCAATGTTTAATATCCAAGTATTTGCAATAGAATGGACGTGAAGTTTTTTCTCCTTACAATTCGTTTTTTAATATTTTAACATTATAATATTTAGGTGAGCGTAATTTACAATTTCATAACCAACTTACAGATACTATTATTTGTACCTTATAATAAGTAACATTTAACAGTAAATCCTAAATAACATTCCATAATTCATTACGTAGGTGGTGCTACTGTTGTATACTATCTCGAAACTTATGAACTAAAACATGTAAATTACAATGTATTTAACATTTAAATTATTATAAATAAATATTACTAACAATACATAATCATAAAAAAAATATTATTACAGAAACACTTTTTAATTAATGTTATCTATACTAATATTATAAAGCCGAAGAGTTTGTTTGTTTGACAGCACTAATCTCTGGGACTACTGGCCCGAATTGAAATTTTTTTTTTGTGTTGAATAGTCCGTTTATTGAGGAAGGCTATAGGGTATATCATTTCACTGTGACTAATAGAAGTTAAGCAGCAATGAAAAATGCTGCAAATTTAATATAATCTAATAGATTCTGACTGACTTAGTTATAGCATACAGTCTAAACCGCAGGTCGAAGAGATAGTAAAATTGGAGGATACATTTGTTTTTCTACGTAGTGGTGTACTAAGAAAAGATTTTTAAATTCCACCCTTAAGGGTTTTAAATATCAATTTTGTATGGAACTCGGCGGCAACACTAAAAACCACGCAGACGAAGTCGCGAGCGACCTCTAGTTAATTATATTAATTCAAGTGCAACTACTAAGTTTTTAGCTAAAAGTCTAATTGAATCGGTAAATCATTCAATTATTTTTTCTTCGGAAAATATTGATTTTTATGTATCTATACTTTTAACAACGACTTTTCAGGAAGGTATAGTTTTGTACATTGTTATAATTTGTGCAGGTTTCTAAGTAACAACGAAAACATCTATAAAATCCTCACGATTGGCTTAAAGGTATGGGATCCAAAGCGGCTCCCTGTATTACATAGGTATACAAAATTAATGGCATGTACATGTGTTCCTTAGTTTTATAAACGATATGAAGCACTCGGCATATGATTGCAGGTCCTCGAGCAGAAAATGAACGCTTTCCTCTCCAGTTTTCAAGGCCTAGATTAGTTTTACACCCGAGGCTAGAGAAGTGACAGAGGTTGGTAATTGAGGAAGGTATGATGTTCAATATGAAACAAACTTAACTAATAGACATACATATACGGGATCTATATTACCTTAACTTTTATGACTGCTTTGTAAACCTAAATAAATATATTAACAAAAATTATAAGCTTACGTTCCCCTTATAATAAAAAAAAACTTGTGTGGTTTTATGAAACCACCGTAAAAGTGAAACTTTTTTTCACATTATAGACATTTAACTAAAAATTTTCGGAATAATATTCCATTAAGGGTATAAAAATTGCTTCATCAATCTTAATTTTATACTTAGAAAATGGGAATGATAATGGGAAATGATAAAAGTAGACTAGGTCTCCAACTAATATTTTTATTGAACTCTGTGTCTTAGAGTACGACATACATAATACTTAACAATTATTTAGATGATATACACGTATTAAAACACTGAAAACAATATTTT
The DNA here is from genome assembly GCA_959347405.1 of Napeogenes sylphis. Classification (NCBI taxonomy): domain Eukaryota; kingdom Metazoa; phylum Arthropoda; class Insecta; order Lepidoptera; family Nymphalidae; genus Napeogenes; species Napeogenes sylphis. Next base: position 28,815,378 of record OY365776.1, read on the forward strand.
ATAATCGTTGAGTCATTTTGATCCGTTTTTCAATTATTTTCAATCATTCTATTATCAATTCCATCTTCATCATGAATTTCACAGTTTATAAATGTAACCAATATTTTATGGTAACTAAAATACGTGAACAGTGACTTACATTCGATTTTTTCAATGTATCTAGTAAAAACCGCATCGATACGGCGCCTTTCACTTTATCCCTACTCCGCGGCCGACCGTCACGCGACATGCAACACACAGACGAAAAAGTTTGAGACGATGTAATAAAAGTTTCACTTTAAAAAGCAAAACAAAATAGTGTAAGTATAATTGGTTATTCATTTAATTATTTGCACGAAAATGAACGTTATTGTAAATGAAATAGTTTGGAAGATGTCAATAATATTAAATATCTAGCCTTACAATAGATACCAACTTTTAATGAAAATGTCATACACAAAATGTAAGCAATAAATTAAGTCTGGCACTTGTAAAATTTTATCAACTAAATAAAATATTAAATCGAGGCACCCTATGCAACGGTTACTATGCATTAGCTTGAGTTGTTATGGTCTAACATTTCTTACATATATATAAGATCGATTAAAAAAATGCAAATTAAAATATTGAACAATTTATTATGTAAAAGTGCAAAGTGTAATATAAATAAGTAGTGTTATGAAAAACAAATATTTCAAAAATGTAAAATATTACTCCACGCCAAATCAGATTACCTTATGAATTATTAAATATAATTATTAAGGATCAATTAAAAAAAAGGAAATTAAAATTAAGAGAACCGTTAATTATCCAACCAGAAAAGCATCTAAGTTGAATTTTGTCATAGATTATAAAATAAAAAAGTATTATGGAAAACTTAAATAAAATGGTTAGTGCCTACAGTAGTAAGTGCCCTGCAAGAAGGTTTCGAGGAAAAATATCTCACAAAGATTATGTATAAAAAGGCATTAAAGAATTTATTATTATATAAAAAAATTGTTAAGTTGTATGTATGTGTGTGTGTGTGTATGTGTATATATATATGTATTCATGTGTATGTGTGTGTGTGTGTATTTGTATATCTATATGTACATTATTCAATACTATACTTTATTGTAATAATACTTATTAACGAGAGTTCGATCTAGAAACTACTTAGTAGTTTTGCAGAGTTGCTATATTGTAACATGTTTGTATTATTTTGATTAAATAAATAAATAAAAATTAAATTTAAATTTTATAAGACCCCCGATATAAAAACACCTCTACAAATAAATAAAAATAATATTATTATGTACTTATTGAAGTCGTTGCGTCGGAGGACCGTCGTACGTACGTTGACCAACGTGTCCATTTTACGAAGTTAATCTTTGATGACTTAAGACTATACGATTCTATTTCGTAATTTCTTTATTTGCCTTGGTAACTTACTTGCATTTTAATTTTCTCCTTTATTAAACGGTCGGCCGGCGAGTATCCGGCCATGGTAGAAGATGATGACCCGGGGGTTATTCGGCAGCATGGTATATGGTATAAATATATACCCCCAAGCAATTTAGAGCACCTTCAGAACGTAGGCCTACATACAGTGAAAGGAGTCACCGTCCCCTCTCACCAAAGCACTACAGCTGGGAAGCAAGTAGCGGGCGTACTCCCGCCTCTCTTCTTCTTCGCATCCTACCCCGACGAGGTGATTCAGCGGTAGAGGCTAGGTCCCTGACCCGCTCCGCGGTGTTCTTTGTAGCAATTGCTGCCGATCATTGCGTGCACAATTCTCAGCGCCGAGAAGTCATTGCCCACCAAGGCCGTCAACAACATTAAATTTTTAAAGGATAAAAATCATTAACTTTCATCTTTTGGCTAACAATAGTTTTCTTGTTACTTAATTGTAATGTAATTTTTTTATTACTGTGATAGATTTGTCGTTTTATGTCATAGTTTTATAACTAAATCTTCTATAACGTCGTAATCTGGCTTTTGTGGTATTATTTTATTTTTTTATTTTAAATTAAATGAAATACGTGAATTTGACAATTACTTTATTTTTTTTATTTTTTTTTCAATTAAATTCTTGATTTTCAAAAATATATTGCTTATAGTCAGTATAATGTTTGAATAATACTAGTAGAATAGAATTATGTAGTTGTCAAGTTATTTACTGTTAACAATCACTGTCAAGAACGTCAAAATATATATATAATTTTATATATCCATGTTATATTTTATCTATCCATGTATAACTGGTGTGGTTCCAATACTGGCTTGGAAGAAAGCCAGAAATTGTACTAGCTCAATTTATTTACAATTAAGTAATACAAAACCTTTTATTATTTAACGAGCTTTGAAATATAAATAAAAAAGTTTGACCATGTTTCTAATTTTCGAAAACAGCTCAAATGGCTACCAATTCGCTTTCGCAGAAATACTCGCATTTTATGTCTTCTTTACAATATTCTCTACAATCCAACCTTCCCAGATTATTTGCGCCAACGCTTCTCTTTTGTTCATGATTCTGAATCTCCTTGTAGGCCGCACCTTCGTTCAAATCTTAAATTCCCCATAAATAAAAGTAAAATTTACTCTCATTCTTTCACGGTTCAAGCAGTGAGGCTGTGGAACACAATTCCATACGCTATAAGATCATCTAAAACTGTATCTATCTTTAAAAAACGAGTGATTGAACATTATCTGTCCATGTAGATTTATATTTAGAGTTTGTATGCTTATATTTTTATGTTATTATTTATTATTTTTTTTTTTTTTAGATAGAATTTTTGTAATCATTTGTAGTTGCTTTTGCTCACTTTAAAACTTATTTTTGTGTTTTGTTATTATTATTATTATTTTTTTTATTAGTTTTATTATTTTTTTTTATTGTCATATGGTGCGCACACTTAGTGTTGTTCATTGTTGTACTCTCCTTTCACAGGTCTGCTGGAAGAAATTTCATTTTGAAATAAGCAGTGCCTTTGTACGATTGTTTGTTTGAATAAGTTTATCTGATATGTATTCTGTGTGTACATAAATATTAAAATAAAATAAATAAATAATAAAAAGTATTAAGTTATTCTCATCATAAAGCATAGTTATTATAATTTTTATTATAGAACAACGATTAACATTACGTACTGTGTAACTTATTGGCTTTAGTAAAATAATAATCACTTCCCGGAAGTGAGCCCGGCGTTATGGTCGGGTGTAGGCTTTGGCTGACTTAAACCCTAAGCACAGTAGAATTTAAATCTTATTCAAAGGATTTAAAGTTCATAATAAAAGGAATAGGAATAAAATGCTGTTCGAACATGACAATTTGGCTCGGTTTCGTTCACAGGCTGTTATTGTCTTTATGAGCTCGGTAACTAAACAATATCAGCTTTCGGTACATATGAAACTAATGTAATAAAAACTAATAAGTTGATGTAAGATATGAAGACAAACATTTTGCGACATAACAAATATAATTTTTACAATAAATTAATATCACATAATATTACCCATGTTTAAATTTTAAATAAATTTTAAATGAAAAAATTATTGAGGTAAGCAGAATTCGAATTCTCAATCTCTGGGAAACCACCCTGTTGTTCTAGAAATCAACTTATCTTAACGCTATTTGTTTGTGGGTCACTCCCAGTTTCTTCGAAGCCAACTCTGTTTTGTTCTCCAGATGTTAGCTGAACTGATAGATTGAAATTATATGTCCAGGCTCAGTAACTAGGTAGGCATTGAAGAAAAAGCGGTGTCACAGAACGATAATAGGATTAATTGTTTTTTTTTTGTGGTGAACATGCAAACTTTTCTTTTTTCTTTTCAAAAAAGAAAAGTCCATCGCGGACAAACAACGTGACACGTAATTATAAATTACGTGTCACGTTGTGGACTCCTAAACTTCTTAACCGATTTTAATCAAATTTGCACACCGTGTGCAGTTTGATCCAACTTGAAAGATAGGATAACTTACATCTTAATTTTAAGTCGCAATATTATTTTATTGCAAATTATTTCTTTACAATTATCTATGTGTGAATCCAAACAACAGTTTAACACATGACGTTGTATCTGTTGGCTGGATTGAGAAGTGTTCGACAGATGGCGTAATGTTTAAAGTACAATGTTTATATTGTACAATGTACAATGTTTATATAATTGTAAATATACAATTGAACATCATAACCAACACACGATGCTGAGAATAAATTATGAGTTAATTTTTAGTGTCAATATAGCCCGCCTCGTATTATTTTGACTGAAGTATATATAAACTCATATTATAATGAACATAATACAGTCAAATTATACCTGCTTCTTCGTTGAAATTGCAAATTGCATCTTTGTAAAAAAACATAGCGGTCCACATCATTATTTTTAACTCCCAACCCAAAAAAAGGGGCATTATAAATTTGACCTGTAGATTTGTGTATCTGTGTGTCTGTCTATGGATACGGCTAAATACGTAAACGGATTTGAATGCGGTTTTTTTTAATCGAAAGCTTGGTTTGTCGAGATGGTTTTACCTATGTTTAGTCGAAATAGAAGCCGTCGTTTCCAAGATATGGAGCTATGGATATGGTGATGGCGAAAGGTTTTTATACAATATTGATATTAAAAACCTAAACAAATAAAATTAGTGTGTTCATAGATTCATTTAGTACAACGTAGAAAAAAGTAAAATAATTTAAAATACCTATATAAATATGAATACATGTTTTTACTCCAAATTTAGATATTAATCTTGCAGAGATTCTGGTGAATTTTTACATTAGATACATTTAGGGATTACTTGTGAATGGTATCCCTAATGTAATTCTTTCTCTTGATTTTATTTATTATTAAAAATCATGAAATAATCGAGGTCTGTAAGCATCACATTAGTGCTAGTTTCGTAATCAGTAGGAATAAATGGAAATTAATGTTTCCGTCTTGCATTCCTTAAAGCTGTAAGTGTGCTAAATTACATATATATATATATATATATATATATATATATATATATATATATATATATAACTTGATTCACAACATGAAGTAGGTAAGATTTTATAAGATTCTACAATAAAAAAATACTATTATAATATACTATAAAGTATTTAATCAAGCTACTTTACATTATAAATTTATAATATATAGCAATGCATTATATGGAGAAGTTTAATTAAAAGAAAGATCTAAATAAATATTAAATTTAATATGGCAAAATGACTCCCGGTACATGAATATCATACAAAAAGTTATATTTATATTACTGTTTACTTGTGTAGAGACAATTACCATTAACCCATTAGGATAAAATACCCGCAAAAGATCTTACTTTATTTTTTTTATTTTTATGATTGACTTTGACTTTACTTTAACTTTTTTTTTTATTTTTATGATTGACTTTGAATTTACTTACTTTTTATTTTATATCTTAAGGATAGCTTCTGACAGTTTGTCAAATCAATATATCTTACTACTTTAGTAATGTACCAATAACAATAATATACCTATTACTTTGATAAAACGCGATAATTTTTGGGACCACAACACAATTTAATTCTAGTAACATTAGTATTACTTATGGTAGTTTGATATTTGGAAATATATAACTTTTAAGCAAATTTTATTAAATTTTATATGTTTATTTTTATAATATATCCAAACTCAGCGATCAATCACGACTCTCACAGCCGTGGTAACGCATTTTAAGCGGTATTTTCGCTAAGTCATTTATTATCCTAACGGTCGGAAACATGTAACATTAGCATATGGGACTAAATCAGCATAAAGTTTAATACACCACGCATGCTGAATTTGTTAATGAAATTGAGTAAGAAAAAGATTTAAATTTTTACTGTTACAATCTGTATTTCTTTATAATAATTTAATAATATTACATTATTTTCATTGTAAACTTTCAAAGGACTGTATTTGTCAACCACCTATTCAACATTTTAAGATGACATGATCTTTTTACAAAATTACTTTGTAAAATGTTTTCCTAAAGAGCTGAGAGTTTGAAAATATTTCTCAATATCCATGTGACCCTCATGTATCCGTCGAAACATTTTTTTAAGAAGAGATTTCGGTATGACCATCCTACTTTTAACCATAATTACTTTAATAAAATGAAGATCACTTCTAACTACCGAATATTGTCTCACATTTTTATCGATATCCCTTTTGTTATTCGGCCATCCCTTAGCATACCTACTAGTTATAAATATTCATTAACACCACATCTTTGGCATTTTCATCCTTAATTCGGTTTAATATTTCTGGCGAAGCTTCTACGTTTTCATATAAAGTGTTTGCATGAATCATTACATCCTGAAAAATAAGGATATTTTAGGATGAGGACATCTGTTCCTTTATCCGATGCATTGCGAGACGGTATGTCCGCTATAAGCAATAATTTCCAGGTTTGTTTAGTAATTTAATTTAATTTATTGACAACATTCTTTGAAGAAGAGCAAAGGTGCATCATTTTTTTTTAAATGGCCTCTAACAACTCAAGCACGCCCCGAGACCCTGTGCACTGGCGTCCACTGATATTATCACACATTCTTCTTCAGAACAACCCTAAATCAATAAGTCATCTATAAAAACCGCCACACCGTCCATTTAAAATATTTTACAGATTTCGTTGTGAAACATTTCAGGACCACAATTTATCCCAAAAGATATTCACGGAAATCTATATTGCCCATAGGGCCACATTTGGAAAAATACTTAGCTCCCGATAAATTACTCGCAATTTCATCTAGTGTTGGCAACTGAAAATGGCTTCGTTTAACAGCCTTGTTTAAGTTTCGCGGATCTAAACTCACACGAAGTTTTTTATCCGGTTTTTCCATTACAGCAATACTTTATAACTAGTCCGTCGGTCCGTCTTCTTTCATAATAAATTCAAACTTAACCATATTTTGTAATTCAAGTTTTAATGGACTTAATGTAATTGGAATTCTGGACTTAATGTAATGTAATTGGAATTTTTCGAGTTACTCTAATAATAGGCAGTACGGTTTTGCCAATTATAATCTTACATACAGACGGCAACTCCCAATACCTTAAAAAAATAACTCAAAGCCGTTACTTTGTTATGACTATTCATTTAATTTACATATAAGTTTTGAATTTACACACGCATTTAATCCGAGCAAGTTATTACAATCATTTTTTAAAACGTATTTTTTTCACACCACTTGTTATCATTAAAATTTAAGCATTTAAATATCCCATAACAGAAAACTGATTTTCTAATATTATTATTTTTTCTCATGTTCTTTTTTTTAATCTCCTCTTTAATTTCTCGGCCAAATATTCCTATGTAATGCATAAAACATCCATTTTTTTTTTCACGTGTCGATCTTTTTCCCGTTACAAATAAAAAATAATCAAATGCCTTTTCCCACTCCCTCCAATTAGTAGCCACATTGTCATCTTGTTGCATCGGCGGCGGTTGTTGGATCGCCGCAGAAACACTTCTATGATCTTTACTTTCGTACTTCAATATTATTATTTATGAATATTAAAAAAAAATCAGAACCGTGTTTTATTTTTTTTACTCGAGAAGCCACCTGACACCATACAGTATTTAAGAGTGTCTTAATAAAACGAAATGTAAATAACGACTGATTACTTATAAAGCCATGCACAGATACCCTCATATATTATTTTAGTCATACCCTCTACAGCCTCTAATTGTTAATATATTTTTAAGCAATGAAGAGTGTCAAACAAGTTAATAAGTTATTTTAAAGCCATGCACACATACCCTTATATATTATTTTAGTAATACCCACTACAGCCTATAATCTATACATATAATAAAATTGTCACTGATCCATTTCTGTACATGGAAAATTTAAAAAAAAAAACATCATAAGGGGCCTTTATAAGAGCAAGAAAACCCAAAACAATGTTTTTTCATTTTGTCTGTTCGTCTGTATATCTTTATGTTTGTGCACGCTAATCTCAGAACAGTTATGGGATTCACTAAATATTTGTTTTTTTTTAACAATCGGTAATCAAATAAAGAAGTTAATAATCTCTTATTGTCGTACCATTGCTGCTTACCAGTTTGAAGCTTTATACTTTTTACAAACATTGGTAAGCACAAAGAGTACGTTTTATCCAAATCGAAATCTACGCGTACGAAGTCGCAGGCAAAGCTAGTTGTTTATATATTTTAAGCAATGAAGAGTGTCAATAAAGTTAATAAGTTATTTTAACTCCTTACTAAGTCAATATTTCTACAAAATTAATAAACAGTATTTCTTTAATCATAAAAAGAATACAACTATAAAGTTGCATGACTTTCCTATTTTCATGATACTATTCAGTCTAAAACATCCTATTAAAGTATTGTAATAAATAAGTTTTATAGATATTTAAAAAGTAAATATGAAAAAAAACTTGTGTGGTTTTATGAAACCACCGTAAAAGTGAAACTTTTTTTCGCATTATAGACATTTAACTAAAAATTTTCGGAATAATATTCCATTAAGGGTATAAAAATTGCTTCATCAATCTTAATTTTATACTTAGAAAATGGGAATGATAATGGGAAATGATAAAAGTAGACTAGGTCTCCAACTAATATTTTTATTGAACTCTGTGTCTTAGAGTACGACATACATAATACTTAACAATTATTTAGATGATATACACATATTAAAACACTGAAAACAATATTTTATAATCGTTGAGTCATTTTGATCCGTTTTTCAATTATTTTCAATCATTCTATTATCAATTCCATCTTCATCATGAATTTCACAGTTTATAAATGTAACCAATATTTTATGGTAACTAAAATACGTGAACAGTGACTTACATTCGATTTTTTCAATGTATCTAGTAAAAACCGCATCGATACGAGCGCCTTTCACTTTATCCTACTCCGCGGCCGACCGTCACGCGACATGCAACACACAGACGAAAAAGTTTGAGACGATGTAATAAAAGTTTTACTTTAAAAAAAATTAACAAATTTTATAACATTGTTAAGGTGAACTTAATTATGTTATAAACTTTGAATAATGCCCTTAAGTTTAATTTATATATGATGTTAATATGCCTTTCTAATGATGAATATTAATTTTATGATAACATGCTTCTATGGTATACTCCCCTTATATGTGGATAATTTTATGGGTTTTGCAAAATTTACATTTTAATAAACTGTAACGGTAAGCGGCAATCATCAAATACATTAATAAATTATTCTTTACGAAAAAGTCACACGAACCAAAATTATTAATCCATAGACTTTTTGATCATTATGATATAAAACGTATAAAAAAATTTACAATATTGTCTAGGGATAAAAAATCTTTGTTTGATATATCTAAGTCTTTAGGATTTCGTTTATAATTTTCGAACTCTTTATTTAGAGTAGCCTTTATATTTGTAGAAGGCAGGGATTGATATTATCATAACGCAAAATATGAAAGTTAGCGTGTGATTGTAATTCCAAGAGCGAATAAAATTGTCGACTTTCCAAAATCAATACGAGTCATTAAGACACTATTTGTACTCGGTCAACGACGTTATTTAATAATTAATAATACAACTTATATATGTATATTTTCTTTAATGTAGAAGATAAATTTGATCACAAAGGAATATTGTACAAATAATTTACTTTTATAAGGCGCCACGACTCATCCAAAGTTAGCTCAATAGATCAGAATTCAGTGTTATATTCGGATGAGTTAACAAATAAAGATTACGAAATGTATTCTAGTATGTGTATAAGAGTTCTTGTTCCATAACATTACCATGTAGCATAACTTAAATGAAAATCTAATCTTAGACAAAAACATAATTCTTTGATGAGATTTACCATCCCTTTAAAAGTTAACTTAAGATATTCATTATCACTCGATGTTGGCCAATTCTATGTAAATTATAATCATATTTGAGATTTTAATTCAAGACATAATTTATTACCTATATAAAAAAAACATATAAAGGAGTCCTGCATTAGGTTCTCGTCATTTATGAGTTATTTTTGTTGCGGTCATGCTTAAACCTGATAAAAACAGCTGGCTTAAAAAAATACGGGTAACATATAGCGTTAGCAGTCAGTATTTGCATAATGCGTTTCGGTCTTGGGCGGTGCATGCAAACCTTATTTAATAAATCTCGAACGTGTAGAGATCATTCTTTTAAAACATTTCTATATATAAATATTTATATGTCATCATTGCAGTACCGTACAGTATATAAATCCAAAACTTTATCGAAATTGGTTGAAAAATTTTATCTACGCTTTTGCATATATACCAAATAAATACCATATACTAATTACGATAGTTTTTTTGCCTAGTTTAGAAACAAGTAATAAACTGAAAGTAATATGTTGGACAATTTTATTAAGCAAAAATGTCAATAGTAGAATTTAATAGGAACACCACTAATCAGCCTGTAAGTCCAATCTGGGGATGTATAGTAATATGTCAAACACATATTACAAGGAGAACATAAAAGTTAGTTCAACCTGGCTTATTATTTCGTCCTGCCATAAAAACTACATTGTTTTAAAATTCGAAATATATGTTTTATATTTGAACGTCTGTTTTAACCATACAGTAGCAACCTTTTTAATACTCTCCATATATGAATATATTTCTACCAATTTGAATAGCTTAGAAGTTGATATTGAATGTCGTTTTCAGGAATATAATATTATCATAGTCTTCACTTAACATTTAGTGGTTATTTCATATAAATCGGTTAAGAAATAAAAAGTCATGACAATTTATGTCAATCACGTAATAGGTACCATGCAAATCTTATTTTATACATGTAATAAATCCGTAGAGGAATTTACGTAGTCTTTGTACATTGAAAATATAAAAAAAAATACCAGGATGTGAAGTGATAACTAACAGAATCGATTTTCAGATTTCTTTGTCTATTTATCTGTTTGTCTTTTAGTTGTGCACAAAACACGAAAAAAAAATGTTCAAAAATTCATACAGGGAGACCATTATATATGCAAGAGAACCCAAAACAATGTTTTTTCATTTTGTCTCTTCGTCTGTATGTCTGTATATTTATGCACTCTAATCTCAGAAACGGGTTAATTGATTTTGATGCAGTTTTCGGGAATATATTGTCATGGGATTCACTTTACATTGCATTTTTACAAACATTGGTAAGTACAAAGGGTACGTTTTATCAAATACGAAATCTACGTACGAAGTCGCAGCCACAGCTAGTGTATAATAACTCTATGGTTATACCAATTTTGTAAATTCCAATGATATAGGCTAGTGTAAATTTATATATTAAACGAATATTTTTTTATAAAAGTTTTAATCGGACTAATTCATCAGTCAGGCTTCATTTCTGGGTAAAATACTAATAAAGAAATCTGAAACTGCACAAAATCTATAATAAGTTAACTCTAAGCTCTTTAGAATATCTTCAATATATTATCGTCTTTTTATTTTATATGCTTTGGAAATATTATTTGAAAAAAGTAGATATATAAGTTTTCATTAGCCATCAGATATAATATAATAATCAGAATATTTAGTTTACAAACAAGAGTAATAAAACTATTAAAACAGATAAAAACCCAAAAATACATATTATTCCAACAACATGCATAAATTTCCTTGGTGGTAGACCATAACATCCGGTCGCCGGCAAAGTTACCACCCATCGGGCAGAGTCGTGCCGCAAAGCGACCTAGTCGTGTTCCGGCACGTTGCTCGATGAAGCCGCTTATGGGAAATGGGTCTGAACAGTTGCGGTGCGTTGGCGAACCGGTTTGACGTCGGGTTGGTGTTTGTTTTGTCGGGTGTCTAGTCGAGGAGGGTAGCGGGATCCGAAGCGACGGCTTTCCGCTGGCCGCCCGCAGATAGTTGGGGGCCCAATTAGTGGGTTAGCCACCCACGAAAGGCTGCCCCGCCAGCTGCGAAAAATCCCAGGGTGGCTCCATCGTGCTGGTTGGCGACCAGTCGAGGAGGCCCGATGGCGATCCCTGGGGGGGTTCGGGCGTCCCCGCAGTCTCCAGACTAGTCTCCCAGTGGCAAGACATCACCAATTTCGACGTCGGGTTCGATATGTACCGCCTCGTTCAACTGCCATTTCCCATCCCTATTCACTTTTAAATTTATTTTTTTATGAAAAAGTTTAAAAAAGAGAACAAGTTAAAGCAGCGGTTGCACTCCTCCTCCTATAAAGTGCACCTCACTAATATAAGGGGTTTGCACTCAAATCTTTTAGCTGTCCACCACCACCTGGAGACAGAGCAGCCGCACTTGCTCTTTTTGACGGAGACGCAGATACAATGTCCTTTGAGCGCTGCATACTTGGATTATCCCGGTTACTCGTTAGAGCACAACTTTCGCTCACGGGCCGGAGTCAGTGTGTATGCGCGGAACGACCTCTGTATTCAGCGTCTCCGTCACCTTGAAGACCCCACTTTTTCTACCCTATGGGTTTTAGTGGACACAGGAAACGAAAAAATCCTGTATTCCTGTGTCTTCCGTTCGCACAGCGGTGACCAGGAGACAACTCGTTTATTTGAGTATCTCAGTGAGGCTGCAGATATGGCTCTGTATCAGTACCCTTCGGCGCAGCTCGTCTTTCTGGGGGACTTTAATGCCTGTCATCAGGACTGGCTGTTCCCGTACCAGAACACCGACCATGCTGGAAGAGAAGCGCGGAACTTTGCGTTGTCCTTGGACCTCTTTCAGCTGGTGAGGCAAGCGACAAGGGTACCAGATGTGGTAGGCCATACAGCCAATTGCCTGGACCTTCTGCTGACAACTGATCCGGACAGGTATCGTGTAGAGGTCACGTCCCCCTTGGGAACCTCCGATCACTGTCTGGTGAGATCTGTATTTACATATTCCCCACCAGCTTTCGAACCACATGGTGTTAGGCGAGTATGGAAATACAAGTCAGCAGATTGGGATGAGATGCGGCACTTTTTTGCGTCTTATCCTTGGCGGCAGGTCTGCTTCTCTTCTTTGGATCCGTCGAGTTGCGCGGATGCTATAACTGATGTGGTGCATCAGGCAATGGAGTATTTTATTCCTTTTGCTGACGTACCCATCGGTGGCAAAGCTCGCCCATGGTTTAATGCCGAATGTCGTCATGCACATGACCGAAAACATTCGGCATACCTTATTTGGGCTGATGCTCGAAGCCGCAAAACTCCGGATGTAAGTATAAAGAAGAGAGCCTTTAACCAAGCTGCCAAGTCCTACAAAAAGGCATTGCGGAAGGCTCGTCTCGATCGAATCGCTAAGAATGGCGAAAAGCTCTCCGCCAGACCAACTGGCAGTCGAGCTTTCTGGTCTCTTGCGAAAGCGATCGAGTCGAATTTCTGCCAACCCTCACTGCCTGCTCTGCTGAAGCCGGATGGTTCCCTGGCCCACACAGCAACAGAGAAAGCAAATGTATTTGCTTCTCTGTTTGCTGATAATTCGCATCTAGACACTGGCAATGCTTCTCCAGCACATCTTCCTCACTGCGGTATTTCGATGCCTGAAATCCGCATCACTAACAAAGAGGTATGGAGAACATTGTGTCGTTTAGATGTGAATAAAGCCGGTGGTCCTGATGGTATACCAGCCATTCTGCTCAAAACATGCGCAGCTGAGTTGTCTCCTGTACTGACACGTTTGTATCGTCTCTCTTTCATGACTGGAATAGTGCCGAAATCCTGGAAGCTTGCTAATGTGCAACCCGTGCCCAAAAAAGGCAGCCGTGCCGACCCTGTCAATTACAGACCGATTTCAATCACCTCCATACTCTGCAAGATTATGGAGCGTGTATTGAACTCGCGCCTACTAGCATACCTAGAAGGTAACGATCTCCTCAGTGACCGACAATACGGGTTTCGCCGTAATAGGTCTACTGGGGACCTCCTAGTGTATGCTACACACATTTTAGGCGAGGCCATCGAGAAGAACGGAGAAGCGGTCGCCGTCTCTCTGGACGTCTCGAGGGCATTTGACAGGGTCTGGCATGCAAGCCTTATAAGCAAGCTTTCAGCGTACGGTATATCTCCTGGTCTGATCGGCTGGGTAACGGACTTTTTGAGCCAGAGATCTCTCCGAGTAGTTGTTGACGGGTGTTCCTCGGAACCCTTGAAAATAAATGCCAGAGTGCCTCAGGGGTCCGTTCTTTCTGCAACTCTTTTTTTGCTGCACATTAATGATCTGTTGAAGCCCGGTATCTATGGGTATGCAGACGACAGCACAGTTGTAGAAAGATATCTGCCGAGTACTCGGGCTAGTCGAGATCAAGTACAGTCTGAAAGAGAAGCCATGGTGCAACGTTTGAATGACAAACTTCAGGCAGTCTCCGCATGGAGCAATGCCAATCTTGTCAAGTTCAACGCCACCAAAACGCAGACGTGTCTGTTCACCGCCAAAAAGAGCCCTTTCACCTTGGCTCCTACTTTCCAGAATGTATCCTCGGAATACAGTGACCGGCTTCAGTTGTTAGGCTTAGAGATTTCCTCGAACCTCAACTTTGGTCGGTTCATTGAGTCCAGAGCAAGAGCAGCAGCAGCAAAGCTTGCCGTTCTTGCGAAGGTTTGGACTGACTTTACACCGGGACAGCTTCTTGTTCTATACAAAGCACAGATCCGGTCGTGTGTAGAGTACTGTGGTCACATATTTGCTGGTGCCGCAAAGTCTCATCTTGCGGTTCTGGACTCAATTGAGAGGCGAGCAAAGAGGCTTATCGGCGATCCCGAATTGGTCGAAGCCGACCTCCAAAGTCTTGAACACAGGCGTAAAATTGCTAGCCTCTCAGTATTATATAGGATACATTTTGGTGAGTGTGCGCAGGAACTACACGACTTAGTTCCCCCGTCCCCCTTCCATCACCGGACGTCCCGACGCACGGCAGGTATCCATCCTTTTGTTGTAGACATTCCACCTGTCCGAACGAAGCGCTTTGCTTCCTCATTTTTAGTGCGTACAGCGAAGGACTGGAACAATTTGCCTGCGTCGGTATTTCCGGCCAAATATAATGTGGGTGTCTTCAAGAGAAGAGTGAATAGGTTGCTAGGGCAATGCGCCTTACCATCTAAGACTACATTCCACTTACCATCAGGTGGAATGTAGTCAAGCATTGCCCTAG
Organism: Napeogenes sylphis; assembly: GCA_959347405.1. NCBI lineage: Eukaryota > Metazoa > Arthropoda > Insecta > Lepidoptera > Nymphalidae > Napeogenes > Napeogenes sylphis. The sequence goes on from OY365776.1 coordinate 28,830,456, forward strand.
ATCGTATAAAAAAAAAAAAAAAAAAAAATACAAAATGGCGTGGTGTTCACAATTGACATATCAGTTAACGTCATCCATCATAGCGCCTTGACTACATGACACGCTTGACCGCTTCCATTTGTAATTGTATTTTTTCTGTAAATACTTTGCAAATGGTTTTGTTTCTTGTATAAAAACATATCTTACGTTGCAGTTATAAAAATGCTATTTACATAATTTTTCTCTTTGTATTCAAAAGAAATATAGAGTTATATAACGTAATGATCGCTACAATAATGTTAAAAATGTAGTCCAACTTGTATGCATCTTTAGCAAGAATTCCAGCTAAGTTTAATCTTTGCCACGTTTATAACCTTTTATTTCTTAGTTTAGTAAGAAATGGGATCTTATAGTACAATCTTTACATTTAATACCGTAAATTCAATTATAACTTACTTATCTTATTTCACATACACACATATTATTTTAAAGAGTAATTTGATGATACTAGAAATACTACTTTATTAACGTTAGAGACATGTTTTCAATTTAATTGTCCCGTATAAATATATTTTTTTTTATTTGAATTAAATTTTTTACTTCGCTATATGTATTCATTTTATGCATTATTATTGAAATAAATAATATATTTTAAGAATTTATATAAGCATAAGTGCAGTTGCAAATTGTTACTGCTGTAGTTTCTACATAGGCCAAATGAAGCGTGCTATTGCTGAAAGGGTCAAAGGTCTTAATATTGCCGTCTAAACCTGACATAGAAATTACAAAAAATTAAAATCAGCGAGCACAAAACATTAGCCTTCGTGAGCAATTGTTAATAGAAAAAGTTAAAAATAATATAACAGAGACAACTGACTGTGACACATTATTATTTTACTGTTAGTAGTCGTTAGTTTTGTAAGTGGCATACATATTAGTATTTAAGACTTAGATGTTTAAGTTTTGTTTGTGAATGCTGTATATGTTATACTGTTGGTGTGTCTAAATAAATAAATAAATGAGTGACGTAGGAAATGAAATAGCAATGGGTTCCCCGGACTCCCTCGTTGTTGCCGATATCTACATGGAGCACTTCAAGGCGAGAGCCCTGTCCTCTAAACCGGCTATACTGAAGATCTTTAGACGGTACGAAGACGACACCTTCACAATACTACCTACGAATCAAACATCTGCTTTTCTAGAACACCTTAATTCCATTAACAACAAAATACAATTTACAATGGAATTGCAGTCAAATAATACTTTAGCTTTCCTTGATATCCTTATTATCAAAAATCCTGACAACACATTGGGACATACTGTTTATAGGAAACCCACACATACAGATAGGTCAAATAAAAAGAACATCGGTAAAAAAGTTAGGGAACACATCTCGGATATCAAACATAGGCGTACATCGAAATCAGCAGTGTGTGAAAATACCATAGACAAGCCAAATCATTATATATGATTTGATAAACCTAAAATCCTCGCTAAACAACAACGCTACATTAGAAGAATGGTTCGTGAGGCTATTGAAATTAAAAAACATCCTAATTTTAATAGAGAAGATGGTTGGAGATTATATAACACCTGGGACCCACTTTTGAAAAATATTAAATCACATGTCTGTGACTGTACTGTAAGACCTCAAGATACTGTTATTGCGTTTTGTGTGAATCCTGAACTGTACGCCCGGAAGCTTAAAAACCGTTGGAGGTAGATGACTATTTAACTGACTTACTGACAGACACCTCCATCTCGTCTTACAGTGAACACGATTGTTGCAAAGCATTCGAAACGTCGGGTTAGATTTAAAATGTAAATTTAAGATTTAATTCAATATACGCGTTAAATTCGTAAAAATAGTTTTATTTCAACATTCAAGCTCAATAAGTATTACGAACTGACCAACGAACTGATCAGGAATAAATTTATAGTTAGTTTGTACGCGGTAGAAGTGGGAGCGAGAGGTATAACAGCAAAATCTCTCTATAGCCTACTTAAAGATCTTGGCCTTTCTAGAACAAGCATCGGTTCATTTCTAGAACGTACTTCAAAGGCGGCATTGGTAGGTTCTTTCCAAATTTGGTTAGGTAGGGAGAGGAGTGTGGAGGGTGAAGGTGAGCGTTTTTGCGCATAATAAAGGGGCCCCTTAAACCTACTCCTGGGTCGCAAGTCCCAGGCACTGCTTGCACTCCTCTCCTTGCAACGCGATGGGCCCGGCACCCGCACGGTGAATCCATGGATTACTAAGAAGCTTCGTCTTATCTAAATTGACAGCCCGGAGAGACGGGATGACGCTGGAAAGACAGTTGACGCTGGAAAGACAGCTGGCAGCTGGGAAGACAGCAGACTGCTGGAAAGACAGCCGAGGGCGATGGCCTAGCAAGCCAAGCTCGGGAACGTCGATAAACGCTAAAAGTCCAAATAAGAAAAATACCCCTAGGACAGTCCGAGAGGGGGGGCGGAAGAACTGTCCACCGGTTGACAATTACGGCGAAAACGGCGCGATAACGGAACTGAAATGCCCTACGTGCGGGAAAAATTACAAAAGACGAGCCTGGTTTATTAAACATCTTAAAACACACAATGGTGCTGAAGTGCGGCAACCGTCGGTAAGATCTTCAGTTTTCACTGCGGATAGAGTTTACCCTCATATATCTCATGGTGAGCCATTGAATGAAAACTACCAGGAGTCCATGACCATCCGGACGCGTCTTAGCATTCCAAATACTAAACAATCGACCTGGAAAGTACATGACCAAAATATAGCGGCCCTGTTAGAGCACCCGGGCTCAAATCAGGTACTCAATGCGCAAGTAGAGACTTTCCAAAATACTATTTACGACTACTTTAATGAGCACTATTCACCTACGAATCGTTATGCTCACAAAAATAAAGAAAACGGTTTTAAATTGAAAATGAGGAGGAAAAAAAGAGATCTTATAAAGAAACTTCGTATAGCCAAAGCCTTAGGCGATAATCAACTTAGTCACCAACTGTCTAGGGCATTGCGATCAATTCTTAAACTTATCCAAGGTATAACAAATCAAATAACGAAAAATCGTGATAGCTTTGATCGGGCAAAACATGAAGTAGACTTTGATAAAAATCCTTTTAAATACTCAAAAAACATTTTCAAAGATCAAAAAGGTAAGCTTCTCTTGACCAACGAGCAAATTTTCGACCATTATTAAAGCACATACGAAGTGCCAGAAAACCAAAGACTATATGGGGATCCAAACGAACACAAACCTGAGACTCCTAATGAAGATTTTCAAGCCAACCCACCAACTTTGGAGGAAATCAATAAAATAATTAAAATGAAACCATCTAAGTCAGCACCAGGTCCGGATGGTATCCCTTATATAGTTTACAAAAAATGTCCGTCGCTCCATAAACATCTTTTAAATATATTCGGTAAAATCTGGTCAAGAAAGCAAATACCGGTATCGTTCGGAAAAGCCCTTTTTGTCCTCATTCCGAAAAACGACAATGTCAATAATCCCAAAGATACTAGACCGATAGCCCTAACAAATACAATTTCCAAAATATTTTTCTCTTTTTTACAAACTAAAATGACGCAATTCATGATTAACAATAGATATTTCAGGCCTAATCACCAGAAAGGGTTTTTGCCCGGAATTTCTGGATGCCTGGAACATAATACGTTAATATCGGAAAGCCTTAAAGATGCTAGAACTAGCGAGAGACAAATTACGGTTTGTTGGATAGACTTAGAAAACGCCTTTGGGTCGGTACGACATGAACTAATGATGTTCGCGCTTAAATGGTATAACTTTCCTACGGTAGTTCGCGACATTATTGCATCATATTATTCAAAATTAAAATTCTCTATAACTTCATTATAACGTTGGTTTATTTCAGGGCTGTTGTATTTCTCCTATTATATTTAATATAGTTATTAATATTTTAATAGATAAATTAATTATAAATGAAAAAAAGTGGGGCTATCGGTTTAAGTTCAACAACAAATACACAGAATCCATACTAGCTTTTGCGATGATCTCGCGATACTGACACGTAATCCGAAACAATGTCAGGTACTTTTAAATATAGTTGAGGATTTCTGTACGTGGACCGGCGGATTGAGGACAAAACCAAGTAAATGTTTTAGTCTGTGTCTGGGTAGACGAAATACCAAATATACCTCTTACGATCCGGGTCTTATAATAGGCGGTCAGTGCGTTAGTACGGTTACGGAAGCAGCTCCGTTTAAATTTTTAGGTAAAAAAATCGATTACCAAGGCCGTACTCCATCGTTGGATGTAATAGTCGATAGCTTTTTAAACGATCTCAAAAAGGTAGACCACCAACCAATAAGTAACGTCAAAAAAGCTTGGATTTACGATAATTATTTAACATCACGTCTAAATTGGCCTTTCCTCGTGTATGATATAAATAAAACCCTTTTGTCAAAGTTAGATGCAAGCGTCATAAAGACATTGAAGTTATGGCTCGGGTTAGCGCACTCAGCGGACTCTTCAACCTTATTTAGAGACCGAAACAACTTTGGATTAAAATTAAAGAATCCATCGGAGCTCTACAAACATCTAAGAGTTACCAAAAGACATATCATCGGAAAATCTAAAGATGATACTGTAATTTCTCTCCCAAAAGACAAAGTTGCCTCAGAGCTCGAGTCACGACTTCAATTTCATAAAAAATTTATGATAGGTGCTCAAACAAATAAAGTAGGGCTAGGATCAAGTAGGAAAGTTCAAGACATAGACATAACAAAATCTTTTATTCGACAAGACGAAAACGATAATTACCGACTCCACGCGATGAGCCTAGAAATTCAAAACGAATGGGTGACCATAGGAGATTTTTGTATTCCACTAGCTTTGAAGTGGCGCACCTTAATTTATGATTGGTCCCCAGCATTATTAAAATTCTATCTTAATGCATTCCAAATGACTCTCCCAGATCAAAGTAATTTAGTAAGATGGGGCAAAGCCACCGAAAAGTCTTGCAACATCTGTGGGGAGGCAATAGGAACCGCGAAACACCTATTAGTAGGGTGTAGGGTACTTCTAGATAAAGGTCAATACTCGCGTCGCCACGACAAGGTATTAGAAATCATACGGGAAGCGGTTAGTCTTTCAGTAGCAAGAGCGCGGAAGGGTATAACAACCACCAAACGATCTATAGAATTCGTAAAAGAAGGCTCCTCCAAAAAATCAAAAGCGAAGCCTTATTCAATACTAGGCGCGGCTCCTGATTGGATTCTCATGATGGACACGTATGAAAAGCATTACAAAATCCCTGGGGATGTTGGTGTTTCGTCATCCAGACCGGATTTATTCCTGTATTCGAAACATCTGAGGCGCGTGATACTTGTGGAGCTTACTGTTCCTTGGGAAACAAACATCCCAAGGGATCACACATTCAAGCTCAATAAGTATTACGAACTGACCAACGAACTGATCAGGAATAAATTTATAGTTAGTTTGTACGCGGTAGAAGTGGGAGCGAGAGGTATAACAGCAAAATCTCTCTATAGCCTACTTAAAGATCTTGGCCTTTCTAGAACAAGCATCGGTTCATTTCTAGAACGTACTTCAAAGGCGGCATTGGTAGGTTCTTTCCAAATTTGGTTAGGTAGGGAGAGGAGTGTGGAGGGTGAAGGTGAGCATTTTTGCGCATAATAAAGGGGCCCCTTAAACCTACTCCTGGGTCGCAAGTCCCAGGCACTGCTTGCACTCCTCTCCTTGCAACGCGATGGGCCCGGCACCCGCACGGTGAATCCATGGATTGCTAAGAAGCTTCGTCGTCTGTCTGTAGTACTCGTGAAATCCTTAGAAAACTTTAAATCGGGTTGTTGACTTATTTGCAGGTTTGATTTTTTAATGTGTAAGTCAAAAATTGTTAAGTTTTATTTAAAAAGAGCAACTGTTGAGTTTCCAGCCAGATCTTTTCAGCCGAGCAACGCTCCGTGTTGGTGGTAGCTTACTTATGGACTGACTATATTGACCATTTTACCGTTATCATAGACGATTCGAAGTGCTTATAAATACCTATTTGAATGAAGATATTATGGCTTTGAATTTAGTTACACTTATCGCAAAAATACAAAAAGATAAAACCGACTACTTTTTATTTTAAAAGAAGTTACATAGTCACAATAAACTAATTTTATGATCAATACCATGGGTCTCATTTTTTAACGAGTAGTATAAAATATAGGACAGTTGATACCCAACAAGAAACTTACTTACCTTACAATGTTACATAGTCAAACATAGTTGGAAAATGTATCGTAAATAAGCTTTATCTCTATTTTAGTCTCTAATTTAGGATTAGAAGCTAAATTAAAAAAAATAAAAGATTGACCTAAAGATGTAGGCAATTTAAAGAAGCAACAGTAATTTATTTTGTATTTATGAACTACAGTACCTACTATTACAATTAAATTCTCTTTTCACTGATTAACCATAATGCAATGTTACAATGGTATGGATAGATATTGCATCATATTTTGTGTAGTCGTAGATATTTTTTTCTTTCAAATTTATAATTACTATTTTAAAACTTAGAAGCAACTAAAGCTAAAATGTGTCGGAGAAAAGACCTCCAGTAATGTTTTCAAAAACTGTAACGTTATCATTGCTGCCGTTAATGTCGTATTCTTCGATAGTGGTTCAGTATTACGTCTTCAAAATAGCTTCGTTTATTTAAGAGGTAGTGTTACAACGTTTCAGAGAGATTTGTGCTGTGCAACTACTAGAGAAACAATTATATTGATCTCCCAATATTACTTCATTATATTCCCTTGATTGTCTCCTGCCATAGCAATAATTCAAAAACATGAAGTTATCGTATTCTACATTGTAGCATTACAATTGTGGGTCTCAATAGTTAATAGTTTCTTACATTTTCAATTTATGGAAGATTATATTCAATTATGATTGACCATTTAGTATAATTTAATGTAAATTTTCATATATAATTTTCATATATAATTTAATTTAAATAATTTAAAATTAAATTAAAACGATTACATTAGCCAATCACAATAGCATAGTAAAAAGTTAATACTATTACCTATTTTAATAATAAAATAGTAAGCTTGCAGTAAATTTTAAGTAACAAATCTTTTTTTTTTTAAGTAACCTTTTTTAAATAATAAAATTCTTAAATTGATTATTTATTGAATGAAATTCGTCTTTATATATACAACAAAAAGATACAACCTTTCTCGGTTTTATAAGTTTGCTTTATTTTTTATACTTCAGTAATAGTCGTAGTAACAAAGGGTTTTAGTGCTAGGAAATAAAAATAATAAAATCTTTTTAATCTAAGTACAGTTAAAATCTCACTTGCAAATGTGACAAAGTCACAATTAAACAATAGTGGTGGGAATTTTCAAGTTATTATTTCTGAAGTTGGGGATGCACAAACTTTCATCATAAAGTACACATATAATTGTACTTTATATAGTTAAAAGCGACAGAGTACTGTGTAATACGAAGTGTAACTAAGAATTTATGGTAATTATAATAAAATGTTTAGGTGACTTTGGAAATTGCTATATTGAGACTTTATATTAGCTGGTAACGCCTTTAATTAATATATTTTGTATATTGATTGTATGGTATATATTTTGGGTACTATATTCTTATATTCCAGAATTACCTTAAACATATGTTAGTTTGTCTTTCGTGCATGCATCGATATATTGAGATTGGATGTTTCAAGCACCTTGTGTTATGGGTGAAATGTTAAAAGATTGAAGAAGATCAATTATATTTTCTTTTTCTATTTCCACTTGCACTTATTAAAATAAACAATTCAGTTCTATTCTAGTTTTTGGGATTAACGCATAAAAATTTGCATTATTTAATTTTGATGAAGAAAAGTGAGTCATAACAGCTGAATATTGACAGAAGTTATCTAAAGAATATATTTTTTCTTTCCTGAATTTAATTAATACTGCATGTAGTTAAGGAAAAAAGTGAGAATCTTCTAGGATCGAAGCGCAGAGTAATAGTACAATAACATAGTAACTATTATGTACACGGCTACAACGTGCTAAATGTAAACTTTAGAAAGACAATCGTTTTTTAAATGACTTAAAACAATTTTAAATTATTTTAAATGTATCGAAATATCGATTTATTATTTTAAATATCAAACCCTGGTATTGATAAATTTAAAAATATCGATATATCGAAAACCCGATATATTTAAAGTCATAGGTGGTAAGGCATTAACTTAGCAACCTATTCACTCTTCTCTTGAAGACACCCTAACCCTAGTTTGTCTAATAATTAGAATACTAAAAAATATATTATATATAGTTAGTATGCATTTTAAGTATTAGTAAAACAAAAAGACTTCCTAAAGTAAAAACTCTTTTTTCTTAAAGCCTATATTTACAGAAAAAGTAAATAGAGAAATAGATATTAGCGGCTCAGTAAGAATGAACACCATTTTTGTTAAGAGCAGTATTCATAGACAGAACGTCATCCCGTCGACAGCGAGCCGACGTTCAATTTCCTTTCATCACGTACGCTGCGTAGGGGACTTTTAAATGCATCAAAGTTCATAACATTCTTTATTCAGTTTTTGTCACGTCGCTTAAATAAAGAACACTCGCAGCTAGTGGCGTCAGTGTTAAAAAAACCATATAGTGTCTAATATAAATAGACATATTATATTGTTAGAATATCTTACAAGTAATACTATCTGTATATGAGAATGAGTTTTCTATCGGTTACAACATTAACGCGTATACGATATAGATACGATACGATACGATATCTGGTAGTATTGTATGTGTTGTTAGTAAAATATTAGTAGCTATTTAGCTAGGAACAAAAGTGTAAAGAAAGATATTGGACGGGTAAAAGAAGTAATTTGCATGCAGACCTTATCAACACTTCACCCACGTCTTCTTACCACTTTGGCACGACCTTCCTTACTGAAAACTTAGAATAAAGTTTTTCTCAAACACATGTGAGTATATTTATTGGAGTGTTGTTACTAGATTCACAAGAGTTTGAGTAAGTGGCACGGCCATATCTTTTGAAATGATTTTCAATTTTTTGCAAAAGAGGAAAAAAAACCAAATGGGGCTGCTTTCAACAGGATTGGGAAGGTGGGAATTCGGAAATATGGTACGCATGAAGTATTTAATTAATTTATGAGTACTTGCGTCGATAGATATTTTATCAAAAGATGCTAAATAAAGTCAAGGGAAACAAAATTTTAAGTTAACTAAGCTTTAACTTTTACAAATCATAAAATTTACAAGTATAAATTTGCCCAATCCGCCGTGGTCACATAAAAATAAACCATTGCCAGCTTAAATAAATTAATTGAATTAAATATTAAGATTGGTTTAAGGTTTTTTTCCATTGATATAACACGATTACCTTAACTTATTTTATTTACTAAAATATTTGCTTTTTTTAACCTGTTTAAAGAGCTATGTAACAAAATGTTTACTAGAAGCTTAGATATACAGGGTTATTCAAATAAAAGGGCCACTATGAATTACTTCAATCCCAACAAAATTTGTTCTACGACTTTTTACAAATCTTGATAAATAACAAAAAAAAAGAAACAATAAAATGTTTGCTCCTTCGGTTATTTATTACTCTTTATTTTTAACCGACCTCAAAAAGGAGGAAGTTCTCAATTCGGCCGGCAGATTTTTTTTTATATATGTCCACCAATTTCTCTGAGGTTTCTGAACCGATTTACCTAATTCTTTTTTTGTTTGACGCGAAATGCAAAATAGTTTTCAATTGCTCCCATAAAAATTTGATTCAGGTAGGCCCATTAGTTTTTATTTTATGAGCATTTTTGTCCAAGTTTTATTCTAGCTCCTCCGGAAGGAAATCGATATGTGCTGTGTTGTGACTAATGGCATTTTTTGTTTTGGATATAATAATTTCTTACAGACTGTTCATGGTACTTCAGCATATTGATTTATGGTGGTTATAAACATTCTATTGAAATTGCTTATGTAATCTGTAATCTTATAATATCTGCACAGGTTACAATAGATATAAAGGAATAATACAACAAAAAATAAAATAAAAACAGCAATGACTCTTGCATGTGTGTGTGTTTTTGTGTGTGTATTTGTGTGTGTGTGTGTGTGTGCATGTGTAAGTATGCGTGTGTAATATTAGAATAAATTCAAATTCAAAACGGGGTCTGCTTTAATATGACCAAAAGTCCTTTACTTTTAGGCTTTTATAGTATGCGTGTGTTACATTTTCGTGTTTGATAAGTAAAGTAGTTTTATATTTAGCTTTCAAGAGAGAAAAATCAGAACAAAAAATAAGTTTTATACCAGTGACTATAGAACGTATCAAACAAATTAAAGATGGCTTAGTACGCTATTTACCCTTGATGAAAAATTCAAACCCCAATATTATGTATAATGACTTTTTCAGTGCTTCTATTAAATTGTTTAACTTTGTATTTACTCCAAAAACAGTTGCTAATGATAAATTAGTGTTTAATGATTGGGCATCTGCTGAATTACACAAAAATAGAGAAAAATTATATGATATGTATGCGGAATTGATGTTTAATACTAGCAATGAGTTTAGGGATGAGGTAAAATTATTTTCCAAATCTTTTAAAAAACTATGTAAAATGGCAAAAAATCAACATATTAAAAATAAAATAGGAAATAGCAATAATAAAATAAAAACAACTTGAAAAATAATTAATGAGGAAACTGGAAGAGCTAAATCTCAGTGGATCTACTTTAAATTAAATATAGATAATAAATGTATTACGTCTGACCTCGAGGTTGCTACTACTTTTGAAACCTTTTTTACTAATATTCCAGTGACTACAACGTTATCTTTAAATTTTTCTTCCGCTGTAGCTATGGGTTTACATAGAGAGAATGTAGATGAATTTGTTAGCAGTTTTAATTTTGAAAAAGTGAATGCTCAAGAAGTAATCAAAGTATTTAAATCATTTAGCTTTTAAAAGACTAGTGATCTTTGGGGATTTTCTGTTCACATACTTAAGTCCATAATTGACATTGTAGCGGCAGACATAGCATTAATATTTAACAACTGTTTAGAATATGGTATATTTCCTGATCTAATGCAACAAAGTAAAAATAAATAAAATAAAGTAATAATTCCATTATTCAAATCTGGCTGTTCATTAGATCCTAGTAACTATAGACCAATTTCAGTCTTACCCACATTTAGTAAGATTTTTGAGAAAATAATTCTTAATTAACTTGTTGCATATTTCAGTAAAAACAATCTCTTACACAAAAACCAGTTTGGTTTCACTGCCGGTCGCTCTACAACAGATGCTGGTGTTGAGCTATTACTAAACATATTTGAAGCCCGCGAAGGATCACAGGATGCACTTGGCATTTTCTGTGACCTAAGGCGTTCGACTGCGTTCAACATGAAATCCTTATAAAAAAGTTAGAACATTATGGAGTTAAAAATAAGTCCCTGTATTTGATTAGTTCATATCCTGATGATTGAATTCAAAAAGTTGATAGAATGATCCTGATGATAGAATGATAGAATTCAAAAAGTTGAGATAAATGGAAAACGATCCCCTGGTTCTATGATAAAAATAGCTGTGCCACAGGGCTCTATCTTAGGGCCTTTCTTGTTTCCCATTTACATAAATGACTTACCTCATCTAGTAAAGGAAAAACATGATACTTCTCTTACTTTTAAAGTTAATAGACGGCAATCTGTTATTGACGATGTAAACAATGCTCTCTCAAATGTTGTACAATAGTTTAACGCCAATAATTTGTTACTCAATAAAAAAAAGACGAAACGTGTCAAATTTACTTTACCAAATGTTAAAAATGTTAGAACCAATGTACAATTAAATAATGAGGAATTGGACTTGGTCAAATCTGCTACTTTCTTGGGCATTACTTCAGATGAAAAATTGCAATAGGGTCCTCATATATTTGATTTGTCAAGCAGACTTAGTTCTGCTGCATACGCTTTTAAAAAAATACATCCATTAACAAATATGAAAACTGCTCGATTAGTTTATTTTAGTTACTTTCATAACTTACGGTATACTCTTATGGGGCAATGCGGCTGAAATTGATACCATATTTACATTGCAGAAGAGGGCAGTTCGAGCAATATATAATATGAGACCCAAAGACTCTTTAAGAAACAAATTTAAAGAATTTAAAATTATGACTGTTTATAATCAATATATTTACGAAAATTTAATTTACTTTTATAAAAATATTTCAAAGTTCAAGAAAAATGGTGATTTACATTAAATTAATACAAGACATAAAAATAAACTTGCTATGCCCGGCACTAGGCTCCATAAAATAGGTAAATCCTTTAAGGGTAATTGTATACGTGTTTATAATAAACTCATCAAAGACGACTCGGTATGGCGTGGGAATGAATTGTATTTTATTGCGAATAGCTAGTAATCTCCGCAATTTGTTTTTTGTTGTAAATTAATTTTGCTTTATCGAACGGCTGCATCACACCGATTCCTTAGAAGTCACTTCTTGCGGTAGCATCGGGAATTGGGTTGCCTTCTTCCCTTAAATATGGCGAAGGGGGATGATGGCTGGCTCTTGTGTTATGCTCGTGAACGGGTGCTGCTTGCGATAACTGGTTGTGTGGCAGATCAAAGATTTTTTTTATATATTTATATATAAAAAAAATCTATATTATATATATTTTTATATTTATATTATATAGATTTTTTATATTTATATTTATATTTTTATATTATAATATATATATATATATATATTTTTACTGCTATTATTATTTCATTTTCGTTGCCTGAAATCATTAGGCTTCATTTCAGATTGATTGCGACGGTTCTAGTTGTTCCGAAATTGCATTTAAGATTGACGTTTGTGAAACAGTGATCACAATAACAAAAAATAAATCCGGCTGAGTCTGTTGTGTGGTTCTTCTTAGACCAGGACGCGTTTGGAACCCTCATAGCTTTAACATTAAGTTGGAAAGTGCTCTTATAGAAGCGCTTATTACGATAAATCTAGTATCGTAATAGGCCCTCCTGACACTTCCATGTTGACGTACACAAGTGAGCACTGATTATGATTCTAAGTGGAAAAGATATAAATAAATAAAATAATTTGTACTACATTTTATTCTTAGAAGATGACTATTCTAAATTCACTTCTAATCTATGAGCCCTCTGCTCAGTCTACTCGTACTCTAAACGCTCATTAATGAGACCAAGTCTATGAGTCCTCTGCTCAGCTGACTTGTTGGCCAGACGCTCATTAATGAGGCCAAATCTATTAGCTCTCTGCTCAAAATACTCATTCGCAAAACGCTCTTGGATCTTACCGAGTCTAAAATTATACTGATCAAGAGTTTCTTGATCTTTAATAGCCACACAAGAACTTGAAAGTGTGTTTCGAAGAGCATTTTTACGGACCTACTATTTTTACTACTTTTATCCGTCCCCGTTTCTTGAGATCTATATTTTTAAGGAGCGCAGTAGTTTTTGTAGGTCCACCGATGGCTATTGACAATGTAGCAATAACCTAAAAAGTATTAAATAAAAATAATAACGTTAAAAAAACCGACTTTAAAACTAAATCTTCATTATTTTTTACTTTTTAGTTTTAAAGTCGGTTTTTTTAACGTAGTTATTTTGTTTTATGTAAAAAGTAGTCGCAACATACAAGTCTAACAATTAAGTAACACCTTATTTAATAGAGTGACAACATGGAAGATTGATCTGTTTGCTCCCACAAGTAATGTGTCTTTACGACGGACCAATTAATTAACTAGATTGCTTTAATTTTTTCTTATATTTCCTGTTGAAAAAATGTTTATACTGCTAACAATAAAAATATGTATGTATGTTTGAAAACATAGCCAACCAAATATTCAAGAACAATAAAAAGCATTGGAATGTAAAGTTTAAAATATTTTTTAAAATAAAAAGCAAGCAAAAAGCAGTTAACGTAGCAAACAATTGAGCGAATCGTTCCACGACAATCGCTCGGCACTAACTGGCCATTTGCCATTTACAGATTTTATTTTCAGAGCTGAACAATAATTAATTCCATTAGTTTTTTTCAATTCATTTTACATTTTTTTACTTACCCACGTCCACAGATAGCAACAGCCTACCGCTAATGAATTAAAAATTAGGCACACGACTATAACTGAGTGTGAGTGACAAACGCTAACTGTTATCGATATATATTTCGTTATTGTTATCATAATGTTCACTCGGACCTTAATGAAAGCGCAAAAAAAAATGCGTTTTGTTATACATTTCAGTCGATATAACTGTGAAAGTTTTTATAGTACTAATTTGATCATCACTAAGTCTATAACGCATACTTTAGATATGTTGTAGAAGTACACATAATATAGAAGTTTTTATTAAACGCCGGCAAAGACGAGATTATTGTCGATCTGTGTAGAATATTTAAATGTCGGACCATGTCTTTATACAACGATTTAGACTAGACAAACAGACTTTTGCAGCCCTTTTACAGGAGTTACGAATGGAAACAAATATTAGAGGTTCAAAGGAGATCACATTAGAAGTACAAGTAAGTAATACAAATGACTTTGAATGCTTAAAAAAACTTTCATATATCAGATTAAATTTTAATGTCCAATTTTTTTAGGTCTTGAGTGCTCTTAGTTTCATAGCCAGGGATTCTTTCCAAAAGCTAATAAGAATTTGTAGCCATCTTCCTCAGCGCACAAGTCGCTGCATCAATCAAGTGGTTGATGCGTTGAACCACCTTTTATGTTTATGATAAGAATGTAATGGATTTTCTTTTCTAGGAGAGAGGATGAATAAAACAAGAAAGGAAGATGGAGGATGTATAAAACAAGGGTTTGTATCATATTTAATATACTATTATTCTTACTAAGAATGAATACCTTTTCTTATACACAACAGAATTAAAATACTTTAGATTCCAGAGAAGATTTGACCTTCCTGAAGTTATTGTATACATAGTTGTTATTGGAGAAAATTGTGTCTTAAAACTTTTTTAAGAAAGCTGAATCTTTGTCAGCCTAATCCCCAGAAGAAGGTGTTGTATCACAGCTTTTTGAGAACACTACCTTCCACTAACATCCATCTACCCCTACCACCTGGATACACGGTGTTCCCCAACAGTGGGGCGGTTTTGAGCAACTTTGTACCACGAACCATCAAGATGTGCAATGAAGTTTCCAGATTTGACATGTTTGCCTCTGTATCCTCTGACATAGCAAGAAACTGGTCGGCTATCACATACCATCAGGTGACCCGCAGTCATTGCCCTCCTGTTGATATAGAAATAACTAAACCTACTAAACAGAAACAAAAAATCAAAAACGTAAATGGTTGAATTCCTGTTGTCATAAAAAAATTAGAAACTAAAATTGAATAGCCATGAGAATCAAAAATCAAAAACCTAATCATAGAAGCATTAGGTAAATATCCATGGCATGATAAGTTTTATAATAATTAAAATTCATCACCAAAATATCATTTTCCCCCGTTAATGAAACTGGATAACGAAACGTGATATTAATAACAGCCAAAGTATATCAATGTTTATTAATTTACCGTAACACGTTGAAGGCGTTGGAGTGGAAAATTAAAAAGGGACGACGCGTTTGCTCGCGATCATTTAATTTGGCGCGCTTTGGTAGGCGATTTCCTTATTTTCTCATCTGGTTCGCGATTCGATTGATGTCACTACCATGGCGCTCCCTTCATTAAGTTTCTGATTACACTAATGAGATTACTTTTAACAAATCTACTTATAAACTTGAAATTAATGCAAAGAAAACAAATGGTGTTGAACTTTATTGAATGCTTAAGTTTAAGCAGAGTATCATAATTTACTTACGTGATTTGATGACAATATATTTACGTTCTGTAGCTCTGTAGATCTGCGGGTGTGTTATAACTGTGTACAGTTATAACACACCCACAGTCACAGTTATAACTTATAACAGTTTATCTGTTTTTTTATTTTTGTAAGTATGCATTGCATCTTAATTACCAATATATTTAAGTAATAATAGTAACAATTATAACGTCTAATTAGAATTTAAATGCTAATAATAATCCCGTTATTCTTTTATACACGAATTAATTGTTAACTGTTAACTATTTCATAATTATAATTGATGTCAGCAGTATAAAAATAATTCAAAGGATTTCACTTACGTTATCGTAAATAATATTTAGCTAAGCATTACAGCTACAGAGAACTACCCATACACTTAAGAGTTGAGAAAAGAAATAGGGTTCAAAAGCAGTGCATGTAGTCGCGGGCCGCCATGATGGATTACTGAGACGTGGACTGAATGTTACTCGCACTTTTTGTTGCGAATATGTTTATTTTTGGTTAACCTTTTGCTTTACATGTTCTTAAAACATTTATTTTTATTTTGCAGCTTATTTTCAGCATCGTCCTATTCTATCGCCTTGTTATCTTCGGGTAGTAAATATTAACACGAGGTAGGTAATAAGTGCAAGTACCTATTAGGTATATGTAAAAACGGTTTTAAATTAAGTTGTTAAACGGTTTTAAATTAAATGTGCTGTTGTTTCACTATCTAATTCTACGTATAAGTTTAATTAAAAAAAAACACAGAATATTTCATCAATAAACAATAAAACTTAACTTGTTTGAATTTAGGAACAAAAATCACATACTTATCATAAAAGTCGGGAACACGAAGTGATTATCAACTTTAGTATAAGATATAAGTAAAATATATCAAATATCAAGTACTTAAATGAAACATATAGAATAAACGAAAATAAGTATACATTTTACAAACGAAGGCAAGATTTGTCTTCATGAAACAAGACTCCGTGAAACAGAAGCACTTAGGTGAAGTGACAACGTCCAACGAGAATGCTCTCCGCTTTAGACTCTTAGCTCTAATTTATCTCATTATTGCAACAAGAGCCCTTAGTAAAAATCCTCATAGTACAGAAATGTGTTCTATAAATATTTAGCTGATTTGAAGAAAACTATAACAATTCTTCAAATCGTCAATATATCGTTCAATATGATATGTAAATTTGGAACCTAAAGTTTTCTTCCTTAGGTACTTAATTAACCCGACTCCTCAATTGGATAAACATTACACCATTCTACCTGCTTAATATGAAAATGGTTTCCACAAACGAGCGCTCGTTAGAGAATAGATTTCAGAATTGCCGTTCGGTGAATACAAATTTTCGTCTATACCTACCCTTAATTTCTAGTTAAGAATCTTACAATTATATTATTATTACTATATATCATTAATTCGACACATACCTGCAACATACAATAGAACTGTTTTTATTGTTTTACATTTTTTTTCATGTTTTATTTGAAACTAGTACCTGTTTAAGTAATACAGAAATTTGAATTGTATATTATGCCGTGCAAGAGACTGGAACTTATAGAATTCTCGATATTTTTATACAAGTACAACATTTAAAAACTTATCTGATCATCAGGCCCATAACTTTACTTAAC
The DNA here is from genome assembly GCA_959347405.1 of Napeogenes sylphis. Taxonomy (NCBI): domain Eukaryota; kingdom Metazoa; phylum Arthropoda; class Insecta; order Lepidoptera; family Nymphalidae; genus Napeogenes; species Napeogenes sylphis. The sequence goes on from OY365776.1 coordinate 28,847,944, forward strand.
AAAATCCATCATGATTTTACCAGACTTGCGTACTCAACTCAAAACTTTACAATATGATACAGTCCTTCGATCATATGCAAACAACTACTATGAACCAGTACTTCGGTCATGTAAAATATCCTCCAGTCCTTCGGCAACCTTTCCCATCTTAATGTGTACCAACACAGAACAGACCCATCGCCTACACGTGTTACACCAGACGTGAGGTTCGGTCAACAAGTATGAGTAGGCAAGCTGTTATCTGTAGTGATTTCACTATCACTTTTTTTGACTAAATCATTTAGTTCCTGAGGGACCTGGTCATCAGGATATGAAATAGAATTTGTAATCGTGAATTATTAATCGCAACATCTGATGAGATCTGTAACGTACATTATGACCGATGCCAGTTAAAATTACTGAATTATTTACTCGTTGGCCACTAACCTTGTTTGCAACATATTCTTGGATTGGACAGCACTCGGCATCAGAATCAAAACAAAATGAAAATGATTCACCAGAGTTCAATAGTACCACGTTGGGGTTTCTTACGTGACACCCCTCAACCTTTCTTGCTCTCTGAATGTATGCCGCTTGCACTGTATCGAAACAACTCAAACCCTTGTACCTTTGCAGTTGTTTTGCGGACAACTCGAAGCAAAATATTCAGTAGTAGAAGCAGAAGACTTCTTCACGAGGCTTTGTTTCCGTAGAACTTAACGATGCAGATTTAATATTCGACATCTTTATGTCGCTCTTGAACGGCATTCAGAAGATCGTTGTCTTAATTAGCCATAGTTATATTTTAGTGTGTTAACAAAATTTCACTTTAACTTCTTTGACTCCAGACCTGCTTCAAGTTGGCAATGGAACTTTCTCTTCATACATGAGAAACCTTGCAGTGAAAGTCAAGTTTCTCACAGATTCCAAGGTTCCATGGTACTGAACTCGAACTACGGTACTATTACGGTTTTAAAGTATAACGATCTTCCTTGAAAAGCTTCTTTATATTTTGGATCTAACTTAGTCTGATTACATTCCTCATATAAGGTTACGTTTTTAATAACATATAGTGAAAGTAGAGTCAAAACGCGGTTATCCATATTCTAAACATATTGACTTAAATCTTTACAACCTATTGAAAAAGGAAAAAGCCATTATAAGAAAGTTGTCAACAACTTTGTTTTTATTCAAATTTTTCTAACATCATAATGAGAATTCTGTATCAAAATATATGACCACTCGACTAAAGTATTAAGCAACCAAGCACCACTCTTGATCAATATTTTCAACCAAAAAATATTCTAAAAACCATCATACAATATAAAGCATGAGTCTTATTAGTAACATATGACTATTCACTAAGCCGTTTCAACTAACATCTTGTTTGTTTCATGGCATTGCTTTCAATATCCCGTGGTACTGGACATTGAACTAACTAACTAACAATTGAACAAAGATTCACAACTATCGCGCGACTCAATTGCTTTTACTACAACCCCTACTTCAAGTGGTACTTAGCCCTCTGGCCTATATACCAAAAACAAAGGTTTTTTAACTTTTCTTATCAAAAGTTTTAAAGGAGAAACTTTTGCAACCTTTTTCATCGTACAATATATCGCGAGTTGAACTTTATCTATTTCATCTTGCCCCGGTCTAATACTCCTAGTTCTGTCGCGGAAAACATTGATTTTAATACACACACAACGAGTGGTACCTTTTCGTTAGCAGGATAAAAACCTATCACTACAAGACGTAAATGATAGGTACGTTGTTACTTTTGCAAAATTAACAAAGCGCTTTACTTAACAGCTTTTACGGGCCTAGATCGGCAATATACAATTATTCATCAATAACTATAATTGTAAGTTCGTCCGTGGCGTCCGTGTAAGTAAGACATGTAGGTGGTCAAGAAATAAAATATTCAAAAAATCGACACAGTTTCTCAATGTCTCGACTGGTCTTATCCGGTGAACTCTTTAGATATCTCATGTAACTACTGTTTACTGAATTTAAAACAAAGTTCTTTGTCAAATAAAATATCCGTAGCACTCTCATGTTTACTCAAAATCAGTGATTAAATTTTTCGCACCTTATTATAACAAATAGCAAAGCAACGTTAAGTTAAAGTGAAATAATTATCAGGTAAAAATGGAAAAATCACAAGCTATCGTGAGGGTTGATCGCCAATTTTAATACCAGTCATCGCAATGACATTACTAAAGTTGGCCACTATATTTGGTCACCTGATTGTCTTCAATTAGAGAGACAAGAATCGTAAATAAATTGAAAATAATCACCTATATTCTGTAACTTGCCCGATGGTGGATAAACTGCGCAGACAACAAAGCATTGCTCGCCACACGCTATACCAGCACCGCTGCCATAGCTGTCATTAGAGCCATCACCGCCGTTACCGCCATCACTGGAAGGCTCTGTTTGCCCCATTAGATAGTTGACCAAAGGCTTCAAATTATGCTGCTGCTTTGTTTGACTGAATATATTTAATAAACGTCCAAATCCAGAAATAGAGACATCTATGCTCATCACATACATGCCTGCCTGTTAGGCGTCTGCGCTAACCACTCGACCAAACGGGGCTGTAATATATATATATATATATATATATATATATATATATATATATATATTGCTTGATTCATACAATAAAATAATAAGGAGGCAAAAACTTTACATTTAATATTTTTAAACAAAACTACCTTTGGTCTGCGGTTCATTTCACAGAACAATACTTTTTAATTTCATAACCGTTTGTTTGATTGTATGTTTGCGTATCACTGGAAACTGCCGGACGATTTTGATGAAATTCGATATTAATAAGTATACGCTATAGCGTTTACCTTTTATGTTAGGTGTAATAGAAAAATATCTCGGGGTTAAAAAATAAATTACATGTTGCTCCGAAAAAATCTTTGTTTTTAACGATAACACCAAAACTGACGGTCGGCTGACTGATTGGATTACAAGTAAAATGTAATTACGACGAAATTACTGAATGGACGTTATTAAAATTTGTCGTGCGAACACTTATCATGAAACTCATTTTTATAGGATATTATTATTATTTATTGTTATTATTTTTATCACATTATAACACACAATAAAAAAAAATCTGGACACAATTTGATAAAATATAGGTAATTAATGTTATGAATTAAAAATGTATATAAATTACATTTTGATGATAGATGTAATATAAGCTTTATATAATATAAGTTATATAAACCTGTATTATATATTATTATCTGCATAACTGTGTTTAAACAAACAAGTAAATTTATATTAATGATACTTTTTGTTTGAAGTTACATTGCAAAACACCTGTAGTTTATGTAATTTATTTGTATTCTTTAACTTTTTCCGGTAGGAAAGACTGTTGGCAAAGATTTATTTTTTACAATTTGCAGTATTTATTAATAAAGCAGAAATAATTTGATATATTTATGTAGTTATAGGCTACTATATTATTATTATTAAATAACAACCCAGCAACTTCATAATTAAACATGTGTATTTAAGGTCAATATTTTCCTAATGAGTCAAAACAATGATGTTTCAAGTTCGATGACTCCTATTCTTTATGAGGTTTCATTTATTTATTATTATCATAAGTACACATTTAAAAATACTATATAATAATCTCTAAGAGATATGTTAAATTTGTACCACGGTAGGCAATACAAATAAACAGATACCTAAGTTGAGCAAGGATTTAAAACTGTAATAACAACATGCTACAGGCTGACACATAGGGCAGGTAAGGAACGAAAAACCAAAAACCCTTTAAACTATATGAAAAGTAAAAATAAACTAAGATAAAATAATAATAGTACCTATTGTTAACTAAGCCATTAGTATAAAGCCACAACTATTACAGAAGCCGTAGAATAAACGTAAGAAAAGTGTGCACTTTATTAGTAATGATACATAATATATTCCAGCATTTCATATATACGTATACTTGATTAAACAGACAGACTTTGTACGTCTAGAAGTTTAAAAATGTACACAGTTCATTATGGCCACAAACTGAGTTGTTGTCAGCAGCAATGTTTCGGTACACAGATATACGGAAAAGTAATTGCGTGTATATACAGCTTTATAGAAAAATCTCGTGTAGTTTTTATTTTTAGAACCTCTTATAAACAGGATCGGTCCCTAATTTATGGGAGATCCCTAACATAAAAAATCCTTCAAGGGCTGCTGATGAAGCAGATTCTTTCTTTGTGCTTCACTTAAGGTTAAAAAAATTACAGGAACATATTTGTCAGTTTTTACTAATTTTCTGGATACATTTATAACTCACCACATCATATAAAAAGAATATATAAAAAAACTTAATATAAAAAAAGTGATGTCGAAGAATGTTCTCATAACGTTATAATAAAATGCCTTCAACATGACAAGTAACTTAATATCGAAGTTAGAGCCGGTACGTGTAGTAAGTCATAGTCATATGTCATTGACACTTCCCATTTTTATATCTTGATACTTACCTTTTTTAATAAAAATAGTGATAAAAGTATAATTAAAATTAATGTTTCACTTACTCATATTACTTATATATATTTAATTGTATACACAATTAAAAAAAAATCTTCCAATATATCTTATATGCAAGCAAAATGCTTTGCCATAAATATTTTTTAAAAAAACATAAATTCTCGTATTTCTTTATGAAGTTCTACCAAACATAAACTGCAAAATATTCAAGTGATGGATATTTGACACAGAGCATTTAATCTATCGCTATTATTTATGTACTTTTTTATTTATTTGAAATGTGTTTAAATTATTATATTGACCATTATAAAATAGCCATAGTTATCAAGAGTATCCAATTGGTATAGATAATACTCCTTCACTCTATGACACTTAAGGCTTAAGGAATTCTGTGTAGTATGAGAATAGAGATATAACATTTCTAAGAGATAAGTACAGACATAATTGAGATAAATTTCCAAGTAGAAGTGAACTTGTCATCTAATTAGACCTTAATAATATTTTTTTATACTTATTTGTATATAATTTAGTTCGAAATGTTCAAATGACTAGTTGTTTAGGCGCTATTTTTATTATATATATTTTTATTAAGAGCATTATCTTTCGAAGGTGTTATTAGATCTGCGTTGCCAAAACTGAACAAAAAATAAAAAAATCTGATTCAATAATATATATCATAATATATATCATACAAATTGATTATTTCAAGTCTAACATCCGCTATCGGGACAGTTGGTATCTATATATTCTGATAGTAAATATATACTATATACAGTACTATGGCCTGACTCTAGACACCTGTACGTTTTGTCTTTGCTTTATTATTTTTTGCGTCTGCTTTTATACATTTATAATTCAAAAACTTTTTATTCCACTGGTCTGTCATTATTTTCCCTCACGATTCTGTCGCTTTTAAATTGTCATAAATACGGCTTCAACCCTTTGTTGAGTGAAAGTCTGTACTAACTACCGAGAGCTGGTAAATTAAATTGTTTATGAGATATGTATTTAAACTTATATTTTATGTGATTATTTAAATTTATTTTTAGTGTGTAAATATTGTTTGTTTCCCAAATAAATAAATAAACAAATAAACAACATGTATTTATTATTTATTTATATCTTTTCCCACTTTGAATCTATACCTGTGGATGCCGTATACTATTATATTCTTGTAAAGTAAAAAAATTAAAATATTTCAAAGCTACTGACAGCTAGGAAAAATGATTCCTACAGACATGAGATTTTGCAGAGAGGTTGCAGAAACTCAACGGGATTGTCAAGTTCATTTTTTTAAAAGTGAAACCTAAATTCTAAATTACATTCATATAAAATATAAGTAAAACAATGTAAATTGCTTCTTTGTTAGCGCTAAATCCAACTAAATTTATAAATAATTTTGTATTTTCACTCCGGACGATACTAAGCTTTATCCGAATGGATTAATCAATGGCTTGTTAGGTTTGTGTAATTTTTAAACAGATCATATAGCTCAACTTTACTTGAATATAAATCTTATAAATTATCCTATAAATTATATAAATAAGATTCAACAGCATTGTATCAAAATATTTAATCAAAATATCCCAGGTTTTTGGCGTATTACCTATAACGGTTTAAAATTACAAACAGTCTTAAGATATTTTTCTTACTTTTGTCTTCCCTGTAAGTTGACAAAACAATAAAACTTTTCCATAATAATATAATTATTTCTTGATAAATGAAGTCCATATTACTCTCGCACTCATTCGATTCATTCTCGGCGTCCTATTATGTAACTTTTTTTATATAAAAATATATATTATAGCGAAGAAGATTTTAATATTTTTCGGTTTAATGGTATTAAAGGTCAGTGAAGCTGCTTAAACCAGTGTTTTCATTTTAATCTTTACTTATTTTTTTATTTCTGTTGTAACGAGTCCCTACGTTATTAAAATATGTAATTTAAATTTCATGTATCAGCAGCAGTCTAAGAGTTGATAGATTGTATATGTAGGGACATATCATCATAAATGGAACGAACTGACTTAGTATACTTTAGATAAAAAAAATACTTTTTTTTTTCTTTTTTTTTATCAAAAATTTCAAGTAATGCCAGTCAGTTTTACTCCGGACTGCTTTGATGATTTCTTAAATCTTCTAAAATAATACAATTATAATAATAAATTTCAACTTACAATAGTGAAGATGAACAACTGTCAAAAATATAAAAATTCAATTCAAATCCTAACCAAGCAAAGGAATTAGTCGTCTAATATAATTGTAATTTACAGTATTCCTAAAATTATACGTATTTTGCACCAACGTAATGTATGTTGCACTAACCTAATTTTGAAAATATTTAAGTGGAGGAAAAAATATTGTATTAAAGTTCGATAATTATAAACAGTAATGCTTTGATAAAGAGTGTTATGAGGTGGTCACTGAGGATACTTAATTACTTAATGATTGTAAAATACAGCAACTCAAATATAGTTTTGATGGATTATTATAAAAATATTGTTATTGAAGATTTTTCCAATGGCGGAAATAGATCACATGTTTTATTTATTTATTTATTTATTTATTTATTTATCTATACTTACAACTATCTTTACAGGTTTTACCCCAATACAATAGTGAAGCAATTATTTAACACATAACATAACTTATAATATCTAGCACCTTAGTGAATTCAGTCAGTATACAGCAAAATATATCTATTTCTTCCGCGATAAGGTTTAGGGTACGAATAGAACGCGACAGCGGCGCCTCTTTGGGTAGTATTTTTAAATTAGTCATCGTTGAATCTGATGCGGGTCACTTGCACCTTACCTCTTATCTACGACACAATGATAGAAAACATTTTATAGTTGAGTTAAGGTTATACGTATTATAGGATGCTATAGATAAAATGGGTTCATAATTGTATCTTTAAACTTTTACAATATTACTTTTAATTTTATTTGTTTTCCAGAATCTAAAATGGAACGTAATGTTGATGAAAATATTCGTACATGGCTATATAAAGTTTAATGTTCCAAGTAAACTAACGTTTTTATGACGTCGTATACTTTGCTTAACTTCTTCAATTATATTTAACGCTACAAAATTAAATAAATATATAAACACCTATAAAAGAGAAAAAGTATGGTTGTTCCTTAGAGAATCCGAAACGGCTGGATCGATTTCAACAAAATATTAAGAGATTCTTTAGATTGACCCAGCGGGTAATTCTATCAAGTTTGGGGAAGATCGGAGCATTTTTTATTGAACTATCAGTGACAGTTATTTTTACTACTGATATGCTGTTTTTTTCATTTACTTTTTAAGATAATTTATAACGCCATAGATCTATCCGTGTACTCACTTCTTCATTGTGAATCCTTAATTTCGTTTTCCTTTACTAACTAGTGGAAGAAAATGAAATTCAGGATGAATTATAATTATTATTGCGGTGATTTCATTCTTATATTTAATGTATTTTTATTATGTATTTCGAATTAATATAATCTTTTTTTTTAAGCCCGGGTAGCGAGCTGGGTAGTGGGGGTATGTTGGTAAATAGATAAACATTATTATACAATCAGCAAGGATTTAACCATTGTTTTTGTTTTTATTATAACGATGAACTAACAACTATTCGGCAAACATGTTATATATCTTTGTTAAGGTTATGTAATATTGATTGTTTATTCAGGTCAAACTATTTTCAGTTTTAGTTCAGCTACTCGTCTAAGTCTCTATAGTTTATAGATAGTTTTAATGTATTCCGAAGTCTCTAATAGTCTCGAGGAACAAGACATCAGACAGCATTGTCAGTCATATGTTCTAATGCCTCTCAAACCTATGAGATGTAAAAGACCGAGAGACCAATGTTTATAAAACATGATAGTATTTTAAAAATGCTTTCCTTGATATAAAATGTACGGTATATTAATGTTAGGATACTCTTTCCTTCATTTATCACAAGTCAGTAAAAAAATACAATCACTGACGTAATGTTACTATTCATTAATATTTAATCATGTTCATAATATTATGACTCTGTGTATTTTATTTACATAACAACCATTTATTAATAAATAATGCAAAGCAATTTGATGGATTTTAATGTATGTGGCTTAAATTTATTGGTTACTAACCAAATTAATTCGATAAATTATTAAATAAGCATACAAATATGAAATATCAGATATTTGAATAATGTCATAATTTTTAACTTAATTCCAATACAATTTGTCTTTCTTACTAAAGATGCAATCAACTGACATTAAAAAGTTTTGTCAAGTAACATTACTTTAGAGAAGCAATTAGTGTTTATGTTTACGTAATTATGATTATTTATATTATCATTTTTAAAGATTTGCTCGCATATAACACACACTCTCTCCCATCGAAGTATATAAATATATTCTATTCTATTCTATTCTATTCTATTCTATTCTATTCTATTCTATTCTATTCTATTCTATTCTATTCTATTCTATTCTATTCTATTCTATTCTATTCTATTCTATTCTATTCTATTCTATTCTATTCTATTCTATTCTATTCTATTCTATTCTATTCTATTCTATTCTATTCTATTCTATTCTATTCTATTCTATTCTATTCTATTCTATTCTATTCTATTCTATTCTATTCTATTCTATTCTATTCTATTCTATTCTATTCTATTCTATTCTATTCTATTCTATTCTATTCTATTCTATTCTATTCTATTCTATTCTATTCTATTCTATTCTATTCTATTCTATTCTATTCTATTCTATTCTATTCTATTCTATTCTATTCTATTCTATTCTATTCTATTCTATTCTATTCTATTCTATTCTATTCTATTCTATTCTATTCTATTCTATTCTATTCTATTCTATTCTATTCTATTCTATTCTATTCTATTCTATTCTATTCTATTCTATTCTATTCTATTCTATTCTATTCTATTCTATTCTATTCTATTCTATTCTATTCTATTCTATTCTATTCTATTCTATTCTATTCTATTCTATTCTATTCTATTCTATTCTATTCTATTCTATTCTATTCTATTCTATTCTATTCTATTCTATTCTATTCTATTCTATTCTATTCTATTCTATTCTATTCTATTCTATTCTAAATATTTAATCTCCTTTAAATTGTATTCGATTGATAGGTTTGCGATCAATATCAAGGATTATTCTTATTTTTAAGGTCTGTCGAACTCACTAGTACACAATTTACAATACAAAGTACCAGCCATATTATACTACTATTAGATTTCAAATTAATATTGTTAGTGAAAATTACCTAGAATAATATAAACATGAGCTTGTGAATAAAATATAAATTCACGAAAACTGTACGCGTAAGTATTACTTCGAGGAACCCGATGTATTTTAATCTTCCGTCTAAAGTATCGTCTCTTTTATAAATATCTTTTTCGAATCAATATTAAAATATCAATCAAAGTCCATCAAAAGTATTTCTTTTTTGACATAATCAAAAAGTTCTCAAACCTGTCTCGTGTGAGATATCTAAAAAATTGTATCTCATCAATCATCATAAAAAATCACAAAAATATAAACAGAGGAATATTAGAAGTCTACTATATTTTCGTTTTCAAAAAATATACCAACGTTTCATTGAAATAAGTTACTGAACCGTCATTAAACCAAGTAATTTATAGGAATATAAAATAATATAAATATACATAGGATCTTTTCTATAAATGTATCATTTATGAATTTAAGTTAACGAGTTCATTCGACATGGAATGGGATAAAAAGAAACCAGTCATAATAATCGGTATTCTACAAGTTATTCAGGGTTATAAACTATCCATCTGCCAAATTTCATCTAAATCCGTTGAAACGGTTTTTTACGTTACATTTCATCTAAATCCGTTGTATCGGTTAGTTACGTTACGGCGATGTAACCGCAAAGCAATAGTTTGCAAGGCGAGTGCTGCGTGGAGTGCGTACGCGCTTGTTATCGGTCTGGTGAATAAGGGGGTTTCGCGGGGACACCTCCACCGCGCACCTCAATCTGACCTGCCGTAGTCACAGGATATACTAAAGTGTATATTTATATGTGTATAATTGTATCTCGTACTCGTGTATTTATCAAGGTCATTAAAGGTCTTAAAACGTTGAGACATTTTCTATTGTATTTTAATACTTCAATTAGCTGTTAAACCCCATTTCGGGTGAGTGTTTTTATGATGCATTTGTTTTTATAGTTTTTAAATATGTGAATATGTAATTTGAGTACATTCAATTTTAAACATCATTTTGCTTCGATATAATTTTATACCATTTTAAATATACTTTCACTGTATTATAAATTTCATTTATAATGCCTTATTATATATTTCATTTATAATACTTTCAATGCAGTGGTTATTCTTGTAGTGTAGATGCAGCTTTTGTGGCATAACCTCATAGGCGAAGAGTAGTTATATTAATTTCTTTACATGTTTTTATATATTTTTTTTCTGCTTCATAAGACTTTACCCGACTACTATTTGAAAATGATACATATATGATTTTTTTATAAGGGTTACCCACATTTGAAAAGTTCATTGTACAAAGTTTAACCGTTTCATGCTTGAAAACTATTGCTTTGCATAGAAACACCGCTGCGCTTCTCTTTAGCTTACCGGCGTGTGGCAGTGAAACTGAGTTGAGCACATATAACTTTACTTACCCGATAAACGGAATTTCAGGGTTTTCGGCTTAGGCCTAACGGCGGGCTAAAGACCGTTGGCGCTGCCTACTCTACTCTTCCTACTACCGTGCTGGACGATTGCTGTCTCACCACCACCACATAAGTACCACGGCATCGCACTTCACTGCATTCAAACAAATACAAGAACAGTGGTTGTTGTATTTATATATTTAACTTTCTTAAGGTTTTGTTTTATTTTCAACCCCTGGTAGATGTTTAAGAAGGGGGTTGTGACATCTTTTATAATTTTTTGCGTAATTGAGGAACAAACGTACAAACTTTTAGAATCTATGATTCAATCAACTCTATAATATTAGTTAGATATGTTAGTCTTTTAAAATATCTTCAACGGAAGCATCATCACCACGGGTTGTAATTAAACCTGGTCTCTATGGGTTATTGTCCTCGTCCTACCCCTACACCATAACAGCCTAAACCCTTCTAATTTGTAGTAAGCTTATTCTGAAGTTGAAAAAGTTTGTTTAATGAGTGGCAAATAAATTAGATAATTCAAACTACACAAATGAGTGACGCGTCGTCAAAATAAAATGTTTTTGTTTTTATTATAGTACCTCAATAATTTTAACACATCTTTGGTGACTGTTCAATACTCAAATAAATATTTCCGTGACACATTCCTCGAAACTTGTGAGTGCTTATAATATTAGAACAAAATATAAATGGGAGAGAAGCCGATGTTATATAAGCCGTGTGCCTGTATCTTATGACAGTGAACAATTTTATGTTTCATTTTTTTAATGTTTTCATTGACGAAAACGACAATCTAAGCACTTGGTAGCACATACGCAACTGAGCTTTGTGGCTTCGCAAACAATATGAACCTTAAAGCGCTTTGATGTGAGCTACAAACCGACAAACCTACATGGCACTGCAAAGAGCAAATGTTTGATCAAAGCTTTGACTAAACACATGACTAAATACAGGTGAGCAATTCGCGACTTAAAAACTGAAATAATCTATACAAATAAATAAAATCGGAGTGTTTGTTTTGTAATATTGGAATAACCGCTTTTTAGTAGTTACTATGCAGTTGCACATACCAAAGTGTTTTTTTTTTACAATTTTAGTCGGTCTGTCTGTCTGTCTGTTTGTATACAGGCTAACCTCTGAAACGACTGAACTGATTTTGACGGAGTTTCTACTTGAAAATATCTGATGTAATAAGAGTAACTCAGGCTACTTTTATTCCATGATTTATTATTTACTAGCTGTTGCCCGTGACTCCGTCCACGTAGACTGTAAAAATAATATTTTATGGTTAAGTACATATCTAAACGAATATTTACTATTTTTTAAATAAATAAGTATTTGTATAAAAATAGTACAATGTCTTTCATAATGCTATGTATGACATGTAAGTTCTACATTATCGTAGTATTATTTGCGTTTAAGATTATATTATATATATTTTGTGAAAAACAAAGATATTATAATTAATGTAACTACCTGATTCCGTTGACAATAAATGTGTCAAATATTATTGAAACAGTTAGATTTAAGAATTAAGGATTGCTCAGAACTATATTTCATTATAGTAAAAGTTATTGATATGGCTATCAGAGGCTATCTTTAAGATATTTAATTATTACATTTACATAATTAATTCTGTAAATATTATTACAATGACCTGGAAATTACAAATACTTCAGATACACTACATAGTTATTATGAGACTCTCAATTAAATTATTGTTACAAAACACTAGCAGCAACCGTAGATGCTTCTATAACTTTTACATTGTTATAAATACGACTAGAAGTCATTGTACAATGTACACTCGTACTAGAGAGGAAACACGGTAAGTATTTCTATTATATGTACTTACATTGTTTTCTTTATATGTATTTGATGTTATATTTTTTAGAGGGTTTCATTTTATATCTCTTGAATTCCTGTTTATTCATATATAGTGGGGCCTTATCCACTTTTTAAATATGTTAATCATTTAGTACTATTATCTTTCTCTTAAATATCCAGCTCTACAATCTTACTTTTGTTCACTTTCTGGTGTAAATTAACTAGATTCTTACAGTACTCTTAATTCTTATTTATGTTAGTCTTTTTTATTTGTAAATTCATTTAAAATACACACACACAGGTATAGCTGTAGGAGCTTTCCTATTTTCTTTTTTTTTAACATCAACTATATTACAGGTACAATAAGAGCTTAAAGTGAGTGAAAGCTGCGTTTACCTTATGTTGTATAATAAAAATAATATATCAGACAAAGAGAATTAAATGTTAGTACCAACGAGAAACCGCGAAAGTTTAAGGGGAGTAATTATGACATAGTTAAAACAATCTAAAGGGTTCTGGGTTTAGATCTCTTAAAAACTTAGATAAATAGTTACTTCAAGACAATCGTTCTTAAAAAGCCGTACTTCAGTGTCTTGTGTATCAACTACAATTGGTATACAATACTCATTTGATGTATATTTGTTTGTTAATTGCTTCAGCTGGTGTTTATGATCTCACTATTGTAATAGTATACTACACACCTAGGTAGGAAAAATAAGAAATGTCTCAGATCACATGTAATTGTCGACCCAGGTGGAACCGACGTTGACTAGCGTGTGATCTGAGGCATTCTTATTTCACTTCCCGAGGGGTGTATGCTATTCTTCTGCCCGACGAAGTCACAAAGCGGCAACTTCGTTTTGCGCAGCGGGACGAAAGTTGTCACTTTCCGCCCGGCGGACAGAAAAATTAATTAACAATACCCGAATATTAGTATTTTTTAACAATGTACAGTACCTACTTATACTAAGATACATTGCATAACAATAAAATGGTACATGTTGAAGAGGTTTTCTGAATAAGTAAAAAAAACTATTTGGCTTCCTTGTAAGTACTAAATCCGACTGTTGATTTTTTTTTTCAAACGATATTAAACTTTATCCGAGTGGATTAAACAACGATAATTTAGGTTTATATTCTCATTTTTAAACAGATTAAATATCGCAGCTTTACTTGAATATTAAGCAACTAAAATATATGTAGTTACTAATATAATGAAGTAGTTAGTTGCATTGTGTACAACTGGGAAGTAGCACGCCATTTAATTTAGTTTTGGGTTTATAAATTATATACAAATTGAGCCGTACTGACTGGAGTTTACAAGTTTTATAACAAATTATGCAAATAGTATACTACATGGTATAAACAAACAGAATTAAAATAACTGAATGTTAATATGTATGTTATTTTCATTTACCTTTATGTATTGTTGACTAAACGATCTCCATATTTTTCTTAATGTTCATAAATTTTGTTAAAAACGTTTGGTTTTTTTGTACTATTGATAACTTGTATTCTACAAATTTGTACCACATTATTGCAAAAAAATATCTTCAGTGTTTTTTGAGTACCTATTGTCTGTAGCTACCTCGTCAAAGTTACAGTCGGCAGTCTTAAAAGTTACCTACTTATTAGTTTTGTCTTCTCTGAAATCTAATAAAAACAATAAGACATTCTTAATTACTAAAAATACATACATAATATAACAATATAATATAACAATTTTAGCTATTGCAAATAAAGATTTGATCGTTTATCAATGTAATGAATGGTGTTTCTCTCAGTGAAGATGTCAAGTAACCGTCATATCATTGGACTTTCGAAATATTCTTTAAGCCCTGTTGTAGAGTTGCTAGGTTATTAAAAAAAATATATATTGTTATTTCGAGTTTGTACGAACCACAGCTTAGTCTGAAATTTAGTAGATTGAATATAAAGGGTTATTTTTAATTAGTTGACCACTTTCTTCGACCACGTTCTTGTAGTCAGCATCTTTAGATCAATCCTAACAACATTTGTTCTACAACTTTTTAAAAATCTTGATAAACAACACAAAAAAAACGAAACAAAAAATTCTTGCTCTCTCTTTTACTTATTACTCTGTATTTTGTAAGATGTACTTAAAAGGTCAACGTTCGGGCGCCATACTAATGCCAGTTCAGAGACAACAATTAAATTTTGTATGGGAAAATTTTAAAACTATAATTTTAAAAACTCATACAACAAATGTTGTTGGGATTGATGTGAGGCTGCCTGCCTGCCTGTGGTCAACTAATTACAAATAAACCTGTATACTTAAAATCATATATCGATCGAGTGGAATTTGTTTCCTTAGGAATACTATTCCGTATTAATCTTTCTCCGTTCCTCGGTGGTTAATCCGTTAATCCGTAAAAGCCAGTTAATCCGTAGTCTCTGATATATTTTTTCTAGTACACAGCATAAGATGGAAAATTCAGCTCTTTCATTCTTGAAATAATTATTGCTAGTCCCCGTTACATAGTTAATGTGAAAAAAATATATAATTAAGTTAAAAAATGCATATCATTTATCGTTTATAATAAAGACAGAGCTATCTCAGCGACAATATAAACTGTCGCTGAGATAGCTCCTACAGAGGAAACATAGATGATATTATTTCTTTGTTACAATGAAGGAGGTATACACAGGTATAATATTACAAGATTGTACAAATAAAGAAGACTAAAATTTATAAGAATTCTGTAAAAATCCATTTATTTTACACTACAAAGTGAATAGAAGTTATAATAAAATAATAGACCTGGATTTCTTTACACAAAAGAGAAAAAAACTAAATGAATAACATACTTCATAAGTGAATAACATCCTATACATGAATATACATGGATTCAAGACATTAAAATACCCGGAAAAGATACAATATGAAATACATATAATTATATATAATTATGTAAGTATAAAAAACACAATGCCCGGCAAAGATATAACATAAAATACATATAATTAGCAATTAAAGTATAATAAAAACTTACGTGCCAGCTCTCTATTTCGAGTGTACACGATACAATGGCTTCAAGTAGTATTTATAACAATTTCAAAAGCGAGAGTCCCCTACGTTCGCTGGTGTTTTGTAATATTAATGCTTTTAATATAATTGAGAGACTCATAATAACTATGGACTGTAACTGAAAAATTTTATGTAATTGTAGTAATATTTACAGAATTAAGTATGTAAATGTAGTTATTTTATAATTTATCAGTAACAACAAGTATTTTTTTTTAAATCATTATTTCTTAAATCTAGCTGTTACAATAATATTTCGCACATTTATTGTCAACGGAATTAGGTACTTATATATATTAGGTTTACCCACATTAAGCAAATTACTATATTATACAATATAATACTACATTAGTGTACCTAATACTTGCATGTCATAGCTAAATGATAGCCGTTATAATGTTTTGTACAAACATTACTATATCTTTTTTAAGAACCTAACTAAATAGTCATTGTATATGTATATACTCGCCACACATAACTTCAAATACGCTAATACCTACAAAGCCGTGAAGTGCTGCACCTGTATTTAGTCATGTGTTCAAAGTTTTGATCAAACATTTGCTCTTTGCAGTGCCATGTAGGTTTGTTGGTTTGTAGCTCACATCAAAGCGCTTTAAGGTTCATATTGTTTGCAAAGCTACAAAGCTCAGTTGCGTATGTGCTACCAAGTGCTTAGCTTGTCGTTGTAGTCAATGAAATCATTAAAACGTAAAACATGACATTGCTGTCAATCTCATAAGAGAATGACACATGGCCTATATGACATTCTCTTCTCTCCCATTTATCATTTATATTTTATTCTAATATTATGAACACTCAGACGTTTTCAAGGATTTGTCCCGATTATATTTATTTAAGTGTTGAAAAGTCATCAAACATTTGTGAATAATATTGTGACACAATAATAAATACCAAAACATTTTAGTTTATAGATGCGTCACTCTTTTGTGTAGTTTGAATTGTATTATTTATTTGAAACTCCATTATTAATTATGAATGATTGAATTATAGATATTTTCAAACATTCATTGATATTTCTCCATGTTTGCAAAAAACTTTGGTTAGGATTTTCGAAAACACCACCTTCCTGACAATGACGATCACATATATAATGTTTAATTCACCTAGACGGGTAGCGATAGGATTCAATTGGTAGAGCGTCAGGAAGATTTTCCATAGGTCATCGGTTTGAATTCCTGCCGATATGAGTTTATTTTTCAATCCATATTCATTGAAATTTAGGTCAGCTTAACATGGCTATACATGTTTAAAGATATTTTCAAACATGAATTATAGATATTTTAGAATTTAACATATTTATAAAATAAACAATGGTGACCCAAATTTGAAGGTAAAAGTACCCTAATGTATACCTCGATATGTATTCGATGTTCTAATTCTGTAAAAAAGATACTTTCGAAGCAAAGTATAATTGTTTTAAAAAAATATCGATTTTTCAAGGCAGTTAGCGACATAGTAACTCAATTTTAATTATATAAAATATGTAAATAATCTTAAAATAATTGCTTACCCATGGTTAACTAACTATATTTCATCAGGTTTTTAAAATCAATAAACCTAATCTATTATCAATAACAGTATTAAAAATAACGCACTAAGAAGAGCTGCTAAATGAAGGGGAAATAATCTGGCCCTCATAATGATAATTATGGTCTTAAAGTACGATAATTATGAATATTAATGCTTTAATAAAGACTGCTATGGGGTGGTAATCGAGGGCACTTAATTACCTTATCATTGTTTAATAAATCAAGTCTAATAAAGTTACTTTGGGTTATTATCATTATCTTAGTGGTCCATATTCCAATGTCAAAAAATAGATGCCTGTACTTGCCTGATTGTTTAAATGTTAAACATTGTTAGATCATAATCTTAACTGCAATAATATAAGTTATAAAAATTTGAAAAAAATTGAAATTTTATTTAAGGAAGGGAGAGATTTTTTAAGCGTATCCTTGTTATCTTGGGTTATAGTTTTATCTATATCTACTTATATAGATCTTCTTTAGATAGTATAAAGCAAAGTCACTTTCCGCTATTTGTCCTTAGATCATTAAAATTATCGAACGGATTTGGTTGTGATTTTTTAAAAATGATAATGTGATTCACGAGGAGATGTATTTTTTTGTACAAAAAATCCGGACAATTCCGATATTTGTAATGTGATGTTGCACCAAACATATCTTTGTGCTCTTAAATCGTAAAAGATGACTTAAGTTTAAGATATACATATATCAAAGATTTCTAGGCCTAGTTGTGAGCGATTGAAATGTGGTTAATTTTTTTTTCTAATTCTAACTAAAATATGAGCTCTAACCACAATCTGAAAAAAAGAAAAATCATAAAAATAAGTTTATCTGCACATTCAAAATGTAATCGATAAAGCTATAATCGATTTTTGAGAACGATTAAAACAAAATTAAGAGTTGTTTGTATTCACTGTCTAAAAGTATAGTAATTAATAAAATCAGTCAAAATATTATAATCATTTGTTAAACCGTTCATAGCAATGAAAGGAAATAAATTATCGATTTACGTTTAATTAGTCGATTTGACATTTGAGTGACAGTCGAACTCTATAGGTACTGCTTTTTAGTCTGTCCCGATAAGTCACTGTCAAAAACATCCATCAGGTGGCTTGGAGGTTAAGAAGGCAACCTGGTGATAATGTGAATTTAAAAACTGTCTCAAATAGCCAATTCGCAGTGAGCTAGCTTGGGGATCAATGCTCGTTCCTTCTCCATATCAGATGAGAGCCTTACCTAGCAGTGAATATCAATCAATCAATCGTCGCCACGTATTAGTTTCGACATGGCACTCCTGGGGAACCGAGACGTTTCGCAAATCTATACATATAAAAAAGTTGTCATTGATCGATTTCTGTACTTGGAATGTATTTAAAAACAACATTAGAGGGGGGGGGGGCTTTGTATAAGCAAGAGAACTCAAAACAATGGTTTTTCATTTTGTCTGTCTGTCTGTATACCTGTATGTCTGTATGTCTGTATGTTTGTGCATACTAATCTCGGAAACGGCTGAACAATTTTAGATGCAGTTTTCAGTAATATACTGTAGTAGTCTTCACTTAACATTTAATGTTTTTTTTTTCATATAAATCGGTTTGGAAATAAAAATATTTTTTCAATTTATGTCTAGTACGTAATAGGTACCATACAAATCTTCTTCTATACATGTAACAAATATGTAAAGGAGTAGTCTCTGTACATTGAAAATATAAAAAAAATCAGAATTAATTAACTCTTTTCGGATGTTCATTTGCATGCAATCCTTATTTCTGAAACTAATCTAAATCCTAATCGTTGTTAAACATCTTTCTCTTTACCTGGTTTTACACTTATTCGCTGTGCCTGCATTGGTAAACGAGGTGGAGAAGTGGCCATTGATTTACGAAACGAAATAACCTACAATAAAAAGATCTCTAAGTATCATTTCCATTTAAGAAATGTCTATTTCACTTTCACTACTAAAACGTCTAGTTTTACTAATAAAATCGTTTGTTTATTTATTTCTAAGTGACTTCAAATGTAGTTATTAGCTAGCTAGTAGATTTCTTTAAATTATTGATAGTTTTGATATTTTCTAGTCTTTTTGTTTGATGAATATATATCATTCCTTGTTCTGTTCTAAGTTCGAACCAATTTGTCCCAGCCACTTGTACAATATCATCAGCCCTCCTGTCTTTGGTCTACTAATATTTTTTCCACGTATAGTAAGTTATTAAAAATATACTCTGTAGTGACCGTAAGAAAACCGATTTATTTAAAAACGTATCTCAGGGAATCTCTAGCTTTTAAGTTAGAAGAGCCCATAGATCTAAAATAGCTATTGTAAAATAAATATAGAATTAATTTCGGCAGCGTTGCCCCATAGTCAAATATCGTAAGACAAAATACTGTGAAAATAACTAAAATAACCGAGTTCCTCTGGAGATTTCTATCTTAAGTTATACCTAAAAAAATGGTTGTGTCAGATAAAGCAGTAGTTGAATAAAATAAGTAATTTAGGTACGCTGGAATTTGTAATTAGATCAGCTGACGCGTAAATATAGACTTTACACAAAACAAGGTCAAATGTCACCAGTATAAAGATACAGAATACACCGGACGGACGGAGTCTTACGGAGGCTTTAACTGACACGTAATTCACTTTTAGAAGATTTTTTTTAATCATTTTTTTTATATATATTTACACATACACATGCACAAAAACTATGTTCATAATAAAAAGTATATACACTCATGGACATATTTAGGGGAACGCAAATAAAAGGTCGAATAACGGAAAATATTTTCATATTTTCGTACTGGCCACTATACCAATATTATGTATTAAAAAAAAGATGATTTTGAAAATAATTATATTTTAAATTTCATTTGTTTTTTTTGTTTATCTGCTAATTTCTGAGACACGTAGTGTATGGAATTTTCGTCGGCTTTTGTTGTTTTTAACAAAAACTTTATTTCTGTTGTTTTTTTGAAGAAAAATTGTCATTATTGAGTGAAGTGAACTTAATTCGATAAATTTAGGCGATAATGCCGGATCTCAGCGTTGCTCTAGTTTCTAAAGCTGTAACTTTAATTGAAAATGGTTACACTTACAATGAAGTGGCTCAAACATTACATGTTTCCAAGTCTGTGATTTTCCGCAATGTTAAACGATACCGGCAGACTGGAGAGTATACCAGGCGTAAAGGACAAGGTCGCAAAAGAGTAACAGGAGAGAGAGACGATAGATTTATTGTCAGCAATGTTCTCAGAAACCGTACCTTGACTTCTTCTGAGGTCCGAAACCAGCTGCAGGAAGTTCGACAAGTGATAATTAGTACCAAAACCGTCAGAAGAAGACTGAAGGCAGCTGGTATAGGGGCGTACTTGCCTGCCAGAGGTCCACAGCTCACCGCAGGTCATCGAGTGGCTCGAGCCAGCTTTGCTCGTTTCCACCTAAATTGGAATAATGACGCTTGGGGAAAAGTTCTTTTTAGTGATGAGTCCAGATTTTGTCTCAAACCAAATGATGGAAGGACCAAAGTATGGCGACGACCCGGAGAAAGATACGCTCAGTGTAACAATATTGGGAGAGAGCCGTATGGTGGAGGGTCAGTAATGGTATGGGGCGGTATTTGCTTAGGAGCACGCACGGAGCTACACATCGTAGAAAACGGCTCCCTGACTGCGGCAAGATACGTAACCGACATTTTAGAGCAGATTGTGATGCCTTTTGCCCCTTTCATTGGAGACAATTTTCTTCTAATGCATGACAACGCTCGACCTCACATTGCGGCATTAGTTTCGGAATATCTTAATGAGGTCGGAATCCAGGTTTTGGGGTGGCCGGCACGCTCGCCAGACCTAAATCCAATAGAACAAACTGGGAAGACAAATTAAACAAAGAAATCCATCACCTGTCAACGTAAGAGACCTCAAAACCGCATTGGTTGAAGAATGGAACTCAATGCCGCAAAGTTTTATTGACAATTTAATAGAGAGCATGCCCAGACGCATGCAGGCAGTTTTAACAGCAAGAGGTGGCAACACTAAATACTGATTGTATCACCCATCGCGAAAAAACCAGTCATTTGGACAATATTAACTTTTCTTTAGTTTTCATTGTGTTAGGTCAAAACTCTTCAGAATTAAGTCACTGACCTTATTGTCTTTAATTTCGTTTCTTTCGCTTTAATTTTGTGATTTTTTATGTTCAAAAATGTTAATTTAATTAATTCAGAATAATAATCAAATGTATTGTACAACAAAAATGTGTTTTCATATGATCTTGCAGTCTGTTTTTTGCGTTCCGCTAAATATGTCCACCGGTTTATAACAATGTAACATTATATTTTAGAATAAGAATTACTTCAGGTACGTATTTAAGCTTATTTTATATATATCTAATTTAATATTTTTTTAATACTTTCGGGTGGTCAGTGTAAGTTTTTGTTTTGATTTTTTTAACATATATAGGTATTATTCTACCAAATAAACTACATGTCTAACAAAAACATATAAACTATTATTATTTAAAAATAAATACGCTGGTCTGCCCAATATAACAAAGGTACTAGATTTAAAGATTTTTTCCCTGGTTTCTTGCTATCTTGTTAAAATCTTAAGAAACTAATTTACTAACATGTTTATTATCAAAACTATCAAATAATTACATTCAAGAGAAAACTAACTAATTGGTCATCGTCATTTTTCTTATATTGTGTGTCAGTCTTCATAGTGACAAGAAATTGAATATGTCTCATCAGGTACACATTTTAATTTTATATAATTAAACAAAATAGCCATTTTTTTTTTCAAATGCAGTGTTGAACAGTTTAACTTCGAGAACATTCGATCATATGCCAACTATTACCAGTAAAGTTACAAAATTCATGAAAAAACATACCCGAAAACATTTAGCACACTACTTTATTTTTTTTTTTTTTAGAAAAATTTTTATGCATGGAGGAGTTGGTTCAAATCCAAAAATACCTACTTTAAAACTTAATTACTTTAAAACTTAATAACTATAAAACTTAATTATAAAAACGTCTATTGAACATTAAAATTACTAACCAATCAATTTTTCGAACCACATAAGCCCATACGTCATACTAAACATAAAAACATAATAATGCACACATTTTCTTTAATTTCTTGTCTACTTACCTATTACGTATAATTATTTTTACTTGAACATTCAATTGCGTCTTTCAAAGCGATAAATTTTAATAATCATCTAAACCCATATCACTTGACACAGATATTTATTATAGTATTTATTATAGTGATATTGTCCAGGTTACCACTTATCTGTTATATATTTCTGTTAAGAAAAATAGACCAATCAAAGATATCAGTACTTATATTATAATTATTAATGATTTTCTTTGATTTTCACATGCACTATGTATGTCACGGGGACATTCTTCTATTCATCTCAATTATTATTTTAATTTTGAAATGATAGTATATTAAATAAATATATTTTATATAATAAATGGTTTATTTAACAGATACTTACAACCTTTCCTTTTCTTTATATTTTTTTTGTAATATTATCTCAACACAGCTAGATCACGACAGTGACTTAACATACAGAGAAGTTTTTGAATTAGCGTGCTGTATACTATTAAAGCTATTTATTATAAATACTAATATTTGTATAGTTACCTCAGAGCAGTCTGTCCGTCCAATTGACCAGTTCACTAACTAACTTAAACTTTGTATTTGCAATTTGTAGACTTTGATAGATGCTCAAGCAAACTACAGATTTAATAACCAGAGCTTATACTTTTACATAACTTTAATAAAAATAACTATAAACATAGGTAGAATCAAATAATATTAGACCACGAGATTCTAATATTATTTGATTCTACCTGTTCCAAGTATTTCCGAAGTTGCAGCAAGAAAATAAATGAAGTATATGACTCGGACACTCGGTAGAACATTGTGGGTTTGGACTTTATTATTTGAAATGAATAACTGAAATACCTTTTGAGAATCCAAATATGAATTTTAATATTTATACACATTAATATTTTTGTACATATTGAAGGCATGTTATGAAGGCAGTGTGTGTTCTTTACAACCAAAACAAACAAAAGTATGTTTGATAATATTTATAATATCCAACAATATGTAATATATTTCTAATAAATAAATAATGAAAAATAAATAGATATGAGCAGGGAATCGAGCCCATGACCTCTGGGAATCTGTGTGTGTTTAGTTTTCTGTTTATATTTTTTATTATATATTTATTCATGTATATTCATCAGTCTGTGAGTAAGTTACCACCAGCTCGGAATGCTGTTCTGCTGAGAAGAGCTATATATATATATATATATATATATATATATATATATATATATATATATATATATATAAATATATAGCTCTTCTCAGCAGAACAGCATTCCGAGCTGGTGGTAACTTACTCACAGACTGATTGTTTTGAACAATTTAATATAATTTACGATTCAAAAATGCGTATAAATGCCTACTTGAATAAAGATATTTTGAATTTTTGAATTTTTGAATATGTAAAGAAGCTTTTTAGCAGTTCATACATTCACCGTTCAGGTTCTGCAGGGCATGGAGCGGTGGGTAGAGTGCCTGGGACTTGCAACCCAGCTGTGGTCTTAAGGGGTTTCTTTATGATACGCAAACATGCTCACTTTCACTGCAAACACTCCTCGCCCTACCTAACCAAATTAGATAGAAAATACCAATGCCGCCATTGATATACGTTTTAGAAATTACCCGACGCTAGTTCTAGTTAAGATGCTACGTTAAAATTAAACTTATGTATCTTAATTTGTAAAAAAGTAAATAATTAAATTATCAAGAGGTGAAAGTTCGGAAAAGTTTTTAGATTTTGTAGAATTATTTGGAATAGATACAAAATGGTTACCTGCTGTTAAGTTTACATATTTATGGCAAACAAAGGTCTTATAAAAACTGAATATGTTTTAAAATATTTTTATAAAAGATTTTTGATTTATTACTAACTTATTCATATGTTCACGTAATTTAATATTTATTTAATAATCAGCATTGTACACGAAAGTTGAATTACGAGTACCTACATAAAAAAATTGATTTGAAAAACTAACATTAGCCTGTATTTCTGGGGTCTTAAAGGAAGGAAATGATAATATATATTTAAATAAATATAGAATGAAAAATAAACAGATACGGGCAGTACTCGAACCCGCGACCTCTGGGAAACCGTTTCGTCGCTCTAATCATTGAGCTTCCGTATCGCTACCCTCCTCGGTGAATTATAATTCATAGAAATATAGAATGCTTAATTTGGTTCTTAAAGTAGTTCTTTACGATTAGAGATTATACATGTTTACCTATTCATATTAAAATTAAAACATAATTTATTAGAATAATTAAGTTGATTTGATGATGAAGAATTTTTTAGAAAAAAGAAATAAATATAGTTTTATTAATTTTACTTTAGGTAACATTTTCACTTGAAATAAATTCATATCACCTACAGTAAACTTAGAACAAAGGATATTAATTTGCTGGTGACCTTCAAGAAAATGTATGTGCTTTGAACAGTGGTGTGTAAAACATGTGGTAGATATTCGAATATTTCAAATTGTTTGAAATTAAATGTTTTTTATTGTAGCACCAGCGCTAGATATACTTACTAGACATAATTAACAACAATATTTTAACTTACCCCATATCTCCCCTTCTTGCTACTCAGAAAAATGAAAAGCCGTCATATATGTCTCCCTATAATATCACAAGCTTTAACCAGCGAATTCACCCTGATTAGAGGTAAATGAAAAAAACAGTATTTTTAATTCAGTCAAACGTTTAAGAGTATCGTTAGATTCCTCGTTAACATTACCTTTCTTTTTTCCGGATAAAAGATATCCTATACTTTATACTTCTTTATTTAAGTGTATATAAGGAAAATTGGTTGGCTATATATTATAATAACTCTCTATCTTCCAGGGAAAGTCTACTTAAATCGTTCCAAAGATTAACCTAGAAACACAGGTAAAATTAAAAAAAAGGTTATTAACGCTTTGGTATCATGTAAATAATTATGAAACATACTTATTTTGAAATCAGAGAAACATTTATTATATATATTTGTATTTTATTAATTTTATTTTGACCTAAAGAATGAATCTCACTTTAGAGAGATCACGTAGCACCCTGTAACTGTCCCTAGCCCGTGTTGATTGAGTGTCGAACCTGCACTATATAAGAGAAAGTATCCATGTATGTTCCTTAAGAACTCCGAAACGGCTAGATCGAAATCAACAAAATTTGCTTCACATTACACTCATGTTCAGATAGGAAATAGGCCCAATGATTTAGTTTTACCTGAGTTCAAAACGTATATAGTATCTCACAAAAAAACTACCAGAAGTAAAAAGCCTTGAATGCGATGTAATTACCTAAATCGACTCCAATGGTCGATACAGAACAGATATAAATATAATTCCAACAAACATTACATCACACAACGAAGAACTTATTATAAATATATTTTAGTTGTCAGGTTGATTCATTGTGTCTCCCAAGCTGTTATCAGATAAGAAAAGTTCCGTTTGTATAAAAACACTCCAAAGAAGCACTTTGATTTATAGCGTCTATTATTCAATGACTCGCTTAAATCAGGAAGTTACTTTTATAGGGACAGAGACAAAATTGCTCCTATGATCTTGGTTCAACGAATAATATTTATTATTAAAGGGACATAGTTACGTAAATTTTTAAAAGAGTCGTTGTTAAACTGAAGTATTAAATGTTCAGTTTTTTTGTTCGAGACTACATATATATATATATATATATATATATATATATATATATATATATATATATATATATATATATATATATGTAGTTTTGAAAAAAAATGATGAATTGTGAAAGCATATTTAAGACAAAGTAGTTTTATTCGAATGGATAAAGCAATAACAAAGTTTAAAATTATCTTACGAGGACAAAACTTATAACTACCAATTTAAACAATAATCAATTAATCTTCACTTTTACATTTTTAAAACCAACTGTACTTATAATATTTTAGTACCTATAGATTAAAAGCCGTCATTTTAATATGCTTTACCAATTACTTACTTTTATATTCTTTATAAAATACAATGTTTATTGGCAAATTCAACCTAACAGTTTGTTTAGACTTTTTAGTCAAAGCAGTTTCTATCTACTGCTAACGCTTGTAAGATACTTCCGGTGAAGAGTTGAAATGTTTTAATGAACAGATTGCATCATAAACACAATGAAATTGATAACAAATTGACCACATATCAGATTATTACGATGTGTTTAAACGATTGAGAAATGACTTTACTGATTGATGGTTTAGACTTTACAGTTGGTGGTGATGTGCAACATACGCGTCTGAACCTTAGTAAAGGTTATTCGTTGTACTAAGCGTATAATAAATAACCTTTCAGTACTATAGGTTATTTCTTTTATTTCTATATAATAATAACATTAACACTAATGCAAAAGGAATACTAATTTATAATGAAACTAATAAAACAAGTTTTTCTCTCTTTTTTGTGAAAGTATCTTTGTATCTATAAAAACCGATGGTACATAATTGTTATAGTAAGGATAAGCATAACTTTTTAAAATTAACTTCTAGTATGTTACTGCAGGTTGCAAGTTAGCGACTAGTGTGCGGTCGCTAGTGCCGCCATCTGGCGCGTCCCCCGGGTTGCGGATAGGGGAGGTCCCTCCAGATATGGGGGGCACCGGCTTCGGCCGGCGCGGACAGCTACTAGCAAGTGTGGCTGCTCGCCTTTCGGGGCGAGCATTGCACTGCCACACAATCTCGTAAGCCCGCACTGAGCGGGAACGAGGGCTGGACGGACGGATCCTGTTCTGTTCGTCTGGCTGCGAGGAAGAAAACCTCTATAACAATCACCCTGGGGGTCGGTCATGGGGGTGTCAGTGCCCGGTCCATAGCCGACAGTTTGTGTTTTGTGTTCGTTTGTCCCGTTTAGTCTGCGTTGTTTTTGTTATGTTTCGTCTTATGTGTGTTTGTGTTTTATGTTCTGTGTTATGGGGACCTCACCCCTAAAAGGAAAATATGGACAACGATGGTTTGGAAAATGGTCCCCGGGAGGGTGTCGGCTCAGCCGTACAATCCCTCACGGCATCCTCGGATGCCGTCTGCCCCTCGTACTACGGGGGGGGCACAAACCGTCTTGGAGCAGGAGTACCTGCGCAGGTCGCCTCCACATCGACCTGCACAAACAAAAATAATGTGAAGCGTGGCACAGCGATGTGTCACGACGACGACCCGGCATTCTCTTTGGACTCTGATTTACCTAATGAATTGGAGATTATCGACTTGGACGCGGAAGAGCCGACCCCGATGGTCGGTTCTTCCGTGTATGACTTTGGCAATCCTATTGGACTCCGATTGGCTTTCGGCTGTGATCTGACTGACGGGTCAGATCAGGAGGTGTGTGTGCGGCGCAAGCGAGGCCCTCTAACAGAGGTCTCTCGCTTGCAGAGTGAAGCGTCCGGTAGCGACTCGGAGCTTGGTGTTGCGTTTTCCAAATGCAACACCGCTCGTCGTGGACGCTCCACTCCAAGCACGCGCGGTTCAGGGCTCGCAAGGGCGAAAGCAGAGCTGCGAGCCCTGAACATGGAGGCGGAAGAGGCTGCATTTGAGCGGAAGCTTCAACGCCAGGCCTCCCGGAAGACGGCGGGTACGGCCAGGAGTGCGCCGGGCTCCGAGAAAGAGACTTCCTTGGAGGTGCAACCTGTGCCTGACCCATCGACTCTAAGCGCCGAGGTAAGCTAAGCTAAGCTAAGCTAAGCTGAGTGCAGCCGCCGCGCGACAATCGCACGCCATTTACGAGTGGACCCGTAAGTCGGGAAACCTAAAGGGCACGGTTGTCAAGGCCCTCAGGGACGAGTCGAGCAGCATGCTCGACATCGTCAGATCCTTGGCCAGCCGCAGCGAGCCGGAGGAGACGCGCCGTATCCACGAGGATAACGCGCGTCTCCACAGGGAGGTCGAGGCGCTGAAGGCGGAGCTCAAGGCCCACAGGAAGGAGTTCGCCGAGATGAGGGCATCTGCGGCCAAAGCCGCGGTCTCAGGGATGCCCTCGTCGGAGGCGGACCACCTCGAGGAGTTGAAGCGTTTCGTTATCGATTCGGTGGGCGTTATGCTTAACGCCCGGTTCCGAGGGATAGAGGAGCGCCTCCTTCCAGAGAGGAGTTTACGGCCTTCCCTGACCGCAGACCGAAGAAGGGAAGCAGCCGCGGCCGCAGCCGCTGCCATCGATTCCCGGCCATCGGTTTGCGGCTACAGCCAGGTCGGATCGCTGGTCGTCGTGCCGAGGTCTCCGCCTATCCTGCCTGTTGGAGCAGCCGCTCCTCTGGAGGCTTGGTCGACGGTGGTGCGGGGGGGTAAGAAGAATGCCCCCTGCGCCTCTCGGAAGCCGCCACCGGCTCCAACTCAGGCCCCTAAGGCCCCTAAGGCCGCTCCCCGAAGGCTAGCTCGTGCGGCGGCTTCGGCTCCGGCTCCGGTAGCCGAACCCCAAGCCCAACGGCCTGTTGCCAAGCGGCGGCAGCGCAGGAGGAAGAAGGCCATTAAAACTGCAGCCCAGAAGGCCCAGGCAGGGACGCGCTCCCAGCCCAAGTTGCCGCCGTCTCGGTCCCCAGCTGTGATTATCACGCTGCAGACCGAGGCCGCGGCAAAAGGGGTAACGTACGCCCAGGCCCTCGAGCGCGCCGCCGAGAAGATTGACCTCGGCGAGCTCGGGCTCGAGGGCGGGCTCAAAATCCGGCGGTCGGCCACAGGAGCCAGGCTCCTGGAGCTACCGAAGGCGGCCCCGGAGTCGGCGGACAGGCTGGCGGAGAGCCTGCGAAAAACGCTGGAGGGTGTGGCGGATGTCGTCCGGCCCGTGAAGAGGGTCGGTATCAGGATCAAAGGCCTGGACGACTCCGCCACTAGTGTCAAAGTGGCGGCAGCGATCTGCCGCGTCACCCAATGCTCCAGTGAGTCTCTCCACGTCGGGGAGATTCGCTGGGGCAATGGGGCCATGGGCGCTGCCTTTGCCCGGTGCCCCGTTGACGCGGCCAAAGCGCTGCTCGCTGCGGGAAGGTTATTGGTCGGGTGGAGCTCGGCCAGGGTCGAGCTTCTGGAGGAGCGGCCGATGCGGTGTTTCGGCACACGCGTGCGGTCTGCCCCTCCAAAGTCGACAGAAGCTCGGTCTGCTACCGGTGCGGCCTAGTGGGTCACACCCGTGCAGGCTGCACCGGAGTCCTCAGGTGCGCTCTCTGCGTAGACTGAGGACTCCCAGCAGGCCACGAGCTGGGTAGCGGAGCTTGCCGAGCTCCCCGGAGGAGAGGGAAAGCAGTCGCTCCCTCTCCTGCTCCTCGAGGCGGTGGAGGCGGGAAACCGCCTGTGGAAGCCATGTCGCAATGACCAGCCGGCGACATGGCTTCCTTCAGGCGAATTTGAATCACTCCGCCAGGGCCCAGGATCTTTTTGTCCAGGCCTTGGCGGAGTGGAACATTGGTATTGCGGTGGCCTGCGAGCCCTACTATGTCCCCCCTAATTCCAGTTGGTCGGGGGACATAAACGGCTCCGTGGCAGTGGTTGTGGGACCTGATCCCGGTCCCTCTCTACTCTGGAGACTGGCCCGGGTTTGGTAGTGGCGCGGTGGGGGGAGTACGTCATCGTAGGCGCGTACTTCTCCCCCAATCGTAGCCTGGCGGAGTTCGAGGTTTTTCTCGACTCCGTCAGTGCTGCGATTCGCAGACAGGCGTCGGGGAAGGTCATCTTCCTCGGCGACCTGAGCGCCAAATCCGCGGCCTGGGGGAACCACGCCACAGACGCTAGGGGTAGGGCTGTCCAGATCTGGTCGCTCCTCTCCGGTCTGTCCCTCCTCAACAGAGGGACCGAACCGACCTGCTTGCGGCAGCAAGGGAGTTCAGTGGTGGACGTTTCGTTCGCCACCCCAGCTGTCACGCGCATGGTCGACCACTGGAAAGTTGAGACTGAGGTGGAGACTCTGTCGGACCACTTATACGTCCGATTTGAGATCTCCGCCTCCCGACCGGATCTGGCCAGGCCACCGCGGGAGGGGAGTCGGTTTCCTCGCTGGGCTGTCCAGAGGCTGGATCGGGAAATGGCCGTCGAGGCAGCCATTGTCCAGGGCTGGGCCTTTCCCGATCCCCCCAGCGAGGAAGCCGACGTGGAGGGGTTGGCTGGCCGCATGCGCGAGGCTCTTACGAGAGTCTGCGATGCGGCCATGCCGAGGGTGGGGTTCCGGCCCCGGCGCAGGGGTGTTTACTGGTGGTCGCCCGAAATAGCCGAACTTCGGGCGGCCTGTTGCAGGGCTCGCAGGGCCTTCCTCCGGTGTCGCCGCAGACGCGGCTCGGACCCGGAGATGGAGGCCCAGCTGCAGGGTCAGTATCGCCAAGCGAAGTCGACCCTGCAGCTCGCGATTCGGAAGGCGAAGGACCTGGCTCGGGAGGAAATCCTGGCCGGTCTCGATAGGGACCCATGGGGGCGACCGTATCGCGTTACGCGGAATAAAATCCGCGCCGCGACCGCCCCGGTCATGGAGTCCCTTCAGCCGGATTTCCTCGAGCGGCTGGTGGGGGAACTTTTCCCGGATTCCACCGGCCACTCTCCTCCTGTGATGGCTCCCCCCTCTCAAAGGGGGGGCGCTGGTTCTGTCCCAGTCATCACGGAGGCCGAGCTGGAGGTCGCGCTGAATCGCCTGCGAGCCCGCAACACTGCGCCGGGGCCGGACGGTATTCCATGGCGAGTGTTGGTCATCGCCCTGGAATACCTGGGAGGCAGGCTTCGGGAACTGTTCAACCTGTGTTTGCGCACTGGACAGTTCCCGAAAGCCTGGAATGAGGGCAGGTTGTGCCTGTTGCGGAAGGAGGGTCGTTCTGCCGATTCTCCTTCCGCATACAGGCCGATCGTGCTGCTGGACGAGATGGGCAAGCTCTTCGAGAGAGTCCTCTCTGCCCGTCTCGTCCAGCACCTCCAGGAGATAGGTCCAGGTCTCTCAGACACCCAGTTCGGCTTCAGGGCGGGTCGTTCAACGATCGACGCCCTGAGGGTTCTGAGAGACCTGACCGAAGAGGCTGTTTCCGAGGGGGATGTCGTCCTGGCGGTTTCACCCTGGACGGAAGATGGAACTTCGGGGCTCACTTCTCTCTGCTGGCCCCGAAGTTAATCTCCACCGTACCGTACGGTGTCATACACTGGGGCCACACTCCTGGCGAGCGATCCGCCCTGGGAGCTACAGGCGTGGGTCCTCGCCGGAGTGTATTAGCACCGGGTAGAAGCCCGGGTCGGGTGGGTTAGGCTCGAGGCGGATCGGATCAGGGCTCTAGCTCACCGAGCCCTGATGCGACAGTGGAGTAGGGACTTAGAGTCCCCGTCGGCCGGTCTTGCGACGGTGGGGGCTATTTCCCCCCATCTCGATCGTTGGATCGGCCGGCGGCACGGGACTCTAACGTTCCGTCTTGTGCAGGTGCTCACGGGGCATGGGTGCTTCGGTGAGTACCTGCACAAGATCGCACGCAGAGAGGCGGCCCCCTCCTGCCACCACTGTGACGAGCCCGTGGACACGGCTCGTCACACCTTGGCGGAGTGCGCAGCCTGGGACCGTCAGCGTACTGAGCTGACGGCCGTGGTTGGCAGCGACCTCTCGTTGCCGAGCGTTGTTTCCGCGATGCTCGACGACGAGAGGTCCTGGGTCGCTATGGCCTCCTTCTGCGAGCAAGTCATTGCCGCGAAGGAGGCCGCGGAGCGGGACAGAGAGGCAGCCTCCTCTGAACCGCTCCGCAGGGGTAGGCTGGGTCGAAGGAGGCGGGATTACGCCCGCAGCCTCCTTCCCCAGCTGTAGTGCCTGGACGGGAGAGGGGGGTGACCTCTCCCGCCCGTTATAGGCCTACGAGGTGAGGGTGTCCCTAAGTGAGTGCGAAAGCGATCCCGTGGCGCCCCACTAAGGCGATGAGATCAACCGTTGGTTTTTTAGTGGGTAGCCTTAAAAATGGTAGCGTCCTCTATGCTGCCGGGTAGTCCCACATACCCCCTCGGTCATCACCTTCCTGGCCGTAGGGATGATGCGTAACGCATTTTTAGAACGATAAAAAAAAAAAAAAAAGGTTGCAAATGATATAATTATGACATCTGAAGATATTTTAAGATAAGTTACTGTAAATGCTGTTAAGAATGAGTGAAATATAATTAGTTGTTTTACTAAAAATAACCAGCGCTCACCGTTTGTGCAAACTTATACTCCATGAATACACGACTTGCAAAAAAAGCGTAGCAAGTTGAAAAATCCCTTATTATTCATTGTAACATTTGCAGATGTGCTCAGAAATCAGACAAAAAGAATAAAGTTTATCGGATGTCTTGAGGAGATGCAAATAAATTGAATAAAAACTTTGTAACTTTAATTAACGTACGTTTTACCAAAAAATGGTATAAGATCAAGAAGATGATAACTGGGACGGATTGTTGTTTCTTATTTTTAATGATTTTTCTCTCATAACACTTTGTTTTGTGTTTTTATACTACCAAAAGTTGTGAGAAAAATAAAGGCCATTTTTGAGGAAATTTATACTGAACAATAAAGTTACTTGTAACATATTCTAAAAACACTATATTAAAGGTACGAATAAGTTTCAAAACAGAAAATGGTTACTTTCTTTATTCAAGGGACGTGACAAAAACTTAACAAAGAATGTTTTGAACTTTGATGCATTTGCAATCCTATGTAGCACGTGATGAAGGGAAATTGGACTTATTGAATTCGACTTACTTCCAGGCTGATGTTTTATATCTATGAATACTTCTAATAAAATGATTAGATACGAATAAACTGACAAAATAATTTGCTATGTTTACTTTAACGTATTATTATATCGAGTCAAATGTTTTAACTGTAAGACCCCTGTTTAATTTGCTAACACTGAAGACATGCACGAATGAATCCATAATTAAGGATAGAATTTAATAATGAGGATACATAATACTTGTATTAAATGAATTCTAAAGCATTCCAACAAATATTATCTTTTCTCAAGTAAGCTTTACAATTTAAAAATAAAAGTCTTTCTGTGAATCTTCCTGTTCTTACAATTCACACACAATTGTGATTGTCCTAGAAACTCAGACAATACAGATTCTTTGTAAATCATGTCTACGTTACAAATAAACTCGACCTATTAATTTTTCAGAACTTTGATTTAAAACGTTAATACTGATATTTCTTAGCGAAAGATGTCATTGTAATTTCATTAATTAAATATTGCCCCAAATTTATCAATTGAGATATTAATAATTTAGTTCATTGCTTTCTAGAATCTTAATATAAGCTACATCAAGTAAATTTGTGATTAATGACGCTAGTGTACCTGCTAGTGATCAATGCATCGTATCGACAGATCGTATCATTCACGGTAAAGTAAATTACTTTATTTACACTCCGTAAAACATTTACTTTGTCGAAGTCTGAAGTAAAAATTATTTTAATATTCAAAATAATTAAAAAATTTCTTTTAGTTAACAATGTTGCTCTTATAAACGACTTCCTAAGACTAATTAATTACATTCTATGTTTAATTATTTTTTACCCCCGCGTTTCATTTTATATTATCTCTGAGTCGGGAACTCATAATATGTATAAATAACGGATACAAAGTACACCCAGACTCAAAACAACAATCTGTGGATCACACAAAGAATTGTTGTGAAATGTAGGAATCTAATGCACAACCTTTGGTTCAGCAGTACCAATCACCACATCCACAGTTCATCAAAGCGTCCATCAGCCAAGAATTACTGTGCACACATCGGAATCCCTTAGATGTCGCGTATGCCTTAGAAGAGGTCTACTCCGGCATCTACTCCAGCAGGAAACTAGTGCAGTCCTTAAAAATGCTCAATTACACAGGATCGAAAATACCCAGATCCCAACCTAATACCCTGTACTTAGGACACACCCAGGAAGAGAAGATAGCATTGTCTAACGAGGGTTATGGATCAGGCGAAGGGTCGCGTATCTTAAACATACACGAAGCACAAGGACTCACTTTCGGTTTCGTTTTTATAATCAACACCAGGAGTAAGATGCACGACAGCGTTCCCCGCTGAGAGCTGTGTGTATTTTACCGACAGCGAGGACGACGCGACGGGCAGATTCATCAGGAGAGCGATGAAGGCGACAAAATACAACATCATAGAATATAATACCAAGATGGCTATAAAAGACAGAAACTTCGCTATCGTGGAAACCTTGCTCGTGATGAGTGAAAAAAATAAAAATAATAGTAGGTCACCACAATAGTGTTTTCGTAGGAAGGCTTTAATGAGAAAATGTAAGAAATTTATGCATACTAACCTTAATAATATATATATATATATATATATATATATATATATATATATATATATATATATATATATATATATATATATATATATATATATATATATATATATATTTGATGTATTTGATGTATAATAAAAATATATATATATATTTTTATTATACATCAAATACTTATACTATACTTCACATTATAACATTGTACAATAAAAAAAATAATAATAAATAAATAAATAAAAATTAAAAAAAATGTATGTGTATATATGTATATATATATAATATTTATATTTATCTAAGTATGTGTAATTGCTGTGCAAAGGACTTACCTTACTAATATAGTTTTTAAGGTACCTGTAGTAATAGACTCCTTTTTGAGTATGTTATCTCAAAATTTCAACAATTAATATGCAAAATACAAACCAAATGCGAAAAGTGCACGGGCGACGTGTCCGTGGATAAAAGTAGAAATTAATAAAAAAAAAAAAAAAAAATGTACTTTTATCATAATTCGACCAATCGATATGATATGATATTCTTTATTGTACAAATACATAAAAAAACATGGACAAAAAGATAAACACAAATAAAAATAAAAAGCAAAAGTACAATAGGCGGCCTTATTGCTAAAGAGCAATCTCTTCCAGGCAACCTTTGGGTACAGGACAAGTAGTGGAATGTGGAATAAGTTTTTAAAGAAATAATGAATATACATACATAAATAACATAGTACTAAATAATCTATATATATAAAACTCTTCCGTTACTGAGTGACTGACTGACAGACAACGCACAGTCAAAACTACTGGTCGTAGACAGCTGAAATTTGGAATGTAGGTTCCTTGGGATATGTAGGGGAGCACTAAGAAAGGATTTTTGGAAATTCAACCCCCAAGGGGGGGAAAAGGGGTAAAAACGTTTGTATGAAAAATCTTATTCCTTGGGTTTATAAACTTGAAACTTGGCATGAACACGTACATAGGCAAGTAAATATGTTTGACATTATAAATTTTTTCAAACTACCCTCCAATCGTGATTTAGGGGGTGCGATTGGGTGACTGATTTATTAACGCACAGCCGAAACCGCTCGGTATAGGAGTCTGAGATTTTGAACAGAGGTTCCTTTAGTAACATAAGTGAGCACTAAGAAGGGATTTTTGAAATGTCAACCCCCAAGGGGGGGAAACGGGATAAACTGAGCCGGGGCTGCGGGAAAGTTCTAACGAGATACCGTGGCCCCGGAACGCAAAGGGCAACTGAAGGAACGAGGTGGGTTTTAGTCAGTAAAAGTCACAATTTTCTTTCAACTCCTAACCGTTGAGGAGTTGTACCTTCCATCATCAGCTCATTCACATGGGATGATGACTATCAGACGCAAATACTTAAACAGATCTATGAAATTGTCAAAAACGTAATTGCCTGTAAATTTGAGGTTTGCCCTTGATTTCCCTGGAATACCATCATCAGATCCTGACTAGGTAACAACGGGACCAACTTGAAAGTATACTCTACCGAACAAAAAAAGAATCACGTAAATCGATCCATAAATCTCGGCGTAATCGGTATGCATAAATAAAACACCCGAATTTTATTTTCTATTAACTATCACGAGTTGTCTCGATGCTCGATAGATGGCGTTGGCATCGAGATAGATCGCGCTATGGTTTCGTTACCGTCATTTAGCTAGGTAGCGTAAAATATTTTAATTTATCGTGTAATTTTAGCAGCGCCCCTAGCGGACATACGCGAAACTACATATTACACACTACAAATATTTAACGTTTAATTCATTAACTTTTAACTTGACTTATTTAACTTATTTTACTCTCTATTTCAGTTAATTTTTGATTTGTTGATTAGATTTGATATTTTTGATAGTATATTTAGTTAGTGTTGGATAAGTTTTATAGTGTGAGTTGATTTTTTAATATATTCTTCATTTTTTATTCATTTGTTTGTTACTTTATTAGTCTTAGTTAATTTCCATAGATATAGTTTTAGTTAAAAAATTTCTAATTAAAATGGTTCAAGAAATTTTGTTTGTTAATGGGAATTATATTCCTCATGCTGTGGTAGATATAGAAAAAGATGGAGCCTGTTTATTTAGAGCTTTATCTTTTTTGATGTTCGGAACTCAAGACAGGGCTAGGGATGTACGTGAACGCATAATCGGCTTTGTTATTGAAAACTGGACGGAATTTTCGATTATGTCGTGTACTGCACTTGGAGATAATTATTCAACGCCAAATGAATATTACAACGACATGATGAAAACCACTACATATGGAAGTTTGTGCGAATTAGAAGCTGCTGGGCGAAT
Source organism: Napeogenes sylphis (assembly GCA_959347405.1). Taxonomy (NCBI): domain Eukaryota; kingdom Metazoa; phylum Arthropoda; class Insecta; order Lepidoptera; family Nymphalidae; genus Napeogenes; species Napeogenes sylphis. The sequence goes on from OY365776.1 coordinate 28,885,243, forward strand.
ATATGAATATGTTTTCGAAGTATTTCGTGATGGCCAGTTTTATGTGAAAACTGGAGTTGAAGGTCTTCCTGTAAAACGTCTTCGCTTTACTGGCGGGCTTTCTGGTGGTCATTTTGACGTTTATGTTCCAGTTTCATCGTTTTCGGCAACAAAGGTCGCAAAAAAAAATACTCAACGAAGGTTAGAAACGCCTTCACCCATTCCCGAAATCATATTTTCGAACAGTGAGTCCGAGACTGAGTCTGAGTCTGAATTAAAACACGATGAACCAATGCCTAAACAAATAAAAAAAGTGAACAAAAAACGTAGGGCTCGATACACGAATAAAACTCGGAAAAATCAGCAAAAAAAGTCAGTTCGAAGTAACCCTGCAGCACATCGGCAAGCGGTTACAGTGTATCAACGAAACTACCCCCAAGTTCATAGGAAAGCACAAGCTGATTACCAATCTTCACACCCCGAAATACACAGGAAAGCACAAGCTGCTTATCGAACTTCACATCCTGACGAACATCGACAGGAAGTTGAAAATTATCAACATACACACTTGGAGGAACGAAGAAATATTCAGTCTCAATATCGTAAAAATATTAAAGCAAAAACATGGCATACAAAATTACTGTCGGGACTCGCGTATAATCCTGAGTTGTCATACGAAGCAGATAAAGATGTATGTATAGGAACTATGGATCATAAATGCCAGTGGTGCAATGCTTTAAAGTGGAAAGAAGAAACTGTTGGAATGTGTTGCAGTGGAGGGAAGGTTTTGCTTGAGGCCTTTGAACTACCTCCAGAGCCACTTTATAGCTTAATAATTATGGATTTTCATCCTGATCACAATCATTTTATGAGTAACATCCGAAAATATAATGGGTGTTTTCAAATGACCTCATTTGGAGCAAAACTGGTCTCAGAAGATGGATTCATGCCGACATTTAAGGTACAAGGCCAGGTTTATCATCTGATTGGAAGTTTACTGCCTATGGATCAACAGAATGCTCGATTTTTGCAAATTTATTTTGTAGGAGAGGACGAAAGGGAAGCAAACTTGAGATGTTCAAATTTTCCAGGTGTAAAGAAAAATTTAGTGAAAGTGCTTCAAAAAATGCTTCATGATGTAAATCCATACATAAAAGACTTAAAAACAGCTATCGAAAAGGTTCCAGCTAATTGTGAAACATTTAAAGTTGTTATTAACGCCGAAAAAAAACCAATAGATGGTCATTTAGGTCGTTATAATGCACCTACGACAAATGAAGTAGCGTTAGTCATTGTTGGGCAAGAATTTGAAAAGCGTGACATTGTCTTAGAAAGCCATAGTAGTGGTTTGCATCGAATGAGCGAAATCCATAGATCTTACGACGCTTTGCAATATCCTTTGCTTTTTTGTCGTGGTGAGGATGGTTACTCTATTCATTTACCCCAGATCGATCCGAAAACTAAAATGGGTCTTAAAAAGACAATTTCTGCCGCAGATTTCTATTCTTACCGAATAATGTCCAGAGACGGTCAAATCAATCATCTCCTTTACTATCGCTCCCTCTTCAGTCAATTTTTGGTTGACGTATATGCTAAGATTGAGACCGAAAGACTCAATTATATACGTCATAATCAGTCTAAACTAAGAGCAGAAAATTATATCCATTTAAAGGATGCCGTAGGTAGGCAAGACGCAGACCCTAATGATCTTGGTCAAATGGTAGTGTTGCCTTCTTCTTTTACAGGTGGACCTCGATACATGCATGAGCGAACCCAAGATGCCATGACCTACGTTCGCCGTTTTGGACGACCGGATCTTTTTATAACATTTACATGTAACCCACAATGGGAAGACATTACAAAACATTTGTTACCAGGTCAAAATTCCCACGACCGTCATGACTTAATCGCTAGAGTGTTCCGTTTAAAAGTTAGAAAAATCATGGACTTACTGACGAAACGTAAAATATTCGGTGAAGTATGCTGTTTTATGTACTCAGTCGAATGGCAAAAGCGTGGCCTTCCACACATTCACATACTACTCTGGCTTAAAAATAGCATAACGACAGATCTCATTGATAAAGTTATTAGTGCCGAAATACCAGATCCAGAAACAGACCCAAAACTGTATGAAATCGTTAAATCTAACATGATGCATGGTCCATGTGGAAGTTTTAATTTCAAGTCACCTTGCATGAAACAAAACAGTTGCAGTAAAAGATTTCCGAAACAACTCATTAAAGAAACTCAAACTGGCGAAGACGGTTACCCACAATACAGGCGTCGTTCTCCAGAAGATGGTGGCTTTACTGTTGACATTAAAGGAGTATGTTTAGATAATCGATGGGTTGTTCCTTACAATGCTGTACTTTCAAGAAGTTTTGGTGCTCATATTAACGTCAAGTACTGTAATTCAGTAAACTCTATTAAATATGTATGCAAATATGTGAATAAAGGGACGGATCAGGCTACTTTCGCCCTTGAAAATAAAAATGACGAGGTGACTACTTACGAAAATGGTAGATATATAAGTAGTTCGGAGGCTGTTTGGCGGATTTTTGGCTTTCCGATTCATGAACATTTTCCTCCAGTTATTCATCTTGCAGTACACTTAGAGAACGGACAGAGAATATACTTTAACCAAGAAAATATTATCGAAAGATTAAATAATCCACCAAATACTACGCTTCTAGCCTTCTTTAAACTTTGTCAAGTAGATATTTTTGCGAAAACTTTGATTTATTCAGATGTACCATCGTATTATACTTGGCATAAAATAGTCACTTTGAAAGAAGAAAAAGAGGAGCTGACGTACAGGACTGGCCAGATATAAAAAAAGAAAACGCGTTGGGCCGAGTGTATACTGTGCATCCCAATAATGCGGAGTGTTTCTATTTACGTATGCTTCTGCATGAAGTAAAAGGGCCAACTTCATTTGAGGCTCTAAGAACGGTTAACGGTGAAGTACATCCCACTTTTCAATCTGCTTGCAAAGCTTTGGGTTTGCTTGAAGACGACCAGCACTGGTATGCTACCTTACAAGATGCTGCACTTTCTGAATCTCCCTCTAGAATTCGGGATTTGTTTGTAATATTATTAGTGTTTTGTCAAGTGTCAGATCCATTAGGACTTTGGGATAAATTTAAAGATATTTTATCGGAAGATTATAAACATCAAGTCCACAGAAACATAGAGGATGTTGATAACATTTGTAGTGAAGTATACAACAAATGCCTGCAAGTTCTTGAGGAAGCCGTTCTTTCATTAGGTGGGCGTTCACTTAAGGAATATGGGTTGCCACAACCAACCAGGCCACTCGATTTAGGGAACATTATGTTATTAAGAGAGACTAATTACAATACAGATTTTCTAGAGAGATTCGTCAAGGACCATAAAAATACTTTAACAATAGAACAAACGGAAGCATACGATAAAATTATGCATAGTGTTAACACAAATTCAGGACAACTTTTCTTTCTAGACGCGCCAGGTGGCACAGGAAAAACCTACTTAATAAACTTAATTTTGGCTAAAATTAGAAGCTCAAAACATATTGCTTTGGCTGTCGCCTCATCAGGGATCGCGGCCACATTGCTGGAAGGTGGTCGAACTGCGCATGCATGTTTTAAGTTACCACTCGACTTGACTCGCGTAGAAACACCCTTATGCAGTATTTCAAAACAAAGTCACCTAGCTGAAGTATTAAAAAATACAAAAATTATTATCTGGGATGAAATCACCATGGCACACAAAAGAGGAATTGAGGCTTTGAACAGATCTTTACAAGATATTCGGGGTAATAAAAATTTAATGGGTGGCGTAACCGTGCTGTTTGCTGGAGATTTTAGACAAACCTTACCGGTGGTACCCAAGGGAACTCGTGCTGATGAAGTACAAGCATGCCTTAAAAGATCGATTTTGTGGTCCTCCGTAAAAAGTATAACGTTAACTAAAAACATGAAAGCCTATCTGGGGAGTGATTCGACGGCTGGTATATTTTCAACCAGTCTTCTAAAAATAGGAAATGGTGAACATCCTACCAGGGATGGTATATTTGACATCCCTGAAGATATGTGTACATTAGTATATACCATCGAGGAGCTAATACAACACATTTATCCAGGTATTTCCGACATACAAGACAAGCCTATAGAATGGTTTTGCGAACGAGCTATTTTGACTCCGAAGAACGAACAAGCTGCATTTATTAACGACATACTTTTAAAGTCATTCGACGGAGAAGAAAAGATTTATAAATCCATAGACACACCATGCCATGCAGACGACGCTACAAATTATCCGGTCGAATTCTTAAATTCACTTAAACCAGCTGGTCTTCCATACCATAGGCTTGCACTGCGAAAAGGTACACCGGTAATGTTACTACGTAATCTGAAACCACCGAAATTGTGTAACGGCACCAGGTTGCAAGTCAAAGCCTTACATAGATATTTAGTTGAGGCCGTTATTTTGACAGGATGTGCCCGAGGAGAAACGGTATTCGTCCCGCGCATTCCTCTAATGCCCAATGACCTTCCATTTGAATTTAAGCGCCTTCAATTTCCTCTAAAAGTTTGCTTTGCGATGACGATAAATAAGTCTCAAGGGCAAACTTTTAAAGTCGCTGGTGTTGATTTAAGAGAAGATTGTTTCTCTCATGGACAACTGTATGTTGCTTGCTCGCGTGTCAGCTCTCCCTCTAACCTGTTCATCCTGGTAAATAATAAAAAAACTAAAAATATTGTTTACAAGGAAATCCTGTAAGGCCTCTTCGTCCTATAAATCCTGTTTTTTTTTTCTTTTGAGACGATGATTTTGTCTCACTTTACTTTTTCTATATAGATTTGTATGTATACTAATATTATAAAGAGGAACAATCTATTTTTTTATATGTTTGTTTGTTTACACATGTAATCGATAAACTCCGAAACTACTGAATCGATTTCAAACATTCACCATTAGAAAGCTACATCATCCCTGAGTAACACAGGCTATATTTAATTCCAGTTGTAACAAGATTTCAGCCTGTGGAAGAAAAAGCCCTGTCGAGATCATTAAAAAACGCTATATATAACCGAATTACACGTGGGCGAAGCCGCGGGCGGAAAGCTAGTAATATATATGCACAAAAATATACCATATAATATATATTATACATACATATGTTCATACATAATATATACGTAATTTAATAAGTACATGAAAATATTATTACTATAAAAAAAAAATAAAAGTTTATGGCAATGACGACTAGGAAATAAACATTGACAAAAGAAAAGGGGGTTTTAGGAAGAGTTAAGCGAATTAAGGTAAAATTCCTTCACTTTCATTTTAAATGTTGTCTGAGATTTTGCACATCTTACAAAAAGAGGCAAGGAGTTCCATAGACGAACAGCTTGAACCGTGAAGGAATTTGTGTAAAAGGAGGAAGAGTGGGAAGGAATTTCTAAAGTAAGGTTATCCTCGCAGCGAAGAGAACGTTCATGTGAGGAACCCAAAAAATGAATCGTTCTTTGAGGTAAGAAGGGGTAGCGGGATTGAACAGAACGGAATAAAGAGTGTTAAGGATATGAGCACTCCTGCGAAGACGAATTGGGAGCCACTTGAGTTTAGCTCGAAAATGGGAAACATGATCATATTTGCGCAGACCAAATATAAATCTGATACAAAAGTTCTGTAAGCTCTCCAGTTTGTTTAAAAGTTCCTCGCTTAAATCAAGATAGCATATGTCGGCATAATCGATAATAGGTAAGAGAAGAGCTTGTGTCAGAGCAATTTTGGTTGAGATTGGAAGAAAGTTCCGCAATCTGCGCAACGACGCCGCAGACGCAAAAATTCTCCTACTGACCTCGGTTATATGAGGACCCCATCGAAGATACCGGTCCAATGTGACACCCAAACTTACAACAGAGTTACTATATGGAATATTAACATTGTTTAATACTAAATTGGGCAATTCAGAAAGATCGATCTTATTTAACAACTTAGAGCTACCAATAATTATTGCTTGGGTTTTAGCTGGATTGATACTCAGACCATGATTTTTACACCAACTGGCTATGATCTGCAGATCCGAATTAATTCGAGTGATAGCAAGTGGAAGTTCTTTAATACTAACATGTTTATATATCTGGAGATCGTCTGCATACAAATGGTAAAGAGAGGATAACTTTTGATTTATTGTATTTATAAACAAGGAAAATAGCAAAGGAGATAATACGATACCGTATGAATATGTAAATAAAGATTTTTTTCTTGAATAAATGAATTTGTTCCAATAGTTTTTTTTTAATTTCACTTTTTACGTAGCGAAGCACGTATCGGGCCGCTAGTACTAAAATATTTTTCTTATTTCTATCGCAACGCCAACTGTCAGGGCAGACTATGATTAAAATATAATATTATTTAATATTTGACATTGCCATGGTAACGCAGTCCTTCGGAACCAATGTGAAACATTCCAAAATCACCACCTACCTACACATTAAAAATTAATCAAAAAACCATTTTCCAGTGGACCAAATTGTGAATCTAAACAATTCTTAAGTCCCCTTGAACACACACAAAGAATTTCATAAAAATCGGTCCAGTCGTTTAGCAGGAGTTCAGTGACATACACACCCACACAAGAAATATATATATATATATATATATATATATATATATATATATATATATATATATATATATATATATTTATTTATTTATTTATTTATATCTTTTCCACTTAAAATCATAATCAGTGATCACTTGTGTACGTCAACATGGAAATGTCAGGAGGGCCTATTACGATACTAGATTTATCGTAATAAGCCCTTCTTGTGATCACTGTTTCACAAACGTCAAACTGAAGTGCAATTTTGGAACAACTAGAACCTTTGCAATCAATCTGAAAAGAAGCCTAATGATTTCAGGCAACGAAAATTAAATAATAATAACAGAAAAAATATATATATATAAATACCTGCCACACAACCAGTCACCGCAAGCAGCACCCGTTCACGAGCATAACACAAGAGCCATATATATATATATATATATATATATATATATATATATATATATAAAGATTCATTATCTTTTAAAATTTTTGTGGTAATAAATAAATGTTAAATACTTTTTGGGATATATAATCGGAATGAGGTGGTAAAAAAAAAGGGGTTGCTGTGATAGTGTTAAAGAGAGCAAATATGGAGCCATATGAAATGCCTAAAACTCTGCATTCCCTTTAATATGGTATGTTTGTCTACTGGGCTATTTATATTTACATTGAAACCTCGATCGTTCGCAAGGAAAAATTAGAAGAAAATGAGATCAAAAAAAGATTGTAGAAGAAGATCTGATTTTCGCATTACTTACACTTTTTAATAGTTATAGGTTATTGTCCCTATAGGTGGCCAAAAAAGGTACATTTAATCCTGAATATTGAGTTATTTTCTCGGAAAAACACAAAAACTGATCTCTGGGTCTAATCACACTCTAATAGAGACGGACTTTTTTTTGTGGTGTTTTTTTAACTATCTAAATCAATATATAAATTATTTGTTTGGGTTGAATAATACAAAAAAAATATTTGGTTAATGACTACACTGCTACAATTTTTATCGGTTTAATTTTACGTTAATATAATAAGTCAGTGTTGATATAATATATAAGTCAAATATACCAAATCAAAGGTATTTATATAAAAAGGGTTACACAAAAAACAAAACATTTTACAAACAAAGGCAAAACTTTTCTTCATGAAACCAGACTCCGTGAAACAGAAGCACTTAGGTGAAGTGACAACGTCCAACGAGAATGCTCTCGGCTTTAGACTCTTAGCTCTAATTTATCTCATTATTGCAACGAGGAGCCTGAGTAAAACTCAAATTGCAAATGATATAATTATGACATCTGAAGATATTTTAAGATAAGTTACTGTAAATGCTGTTAAGAATATAATTAGTTGTTTTACTAAAAATAACCAGCGCTCACCGTTTGTGCAAACTTATACTCCATGAATACACGACTTGCAAAAAAAGCGTAGCAAGTTGAAAAATCCCTTATTATTCATTGTAACATTTGCAGATGTGCTCAGAAATCAGACAAAAAGAATAAAGTTTATCGGATGTCTTGAGGAGATGCAAATAAATTGAATAAAAACTTTGTAACTTTAATTAACGTACGTTTTACCAAAAAATGGTATAAGATCAAGAAGATGATAACTGGGACGGATTGTTGTTTCTTATTTTTAATGATTTTTCTCTCATAACACTTTGTTTTGTGTTTTTATACTACCAAAAGTTGTGAGAAAAATAAAGGCCATTTTTGAGGAAATTTATACTGAACAATAAAGTTACTTGTAACATATTCTAAAAACACTATATTAAAGGTACGAATAAGTTTCAAAACAGAAAATGGTTACTTTCTTTATTCAAGGGACGTGACAAAAACTTAACAAAGAATGTTTTGAACTTTGATGCATTTGCAATCCTATGTAGCACGTGATGAAGGGAAATTGGACTTATTGAATTCGACTTACTTCCAGGCTGATGTTTTATATCTATGAATACTTCTAATAAAATGATTAGATACGAATAAACTGACAAAATAATTTGCTATGTTTACTTTAACGTATTATTATATCGAGTCAAATGTTTTAACTGTAAGACCCCTGTTTAATTTGCTAACACTGAAGACATGCACGAATGAATCCATAATTAAGGATAGAATTTAATAATGAGGATACATAATACTTGTATTAAATGAATTCTAAAGCATTCCAACAAATATTATCTTTTCTCAAGTAAGCTTTACAATTTAAAAATAAAAGTCTTTCTGTGAATCTTCCTGTTCTTACAATTCACACACAATTGTGATTGTCCTAGAAACTCAGACAATACAGATTCTTTGTAAATCATGTCTACGTTACAAATAAACTCGACCTATTAATTTTTCAGAACTTTGATTTTAAACGTTAATACTGATATTTCTTACCGAAATATGTCATTGTAATTTCATTAATTAAATATTGCCCCAAATTTATCAATTGAGATATTAATAATTTAGTTCATTGCTTTCTAGAATCTTAATATAAGCTACATCAAGTAAATTTGTGATTAATGACGCTAGTGTACCTGCTAGTGATCAATGCATCGTATCGACAGATCGTATCATTCACGGTAAAGTAAATTACTTTATTTACACTCCGTAAAACATTTAGTTTGTCGAAGTCTGAAGTAAAAATTATTTTAATATTCAAAATAATTAAAAAAATTCTTTTAGTTAACAATGTTGCTCTTACAAGCGACTTCCTAAGACTAATTAATTACATTCTATTTTTTATTAGTTTTTACCCCTGCGTTTCATCGTTTCATTTTATATTATCCCTGAGTCGGGGACTCATAATATGTATAAATAACGGATACAAAGTACACCCAGACTCAAAACAACAATCTGTGGTTCACACAAAAAATTGTTCCGTGTAGGAATCTAATTTACAACCTTTGATTCAGCAGTACCAATCACCACATCCACAGTTCATCAAACATTTGTACACAATTTCTTACCCAATACAGTAAAATCTATATTTTTAAATAAAAATATGTATGTATTTAGCTTGGCCATAAATACTGTTACAATTAAAAACATTACATATTATTACGATTGAATTTGGAGTCTGATAAATTTATATGAATATTTATTATCTTTTCAAATTTTAGTGGTAATAAATAGGTGTTAAATATTTTTTGGGATATATAATCGGAGTGAGGTGGTAAAAAAACGAGTTGCTGTGATAGTGTTACAGAAAGCAAATATGGAGCCATATGAAATGCGTAAAACTCTCCATTTTCTATAATATGGTATGTTTGTCTACTGTGCTATTTATATTTACATTGAAACCAAGATCGTTCGCAAGGAAAAATGAGATCAAAAAAAGATTGTAGAAGATCTGATTTTTGCAGTCCTTACACTTTTTAATAGTTATAGGTTATTGCCCCTATAGGTGGCCAAAAAAGGTACATTTAATCCTGAATATTGAGTTATTTTCTCGGAAAAACACAAAAACTGATCTCTGGTTCTAATCACACTCTTTTTTTTTATGGTGTTTTTTTAACTATCTAAATCAATATTTAAATTATTTGTTTGGGTTGAATAATACAAAAAAAATATTTGGTTAATGACTAGACTGCTACAATTTTTATCGGTTTAATTTTACGTTAATATAATAAGTCAGTGTTGATATAATATATAAGTCAAATATACCAAATCAAAGGTATTTATATAAAAAGGGTTACACGAAAATAAACAAAACGTTTTACAAACAAAGGCAAAACTTTTCTTCATGAAACCAGACTCCGTGAAACAGAAGCACTTAGGTGAAGTGACAACGTCCAACGAGAATGCTCTCGGCTTTAGACTCTTAGCTCTAATTTATCTCATTATTGCAACGAGGAGCCTGAGTAAAACTCCACTGAGACAGATGTCTGTATAAATATTTAGCAGATTTAAAGAAAACTAAAATCATTCACAATAAGTACTTTTATAAAAACTTTAATATGTCGTTTGATATTTTTCTCTTTAAAAGTTACTTTGTAAGAAAACAAATGTCCTACTCGAAATAAAATTTGTATGCTTTCTTTATTTAATCAGACTTCATAATTAGAAAAATATTACACTTTTCCATCTCATTAAATAATGGATTTCTGAATTGCTGTTAATAATAAACTAATATTAATAATAATATCATTAAAATTTATTAAATCTTTTTGTATTAAAATGTATTATATATATATATAAAGAAAAATGTAAATTTGATAATAAATAACTTCAAATGTAATTTATGTCCACAGCAATACTTTTTGGGGGTAGTTTTTAAAGTACATTAGTTCCTATTTTACTAAAAGGGGAAGTCCTACCAAACATAAAAGGTTAAATGTTCGTCTAGGACATTTGTAACAGCAAGTACTTAAAATGTGGTCCCTGCTTACTGAGGCTTCTATACCGGAGTTATTGTCACTGCCCTATGTATTGCTATTTTTTATTTCCTTAATAAAAATAAGTTTAACCATAATAAACCAATACAATTCTTAGGTATATTTCTCTTTATGTGTATATCTTTATTAATATAAGAAAACGGACCTTGTATTTCTGGTAACTGGATATGTATATTATTTAAATTTTAAATAGATATAGAATGAGAAATAAACCTATACGAGCAGGGATTCGAACCCGTATCGTACGTCGCTCAATGGAACATACGCATACGCATTTATAATAGATAAGGCACTGCAAGGAGCAAATGTTTGATCAAATATTTGAACAAATGACTAAATACATATACAGGTGCCGCACTTCACCACTTTGTAGATATTTGCGTAATTTAAGGTGACGCCAGCACTTTAAATATTGGAACGTAGTTCCTTATCGCGCGTTGTGAATGGGAGCTAGACGGTAAAAATTCTTACCAAAAGTTGGCACGACATGTTTTGCTATCTCTCTCTCTTATAGAAAGCAAGCGAGATATTTTCATTTCTATCATTATTATTTTTTTGTTTTATATTAAATTGCTTAGTAGTTCTTTATTATTTTTTTGATATTGGAGTTTGTTCTTTTAGATTCTAAATTTGCAAATAAGACAGTTGAAATGATAATAATAATACAAATTTGTGATCAAATGTACTCGTAATGTTTTGTAACAAAGATATCTATTTATACCTTAGGGAAACATAACTACATCTGTTATATAAACATATCTGTACAAAGTGAAACCGCTAGGTGGCGGGACAATAACTCATGGGTTTACTGATTAACATTTTTTAATTTAGTTATTTATCTTTTATGTTTATAAAAAATATTAAAAGCTTTTAAGGTATTTTTTTTAATTACAATCAATACCTTCAATAATTAATCGAAAGGAACTTCCATCTGGGTGTCCCTTGACACCCCTTAGTTTTTTATTATTATTTTGATACGTTCTTAAAACAATAAAAGCACTATTTGTATAAAATTTATCATATTCATAAAAAGCAAGCATTAAAGGATCATTTAAATTTTAGTTTTATTATTTTCATTCAAAAACCATTAGTTTTTGTTAGATATTTCATTTAAAAGCCGTTATAAATAGTTTTTTATCACATAATAGACGTGTTTGAAGAGCTTTAAATATATAACATTTAAACTCAGAATGAATATTCTCTTTCATGACCAGCATCAGTGAACCAGTTTTATTGAATAGACTTAACTTTTCACCGTCTGTTTTTTTTTATTCCGCGCTAAAAAGAGGGGTGTTTTAAGCTATATTATATGTATTTGTGTCTTTAAATATCAATTTATGTATCTGACTATGGCATGATATCTATCTCGAAATGCTTCTTAGCTATGTTTAGTTGATGTAAAAATAAGTTCAAGTAATATAGAAATCAATAATTCCACATTTTCGTTAATATATATGTTAATATTTATGTATATTTTCAATGGTATCGGTTTCTCGTATAAATATTTATAAAAATCGGACAGTCATTTTAAGTAGTGCTTGCATATGAGATGTTAGTAGATTGAATATTAATAATACTATATATATTTATTAATCTAGCATAAATTTCAGCAAATTTTATATTTACTGTAAATAGTGAACTCTAACTGTATTAACATATGACTGAAACGTGTTTAGGTCCTGCCACTATCGAATGATAAAGCTTCATTTCGTAACATAAGACGTATGCCGGATGTTGAAACCCCTTCCGTTCCTACCTTCATAACTACTCGTATAGTATCTTACAGTTGATGAATTTGTAATCAATATTTTAATTTATTACATTTATGCAACGCAATACATTGTGTTTTATATACGTTAACAACTTTAAATGTAAACCCAGTGAGTCCTCGACCAGCTAATGGCTGCTGTAAATCAGCTCTATGTGCGTGTAAACGATCAAACAGTTTTTAGTTGTTTTAGTTATTTCTATTTTATTTATTTTATTAATTTCGGATGGTATTTAAACTGAGTTTTATAAAAAATGGACATGAATAAAAAAATAAGAGTTTACAGTGAAGTATAACTTAAAACTCTTACAAATCTTAAGCACAGATGGTTAACAATTCTACATCATAAAAAAAAATTGTTTAAAACTTGATAAATATATACATACAGCTCCTTTTTAGATAATTATTAATATAATAATGCTTTTAGTTCCACATTAAGAGACTTCAATATGTTTTCTCATGATTATGACACCATTAATAAACCAACCATATACAAATTAAATAATTATTTTACTACAGTTTTGCTTTCAATGATGGAAGCGGACTCTAAGATACATGATACAAATAATATTGTTCGTTTAGGGATTAAATCCGGGATTGGTTACAAATCAAAAATTGGATCCGCTACTAAGTTACACTTGATAAATATAATAAGTCGGGGTAAAAGTCTTTTCGCATATAGTATCTTTGTACTTGTAATAAAAAAGTATCAGTCCCCGTTTTACTTAGAAGAGAAGTCCTACCAAATATAAGTGTTAAATGTTCGCCTAGGACACTTGTAACACGAAGTACTTAAAATTTGGCCCCTGCTTACGGAGGCTTCTATCCCGGAGTTATTGCCTATATATATAACCTTGTGTAACCTTAATAATTCTAGCATTTCATCTTCTAATGCCCCTTCTAACTAACAGGACTGCTTTGCTGGAAGGTGCATAGGCAAATGGACTTTGTAGCTTCGCAAACAATATGAACCTTTGAATCTTTGATGTGGGCTCAAAACCAATACGGCACTGCAAGGAGCAAATGTTTGATCAAATCTTTGAACACATGACTAAATACATATACAGGTGTAGCACTTCACCACTTTGTAGATATTTGCGTAATTGAAGATATGTGTGACGCCGGCATTATATGTATAATAATTATTTTGAGTACTTAGAAAAATAAAAACTGTATTTGTATCGTTATTTATCATAATGAATAATGATGACATGCAAGCATTAGTTAAAGTATATTATAATTAATTTTTTTTTTCGTTCAAAAAGTATTGATTATACTTTTTGTTACATATTAAATTTAAAAGCCGTTATAAAAAGTTTCTTATCACAAAACCGAAGTGTTTGTAGACATTAATAGACTTTAAAATTTAATTAGACATTATTAGAACTCAGAACACTATTTTTCACGACCAGCATCAGTGAACTAGTATTATATTTTTCCCCACCCTTTTTACAATAAAACCTGGCCATAAAAACCTGTAGTTTCCGAGTTATGTATTATTCAAAAAATACCGACAAAAATTATTAAAAAAATATACGTGTATAAAAATACAAGTTTACTGGATCAGATATACAACACTTTAGTGTTGTACTAACATATTATAATTAAATCTAATAAGAAACAATAGAGAACAAGATAAATGCCAACTCAGGAGATCGATGCTTTCCTCGTAAGTGGGCATCACGGGTTATGCTGTGATTACCTTTTTTTTTATCTGTTTTAATATACTTTTATAACTTTAATTGGAAACTAATTGAGCCCCGGATAGAGATCTAATATGAGGTAATTTAAGTACTGCTTTTTTTTAATTTAAATGCTTTTAGTTATGACAAGATTACGTAGTTGTTATGGGATTAAAGAATGTTCTGACTAAATTATTTTATGGGAATACCTTTAAAAGGAAGAAACCTACTTTTAAGTGATGTGATCGATGATGCAACAAAATTATTAATATTTGTCAATCAGTTGCCAACCTCGACTTAATCTCCAAATACAGAGGTATTGCATTATTTTAATATTGATTACATACTACATTCTTATGATTTGTTAATAATATAATGATATAATGAGATTAACATTACTCACAAAAGTTCTTAATTCTATTAACTAATAGTAGCTTAATATCTTCCATAGGGTAGTTTAACTTCCAAAGTTTGCTCAGGAGCATTTGCTCCTTAAGACATCCGACAAACTTTATTCTTTTTGTTTGATTTCTGGCCACATCTGCAGATGTTACAATGAAAAATAAGGGATGTTTCAACTTGCTCCGCTTTTACTTTTGCGAGTCATGTAATCTCCGGTTATAAGTTAGCACAAACGTTGGGAGTTGGTTATTTTAATATAACAGCGAATTATATTAAACTTATTTTTCACCAGGTTTTTTAACCTTAATTCTTAACATCGTTTATTATTTATTTTGATAAATTATTGATTTTTTTTTTAATATTATAAAAACGAGTAAGTATTTGTACTTACTCGTTTTTATAATATAAAAAAAAAATGATTTCAATTAATCATTTAATAAATTTGTTAACCAAGTGAATACAATAACAATTTATATTCGAATGCCATAGATAATTTAATTTGCCAAATATTCGTTAAGTAATAAAGAGATTTAACCTTAACAAAACTTATGAACAAATATTTTTTTTTTTTTATAAGATGTAAGTATACGAACAAATAAATTCTGAAAATACCCAAATTTTTTATATGTTTTTTGAGCAATGTTTATTTAAAATAAATAAATTAAATTTGGGTTACATTTTTTAAAATTATTTTAAAGATTGTAGAAAATTAACCTAATTCATCTAACAAATAATGATTATTTTATATTATATTTCATTATAGTTTATTTAAAGTTATATCAGATAGATAGTGATACTACTTACACTAGCGGCACGCTATGATGATATAAATGTTTACTTAATATATTAGAATATACATACTTTATATGCACACCAGATTCATATGAATACAAAAAATAAACAAAAGAAAAAGTTCTACAAAAGCAGGTAGTAATTGTGCTGACCAGCGATCCTATGTGAGGATCGTAATTCGTAAGAGATTTTGAAATGCCGTTTAGAAATCAATTTAATAAATACATTTTGGGTCCTGAAATTACATTTGATAAAATGTATGAATCTCTGGTCATCACTGTCGTCAATAAATTACTGCAATTCTTTCCTTTAAAGTCGTTATCAATTAATACGGAACTTCATGAGCAGACAAACGTCAAAACGACCATCATAGCGTGCCGCTACTTTAGGTATATTAAATCGTTTATTATGGGGATACTGTAGCGTTACGTTTCGTACTTAAGTACTCCAACCATTAGATGCAAGACACTTTGTGTCAACGCTTTTTGTGATCCTCGAAGCACTTTTCAGAAGCGTTTTTTTGATAGATCTTGAAGCTCTTTCAGCGATGTAGTCTTTGTCTCTTCAATTGTGTCTAAATAAGTAAATGGAGGTTTTTTATAATAAAATTTATCTGTGCAGGGACGTGCTGAAGTTAATTTAAAAACTTATCATTATCTCTAGTATGATTATTATTTATCATCAGTTTTACATCAAAAGACACTTTCATAAATACAAGAAAAATACTTATTTAATTGATTTTGTTATATTATACAAATAAATAACTGTTTCTTTCCAAGATTTTTTTTATTTAATATTTAGTGTTCCAACAAAAACTACTTAATGCTAAATAGCTTGGGAATGTACAGACTTAAAAGACGGTACAATAAAACAAACTTTAAAGAAAATAATATAAATTTGAACACATATACATAGATATATTAATTTGTATACATACATCCACAAAATAAGTAAAGATATAATAGACAAATAATTATAAAAATATTTATATTCGGATTAAAATCTAATACAAGTTTCTTGTAAAAATGACTATAATCTCTTTTTTTTCCAATTACTTTATTAATAATAATTAAAATTAAATAACCCGTAAGTAAGGTTAAGACGCATATATAATAAACAAAAGCCATAACAGTAGTCTAACATGTGAAATTTCGAGGACCGTTTGTTTTGTGGTGCTACCTTTTTTTCACTACGATTCGACTCGACTCATCAAGGAGAGTATCTTTTAACATCAGCAGCAGTTACTGCTTTGACTTGAAATTATAGTAAGTATTCTCTGTAATAATATTAGTGCCAACGTAAATATCACTATCACAGCCAAGGGTGCTCATAGATATTTTATTGTATTTAAAATATTAAATATACGGATAGGTAAAGAATTTATTTTCAAAATGACGGCTTTGAACTTATAGGAACCAAAATTTATAAATAGATGTTGTTGTAAAGTTATATTTAAAATATTTTGGTAACATATTAAAAAAATCTGTATATATGTTTTTATTTATTATGTTTTTAACTGGATATTTTTTCAAAATAATGTTAAAATAAATAACCTCAATTGTTTGTATTAGATTTAATCTTGTGAAAATATTTATAAAACTTTGTTATTTTTGAGAACAAATTTTTCTTTAGATCAATTATTCTTTAGACCAAAAATTTCGTTAGATCAATAAGAACAAAATAACTTGTTTATAAATATGTCCACACTTTACACACATTTTTTTTTAAGATAAGATATATTCAGTTTTATATTCAAGATGTATTCAGATATAGTCTAGTCTACATTTTTGAGATACATTATTCGTTTTTATCAGGCAGATGCATTTATTGCGGCTGGCTACAATTAAGAATAATTAAATAGGAACATAAAGAAAATTATATTTTTGATGGTCTTACGAAGTCACAAACTACAATTAATAAATGAATGTCTTTATGAAAAGTTCTTTTTGAAATGTATCAATTTAAGATTTACATCTCTAAGATGACCTTGCGATATCTGTGTCTCTCTGGCAAAAGTCTGATTGGTGGTGTTATGTTGTAGAATCGTCTTTATTACCTTTAAGATTTTTTGCTTGCTTCATATGCATACAAAGCAAGCAAAAAATCTGATTTTACTACGCGCTTCACCCTTGTTTACCTTGCCTTTTATATTGCAGTACGTATATTATTATTATATTTCGTGTATTATTATTACACGGAAAATTTACAAAATATAACTCTGGGTAATATTTACATGGCCAAATAGTTTACAAAAACAATCTAGTCAAGTTCCCTACGCAGCGAATGGCTTTTTAAAAAAAGATTTTATTTTAATTAAGATGGTATTTAATTAACAAGTTACCACTTAGACTACCTTAAACAGACTAAACTTAATATTAATATTATAAGCTAATACGGGTGGGAGCAGACCACCCAGTAGAGTTATTCGCATTGTCCAGTTACTTAGAATATTGGCTTCCCATGGGTGGTAGACGCTAACTCAGCGGAGCCACCTGGCTGGCGACCAATGGAATGTGTCAGCTCAGCGGTTTGGGGCGACGTAACTCCTCCCTCCTTAAGATCGAAGTTATCCGGTAAAACAGGAGAACTTCGGAGACACACTTTTAATATAAATTTACGTTTTTTGAAAATTAGAATACACATAATCACTGAAACTATAATATACAGTCCAATTGTCCATACACTGATATTTTTCACTATTCGGTTATTTTCAGCACTTTCACTTATTTCAGGTTTCTTCAAAGTGTAGGCCAGAAGTTTCAGGTCCGTAAGGTCAATACCTTTTATATTTATTGCTTTCAAACTTGAAGTTTCAGGAACGTATATTGAAGGCAAATTAACTATTGGTAGCATAGAATAAGTTTCGTTTTCTAAAATGGTCTGATGCTTTTTCAGGGTTATAGATCCAATCTTTACCTGGCAGGGGTCATCTAGGGTGACTATGTAAGTTCCTTTAATCTTCTGTCGGTAAATTTCATCAAAACATATTCTAGTAAGTATTTCTTCTTTTCTTGCAAATAGGGTCCATGTATTAGATTGCAGCGGTTGCAGCACGATGTCCTCCGTGATAACAGGAACAGGGTTGCAAATTGATGTATTTTCAGCATAGCTCATTAATTCAGTAATACAGGGATCAGTATTGAATTGAATAACTTCACTCTCGTAGCACAGGAAACTCGCCTTTTCAATCTCCTTGCAGGGTTTATCTAAAGACCTAGTTTTCAACCCTTTTGCTATTAGGTAAGGATATTTAGGAACAATAATGAAAGTGGAGTCATGGGACAACACAGGTAAAGGAAGTAATTTATAATAGATATAAGTGTCATTTTCAATTATTGGTATTTCTAAAAGGTAGTTAATGTAGTTTCCTTTGAGGTATGCTTTTATTGAAATAGTTTGTTCAATTTTCATTAAATTATTCAATACAGGACTATATGCTAGCTTTTCTAACTTACTTATATTTTCTAATGTATTTAAAAGCATGTTAGAGTTAATAATTGATTGGTGTAATACTCCTAATCTACTTAATGCAAAACTGGTTTCTATTTCATTTAATTTTATATAAATAGTTTGAAAATTATGTATTAACAAATTGTATGTACTAATAATTTGGGTTTCTATATGATTAAGGGCATCTTTCTTAATTATTTCTGATAAATTATGTCTTAATTCTTGCATTTCTAAATTAATTGATATAATATTGTCATTTAACTGGAATGTAGAATTCGTAATTGTCTGTATCATTTCAATGATCAACGTCATTTTATTTTTATATTTACTTTGTTCTAATTTAATTTCATTAATTAGTTTTTCATATTTAATAGCGTCATTATTATCTAGATTTCCTGTAATTATTTTAATAATAGATCCTAAGGGGTTAATAAGTCCACGTTTAACTCTAACAGTTGGATAAATCTGTTCTAATTTCATCATGGTTAAATTTTTAACATAGGTAGCTTGTATCTTAACATCTATAAAATTTTCAATAAAATCATTTTCAAAATTATTAACTAACTTATCTAACTGGGTACATTTATAAAAATTGTCTTTTAAATCATCTATAATAGGTTTTAAATCTAACCTTTTGACAATAGTCCATTTATCGTTACTTACTATAGCTAGACCATTTCTTAATGGCAGCACTCCAGGGTTTTTATTTAACTCCTGAAGTTGAAGGGCCTGGGACCACGTCACCAGCATCATGACCAGCAGGTGGTACCTGTGGAGGTCGTTTAACATTCCTTATTGGAATTTTGGTACTGTGATCGTTATTTCTTAAAACAGGGACTGTGCTCCTATATATTTCATTAGTTACTTGTGCTTTTACATAGCGAGGTTTATCTTTACTTTTTCTTTTATTAGTGCTTTTTACAAATATTGTATCTCCTGGCTTTATTCTAAATTCCGTTTCACCACCTCTCTTTTCAATATATTTTTCTTTAGATTTAATAGTTTTATCAATTATATATTTATACAAGAATTTAGTTCGTTTAACATTTTCTTTAACGAGTTGTTGAAAATACTGTTTTTCAAAATCTATATCAAATGTATTTCTAGATTCCGTCTGTCCAAATAAGACTTCAAAGGGGGTAAAACCAGTAGTTGAATGTATTGAATGATTATAGGCCATTATAGCGTACGTCATTACGGAAGCGGCATCAGTATATTTATGTTCATATTTAGCTATCCTATATATTTCTAAAATGGTTGAATGGAACCTTTCTATGAGTCCCATGGAATTAGGATTATTAGCCAATCCTATGTGAATTTCAATTTTATACATTGCTAAAAGCTCTTTAAATAAAGCGTTATTAAATTCAGTACCTGGATCAGCACTAATTTTGAGAGGTACACCGTAAAAAGAGAAATATTTTATTAAGGCTCTTACTATTTCAGGTGTTGTTCTATTTGGGATCTCAAATGCTTGTCCAATTTTACTAAAGGAGTCAATAATTGTTAGATAATACTTAGCTTCAATAGAAAATACGTCTATAAAGAGTTCTTGTAATGGTTTAGTTTGAGTTTGGGTTAATTGTAATTTGGGTTTAATTGGGTTTCTATCGTACTTCATTTTTTTACATATTTCACAAGAGTTAATAACACTTGATACAGTTTCTTCCATATTATGCCAAAAATAATTTCTTTTAATATGTCCTAATGTTTCTCTAATGCCTCGGTGGCAAGTTTTTCCTTCGTGATATTTTTGAACTATTTCTAGTTGATCAGCTTCGTCTTCCATCAAACTTACGCGTTTTGTACATTCCCTAAATTGAACACATTCTTTTTTAAATAAAGATATTACTATTTCTGTAAATTGCTTGCGATGTATATCATCTTCAAAGTATATAAAATATTTAGATTTATTCTTAATATATTCCTTTAAAAATTGCTTAACTAAATCTGGTCTATTTTTAGGTAAATGAACTTCTAAAATACGCTGTTTTGGTTTAGATATATCCTTTAGTGTAAGTCTATCTATGAACCATGTATATACTAAAATGTGATTGGGTTTCGTATCTATCGCTTCCTGTAATATAGGAATACCTTCTGATTCTGTGTCACGTGCAGAATGAATCGTGTCACTTTCAGAAGCCGTTAAAGTGGAACTGGAAGGACATGGTATAGAATAAGGTGAACCATTCCTAGATCTAACTGAAAGGGTTGTTTCTGAATCTGTATCTTGGATATTTATGGATTTTTCCTTTTCAGTTTCAAATATATTAGATGGTCGGGATTCGGGAAAAGTAGCTTTTTTTGACTTTTCTAAATCTTTCAATTGTTCAGTAACTATTCTAATTTCTTCAAGGGGATCTACATTTACCATGGTTGAAACATTATCGTCCTCATCTATAGCGTTCAAACGGATTCGTGATAGTGCATCAGCGTTACAATTGCTCTTACCACTTTTGTGTATGATTTCGAAATCATATTCAGAAAGTCTCAAACGCCAACGTGTTAATCGACTATTAGTATCTTTTAGAGAGTTTAACCATGCAAGGGGCTTATGATCGGTAATAATTTTAAATTTTCTACCATACAGATAGGGGCGGAAATATTTTACAGCCCATACTATGGCTAGAAGTTCTTTTTCAGTAGTACTGTAACGTGTTTCAGCATTGATTAATGTGCGACTCGCATAAGCAATAGGCTTATCGCTTCCAACCGGACCTTGTGATAATATAGCGCCAACAGCAAAGTCTGAGGCGTCTGTAGTAAGAATATATGGTTTTCTAGGGTCGGGGTATTGAAGGATTGGAGCATTAATAAGGAGTTCTTTACATTTTTGAAAGGATTCTATATATTTTTTATCAGTAACGGGCATAGTTTGTTTTTTTCTAAGTCGTGCTGTCATCGGTTGCGTTATTTTGGCGAAGTCTTTTATGAAACGTCGGTAGTAACCTATAAGTCCTAGAAAGCTTTTAATTTCTGTCGTTGTCTGGGGTAAGGGGTAGTTTAAGATGGCTTTAATTTTGTCATTATTTGGTTTAAGTCCGTCACTTGTTATTGTATGTCCTAGGTAAAGCACTTCTTTACGTAGAAACTCTGATTTGTCTAGTTGTACCTTTAAGTTTGTCTGTCTTAGTCTGTCAAATACAGTTCTTAATTTCTCTACGTGTTCTTGTAAGCTAACTGAATAGACGATTATGTCATCTAGATAAACTAAGCAGTGGATGCCTTGTAAACCTCTAAGTACGTTATCCATTGCTCTTTGAAAAGTTGCAGGTGCAGTTTTAAGTCCAAAAGGCATACGTGTAAATTCAAAATGTCCTGCATTGGTACTAAATGCTGTCTTCTGTCTATCTTCTGTTTTAACTTCAATTTGGTGATATCCACTTGCTAAATCAAAGGTAGTAAAATAAGAGCTTCTTCCTAATTTATCAAATAAGTCAGTTATGTTAGGTAATGGGTATTTGTCGTCAACAGTTATTTCATTTAATTTTCTATAGTCAATTACTAAACGGTATTTTTTTTCATTACTAGCGTCAAGTTTTTTTGGAACTAGGTGGACAGGGGCACTCCAAGGAGAGTGGGAAGGAACAACTATATTATTTTCTATCATTTTCTCTACTTGTTTAATAATTTCGTTATTAATAACATGGGGTTGTCTGTAAGGTCGTATATAAATGGGATCTTCGTTGTGAGTTCTGATTTGATGTTTAACTTCGTTAGTAAAGGTTAAGGGTAGTTTATCGCAATGAAAAATATCTTTATATTCTATACAGAGTTGTCGTATAGATTTCTTTTCTTCTGAGTTCATGTGTTCTAACCTTAGTTTTGTCAAGTTTTCAGTGAGTATTTGGTCTATTTCTAAGTCATTAGTGTCATCTAATTTATTAATATGGCATTTACTTGGGTTATATTTTGTCACTATAAAGGGACTAGTGATAGTCAAAGTCAGTTCTGTCTCAAGGGTATTTTGAATAATTGTAGTAGCATATCCATTTATACAGTTTACTAAAGCAGTAGGCATTCTAACACCATCACAAAATTGTTTAGAATTTAAAATAGCATTGCCATTTCTTAAGCTTGTTGGTAACTTTACTCTCTGTTCACAACGTCTGTCTAAATGAATAACATTAGTGGGGTTGTAAATGATAGGTATTGATGTGGTATTAGTATAAAGGATTTCATTTTTCATGTCTATTGTAGCATCTAATTGTTTTAAAAGGTCACTTCCTATTAATCCGTCGTATCGTCCGTCTACGTCATATATATAAAATTTATGAGTTTCAGGATTGTGAAAGGTATAAAATAAGGGGATGATGATAACTTCATCATGTCTACTAGAAGCATGGGTGCTAATTACTTCAAATGGTTCCTGGTATTTAAATTCATTAAAATATTCTTTTACTTTATTTGGACTGATAAATGATCTTGAACTTCCTGTATCTATCATGAAGTTAGCATTAATTTCAGGGATGTAAATATAGGGTAATTTTAAAGAGTTACAGTTTAAATGTATTATCTCGGGACATGGTAAGGGGTATCTATGTGAAAATTTTCAAGTTGTTCAATGGTCTCGTCATGATTTGTCATCTTATGCGTATTTTCAATAGTCGGGTCACTATGGTCGTCGTAATAGTCGCTACTGTTATAACTTTCAATTTCAGGTTCGATTTGCTGAACTAAGTGTTCGTTCAGGCGGAAACCTTGTGGTTTCATAGGTGGAGCTGTTCTCATGCTAACATCCGTATTATGTGTTGGTCGTTGGTTACCAAAAGGGTGTTGACCTTGATTTTGATTAAATGTAGGTCTATATCCATTTTGATTAAATTGGGGTTTATATCCAATTTGATTTTGAGTAAATTGAGGCCTATATCCATTTTGATTTTGAGTAAAATGGTTTTGTAAGGGTAGCTTAATTTGGTTACTAGGGGTGATACCAAATTTAAATTTAGATGATTGCTGTGGTATAGTTCTTTGGAATGGAAGAGGTTTAAATGGGGGTTGTTGCTGATTTTTAAAATGTGAAGGATAATTATTTGATTTCATAGTATTGAAAAATAGTTTCATCATATTCCTTTCTAGATAAGGGTTAGATGATATTGCAGAATTAGATTGGGGGTGCTTCATCATTTTATTTCTTGAGTTATATTGGTGCATGAAATTAACTTCCTCTAATACTATACTTAACGCTTTTTCTAGTGAGTTGCATGATTTTAAGCGTACTATCCTTAATAAATCTTCAGGTAAATTATATAAAAATACATTCATAGCTAAATTATCGTATATCGTGATTTTACTTTCTCGTAAGCTTATATTTGTTAATAAATTTACTTTAGCAATTAATGTGCTTTTGGTATGCTGAATTCTATTACAAAAATCTAGATAAGATTCGCTATTTTTAATTTTTAAAGTTTATAATTCTATAGCTATACATTCTTCTGAACGCGGATCACCAAAATGTTGTTCTAATGCTGATTTAAGACTGTTCCACGTAATTAAATCTTGTCGTTCGCTTATTAAACTAGCCGCTCGACCTATTAATTTAGAAGTTATTATGTGAAAAAGATATAAATCTTGTGCTGGATTACTTTCTACTACACAAGTTTGGATTACGTATTCACATTTACGAATAAAAAGGGATAATAATTTTTCATCTCCATCAAACTTAGGGATAATGTTGCTGATTTCTACGAGAATTTTCACTATATTTTCCATTGTCACTAATTATAGTACACACAATTTAATATAATAAAATATTTTAATATAATTAATATATTTTTACAAATTATATTTATTCGAATTATTTTTTTTTTATATATTCAATTATAATTATTAATTAAATTATAATATTGATTCAAATATGAATTATAACTTTATTTCACTTCGATATTATTTCATTACTTTATAAAAACACTTAAAACAAACATCAAAGAAATATCTAAGAACCTTTTTAATTTTTAAAAGGAATCTACAATTAAATTGACACATATATCTAGGGTTGATTAGGAAATGAATAGATAGGAATAGCTTTAGGGTCTACTCACCAAATCATTTCCCTCGTGAGCCTGAAGGTAGCAGTGTCTTCAACAGCCAGACGCTCGTTCACGTAATATGACAAATTTATTTATCTGGTTCGGATTCCGAGAATTACGCTTGAAAACGTACGTCGCGGTAATTTTCTTTTATTTTCCGGACGACGAATCCTACCGGCTGCGCCAGTCAAGTTCCCTACGCAGCGAATGGCTTTTTAAAAAAGATTTTATTTTAATTAAGATGGTATTTAATTAACAAGTTACCACTTAGACTACCTTAAACAGACTAAACTTAATATTAATATTATAAGCTAATACGGGTGGGAGCAGACCACCCAGTAGAGTTATTCGCATTGTCCAGTTACTTAGAATATTGGCTTCCCATGGGTGGTAGACGCTAACTCAGCGGAGCCGCCTGGCTGGCGACCAATGGAATGTGTCAGCTCAGCGGTTTGGGGCGACGTAACTATCTATATTAAATAAATAAATAAACATGCTACATCTAAGATTTACAAAACACATTATTTTCACTGCCGCAGAGCATTGAATCATAGATTTAACGTCTCAGTGGAGTGGTCGTGATTGATTGATGAAACAAAACATTGCCAAAACCTGTCAGGTGAGATAGAAAATAATGTTTTGCGTAAATTAAGAATGTAATAAACGACTAATATCTTTCATTTTAATTACTCGTGAAATCTGTATTTCTTTGTAAAATTGCTAACGTGAACACTTATTGATATTAATTATATTATGATACTAATTATGGGCTATATATTAAGAAAAACATTGAAAATATTTTTTTCGAGACAAACATTTCCTGGAAGGCTTACTCTCTAAGGGGGGATCAAACTGACCGACTCGCTCACCAGGCCTGACACCATGCAATTTTTTTATTGAGGTTACCAAAAGTCCATGGTATATGGCAACTGTCCCAATACTCTAGACTATGGACTAATATTAAATATTGAACAATATTAAATATTTTTTTAAAAGGTTCACGGTTTTTTTATTTTATTCCCAAATCAGCAAATTACCCCATTTTAATCACAAGGTGGAAACCCTGTACATTATAAGGATACTATTTGATTATTGGTTTCAGATTTTACGATACATATTTCGTCTAATTATTTTTGATAAACTATAGTATAAAGCAACTTGGAGAGATAGCTATTATTGGTCTCAATTAGAATTTTCGTCGTATACAATGTTCGTTTGGACTGGATTCATTGACTTCATTGATTGACTCAATAACTTCGTTATTTACATTACAATTTATAGTTACATTTTAATTTTATGGTCATTAGTATTATTCGATATGTCGCATTTCTGTGTGTAAAGTGCCAGTTAAGTCATAGATGAAACGATGATCTTATCTGACTGAAGCCGAATGCTGTATGAATACAGTAAAATGTAACAACGAAGCAGTGTGTGTAATGTTTTTATCATTAATTTAATTTTTTAAAAGTGTATTAATATTATATGCCAAATTTAATATACCTTCATTGTATCCAGTTTTTGCTTCACGTATTAAAATATTGATTATCTATACTATCTATACTAATATTATAAAGCTGAAGAGTTTGTTTGTTTGAACGCGCTAATCTCTGGAACTACTGGCCCGAATTGAAAAATTATATGTCATCCCGCTGTGTCTAATAGAAGTCAAGCAGCAATGAAAAACGCTGCAGAAAAGTTCTAAAAAGAAGTCCGCGATAGCATGTATCTAGCTTTTAAGGTTGTATATAGTGGTGTACTAGGAAAGGATTTTTAAATTCTACCTTTAAGGGTTTTAAATAGATGGATTTTGCAATTTTTTATGAAACTCGGGGGCAACACTAAAAACCGCGCGGACAAAGTCGCGGGCGACCCCTAGTCGATTATATTCCTATTCCTTGTAAGTTTCAAGCTCAGGTTCGATACTCGATTAACATGGGCTAGGTATAGTTAGAAAGTTTTTATTACAAACATATTTATAATAGATAACTTACGATCCGGAAGAAAGTCATTGACTTGCCGAACATATTCATATAAAGTTCAGGTGGTAATCAAAAGTTATTGCTTTTACAGATACAGTTATATGTTTAAGTTAAAATAATTAGACGTAATAGGTAGTCGCCTCACGAACACGGAAGTCGTTAACTCAATATGTACTTTATTAAATATGTTATGTGTGGTCTGGTTGATCCAACCAATCACCAAGTGCTGTAAAACGCTAATGATGGCTTTGGATTGGTGATGGATTCGAGAAATATGATTATTCATTAAATTCAAAGGGCGATGTTGATTTGTGATTTACTCTTAAGTTTACAAGTGAACAGTTTTGATACTATATATGCTAAATCGGTTTATATCGGTTGGAACCTAATGACGTCGGATAATTTATGTGTTACAGTAAGGTTTCAATTTGTAAAAATGTACAGAAATAATTCTTATTTGAATTCGAATGTTGTTTTTTATTGAAATGAATAAAATAATGTACAGTTCTAAGATTCCTTTGTTAATATTCCTTGCGATCTTGTATAATGATTGATGAAAAACAAATTCTTTGACATTTTACATGGAAAAGGTTTTAGAACTTTTGATTATGATGAAAATAAAATACTTTTGATATCTTTGATGATCCTTTAATATTGATTCAAATATATATATTTATTAAAGAGGCGGTACTTCTGAAGGAAGATTTAAATATACGTTCTTGAAAGAAATGTTTGGTCTCATAATTCGAGTATATATATATATATTTAATTTACAAGTTTATATTTATATAAGTAAATTTATTTTTTTACAAACATAAATAATTTTGAAGCGAATAGTACTAAAACATAACGGATAATTTTGTGAAGTAAATTGTATACCAGTAGATCCGGTAGACAAAACAATTCTGGATACTGATTGCAAACTCACCAATTGGTTTCAATTTGCAGGAAATCCAATATTGATTACGACACGGGAAGGAGAATACAGATGTTTAAAAAAGTTCAGTGACAAACACACGTTGGTACAAAAGATATGAAGGAATGTTGAAGATACGAATGAAGGAAATGAATGTTGGTTGAAAGGAATAAAAAAAAATATTTTCCAAATAAGCTGATATTCCATATCTCTATTAATGTCTGGTAAATAATTCATCAATATCGTTCATAAGCCATTAAGTGATGTAACATATATGTTGAATCCCACCTGATAAATTGCATATGAAATAATAGCTATGTAAATATATTACACAAAGCCATAATAATAATAACAAGGAACTCAACGAACTAATTAAATAACGAACAATTTTACGTCATATTTTTTATACATAATGTTATGTGGAGATCAGTGTCTCTATGTTGTCAAAAGTTTCCTTCCCCGAGATCATTAGAGACTTTCGAATATCTTAACACTTACTGTCATGTAGACTTTTCATTTAAACAAATACCTAAACTGAAATTATATTGAACTTAATAAACAATCAATATTGCGTAACTTTTAAAGGCATGTAAGATGTTTCCGACTGTTCTTGGTCATGTATTATAAAATAAAACCCATGGTTAAATCTTTAATCATTGCCAACAATACTACTATTTCTCTGTTTATATAATTTTGTAGAGTAAAATATAATTGCAATAGTTAAGCAAATTATACGGCGCGGCGTCGTAAAACTTTAGGTCTCTTGAAATATTAAACTTGATCTTGCCTAATATGCGAATATTTTCATAAACATAACGTTCCATTCCGGATTCTGGGAATCAAATCAAACTAAAAGTAATATTGGAAAATTTTATGGGTACAAATATGAACCCATTTTATTTATAGCATCCAATAATATATTTAACTGTAAAAAGACCGTACAAAAGTAAAAAAAAGTAAAAAAATAAATAAACTACAAAGTCCTAGTAAAAATACTCTCCGCTAGAACGCCTGCCTGCTGCAGTATGATATTTTAAATATTACTTCATTAGATAAAACTGAAGAACCCTTGTCTTTAAGACTTATCAAATTACCTTCTTTGACTTGGACAAAAGTTGCAAGTTCCACGCTTATAAAAGTTATTATATTGTAACATTAATATACTTTGAACCCTTCAGTGTATATCAATTGATTTCACTGTTTTGCATTAATATACTTTTTTTTTTGTTTAATATTTTTTTGAATTGTTTAAGGAAATATTGTGTTTAGGTTTAAAAGTTCAAAACTAGTTCTTGGGGTCGAGTAGAATTCGGCGATTTGTCACCCTGCACTATTTATCTATTTCATAAAAAATGATCTTCCAAAAACTCATAACAGAACCAAAAGTTACCAAAATATCATATGAACTCTTATATCTTCAACATTGTTAGTGTTTATTACTATTTAGTAATAAATACTTATGAAGTCTTTAAAAATTATTATGACTATGATGATGAGGGTGACGAATAGGTCGAAGACTACCTTCTATCAGGGGCGACCGTCTAACTACCTACTTCTCTCTTCTCAACTTGGGCAGAGCCGAAAATTATAAAAAGGGAAGGAGTACTGCCAGGCTCTCTTTTTTTAGCTACTAGATTTGCTACTGACTGCTGGTTGCTGGTGTTGCTGCTAGCCGTTAGTGTCAGTGCTGGCTGTTGGTGTTGATGCTGGCTGTTGGAGTTCACGCTGGCTGATGTAGAAACTGTGGGCGCTTCTGGTCGGTGCTTGCACTGCTGGTCTGTGATGGTGCTGGTGGAGATGGCGCTGCTGGCTGTTGATGGCACTATCGGCTAAAGCTGACGCTTACAAAGTCTCGAAGTCGAAATTCTTGGGTTAAAGAAGAATGGCACCTATACCACCATACAATTACCGGTATAAATGCATGTGCTGGGTAGCACATACATTTATACCGGTTTCTTTCTTTCTTTCTTTTTCAAAAAAAGCAGTTATTTTTTTTAACCATAGTAATGGTCTATATCATTCCTTAAGGGGTAATAAACGTTTGATAGTAAATGTGTTGTTAGATCTTATATTTTCCGGTATTTCAAGAGCAACCAGTAAGTGAGAAAAAAATTGTAAAACTATAAAAAAAATATTCTTGTTCAAATTTGAACGTTGTTTTTATTCCTAAAAGAAAAGGAAATAATATAGACTTCTAATATTCCTCTGTTAATATTCTTTGTGACGATTGATAATATACAAATTATTTGACATCTCACACAGAACAGGTTTTAGATCTTTTGATTATGAGAAAAAAGAAATACTTTTGCTATTTAATATTTAATAATCTTTTAATATTTATTCGAAAATTATATCTAGGGGAGAGGAAATACATCTGAAGAAATATTTAATTATGTCGGGCTCCTCAAGGGAATACTTTTCTCATAATTTTCATATTTATATATTTTATTCAAAGTCTTTATTTATCTTACAAAACCTTTTTTTAAAAATATAACTTATTTAAAAGCAAACATTACTCTTATCTGATAAATTGTTTACAAGTGGGATCGGCAGATAAAATTCTGAATGCTGATTGATAAGCCTTCCAATAGGTTTCAATTTTCAGGGAATATACTATCGATTTTGGTGGGAAGTGAAGTTGAATTAAAATGTTAGTGCACAAGATATATAAAGTTAAATATTATTAAATACACACGCTCATATATGTTGTAGAATATCATAGTAATATAAAATCGAAACACTAATTATGTCACTAAATTACTAGACGAATCTTTTGAATGTCAGTTGACCGAAGCCTGCCAAATAATTGTCGATATTTGCAAAATAAAATGATATTTCATATCTGTAAGCGTATTCATGTATAATTTTATTTATGTGTGTGTAATATAAATTCATTTATGTGGTATTATAATTTATCAAATCTGCCCGCATATAACACTTCGACATATAAATTGCATTAAGTATTAATAAACTGTTGTTATGTAAGCAAATTACATAAAGTCATAATATTAGGAACATGATGAATTAATAATGAAGAGTATGTAACATTGAGGTCGTTTTTATTTTTATATGTTAACTAGCTTCTAGCCGCGATTTCGTCGGTATTAAATAGATTTTTTGAGCAGTAGTTTTATTTTTTACATCAAGTAGGTACCTACCGAGTACCGACACTGCATGTTATTAGTGGGGACTACAGTTTGCGCCCAAAGTAGAGGCGCGTTGCGGGTGAAGTCCTCATTGATATTCATCTACTCGTATTTCTTAAACTATACATTCAAACAACATACCTTCAAAGACAAATTCACCTTCGTACAATGGTCTGATGGAAATAATAAAGATACGTGATATTTCATAAGGATAGATATGCCTTGCTAAATGTTTGTAATTCCATCTTTTTAATTGTACACGAAACCAAAAATATGTAATTAAAACTACTTATAAACATTATGACTCAAATATCTAACTCAAATAACAAATACCTAACATATACATATATAACATATACAAATCAAAATGTACCCACATATTTGAATTATAAATCTATAAATATTGAATCAAATTACCAAAATTGTTGAACAAAATAATAACATTGAACTTGGGTAACTACTTTAATTAATTTATACGAATCAAAAAGTAGTTATCTACTTTCATTAATAAAGGTATTATATTACTTAAACCGTAACCATTTTCACTTTACTTCTACTTACAGTCTAAAAGGAATCAAAATGAAGAAGAACTGGAGATCATAAACCTTATTTAAGCCTTAACATTAATTTAATATATTTTTTATTAAATAAAGTAAAAGTACTCAAAAACACGTTTTATTATAAACAAAAACGCAAAGGTTAAGAAAACACTTAAGAACAACATTGTGTCTTATCAACTTAACACCTATTATGGTGCCTGTGTATGCGCCAGCGATTTACGTTGTTTCCCGTAGAATTGAGATATTTTCATATCCTATATATAGCCTATGTCCTTTCTCAACGTCTCATCTACGTCAATTCCAAGTTTTATTAAAAACGGTAAAGTGATTTAAGTGTGAAAGCGTAACAGACAGACAGATAGAATGAGTTTCGAATTTATAATATTAGTATGGATTGCCAGTGAAAAGAAAAGGAAAAAGTACCCTAAAATATATACTATCTATCTAGTTAATGAAGCAATTTGAAAAAAATTTAAGTGTGATATATGTATTTTTTTAATATACAAACATTTAGAAGCTTCAAATTACCTTAAAACTAATTAACTCTTATACCCTGGACTAGTAGCTATCTGAACTAGAAATCAAAATAAATCTACCCGAATTAATATTTCATAGAGATATTTAAGATTGCATGTTGATTTATTGGTACAAAAAACAAAACAAAGGTTCATCTTTGCTAATTGCCTTAAAGATTGTTTGTAGAGCTAAATAGAATTGTAGTAGTCAAGCAACATGGCGTCATAAAAACTTTATCTCGCTTGGAAGATTAAACTTAATATAGGCATAAACCAATATTTCATTCATAACCATTCCGAATTCTGGGAAACAAATCAAACGAAAAATGATATTGGAAAAGTTTATGGACACAAATACAAATCCATTTTATCTATAGCATCCAATAATATGTATAACTGTAATCCAACTGTACAAAAGTTTTTTGCGAGCAATGGATATTTAACAAAAAAAAAATCCGTGCCTTGTAATGCCAGACAGTAACAATGTGGAGACAGATCTTGCTATGAGTTATGTTCATTTGGAACTAGAAATTGACGGCGCCCTAGTAAAGATACTCTCCTATAAAATGCCTGGCTGCTCCTTCGAGATGATAATTTTAATATTATTTAGATATAACAGATAACACTGAAGGACCCTCGCACTTATTAATTGACTTTCTTCAAGTTAGCCAAAATGTTGCAAAAAAAAATAAAACATTGTAAGATTTACATACTTTCAGCCGATTTTTTGCAATTTTAATTTGAAATACTAAGAATTAGCTTATAATAAAGCAGCAGAAATATATTTGAGTAGTTTTATTAAACAATAATTAAGGAATTAAGAATCCTCGATTGCCACGATATTCGTATTTACGACGTTATTTAACATTATGCGGCTTGGATTATTTCTCCTTCATTTAGCAGCTTTTCTAATCGGGTCATTCCATTATTACCATTCTTATACTTTTATTATAATTTTATATACAATGATACAAAAAATAATAAAGAGAAACAACTTCATAATCTAAGCAAAGTTGGATAATTTTCTTTGCAAATATTAATCACATATAAGTACATATTATTATTATGGCTATATTCAGTTTTTTTTTTAAACTGCGACCTCTGGGCGACCGTATATTTCAGCTAAGTAATACCTCAGCCTCAGTAAATTTCAGCTAAGTAATACCTTTAACTTTATACATTTTAATATAAAACAAGAATGTAGAATCGATATCGATATCGATATGTAAATCAGTTTAATATATATATTAGTGATACTCTTTACTTTTAATTTTGGTGACGTTTTACTTATTTTATTAATATGTTTTCCACTTTAAATCAATGTCAATGATCACTGGTGTACGTGAAATAGAAGTTTCAGGAGGGCCGATTTCCCGATACCAGATTTATCGAAATAAGCTCTTCTGTATTGTCATTTTCCAACTTAATGTTAAAGCTATGTAGTGTTCCAAAGGCGTCCTGGTCTGAGAAAAACTACACCACAAACACTGCCGGATTTTTTTTATTGTGATATTTGTTACATAAAGGTTAATCTTAAAAGCAATTCTTAAACAACTAATCGGAGATGAAAGTTAATGATTTCTGGCGAAGAAAATGAGAAAAAAAAGATGTTTTTAAAACAATAATAATTGTAAAAAAGTCGGCCATCAACATCTTCTAAGGAATCGGTTTAATAATGCCGGTTACTAGTTATTCGCCATACAGTACTATTCATTCCCAGGTCCTACCGTCGTTAATGTAATCCTGTACACTATAATAGGATGTTTCATCAAATTTCTTTTAATATATAATTTAAATTTATTTAATGATAAGCTTAAGGCTTCATTCGGCAGCTTTTTATAAAAACGTATACAATAAACTTTAAAGGATTTACCTATTTTACGGAGTCTAGTGTTGGGCATAGCGAGTTTAAGTTCTCAAATATCTGTTATTCAATTTTTATATATTATTATATGTAATTAATAGATAGTCTAATTTCATAACACTCTCTTTGCCAGAAAACCGTAAATTTAAACCGTACGCAATAAAAAATAAAAAAATTAAACAGTCTTTTGACAAAAGCTGTCTACGATGAGTTGCCGTAGAACGATTAATTTTAGCGTTTTGCTCGACTTTTTAAGTCAAACATAATATTTTATAAAAACGAGCAGAAAAGTTGTAACAAGAGTTGTAACGTATATTATTGTTTTATTATTGGCAACCTAAATAATAAAAAAGTTTGATGAAAACTAACAGTCCTAAGAAAAACATAAGTATACATTTATACATTGCACCATTTAGACTAAATAAAATTCAGGGAATTCAAATCAATCGATTAATAATTATATATATGTATATATCTAATTTAACTCTTAGATTAATCTACGATTCTTATTGACTTAAAATAACAGTATATATTTTTTTAAGCTTAATAAATTCCGATGAAATGATTTTAGTTTTAAGCAGTTTCACTGACTTAATTACCATCACATGGATAGTCTATGAAACCTTTATCGCAACGGCCAATATTGTTACATGTAGTTTAAATAAAAACAAATGTTTCTTTATACGATTCGACGTCGAGAATTGACTTGGACGAATGCCAGAGTCCGTACAGAATTCATTTATATAAAAATAATCAATATTTATATATTTATTTATGTACCATCAAAATTTACAAAATATAAACGTATACAAAGATAAACAACTTATCTCTTTAAGAGATCTCTCCCAGTTATCCTTTAACGTAGGTTAAAAATATTATAAATGTGCGGTTGGCTCGTAGTTACATAAAAATATAAAAATAGTTTTAATAATATTTTTAATATATAAATTACATAGATTGAATAAATTATACATATAACATAATTGTAAATATATTAAAGTTAGAAATTTACATACTTACATACAGACATACTTCATCTAAATTAATAAAAAAAATATGACATTGAAGAGAGATAATGATCTTTAACTCTTATTTTAAAGGTGCCAACAGATGAATTTCCTTAAAAAATATGTTTTGGAAAAGAGTTCCAAAGGCGAGCTGCACTAATGGTAAAAGAGTTTGAATAAAATGTGGTATAGTAAGAAGGCACTTCCAGAGAATTAACTGAGACACACGAACGAAGTGGTCTCGTTCGTGGAATTGGAAGTTGAAAACGTTCATGTAAGTAGGAAGGAGAAGAAGTTCTAAAGATTTTATAGATCAGTGATAGAATATGTACATTCCGGCGAAGGCGAATAGAGAGCAGGGAGCCACTTTATTTCGATATTCGGACGCATGGTCGTATTTGCGCAATCCATAGGTAAAACGAATGCACGGGTTTTGAAGTCGATCAAGCTTATATAAGAATATTAAAATAAGCATATTTTTAAAAGACAGACATTGTAAGAGCTATTATATTGAGACCTATTTCATATATAATTAACATAAATAATATATAGAAAAAAAATATTTATGATCAAATAATTTCAATATATAGTTATTCTATCACAATTCAATATTCTCTTAGGGTAAACGGCTCTCTGTCAATCTGTTAATTACAATCCAGCTTCCGGCGGCGCCTTGAGCGTAGAGTTATTATACATTTCTATGGGTTTGAGTCCTCAGTGTCGCAGACTGTCATCTCATAAAGGAAGCACATAGGCTAATTACTGCCATTTTCTCTAGTCTATCGTAACATTGTTGTCTAGACTTTAGCTTTATTCGTCATTCATTTATATATTCTTTATTGTACACCACAACATATAACAAATTAAACACATACAAGTAGCGCATAGGAAGTACTACAAACGGCCTTATCGCATTTTGGCGATTTCTTCCAGGCAACTTTATGTTAGAAATTTCTAATATACAATCTTATTTTTAGGATTTAAATAATAAAAACTGTAAAAAATTTACTGTTATTAATAACTAAACACAATTCAAGTAATTAAAAAAAATAGATTAAGTAAAATAATATAACAAACCAAAAGCTTACTCCAACGAATTCATATTATAAAACTGACGTGAGTACATCCGGTATATCTTCATGAAAACCAAAAACATATTCAGATTGTGTAATTGATTAAATAATTTATAAATGTCATATCTGATTACTACAGGTTTATCATAATTTTACAACGTCATGTTAGGCATGTTCATGTTGTATTGTAGTATGTTATGTAATTTCTAGAAATCATCAAGGTATTATATCGCTAAATAGGAACACTACCTAAAATAATATGTTTGGTGGAATACCGTGGTTACAAAGTTACAAAATACAATTACTACTTTACTATCAAATGTCTGAACAATAGAATATTATAGTTTGCGAAGCTCGGTTTGAAATGGAATTTACAACACCAAGAAGAATTGTTTTGTGGTGACATTTTTATTATATTTCATAATTGATATTTACGCTTAAGTTTGAGAAGGTAATCCGATTTCATTTGTTTATTTGAAAGAGTATTATTATGCCGTGATGAGAGGACCACTGTATTCATTTTGAAAAAACGTCTTACCTCAATGGTATTCAAACAAGATATTATTAACTTGTTTATTTGTTAACCGAAAACAAAATTGTGAAGTGAAATATGTGAACTTACTCACTTAATGTGAAGTGATGCCCATGAAAATATATTCCCGAAAACTACATCCAAATTAAGTTAAGCCGTTTCTGAGACAAGCGTGCACAAACTTACAGACATACAGACAAAATGAAAAACCATTGTTTTGGGTTCTCTTGCTCTCATAAGGGCCCCATTATGTTTTTTTTATATTTTCCATATACAGAAATTGATACGTGACAGTTTTATTATATGTATAGAAGGTAAACAGAGTTCACACAGTTCCCATGAAAAATGAAAGTTGTTTCGAAACTCAAGATATATATATATATATATATATATATATATATATATATATATATATATTTGTTCACGGAAATACTTTTATGTATATATATATATATATATATATATATATATATATATATATATATATATATATATATATATACATAAAAGTATTTCCGTGAACAAAAACACACACTCCTGTGTATTAACATTTATGTTACACCAAACGCTTTGTTTATTAAAACTATTTCAGCAACTATCAAAGTGTGCAAGTTGCAAATACAAAGTTTAAGTTAGTTAGTGAACTGGTCAGTTCGACGTACACACTCCTCTGAGGTAACTATAACAAATTTAGTATTCGTAACATACAACTATGATGGCATACAAGTATTAATAATACGTTTTCTAGCACCCTTAACACAAGCAAATAATTTGCTTACTTAAGAGTAGATCAATTTGTGTAATCTGTCCCGTGATAACATTATATATATATTAAATTAAGTGTTCCTAATAGAAAAAAAAAATAAAATTACAAAAAAAATATAATAGTTTACAAGTCTCTTAATTATTCTATTGTACTTGACCTAAATACCTATCGGGATGCTAAATATTAACTTTAATTAACCCTTTCTAAAATTAACTCGTTTCTAAATTTTGCAAAACATGTTTATGTGTTATATTTTTTTGAGTTTTTAGGGAGTCAAAAATAGCTCCAAATAGTTTGTATAATAATTCACACGGTGCGGCTCGCCAGTTCTGTTAACTTAAACTTGAGTGGATACGCTACCACGTGTCTAGATGGTGACATCGACATAACAGCCCTCTTAACAAAAAATAATAGTTATATCTAACATCATTAAATCTAAGGACTCTAATAATGTTAAAACATGACTATTTGAAACTCATAATAAGACATGTGTATGCAAAAAAATAAGTATCAGCTATAAATAATCTGAAAAGAAATACTGTTACAATTAAAAATAAAAAAAAATACATTTGAATTTGGAATCGCTCATTTTTAAACGTTTGTTTATTGTGTTTCTCATTTTGGCGCCAATACATTGTACAATATTTTGTAATATTAAAATGGAGTGAGGTGATAAAGAGAACAGAATCGCTGTGATTGCTTTACACAAAGAAGGTAGGGAGCCAAATGCAAGTTTTAAAACTTTCCATATACTTGGTAAGGCAAATGTTTGTGTACCGGGCTATTATTAGGTACAATGAGACTTGTATGACTGTTTGTGACAGAAAAGGATCTGACCGTCCACGTAGTGTTCGTACGAAAAAAGTGGTCAAAGCAGTAAGGGATTGAATTCGAAGAAATCCTGACCGAAAGCCAAAGATTGTATCTCGGGAAATGAAGATAGCACCTAGAACCAAGTCGCGTATTTTAAGAGATGACTTAGGACTTGAAGTCTAAAAAAGACGCACTGGTCATTTTTTAACTAATAAATTAAATATGAATAAGGTGGTAAAATCGAAACTACTACTGAAGCGGTAAGCAAAGGGAGGTTACAGAAAAATTTTGTTTACGGATAAGATTTTTTTTTTAATTGTGCAACATTTCCACAAACAAAATATGCGTATTTATGCTCCAAGCTTTAAAGAAGCTTCCGAATTAGTCGAAGCAAAGGAACGTAGGCATTATCCGACTTCAGTGATGGTTTGGTGGGGTGTTAGCTATGGAGGAGTGACTGAGCCATATTTTTGTGAAAAAGGTATCAAAACGTCGGCACAAGTGTATCAAGATATCATTCTTGAGAAGGTAGTTAAGCCCCTTAATAACACCATGTTCAATAACCAAGTATAATCCTTCCAGCAAGACTCGGCACCGAGTCATAAAGCTCGGTCCTCGCAGTCTTGGTTGAAAGCGAACGTCTCGGACTTCATCAGAGCTGAAGATTGACCGTCGTCTAGTCCCGATCTTCATCCGCTGCGTTATGATTTATAGTCAGTTTTAGAGAGCTTGATTTTACAGCTTGATAATTTGGAGTCCCTAAAATAATCCATACGATTGGTAGCAAAGAATTTCCCCATGGGAAGAACGCTTGCTTCTATTGTTAACTGGCTTCAACGTTTAAAGGATTTTATTGCAGCCAATAAACACCACTTCGAATAAGCTTTTTAATTTTTTATTATTTTATATTTGTGTTTTAAACTAACACACTGTAAAAGTAATAAATGTTATTTTCAATTAAAAAAAATTTTTTTTTTCTTTGTTACAATATTTATGGCAAGACAAGGTATATATGTATATATGTGACACTCATCCTGTATATTTTTTGTATTGCTGTTGATGACTTATAACCCGTTTTGTTAACTCTCTTTTGCACGACCGCTGCTATACGCAACCTGATCAAATCAGAACAAATTGTTACAAAATCCAAGTCTAGCGGTCCTAAGTTACTTATTTTAATAACTTTCCTTTGCCCAATTTCTTTTTATTTATAAATTATATCACAATGCCAATCTACCAGTGAACTTTATATTACCAAAATGTGATTAAATCCTATCACACTAAACATTAAGTTAACATTTGATTATATATATTAGAACATATTACAACAATGTATGAGAAATAGAAAAGGTCACTTAAAATACCTCCCGGTTCACCCGTGGTTATAAATGTGTACCTACTACTGACAACTTGACCTACTTCCTAGTTAAAATGCATTTTGTACATGTATTTTTACCGGTTTCTTTTTCAAAAAAAAACATTTTATCTATTATAACTATAATAAGGATCTAAATCAGTCGTAATGGGAAAATTGACGTCGGAAAATAAGTTAGTTACAGTTAGTTATTATAATTTCAGATACATCAAAATGAACCTACGAGAAAGATCAATTTGTAAAATTATACATAAACAATTGTTATTCAAATTTGAACGTTTGTTCTTTTAAAAAAAAAAGAAAATTAATGTGTCCTTTTTTGATATTTTCTGTGTTCTTGTATGTTCTTTGTTGAAATTCTTTGCCATCTTACACGGAACAGGTTTTAGAACTTATGATTAAGATGAAAATGAAATACTTTGCTGATCTTTGATTGCTGCTTACTGCTTAAGTTTATAATTATATAAGTAAATTTATTTCTTCACAAAAACTATGACCGCACAGCACGCAAATGGGTGTTGAGCTCAGTTAATTCGTTTTGAGTATAACATATCACAGAGCTCATTTTTATATATCTGTCTCACATTTTATTTGGTATGATTGATTTAATAATTATTGATAGCATTGTATTTGAACATATAAATGCATGAATGAACATATAAAGTAAAACAACGTATCGGTTAAAAGAAAACTCTATTAAGCAAAAGCGCGCGAAAGTCAACTTACAAAAAACTTAATCAATTTCGTGATGACTTCGAATGTTACTCTGCATTACTTTCAGTAGGGTTTCTTCATTGAGATTCATTTTATCATCTACTTCATTATAATTTCATAATCATTTCATCATATATCAGAGCTATTCAGAACACCTAAGAAATGTATGGTGCCATCATTAAAGCATTCATAATGTCAACTGAGTGAACGAGAATATTTTCAGAATTTAATTAAACGTTTAGTTAAACGTTTTAATTGAAAACACAGTTAATTGCAAATTACTCTTAATTTGGTTAGTATATATTGATTGGTGTAGGTGAAGTTGGAGGATAAAATTTGATCGAGTTGACCAGTAAAGAGTAAATAAACGATTTTAACGAACGAACGAAGACGAAACAAGGGTGCTAAAATATTACAGGTAATTTAGTGTCGTAAGCTGTTTACTAGTTGTTCCGACAGACAAAACAATTCTGGATATTGATTGGACACTTACTAATTGATTGAAACTTGCAGAAAATTCTTATTGATTTCGATATGAAAAGGAATACAGACGTTTAAAAAAATCATTGACAAATACACGGTAGTAACTACACGTAGACAAGATATATAAAGTAAAAAATATATCAATCAAACAAAAAAAGAATGGTGAAATGAATGATGTCCAATATTCTATTTTCCAAATAAACTAATATTTAATATCTCTCTGTTTAAATTTATATAAATATAAAATGAAAAATAAACCGATACGAGGAAACGATACTGGGAAACCAGAGGTCGTGGGTTCGAATCCCTGCTCGTATCGTATCGGTTTATTTTTCATTCTATATTTATATAAAATGAAATAACCTTAACATTACCTCAAATTCGTTAGTTATGGTTCATATATCTTAAACTCCATCAGATAAATTGCATAATTAATAATAAACAATATTATGTAAATAAATTACTCAAAACAAAGTTCGGTATCTCTATCCTTAACATACCAGGAGATTCATTAGATCATGTGCAAGACAATGTTGTCCGAAATTTTCTTCCCCGAGACCATTTCAGACTTCGGAATAACACTTTTTTTAAACTGTTTAAGTTAATGCTTGACTACGTTCCACTTGATAGAAAGTGGAAACTTATTCTCATGAAGACGCATTAAATCTTTTAAATACATATCTAAACTAAAACTAGTTCGAACTGAATAAGCAATCAATATTGCCTAACTTTTAAACGCATTTACGATTTTTTTCCGGCAATCTTTGGTTCTCATGTATAACCACGAAACTAATAGATTTATGTTTATATAATTTTAGTGTAATGCATCTGTAGTTAAGCAAATTAGACGGCGTCAAAATTGTAGTTCTCTTAAAACATTAAACTTGATGTAATAATATTCTAACATTTTTAAAAACATTACGTTCCATTCTAGATTCCGGAAATCAAACTTAAATTAATATTGGAAAATTTTATAGATATAAATATGAACCCATTTTATTTATAGCTTACAATAATATATATAACTGTAAAGAAACTGTAGAAACATCAATGATCAATGAAAATTAAAAAAAAGTTTTAGTAAAGATACTCTTCGCTAAAACGTCTATCTGCTACCTCAGTATGATAATTTTAATATTACTCCACTAGATAAAACTGAAGCACCCTCGTCTTTAAAATTTATCAAATGACCTTCTTCGATTTAGACAAAAAGTTCCAAGTTCCACGTTTATAAAAGTTATTATACGATACTGTTTTGAATTAATGTATTTTTTTTTGTTTGATATTTTATTTAATAATTTAAGATAACATTGTGTTTTGGCATATAGGTTCAAAACCAATTCTTGGGGGTTAAGTGGAGATCAGCGCTTTCTCACTCTGCAATATTTATCTATGTCGTAATAAAAAATATCTTTTAAAAACTTAAAACACAAGTAGTTAGTAACCAAAAGACCATATAAACTCTTAAAAATATCTACAACGTAGTTTCTGTTTATTATTATTTCA
The DNA here is from genome assembly GCA_959347405.1 of Napeogenes sylphis. NCBI lineage: Eukaryota > Metazoa > Arthropoda > Insecta > Lepidoptera > Nymphalidae > Napeogenes > Napeogenes sylphis. Next base: position 28,927,573 of record OY365776.1, read on the forward strand.
GTTTATAGGTGATCTCTATTTTGTTTTGTAATATTCAACCCTAAAAATTTGGTAGTAATAATCCATCAGAATCATATTTGAATTGCTTTATTAAAATAATGTGAAATGGTATATAATAATGATAAAATAAATAAATAATAATAAAATAGTAATAACCTTAACTCTAAATATAAAAGTTAATTAAGAATCCAATGAATAAATCCGTTAACACCTTTGAGGCCAGCAGCCTTTATCAAAGCATTATATTTCATATTTATGGTACAACAATATTTATTTTCACATATCTGTAACTTTTAAGATAAATCTTTGAAAGGATCTGTATTTTTCTTTAACCATTTTAAGATAATTTATTTATTTTATTTGTAACCTCTGGGCAACCATAACGTATTTCCAATTGATGAATTTACATTTTTCAAAACATCTTACATTTTTGTGAAACAAAACCTATACCTTCATTAGGGGGAATAACGATAACGATATAACGAAATAACGATCCTTAACAATATGTAAGTATGTGAGTTCTCTAATGATACTTGTACCATTAAATTCGGGTCACTTTTGTATATTTTTATAGAGAAGCTTAGTTCTTAAAAATCTACAATTCATTTCTTTAATAAATAGTCTACTTCTCATTAAAAACTCTGTGTGTCAGACGTCAGTGAACCGTAAAACTAAATCCCAGTTTAGAACTTATTTCCTGAATTTTAATACAATTAAACAAAAAGGCTTGTGGCAAAAGCAGTCTAGGTTGAGTTTCACGATGAATTCCAGCGTTTTGTTCGGTTTTTTAAGTTGAATTTTATTATTTTCTACAAACGGTATAATTTATTTTTGTATTATTTTAGGCGAACTAACAATTAAAAAATATAATCAAAATCATCAAAGCAGTAATATTTAGAACTTATACATTTTACTTTGCAGGATTTTTATAAAATAAAAATCGACACCACGCATTCGTACACAATACTACTATCTACGATAGAATATCAGTAACGATATTTATTTTAGTTGTTTTATATTCAAGTAAAGCTGTGATGTATAATCCGTTTAATAATGACAATACAAACCTAACAAGCTATTGTTCAATCTATCCGGATAAAGCTCAATATCGGCCGAAGTGAAAATACACAATGATTTATCAATTTAGTTGAATTTAGACCTAACAAGGGAGCCGTTTGGATGTATTTCACTTATTTAAAAAAATATTAGTTATCATAAAAACTATTTTTTGTATTATACAATTTTAATAGTAGTTATTATTATTTTAAATCAAAATGTAATATATTATTATAAATAATGTTGGATATTTAAAGATATATATATATATACTTTTTCGAGAATGCTAAAAAAAAATCCCTTGCCAGTTCTTCAGTACGGATATAAAGTTTATAAATAAATTTTAATTTATTATTTCTTACATTAACATCTTTGAAATTATAAAAAAGAATTATATCCTTATTAAGTACATCTCCTTTGTATAACCTAACATCAATATAACTCTTTTGGTCATCGTGTTCAGATCTTGTATGAGGTCATTCAGAATCAGATGAACAAGATGTCGGTTGAGGAACCGGTCAGTGTGGTGCGCTTTAACGTCACTAAAGGCACCAAGAACTATAATTTCAATCAACGGCCGTTTGAAGATGATTCAGGAGACAATCTCTGTCTATGATAAAATCTAAAAAACATTACATTTATTTTCATTACGTTTTGAAATAATATCTGCTACTAACCACCATCAAATTAAACATTGGCCCAATACAACTTGACTTACTTTTTTAATATCATCTTAATATTTCTGTGTAAAAACGAATTACTATTCAAAGTAATATGTTGAACCTTCTTAATTGGTCTGAAATAGAATTGTGAGTACGTATTATAAGACTGCGTTATTTTGTATGTATCGGGCTATTCAATAAAAAAGTTCAATAATGCTATTACGGTCAATAATTCTACCGTATCTAGGATATAAAATATGATTGTACATAGAATTAAAAATAAATAAAAGATTAGTATTTATTAAAATTAATGTCACGGAAACTCTTTGAAATAAAAATATAAATAACATATAAACAATCAGTCATATTATTGACTGAAGTTATGGATCAATAATTTTTTACTGGGATTAACTTAAAGAATTTATAAATCAAGAAGATTTCAGTGACCTCTTATACTTAACACTCCCAAACCATCAATGAAAGTAAAAAAGACCCGTCAGTAAGTATTTCATTCAGATAATTAAATTAAACCTTACCTAAGATTTCGAGGAAGTAAATGTGAATGAAACGTGATCTACGACGACGTGACAACTTAATAGAGCATATTCACATTCATTGAGATATATATTCCCGAGCGTCTATCAACATGAGCTTTTTAAGTTCCCCCGCTTTGAATTACAAGTTATTAAATATATAAGGTTGATAATAAATACAGTTTTATAAATAGAAATACATCCGAAATTATAATCATAAAGCTATATTCTGATCGTTTTGCGTTTATTAGAGTTAAAATGCCACACACCTTTAACTAACGCGTACTAATAGCTTCCGTATCATGGTTCATCACCTACCTTAGTCTGCTTTGAGTCGTGTACGTGGTGGTAGTACTTTATTAATAACTGCATATATATGTTCTGTAGAGCGCACATCGTGTGATGTTATACCATTGTATCGCCGCGCTCTTAGAGCATGTGCACTAGCTTTATTAAATACATATCTACTTGATAAAACTTTCATTAAGATTAAAGTAAACGAGAATCTAAATTATTAGAATTTGAATTTGAATAAGTGTTGTACAATATTTGAATATAGAATAAATTCTGATTATGACCTGGTTTCGTAAAAAAATATAAATATCATCATTTAAAATAAAAGAAATAAAAAATTAACAAGAGAATTTATTTACAACGGAGATACGATTTACAAAGAATCTGTATTTTCTGAGTTTCTATGACAATCACAATTGTGTGAATTGTAAGAACAGGAAGATTCATAGAAAGACTTTTACTTTTAAATTGTGATGCGAAATTCAGAAAAGGTTATATTTGTTGGAATATTTTGAAATTCATTTAGTATAATTATTTCAAGTCCTCATTTTTTAAATCAATCTTTAATTATTGTTTTATTCGTTTCAATGTTAGTAAAATAAAAGTTCTTATAATTAAAACTATTCATTCATCATATTATTACAGGATTTTTTTAATGTTTTTCAAGCATGCCTTGTTCAACATCCACCTGCCCTTACCTCGCCAGGTCGTAGAAACCACATCAAGCCATCATAGTGGAGCGTCAACCAGTCCTACTACAACATGTGAAAGGAGTGTTACATAGAAATTTTATTTCTGTAGATAATTAAATATTTATAATTTTAATATTTTCGACTTCTTATTATCTGTCAAATTCGTAGACAAGGTAAATTATTTATCTGTTGACAGCTAATTACAATTTCTGAATTAGTCTGTGACATTTCTTTTTGTTTAAAATATTGAATGTTGCCAGCTTAAGCTAACTTTGTAGTCCCCAAAATGTTATTGAAAATATAAACATTTTATTTATTAATTACTATTCTAAATTTCATTTATTAATCATTATTAAGCATAGCATATCGCTAGATATTTATTTAAAAGTAGCTGTCATATTGTTTCAGATGCTTATTTGCAGCCAACGTTGTTTTATTGTTATATTTATTAGTATAACAATTTGTCATCAATTTATTACACTTGTTTCTTCCTGTAAATAAGTAGTATATTGTTCTTAAATTATTTCAATATAGGTCTCCTTCCGATTAGTATCAATTTTACCCACATTTCGTGTAACGCGGCGTATGCATAGCCACATTGTTTGCTTATTATGCATATTTTGATTATAAAATTCAATGTCGTGATCTAAAGACTCTTTTCTCTCGGAAGCACTTACGAATTGAATATCTTATTAGCCTTCGGGCTAATTTATTAATATGGAATAATTATAATTCCTATTGCCGGCGCTTCCTCGTTTAACCTGTAATTTAATCATTACAGGAGGTTTTTTGTTTGTACCCTAGAAGATACGGGTATATTAATAATTGGTTCGCGGGGGTAGACGTGAATCTTCGGAGCGTCGTCCTATTTGACCTGTATCCTGCTTCCTGACTAGCTAGTTAAGCTAAGCTAGCTAACTAACTCAGCTGAGTTTAAGGAGCTCCTCTTTATTGTAATCCCGATATAATAATAATAATAATAATAATAATAATAATAAAGCCTTTTTATTTCCACGACATTTTACAGTAGAATAAAACTATCAATAAAAGAAAAAATATAACTTAAACTTAATATTCTGAAATAATAATAGTAAATAAAGGTTGGATAAACATGTCATGGCCCCTTTTGGGTAAAGGCCTCCTCCATTTGCTTCCATCTTTCTCTATCTTTCGCCACTATCATCCATTCTCTTCCCACTAATTTAGTTATTTCGTCGTTCCAGCGAGCTCTTGGTCTACCCTTTTGTCGTTTTCCTCCAGGACCGTGCCATTTGGTGACGCGGTTCGGCCACCTGTCCTTCGAGTGACGGGCCATATGGCCGGCCCATCTCCACTTCAGACGTTTTGTGTGTTGTAGTGCATCTAGTACTTGAGTTTTTTGTCGAATTTTATTGGTATTTATTCTTTCTGAGATCTTAATACCAAGGATGCTCCTCTCAATGGCCCTCTGACACGAACGGATTTTTAACATGTTTTTTTTATTGAAGATCCAGGTTTGAGCTCCGTACGATAGACAGGGTAATAGACACGAATCCATAACTTTTTTCTTTAGTGGTATGGAGAGTTTCGACTTCATAATTTCTTTGAGACTCCAGTATTTTTTCCAGGTCATTTTGATTCGTCTGTCCAGTTCCTCTGTGTGTCTCATGCTATTAAATGATATTTGTTTCCCCAAATAGATATAGCTCTCTACATATTCAATAGGCATTTGCTTTATTTTAATGGGGGTCTTGTTTCCGTTGGTGGATATCTTAGTTTTTGAAGTGTTCAGTAGTAAGCCGATGTTTTCACTAGCGTCGTTTAGTTCTGTTAACATTGTCTCTAGTTGCTTTGATGTTTTAGCAAAAAGAACTATATCATCGGCGAATCTAAGGTTGCTGAGGTGTTTTCCAGCAATGAATATTCCCTTTCTATCCCAGTTTAGGTTTTCCATTATATGTTGTAATACAGCTATAAAAATCCTAGGTGATAGTGGATCCCCTTGTTTCACACCTCTACAGATACTGAATTCAGTGCCTAGTCGGTCCAGTTTTACTAGGCTAGTACTTTTGCTGTAGATATCTTTTATTATATTGATGTATGTGTATGGTAGATTTTGATGTTCTAGTGCTTCCCATATGCTCTTGTGTGAGATAGAATCAAATGCTTTCGCGTAATCAACATATGCGAGGTAGAGATCTTTCTTGAATTCTTCATGTTTTTCTATTACTTGTTCTAAGGTATATATGTGGTCGACTGTTGAATATCCTTGCCGAAATCCTGCCTGTTCCATTGGTTGACATTTGTCTAGAGTTGACTCTATCCTTTTTTCTAAGCACATTGCGAACAGTTTGTACATTGTTGGTAGCAGGCTGATCGGTCGATAGTTGTTTATATCAGCTGGATCTCCTTTCTTATATATAAGTATTAACCTTGACTTTGTCCACTTAAGAGGTACTTCCTGTTTTTCGAGTATTTTATTGAATAAAATAGTGATAAGCTCAATCAATATGTGACTTCCAAAAATTAAAGCTTCATTTGGGATATTATCATCGCCTAGACTCTTTTCTTTTTTTAGTTTTTTAATTTTTTCCATTATTTCTGCACTATTGAAAGGTTGGGTCGGCATATTCGTGATTTTTGGCTCTGGAAGCTTTTTGTCTTTTCTGGTCTGTTTTTTCTGCGTCGGTTTTTGTGATTTCAGTGTAGGAATCCATGTTTTTTCTGTTTTTAGCTGTTTAAATGCTCTCTTTTGGCTTCCCGTCTTTAATAGGTGTTTTTCTATTATTTCTATTCTGTGGTTTTCATAATCTTTTTTCAGTAGTTTGTTTGTGGTTTTGTATAGTTTTGAGAGTTCTTTCTTATCATTTTTATCTTTCAAACCATTGAAAGATTTTATCTTTCAAACCATTGTACTGTAGAGTAGTGCGCTTTTTAATTAGGTTCTTAGTTTCTTCTGATATTATTTCTTTTTTTGTTTTTATGGACGTCAAGCTATTTAAGCTCTCTTGTATGGCCGACTCTATCTTGGAGTAGTAGGATTCTATACCATCGTCGTCTACCCAGTGCGTATGTTCTAATTTCATATTAAGAGTAGATTTGAAAATTTCTTCTGATTCCGGACTTAGTAGATTTGGTGCTGAAGATGAATCGAATTTGCTTCTGGATTTCTTTTGTTTAACTAAGCTTATTGTTCCTCTTAGGAGTCTGTGGTCGCTGGGAAAGTATATTTTGTTTACAATTTCTATATTGGTGAAGAGTCTTGGGTTGTCACACAGAATATAATCTATTTGGTTTCTAGTTTGTTCGTCTGGTGAGATCCATGTCCATAAATTCTTTTTGTTTTTCTTAAATATTGTGTTAATTATAGTGAGCTTATTTTTGAGAGCATAGTGTACTAGCTTTTCTCCTCTTAAGTTCCTTTTTCCATAGCAGAATGGTCCTCTTATTTTGTTTTCCTCTGGTTTTCTTTGGCCTATTTTTGCGTTTAGATCATCTAGTAGTATAACTCTACCTGTTGATAGGCGCCGGGCATTTTTCAGTAATTGGTAGAAATCATCAACCTCTTCCTCCGTTGCTTCAGAGGTGGGGGCGTAGGCTTGAATTATTGAAATCTTCATCGAACCAAAGCTTAAATTTAACAAACATACTCTTTCCGATATTCCTATGTAGTTTTCTATATTATGTTTGTGTTTTTTCTTTATCAGAAATCCGACTCCGTGTAGTCCTTTCGACTCTCCGGTGTGGCAGAAAATATGGTTTTCATCTTCTAAAATATTGTTACCATCTCACCGAACTTCTGCTAGGCCTATAAAGTCGTAATTAATATTTTCTAGGGAATATTTTAGCAGTGTCATTATTTGCGGTGATAGTAGTGATTTTACGTTGTATGTGCAGATGTAGAGTTTTTGAAATGTTGGAGGGTTGTAGTCTAGCTCTCTTTTTAAGAATATCTGGAGGGAAATCCGATATTATGGTGATGTACAAAATTCATTTATACCATTAATCAACACTTCCATTTTTGAAAGTTTTATAAAGAACAAGTGTTTGACTGTGATTCTCCAGTGACACTATTGAGAAATATAAAACCCAATGTCTGTGACCGCACTGTGAGACCTCAGGACACGGTTAGAGCGTTCTGTGGGCATACTGAACTATACGCCCGGAAACTTAGAAATTGAATTGACTTACTCCATCTCGACTTAACGTAAATACGATTGCTGCAAAGCATTCGAAATATTGAGTTAAATCTAACATATACATACGCAAGTTAAATCCGTAAAAATAGTATTTAATTCAATGTGTAGTGTTCGTGGAAATTTTAGAAGATATTTTTTTGTTAGAATTTTTCGAAACTAATGGTGTGCTTAAATAAGAGTTTTATTAATAGACAAGATCTGCTCGGAAGCGAGACGACGTCAGTAAGTCCAATTTCCTGTCATCACGTACATGCTACATAGGGTTGCAAATGCATCAAAGTGCAGAGGAAATTTTTATTTTATTTTTGTCAAGTTGCTGGAATAAAAAAAAGCATTATTTGTAGTGAAACTTATTCGGATCTTTCATATAATTTTCTAAGAATATTTCTCTGATAATTTTATTGATCAGTATGGACATTTACAAAGAATGCTTTATTTTCCGAAACTTTTCTGTAAAGTACACAATGTGACAGAGTGACAATGTAGTATCACAAAAAAGTATTATGGCATAAAATTATAAAAAAAAAGAAAAAAATAAATAAATATATAAAATATCCCTTCCAGTCATCATCCAGCTGCCCTTTTCACATTATTTGGGGTTCGCGTAATATGTCTAGCATATTTTAAGTGATTTGTTAATATTTTTTTTTATTGGGTGCACTGAGAAAACGTTATGGTGGCATTCTCCTTATCTTATATATTTGCTACTTACTGAAATGTATACTGTATTATTAATAGGAATATTTAGCTAAATATCTTCCATACGTTTGTTTAACTTACAAAGTTTGCTCAGGAGCATTTGCTCCTGATTTCTAGCCACATTTGCAGATGTTACAATGAATAATAAGGGGTGCTTCTGCTTGCTACTATTTACTTTTGCAAGTTATGTAATCTACTACTGTAAGTTAACACAGAGGTTGCTGGTTACTTTAACACTCCTAAAAGTGTGAAATATATTTAATTGATCTTTCGGTAGATTCTTTAATTTTTAAGAACCCAGAATTCTTAAAAATGCTCATTAGTGTTTAAAAAATTACTAGTTTTATAATTTTATATAGATTTTGCTGTCAATCAATCGTTTAAAATATTTGTTAACCAAGTTAGCTCAATCAGAGTGTATGTTAAAATTTTTCGTAAAATGATATAGAGGTTTAATTTTAATTAGATTATAACAAATTTATAACTTACATTTTTTATCTTCACTTAATAGAAGTAAGTATACTTTCAAATAATATATTTCTAGGCGCTCTTTATCTTATTAAGAACTCAAAATATCCAATTCTGTATTTATTTTCAGAACAATGTTAAATTATTCAAAATAAATAGAATTAAATTTTGGCTTGTTTAATTTTTAATATTCTTGTAGATTATTTATTTATTATCAATGAAATATTAAATTAATTATTCTTATTATGTTAGTCATTGCTTTATAATTTAAACTCCGTGAAAAAGATGATTTGTTTATAAGAAAATATTTTTTTACGGATATTGGCATTAAATTAACCTAATTTATGTAACAAATAATATTATGTTTTTATCACATAACATGTTTGCATGATATATTATATTGTAGTTAATTTATTTAAAATTATATGAGGTAGAAAATCATACAACTTCGGTATATTAAGTTTTTTATTTTAAATTTCATCATGAGATATTGATATTTCAATGACTGTAGTAAATATAACCGAAAACAAATAACCTATAGTACTACGATTTAAACGCGTATATTCTAATTTTAAGCCATTTGGTTTTTTTTTCATTTCAAACATTCTTTTTTTAAACATATTATAGTAATCTATATATATATATAGAAGGATGTTTGTATATATGAAATCGATGAACTGAGAAACTATTGGACCGATGATTATAAAAATTGGTATGTATATGTATTTTTCCACGGAGAAGGTTTATATGGTATGCCCATTGATGTAACTCGCCACCAGGCGGCGCTGTCAAATATAGACTTCCGCCCCGTTCAACCGATTATAAAAGTTGGTATGACCATGTATTTTTCCTCGAAGAAAACGAATATGCTATGCCCATTGATGTAACTCGCCACCAGGTAAAGTAAGGGTTAGCCCAGCGAAGCGGGCTGGGTTCGCTAGTCTAATATGTAATCAATTAAGAGTGTCATTATGTTTGTGGTGCAATCTGTTCGGTAAAATATTTTGACAGTCTGTTTGAAATATCTTATAAACATCAGCCAGCCGTCGTTACTGCTTTGAATTTAACCTAAACTAAACATTTACTGTATTAGGTAACATTTGTTCAAATAAATATAAATATCACTATCATATTCAAGGGTGCTAATACAAATTCTATTGTATTTGAATTATTAAATATACTGATTGGTAAAAAATAACGTTTGCTAAATGCTATACCGCTTTTTATTAGTTTTTTCTTGTAAAAGTAGCTATATAATTTTAAACTTTGTTATTTTACTATCATAACTTTATCAATTAGAACAAAATAACATGTTTTTAATATGTCCACACAATCCACACATTTATTTTATACCTTATACAAATGTGATATCTTCAGTATAATAACAACACCTTTTAAACTTTACATAATTATTTTAATAATAATATAAACTAAGTATAGTTTTGTCTCTGTAACTATACAAATAGCTTCCTGGTTTAAGCGAGTCACTGAATAATAGATGCTATAAATCAAAGTGTTCGTTTGGAGTGCTTTTATACAAGTAGAACTGTTCTTATCTGATAACAGTTTGTGGGAAACAAAAGAAATCTTAAAAATAAAATAGTTTTCTTAATATAACCTTAGGTTAGGCAAGATGTAAAATCTCTAGAACGTTAAATATGTCCAAATTATCGTTATTTACAATTTATTTACAATATTGCATCTGTAACAGAATGAGATATAGAATATTTATTGTAGTTCTATTATTTACGTACAGACATATAAAAGTTATATTACGACTATTACTGAAAGTGTTTGCTAAGAAATATTTTAAGATTTATGTTTTTTACTGATTAGGATGTTTCACAACAAACATCTTATAGCAAACAATAAACATAGTTCTTTAAAAAAGAGATCTTAAAACTGTAATTTTGATGACGATTATTAAGAAGATCTTAAAAAAACATTTATATAATGCACATTATATATATTCAATAACAAATGACTTGTATTTGTTGTCGAAATAATTATTAGATTATTTGAAATATAAAACAATCAACCTTATTAATATTTGTATTTTATGCTATAAGGGTTGAAAAGCAAATTTATTTATTTATTAATAATTAAAGTTTATGCTTGAAAATCAGCTACCATAGTCGTATTACCAGAGCGTATATTCCTGAACAATTTATTCAGGCAGATGCTTAATCATTTTATAAGAGACATACGAACTGCCGTATGCGGCATGTGACTAGAGCACCTCGAACTGAAAATGAGACGAATTTTCAGCTGCATTTTACGACGCTCCGAGAAATTAAGCGTAAAATAGCTGGAACCTAATAAGTAACGTTCATATACTAACTACCTACTGGTACTAAGTTTTATATATACTAATTGCACATTATTTTATATACTATTACATATTATATTATACATACTTTATTTAACATACAACTTCAAAATATATAAATCAGTGATGTTATAAATGTTACAAGAACAAAAAATTGATATTAGTACGAAAGCTATTTTATAGTTTACCTATTTTAATGTAAGCCATATGAGCTGGAAGCGGTACTTTGTGATGTGGTTAAACTTCCTGAACCCATATATATATATATATCTAATGTGTACGTTTTATAGTCGGTCTAGCTTGTTTAATACTAACTATGTTAAATGTAAATAGCATGTAGCTTCATAATTAACTACTGGGAGAAGGATTTTAGTTCTTTTTGTTTTAATTGTTATGTGGAAAAAATCTTGCACCTTTACTGACTTTTTTATTAGGATCATACGTGCCTCTTTTAGTTGCCACTGTTAGCTGAGAGACACGAATACACTATAGCACCTATATTTTATACTTAGAGACATTGTAAAAGGTACATAATGTTTATATAAACTGCGAAACAACATTTTTTGTACGGCGTTTTGTCAGTGTAAATCCGTAAGTGGCAGTTATGACACTACCGTCAGTTTATATTTATATATAAAAAAAAACATTTAATTGCAATAAGCTACTCTACAATACAAAATAAGAAGCCAGAGAGATAAAAGTGATAAAAATAATAAGGAAGTGAATAAAACACATCCAATAACAATAACATATATGTAGATATATATATCACACTTAGGTATTATAGTTTAGATATATCAATTGTAGTAACCAGTGTGTAACATTGATTTGTAAAATTATACAAAATTAATTTTTATTTGAATTTTTACGTTGTTATTATCCTTCAAAAAAATGTAGGCTTCGAATATTTCCTTGTTGATTTTCTTTGTGATCTTGTATAATGATTGATGAGGTACAAATACTTTGACATTTCACACGGAATAGGTTTTATAACTTTTGATTATGATGAAAATGAAATACTTTTGCTGTTGAATATTTATTAATATTTTAATATTGATTCGAGAAAAAATTTTATCTATTTTACTATTAGTCTATATTTATATTGAAAAATTTATTTTTTTAAAATTGTGACTAATTTCAAACCTAATATTACTCTTTTATGGTAAATTGTTGACAAGTGGAACCGGCAGACAAAACAATATATATAAATATTGCACATTTAGTTTATTTACATTTTGACACAATTAGTGTTTCCGTTTCATGTTGCTCCGATGTACTACAACATATATACATATATATAGTAGTAATATTATATAATATATACAATAACTTATCGAATTAATCTGATTTATTGAGTATTAGTACCTAAACGAAAACTTAAAATAAATCTAACTGAATACACAATTAATATTTAATAGGCGTTATAGATATTTAAGATTTTTATCGATTCTTGTTGGTTTATTAATATAAAAACAAAATAAGGGTTGATCTTTACTGATTGCCTAATAGAATGTTTATCCATTTATATGATTTTGTAGCGTTAAATATAATTAAAGTAGTTAAGCAAAGTATACGACGTCATAAACACGTTAGTTTACTTGGAACATTAAACTTTATATAGCCATATACGAATATTTTCATCAACATTACGTTCCATTCCGGTTTCTAGGAAACAAATCAAATTAAAAGTAATATTGGAAGAGTTAATGGATACAAAAACAAACCCATTTTATATATAACATCCAATAATATGTTCAATGGTAATCAATTGTAAAAAAGTTTCACATGATCCATGGATGTTTTTAAAATATATATATGTATATATATTATTGCGTGTCCTAATATATCTGAATCTAAATCACAGGTTATTGAATATATAAGGATAATAATTAATACATCAATGTAAATAGATATACATCCTAAAATAATAATTATAAGGCTGTATTCATGATGTTTTGCGTTAATAAGAAAATATAAATCAAATGATACGCACCTTTAACTAATGCGTACTCATAGGTTCCGTATCATCAATCATCACACGTACCTTAGACTACTTTGAGTCCTGTACGTAATGGTAGTACTTTGTTAATACTGCGTGTAAATATTCTTCAGAGCGCACACCGTCTGATGTTATTATGTTGTGACTAAAGGATGTACTAGCTTCATTAATTACGTTTCTACAGGATAAAACTTTTGATAAAATACTAGTAAACAAGGGCCTTCATTATGAATATATGAGTTATAATAAGTGTTGTACAATATTTAAACGTAGAAGAAATTAATAATTGTACTAAATTAATTTCATAGTATTCTATAAAATATAAACTTTTCTGATGTTCGCTTCACAATTAAAACAAAAAATCCTTTTTATGAATCTTCTAGTTCTTACAATACCCACATGAATGTGATTGTCCTAGAAACTCAGATAACACAGTTTTTTTCTAAATCAAATTCCATTGCAAATAAACTATCTAATATATCATTCAGTGCTTCAATTTAAGAGATAATAGTATATAATAAATTACACAAATTACACAAATTGATCTAACCCCTAAGTAAGCAGATTATTTGCTTGTGTATGACGACACAAATACATAGAAATACATATGTACAGGACTAAATTATTTCAAATATATTTAGTAAATAATCAAAATCAGAAATACTGACATCTATGTTCGTCCCGTGTACGAACTGCGATACATAAGAAAAAATCTTAGGCATTATTCATTTATTATATATCATTCATAAATATGTTAATATCATATTTTTTTCAGCTCCTGCCAGCTAAATATTCATTAGCACTCACCTATTTCATCATTATATTAGTTTCGTAGAAAATATAATATGATAAAAAAGTATAGTATTTTGTGTTTGTCGTTAATCAAACGAATTACTGAATAATAAGTTATTAATTTACATATTTAGAATAATTACACTAACCGTTTCTGATGTTATCTACTCTAAAATTTATTTAGTATTCTTGAAAAACTTTTTTTAAGTATTTTACATTGTTTATATTTACTACGATTTAAATGGCATAATATTCAACTAGTATATATGACACTGATACTACTGCTCTTGTAAATAAGTAAAATAGATCCAAATGGCTCCCTTGTTAGCTTTAAATTCAACTAAATTGATAAGTCATTGTGTATTTTCACTTCGGACGATATCGAGCTTTATCCGGATAGATTGAACAATGACTGGTTAGGTTTGTATTGTCATTATTAAACGGATTATACATCACAGCTTGACTTGAATATAAAACAACTAAAGTAAATATCGTTACAAATATTCTGTAGTAGTTAGTGATATTGTGTAATAAAGTTTGGTCTTATTATAAATAAATATATTGGGTTTATATAAAGTACCGATAATGCTATAAAGAACACAGTTTACAAGTTCTAGAATAAAACGTGAAAATAATATAGACTATTAAGTTTTTTTATTTTTATACATAAAAATGTATATTACATAAACAATTGTGACGTTCATGGACCTCATGCAGGGTTAATAAGACTAGCACGAAGTTGATTGAACCGTAATGTTTTTTTTAATACATTTTTATTCAACACAATAAAAATTACAAGATCCATTGTCATATGTACCTCCTACTTTCGCATTTATTTGTTTCTTGTTTATTTATTAATGTTCTTGCACATATTCTGTAAGGGCAAGTATTATAATGCTCCATTTATTTTACTAAAGTTGATATATTTTTTTAAAAATAAGTATCCACAGTATTAATAATTAAAAAAATGTACTGCTCCGTCCCAAATTATTGCATCAAAATATCTTCAATGTTTTTAGAGCACTGCTTATATATTTAGTATATATATAGTATTATTAATTACCCATCCAATGGTAAAGAGAGACAGTGTTAAGAAATCATTATTATAACTGTATTCCCTATAAACTAATGAAACAAATAAAAAAATAATATATTTGTAATATAATTTATTTTTACGCCTTATCAGTAGACAGAGAGAGTCTTTTATGAAAATAGAAAATCTATTAAAGAAATGAATTAGGAATGTTTGAGAAATTATAATCTCACCAAAAATTAAAGAAACGTGAGCCCAATTTATAGTTATTCAAAAGTATCTCTTATAAACTTAAATATCTAAGATATCAATATATCGATATTGATTCTATATTCAGCCTCATAAAGATAAAGATTTTTTTTTCAGTACAAGATTTTTTGAAAAATCTATGCAATAAGTATACATGTATACAAATGCTCTTAAATTAAGATGTTTTGGTAGGAAATATGTCTTTAAGTAAATCTGAATATTTTATTATACATTGTAATTTAAGGTTTTTATTTAACTTATCTTTAAACTATTTATAAACTATATACACGTATACATACGGTATATGATCTTTTTTTATAAAATAAACAATTATTAACTCCTTACAGAGGGGTCATGAAAGAATTCAATGACAATAATAGATTTTAAAAAAATCTTTTCGCATATTGTATGTATAGTATATATTTTTGTAATAACAAATTCTTTGGCTATATTATTTTATCTGCCTGGTTTTAATAAAATTAAAACATTTAAAAAAGGAACATTTAAAAAAAGGAATCAATTATATCAATTTTTCATTTGTTTTTCTTTCTGTCAAAATGAGTGAATCCAATGAAAAAATACGATAAATTTTAAAGTTTACAAAAAAGGATAAAATGCGACGTAAAAAATAATTGTGACGTTCATGGACCTCATGCAGAGTCAATAAGACTAGCATAAAGTTGGTTTAAGATTTTTAAAACCGAGAGTTCTGAGACAAAAATGTACCTCGTACTGGTCGCCCTGTTATAAAACAAATAGACGCAATCTTTGGAAAAGTGGACCAGAATCGGCTTGTCAGTAGTTACGACATAGCTGAAGAACTGGAGTTTGATAAAAGCTGGCTACCTCAGAAAGCTTGATATTTGGGTGACACATGCACTTGGGTTTCGGTCTCTGCAGAATTATTTAGTCTCTGTAAGGTTAACATCAAGAAAGGACTCCCAAAATTACTTGTTTCGATTTTTTTATCAGAAGTCCCAAATTTTTTACAGCAACGGGAGATTATATCACTACCAGATGGCATAAGTTATCGAATAAAACGGTACACATAGTATAAATGTTAAAAAAACTAAAAAATATGTCTTGACTTTTCATATAAAATGCGAAAATCTTTTTCCCCACCCTTTATTTAATCGTATTGCACCTAAAAGATTTGTTGAAACTATATAAGCACCCAATAAACCTAATCATACGAACATTATAAATAATAATATTACAGAGATTGTTTTGCCATTATGTAATCTGACATTTACGAGAATATTAAACGTGACCTGTAAATGTGACCGAACATTGCTTATACGCTATAAGATTATGATACAATAGCTATAACAAACAGAGATATGCGACATTTTTATGAATTATATAATCTGAATACGTTTTTGGTTTGTAAACAAATATCCAGGCTATACTTACATTTAATAATATTGAAATCTATTGGATTATGTTTTTGAATTTTGTATAATTATAGGGAATCTAATTATTTTCTGAAATAACTGAAAAAAAATAATATTCTTCTTGTATGTACATGAGTTATAAATATATAAATAATAGTGTTATGCTTTTATAATTAAGGCTAATTTCCTTGTGTGCATCGTAGGGTCGGTTCCCATAGAGAGCAGTGTTCTGTGAAACACATTGTGCTTTTACGGATTTGGTTTTATTAAGTAATATTTTTATATTTGTATATAACGATAATACTTAATACTTATTATCCAGACTGTATACTTATTATCTTTATATTTGTGATTCCTTACGTGCGGTGTCAAGACCTGAATGTTTCACTACAAAGTGTGTCTAAATTAATAAATTCTAGTAAATCTAATAAATAACCTACTATTTTATTAACATAATTATACACAATTGTATGTTTTGTTAAATTTTACGTTTATTTAATGATAATACTAAACTGTTCAACAGTATTTTTATATGAAATCTTAGAAATTCAATATTTTATTCAAAGTATACTCTTTGTTATTTTCAAATAGAGTTTAGGATAATTTATCAGAATAACGCAATATATTAATGCAACTTCAATCTTTAACTAGTTAAACGACAAATAATTATACATATATTTGAACACATAGAGTACAGCAACAACATAGAGTAAAGCACAATTCCAGATTGCTTACCACGGATTAGAGAAAATAGCAGCAATTAGCCCCTGTACCGACAGTCTCAGACACTGCCTCCTCAAGTGCCTTCGGAAGCTGGATTGTAATTAACAGATTGAGAGGGAGACGTTAACCCTAAGAGTATATTGAAATATGTTACAATACTAATATGTTGAAGTTATTTTGAACATATGTATTATACATATACATTTATTTGTTTATGTTGATTAGATATAAAACAAGTCTCAATATTTGCATTTTTTACTTACAATAAAGATTTTACAATGCTTGCATTTTCAAGCATATTCAGCAATAAATAACTAGCTGGAAGAAATAAATTTTAATCGAGCCTGTCAGATTTTTAAGGCCATGTGGATGAAGGTCTCATTTTATATCTGGTTGTGACGCTAACTCTCGGGCATTACAAGAATATGCAAAAAAATCGCCATATTGATCTACTCAAGAACGGCGGATTAGGATTTATATGGTTAATTTTAAGATTTATTTATCTAAGATTTATATGTTTCAGATAATATGACGATTATTGAATTATAAACCGTAAAGCTAATTAATGGTTTTTAAATTTGTCTCTAAGTGTAAAACATAGATAGTTTTGTGTATCGTTTCCCCTAACAGTAAAATATTAAAAGGTTCATACAATTCTTATCTCCTTTATCTAAATATAAAGTCACATTCAGTAAGGGCGGAACATTTTTCCACGTAACAATTAAAACGAAAATAAATGAAAAAGTCCTACTACAAGTTGTTAATTATGAACATGCTATTAACATTTAACACAGCTAGTACTAAACAAGCTCGAGCGACTATAAAACGTACACATTACATATATATATATATATAACCCATATATATATATATATGGGTTATATATATATATATATATATATATATATATATATATATATATATATATATATATATATATATGGGTTCAGGAAATTTGACCATTTCACACAGCTCGCTTCCAGCTCATATGGCTAACTTTAAAATAGTAAACCTATAGAAAAACTAACTAACTAACTATAGTAAAACTAACTATATGCTTTTCCGTATGAGATTAGATGTTTTGAGTCCTAAATCAATTTCACACTCATCTTAATAAATAAATAAATAAAACGTTTTGCCTTGTAATACTTATCATATTTATTGTATTCAAACATTTATATATTATATATCTACTTATCGTACCATAAGATATAGTATCCAAAGATACTATATCTTATGGTACGTAAAATAATATACAATTAGTATATCTAAAAGTAGTATGTATGTATACGTTACTTATTAGGTTTCAACTATTTTATCCCTAATTTCTCGGGGCGTCGTAAAGAGCTGCTGAAATTTTGTTTCATTTTCAGTTGCAGAAATTATCTCTCTTATTAAATGATTTAAGCATCTGCCTTAATAAATTGCTTAGAAATATACGCTCTGGTAGTGCGAGTATGTTAATAATATTTTTTTAAATATTAAATGACTAAACTGGTTATTCTTTATAACATACTAGGGGTCGCTCGCGACTTCGTCCTCGTAGTTTTTAGTCCGTTAGTGTTGCTGCCGAGTTCCATACAAAATTGATATTTAAAACCCTTAAGGGTGAAATTTAAAAATCTTTTCTTAGTATACCACTACGTAGAAAAACAAATGTATCCTCCAATTCTACTATCTCTACGACCTGCGGTTTAGACTGTATGCTATAACTAAGTCAGTCAGAACCTATTAGATTATATTAAATTTGCAGCATTTTTAATTGCTGCTTAACTTCTATTAGTCACAGCGAGATGACATATACCCTATAGCCTTCCTCTATAAACGGACTATTAAACACAAAAAGAATTTTTCAATTCGGGCCAGTAGTCCCAGATATTAGTGCGTTCAAACAAACAAACTCTTCAGCTTTATAATATTAGTATAGAAGTATAGATAATACATATACGAATTCTAATAGGATCGATTGCATTGTTTATAATATAAATGTTCTAATATGGTTTTTTTAAACAATAATATTATTATTTAAGAATTAATATATTGTTAATTATATATGTATATAATAGAGATAACAACAATATCACAGGATAAATTACACACATCGATCTAAACCCTTTTTTTTATCGTTGGAAAAGTGCGTTACGCATCATCCTAGCGGCCAGGAAGGTGATGGCCGAGGGGGTATGTGGGACTACCCGGCAGAATAGAGTACGCTGCCATTTTTAAGGCTACCCACTAAAAAACCAACAGTTGACCTCATCGCCTTAGTGGGATCGCTTTCGCATTCACCGTGACGCCCCGGCGGAACCCCTTGCGAGGGGCCCCGATCAATTTAGGGGCACGCTCACCGCGTAGGCATAGGCCTCGCCCATCATAGGATGGGCGAGAGAGATCACCCCCCTCTCTCGCCCAGGCACTGCAGCTGGGGAAGGAGACTGCTGGCGTAATCCCGCCTCTTTCGACCTAGCCTACCCCGGCGGATCGGTTCAGAGGAGGCTGCCTCTCTGTCTCGCTCCACGGTCTCTTTCGCGGCAATGACTTGCTCGCAGACGGAGGCCACAGCGACCCAGCACCTCTCGTCACCGATCTCATCGCCTTAGTGGGTGAAGCTGCAGTGAATGACACCGTACAGTACCCCCTGATCTTCCTCACTGCTAGGACCCTTTGCGTACGTCGCAAAAGGGCCCTGGAGTCAGCGGTAAGGGCTCCCGACCATATGGGAGCACCGTAAAGGGCTCCTCACCACGCCGGAATATAACCGGCGGCAACAAGCCTGCGGCCCACCGGCGTTGGGTAGAAGCATACTCAAGGCAGCTGCAGTGGAGCTGCAGCTTCAGTGCAGCAGTGCAGCTGCAGTGGAGCTTCAGGGCCAGCAGAGAGAACTGAGCCCCGAAGTTCGTAGCGCCGACCGTGGCTAGACGGGCTGCCTCTGCGAAGCTCCCTAAGCGTGCCGTGACGAGGGTATCATCTGCGTAACACAGCACCCTCGACCGGGGGAGGAGCCTACAGCGAAGCAGCCAGTCGTAGCCCAAGTTCCACAAGACCGGTCCCAACTCGGACTCTTGTGGTACCTCTCGGCCTACGTCACGTCGGTAGACCAACCGGTCGCCGCACAGGACCTCTCTGTTCTGCAAGCAAACCCTCAACAGCCTGCAGAAATAGGGAGGCACTCCATGGTACCGGACCGCCTCAACCAATGTCTCGAACGGCAGGCTGTTGAAGGCGTTGGCGACGTACAGCAAAACCGCCAGGACGACGTCCCTCTCGGATACAGCCTCTTCGGTCAGGTCCTTCAGAGCTCTCAGGGTGTCGATCATAGAACGACGCGCCCTGAAGCCGAACTGAGGATCCGAAGGACCTGGACCTACCTCCTCGAGGTGATGAACGAGACGGGCAGAGAGGAGGACTCTTTCGAAGAGCTTGCCCATTTCGTCCAGCAGCACGATTGGCCTGTATGCGGAAGGAGAATCGACAGAACGACCCTCCTTCCGTAACAGGCACAACCTGCCCTCCTTCCAGTTCTTTAGGATCTGTTCAGTGCGCAAACACAGATTGAACATTTCCCGAAGAATGCCTCCCAGGTATTCCAGGGCGACGAACAGAACCCGCCCTGGAATACCTTCCGGCCCCGGCGCAGTGTTGTGAGCTCGCAGGCGATTCAGCGCGACCTCCAGCTCGACCTCCGTGATGTCTGGGATAGAACCAGCTCCCCGCTTTGGAGTGGGGGAGCCATCACAGGAGAAGAGTGGCCGGTGGAATCCGGGAAAAGTTGCCTCATCAGCCGCTCGAGGAAATCCAGCTGAAGGGACTCCTAGATCGGGGCGGTCGCGGCGCGGATTTTATTTCGCGCAACGCGATACGGTCGCCCCCATGAGTCACTATCGAGACCGGCCAGAAATTCCTCCCGAGCCAAGTCCTTCGCCTTCCGAATCGCGAGCTGCAGAGTCAACTTCCACGCGATACTGACTCTGCAGCTGGGCCTCCATCTCCGGGTCCGAGCCACGTCTACGGCGACACCGGAGGAAGAAGGAAGTTCGGCTGCAAAGGCGCCGACGCCTTTGCAGACAAGCGTGGGCCGCTAGGGGCGGTCTTCTTGCCCCTTCGCACCACGGTTGACCAAGCTTCAACTCTAGACGCTGCAGGAGCAGGAAAGGGCGAGGGCGTTATAGGCAGAAATCGAGCTAGAATAAATGGTGACCCCGAGCGACTATACCCGCGCACTGAAGGCCGAGAAACCACGACTGTGGCTGTGGCTGCAGCTGCCTCTTTCCTCTTGTCTGAAGCTAACGGAGGCCTCACGTTCCTCTTAGGGAGGAGCCGCTCCTTAATGCCCTGGAAGCGAAGATTGACCAACTCGCCCACCGAGATAATGATGGAGCATTTCAATTCCTCCACTGCATCTGACTCCGTTGAGAGCATCACGGGAAACGTGGCTTTTGCCGCAGATGCCCTCGTTTCGGCAAACTTCCGTCTGTGAGCCTTAAGCTCCGCTCTAAACACCTCCACTATCCGGTGGAGACGCGCGTTATCCTCGCGGATACGGCGCATCTCCTCTGGCTCGCTCCGGTTGGCCAAGGCTCTGAGGATGTCGAGCATGCTGTTCGACTCGTCTCTGAGGACCTTGACCACCGTGCCTTTGAGGTTTGTCGTCCACTCGTAAATCGCGTGTGGATGTCGCAAGGCGGCTGCTGTCAACTCCTTGGCGCTAAGAGACGACGGATCCGGCATAGGTTGCGCCTCCAAGGAAGTCTCCTCCTCGGAGCCCGGCGCACTCCTGGCCGTACCCGCCGTCTTCCGGAAGGCCTGGCGTTGGAGCTTTCGCTCGAATGCTGCCTCTTCGGCCTCCACGTTCAGGGCTCGCAGCTCTGCTTTGGCCCTTGAGAGCCCTGATCCACGCGTGCTTGGAGTGGAGCGCCCACGACGAGTGGTGTTGCATTTAGAAAACGCAACACCAAGCTCCGAGTCAAACCCGGACACTTCACTCTGCAAGCGAGAGACCTCTGAGAGAGAACCTCACATAAACCTTCTGATCTGACCAATCAGTCAGATCACATCCGAAAACTAATCGGAGTATGATAGTCCTGCCAAAGTCGTACACGGAAGAACCGACCGTCGGGGTCGGCTCTTCCGCGTCCAAGTCGATAATCTCCAATTCGTTAGGTAAATCATAGTCCAAAGAGAATGGCGGGTCGTTGTCGTGACACATCGCTATGCCACGCTTCACACTTTTATTTTTGTTTGTGCAGGTCGATGTAGAGGCGACCTGCGCAAGTATTTCTGCTCTAAGATAATTTGTGCCCCCCTCCCCCCCTCCCTCCGTAGTTTGAGGGGCAGACGGCAACTGAAGCTGCCGTGAGGGATTGTACAGAAGAGCTGACACCCTCCCGGGGACCATATTGCAAACCATCGTTGTCCATTTTTTACCTTTAAGGGGTGAGGTCCCCATAAAACACAAACACACATAAGATGAAACATGACAAAAACGACGCAGACTAAATGGGACAAACAGAACACAAGACACAGACCCCCTCCTCTTGACAAGAGCCCCCTCCCCGAAGTTAGGCGACCCCCAACCTTCCCCTCCCCGGCGGAAGCCACCTACCCGAAGGTAGGTGACTCCCGCCTTTCCCCCCCTGTCCGTCATGGACCGGGCAGAAACCCCCATGACCGACCCCCGTGCCAGATATTAGCCAGCGGGAAAACCCGAAGTTTCTCAGTAAACGCTGTTGCCCAGGGAGCACCACGAGGAGGTTCCCGGCATCGCACCCCAATGATCTAACCCCTAAGTAAGCAAATTATTTGCTAGTTTTAAGAAATACGCATTAAACATACTGAAAATATATTTAATAAACGACCAAACTCAGAAATACAGACATATATGCTCCACACATATATGGCTGTCCCTGTCGGAAATCGAATCCGAGACCCATTTCGCCGCTATACGTTAGGCGTCTGCGCTAACCACTCCTTGATGCGTTTTCTTAAGATCTTATTAAGCGACATGGAAAATTACAGTTTAAAAACTCTGATAAAGAATAAGGTTTATTTTTCTTTATTATTCTTTATTATTTTTTATTCTTTATAAGATATATTATAAGATATTTCATCGACATCTGGAGGATAAGATCATCGATTACAATCCTCAATAGTTTTATATCTCATTTTATTAAAGATGCAATATTATCAAATATAAATCAAATTGCAATTTTGATGCAATATTGCAATATAAATCAAATTACGATAAATCTTATCAGATTTATCGTTATTGTTCTATCGTTATTGTTTTGTTAGATATTGTTTGAGCGTATACTTACTTCTATTAAAAAAATATATGAAAAACTTACTAATAAGTTTCGTTAAAAACTCATTAAAATTAAATCTCTTTATTATTTTACGAAGCCGTGTAAAATGAAATAATCTATTGCATTTGAATATGAATTGTTATTGCATTATAAGAAGGAGTCAGTATTTGAGCATTTATAGGAATTTAAGGTTCAAAAGAATCTGCCGAAAGAGCAGTTTAATATAAGCCGCACTTATACGAGTTTCAAAATAACCAGCGCCCAACGTTTAACGTCTGTGTAAACTTATACTTGTAGATTACATGACTTGCAAAAGTTAAAGCGTAACAAGCAGAAACCCTTCTTATTATTCATTGTAACATATGCAGGTGTCGCCAGAAATCAAACAAAACGAAAAAAAGTTTGTCGGATGTATTCAGAAGCAAATATTTCTGAGCAAACTTTGGAAGTTAAACTAACCTATGGAAGACATTTACCTAAATATACGTACGTAGTGATAAATTTATCTACCTGAAGTAAGTAGCAAATATATAAAATATGAAAAATTCCACCACAGCGTATTTCCTTTTACCTAGGGAGGGTTTTCTCAGGTCACCTAATCAAAAAAACTGTTATCAAATCTCTTACGATATGCTAGACATATTACGCGGACCCTAAACAATTGGAAAAAGGGCAGCTTGATGATGACTAGGAATGATATTATATTTACGTAGTTTTAGTTTAATTCCGTTTTTGACTTTTAAGTTTTTGTTTATTAACTTTTTTTCAGAATTGTTTTGTTTCGATACATTGTTATGTTTCTAAAAAAGTGTCGGAGAAATAAAAGCCCTTTTTTATAAATGTCTATAAGCTCAATAAAGTAACTTAAGAAGTCAATAAATTCAATAGGTCAATAAAGTTACTTGGGAAATATTCAATAAGTTACAGAACAGATAATGCTTATTATTCATTCGAGAGACTTGACAAAATCTAAATAAAAAACTCCTGAATTTGGATGCATTTGCAGCCCTATGCTATTTAATGAACGGAAATTGGACGTATTGACGTCGTCTCGCTTCCGAGCTGATTTTCTTGTCTATTGATAAAGTACGCCTTTAGATTCCAATAAGCTAACAAAATAATTTCTAGTATTCAACTTTTTATAATAATATGTAATGAGAGAATTTTACTAACACTGAAGAAATTTGCACGGGTGAAGCCTACAATGAAGATAGAACATAACAATGGGGACATGAAATAAATGTATTAAATGAATTTTAAAGAATTCCAAAAACTATAAACTTTTCTGAAGTTCACTTTTCAATTTTAAAGTAAGCCTTTCTATAAATCTTCCTGCTGTTACAAATCACACACGATTGTGATTTTCTTAAGAAAACCCAGAAAATACAGATTCTTTCTAAAAACGTAAAATGCTCATGGTGATAGACGCCCGGGAATATATATCTCAATGAATGTGAATATGCTCTATTAAGTTGTCATGTCGTCGTAGATCACGTTTCATTCACGGTAAAATAAATTACTTTATTTCCATTCCATGAAACATTTACTTAGTTGAAGTCTTAGGTAAAGATTAATAAAATATGTACAGACGAGTATTTTGTAGTTTCAGTGATGTATAGGGTGAGTGTTAACTATCAAGGAGTTATTAAAATCTTCATGACTTTTTAGTCTTTTATATTGATCCCGGTAAAGATATATTGGTATCATTACGTAATATGTACTTTGACTAAGTTGTTATTGCCAAGAGTTTCGATTGCAATCATTGTAATTAATACTAATTATAATGATATCAGCATTTATATATTCTAAATACAATCACATTTTATATCAGTAGCTTTATGGCTATTTTTTATTGAAGTTTAATCCAAGACATACAAAAGAATGTAGTAAAGAAAGAAAAGAAAGAAAGAAAGAAATAATGTATGTATGTCTACATATTATAATATGTAATAATAATTCGAATTCGGACCAACGAAAAAGGTTTAAAATATGCAGTCAAACGTTTTAAGAAAAATATATTATAAAAGTAAGTCCAGTTGTATGGGGCCAATGTTTTATTGTAATCGGGTTATGGGAGATATTATTGTAAAACGAATTTTTTTTTTATTGTTAAATTTGATTACAGAGAGGGATCGTCTCGTGAGCCATGTTCAAACGACCATTGGTTGGAATTATAGTCCTTGGTGACTTCAAAATTGAATATTGATGTTAAAAATTCCCAAAGCATCGATGGCCGGTACTCCGTTGGAGCTTTTTTCTGCATGAAAGTAATCAAATTGTATCTAATTGAGCCCTATATCGAGACCCAATATGCGGTAATTTAGCACAGCTATTTATTAAATTACTGTAAATGCCTTAAAGTACGATTATATTGGGCGATCGTAATGTGATTATAGATTGTTAACTTATTATTATATTATACTCAATTCTCCCCGCCATAAATGTGTAAAATATTTATATCACTTAGATTTTTAATTTCTTTTAATTATTTAATGTTAGTAAAGTAGTTTATGATTAGACAAACCATCAGCACTTTTAAGATATTAAGTTTATTATATTTAAATATGTAATTCTGTTATAACAATAACATGGGATTTTAAAATAGTTTATTAATAACACATAGTTATTATGAAACTCCTAATTATATTATAAGTAATATTCGTAGTATTCATATTACGAAACATCAGGAGAGACTGTATGGGGTTTTGTCACTTTTACATTGTTATAAATATGACTAGAAGTTATTGTACTGCATACATTCGTACGGGAGAGCTGGTAATTTAAGTGGTTTTTAATACTTTTATTAATTGTTGTGTATTTGATTTTATATCTTTGATAGGTAGATAGTAGGTAGATATAGTTATTTTTATATTTTCATATATTCATGTATAGCGGGATATTTTTAACTTATGAAGGATTTTATATATTTACTACTTGTATCTTTTTTTTTTTTTTTTTTTTTTTTTTTTTTTTTTTTTTTTTAATTCTTATTTATTTTATAAGTCATACATCAAGTGATTAAGTCAACTTAAAATTAATAACAAGACTGCTTATACTCTAGATGTACGTTAACATTAGGGATTACTACTTAATGAGTATTTTTATAATAGTCAGATCTAAGATTCAATGAGTCTATCATGAAACTTACAAATCTACCGCTATGTTCGGCAGTGAAACCTGAACTTAAGATTTGATGGAGAAAGAAGAAAAACTCACCCTTAGAGCATCGAGTTTCATTTAAGAAATCCAACCTAGATTGTTCGTTGATTTTACACTCAAGAACTAAGTGGAGGAGGTCCTCCTCTCTCTCGCACCGTTTACAGTATGGATCGTCTCTTTTTTTTATGGTGAAGTTGAACTTGTTAAGTGGGATGTGGTAAGTACGGGTTCGGAAGCAAATAGTTAGATAGTTTCTATTGAGGTTTCTTGAGGCAAACCAAGGTTCACGTGGTGGTTCGTCTACAATGGTTCTATACCAGAGGCCCTTGTTTTTAGAACGCTCATTAAAATAAGATTTGAATTTTATATAATTGTCTGTTTTTATTTTTGGAAGATGGTCAGTGTAGTGAGGTACGATGTCAAGAGGTATGCCGTTCTGTAAAGCTTTGGATGCCAGTGAGTCTGCTACCTCGTTACCCGTGACACCCACATGTGAAGGAATCCATTGTAGACGAACTTCAACCCCGTTACGTATCAATCTATAGATACATTTAATAATGAGGTAAGCTTCATTTCTACCGACACAGCCGGCCTTAGCACTTATCAACAAATGTTGTAGACTACTTTTCGAGTCTGAAAATATTACAATTTTATGGTATGGTGTCGACTCTATGTAATGTATTGCTTCATTAATTGCTGTCAGTTCAACTCCCATGATGGGAATACATGAATTTTCAATAAGAAATTTGGCCCCAAAATCTGCAGCTACATCGTAAAACGCGCAACTAGAACCGTCTTTTGTTTTGGACCCATCGGTGTAAATTTTAATGTAGTCTGAAAATTGTATGTCTATCATATCTTCGGTATGTTGCTTAAGATCGTGAATGGGTAGTTGAACTTTAGATTTATTAATATTTTTTATTTTATGTACGATAATATTATCCCAGGGGAATGTTTTAATATCAAAGGAAAGCAAAAATTGGGGCAAAATCTCAAATTTTGACATGGGTAATTTTGAAAACCTTCTGAAACTCTCGAGCAGAAGTGGAATTTGGTTTTTGCGCCAATATCTTGCACCCGAATTTAAAGTATTGTCTAAAGCTTCTAGTTGCCTTTTCAAATAGTCAGATGTTCTGGGAGAAAGTTTCAAAAAGTATTTGTCACTTAGATATATTCTTCTAAGACTTAAGGGTGGAATACATAATTCGCTTTCCATTGCAAAAATTGGGGTGTCCCGAATAAAGCTACCACAAAGCCGAAGACATTGATTTTGAATAACGTCCAACCTCTGTAGGAGCCTTGTGTTGGCGTTACCGTAAATAATACCTCCATAATCGAGTCGAGATCGCACCAGTGTTAAATAAAGTCTTCTTAATTGAGTTGGATGGACACCCCACTTTGAACTACTTATGGAACTAAGAATATTGACGAATGCAATACATTTTTGAGCAGTTTCTAAAACATGCCGGGTCCAGTTTAGACGACTGTCCACCCATACGCCCAAAAACTTTGTACAATTAGTAACCTTAATTTCGGTATTATTTACTCGTATATTAATAGAAGGTACTTTGTATTTTCTAGTTAAGATGCATACTTTAGTCTTAGAGAGAGATATTTCCAATCCTGTTTCCTGTAAAATTTTTATAAAGATGTTCAGACTTGATTGAATGACACTAGCACAAAAATCAATACTTTGATGAATACAGTAAAAAGCGAAGTCATCGGCATATTGTGAGATCTTGACTGTCTTAGCAAGTGTGTTGCATAATTTAATTGTGGATATAATGAATAAAATGGGTGACATTGGATCACCTTGAGCTAAACCTTGTCGACTTATTCTTGTTATTTCTGTACCATCCCGTAGCCTATATATCAGAATTCTTTCTTTTAAAAATTCCCTAATGTATCTACATATGAGCGGATCAACATCAAATTCAAATAAAGAGATAATAAGAGGTTCTATTGCCAAATCATTATAAGCGTTACTTATGTCTACATACGTGCATAAAACGTATTTCCTGTGTATAAAAGCAGTTTCTGTGTCTACAATAAACCTCCCAAGATTATCTTGACAAGAAAATCCACGGCGGAAACCCAACGTGCTACCATTAAATAATTTGTTGCTTTCGAAATGATGTTCAAGACGACGAGTAATCATTAAATTAAAAGTTTTACAAAGGCAGTTGATGAGTGAGATAGGACGATATTTATCAGTGTCTCTTTTAGGTATGGCGATAAGTTTGATCCTACGCCACTGATATGGAATCTCGCCTTTTTTATAAATTGTGTTAAATATGTGCAGGAGATATCTTTTTGCGTTATTTGGTAAATGACTAATCATAGAATAAGTAATAGTATCTAAACCAGCCGAAGTATCTAGTCTTTTTAAAGTCAAAATAAGTTCGGAAAATGTGAAAAACAAAGGGTTGGTACCATCAATATTGTAATCTAGAGGTAGCAAGGAAACACTGTCAGGAGTGAGTTCTGTAACAAAGGAGACTGCGGTGTTTTCTGGTAAGTAATGTTTAGGGTTTCGGTAACCTTTAAGCCATCTGAGTTTTCTCCAAACTTCACCACTGGGCATGTTGCAGTCTATGCTGTCACAAAACTTTTGCCAGGAGTTCCTTTTAGCAAGTTTTATCAATTTTCGAGCATTAACTATTTTTTCTCTATAAATTAAATAGTTTTCGACAGTGCGTAGTTTTCTAAAGTTCTTAAGAGATAATCGTCTCTCGGCTACGGCCTTCGATAAATCAGCATTCCACCAAGGCTTTGGTTTGAATTTGTTTGGGTTAAAACCGGTTTTAACATAAGGGATGTTTTTGTTAGCACTTTCCTCAATTATCTCTATGAGTTTATCGTAGTTACTTTGTACATCATATTCGTAATTTACTCCCTCGCATGCAGATTCTATGTGTTGTGTGTATTCTACCCAGTTGGCCTTTTTGATGTTCCTTTTTAATTCGGGGCTATTTTGAGTACTGTCTAACGTTTTAATAGAAATAATGAGGTGATCACTGCCAAGAGTTTCGTTAGTGACATTCCAAACAAAGTCGAGTGAGAGATCGGCACTACAAAAAGATATATCAGGGGATGTGCATATTATACTATCATTTAGCTTAGCACAACGGGTAAAGTCTCCATTGTTAAGGAATACGTAATTATGATTTATGCTAGTGTGCGATAAAAGTCTACCCCGTGTGTCAGTTGTATAGGACCAAGCGGTGTGATGAGCATTGAAATCGCCCACTATTAGAGTTTTCTCAGAAAAGTAGCTGAAAAGCTCCTGATAGTCCCCTACGCTCACTGTGATATTTGTGGGAGAATAGACTCCTATAATATATTTAAGTTTTTTACTATTAAGGACTTCAAGGCACAAAAAGTCAATATTATTGTAATTACTTGAAAGAATTTTAAAACGACAATTTAAAGATTGGTGAACCAGAATAGCTAAGCCTGCATATCCATCTGCTCGATCTTTTCTAAAAACAGAATAACCGGTAAAATTAATTTGGTGTTCGCCGTGCAGCCAAGTTTCAGAAAGAACGCATATATGTACTTTTTCATTATGTAGATATATATCCAATTCACTTAATTTGGGTATCAAACTTTGGCAGTTCCATTGAATAATATTAATTTCCATTATATCAAACAAGAAATAGAGTAATTACTTAACTAACTTACCTAAAAGTAACTTATTAACTTATATTGGAAGTTTTCTTACGAGATAAAAGCTTTAGTTTACCTACGATACGCGAGAGTCTGTTTTTAACACTGCGATATGAGATGATCGGTATTAAGTCATTAAACATTTCAATTAAGGCACCAATTTCTTCTGTGTAATTGTAAGTGATATCTGATATGTCCTTGACTCCATATGTGTGTGTTAAATACTCTTTAACTTGTTTTCCAGATAGTGGGTACGTTTTACCGGAGTTAGTTGTAAAGTTTTCCACGTGCTCCCAGTCGATTGATGCCAGATCGTTACGTGTTCTTTTGAGTTTCTTTCCACTCTTGGGTTTGTAAGCTTCGTCTAAGCTGGACTGGGATGACTTATTATCAGAGTCCTCGTCACTGTTTTCGTTGCTGATTTCTTTTGTTGTTTCGGACTCCATGAAATCGGTTGTAGTTGAAGATTCAGTGGGTGGGTGTGGACGCTTGAAGATTGGTATCTCCGTAGTTTCCAATGTTTTTTGGTTAAGAACATTCGTATCGTGGATATTTTCCGGATATTTAGAGGCTATATGACCGTCTTTTTTGCAAATAAAACAAGTCATTGTGTCTGAGGAGAAATAGATCCAGTAATTCGTTTCTTCAAAATCCATAGATATTTTATCTGGAAGTCGAATGAAATCTTCAGGAGTTACGTAAACTTGTCTTCGAAAACTTAGAATGTGGTTATAGCCCGATTCATTGAAACCAGCACGCAGGAAAGATATGGGCGACTGTGGCGTGATATTCAATTCTAGTAGTTTCTTTTCAATTTCAATGTGCGGTATAATGGGACACACATTAGATATGATGATACGTTTGTTTCTGCTGATCAGCGGACGGATGGGAAGTTTTTGATTTTGAATTGTTACATATTTTATTTTGTCAATGATCTCATCAGCGATTACTTTTGATGAAACGTAGATGCAAATTCTATTGTTTGATATTCTTGACAGAAAACGGATTTGAGATGGGTCGGTTATTCTTCCTAGAGCTTGAGCATAATCTTTAATTTGTACGTTTTCTAAAGCATCGATGATAATTGCTTGGTCCTTTTTAGGGAACATGGTGTTTTGTGTCACAGTAGCGTAACTGGGATTATTGACAAACGTTTGGGAGTTCATTTTGTTCCTGTAGTCAGAAACAATTGGAAAGTTGCGATAGTTTTCACTTATTGAGAAAACAAAAAGTCAGATTCCATCATTAAACACTTTACACAATGAGGGTAGAAATAGAAAAATGCACTCGTGGAAAAATAATTCACTAGCGCGCGCACGTAACGACCGGTCTCGGTGACAGGCACAACGGGAATACTACTTGTATCTTACTTTTAAAGAATTTAACGCTATTGCTTTTATATATTTTTATTCCCTTTGCTGTATGAATAAACTTTATTTATACTGTATACTTATATTTTTTAGTCTTCTTTATTTGTAGAATCTTATGGAATAATTAACTAACTAACTGAGGCATAATGCATCTGTAAGTATTGTACATCTGTAGATTTTTATTTAATCCAATTCCTGCAAGGTGAAATGTACAAGCTTTACTTAGGACTGGTGCGATGATTTTGATCAAACTTATTTTATATATAATATTTATATATTAATATATAATATTTAGTTCACCTAAAATAATATTATAATAAATTGTAACGTATGTGGAAAATATTAAAATTTAACTAAAAACGCCGAACAAAGCGCTGGAATTAATCAACTCAACGACTGCTTTTGTCACAAGCCTTTTTGTTTAATTTTTTAAAAATTCTCGGAATTAGTTCTATACTGGGATTTAGTTTTACAGTTAACTGACACTGAGAGTCTCCTATTCAAATGTACTATTTATTAATTAAATGAATTATCGATATTTGAGAACTTAGCTTAGCTTCTAAACTTCTCTATAAAAATATTCGAACCTGACCTAAATTGTAAGGTAAAAATATCATTAATGAACTTACATACTTAGGATATCTATACATTGATATGGTTTCTATATTGACCCTAATGAAGGTAAAGGATTTGTGTCACAAAATTATGAGATGTTTTGAAAAAATAAAATTCATCACGGTAATTAGTATAATGGAAGAGACCAGAGGTCATTAATAAACTTACTAAATAATCTTAAAATGGGTAAACAAGCTGACAGATAATTTTAAAGATTTGTCTTAAAAGTTACGGGTATGTGACTTATAATTGTAAATATAATTGACAATCCTTCCTAATTTATTAAAGAGAATGGTAATAAATATGTTCCGATTAAATGAAAAGCCGAAGATAAAATAATTACTATTTTGAGGTTTTATCGGGTATGAAATCTTAAAATAGTTCTAAGAGGAAGAGAAATAATCTGGCCTTCATAAAAATAAATAATATCGTACGATAAGTACGAATTATAATGCGTTGATAACGACTGCAGGCTGGATAACTGGTAACGGAGGAATTTTAATTAACTTTTATACTTAGAATTAAGGTTATTACTATTATAATATACCATGTCATGTTATTTTAATAAAGCCACTCAAAATGGTTCAAATATGGTTCTGATTGATTATTAGTAACAAATTCTTAAGGTTGAGTATTCCAATAGAGAAATATAGATAACCTTTTATCCGAAATAATAATAGACAGAAACAACATTGTAGATATAAGAGTCCATATGATGTTTTGGTTCCGTTATGAAATTTTGGAAGATCTTTTTTTTTAAATAGATAAATATTGCAGAGCGACAAATCGTTGAATTCTACTTGACCCCCAAGAACGTCGAACTTGAAAAATATATAATTGGACTTTAAACCAAAACATAGTTTTTACTCAAATAATTAAAAATATATTAAACAGAAAAAAGTATATTAATGCTAAATAGTGAAATCAATTGATATACACTTAGAGGTTTAAAGTATATGTATGTTACAATATAATAACTTTTATAAACGTGGAACTTGCAACTTTTTGTTCAAATCGAAGAAGGTTATTTGACAAGTTTTATAGACGAGGGTGCTTCAGTTTTATCTAGTGGAGTAATATTAAAATTACCATACTGAGGTAGCAGGCAGGCATTTTAGAGACTAGACTTCTTTTTTTTTTTAATTTCCATTGATTATTGACGTTTCTACAGTTTCTTTATAGTTAAATATATTATTGTATGCTATAGCATTTATTAACCACAATTATAAACACATTTTATTTATAAATAAAATCGGTAAATAATTGTATCTATAAAATTTTTTAACATTACTTTTAGTTTGATTTGATTCCCAGAATCCAGAGTGTCAGAACGTCATGTTTATGAAAATATTCGTATATGGTTACATCATGTTTAATGTTTCAGGACAACTAAAGCTTTTACGACGTCGTATAATTTGCTTAACTACTGCAATTATATTTTACGCTACAAAATTATATATACATTGTTGTTGGCAAATAGCAAAGGTCTAATTGGTTTAGTTGTTATGTAATTGAGATCCAAGACAATCGAAGAAATTCTTAAATGCCTTTAAAATTTGGGCAATATTGATTGTTTATGCAGTCCAAACTAATATAAGTTAAGGTATTTATTTAAAAGATTTCCAGCGTCTTCATAAGAATAAGTGTTAATCCGAAGTATCTAATGGTCCTGGGGAAGAAAACTTTTGACAACATGGTCTTGCACGTGATCTTATGAATCTCCTGGTATGTTAAGGATAGAGACCGATCTTCACATAATATTACTATTTAAAAAAATAGGACGTAAGATAGTTAGTTATTTCTTATGTAAGATACTTTTATATTCGTTTATCAAAAGCAATAAATCAATATATAAAAATATATTATGACTGACGTAATGTTACACTTCATTCTTAGTTCATCATGTTTATAATTTTATGGTTTTGAGGAATTTATTTACATAATATTGTTTATTAATAATTATGTAATTCATCTGATGGAGTTTAAAATATATGTCACATCACGTTATTGGTAACTAACGAAATTGATAAATTCTTTACCAGACAATATTAAACGTAGAAATATGAAATATCAGCTTATTTGGTAAATATAAAAATTTTAAATTATTCACTTCATCATTTTTTTTTGGTTAATATATTAAATTGCTACTTTATATATCTTCTCTATCAACGTGAGTTTCTCAATGAAAGTTTTTAAACGGCTATCCTCCGCAATTCGCACCCGCAATTAGTATGCAGATTTTTTTTGTTTGCCAAACCCACTATTAACCAATTTTTAACACAAAATTGTTGTGTATTCTAGTACCTACTTTCCGGCTTATAACTATTTATTGTTGAGCGAAGCAAAGCTCTTTACTGGTCAACTCGGTAAAATTTTATCCGCTAACTCCACCTACACTGATTAATTTATACCCACTAAATTTGGACCAGTTAATAATCACATAAATCTATGAATGGATTTTGAAAAAAAAAACAAGTTATAGATGAAGAGTAATTTGCACTTAAGTGTGTTTTTAATTGAAACGTTCTATATTTCTCTCGCAGATGGTCAGTTCTTACTTTGATTTAAATGAAAACTATTTTCTTTATCTGCACACAAGGGAAAAATGGTTTTGTGATAAACGTTTCGTGATATTTTTTTAGTTCTTCTATTCTAACTGTCGTAAAAAAAGGAAGCTTCAGACAGTAAGTAGCTAATAAAAATCTAAAACAATAAAAGTCTAAATAAAATTAAAAATTTAAGGAACCCCTGATACAAAAAGGATAAAAAATATATAAACATGTCGCATATCACGATAATTTAACGATAATTAGTAACTCAATTGACATCATTGTAACAGTGGGGTGTGAACGCCGTGAGGTATTGAGTCACGTGATCGGAATCGTTTGGAGGGGCACCTGAGACATTTTAAATATCCGAGAGCATCAAGACGAGATGATTTTGATTAGTCTGAGCCTTAGAGTCCGGACCCCAAAAAACGGGACCGGTGGTTCACGCAACTTTGATAATTGTATACCAACAAAGTAATTTATAATATCTAATTATCTCATTACCTACATTTAATACAAGAATTGTCATATTGTGTCTGTGTGGTTTAATTGCCTGAGACCTACGCTACGGATCCTGCACCAGAAGATGTCATCAATACCGAACAAGTCACGAATATGCCTCTATCACCGACAAACATGTAATTATTAATTTCCCGGGGAGCAGTAAATATAGGAAGTAATCAAAATGCAATTAAGTTACCAAGGCAAATAGCCAAATATCAATAAAAGACCTTTTGAACCTTACAAAGAAACAAATCGATAAAAATGGTTTAATTTTTTTAAAGTCATCCTGAAACACATTGTCAATATTGTCCTAATGTTTTAACAATATTGTCAATATTGTCCTAATGTCCTAATGTTTTATACGATGGTGTTCAAAAAAAGTTCGTTGAGTTTTTTTAAAGGTTTCAATGTGTTAGGCTCAATGTTAGGTTCAAGGTGTAATATATTTGAGTTTGAATGATATAGCTATTATTGTTGTTTTGGTAACAGTGAATATTAAAATTTTTACAACATTATTTTTGTTATAACTCTAGTTTAATATTATTTTTATTATAGTTTCATTACGTTTTAGTTTAAATAAATAACTTTAAATAAACTCCTGTCATCGAAAATAAAGATAATTCATTTTCTACTGATTTCAAAGTATATATACACGTGCTATGAAACTTTGTGGTAGAAGTTAGGATATTTAGAATAGTTTACTCTTATAAATTAAATTAACACAACATCTACTTTAGATAGTTATGCCATCTAAATTAAGAAAAAGGTTTTACGTCAGATAAAATAGATTTAAAAAAAATGAAATCTTACCAATTCAGAAAAATCATAAGTTATCATATATGTATCATTGTCATATCAACGGACTTTAACCAGCGGCTTCACCCTCACCATAGTGTTGTTTTTCCTTTATGATTTTTATTATATCCGTGAAAACAGTATTACCTTTCGGATTTTAAAGATATGTTATGCCCTTTGCTGTATAATGTTATTTAGGTGCTGCGGCAGATGTTGGATTATGGTGTATACTTTGTGTATTAACTTTTGCTAAGCCGTTCCAAAAATTACCTATACCTATAAAACTATAATATTCTTTCTTTCAGACATATGATTTGTAGAAAATATAAACATAGTACAATACTGTATAACACAGCATAATGTAGTTTTTTGTCATTCATGTCATTGTAATCTGACATTAACGAGATTATTAAACATGGCGTATAAATGTGATGGAACATGGCTTACATGATTTATAAAATGTTAATATATCTGTAGTAAGCAGAGATGTATGACATATTTTATAAATAATTTAATCAACTATTGAATGTCATTTTTGGTTTTCATACAAATATACCGGCAGTATGTCACGGCTGTAACAGCGTCACTTCAATTTTATAATAGGAATTTGTCGGATCGGCTAGGCTAGGTTTGGTTTGGATATTATTCTAGTAAATCTAATTATTATTTTAGATTACTTAAGAAGTACCAAGTAGAAATTCATTTGCAAGAATCCTGTGTTTATTTGAAAGAGTTATAGCTTACTGTTATCATAAAAGCATATAATTATTTTTGTACTTGTTTTTTATAAAAATATTAAGTGATGGATGTGGCAGTAAAGATTTACATTCAAAAGATTGCACAAAAGCAACTTTGTTGGAAAGTTTTTAGAAACATGATTATGTAGATTTCCGAATATTTTAGTGCAATGCTTTTGTAAATGTGTTTATGTTTTGATGTGAACCTTGAATATTTAATGAAATTATATTTTAGTTTAAAAAAAAAGACTCTTGAAGGGAATCGTGTTTATTAAGTTTTATTTTACAACAAGAACTTGAGACAAGATTTGACTGATTTTTAAAAAAATCTAAATTTCGAGATATTGTTATTTAATTTGTCACAAAAAAGTGGAGCATATACAACAAATATGAAAGTATCATATTTTTTAATATATAAAGTTTTAATTTATACTGTCTATATTTCGTGACTATTGTATTGAAACAATTTATATTTTTTCTTATCAATATCCATCCATTTCCCATCATCCAAATACTCACAGCTATAGTCATGACACTTTAATTTGTCTGTAAGTAATTAATGAGTTAATAATCTTCAATTGTTCTATATCTCATATTATAACGGTTGAAATATCGTTGCAATAAGCAATTACTACAATTCGAAAATTGAACGGTAGTTATTTTTATCAACGATACAATAAATGTTCTACTTTCTTTTCACTCGGACTAGTCATAAGATTTTATAGACACTATTATATATGAACATATTTTTGTTGTAAGGTTCATTAATTCCCAAAAATTATTATTAGATAAGAAAAGTTCTATTAGTATTCAAACATTCCAAACAAACACTTTGATTGGTAGCATCTTTATTCAGTAACTCACTTAAATCAGGAAGCTCTTTTTATAGTGATAAAGACAAAACTGGTTCTGTGACTTTGGTTTACCGAAAAATATTAATTATTATAGAGACTAAGTTATGTAAAGTTTTAAAGGTGTCGTTGCTAAACTGAAGATTTCACGTGTTTATTTAGTAAAAACATATTATCTATGGTCAGAATTAGTATAATTTCCTAGCTTAAGTCTGAGATTTTTTTTGAGCTGTTTAAAGGATATTTATTTTAAATCTAATGATATTGTTTTGAAAATACATCCCAAATTGAATTCTTCTATTTCTAAATAAGTTATAGAACTTTTAGAAAGAAATGACTGGATTGTTAATTAGATATAATAAGATAATATAGAATTGTACAAGAGAACTTTGATGCATTTGCAATTCTACGTGATGAAAGGATATTGGACTTATTGACTTCGTCTCCCTTCACGCGGCGAATCCGCCATGCCTCGTGCTCATGAATAGGAAACCCCGAATGGGTTGCGAACTATTCAAACAAAATTCCGATTCACGTAATTGAACAAAGCCGGGTAAATATTACCTATATTTAATACTGTTATAGTGAATTTGGAGCCTGATAGTTTTATATGAATATTTTTTATATCTTTTTTAATTTTTGGGGTAATATTTAGTGTTAAATATTTTTTGTGATATATAATCGGAATGCGGTTCTGCACAGAACTGAATTGCTGTAATGACGTCACACGTAGTAGTTATAGAACCAAATGTAATTATTAAAACTCTGCATGCCCTTGGTATGTGTCGAATGTTTGTCCACTGGGATATTTAAATATATTGAAACTATATATTTATAACTATTTTGAAACCTCTGACGTTTGTGAAGAAAAATAAGAAGATTATAAGATCAGAAAAAGATTTGATCGTCCACGCTATTCATTAGAAAAAGGCAAAAAAAGCAGTAAAAGGCATATCAATGATGATAAGAATTCGAAGAAATCCTTTTCGGAAGCAATATTTTATCTCGGTAAATTAATATAGCATCTAGAACTATGTTGCACATTTGAAAAAAATCACGTAGACATCGCAGCACTTACTGGTTATTATTTAATTGACAATTAAACACTGAAAGAGCGGTTGAAATAAGAAAAAATACTAACCAGACTTTTTTCTTTTAGTAGATGGTACGTGGTACTAAACCTTTTGATTAATGAGACTTCTCTAAATATGTGCCGTTTATCCGCCATGATAAAATCTATCTCGTTCCATTTCACAGTATCCAGACTTTGCTCTTGCTCTGAAATCATTATGTTTTCAGAGCAAGTTTTAAATATTTAAAATTGACCTTGGTAAAGAGTCATCTATTTCTATCTACTTTGACTGCAAAGAGTTTCTCTTACATTTATTTTATTGAATACTATTTATTTTATTGAATACTAATTATAATGCTTTTGTTTAATTGTAGATTCAATCATACCGTATCCACATTAACATAATTTCAATTTTTCATTTAGTTTTAGTCATATATATATACAAAACAACGTAGTCTTGTAATATGTACTTACAATCCGAAAGCAGACATAAAAGTTCGATCGAGGATCGAGATCTAATATGAGATAATTTTAGTAATGTTATTTATAAAATAAATGTAAATGCTTTAATATATGATTAGATTACGTGATGATACTCAGATTAAGAAAGATTCTGTTTAAAATATTTTTTATTGGAATACGTTTAAGAAGAGGAAACGGTCGACCTGCTAGTAAATAGTGTGGCCGCCTATGCAAAATAAAAATATTTTGTTATACGTTGCCAACCTCGATTTATTCTTGAAATGCAGGGGTATAACATTATTTTAGGATTCCTTATATATCGGATTATTACGATATGTTGATAATAAAATAATATAATGAGATTAACATTACTTACAAATTACTATTAAGTAGTTTATACATAGCTATACTACTAAGTAGTTTATTACATACATACAGCTATAGTTAGTCCCATAACTATAGCTGTCTAAAAATATTTGTTAAATATTAAATACCTAAATATTTGTTAATATACCTTGATTCATACAGTATACTTAATTTTGTATACATCCTTATTTGTAGAGTCATCAAAAACTACACAGGCAAATTGCATCTCTAGGTTCTGTAAGAGCTATCCCACCGACATTATGAACTCTTTTTTATAAACGACAAATGATAATTATTTTTATTACTTAACGATAGATTTTTATAGTTATAATAAAACAGTAAGAATTTAAAGTGATGGAGAGCTGAATTTAACATCTTATGCTTTACATTCAAAAAAGATATTAACGAATACTAGATTAACATTACTACCGCCGAGGAATGAGGAAAGATGAAGGGAAGTAAGGGAAAGTAATGAGGTTGGGTGTTTGGATCTCTTAATTAAAACTGTACAGTAAACAGTTACTTCACGATGATCATTCTTGAGAAGGTCGTATTACTTTGTCCTTTGTGTGCAATTTGTAAAAAAAAAATCTTACGCGTTATTAATTTAATTCTTTTTTAGCTGCGTACTTAATGTTTACTAGCACACATGTAGGTCACCATTTTTTTAACCTCGAAAAATAATTAATAAGGGTATTCAGGTATTTCTCTTACATCAAACGATTACATACATTATAATAAATACGTATTTGGTTAAACGACTTGTTCTATACAATCAAATAAACCGTTTCTGATCTGACTCTGGTAAAATGAATGAATAATATCAACTTTTTTTTAAAGGTTTTATATTTCTTACATTATTTCCATTGCCTAATACTAAATGGCATATATTGTAGTGAGCATCACTTTTATAAATATTTTAAGTAGATATAAATGGTTCTCATGTTTGCGCTATATTCAACTAAATTTATATAAATCATTGTGAATTTTCAATTCGGACGATATAGAGCTGTATCTAGTGATATTAAACGATGGTTTATTAGGTTCGCATTGTCATTTTTAAACAGATTATAAATCGCAGCTTGACTTGAATATAAAATAACTAAAATAAATGTAGTTATTGGCATTGTGGACAAATGCGTGTTCTCAGGCATTTACATGAATATTAGGGCTTATATAATGAAAACAGATACAAACTAAAGTATAATTGTCTAAAAATTAATCGTCTTACGGGAACAAACTGTTTATATTTATTTAACCTTGCCTAGGGTTTAGTTTTACGGTTTACTGACAAAGAGAGTCTTATGATATAAGACTCTCTTTTCAGAAAGGAATTACAGATATTTGAGAACTTCTCATTTATATGTAAATGTTTCAACGTGATCCGAATTTGAAGTTAAAAGTATCACTAATATAAATATACATAAAACTAACTTACATATCGATACGGATATTACATTCTAGTTCTATTTTCAAACGAATGAAGTTAAAGGTATTGCTTCGCGGAAATATAAATATTTTATATAATGATGGATTTATCGAGGAACGCAGTAGAAAGATAACTAAATGGCTATGCGACACGGTCGGTTGAATATAAGCTTATATATAAGCTTATATGTGATTAATATTTGCAATTGTTCGTTTTTGTTCAGATTATAAAAATATTTTTCATCATTAGTTTGATAAAATGTATATGTACTCATATTCAACTTCATTTATTACATATAATTAGAATTAAAATAACTCAATTAGAAGAGCTATTTAATGAAAGAGAAATAATCTAGTCCGTACAATGTTACATAACGTCGTAAATATGAATATCGTGGCAATCGAGGATTCTTAATTACTTAATTATTGTATAATACTGTTGTATTAAAAATCAAATATATTTCTGTTGGATTATTATAAGCAGATTCGTTGTGTTCCATATTCGAATGGCAAAAAATAGGTTCAAAGTATATAAATATTACAATATACAAATTTTTGATATGCTTCGAACTTGCAATATTTTATCTACGTCTACATAGTTTATTTGATGAAGTTTAAAGATGATCATCATCATCATCAAGAGTCAGATCAGCAGGTAACCATTTTATAGGGAATCTTTACTATCTTTGCTATTGCGCCGTCAAGTTCTACTTCCAAATGAACATAACTCATTGCATTGATTGATCTCAACATTATAGCTAAGGCATTAAGGCGCACAATATTATTTTTAAAATATCTACTGACCACAGAAAACTTTTGTACAGTTTGATTACAGTTATAGATATTATTGAATGCTATAGACAAAATGGATTCATATTTGTATCCATTAACTTTTCCAATATTACTTTTAGTTTGATTTGTTTCCCAAAGACTGGAATGGAACGTAATGTTGATGAAAATATTCGTATATGGCTATATAAAGTTTAATGTTCCAAGTGAACTAAAGTTTTTACGACGCCATATACTTTGCTTAACTACTACAATTATATTTAACGCTACAAAATTATATAAAGAGATACAAAATTATATAGAGAAGATAAACATTATTTTATGCAATCAGCAAAGATTTAACCATTGTTTTTATTATACCTGACGGCGCACAAGTTGTTTAGTTGACTATTTAGTTGATTTTTAACTGACAGATGACAATTGACGGAAGACATAACACCGAGCGCTGGGGAGGCGGCCATTACTAGTTGAGTGCGAGACGCGAGTGTGCGCGCACGCACCCACGTGTTCCGGTGGAATGTTAATCGAATCGGTGGTTCACGCAACTCTGAT
Source organism: Napeogenes sylphis (assembly GCA_959347405.1). Lineage (NCBI taxonomy): Eukaryota > Metazoa > Arthropoda > Insecta > Lepidoptera > Nymphalidae > Napeogenes > Napeogenes sylphis. The sequence continues at coordinate 28,969,894 of OY365776.1, forward strand.
AATTGTATTCCTACTAAGTAATTTGTTATAATTGGTTACCTACATTTAATACAAGAATTGTCATATTGTGTGTGTGGTTTAATTGCCTGAGACCTACGCCTCGGATCCTGTACCAGAATATTCCATCAAGAACAAGCAAGTCGCTAATATGCCTCTCTATCTTCGACATCAGAAGTGGGATTCACTCGGGCATAAAATCACCAACTACCCTCAAGAATCAATTGCGGTTAATGTTTGAACTCCAACAACAGAAACTTGAAGTTTATTGAAGCTACAAAAGCACATCAAGCAAGAAATGAAGTGATTTTATTATTAGAAACGCACACTACAAGATAATAACAATGAAGTTCCAGAATCAATACAATCAATCAATAGTTGATAATCAACGAATCTAGTGAAGTTTTTATGAAAGAAGAAATCGCTGGTGATGAACAAAGAAAAGAAATGAGAAATTATGGCGGTGACTACGCGGTGCGAATGGCGGTAATGGTGCGGCGAGGATGGCGGTGATGGTGCGGGGCGGATGGCGGTGACGGCGCAGCGCAGTTGGCGGTGACGGCGCGGCACGGCTGGCGGTGACGGCACTGCGCGGTCGGCAATGACGGCGCAGCGCCGATGGCGCTGATGGTGCTGATGGTGCTGATGTTGCTGATGGTCGTGGCGATGGCAGCTATTGCAGCGGTACTGGTAAAGTACGGTGCGAGCAACGCGTTGAGGTCTGCGCAATTTATCCACCATCGGATACGTCACAGTATAAAGGTGAATTCGTTTCGATTTACTTCCAATTTTTGCGGTAAATACTCGCTAGATAAAGAAAATCAAGCGATCAAATGTAGTGCATCAGAGACTGAACAACCTTTTAGACAATTGAAGTTGAGTCATGTAAACGAAAGTAAGTTCTTCTGAATTAATTCTTCGAATTGGAGATCTGATATAAGGTTATAACGCAAAGGCTGATTGAAAAGGCTCATGCGCCTGAATCACGTCCGTCATTGTAAGGGCTGATTGAAAAGATCTCGTACGCCTGAATCACGCCAGAAAAAAATGGTCGGCATGGGCCTAGTATGCCCGGTCCTCATTCTCAGGTTGGCTGGTCGGTAAGGGCCTAGTACGCCCGGTCCACGCCTCGCGGTAGTTTTTGGCTGGTCTGTAAGGGCCTAGTACGCCCGGTCCACGCCTCGCGGTAGTTGTTGGCTGGTCTGTAAGGGCCTAGTGCGCCCGGTCCATGCCTCACATTAGCTGTTGGCTGGTCGAAAGGGCTCCATACGCCCGGCCATAAGAGATTGTCAGTTGTAAAGGTCGGAAGGGTCACCTGCACCCGGACCCAGTCGAAAATATAATGTCGATGGTCGAATGGACCTAATCCGTCCGGTCCATATCTTAGCGAAGTGTATTGTAGGTCTAAAAGTATTGCCCTCAGGTCGAGTTATCAAATTAACGTTATGTAACCACTCATCAAAAGCCAGCTATTTGTCAGGCATGGGCGAGCTAACAATAATACGTGACTGTAATGTTTCAGATGATTCTGTACGAGACTAATAACCGCACGAGGACGTGCGACAGTCAGGGTTGGCCGTGACGGCGCACAAGTTGTTTAGTTGACTATTTAGTTGATTTTTAACTGACAGATGACAGTTGACGGAAGACATAACACCGAGCGCTGGGGAGGCGGCCATTACTAGTTGAGTGCGAGACGCGAGTGTGCGCGCACGCACCCACGTGTTCCGGTGGAATGTTAATCGAATCGGTGGTTCACGCAACTCTGATAATTGTATTCCTACTAAGTAATTTGTTATAATTGGTTACCTACATTTAATACAAGAATTGTCATATTGTGTGTGTGGTTTAATTGCCTGAGACCTACGCCTCGGATCCTGTACCAGAATATTCCATCAAGAACGAGCAAGTCGCTAATATGCCTCTCTATCTTCGACATACCAATAAACCAAAAAGAGTCGAAAAAACTCTTAAATATCTTTTAAGCCCGTGAAATATTAATCGTTTATTGAGTTAGATTTATTTTAAGTTCTAGTTCAGCTACTCGTTTAAGTCTCGCGTCTACATGAAGGTTAGTTTTAAGATATTTAAAAGTCTTTAATGATTCCGAGGAAATAGGTATTAGTCAGCACTTTCTGTCATATGCTCTTAATCATGGTATATAAAAGAGTGAGACATCGACCTTTACATTACGTAAGACATCGAACTCATAAGAAATATTCCAATTGCTTCATTAAATATAATGTACTACGGCCTATTGATGGTATTCAGCTTAGGGAAACTTTTCCTTTGTTTTTCAAACAATTAACATTTGAACATATAAAATATCCATTATTAATTCATTGTGTTTATAATATTATGACCTTATGTAATTTGTTTACATAATAACAATTTATATACATTAAAGCAATTTATTTGATGGAGTTTAAAATATGTGGCATAACTTTATTGTCAACGAATGAAATTGATTCGATAAATTATAATACCGGCCATTAATAAGCTTACAGTTATGAAATATCAGTTTATTTGGCAAATATTATACTTTACATTATTCATTCAAAGCTTCGATCAGATGAAATTAAAAAAAAACGTCTAGTAATTTAGACACACATTTAGTGTTTCTGTTTTATATAATTACTGCGATATTCTATAACATAATATATGTACAGCATATAGTATGTATATAATATTTTTTTACTTTATGTATCTTGTGTACCAACTTGTTTTTGAACATCACATTTATTAACTATTCTTTTTTTAAACGTTCGTTCTCCTCTTCTTTCCGAAATTAATAGTGGATCCCCTGCAAATTTAAAAATATTTGTAAGTTGCACCGAGCATTCAGAATTGTTTTAGCTGCCGGACCCAGTTTTTAACAATTTATAATAGAAATTTATCAGTAATATCTATTTTCAAATGAGAGTTATTCTTAAACATATATATTTACTAATACAAATATAAAATTGTTTATTAATAGAAAAATATTGTTGCTAAAAAGTCGCAAAGGCCCTTGTACAGGGTGGCGTCCCGAATTGGGTACCCCGCTCACCCACCGAGGCTTACAATTTGTATCAATATCCATAGTATAACAAAAAAAACATTCATTTTGTGAGTATGAGCACATGCATTTACTTACATACACATGTATGTAAGTAAACAAATATGTACTCTACATATTTAGGATGTGATTTATTCTATTTTAAAGTGATGAAGGTTAACAATTCAATTGATTTAGTTTTACATAAAGGTACATAGCAATTACTAATAATTCTACTGTTATTGACAGAGATGTTTTTGTAATTATTAATGTAGTTTCTAAAGAGTCTTTAAGATGTGCAATTGTCGAATAGTTAGAATACTATAATATTTATACAGATCGAGAGAGAGGTACCGTAAAGGTTTGCAAAAAGTAGCCTTGAGAAGGGCACGTGTCCTCTTTCTCAAGTCAGCAACTGGATTTCAGCTCCTCCACCTAAAACTGTAATGCAGTAACTTAGTAAAGATTGTGCCAAAGCTCCATAGGTTGTTGTTAAAACCTTATCGTTGCCACGCGTTTCAACTTTCTGAAAACCCAAATAAACGTTCTCAATCTATTAGCGAACATACAAATATGACGCTTCCAGGTAAGATGATGGTCTTTAATTACTCCAAGATATTTAATATTATCACTGCTTGCAATATCATCGCAATTAGAGTTTTTTTACGAAGGGTTTAAGCATGAGTGAACCTTTGGGCCGAAATCGGTATTGGGCAATGTATTTTTAGTAACAAAAATGGTACAAACTTAGTTTTGGACGTATTGGTTCTTAACCAATGAGAAACGTAAAAAAGGCCCTCTTCAGCAGTTGTCTTTAACTTGAAATATTAAGGTGCCATCCACGTATTTGTAGATTATGCAGTTTGAGAGTTTGAGTTTGAGAAAGAGAGTTTGAGTTTACTGAGGTCGTTTACATATACGAGAAAAAGAATAGGCCCAAGGACACTACTCTTTGGGAGCCCGTAAGATGTAATGGTTGCGTCACTTAACAGTAATTTACCTAGCTTAAGCTGTTGTTGGCGGCTGGAGGACAGTCTCTAAGAAGCAGGTAAGGTAAGCCCTTATTCTTATATTAAAAAGCTTTTCAAGTTGGATTTCCGGCGAAACGGAGTCGAATGCTTTCGCAAGGTCCAAGAAGGCACGCAAACATTTAATGCCAGAATTCAAATGCTTATTAATTTACATTGTCAAGTGTGGTTCACACTGCGTCTTCTGTTGAAATGCCATCTCTGAAGCCATCTCAGAGATAGGGCTGTAATTATTTAGATCATTCTAACTACTTTTTCACACGGTTTTTTTGGAGCATAAGGGTAGCTGACCTTTTTCAAAGCAGAGATTATATGTTTGGCACAAAAAAGGGATAAGAATATGCTTACTTAAAAAAATTGTTGGACAGTTTCTTACTTTTAGGTTTAATTCAAAAGGATGTGTTTGAAAGCATAAATGAATTTGATGAATTATTTCCATGTATGAAAAAGTAAACTGTGGAATGAAAAGATGAATATTTTTTTTTTTTTTAATTTTTGCCCATGTTCGAAAAACACAGATATAGCAGGGGTGTGTAACATGTGTGTGTAGTGTGTAAATGTGTTTGAACAATGGAAATGACAAAGACAACAAAATATGCACTTAAGAATAGTAACATTGTAATGGAACAGTTGTAACATAATTTCATAATTATAAGTAGATATAAGTAGTTGTACATACTCTGTACTTTTAATTCAACAGTTTTATAATAAGTGAGTTTTTTTCCTTACGTACAAGGACTTCACATAGATGCAACTAACAAATATTGTAATTCAAAGCAACAGACATTTGCCTCCCTCGGTAGTAGAGTTTATACCGTTCATCTTGAACGGATATAAATATTGGACTATTATTACATTATAATCCAAAGTGGGAGGTATTTAAATTATTGCTTTTTGTTAAGGTTATTATATCTTTTCACGGCAATATATTTATTTTCTTATGATGGCATTTTGACAACTATTGGTCTTTTATCACCTTTTGAAGAAGATCTCTAGACGTCCTGAATGTCATTAGGTTCAAGTTATACTTGAATTGAGGAAAATAAGTGCGTCACCATATTAACAAGAGTGTTTTTAGATTCAGAATCAAATTTTAGCACATTTTTTAATTCAAACGGGTGTTTTCTTTGGCTTTTCTAATTGAAGATTTTCTAATTTGTTTTCTAAAATAAGTATATATTTTTATTTTTGCGACGTCCTCATTCCATTTCATGCATCCTTTTTATCGTATACTGATATTGCGCTAAAAAAAAAAAGATTTTTTAGCGACACAATATGGACTTGCTGTCATGTTGTTTCTACAGTTTTGGATTCTAAATAAAATTGTGTATGTCCACACTTTTATAAACATAATTACTTTTTTAAAAATGTTATAAGCCACACATTGAAAAGATTATATAGTAATTCTATAAGTTTATGAAACTCGTAAATAAATTATTAATAATAAAAATGATTGCTCCATGATTTTAGTGCTAATGTATTTTTCCTATTTCTTATACCAATTTTCAAGTAGATTAATCAGTATTTAAAATATAATATTTAAAACCTTACACATTTTTTTTTAAATAAACCAATATAGTTTTATGTTCTTTACTTTTAACATTGAGAAATCCTTTATGGATACCACCCAGCCAAGGGGAGGGCTGGGATGGTTATTTGGGAGTCCTGGGACTGCAGTGTACCTACTAAAACCCAACGGTTACCCTCATGGCCATAACGGAACGCCGCGGGACCGCTTTCGTTTCGTTCCGGCGGAAATTTGGTCCAGTTGGTCGAGTGGTTAGCGCAGACGCCTTACGTGTCACGACGCAATGGGGCTCGGGTTCGATTTCCGGCGGAGACAGGCATTTATGTGATGAGCATAGATGTCTGTTTCTGGGTTCGTTTATTAAATATATTCTCAGTATTTATATGTGTATTTTCTATGTATTTGTATCGTTGTCTAACACCCTTACCAAAAGCAAATAATTTACTTACTTAGGGGTTAAATCAATGTATGTAATTTGTCCTGATATTATTATTATTATTATTATTATTATTATTATTATTATTATTATTATTATTATTATTATTATTATTATTATTATTATTAATTTCTCCCCTAATGAGGGTGTCCGAGTAAACAGAACACCCTCCACCACTCCACCACTCTACCTTCCACCCGACCTACCTCGGTGAAGAATCACCGCTTGTTAGCCAGCCCGTCTAGCACTAACCGAAGCTTGGCTACTAGTGTTTGCGCCTCCTTCGGAGCACCTGTAGGCCTTGAGATAGTCAAATTTCGTCCGGGCCTTGACAATCTCCTCCCTAAGGATGGACACCTCGCGACACATACGGGCGTTATATGCAGAATCCGCCGGGACTCCTCAGGTTCTCCCCTGGTTGCTAACACATCCACTACCTTCAGAAGGCTTTGGACCCCTGCGCGGGGTATTAGTCAACGGGAGAACCCGAAGATTCTCATTATCCGTTGTCGCCCAGGGACCACAACAAGGAGGTTAACGGCGTTAGCACCTCATAGTTTCAAGTCCTTTTTTTTCGTTGGAAAAAATGCGTTTCCGCATCGTCACACTAGCCAGGAAGGCGATGGCCGGGTGGTATGTGCGGCACCCGGCAATTGCCATTTTTAAGGCACCCCACTAAAAAAACCAACGGTTGCCCTCATCGCTACAATGAGACGCCACGGAATCGCGTAAGCATTCACCGCGACGCCTCAGCGGAACCCCTGATAAGGATACCGGGCAACCGGAGTACCCCCACGTCATAGACCTGTGCAATGACGAGAGAGGTCACCCCCCCCCTCTCACCTAGGCCTACGGCTGGGAAGGAATGAGTTGAACCCTTCCCCTTTCCAACCTCTCCCACTGAATGCTCACCCCTCCCCCATACAGCGACTGGACCACTCCACAGTCAACTCTGCTATCAGAGAAGTACCAGAAGCGATCCCGCGGCCGACCCCGGCAAAGAGAGCCTGCGCCCTCCCACCCCCGACGCCCAGGCCAACTTTCCAAGGTGATCACACGATGGAAAGAGGCCCAAACCCCCCTAACACCACACGTGCTCCCACGCACTCTTCCCCGCCTGACAGCCATGGAATTCCTCCCGGCGATGCTGGATACCTGAGGAGGAATCCATAACTGTTCCCGATCCCCCGCAACCAAGTGCGCCCCAGCACCGCACCCGGAGCAAGAAGTTCGGCCCATTCTACCCCACACGCCCCCCATCAGACAGCCACGGTATACCCCCCGGCGATGCTGGATACCTGAGGAGGCACCCGTGACTGACCCTGTAACCTCTGTCATCGAATGCGTCCCAGCACCGCACTCGGCAACCGAAATCTCAGGCACCGCAAGTTGCCTAGACCATCTCACCGTCGAGCAGCGTCATAACTGCTCGGCGGAAAGAAGTCCAAGCCTCCCTCCTGCAGACAGGCCACCCCGAAGGGTTACCCGCCCCTGTCAGCCATGGATCGGACACAAACCCCCATGACCGACCTCCACCGCGCCGGGTATTAGCCAACGGGAGAACCTGTAGGTTCTCTGTAATCGTTGTTGCCTAGGGAGCACCACGAGGAGGTTCCCGGCGTTCACCCCCCATAGTTTCAAGTCCTTTTTTTATTTTGTTTATTTATTTATTTTATTTTATTTTTTATTTTTTTTTTCGTTGGAAAAATGCGTTTTCGCATCTTCACACAGGCCAGGAAGGCGATGGCCGGGCGGTATGTGCGGCACCCGGCGACTGCCATTTTTAAGGCACCCCACTAAAAAACCAACGGCTGCCCACGTCGCTACAATGGGACGCCACGGGATCGCTTTCGCACTCACCGTGGCACCCTTGCGGAACCCCCCTCTGATAAGGGTACCCCGGGCAACCAGTGTACCCCTACCTCATAGACCTAGTGCAATGGCGAGAGAGGTCGCCCCCCCCCTCTCACCTACGCCTACGGCTGGGAAGGAACGGGCTGAACCCTTCTCCTTCGCAGCCAGCCCCGCTGAAGCTCGATGTGACTATGTTGCCATAGCCACAGCCGGCTCCGTGCTGGGCTCCGCGCTCGAGGGTTTCGCACCAGGTGCTAATCCTCGAACTTGCGGAGCCTTGCACACTCGGCTCCCCAATAGATGGGTCGCTGCAAGGCCTCGGTCCGCACAGACCACGCACCGCAACATTCCGGTGCAAGTGGCTCGGGTATGGCCCTCACCACCGCACCGGAAACAGGCGGCGCTACGGTCGACCGCGGACGGGCAAGCCGCACGCACATGCCCAGGTGCCACGCACCTGAAGCAGCGCAGCGGCTGCGCCTCCAGCAACTCAACCCTGGCTGAGCTCCAGCCCACCAGGACCTTCTCGGCGTTAATCAACGCTCTCGCAGCATCGGTGGGGAGTCGGACAAAGGTGACGCCCATACCCCCATAGCCACCCCGACGGATCTCCCCCACATGGAGGGCCTCGTCAGGGCAGTCAGCGATGCGGCAAATGGCATCAACGACGTCGTGACGAGTAACGGAGTCGTCCAGACCTTTGAGCCTTACGGCCACACGCCGGACAGGCCGGACGACATCCGCCACTCCATCCAACACTGGGTGTAACAGCCTGCTCCGGAGTGCCCTTAGGCAGCTCCAGGAGCCTGGCTCCGGCCGCCGAGCGGCGAATCCGCAGCCCATCCTTGAGGCCAATGTCGCCGAGATTGACCATCTCGGCGGCACGCCCCAAGACATGGGCGTACGTCACCCCCGCCGCTGCCGCATGGTCCTGCAGTTTGATCATAACTGCAGGAGACCGTGCAGACGGCAGCTTCCGGGAACCCACGCAAGGTGCTTTCGGCTTCTTCTTGGAAGACGCCTTACCACCACTGGCCTTATTGCTTGAAGCCGGCTTCTGGGGAAGGCCCTTTTTTCTCCCCGAGCCTTCCTTCCTCCTCGTGACCGTCGACCACGCCTCTGGAATCAGAGGAGCCGTCGGCGGCCCCGACTCCGAGACAGTCGCCACGACTGCGGCCGACTGCCTCCTCTCCGCCGCGAGTGGCGGCCGGTGGATCCGCGCCTGGAGGAGACGCTCTTCGAGTCCTTCAAAGCGGGAGTTAATTAAAACTCCCGCCGAGGACAATAGCGTCTCAACTCCTCAACCGCGTCTGGACCCCCCAACGAGATCGGAGGCTGACCGACAGAGGACTTAAGATCGCCAAAGTCCTTGCGAACCTTGACGATCTCCTCCCTGAGGAAGGACACCTCGCGACAAAGACGGTCGTTATCCGCCCGCAATTGCCGCGATTCCTCAGGTTCCCCCCTGCAGGCCAGAACCTCGACGACCTCGAGAAGGCTGCTCGCAGCCCCCTTCAGAGCCTTAACCATAGTGCCCTTCAAGTTAGTGCTCTTTTTGCACACCTCTTGGATAGAGGCAGCATACTTCCGCGCAACGAAGAAGTCGGCTCAATGGTGGGAAGCGCCTCCAAGGACAGATCGTCCTCGGAAACCGGCGCACTCACCACCAGAGCCTTCTTCTTCTTCCAGCGGAGGGCCCGAGCCCTCAGTGCGCGCTCGAACTCGGCCTCCTCCGCACACCTCGACCGCACACTACTGCAAAGTTAAAAACATCGGTTAGGATATTCCAAACAAGCCAATTAGAAATCGCCTTTGTCCCGACAAAGACGAATACTAACAAAATAAAATATTCATCAACACAGGTACCGAGATGTTACCTCAATTGGCATAGCGACTGAATGGTAGCCCAGAGGTGGAGATTTAATAACTTTGTACACATATACAAAGGAATTTCATTCCGTACAGTTGTTGCTTTAAAACAATACCTTAACTCAAATAATAAAAATTATTCAAAGTATACAGTTGTATAGGGAGTTGTACATTATCAAAACAGATGTTTTTTTAGCAAACGTTCGGTTGTTAGTTTAAGGGTAAAATAAAACATAATTTTAAATCACTATTAACTATTCAACATTAGAATCAGATCAAATATCATTTTTATCGAATGGAATAACGAAAACCTTTACTAGAATCTTGCAGCCGCACTTGGGAATTAATTGGATTAACCGTACCACACATAAAATATTTAAACATATTGAGTTTTTTTCTGTAGTATACGTGAGGCGACTACCTATCAAGTCTCATGGAGAGAGAAAGTAGTTTTTAAATTACCATCCTGTATACCATCATAGTTATGTGTTTCGAATACCAACTCTATTATAGTTACCTCAGAGGCGTCTATACGACGAACTGTCCAGTTTACTAACTAACTTAAACTTTGTATTTGCAACTTGTACACTTTGATAGTTGCTGAAACAGTTTTAATAAACAAAGCGTTTACTGTAACATAATTTTAATACAACAGCATGTGTGTTTCTGTACACAACAAATACTTACACATGTTAATAAAAATACTAAAAACACAAAACGTTTCAAATGTGAATACTTTTAACCATTAGCAATGGAATGAAAATGTAGTAGTTAGAAATAATTTCGTATTTGCAACAACAAAATAAAGGATATGTTTAACTCGGTAGAACATTGTATGTTTTGATTTTACTGCACGACACACAAACACATTGTGTCACGGAACTCCGTTACATAGATTACTTGAAATGAACAACTGACATAGCTTATGGATTCAAAGTATTAATTCTAATATTTATACGTATTATTATTTGTTTAACATGTAGAATATGTCTTATAAAGGCAGTATATTCTTTACAACCAGAACAACCAAAAGTATTTTTAAATATATCTACAATAGCCAATAAAATATAACAGAAGGCTATAAAAATATTTCAAAAAATATTTTTTTCCAGATTCTGCCACAACCGTCTTTGGTTTTTTATGATACTGATTCTATATGTTATACTTTATATTAAATTTAATATATATACAAGAATAATTATTGCGATTTTTTGTTGTAGATCCATGCTTCAGCAGAAAGTTATTATATCCCTGGAAAACAGTTCTCTTTTTTGGAATTAAAGGTATCCTATTCCCTTTGTTGTATCATTTAAGTGTATTCACGGCAGATGTTGACTGCTTATGATATATACTTTAATATTAAGCCGTTTCAATGACTACCCCGGACAAACAGAATATCAGTAAAATATTTTTAAAAAGGATAGTTTTTTTTTAGTTTCACGTAAATAATTTTAAGGACTCCAAAATGTATACTTAAGTACTAGCTTTTACCCGCGACTTTGTCCACATTAGATAGTTTTTTGGGTAGCAGTTTAATTTTTTACATCGAATAGTTATTTAAAATAACAGTTATTTTCGTGTGTGAAATGTTCAAAACCAAAAGAAAGAACACAATCACACTTACTTACTTTTAGTCTCTTAGTAAAATTATGTTATGACTTACAGACTAAAAGCAAAATAAACAATTTAAAAGAACGAACTGGAGATTATGCAAAAGCCTTATTCAAGCCCTATCATTTATTTATAACATAAAAATACGTATTATTGTTTAAAAGAATATGTAAATTTACTAATTAAAAGTATAACTTAACTACTTTTGATGAACCAAATAACCAAAGAACAATCCTCTCTCTCTTCCTAGCTATTAGTCCCACATGGTGGTGGGGTCAGCTTTCCTTATTTTTCCCTTCCACTTCGCTCGATCCTGGACGTTGATGTCAGTGATTTCGCATACAATTTTATCTTTCAGCACCACATCTTTCCATCGCTTTTTGGGTCTTCCGACTGGTCTTCGACCGGGGATGTCAAGCTGTAGAGCCAAATTTCCAATATAGTCAGGTGGCTTTCTCTTTACGTGTCCATACCATCGCAGCCTACTCTCCTGCATCTTGTCAGCGATATCACGCACACCGAGACTTCCTCGCACGTACTCCTTGCGGATTTTATCAAGCCTGGTTACGCCACACATCCACCTCAACATTTTCATTTCGGCCACTTGAATATGTACGTCCTTTTGAGTTACTGCCCATGTTTCACTACCATACAAAAGGACTGGTCTTATCATGCTTTTATAGATTAGACCTTTAAGTTTTACCGGCATCTTTTTATCACATGTGACACCAGTTAATTCTCGCCACTTTAACCACGCTGCAGCGATTCTATGTTGAATGGTGCATTCCAAATTCCCAGAGACGTGCATCATACCGCCCAAGTATTTATACTGATCGCACATGGTGACTAACTGTCCATCGATGGGAATCGGGTTGATATTTGGACTCGGATCGTTAAGGGCCATGTATTGGGTCTTTGCAACACTCAACACCAGGCCACAGACTTGCAACTGGTGTTTAAACAGTACAGATGGCAACGTCGTCTGCGTAGATAAATGTCCACGAAGCTGAGGACTGCGCTACCTCAGTTAGTGAGTCTAAAACTAAGCAAAACAGGAAGGGACTTAGCACTGAGCCTTGGTGCACACCTTCTGTGACTGCTATTGAATTTGTATGACCCACAGCTGTTCGCACCGTCGATCTCGCACCCCTATACATATCAGCTACAATGTTAATATATTGTTCGGGGACGTTCTTCCTCCGAAGACTCCATCAGATTGTATCCCTTGGGACCCGGTCGAACGCTTTTTCCATATCTAAGAATGCGACATACAATGGTCTGCGTTTCGCGCGATACTTTTCAGCAATCATATTAAGAGCAAACATAGGATCGATAGTAGATAAGCCAGGTACAAAGCCATAATGATTCTTAGACAATGAACACTCTGATCTTAGTCGGTTATTAATCACTCTTTCATATAGCTTCATAGTTTGACTTAAAAGCTTGATCTCACGATAGCTGTTGCATTCATATTTGCTGCCTTTTCCCTTATATATAGGAACTATGGTGCTCAATCTCCATGACTCTGGCATTTTTGAAGAGAACAACACACAGTTAAATAAGTTGGTGAGCAATTCGATTCCTCGCTCGCGGAGGTACTTTCAGGCTTCAATCGGAATACCATCAGTCCCTACGGCTCTCTTGTTGGACATCTTTTGGAGGGCTATCTTAACCTCGCCAGAGTGTATTGGGGATATGAGTCCCATATTTTTATTCAGGTCCCCAAGCTGCGTGGCAGCTTGTACAGGGTTGAGTAGTTGGTGATAATATTGATGCCAGGTAGATAAGACATCCATATTCTTATATAGTAGGTCACCATTTGGGCCTTTCACCGTTTTACACCTAGCGGGGTCTCTTATGCTTTGACGGCGTTGCTTTGCGAGCTTATATATGTATTTTTGGCCTTCTCTGGTTTCTAATTGTTTGTACATGGCCTTCTGGGAGTCTGCGCGCTCTCTTGCTATTATTTTCTTAGTCTCTTTCTTCACCCTCTTGTATTCTTCGCGGTCTTCAGAAGTTTGGGTGGACTGCCAAGTCTTAAAGGCATCTCTCTTTTTATGAATTGCATTTTGTACTTTTTCTGTCCACCACCAGGTTTCCCTGTTCATAACCTTACAACTCTTCGTTCCACCAAGAGTAACATTTGCAGCTCTTATGATGGACTTGCTAAGATGATCCTATGTAGAGTCGACGTCTAGTTCATTGTCAATCTCTAAGTTACTTATTTGATTACAGAACTCTAGAATCTTGTCTCCTTTTAGATTCCACCACTTGATGAGCTCGGGAGTCTGACATGTTTTCTCCGTGGTTGTTTTTCTGAAAAGCATATCCATCACAACAATACGATGTTGGGGTATCGCGCAATCTCCCGGGATTACCTTGCAATTAGTGACGTAGCCAATGTTAGCTCTATTGACTAGAATAAAGTCTACCTGCGATCTTGTTTGGCTGCTTTTGTATGTGATTATGTGCTCTGGCTTTTTGGCAAAGAAAGTGTTAACTATGGCTAGATCATATGCTGCGGCTGTTGAAAGAATAACTTTCCCCTCATCGTTTAGAGTGCCGAATCCGTGACCACCATGCACTCTTTTAAAAGCTTGGTTCACTGACCCTATGTGACCGTTCAGATCCCCGCTTAGTATTATGGTCTCTTTTGAGGGTATTTGTTGAAGGTGGCCATCCAGAGTTGTCCAGAATGCATCTTTCTCTACTTTGCTGCCACCCCGCTGGGGAGCGTATGCTGATATTACATTAAGAATTTTTCCCTCAACCATTACTTTCAAAGACATCAGCCTGTGTCAACGCGGATTACCTCCAAGATGTTGTCGAGGTGTTGTTGGTTCACAGCGATTGCTACGCCATTTCTTCCATGCTTTGTGCCCACATTCATAAGTTTGTAACCCTCTCCGATGTTCCGGGCTTTTGCACCAGTCCATTTTGTTTCTTGTAAACAAGCGAAATCCACCTTTCTTCTCTTAAAGAGGGAAGCTAGTTCTTTGGTCCTTCCAGTTAGTGTTCCAACGTTCAAAGTAGCGAAGCGGACTTTACGGTTACAATTTGGGACTAACTTCTTTAGCCGAGCCCGTCCGTGACTCGGTAGCCCTCGCATACTATACGCAGATATAGGGCGATGTGTCTGCGCGTCGTTTTGTGGCGACGCTCTATCAGTTATTAATGTATTTTGTAACCTGTCCATTTGCTTTTCTGTGAATTTGGCGAAAGTTTGGGTTTATTAGCTAAGTACCGATTGCCATCTGACGTACTAAAACCTACCCCTTTCAGGTAAGGAAAACCCCTGAACCAGGTGGTAGGTCCGTGTACAGATATTCCCATCTGTACGTCTGGTTATTCCGCCAGAGCGTCGGTCGCCAGAGCCTCGTTCGTTTTTCAGCAGGGTGCACCACGAGCAGGTGAGGTTGACGTTTGGGATGGTAAAGATGTTAGACCCATACCCCTTACACCCTAACCAAAGAACAATCCGAGGAAATCAATTTTAAAGAAAATTTAGTTTTCACCAAGAATAATAATTATAGCACTGGATTTGTCTATCCTCACCTGTCAGCCTGATTGTCAACGTATTATTAACTTAATTTATTTTTACTGGGCTGGAAAATTTAGAAAAGATCAGCAGTCAGAAAAGATCTTCGTTTCATATATGACTCGTATTCAGTTTATCACAGAAATACGTTATATTGAATAAGGCCAATGACCATAGAATTTAAATTAGTGCGCAGTAAATTACATAGTTATTCAGAAAAATTACATTTGAAAATGATACTTTCTTTATTATATCAATTTTTTTTAAGCAAAATATATAGCCAACAATCTCAATAACTAATAACCAAATAGTCTAGATATGCTATATTTATAAAGATTCTATTCGAAAACCAACTCAATAAAACTTAATTATTATAGAAACTTAAACTTAGGATCAGTTATTAAAGATAATAGAATGATTCCACAACACAACATCTACCATTCAAAGAGAAACTTTGCCTGACACACGATTTGTTGTCATATCAGTGCTGTAAATCCCATTTTGTACATTTCAAACATTACCTTGTCTCACAAACTATAAGTTGAACTATTACTGAAACTACAAAAACGTATTACGTGTTTTGTAATTTGACATTAACGAGAATATTAAACGTGACTTGTAAATGTGTACACGTTATGTACATATATATAAAATTTTTAAAATATTCAATGAAGTTATTTAATTATATGTATAAATATGAATTTGTTTTTGGTTCGCTTACATGTTTGCCGGACTGTATTCAAGACAATTATGTAGGAATTTATTGGATTAGGTTCTTGGTGTTTACATTGTTTTAGTGAATTTAAATATTTTTTCAAATAAAAATTAAATATAAAATCATTTATAAGACTCCTGCGGCTCTGTTGTTACTGGATATCATCATATGGATGGATCATAAAACATTTTATTTATTTAGACGAAACTTATTGAGTTTACATAAGTTATACACTAGTACGTATATAGGACTGAAATAATTTAAATAGTTAGACCATTGCGTTCCTCTTAATTCTTAAACAAACTACACCAAAAATGTGTTTGAGAACCACAGTTGTGGAACATCCATGTGGAAATCGAACTCGTGATCTGTGGATCACGAGTTTTTGTTTTGATCGATTTTGTTTGGTTTACATTGTGCTTTTCTGAATCTATTGTACTATGTAGGCCGTTATGTTTATATTTCTAGTGCTTTAAGTGCCGTGTCAAGATTTAAATATTACACTATAAAGTAAAATGTGTAAATTAAATATAAAAAAATAAATAAATTTAATTATAATATTAATAATTAAATTTATTAATAAATAAATTAATAAATTTAATTATTAATAAAAGTTATTTACTTACAAGTTTCCTTACAAGTTACAAGTTAAATTCTTTACTAAAGAACACAAATAATTGAAGAGTAAATGACCATTATAGACAACAATGTTACGATGGACAACAAAAAATAGCAGCAATTAGCTTTTGTGCTTCCTTTGTGAGATGATAGTCTGCGACACTGACGACTCAAGCCTGACAGTGGCTTATTATTGTAATCTATTGTAATATCTATGTTGATTTGTTTATGTTAATTAGGCATGACAGATCTCTATATAATAGCTTTAACCATGTTTGTCTTTTCATGCATATTCAAACATTCAAGAACAACATGACGAATAATCTTCATCTATATTATTTCCTTGCCATTATAGTATTCCTTTGATCAACATATAGAATGCTTCATGCTTTTACTGGAAGATTATAAAAACATTTGGGTTTCCAACATCTTGAGCATTTTATTCATATAGCTATGCTGTATGTATGTATTGCTGAAAATACAAGAAAAAAAGTTATAAAAACCTAAATGTATGTTATTACTCTATATAACATACAGTTATAATGTCTTATACGACTGATTGTCATTGTCGAAATTTTCACGCGGATCCTTATTTTTCTCGTATTAATTATAACCTATGTTCATCATAGGGATAATGTAGGATTCTAATACTAAAAGATTTTTTAAATCGGTCCAGTAGTTTCGGAGCCTATTCCATTCATACAAACAAACAAATCTTTCCTCTTAATAGTATTAGGATAGATTAAAAGAAATACTTAAACAACTGAAAATTTTGTGTGTCTATAGGTTCATTTAGTACAATTAAGAAACCAGTAACATAACTTTAAAAAGCAGAAAAAAAATACAAATTATAAAAACCCCCGATACAAAAAAACGTTTAAAAAGAATAAAAATAATATTATTATGTATTTATTGAAGTCATTGTGTCGGGGGACCGTTTAGTAAAGCAAGAAATTAAAATGCAAGTAAGTAAACAAGGCAAATAAAGAAATTACGATATCGAATCGTATAGTCTCAGTCCTCAATGATTCACTTTGTAAAATAGACACCATCATCAACTTACGTACAACGGTCCTCCGAGACAATGACTTCATTAAGTACATGATAATAATATTTTTTATTCTTTTTAGAGGTCTTTTTTGTTTCGGGAGTTTTACTTTTTTTTTAGTTTAATTTTCCTTATAATAATCCATTCATCTCTACCAAATACTCTCAGTTATAGTCATGACATTACATTTTTTCTGTACGTAATTCATTAGTTAATAATAGTCAATTGTTCTAAATCTCATATTATTACTGGTAAAATATTGTTGCTTTAAACAATTAACTTTAAATCCTATTATTGTAGAATGGAAGGGATTTTTATCAACGATACAATAAATGACCTATTTCTTTCTATTTTGCCTAACCCCTAGTTTTATTAAAGAAACTATTATAAACATATTTTATTTGAAAGTTCATTCATTGCGTGTCATAGAAACTGTAATCAGATAAGAAAAGTTCTGTTAGTATAAAAGCACTCCAAACAAACACTTTGATTTATAGCATCTATTATTCAGTGACTCGCTTAAATCAGGAAGCTATTTTTATAGTTACAGAAACAAAACTAGTCCTATGAAAGAGGAAAGTCTTTAGAAATAAATGACTTGATATACTTTTATAATATATAATATTATAAGACAACTTTGATGTATTTGCAATCTTACGTGATGAAAGGAAATTGGACTTATTGACGTCGTCTTGCTTTTGAACTGATCTTCTTGTCTCTTAATAAAATCCTTAATAAAGCACGCCATTAGATGCGAATAAGCTAACAAAATATTTTCCTTTGTTTACTTTATTGTAATATATACTGAGGTAACAGTTTTAACCTTAAAACTTCTGTTTATTTTACTAACATTGGCACTCATGGAGTCAAATATATATGAAGATTGAATGAGGGCATAAAATAATTGTATTAAATAATTTCAAAGCATTCCAACAAATATAAACTTTTTTGAAGTTCGCTTTAAACTAAAAGTCTTTCTATGAATCTTCCTGTTCTTACAATTTTCACAATTGTGATTGTCCTAGAAACTCAGATAATAAAGATTCTTTATAAATGGTATCTCCGTTACAAATAAACTCTCCAATACTTAGTCTTGCCATTCAATAATTATTTTTTCAATACATCCAAAAAAGTATCTTAAAAATTTGAAAGCTAACAAAATAGTTCCTAGTGTGCCCAATATTCATGTTTGAAAAGGACTTACCATTGACTCAAATCAAATTAAAAGAAAACTAAAACAGATTCAATTATAGCGATTCAAAAAGTTTAATCCGATCCGATACCTTCTTACCGCGAAAAGGCGGATAGAGGAAATTTGGGATTACGTGGTAAAATATTACTTTAATAAATCAAATAATACTTGGATTTAGTTCAATGTGTATTAGAACTATACATTAGATTTATTTATGAAATATATGTAAATGTGGATATATGTTTTGTCGGTGGTTTTAATGAAAATTTAACTTTATTTATGAAAAGAATAACTACATGATCATATTTAAAATCATAAGAACTATAAATGCAAAGCAAGGCCGACACTTGAAAAAAAGCTATTTTTCATCTTTATTTGTAATATTTCTGAGGAAAATATTAAATCACTTAACATAATTCTCCTTAATATTATTTAAAGTTATGTTACATATTATTCTAATTAAGTGTATAATGATATGTACAATAATACAAAGTATGATATGTACAATAAATTAAATTAGTGCTGAGAAATAATCAATAGTAAGACCGTATCTATCCATATACGCCTCGTGTAACATTAACATATTATTTTAAATCTAAGCTATATACCTTTTGTCAAAAATATGAGATTAGAGTCACTACTTGTCAAAATTAATTATTTGTCTATCGTCGTATTAAATCTAATTCATGTCTGCTAAGGGTTCTCATGATAATATATATTACGTAGTAAACATGAAAAGTAAATAAAATTAAAAAGTAATATTATACAATAACAGAAAAGTTTTAAGAGAAAAGGTAATACAAATAGCGCTGTTTATGATCTAATAAGAACTTTAATAACTAGAGTCTATAGAAAAGCGTTTGTCACAATCTTTATATCATCGGAATACATACGTAAAAAAAAATATATATATCTTACCTTACAGGTCGTAAACAATGCTACGAAATCACAAAGATGGATATTAGAACTAAGAGTGAAAAAAAATGCTTGTAACCATATAGAGAAATAGTATTCGGGCATCCCCAGGAGAGCGTTCTTTTACCCTTATTATTTTTACTCCATATTACCACGCCAAATCACTGACCCTTTGATATGGTTACAAGATGATAGCATTACAATTATAATTGTGTATACATGTTGTGACAGGAACACGTATGAAATCGATATACATAGTGCCATTCATACAATAATTTATTTATCATTCCTTATTTAATAAAATTTAAATAATTGATTAGTTTAATAATTAAAAAACTAAAATAATGCATTTTTATCAAAAACTCCTTAAACCTTAAAAATCAACTACAGAGATAAAATAATATTGAAATTAATGTTACTAAATTTATTGTAGTCAATTAACATACACCCTCAAGTAGATCAAAATTATAATCCGGTACCAGGACCTGAAGTTTAAATTTAGAATCCAGATAGGTATTTGTAACTAAGACACAATCTTTGTTTGTAGATAGATACTTCCTTTACTAGACAGATAGATACTTCCTATAGTAATATTTATTAGGTTATTAAATATTTTTTTTATTATTTATCATTTTAATATTTTGTGTACATCAATAGTGCGAGATCATTACTTAAAAATAATTAATTATATAAAAAAGATAATAATATGTCTTGAATGTAGAAAAACACAGTACGTACCTATAGTAACAAAAACCATTTAGTGTGAGCAACATGAGTTACAGTAACAGTAACAACGAATACAAAAAAAATTAATTAAAAATTTTAAAAACCCCTGATACAAAAAGACCTCTAAAAGGAACAATCTAAAAAGAATAAAATAATATTATTATGTACTTATTGAAGTCGTTTGCATCGGAGGACCGTTGTACGTACGTTGACGATGGTGTCTATTTTACGAAGTTAATCAAGGACTTAGACTATACGATTCGATATCGTAAGACTTTTTCATATGGGTAAGTAGATAGGTAGGTTTCATATATACAAATATTAATAAATATAAACATAATAATACTATGATAAAGGATGACACATAACACTAGATGTTTTGCCCGTGATTCCGCCGTGACTACGATCATAAGCCATTTAAATATATTTTTTACAGTTTACGTGGACGCAGTCACGGGCGACAGCTATCCCTAATAAAGTACTTTACCTGAGTAAATAAGTGTATAAAACTTTTAGACTTCATAACAAGGCTTTTTTTCCTATATAGCGCGGGAGAAGCCGCTGGGAACAACTAATTATTGCAAAAGAACCTCTCCCCTGCACGAATATAACGTCAACATCTTGGAGACGACTATTTATTTATTTATTTATTTAAATCTTTATTGAGCCAAATAAAGGTACAAAAGGCGGACTTGATGCTAAGAGCATTCTCTACCAGTCAACCTGAGAATCCAGTAAAAGATAACACAAAGAGGCGATATACTAGTGTCACTTAAATTAAAAAAAAATTGGAACAAATATGTGGAACTAAGAACGTGCACAACAAATACAATGTACTACTTAGTTTACAATGTTGTTTAAAAAGAAAATAAACTCAAACATATAAATACCAATAATATACATAAATAAATAAAAATAGAGAAATAATAAATATAATACACAATATATACACATACATATAAAGACACACACACATATATATATATATATATATATATAATATAGATAAGTACATAAATGTAATATATGTAAATACACAAATATTATTTATAATAATAAGTAAAATATTATACACAATATATATATATATAAGTGTCTATCTAATAAAACATAATATATGATTCCTAATAACAATTCTGCAAATTTTCAGAGAGAAATTTAAATACTGATTTTTTAAAAGCTACCCTGTTGGGTGCGCGCCTTATGGATTCGGGTAGGCCGTTCCAGAGAGACTATTTCTATTTCGACAAAACATGGATAAGAACCATCTCGACGAGCATAGCTTTTGATTAAAAAAACCGCATTCAAATCCGTCTACGCATTTGGCTGCAAATTTGCCACAGACAGATACACAGACACAGATCGACAGGTCAAACTTATAACACCCCTCTTTTTAGTCGGGGGATAAAAAGAACAAGCAAGAAATACAATTGAAATTAAAATGTAGACAAGAGACGTTAATTTAAATAAAAATATACAAAGATGTTGGATGATCATATTATTCAACAAAGTGGACGAGTCATTCAATATGTCGATATCTGTTAACTGGCACAATGTGTTAGACAAAGCGCATATTCTTGAAATAGGATAATGTATGAGAAAATTCGTTCTAGACCCCCGCGTCTAGAACGAAAGCATATATATTTTTGTTGTGATATTACGTGGATGTCTAGACAGAATATCAAAACAAATTTTACTAAGTATATATATCTCTAGAGTTCAAATTACCGCTTATAAGCTTTTTGTGAAATATTATATCAGCAAACAGTGAAGTGCACTAGTGAAAAAGCGAAGTGAGTTCAACGCAAAAAACTTAAGACGTTGGTCACATGGAGCTTTGTGTGATTTTACAGGGAAATAAAATTCCTAATTATTTGAAATAAAACTAATGGAGGTGATACCTCCATTTCGTCTTACCGTGAACACGATTGCTGCAAAGCATTCGAAACGTCGCGTCGGGTTAGATTTAAAATGTAAATTTAAAATTTAATTCAATATACGCGAGTTAAATCCGTAAAAATAGTTTTATTTCAATGTGTAGTACTCGTGAAAACCTTAGAAAACACTTTCCTAATGATTTGCTAGAGAGGGTGGTATACGTTTAAAACTTTTTCTCAATACGAGTGAGTAGCATACTGAAGATTCCAAATGAAAGACGCAAACTCTAGGTGACTCAAAACTATGGCGTAGTGGGGTGTTGATGAGCTTAATTCTAGATTCGGTAAGATCCAAGAGCGTCTTGCGAATGAGTGTTTTGAGCAGAAAGCTAATAGACTTAACCTCATTAATGACCGTCTGGCCAACGAGTCAGCCGACCAAAGGATTTATAAACTTGGTCTCATTACTGAACGTTTAGAGAACGAGTCGACTGAGCAGAGGGCTCGAAGATACGAAGTGATACAAAACCGTACAGCAACCTAGTCTGCTCAGCAACGTGAGAACCGGCTAGCAGCAGCGCAAAGACTTTACAAAGACCTCGTTCAAGGAATGAGCGTAATTTTATAACCACCATAAATCAATATGATGAAGTACCATGTACAGTCTGTAAGAAATTATTATATCCAAAACAACAGATGTCATTAGCCACATCATGTTTTCATTTCCTTCCGGAGGAGCTAGTACAAAACTTGGACAAAAATGGTCATAAAATAAAAAGTAATGGGCCTACCTAATTTAATTTCTTATGGGAGCAATTCGAAACTATTCTGCATCAAACAAAAAAGAATTACGTAAATTGGTTCAGAAACCTCGGAAAAATCGGGGTGCATACATAAAAAAATATATATTTACCTGCCGAATTGAGAACGTCCTCCTTTTTGAAGAAGTCGTTAAAAAATACGCGGATATTATTGTTAAATATAAAATAAATTAATTAAAATGTATCTTTTTTATTCATTCACAAATATGATATTAAAACAGAGCTTATCTTACTAATATTATAAATGCGAACGTAAGTTTCTTTGTTATGTTTTCACGCGAAAACTACCCAATCGATAACTATGAAATTTTGTACACGTACTTTTGGGACGTCTTAAGAGTAACATAGGATATTTTTTATTAAAAAACAATAAATTTAGCGGGAAGTTAAATAAATGTAGAAATGTAAAAACATTGTGTGTCAATAAACTCGTGGACGAAGTCGCGAGCAAAAGCTAGTATGCTCATAAAGGACATTTCCATCTGTATTACCTAACACCAATCAGATCTTGGATAATGCCATTCAGAATTAGATGAACAAGACGTTTGTTGTCTGATAATTGCTTCACCGTGTTAACAAGCAACCCATTACGAGGGTTGATAAAATTAATAATGGACGCGTATGAGGGTTTTATTATATTAAATAATAATTTATATATATCAGATGAGAGGATTATATTATCGATTATTATATATTCTCCAATATTTCTCGTTCATTTGTTACCAAATAAGATATTATCAGATAATATTACGTGATGGTTTAAATAATCATCTTTGAAACTTTGTGCCTTTACCCTTATTAAAAAAAAAAACTGTAAAGTGGCTTTCATTAAGCAGATGTGATGTGTTAACTTGTAAAAATTAATGTTTTATTTCTAAAGGAATATTGTTTATTTTATTGATAGAAATGTAATAAATATTCTAAAAATAAGTTGTTAATACTGTTAAATAGTATTGTTATATTATGAAATTGAACAAATTACAATAACAATGATTATTATTAATTAATGTATTATAAAATATGCTAAGGTTTTGTTAATTTCTTGGAGAATGTTTAAAATTTTAGTAGTTCTAGTTTGACTTCCGGAAATAGTATAAAATGTCATTCTATTTTGCCATTGGAGGATTTTTGTAAATTAGAACTTGTAACGAAATGGGGGTCTAAGATCAGTATAAAAGCAATAGCAATATTCATTTTAACACTCAGTTTGTGATCACATCTTTATGTTCTGGCAAGTGCTAAAAGTTAGTGAAGACAAGTGATAATTATAAAATAAAGAGAATATAAATTTGACAAGACTGTGTTTAATTTGTAAAAGTGTGAATTGATTACAGATGTCTATATTATATACTTTTATTCGAAGAAGCATTTTGTTCCTTCGAAAACCACTAAGCAATAGTTTATATAATATTTGATTAGGTTTGACAATTTTTTTACATAATAATAATATATTTTTTTAATATTTAAACTTTCGTGAACCAAGATGATTATTAAATATGTAATTACCCGGCCGACATAAAAATTACATGATTATAGCCGGCTATAATCATTTAATTTTTGGGTTCCTATACATGAGCTCGAAGCATGGAGGACTCGAGGCGTGAATGGCGCGCAGCAGCTCGCTGAGCTGGGGGGGAGGGGTGGGGGGAAAGATGAATTAAATTATTTCCTATCGCCTAGTCGCTAAATAAATAAACATATCATTTCACTCTTTGTTACGAGGCACCGCCAAGAATGTTTAAAAAACTTTAGTACCATGTGATTTCATAATTTCGGGTCTAAGTAAAAATCATATCAACTTTCCTACCCCTTTTCATGAAATGAACCTT
The DNA here is from genome assembly GCA_959347405.1 of Napeogenes sylphis. Taxonomy (NCBI): domain Eukaryota; kingdom Metazoa; phylum Arthropoda; class Insecta; order Lepidoptera; family Nymphalidae; genus Napeogenes; species Napeogenes sylphis. The sequence continues at coordinate 28,994,533 of OY365776.1, forward strand.
TGTATTATATATATCTTAAATACAAAAGTGCTCATATACAAAGATATCTAATTGTTTTTTTTTATAAAACGTCTAAATATTTTCAAAGGTAGAAAGGTTAAGTTTTTGATAAAAAAAATTTATGTACCTACTATTAATTTTAAAATTTGAATTTTATTGATGTATAACACTAATAGCCTGGTCACACAAAAACTATAACTATATATATATATATATATATATAGTTATAGTTTTTGTGTTGTATTATATATATATATATATATATAAGTAGAAATTACTATTCCAAAGCATAAATTGAAGCAAGCAGCAGCAAGCATAAATCTCTTCAGAGAGTCGGCCAATTCAGCCCCATTTGCAATATGTTTGGTTTATTTAGTCGATAGGTAACTCGTTACAAGGCTCCCAAAGACGTTGGAAGGAGATCTTCTCGAACCAGAAGACGTTGAAAATTGTGCGAAGACAACGGGTTATATATATTTGTAGACGTCGCGAAATGTCCTTGTGAACTATTAAATCTCACACGCATATAGCAATATAGTTTTCACGTTTGACCGGATAGTTTGAGCTTAACTCTCCGCGTCAACTACGAGAATTACCTTACCTAGCCTACCTAGATAGTGGATATTCCTCATTCTATTGCGCGATGATTGTTATTGGTGGTGCATTACATGATCCCATCTAGGACGACAAGGGAGAGAAGAGGGGAAGAATGCAACCCTGTCGTACGCCTGCAGTCACTGTTATGTCCTCTGAGACTTACTTACCATCAGGTGGAATGTAGTCAAGCTTTGCCCTAGTTTATATAAAAAAAAAAAAAAAAAAAGACTACGCCTTCATGTCTCACTTTACAAGTGTAATTCTTGAATTCTTATAAATAGCGTTTACTATGTTGAGCTTTTTCGAGGAAGCCTATTTCATCCAGACGTGACCAGATGCTTGTTTACCTTAACGAATCAAAAGCTTTATCGAAATCAACAAATGTCAGGTTTATTTTTCATTGCAACTCTGATAACTGTTCCAGTAAGATACGTAAGCTTATAATCTGGTTTGTACATGATCGACTGGGACGGAATCCAGTTTAATCCTGGCGAGACAAAGGTTTAAAGCATATCCAGTACGATTTTAGAGAGGATCCTATATAGGACAGCAAGGTAATACTTCTCCAGTTTCTACGTAGACTTAGATCACCTTTTTTTCGTCACTGTGACAAGTAGGCCTTTATTCCAGTTATTCTGTCGTTTTCCCAAATGCAAATATAAAACAAATAATATAATTTAAAAAAACATATCTACAATAAAAAAATTATAACTTGTAAGTTTACAAGACGGTATTTTTGCCTCGAAATGTTATGGCGATATAATGACGTTATTTTTATATTTCGAGGCAAAAATACCGTTTCGCAATTATTGCTCGGTTTTTTAAATGTAATGCTGTCCTCAATAATATTGTACTCTATTTATTATACTATAAGTAAATCAAACCAATTAAACGAAAATGCTTTACTAAAACTTTTAATAAGAAATATATAGTTGTATGAAAAAATACATAAATGAAAGCTATTTATTTTATTTTCTAATATAATTTTGTTTGTTTTTAAATATCTATAAACATGTATAGCCATGTTAAGCTTATGTATTTTTTTATAAATCTTGGTAAATCAAGCATTCTTTATGTAATCGTCTTTATCGGGACGGTGGTGACATTTATTAGGTCACTGAGACGGACAGCGATACGGCAGCTCAATTTGTATAGCGACGGGACGGTTTCCTAAAGGTCACGGGTTCGAATCCCTGCCCGTATTAGTTTATTTTTCATTCTATAATTATAAAAAAAAATGTTTATATAAACAATGAAATGTGCATTAATTATATTCCCATGCATCGCGGGAACCGCTTAGCAAGCGATGGTGCAATATGTACATTCCATTGCATCAGAATCCAGGAATTATAACAATCAAAAAGCTTAATTCGCACTTCACATAAATGTATTATTTAATTATAATTTTATAACAATCCTTTAGCTGAATCTGCACTTCACATAAATGTATTTCATTATAATTAATTTAAAATATAATTGTCACTCTTGTTTTCTAATATCGGGCAAGCAGTCGTCATTTTAGTTATAACATAATTTGTAATTTTAAATAAAGTATTTTTATAATTTTGGTTTTTTTTGGATCCTCGGCTGCCACCGTACTTAATTGGCGCAGTCGGTAGGATACTCGCGGGCCGGGTCGCGAGCAACGTAAATTATATATTCTTGAAATCAAGATTATCGTCTTGCGGTCCATCCGGGAAGCTATCAAGTTTCAACACGAGTATCCTGAATCTACGAGGCGGCGCAGCGAGGCGTATCCGAACATTGATACTCCAGAGAAACCCAAATTAAAACTGTAAGTACATTAGAATCTTTCTAGTGATTGCTTATCCCTATTTTATAAGATTTTTCCTTCCAAGATTTCCCTTCTGCGGCAATCGAAGACCCCTAGGATTAGTACGTATAGTAGTAGAGCGCGCTTCCAAGACGCGAATAGAAATTTAATATCTTATAATAACGATAAACTAACTTTAGAAAAATATAATATGGCCGATTTAGGTAACATTTTTCAAGCCTTACGCTTATTGCCTGAATTCGATGGAAACCCAAATGTATTACCTAGATTCATAAAATTATGTGACCAGTTAGTTCAGGAGTTTGTGATTAATAACCCTGATAACAATTTATTAAATGTTGCTCTCGTAAATGGAATTTTAAACAAAGTAACAGGGTCTGCAGCACGATTAATTAATACTAACGGTATCCCTTCAGACTGGACTGGCATTCGTAAGTCATTAATTAATAACTTTTCCGATCAACGAGACGAAACCGCGTTGTACAATGATCTTGCTCTTTTAACACAAGGTTCCACTACACCTCAGGAGTTTTATGAGCGCTGTCAGAACTTGTTTAGTACAATTATGACATACATAGCTTTACATGAGAATATTAGTACCACAATTGAAGCGAAAAGGGTTTTATATCAGAAATTAACTCTGCAAGCCTTTTTAAGAGGGTTAAAAGATCCTTTAGGTTCACGTATTAGATGTATGAGACCAGAAACAATAGAGAAAGCATTGGAATTCGTGCAAAACGAGTTAAATATTATGTATTTACAGGCTCGTTATGAACCTGAAAGAAACAAACACCCTATGGCATTTTCATCTCAACCTCTTAAGGTAAATTCAAATTATAGTTCTAACACAACACAGTCTAGGCCATATACATTTCTAAACCATCACCAACCGCGTCATCAATTCCCAACACACACACAACGACCCCTATTTAGACCTCAACCGGGTCCAGGTCCCTCACACACTCAACAAATATTTAGGGCCATACCTCCAAATTATAATCCCAATAATGCATTTAAAATGCCCCAACGTAATTTTTATCAACATACTAACCAAAATCCCCAACCATCCCGTCCTATGAGCGGTGTAACCCATTTTGTACCTAAAAATTTACCACCTGCTGGACATGACTGGAGGAAACATGGAAATCCACCCCAATCAAATTATTTTAAGACTCGGGAAATGAATTTCCATGAAAGCAACAATCAAAATTATGACTGTTATGACTATTATGAGACTGACGATTACTATGACGATTATTATAACCAACACCCAGAATATTATTATAGTGACTACGAACCTGTAGAAAAACCCCAGTGTCTTCAACAACCAAATGATCTCATACCCTTTGAATATACTGTTGTTGAACCCCCACCATCAACTTCCAACAATGAACAGGATTTTCAGAAAATCAAACCATTAGACAAACCAAAATAGAAATTAATGTTCAATCTCAACGTCAGTTACCTTATATCCAGATTAAAAATCCGCCCTTAAAGTTTCTAATAGATACTGGTGCAAATCAGTCCTTTATAAGTCCAGATGCAGTTGAAAAATATTTTAATAATTTCAATTTAAATTATGAACCTTTTGAAGTATCTAATGTTCATTCTGTGAGCAAACATAAATATTCCATAACCGTTCCTTGCTTTAATGAGTTTAAAAGTAATGATCATATAAAATTTTACATTTATAAATTTCACAATTATTTCGATGGTCTAATAGGTACAGATTTCTTAGACAAATGGGAAGCAACCATAGATTATAAGAGAAAGTTATTTGTTACTAAAAATGCTTCAAACCCCATACAGGTTTATAATTCGCGTAATGTAAACTTATACGAGGATATAATACCCGCTGGTTCCTCTAAATTAGTTAAACTACCAATTAATATCCACATAGGGGAAATTTTAGTCCCAGAGCAAACGATTTCGCGTTGCATTATAAAAGAATGTTTGACATCTGTTAAAGATAATAGAGCTATAGTAGAAATTTTTAATCCAAATCGTAGTGACATAATATTTTCTTTAGACCAGCCCATTCAAGCTGAGCTATATAACACTGAATATTTAAATACTGAATCAATTAGTGAACGAGAAAAGGAAGTACTATCTCGTCTTCGAACTGATCATTTAAATGAAGAGGAAAAAATTAATTTAGAAATTCTTTGTGGCCGGTACGCGGATGTATTTTACTTAGAGGGTGAGCCATTAACCTTTAGTAATACTATTAAGCATTCAATTAAAACCACAGACGAAATTCCCGTATATACTAAAAGTTATAGATACCCATTCATACATAGGGGAGAAGTTAGGGATCAAATCCAAAAAATGCTCGATCAAGGTATCATAAGACCCTCTGACTCAGCTTGGAGCTCTCCAATATGGGTAGTTCCTAAGAAAAGTGACGCTTCAGGGAAAATTAAATGGCGCCTTGTCATAGACTTTCGGAAAGTTAACGAAAAAACCGTCGATGATAAATATCCCATTCTAAATATATCTGATATTCTGGATAAATTAGGTAATTGTCAGTATTTTAGCACCCTAGATCTCGCAAGTGGCTTCTACCAAATTGAGATGAACCCTTCTGATATATCGAAAACTGCATTTAATGTAGAACATGGGCATTTTGAATTTTTAAGAATGCCCATGGGCTTAAAAAACGCACCATCAACCTTTCAAAGGGTAATGGATAATGTGTTGAAGGGTTTACAAAATAACATATGTCTCGTTTATCTCGACGATATAATCATTTTTAGTACTTCTCTTCAAGAACACATAATTAATTTAGAAAAGGTTTTTAAAAGGTTAAGAGATTCAAACTTTAGAATACAAATGGATAAGTCAGAGTTCCTGAAAACAGAAACTTCTTATTTAGGACATATAATTACTAAAGAAGGAATAAAACCTAACCCTGATAAAATAGCTGCTATCCAAAATTATCCTATCCCTAAAACAGCTACGGAAATAAAACGATTTTTAGGTTTGCTGGGCTATTATAGAAAATTTATTCCTGACTTTGCTAGAGTAACAAAACCTATGACTCAATGTTTGAAAAAAGGCTACAAAATAACTTTAGGACAGGACTACATTGACTGTTTCGAAAAATGTAAGAGATTACTTGTTAATGACCCCATCCTTCAATACCCAGACTTTTCCAAAGACTTTATACTGACCACAGATGCTTCAAACTTAGCAATAGGAGCAGTACTCTCTCAAGGCTCCCTTGGCTCTGATAAACCTATAGCATACGCATCTAGAACACTTAACACCAGTGAAATTAACTATAGTACGATCGAAAAGGAGTTATTAGCAATAGTTTGGGCCACTAAATATTTTCGTCCATATCTTTTTGGAAGAAAATTCAAAATTATGACTGATCATAGGCCACTTCAGTGGATTATGAATATTAAAGAACCTAATTCAAGATTAACTAGATGGAGACTTAGTTTAAGTGAATATGACTTTACTGTAATATATAAACAGGGTAAGTATAATAGTAATGCAGACGCGCTATCCCGAATTGAAATTCACAATGAAGAGGCTAGCTCAACAGTTGTGAATCCCTCTGAAAAATCACCCTCCAATATAAGCTCTCGAACCGCCACTGTACATTCTGACTCAGAAAATCCCTTTTTAGAAATCCCCATAACTGACGACGCCCTTAATAAATTTCATAGACAAATTATCTTTAATATCGTTGGTGACATTAAAAATAAGCCCATAGTAACAAAATTATTTGAAAACTACTTCAAAGCTACCATATCGATTTCGAGCTCAAATTTAGAAAATGATGTAATAAATGCAATAAAAGAATACGTCAACCCTAAAATAAAAACTGGTATTCTCATCAACCCTCCGTTGGGAATGTATAAAATAGTTCCTGTAATCCAAAATAATTTTAAAAATTCTGCTATGGACATTGTTCTGACAAAAACTGATTTAGATAACGTTAAAGATTATTTTAAACAGCAAGAAATTATCAAAAATTACCACGAAGGTAAAACTAATCATCGTGGTATTAACGAGTGTTACTTATCTTTGTCAAAAAGATATTTTTGGCCAAAAATGAAAGAACAAGTCACAAAATATATAAATGAATGTCCAATTTGCGGTCAAGCAAAATACGATAGAAACCCTATTAAACAGAAATTTAAAATTGTCCCTCCTCCAAGTAAACCTTTTGCTATAGTTCATTTAGATTTATTCAGTGTCGAAAATCAAAAATATCTTACAATAATCGATGCTTTTTCAAAATATGCACAGAGCTATAACCTAAGAGACGGTACTGCAATCAGTGTCGTACAGGGATTATTAACGTTTTGTACTCATCATGGAGTTCCAATTACAATCGTTACTGATGGAGGTCCCGAATTCACAAATCAATTATTTTTAGAATTTCTTAGACTTCACAAAATAAGTCATCATAAAATTTTGCCTTACACACCCAATGAAAATGGATTAATAGAAAGACTTCATTCCACCCTATTAGAACATTTAAGGATTTTAAGATTGAATAAACGTGGAGAGTCTATTACTAACCTTATGCCATATACTCTTCTAGCTTACAACAGCTCTATACATAGCTTTACTAAATGTAGACCAATAGATATCATAACTGGACATTTTGATCCCCGTGACCCTATAGACATAGACTTAACAGAACAACTATTACAACAATACACACAAGACCGTCGTGACCGCATGATTAAAGTTTATGATATTATAAATGAATCCTCTTTACATAAGCGTACCCAAATTACTGAAAACATTAATAAAAATAGGGAACCTGAGACTTGTTACTTACCAGACCAACAAATATTCATACGAAACCCTAAAGCATCCCGACAAAAACTTGCCCCTCGCTTTACTCGTGACAAAGTATTAGCTGACTTACCGATACACATTTACACGAAAAAGAAACGAGGCCCAATAGCCAAATCTAGACTCAAAAGAGTACCTATAAGTGCTCAATTGTTACAGAATGACGATCCTGTTAGCAACCTTGACGAAAGCAGAAGAAATTGACCTAAGTAGCCTGGACAATGGACCGGGTATTTTACCGTTTAAGTTAGGAACCGCTAGAATCATTTCCCACTACCACTCCTTCATACAATGCGTAGATTTAGTTAAGATTCGTGATAGTTTAAACTCAGTTCAGGAACAAATTGATAATATTCATCCAATTTTAAGAAATAAAACCCTTTTACTTTTTCAAATGCACACTGAATATCTTGTGACTAAATTAGAAAAAGTTTCACAGCAATTGAAAACCTTTGAGACTAGTCGTGTTAAAAGAGGGCTTATTAACGGTTTAGGTTCAATAATAAAGACTATTTCAGGAAATCTCGACTATACGGATGCTATAAAGTATGATAATGCAATTAAAATATTAGAAGGAAATAATAATAAAATTGTTAACGAATTTAACAATCACATTAGTTTAACCAAAAAATGGTTATTTCAAAATAATGATATTATTAATAACTTAACCATTAATCAAAGAAAATTGGAAAATTTGATAAATAATTTAACTAGTGTCAATAGTATCCTCGAAACGGATATTACAACTTTTACGCACATGACTCAAATTTTCTTAATTTTAGGAGATAATATTGAAACTATAACGGACGAATTATTTCGATTAGAAAATTGGTTAGCTTTCATTCATGCTCAAAGTACACATCATTCAATGTTATCTATAAATACGCATAAAGATATTTTAAATAAGCTAAATAACCTCTACAAGAAAGAGGAACTTTTAGACATTAGTTTTAGAGACTATTTTGATGTTATCAAAGTAGGTTATTATTATAATGATAGGAATATTGTGTTAATCTTTAAGTTTCCGATTGTCTTTCCTAAATTTTATTTCTTGTATCACCTATCCGCAGTACCGAATAAGAATAACCAAATCCTTATTCCCCCTAAACCATTCCTAGCAATTCACAATAAAGATTTTATGTACATAGAGGCTGAATGCCCGAAGGTCAACGGATTTTATCTCTGTGATAACAAGTTTAACAATCCCTATGGAAAACAGCCCGACTGCATAGAACGCCTCATTACGACGCAGCAGATACAAAGTTCATGTCAATTTGTATCCCTGATCCTGACTACGGAAGCCGTGGAACAACTCGACGACAAGCATTACATTATAACATTTCCGGAGCCATCAAGTTTAAAATTATCCTGTAATCAGCAACAATTTCTAAAAGTACAAGGCAGTTATCTTGTAACACTACCTCTGGGATGTTTCATAGAAAGTTCAGAATTTACAATAATTAATAGCAATGATCACATAAAAGGAACGCCACTGAAAATAATAGACCTACACAGTTCTGAAAAAATTGAAGTTTCACAAACGTCATTACAACTAAACACTATCGACCTTAAAAAACTTCAAGAAATAAGTAACGAAATATCATTACAGCCGAAAATTTCAGGAACAACTGAAACAGACAGTCTTTATCATACTACAATCCCCTTATATGGAATAATATTAAGTGCAAGCGCACTAAGCATTGCTGTTATAATATATAAAAAGCTGAAGAATCGTAAAAGCCTTAAAGTCAAGAAAGAACAAAAGCTAACAGGGGACGAGGAAGGAAATTGTAATCACGTGGAGAAGATTTTACAGCACTACTCGAGATCTAAGGACGTCAAATAAATGCTGTTCTTCAGGAGGGAGGAGTTATATTCCCATGCATCGCGGGAACCGCTTAGCAAGCGATGGTGCAATATGTACATTCCATTGCATCAGAATCCAGGAATTATAACAATCAAAAAGCTTAATTCGCACTTCACATAAATGTATTATTTAATTATAATTTTATAACAATACTTTAGCTGAATCTGCACTTCACATAAATGTATTTCATTATAATTAATTTAAAATATAATTGTCACTCTTGTTTTCTAATATCGGGCAAGCAGTCGTCATTTTAGTTATAACATAATTTGTAATTTTAAATAAAGTATTTTTATAATTTTGGTTTTTTTTGGATCCTCGGCTGCCACCGTACTTAATTCATTATTTATATAAAAATTTTTTAATATAAATAATGCACATAAAGTAATATTGACACAAAACATTATTATACCAAATAATATTACGCCAATTTTATTAAAATTTTAAATTTTTTTATAAAAAGTAAAGGCACAATAATTATAATGAATTCTGCCAATTCCCAAAGAAATTGCATTTTCATAATATGTGGGAGTTGTATATTTAGATTACACTCAGATAATAGCCGAGCTTTAAAGCTTCACCTATGCTAAGTAACTTCTAATTGCGTATAAACGTATCCACGTATTCTCTTTAATGAATGAAAGTATTATAGCTGCTTTGCAAAGCATAGTAAGCAGGTATGGAGAATTCAAGAAAAAATAATAGTTAGCAAGGTAAGAATTAAGAAGAATTTAAGATGATTTTTGATTGTTAAATGGTAAACTAACAGATACTCATTCTGTTACCAAGCAGGTAACTGGGTATTCGGTTTTCTTTTTCCTTGTACTACGCATAGCTATAACAGCTACTTCACGTAGATACGATACGTTATTCTGTAGATCCTGTCACCACTACGGTAGAAGAGAGAGTAAACAAAGTCACAGGCAACAGCTATTAAAAATTTATACTCTCAAATCGCGATATTATATAGAAGATAGTGAAGGTAATGAAATAACTCTTCATGGACGTAGCACGTTCTAAAATTTTAATCGAATTTATTATAGCAGGGATGCGTTCAAAGAGAGAAAATTTACAGCGGTTTAAACTTTCTGAAACTACCAGATTGCATTAGAAACGAAATTATTATGTGAGACATACTATAAAAGCAGATAAATAATTTATAAATAATAAAAACATATAAAATTGTAGTTACTGAAAGAACATCGCATTGTATTATCTATTGTCCTATAATTAAAATAATTGTTAGATAGATCGATCTTTGCAATACGTACTTGTAACATATTCTATATGGTCTACATCGTTTTATTTAGGCACTAATTAATATTTATATTGTATTTAAAAGTAATAATAATATTAAATTTATTTAGATTTTATTTAATTTGACGGCGCACTAAAACTATTTAGTCGATTTTTAAACTGACAAGTGACAGTTGACGGAAGACATAACACCGAGCGCTCTGGGGAGGCGGCCAATTTTGAGTGTTAAATATTAATTTGGAGATTGAATAAACGAGTGTTAATCATATTGAGGATTATTTTGTGATTTCAACAAACCCTGGTCTCCTTGCCCGATTGCCTACATAAGATGACTACCAGACACTGTGTGGTGAGTATTCACGATGATAATCCAAGTTCCTATTCAATTTCTTGTTTTAGTATTTTATTATTGTTAAAAGGTGTACAAGTTTGAAATTTTTTTTTTTTCTAAAATCGAACAAGAAATCTTAAGTTTAGTTATTCATATATTTTGGTGACATAATAAAGTGTTTAAAGCTATTAAATTAAAAATTTAAAAAACCCCCGATACAAAAAGACCTCTAAAAAGAACAAAAATAATATTATTATGTACTTATTGAATTCGTTGCGTCGGGAGACCGATGTACATACGTTGATAGTGTATATATTACGAAGTTAATCATTGAGGACATAGACTATATGATTCGATATCGTAATTTCTTTATTTGCGTTGTTAACCTTACTTGCAATTTAATTTCTTCCCTTATTAAACTGTCCCTTGACGCAACAAATTCAATAAGTACATAATAATATTATTTTTGTTCTTTTTAGAGGTCTTTTTGTATCGGGGGTTTTTTAAATTTTTAATTTTTTTTTTCTGCTTTTTAAAGTTATGTTATTAGTTTCTGAATTGTACTAAATGAACATACAGACACAAAATTTTCAATTGTTTAAGTAGAAAAGATTTGTTTTTGTTTGTTTAAATTGAATGGGCTCCGAAACTACGGGACCGACTTTTAAAAAATCTTTTAGCATTAGAATCCTATATTATGATGTACAAAGGTTATATTTAATACGAGAAATATATATATTATATTTAATAAAATAAGGACGTGGATACGTGAAAGTTTCGACAATGTAATAAATTATAAATATATTAAGTAACATGATTCAAGACTTTTTCATATGGGTAGGTAGATAGGGAGGTTTCATATATACGAATATTAATAAATATAAACATTTAGAGTTAAAATGATTTACAATCACTTATAACACTATGATGAAGGGATTTATATTGTCACTAGCTGTTGCCCGTGATTCTTTATGACTACGATCATAAGCCATATAAATATATTTTTACAGTCTACGTGGATGCAGTCACGGGCAACAGCTATCCCTAATAAAGTACTTTACCTGAGTAAGTAAGTGTAAAAACCTTTTGGTCTTCATAACAAGGCTTTTTTTCTTATATAGCGGGCGAAACAACTGGGAACAGTTAATTATTGCATAAGAACCTCTCCCCCGCACGAATAAAACGTCAATATCTTGAAGACGACTACTTTTATTTCAATCAAATATGAATAAAAACCATTTCGACGAGCATATCTTTCGATTAAAAAAACCGCATTCAAATCCGTCTACGCGTTTGGCCGCAAACAGCTAATTATTGCATAAGAACCTCTCTCCCGCACGAATGAAACATCAATATCTTGAAGACGACTATTTTTATTTCAATCAAACATAGATAAGATATATCTCGACAAGCATAGCTTTCGATTAAACAAAACCGCATTCAAATCCATTAACGCGTTTGGCCGCAAACAGCTAATTATTGCATAAGAACCTCTCCCCCGCACGAGTACAACGTCAATATCTCGAAGACGACTATTTCTATTTCAATAAAACATAAATAAGAACCATCTCGACGAGCATAACTTTCGATTCAAAAAAACCGCATTCAAATCCGTCCACGCGTTTGGCCGGAAATTTGCCACAGACAGATACACAGATACATATATACACCGATCGACAGGTCAAACTTATAACACCGCTCTTTTTAGTCGGGGGTTAAAAATCGCGATAAAACTAGCTAAGTTATTGTTTGAAAATATCTATAAACATGTATAGCCATGTTAAGCTTATTTAAATCTACATATTTATTAATATAGCTAAGTTAGTAATTTCAAATTGAAATTCAAATTTCTTTAATAATTACATAATGATAAACGCGGTATAACTGCAACACGATACTGCAATAGGGAACATGCAAAAATTTTAAAATGGTTCCAAATATTTTTTTTTCGATTACTTATTATCATCTTATTATAATAAAATATTTTTTTTTTAATTTACTAACCATTTAAGGCCATAAAATAATTTATGAAAAGTGTAAATTAAGGGAGCGAAATTCAAACTTCCAAAACGAGTCACTATTGGTCGAAAGGAAATGTGACGTCATTTGACACACCATTCAAATTATCGGCGTCGAAGTTCATACTGTGGTATTAGTATTACTGAGAAAAATAAATAATTTAAACCTATATTTTCGAGCTTAAAGGTTTTATTAAATGATACAATTGTTAAGGTTATCCTAAAAACATTTTTTCAATACTTAAACAACTCTAACAAAACAAATACCTAAAAACTCTTTTTCAATAGCATTTAGCATGCTACTACACATTACATTTTTAAAATGTTTCTTCCTCTGAATCATTTTCCACTTGACTCAGATAAATAACTTGGTTGATAATCAGCAGATATACAAGATATAAGATGCTTTAGAAGTATTATCAGCTGTGTTTTCAGTAAACAATTTTATTTTTAAAACAGATAGTTTTACTGGTAAAGTACCAGTATTGTGTTTTGAATGAGGAAATGGTGACAATGCTACATTTTGTTTTTCAGCAGGTATATTTACATTGACACCTTTACTTCCATACTTCGGTTTAATATTAATTTGCACAGCTTAGTCACTTGGTAATTTATCTTCAATATGCGAAAAGCAAGGCTCTGCCTTATGATCATCACATACAATAGGAGAAGTACTGAGTGCTGGCTGATTAATATTACAGACATTTGTATGGGCAGTACTAGGACTTATTGAGAGTATATCACTTCTTTATGAAGGTCATCATTTTTTAAACACTACTTTTGATAACTAACTCTGAAAAGGCTTCATTATCCGATGTCAATCTTTGCCTTTTGACTATGCACATTCATGAGAATGTTCTCTCAGCTGGTGTTTTTGCCACAAAAATATATGAGGCACAACTCTTTTCTTCAAACTTAGATTACATTTTTCTCCTTGTTGTTTTTGTTATACATATTATATTCAATACAATTGGCTGTATCTTCCTTAACCTGAAATAAATCGACAAACATAAAAATTTCGTAAAACCAAACAAAGAATACGGTTTTTATAGAAGTTTATACTGAACTTTTGTAAGCTAGATTAGGTTAATTTTAAACTAAAATTTTCTAATGTTCAATACTTACTATATATTTAAACTATTAGATTAAACTTATTATAAATAAAGTATACTTACGTTAAATTGATCTTCACAACAATATAAACACGATTTACGACATATATTATCCCTTTTAATTACCATACACCATTGTTTTTGTATTTTCGCATCTCTTGGAATACAAAAAACACTTTTTCGGGTGTTTTTCTAATACTATTATTGCACTCCGATACTATACAATATTTGTAAGATGATTTTTATCTTCTTCCATGACTTGTAAAGCAATTAAAACTTAAAATATGTATGAAGTAACTAAAAAGTTCATAGTAAACATTCACTGGACGTGTCATCGTGACGTCACGCAAAGCGGGCGCAAAATGACGGCGTTTGAACGGCTCAAATTTACTCAATGTTTTAATTTTTAATTTGAAAAAAAACTAGAATCTTTTCAAACCTATTTATATTTTTATCTACTATATAGAGAGGTAAACGATTAATTTACGTAAAAAAAAAATACATGAATGTTCCCTATTGTCTTTACTAATGTACAAAGTTATCTTTATTACTTAATTATATTTTTAATTTATAGAGATGAAGCTTCATAGCATTTCATGGATTCACCTAGCGGGTGCCAGGTCGATCGCGTTGTATGGATAGGAGTGCAAACAATGTCTGGGACTTGCAAACCAGGTGTAGATTTTAATGGGCCCTTTATAATGCGCAAACATGCTCATCTTTACTGTTCACACTCCTCTCCCTACCTGACTAAATTTGGAAAGAACCTAGTAATGCCACATTTGAAATACATTCTAGAAATAAAGAAATAACCCCACTATTTTAGTATCAAATTAATTAGTCCACTAAAATATTAACGAGTATATTCAATACAATTGGAGAAATACAACAACCTTGAAATAAACTTATGTTAAGTACCTACCCTGAATAATACAAGATTCGAAACTCAAGGTTGCTTAATAGAGATCATTGTTTTAGCGATAAGGCCGCCCTAATCTTGTTCATTATTTAATATTGATTAGTGTATAACAAAAAGTATTATCGTTATAATAATTTAAGCCATGAAGCCATGAAGGCTACAAAGCAACTGTAATTTACGTTTTATTGCGTGTAATTATAATAATGTAGCTTGAACGTTGAGAATGTTTAGTTATGTAATTGCTTTAATGAAGTTATGTTTTAGTTGTTAATGTATAAGCTACTTTTGTATTAAAAGAGTATATATGGACATAATAATACTTTAGCCATATTTGTCATATTTGTCACCGTTGAGAACATTTTCTGTCCGCGGCTTACGTGACATAATTCTTTGCAGCACAAACATAATGCTTTTCTGCTAATAAAAAGATTCTGTTATACCTATAACTATATAGGTTCCATGAAGAGTGTTGCATCATTGTAACTTTTAAAACACTACATTTCAGTTTTGATCTCGTAAAACGTGAATGTGTTGGTCGTATCTACGTTCTTTCCGTGTAGACACGTCATGAGCGGGTAGGTCGTATCATTATTTACAACAAACCTGTAGTTATGACGACGAGTCTCTTATCATGTTTTAATTGTACCACTGTAATTATTTTTACTATGTGTTTGTTTATACAGAGTGCTCATAAGAAAGGAGTAGTAGTAGGTAACCAGTCTAAGAGTATAATATCTCAATTTTATTGTATATAAGTGATATTAATTATTAAAAATACATATTACATTTTGAAGTTATTAATCAATAAAATCGCTCTTGGTATACGTTGGACACATTCCAGCATTAATATTATCACAGGAAATGCTTATCGAAATAAATGTAAAACAATTTCATAAAATAAAAAAAAATGTATGATAGGTATTATCTTTTTATTTTTAATGAATATTTCTTTTACTCTTTATTACACACCACAATTATTAATAAAAAAAAAATAGTTTATATAAAGAAAATACATTGCAATGTACAAAAGCCGTTCTTATCGCCTAACGACGATTTCTACCAGACGACCTTAGAGTTAGGAAACTAAAAAAAACACATTAGATACAGGTTGGTATTGTGGTTATAAAAAACATACTTACTATTAACTACACACAGATATTTACTAGGAATACATATATATACCATTATATAAAATATATAAGGAATAAAGTAGTAAATACAAAAATACATAAAAAACTAATTTGTATTGATTTGTATATGCGTAGGTATAAGTATTATTATTCATAAGTAACTAATTAATTATAAGTGTTATATATAAGAATATAATATTTTTTAGGTTTTCAATAGTTTTTGCTGATATTTACGATCTCTGGGATTTTTTTATAGCCCATGGTAAATCCAAAATTACCGTATACTACATATCTTTTCATCTAAATAATGAGAAATCGTTCTTGTAATTAGTTCATTACACAAGATTTACTAGAGTTTGATAAGTTTTGGGGCTTTGGTGTTTTATTATCAAGTTAATTATGACATACGGTAGCTCAGTTGGTAGAGCGACGGGACGGTTTCCCAGTAGTCGCGGGTTCGAACCCCTGCCCGGTTTTTTACATTCTATATTTATATAAATTTAAATAAGCTTAACATGGCTATACATGTTTAAAGATATTTTCAAAAATATGACATTCTTTTTAAGTTGAGAAAAAAATAATCTATAAAGAAATGATAGCGAATAAAAATAAAAGAATATATTTTACAAACAAGCTCAAGATTTTTTCTTCGTGTAACAAGATTCCTTAAAACAGAAGCACTTAGGTGAAGTGAAAACGTCCAACGAGAATGCTCTCGGCTTTAGACTCTTAGCTCTAATTTATCTCATTATTGCAACGAGAGCCCGGAGTAAAACTCCGCATAGTTGAAAGATATCTATATAGTTAGCAGACTTGAAGAACCTAATGCAAAAATGTAAGTGCAATACTTTCGTCATAATGCGAAGAGATCGTTTTGCTTTATAAAAAAATAGTTTTTTATATAAATAAGTATACATTATCCCACCCTACCTGCCGGATATAAAAATGGTTTCCGCAAACGAGCGCTCATTATAGAATGGATTTCTGAGCTGCTTTTAAGTGAATCTGAATCATCACCTTACTTTCTTACCTTACCTTGTTCTTTATTATTAAAAAAAAAACTTATAAGTTTTAACATTTGACCCAGGTCTACATTAATATACATTAGAATTGCTTTACATACAATTTAGATTAAAAAGTTAAATGTTTTAATTAAAATACGTATCTGATTTGTACAGTTTTGCAGCCAAAAGCAACTTAAAATGATCTCACTTGTTATTATTATCTTATATTTTACTTTTTTATTTATTGTCAATAAAATTATTTGAAGCTTTGAAGTCTTTGAAGTGTAGAATTTCTTATACTTATTTAATTCCCTTATTGTATTTTTAATACTATATCAACATCGATACTCTATGTCTCAGTTAAATTGGAGACATGTCGACATCCTGCGTTTACTATTTTGTCATACAACTAGTAAATAATTAAAGAATATTACCTTAAATAATTAATGAAATGTAACAAAAGAAAAAAAAAATATTTCATGCCTCACAACAGAGTTTTTGCATGTAATAAATAAAATAAAATAAACAATATTACCCCTCTCAACGGAAGGTGAAGACCTCCTCCAGAGATGACTAAAATTAATTTTTATCTTCTGCTACTCGTATCCAGTGGGTGCCTGCTATTTTTATAACGTCTTCTGCCCAGTGAGTCTAGTTATATAGCTACTTTAGCTTTTGTGAGTAACTGAGAGCGGGATCTGGGAAACAGAGCTGAGAGCTTTACTTTCTACATTACAACTAGAAAACAACTTTTGAAATTTCGATCGAATTTCGGATTCGAAATGTTGAGTAAACTACTAAGCAATTAACAGTAGTTTAAATAGACGAAACACAGAGTCGTTTTAAGTGTTACCGGGACTGCCTTATTCTTTCTATAATTTAAAAGTATTGTCATTGTATTTTAACGCATTTCATGCGTTTTTCTATAAATCTCTATAGATTAATATTATTTTAACTATATTAATAATAATTATATATATTTAACTTAATAATTACTACACAAGAACATAATTTTAATGAATGGTTATTATCCTTCAAAAATATTCATGAAAGTTTTTTTTGTGATTTTGTCACGATGTGATTATGTTCGATGTCAGGTGATTTAACCAAAATATTGACATTTTGAGTTCAACGGTTATTGATACCAAAATGTTTCTTATGTTCTAGACTTACAAACAAGGTTTGGCAGAGCTTGGTAAGGTAATTCACTAGGTAGGTACCGCTGAACTTAATTTTAATTACCATTCATTGCTCCTGTTTTTTTTACTGTTTATCACATGTAAACAATAAACACAGCCAATACCATATTAGAACTATACCAAAATATTATAGTGGTAAATAAACAATCTATACCTAGTTACGTCGCCCCAAACCGCTGAGCTGACACATTCCATTAGTCGCCAGCCAGGTGGCTCCGCTGAGTTAGCGTCTACCACCCATGGGAAGCCAATATTCTAAGTAACTGGACAATGCGAATAACTCTACTGGGTGGTCTGCTCCCACCCGTATTAGCTTATAATATTAATATTAAGTTTAGTCTGTTTAAGGTAGTCTAAGTGGTAACTTGTTAATTAAATACCATCTTAATTAAAATAAAATCTTTTTTTAAAAAGCCATTCGCTGCGTAGGGAACTTGACTGGCGCAGCCGGTAGGATTCCGCGTCCGGAAAATAAAAGAAAATTACCGCGACGTACGTTTTCAAGCGTAATTCTCGGAAACCGAACCAGATAAATAAATTTGTCATATTACGTGAACGAGCGTCTGGCTGTTGAAGACACTGCTACCTTCAGGCTCACGAGGGAAATGATTTGGTGAGTAGACCCTAAAGCTATTCCTATCTATTCATTTCCTAATCAACCCTAGATATATGTGTCAATTTAATTGTAGATTCCTTTTAAAAATTAAAAAGGTTCTTAGATATTTCTTTGACGTTTGTTTTAAGTGTTTTTATAAAGTAATTAAATAATATCGAAGTGAAATAAAGTTATAATTCATATTTGAATCAATATTATAATTTAATTAATAATTATAATTGAATATATAAAAAAAAAAATTAATTCGAATAAATATAATTTGTAAAAATATATTAATTATATTAAAATATTTTATTATATTAAATTGTGTGTACTATAATTAGTGACAATGGAGAATATAGTGAAAATTCCCGTAGAAATCAGCAACATTATCCCTAAGTTTGATGGAGATGAAAAATTATTATCCCTTTTTATTCGTAAATGTGAATACGTAATCCAAACTTGTGTAGTTGAAAATAATCCAGCACAAGATTTATATCTTTTTCACATAATAACTTCTAAATTAATAGGTCGAGCGGCTAGTTTAATAAGCGAACGACAAGATTTAATTACGTGGAACAGTCTTAAATCAGCATTAGAACAACATTTCGGTGATCCGCGTTCAGAAGAATGTATAGCTATAGAATTAGA
Organism: Napeogenes sylphis; assembly: GCA_959347405.1. Lineage (NCBI taxonomy): Eukaryota > Metazoa > Arthropoda > Insecta > Lepidoptera > Nymphalidae > Napeogenes > Napeogenes sylphis. The sequence goes on from OY365776.1 coordinate 29,013,829, forward strand.
AACTTTAAAAATTAAAAATAGCGAATCTTATCTAGATTTTTGTAATAGAATTCAGCATACCAAAAGCACATTAATTGCTAAAGTAAATTTATTAACAAATATAAGCTTACGAGAAAGTAAAATCACGATATACGATAATTTAGCTATGAATGTATTTTTATATAATTTACCGGAAGATTTATTAAGGATAGTACGCTTAAAATCATGCAACTCACTAGAAAAAGCGTTAAGTATAGTATTAGAGGAAGTTAATTTCATGCACCAATATAACTCAAGAAATAAAATGATGAAGCACCCCCAATCTAATTCTGCAATATCATCTAACCCTTATCTAGAAAGGAATATCATGAAACCATTTTTCAATACTATGAAATCAAATAATTATCCTTCACATTTTAAAAATCAGCAACAACCCCCATTTAAACCTCTTCCATTCCAAAGAACTATACCACAGCAATCATCTAAATTTAAATTTGGTATCACCCCTAGTAACCAAATTAAGCTACCCTTACAAAACCATTTTACTCAAAATCAAAATGGATATAGGCAGCAATTTACTCAAAATCAAATTGGATATAAACCCCAATTTAATCAAAATGGATATAGACCTACATTTAATCAAAATCAAGGCCAACACCCTTTTGGTAACCAACGACCAACACATAATACGGATGTGAGCATGAGAACAGCTCCACCTATGAAACCACAAGGTTTCCGCCTGAACGAACACTTAGTTCAGCAAATCGAACCTGAAATTGAAAGTTATAACAGTAGCGACTATTACGACGACCATAGTGACCGGACTATTGAAAATACGCATAAGATGACAAATCATGACGAGACCGTTGAACAACTTGAAAATTTTTACATAGATATCCCTTACCATGATTTCGAAATCATACACAAAAGTGGTAAGAGCAATTGTAACGCTGATGCACTATCACGAATCCGTTTGAACGCTATAGATGAGGACGATAATGTTTCAACCATGGTAAATGTAGATCCCCTTGAAGAAATTAGAATAGTTACTGAACAATTGAAAGATTTAGAAAAGTCAAAAAAAGCTACTTTTCCCGAATTCCGACCATCTAATATATTTGAAACTGAAAAGGAAAAATCCATAAATATCCAAGATACAGATTCAGAAACAACCCTTTCAGTTAGATCTAGGAATGGTTCACCTTATTCTATACCATGTCCTTCCAGTTCTACTTTAACGGCTTCTGAAAGTGACACGATTCATTCTGCACGTGACACAGAATCAGAAGGTATTCCTATATTACAGGAAGCGATAGATACGAAACCCAATCAAATTTTAGTGTATACATGGTTCATAGATAGACTTACAGTAAAGGATATATCTAAACCAAAACAGCGTATTTTAGAAGTTCATTTACCTAAAAATAGACCAGATTTAGTTAAGCAATTTTTAAAGGAATATATTAAGAATAAATCTAAATATTTTATATACTTTGAGGATGATATACATCGCAAGCAATTTACAGAAATAGTAATATCTTTATTTAAAAAAGAATGTGTTCAATTTAGGGAATGTACAAAACGCGTAAGTTTGATGGAAGACGAAGCTGATCAACTAGAAATAGTTCTAAAATATCACGAAGGAAAAACTTGCCACCGAGGCATTAGAGAAACATTAGGACATATTAAAAGAAATTATTTTTGGCATAATATGGAAGAAACTGTATCAAGTGTTATTAACTCTTGTGAAATATGTAAAAAAATGAAGTACGATAGGAACCCAATTAAACCCAAATTACAATTAACCCAAACTCAAACTAAACCATTACAAGAACTCTTTATAGACGTATTTTCTATTGAAGCTAAGTATTATCTAACAATTATTGACTCCTTTAGTAAAATTGGACAAGCATTTGAGATCCCAAATAGAACAACACCTGAAATAGTAAGAGTCTTAATAAAATATTTCTCTTTTTACGGTGCACCTCTCAAAATTAGTGCTGATCCAGGTACTGAATTTAATAACGCTTTATTTAAAGAGCTTTTAGCAATGTATAAAATTGAAATTCACATAGGAACGGCTAATAATCCTAATTCCATGGGACTCATAGAAAGGTTCCATTCAACCATTTTAGAAATATATAGGATAGCTAAATATGAACATAAATATACTGATGCCGCTACCGTAATGACGTACGCTATAATGGCCTATAATCATGCAATACATTCAACTACTGGTTTTACCCCCTTTGAAGTCTTATTTGAACAGACGGAATCTAGAAATACATTTGATATAGATTTTGAAAAACAGTATTTTCAACAACTCGTTAAAGAAAATGTCAAACGAACTAAATTCTTGTATAAATATATAATTGATAAAACTATTAAATCTAAAGAAAAATATATTGAAAAGAGAGGTGGTGAAACGGAATTTAGAATAAAGCCAGGAGATACAATATTTGTAAAAAGCACTAATAAAAGAAAAAGTAAAGATAAACCTCGCTATGTAAAAGCACAAGTAACTAATAAAATATATAGGAGCACAGTCCCTGTTTTAAGAAATAACGATCACAGTACCAAAATTCCAATAAGGAATGTTAAACGACCTCCACAGGTACCACCTGCTGGTCATGATGCTGGTGACGTGGTCCCAGGCCCTTCAACTTCAGGAGTTAAATAAAAACCCTGGAGTGCTGCCATTAAGAAATGGTTTAGCTATAGTAAGTAACGATAAATGGACTATTGTCAAAACGTTAGATTTAAAACCTATTATAGATGATTTAAAAGACAATTTTTATAAATGTACCCAGTTAGATAAGTTAGTTAATAATTTTGAAAATGATTTTATTGAAAATTTTATAGATGTTAAGATACAAGCTACCTATGTTAAAAATTTAACCATGATGAAATTAGAACAGATTTATCCAACTGTTAGAGTTAAACGTGGACTTATTAACCCCTTAGGATCTATTATTAAAATAATTACAGGAAATCTAGATAATAATGACGCTATTAAATATGAAAAACTAATTAATGAAATTAAATTAGAACAAAGTAAACATAAAAATAAAATGACGTTGATCATTGAAATGATACAGACAATTACGAATTCTACATTCCAGTTAAATGACAATATTATATCAATTAATTTAGAAATGCAAGAATTAAGACATAATTTATCAGAAATAATTAAGAAAGATGCCCTTAATCATATAGAAACCCAAATTATTAGTACATACAATTTGTTAATACATAATTTTCAAACTATTTATATAAAATTAAATGAAATAGAAACCAGTTTTGCATTAAGTAGATTAGGAGTATTACACCAATCAATTATTAACTCTAACATGCTTTTAAATACATTAGAAAATATAAGTAAGTTAGAAAAGCTAGCATATAGTCCTGTATTGAATAATTTAATGAAAATTGAACAAACAATTTCAATAAAAGCATACCTCAAAGGAAACTACATTAACTACCTTTTAGAAATACCTATAATTGAAAATGACACTTATATCTATTATAAATTACTTCCTTTACCTGTGTTGTCCCATGACTCCACTTTCATTATTGTTCCTAAATATCCTTACCTAATAGCAAAAGGGTTGAAAACTAGGTCTTTAGATAAACCCTGCAAGGAGATTGAAAAGGCGAGTTTCCTGTGCTACGAAAGTGAAGTTATTCAATTCAATACTGATCCCTGTATTACTGAATTAATGAGCTATGCTGAAAATACATCAATTTGCAACCCTGTTCCTGTTATCACGGAGGACATCGTGCTGCAACCGCTGCAATCTAATACATGGACCCTATTTGCAAGAAAAGAAGAAATACTTACTAGAATATGTTTTGATGAAATTTACCGACAGAAGATTAAAGGAACTTACATAGTCACCCTAGATGACCCCTGCCAGGTAAAGATTGGATCTATAACCCTGAAAAAGCATCAGACCATTTTAGAAAACGAAACTTATTCTATGCTACCAATAGTTAATTTGCCTTCAATATACGATCCTGAAACTTCAAGTTTGAAAGCAATAAATATAAAAGGTATTGATCTTACGGACCTGAAATTTCTGGCCTACACTTTGAAGAAACCTGAGATAAGTGAAAGTGCTGAAAATAACCGAATAGTGAAAAATATCAGTGTATGGACAATTGGACTGTATATTATAGTTTCAGTGATTATGTGTGATAACTTCGATCTTAAGGAGGGAGGAGTTACGTCGCCCCAAACCGCTGAGCTGACACATTCCATTAGTCGCCAGCCAGGTGGCTCCGCTGAGTTAGCGTCTACCACCCATGGGAAGCCAATATTCTAAGTAACTGGACAATGCGAATAACTCTACTGGGTGGTCTGCTCCCACCCGTATTAGCTTATAATATTAATATTAAGTTTAGTCTGTTTAAGGTAGTCTAAGTGGTAACTTGTTAATTAAATACCATCTTAATTAAAATAAAATCTTTTTTTAAAAAGCCATTCGCTGCGTAGGGAACTTGACTACCTTTTCGAAACAAAACAATAAAATATACTCATATTAATATAATTGTATTATAATAAATGATGTTCGTACTGCCTCTGGCACTCGTCCAAGTCAATTCGCAGCGCCGCATGAAGAAAGTTTTGTTTATATTTGAAAATGTATGAGCCTTTGTCATGAAGATTTAATTAATTGTGATGTGTGATTTAATTAAATTTGATGACATTTTAGTCAGAAAAATTGCTAACAAACCAATCACTATATATGACTCTTTCTTTGTCCTCCAAGTCCTATTCAGTGAATGCCAACGTTATTAAAAAAATACGATAAAATAACACACTTTTGTTACAACACCAATTTAATCAGATAGTTGATTGATCTGATCAAAAATCGTTCTATTTGAGTGTTAGTTTTTTCCGAAATTGGCGTAGGTTCCAATATTATTTCTACTTTGGTTTTTTCCTTTAAATTAATTTTGATGAAACTTGTATGATTTAGAATGCTTAAAATTCTATAACTAATTATAAGCTTTTGATCACTCGTTAAAGATATTAAGATTCAACTTCAAAACTGAACAAAAGGCTGGAATTAATCGTCTCACTAGAGCTCAACGAAGACAGTTTTTACCACATGCCTTTGTTTGATTTTCTTAAAACTCTTTTTTGAGATTTAGTTTCACGTCTTAGTGAAAAGTATCTTTTGAAAAATAGTTATAAATATTTCATTACTTTCTTTCAGAGAGCCTGTAAATTATATAAAGAATATACATTTTAAGCATTTCAATATTATTTGTATTTTTAAATGTATTATTAATTATTTTTATAAGATTTATACCTTCATTTATTTTAAGAAATGCTTAGAAAATATCCCGATTATAAAAGCTTCTAAACGGACAAGAAATAATATGATTCGTTCAAAGATAAATTATTCTCGTACTTTGCACGAGAACTATGAATATTAATGTTTTAATAAAGGCTGTAATGAGATGATAACCGGGGACTTTTAATTGAAATTTTATAATTACAAATAGAGAACTATAATTTTTAGTCCGTGTTGGGTTATTGTTTTATAAATCAACTCATTTTTCTTTCAGTTACGTTTTTAAAACTAAAACTGGGTTCAGTAGTACTGAAAAGGAAAAAAATGGTATCCCTATAATTTGTTCCTGTCCGTCTGTCTGACTGTTCTAATTTTACTGAATATTGTTACATAATGTTTCGTTTAAAAAAAAAATATTGTTTAAATAAATTCTAGTCTATTCACGTGTATCTAATATTATCGATCTTGGAAATTAAAATAAAAAATCTGTATGATATTTTTATGTGAGTAAACATTTTGACAGATATTATCAGGATATGATAATATCAAACGTAAGATTCCATAAATAAAAAGCACAATAGTAATTCTAAAAACATTATGAAGAAAAATTTAATCCTTTCTCAGATTTAAGTCTCTGATAAATACAAACTAAACTAAATTATAAAACTGAGACCTAAAATATTTATTTTTCATCTAACAAATAAATTTAACATTGTGTTATGAAGTGAATACCTATTTTACGACAGACAGTTAGCAGATATTTAAGACTTCAAGAACTGTATAGCTACTGATATATTACTATAATAACTATTAATTACTCAAAAATAAAATACAAATACCAAAATGCACAATTCAAAAAACAAAAGTTCATATTATGTTTTCTTTTGCAAATTGCTTCTATTTGTAAACTTGGGAAGTGAACCTTTTCAAAAATAAATGTTAAAATGCTAAATTCTCTTGAACTCCCAAAAACTTGTTATAAACTTTTATTGAAGAACACAGATCTTTCTTACAATGTTCAATGAAATATTAAAGAGTATATTATACGAGATTAAATTATACAAGGAAAGGTGTTTCAATGTAAAAATATAAAATAAATTTATTTTATAAGTTATTGTGAATTATGAAGAATATTGTTATGGGTTTTTATGTCATGATCGGTGGTGCGTGTCAACATTACATTAGAACTACTATATAAGAACGAATTGTCAACAATTATAATTTTTTCTTAGTTAAAAAAACATCCATCACTACATACTTGATAATTTTAAAAGATAAGACTGGTTTATTTTAATCTTATAATAATAATATCAAAAGCACAATACCGCAACCGATCGAGACTATTCTCCATCACAAAATCAAAGATATATCTCTGTTTAATCCTTTTATGTGGGTAAGCTAAGCCACTTGGTGTTGTGTTCATTGAAGTTTCCGAGGATTATTATTGTACCGGTGAATATCTTTACTATAGCGCAGTTAATTTTTATAAAAAAAAAGATATGGCCTATCCGTCTCTACACTATTGTTGTACGATATATTAAGAAAATCAATTAATGTGTACTTATTTTTGATTTGAATAAACGAATAAAAGGAAAACTGATAATATAATAATAAAATACGACTGAATTTTGAGCTGGTCTATATTTTGTAAACCAAATTATTGTTCTTTTTATTATTGTAATTTTTTTGTATATTAAAAAGAGGGCCAACGATCCTGCATTTCTACTCATGGTAAATGATTATCACCGCAGTGTGCGCAATACTTTTGCCAGCCAATGAGGTAGAACATGCTGTTTTTGAAGCCTTCCATGTTGTGTTGACCTGGAAACATCGAAAAAGAAAATTTATTCTACATTTTGAGAGTTCATTGAAAGACGCAGTCTTGTGCAACACCATATATATTGGAGGTAGGAATAGAATTAAAGGAGTTTCAGTTTACTACATTTTGAAACCTTCACTAAGAAGTTTCAACAGAAGATACAATTTTCTTTCTACAGTCGTCGACGGTTTCCCAAAAGTTTTACAAGGCGGGAATACACAGCATCCCTAGTGCCCTCATTTGCATGAAAATGAATGTAAGTATTACATGTACATAGTAGACGCATTGCATAGTATTGAAATGCAGAAGAAACAGTGTTGGAGGTAGCACGCAGTCCTGGAAACAAGGGCGGATGGGTAAAAAAAAATCTGCCGATAACATCATGCTTCGCCCAGGAAAGCTTGCATAAATTCTCGGGATTCCTAGTGGAAGCCAGCTTCGAAGGACGAGCTTTGTGCTGATTTTTAAATTATCCCAGGTTCTCTCTCATATTTTAAATGGCCACCGCTCATCGATGGGTTAGGTATTATATATTTTTAGGGATCGGATTGGCAGTCTTGCAAGAGTTTGGGTTTGGCCTTTTAAATGAAAGTGCTGAACTAGAAGCGTTAGAACAGAAGTAAATTACACGTACTCGGAGCCGGGTACATCCAGGAATTTTTTACCACGCCTTATTATTTAATATTAGAATATAATGTCTAAGTGTAAGCAATTTTTTTGTCAAAAATTTAGTCACTTCTTACTTGAAAGAGAGATTTTATGATGTGTGATGCCGATCGTTGGCTTCTAACCGACTCTATACTTACTGATAATAACATTTTAGTATCCATATTTATTTTTATTATAACCTTAAGATCTCAAAAAATTAGATAATTGAGTTTCAAAATTAATAAACATCTCATATGCACTATTTGAAACCCCCCACATCAATATCATCCTTTGGAAGTTATATCTAAGGTGGGCAATCTCAAGATGTAAAGTTTTTAAATTACTTTCCTGTTTACCATATAGTTATTTTTAACGAATAGTAAATCTTTAGTAGCTTCCTCAGAGTGGTCTGTATCTGATCTGACCAATTAATTATAACTGAAACTTTGTATCTGCAACTTTAATAGTTGTTAGAGCAAACTGCAGATTAAATAAACAAAGCACTTACTTTAACATATTTTTATAACAAACTGTATATGTTTGTCTATTTGGTAACAGAAATATAAGATTATATATTTAAATAATTATTACGAATATGGTATTTTAAAAAGATTAATATAAATGTATTTTAAAAAATGGGTAACATAAAACAGTGTTTTACTCTTTTGTGTAAACATATTTCCGTATTTGCAACAGCAAAATAATTGAAATACATAACTCGGTAGAACATTGTGCATTTTGGTTTTACTGCATAACATACAAGCGTTTCGTGTCACGGAATCTAGTGACACAGATTACTTAAAATGAATAGCTGACATACCTACCTTTTAGATTTCAAATACAAATGCTTTTTAAATAACAATTTTTCGCTCTTAATTCTTTTCAATATTGTGAATGTTGTGTATTCTTTATAGCCAACAAAAATGTTAAAATACCACTTACGTATATTATTGTTGTAGTTACGTAGAGATAAGATTTTTCAATTTTTTTTTTTATTTATTTATTTAGTCTTTATTGCCTAAAATATTACAATAGGCGGACTTAATGCTTAAAAGCATTCTCTACCAGTCAACCCGAGAATACAGTGCAAACATAGAATAAGGCGCTTAAAATATAAAACATTAATAGAAGAAAAAGCAACATTAGAATAAATTAAATAAAACTTATATGCATATAAAACATTGCACATAATGTATACAATAAATCATAAATACTTGTTTTCAATAAATCAATACACTTACACAAATACATACCCTATACATACATAAAAATATTATACAAACATATACATATATATACACATCAATTCACAATATAAATAATGATATATATAATAAGAATAAGTATACACAAAACATAACAAATACACATTTTAATTATTATTCTGTAGATGTTCATAAAAATACAGATAAACTGCTCTCTTAAAGGCCATTTTGCTGGGTGATCGTCTAATGGATTCAGGGAGGTTTTCAGAGTTTAGTTGTGTGAACTCTGAAAGAGCTTGAGAGAAACCGAGTATGGTGAAAAGGGGTGAAGAGTTTTAGATTTGAGGTGGAGCGAAGATGTAGGTCATGAGTATTTCCCAGTAATCGAAATTTAGATTTCAAATACTGGGGACTGGGGAAATTCAAATATTGAAAAATTGACACAAATATCTGGTGGACTTTCGCTCTCGTATAGGAAGCCATTTAAGTTTTGAACGGTAAGGAGATATGTGGTCATATTTGCGAAGACCAAAAATAAAGCTTATAGGCGATCCCGAATTGGTCGAAGCCGACCTCCAAAGCCTTGAACACAGGCGTAAAATTGCCAGCCTCTCAGTATTCTATAGGATACATTTTGGTGAGTGTGCGCAGGATTTACACGAGTTAATTCCCCCGTCCCCCTTCCATCACCGGACGTCCCGACGCACGGCAGGTATCCATCCTTTTGTTGTAGACATTCCACCTGTCCGAACGAAGCGCTTTGCTTCCTCATTTTTAGTGCGTACAGCGAAGGACTGGAACAATTTGCCTGCGTCGGTATTTCCGGCCAAATATAATGTGGGTGTCTTCAAGAGAAGAGTGAATAGGTTGCTAGGGCATTGCGACTTACCATCTAAGACTACATTCCATTTACCATCAGGGGGAATGTAGTCAAGCATTGCCCTAGATAACATAAAAAAAAAAAAAAAAAAAAAAGCGTATACAGCTGTTGAAAAGACGATCTAATTTGTTTAAGTGGCATTCAGAGATGTTAGAGCAGCAGACATCAGCATAGTCAAAGAGAGGAAGGATAAGTGATTGCACTAGCAGAGTTTTAGTCCGAATGGGTAGAAAGTTCTTGTGACGATACAATGCCCGTAGAGAATTAGTAACCTTGCGAGAGATTTCACTTACGTGAACATTCCAGCATAATGTAGAGTCAATGTTTAGGCCTAGATTTTTTACAGCAAATGAAAAAGGAATGTTTATGTTGTCATAAGACAGTGACATTAAATCGATAGATTCCAATTTAAGTAGCTGTCGCTGACTACGTAATATTATAGCCTGACATTTCAAAGGGTTAACATTAATACCAAACTTTAAGCACCACTCACAAATATGTTGCAAGTTAGAATTTAAGGAAGCAATGCCATTGTTAATGTTGTCAGGCTTAGCATGTGTGTAAATTTGCAAGTCGTCGGCATAAAGATGGTAAGAGGTAGTGAGATGTTGTAATAAAGCTGATAAATAAAAAAAATAAGAGTGGAGAAAGTATACCGCTTTGTGGTACACAAGCATTCAGGTCATACCAATCAGACAGAGTACTGTCGATGCGTACCGTTTGCTGGCGACCGCGAAGGTAGGATGAGAACCAATTTAGTTCGTTGGAAGAAACATTAAGGTGTGAAAGGAGAACAACAAGAATGTCATGATCAACAGAGTTAAAAGCGTTAGAGAAAACGATAAGGACTAACACGGTTAACTGACCACCCTCCATTGCATCTCGGACATCTTCCACAACCTTGAGTAGAGCAGTGCTAGTACTGTGGCCAGGACGAAACCCAGACTGGAACTCAGACAAAATATTATTATTAAGAACATGGGAAGACAGTTGTTTATATACTGTTGCTTCCAGGACTTTTGATAGGTAAGGTAAAACGGAGATAGGTCGAAATTCACTAGAAGTAGTAGGATTGTGAATTTTTGGGATGGGAATTATATGCGCTTTACGCCAAACTAATAGAAATGTACAAGTGGAAAGAGAGGTATTGATAATGAAGGTTAAAGTAGGTAGAAGTACGTCAATTAAAGTGACGATCATAAGTCTAGAGATTTCATCCTCACCATTCGATTTATTCGAGAGCACTGTTTTTTTAATTTCTTCTTCAGATACTAAAGAAAATGTGAATGAATTGAAATTGGGTGATGGCATGCAAGATATAAAGGAGATAGTACGATGTTTAGTATTAGTATTAAGAGTTGGGACTGTTAAAAAGTGTTGATTTAATACGTCAGGGGAACATAATTTTAAATTTGGTTTGTCAGTAGAAGTGACTAGACCAAAGTTGCTTAAAAACTTTCATATGTGTGCCGACGAAGAATCAGAAATATTATTGTGGATATATTGACGTTTAGCACCTCTTACCATCTGATTACACCGATGCCTTAACTTTTTATAGAGATTCGATTAAAATATTAGATAAGATTAGATTTCTTTTGATTACGCTTAAATTTACCAAAATTCAATTATATAGATACTTTCTATTACAATCCGTGCTGGTCTTGTATTAGAATAGGACCGCTCCATATCTTCCCGTAGACGTCGTAAGAGTTGACTAAGGGATATAGGAGGTAAATTACACTTATACCTCCCTACCGAACGATGGCGGTATATACATCGACGATAATTCCCGACGGAGGTTGACGTCAGGTAGGCGGCCGGTCATAAAATCTTTGCCAAATTTTTTAACAACATGACCATGAGAATGAGTGATACGAGTGATAGGGCTAGGTCGTCCCCCCAATACGACGCGCAGTACAGTACCCGGCATTTGTGAGAAATGAAAACGTAAGAAGCAAGTCCAGGATGTAAAACTGCTGATGGCTAGTTGGAATATACTGACGACGACTGGAAGAGATAGACAACTAGCGGATGTTTTGAAGAGAACAAGTATAAATGTGTGTTGTCTGCAAGAGACAAAGTGAAAGATAGACTTATAGCAGTAAAAGTAATGAAAAAAGATTTAGTTTTAAACATAGTAAGGGCGTATACACCTCAATCAGGCTGTAAAAATAGTATAAAAGAGAAGTTTTGGCAGGATATTGATAAAGTTTTGATAAGTATGCCTGAGGATGAGGAATTGTATATATGTGGGGACTTTAATGGCCATGTGGGACGGATGGGTGATGGGTATGAGAGAGTAGATGGAGGATAGGGTTTTGGGAAACGGAACTATGAAGGAGAAACATTGCTCGAAGCGGCTTTGGCATTTGACTTGGCAATAGCTAATACAATCTTTGAGAAGAAAGACAAACATCTAAACACCTATAAAAGTTGAAACCATTATACTCAAATAGATTTTTTTCTTCTCAAACAACAAAAGTTAAGCACATTCAAAAATTGCAAAATTGTTCCTGGAGAAGATCTAACATCGCAACACCGGCTCCTCGTTTTAGACATCAAATTAACAGTTCAAGTAAATAAAAATAAAACTAGACTCTCATCTAAATTAAAATGGCATTTGATGAAAGGAAAAGAGCTTGCAGAATCTTTTTGAATATAAGTAGTAGATAAGATGTTAGACATGAAAGGTATGGAAGGAAAGACTGGAATAAATATTGGAATGAAATGGCGATATGTTTAAGAAGTGTAGTGAAAGAGGTTTCTGGAGAAACGAAAGGTAATGGCAAAATTGAAAGGGGCAAGTGGTGGTGGAATGATGAGGTGCAAAAGGTACTTAAGTTGAAGAAGAATTCTTTTAAGAATTAATGATCTAGATAAAGAACGGGAAAAGAATGCAAAAACAGCATACACGGTGCATAAAAGGGAATCAAAATGGTTTATTGCAAATGCTAGGACGAAGTTGCAGGGAAACTGTACCATACACTGCAAAGCCCGCAGGGACAAAAACATCTGTTTATAATAGCGAAAGAAAAAGAAAAAATTGGTGGAGACATAGCACATGCGAAATGTATAAAAGATGAAGAAGGAAAGGTGCTAACGAATGATGAGGAAATTAGAAAGAGATGGAAATCTTATTTTAAGAGACAAATGAATGAATGGAATGTTTGGAATGGGATACTAGAAAGTGCCCTAGCCAATGAGAGGTTAGTGAATGAAGTAAGTATGGAGGAAGTAAGGGAAGCTGTGCGAAGTATGAAAAATGGGAAAGCTGTGGGACCCCATTGAATACCAGTGGAGGTATGGAAGTTATTAAAGTGCAATAGATGGACATGGCTACCGATATTCTTCAATAAATTGTTGCAAGAAGAGGCGATCCCTCATGAATGGTGTAGCAGTTCACTGGTACCTATCTATAAAAACAAGAGTGATGTACAAGAGTACAATTACAGAGGAATAAAGCTCGTGTCACACAGTATGAAGGTCTGGGAGAAAGTGCTAGCAAAAAGAATGAGAGAAGAGACTGAAATTATCCGAAGTCAGTTCGGATTTAAGCCTGGAAGGGGAACAATGGATGCCATTTTTGCGCTTCGACAACTGTGCGAAAAGTACAGACTAGTTCATAAGAACTTGCATAGTGTGTTCGTTGACCTTGAGAAAGCGTATGATACCTCGAGAGGTTTTGTGGTGGGTTTCGAAAGAAAAAGGTGCGCCTGAGAAGTATGTAAGACTGATCGATGCAATGTATGATCGAGCAAGCACAAATGTTCGGTCAGCAGCTGGCGAAACCGAAAAGTTCGGTGTGGCCGTTAGCCTGCACCAGGGATCAGCACTTAGCCCTTACTCGGCCTTCTCCTGGTGATGGATGCTTTGAAATTAGACATACAGAAGGAGGCTTCCTGGTGCATGCTGTTTGCTGACGATATTGTGCTCGTTGGAGTAAATGAACTTCAGGTGCAGAGCAGGCTGGAAAAATGGCAGAGTAGACTGGAGAACTTTGGAATGAAAAACAGTCGGACCAAAACAGAGCATTTGTTCGTTGGTCTCTCCAGCTTTATCCCAATTGCCTTAGATGATGTATCCCTTCCTGTATGCTCCGACTTCCGCTACCTCGGTTCAGTAATGTAAGGTGATGTGAGATGGATCGGGATGTAAGGAACATAATAAATGCCAGTAGGAGGAAATCCCAAAAGGTCACAGGTCACACAACATGTGACCCTCGAATGCCCCTTAAACTAAAGGGGGAAATATACAAGATGATCATAAGACCTGTCGTATTGTATGGTTCGGAGTGCTGGGCGACGAATCGGATGAATGAAAAGAAATTACGCGCGGCTGAGATGCAAATGCTAAGATGGATGTGTGCAAATGCTAACTAGAATTGACAAAATTAGAAATGAGTATGTAAGGGGAAGTATGAAAATAGCGCTCGTGACCGAAAAGCTGTCAAGCAACAGATTAGGGTGGTACGGGCATGGTGTGCAAAGGGATGAATGTCATGGGACGAGGAGAATGTTAAACATGAATGTGGATGGAAAGAAGAAGAGTAAAAATAAAAAATAAAAGAGTTTAAGAATAATAGTTAAGAATAGTTATTTTTTTAATATTACGCACCAGACATACATTTCAGTACATCAAAGAATAATTGTTTGGTTATTTCAAAATTTACACTGGACCCAGAGTATACCTATAGACACTAAGTATGTATATCAAATTGTGACTACTTTTTCGGTATTCTCGTCGATATCTAAATATTAATATTTTTGAATAGGACTAATAGTAATAAAAATCATATAATAATATAGACTATAAAAAAATACCTTGACTGCAATATTCTTTCTTTCTTTCTCCCTTCTTTCGTATCTGTATCTGTTCCAATCACTTTTATGTTTACGTGTTAAAATAAGCCATTTTAATGACAATGATCGTATACAATGGGTGAATCGAAAGACGGGCAAAATAATATTTTCAAAAGTTAGTGTATAACTGTAAAAACTAGAGTGTAAGACTGTAGAGCTATTATGAAATCACAAACAGATTTTTTTTCATATGTAGAGTAGATTTTGGTTTGAAGAACTTAACTTTAAAAGGATCACTTAGCAACCCAGCTGTCACTAGTCTTTGTTGATTCAGTAGGGAGCCTTCTTGGTAACCTAAGAAAGTATTTGATATACATATCGAAAAGTGTTTAAATGCTGAACTTAATACATTTCTAAATAGAAATAGCTAAACAACTGCATTTTTTTTAACAAATTTAACATATCACCATATTTTAACGGCATTCGGCATCATTTAGAATTAACCTTCGTTTCATGTTTAATTTAGCTTTATGTACAGAAATGCGACGAAGCGGGTAATACCAACGACTATTAAATTCGATTTAGCGCACAGCAAATTACGTACTTATTATGAGATATTCCATTTGAAAATCGATGCAATGAATCCGGCCCAATTGCTGCAATGAGCTAAGAGCTTAATATGACAGAGATTCTAAATGAGACTGATAAGTTAGATCCCTCGTAGTTGGTTTATAATATAATTTTACATTAACTTCCTTGTGGTAAACGATAATCAAACAATTATGTAAATAATGTTTTTGTTATAATGTATTTGATATAACTGAAGAACGTCTAGAATATCCACAGAATTAAAACCTAAGCTTTCTAAAATGTTATAACTTATATGTTATATTCTGTATTTTTTTTGTATTTATTACATTAAAAATATTAATCACATAAACATTCATCATGTTCACATTCAGTATTTATACCTGTTGCGAGGAAATGTTACTTATTTGTGTTAGGTTTATTGAATATATAAGGCATAAGATTATGTCGTATTAAAATTATCACAACAGTATATAATGTATATAAATAGTTATATTTCTTCGCTTCATTCTTCAGATATTATTTACCGGGAAGTCCACTTTGCCCCACGCCAGCAACTACCGCTTGTCTTTAGAGTTTTTTTTTTACACTTTCAATAGTTTAGTAACGTACATGACGTTTATAGTATTTGTCATTTATAAGTCTATAGAAAAAAAAATAGGAAGTTAGAAGAAAACAAAAGAAAACTCGACGTAATATGCTCACTATAATGTCTTCAGAATCCAAAGATAATGCTAGTAAGTATTATTCAAGTTAGTAATATTAGAGTGATTATTATAAATACTTTGTTGGTAGTCAAATAATATATTAAATCTGGAGATTGATCGAATAGTACTACGAACAAACATACCGAGAGGTTATTCAAGATTTTAAATGAAATGTGTGGTCATAATTTCAAAACTGGAGGTTATTTGAGATGGTAATACGGTAGTATAAAATTATCCTTCATTTCAACTCAAGTTGAACGATTTTTAAAAAGTCCATGTTACAAATAAGAAATTGTTTTATGAAAATATAAAAAATAATTTCACTAAACTTTCCAGTTTCTGAACATAATGGAAATATTTTAAATCAACTGGACATGCCGATCCATTCTCCATCGCCATTGATTGAAAATCAATCAATGGCGATGTGGTCAAAACCAAATCTCTTGGTGGTAGACCATAACATCCGGTCGCCGGCAAAGTTACCACCCATCGGGCAGAGTCGTGCCGCAAAGCGACCTAGTCGTGTTCCGGCACGTTGCTCGATGAAGCCGTTTATGGGAAATGGGTCTGAATAGTTGCGGTGCGTTGGCGAACCGGTTTGACGTCGGGTTGGTGTTTGTTTTGTCGGGTGTCTAGTCGAGGAGGGTAGCGGGATCCGAAGCGACGGCTTTCCGCTGGCCGCCCGCAGATAGTTGGGGGCCCAATTAGTGGGTTAGCCACCCACGAAAGGCTGCCCCGCCAGCTGCGAAAAATCCCAGGGTGGCTCCATCGTGCTGGTTGGCGACCAGACGAGGAGGCCCGATGGCGATCCCTGGGGGGGTTCGGGCGTCCCCGCAGTCTCCAGACTAGCCTCCCAGTGGCAAGACATCACCAATTTCGACGTCGGGTTCGATATGTACCGCCTCGTTCAACTGCCATTTCCCATCCCTATTCACTTTTATATTTATTTTTTTTATGAAAAAGTTTAAAAAAGGGAACAAGTTAAAGCAGCGGTTGCACTCCTCCTCATATAAAGTGCACCTCACTAATATAAGGGGTTTGCACTCAAATCTTTTAGCTGTCCACCACCACCTGGAGACAGAGCAGCCGCACTTGCTCTTTTTGACGGAGACGCAGATACAATGTCCTTTGAGCGCTGCATACTTGGATTATCCCGGTTACTCGTTAGAGCACAACTTTCGCTCACGGGCCGGAGTCAGTGTGTATGCGCGGAACGACCTCTGTATTCAGCGTCTCCGTCACCTTGAAGACCCCACTTTTTCTTCCCTATGGGTTTTAGTGGACACAGGAAACGAAAAAATCCTGTATTCCTGTGTCTACCGTTCGCACAGCGGTGACCAGGAGACAACTCGTTTATTTGAGTATCTCAGTGAGGCTGCAGATATGGCTCTGTATCAGTACCCTTCGGCGCAGCTCGTTTTTCTGGGGGACTTTAATGCCTGTCATCAGGACTGGCTGTTCCCGTACCAGAAGACCGACCATGCTGGAAGAGAAGCGCGGAACTTTGCGTTGTCCTTGGACCTCTTTCAGCTGGTGAGGCAAGCGACAAGGGTACCAGATTTAGTAGGCCATACAGCCAATTGCCTGGACCTTCTGCTGACAACTGATCCGGACAGGTATCGTGTAGAGGTCACGTCCCCCTTGGGAACCTCCGATCACTGTCTGGTGAAATCTGTGTTTACATATTTCCCACCAGCTTTCGAACCACATGGTGTTAGGCGAGTATGGAAATACAAGTCAGCAGAATGGGATGAGATGCGGCACTTTTTTGCGTCTTATCCTTGGCGGCAGGTCTGCTTCTCTTCTTTGGATCCGTCGAGTTGCGCGGATGCTATAACTGATGTGGTGCATCAGGCAATGGAGTATTTTATTCCTTTTGCTGACGTACCCATCGGTGGCAAAGCTCGCCCATGGTTTAATGCCGAATGTCGTCATGCACATGACCGAAAACATTCGGCATACCTTATTTGGGCTGATGCTCGAAGCCGCAAAACTTCGGATGTAAGTATAAAGAAGAGAGCCTTTAACCAAGCTGCCAAGTCCCACAAAAAGGCATTGCGGAAGGCTCGTCTCGATCGAATCGCTAAGAATGGCGAAAAGCTCTCTGCCAGACCAACTGGCAGTCGAGCTTTCTGGTCTCTTGCGAAAGCGATCGAGTCAAATTTCTGCCAGCCCTCACTGCCTGCTCTGCTGAAGCCGGATGGATCCCTGGCCCACACAGCAACAGAGAAAGCGAATGTATTTGCTTCTCTGTTTGCTGATAATTCGCATCTAGACACTGGCAATGCTTCTCCAGCACATCTTCCTCACTGCGGTATTTCGATGCCTGAAATCCGCATCACTAACAAAGAGGTATGGAGAACATTGTGTCGTATAGATGTGAATAAAGCCAGTGGTCCTGATGGTATACCAGCCATTCTGCTCAAGACATGCGCAGCTGAGTTGTCTCCTGTACTGACACGTCTGTATCGTCTCTCTTTCATGACTGGAATAGTGCCGAAATCCTGGAAGCTTGCTAATGTGCAACCCGTGCCCAAAAAAGGCAGCCGTGCTGACCCTGTCAATTACAGACCGATTTCAATCACCTCCATACTCTGCAAGATTATGGAGCGTGTATTGAACTCGCGCCTACTAGCATACCTAGAAGGTAACGATCTCCTCAGTGACCGACAGTACGGGTTTCGCCGTAATAGGTCTACTGGGGACCTCCTAGTGTATGCTACTCACATTTTAGGCGAGGCCATCGAGAAGAACGGAGAAGCGGTCGCCGTCTCTCTGGACGTCTCGAGGGCATTTGACAGGGTCTGGCATGCGAGCCTTATAAGCAAGCTTTCAGCGTACGGTATATCTCCTGGTCTGATCGGCTGGGTAACGGACTTTCTGAGCCACAGATCTCTCCGAGTAGTTGTCGACGGGTGTTCCTCGGAACCCTTGACAATAAATGCCGGAGTGCCTCAGGGGTCCGTTCTTTCTGCAACTCTGTTTCTGCTGCACATTAATGATCTGTTGAAGCCCGGTATCTATGGGTATGCAGACGACAGCACAGTTGTAGAAAGATATCTGCCGAGTACTCGGGCTAGTCGAGATCAAGTACAGTCTGAAAGAGAAGCCATGGTGCAACGTTTGAATGACAAACTTCAGGCAGTCTCCGCATGGAGCAATGCCAATCTTGTCAAGTTCAACGCCACCAAAACGCAGACGTGTCTGTTCACTGCCAAAAAGAGCCCTTTCACCTTGGCTCCTACTTTCCAGAATGTATCCTTGGAATACAGTGACAGGCTTCAGTTGTTAGGCTTAGAGATTTCCTCGAACCTCAACTTTGGTCGGTTCATTGAGTCCAGAGCAAGAGCAGCAGCAGCAAAGCTTGCCGTTCTTGCGAAGGTTCGGCAGTACTTTACACCGGGACAGCTTCTTGTTTTATACAAAGCACAGATCCGGTCGTGTGTAGAGTACTGTGGACACATATTTGCTGGTGCCGCAAAATCTCATCTTGCGGTTCTGGACTCAATTGAGAGGCGAGCAAAGAGGCTTATCGGCGATACCGAATTGGTCGAAGCCGACCTCCATAGCCTTGAACACAGGCGTAAAATTGCTAGCCTCTCAGTATTCTATAGGATACATTTTGGTGAGTGTGCTCAGGAACTACACGACTTAGTTCCCCCGTCCCCCTTCCATCACCGGACGTCCCGACGCACGGCAGGTATCCATCCTTTTGTTGTGGACATTCCACCTGTCCGAACGAAGCGCTTTGCTTCCTCATTTTTAGTGCGTACAGCGAAGGACTGGAACAATTTGCCTGCGTCGGTATTTCCGGCCAAATATAATGTGGGTGTCTTCAAGAGAAGAGTGAATAGGTTGCTAGGGCAATGCGCCTTACCATCTAAGACTACATTCCACTTACCATCAGGTGGAATGTAGTCAAGCATTGCCCTAGATTGTATAAAAAAAAAAAAAAAAAAAAAAAAAAAAAACACATAAGTATCGGAGATATCAGCCGATTCTATGCCAACAAAATCGGATTTGGATCCAAACATCTTTGCTGCTTTAGGAAAACTCAAAAACGGTAGCAGCTCCGAATACGGTATCAAGATTCATGATAATCTAGCTAAATTGTGGTTACTGAAAATTGTATGCCGACTGTTATTAGAGATAATTTATTTAAGAGTTACCTTATACCCGACAATTGCAAACCGCTTCACGTCCATTACCGCTGCATTGTCGGAATATAGTAAATGTTGAGATAAAAAAATGTACAACAACAGCTATTCTCCGGGATGACGGCAGTCAACAGAGGGTTACAATTATTAATAAACAATGGTAGTATTGTTGAAACCATTAAAGTGGAAAGTTATGACTGTCGAATTTTATTAGATTTACACCATGAATATGCTTTGACCAGAGTATAACCTCCAGATTGGACAAACCGTTCCTTCAAATAATTAAAATTTCGGAACGTGATGCCTTTCTATTCGGCAATAATCTATTCGAAAAGATCAACGCCTTTAACGTTATAGTCAAACAAAGCCAACAGCTTAAGTTGAAAACTTCTTTCATTGGCTCGCAAACTAATTTAAAGTACAACCTGAGAAACTGGTTAGAAATTTCTCACTTCCAATCGAACAGGGGGAGGTTACAAATGAATAAGCATGAGTAGCCTAGCAGCAGATTTCATACAGTACAGAAATCACTAAAGCAACCTAAAAAACAAAAAAAAATAATAATAAAAACGATATAAAAAGAAATCTAAAAAATATAAAAATAATATTCTTATGTACTTGTTGAAGTGGTTGCGTCCGGAGACCGCCAAAAATAAGGAAAAAATCAAAATTCAAGTAAGTTACCACGGCAATTAACGGAATAACAATATCAAATCATATAGTCTAAGTCCACCTTTATTAGCTCCGAAAATTTTATGAAATCTTCCTCAACGTAAGCGCACATACAACAGTCGAATAAGAGTTAAGTCTTTATTTCAGTTATTCTAGTATGTTCTTTTCTTTTTTAATTTGAACAATGTTCTGTCTCACTGTTATAGTCTTTGATGAGAATAACTAAATAATATCCCTTCCTTTGTTTCCATGTAAGAAGGAAATAATTAGAGTTTGACTAAATGATATACTCGTATATATGTATACTACTTATTCCATTTCATTATTTACAGATAAAATTCCTAACAGGGTTGTTTGCATTGTTTTAGATTCCAAATAATCAATTCTGAAATATTTATAATTCATTGGTTATTGTTCTTAAATTGATATAATGATCATTATAGTATATTACATACGTAGGGAGGAAAAATAAGAAATGTCTCACACATCACATCTAATTGTTGACCAAGGTGGAACCGAGGTCGACTAACATGAGGTTTGAGGCTTTCTTATTTTACATCCTGAGGTGTGTATGCTATTTTTCTGTCCGACGATGACGGAAAACGGCAACTTCGTTTTTCGCAGCGAGACGAAAGTCGTCACTTTCCGCCCGGTGGGCAGAAAAATATTTGTAGCTTTGGGCACTTTAATTAAACAAACGAAAAAAATAATGAACTTATTCTAAATTCAAGTTTTAAAATACTGCCAATCAAAAATCACAATGTTGTAATAAACCGATTATTGCACCTCTAATTTATTTAATTTAATAAAATGTGTAACGAAGACAAACAAGATTTGTTAGTATTTGAAAATATCTATAAACATGTATAGCCATGTTCGGATTTTCGAAAGAAACCTAATAGATGTCACCACCGTCCCGATAAAGATGATCACATATAGAATGCTTAATTCACCGAGACGGACAGCGATACGGTAGCTCAGTTGGTAGAGCGACGGGACGGTTTCCCAGTAGTCGCGGGTTCGAATCCCTGCCCGTATCGGTTTATTTACCAATTTATATTTATATAAATTTCATTCTATATTAATACAAAGATTTGTTAGATGAATAAGAGAAACATTATTCAATCTCGCATTTAGATAATATTTAAAAATGTATTTATTATAATATATTCATTCTTACGGTTTTTCCTGTATCCTTATAAGGTGTCACAGAAAGGTCCTTCAATTCAGGGATTACGTAGTCAGAGGCCGATTACTTGGAATCTTTTGTGAGAAAAAAATATTGAATAGAGCTAGGGGGACACACTGTAATGCCTCTTCTGTAAGGATTTCTTTACTCTTTATTATTATTTTAGTAATACGCAGTTTTTAAGGTTGAATCTATATTCTACGACTTCAAAACTCTAAATTATATCTATCTGCTATAATCCTAAAAAAATGTAGTATGATATATTTTTTATATTTAATAAGAAACATAATATATAATTTGTAATGTTTAATTAATTGTAATTTGTAATAAGAATCAGGTCAACAACGTTCCCATCATGTATGATTATCGCTACGTTTACCGGAATACGCACTATACAGCGTGATCAAAAAAATATTTCTTACATCGATAAAAAAACGATGAAGAATGAATTAAGTAAAATAGATTGGGAAATAACTGAGTCAATGAAGTGTCCAAATCGAATTTATAAATATATTTCTAATATGTTTAATAATGCATACACACGTTTAACATTAACTAAAAAAAATATTTCTAACTCTAAACGTAACTGCCACAATTGGATTAATGATAAAATTAGAAATAAATGTAAGGAAACTGATAAATATTTTATTAGATGCCTAAAAGATCCTACCAATAGACTATTCCGCCTCGAGTATAACAATTTAAGAAATAAAACACACAAATTAATAATTAAATCTCGAAATAAACACATACATGATTCAATATTATTAAACAAAAGTAATCCAAGAAAAACATGGAAGATACTGAATAGTTTAATGGGTAAAATTAGTAAATCAATAGAAGACACAGTATTGAAAGCATTTGGAAAGAATACAAGTGATGAAAATGTAATAGCCAATAATTTTGCAAATGAATTTAAAAAATCAGTAACTGGCATTGTGCCACACTGTAATATACCACTATTGGACAAACGACACTATTTAACCAACGAAGACAAAACAATGTTATTTAAGAAAGCAAAAAGTAAAGACATATATAAAATAATTAAATCATTAAATCCAAGAAAAGCTCCTGGTAGAGATAAAATACGTGCTTTAGACATCATTTCAATAGGGGACAAGATTGTTAATACTATAAAAAATTTAATTAACATTAGCGTTATGAAAGGGATATATCCTTCAGAACTTAAAAGTGGACTGGTAAGGCCAGTTTTTAAAAAAGGAAGTGCAGACCAATATTCTAACTACCGCCCTATAACCCTACTACCTATAATTAATAAAATAGCTGAAAAATACATTGCAGGTCAAATTTATAATTTCTATGATAATAATAATATTCTAACTAATACACAATTCGGATTTCGGCCCAATAAAAGTACTTCGATTCTGCTCACAGAATTTACAGATACAATTAACTCTCACCTTAATAGTAAAAAACACGTGTTTCTCTTATTCATAGATTACAGTAAAGCTTTTGACACTTTAAAACATGATCTGTTAATTGAGAGACTAGCTGCTACTGGAATACGTGGACCTTTGTTGGAATGGTGTAAAGACTATCTTTCCAATAGAGAATATACAGTAAAAATCGGCAATACCGTAAGCGACGTGGTAAATGTTACTGTTGGTACGGCTCAAGGATCGGTAATTGGTCCCCTTCATTATTTGACCTATGTAAATGATGCAAAAAATGTTTTAAAATATTGCCAAATCTACCAATATGCCGATGACACGTGTCTAATTAGTTCTGACAAAAATCTGAAAATAGCGATGCAAAACTTACAAACTGATTTTATAGCATTGAGCATGTGGTTTCATGATGCTGGATTAGTATTAAATGCTGATAAAACAAAATTTATACATGTGAGATCTGCCTACAACACTCAAGGCCTAGAAAATGTTAAATTAATATCACATAATCACTCTTGCCTGCATAAAAGCCACGGAAACCTATGTGATGGCGGGTGTGATAGCATTGAGCAAGTCAGAAAAGCAAGATATTTGGGAATGATTATAGATGATAGACTGAACTGGGCTCCACACATAGACATGATTTGTGATAGGTTACGTACTTTATTATCCAAAATACGTTTACTTAAAAATAAGGTCACGCCAAAAATCCTCCAAAGTCTATATATTGCTTTGGGGGACTCCGTTATTTCATACGGTGTTACGAGCTATGGGCGAACGTACACTTCATACCTTAGTAGAATATACGACTTACAAATTAGACTGCTCAAACAAATAGTACCTAGTAAAGTTAAAGAAATGCTTAAAGAAAACCATCGCGCCTTATTTGCTTATTGTAAAGTAATTCCCATATCATATATGGGAATTACTTTACAGAAGAGAGAAGGCTGAATATGCGCTATTGATATATGAATTCCGTAACTCGCAGCAGTTTCTAGTACCTCTTGATGCTAAAATTATAACTAGGAAGACCCATGAAAGATATGATCACTAAAGGTAAAACTACAAATATCTACGGTAGACGAACATGTAGCTACTTGATACCAAGAATCTATAATAAATTGCCTGTAAATTTTAGGAACACACTAAACATAACGAATATTAAATACAAGTTAAAACAATATTATACACAAATATAACAAATTTATTCTTGAAAACGTAATTTACTGCTATTGTAAGCTTGCCTTATGTTAGTATTAATTCATAGAATGTCCCTTTGTAAATTCTTTTGTAAAAGCTAAATTTAAAATGTGTAACAATGTGTCTATATATATATATGTGTGTGTGTGTGTATATGTATATATATGTATATAAGTATATGTATGTGTATATATATATATATATATATATATATATATATATATATGTATGTGTGTGTGTATATATATATATATATATATGTATGTGTGAGTGTGTGTGTGTGACTGTATATATAATATTTATAAGAATAAATAAGTGAATAATATTTATTCAAAAAAAAAAAGTAACCATACTGTATACGTCCAAGACTTGTTTATGTGCTTCTAATGACCGCAAGGAATTATGAATCTACCCTTATTATGAGCACACTCATTCCGCTTCCATCGTTCAAATGTTGTTCCACCTTATATTTTTCATTTGATGTTATTTGTTTGTATTTTTTTACTGTATTCATTTACCTAATATTACGTTTTATGTCTATTACTTTTGTTTATGAATGAACCTCAAATATAAATATGCCAAGTCAAACCCAATAAGGGTTTAATGGTATTATTGTAATAAAAATGTAAGTGACATGTAATTGTTATATCTTAAATAAAAAAAAAAATAATAAAAATACCATCAATATTTGTTATTATGTACTTTTTAGTTTTAAAACGCTAACCATAATAGGCTTGCCCATCGCATTAAAACCCTTTAATTTTAAGCTGAGGAGTGTCTTCACAGAAGGGCTTATTTCTATAATTATGCTGTTAAAATAGGCTCTCTTTACACTTCCCTCTGACGTATACAGCTGATTTCTGTCATGAATGCAAATTGGAAAAGAATAAAATAAATAAATAATAATGAAATAGTGAAGTAGGTTGCAATCGCAATTAAATAAATAATTAATTTTACATTAAATTTTAAGATTTAGAATAACTACTTTTTTACAATGTTTTTTTTACTTTAGCATATCAGAAAAAGAATGCCAATTATTGGAATCTGTGAGCTTAAAAGTTTTTTATTTAAAAATATATTAAAGACTGAATTAACTTAATGGAAAAGTAAATAACAACAATCACAATTAAAACTTGAAGTTGTAAATACTAGAAATGGAAAGACAAAGCAATTAGTTTGTGTGGTTGGCCAGTGGACATCAGTTCTCGGTTCAGTTCTCGAAAAAGCTGGAATGTAATTACTAGAATGTCAGTGTTCGGGTTTTTTCTGAGATTCTTGAATTGTTTTAGAAGTAATACGGATACAAAGATGTTATTTGATCGTAAACTTCAATTTCAAGACTAAGATAAATCTTACTTTGTTACTTTTGATAACTTTTATAACAATTTAAGTGTTATTGCAGCTTTATATTCTGACACGAAAATATAAAATCAAGCTGGTGTATTGTGTTCGATTAGTTAATAAACAAAAAAAATCACATTAGCTGCAACGTATAATAATAAAAACTAATAAGTATTAGATACATAGTATGCTGTTTAAAATTAAGTTTCAAACAAATCTGGCGAAAGTTAATTTTAGAATTAGTCGTTCTGATAATTTATGATTTATCAAATTCTACGTGGAAACTTAAAGTTGTACATAATATGACATATTACAATTAAAGCTAAGTAAGCCGCACATACCTTATTATTTCTGGTAACACCTGCAAAGTCACCAAAATCATAAAATAAACTTACTTGGGATTGCCTATGCCTTGGGAAACAAACATCCCCAGGGACTATTTGCAGTAAGCAAGCTTAATAAGTATTACGAATTGTCCAGAAATAAATTAATAGTTAGTTTGTATACGGTAGAAGTGGCAGCGAGAGGTATAACAGCAAAATCTCTCTATAACTTAGGTAGTGAGAGGAATTTACGTTTTCCCGTACAAAATTTATTTGTTGCCTCTGAACTGCTATTAACTCTGTGCGTACGGATGGCGCCCGGGCGTTGACTTTTTAGGTACTTCTTACAAAATGCAGAGTAACAAGTAAAAGAGGGCGCCAATACTTTTTTGTTTATGTTTTTATGTTATTTATCGAGATTTGTAAAAAGTCGTAGAATAAATTTTGTTGGGATTGATGTAGAGAGGTTTCCTGCAAGAGGTGGTGGTTTTTATTATTTTATTTTAAAAAAGTTTACCAAGATTGTTTACTATACGTAGAAGTGAACCGAGAAAGAATGCCATAAGGCATTAAGTTCGCCTTTAAATAAATATATAATAACAAATACAATTCTTTTAAATACCACTAGCAGCCGATGTTCTTTATTCAAGCAATGTGGCAATCTCGATACAAAACTGTTACACAAACTAATGCGCACTTACATATAACTCATATTCTATACATTCTTTGTTCGTAATAAGACGTACATCAAGTATGTAATTAGTGACGCTAGCGCAAACGTTCTAGGGTCTAAGCACAAAGTCACTATGGAATGACGTCATAAGGCTCTGCAGAACGTTTATACACTGATATTAATGAAGTATTACAATTACTTACACGGCTCAAAGCGATCTAAGGTAAGTATGATGGATACGTCATCCAATTAAAGACTATGGCTTCTAAGCCATAGCATCAGACTGTGGAAATCTCAATATATGTGAATCTGTTTATTATGTCGCCCCTTCGTCGATCGCTCATTCGTTTACAGGAAAATAAAATACTTTTTTCCTATTTGGTAAAAGGTTTAGATCGTAAATCGTATAGTTGACGAATTATTTCAGTATAAAAAAGAGTTGGCACATAATAACAAATGCTTGGATTCAAAACATTGAAAGTAATTTATTTTTTATTAAAACGAGTTTTCCTTGTTATTTATAACAATTCCTATAACATTGTAGAATTAAATAAATAATTAAAAAAAACTCTTACAAGGAATTTCGTATGTTCCTCCTCTCCCGTCAAATTTGTATTGAAAGCCATATGTCACAACTTAAAATGTATACAGATCCATATATTTCTATTTGTATTATCTTTTTTTGAAAATAAAAGAATTTTCTGTTTCATTATTGACTTAGAGAATAAACAAACCACCACAGATTTTTTTATAAAAACCCATATAGCAGTTTTGTTGTAATGTAGCTTAAATTATTTAATATGTAGTTGTATATGTATGCCCGTAAAATGTACGAATTCTAATATCTTTATTGTAATCTATCATTAAAATCCTGTTCGCTAGGATGCGTAGCAACAAACAAAAATGTTAAGAACGATTGTTTTGTGGTCTGTGTTATTTGCAGAAGTCATATCATTTTTTTTACATTAAATAATTAAATTTAGCCTCGTTACTATCATTTTTACAATATGTACTATATTGTCCACCTGCTCTTATATCAAAATTTAAGCCATTATATAATTACTATTATTTTCAATGTTGAAAGTTGAAATTCTTTAAGCAGTATAGAACTACTACATGGCGTAGTTAGTTATTTCTTTCTGTACCACAGGCTACTTATAACTCAAAAGTTAAAATTTGTTTTCACATATTAGTCATAACCGTGACAAAGAAAAAAAATGTCTTGTTTCTTGACGGATCTGCTCCATGGACTTTCCCCTGGGGACCATCTGACATATTGTAAGAGCAACGAGTATTTTGATTTTGATTTTGGTTTTGATCATATGATTATTATCAGATCGGATATCGAAAGATTTAATATAGAATTATATTTTGGTAAGTTAGCTTCCATGGTAAGTTTTATCGTCTGAAGAACACGAGTTCTTGGATATAGAATTTTCGGAAAAAGCAGTCAATATTATTTGTATTGACGTGTGCGTGTTCTGGCTTTAGTAAGCGATTATCGCTTCTCTGAAAAGCTCATTTTGCTACGTATACAAGTACTGCTAAAGCCTAGTATTATTAAGAATGGTAATAAATTTAGGTACAGGTAACAGGTAGATTCTACTTAACTAGTATTTTTTGTAAAATAATTTTTTGAAGTAATTGGATTTTAAAATAAAAATGAATACTTCTATATAATTAATTAATTTTAATACAATAAATGTATTATGTGCTATGTACTTTCGAAAACAATTAACAATTTTAATTAAACATTATTTGCAATTAACATTCAGATGAGACTATTACGAATTCGTCACTCGAGAACTTTACGTACGAGTGATCATAACTACTCGATGGTGCAATTATGGATTCAAAATGTTATTCTAAAAAATGTTTCAAGTTCCTTTGTAAAGAAAAATAAAATAAAATAAAATCACAAAAATATATGTCATTTTATGTTAATATTTCAAATTATAATTTATTATATCTAGAATATTTACCTGGTATAAAAATAATAACAATAATTTAAAACAATATTATTGTTTTTTTTATTTTTGATTTATTGTTAATTCAAATTGACGAACTAACAAATAAATCAATAAAAAAAACAATACTATAGTTTATTATTGGTAATCCAACAGACAATGAGCAGATCGATATTAAAAAACTAATCCGACCTTATCGTAGTAGGTTTTTACTCACAAAAGTGGGACATATTTGATGGATTGATGGTGTACCTGTTATGGTGTAACCTTGGATGCCATTATGACTCACCGTTTCTTACACGCAATATTAAAATATGAAATTCTTATAAGTTCTCAAAAATATTTTTTTTTGTGAAAATCATGAACTGAATCATTTAAAAGACTTTCATAGTTATAATGTACGGCGCATTTTAAATACTTTTTAAATTTTATCTAATAAAAATAGGTTTTAGACTCGGTGGATAATATTTAGTAATCATTAGATTTACTTAATGTATTCCAAATCTGACTATCCGTGGGTACAATTGAATGAGGTGTGATGCGCCAAACTAAATATTTAGTAGCTTTATATAATAATATTAAAAATATATATTATTTTTAGTATTGAGAAAATTGAAAATATTGATAACTATAACACTTAGTTTTATTTTGAGCATTATACTAAAAAGTAAGACTTATGTATTATATATAAACAAGGTTTTTGTTGAGCTTAAACAGATACTTTTTAAACAGAACACAATCGGTAACAATTATTTTAACTTTTTTATCAGCTCCACGATATGTTAAGAAGGTTCGAAGTTTTTCATTACACCCGACACATCTTAAAGAGAGATAAAAAATTTCGTTATTAAGAATCAAACATATAAGAACATCTTATATTTCAGGATATGAGTGTTTTTCACGTCTGTTATGTAAAATTGCATAATATCATAACAAGGACAAGAAGATGAACCAATTTCTTGATATCTTATTACCCCATCAAGATATAGGATATTGGTATTATCATAATAAGAAGTATAAAATATTGAGTAATTATTTGTTATAATATATTGATCGATAATTGGATTTTAGATCCGTATCTTTACGACCACCGCTAGTGTAATCAATTTTTACGACACCGTTTCAATAGTTTATGAATTATGTCCTTTTGAGATTTGTACTCTACAAATACGTTACACAGCTTTACCAATATGCAGCTGCAACTGGATATGAGTTGGGTTGCTTGAGGTTGAAGATGATTCCTACCTTGTTTCGTATATTAATAAAATGCTATTTCTTAAGTATAATATTAGAATTATGTAACAAGCTATGCAGTTAATATAATACTATAACATTTTAGTTATGATATATAATTACTTGAAATATATCATTGTATCCGAATATTCAAGTATGATTCAATTCCAATTACGGTTAACACAATATGGTTAACTTTGTTGACAAAATTTATATCTCACGATATGTTGTACGTCACAAGGTACACGGAAATATGTGCTGAACTATATAAAGTACAATTGTCTGTACTTTGTAAGGGAATTTACATCCCCAACTTCAAATGTGTCTATGTTCTACTTTCTTGTCTAGTATGTGTCTTAAGATGTCTTTAGATAACGAGTAAGTTTATCCCACTATGTGCGACCTAGCAAATGACAAACACTTTATCATACTCAATTTTATTTAGGTTGTAACATAGTAGTAAATATTTGCTTATTACTTAGCACTTATTACAGTCAGTATGCTTATTACACTTATATATATGGATGGATCTACACAAATGTAATTAAATCTAAATTTCTAAGTATATTATAAAGGAGAAAATCAAACCAAAGCTGTTACCATTTATCTCAAAGTTCTACATTTCTTTGTTCCGTCCGCCCTTTCGTTGTTAGAAGGTAACGGCGCTCTATTTTGAAAATATGTTCCATGACTTCTGTTTCATTTTTAATTTTTATTTATTTGAACTGATTAATTCAAGTTGAAATAATTAATTATACCACTTATAATTAACGGGTTGGATATTTAAGCTTCAATTTGTTGGCAATGGTTTCTTGTAAGTTTTAAAATCTTATCTATAAATTGGATAGAATTAAAATGTTTTAATGGTTATGGTGTCAATGAATTTAAATCTTATATTATATATTTAATTCTAGTGTACCTATTTATGTCCTAGTGTATCGTGTTAGGAATAATTCTAGGCCTAAAAAAACTTGTTTTTTAAATTTATTTACTTGATTTTATTTTTCTTGCAGATGATCATGACAGAATAGTCATTTTATAATATCTACAGTCTGATATGTTTACGAATAAATATAAAAGTAATGAATTTCGATTTTTAGTTGTAGAACGAAATTTTCAATAGCCAATTAGCTTACTAATATTTTGAGACCATTTTACAAAAAAAAAACCTTAATAATTTTTTAGCTATCTGCTTAGCAATTAACTTAAAGTTAAATTACAGGTTGGAAATAATAACACTTTACTGAATGGAGAGGACAATATAAAAAGACATTAATTATGAAAGCGTAAGCGAAACCGAAAGCGTTTAGGTAATTTGCCGCCGCAAATAGTTTACAAGCACCATAGAGTAAATTTGGGAAAGCCATCCATGCCAAAGCCAAGCCATGTTTCATCACCAGCTTAAAAGTTTTTTTTTATTTCAAAAGTTTATTCAACGTAACTTACAAATAACTTAAATACCTAAGACTTACTTAATATTTACCATTGATTATTTGACGTTGTTCGACATTGGGTTCCGGTTATATATTGCGAAGCGAAAGAAGGTGTAGTATTTATTTTATTGTAAGAAAACTTTATTTAAAAAGAGTAAAATGTCTACAGCATATATTCTTGAGAGCATTTAATAACTAACAGTAATATATTTCATATTGAAGTTAACATTCATTGTTATATTAACATATTTTTTAATTGGATAAGATCGAATTGTCTCATCACACGCTGCAATATTATATTCATTTTTTAATTTTGACAAAAGTAGAAATTCTTTTATGACGGTGAAACAAAAAAGATTACACACGTAATGTGTTGTAACATCTGCATGAAACACTCGTGTTATATATGTAGGTTTAAAAAAATTGTAATTAAATGTAGCACTGTTATATTTTTTAATTAAAAAAATATGTGGAACAATTAACGAAAACATATTTCCTTTCCATAAGAAACATTTTCACAAATAATTCAATTGAAAGCAAAATAAAGTAGTAGTGTTGTAATTTTCTTTATGACCTTAATATTGAATTGTGTTTGTAGCAACTTTTCTTTTGTCTCATTCACAATAATCTATAAGACATATGAAAGTGCCAAAGTTAAAAGTTTTAAGTAATATTTTTATACGTTTAATTATACGAAAATTAATAATTATAAAAGTAAACTTACGAAAATAAGGTCTTAGTTGTACGTTTATTCACATACATTATTGTAAACCGGCAAAAACTGTGCTTTTAGCATGAGTAAGCATTAAACACTTAAATATATTTTTTACCCCCGACTCAAAAGAGGGGTGTTATAAGTTCGACCTGTCGATCTGTGTTAGAAACACAGATGTATCTGTGTATCTGTGTATCTGTCTGTAGCAAACTTCCGGCCAAACGCGTGGACGGATTTGAATGCGGTTTTTTTAATCGAAAGCTATGCTCGTCGAAATGTTTCTTATCCATGTTTGATTGAAATAGAAATAGTCATCTTCAAGATATTGACGTTTTATTCGTGCGGGGGAGAGGTTTTTCTGCAATAATTAGCTGTTTGCGGCCAAACGCGTGGACGGATTTCAATTCGGTTTTTTTAATCGAAAGTTATACTCGTCGAGATAGTTTTTATCCATGTTTGATTGAAATAAAAATAGTCGTCTTCAAAATATTGACGTTTTATTCGTGCGGGGGAGAGGTTCTTATGCAATAATTAGCTGTTTTCAGCTGTTTCGCCCGCTATATAGGGAAAAAAGCCTTGTTATGAAGGCCAAAACGGTTTTTACACTTACTTACTGAGGTGAAGTATTTTATTAGAGATAGCTGTTGCCCATGACTGCGTCCACGTAGACTGTAAAAATATATTTATATGGCTTATGATCGTAGTCATAAAGAATCACGGGCAAGAGCTAGTGATAATATAAATCCCTTCATCATAGTGTTATAAGTGATTGTAAATCATTTTAAATATAAATGTTTATATTTATTAATATTCGTAAATATGAAACCTACCTATCTACCTACCCATATGAAAAAGTCTTGATTCATGTTACTTAATAGGGGAGAGTGGGGGAACTGGAGCTATGTAAGGAAAAGTGAAAAAAAAAAACAGTTTCGGTTACAATCATAGACTTTTATAGATACTAATCAGTCTTTTAGTTATTTGGCTTTCAATAATTGAGGAGTACCATTTATAAAATATATCATTAGATAAGTAAAATCACCTTTTTTTTAAATCCTACTTTCGACCCCATTACCCCTCGCATCGGGTAATGAGAGCCAAGAAGCTTTAACATGTGAAATGAGAGCCATGAAATAAAAATAAACAAAATAAAATCTATTTTCACCTATTTAACAGAAATTTAAACAATTCAAAACTTTAACGTAATCAACAAACCATAAAATATATCATTTTTAACAAAAAATAGAATAAAAACAAAAGGTAATTTAGGGATTTAAACTAAAATTGCAAATATCATCTTTAGAATGATCGCAACCTGAACACTCAGAATGGGCCCATTTGCCACAAGTTCTGCAACGATACCATAATTCTCCATTTTTACCAACATATCATGCATAGATTTTCATCAATCAATAAGCGTCAATCATAAAGCATCAATCATTAAGCGTCAATCATTAAGCATCAATCATTAAGCATCAAATAATAAGCGTCAATTATAAAGCGTCAATTATTAAGCGTCAATTAATAAGCGTCAATCATAAAGCGTCAATCATTAAGCGTCAATTATAAAGCGTCAATCATAAAGGGTCAATTAATAAGCGTCAATTAATAAGCGTCAATCATTAAGCATCAATCATTAAGCGTCAATTAATAAGCGTCAATCATTAAGCGTAAATCATTAAGCGTCAATCATTAAGCATCAATCATTAAGCGTCAATTAATAAGCGTCAGTTATTGAGCGTCAATTAATAAGCGTCAATTATTAAGCGTCAATCATTAAGCGTCAATCATTAAGCGTCAATCATTAAGGGTCAATCATTAAGCGTCAATCATTAAGCATCAATCATTAATCGTCAATTAATAAGCGTCAATTAATAAGCGTCAATCATTAATCATCAATCGTTAAGCGTCAATCATTAATCATTAAGCGTCAATCATCAATCATTAATCTTCAAGCATTAATGGATAAGCACTAAGCATGTAGCATTAAGCATGAATCATTAACTATTTGGGATAAATCATCAAACATAAAGCTTCAAGCAGTAACTATAAAGTAAAATTTAAATATTGAATAAGCGAGAATAATAAAAATTTATATTTCAATACAAATTTTAATAAACTCGTTGTTGCCTACATGAAACATTTTTGACATTGACAGTGTTAACATAAACAATGAAAAAGAGTGAGTTACGTATCGCATTGTAGTGTGTGTAATGCTTAATGCTTTTCAATTAAACGAAGCGGATTTTTTAAAATTTGTAATAACCATATACCAAATATAAGTTTTTGGGTGTCGCAATTTCTGCAGAAAACAATAATTTTGTCATTGTAAACTTTTTCATGATATTAAGTGCAGACAGTCTTTGTTTTTCTGTCTCTGGCTCTTGGACAAATATGACATCTTCTGGCTGTTTGCTCGACGTATCTATTATTTTTATACTATCTTATATATTATGCATATTATTGATCATAACCTTTTTAATAATCGTTACTTCTATTTATAATCGTTACTTCTATTTGAAACTAAAGTGATTGGCGTATATTATAGTAAAGTTTATATATTAATTAAAACTACGTTTTAGTCAATATAATTTATTACCATACAATAGCATGTAGTTAAGATTGATGCCAAGACTAAGTAAGGTAGTTTCTAGAAGTACATTTTTATTAAATACAACTTTATCTACATGTATGTATTAAGTTATTAGGGGAACATGGGGGAATGGGAGTTAGCGGGTAATGAGAGCTATTAAAATTTAAAGAGACAGGAACGTACAAGTAGCGCGAAACTGAAAGGAATGGCTTCATAAACATTCGGTTACATCACGTGATCGCCGCCGACCAGCTCAGTAGCACGCGCATAGCGGTAAGAAGAGGAAATATATTTGAATTGACCACGTTATAAAATAGTACAAAATCTCTCAAACAAAGTGAGTACCTAAACTTTTATTATTCCGTCGTATTTTGTTTCTATTGTATGCACTATTTAATCAATTTTAAGATAAAATTGAAAACTAAATAAATTTAGCGAAGTTTTTTAGGTTGGTGTCGTTATTTTTTAAATAGTTAGTTTACGGGTAATGGGAGCTACTCACGCTCCCATTACCCCGCCATGGCTCTTATTACCCCTTACGAGTTGAAAAATTTAAATAGTTCAAAAAAATATTCTTAAAATGACTTGAGCATTTCATAAAATTTAGAAGTCCTACTCAGGAACAACAGATTTTGCTTATTATCGACGATCATAATAGTCATGCTACATTGGATGGAGGAGAAGAAGGAGAAAAAAGATATAAGAGAGAAGAAAGGGATAAAACCAAAGAAAATCCAAATAAATAAATGTAAAAATATGATACAGATTAAGAATAAATTATGTTAAAAAACATAAATAGAGTAACTAGAAATTTGTTTCAAGAGAGCACTACTGACGAATCATCTATTGATGAAAATAATATTTGTGATTATGGTTCTGAATATTCTGATGGATGAATAAAGCATCAACTTAATGAATCCTTTTTAGCCGTTTTGTAAAGGTCAAAACTATAGTTCGCACACATACTTCTACAACTACACTAAGTAATCCTTATCTGATAGTAATCACATCTCTAGCAGGCCGTTAAAGTATTGGTGTTCCTGGTCCGAAATCTAAAAAGGGGGTAGTTTTCTGATTATAATACATTTTTAACATATATTATATACATTGAAAATGTAAAAAATATGTTTACATTTACATAAATAGTTAAGAGTTAAATAAAAATTGAATTAAGAACTACATAATTAATATACAGAACATTGTAGTTATTCATTATGGTATAAAACACCTACTGCTACAAAACACATATTTGCAACAACCGCGGCAATTACAAAGCTATAAATAAAAAATATTAAAAAAGATATTATCAATAATATGCGTAATATATAAGATAGTATAAAAAATAATAGATACGTCGAGCAAACAGCCAGAAGATGTCATATTTGTCCAAGATCCAGATACAGAATAACAAAGACTGTCTGCACTTAATATCATGAAAAAGTTTACAATGACTTAATGATTGTTTTCTGCAGAAATTGCGACACCCAAAAACTTATATTTGGTATATGGTTATTACAAATTTTAAAAAATCCGCTTCGTTTAATTGAAAAGCATTAAGCATTACACACACTACAATGCGATACGTAACTCACTCTTCTTCATTGTTTATGTTAACACTGTCAATGTCAAAAATGTTTCATGTAGGCAACAACGAGTTTATTAAAATTTGTATTGAAATATAAATTTTTATTATTTTCGCTTATTCAATATTTAAATTTTACTTTATAGCTACTGCTTGAAGCTTTATGTTTGACGATTTATCCCAAATAGTTAATGATTCATGCTTAATGCTACATGCATCCATCCATCCACATGCTTATCCATTAATGCTTGAAGATTAATGATTGATGATTGACGCTTAATGATTGATGATTGACGCTTAACGATTGATGATTAATGATTGACGCTTATTAATTGACGATTACTGATTGACGCTTAATGATTGACGCTTAATAATTGATGCTTATTAATTGACGCTTAATAACTGACGCTTATTAATTGACGCTTAATGATTGATGCTTAATGATTGACGCTTAATGATTTACGCTTAATGATTGACGCTTATTAATTGACGCTTAATGATTGACGCTTAATGATTGACGCTTATTAATTGACGCTTAATGATTGACGCTTTATGATTGACTTTTATTAATTAACGCTTAATAATTGACGCTTTATAATTGACGCTTAATGATTAATGCTTTATGATTGACGCTTATTGATTGATGAAAATCCATGCATGATATGTTGGTAAAAATGGAGAATTATGGTATCGTTGCAGAACTTGTGGCAAATGGGCCCATTCTGAGTGTTCAGGTTGCGATCATTCTAAAGATGATATTTGCAATTTTAGTTTAAATCCCTAAATTACCTTTTGTTTTTATTTTATTTTTTGTTAAAAATGATATATTTTATGGTTTGTTGATTACGTTAAAGTTTTGAATTGTTTAAATTTCTGTTAAATAGGTGAAAATAGATTTTATTTTGTTTATTTTTATTTCATGGCTCTCATTTCACATGTTAAAGCTTCTTGGCTCTCATTATCCGATGCGAGGGGTAATGGGGGCGAAAGTAGGATTTTAAAAAAAGGTGATTTTACTTATCTAATGATATATTTTATAAATGGTACTCCTCAATTATTGAAAGTCAGATAACTAAAAGACTGATTAGTATCTATAAAAGTCTATGATTGTAACCGAAACTGGTTTTTTTTTTCACTTTTCCTTACATAGCTCCAGTTCCCCCACTTTCCCCTATATTATAAATGCCAAAGCTTGTATGTTCGTTTGTTTGTATTTTACTCCTTTACGTAAAAACTGCTGAATCGCATGAAGAGTTCAGTGTTAAGCACTAAGCATCCAGCATCAATTATTAATCGTCAAGCATAAAGTGTTAAGCATTAAGCAATAGGTGTCAAGCAGTAAGCACAAAGCATTTGTAATAAAGTATTAAGCATCAAAGTATAAGCATAAAGCGTCAATTATTAAGTGTCAATTAATAAGCGTCAATCTATAAGCGTCAATTAATAAGCGTCAATTATTAAGCGTCAAATAATAAGCGCCAATTAATAAGCGTCAATTATCAAGCGTCAATTATAAAGCGTCAATTATTAAGCGTCAATTAATAAGCGTCAATCGATAAGCGTCAATTAATAAACGTCAATTATTAAGCGTCAAATAATAAGCGCTAATTAATAAGCGTCAATTAATAAGCGCCAATCATTAAGCGTCAATTAATAAGCGTCAATTAATAAGCGTCAATTAATAAGCGTCAAGTAATAAGCGTCAATCGATAAGCGTCAATTAATAAGCGCCAATCATTAAGCGTCAATTAATAAGCGTCAATTAATAAGCGTCAATTAATAAGCGTCAATCATTAAGCGTCAATCATTTATCATCAATCGTTAAGCGTCAATCATCAATCATTAAGCGTCAATCATCAATCATTAATCTTCAAGCATTAATGGATAAGCACTAAGCATGTAGCATTAAGCATGAATCATTAACTATTTGGGATAAATCATCAAACATAAAGTTTCAAGCAGTAGCTATAAAGTAAAATTTAAATATTGAATAAGCGAAAATAATAAAAATTTATATTTCAATACAAATTTTAATAAACTTGTTGTTGCCTACATGAAACATTTTTGACATTGACAGTGTTAACATAAACAATGAAGAAGAGTGAGTTACGTATCGCATTGTAGTGTGTGTAATGCTTAATGCTTTTCAATTAAACGAAGCGGATTTTTTAAAATTTGTAATAACCATATACCAAATATAAGTTTTTGGGTGTCGCAATTTCTGCAGAAAACAATAATTTAGTCATTGTAAACTTTTTCATGATATTAAGTGCAGACAGTCTTTGTTTTTCTGTCTCTGGCTCTTGGACAAATATGACATCTTCTGGCTGTTTGCTCGACGTATCTATTATTTTTATACTATCTTATATATTATGCATATTATTGATCATAACCTTTTTAATAATCGTTACTTCTATTTATAATCGTTACTTCTATTTGAAACTAAAGTGATTGGCGTATATTATAGTAAAGTTTATATATTAATTAAAACTACGTTTTAGTCAATATAATTTATTACCATACAATAGCATGTAGTTAAGATTGATGCCAAGACTAAGTAAGGTAGTTTCTAGAAGTACATTTTTATTAAATACAACTTTATCTACATGTATGTATTAAGTTATTAGGGGAACATGGGGGAATGGGAGCTAGCGGGTATTGAGAGCTATTAAAATTTAAAGAGACAGGAACGTACAAGTAGCGCGAAACTGAAAGGAATGGCTTCATAAACATTCGGTTACATCACGTGATCGCCGCCGACCAGCTCAGTAGCACGCGCATAGCGGTAAGAAGAGGAAATATATTTGAATTGACCACGTTATAAAATAGTACAAAATCTCTCAAACAAAGTGAGTACCTAAACTTTTATTATTCCGTCGTATTTTGTTTCTATTGTATGCACTATTTAATCAATTTTAAGATAAAATTGAAAACTAAATAAATTTAGCGAAGTTTTTTAGGTTGGTGTCGTTATTTTTTAAATAGTTAGTTTACGGGTAATGGGAGCTACTCACGCTCCCATTACCCCGCCATGGCTCTTATTACCCCTTACGAGTTGAAAAATTTAAATAGTTCAAAAAAATATTCTTAAAATGGCTTGAGCATTTCATAAAATTTAGAAGTCCTACTCAGGAACAACAGATTTTGCTTATTATCGATGATCATAATAGTCATGCTACATTGGATGGAGGAGAAGAAGGAGAAAAAAGATATAAGAGAGAAGAAAGGGATAAAACCAAAGAAAATCCAAATAAATAAATGTAAAAATATGATACAGATTAAGAATAAATTATGTTAAAAAACATAAATAGAGTAACTAGAAATTTGTTTCAAGAGAGCACTACTGACGAATCATCTATTGATGAAAATAATATTTGTGATTATGGTTCTGAATATTCTGATGGATGAATAAAGCATCAACTTAATGAATCCTTTTTAGCCGTTTTGTAAAGGTCAAATCTATAGTTCGCACACATACTTCTACAACTACACTAAGTAATCCTTATCTGATAGTAATCACATCTCTAGCAGGCCGTTAAAGTATTGGTGTTCCTGGTCCGAAATCTAAAAAGGGGGTAGTTTTCTGATTATAATACATTTTTAACATATATTATATACATTGAAAATGTAAAAAATATGTTTACATTTACATAAATAGTTAAGAGTTAAATTAAAATTGAATTAAGAACTACATAATTAATATACAGAACATTGTAGTTATTCATTATGGTATAAAACACCTACAGCTACAAAACACATATTTGCAACAACCGCGGCAATTACAAAGCTATAAATAAAAAATATTAAAAAAGATATTATCAATAATATGCGTAATATATAAGATAGTATAAAAAATAATAGATACGTCGAGCAAACAGCCAGAAGATGTCATATTTGTCCAAGATCCAGATACAGAATAACAAAGACTGTCTGCACTTAATATCATGAAAAAGTTTACAATGACTTAATGATTGTTTTCTGCAGAAATTGCGACACCCAAAAACTTATATTTGGTATATGGTTATTACAAATTTTAAAAAATCCGCTTCGTTTAATTGAAAAGCATTAAGCATTACACACACTACAATGCGATACGTAACTCACTCTTCTTCATTGTTTATGTTAACACTGTCAATGTCAAAAATGTTTCATGTAGGCAACAACGAGTTTATTAAAATTTGTATTGAAATATAAATTTTTATTATTTTCGCTTATTCAATATTTAAATTTTACTTTATAGCTACTGCTTGAAGCTTTATGTTTGACGATTTATCCCAAATAGTTAATGATTCATGCTTAATGCTACATGCATCCATCCATCCACATGATTATCCATTAATGCTTGAAGATTAATGATTGATGATTGACGCTTAATGATTGATGATTGACGCTTAACGATTGATGATTAATGATTGACGCTTATTAATTGACGATTACTGATTGACGCTTAATGATTGACGCTTAATAATTGATGCTTATTAATTGACGCTTAATAACTGACGCTTATTAATTGACGCTTAATGATTGATGCTTAATGATTGACGCTTAATGATTTACGCTTAATGATTGACGCTTATTAATTGACGCTTAATGATTGACGCTTAATGATTGACGCTTATTAATTGACGCTTAATGATTGACGCTTTATGATTGACTTTTATTAATTAACGCTTAATAATTGACGCTTTATAATTGACGCTTAATGATTAATGCTTTATGATTGACGCTTATTGATTGATGAAAATCCATGCATGATATGTTGGTAAAAATGGAGAATTATGGTATCGTTGCAGAACTTGTGGCAAATGGGCCCATTCTGAGTGTTCAGGTTGCGATCATTCTAAAGATGATATTTGCAATTTTAGTTTAAATCCCTAAATTACCTTTTGTTTTTATTTTATTTTTTGTTAAAAATGATATATTTTATGGTTTGTTGATTACGTTAAAGTTTTGAATTGTTTAAATTTCTGTTAAATAGGTGAAAATAGATTTTATTTTGTTTATTTTTATTTCATGGCTCTCATTTCACATGTTAAAGCTTCTTGGCTCTCATTATCCGATGCGAGGGGTAATGGGGGCGAAAGTAGGATTTTAAAAAAAGGTGATTTTACTTATCTAATGATATATTTTATAAATGGTACTCCTCAATTATTGAAAGTCAGATAACTAAAAGACTGATTAGTATCTATAAAAGTCTATGATTGTAACCGAAACTGGTTTTTTTTTTCACTTTTCCTTACATAGCTCCAGTTCCCCCACTTTCCCCTATATTATAAATGCCAAAGCTTGTATGTTCGTTTGTTTGTATTTTACTCCTTTACGTAAAAACTGCTGAATCGCATGAAGAGTTCAGTGTTAAGCACTAAGCATCCAGCATCAATTATTAATCGTCAAGCATAAAGTGTTAAGCATTAGGCAATAGGTGTCAAGCAGTAAGCACAAAGCATTTGTAATAAAGTATTAAGCATCAAAGTATAAGCATAAAGCGTCAATTATTAAGTGTCAATTAATAAGCGTCAATCTATAAGCGTCAATTAATAAGCGTCAATTATTAAGCGTAATTAATAAGCGTCAAATAATAAGCGCCAATTAATAAGCGTCAATTATCAAGCGTCAATTATAAAGCGTCAATTATTAAGCGTCAATTAATAAGCGTCAATCGATAAGCGTCAATTAATAAACGTCAATTATTAAGCGTCAAATAATAAGCGCTAATTAATAAGCGTCAATTAATAAGCGCCAATCATTAAGCGTCAATTAATAAGCGTCAATTAATAAGCGTCAATTATTAAGCGTCAATTAATAAGCGTCAATTAATAAGCGTCAATCGATAAGCGTCAATTAATAAGCGCCAATCATTAAGCGTCAATTAATAAGCGTCAATTAATAAGCGTCAATTAATAAGCGTCAATCATTAAGCGTCAATCATTTATCATCAATCGTTAAGCGTCAATCATCAATCATTAAGCGTCAATCATCAATCATTAATCTTCAAGCATTAATGGATAAGCACTAAGCATGTAGCATTAAGCATGAATCATTAACTATTTGGGATAAATCATCAAACATAAAGTTTCAAGCAGTAGCTATAAAGTAAAATTTAAATATTGAATAAGCGAAAATAATAAAAATTTATATTTCAATACAAATTTTAATAAACTCGTTGTTGCCTACATGAAACATTTTTGACATTGACAGTGTTAACATAAACAATGAAGAAGAGTGAGTTACGTATCGCATTGTAGTGTGTGTAATGCTTAATGCTTTTCAATTAAACGAAGCGGATTTTTTAAAATTTGTAATAACCATATACCAAATATAAGTTTTTGGGTGTCGCAATTTCTGCAGAAAACAATCATTAAGTCATTGTAAACTTTTTCATGATATTAAGTGCAGACAGTCTTTGTTTTTCTGTCTCTGGCTCTTGGACAAATATGACATCTTCTGGCTGTTTGCTCGACGTATCTATTATTTTTATACTATCTTATATATTATGCATATTATTGATCATAACCTTTTTAATAATCGTTACTTCTATTTATAATCGTTACTTCTATTTGAAACTAAAGTGATTGGCGTATATTATAGTAAAGTTTATATATTAATTAAAACTACGTTTTAGTCAATATAATTTATTACCATACAATAGCATGTAGTTAAGATTGATGCCAAGACTAAGTAAGGTAGTTTCTAGAAGTACATTTTTATTAAATACAACTTTATCTACATGTATGTATTAAGTTATTAGGGGAACATGGGGGAATGGGAGCTAGCGGGTAATGAGAGCTATTAAAATTTAAAGAGACAGGAACGTACAAGTAGCGCGAAACTGAAAGGAATGGCTTCATAAACATTCGGTTACATCACGTGATCGCCGCCGACCAGCTCAGTAGCACGCGCATAGCGGTAAGAAGAGGAAATATATTTGAATTGACCACGTTATAAAATAGTACAAAATCTCTCAAACAAAGTGAGTACCTAAACTTTTATTATTCCGTCGTATTTTGTTTCTATTGTATGCACTATTTAATCAATTTTAAGATAAAATTGAAAACTAAATAAATTTAGCGAAGTTTTTTAGATTGGTGTCGTTATTTTTTAAATAGTTAGTTTACGGGTAATGGGAGCTACTCACGCTCCCATTACCCCGCCATGGCTCTTATTACCCCTTACGAGTTGAAAAATTTAAATAGTTCAAAAAAATATTCTTAAAATGGCTTGAGCATTTCATAAAATTTAGAAGTCCTACTCAGGAACAACAGATTTTGCTTATTATCGACGATCATAATAGTCATGCTACATTGGATGGAGGAGAAGAAGGAGAAAAAAGATATAAGAGAGAAGAAAGGGATAAAACCAAAGAAAATCCAAATAAATAAATGTAAAAATATGATACAGATTAAGAATAAATTATGTTAAAAAACATAAATAGAGTAACTAGAAATTTGTTTCAAGAGAGCACTACTGACGAATCATCTATTGATGAAAATAATATTTGTGATTATGGTTCTGAATATTCTGATGGATGAATAAAGCATCAACTTAATGAATCCTTTTTAGCCGTTTTGTAAAGGTCAAATCTATAGTTCGCACACATACTTCTACAACTACACTAAGTAATCCTTATCTGATAGTAATCACATCTCTAGCAGGCCGTTAAAGTATTGGTGTTCCTGGTCCGAAATCTAAAAAGGGGGTAGTTTTCTGATTATAATACATTTTTAACATATATTATATACATTGAAAATGTAAAAAATATGTTTACATTTACATAAATAGTTAAGAGTTAAATTAAAATTGAATTAAGAACTACATA
The DNA here is from genome assembly GCA_959347405.1 of Napeogenes sylphis. Lineage (NCBI taxonomy): Eukaryota > Metazoa > Arthropoda > Insecta > Lepidoptera > Nymphalidae > Napeogenes > Napeogenes sylphis. The sequence continues at coordinate 29,058,060 of OY365776.1, forward strand.
ATTAATATACAGAACATTGTAGTTATTCATTATGGTATAAAACACCTACTGCTACAAAACACATATTTGCAACAACCGCGGCAATTACAAAGCTATAAATAAAAAATATTAAAAAAGATATTATCAATAATATGCATAATATATAAGATAGTATAAAAAATAATAGATACGTCGAGCAAACAGCCAGAAGATGTCATATTTGTCCAAGATCCAGATACAGAATAACAAAGACTGTCTGCACTTAATATCATGAAAAAGTTTACAATGACTAAATGATTGTTTTCTGCAGAAATTGCGACACCCAAAAACTTATATTTGGTATATGGTTATTACAAATTTTAAAAAATCCGCTTCGTTTAATTGAAAAGCATTAAGCATTACACACACTACAATGCGATACGTAACTCACTCTTCTTCATTGTTTATGTTAACACTGTCAATGTCAAAAATGTTTCATGTAGGCAACAACGAGTTTATTAAAATTTGTATTGAAATATAAATTTTTATTATTTTCGCTTATTCAATATTTAAATTTTACTTTATAGCTACTGCTTGAAGCTTTATGTTTGACGATTTATCCCAAATAGTTAATGATTCATGCTTAATGCTACATGCATCCATCCATCCACATGATTATCCATTAATGCTTGAAGATTAATGATTGATGATTGACGCTTAATGATTGATGATTGACGCTTAACGATTGATGATTAATGATTGACGCTTATTAATTGACGATTACTGATTGACGCTTAATGATTGACGCTTAATAATTGATGCTTATTAATTGACGCTTAATAACTGACGCTTATTAATTGACGCTTATTAATTGACGCTTAATGATTGATGCTTAATGATTGATGCTAAATGATTGACGCTTAATGATTGACGCTTATTAATTGACGCTTAATGATTGACGCTTAATGATTTACGCTTAATGATTGACGCTTATTAATTGACGCTTAATGATTGACGCTTAATGATAGACGCTTATTATTTGACGCTTAATGATTGACTTTTATTAATTGACGCTTAATATTTGACGCTTTATAATTGACGCTTTATAATTGAAGCTTAATGATTGACGCTTAATGATTAATGCTTTATGATTGACGCTTATTGATTGATGAAAATCTATGCATGATATGTTGGTAAAAATGGAGAATTATGGTATCGTTGCAGAACTTGTGGCAAATGGGCCCATTCTGAGTGTTCAGGTTGCGATCATTCTAAAGATGATATTTGCAATTTTAGTTTAAATCCCTAAATTACCTTTTGTTTTTATTTTATTTTTTGTTAAAAATGATATATTTTATGGTTTGTTGATTACGTTAAAGTTTTGAATTGTTTAAATTTCTGTTAAATAGGTGAAAATAGATTTTATTTTGTTTATTTTTATTTCATGGCTCTCATTTCACATGTTAAAGCTTCTTGGCTCTCATTATCCGATGCGAGGGGTAATGGGGGCGAAAGTAGGATTTTAAAAAAAGGTGATTTTACTTATCTAATGATATATTTTATAAATGGTACTCCTCAATTATTGAAAGTCAGATAACTAAAAGACTGATTAGTATCTATAAAAGTCTATGATTGTAACCGAAACTGGTTTTTTTTTTTCACTTTTCCTTACATAGCTCCAGTTCCCCCACTTTCCCCTATATTATAAATGCCAAAGCTTGTATGTTCGTTCGTTTGTATTTTACTCCTTTACGTAAAAACTGCTGAATCGCATGAAGAGTTCAGTGTTAAGCACTAAGCATCCAGCATCAATTATTAATCGTCAAGCATAAAGTGTTAAGCATTAAGCAATAGGTGTCAAGCAGTAAGCACAAAGCATTTGTAATAAAGTATTAAGCATCAAAGTATAAGCATAAAGCGTCAATTATTAAGTGTCAATTAATAAGCGTCAATCTATAAGCGTCAATTATTAAGCGTCAAATAATAAGCGCCAATTAATAAGCGTCAATTATCAAGCGTCAATTATAAAGCGTCAATTATTAAGCGTCAATTAATAAGCGTCAATCGATAAGCGTCAATTAATAAACGTCAATTATTTAGCGCTAATTAATAAGCGTCAATTAATAAGCGCCAATCATTAAGCGTCAATTAATAAGCGTCAATTAATAAGCGTCAATCGATAAGCGTCAATTAATAAACGTCAATTATTAAGCGTCAAATAATAAGCGCTAATTAATAAGCGTCAATTAATAAGCGCCAATCATTAAGCGTCAATTAATAAGCGTCAATTAATAAGCGTCAATTAATAAGCGTCAAGTAATAAGCGTCAATCGATAAGCGTCAATTAATAAGCGCCAATCATTAAGCGTCAATTAATAAGCGTCAATTAATAAGCGTCAATTAATAAGCGTCAATCATTAAGCGTCAATCATTTATCATCAATCGTTAAGCGTCAATCATCAATCATTAAGCGTCAATCATCAATCATTAATCTTCAAGCATTAATGGATAAGCACTAAGCATGTAGCATTAAGCATGAATCATTAACTATTTGGGATAAATCATCAAACATAAAGTTTCAAGCAGTAGCTATAAAGTAAAATTTAAATATTGAATAAGCGAAAATAATAAAAATTTATATTTCAATACAAATTTTAATAAACTTGTTGTTGCCTACATGAAACATTTTTGACATTGACAGTGTTAACATAAACAATGAAGAAGAGTGAGTTACGTATCGCATTGTAGTGTGTGTAATGCTTAATGCTTTTCAATTAAACGAAGCGGATTTTTTAAAATTTGTAATAACCATATACCAAATATAAGTTTTTGGGTGTCGCAATTTCTGCAGAAAACAATAATTTAGTCATTGTAAACTTTTTCATGATATTAAGTGCAGACAGTCTTTGTTTTTCTGTCTCTGGCTCTTGGACAAATATGACATCTTCTGGCTGTTTGCTCGACGTATCTATTATTTTTATACTATCTTATATATTATGCATATTATTGATCATAACCTTTTTAATAATCGTTACTTCTATTTATAATCGTTACTTCTATTTGAAACTAAAGTGATTGGCGTATATTATAGTAAAGTTTATATATTAATTAAAACTACGTTTTAGTCAATATAATTTATTACCATACAATAGCATGTAGTTAAGATTGATGCCAAGACTAAGTAAGGTAGTTTCTAGAAGTACATTTTTATTAACCCTAGAAGCCTAATCTATGTCGGACGTGCACAAAGCCTTAATATACGTCTCAGAGGCGTACACATTTAAAAACCCCTATTTTAGGTCTATTATTTAATTACTTTTATCATTATTAAGCACAAATTTGAATTTGGAACATAAATTAAAAATAAAACAACACTGTTAATAATAATAACTATAATCATAGTTATTCATTATGACGAAAAAACAATATGCATAAATTGAAACAAGGAAAAATTACTTCTTCAAAATCAACTAATACATATATTATTATTTTTTATAATATTATTTTTTTTAAGATGATTATTTATTCTTAGAACAAACATTACAACTAATTAGTCTTTAAAAGACTAGCTTTACTTTAGGAGCAGTCTACACATATCAACCTTTTGTTTGCTACATACAGATTTTTTACATTTATTACAAACTAATTTTGACATAGTTTTTTTTTTATATCAGAAAAAGGAGCAGTATTTCCGTTATTTTTGGGCAGGGTTCTTCTTTTTAATTTATTTAATTTGAATCTTTAGATTTATCAAGTATTTGGCTTATATTTTCACGTAAAGATCTCTTCAATGTCGTAGCTTCAAGTCTCATCTCCATCCAAATCTGTTCTGAATTGCTTCATGAATTCTATTCAAATGAATGTTACAACGTAGCTGGAGTTCTGTGATATGTTTGAGCTTTATCAGTGAACTAAATATGCCCATTCTTACCTCGAAGAGTACGACCATGAACACAATAAATCCACTTTGAGTTGGTAGGTAGTAAAACACGACCTGCGCCAGATGATGGACCAACTTCTGCAACAAGGGTTGGGTCGGTTTCTTCAGAGGGTCCAGTTTCTTGTAAAGACGAAACGTACTCAGACTCTTCATTATTTTTGTCTTCGCGTTGAATGTCGTCGATAATCTGGTCGTGCTCAACCTCGGAATCTCCATCTTCCTGAGAAGGATTGTTTTCCTAGTTTAAAATTTCAAAAATTTGGTCTTCGTCTAATATATAAGACCGTGTCATATTTTTACTTGAAACAACGCCGAAAACAGATATAAAATATACGAAAAACAAACAAAAGTAAAATTACAAAATCTTAGTTAAAAGTTACACAAAGCCTAAACATACGTCTCACAGGCGTGCAACACTTCAATAAATCAAAAATGGCGGGACTTACCTTAACGATAGGGGCACCATCCTCTAGCTCCCGTCGGCCACCGAGGTAACAAAAGAGCACGAGGCGCTAGCTTCAACCGTTACAAAAATACAAACGATATTCGAATGCGTGTACGTCTCCGAGACGTAGATTAGGCTTCTAGGGTTAAATACAACTTTATCTACATGTATGTATTAAGTTATTAGGGGAACATGGGGGAATGGGAGCTAGCGGGTATTGAGAGCTATTAAAATTTAAAGAGACAGGAACGTACAAGTAGCGCGAAACTGAAAGGAATGGCTTCATAAACATTCGGTTACATCACGTGATCGCCGCCGACCAGCTCAGTAGCACGCGCATAGCGGTAAGAAGAGGAAATATATTTGAATTGACCACGTTATAAAATAGTACAAAATCTCTCAAACAAAGTGAGTACCTAAACTTTTATTATTCCGTCGTATTTTGTTTCTATTGTATGCACTATTTAATCAATTTTAAGATAAAATTGAAAACTAAATAAATTTAGCGAAGTTTTTTAGGTTGGTGTCGTTATTTTTTAAATAGTTAGTTTACGGGTAATGGGAGCTACTCACGCTCCCATTACCCCGCCATGGCTCTTATTACCCCTTACGAGTTGAAAAATTTAAATAGTTCAAAAAAATATTCTTAAAATGGCTTGAGCATTTCATAAAATTTAGAAGTCCTACTCAGGAACAACAGATTTTGCTTATTATCGATGATCATAATAGTCATGCTACATTGGATGGAGGAGAAGAAGGAGAAAAAAGATATAAGAGAGAAGAAAGGGATAAAACCAAAGAAAATCCAAATAAATAAATGTAAAAATATGATACAGATTAAGAATAAATTATGTTAAAAAACATAAATAGAGTAACTAGAAATTTGTTTCAAGAGAGCACTACTGACGAATCATCTATTGATGAAAATAATATTTGTGATTATGGTTCTGAATATTCTGATGGATGAATAAAGCATCAACTTAATGAATCCTTTTTAGCCGTTTTGTAAAGGTCAAATCTATAGTTCGCACACATACTTCTACAACTACACTAAGTAATCCTTATCTGATAGTAATCACATCTCTAGCAGGCCGTTAAAGTATTGGTGTTCCTGGTCCGAAATCTAAAAAGGGGGTAGTTTTCTGATTATAATACATTTTTAACATATATTATATACATTGAAAATGTAAAAAATATGTTTACATTTACATAAATAGTTAAGAGTTAAATTAAAATTGAATTAAGAACTACATAATTAATATACAGAACATTGTAGTTATTCATTATGGTATAAAACACCTACAGCTACAAAACACATATTTGCAACAACCGCGGCAATTACAAAGCTATAAATAAAAAATATTAAAAAAGATATTATCAATAATATGCGTAATATATAAGATAGTATAAAAAATAATAGATACGTCGAGCAAACAGCCAGAAGATGTCATATTTGTCCAAGATCCAGATACAGAATAACAAAGACTGTCTGCACTTAATATCATGAAAAAGTTTACAATGACTTAATGATTGTTTTCTGCAGAAATTGCGACACCCAAAAACTTATATTTGGTATATGGTTATTACAAATTTTAAAAAATCCGCTTCGTTTAATTGAAAAGCATTAAGCATTACACACACTACAATGCGATACGTAACTCACTCTTCTTCATTGTTTATGTTAACACTGTCAATGTCAAAAATGTTTCATGTAGGCAACAACGAGTTTATTAAAATTTGTATTGAAATATAAATTTTTATTATTTTCGCTTATTCAATATTTAAATTTTACTTTATAGCTACTGCTTGAAGCTTTATGTTTGACGATTTATCCCAAATAGTTAATGATTCATGCTTAATGCTACATGCATCCATCCATCCACATGATTATCCATTAATGCTTGAAGATTAATGATTGATGATTGACGCTTAATGATTGATGATTGACGCTTAACGATTGATGATTAATGATTGACGCTTATTAATTGACGATTACTGATTGACGCTTAATGATTGACGCTTAATAATTGATGCTTATTAATTGACGCTTAATAACTGACGCTTATTAATTGACGCTTAATGATTGATGCTTAATGATTGACGCTTAATGATTTACGCTTAATGATTGACGCTTATTAATTGACGCTTAATGATTGACGCTTAATGATTGACGCTTATTAATTGACGCTTAATGATTGACGCTTTATGATTGACTTTTATTAATTAACGCTTAATAATTGACGCTTTATAATTGACGCTTAATGATTAATGCTTTATGATTGACGCTTATTGATTGATGAAAATCCATGCATGATATGTTGGTAAAAATGGAGAATTATGGTATCGTTGCAGAACTTGTGGCAAATGGGCCCATTCTGAGTGTTCAGGTTGCGATCATTCTAAAGATGATATTTGCAATTTTAGTTTAAATCCCTAAATTACCTTTTGTTTTTATTTTATTTTTTGTTAAAAATGATATATTTTATGGTTTGTTGATTACGTTAAAGTTTTGAATTGTTTAAATTTCTGTTAAATAGGTGAAAATAGATTTTATTTTGTTTATTTTTATTTCATGGCTCTCATTTCACATGTTAAAGCTTCTTGGCTCTCATTATCCGATGCGAGGGGTAATGGGGGCGAAAGTAGGATTTTAAAAAAAGGTGATTTTACTTATCTAATGATATATTTTATAAATGGTACTCCTCAATTATTGAAAGTCAGATAACTAAAAGACTGATTAGTATCTATAAAAGTCTATGATTGTAACCGAAACTGGTTTTTTTTTTCACTTTTCCTTACATAGCTCCAGTTCCCCCACTTTCCCCTATATTATAAATGCCAAAGCTTGTATGTTCGTTTGTTTGTATTTTACTCCTTTACGTAAAAACTGCTGAATCGCATGAAGAGTTCAGTGTTAAGCACTAAGCATCCAGCATCAATTATTAATCGTCAAGCATAAAGTGTTAAGCATTAGGCAATAGGTGTCAAGCAGTAAGCACAAAGCATTTGTAATAAAGTATTAAGCATCAAAGTATAAGCATAAAGCGTCAATTATTAAGTGTCAATTAATAAGCGTCAATCTATAAGCGTCAATTAATAAGCGTCAATTATTAAGCGTAATTAATAAGCGTCAAATAATAAGCGCCAATTAATAAGCGTCAATTATCAAGCGTCAATTATAAAGCGTCAATTATTAAGCGTCAATTAATAAGCGTCAATCGATAAGCGTCAATTAATAAACGTCAATTATTAAGCGTCAAATAATAAGCGCTAATTAATAAGCGTCAATTAATAAGCGCCAATCATTAAGCGTCAATTAATAAGCGTCAATTAATAAGCGTCAATTAATAAGCGTCAATTATTAAGCGTCAATTAATAAGCGTCAATTAATAAGCGTCAATCGATAAGCGTCAATTAATAAGCGCCAATCATTAAGCGTCAATTAATAAGCGTCAATTAATAAGCGTCAATTAATAAGCGTCAATCATTAAGCGTCAATCATTTATCATCAATCGTTAAGCGTCAATCATCAATCATTAAGCGTCAATCATCAATCATTAATCTTCAAGCATTAATGGATAAGCACTAAGCATGTAGCATTAAGCATGAATCATTAACTATTTGGGATAAATCATCAAACATAAAGTTTCAAGCAGTAGCTATAAAGTAAAATTTAAATATTGAATAAGCGAAAATAATAAAAATTTATATTTCAATACAAATTTTAATAAACTCGTTGTTGCCTACATGAAACATTTTTGACATTGACAGTGTTAACATAAACAATGAAGAAGAGTGAGTTACGTATCGCATTGTAGTGTGTGTAATGCTTAATGCTTTTCAATTAAACGAAGCGGATTTTTTAAAATTTGTAATAACCATATACCAAATATAAGTTTTTGGGTGTCGCAATTTCTGCAGAAAACAATCATTAAGTCATTGTAAACTTTTTCATGATATTAAGTGCAGACAGTCTTTGTTTTTCTGTCTCTGGCTCTTGGACAAATATGACATCTTCTGGCTGTTTGCTCGACGTATCTATTATTTTTATACTATCTTATATATTATGCATATTATTGATCATAACCTTTTTAATAATCGTTACTTCTATTTATAATCGTTACTTCTATTTGAAACTAAAGTGATTGGCGTATATTATAGTAAAGTTTATATATTAATTAAAACTACGTTTTAGTCAATATAATTTATTACCATACAATAGCATGTAGTTAAGATTGATGCCAAGACTAAGTAAGGTAGTTTCTAGAAGTACATTTTTATTAAATACAACTTTATCTACATGTATGTATTAAGTTATTAGGGGAACATGGGGGAATGGGAGCTAGCGGGTAATGAGAGCTATTAAAATTTAAAGAGACAGGAACGTACAAGTAGCGCGAAACTGAAAGGAATGGCTTCATAAACATTCGGTTACATCACGTGATCGCCGCCGACCAGCTCAGTAGCACGCGCATAGCGGTAAGAAGAGGAAATATATTTGAATTGACCACGTTATAAAATAGTACAAAATCTCTCAAACAAAGTGAGTACCTAAACTTTTATTATTCCGTCGTATTTTGTTTCTATTGTATGCACTATTTAATCAATTTTAAGATAAAATTGAAAACTAAATAAATTTAGCGAAGTTTTTTAGATTGGTGTCGTTATTTTTTAAATAGTTAGTTTACGGGTAATGGGAGCTACTCACGCTCCCATTACCCCGCCATGGCTCTTATTACCCCTTACGAGTTGAAAAATTTAAATAGTTCAAAAAAATATTCTTAAAATGGCTTGAGCATTTCATAAAATTTAGAAGTCCTACTCAGGAACAACAGATTTTGCTTATTATCGATGATCATAATAGTCATGCTACATTGGATGGAGGAGAAGAAGGAGAAAAAAGATATAAGAGAGAAGAAAGGGATAAAACCAAAGAAAATCCAAATAAATAAATGTAAAAATATGATACAGATTAAGAATAAATTATGTTAAAAAACATAAATAGAGTAACTAGAAATTTGTTTCAAGAGAGCACTACTGACGAATCATCTATTGATGAAAATAATATTTGTGATTATGGTTCTGAATATTCTGATGGATGAATAAAGCATCAACTTAATGAATCCTTTTTAGCCGTTTTGTAAAGGTCAAATCTATAGTTCGCACACATACTTCTACAACTACACTAAGTAATCCTTATCTGATAGTAATCACATCTCTAGCAGGCCGTTAAAGTATTGGTGTTCCTGGTCCGAAATCTAAAAAGGGGGTAGTTTTCTGATTATAATACATTTTTAACATATATTATATACATTGAAAATGTAAAAAATATGTTTACATTTACATAAATAGTTAAGAGTTAAATTAAAATTGAATTAAGAACTACATAATTAATATACAGAACATTGTAGTTATTCATTATGGTATAAAACACCTACTGCTACAAAACACATATTTGCAACAACCGCGGCAATTACAAAGCTATAAATAAAAAATATTAAAAAAGATATTATCAATAATATGCATAATATATAAGATAGTATAAAAAATAATAGATACGTCGAGCAAACAGCCAGAAGATGTCATATTTGTCCAAGATCCAGATACAGAATAACAAAGACTGTCTGCACTTAATATCATGAAAAAGTTTACAATGACTAAATGATTGTTTTCTGCAGAAATTGCGACACCCAAAAACTTATATTTGGTATATGGTTATTACAAATTTTAAAAAATCCGCTTCGTTTAATTGAAAAGCATTAAGCATTACACACACTACAATGCGATACGTAACTCACTCTTCTTCATTGTTTATGTTAACACTGTCAATGTCAAAAATGTTTCATGTAGGCAACAACGAGTTTATTAAAATTTGTATTGAAATATAAATTTTTATTATTTTCGCTTATTCAATATTTAAATTTTACTTTATAGCTACTGCTTGAAGCTTTATGTTTGACGATTTATCCCAAATAGTTAATGATTCATGCTTAATGCTACATGCATCCATCCATCCACATGATTATCCATTAATGCTTGAAGATTAATGATTGATGATTGACGCTTAATGATTGATGATTGACGCTTAACGATTGATGATTAATGATTGACGCTTATTAATTGACGATTACTGATTGACGCTTAATGATTGACGCTTAATAATTGATGCTTATTAATTGACGCTTAATAACTGACGCTTATTAATTGACGCTTATTAATTGACGCTTAATGATTGATGCTTAATGATTGATGCTAAATGATTGACGCTTAATGATTGACGCTTATTAATTGACGCTTAATGATTGACGCTTAATGATTTACGCTTAATGATTGACGCTTATTAATTGACGCTTAATGATTGACGCTTAATGATAGACGCTTATTATTTGACGCTTAATGATTGACTTTTATTAATTGACGCTTAATATTTGACGCTTTATAATTGACGCTTTATAATTGAAGCTTAATGATTGACGCTTAATGATTAATGCTTTATGATTGACGCTTATTGATTGATGAAAATCTATGCATGATATGTTGGTAAAAATGGAGAATTATGGTATCGTTGCAGAACTTGTGGCAAATGGGCCCATTCTGAGTGTTCAGGTTGCGATCATTCTAAAGATGATATTTGCAATTTTAGTTTAAATCCCTAAATTACCTTTTGTTTTTATTTTATTTTTTGTTAAAAATGATATATTTTATGGTTTGTTGATTACGTTAAAGTTTTGAATTGTTTAAATTTCTGTTAAATAGGTGAAAATAGATTTTATTTTGTTTATTTTTATTTCATGGCTCTCATTTCACATGTTAAAGCTTCTTGGCTCTCATTATCCGATGCGAGGGGTAATGGGGGCGAAAGTAGGATTTTAAAAAAAGGTGATTTTACTTATCTAATGATATATTTTATAAATGGTACTCCTCAATTATTGAAAGTCAGATAACTAAAAGACTGATTAGTATCTATAAAAGTCTATGATTGTAACCGAAACTGGTTTTTTTTTTTCACTTTTCCTTACATAGCTCCAGTTCCCCCACTTTCCCCTATATTATAAATGCCAAAGCTTGTATGTTCGTTCGTTTGTATTTTACTCCTTTACGTAAAAACTGCTGAATCGCATGAAGAGTTCAGTGTTAAGCACTAAGCATCCAGCATCAATTATTAATCGTCAAGCATAAAGTGTTAAGCATTAAGCAATAGGTGTCAAGCAGTAAGCACAAAGCATTTGTAATAAAGTATTAAGCATCAAAGTATAAGCATAAAGCGTCAATTATTAAGTGTCAATTAATAAGCGTCAATCTATAAGCGTCAATTATTAAGCGTCAAATAATAAGCGCCAATTAATAAGCGTCAATTATCAAGCGTCAATTATAAAGCGTCAATTATTAAGCGTCAATTAATAAGCGTCAATCGATAAGCGTCAATTAATAAACGTCAATTATTTAGCGCTAATTAATAAGCGTCAATTAATAAGCGCCAATCATTAAGCGTCAATTAATAAGCGTCAATTAATAAGCGTCAATCGATAAGCGTCAATTAATAAACGTCAATTATTAAGCGTCAAATAATAAGCGCTAATTAATAAGCGTCAATTAATAAGCGCCAATCATTAAGCGTCAATTAATAAGCGTCAATTAATAAGCGTCAATTAATAAGCGTCAAGTAATAAGCGTCAATCGATAAGCGTCAATTAATAAGCGCCAATCATTAAGCGTCAATTAATAAGCGTCAATTAATAAGCGTCAATTAATAAGCGTCAATCATTAAGCGTCAATCATTTATCATCAATCGTTAAGCGTCAATCATCAATCATTAAGCGTCAATCATCAATCATTAATCTTCAAGCATTAATGGATAAGCACTAAGCATGTAGCATTAAGCATGAATCATTAACTATTTGGGATAAATCATCAAACATAAAGTTTCAAGCAGTAGCTATAAAGTAAAATTTAAATATTGAATAAGCGAAAATAATAAAAATTTATATTTCAATACAAATTTTAATAAACTTGTTGTTGCCTACATGAAACATTTTTGACATTGACAGTGTTAACATAAACAATGAAGAAGAGTGAGTTACGTATCGCATTGTAGTGTGTGTAATGCTTAATGCTTTTCAATTAAACGAAGCGGATTTTTTAAAATTTGTAATAACCATATACCAAATATAAGTTTTTGGGTGTCGCAATTTCTGCAGAAAACAATAATTTAGTCATTGTAAACTTTTTCATGATATTAAGTGCAGACAGTCTTTGTTTTTCTGTCTCTGGCTCTTGGACAAATATGACATCTTCTGGCTGTTTGCTCGACGTATCTATTATTTTTATACTATCTTATATATTATGCATATTATTGATCATAACCTTTTTAATAATCGTTACTTCTATTTATAATCGTTACTTCTATTTGAAACTAAAGTGATTGGCGTATATTATAGTAAAGTTTATATATTAATTAAAACTACGTTTTAGTCAATATAATTTATTACCATACAATAGCATGTAGTTAAGATTGATGCCAAGACTAAGTAAGGTAGTTTCTAGAAGTACATTTTTATTAACCCTAGAAGCCTAATCTATGTCGGACGTGCACAAAGCCTTAATATACGTCTCAGAGGCGTACACATTTAAAAACCCCTATTTTAGGTCTATTATTTAATTACTTTTATCATTATTAAGCACAAATTTGAATTTGGAACATAAATTAAAAATAAAACAACACTGTTAATAATAATAACTATAATCATAGTTATTCATTATGACGAAAAAACAATATGCATAAATTGAAACAAGGAAAAATTACTTCTTCAAAATCAACTAATACATATATTATTATTTTTTATAATATTATTTTTTTTAAGATGATTATTTATTCTTAGAACAAACATTACAACTAATTAGTCTTTAAAAGACTAGCTTTACTTTAGGAGCAGTCTACACATATCAACCTTTTGTTTGCTACATACAGATTTTTTACATTTATTACAAACTAATTTTGACATAGTTTTTTTTTTATATCAGAAAAAGGAGCAGTATTTCCGTTATTTTTGGGCAGGGTTCTTCTTTTTAATTTATTTAATTTGAATCTTTAGATTTATCAAGTATTTGGCTTATATTTTCACGTAAAGATCTCTTCAATGTCGTAGCTTCAAGTCTCATCTCCATCCAAATCTGTTCTGAATTGCTTCATGAATTCTATTCAAATGAATGTTACAACGTAGCTGGAGTTCTGTGATATGTTTGAGCTTTATCAGTGAACTAAATATGCCCATTCTTACCTCGAAGAGTACGACCATGAACACAATAAATCCACTTTGAGTTGGTAGGTAGTAAAACACGACCTGCGCCAGATGATGGACCAACTTCTGCAACAAGGGTTGGGTCGGTTTCTTCAGAGGGTCCAGTTTCTTGTAAAGACGAAACGTACTCAGACTCTTCATTATTTTTGTCTTCGCGTTGAATGTCGTCGATAATCTGGTCGTGCTCAACCTCGGAATCTCCATCTTCCTGAGAAGGATTGTTTTCCTAGTTTAAAATTTCAAAAATTTGGTCTTCGTCTAATATATAAGACCGTGTCATATTTTTACTTGAAACAACGCCGAAAACAGATATAAAATATACGAAAAACAAACAAAAGTAAAATTACAAAATCTTAGTTAAAAGTTACACAAAGCCTAAACATACGTCTCACAGGCGTGCAACACTTCAATAAATCAAAAATGGCGGGACTTACCTTAACGATAGGGGCACCATCCTCTAGCTCCCGTCGGCCACCGAGGTAACAAAAGAGCACGAGGCGCTAGCTTCAACCGTTACAAAAATACAAACGATATTCGAATGCGTGTACGTCTCCGAGACGTAGATTAGGCTTCTAGGGTTAAATACAACTTTATCTACATGTATGTATTAAGTTATTAGGGGAACATGGGGGAATGGGAGCTAGCGGGTATTGAGAGCTATTAAAATTTAAAGAGACAGGAACGTACAAGTAGCGCGAAACTGAAAGGAATGGCTTCATAAACATTCGGTTACATCACGTGATCGCCGCCGACCAGCTCAGTAGCACGCGCATAGCGGTAAGAAGAGGAAATATATTTGAATTGACCACGTTATAAAATAGTACAAAATCTCTCAAACAAAGTGAGTACCTAAACTTTTATTATTCCGTCGTATTTTGTTTCTATTGTATGCACTATTTAATCAATTTTAAGATAAAATTGAAAACTAAATAAATTTAGAGAAGTTTTTTAGGTTGGTGTCGTTATTTTTTAAATAGTTAGTTTACGGGTAATGGGAGCTACTCACGCTCCCATTACCCCGCCATGGCTCTTATTACCCCTTACGAGTTGAAAAATTTAAATAGTTCAAAAAAATATTCTTAAAATGGCTTGAGCATTTCATAAAATTTAGAAGTCCTACTCAGGAACAACAGATTTTGCTTATTATCGACGATCATAATAGTCATGCTACATTGGATGGAGGAGAAGAAGGAGAAAAAAGATATAAGAGAGAAGAAAGGGATAAAACCAAAGAAAATCCAAATAAATAAATGTAAAAATATGATACAGATTAAGAATAAATTATGTTAAAAAACATAAATAGAGTAACTAGAAATTTGTTTCAAGAGAGCACTACTGACGAATCATCTATTGATGAAAATAATATTTGTGATTATGGTTCTGAATATTATGATGGATGAATAAAGCATCAACTTAATGAATCCTTTTTAGCCGTTTTGTAAAGGTCAAATCTATAGTTCGCACACATACTTCTACAACTACACTAAGTAATCCTTATCTGATAGTAATCACATCTCTAGCAGGCCGTTAAAGTATTGGTGTTCCTGGTCCGAAATCTAAAAAGGGGGTAGTTTTCTGATTATAATACATTTTTAACATATATTATATACATTGAAAATGTAAAAAATATGTTTACATTTACATAAATAGTTAAGAGTTAAATTAAAATTGAATTAAGAACTACATAATTAATATACAGAACATTGTAGTTATTCATTATGGTATAAAACACCTACTGCTACAAAACACATATTTGCAACAACCGCGGCAATTACAAAGCTATAAATAAAAAATATTAAAAAAGATATTATCAATAATATGCATAATATATAAGATAGTATAAAAAATAATAGATACGTCGAGCAAACAGCCAGAAGATGTCATATTTGTCCAAGATCCAGATACAGAATAACAAAGACTGTCTGCACTTAATATCATGAAAAAGTTTACAATGACTAAATGATTGTTTTCTGCAGAAATTGCGACACCCAAAAACTTATATTTGGTATATGGTTATTACAAATTTTAAAAAATCCGCTTCGTTTAATTGAAAAGCATTAAGCATTACACACACTACAATGCGATACGTAACTCACTCTTCTTCATTGTTTATGTTAACACTGTCAATGTCAAAAATGTTTCATGTAGGCAACAACGAGTTTATTAAAATTTGTATTGAAATATAAATTTTTATTATTTTCGCTTATTCAATATTTAAATTTTACTTTATAGCTACTGCTTGAAGCTTTATGTTTGACGATTTATCCCAAATAGTTAATGATTCATGCTTAATGCTACATGCATCCATCCATCCACATGATTATCCATTAATGCTTGAAGATTAATGATTGATGATTGACGCTTAATGATTGATGATTGACGCTTAACGATTGATGATTAATGATTGACGCTTATTAATTGACGATTACTGATTGACGCTTAATGATTGACGCTTAATAATTGATGCTTATTAATTGACGCTTAATAACTGACGCTTATTAATTGACGCTTAATGATTGATGCTTAATGATTGACGCTTAATGATTTACGCTTAATGATTGACGCTTATTAATTGACGCTTAATGATTGACGCTTAATGATTGACGCTTATTAATTGACGCTTAATGATTGACGCTTTATGATTGACTTTTATTAATTAACGCTTAATAATTGACGCTTTATAATTGACGCTTAATGATTAATGCTTTATGATTGACGCTTATTGATTGATGAAAATCCATGCATGATATGTTGGTAAAAATGGAGAATTATGGTATCGTTGCAGAACTTGTGGCAAATGGGCCCATTCTGAGTGTTCAGGTTGCGATCATTCTAAAGATGATATTTGCAATTTTAGTTTAAATCCCTAAATTACCTTTTGTTTTTATTTTATTTTTTGTTAAAAATGATATATTTTATGGTTTGTTGATTACGTTAAAGTTTTGAATTGTTTAAATTTCTGTTAAATAGGTGAAAATAGATTTTATTTTGTTTATTTTTATTTCATGGCTCTCATTTCACATGTTAAAGCTTCTTGGCTCTCATTATCCGATGCGAGGGGTAATGGGGGCGAAAGTAGGATTTTAAAAAAAGGTGATTTTACTTATCTAATGATATATTTTATAAATGGTACTCCTCAATTATTGAAAGTCAGATAACTAAAAGACTGATTAGTATCTATAAAAGTCTATGATTGTAACCGAAACTGGTTTTTTTTTTCACTTTTCCTTACATAGCTCCAGTTCCCCCACTTTCCCCTATATTATAAATGCCAAAGCTTGTATGTTCGTTTGTTTGTATTTTACTCCTTTACGTAAAAACTGCTGAATCGCATGAAGAGTTCAGTGTTAAGCACTAAGCATCCAGCATCAATTATTAATCGTCAAGCATAAAGTGTTAAGCATTAGGCAATAGGTGTCAAGCAGTAAGCACAAAGCATTTGTAATAAAGTATTAAGCATCAAAGTATAAGCATAAAGCGTCAATTATTAAGTGTCAATTAATAAGCGTCAATCTATAAGCGTCAATTAATAAGCGTCAATTATTAAGCGTAATTAATAAGCGTCAAATAATAAGCGCCAATTAATAAGCGTCAATTATCAAGCGTCAATTATAAAGCGTCAATTATTAAGCGTCAATTAATAAGCGTCAATCGATAAGCGTCAATTAATAAACGTCAATTATTAAGCGTCAAATAATAAGCGCTAATTAATAAGCGTCAATTAATAAGCGCCAATCATTAAGCGTCAATTAATAAGCGTCAATTAATAAGCGTCAATTATTAAGCGTCAATTAATAAGCGTCAATTAATAAGCGTCAATCGATAAGCGTCAATTAATAAGCGCCAATCATTAAGCGTCAATTAATAAGCGTCAATTAATAAGCGTCAATTAATAAGCGTCAATCATTAAGCGTCAATCATTTATCATCAATCGTTAAGCGTCAATCATCAATCATTAAGCGTCAATCATCAATCATTAATCTTCAAGCATTAATGGATAAGCACTAAGCATGTAGCATTAAGCATGAATCATTAACTATTTGGGATAAATCATCAAACATAAAGTTTCAAGCAGTAGCTATAAAGTAAAATTTAAATATTGAATAAGCGAAAATAATAAAAATTTATATTTCAATACAAATTTTAATAAACTCGTTGTTGCCTACATGAAACATTTTTGACATTGACAGTGTTAACATAAACAATGAAGAAGAGTGAGTTACGTATCGCATTGTAGTGTGTGTAATGCTTAATGCTTTTCAATTAAACGAAGCGGATTTTTTAAAATTTGTAATAACCATATACCAAATATAAGTTTTTGGGTGTCGCAATTTCTGCAGAAAACAATCATTAAGTCATTGTAAACTTTTTCATGATATTAAGTGCAGACAGTCTTTGTTTTTCTGTCTCTGGCTCTTGGACAAATATGACATCTTCTGGCTGTTTGCTCGACGTATCTATTATTTTTATACTATCTTATATATTATGCATATTATTGATCATAACCTTTTTAATAATCGTTACTTCTATTTATAATCGTTACTTCTATTTGAAACTAAAGTGATTGGCGTATATTATAGTAAAGTTTATATATTAATTAAAACTACGTTTTAGTCAATATAATTTATTACCATACAATAGCATGTAGTTAAGATTGATGCCAAGACTAAGTAAGGTAGTTTCTAGAAGTACATTTTTATTAAATACAACTTTATCTACATGTATGTATTAAGTTATTAGGGGAACATGGGGGAATGGGAGCTAGCGGGTAATGAGAGCTATTAAAATTTAAAGAGACAGGAACGTACAAGTAGCGCGAAACTGAAAGGAATGGCTTCATAAACATTCGGTTACATCACGTGATCGCCGCCGACCAGCTCAGTAGCACGCGCATAGCGGTAAGAAGAGGAAATATATTTGAATTGACCACGTTATAAAATAGTACAAAATCTCTCAAACAAAGTGAGTACCTAAACTTTTATTATTCCGTCGTATTTTGTTTCTATTGTATGCACTATTTAATCAATTTTAAGATAAAATTGAAAACTAAATAAATTTAGCGAAGTTTTTTAGATTGGTGTCGTTATTTTTTAAATAGTTAGTTTACGGGTAATGGGAGCTACTCACGCTCCCATTACCCCGCCATGGCTCTTATTACCCCTTACGAGTTGAAAAATTTAAATAGTTCAAAAAAATATTCTTAAAATGGCTTGAGCATTTCATAAAATTTAGAAGTCCTACTCAGGAACAACAGATTTTGCTTATTATCGACGATCATAATAGTCATGCTACATTGGATGGAGGAGAAGAAGGAGAAAAAAGATATAAGAGAGAAGAAAGGGATAAAACCAAAGAAAATCCAAATAAATAAATGTAAAAATATGATACAGATTAAGAATAAATTATGTTAAAAAACATAAATAGAGTAACTAGAAATTTGTTTCAAGAGAGCACTACTGACGAATCATCTATTGATGAAAATAATATTTGTGATTATGGTTCTGAATATTCTGATGGATGAATAAAGCATCAACTTAATGAATCCTTTTTAGCCGTTTTGTAAAGGTCAAATCTATAGTTCGCACACATACTTCTACAACTACACTAAGTAATCCTTATCTGATAGTAATCACATCTCTAGCAGGCCGTTAAAGTATTGGTGTTCCTGGTCCGAAATCTAAAAAGGGGGTAGTTTTCTGATTATAATACATTTTTAACATATATTATATACATTGAAAATGTAAAAAATATGTTTACATTTACATAAATAGTTAAGAGTTAAATTAAAATTGAATTAAGAACTACATAATTAATATACAGAACATTGTAGTTATTCATTATGGTATAAAACACCTACTGCTACAAAACACATATTTGCAACAACCGCGGCAATTACAAAGCTATAAATAAAAAATATTAAAAAAGATATTATCAATAATATGCATAATATATAAGATAGTATAAAAAATAATAGATACGTCGAGCAAACAGCCAGAAGATGTCATATTTGTCCAAGATCCAGATACAGAATAACAAAGACTGTCTGCACTTAATATCATGAAAAAGTTTACAATGACTAAATGATTGTTTTCTGCAGAAATTGCGACACCCAAAAACTTATATTTGGTATATGGTTATTACAAATTTTAAAAAATCCGCTTCGTTTAATTGAAAAGCATTAAGCATTACACACACTACAATGCGATACGTAACTCACTCTTCTTCATTGTTTATGTTAACACTGTCAATGTCAAAAATGTTTCATGTAGGCAACAACGAGTTTATTAAAATTTGTATTGAAATATAAATTTTTATTATTTTCGCTTATTCAATATTTAAATTTTACTTTATAGCTACTGCTTGAAGCTTTATGTTTGACGATTTATCCCAAATAGTTAATGATTCATGCTTAATGCTACATGCATCCATCCATCCACATGATTATCCATTAATGCTTGAAGATTAATGATTGATGATTGACGCTTAATGATTGATGATTGACGCTTAACGATTGATGATTAATGATTGACGCTTATTAATTGACGATTACTGATTGACGCTTAATGATTGACGCTTAATAATTGATGCTTATTAATTGACGCTTAATAACTGACGCTTATTAATTGACGCTTATTAATTGACGCTTAATGATTGATGCTTAATGATTGATGCTAAATGATTGACGCTTAATGATTGACGCTTATTAATTGACGCTTAATGATTGACGCTTAATGATTTACGCTTAATGATTGACGCTTATTAATTGACGCTTAATGATTGACGCTTAATGATAGACGCTTATTATTTGACGCTTAATGATTGACTTTTATTAATTGACGCTTAATATTTGACGCTTTATAATTGACGCTTTATAATTGAAGCTTAATGATTGACGCTTAATGATTAATGCTTTATGATTGACGCTTATTGATTGATGAAAATCTATGCATGATATGTTGGTAAAAATGGAGAATTATGGTATCGTTGCAGAACTTGTGGCAAATGGGCCCATTCTGAGTGTTCAGGTTGCGATCATTCTAAAGATGATATTTGCAATTTTAGTTTAAATCCCTAAATTACCTTTTGTTTTTATTTTATTTTTTGTTAAAAATGATATATTTTATGGTTTGTTGATTACGTTAAAGTTTTGAATTGTTTAAATTTCTGTTAAATAGGTGAAAATAGATTTTATTTTGTTTATTTTTATTTCATGGCTCTCATTTCACATGTTAAAGCTTCTTGGCTCTCATTATCCGATGCGAGGGGTAATGGGGGCGAAAGTAGGATTTTAAAAAAAGGTGATTTTACTTATCTAATGATATATTTTATAAATGGTACTCCTCAATTATTGAAAGTCAGATAACTAAAAGACTGATTAGTATCTATAAAAGTCTATGATTGTAACCGAAACTGGTTTTTTTTTCACTTTTCCTTACATAGCTCCAGTTCCCCCACTTTCCCCTATATTATAAATGCCAAAGCTTGTATGTTCGTTCGTTTGTATTTTACTCCTTTACGTAAAAACTGCTGAATCGCATGAAGAGTTCAGTGTTAAGCACTAAGCATCCAGCATCAATTATTAATCGTCAAGCATAAAGTGTTAAGCATTAAGCAATAGGTGTCAAGCAGTAAGCACAAAGCATTTGTAATAAAGTATTAAGCATCAAAGTATAAGCATAAAGCGTCAATTATTAAGTGTCAATTAATAAGCGTCAATCTATAAGCGTCAATTAATAAGCGTCAATTATTAAGCGTCAAATAATAAGCGCCAATTAATAAGCGTCAATTATCAAGCGTCAATTATAAAGCGTCAATTATTAAGCGTCAATTAATAAGCGTCAATCGATAAGCGTCAATTAATAAACGTCAATTATTAAGCGTCAAATAATAAGCGCTAATTAATAAGCGTCAATTAATAAGCGCCAATCATTAAGCGTCAATTAATAAGCGTCAATTAATAAGCGTCAATTAATAAGCGTCAAGTAATAAGCGTCAATCGATAAGCGTCAATTAATAAGCGCCAATCATTAAGCGTCAATTAATAAGCGTCAATTAATAAGCGTCAATTAATAAGCGTCAATCATTAAGCGTCAATCATTTATCATCAATCGTTAAGCGTCAATCATCAATCATTAAGCGTCAATCATCAATCATTAATCTTCAAGCATTAATGGATAAGCACTAAGCATGTAGCATTAAGCATGAATCATTAACTATTTGGGATAAATCATCAAACATAAAGTTTCAAGCAGTAGCTATAAAGTAAAATTTAAATATTGAATAAGCGAAAATAATAAAAATTTATATTTCAATACAAATTTTAATAAACTTGTTGTTGCCTACATGAAACATTTTTGACATTGACAGTGTTAACATAAACAATGAAGAAGAGTGAGTTACGTATCGCATTGTAGTGTGTGTAATGCTTAATGCTTTTCAATTAAACGAAGCGGATTTTTTAAAATTTGTAATAACCATATACCAAATATAAGTTTTTGGGTGTCGCAATTTCTGCAGAAAACAATAATTTAGTCATTGTAAACTTTTTCATGATATTAAGTGCAGACAGTCTTTGTTTTTCTGTCTCTGGCTCTTGGACAAATATGACATCTTCTGGCTGTTTGCTCGACGTATCTATTATTTTTATACTATCTTATATATTATGCATATTATTGATCATAACCTTTTTAATAATCGTTACTTCTATTTATAATCGTTACTTCTATTTGAAACTAAAGTGATTGGCGTATATTATAGTAAAGTTTATATATTAATTAAAACTACGTTTTAGTCAATATAATTTATTACCATACAATAGCATGTAGTTAAGATTGATGCCAAGACTAAGTAAGGTAGTTTCTAGAAGTACATTTTTATTAACCCTAGAAGCCTAATCTATGTCGGACGTGCACAAAGCCTTAATATACGTCTCAGAGGCGTACACATTTAAAAACCCCTATTTTAGGTCTATTATTTAATTACTTTTATCATTATTAAGCACAAATTTGAATTTGGAACATAAATTAAAAATAAAACAACACTGTTAATAATAATAACTATAATCATAGTTATTCATTATGACGAAAAAACAATATGCATAAATTGAAACAAGGAAAAATTACTTCTTCAAAATCAACTAATACATATATTATTATTTTTTATAATATTATTTTTTTTAAGATGATTATTTATTCTTAGAACAAACATTACAACTAATTAGTCTTTAAAAGACTAGCTTTACTTTAGGAGCAGTCTACACATATCAACCTTTTGTTTGCTACATACAGATTTTTTACATTTATTACAAACTAATTTTGACATAGTTTTTTTTTTATATCAGAAAAAGGAGCAGTATTTCCGTTATTTTTGGGCAGGGTTCTTCTTTTTAATTTATTTAATTTGAATCTTTAGATTTATCAAGTATTTGGCTTATATTTTCACGTAAAGATCTCTTCAATGTCGTAGCTTCAAGTCTCATCTCCATCCAAATCTGTTCTGAATTGCTTCATGAATTCTATTCAAATGAATGTTACAACGTAGCTGGAGTTCTGTGATATGTTTGAGCTTTATCAGTGAACTAAATATGCCCATTCTTACCTCGAAGAGTACGACCATGAACACAATAAATCCACTTTGAGTTGGTAGGTAGTAAAACACGACCTGCGCCAGATGATGGACCAACTTCTGCAACAAGGGTTGGGTCGGTTTCTTCAGAGGGTCCAGTTTCTTGTAAAGACGAAACGTACTCAGACTCTTCATTATTTTTGTCTTCGCGTTGAATGTCGTCGATAATCTGGTCGTGCTCAACCTCGGAATCTCCATCTTCCTGAGAAGGATTGTTTTCCTAGTTTAAAATTTCAAAAATTTGGTCTTCGTCTAATATATAAGACCGTGTCATATTTTTACTTGAAACAACGCCGAAAACAGATATAAAATATACGAAAAACAAACAAAAGTAAAATTACAAAATCTTAGTTAAAAGTTACACAAAGCCTAAACATACGTCTCACAGGCGTGCAACACTTCAATAAATCAAAAATGGCGGGACTTACCTTAACGATAGGGGCACCATCCTCTAGCTCCCGTCGGCCACCGAGGTAACAAAAGAGCACGAGGCGCTAGCTTCAACCGTTACAAAAATACAAACGATATTCGAATGCGTGTACGTCTCCGAGACGTAGATTAGGCTTCTAGGGTTAAATACAACTTTATCTACATGTATGTATTAAGTTATTAGGGGAACATGGGGGAATGGGAGCTAGCGGGTATTGAGAGCTATTAAAATTTAAAGAGACAGGAACGTACAAGTAGCGCGAAACTGAAAGGAATGGCTTCATAAACATTCGGTTACATCACGTGATCGCCGCCGACCAGCTCAGTAGCACGCGCATAGCGGTAAGAAGAGGAAATATATTTGAATTGACCACGTTATAAAATAGTACAAAATCTCTCAAACAAAGTGAGTACCTAAACTTTTATTATTCCGTCGTATTTTGTTTCTATTGTATGCACTATTTAATCAATTTTAAGATAAAATTGAAAACTAAATAAATTTAGCGAAGTTTTTTAGGTTGGTGTCGTTATTTTTTAAATAGTTAGTTTACGGGTAATGGGAGCTACTCACGCTCCCATTACCCCGCCATGGCTCTTATTACCCCTTACGAGTTGAAAAATTTAAATAGTTCAAAAAAATATTCTTAAAATGGCTTGAGCATTTCATAAAATTTAGAAGTCCTACTCAGGAACAACAGATTTTGCTTATTATCGATGATCATAATAGTCATGCTACATTGGATGGAGGAGAAGAAGGAGAAAAAAGATATAAGAGAGAAGAAAGGGATAAAACCAAAGAAAATCCAAATAAATAAATGTAAAAATATGATACAGATTAAGAATAAATTATGTTAAAAAACATAAATAGAGTAACTAGAAATTTGTTTCAAGAGAGCACTACTGACGAATCATCTATTGATGAAAATAATATTTGTGATTATGGTTCTGAATATTCTGATGGATGAATAAAGCATCAACTTAATGAATCCTTTTTAGCCGTTTTGTAAAGGTCAAATCTATAGTTCGCACACATACTTCTACAACTACACTAAGTAATCCTTATCTGATAGTAATCACATCTCTAGCAGGCCGTTAAAGTATTGGTGTTCCTGGTCCGAAATCTAAAAAGGGGGTAGTTTTCTGATTATAATACATTTTTAACATATATTATATACATTGAAAATGTAAAAAATATGTTTACATTTACATAAATAGTTAAGAGTTAAATTAAAATTGAATTAAGAACTACATAATTAATATACAGAACATTGTAGTTATTCATTATGGTATAAAACACCTACAGCTACAAAACACATATTTGCAACAACCGCGGCAATTACAAAGCTATAAATAAAAAATATTAAAAAAGATATTATCAATAATATGCGTAATATATAAGATAGTATAAAAAATAATAGATACGTCGAGCAAACAGCCAGAAGATGTCATATTTGTCCAAGATCCAGATACAGAATAACAAAGACTGTCTGCACTTAATATCATGAAAAAGTTTACAATGACTTAATGATTGTTTTCTGCAGAAATTGCGACACCCAAAAACTTATATTTGGTATATGGTTATTACAAATTTTAAAAAATCCGCTTCGTTTAATTGAAAAGCATTAAGCATTACACACACTACAATGCGATACGTAACTCACTCTTCTTCATTGTTTATGTTAACACTGTCAATGTCAAAAATGTTTCATGTAGGCAACAACGAGTTTATTAAAATTTGTATTGAAATATAAATTTTTATTATTTTCGCTTATTCAATATTTAAATTTTACTTTATAGCTACTGCTTGAAGCTTTATGTTTGACGATTTATCCCAAATAGTTAATGATTCATGCTTAATGCTACATGCATCCATCCATCCACATGATTATCCATTAATGCTTGAAGATTAATGATTGATGATTGACGCTTAATGATTGATGATTGACGCTTAACGATTGATGATTAATGATTGACGCTTATTAATTGACGATTACTGATTGACGCTTAATGATTGACGCTTAATAATTGATGCTTATTAATTGACGCTTAATAACTGACGCTTATTAATTGACGCTTAATGATTGATGCTTAATGATTGACGCTTAATGATTTACGCTTAATGATTGACGCTTATTAATTGACGCTTAATGATTGACGCTTAATGATTGACGCTTATTAATTGACGCTTAATGATTGACGCTTTATGATTGACTTTTATTAATTAACGCTTAATAATTGACGCTTTATAATTGACGCTTAATGATTAATGCTTTATGATTGACGCTTATTGATTGATGAAAATCCATGCATGATATGTTGGTAAAAATGGAGAATTATGGTATCGTTGCAGAACTTGTGGCAAATGGGCCCATTCTGAGTGTTCAGGTTGCGATCATTCTAAAGATGATATTTGCAATTTTAGTTTAAATCCCTAAATTACCTTTTGTTTTTATTTTATTTTTTGTTAAAAATGATATATTTTATGGTTTGTTGATTACGTTAAAGTTTTGAATTGTTTAAATTTCTGTTAAATAGGTGAAAATAGATTTTATTTTGTTTATTTTTATTTCATGGCTCTCATTTCACATGTTAAAGCTTCTTGGCTCTCATTATCCGATGCGAGGGGTAATGGGGGCGAAAGTAGGATTTTAAAAAAAGGTGATTTTACTTATCTAATGATATATTTTATAAATGGTACTCCTCAATTATTGAAAGTCAGATAACTAAAAGACTGATTAGTATCTATAAAAGTCTATGATTGTAACCGAAACTGGTTTTTTTTTTCACTTTTCCTTACATAGCTCCAGTTCCCCCACTTTCCCCTATATTATAAATGCCAAAGCTTGTATGTTCGTTTGTTTGTATTTTACTCCTTTACGTAAAAACTGCTGAATCGCATGAAGAGTTCAGTGTTAAGCACTAAGCATCCAGCATCAATTATTAATCGTCAAGCATAAAGTGTTAAGCATTAGGCAATAGGTGTCAAGCAGTAAGCACAAAGCATTTGTAATAAAGTATTAAGCATCAAAGTATAAGCATAAAGCGTCAATTATTAAGTGTCAATTAATAAGCGTCAATCTATAAGCGTCAATTAATAAGCGTCAATTATTAAGCGTAATTAATAAGCGTCAAATAATAAGCGCCAATTAATAAGCGTCAATTATCAAGCGTCAATTATAAAGCGTCAATTATTAAGCGTCAATTAATAAGCGTCAATCGATAAGCGTCAATTAATAAACGTCAATTATTAAGCGTCAAATAATAAGCGCTAATTAATAAGCGTCAATTAATAAGCGCCAATCATTAAGCGTCAATTAATAAGCGTCAATTAATAAGCGTCAATTAATAAGCGTCAATTATTAAGCGTCAATTAATAAGCGTCAATTAATAAGCGTCAATCGATAAGCGTCAATTAATAAGCGCCAATCATTAAGCGTCAATTAATAAGCGTCAATTAATAAGCGTCAATTAATAAGCGTCAATCATTAAGCGTCAATCATTTATCATCAATCGTTAAGCGTCAATCATCAATCATTAAGCGTCAATCATCAATCATTAATCTTCAAGCATTAATGGATAAGCACTAAGCATGTAGCATTAAGCATGAATCATTAACTATTTGGGATAAATCATCAAACATAAAGTTTCAAGCAGTAGCTATAAAGTAAAATTTAAATATTGAATAAGCGAAAATAATAAAAATTTATATTTCAATACAAATTTTAATAAACTCGTTGTTGCCTACATGAAACATTTTTGACATTGACAGTGTTAACATAAACAATGAAGAAGAGTGAGTTACGTATCGCATTGTAGTGTGTGTAATGCTTAATGCTTTTCAATTAAACGAAGCGGATTTTTTAAAATTTGTAATAACCATATACCAAATATAAGTTTTTGGGTGTCGCAATTTCTGCAGAAAACAATCATTAAGTCAT
Organism: Napeogenes sylphis; assembly: GCA_959347405.1. Lineage (NCBI taxonomy): Eukaryota > Metazoa > Arthropoda > Insecta > Lepidoptera > Nymphalidae > Napeogenes > Napeogenes sylphis. The sequence continues at coordinate 29,085,693 of OY365776.1, forward strand.
TGTAAACTTTTTCATGATATTAAGTGCAGACAGTCTTTGTTTTTCTGTCTCTGGCTCTTGGACAAATATGACATCTTCTGGCTGTTTGCTCGACGTATCTATTATTTTTATACTATCTTATATATTATGCATATTATTGATCATAACCTTTTTAATAATCGTTACTTCTATTTATAATCGTTACTTCTATTTGAAACTAAAGTGATTGGCGTATATTATAGTAAAGTTTATATATTAATTAAAACTACGTTTTAGTCAATATAATTTATTACCATACAATAGCATGTAGTTAAGATTGATGCCAAGACTAAGTAAGGTAGTTTCTAGAAGTACATTTTTATTAAATACAACTTTATCTACATGTATGTATTAAGTTATTAGGGGAACATGGGGGAATGGGAGCTAGCGGGTAATGAGAGCTATTAAAATTTAAAGAGACAGGAACGTACAAGTAGCGCGAAACTGAAAGGAATGGCTTCATAAACATTCGGTTACATCACGTGATCGCCGCCGACCAGCTCAGTAGCACGCGCATAGCGGTAAGAAGAGGAAATATATTTGAATTGACCACGTTATAAAATAGTACAAAATCTCTCAAACAAAGTGAGTACCTAAACTTTTATTATTCCGTCGTATTTTGTTTCTATTGTATGCACTATTTAATCAATTTTAAGATAAAATTGAAAACTAAATAAATTTAGCGAAGTTTTTTAGATTGGTGTCGTTATTTTTTAAATAGTTAGTTTACGGGTAATGGGAGCTACTCACGCTCCCATTACCCCGCCATGGCTCTTATTACCCCTTACGAGTTGAAAAATTTAAATAGTTCAAAAAAATATTCTTAAAATGGCTTGAGCATTTCATAAAATTTAGAAGTCCTACTCAGGAACAACAGATTTTGCTTATTATCGACGATCATAATAGTCATGCTACATTGGATGGAGGAGAAGAAGGAGAAAAAAGATATAAGAGAGAAGAAAGGGATAAAACCAAAGAAAATTCAAATAAATAAATGTAAAAATATGATACAGATTAAGAATAAATTATGTTAAAAAACATAAATAGAGTAACTAGAAATTTGTTTCAAGAGAGCACTACTGACGAATCATCTATTGATGAAAATAATATTTGTGATTATGGTTCTGAATATTCTGATGGATGAATAAAGCATCAACTTAATGAATCCTTTTTAGCCGTTTTGTAAAGGTCAAATCTATAGTTCGCACACATACTTCTACAACTACACTAAGTAATCCTTATCTGATAGTAATCACATCTCTAGCAGGCCGTTAAAGTATTGGTGTTCCTGGTCCGAAATCTAAAAAGGGGGTAGTTTTCTGATTATAATACATTTTTAACATATATTATATACATTGAAAATGTAAAAAATATGTTTACATTTACATAAATAGTTAAGAGTTAAATTAAAATTGAATTAAGAACTACATAATTAATATACAGAACATTGTAGTTATTCATTATGGTATAAAACACCTACTGCTACAAAACACATATTTGCAACAACCGCGGCAATTACAAAGCTATAAATAAAAAATATTAAAAAAGATATTATCAATAATATGCATAATATATAAGATAGTATAAAAAATAATAGATACGTCGAGCAAACAGCCAGAAGATGTCATATTTGTCCAAGATCCAGATACAGAATAACAAAGACTGTCTGCACTTAATATCATGAAAAAGTTTACAATGACTAAATGATTGTTTTCTGCAGAAATTGCGACACCCAAAAACTTATATTTGGTATATGGTTATTACAAATTTTAAAAAATCCGCTTCGTTTAATTGAAAAGCATTAAGCATTACACACACTACAATGCGATACGTAACTCACTCTTCTTCATTGTTTATGTTAACACTGTCAATGTCAAAAATGTTTCATGTAGGCAACAACGAGTTTATTAAAATTTGTATTGAAATATAAATTTTTATTATTTTCGCTTATTCAATATTTAAATTTTACTTTATAGCTACTGCTTGAAGCTTTATGTTTGACGATTTATCCCAAATAGTTAATGATTCATGCTTAATGCTACATGCATCCATCCATCCACATGATTATCCATTAATGCTTGAAGATTAATGATTGATGATTGACGCTTAATGATTGATGATTGACGCTTAACGATTGATGATTAATGATTGACGCTTATTAATTGACGATTACTGATTGACGCTTAATGATTGACGCTTAATAATTGATGCTTATTAATTGACGCTTAATAACTGACGCTTATTAATTGACGCTTATTAATTGACGCTTAATGATTGATGCTTAATGATTGATGCTAAATGATTGACGCTTAATGATTGACGCTTATTAATTGACGCTTAATGATTGACGCTTAATGATTTACGCTTAATGATTGACGCTTATTAATTGACGCTTAATGATTGACGCTTAATGATAGACGCTTATTATTTGACGCTTAATGATTGACTTTTATTAATTGACGCTTAATATTTGACGCTTTATAATTGACGCTTTATAATTGAAGCTTAATGATTGACGCTTAATGATTAATGCTTTATGATTGACGCTTATTGATTGATGAAAATCTATGCATGATATGTTGGTAAAAATGGAGAATTATGGTATCGTTGCAGAACTTGTGGCAAATGGGCCCATTCTGAGTGTTCAGGTTGCGATCATTCTAAAGATGATATTTGCAATTTTAGTTTAAATCCCTAAATTACCTTTTGTTTTTATTTTATTTTTTGTTAAAAATGATATATTTTATGGTTTGTTGATTACGTTAAAGTTTTGAATTGTTTAAATTTCTGTTAAATAGGTGAAAATAGATTTTATTTTGTTTATTTTTATTTCATGGCTCTCATTTCACATGTTAAAGCTTCTTGGCTCTCATTATCCGATGCGAGGGGTAATGGGGGCGAAAGTAGGATTTTAAAAAAAGGTGATTTTACTTATCTAATGATATATTTTATAAATGGTACTCCTCAATTATTGAAAGTCAGATAACTAAAAGACTGATTAGTATCTATAAAAGTCTATGATTGTAACCGAAACTGTTTTTTTTTTCACTTTTCCTTACATAGCTCCAGTTCCCCCACTTTCCCCTATATTATAAATGCCAAAGCTTGTATGTTCGTTTGTTTGTATTTTACTCCTTTACGTAAAAACTGCTGAATCGCATGAAGAGTTCAGTGTTAAGCACTAAGCATCCAGCATCAATTATTAATCGTCAAGCATAAAGTGTTAAGCATTAAGCAATAGGTGTCAAGCAGTAAGCACAAAGCATTTGTAATAAATTATTAAGCATCAAAGTGTAAGCATTTTTTTTTTTTTTTTTTTTTAATTAATAATGTTCTTAAAATACATAAGTACATTATTGCAATTACAATCTAGCCTAAAGACTAATGAGTAATTTAAATCTAACTTAACTTGCTAAATAGATTTATGTATAATAAGAATAGTGTCCAATAACACGTTTCTTATTGTCTCTATTAAGGGGAAGACACTTTGTTCGCGTGTTCTTTATAGGTAGCACTTACACTACATTGCACTATCACTTCACTATACTAGTTCGAAGGGTTTAGTTCTTTTTAATCTTCTCACTAAGTCCGTGTTGTCAAGGAGCTGGATAGCCTCGACATTCACATGATGATGAAGTCTCTTGTCATGAGCTTCTGCGTACTTTTGAATGACTTTGGTGACGAGATCCACTTTAAGGTCCCTGTGGAGGTCGTCATTTCTTATGTACCAGGGCGCGTTCACTATACCTCTGAGTACTTTATTTTGGAACCTTTGGATTATTTTGATATTACTTGGCTTAGTACAGCCCCAAAGCTGGATGCCATAAGTCCAAACGGGCATTAGGACTTGCTTATAGAGTAACAATTTATTATGTACGGACAGCGAAGAATATTTCCCAAGCAGCCAGTACATTTTCTTGTATCTAATCTCTAATTCTTTGCATTTTATTTTGACGTGAGCCTTCCAGCGAAGCTTCGCATCTAAGGTCATGCCTTAATATTTGGCAGAGTTCTCGTACGGTATCACACTGTTGTTTAGATACACAGGATGGTAATTGAGGGTTTTGTTTGTGAAATCTATATGAACAGATTTCGTCTCATTTAATTTTAACTTCCACTTTTTCGTCCACTCGTATATTACGTTAACAGCTGTTTGAACTTTTTCCACTGCTTCAGCATGAGATTTTCCTGTAGCCATTATGGCAGTGTCATCAGCAAACGTAGCAATGGTGTTGTTTTCTAAAAAAGGTATATCGTAGGTATATATTAGGTACAGGACCGGACCTAATACACTACCTTGGGGTACACCAGCATTGATTGGCTTCAGATCTGAGTAAGCATTGTCTTGTCTGATTCTGAACATTCTTTTAGAGATATACGATTCTATTAAATCTGCAAACTGTTTCGGAAGTGTTTTTCTAACTTTGTAAATTAAACCTGAATGCCAGACTTTATCGAAAGCCTGTGCCACGTCTAGAAATATCGTAGAACAGACTTTCTTTTCTTCTAATGCTTTTTCTATGATATTTGTGATTCTATGTACTTGATCGATAGTAGAGTGTTTTTCTCTAAAACCGAACTGATGATTTGGAATTAGGCTTTGCTCTTCTATGATAGGCTTCAAGCGTTTAAGAAACAATTTTTCAAACAATTTTGATATCATTGGTAATAAGGAAATAGGTCTATACGATGTCAATTCATGCGGTGGTTTACCAGGTTTATGTATCATAATCACCTCAGCTATTTTCCAAATATCAGGCACATATTTGAGTCTGAATGATGCATTTATCAATGTAGTAAGTTTGACTATGGCTTTATGCGGAAGATTTTGGAGAATTTCCGCAGTTATTAAGTCATAACCAGGGGCTTTCTTTAGGTTTAGTTGCTTGATTTCAGTGTACACTTCTTTAGGTGTAGTAAGTCTAATAGTCTGAACATCACTGGATGTTTCATTTATCCTCTGAGTCTCAAAAGTATCTTCAATTGGCTGAAATATTTCCTCAAGATGTTGTGCAAATATATTTGCTTTTTGTTCGTTGCTTATAACCCAACTTCCGTCACTTAACTGTATACACGGTATAGGAGTAATCGGGTTTTTCAAATGTTTCGTGGTCTTCCATAGGGAATACTCTGTTGAGTGGTCACCTGTTAGTTGACTTAGATACCTGGTAGTCTTTTCATTGTGAAAGTTGCAGATTTCTCTTTGAAGTCTTTTTGTCATGTTATTTAACTTTGTTTTATCTGGTGGAAATCTAGATCTTTGCCATTTTCTTCTCTGAGCTCTTTTTAATACAATAAGATTTTTAATATGTGTTGGATAACAGTTGTTACCGAGTCTTCGTTTGAATTCGGGCGTATTATGCCATGCACTTTGTTGAATATCTTTGACGAATTTGAGTACGTCTAGATCAAGTTGTGCTGGATTTTTTAATGGTACTTTTAGATTAATGGCTGTGTTCAAATCATTTTTGAAGCCTTCCCAGTTAGTACTCTTGTTGACTAAAACAGGATTGAGGTCCTTAAGTATTATTCTATCGTTTAAAGTTAGGTATATGGGTGAATGGTCAGAATTCATATCATAGCCCTCTTGTATATGGAGAAAGCTTAATGTAATATTTTTATAAATGAAAAAATCAATGAGATCTGGTTTCTTTTGTACATCAGTGGGCCAGTAAGTAGGCTTCCCTGTGGAAATGACATTACATTTCATTTCTCTTACAGCACTTAGCAATTCCTTTCCTTTAGTTGTTGTTAATCTAGATCCCCAGAACGTGTTTTTGGCGTTAAAATCGCCGCCCAATATAAATCTATTCCCAAGATCCTTAAGTAATTCTTTATATTGCTCCACTTTGAGAGAAAACTTTGGTGGACAATATATGGCCGATATTGTAATTGGATAACATTTGGTGTCAACACAGACAGCCACAGCTTGTATGTGTTGTTCTTCATGTTTCTTTTCTACATAATGATGAATGCTATCTTTAATGATGACAGCACTACCACCTCTAGTTGTGTTATCCGGATGTAAAGCATGATAAGCTCTGTATCCTTTGAATTTGATGTATGATTCCCTAGTGAAGTGTGATTCGGATATTAGACACACGTCAATGTTTTCTGTGATTAGGACAGCTTGCAACTCTTCTTGATGCCTTAGCAGTCTATTTGCATTCCAAGTCATTATTTTTGTTTATGGGTGCTATGTTCTAATTTCCTCAGTCTTTCGTCAAACGAAGTTAAAAGACTGAGTATTTTATTTATTTTGTCATCATTGCTAGAGCTTACCTTTTGTGCTTGCAACTGTGGCTGGCCTGTCTTTGTTATTTGAGCATAAGACACATTTTTAGTTACTTGTTTGTTATGATTAGTACTTTGAACGGTTTTCTCGCTTAATACTTTAGGCATTTTATCGTTTGGTGTCACCTTTTTCAGTAACTTATACTTGATTTTTTGTAGCTCTTTTGCCACTAAACACCCTCTGTAATTAGAAGGGTGTGATTCCCCACAGTGTACACACTTTGGTTTCGCCTCAGCTGGTTTTGTACAGTTTTTTGTAAAGTGCTTGCCTGTGCACTTTACACATTTTGGCTCTCTGAAGCAATACTTTTGAGTGTGTCCATATGCTTGACACCTTTTACACTGCGGTATAAGTTTCGAAGTCTTGAGCGGCTGTATGTCGACTTTGCAACCTAATATAGTCTGGATGCCATAAATTTTGTCTATGTTTTCATCTTTATGAAATGACAACGTAAACATATTAAGTGGTTCTTTAGTTCTCCAACTTAATTTATTTACAGCTTCCTGGATTTTATATCCTTTGTTCTTTATATCTTCAACAATTCTATCCGGCAGACAAGAGGAATGTAGATTTTTAGCCATTACTCTAATAGGTCTGTCCTGTTTATTCTCATAGGAATACCAATGGCTACTATTTTGCGCTAGTATTTTGGAAATGGACCTATAAGTGTCCTCATTTTTGGCATTTACTTTTACGTTTTCGCCGTTCATAGTTTTTACGGTAAACGTATCATTGGCTACAGTCATAGAAATTAAATCAAAGAAGTCTTGATAGTTTTTGATATTTTCTACGATGATAGGAGGTGGAAGTGGAGGTTTCTTTATCCTCGGCTCCTTTGAGTTAGCTGTTTTTTGTGGTGGTGGGGATGGCGTCAAGTTCAGTTTCCTTTTTTTCCTATTTTTTTGACGTACCCACTCAGTTTCTTTTGCAAGTTCCTCTTCGTCTGTCTCATACTGAACAGTTTCGACGGGGTTCTCACTGTTGGAGTTACTATTTTTAACCTTGTTCTTTGTCTCCTGAAATTGTTTCAGTTGTTGCTGAAACTCCTCTATTTGGCCCTTAAGGTCTTTAACTACTTTTTTAAGTTTTTGTCGTTCCAATTGTTCATCTGTATAAAGCTGGTACAACAGACGTTCGGTTTCAGTTTTAATACTTATAGTAGTATTAGGTGATGCCATAATTGTATAAAAATTATAGATGTGCCTTAATGATTGTTTGCATAAAAATAACAATTACTAATAACCGGTAACTGGGTCATCGTGACGCGCGGCCGCGGAATGTCCGTCGACGCACGAGTGCAGCGGCAGCGGCAGCGTCAGCACTTTACCCGATCACTGAATTATTTTACGAGCGTCAGCGACGACACGACTGTTCGCGACGGAACTCGAATGATTATTGATCATATATTGAGTGTAAGCATAAAGCGTCAATTATTAAGTGTCAATTAATAAGCGTCAATCTATAAGCGTCAATTAATAAGCGTCAATTATTAAGCGTCAATTATTAAGCGTAATTAATAAGCGTCAAATAATAAGCGCCAATTAATAAGCGTCAATTATCAAGCGTCAATTATTAAGCGTCAAATAATAAGCGCCAATTAATAAGCGTCAATTAATAAGCGCCAATCATTAAGCGTCAATTAATAAGCGTCAATTAATAAGCGTCAATTAATAAGCGTCAATTATTAAGCGTCAATTATTATGCGCCAATTAATAAGCGTCAATTATCAAGCGTCAATTATTAAGCGTCAATTATTAAGCGTCAAATAATAAGCGCCAATTAATAAGCGTCAATTAATAAGCGCCAATCATTAAGCGTCAATTAATAAGCGTCAATTAATAAGCGTCAATTATTAAGCGTCAATTATTAAGCGTCAATTAATAAGCGTCAATTAATAAGCGCCAATCATTAAGCGTCAATTAATAAGCGTCAATTAATAAGCGTCAATTATTAAGCGTCAATTATTAAGCGTCAATTAATAAGCGTCAATCGATAAGCGTCAATTAATAAGCGTCAATTATTAAGCGTCAATTATTAAGCGTCAATTAATAAGCGCCAATCATTAAGCGTCAATTAATAAGCGTCAATTAATAAGCGTCAATCATTAAGCGTCAATCATTTATCATCAATCGTTAAGCGTCAATCATCAATCATTAAGCGTCAATCATCAATCATTAATCTTCAAGCATTAATGGATAAGCACTAAGCATGTAGCATTAAGCATGAATCATTAACTATTTGGGATAAATCATCAAACATAAAGTTTCAAGCAGTAGCTATAAAGTAAAATTTAAATATTGAATAAGCGAAAATAATAAAAATTTATATTTCAATACAAATTTTAATAAACTCGTTGTTGCCTACATGAAACATTTTTGACATTGACAGTGTTAACATAAACAATGAAGAAGAGTGAGTTACGTATCGCATTGTAGTGTGTGTAATGCTTAATGCTTTTCAATTAAACGAAGCGGATTTTTTAAAATTTGTAATAACCATATACCAAATATAAGTTTTTGGGTGTCGCAATTTCTGCAGAAAACAATCATTTAGTCATTGTAAACTTTTTCATGATATTAAGTGCAGACAGTCTTTGTTATTCTGTATCTGGCTCTTGGACAAATATGACATCTTCTGGCTGTTTGCTCGACGTATCTATTATTTTTATACTATCTTATATATTATGCATATTATTGATAATATATTTTTTAATATTTTTTATTTATAGCTTTGTAATTGCCGCGGTTGTTGCAAATATGTGTTTTGTAGCAGTAGGTGTTTTATACCATAATGAATAACTACAATGTTCTGTATATTAATTATGTAGTTCTTAATTCAATTTTAATTTAACTCTTAACTATTTATGTAAATGTAAACATATTTTTTACATTTTCAATGTATATAATATATGTTAAAAATGTATTATAATCAGAAAACTACCCCCTTTTTAGATTTCGGACCAGGAACACCAATATTTTAACGGCCTGCTAGAGATGTGATTACTATCAGATAAGGATTACTTAGTGTAGTTGTAGAAGTATGTGTGCGAACTATAGTTTTGACCTTTACAAAACGGCTAAAAAGGATTCATTAAGTTGATGCTTTATTCATCCATCAGAATATTCAGAACCATAATCACAAATATTATTTTCATCAATAGATGATTCGTCAGTAGTGCTCTCTTGAAACAAATTTCTAGTTACTCTATTTATGTTTTTTTAACATAATTTATTCTTAATCTGTATCATATTTTTACATTTATTTATTTGGATTTTCTTTGGTTTTATCCCTTTCTTCTCTCTTATATCTTTTTTCTCCTTCTTCTCCTCCATCCAATGTAGCATGACTATTATGATCGTCGATAATAAGCAAAATCTGTTGTTCCTGAGTAGGACTTCTAAATTTTATGAAATGCTCAAGTCATTTTAAGAATATTTTTTTGAACTATTTAAATTTTTCAACTCGTAAGGGGTAATAAGAGCCATGGCGGGGTAATGGGAGCGTGAGTAGCTCCCATTACCCGTAAACTAACTATTTAAAAAATAACGACACCAACCTAAAAAACTTCTCTAAATTTATTTAGTTTTCAATTTTATCTTAAAATTGATTAAATAGTGCATACAATAGAAACAAAATACGACGGAATAATAAAAGTTTAGGTACTCACTTTGTTTGAGAGATTTTGTACTATTTTATAACGTGGTCAATTCAATTATATTTCTGCTTCTTACCGCTATGCGCGTGCTACTGAGCTGGTCGGCGGCGATCACGTGATGTAACCGAATGTTTATGAAGCCATTCCTTTTAGTTTCGCGCTACTTGTACGTTCTTGTCTCTTTAAATTTGAATAGCTTTCATTACCCGCTTACTCCCATTCCCCCATGTTCCCCTACATTTATAATTTATTACATTGTCGAAACTTTCATGTGGATCCTTATTTTATTGAATATATTATATATATTTCTCGTATTAAATGTAACCTTTGTACATCATAATATAGGATTCTAATACTAAAAGATTTTTTTTAAAATCGGTCCCGTAGTTTTGGAGCCTATTCAATTCAAACCAACAAACAAATCTATCCTACTTAAACAATTGAAAATTTTGTGTGTCTGTAGGTTCATTTAGTACAATTCAGAAACTAGTAACATAACTTTAAAAAGCAGAAAAAAAAATAAATTTAAAATTTATAAAACCCCCGATACAAAAAGACCTCTAAAAAGAATAGAAATAATATTATTATTTACTTATTGAATTCGTTGCGTCGGGGCAACGTTTAATAGAGGAAGAAATTATAATGCAATAAATTTTTATTAAATAGAACCCATTAGGAATTAAGTTTAATGTTTAGACATCTTTTATTATTACAATGTATCCGAATCACATGACGATTGTATACTACATTAAAATATAAGTTCTGAATAAATTAAATAAATGATATGAACCCATAATACTTACGTTTCATAACAGAGTTCACCAAAGTAAACAAAGTTACAAAAAGTTCAGAGGCTGAGTCTGAAACTTACAAACTTCACAATATTACAAACTTGGCTATATGGCTTATCAATACTTAAAAAATAAAGAAGAATACTTACAAAAGTGGCTACCATATGACGCATATCGATTACTGTTTAATAATGAAGATTAAAATCTACTGTATATAAAACTCCAAGGCTTTGTCAGGTGAAAACGTAGTCTTACGGCATACTGGAAAGCTTCTTAAATCTAAAAGCAAATCGAGGAAATTAAAAAAAAAAATCGGTAAAGATTCCTAATTGTCAAAAGGAATTCTACTGTATAACAAAGCAGAAAGATGATAATGACAGAGATGTCGTACATGTAAAATGCATAAAAAATTATACTGGAAAGGTGTTAAGTGTCGAGGATGATATAAAAGAGAGATGGAAGGTATATTTTGAAAGGTTGATGAATGAAGGAAGTAATTGGAGTGAACTGTTGGAAAGACCGGGTCGTAAAGCACTAAATCAATACGGGATGGATGACATGGCGACAGGTCACGGGTATGATAGGTAATGCCCGTTTTTCCCTACGTGTATTAATATCGTGTTATTCGGTAAGCAAGTAGTAGAGCTATTAATGATAATATCAATATTATGATGTCGTTTACTCAATTCATATTTATAAGTGACAACACATAACCTTTTCCTTGTTTTTTCATAACAACATAAAAAAATATATATTGGTATTATTACTTGGGAATCATAATGAATAGTTTGTAAGGAAAAGTAATTTATAAAGAGTTTTTTATTTGAGTTCCTTAGTTAATCGTAGTTGTGTTTAAACGTGCATTAGTTAAAGTGATCGCATTATATCAAGACCAGATTTGTAAAAAACATACGTTTTTGATAAAAAAAACTTCGCTTGAAATATCTAAAAGAAAATAAATGGAAAAATGTTAATGTTTTAAATTTTATGACATTCCGGATATTATTTATCCGACTTTGAAAAACAAAAAAAATATATATAATTGAAATAAACATCAAGGGTAAAATAAGTTTCTGTCTAAGTATATTTAATCGCTTAGATCTTTAGATACATGTCGATTTTTAATATCGAAATAATATACTAGAAAACTAGAATAAAGTAAATCTTTATAATGCTTACAAATACAAAATATGTAAATGTGAGTTTCTTTATCACGCTGTCACTCTTTAACGACTTCATTTATCTTTATTAATTTCTACTCATAAATTATCAGAGGGCAGAACATTTTTGAAAATCTATCATCTTAAATTAAATACTATTCCTGAGAAATAGACGAATTGCTTATACCTACAAAATAAGGGAAAGAGCACTAGCAGATAATACTTGTATTTTAGATAATTCAGTTTTACTTTGTTTCATGCAAAAGAGACAAGGAATTAGAATTAATAAATGCTAGTAACATATTTACACAGAAAGGAAAAAGGGATAACTAGTCGTTTTTAAATATTGTCAATTGTTTGTAAGTTTTCAAAAATTATTTTGTGTGAATCGAGATATGTGAAAAGACGGATCAATGATCGTTACTTTAAATATTGCATGTTTGATTTTTTTTAAATTATGACCACTGAAACTGACAACTGAAAAGGTATTTAAAAGAGCATAAAATATTTTAAAGGAAATGTCAAATTAATTGATTTCAAGTACATTGCTCTCATGGAAGTTCAAAAGCTAGTTACATGGTTTCACGGTACATGGCACGATTAACTCGCAAGAAACTCCAGGGATAATCTTTTAACGTATCTTAATACTTTGTCTATTATAAAGTTAAATCTTTAATATCATAATAATTTTGTATGATGTCTTATTTTTTTATTGTTGTATAACCTGAGATGGAAAAACATAATAAAATATAGTCTTCATATTGTGAGTTTGCTAAATTAAGAATATTCGCTTCTGTCATATATCTAAAATTAAAAAAAGGTAAAAAACTCTCTTTTAATTATTACTTAAAATATATTAATTATACTTCATAAATATGTAATTATTTATCATGTTTTTATATACTTGTAAGCTGAAATGGGACTGCTCTCACATAATTTTGTTTAACTAGGTATTAAACGTGACTCAAAGTCAAAGAACAGACTTTGTTGGAATTCTTGTCACTGATGCATGTAAGTTGCTTGCTGAATTTAGAAGTTTCACATAAATATAGGTAGAGTAATCTCGATCTAAACTTAACCTGGGATCAATATGTTAGTTAGCTCTAGACGCTTGTATTGAAATTCATTTCGTTCATTAACTCTAGCACAAGGAGTTTGAGGATTACAGTTCCAGTGGTAACAGTAATTGTTAATGAATTCTAAAGTAAACACTAAACCTTTGTAAATGGGAAGTTAAATATAAATAAAAATATTTGTTTTTTAATCGGAATTGTATTGAAGTTAAAAAATTTAATTGTAAATTGGAGCTGTCAAAAGTGTCATGTTGTCACGTTGTCATGATGACGTCAACTGACACATGCAGTTTGAACTCCACGCTATTTTGGAAATCCATTATGTTGGAAAAATATGCTTGTTAAAAAAAGAACGTTCCTGTTTTTTTTTTGTTAAAATAGCCCTTATTGTACTGGTTTGTTAATAAAAAAAGAAATATTTTTACAATAACAATATCTGTTTATGCAAAAAAAAAATACTTTATTCGTGGTCATAAAATAAATTAAAATAAAAAGATGTTGCGACGGCAGTAGATAAAACAAAAGAACTTATTTTCAGAAAACAAATTCTTTTATATCTTTGTTTACCAAAAATACTTCATCAAACGGTGTGAAATTGATCTTAATTAAAGAAAACATTTTTTGGGTGCACATAATGAAGTAGGTAAAACAAATCCTTTAGGTAGAATTACTTTATTATCGCGTTTGTGAATGTCGCTGTGTTGTTAAATATATTTTAGTTGCAAGAAAAAAACTGGTTTGTTATTTATGATACTACAGACATACAAGATTATTTATGAAATTGAGTGTGTTTAGCCTTCTATTCAATTTAACATGTAGCATGTATCCCATTGCTAAATAAAATAAAAGATATATTGTAACACAATATATCTTAGAATACTAATATTAATTTGAAGCAAATGAAAAACAATACCAATGGCATTATATTCTTTTATAAAGAGCCTCTCTATATCTCATACGAATTTCTTTACGAAAGGCCGAAGGCTTTCCATAGACTTTACCTAAACTCTATGGAACTAAACCTATAAAAATGTAGGTATATAACAATGAATCAGCCAATTCTAGTATATCAAAAAACGCAACATTGGCAGTGAACATTGCCTTAACCTATGAAAGCTTAAAATACCCGAAGCAGTCGATTTTTCACAGAGCACAAAACCAATTGAGCGAAATTGGGGTGAGAGCTTAGGTTCAACAAAAAGCCGAGGTGGCCATTGGACCCATATCTACCCACCAACGCTCTATTTAACTTTATTACAATTAATTCATGAATTTTTGTTTTGTTGGTACTTCAATTAATATTTTTTAAATATGCATGCATATGCATGCCGTATTAAATTGCCATGTTACTTTTATTAAGTATAATGATATTAGTGTAAGCGACGGGCTATCAAGTATACACGAAGACTCGTTTTAACACAACACATCTAATCGTTGTCATTTTCAATTACGGAAAAATAACAATGAATTCTTGAATAAATAACAAAGAGTTAATCTGTGTATTTGTAGTATATTTTCAGTGTATTTTTTTACTTTGGCTTATCAATGAACCAACAAACCGTTATAAAATTATAAAGATCGAACAAAATAATATACCTTCAGTTGTTTTGATAAAACAGTTTGTATTTTTACTATTTTGTTAATTCTATATTAATAACAAAACAAATAAAATAATAACAGTCTCATTTAAATCTGGTGTCATCTTAATTATGACTAATTATGGAAAAATAAAATTAGTGGTAATTGTGACCCTTCTTCTATACCCCAATAAAAAAGTTGAAAGTAAGAATCTGTAATTAATTTTGATGGTGCTCCATCACTGTAAGTTAGCAAAACGACAGTCTGCTGATAAACAAGAGGAGTATTTTCAAGTCGTTACTATTGTTAAAGGGAAGAGTATAGTAGTATTTTAATGATTAATTTATATTCAAAATGTTGACAAAGAAAGCATTGCATATTTTCAACTTCTATGTGGTATGAGCAGTATTGATATAGCCATAACATTGATTATAAATCGTTAAAAGGTTATTATATTTTAGTTCTATATATCTATGTTAAAAGGATTTTGACATAACACTCCAAACGTCAAGAGAATGTTAAGTTTTACAGTATAATACTGGTTTATGAAGTAAGAGCGAATTAAGTAAAACTAAGCAACCAAAAAATATTAAAAGAAAAAATTATACATAGAATGATATTTATATCTTTGAATTTTTACCTATGTGTCATTGACATGGATTTTTTATTGATAATTATTACATATTTTATGATTTTGCGGCTATAATATGTGCAGATTATTTGTGGATATTGTTAGAAATTTCGCAGAATTTACATATTAATGGACTGTAATTTTAAGTGACAGTCGTCAAATACATTAACGAATTATCTTTTATGAAGAGTGACATAAACTCAATTTTATACTGAATTTAATTTCTAAACAAAACAATTCAACATTTCATATGAATGCATTGTTCTACGTTTTTTATTACTTAGTGTATTCAGGTACTCTATCAACCACATAATGATAATAACACAACTTTTCAAATATATATTCTTTAATGTTCAAAATAAATCTCATCACAAAGGAGTCTTATACATATAATTTACTTTTATGGGGCGCCACAAGATATAATCTAAAGTCTTCGTCTATACATCTAAAGTCAACAAGACAAATAACAGTGGAATTACTTTTATTACGGAGTTATGTTCGGATGATGTAATAAGAAAAGAAGAGGCAGGGAATGTGTTGTAACATCTGCATGAGGCGCTCGTGTTAAAATCCCCTGGTATAAAACATTTACAAATATTCATTTAATATTTAATTATATGGCGTTTCTATTTTGAACAAATTAAGAAATTCAATTAAATTAACTGATATGATAATTTATTACCACTTGCAGGACAAATAGTTCAACCTTTGGGATAATGTTCTCCTGGTTTTGACAAAGTTGTCAAAGTTGTAAGTAGCTAACTAGCAATACTGAAACAAAAATATAAAATTGAAATACTATGTACGAAATCCAATACCATGATAAGGTTCACAATTTACACAGAACTTCCATTTACGTGATTCGAACAACAAAAAATATCGAATGAAATATAATTTAAATACAGTGGCTGAAAAACTATTGTATCCTATTGTTTCAATCACATCAGAAGTTACAAGCAGCTAATGATTGTTTTTGTAACAAACTAGAGTAGTTTACATGTAGTAAGCATTTAAATTATAATATGCCGTTTATATATTTCTTTCTAATAACTCTAAATTTCTTAGCCCTAACCCATAATATTTACTTGTATATCCATAAAAACGAAACATTTGGTTCAAGAAATGTAAACTACATTTGTACCAGCTTAACGTTTGTATCATCAACTAAACTAATATAAAGAATCATTCTACAAGTAAATTTTAGTCCAGAACTCTATGTAAGAACGGTATTTATCATTTTAAAAAATAATCAAGAATTTAATTAGCTATTTAAAAACATAATTTTGTTGTATACATTACGTTCTGCATTAAAATAATCTATTCCATTTCTTCTGTTCACTGTCATTTCTTCATTTACGTATATTAAATTTTATTACATAAAAATAATTACAGCTCTTCGCCTGTTTAAACATTGTGATGTAAAGGGTTGTAAAGCCTCTATAAATATTTAAAGTAGAAAAGTTATGTTAATGCCTGTTTAGAAAATTTATTTAAGTCCTAAATTTATTTGCCTTTAAGCATGATTTTTCTTCAAATATGAAATAACTAACTAAAATAACTTTGAAATAATTGTTATTTTTATAAATATTTTTTAATATTTACATTTTTAGAAAAAAACACTATTCATAAAAAAAAGATCTTTTAAACTCAAATAACTTTATTTACAATTATTCGATCTACTGTAGCCATTAATTAACCCAAATAACGTCCATCCACTAATTTAGATAGCGTACTGACTTATATTAAGTGTCCCATTTTATATTTCAGAGAATAATTAATATTGGTTTCTGGCAAAATATTCATATTACAGTGGGTCAAACGGTTGCAGATAAGGTTATTTTTTTCTCGGCAACATAAAATTGAACAAAATCAATTGATTCAAAAATTTGTATTATAATTAAATAAAAATGTTATTAAAGGACTTGAAAGGGCCAGCAAACGCTCTCTTAAATTACCCTAACTGGAATTAATATTACTTTCATGTTTTAAGTATTTTTGGAGTTTCTTGGAAGATCACAACATGGCGGCGGATAAGGCGAAAAGTTCTACTCCTTTTTATATAATAAAAAAATGTGTGGTTGGGGGATCTAAGGAACGAAGTTCCTTACGTTTTTTCTTCGACTCCGAATGTTATTCGAAATGAAACCTGTTTTTTAATTTTTTTTGGTTAATAATAACTTATAAATGTGATAAATGTACGTCTGTCCTAATTACATTGCAATATGTGGAAACGAAGTACTTAAATTATCTCACTTAAAAATTTATATGTACTTCTTCTTTTTTAAAATGAGGATTTACACGTTTTAATAATTTATATCTTAATGTCTTTTTGTTACCTCAAGTTTAAACCACTACTGGTCAGGTTTAACTTGCTTTTTATTTACTTTTGTTCTTTACAAATAATATAGATATTATTAAATAAATAAATAATCAATGAACAATATTAAAACTGAAATGATAAAGATTCACATAATAAATATTTGAAAGTTTTTGCTACTTTCTCTTTTGGGTGAACTGCATAACAATATTTGTTATATTATTTTACAATCAAAAGAACAGAATTACAATAAAATGAATAGTATATTTACAAAGAAGAAACAAAGAGGATTAGTCAGTATATATAGTAAAATTAATTTAAAAAGATCTAAGAACAAATAAAAGGAGGTCTTTGTAATCTTTGTAATGTGAATGTAATATAATAAATAAAAGATTATAACAGAATGATTTTTTCCAGAAACTATTATATTCATAAAAAATGTATTGTAGAACAATAAAAAAATAATGACAAGTCTGACAACTTTGTATATATATTTAATACATTGAGAGTATTTTTTTAGTTTACTTGAGAAAATATGGCCCTTTAATATTAAATACATAGATATTGGTGTCCTTAATCAAAGCTTCCGGAAGTGAATTAGCCTGGGAAATCGGCTGTGTAGGCTTAAGCCGATATTCTCTATCGAATATAGAATATATCACGAATAAGTTTACCCAGTTAAAAAGGATATTTCATGTTTTATTTATCATTTATTATTTTTGCATAAAGTTTTACTTAATAAAGTTATCGAAATAAGAAAAAATATATAAAAAATTGATTATTGATGAATTATAAATGGTAATTTTTAATAATGTGAAGTAATAAAATAAACTGACATTAAATAATGTGTGTAAAGAATTTGTAAATCTATCATAGAAGATGATGAATGTAGTAAAGTTTGGTGTTTCTCCATTTACTTGGAGTGTGAAAGCTTCGCCAAGACTTTAATCCGCATGCATAACTTAGATTCAAACAAGCTGAACAAGCATTTCCTTGATATTGTTCTATTGACAGTGCGACTAAGATAAATAATCTAAATCATCTTTCTGCCATATCTACTCCTGATACTATTTTTTTCATTATTATGTTTGTTATCAGTGCATATTCTTGACCTTAAGGTTGGTTGCCGGGAGAAATTACCCTTCAGCGATAAGACCGCCTTATTGTGTCCCCAAAATGTTCTGTTTTTTGTTTATTATCATTATTTCTATTTTCTGTTTATTGGTGTGCAATAAAAAAAAATATTATTATTAAATAGGTTAAGGTTGACAATTATATTATAGATAAACATAAATTTGAAATCATCATGGCTTATCAAGTAATTTATACAATATGTTGTTAATTTTTGATGGAACTGCATTTTTAATTACGATTAAGAACACAATTTTTACTTGTACAAAGTTCCACTAAGTTACTAAGTTCCACATGTTTAGTGGAACTTTGTACCAGTAAAAATTGTGTTCTTAATCGTAATGGCTTATCAAGATTAATGATAATTTAAAACATTAATTTCGATTGTGGCATCTTTAAAATGTTATCCTTAATGAAAAGTTATAAACATGCCAATAAATGTCACCTCACCCAAATAGAGTAGGTACTAAATTTTAAGAGGCTGTAAGCGATAGGGTAGCCCAATGGGTATAATTATGGGAGGATTTCCCATAGTTCAAGGGTTTCTATCCTCCACTTACCAAATATTTTTTTAATTTATATATATATTTATTTAAAAAAAATAAGAAAACATACTAAATATATAATTTATCGTAACATATTTTTTATTGAATAATATCACTATTGTGTGTTATTTTTTAATTTAGTGATTGTTTGTTCTCGCTACTACTTTACTATAACTTTTAAAGAAAGAAAGAAGAATGAAAAAGAAAGTAAATGAATAAAATCTTAATCTATTTTGATACGGAGAATCTACTGATTTAAATTCTTATTTTCCTTTCAAAAGGAACGGTATCTCCCCGTTATTATATTTGGTAATATATAATTCCATCTCACTAATTGAGTACAAAGTAGTAGGCAACAGTTTGCTGTTAACAAAGAAAATGCATTTGCGGTAGCTTGTAGGGGTTTATCGGGCTTCAAACGGTATGGCATTAAATGCTATATTTGATATGTCGAGTTATGTATTCAATAAATTGTTGCATGTCTATGATCTCCTTAATACTAAAATACTTATCTAAAAATTATAATTATTTACTACATAAAGCATGTATTATTATAAAATTAAATATGTATATTGTTATTGTTAATTTATTCGATTTGTAATACAATATATTTCTATAAAACGCACAATTGTAAAAAATCTCTTTAATAAACCTGAAATAACGTTTATATTACTTTATTGGTATGAAATCTTTATAGCTCAATAAATTTGAATCAGTAAACAATATATATTAAAATATGTTGATAAAATAACTCCATTACAGTGAAACAAAAAACATTAATAATAAAATAACTTGCAAGAGAGGAATGACAAATGCATTGATTTAACAATTTACTGGACGTGACCTGTCAGTTGTCAGATTATGATATATCAGTTAACTGTTATGTGTGATTAATGATTTTAAATAATGAATACTTAGTATATTATTTTCTGACTCAAATTTTAATATTTAAATATTAACTTCAAATAAACTATACCAAACCTATTAATCAAATCAAACCTATTAAGTAACAAATTGAATGAAATTTTTCAAGATATTGAATTATGTGTCAGACACAGAAAAGAATAGTATAGTAATTATATCATAAAGAGATTAAAAAAACTAACAGCACACATTTTTTCATGCACAATAACACATAATAATCCAGTAAACCGTTTTTTGTTTAACACTCGCTAGAGCTGACAACAATGCGAATAAGGCATTATGTAAAATTAAGCTGCGGTCCTTAACTTAACTTGAAATATAATACCTTACAGAAAATGTCGTCTAATCATGTAAAATACGCTCCTTAGGTTCTCCGATGCCTCTTTAAAAACATATTATGTTAATTATAAGAATAAATAAATATTATTATATTCGGTTTTTATTTAACTACTGATATTTCTGCTCTGTTGTAAGCAAGCAATCTCTGAAACTGTTTTTATTGTGAAGTACATAATAAATATTGTATTTCATTGAACATTATTTTGGTAGGACATAATTTATTGCAAATGTTTTTATTATTAAATTTAAGATTTTTTTTAATGAAAACATATTCAGTTTCTTAATTTGTTTAATTTTTGCATTACTTTTTAATTATTCATAAATAAACCTTGAAGAATTTATTTAAAACATAGTACGTCGTTTTAAATTATGATTTGATTTTAATTTTTATCTTTCTTCATATATTCTAAATCATTCACGTCTCTCACAAGTCAAATAAATTACACTAAATTATCATATTTAGTCTATAGAATAAACATAGACTTTCCGTAATAGAATTATAATCATATTGTTGTTTTACACTTACACATCAGAGTTTATTTCAACGGAATCATTTTAAAAATATAGATAAGAATATTTATGACTTCAGCATATCGATTTACTTACAGCAGTCGCAGCGCTTCACAGCGGTTAACAGATTATGTAAACGGCTTTTCAATATTCAAGGATAAACATACCTTACTGATACTGTACGCGCTAATTACCGCTTAAAGACTTTTCTTTAAGCTTATGTACTATTAGATATAAATTGAATTACGCTTGCCCTAACTGATTTTTCTTATCAACAGTTGACTATCAATCAATGAAATTTATTCTTATAACCTCAAAATTGTTTAAGAATTGGGTAAACCTTATCGAAATATGTAGGAAAATAAATCAGATGTAATCAAAATGTTGTTGGATAAAAAAAGTCTTCTGAAAAAATGAATCACTTTTAATTTATTCTTGAAGAAATATATGTCGTAGATCACGATAATTTAACGATAATTAGTAACTCAATTGATATCATTGTAACAGTGGGGTGTGAACATCGTGACGTAACGAGTCACGTGACCGGAATCGTTTGGAGGGGCACCGGAGACATTTTAAATATTGGGGAGCATTGAGTGGAGAAGGAATTGATCAGTGAGAGCCTTACAGTTCGGACCCCCTAACGGGATCGGTAGTTCACGCAACTCTGATAATTTGTATATCTACTAAGTTATCTGTGAGAATTGATTACCTACATTTAATACAAGAATTGTCATATTGTGTGTGTGGTTTAATTGCCTGAGACCTACGCCTCGGATCCTGTACCAGAATATTCCATCAAGAACGAGCAAGTCACTAATATGCATCTATCTCCGACATCAGAAGTGGGATTCACTCGGGCATTACAATCACCAACTACCCGCGAGATAAGTTTATCGAAACTACAAAAGCACGTCAAGCAAGAAATGAAGTCATTTTATTATTTGAAAACGCACACTACAAGATAATAACAAAGAAGTTCCAGAATCAATACAATCAATCAATAGTTGATAATCAATGGTTGTAAATCAATCAATCAATCAAAATAAATTTATGTTATCTCGAAACTTCAAAATTTAAATCTACCCACATATCAAAAAAATCTAGTGAAGTTTTTATGAAAGAAGAAGTCGCTGCTGATGAACAAAGAAAAGAAATGAGAAATTATGGCGGTGACGACGCGGCGCGAATGGCGGTAATGGCGCGGTGCGGATGGCGATGATGGCGCGGCGCGGATGGCGATGACGGCGCGGTGCGGCTGACGGTGACGGCGCGGCGCGGCGCGGCTGGCGGTGACTGCACGGCGCTGGCGGTGACGGCACTGCGCGGTCGGCGGTGACGGCTCAGCGTGGATGGTGCTGATGGTGCTGATGTTGCTGATGGTCGTGACGGCGGTCGTGGCGATGGCAGCTATGGCAGCTATGGCAGCAGTACTGGTAAAGTACAGTGCGAGCAACGCGTTGAGGTCTGAGCAATTTATCCACCATCGCATACGTCACAGCATAGAGGTGAATTCGTTTCGATTTGCTTCCAATTTTTGGGCTAAATAGTCGCTAGTTAAAGAAAATTAAGCTATCAAATATAGTGGTAAGCACTTCATTATTGTTATTGCGATGGCTGGTACTGAGATTAGCGATCAAACCAATCTTGTTTTTGTTAAATTTTACTGAAAATTATTTTACTTTAACTTAACGTCCCTCTGCTACGTGTTATGATAAGATAACTAATTTTTAGTGCTACGGATGTTTCATTTGACAAAGATCTTTGTTTTAAATTCGGTTAACAATGGTAACGCGATAGGTCTAAAGATTCAACCTGTAAAAACAAAAAAAAATGTAATTAGATTTTTGGAATATTTTATTTCTTGTCTACCTACATGTGTAGTAATCATGGGCGAACTTACAATTATTAATTAATCGTATATTGAAAATGCATATTATTGCCGATCAATTTCCTTGCCTGACATTGACAATTACGACGACAAAGATTTAGATTCAGACTGCAACAAAACTGACGAGACGAGCTCAGGTGATCACGGAGGGGATGGACCTTCGTGTCACTAGTTGTTACATAGTATGCAAGTAGCTCAGATGGCATGCATCTCCATGCCATTCGTAGCGTAGGCGTAAAATCGGGCATTGATGTAGAGATGAGATGAGATGTAGGCGGTCGTTGTGTTGCCGGATGGAGGCAATGTGTTGTGTTAAAACTGAGTCCTGGGTGGAGGGAACTCGGATTGCCGGATGGAGGCAATGTTTTGTATTGGAAATGGGTACCGGATGAAGGTCACTCTGGTGATTGCCGGATGGAGGCAATGTATTGAGTTGTAGAGTATTGCATACTAGATTGACTAACTGAACTGAACGTTTTGAAATTGACAGACTGTTGGACGATTGAAATGAAACTGTTTTTGATGACTAGTATAGCTAAGGGCAATTAATAGCAATTTTTATAGACGATAGACGTTGTATCGAAATAAAATTAAAAAAAACCTTTGTTTTTGATATATAACGATGCCAAAGAGTTAAGTACCACTTGAAGTCGGAGCTTGTAGTAAAAGCGATTGAGTAAAAGTGATAGTAGTGAATCTTAGTTCAATTGGGAGTCCGTGGAACTCGGAATTGAAAGCAATGCCATGAAACAAACAGGAGGTTTGTTGGTAGGGCTTAGTGAAAAGCCCTGTGACGAATAAGATTCATGCTTTGTGTTTTATGATGTCTTTAGAATACATTTTTGGTTTAAAATGTAATGAAAAGTGGTGCTTAATTGCTTTAGGCTTTAGTTGAGTGGGCATTCATTTTCAATTATGATGTTCAACTTATTATAACTGATTTTTCCTTTTTCAATAAGTTGTAAAGGCGACAGGTGCAACAGGGGTACGAGTTGTTTCGATACAGTGCCAGCGGCAGGCAGCCACAGAGAAAGAAGGGTTGAAGTGGTCACGTAAGCTACCTTAATGGTACTATAGGACTTTGGTGAGTCATTTTCATATTGTTTTGATTCTTGTGCTGAGAGTTCTCTGATCACAGAATGTGTAGTAAACAATTTTTGTGGCTAACGTTTAAATAACTGAGTAATTCTAACTGGCAACGATCATAGTGTCCAGAGTACGTTACAGATCTTATCAGAGGTTATTATTAATAATTTTCTATTAGAAAGTCTATTTCAAATCATTCCGATCACAAGGTCCCTCAGGAACTAAATGTTGAGCAAAGTGATATTGAATTCACTACAGATAACAGCTTGCCTACTCATACTTGTTGACCGCACCTCACGTGTGGTGTAACACGTGTAGGCGATGGGTCTGTTTTGGGTTTTACATGACCGAAGGACTGGTTCATGGTAGTTGTTTGTATATGATCGATGGACTGTATCATATTGCAAAAGTATTGAGTTGAGCTGAGTAGAGTACGCAAGTGTGGTAAAATCATGATTGATTTTGTAAAGTAAAGTGATGGATCTAATGATCAGAGTAGTTTTTAACTGTTGTAAATAAGGTGTAGTGCACACCTTGTGTTAAGAGTGTATATAGAGTTAAGACCTAAGACGTGACATTCACTGGTTTTATTGTCACAATAGCCGAGCAAGTTATCCTTGGGAGTTATTTGTTTTATTTCAGACCCTACATCCGAGGACAACCACGAATCTAAAAGCTACTCGATGGAGGTGGCGTAGTTATCGTCACTCGATGGAGGTGGCAAGGTTATCGTCACTCGACGGAGGTGGCAAGGTTATCGTCACTCGATGCAGGTGGTATGGTTATCGTCACTCGATGGAGGTGGCATGGTTATCGTCACTCGATGGAGGTGGCATGGTTATCGTCACTCGATGGAGGTGGCATGGTTATCGTCACTCGATGGAGGTGGCACGGTTATCGTCACTCGATGGAGGTGGCAAGGTTATCGTCACTCGATGGAGGTGGCAAGGTTATCGTCACTCGATGGAGGTGGCAAGGTTATCGTCACTCGATGGAGGTGGCAAGGTTATCGCCACTCGATAGAGGTGGCATAGTTATTGTCAGTTGAAGGTGGTGGTATGAACTACTACCACTCGATATAGGTGATAGTAACAACACAGTATGATAGTCGATATTTTAGAGCAGAAGTAGCTTTGACAATAAGAAATAAATTTTCAGTGGTATAGTGTGTTGATAGTGTGTTGGTAGGCTGAGCTTTGCTTACAACCATAAGTTGTTGGTTGATGCTTATAAAGTTGTTTAAAACAATCTTGTTGGTTACTACTGAAACTGTAGTTGGTCAGGAAGGCCGAGCGAAGTGACATTTAAAGTTGTATATTGTTTGAATTTCAGATACGTGCACACGAGGGCGTGTGACTTGTCAGAATGGCCGTGTCGTAGATCACGATAATTTAACGATAATTAGTAACTCAATTGATATCATTGTAACAGTGGGGTGTGAACATCGTGACGTAACGAGTCACGTGACCGGAATCGTTTGGAGGGGCACCGGAGACATTTTAAATATTGGGGAGCATTGAGTGGAGAAGGAATTGATCAGTGAGAGCCTTACAGTTCGGACCCCCTAACGGGATCGGTAGTTCACGCAACTCTGATAATTTGTATACCTACTAAGTTATCTGTGAGAATTGATTACCTACATTTAATACAAGAATTGTCATATTGTGTGTGTGGTTTAATTGACTGAGACCTACGCCTCGGATCCTGTACCAGAATATTCCATCAAGAACGAGCAAGTCACTAATATGCATCTATCTCCGACATATATATATTTTTATTTAGCAAAGAGGTTCATTCGGGTTGATCAGGCAATAATTATTATATTAAAATGAAATAATCTCATATGTTTTATTATTTGTACACAATAATATTTGTTTTTAAATTAGTCTTAGGTAAATATTTAATATCCAGGTTGACACGAGAAATTAACATCAAATTAACATTAAATTAACATCAAATTAAATTCAAATCTCCATTAAACTTAACTTAAAGCTAGGAATTTTAAGTAACAATTAAGAGTATTATTAAACTGCATACAAATAATAAGCCTTCGTTTTATCTTTTAAATTGACACCTTATTAGGGCAAATAATATTTTATTTAGGCCAAATAACAATTAGGATCACTTTACGAATTGAACGACATAAAAAAAAACAGCCAGTTAATTTTTGTGTGAGTTATTGATTCTCTGTAATTAAAAAATATTTTTATGGCCAGTGTCAAAATTGATTGCTGTATAAAAGTTAAACCGAATTTTCTAAGAACTTCCGGAAAAAAAATATACAAGAGATAGTCGCAAAAGTTGGTAGCATTAAGGTAAGACGATTTACGACAGGGCTTTGTCAGAATTTTTTATATCCAACCTTAATCATTTTTATTGAGACGACATATATTTTTCAAAAATAAATTCTATGAAAGGCTCTATAATATAATAACTATTGTAATATAAAACTAAAACCCTTGAAAATATCGACTGCGATAAAAACTGCGACTGCGATGTTCTGTAGTCTTTAAAGACTACAGCTGATTTAGGATTGATTTTAAATTCGTTCTAGTTAAATGCGTCATATGAACTATTACTACTACATCAGAACTGTGTAGGGAGTATATATACATATATATTTATCAATACATTGTATACATACTTATTTAAACAATACACATTAGGACTCAATATGAGATCTGTTAATGTTGAGCAGAAACAGTAGTACCTACCTTACTAGGTAAGGTAATACTGTAAAACAAAGAGGTATTAACTAGTACCTAGTAGTAGTTAATACCTCTTTGTTTCTCATCTACAACAGACAAAATGTCAAATTAATTTTTTATAGTAATTCAAACATACTAAATAGAATTAATGAATACCAATATTAATTTATATTTACTAATAAGCTTACACAATAACTTTTGCTTTAAAGTATTTATAGTACTCATGGTATTATCTTTATCGAACCTTATTTCCACAAGAAAGTTCTTCATTTTTAGCGTTTCGAACCTTCATGCAGTCCACTTTAGCAGTAATTTATAAGCCAAGACCCTTTGTCGGCAGGATTTATCGTAAACATTATCGGACTTCTTTGATATATTACATAAAACTCCATTTTGTTATGTGAGAATATTGCTCTATATAGTAATAATATAAGTCAATATAGTTATTTTATTATGTATCAAATTATTTCATGAAAATAAAATGAATACGTCTAACGAAAATAAAACATTTCGAAGATTACGAGTTTTTCTGGAAGCATTTAAAGTCGACAATTATTGTAATATATTTGAATTGCATTGAAAATTCTTCAACAGGCTTTATATGTTTTATCAAATTCAAAATCCTTCAACGAATATATATTACCTATCACTATTTATATAAAAAATCATTCACAAAATGTCCATCAACAAATAATTAATTGATGCGATACATATATATTATTCATAACGAAGTACACAATATACTATCTGCTACATATATAGATTGTAAAACCAGGTAGAAATTGTTTTTTATGCATTAATACATAGTTATAATATTTATATTTCAAGAACGGCTGAACCGATTTGGCTGAAAATAGGTGGGGAGGTAGTTTAGAACCAGGAGACGGTCATAGGATACTTTATATTCCGTTGCGTTCCGTTCGCGTTCCCGTGAAGTCACTATAAAAGGTGATATAATAAAAACGCATTTGACATGGAATAACAATACGCAAAAGAGGAGTTATAATAGTTATAGTTAATAAGTATGGTTAACAATTTTACAATTATAAAAATGACAGCTTATTTTTGACTATGGTTAAGTATGGTTGAAAATGAGACGTGAGATGGCTCGGTTAACAATGCAAAATCACCGCGCAAATATCAGAGCTCAAAGACTTAATAATATTCGGCGTTCAAGAAAAGTCAAGGGTGAAGAATTTTCATTCAACGAATTCCGATGATCCCAACGTCTTAAATTTCTGACTTCACTTGCATTTGCCACGATGTTTAACAGATCACAAGGACAACCTTTAAATGTTTGTGATCTGAATTGGTCTTTACAAAATGCATGTTTTTCTCATAGGCAAAACAAGCAACTCAAGTCATAAAGAAAATGTGTTGATGGTTTTATATAGGCATACGGATATTTTTATTATTTATATATACATGTTGTAATAAAAAAAAAACTTAAATTAGTAGATTAATTTACGAGATATGATGCTTTAACGTTTAAGCGTTTCACAATAAAATGATAAAAAATGTTATTATATGATCCATCCACAAATTTTCACTGAATTCCATTAATGACTTCAACTGGCGTAAACTTTTTCAGTAGAGCTTTATTTAAGTAGTATATTGAAATACACAGGAAAATACACATAACGAAATTTCCATTGCCAGCTTTCAATAAATTGAATTTCATTTAGCTGAAGGTATTATGTGCCTACCTATTACTGGAGTAAGTCTCAAGTATATTTATTAAAAATATACTTTTATATACACTGCGATCAGATAAATATTTGAAGATTAATTTAACAATATAGAGGTTGAAATACCTTGTATATAAGCTAATTTTTTTATAATTTAAAGCAATCTTTTTAGTACTCTTTTAATATTAAAATTGTTTGCTGTGAAAGTGTAAAAAATTGTAATATGAGAAAATTTGTTATATTTTTTGTTATTTGTTTATTTGGTAATGTTGAAAAGACAATTTAAAAAAAAAATAACAAAAACTTTATTTGAATGTCACATATAGTTAAAGAAGACATGGTTTTTACACAAGAATATATTATAAAAAAAGAAAATCGTTTAGTAAAAAAAAACACAACATTAATAAAATATATATTAACTGTGCCATTCAAAGCAGAGGACCACTCAGCATTTGCGAGAATTCGTGCCTCCCGCGCTGATCTTCAGTGCCATGACGAAACAAACATCAACAACTTAGTCCCGTTGAAAATAAAATTGTAACAAAAGACAAATAGTAGACAGACTATAACATATATAAAATATATGTTCTGATTAATAAATTAATAAATTATGATTATAATAGTCAGATTAAAGTTAAGGCGGGTATATTTAATACTGATCGACTCATAACTCCCCTTCTCAAAACTGGGCTGAAAAGGCGACATGGGGATTAAACCCCACAATCACCAGGTGCATTAACACGGCTGAAGTAGTCCCTATTACATCTTACGGGGTGGGAATGTGGGCCACCTAGGTGGACAAAGTATATGTACAGCAGTTGTCAGCCGTACAGAGGGGTTTCACCCAAAAGATTGGCCGAACGCACAGGACGGCGTCAGAGCACGCAGCCATGATCCTGGGGGGACTCCTCTCACTGGATCTGCAAATAAAAGAGAGCGCATACAGTTACGAAATAAAGAGAGGACGCCCCTTTGGACATCTAACGGAGGAATATAACCTGGAGACATGCGTGGAGCACGTGGAACTGGAACACCCGGCAGACAGAACACCGCTGAGCTACACTTGCCTGGACAAGCTGGCTCCTGGAACAGAACAAGAAAGAGAAATTAGTGGGAAACAAATATACATGGATGGGAGCAGGATACAGGGATAGGTTGGAGCTGCAGAAACGATATGGGAAAATGGAAGGGAGATATATTACAAGAGGCTCCGCCTTGAAAGTCACTGCACAATGTTTCAAGCAGAGATACTGGCCATAAATAAGAAATGGAGGGAAGCAAGCATACTGACGGACTCCAGGTCATCCCTGGAAACACTAAATACG
The DNA here is from genome assembly GCA_959347405.1 of Napeogenes sylphis. NCBI lineage: Eukaryota > Metazoa > Arthropoda > Insecta > Lepidoptera > Nymphalidae > Napeogenes > Napeogenes sylphis. The sequence goes on from OY365776.1 coordinate 29,115,358, forward strand.
GACCCACTTGCACACCCAATTGCTTAAGTTCTACTCTAAAGTTCTTCTGGATCCAAGCACAGGCGGGGATGCCAGGAAACAAGCGAGCAGATGAATTGACCAAGGAGACAGTCAAAGACCTAAAACGGAAAACAGCCTACGACGACTTCCCGCTGTCGTTCGTGAGACACCAGCAAAGAGAGGAAACGATAGCGAGATGGCAGAACCGCTACTCCCAGGGAAAAACTGATGCAACGACAGAGACCTTTCTACCTGACGCAAGACGAGCATACAAGACTATGACTAAACTTGACATGGACTCACTCACCGCGCAAACACTCAAATCCGCACCGGTCACAGGGAGTACTTACAGAGGTTTAAACTCACTGATAGCCCGACTTGTAAATGTGACAGCACTACTGAGCAAGAAATCATACATCTACTGACAGAATGCCCGAGATTTATGAATGAAAGACACAATGTAGACATGGAAATTGACAGGAAAGTGACTAGAGAGAACTTACCGGATATAATGGGCAACTTTGACCTGCTGAAAACTTTTATGCACTACCGCAAACAAGTGGCTAAAATAATCATAGAAGAGAACAAAATGTGAGCCACAAGCAAATCGCGACCAGGACCTGGGACAGAAAGACATAATCCTAAAATACACGAGTAACATACATGAGTCAACAAGCAGTCATAATGGAGACCGGATGGCAAAATTGGATAACAACATCACACAACATACACGACGAAATACCCAAACAAAAAAGCAGAAATGAAAAGGTCCTAGCCGATCATGTGGAAACTCATGACTGAGACTAGCGCCAACTTGACGAGCAAAATGATCATGGAAGGCATTAATATAATGCCAGACATAATCATCACAAACAACACAGAAGCATCAACAACGAAGACCAGAAATTGGCATCTAGCGCATACATTGATAAAAAAAAATAATTAAAGAAAATAATAATAATATTAAATAAATAAATAAAAAAAAGTTAATAAAAATACATATACATATATATATATATATATATATATATATATATATATATATATATATATATATATATATATATATATATATTTGCTCAGGACCTAAGTAGAGAATGTAAATAGATATAAAATGATATAGATATAAAATAGAAATAAAATGTAAATAGCTGTAGAAATAACAAATACCAGTAGTTGTATCACTTACCTGTTGTAGATAAATACCTATAGAATTGTATAAGATAAAACAGCCCAAAAAGCTGGTCGTATAAATGTCAATATCCAGAAATATGAAACACCAACTTACCTGTTTGAGGCGACGAAAACATCGCAGGAGCACAAACTCTGTAAAGAAAACAGAATATATTACAGCTCAAACAAACCAGTGTATATCATAAAGAAACTAACTTACCGTAATGTAGACTGTATAAACACTGTAAATAAGAAAATAGCAACATAAGAAAAATAGTATTAGAAAATAAGAACCGTGTGTGACAGCGGCCAACTGTTAAGGAAACAAATATATAAACAATGGCACATATAAAGTAACAAGTACATAAAAGAATGGTAAATAGCCAAATAAAACCAAAATGGAAGTAATTCACAGGAAACTAGCTGAGCACACACGGCTATGATAAAAACAACAATAACAAAACACATCAACATACGTGTTATAAAATGTACAAAATTAAAAATTTAATCATCCCTGAACACTGACTCCGGCATCCCATTCAGAGGGATATACGAGCAAATTACAAAAAAAAAAAAATACAGATCGAACATGCTAGCGGGCCACGGGTTGGGGAGCAACAACTGCAAGGATCCACGCGTTTGGGGGAAGGCAGCTACCTGAGCGTGGAGCTCAGTGATCCGAGGGTTGAGGCGATGGCGCTGCGACCGTCGGTGTTGCTCTCAACGGGGGGGCTAGGTGGAAGGTGACGGGTACAGCCCGAATCCTTCCTCCAGCCGTAGTGCCTGGGCGGGAGAGGGGGTGACCTCTCTCGCCCACAATAGGGCTACGTGGTGAGGGTGTTCCTAAGTTGATCGGGCCCCTCATAGGGTTCCGCGGGGGGCGTCACGGTGAGTGCGAAAGCGATCCCGGGGCATCCCACTCAGGTGATGAGGTCAACCGTTTGTTGTTTTAGTGGATAGCGTTAAGAATGGGTATATTAAATACTAATAGATGAATGGGTTTCAAGGTTAGAAAACAAGTATACTGACTAACTAAATCTGATATATCAAAAATATTCAAAATTAACATGATATACCTATATTTCAACAATTTGATAAAAACAATATTTAAAAACATTTTTGATTTTAATGAGTTTCTACCTCCATACTGATTAACAATAAAAATAAAAGTGTAGATACGAGTCGTAGTAAGAGCCAAGTTAAATTTTATAATATATGCTTTGGTTGTGAACTTTAACCACAAAAGAAGTGGGATATAAAAGGGTGCCTTGTGCAACGGCCATTCCTGAAATTTATTTAAAACAACATGAAATATTGTTATAAAATATTTTATAACTGTTGCATGGGGCGACTTTTCGACACAACATCGGTAAACATTGCATGTTCATTAGCCAGTTTAGAAATGTCATTAAATGGGTTGTTCTATAGTAGAAACAAATTGAGATAGGATCTTATAAAAACTATCCTATAAAAACAATACTTGTAAAAAAATATATTTAAAATTAATAAAAAACCCCTGATACAAAAAGACTGCAAAAAGAATAAAAATAATATTATTACATACTTATTGAAGTCGTTGCGTCGGGGGACCGTTGTACGTACGTTGACGATGGTGTCTATTTTACGAAGTGGATCATTGAGGACTTAGGTCTAAGACTATACGATTCGATGGTAATTTCTTTATTTGCCTTGGTAACTTACTTGCATTTAATTTATTTCCTTATTAAACGGTCATGCCATGTTTGTTGTTGTTTTTTGTTGTTATGTTTATTTTTACAGTTTATTTTTTCATTCTATATTTATATAAATTTAAATAAGCTTAACATGGCTATACATGTTTATAGATATTTTGAAACATTATCATAATATACATTTTTTAATTTTTTTTTATCTTTATATCATACTAATTCTTATTACACCAATAATTAGTTTTTGCGGTAGGAGAGGGAAAGTGCGGCAAAACCATTTATTTTATATATAAATTAAAAAGCGCTGTCTCAAAACAAAGGTAGGAAAAAAATAAATTACTAAACCTGTCTTGGATCTGTCAGAGATAAAGTAATTCGAAAACGTTAAGTAAACATGTTCTATAGAAGTGCTAAACATTACGTATTTTTTTTATTCATATGCCCTTTTTTAAAACATTACATACTACATGTCGGAGAACTAATTTGACATTAAGAAAAATTTACTACTCTAAGAATTAATTCAACAATATTGCTTTTTTAATAAGCTTAGATTTATTTTTACATCAGTTCAGTTTATAAGATCGAGGATTGAAAATCTCATATTAATGTAATAAAAGAAAATGTCCTTATTTTGTTGATTTATTTTTTTATTTTGTTCCAAAACGGACATAAGTATACTTTTACATAGTATAATTTTAATTTTAGCATGTAATAGGTCTGAAACTATTTTCATTTAGTTCAGTTTAATATCAGTATTATATATAGTATTTTAGTAAATTCACTTTGTTTTTTAAACAAAATACATGGATATATAATATATTTACCCAAGAAGAGACTAAAATTTAAAACAAGTATTACAAATAAAATTTATAAAAGAAATATGTACACAATTAACAAAAAAAAAACAATTTGAAAAGCTCTTGTTAGAACATTTTCTTTGTCACAAGGACAAGCTAATTAAAAGTGAACATAAAAAACATAAATGAAAGTTAATCTGTGTGAAGTTTTGTATCCAGTCAGTTTGTTTTCACCTCAAGCTTTAAAAGCATTGCGTTGTAAACAACCATTTCACTGGTAAACTAGAAGTAAAATGTTTCACGTTCATTTTAAGAAAATGCAGTTATTGTTCTGCAGGTGACTGGGAGAAATGTTATATTAAGTTCTGCTTAAAGTGAATTATATTAATATATATTTGGTTTCAATCTTTTATTTAAAGTTAGTCTTTAATTCTATTTGGGCATTTTTCTTTTAAATTTTATAAAAAAGAGGTTAAGAGCTATTTTTTAGAGAAAAATGACACGTTATTTTTTTTTTAACTGTTAAAAATACACCACAACCTTTTGTATTAAATCGGATTATGTAAATCGTTAATTCATAAGAAATGGAATGTAAGATGAAGCTCCAACCAGAAGGTAAATATAAAGTAAAATTCCGTGCTACCGTAGCAGAATAAATGACAAACACCTTCCTAGTGGCAAAAACATTGTACAAGTATTAAACATTTATTCAGATATAAAACCACTTTGCAACACTAAGTTATTTACACACTACTAAATAACTATATGTTAGCTTTTATATAATTTGAAAGTAGGTTTTTATATAAAAATAAAGATATCAGTTGTTGGTTTGACTAAAACATGTAATGTTTGTATGGAAATTTAATTGACTAAATAAAATAATAAATATCATTATAATATTGGATACTAATTTGATTAGAGCAGTGAAAATATAAATCATCTTCCAGCCAAGAGAAGGCAGTGTGTGATTAAGAGACTAAGTTGTGTAACAGAACTAGTATAATAAAATATAACTGTGATAGTAAAGAGTTTAAATAGTAATCAGTTCAGTGTGTTTATGAGCAGTAGGTGCTATAAAGTGTTTTAAAGGATAGAGCAACTGTTATTGGTGATTCTTTGGAGTAAGAGAGTTCTAATATATAGTATTATCTTAGGCAAAAATGTTTAATTATTAATACTATTCTACTAAAATTTTAATCAGAACTGAAATACTTAAATTATACATTATTTTTATACCAGATTCAATCAGAGTTGTAGTAAGAACTTATAATGGGTAAATGAAAGACTAAGAAAAGAAGACTAGCATTTATTATTTATTAACGACGCCACTACTGTTTTTATGAAGCTTTCACATTTATAATTCCTTAAAGTATTCTATATATAACTTTAATTTTCTTCTTCTTTAATAAGTATTATATATTATTAACTTTAACAAAATAGGATTACATACTGTGTTGTTATAATAAGTTTGAGATACAAGAACGCGTCTAATGTAAACTTTAAATCCGATAGGTCGGTGACAAGTACAGGCAGTATATTTTAAAAACAAACTTATTTTCCTTAAATTGTCTTAAAAATAGAAGTGTACAAATGGAAGTATCGCAGCATATAGGAAAATAGTTTTGACGTTGTATGTGGCTCGAACGGTTCACTTTTCTAAAATAAAAATATATTCTACATATGCCCCTGATTCCAAAAGAAGGATACCTTTAGACATTATACTATATAAGTATATAAAGGAAACTAATACTGCAGGTGTAACAACAGGATGATTTAAAAATTTTCTTACCACACATACCATTGAACTTAATCGTCTTGTTGTGTTGTCCGAAAGGGTTCACGAAACAATCGTTATCTTGTTAAACGTCTGCGATTTTCTTGTCTTCTTTAAAAATAAGGAAAGTATCATTGGCGACCAAGTTTGTATTACACATATTGGTCATTAAATTTGGTAAATCGTTTATATAAGCTAAGAATCAAAAAGATCAAGAATTTCATAGTCCTTGGGAAATATCCATTTTACCTTCCCAACGATTTTTTGTAGAAATAATTTAACCCGTTGACCGAACCCAGAACGAGTAAAATTAAGATCATTGTTATTAAATAACAGTAAAAAGTTAAAGTTCTCATCGATATTACTCAAAAAACTTATTGTATCGCAAGTCCTGACTTTTTTCCTTGCGAATTGAATTCTTTCTGTAGGAAGTGTTATAAGAGCTCGTATTTTTAAATGTTTACTAAACTATCGTATACCTCCTCTTCATAATTTTTCCCTGATGTCCAATCGCAGTGATTGTGAGATTATTCGATTACAATCGATACAATCTTTACACACATGGGTACATATAGATACTGCTTGCAACTTCGATACGTAAACAAATAACTAGGGCAGTAAAGATTTACGACTGTATTTTCGTCTGCTTAACGATGCAAGCCGTTTATATAAAATTAGTAGGATAGTTAAATACAAATAGTTTCTTAGCCTCTTTAAATAGATTCGAAATAAAAAATGGTTACGCCTTATTCATATTTATAATACAATTTTGCATCTTTACACAACCTATGCTGACAAATAAGGAGAATCTATGTACTTCCGTAAAATACTTCCTATCTCACTTCCCTTCTTATAAGACTATTACTTCTAATAGAGGTAGACAATGGACTCACCAAATATAATTAAGCATGCAACAGCCGTATACGCGCATTTTACACATTTCACACAAAACACCACAAGATATCTGAGAACATACCAGGGCCCTGGTAACGTTCCAAAGGTTTGTGAGTTTTTTAGAATTTTTCAATAACTTTATTCATCGATTATTTTGACATTTTACACATATTCCATCGTATTGGCACCTTTCAATGTAACAAATACTGTAATTAAAGTAACATAATGTTTTACAAAAACATTATCTGCACAAATATTACTACAGTAAAACATTAATTTTAGTTTTGGTCACAGCAGTAACTGCTGCTAACTTAGCAAGCGTACGTGTAGTAACTTCCGATGTCGATTAACAATGTTAAGAAAATACTTACAAATAATGACAAAATTAAATTAAAAAACATATTAAAATTATAGAATTATTCCTGTATGTCATTACACTGTGTCTCTTTATCTAAAAAATATTTTCTTCTTCCTTATTATTTTAAAAATGTACCTTATACGTCATAGATACAACTTGTATACTTTATTGGTGATTATGATGCAAGTGATGAGTTACTTATTTCGAACAAGATTTAAATATAAAAATCTGAAAAGAAGAAAAACCTCAACAATTATATAAATAATCGCATTTAAATAATATTTAACAATGTATTTATTATAAGTAATTCATTCTTACGTTTTTTCCTGTATCCTTATAAGGTGTCACAGAAAGGTCCTTCAATTCAGGGATTACGTAGTCAGAGTCCGATTACTTGGGAACTTTTGTGAGAAAAAAATATTGAATAGAGCTAGGGTGTCTTACTGTAAAGCCTCCTCTGTAAGATTTTCTTTATTCTTTATCATTTTTCTTAGTTATACGATATATGATACAACTATAAATCAATGTCTAAATAAGTCTAAACAGTATTACTTTTTATATGGTTATTATATTGTTTGAGATAAAAATTATGTTAATAGTTTGTGTAGTAATATTTCTGTGGATTTTCTTAGCAGACTTTAAATATCTGGGTTGAAATTATAAAAGTAATAACTAATATTACACGAATTTATTCATAGATATTGAAATACAATCTTTAGGAATATTAGGAAGTCAGGATCTGAATTTAAATAAATTGTCTACCATCATAACATATAATAAGGCAGTAAAAATCGAGTGTCAGTACATCAAATATTTTTCCAAAAAACTGATAGGGGGCGATTAAAGAAAACAGAAACCAAAAAAATAATTTTTGGAATTTTTCTATCTTTTTGTCTGTCTGGTACGTTATAAAGTCGAAACTTCTCAACGGATTTGAACGCGGCTTTCACAGGTGGATTACATATAATTTGAAACGTTGTCAAAAAAATACTTCGTCAAAATCAGTTAAGGGAAAAAGAAATTATAGTCCATTGAAAATTTACTTCAAGCACTGTTTCAAAACTTTTAAACAGTTGAATGCAGTTTACATAAACGTTAAATACGTTTATAATTATAATAAATTAGATAAAGCAAAAATTTATAATTTGTTTTACCGATATTAATAAAGACAAAAACACAATGCAGTTTGTATTGAATTTTAATAAAATAACACATTAAATGTGGGCGTGCGCCGATTATTAATTTAGTTAAAATCTTAAAAGATAGTGCTGACTTTTTTTAGAACTCGCTATGATTATATTTTCGCATATGGTATAGCAGATTGAACTTTTACCTTACGACGATTATTCTAATAATAAAAAAAAAATTTTGGTTGTTAATGTGTTTCTATTGGTTTCGTTTCTATTGGTTGCTTTTGTTATTCATCGTTTGTTGTGTAGTAAGCTATTTGTATTGATTGGTTAGTTACATGTTAGTTTGATCTGGCTTTGGTTAAAAAGTAAAATCAGCCAGTCAGTTCAGTTGCACTTCGACAGAACATACGGTCGTGTCGTAACGTATTCTAATTATTTAAATTAAAATAATGTCTAGGAGAAAACGGTCTACTCTGTCGTATCATTCCAGAATAGCTACAAGCAGAACGCTAGCTAGATCTCAGGAATATAACGCGGCAAGACAGATGTGACTCCTTATAAACGAGCGAGGTCCTTAAGGATCTCTTATGAAAGAGTGTCTCGGTTGTCCGCTCATGTGTTATCTCAGGCTTCAGAACTATGCAACGGGATCCGACGAAAAGTAATGGTTTTGCAGCGAAACTTAATACAGGCCGAAAAACTCACAGGGTTCAGGCGAAACCGTGTACATACCTCGAATACCACTCATCCCCAACTATTACCCCTTTTAATTTAAAACGCACCCAGTTCCCAATAGAGGTATGCTTTGATATGACAATCAATAAGTCGGGAAGGGACAAACCCTAAAAGCTAAAGCAGCTAGCATAGATCAAGTAGTAGTAGTAGTAAGATCAAGTAGTTTCTGGCACGGATAACTGTATGTGGCTTGCTCGCGGATCAGTAGCGCCGAAAATCTATTTCTTTTAGCCTCTGAGGGAAGACTACTAATGTTGTCTACCAAGAAATTCTTTAAATTAACATGTGTATGTATGTTATTATTTTCAGTTTGATATCGTCGCAATGTAATGGCTATATGTATAAAATTGGCACGGGAATAGGATACTACAGATTTCTGTATTTTTATTATCCAGACCTATACTAGACTAGGCTTATAGTTAAGACTTATAGTTAATTAGTTAATTAACTATGAGAATATTATAAGTCTGGATAATTGTAGTTTCCACAGATTACGCAAAAAGCGACCTACACGCGGCCGGAGTTGCGGGGCAACAGCTAGTTTTTTAATAAAATTATATTGTTCTCAGAAATTGTTGATGTAGGTGTCAGGTCAATTAAATAATAAAACTATACACAGTCTTCAAATTAAATATTTTTTTAACAAAAAATATATTAAAAGTAGTAGACTTTTAATATATTTTTTCTTTAGCATATCAGAAAAGATGAAAATTAATTAAAAAAACAGAGAGCTTCAAAGTTTTCTATTTTTAGCAACCGACTTAAAAAAAGGGGTGCTATAAGTTTGACCTATCGATCAGTGTATCTGTGTGTCTGTCTGTGGCATTTTAGCAGTTAAGTGCCTAAACGGATTTGATTACTATTGTTTTTGATCGAAAGCCTGGTTCGTCGAGATGGTTCTTTGCTGTGTTTGGTTGAAATTGAAAAAGTCGTCTACAAGATATTGACAATTTATTGGTGCGAGTAAAAGATTCTTATGCAATATTGATATATATAATTAAATAAGTGAAAATTTGTGTGTCCGTAGGTTCTTTTAGTTCAATAAGGAAACCAGTAACATCACTTTAAGAGGCAGAAAAAAATTAAGTTAAAAATTTCATAAACTTCCGGTACAAATATACCTATAAAAATAAAAATAAAATTATTATGTACTTATTGAAGTCGTTGCGTAGGAGGACCGTTGTACGTACGTTGAAGATGGTATCTATTTCATGAAGTTAATCATTGGGGACTTAGACATTATTATGTGAGCTTTATTATTTGTGACTTTATTATTTATTATGTGAGCTGAAATGTCCCGACTTTTTAACTTAGTAAGAATAAAAGTCAAAGAACAAACTTTGCTGGAATTCTTGTCACTGATGCATGAAAGTTGCTGAATTTGGAAGTTTCACATAAATATATGTAGAGTAATCACGATCTAAACTTAACTTGCGATCAAAATGTTAGCTCTAGAATCTAGATGATTGTATTGAAATTCCTTTCATTTATTTAGGCTAGCACAACAAGCATTTCACAGTAACGATTCGTTGGACGTACGTCGATGATCGCGTCTAGTTTTCGGCGCTAATGAATGAGAACTTCTAAGTCCTTATTCATTAGCGCTCCTTCCCAGCCGTAGGCCTAGGTGAGAGAGGGGGGCGACCTCTCTCGCCATTGCACAGGTCTATGACGTAGGGGTACTCTGGTTGCCCGGGGTACCCTTATCAGGGGGGGTTCCGCCGAGGCGTCGCGGTGAGTGCTTACGCGGTCCCGTGGCTTCTCATTGTAGCGATGAGGGCAACCGTTGTTTTTTTTTTAGTGGGGTGCCTTAATCTTCATACGGTCTTCAAACCGACTAACGTAAAAGGGCCTCGGATCTACTCTGACCCGTACAGTATATTATCTATATTTATGGTTAATAATTACGTAGCTGCTTGTAAATAGGTTTATAATTAAATACATTTTGATAATAGACAATAGAAACAACAGTTAGTCGCTATAATTTTTATTATACTTAATTATATTTTGAACATAAAACATTTATAATTGTTACGTGCATAGTACTTAATTACGCTTTAATAACTAAATAAGATAATATTTAAAATAAAAAAATATCAATTATTACATCGAGAACACAAAGTAATTGTTTTCGAGTGCATTGGTCGGTGTGCCTGACATGCAGAAAGTACATATGAACATTCTGCATGTCATGCACACCAACGCTGTCTTATGGTCAGTTTTTGGCATAATTGACATCGACCCCTTTTAGTTATTTATTTACCTGTTTTACTTTCAGACTGAAATGACGTTGATGGTTGTGAATTTTCTTGGGACGAATCTCGTATACTCTTTGCAATTTCTAGTGAAAAACAAAGTTCTCTGTTTTTTCACATAAGGAGTAACAAGCGCCATACCCAGATTTTCTAAAAAGTAACGGCGTTTAACAAGGGTTCCTTCTTTCCAGGCGCTGTTAGCAGATGTGAATAAAACAAAAGCAATATGAGCTAATATATCAACCATATTACTGTACACTACTTGAGGCCATCGTTTCGTCTTTCTTCTACAAGTATAGCAATTCACAGATTTATCTACACCACCTTTATATTTGTTGTAGTCTAATATTATTACTGGCTTCTTATCTGTGCGACTACTAACTTCCGAGTCATGATGCAATGCGCTCAGAACATTTACAGATTTATTTTTTTTAAGGATATAAGATACGAGAGTAGTATCCTTGGTAAAAGCAAACTTGGATGAAAAAATCGGTCTACCTTTTATGTTTGCAAAATGTGATGGTAATTCAGGCTTATTTTAACGTATAGTTCCTACTAGTGTAATTTGTTTTTCCAGCAATTTCTGTCCCAGTTGATATGACGTGAAAAAGTTATCTGTTGTGAGATTATGGCCCTTTAGTCTCACAGACAAATCAAGAATCACACGCAGACCTTTATTTCTTTCAGGAACACTTCCGGTTTCGTTGCCTGTATAGGGGTGAATATTGTTGCAGAATCGCATAGAATCCAAAACTTTATACTTAATCACATTTCGGGAAAAATCTAATCTTTCGGTTGCTCAATCTTTCAGCAGGAATAACTGTACTTTCACTCTTACTAGAACTATTGTCAGATGAATCAGCATTCTCCACATGATCTTCAAACTCAGAATACGATTCTTCTTCTTCAGACACCTGATTCAAAATGTTTTCGATTTCACTGTCTTTCATTTTCAAATAGGAATTCAATGATTTTTTATTTTTACGATTATTTGATTTTGAAGCACTTACGTTCTAGTCGTTCAATGTTAGTTGAATAACTACAGTGTGATGTGTGTAGAATAATGCAAGTATTATAAAATGAATTTTGGGTTACTCGATACCAAAACTAAACAAACGACAATCATTCTATACTTACGGGTCAAATGTGACCCGAAGACCATTAGCGTAAAAAATATATAAATTGATAAAATTTACACTTTTTTTTTAAACTGTCAAACATTGAGCTTACTACTTTGAACAAAGTCATGCCATATCAACTGCCACAACAAAATACTTAAAAAGAAAACTTTGTTTCTATCTTCAGATGGGTGAAACATGACCCGAGGACCGTATGAAGGTTAAAAATGGCAGCGTCTCCTATGCTGCCGGGTGCCACACATACCACCCGGCCATAGCCTTTCTGGCTGGTGTGGCGATGGGTAAACGCATTTTTTCCAACGAAAAAAAAACAAAGGAAATATATTTTATAATATATGATTTATTAATAGTGAGTACAGAAAACTTATCTTTCCGAGGTGTAGCAGCAGGCTAAGGGTATAAAAAATTGGTACAAAAGCTGACGAAAGTCCCAACAAGATGTGTTCTCAAAGAGGGTTCACGTGAGGCCGACAGCTGGTCCTAAAAAGTTTTGGTAATATAGACATATAGCAAGACTGCTAGACATATTATACCAACCCCAAATAATAAGTATAAGTCCAGGTGGACTATTTTTTCAATTATTTCATTTTTGTGAAATATTCGACTTCACTATTAAGTAATAAAAAAATAGAGCAACCGAAAAGAAAAATAAGACTAATAAATAAAATTGTTCGTAAGATATCCTAACAACTTTATACGGATTTGTGTCAGTTTCAAACAGATACTACGTATTTTTTTTAAGACCACCGGTTGCCGTTCTATATTCAAGCAACGTGACAATCTTGTTACTGAGCTGTCACACAAACTAATGTATATTTACACATAACTCCTATTCTAAGCATTCTGTGTTCTTAATAAGAGTCACGTCAAGTATGTAATTAGCGCAAAGTCACAATGAAATAACGTCATAAGAGGCTGTGCAGAAACTTTTTACGCGAATATTAATGAAGTACCACTTTTATACGTATATAATTATGTGCACGGCTAAAAGCGGTCTAAGGTGCGTGTGATGAATATGTCAGTTTTTAGTAGCCTGTGGTTCGAGCAGAAGAACTTAATAGTAATCATTTGAATAAATCGACGGGTATGTATCTTAATAAATGTATTACGTCGTTGCTTGCTTTGTCTTTCGTTCACACTAAAAGATATTAATTCATTTTTAGTCGATAAAACGTTTAAATCATAGATCATTGTTTACACTTGATGAAATAATTTACACTTGATGAAAGCAATATAAAAGAGAGAGTTTGCAAAAAATAACAATTGCTAGCTATAGTGTCCACCTGTTCTTATTCCATTTTTCGAGTGTGGGTGTATTTTGTGTCCGTTAATTATATGTTTGTAATGCCCCTGTGACGCAGCGATAATTAAATTATTAATGCGGGAGTTGTCTTCTGACATTTAATACGGGCGACGAGAATTCTGACTTTGATATTGACTTTCATCTACTTCTGATAATATATTATTTCAGTGCAGAATAACTTTAAATCGCAGAACACGTACGTCATCCACATTTGGAGCAAAGCTATCGAGAAATGTGGGGAATCACAGCTGCTAATACAATAAAAGAACCCTTTATTTTAACGCTATATATTTTCCATACCAGTTAGTAATATGAATTCAAAAAGTATTCACAATATACATGTCGGTAATTAAAATAGGCGATTTTTTTACAAATTTGTCACTTGAGAACTATACGAGTACGTACGTGTAAGTGGTCGTAACTATTAGTAACTATATTTAACGGGATAAATAGATGTATTTTTATAAAATGTTTTCATGTTCCACTGTAAAAAAATACTTTAAATATAGCAGTTTAATAATAACGAGACACAAAAGTTTATGAAAATATTTAAATGTTAGATAATTTAACTGAAATATTTAATTAATATATTCAAAAATAACATAATTTTAAACAATATTATTGTTAGTTAGTTTTAGCAACAGATTTTGGGAAGCTCGATCTATTTTCGAAAAACTGATTCGACCTTATCGAAGATACAATTCTGCGAAATATTGATGGATTGATGGTTTACAAACCTTTGATGCCATTATGACTCACCGTTTCTTACGGGCATTAAATTACTGAAATACTTATACGTTTCTGGAAATACTCTTTTTTCTGAATGTTTCGAACTGATTTATTTTAAAGACTAATTCCGTAATTTTTATACCTACGTACTTAAAATAAAAAAGATAATTAAACTCAACGCAAGCGAAACGATGATGTCGTCTAGGCCTGGTATAACCTTTTCATACCTAGATGTATCATATTCTAACCTGCTATAATACAAACTATTTATATAACATTATACTTATATCATATATTTAATCGGAATATAATATTTCGTTCTCCACTTCACTTCAACTATGAATATTCAAGTAAGATTAAATTCCAATTACGGTATATATTCGATAAAAAATTGTTGACATGATATAATTTTTTTCTTTACAAGGTACACGGAAATATGTGTTGAGACGAAGCTTCTTAGCATTCCATGGATTCACCGTGCGGGTGCCGGGCCCATCGCGTTGCAAGGAGAGGAGTGCAAGCAGTGCCTGGGACTTGCGACCCAGGAGTAGCTTTAAGGGGCCCCTTTTTTATGCGCAAATATATAAAGTACAATTGTGTCTGTACTTTGTAAGAGAACTTGAACCCCTGACTTTACATGTCTCTATGACCAAATAACTTGTATGTTCATCTATGATTACACACGTGTAACTTGGCATCTAAAAGATACTTTAACATGCCTAAATTGTATTTAGATTTTAATAAAGTAGTAAATATTGTCTTATAACTTAGCACTAAAACCTTTTGTTACATAGAATAATACTAAAGTCTAAAATACACCAAATAATGATATATATACTAATCGTTAACAATAGATAAAAGTAACTAAATGTTAGAGTAAATAAATAAAACAAAAATAATGTATGTTTGTTATAAAAGAGAAAATCCAACCAAAGCTGTTACCATTTATCGCAAAGTCCTAAATTTCTTTGATCCGCCCTTTCATTGTAAGAAGTTATCAGCGCGGATTAAACTGTTCTGGACGTTCTGTTTTAAATATCTACTTTGATATCAACTTTATTTGTCATTTATTTTCATTGGAATTAAGTTTACCATATTTAAGTCCCTGGTAAAATATTTTACCTTCTAAAATTAAGTTTCAAATTCAATTCAAACGCAAAAATCGTGTTTATAAATTTATTATATTTATTTTATATATTATTATTTTCAATTATTATAGGTTTAGTGAATGGAAATGTCGCAATAATTACCTGTAAGGACATTGCATTAGTGTTAGGATAATAGCAGCTGCGGTAGTTCCTACGTAGGCCAAATAAAGCGTTCTATTTCTGAAAGGGTCAAGAAACATACCGCTCTTGTAAAGAACCGCCAGACAAACTGTTCATTGAAATTTACCTAATTATCTGTGAATATCCTTTTTTTTTTACCAGACGACACTAGAAAGAATGTTATGTTTATTAAATATACGTATGTGAATAAAAATATAGTCAATTATACTATTTTTGTGTTCCCTGTTACAGTCTAAACGGATTAAAGGATTTTGACGTATGAGGTGTTGGTAAATACGTCAAAAATTGTCGAAAATATTATTTTTATTATGTTCCTAGCCATAAAAATATTACTTTTACAGTCTACGTGGATGAAGTCATGAGCAACAGCTAGTAATATATAAATATTTAACAATTCGGAATTATCGCGTACGACAAAAAATATTTTATAACTATTTCGTAATAATTCCCGACTTTTAAATACTGATATAAAGTTGCACTGTTGGGTACCAATAGGTTTTAAAAAGCATAACCTTCCTCTGTGATCTCTCTATTTTTAGTATATAATTTTAATATGTGCCCCCATGAAACTATACAATTTATTAAATGAGTGACTGACATAGAATCAAGTAAGTATTCCTTAGAATTTCCCTCCTCCGATTGTAATAGTTTGAAAGTTAAATAAAATTTTCGAAGCCATTTGGCTACTAAGCGGCTACCAAGATAATTACTGTCTTAGAACTAACATACTAATATAGACTTCACTCTAAAACGTGGATGAAATTGGTTTTCTTCAACTCCTTTATTATCTCTTCAAAGTCTATTATCGTACGCTTTGACGAGATTTTTGTAGCTTTATTTTATTTTTTAATACCTAATAGAGTAGTGTGATTATCAGTCAGAGTATTTGATATATTGATTCGTAAAACAGATGTTGATATTTTAGATTCAAACCAATTGATAATTATGTGGTCTTACATTATGTGGTTGAGTTTAAACTTTACTAATTGACATGTTTTACTATTATGTTTTTTTAAATCATATCGCGATTGTATACTACGTGATAAATATATATTTTAATTAATATTAACGACATAAAACTACAGTACTTCTTTTTCATAAACTAGGGGAAACAAAGTTACAAAAAGTTCAAAGGTTGAGTCTGTAAACTTCAAACTCAATTACGAACTTGGCTATAATATGGCTTACCAATACCTGATATAAAAACAAAGATAAGCCTTGTAACCTACAAATGTGTCTCACTAACTACGCGAATCGATTACTTTTTAATAAAGAAGAATAAAATCAACTGCATATAAAATTGCAAGGCACTGTTAGGTGAAAACGTAGTCTCACAGCATAACACTCCTCATCATGAAAATTAAAATAAATAAATAAATTAGGTAGAGTTTCCAGAAGGTAAAAAGGTACTCTACTGTATAACAAAGCGGAAGAATGAAAACGTCATGCAATGTCGTAAATATAAAATGCATATGATACTAGAAAGGTGTTGATGAGTGAGGGGGATATAAAACAGAGATGGAAGGTATATTTTAAAAGGTTGATTAATGAAGAAAGTAATTAGAGGGAAGTGTTTTAAAAGTCCGGGTCGTAAAGCACGAAATCAACACAAGATAAATGACATGGCGACCGGTGACGACATGTTATGTTCATTTTCCTCTACGTGTATTGTTACCGTGTTGTTGCAGTTCAATATTGTCATTTATTTTATTAACATATAAATATGCTAATAATTAACCGTCTGATTGTTCGTCCATAATAACATAAAACAAACATAACAAATAGTTGGTAAGTCTTTCATCCCAAAAAGAAGTACTGGACCTGAGGAATAAATAAATTACTTTTACCTACAAAACGGGGGCAAAGCCATTAGCAAATAAAATAAATAAAATAAAATAAAAAAGCCTTTAATTTTTAATAGGAGAAGAAGTTTACAGTTTTGAATTTACTTAATTTACTTAACTTACTAATTTTATTACTTATTTTATACTAGTTTACGGATTTATTAACTATCTTTCTTATCTAGAAGAACCCCTCCGCGGGTTCTTCTAGCCAATAATGATAGTAAATTAATTAAAAAGAACATTTAAACTAAACTTTCCGTTTCTAGTTAGTTACCTGCAAAAAAGAATAGGATTTACAAATAATAAATGCTTGAGCCGTACTTACACTAAAAAGGATAAACGGATAACTAAATAAGATCATTTTATAATATGGTAAACTGTTTGTAATTAAATAATCGGGTGGGTATGGAGGTATGTCAAAGGTACCAACGATCATTACTAAAATTATTGCATGTTTTTTTTTTGGCTAAAATAATATAAATAATTAAATTAATTCAAAACTTTAAAAATAAATTGCAATATTTTATACGAAATGTCAAAAAAAATATTAAAAATTTTCTTGGACTAGTGGCATGGTTCCACGCTCCACGGCAAGAAAAACCGGCAAGAAACTCCATGGATATTCTTTTTACATATTTATATAATTTTACTTACATCATGCTCTTATATTTAAACTACTTAAGACATTGTATTTAAGTCATTCAAAGTCACAGTAATTTTGAAAATTTTTGACTACTTCTTAACCGGAAACGATAAATTATAATAAAAATAGCGGACCCGACAGACGTTGTCTTGTACACGCGTCTTTAATTTAAAAAATCAAACTTTAAAAAAATATATATTAAAAAGTTATAACAATGCCTAACGTCATTACATGTACATTTATCATAATTCGACCAATCGATACCGTATGAATATGTAAATAGTGAGTTTTTGTTTGAATAAATGAATTTGTTCCAATATTTTTTTTATTTCACTTTTTACGTAGCGAAACACGTATCAGGCCACTAGTACTCAAATATTTTTCTTATTTCTATCGCAACGCCAACTGTCAGGGCAGACTATAATTAAAATATAATATTATTTAATATTTGACATTGCCATGGTAACGCAGTCCGTCGGAACCAATGTGAAACATTCCAAAATCACCACCTACTTACACATTAAAAATTAATCAAAAAAACCATTTTCCAGTGGACAAAATTGTGAATCTAAACAATTCTCAAGTCCCCTTGAACACACACAATGAATTTCATAAAAATTGGTCCAGTCGTTTAGGAGGAGTTCAGTGAGATACACACGCAAACAAGAAATATATATATAAAGACTAGCGGACCCGACAGACGTTGTCTTATACACGCGTTTTTAATTTAAAAAATCCAACTTAAAAAAAAATATTACAAAGTTATCACAATGTCTAACGTCATTACATGTACATTTATCATAATTCGACCAATCGATACCGTATGAATATGTAAATAAAGATTTTTTGTTTGAATAAATGAATTTGTTCCAAAATTTTTTATAAATTTCACTTTTTACGTAGCGAAGCATGTATTGGGCCGATAGTACTAAAATATTTTTCTTATTTCTATCGCAACGCCAACTGTCAGGGCAGACTATAATTAAAATATAATATTATTTAATATTTGACATTGCCATGGTAACGCAATCCGTCGGAACCAATGTGAAACATTCCAAAATCACCACCTACTTACACATTAAAAATTAATCAAAAAACCATTTTCCAGTGGACCAAATTGTGAATCTAAACAATTCTCAAGTCCCCTTGAACACAGACAAAAAATTTCATAAAAATCGGTCCAGTCGTTTAGGAGGAGTTCAGTGACATACACTCGCACACAAGAAATATATATATAAAGATGTAGTGCTCAATAAAATATTAACAGTTTGCTAGTTAGCAATTAGCGAAGAAAATTTGCTTATGCCTTATGTCTAAAAAATTAAAGAGTTATAATAGAATTCTCTCCAATAACTTTTAGTTAAAGATTATTTAGGATGTCAACTGAAATGTCCCTGTCGCACAAAATATTTTAACTAAGTTAGAATCAAAGCCAAAGAACTTTGCAAGAATTCTTGTCGTTGATGCATATAAGTTTCTTGCTGAATTTGGGAGTTTCACATAAATATAGGTAGAGTAAACACGAGCTAAACTTAATCCGCTTTCAATATGTAATTTAGCTATAGATGATTCTATTGAAATTCCTTTCATTTTTTTAGCGGTTTCAGTGGTAATGTAATAATTAATGAACACTATAAATTAAACACTAAACTTTTGTGCGAGTTTAATTAGATGCAAAAAAAAACCAAATTATATAAAAGTTAAAAAATGTTATTGCAAATTGGAGCCGTCAAAAGTGTCATGTAGTCGCGCCGTCGTGATGACGTCAACTGACACGTGCAGTTTGAACTCCACGCTATTTTGTAAATCCATTATGTTGGAAAAATATGCTTGTTGGGAATTTCCGCTCCACTCCTGTTTTCTTTTGTTTAAATAGCGCTCATTGTACTGATTTATTAATAAAATTTAATATATTTACGGTGAAATTTTCTGTATATATCTAATAAAAATAAAAAGACGTCTTGTAGATGTCGAAGCTTAATAAGAACCTTGACGATGGTGTCTATTTTACGAAGTTTTTGGAGCTAAAAATGAGGATATTTAGTGGTTCCCAGACGAATTGATTTCAATAAGCACATAATGTTATTTTACCTTTCTGTATAGAGGGTTTTTTTATTAGACTGCTACAATGCCACAGACAAACATACAGACACACAGATACACTGATCGATAGGTCAAACTTATAACACCCCTATTTTTGGGTCGGGGATTAAAACTACAGTTCAGCGCACAAAGTAAATTATTAGGAAACAATAATTGGTTTATAGTTTTTGTAAGTTTTTATTTGTAAGTATAAATTTTTATTTATATTGTAATATAAAATTATTTTCGATTTATTTGTGTCTGTAAATTTATTTGTGTACTACTTTAAGTTTATTATATTTTGTCTTATGTTGTTCTTACTTTGTTTATATTGATTGATATATTTTTTTATTATGTGCAATGGACACCAGTTGTTACATTAATAGTTTAGTATGAATATATAACTATTTCTTGTTTTCGTTTTAATTAATTCATTTAGTTTTTAAATGATTATAACTATATAGTTATAGTATAGTTATATAGATAATATATCTATGATACTTTTCAGAGTCGGCCTTCCTTAGGTGAAAATTTTAGTATAGTGTTCTCAGATTATTCGATTAATGGATAGCATTAAAGTTGTAATACTCATTATTCCCTCTTGCTTTTATTTATTAATGATAAGAACTTTCATGCTGTTTTAGTTTTCCAGACTTGGTAGAAATAATTTTTACCTTTATTTCTTTTTCTCTTCCTAATACTTATCGTATCTGGAATAATCGAGTAGATCGGAGAGGTAAAGGAGTTCCCATATTAAATCTCTAATCTTAAAATTCCTTTTCTGTGATAAGAATATCGCAGCCCTCTGCTTGTTAGGAAAAGCATTTGTTGAAATTAACTTTTTGTTTAAATTAACTTTTTGTTGAAATTAACTTTTCCCAAAGCATATTTATTATAGACCCCAGCTTTATTTTTTATAATTTTGTAATATCTGAAACTTTGTTTCAACTGTTAAAACCTGTATATAGTCATATAATAATGGATGACTTTAATGCCTGCTTGCTCAAACTGATTACCGGTCCGCCGAACTCAATTATACAATTACCGCCTCCACTCTCCACATTCTTCCTTTACTATCTATCCGTTTTTTTCCTAATTATTCCTTCCTTTATTGGTTTTATAATCGTATCTTTAACTTTTTCTTTTCACCTAAAGATATATCTTTGTCGATACATTAAAAATTGACTGGACGCTGATTTCTTCTCTAAACTATACAAAACTAAGTTAAAATATTCAAACCCTTTCTGGCCTTAATAGGTATCGCTGCAATCATATGTTTAGAGACATACAGCGGCATCATCTATAAATTCATATAACTCCGCTATAAGTAAAGGAAAATAACTCCGGAAATGTTAAGTATTTTCTAAAATCTTTGGGATTAGGCAAGTTTCATTAAGAAATTATTTAGAATTTATTATTATTAAAATCTTAATTATTATTATACTAATTTAATAGGTGGTATTTTAACTACTTTGATAATTATTTTATTCATAACAAAACACAAATAATGTAAAAACAATTTCACTCAAGTTTAGTCTCATATGACCTACAACTATTTTTGGACAAATAAAACTAGCATCATTACATTGTATAAAGCAAAGTACATAAGGACAGACGCGGAAAGCGTTCCGCGTCTGTCCTTATGTCTATAAGTATACTTAGATCTTTAAAACTATTCAACGGATTTAGATGCAGTTTTTTTTTAATAGATAGAGTGATTCAATAGGAAGTTATATATGTATGATAACATGCTTAATATATTAGAGAACCACTGATAATTTCAAGATTTCTAATGCGAAGTCGTAAACAAACACATTGTAATGCGCTTATATTGCAAACGCTAGCTGAACTTTCCGAGATAGATCAAAATAATGTACTAAGTGTTGTATACCTTAAAAAATTTTACAAGAAAGTCTGCGATGGTATATGTTTATCTCTTAGGGTTAACCCACAATAGCCAATTTTTATCCTTTAGTTTTTACGGTAAATAATGGCTTATTTTCGAAGCGATTTTAAGTAGGTAATACAGCATTAATCCTTATCTAATTAAGTGCCTTAAATACATTTTACATTTAATAAGGATCGAATATATTGTATATTCGAATATTTTTGAAGATATTACAGATTTAAAATATAGGGATAGTTCAGTATTAAAAATTTTTGTTAATATATATAGCTAACTGAATGTCTAATACATATTATTTAGCATTTAAAATATATATATTTTTTAATAAAATCAGACCTGTCAGACCTGTCAAGTTGATGGTCACAGTAACGTCCATTGTATAGCTCAGAATTCCTCAAGTTTAATTGGTCAATTTGATTATGTTTGATTGATTGATTCAGAATGTTAATGAAGAAAACGTTGAATATTTTTAATTTCTATTATACATGACCAAACTAATATAAACCTAGTATTGATTACAAATAGTTGAAAAGTAATTATATTAATCATTATTTACGTTATAAGTATGTCGCCAAGGACTTCCAAACATCAAAAGAATGTTGAGATATACTATATTGGTTCGTGAAATAAATTGACTGTTTTAAATTAAGTTATTTAACAATATCATTTTAGCATTGTATGTGGAGAAAAGTATACTTGGAAGTTTGTATTGTTTAATTTATATATCATTTTAATATGGATTTTTAATTATTATTACTTATGTAGCTGTGGTGTGGGTTTTATTACAGATTTTGCAGAATTTACATACTTTAATTTAAAGTGGCAGTCGTCAAATACATTATTTACATACGAATCATTTTTTATGAAGAGTGGCATAACACAATTGAATACCTACTGGATCACTGGATTCAATTTCTAAACAAAAGGAAATTGTATTTTTCTATCTATATAATAATGCTTTGTTTTACGTATTTTCTTACTTAGTGTCATTGCAGGTACTCTGTCAGAAACATAATGTTAATAACACAATCTTCCAAATTATTTTTCGAATGTCCAAAATAAATCTCATCACAAAGGAGTAATATACACATGATTTACTTTTATAGGGCGCCACAAGATATCATTAAAAATCTTTATCTGTAGATCAAAATTAAACAAGTCAAATAACAGTGGAATGACTTTTATTCCGGCATTATATTCAAATGAAGTAATAAGAACCGAACAGGCAGAGAATGTGTTGTAACATCTGCATGAAGCGTTCGTGTTAAAATCCCCTGGTATAAAACATGTCAAAATATCCATTTAAATATATTCACATAACGTTTCCATTTTAAATAAATTGAGATAAGATTGAAAATTTATAACCACTTGCAAGACTCGCGCCTGCAACCTCTTGGATGATGTCCTCGTCGCTTTGACAAGGTTCTCAAGGTTGTAAGTAGCTGCATTTTTTTTATTACAGCTGCTTGCTGTAATAAAAAAAATGCAACAAATATTGCATGCAGATGATTTAAAGTATGCACGAAATCCAATATCATGATAAGCCTTTACAATTTACACGGCATTTCCATTTACGTGATTCGAACACGAAAAATATCGAATGAAAGATAATTTAATTACTGCGAATGAAAACTATTGTCTCCCATTGTTTCAAAAATATCAGAAAATGCGTACAGCTAAGTATTATAGGAATAATTTAGTCATTTGCATCATTTGTATTTTAATTAAAATATAAAATTTCATAATCTTTTTATAACTTATTTTCTTAACCCTACCTCATAATAGTTATTTATAGATTAGGTTACGTAATAACCAACTTTTTCGTACAATATAAGACAAATAGAAACATTCATTTAGCAACAAAATTCAACAAGTAATGTTCAGCAAGTAAGTGAAGAGGTTTCTAATATTTTATTAAATAATTAAGAAATATTAAAAAACATCATTTTGTTATTTTTGTAAACATCTGCATTACAGTTTTTTATTTTAAATAAATGAATTCAAATTGAAATATTTTAGCGTTGGTTGGTCCTTTAAAGCACGATTAGGATTACAACTCTAATGTTGTATTTTAGAGAATAAATAATATGGTATCTGGAAGAAAATATTCATTTTGTAATGCTACCGTAGGGCTAGGGATTAGGTGATTTTTTCTCATAAACCTAATATTTATAGAAAAACAATTAATTCAGAAGTTTCTATTGTAATTAAATAAAAATAATTATCGCACTTGTAAGAAACGGCAAACGCTCGCAAGTTGTTTTAACTAGAATGAACATTGCTTTGAAGTTTCGGAAGACCTTGTCGAATGAGGAAAAAAGCTCTACTCTTTTTCACATAAAAGCAAAACTCAGATAGCAAAATAACATTAATTTAAATATTAATTTAAAAAACGGGGTTAAACGCGTACCTTCTTTTATTTGCCTGACGTTTCAATCAGATTGTATCGGCCATGGTCATAGACTAACTGTCCTAGAGTCCGTCGCAAGGGAATCAAAACCAAAAGGGTACTTCCAGTCAACCTAAAACCTTGAAATTTGGTAGGAAGCAATCTTTTATAAAGGAAAAACTCCGAAAACCTTAAATTTTTAGTTACATATTTTTTTTTATATATAGGTACCGAACCTATCGTGCGCAACTCCGACTCGCCGTTATATTTTTTTCAGTATATTTTACGCAATTGCTTTCGAATTCATAGATGTATTTTTTTTGTATGGTTTTAATTTATTTTAATAGAACTGGTGGCTTCGTATTTGACGAAGAAGGTTTTCACTTGATAATATTTTTAAAAGATTATTTGGTACAATGGTGAGATTAAATCGTTCAGTGTAATATATAGTTCGAATTCAAATTCAAATTCACAATATCTTTATTCAAGTAGTCATTTACACGCACTTTTGAATAGTTAATTACATTAAATTGGTCAGTATAGTCAGTCTGTGAATAAGCTACCACCAGCTCGGAATGCTGTTCTCCGATGAAGGATTTGTAAACTTTGCAGTCGAAATTTTGGCGTTACGAGTCTATTTTTTTACTTGTATTTATCGTATGTCTGTCGCTATTTTTAACATAAGCATTAATTTTTTTTCGTATATATAATAAGTTATTAAAAATGTATTGAGAAGCGACCGTAAGAATACCGATTTCTTTAAAAATATCTCTTAGGGAGTCTCCAGCTTTTAAGTTACAAATAGCCTGAATAGCTCTTTTTTGTAAAATAAATATAGAATGAATTTCGACAGCGCTACCCCATAGTAAAATATGGTAAAATACCGCATAGTATAATACCATTAAAAATAATGTAAGTAATTACTATCTTCCAATGCAGATGTTATTTTTTTCATTTCATGTTATTGTTCCTCAGAATGATAATATATTAATAGATGTATATATATATTAGGAATTATTATAAAAAAACGTAATGTTAAAAGTTTGAAATACTTTGAATCTAATTAGTGCGCCTGACGCAATAGTAAGGCTATACATTTACATTTTCTTACATTTTTTTATTAATTTCCGAAAGCTTTTAATGTTGTTTAGTCAAGACTTTCATTTGGTTTTTACGATTGTTACTTTTGTTACATTGGTTCTCAAGAGTAATCTACTAAATAAAACTATACTATAGTAAATGTTATTGTATGGAATTATAGTATCTAGTAAAGAGGCACAACGTTTCTAAGATAATAATTCTCCTTTATACAATACCAGTTGGCACCGGCTATACACTATACTATACCGTTTAAAATAAATAATATAAATTTAAACATAATATAACATAATATAGTTAGGTAAACTAAGATCCTATAATATGACATGAGCTTAAATCAGAATTAATTAACAACATCATCTCTCATCTGTCAGACATCGCCGTTATCACTCCGGGGATTGTTAGTAATTAATTAAACATAGCTCTCGATATGATCAAAACGATGGAACGATACATGCTGCAGTTTGGCTGATTACTTCTCGACATTAAATGAACAAGGAGATATTAGTAATTATATTATATACTTGTTTTACCGGGGCTTATAAAGATTACCTGCTTTTGTGTAGATTGTTATTATATATAAATTTTGATCTTCTTGTTTAAGTCGTCTAGAATTTCGGACAAATATTTAATCTTAACAAAAATTTTTGATATTGTAATTCGGCAACAATACTTCGATCAGTTGCTAGCAGTGGCGAGGCGTGAAAATTATTAAAGGGGAAGCCGGAACAAAAAAAAAACGCAGTGTTTGCGTGCCGCTTAATTCGAGTGTGATAATTATGTACCGCTTGCCTTGGATGAAGGTATCGGCTTTAGCCCACCTCTAGTATGCACGTAAGCATTGGATATTTTAACAATGTCTTGCAAGCATAATAAAAGCGGCTTTGAAAAAAGCCTTTGGCAGCTGGGTGAAGATACAAGCTGAAATTAAGTATAAAAATAACGATTAATACTACGAAGCAAACTACTGTCAAACATACAGCGTAAAGCATTAATTAATTACTACTCCCACTACTTATACTAATTGATACTACTTAGTTTATTTATATTCCAAAGCTACTCGCCTATTCTTCTTTAAAAAATGAGCTAAGACACTGTCATAGAAACTCGGTTGATTTTTTAACTTTAATAATAAATGCTTCTCTATAGATATAATCGACAAATCGGATAACCTTTCTTCTTTTTGTGCATTACGTTGTATTGTTAAAAAAAAATATTGAATTTAAAAATTAAAAAGTATGATGATGTAATGTAAAGTTAAGTTAAGATAAAAATAAACAAAATACCTAAATGAGTGTGTGAGCTTGCCGAGGTGGTATTGGCTATGGTTCTCAAAATAAACTAAATAAAAGAAATAAAAAAAAAACAAACAAACTAACTAACAAATATAATCGGGCGCCAGAGAACCAGTGCTTAGAATCACTCAGAATAGTCTGCCGGATAGACCATTGAACTATTAATCTCAAGGCGGGCATTGGTGTGCATTTTTGGTGTGTTGACAGAGAGCCAAAGAAAAAAAACTTACAATTTAACAATATATTTCAATACAATACAACAAAACAAATTCTTGTAACAAGTTTACAATTACAATTCTCTAGACTTTAAATTAAAAAAAAAACAGTACTTACAGTTAGGTTTTGATAAATTAATAACCTAAGTAATAATTAAAAAGAACTCTGGTTTGCTAAAAGATTCCTTCCACAGCCAGCAATGTAAGTTCAGCCGCAGCACATCCTCAGTAATTCATCATTTTACTAGGCGTTCTTTAATGGCAAGCGGGTTGTAAAAGCAGGTCAGCGTTAAGCTCTAATGCTTCAGGCAATAATACTATGATGCAAAAATTGTAGCCATGTGCAGAAATGTACAAAACAGGAACCAGGTAAAATGAGAACCCCAAACCAAAATGGTTCTATTAGAATGGACAAAATGTAAAATGACAAGTTCCAAATATAAAGGAGATAAGATAACGAATAAATAGAAGATATCAAATAAATTGAAGTGAACGAAGAGATTGAAGAGCTAGAAGTTGAAGATATCGAAGATATCAAATTAATTGAAGAGCTGTAACAAAATAAAAGCAATTGATAATTCATACACAAATAAAATTTGGAAAAGAAAAGGTGTATGATATGACACTTACCGCGTAGGCACGCGCTCTTCGAATTAAATAAACTAATGTGCACTTACAATAAAGGATGCACAAGCAAATAAGCGAGCAAATACTGTAAATAAAGAAAACAAATTGATAATAAGGATGTTTGAAA
This sequence comes from Napeogenes sylphis, assembly GCA_959347405.1. NCBI lineage: Eukaryota > Metazoa > Arthropoda > Insecta > Lepidoptera > Nymphalidae > Napeogenes > Napeogenes sylphis. Next base: position 29,142,851 of record OY365776.1, read on the forward strand.
ATTGGGAAAAATATACGCGAGCAAATGGCGTCTGCGCATATGTAAGAGAAAATCACAAAACTTACCCAAAATTGCAGCAACAAAGAAATTAACGTTTATCACGCTTATATGCGTTTATATTTAAACGTTAATCATGATATTTTAAAAGATTGACCAATATCATGGAGAAAAACTAGAGATTCAAAAATAACGTGTTCACTGAACAAATTCCAAAAGAAAGGTGAAAACGTCAAAGTCAATAGACTACAAAATAAAAACAACCGGAAGACAACAAATTGAACTGCCAAGTAAAAATGAATTTAAGAAAAACTATTAACTAATACAATTTGATTTTGTTTTCCAAATTTATAAATAATAAAAATATTACAAAAAATGTGGTTTACATTTTTTAAAATTATAAATTAAAGTATGTCCAACTAACCACCATTTAAGCAACAATAAATATCTGTTTTAAAACCTTCGAACTCTTTGTGTTATCTGTGCAATAGAATGTGTAATGAATGTGAAGCTAACTGTCAAATTTTAAAGTGACAAATGACAACTGATATGTAAACAAACCTTTTGTTTTGTTGTATTTAAAATAAAATATCCCCAAAAAATTTAATATATTTAGTTAAGTAACGGATTCCAAAATACCACGTTACAACGTATATATGTGTGAATGCGCTTTAAAGTCGAGAAAGATCTTTCCGCGGATGCTACTGTAATAGGAATAATTAGGAATATATTGCACAGCAACAAAACTTGTAGAAAAATATCAGATATTGCAGAATTAGATAACTTTTTAAAGAGCTCGTGTACGTCTAAAGTATTTAAAGAAGAAGTCGTATACAATACTTTAAGCTCATTTTTTAAAGCAGTGAAATTAAACATTTGAGGAAACATTACTAGTAAAGTGGAAATTTTCTCATCCGGGAATGATTGGCTGTACGAAGAGTATTTTAATTTATTTAGTAGATCAAGAAAAGTTAACTGGTTTAAAGATTGGTACCTGTGTTTTATTTGTGATGAAACATTATCTACAATTTCTATAAAAAGGCGCCTATACGTAGTTTTAATATCTAAGACTGAATAAACTTACGACGACGACCTTGTTGCGGCTGTTCATTAAACTCCCTGACGCTATCAAAAAAGTAGTCAAATTTTAATTTAAAATCATTACATATCCAATTTTCGAATAAGTCTATATTATGCTTTGCAATGTCGATATCAATATGTTTCCATTGAAGCAAATTAAAAATAACATCGGTCTTTTCGAAAATACCTGACAAAACATTTAAAATAAAGCAAAATTGCATATTTTCTAATTTACTAACAAAACTTTCTGCTAATGTTAAAGACTCACTGTCCCAAGATTGAGGATTATCTAATATTGAAATGAATGTATTAATCAGGTCTGATCTGCAATTTAAAATCACATTAATAATACGTGAATGATATTGCCAGCGAGTATCAGATACGCCGGGTAAACGGCGATCAGCTATTTCTTTTAAGAGGTTAGATCTTTTAGTAGACTTATTAAAAAATCGAACAATGCTATTAATTTGTCCGAAAAACATCTTTAATTCATTAATACTTTCAAGGGAGCGGCTTAGTACTAAATTCAGCACATGTGCATAACATGGCACAAATACTGCCATCGGACACACCTCTCGGATTTTAGCCTGTACTCCACCGTGCTCGCCAGACATAACCGCAGCCCCATCGTAAGACTGACCGACTAACTTTGTCCTACAAGAATACTGATCAAGTATTTCTAATAACTGATTAGATAAGACTTCGGCAGTCCGACTGCCGCTAACATCATAAAAACCAAGAAAACGTTCTTCAATGCTAGTTTCTATCAAATATCGAGTAATTACTGTTAGTTGTTCCCTGTGACTAACATCGGGTGTTTCGTCAATCATGACAGATACAAATCGCGTTTTATTTATTTGATTTTTAATTTCACCGCGGATTACGGAGGCAATGCAATGTATTAAATCATTTTGTATATCACTTGAAAGACCAGAAAAAACGGGGTTTTGCATTGAAGAACATCGTTCGAAATGTGAGTCTAATAGTGAATCGTATTTACATAAATATAACAAAGTTTCAATATAATTACCACGATTACCAGACTCGGGTCTTTCATTATGTCCCCTGAATGCAATCTCTTGTTTACCTAACAAAACTACAGTGTCTGTAAAACGTTTCATTAACTTACGATTACGATCAACTTTCTTATTATGCGCTTCAAAAGTGTTACTAAAAAATGACTCGATTCTAGTGTGACCAAACTCATGCAAAGATAAACAACTACGAATATGTTTCTCCGTTTAATATGTTTCTTGGCTGAATTAACTAAATTATTAATATCGATAAAGCCAGTCTTGTTCCAAACATTACAAGTATCAGAGAACAACATACAAGGAAAACAAAACATTCTATTGAGCTTGCAACTTCCAGTCAACCAATTATATTTTTCATATAGAGAATCATGAAAATGTTTAGAAAACCCGTCTTTTCGTTTATAATCAATAATCATATTCGGACGAGCACGGTCAGAGTTTATGACATACTTTTTGTTTTCGAAACTTAACTTTGAAAATAAATTTTCTTCTGTTAGCAAATAATCAGTTAAGCAGCAATGAACACGCAATAAGGCCGCCATTTCTAACAATAATAAATACTATTATTATAAAATAATTGCAAATAAACAATACGTACGGTCTCTCACTTCACTACACTACACATAAACTGCACTACAATAACAATCAACAAACTATAACAATCAACTATCTATAATTTTCACTACACAAACAATAATACTGTATTAAAATAATTAAATATAAAAAATATTCGAACATCCAACTGCCAACGATATATAATGAAATGAAGAAATATGATGGCAGGTGGCTGCAGCATAAAACAAGACATTCGTGACGTTCATAAATTTAATTAACTTTTTATAAAAACTATTTTCAAACAATGTAAAATTTTAAAACAATTTTAAAAAGGTTCACTTATTAATTGAATAACCTAAAAATAAATATAAACAAAAAACTTGAGTTATAAATAAATAAACAAAATAATTTGAATTATTTTTAAACGTATATCTACCAAATACTATTTAGTAAACAATTTCTAACATTCGATAAAGCCGGAATGTGTCGGCTTAAAATTATTTTAAAAATCGGCCAATGAGCGCAAAGGAAAGTGCTAGAACGAGACAGGACATAATTATGAATGGTATGAGGGACAGAGATATAGAAATAAGCCGCACTAATACGGCATACACGTCTAAGAATTAGAACTATTTCATATTTATGTAGGTATAGTCTTATTTCATATTTATGTAGGTATAGTATAGTAGTAAAAAAAAAACCGAATCGGGGGCCTTTATAAGAGCAAGAGAACCCAAAACAATAGTTTTTTATTTTGTCTGTTTGTCTGTATGTCTCTATTACTGTATATCGACTCAACCAATTTAGATGCCATTCAGGAATGTGTTGTTAAGTGTTTATTTCAATAAAAGAGTTATGTCAATTTATGTCATACATGTAATAGGTAGCATGCAAATGTTCTTCTTCTATATTTATATACCTATTCTTGCCATAAATAGTGTAACAAATTTGATACACTTTTGCCGATGTTTTGATACCTTTTTAACAAAAATATGGCTCAGTCACTCCTTCATAGCTTACACCCCACCAAACCATCACAGAAGTCGGATAATGTCCACGTTGCATTTTGTCGACTAATTGGCCAGCTTCCTTAGAGATTTGAGCATAAAAAAGGTCCTTTTGTTTGTTAAAATGTTGCTCAATAGTAAAAAAAAAATATCTGTGACCTCCCTTTGCGTACCGCTTCAGTAGTTGTTTCGATTGTACCACCTTATTCATCTTTAATTTATCAGTTAAGAAATGACCAGTGCGTCTCTTATAGGCTGCAAGTCCGAAGTCATATCTTTAGATACAATCTTTTGATTTCGGACAGGATTTTTTTTACTTAACGCAACACAACAAAATATACGGCTAATGTATATAGCTTTTATACATAGAAAATTGAGCGTCACTCTGATTAACATTTAGTTTTTAACATTACACACTCTTCACTCTATCAAAAGATGTGTGTATTTAAATTGTGAAAGAATTTTATCTTTATACAAATAATAAAACTGTAACTGATCACTGCCTGTACATGAAAAATATTTTCAAAAATTCCAAAAGGGGGGACCTTTATATAAGTAAGAAAATCCAAACTAATGTTTTTTTCATTTTGCGGTAATACATTTTTCAAAATAGAAATAGTGTTCCTCCCTTCAGGGAATAATACTATGCTTTCCAATAAAAACCTACCAAATTGGACTGCCTCCTCTGTAAAAAAATCTGTGATAAAAAATAAAAATATATAAAAATAAACTAGAAATACTCCTACGCGCAAAAACTACTTGCCGGAGATTGAAGAAACTTAAAACGGGAACTTTCATCGAAATCGAAATCTATGCATACGAAGTCGCAGGCACAGCTAGTCTATTATAAATATAATACAGCTAGGATTGCTGTAAAGCATTCGAAACATTGGGATTCTTAAAAAAGTTTTATTTATTTAAATATTTACTCGTAAAAATTTAAGAAAATGCAGTATTTGATAAATCAATAATTACTAAAAGAGCGTGAATCAGAATTACAATAATATAATTGGCATATTTCGTTAATACCACATAACATGAAGAAGTTACAAAGATGATAAATAGTAGATGAGAATAAAGGTCAGAAAAAATAAATAAATTTTATCCCTAATTCTAAATTTTAAAATATATAGAACTATTGTAATGCGATTATAATATTATAATTTGTGTCTACAAATTACATTTATAAAAGTGTTTTAGTAGACATGCTATTATATAACCACAAACCTTACTTATTCCTTACTTATATTTATAACTTAAAGAGTATTTTTTTTTTGTTTTTTGAGAAAATCTTTAAAATTCGTTAAGTATTCAAAACATTAATATGAGTGTGCTTAATCAAGTGTATTAGCATGGGAAATCGTCTGTGCCGGTGAGAGCCGATATTCTCTAAGGACTACATTATATATCATAAATAAGTTTTCTCTACGAATACGGACATTTAATGAATAAGATGAATATAATATACCTTATCACTTATTACCCTTCATAATAAAAATTATAATAAAAGTTTGAAAATATCTATAAAAATGTGTAACCATGTTAAGCTTATTTAAATTTATATAAATATAGAATGAAAAATAAACCAATACGGGCAGGGATTCGAACCCACGACCTGTCCTGTTGCTCTACCAATTAAGCTGCCGTATTGCTGTCCGTCGCGGTGAATTAAGCATTCTATTTGTGATCGTCTTTATTGGGACTGTGGAAAATGGTAGAACAAAGGCATATCAAAAATCGTTTTTATAAAGTCATTACTGAGGTTCTTTTAATTTTTTAATAGTATTAGAGTGGAAATTTAAAATAATGTAGTGAATTACATTTAGAATATATATTTTTTAATGAATGGTTATTTCAGGTCCGTTCGCTTCAATACTCTAAATTTCATTACTTTTATAAACTTGTGCAAATAGGTATAAAGTATTAAACATTTCTAAAAAGACCATAGTATGTAGATTTAAAATAAATATAGTTAGTTATTATATTATATATATATATATATATATATATATATATATATATATATATATATATATATATATATATATATAATATAATAACATGTAATATATATATATATATATATATATATATGTATAATAATATTAATAATAACTATATAAAAATAAACTAACTGGTATAATATATTGACGGCATCTCTTGTGTTACTAAAACTATGACCAAATGGAATAGTTAGGACATAGGAATAATTTATTATTTTTTTAATTAAAAGTCTCTGAAAGAAAACAGTTTAAAATATATATTTTTTTTAATTAATACCTACAATTGGTAAATGGTTCTAGATCTACAATAGAGGTTTTTTATTATAATTTTAATGGAAAAACGTATTTTGTTAAAAACATATTGTAATAAAGTATTTTTGTATTCTAAAAATAATGGAAACTGAGTATTTTTTAACAAAGGGAAGTCCATTGTAATCGGTTTCTTCTGTTTATTTCATAAAAACAATAGAAGCTTCGAATCGAAGTACGAAAATAATTAGGATTCATTTCTTGACAGACAAAGAGAACCGAGTCCGGAACACTCACTGAATATGATGCTTTTTAAATATTTTTTGTTTTAAAATTAAGATATTTTATAAAATAATCAGTACTTTTATTAAACAAAAATGTATAACGATATCAATGATTAATTTGAGAAGGCATTCTATCAAAACAATTATAGAATAGGTTTATAAAAAATATAATACGAGCATCACTCTTAGTATAGGGCTAATAATCACAGTTCAAGAGCGCTATAGCCGAGCTGCTCTAAATTAAATGGTTTTTTATAAAGCTTCTCTTAAGGGAGAAGTAATTTTGCACCACTATTTAAACTTCATCTCCGTAATCAGTTATGGAGAGTACGAAGACATTATTAGATTATGTTTCTACTATTCGCGTTTTAAAACATTTTTAATATTTACTTTTAGCTTTGAGTACCTATGCGAGTTTGTTTTAGTATATTTCGATATTGTGATAATAAAATGTAGTTTAAATCTTATAATTAAATATGTATTGAAATATATTAAGATTAAAAACATTTTTTTTTAATTTTGTAAATATAATCTTAGCATATAGAATTAGGATTATAAGTCTTAGGATAAGACAAAAAAATGCCGTAAAAACTATTAAAGGACCTTACCTTTATAATAAATGTAATCTTGTAACAAAGATAGTACTGTTATAAACAACAAAAATAATATGTTATATTAGTTATTACAAAATATAGCAAAGTAAAATGTTAATTAAAAGTAAGACTGTTATATACATGCTTACTTTTGCCATGAAGAATGTTACAAGACAATTTTTTTTAATGCATTAAACATTTCTGTTAAATATGTGTATTGTTTATGCATTTACATATATATTTAATCATACATATGATATTTATGTTCTTCATGAACTTTAACATAGTCCTTTTAAACGCCAGGCAAGGTCGTGAAGGACGTATTCTCTCCATGGGAAAATACTTGACTGCCAATTTTAAGAATGTTTAGAACTCAAAATTATCGAGGCATTTACAGCACACCATATAGCTCTACCAGCATCATACCACAGCTATCTCTAAAACTAAACAAAAATCTTCATTTTCGTACAAATATTACCTAGAAGGCATTATTTTCTATAATAAACAGAGAAGGATTCTTTGTACTTATCAATGGCTTAGTACACAAATATTTGACTAAGCTGATGAAGAGTAACAGAAATTGCATTTGGCTCTATACCTACGTTATGCAATGCTATCAAAGCAATTCAGTTCTCTTTATGGGATAATAAACAAAAACCATTTAAATATCACAAACATACATTTTAACACCGATTGGCACAAACACGAAAATACTCGCAATGACGTATGACATTAATATATCACAGGATGACAGATTGAAAAATCAAATATAATATTATGTTTTTCTTAAAATTTTCATTATTTACTGATACACAGTATTATACTTTTCAACTCTAATTTATTCTATATTTAAGTTAACATTTAATTTTTTTTCCATCATTATCATGACCGTGCTGTCGTTTTCCTCTTTAATAAAACTTATTAAACTATTTTATTTCGTTTCTAAATCATTTACATTTGTCTAATAAGACATATAATTATAAGCTAAACATGGATATATATAACACATTGAACATAAATACCTTTACTTGTAAGATATATACTTATTTTCTTTAATTTAAAACACTTTTCAAGATATCTGTATGTCTGCCGTGTTTTTTCCAGATAATATTTGTCAGATAATTTATCTGATACTCGCTGGAGCGTACATAACGAGTCAGTAAAAGTAAGCAAAGAAAACACATGAAGACCATTTTGTATGATCTTTAAAAATGTTAAGATCCTACACAAGATAATTTTGATATAAAATAAAGAGGCAGCTTGCTACTGACGGCTATTTGTGATTTTACTTTTTTTACCGACATAAGATTTTGGATCTTGATACTGGAGGAAGTTTATTCGGTACTTAAATATATACAGTATCCAAAAATCAGTACAATATCCCAGACACGCGGGAGACACACGGCAAAACACGGCAAACACACAGCAGACACGCAACAAAAATGACGCAGACACGTGGCACAGGAGACAAACGGCTGACACACAGCAGACACACGACAGACACATGGCAGACATGTGGAAGACAGAAAAAAAAACGCGGAACACACGCGGCAGATATGTAGCACACACGCGGCATACACAAGGCAAACACGTGGGATACACGCGGCAGACACACGGCAAACACATAGCAGACACACGACAGACACACGGCAGACCCGCGGAAGTCAGGAGTCAAAACGCGGAATACACGCGGCAGACATGCGGCACACACGCGGCATACACAAGACAGACACGCGGGATACACGCGGCAGACATGCGGCAGAAACACGGCATACCCACACCAGACACACAGCAAACACACAATCCGTGGCGGACTAGCCTCGTCAGAGGCCCGCGGCGGCATATTTGAATGAGGTCCTTAGTGTTAAAAGATTTTTATTAATTACATATTTGTGTAACGTTGAGTATGTACCTATGATTATTTGATTCACTTCTTGTAATTGTCGTTTGTATGAGACTTTCATAAATAGTTAGGCAAAAAAAATATAGGTTTTTTTTTTAAAAACCTACTAGAATTTCGAAAACAAATTGTAGGACTTCTAGGCTGTCAATCTAAATGCAACATTTGTATTTGTATTGGTAAGACGGTCATGCCTGCGGTACCTTCTTTAATTCTTTTAAAACTTGATTCCTGAATTGGACATTTTTACCAGATTCTCTTAGTGTTACATCCAGCCTAATCTGAAGTTTCCACCATTATGTTTGTTTTAACTATTCGAGAAATATTTTTTATTTGTTTAATAGCCACATATCGTTTGTTTATGAACTTTGCACTCAAACATTTAATTATTTCATCTTGAATCGACAATCCAGACATGGCACGGCATACTTGGTGGTAGACCATAACATCGGGTCGCCGGCAAAGTTACCACCCATCGGGCAAAGTCGTGCCGCAAAGCGACCTAGTCGTGTTCCGGCACGTTGCTCGATGAAGCCGTTTATGGGAAATGGGTTTGAACAGCTGCGGTACGTTGGCGAACCGGTTGACGTCGAGTTGGTGTTTGTTTTGTCGGGTGTCTAGTCGAGGAGGGTAGCGGGATCCGAAGCGACGGCTTTCCGCTGGCCGCCCGCAGATAGTTGGGGGCCCAATTAGTGGGTTAGCCACCCACGAAAGGCTGCCCCGCCAGCTGCGAAAAATCCCAGGGTGGCTCCATCGTGCTGGTTGGCGACCAGACGAGGAGGCCCGATGGCGATCCCTGGTGGGGTTCGGGCGTCCCCGCAGTCTCCAGGCTAGCCTCCCAGTGGCATGACTTAACCAACTTCGACGTCGGGTTCGATACGTACCGCCTCGTTCAACTGCCATTTAGCATCCCTATTCACTTTTATTTTTTTTATTACGAAAAAGTTAAAGAAAAGGAACAAGTTAACACAGCGGTTGCACTCCTCCTCATTCAAAGTGCACCTTACTAATATAAGGGGTTTGCACTCAAATCTTTTAGCTGTCCACCACCACCTGGAGACAGAGCAGCCGCACTTGCTCTTTTTGACGGAGACGCAGATTCAATGTCCTTTGAGCGCTACATACTTGGATTATCCCGGTTACTCGTTAGAGCACAACTTTCGCTCACGGGCCGGAGTCAGTGTGTACGCGCGGAACGACCTCTGTGTTCAGCGTCTCCGTCACCTTGAAGACCCCACTTTTTCTTCCCTATGGGTTTTAGTGGACACAGGAAACGAAAAAATCCTGTATTCCTGTGTCTACCGTTCGCACAGCGGTGACCAGGAGACAACTCGTTTATTTGAGTATCTCAGTGAGGCTGCAGATATGGCTCTGTATCAGTACCCTTCGGCGCAGCTCGTCTTTCTGGGGGACTTTAATGCCTGTCATCAGGACTGGCTGTTCCCGTACCAGAAGACCGACCATGCTGGAAGAGAAGCGCGGAACTTTGCGTTGTCCTTGGACCTCTTTCAGCTGGTGAGGCAAGCGACAAGGGTACCAGGTGTGGTAGGCCATACAGCCAATTGCCTGGACCTTCTGCTGACAACTGATCCGGACAGGTATCGTGTAGAGGTCACGTCCCCCTTGGGAACCTCCGATCACTGTCTGGTGAAATCTGTATTTACATATTCTCCACCAGCTTTCGAACCACATGGTGTTAGGCGAGTATGGAAATACAAGTCAGCAGATTGGGATGAGATGCGGCACTTTTTTGCGTCTTATCCTTGGCGGCAGGTCTGCTTCTCTTCTTTGGATCCGTCGAGTTGCGCGGATGCTATAACCGATGTGGTGCATCAGGCAATGGAGTATTTTATTCCTTTTGCTGACGTACCCATCGGTGGCAGAGCTCGCCCATGGTTTAATGCCGAATGTCGTCATGCACATGACCGTAAACATTCGGCATACCTCATTTGGGCTGATGCTCGAAGCCGCAAAACTCCGGATGTAAGTACAAAGAAGAGAGCCTTTAACCAAGCTGCCAAGTCCTATAAAAAGGCATTGCGGAAGGCTCGTCTTGATCGGATCGTTAAGAATGGCGAAAAGCTCTCTGTCAGACCAACTGGCAGTCGAGCTTTCTGGTCTCTTGCCAAAGCGATCGAGTCGAATTTCTGCCAACCCTCACTGCCTGCTCTGCTGAAGCCTGATGGATCCCTGGTCCACACAGCAACAGAGAAAGCGAATGTATTTGCTTCTCTGTTTGCTGAGAATTCGCATCTAGACACTGGCAATGCTTCTCCAGAACATCTTCCTCACTGCGGTATTTCGATGCCTGAAATCCGCATCACAAACAAAGAGGTATGGAGAACATTGTGTCGTTTAGATGTGAATAAAGCCAGTGGTCCTGATGGTATACCAGCCATTCTGCTCAAGACATGCGCAGGTGAGTTGTCTCCTGTACTGACACGTCTGTATCGCCTCTCTTTCATGACTGGAATAGTGCCGAAATCCTGGAAGCTTGCTAATGTGCAACCCGTGCCCAAAAAAGGCAGCCGTGCCGACCCTGTCAATTACAGACCGATTTCAATCATCTCCATACTTTGCAAGATTATGGAGCGTGTATTGAACTCGCGCCTACTAGCATACCTAGAAGGTAACGATCTCCTCAGTGACCGACAGTACGGGTTTCGCCGTAATAGGTCTACTGGGGACCTCCTAGTGTATGCTACTCACATTTTAGGCGAGGTCATCGAGAAGAACGGAGAAGCGGTCGCCGTCTCTCTGGACGTCTCGAGGGCATTTGACAGGGTCTGGCATGCGAGCCTTATAAGCAAGCTTTCAGCGTACGGTATATCTCCTGGTCTGATCGGCTGGGTAACGGACTTTCTGAGCCACAGATCTCTCCGAGTAGTTGTCGACGGGTGTTCCTCGGAACCCTTGACAATAAATGCCGGAGTGCCTCAGGGGTCCGTTCTTTCTGCAACTCTGTTTCTGCTGCACATTAATGATCTGTTGAAACCCGGTATCTATGGGTATGCAGACGACAGCACAGTTGTAGAAAGATATCTGCCGAGTAGTCGGGCTAGTCGAGATCAAGTACAGTCTGAAAGAGAAGCCATGGTGCAACGTTTGAATGACAAACTTCAGGCAGTCTCCGCATGGAGCAATGCCAATCTTGTCAAGTTCAACGCCACCAAAACGCAGACGTGTCTGTTCACCGCCAAAAGGAGCCCTTTTACCTTGGCTCCTACTTTCCAGAATGTATCCTTGGAATACAGTGACCGGCTTCAGTTGTTAGGCTTAGAGATTTCCTCGAACCTTAACTTTGGTCGGTTCATTGAGTCCAGAGCAAGAGCAGCAGCAGCAAAGCTAGCCGTTCTTGCGAAGGTTCGGCAGTACTTTACACCGGGACAGCTTCTTGTTCTATACAAAGCACAGATCCGGTCGTGTGTAGAGTACTGTGGACACATATTTGCTGGTGCCGCAAAGTCTCATCTTGCGGTTCTGGACTCAATTGAGAGGCGAGCAAAGAGGCTTATCGGCGATACCGAATTGGTCGAAGCCGACCTCCAAAGCCTTGAACACAGGCGTAAAATTGCTAGCCTCTCAGTATTCTATAGGATACATTTTGGTGAGTGTGCTCAGGAACTACACGACTTAGTTCCCCCGTCCCCCTTCCATCACCGGACGTCCCGACGCACGGCAGGTATCCATCCTTTTGTTGTGGACATTCCACCTGTCCGAACGAAGCGCTTTGCTTCCTCATTTTTAGTGCGTACAGCGAAGGACTGGAACAATTTGCCTGCGTCGGTATTTCCGGCCAAATATAATTTGGGTGTCTTCAAGAGAAGAGTGAATAGGTTGCTAGGGCAATGCGCCTTACCATCTAAGACTACATTCCACTTACCATCAGGTGGAATGTAGTCAAGCATTGCCCTAGATCGTATAAAAAAAAAAAAAAAAAATACACACGGCAGACACACGGCATACCCACACCAGAAAAACAGAAAACACACACACACATAATCTGTTTAAGCGTTTTTTTATTTAAGTTGTATTTTTAACCCCCGACTAAAAAGAGAGGTGTTATAACTATGAGCTGTCGATCTGTGTGTCTGTGTATCTGTGTATCTGTGTATCTGTGTTTCTGTGTTTCTGTGTATCTGTGTATCTGTCTGTGGCAAATTTTACGGCCAAACGCGTGGACGGATTTGAATGCGGTTTTTTTTAATCGAAAGCTATGCTCGTCGAAATGGTTCTTATCCATGTTTGGTCGAAATAGAAATAGTCGTCTTCAAGATATTGAAATTCTTGAATTTTATAATAAGAATTATTTAATAATATACTTTTAATTTATATTTAAAACTAAGAAAAGGAAGATCCAAAATATCTTGTGGAACCTTATTATACATATATGCGTACACTAAAGCCCATGAAGGATTTGTTCACATTTTGAAGTCGAAATTTAGGTGTTACGAGTTTATTTTGATTTCTTGTATTTATCGTATGTCTGTCGCTGGTTTTAGTATAAGTATTTAAATTTTGACGTATCTTTATATATATATATTTCTTGTGTGCGTGTGTTTGTCACTGAACTCCTCCTAAACGACTGGACCGATTTTTATTAAATTCTTTGTGTATGTTCAAGGGGACTTGAGAATTGTTTAGATTCACAATTTGGTCCACTGGAAAATGGTTTTTTGATTAATTTTTAATGTTTATATAAATATAGAATGAAAAATAAACCGATACGGGCAGGGATTCGAACCCGCGACTACTGGGAAACCGTCCCGTCGCTCTACCAACTGAGCTACCGTCCCGATAAAAGACGATCACATATAGAATGTTTAATTCACCGAGACGGACAGCGATACGGTAGCTCAGTTGGTAGAGCGACGGGACGGTTTCCCAGTAGTCGCGGGTTCGAATCCCTGCCCGTATCGGTTTATTTTTCATTCTATATTTATATAAATTTAAATAAGCTTAACATGGCTATACATGTTTTTAAATATTTTCAAAACATTAATTTCGGTAGTTTTTTATTTTTTTTTTTTTTATACAAAACTAGGTTAATGCTTGACTACATTACACCTGATGGAAAGTGAAATGTAGTCTTAGGTGGTAAAGCGCATTAACCTAGCAGCCTATTCACTCTCCTCTTGAAGACACCCACATTATATTTTGCCGGAAATACCGACGCAGGCAGATTGTTCCAGTCCTTCGCTGTACGCACTAAAAAAGATGAAGCATAGCGCTTCGTTCGGACAGGTGGAGTGTCCACAACGTAGGGATGGATACCCGCCGTGCGTCGGGACGTCCGGCAAAGGAACGGGGATGGGGAAATTAGGTCGTGCAATTCCTGCGCACACTCACCAAAATGTATCCTATAGAATACTGAGAGGCTAGCAATTCTACGCCTGTGTTCAAGGCTGTGGAGTTTGGCGTCAACCAATTTAGGGTCGCCAATAAGCCTCTTTGCTCGCCTCTCAATTGAGTCCAGAACCGCAAGATGAGTCTTTGCGGCACCAGCAAATATATGGCCACAGTACTCTACACACGACCGGATCTGTGCTTTGTATAATACAAGAAGCTGTCCCGGTGTAAAGTACTGTCGCACCTTCGCAAGTACGGCAAGCTTTCCTGCAGCTGCTCTTGCTCTGGACTCAATGTACCGACCAAAGTTGAGGTTCGAGGAGATCTCTAAGCCTAACAACTGAAGCCAGTCACTGTATTCCAAGGATACATTCTGGAAAGTAGGAGCCAAGGTGAAGGGGCTCCTTTTGGCGGTGAACAAACACGTCTGCGTTTTGGTGGCGTTGAATTTGACAAGATTGGCATTGCCCCATGCGGAGACTGCCTGAAGTTTGTCATTCAAACGTTGCACCATGGCTTCTCTTTCAGACTGTACTTCATCTCTACTAGCCCGAGAACTTGGCAGATATCTTTCTACAACTGTGCTGTCGTCTGCATACCCATAGATACCGGGCTTCAGCAGATCGTTAATGTGCAGCAGAAAAAGAGTTGCAGAAAGAACGGACCCCTGAGGTACTCCGGCATTTATTGTCAAGGGTTCCGAAGAACACCCGTCGACAACAACACGCAGAGATCTCTGGCTCAAAAAGTCCGTTATCCAGCCAATCAGACCAGGAGATATACCGTACGCTGAAAGCTTGCTTAAAAGGCTCACATGCCAGACCCTGTCAAAAGCCTTCGAGACGTCCAGAGAGACGGCGACCGCTTCTCCGTTCCTCTCGATGGCTTCGCCTAAAATGTGTGTTGCGTACGCTAGAAGGTCCCCAGTGGACCTATTTTGGCGAAATCCGTACTGTCGGTCACTGAGGAGATCGTTACCTTCTACGTACGCTAGAAGCCGCGAGTTCAATACACGCTCCATAATCTTGCAGAGTATGGAGGTGATTGAAATGGGCCTATAATTGGCAGGATCGGCACGGCTGCCTTTTTTGGGCACGGGTTGCACGTTGGCAAGCTTCCAGGATTCCGGCACTTTTCCAGTCTTGAAAGAGAGGCGATACAGACGTGTCAATACAGGAGACAACTCACCTGCGCATGTCTTGAGCAGAATGGCTGGTATACCATCAGGACCACTGGCTTTATTCACATCTAAACGACACAATGTTCTCCATACCTCTTTGTTTGTGATGCGGATTTCAGGCATCGAAATACCGCAGTGAGGAAGATGTTCTGGAGAAGCATTGCCAGTGTCTAGATGCGAATTCTCAGCAAACAGAGAAGCAAATACATTCGCTTTCTCTGTTGCTGTGTGGACCAGGGATCCATCAGGCTTCAGCAGAGCAGGCAGTGAGGGTTGGCAGAAATTCGACTCGATCGCTTTGGCAAGAGACCAGAAAGCTCGACTGCCAGTTGGTCTGACAGAGAGCTTTTCGCCATTCTTAACGATCCGATCAAGACGAGCCTTCCGCAATGCCTTTTTATAGGACTTGGCAGCTTGGTTAAAGGCTCTCTTCTTTGTACTTACATCCGGAGTTTTGCGGCTTCGAGCATCAGCCCAAATGAGGTATGCCGAATGTTTACGGTCATGTGCATGACGACATTCGGCATTAAACCATGGGCGAGCTTTGCCACCGATGGGTACGTCAGCAAAAGGAATAAAATACTCCATTGCCTGATGCACCACATCGGTTATAGCATCCGCGCAACTCGACGGATCCAAAGAAGAGAAGCAGACCTGCCGCCAAGGATAAGACGCAAAAAAGTGCCGCATCTCATCCCAATCTGCTGACTTGTATTTCCATACTCGCCTAACACCATGTGGTTCGAAAGCTGGTGGAGAATATGTAAATACAGATTTCACCAGACAGTGATCGGAGGTTCCCAAGGGGGACGTGACCTCTACACGATACCTGTCCGGATCAGTTGTCAGCAGAAGGTCCAGGCAATTGGCTGTATGGCCTACCACATCTGGTACCCTTGTCGCTTGCCTCACCAGCTGAAAGAGGTCCAAGGACAACGCAAAGTTCCGCGCTTCTCTTCCAGCATGGTCGGTCTTCTGGTACGGGAACAGCCAGTCCTGATGACAGGCATTAAAGTCCCCCAGAAAGACGAGCTGCGCCGAAGGGTACTGATACAGAGCCATATCTGCAGCCTCACTGAGATACTCAAATAAACGAGTTGTCTCCTGGTCACCGCTGTGCGAACGGTAGACACAGGAATACAGGATTTTTTCGTTTCCTGTGTCCACTAAAACCCATAGGGAAGAAAAAGTGGGGTCTTCAAGGTGACGGAGACGCTGAACACAGAGGTCGTTCCGCGCGTACACACTGACTCCGGCCCGTGAGCGAAAGTTGTGCTCTAACGAGTAACCGGGATAATCCAAGTATGCAGCGCTCAAAGGACATTGTATCTGCGTCTCCGTCAAAAAGAGCAAGTGCGGCTGCTCTGACTCCAGGTGGTGGTGGACAGCTAAAAGATTTGAGTGCAAACCCCTGATATTAGTAAGGTGCACTTTATATGAGGAGGAGTGCAACCGCTGTGTAAACTTGTTCTTTTTTCTTAACTTTTTCATAAAAAAAATAAATAAATATAAAAGTGAATAGGGATGGGAAATGGCAGTTGAACGAGACGGTACGTATCGAACCCGACGTCGAAATTGGTGATGTCTTGCCACTGGGAGGCTAGTCTGGAGACTGCGGGGACGCCCGAACCCCCCCAGGGATCGCCATCGGGCCTCCTCGTCTGGTCGCCAACCAGCACGATGGAGCCACCCTGGGATTTTTCACAGCTGGCGGGGCAGCCTTTCGTGGTTGGCTATCCCACTAATTGGGCCCCCAACTATCTGCGGGCGGCCAGCGGAAAGCCGTCGCTTCGGATCCCGCTACCCTCCTCGACTAGACACCCGACAAAACAAACACCAACCCGACGTCAGACCGGTTCGCCAACGCACCGCAACTGTTCAGACCCATTTCCCATAAACGGCTTCATCGAGCAACGTGCCGGAACACGACTAGGTCGTTTTGCGGCACGACTCTGCCCGATGGGTGGTAACTTTGCCGGCGACCGGATGTTATGGTCTACCACCAAGAAAAGTGGCATCTTTTCAATGTTTATCTATACTGCAAAGTTAAAAACATTGGTTAGGATTTTCGAAAGAAACCTAATAGATGTCACCACCGTCCCGATAAAAGACGATCACATATAGAATGCTTAATTCACCGAGATGGACAGCGATACGGTAGCTCAGTTGGTAGAGCGACGGGACGGTTTCCCAGTAGTCGCGGGTTCGAATCCCTGCCCGTATCGGTTTATTTTTCATTCTATATTTATATAAATTTAAATAAGCTTAACATGGCTATACATGTTTATAAATATTTTCAAAACATTAATTTTTAATGTGTAAGTAGGTGGTGATTTTGGAATATTTCACATTGGTTCCGACGGATTGCGTTACCATGGCAATGTCAAATATTAAATAATATTATATTTTAATTATAGTCTGCCCCTGCCCTATAGTTGACGTTGCGATAGGAATAAGAAGAATATTTTAGTACTAGCGGCCCGATACGTGCTTCGCTACGTAAAAAGATAAATAAAAAAAAATATTGGAACAAATTCATTTATTCAAACAAAAAATCTTTATTTACATATTCATACGGTATCGATTGGTCGAATTATGATAAATGTACATGTAATGACGTTAGATATTGTGATAACTTTTTAATACTTTTTTTTTTAAGTTAGAATTTTTTTAATTAAAGACACGTGTACAAGACAACCTCTGTTGGGTCCGCTAGTATATAATATATTATTAAAAATGTATTGAGAAGCGACCGTAAGTATACCGATTTCTTTAAAAACATCTCTTAGGGAGTCTCTAGCTCTTAAATTACAAATAGCCCGTATAGCTCTTTTTTGTAAAACAAATATAGAATTCATAATGTACATTAATAAGTACACGACAAAAAATTATCTAGATCATTAAGTACGCTAACTATGCAATTCTTGTTTTCATTTGCCATTTATTAAGATAACTATATTTATGAACAGAGTTCGGAGTATTCATCATTTAGGTTACAATATATACATACGTAATAAGCAACACGATATTCAACTTATAATTATTACCATTGGTGACATATTGCAACAATAAACCAAAACAAATACACCGAAACAATAATTAGCTTTTATTAGCGATACAAGATATTCTTGTTGTTTTTTTTTACAAGTGCCTTAAGTGCCATGAAACAAAATTAAACAGAAACTTTTACTTATAATATTAAATTCAAGGAATTTGTCTTATCGAAACAAGTTTTTCGATTTTGCAGAGATCTCACAATTTTATTATAATTCACGGGAATGAATGGGAGACTATTCATTTTTAATTCCTATTTTATATTCACAGATTTAGTATTTTCAGTATAAAAAAACATTATATCTCTGCAACAGATCAGAAACAAAATTTATTTCATATATATACAGACAAGTTTGTATTAAAAAAGGCCATTCAACAAATATTATTTCGAGGCCTATAACATACACATTAATTTTTATAGAAATTTTAAAAAAATATTTATTTATTGATAAGAAATATGTTCAACGTACAAATATGAATTATAAATAATAATAAATATGAATATCTCATTAAAAAAAATATATTTTGAATTATAATATTACATCAACAATCATCATTAAAATTTAAAAAAAAAAATAAACCTTCAAAAATATTTAAAGTAAGAGTAATAAAAGAATATCACTGTAACATTTTTTTTTATAAAATAAAGAAAAGAAGCTTTACCCTCATTAGAGAATAATCCCTGTCCCTTTGACAACATTAATTATAACGAAGACAAAATTCACCCTGGCTCTAAACAACATTCAGCGGATCCCACAATTCAACTGTCCCGTTTAGACATCAAACCCATGAACATTGGCTATTACTATGTTGCTATTGCATTAGGTCCTTACAAATAGAATTGACTTTTGTATGGGAGGAACAAAAAGTCGAATATTTTTTAAAATAATGTATTTAATTAATTAAAATATGAACCATAATTTTATACGCACTTTTGCCATCTTATAATTAGTTAATTGATCCCTTTACTAAAAAAACTAGTCAAACGGGAAGACGGACAATAAAATCGTTGAAGGCGATCGATTTGGAGTGCTCTATCGAAGTAAAATTTTTTCCCTTGCAAGAAGATATCCAAATTTCGAAAAAAATGGTAATCAGTTGGAGCAAGGTTCGGGGAGTACGATGGATATCTTAGACAATCTTCTTCTTCTATCTACTTGAAGCTATTCTAATTTGGTAACCATCTGTTGTGCATCGTCGTGAAATAGCAGTAGTGTGGAGCGATTGACTAGCCTAGGTGGTTTAGAAGCTAGCTCTTCCATCTTGGTTTGCAATTGTTGACAATATACTTCTGCTATAGTAGTCTAGCAAGATTTGAGAAAACTGTAATAAACAATACCGGCACTAGTCTACTAAACGCTTACAAGTAATTTGTTTTTGGATTTTCGCTTGGGGCAGGATTTGGCTGGTGGACCAGGATCCAACCATTGCGATGAGCGTTTCCCATTACCCTAGAGAATCCATTTTTCATTACAGGTAATGATTCGATTTAAAATCCTTTGATTATTGTTCCGGTTCAGTAATGTAATGCAGCAGTCGACGACCGTTTGCCGGTTTGGATCAGTTAATTCATGGGGTAGGTTTGAAGCTATTTTTTTTCCAAATTGCTTTAAGTAGATTAAATCAGTTTTATTACTAACACCGCAGCCTGTAGCTAACGCGGACATGGTTTGCGATGGAACAGCTTGGGTCTCCGGTCGTCCACGGGGCTTGTTATGCAGGTCGAAGTTTACAGAACGAAAACTTTATAACCCAAAACGAACTTAGTTTTCTAGAGTACGCAGTTAACTAGATTAACGCAAATAGAAAAAACAGAAGAAAAAAAAAAACAAATGAATGAATGAAGAAAAATATATGTGTTAACACGCGTAAATAATTTTATTTGGAATTCCTTACCAAAGAGAACAAATTTGTGATAAAAGTGTCCAGTACGAAAAATTTTAAAAATATATATTAAATGTATATGGAATGTTTTGTGTAAGTGGAATTTTTCTCAACAATAGCTGAAAGCTTGATTTTATGGTGTCATAATTTTGAACAATCTTTTATGGTGGTACAAATATTTTATATTATGTTTTTGTTATTAATTCTTTCATGATTTTTCTCCTTCTGCCAATTATAATTAACGTATCTTTTTACATCTGTTATATAATTTTAAGAAAGTATGGCACATAAACTAAACTTTTTAATTTGAATTTGGCTCAGAAGTGCGGAGAAGTGCGGATTACTAGTAACTAAATATTAGGCCATCATAATTTGAAAATGCTAGTCCCCTTAAAATATTATTAATAATTGAAATGTTGTATAACAAAATCTAAGTTGTCTGATAGGTTAGACAGTCTGTCTGTTTTTATATAAGATTTCATTAGATTTATAATAAAACATATTTTGATTTTCATTAGAACTCATTTGTGCGAAAACATGTGATTCTTTCAAGAAATTCCATTGATGAATAAAATGAAATTACAAAGGGATTTCAGCTTCATTTCGTGGATTCACTAAAGGGGAAAGTAATGGATATATTTAATTTGTTTCGTACACGAATGGTTGAAATACTTTCAATCTCTTGAAAAGATAATGTTAACGGCGATTTAATTTATAATTACCTTTTCATTAACTTTATTCATTTAAAAATAAATTGAATACACGCTTCGAGTCCGACATGTTTTGAGAACATGAGTAAAAACCCCTGAATAGGTTCGGTATAATCCGGTAAAAAGTTAAATGATGTAAATACATCCTAATTTTTATATAATTCAATAAGTTAACAGGTTTAAGAACCAGTCATAATATTCGATTATATTTATAGTAATGTACTGCTGGAAGCTACAATATTTATTCTTTATCCTTTAACCCTAGATTACGAACCTTTGTCGATTTGCGTAAACTTTTGTGTGCATGACCGTAGATATTTCGTATTATGGCTAATCTCAGTCGGCCCGTTGCTTCTGCGAAGGATGTTAGTGCGGACAGCGTAAGAAGTCCGTGAGTGGTGTTACTGGAACCAGGGCTCTTCGCATCGACGAAGGTTAGTAATAACAGAACTTTTTATATTTTTTAATATGAGTGACTTACGTTCTTTTTTTATTTATGTTTTTATATTTTATTTAAGATACAATCGAGACAATACAAGAGAAGATCACGTTGATGTTGATCCAGTTTATGAAACGGACATTGAAGAAGAAGTTTCTACTTTCTACTTTGACCGAGCAACTATCTCCAGATCAAGATGACCAGGCAAGTAGTGATATATCACTACCAATAAAATACCTTTATCGAGATGCGAGTACCTAAAAGTTGAGCATCATGAGCTGGTTGAATAACACATGCAAAAAAGATTAGCAATAACGACACTTCAAACTGCTCTGTGGGATTCAGTTACACACATTTTTAACACATCAGAAAGTAGTACTTCAACAGAACATGAACCAAATAATGCAGCTGATGTACTTGTGATACAAAAAAAGAAAATATGTACCTTATATCTCTTCGCGAAGCGAATTATGACCAAAAGCGAATGCACTAAGTGCTCCAAAAAATCTGAGTGCGGCGAAGATAAACTTAATGTCTGTCACAAATGCATTAGTTGCAAAATTTTTGCCATTTTTTTTATTTTATAAGTTTAATTGAAATGTTTATTTTTGATTTTGTTATATATATTTATAATTATGTTATAACTGGTCCAAGTACCGACTTTTAACATGTTACTATTGTTGATTTTGCATGAAAACTATGATTTAATCCAAAGGCTTAAATTAGAAGTTTGCCAATTTTATTTGTTATAATGGAAGAAATCATTTTTATAAGGTTTTTAAATTAATATTATATGTATTGTTTTTTAATGAACACCTTAATCCCCCTTTAATAAGTACCGTAGTCGAACTGATGAAGGTTCGTAATCATCGAAAAGTAAGGTTAGTGACCTACGGTTTAAAGAATTTTTTTCATATTCTGGATAAGCACAAATAAACTAATTTGTTCACAAGTTACAATACGAATACAGATGCCGTAAGGGCACCAATATTTTAAAGACGAATAATATAGACGATATTAATAATATATACGAGACGACGATAGCAGTTGTAGAAGTTTGACTGAAAAACATTGAATATTTTTGATTTAATTTTAAGTTTCATTGAGAAATACTCATATTAATTTGCTGTCAATACAAGATTATTTGTATTACGTGCTGCTTATATATAACATAGAACAATATTGTTATTGATACATTTAAAAGTATACATAATAGGGTATTCAAAAATACTTTCTTATTTAAGAATACAAGCTGTCCTTTTGTTGTAATGCTTAAGATGCGAATAACTTTTTAAATTATCTTGCTGTATGTCACCACAGTTGTTTGTTAGCAAGACGTATCATCTTTAACTTACTCCAGACTAGTTTGTCGAGTTCCGTGAATATTTCTCAATGTAATAACAAAATATAAAAAAACCCATATAAAATTTTCAAGTTTTTTAAATTACACTTTAAGTCGAGTAAGAGTAGTTAAACTACACTTCTTTTTAGGGTTAAGGGTTAAGGTTTAAAGGGTAAAAACGGATATGTATTAGGTACTAAAATTTTGCTATCTATCTGTTCGTCGATCTGTCCGTCTCCTGGCTGTACCTAATAAGCCGTGATAGACAGTTGAAATTTTAACAGATAATTTGTTTTTTTTTTGCCGCCATAATAACCAATAAATATTTGAAGCAGCTGGAATATAACAAACGTAATTCTTTGGTTCAATTTTATTTTAATATATAATAGTTAAATTAATATATACAACAAACGTGATTTTTTGATGTGATGTGTGGATTTGTCTACATTGAAAAATTTTAAACATTGTCGAATAAGAATTTTAATATACCTAATAGAGACTCAACATGGATTACTACATACATAGAATACGGCCATATAGTAATTGTGTTAATATAGCTGCAAAACACTAATTCGTCCCTATCGAGTCAGGCTTGTTCTCAAAATGCTCCGATTTATTGAAGAGAAGTATTCTAATCTTCAATACCATGACTCGCAATCTGTTACGGGCAATATTGAATTACCCAAATAGTTGTAAATGTCTTACAATAAAATAAGTTATGTTAAAATTGTTAGTTTAAAAAGACTTATTTCATAAATTAATATAAAATATACTTATGTAATATCATATTTTTTTTAATATAGTATTAGAATATTACGGAAGCAGCTCCGTTTAAACCTTTAGGTAAAAAATCTATGACCAAGGGCGCACTCCATAGGTCCACTCCCTTGGTCATAAATTGGATTGGATGCAATAATAATAATAATAATAAAATGTTTCCATATTCTGAGTGAATGCTTTAGAAGTTTTGTTGTAATCCAAAGCCATATTATGTATCGTTTTATTTAAAACTTCCCAAAGTGTTTTGAGTGTTTTGAGTTGGAAATATGTGAATTGGTAGCGCTAAGGCTCACTGCATAAATAAGCACATAAACTATTTTGATAACTAAAAGAGGTAACGAGGTGTAAATATTGAACAAAAACAAATTAACAATAAAATTAATTTAACAAAATATGATTCAAATTATGTAACATTTATAATCGAAATCAATACATTGAAATATCGATCGCACCATTATAAACGTTTGTTTTATTATTTGTTGACCTTCAAGTAACACTAAAACTGGTTTATAACGAAAACAATCGGTCTTAAAGTGCAATCTAAACTTCAATTTACTGCGAGCTGTTAACGGCAACTTGAAACAAAAGCGGACCAGCAACGGTTTCGTTCATTCTCGGCGATTCATTTACAAACAAGCTTGTAATAGTTGATGGTACAAAAAACTGTATCGCTTTTTATACAGATTTTTACCTAAGCTGAACTTAATCGTTAACCAAAATTTGATAACCCCCTGTTATAATCAAATTGTTTCTGACTTGATCTATTAAAATTGTAAGAGTAATTGAAATCTATATTAGAATCTTTATTTTCAGCCATATACCACGCTTCTCTTTTAGAGTCTTATAGAAACAGCGTACAAAAGTTTCGGTCCATCCCGATTTTTCATTTGGAATGACAAAAAAAAACATATTTTATATTTGTGTGAATTTGAAAATGCGTAAAAATTGCAACAAAAATATAATTTATTGAATTTTTGAGTAAAAACTAGTAATGATGTGGTATTCAGTTCATACACAAAAAATAGCTGTTTTTTTTTTAATTACGCCCATTGCAATTAAAATATAGGACAGGATGTAAAATTTTGTACAATAAAAAAAAATATTAGACTGAAGTTTTATAATTATTTTCCTAATTAGGAATACCTATGCGCATCCCGTGCTACCCGTTTGACGTTGAATTTAGAGACACGTTGTATATATAATATTACTGTAGCAAAAATTTGGTATTGTTTTAGTACGTTGATTAAATAAGCTTTTCATCCTAAGCTTACCATCGGAATCTTTATAAACAAACAGTCAGTGTGAGCCGGAAACAATGAAACGAGATTCAATAGAACCATCTTGAGCTATATAATACATTACTTCGCCGTGACAAGTATAAGCAGTGATTAATATATCTAAATTTCTGTGAATCTTCGGATTTCATTCCTATTGCATCTTTCTCAAGAATTCTAGTAAATTGAGGCACTTTTATGAACTCAGCGTTCTCTAATAAAGAAATATTTTCTTAGAAATGATTTTAACTGCTTCACCGTTAGCCATTGATACATAGACATCGATTTTTTTTTCACATACTATTACTTTCAAACTATCAAGGTATTCTATAAATTTGTTGACTGACTATATCTATATAACTTCTACTATAAATATATCATTTCTACTAACTTGTACTAGCTAAGATTCGTTAAAACTTATAAAATGTGCTCCTCGGAACTTGTAAAGCATATGCGGCCGGAAGTGGCTTTAATATGTTAATTACTTAATCCATTTTTATTTATATTCTCGTGTTTTCTTGTGTAGGTTATTGCTATTCATTTTATATATAAATTATATTACTCAGAGAAATAAATAGTATTTTTTAAATTTTTTAAATAGCAAATTTTTTTTTAAACAAATACAAACAGGTAGTCCATTTTTAAATTGAAATAACTTTGGTTTTTTTTATTATATAACTCATTTATTTTATTTTTGGAATTATAATCAACAATATGTTTTCACTATTTAAAATTAACAGAACTTAGTTATAATCACTTTTTTATAGATATTAAACAAAAACAAAAATACTTCTCTAAATTGTTATAAAAATTACAGATTTTGTTTTTATTGAGATCAAAATTAAATGTAATTATCAAAATTAATTATTTATAACATTTTCTGCACAGGAAACACACATTATCTTGGTATGTTCCCCCCAAATAAACTTTTTGCAGGCAGTGCACGACTTTCGGGTGTTTTTATTGCGTTCTTCCACAGTCGTGGCAACGACGCCCTACATTACTCGACGTCGACTCTTAAGCTGGTGCTTGTTTTTCTTGGTCTGTAATATCTAGGAAATCTTTAATTTTTATTGTCAAAGACATTGGCAACGATTTTGTGTCAATTCTTTTCTGACCCAATGGTTTCATCTAAGCCAAGGACAAGCCGATCAGGAAGTCACGACGGCATACATTTCCATAGTTTTAGTATGCTATGGAAATGCATAATGTATTTAGTGCACTCAAGTTTCGCAAATCGAAGAACACTGTTAGAGGCCACCTTCTAGAGTTTCCCGAAACGTCATACAAAGAATTCATTTTATCATCCAAGTCAACACCATTCTTTGTTTTATTAACCGACTTCTTCAAAAAGGAGGAGGTTCTCAATTCGGCCGGTATATATATATTTTTTTTATGTATATACACCGAGGTTTTTCACCGATTTCACCGAGGTTTCTAAACCGATTTACGTAATTCTTTTTTGTTTCATGCGGAATAGTTTCGAATAGGTCCCATAAAAATTTGATTCAGGTAGGCCCATTAGTTTTTATTTTATGAGCATTTTAGTCCAAGTTTTAAACTAACTCCTCCGGAAGGAAATCAGAACGTGCTGTGACTATTGACATCTGTTGTTTTGTATATGTGAAGTCTTTAATAGTCTCACAAGAATGTGAAATTGTGTTTCAAAGAGATTTTTTATTGAGAAGCCTACTTTTATCCGTTCCCGTTTCTTGAGATCTATATTTTTAAGGCGGGCAGCACCTTTTGTAGGACTACCCATGGCTAATTGATAATGTGGCAATAAACTAAAAAGTATTAAATAAAAATAACTACGTTAAAAAACACCGACTTTAAAACTAAAAAATAATAAATAATGAAGATTTAATATTTATTATATACTATCGATTATTTATATGTCCTACTAGCGGAGCCGACAGACGTTGTCTTGTACACGCGTCTTTAATTTAAATAATCAAACTTAAAAAAATATATATTAAAAAGTTATCTATCACAATGTCTAAAGTCATTACATGTACATTTATCATAATTCGACCAATCGATACCGTATGAATATTTAAATAATTTTATTTTGTTTTAATAAATGAATTTGTTCCAATATTTTTTTTAAATTTCACTTTTTACGTAGCGAAGCACGTATCGGGCCGCTAGTACTAAAATATTTTTCTTATTTCTATCGCAACGCCAACTGTCAGGGCAGACTATAATTAAAATATAATATTATTTAATATTTGACATTGCCATAGTAACGCAGTCCGTAGGAACCAATGTGAAATATTCCAAAATCACCACCTACTTACACATTAAAAATTAATCAAAAAAACCATTTTCCAGTGGACCAAATTGTGAATCTAAACAATTCTCAAGTCCCCTTGAACACACACAAAGAATTTCTTAAAAATCGGTCCAGTCGTTAAGGAGGAGTTCAGTGACATACACACGCACTCAAGAAAGCATTAAACAAATAATTTTATTTAACCACTTAAATGAATACGAGCAAATTAATACAATGAAATGCCTACTTTAATAATTAAGATACGTAAATAAATATAATAAATAACAATTAAACGTTATTGTTACAAGCAGCTCAATCTTCATATGATTACTAGCTTGAATCGATACAAAGAAAAACAAAAAAATAAATAATTACGAAAATGTATTCAACCGAATTCTAATACTAAATAGCTTGGCACCGACTTCAAACCTTTTATTAAATAGAACAAATAAATAATATATAATAAATATTAATACTTCATTATTTATTACTTTTTAGTTTTAAAGTCGGTTTTTTTTAACGTAGTTATTTTTTACAATGTTATTATTTCTGGCTTTCGACTATCTCCAGTGTTATCATCAATTTTTGCATCGTTATGCATTGTTGACCTGAGAATAACTACTTTATTGGATTTCGGCACATACGACAACATTGTACATGATTGGTGGAAGCCAAGTCTTGAAGAAAATGGTGAATTGTGGCGACACGAAATTCACGGGAGATTTTTTTGTTTATCTTTTCGTACAGTTCCCATCCACAGCAGTGCCGTTTTCAAAAATTGTTTTGCAACTCAAAGTGAAGAAAACCAGTTATCCATGGTAATATTCATATTTTGTCTAGTGCACGTAAAGCCATTTTCATGACTACATCGTGTCTTTCATTGCTCAAGCGAAACGGACCCTCTGGTTGTTGGCCGGCATATATTTCTAAATTGTATGTGTAAGGATAAAGAACGTCAACCAATGCAAATATTTTAATGCTGTATTTTGTCGGCTTGCTTGGAATATACTGCCGGAAGGCACAGCGTCCACGAAAAGCTATCACCTGCTCATCCAAAGTCATTTCAGCGCTTGGTACAAAATAACGTTGAAAGTTTGAAAAAGTTAGAAAGAAACAACTGAAATTTTCACGTATTAAAGCTAATTTATCTATTATTCAATTATCTGATTATCAAATCGTCATCTCAAATCATCTTGGATCAGTTCAATTATCTGATTATCAAAGAAAAGAGACATGCAGTCTTGAATAGCAGTTTTTTGCCTAGCTATTCCTTTTGGACCAGGCGGAACAAACACTATATTATGCCTACGAGTTCTTCCTCTATTTTGAGGAATTCTCTTAGAACACCTTGTGCCATCAACTCCGGTGTAATAGTCATCACGACGCGGCATTTTAACATAAAATAAATAAAAAAAAATAATAATAATAAGTGGAAAAATACATACGTAAGTGGTCGCGCGGACTACGGGAGTAGTCCCTAAACTTTGCAGAGCTGCTAATAATGCGACCCCTCGTGACCGGCACCTTCGATGCACTGAATAGGTCCCGCGATGGATGTTTGTTAATCAAACACGCCAAAACTACAGAACGATGTTTAAAAAAACAACTATGTTTTGTGTATTGACAATCTGAATAGTTTAACATAATAGAACATTAAAATAGATCAACTATCGATCTTTTTTAAATAGAGAGAAGTTTCAGCATGCTCCCTCAGAGCAATTTGTCTAAACAATGAATCTAGTTATCAAAAGAAAGGCATACCTTAAAACACAGGTCAGGCAGTTTGAGTATAAACATTGACGTTTTTATCAGCTATGTTTTTAGCCATATCTAAATGATAGTCATATTTTTTATTTTGTACATGAATGTCATAAAAACAGTAATACAAATATTACTGTCTACGATACGATACGATAACTCAATACGATAAAATACCCACCAACAAAAGATATAATATATATAAAAATGTATTTAATGTAATATACAAGTTTATTTTAAAAATGCAATTACATTTAAGAAATAAAATATAATGTTATGTAAATGAGAGCCATCAGAAACTGTCATGTAGTCGCGTCGCAAAGATGACTTCTTCTGACATATGAAGTTTATAGTCCAAGCTATTTTGTACATCCATTATGTTGGAAAAATATACACTCCAGGAATGAAACGATTTTATTTTCTTTTATTTAAATACAGTCTATTGTACTGGTTTTTTAAATAAATCCAAAAATTTTTACGATATACGATTCTATTCGTGAAATAAAAAGATGAGACGCTATTTATACACAGTAAGAAAATATAAAAGGTATTTGGTGGTCCATATAAAAAAAAATTACAGCTTATCAGATTAAAAAAAAATGTGTATATATATATATATATATATATATATATATATATATGTGTATAAAAATTACGGCATTATTTTTTTTAAAGCTTGATGTGGTTACTTCATCTATCTTTATATATAAGGTTGTTTTTATGGTCTAAAATTTTTTGGCATTTTCGAGAGAAGACAAAAATATATTATAAAACTGAAAATGGATAGGTTTTTATAAATACTGTCATTTAATAGTAGATTGAAATAAAACTATTTTTACGGATTTAACTCGCGTTTATTGAATAAAATTTAAATTTTCATTTTAAATCTAACCCGATGCAATGGTTCGAATGCTTTGCAGCAGTCGTGTTCACGTGTCTGATTGCATGTGTAGTACTCGTGAAAGCCTTAGAAAACACTTAATAATAGATGTCTTCTTATTTGAGTCCGGATAGTTAAAATCTGAAGAACTAGTAATTTCTTCAGATTTTAACTAGAAAGTTAATACTGTAATTTTTATTATACTTCTGTAATAGTTATTCAGACTAATTAATTCTGTAACAATATCACGAAACTCTAACAATTGTAAAATAAAATGTACTACATTTTAAATTAAGAGAAGCTACAGCATTAAATCTTTTTATCATATTCAATATAAGCGAATTGCTTTTTTTAATATTTGAAAAGGTGCAACGAGATTCCCATTTTGTCGTGGGGAAAAATATTTCCATGTACTACACAAATACCTTTAGGTATCAGTTAAACTGCATATTCTTGTATAACCAATAAATATATAGGTTTTTTACTTCTGTACGCCGTCTGTTATTTGCTACTACAGTACGTATTTTATTTTTTATTAGAGTAGGAATTATTGCTTTTTAATACCATTGTCTTACAGAGTGGGCCATACATTTTTTGCACATTTGAAACATGAGTAGACATAAAAGTGCAAATGTTTTTGTTGATGATTTATTTATCGTAATAAACATATATCAAAATTAATTAAACAAAAAAAACACATTACAAGATATGATCCGTCTCGTCGTTTGCACTCTTGCGATCGACTACGTAAAATGTTGATATCTGAAGATGTTTGAAGAGTCGAGTGTACCTTAATTAACTGACAACCATATCCCAATTTAAAAAAAACACCCAAAAGGAGAGAAATCAGTATTAATAATCTCAAAGTCACATTATCTCTATTAAATCCAATGCTAATGTCGGTAGTGATGGTATCAACCGTAAAAATGGCACTTAATACTATTCTTCATTTTTTTTTATAAACTCTTTCACTAAACTTCTCACCTTACCCTTTCATCTTTATGTTGATGACGTGCAGATTTATATGACATTGATATTCATTGATATTCCCGAAGGTATGGATCACCTTACTTCCAACCCACAAGCTATTAGCGATTGATGTAAGTCATATGGTTTGTTTGTAAATTTCTCAATTTTTGGCAAACACCAACAGCTTTTAAAATTAAACTACACCCTTCTTCCCTCTGGTCTATTTCAGTATATTGCATTGCAGTTCATCAGTTCTGTGAGGAACTCGGGTGTTACAATGTAAAACAATTTAACCTGGGTTACTCACATTTCCGAATTCAATCAAAAGGTCTTTGCTACTATAGGTTGGTAAAGAAAGTGGAAAACTTTTTGCTAATCAAAACAAAAAAAACCATGGCCCAAACTGTTCTACTTTCAGTTCTTGATTATGCAGATTCATGCTACTTAGATTTAACACAGATACTGTTAAACAGATTGGAAATAGTACAAAAAATGTATGCATAAGATTCTTTTTTTGAATTAAGAAAGTATGAGCACATAAAAAAGCACCGCCTTCAGCTCAAATGACTTACGATACAACATCGTCACAATTTTTGTTCTCTTACTCTTCCTTATTCGCTTTTTCCATACTGATATCCTGAAACCTACGCCGAAAACCTGTAAAAAATCATCCCTGATACAAAGCTTTTCTTATCTTAGTTTTTAAAATTAATAGTTTTTATAATTTAAGTTTTTCCATATAAAATTTATTTTTTGAACTGGCATCAACTCTGGGCGTAGGTG
The DNA here is from genome assembly GCA_959347405.1 of Napeogenes sylphis. Taxonomy (NCBI): domain Eukaryota; kingdom Metazoa; phylum Arthropoda; class Insecta; order Lepidoptera; family Nymphalidae; genus Napeogenes; species Napeogenes sylphis. The sequence continues at coordinate 29,174,230 of OY365776.1, forward strand.
TGGCGCCCGGGCGTAGACCTTTTAAGTACTTTTTAAAATATACAGAGTAATAAGTAAAAGAATGAGCAAACATTTTTTTATTCGTCTTTTTTGTGTTGTTTATCAAGATTTGTAAAAAGTCGTAGAACAACTTGTGTTGGGATTGATGTAGGAAGGCTGCCTGCAAGATGTGATCAATTAATTACAAATAAATAATATATATATATATATATATATATATATATATATATATATATATATATTTCTCAATGTATCAATTCAAAATGTTTTATAAGAAACTTATTAAGTTGCGAGAATACAGTGTTCCGACTTAAAACCTATCTGATAAGACTTTACTTTGGAGTTTAGTTATTCCAGTTCAACCTTGTTTGCTTCTTCAGTAAGTTCTTGGTGAGAACTATAAAAAGAACTCTGTGCTCTACTGAAAAACAAGTACAAACTAATGAAATTGTTGCTCTGGAAGGAATTTAAAAATAAATTTGAATATTTCAATTAAATTTTATACTATATATATTTATATATATTTATTAATATATTAGTTTTAACAAATATTAAAGTGTAGTATATTAGTAGTATAATATTAAAGTATAGTATTTGTTAAAACTGTTGAACGTATTTATTCGAATTAAATAAAAATTACAAATTGTTATTCAGTAATCAAAGAGTCGGTAGGGGTGCCCTTTGTTTGCAAATGAGAGTTTGATAAACACATTGTTTCGTATTATTTACCTAATATTATACAGTATATTTACTTTTTCCAAAAATTTAAAAAAGTATGAATGCTTAAAAAATCAACATATTTTAAATTTTGAATTAATTTCACAACTGTCATTGAAAAGTAATAATTTTGATAATAAAATAAAGAAACTAACATTGTTTAGCTAAGGGTAAATCATTACTTGTGAAGAGCACGTTGAAATACCGTACTAACACTAGCAATACAATAATTACGTTCACGACTTATTAATTAATATTTTTTTTACCCAGAAATAAAGTAGTGTTGTGAAATTTGGAGTTGGTGTTAGTCACCCGGACTTATCCAAAATTGTTAATTTTTGAGATCTAATAATATATATCTTATATTTATGACATAAGTTTTTATTGTGTCTTATATACAATGTCTTGTGTCTAATATATTTATATTGATGGTTTAGTGACGACGATTTAAGTGCGTAGTCTTGAAAATTATCACGCCATTTTTTACGTAAAATTATATTTGATTAATTTATCTCAATTGCGCCCTCTCAAAGTAATAGCCTTTAGATATAATACACACAAGTGTATCGTTGGCACACGCCAACGTTACTTCTAATATTCAAATACTTTATAAAGTGTGACGTTGCCTTTGTCTCCTCAATAGTAGTGTCAAAACATTTCCCAAAAAAAAAAAAAACGATATTATGTTCCTGTAAATTAATTCTCGTCTTAATCTGATTTCAACTTTTAAAAATACAATTCGATATGCAAAAACTATTGTCTTATCCAGTTGATGAAACGTTATTAAAAAAATACATAAATTATGTTTAAAAAAAAGAAACATTAAACCTCCTGTTTTTGATGTTTCTTTTAATGTAACGGTAACGTTTTTAACTTTTCGTTTTGTTTTGTATTTATTTTAACGAGTCGACTAATTTACGAGTTTTCTATAATCAAATTACAGAAAATGTGAAAATTGTATAATTTTCACAGAACTCAATTATATGCGTTCAACTGGCATAAACATTTTCAATTATATGAGTTCAGCTGGCATAAACATTTTCAGTTAAATATTATGTTGGAATATACAGGAATATACACATGATAAAATTTTCTATTGCCACCACCTTTCGTTAAAAACAATGCTGCTGTTTGCAAAAAATATAAAGCTATATTCATTAATAACCCTAAATAATCTCGATAGACGGTATGGTCGCATTAGTTACCAACATATACACCAACTTATAGAAAAAGTCCTAATACTGCAGAATAATTTTTCTATCCGAAATTCTTGATTGACAGTTGTGTAGTTGTACAATTTTACGAAATGTATGCTGGTTGAGAGATAGTTACTTTCTGATTCATAGGACGCAAAAGAGTAAGCCTGTTTTTTTAATAACAGGAAGCCTTTTATCTAAGTTGAGGATTATTATGATGAGTTATATAAAGTGGCAGAGGATCCAAAACATATTTGAATTATTTATTTAAATAAACAAATTACATTCATGTTAATAAATATTTTTACAAAACACACTTTTCTAATTACATCTGTATTCAATATTTCCATTATTATATTAATAATTAAATTAAATATTTTATTTTTATTCTTTTTAAAACACTTTTTTTTTAAGATTTTAAAGTAGGATGTAAATAAAAATAGTCTAGGATATGAAAGGACGTGAAATATTCAAAGCTTTACTTGTATATTTTGTTTTGTTAAATCATAGTTCTGATTCTCCTCTGTTGGAACTACGTAGATCCGAGGATAATTGCGTCGTAAGTTGAACTTGATATTAAAGCCCTAATCAACTAACTTGATTTTATCGACTCTGTTAATGCAAAAGAATACTATACTATATACTATACATACTTAAAATTATTTATTTTAAAATAAATTACATTCTAGTTAATTCTAAATTGCGTCGATTCCGGTCGCAGGATTTAGGTCGCAAAACCGAATGCATTAAATTAAACTAAATTCGTCCACTGACTTTGTCAACATCAGCATTTTACGCTTTGAATATTCCGTAAACTTGAATCTTATAAGCGGTATATTGTTGCGTCATGGAGGGCAATAATATAACAGATGGTAATCTGTTTCGAAGAAACAGAGCCCAAACAACACAATTAAAAAAAATACCATTTTTTAAGTTGCGTTCCCAAATGCATTCTATTTCAGTGAAGTAACTGTTATAAAAGGTTAAATTAACTCCCAGGATGTCATAGCAGTTTTTATTGCAATAGAAAACCTCGATATAAGTTACAGCAGAAAAGTTTGTTTGGTATTTTACGAACACTGGTTATACTATACTTTTCATTCGTTACTCTTATAATTGGAAATTGACCGTAAACTTCTTGATTGTAGTAAAATTTTATAGAAAACTGTATTGTAAATTATAGAAAACTGTATTATCAGTTTATTCCCAATGTCAATGTCAAAATATCTACTAGATGCTTTGCTACTCGTTATATATTATATTTTTAGAAGTATTTTTCTTGTATATAAATATAACTTAACCCTTCTATCATTAAAAAGTTAGAAAAGACCAAACATTAAGTTACATTTAATATTTAGTGCTAATGTCTCCATGTAGTTTTTTTTTATTTTGATAAACTTATCTACGGTCGCGATCCAATGTACAATTTTTTTTTCTGTCTTTCATTTAGATTTATTTTGTATATATAAATGTTTTAATTATTATAACATATTTGGAAACTTTGCTTGAGACGCTTTTAAGATTTACTATAAGTAAAACTATTGCTAATCTGACATATATTCATAAAATGTTATATCACAAAAAAAAACACTTTTAAATAAATTTCTTGTACCACAAAGTAACCATAAATTCCTTATGATAAATAGTGTTGTATGTAACACCTCACTGACATAATCAATAAATCGGTATCAGGTATAATGAGCATCCTGTCAGACCGATCTCAGTACAGCCTTCGCCCCTGTAATTAACAAACGGGCCCTGATTCCAATTCCTAGTAATTGACATGTATTGCAGTTCTAACTTGGTATCTGCTAAAGTAGAAGATATTAACATTTGAAATTATAATAATATTAATATCACAGGACAAATTACACACAATCTAACCTAACCCCTTAGTAAGAAAATTATTTGCTTGTATTAAGGACGTTAGATAACGATACAAAAACATAGAAATAAACATTATAAATACTGCGAATATATTTAATAAACGACCAAACAAAATACAAACATCTTTGCTCACATACGTGCATGTCCTTGCCGGGAATCGAATCCCATTGCGCCTCCATACGTTAGGGGTCTGCGCTAACCACTAGCGTAAACAACTGTGTAAATAGCTGTAAACATTTGAATTTGGAATTTCTTACCAAAGAGAAAGAGAAATTAGTGATTAAATTGGCCAATACGAAACACCCTATTTCATATGTAATGACCTAATATATATATCTATATATACATATCGATATAATAGATACCTTCCTAGTTTAAAACATACTTCGTATTAGGTCTAAAATTTACTACGGCGACTGAATAATTTAATATTGGTGAAGAAATTAGAAAAATATTTTTAAAACTATTCTTAAACAAAATTGTATATGTCCTAATTATTTTACTTACTTTATATATGTTGCATCCGTTTTGACAAAATTAGAAGGAAATATGAAATATTAATGATAATATTAACTAAAAATAAAAAAAACTATGCAACTATGTTTTTTTTTCAATTAAAAAAGCAAGTATTTCCATTGACCTGAACTAATAGCAAAAAATATAACATTTTAATGAATTATCTAGTGACCTGGATCTACATACGCCTTACTTGAGTTATTATTGGCCGCAAACTTTTCAACATTTATTTTATTACTTATGTTGCTTGTAATATATTTATGTTGCCTTTATGTAAAATAATGCAAATATCGAAACAAGAAACGAAAATTTCTTTGCCTTTTAGTGTCTATTTTTCTATGATAGACATTGTTATTATGCTATAATTATTTAGTATTAGCTGTGTCTGCGACTTCGTAGTAGATTCACCCTTCAAATTTTCATCAAACACGGTCAAGTAGTATTTCTAGTTTATAGTTATATATTTTTTATTTTTAATTACAGTGTCGGTGATCCGAGTTCTAATTTTTTTTATTGGAAAAGAAATTATTATTCTTCCCTCAGGGAAGGACCACTATTTCAATATTGTAAAAATGTTTTATCGTAATGGTACGAAGTTAAGAGTATATTAACTCCTTTATTTGTTACCCAAATTAAATAAAAAAAACACTAAATTTAAATTGAAGCCCATGAAAATATATTTCCGAAAAATTCATCCAAATCGTTTAACCTGAGTTTACCATGCACAAACATACAGACATAGATTTGTAAACATACAAACATGCAGACGAATAGACAAAATAAAAAAAAAACCAATGTTTTGGGTTCTCTTGCTATATAAGCAATTGCAGAAAGGTCCCCCCTCATTATGAACTTTAAAAAAAAAATCATGTGCAGACATTTATCGGTTACAATTTTATTATATGTATAAATCTAATTTTCTTGAACATTGAAGAGAGCAATAAAAGTTAAAAACAAAATGTTACTCAGAGTGACGCTCAATTTTTATGCTTAAAAGTTATTTACATTAATTAGCCATATATTTTATGGGTACATAACTAAAAGAGAAACATATAAACAGACAAAAATTTCAATCATGATAGAAATTATTCTGTTAGTTATCCCTTTACACCCTGGCCATATATTTTTTAATATTTTCAATGTACAGAGACTACTCCTCTACAGATCTATTACATGTATATAAGAAGATTTGTATGGTTAACATAAATTGACAGATTTTTTTCATTTCTTAACCGATTAAAATTAAATAAATACTTAATGTTTATTGAAGACTGTTACAATATATTCCAGTAAACCGCATTGAAATTGGTTAAGCCGTTTCTGAGATTAGCGTGCACAAACATACAGACAAGCAGACAAAATGAAAAACCAATGTTTTTGGTCCGTAAAAGCCCCAATTGTGTTTTTTTAAATATTTTCCATTTACAGAAACCGATCAGTGAAAATTTTAAATATGCAAAAAAAAGTTTTCAACAAAATTATGCTTCCAAGGTTTTCTCTTTTAATTTCATCTTAGGTCAAACGATATACGATTAGTGGGGTATTATCTACTTGGTACATAATTTCGAAAAACATTTTTAACCCCTGACCTAAAAAGAGGGGTGTTATAAGAATCTGTGTGTGTGTCTGTGGCCTCGTAGCAGCCGCATTTAATTGTGTTTTTTTTATCAAAAGCCTGGTTGGTCGAGGTGGCTCCAAGCTATGTTTTTGGTCGAAAAAAAAAGCAGTCGTCTTAAAGATATTGAGCTTTATTTGTACTAGTGAACTGTACTAGCGAAAGGTTCTTACGCAATATTGGTAGTAAAAACCTAAACAGGTGAAAATGAGTGTATTAGTAAAATCTTTGCATCAGGGGACCGCCAAATAAAGGAAGCAATCAAAATAAAATAATGCTACTAAGGCAAATAACGAAATAAAAATATAAAATTGTAAAGTCTTAGTTCTCACATATTAGCTCCGTAAACTTAATAAAATAGACATCACCGACGTTCGTACACTAGTCCCCCAATGCAACGACTTCAATAAGTGTCTAATTATATTATCTGTTTTAAAGGTAGTATATATTTTTTTTATTTGTAAATAGTACATATGTTTTTCTATAAAAAAGCTATCGTTATTTTCTATTATATAAGTCAATTTTGTTTCATTTAAGCTTTTCCAATTACCACTCTCTACGAGTAGTCTCGCCATGGGTGTGAATCTAATCTTGGCAATTAAAAGTGCAGGGGTTAGCTTTCATTTTCTGCCTGACTAATCGCAATCATACGTTGACTGCTTCATAACGTTTATAAAACCAATAAACGTATCCAAGTAATAAATATGCCATCAAAAACATAAATGTCAAAATAAGAGCCAGGTTAGCCAAGTCACACCTTCGGCTTGAATATATAATGCTAAGTTATATATTAATTTTGATTTTGATAGACTGATATGAAGAAAAAAATAAACAAAGTTGTGATCGAATGTAATCGTAACTTTTTTGTATGCACCTGTTATATTATTGTAGTATTGCTACATACAAGATTCGTTATTATATAGTAATTTGGTATGTAGTTAATATAAATATGTAATTATTTATTTAACTATATAATAACGTTGACAATAAATATTGTTGTTAAAACTAGATTTACGAATTTAGAATTATTTAGAACTATATATCATTGTTATTACTGCTATGTTATAAAAGTAGTAAAAGATATTGATTTGACGAACTATCGGAAGTAGCCTTAAGATATTAAGTATGTTGTATTTACATATCTTATTAGGTAAGCCCTAAATGTGTGAAAGATATAAGATGGTTATAAATATGCTTAGGCATTTAAAATGATTATGTACTATTATATTGTTATTATGATATATTTAATGATGTTTAAAGTTGTGAATATGACTTATCTCCAGAAGCTGCCGTTGGCGCTTCTGTCAATGTTATGTTATAAATATGGCTGTAAGCCTCTATTAAAGGTAATCTGTATTGGACAACAGGCAAGATAAGTGATTCTTATACTTACATTGTTTATATATGTGTAATAACTATTGTGGGTATTTTACCGTATTGAGTTATTGGTAAATGTGTCTAAACAATTACACAATAATAACTATATTACTGTATTTATTATATTCATGTACCGGGAGTCATTTTGTTATATTAAATGATATATTTGTTTAGCTCTTTCTTTTCTTTAAACTTATCCAGATAATGCATTGAAAAATATTATCATATTAATAGTGTGAAGTAGCTCGATTAAATACTTTATACTATATTAATTCGGTGGTTTTTAATTGTAGAATCTTATAATATCTAACACACCTTTCAACAACGCCATCTATTTTAATAAAACGAGAACATTGCTACAACTGTGAAACATCTCAGTACAACGTGATAATATCTCTAGGTGACTTGACAGCCACCAACCCACCTAGAGACTGGTAGTAGATATTTTTACTGTTACTATGTTGATAGCACTTTTTACAAAATTTATGAAATGATTTGGACAGACAGTTCAGACAGTTGTTTTTTCGTCGCATTGTAAAAATTCACTCTCTACAATTTTCCCAATCACGCTAAAAGAAGTATCTTCAAATGCTAAAATAAATAACTTGAAAATAGTTAGCGGTTCTTAAGCCACCTAGAGACTAGTGGAAGATATTCTTACTTTTACTATGTTGATAGTTTCCTGCTAAATGGCAATGCCGGGATTGTAAAATAATGAAAAGCTCAAAACTTTGTACACCCGTCAAGTCTTCGGAATGTGAACATTCGTTGGTGACCGAAGAGGCATCGAGTGCGAATATGATAATCGATAACAATGTTTCTGAAACTCTTATTTATGAAATAAGAATGTTAAGACAGGAAATGGCATCTGTCTCCACAGAAATGAGTTTCTTTAGAGAAGAGTTATCCCGTCTCAAAGCGAGTATAACGGATTGTAATAACCGAATCGCTTTGGTGGAAGATAGACTAACAATTATAGAAAAAATTGAGGAGAATAAAAACATTCAAAATGATAACCCAATTGACCTGATTGACAGCTTACGGTCAGAGATAAATGACAGGGATCAAAACAGCCTATCTAATGATATTGAGGTGTCTGGCCTCATTGAAAAATCAGGCGAAAATGTTATGAATATCGTTCACATGATTGCAAATAAGATTGGAATTAATATTGACGATAAGGACATTGTGAGCGCAGAGCGTTCGGGTCCAAGGCGAATACAAGCCGAGCATAGACCGCGAACAATAGTAGTACGGATGACCCGTCGGAGTGTTCGTGACGAGTTCTTAAAGGCGGCTCGTGTTCGTCGTAATACTGACTCAACAGGTATAATTGAGGGTGAAGTACGCCGGTTTTACATAAACGAACACCTAACACCTATAAACCGACGTCTACTTTACAAAGCACGGACAGAGGGTAAAGTTAAAGGCTGGCGATATGTATGGACCAAAAGTGGTCGGATCTTTGCTCGTCGCACGCACGAAACTCCTGTTTGTCGCATTCTTTCAGATTGCGATATCAGCAAGGTTTTTTGTGGCTAGTCTATTTAGTCTATTTTATAGGATTTATTCCCATTTATTTAATAATACTTAATAAGCATAAATTTACTTCTATTTTTATATCATTGTTGTTGAATTTTGTAAATTTTCATGTGTGTTACACTATTTACTTAATTATTAGATATTTTGTCAAGATTTTGGTTGTTTTTAACTTTTTATTAGTTTATAGAACTGTGACTACTAAATTCACCATGGGTATCTTGTTTTTATATTACTTTACATCAATTCTAAAAATATATTACTTTATTATGTACGTACTAAGCATTAATTCCTTGTTATTTAATATGAGCAATATTATTATAATCAATACGTCATTATATATATGTGATTATTTATTGATAAATTATAAACATCTAATACATACTACGCTAATTTTTAACTTATATTCGAGAATTCGATATATTACTTCAGAGTATCTGTTATGCACTTGCTCTAATGCCCACTTATTTACTTACACTCACACTATCTGTTATATACTTATATTAATAAAACTATATAAATCGGAATGTTAGGTTTACAAAATTTAAAAATTGGATTTATTAATCCCTGTTCTTTGAGCACCGGCCATGACGAGTTTATAATAGCAATGATTCGTCATAACGTAGATATCATGGGAGTGAATGAAACTTGGTTAAGAAGTGGAGAGGAAGGTCGTGCACCAAATGTACCTGGATATCGTTTACGTCATAAGCCTCGGCCAACAGATGTTCGTTCTCGTGGAGGCGGTGTAGGTTTTTATATTCGGAGAGGCATTTTGGCTTGTAATCTGTCTTATGTGGAAACTAATACTGTTGAACAAATGTGGCTGAGTATAGGCGTAAAAGGCAAAAAAGTAATTGTAGGCACCGCTTATCGGCCGCCATGGATGAATCCCGGCCTCTTTCTTGGTGCGTTAACTGAATGTATTGTAGGCTTACCGCGTCATGACCACATAGTTCTTGTAGGTGATTTTAATATAAATCTCTTAGATGAAAATAACGAAAATTGTAAACAGCTACGCAACTTTCTTTCGTACACAAATTTAAAACAATTTGTAACCAAGCCGACGCACTTCACCACTCATAGCGAAACTCTGCTCGATGTAGTCTGTTCCGATATAAATATTAACCACGTCAATATAGACTATATTTCAAGTTTAAGTAGCCACGCATTTCTTTCATTTGAAGTACATACATGCAAGATTAAGCATAAGGCGGTACGTAAGTACTATAGACAAATCAATAGCATAGATACAAATTTACTTCACTGCTATTTAGACTCAATCGACTGGAGTAGTCTTAAAAAATCACAGAACATAAATGATATGGTTGACGACTTTAATTGCTATTTGATGTTCGTCTTTGATATTTTAGCACCTCTTAAAAGCGGTGTATTTAAAGATTATAAATATCCTTGGATAACCCATAATATTGAACAAATGATGAAAATTAGAGATAAAGCTCATATTAGAGCAAAACGCACTAAGATTGATTCCCATGTAACTTATTATAAAGACCTGAAATTTACAGTAGAAACAGCATTACATAAAGAAAAAAGTGTATACTTTTCAACATATATAAACGATAATTTAAAAAACACAAAGTGTATGTGGGATCACCTACAGCGAAACATATCGTACAAAACAAAGAAAGATTTCTGCCTTCCAGGGCATTTCAGCGATCCAAATTTAATTAATTCCAGTTTTTTAAATAATTCAGAATCTGTAGATATATCCGCATCATTATTGCAATATTATACATCACATCAAAGCGTTTCTAGTAGTTTTACTCTACATACAGTTGACACTAATACTGTCTTTGAGTGTTTACGTGGTATCAAATCAAATGCGGTGGGCACAGATGGTATATCGCTATCAATGATTAGGTTGTCTATAAATTATATTTTAGAATCTATTACATATATTATTAATACATCTATTAGTACTAGTAGTTTTCCGAAGTGTTTCAAGAATGCTCTTATCAGACCGATACCAAAAAAAGACGACCCAAAGAATATATGTGATTTACGTCCTATTAGTATATTGCCATGCCTTTCTAAAGTATTAGAAAAAATTGTGTCTAAACAGTTGTCAGATTATGTTGAAAATAATAATATTCTTCCATGTGTCCAGTCCGGGTTTAGAAGAGGCAGAAGCTCTACAACAGCGTTAACAAATGTTTTAGACGATATTTTGAGTGCTCAAGACTTGGGACAGGGCACTATTCTAGTTCTTTTGGATTTTTCCCGTGCGTTTGATTCCATTGATATTTCGCTCCTTCTTGCTAAACTAAATTTTTATGGCTTTAGCTCTAAAACTATAGCGTGGTTTGAGAGCTATCTTTTAAATAGAACTCAAACTGTAGAAATCACAAACGCAGATGGATCAAAGTCCAGATCAGATTGCAAAATGGTCACGAGGGGTGTCCCACAGGGATCTATTTTGGGTCCTATTTTATTCTCGTTGTACTGTGCAGACATACAAAACAACATTAAACATTGTAATTATCACATATATGCTGATGATATTCAACTGTATATATCATTTCAACCCAATGAAATGATAACCGCTGTTAGTAAACTAAATGCAGACTTAGATAGAATAGCAAATTGGTCAAATTCAAATAGTTTAATCTTAAACCCAAATAAAACAAAATATTTAATTCTTGGAACGAATTTGCTCGTCCACAAAATTTCCATGCAACGTCCAAGTGTATTTATTGAAAATTCGCAAATAGAACGTGTTTCAGAAGCAAAAAACTTAGGGGTCATAATGGACGAAAATCTACGTTTTGAAAAACATGTTGTTCGCTCAGTCCGCAACTGCTTTTATCGCCTTAAAGTTTTGTACCGCATACGCCAATATTTATCTATGAAAATACGCATTAAGCTATGTGAGGCAATTGTACTATCCAAATTAAATTACGTTGATGTTGTTATAGGACCTAGACTCCTTGCCAGCAGCAAGATGTTAATTCAACGAGTACAAAATGCTTGTGCCAGATTCTGTTTTAACATACCACCACGAGCGCATATCACACCGTTTCTAAATTCATCAAATATATTAAACATGGACCATAGAAGGCAACTACATTTTGCTTGCCTGCTTTTCGGTATAATAAAATATAAAATTCCAATATACCTATATAAAAAACTAAAATGGTTAAGTGACTATAACCCCATCTATAAAACAAGAGCTTCTACAAATATCCTATCGGTCCCTTCACATAAAACAGCTGCATTTCGAGGAAGTTTCAGATACGCTGCCTCCAGCTGCTGGAACAATCTACCACCCCCTTTACGTCTCTTAAAAACCTTGAATACATTTAAATTAAGATACAAGCAATATTTATTAAATATACAAAAACAGTAGGGAACGTTAGATAGGAAACTAATCATACATTATTCATTTTTACTAAATGATTTTTATTTATCTAATGTAACTTGTTTTATTTCTTATTTATTATTTTATTATTTTATTAATTAATTAATTAATTTATTATTATTTTTTATTTATATTTTTTAATTTATATTTTGATTTATTAATTTATTTTATTTTTAATTTGTTTATTTATTTTATTTTTATTTAATTAATTATTTTTATTTTATTTATTTATTTTATTCCTTGATATATTTTTTTGAAGAACGTGTATTGAGTCCGGCAAGTGCAGGCAGCGACTAGTACCCACACCTTTTGTCTATTTGTTATTCTATTCGAATTCTGGTAGATAAAATTTTCTTACCTTAAAACTTCATTTATGTATTAAGTATTATATATACAACCTTGAAGTTTAATCTCACTATTATAACTATAATTTATTATTATTATTATTTTATCTGTATATGTACTATATTTGTGTTATAGCCCGTCTACTGTTTATCTTTTGTAACAATTTATTTTCAACGGGACTAAGGCCGTTGTTGATGTTCGTTGCGTCATAGCACGGCGGCCACTGAAAATCAGCGCGGGAGTCACGAATTCTCGCAAATGCTGAGTGGTCCACCGTTTTGAATGTCACAGTTTCTATGCTTTTATAAATGTTATTATATATATATATATATATTTTTTTTTTTGTCTTTAATTTGTGTTTTTTTTTATTTTTTTATTATTGTTATTATTACTTTTTTTATTGTTTTTTTTTTTATTTTTTATTAATTTAATTTTTTATTTTTATCCTTGTGTAAAAACCATGGTCATTTTAAACTGTATGTGACATTCAAATAAAGCTTTTTTGATTTGATTTTTTTGATAGCTTTTTTACAAGACTTATGAAAGATTTAGGAACTATCTCCAGACTGTTGCTTTTTTTGCGAGTGTACGCTGACCTCGTAAAATCATTGTTAACACTTTTTCCCAATAGTGCTAAAAAATTATAACTACAAAATAGTAAAAAAATATACATACATGTATATGACTGTGCTAGACGTTCTTATTAAAAAAAATATGTAGATATTTGGGTCATCACATAATAATTCATTATAGCATTATCTTATTTTTAGGTTCGGCATATGGTATGTATGTACTTTTACTGTAATTTAAAAACTTTCGACAACAAAGTATATCAAAGTTAATATGGCTCTTATCTATATTTTTGTAATTAAATATTTTTCGATCTGTATTAATTATTAATAATTTTATATTAAATTGTTGTATTGAATTATTTAAATTTAAATTTATTAAAATTTTATAATAAATTGTTTCTTGCTGTATCTGAAAGACAAAATGGCGAAACGAAACGAAAAGAAACCTAGATTGACGTTATTTTATTTGCGAATTTGTATGTATTAAGTTATATTCGTTTTTCTATGTGCTAATGTTTTGGATGTCATAATATATTTTAAGTTATACCTAATATAGACTGCTTAATGACGTCTGTTGTTGAGTATCTATATAATAAATTATAATTTAAAAAAAACCTTATTTCGTATTTCTAAAATAAATAGACTTATTTATATCAAAAAGTCAAAAAATCTAAAAAATTTATAGAAACATTTTGAACATTTTCAAATTACAGGTATTACAATTAGCACGACGCTACATGGGGATTTACTCGAGCGTCATACAGACCTATAAGAAAACTGAAATGATAAAAACAAAATATATACATAATGCATATCTTTCATCGGTGGGGTGGGGGGGAGAATATAGCCATAACGCAGCAGCATACATCAAATTTTATCGACGAAGTTTTATTATTTTGGCTTATGAAAATCATCAGATTTTATATTTTTCGTTCTCCTTGAATTATTACCTTTAAAATAAAAAAAAATAGCCACAGTCGACAATGTCAAGACACACGTTTTTTACAAGTTTGTAACCCTTCCCCTTATTTACGTAACTCTTAAACTGTCAGATTAGTAGAATGTAGACTTGTAGCATGTAATTAACCCCCCATTTCTTTATCTGACGCGCTCGAGAATTTCTGATTATCGTTTTTTTACTAATTTGAGTGCTAATATCTGTGTCGCGACCATGTATAGGAAACTCGTATTTTCTGGAAGTACTCAACTGGGTATAAGAGATATCTTGTATCTCTATCACAAATTTACATGAAAGTTTTCTCATATTTTTTTATATATATACATACAGAAGATGATAGAAAATGCATTAAAGAAACTTTACTAACTACTATCCAAATCAAATGTTTTCGTATATCTTCATTCATCCTTATTATAAGTCAATCAAGTACATTGAATCAGTTCCTAGTTCAATCCAACAAAATTATTGAATCATGGAGTATTTTCTTCTCTTGAAAATAGTGAGTTTCTTATAAATACTTTATACAATGGCTTGTTAGGAAGGTATTCTTGTTTTAAGCTCAATTTAACGTGGTTGTTCTTTGGTAATGATTGATAAAGCCCTTACAGTTAGTTGAAAGATAGAGACAAGACCTTCATCATATTTATTATATGAAAAGGTAAAGGCGTTATATTTATGAGACAGGTATGTCTTCTAGACATGCAGTAGCGTATCGTAAAAGTTCAAGCCAATTATCGGAGAAAAACACCATGTGTGTAAAGGAACATTTGAAACCACTTTAGACTTCCTCTTAACTCAAAAACTGTTAAATAATTAAATATATCTTTCAATCCCACACTTTGAATATCACGAGAAAAAAATATTCACCATTGGAATAGATATTTTTTTCTAAAACACGTTTTCATTTTCCACCGTAATAATTTATACATAACGACCCTGAGAACCTGAATAATATAAAAGAAGACGTATTTTCTCTTTTAACGCAGACGCAGAACAAAGACAGGAAAAAAAGTAAATTTCAAAGCACGTCATGAAATGTGACAGAGATTAAGTTGGTTGGGGAGCATTTACGAGTATAGTACTTAGCTGTACAAATCTCATACTACACGTATAGTGGTACGACATGTACTTCAATCGTCCTCCTAATTAGCCTTTGTTATTAAAATTATAATATAGGTCATTTCGCCTGTTTGCGTCCATTTAGTGGAGTTGCTGACTTTGAAAAAGAAAAAAAAATGATTTAATAGCACTAATTTTGAATGAAAAACTTACAGTATTAATTATATAGTCTTTTTTAATTTAATTCAAAGTTTAAATGAAAAGACATGGTGATTTAATTAAAAAGCTAATAAATATTAGATTTGGGCGATTTACCCAGTTTGCGTCCATACAATCTAGATTGCGTCCACCCATGGATCAGTTTGCGTCCACCAACTTAGATAAAGAATGTAGGGGAGATCTTTACCAATAATTATACAGAAAGTTTAGATTTTAATGATTTATTTTTTTGTTTAAATATTTTATAAATCAACATTATAAATTATTTTGAAAAACAAAAATATATGATCTACATAACATTGATACAACTTAAAAGTAATAATTTCACATAATAAAGTAACAGTAATTATAAACGAATATCCTTTAAAATTAAACAAAAGTCAGTTCTCTTAAACTTACCCTAAAACTACGAGAAATAATAATAAATAATGTATAATCACAAAATCAGCTTTGTTTAGTAAATAACTTTTTGCCCATATCATAGCATTAAAATGACTCAAGAATTTTCCCTATTCTAATCGCTAATCCTAAATACTTAATGGAACATTGATTCATAATATTATCAGACATGGTATCATTAGTATTAAAGTTTTAATTAATCACACAAATTACATTAAAATAACTTGTCTTTTACCTCTAAGTAAGGTAATCCTACAAACTGCGTGCATTTTAGGTGATACCATCTTACACATTTGTCACAGCCAATGTTTTTGTCACCGTCTTCATCTACATCTGAAATAAGAATGTCATCACATTCAGCACACTTAGTACGATCCTCAGCTGGTAAATTTTCTTTCTCAGAGTTCATATCTACCGTATCGAGTTAGACTTTAACAGGAAGTGTCTTCTTCCTACGTTTTGGAGCAGTTTGCTGAAGTTTTTTACTTTCTTTTAAGGTTTTTCTCTAATCTTGTTTCTCTATTCGTTCTAACTTTCTTTTTCTTATTGCTTCCTGTTTTTTTTTCTTCATCTGCTCTTTATCTTCATAGTACTTTCTCCATGCTGAAGAAGATATGGCCGCTGGACTTCTTTGATACCTTTTTCTTGCTGTGTTAAAAATGTCAGGCAACGTCAGGTGGCTTTTAAATGGATCGGAATTTTCTAAGTTTGATAAATTTTGAATAACTACTGAAAATGATTCAGGAGGCTTTTCTATAGTTAAAACTGAAGGCGATATAGTTGATGCTGTATGAATAAAAGCAGTCGGAGGGGGTTCTGATATTTCTTGTTTAGTGTTCTCAACACCTGGCGTAGTATTAGTTGCCATATCTTCTAGTGGTACAATTAGAACATCGTCTAAAGATACTATGGAAATGAGCTCCAGGTAACTTCCCGAAAGGTGTAACGTAGAAATAGATAAATCAGGTAAAAAAACGTTTTTATTGATGTCCTGATTTACAGAGTCATCTTGATACATTGTAATTTCATCATAATTAATTTTACGTGGTGCAAAATTTTTACAAGTGGTGCTTATTTTTGATGTGCAAGGCTCAGTAGATTGGTTCGATGCATTATGTATTTCGGCTATTACTGTTTGAGTGTGTAAACTTTGATTAGAGTTATTATTTGAAAGTTTACACGCTTTTGAATTTTTGTTTTCAACGTATAATGAAGAAATGGTGATATCTTTACTTGTGTCAATTTCGGACTCCGTTTCAAACTGTTTTCAGCTTTGAGATTTTTTCAAACTGTTGACAGCTTTAGTAACATTTTGAATGTTTATATTTTCTTTTTTTAACTTCGGTTTTAAGTGTTTTAAAACTTTTGACATTTTGTGACTCTTTCTCAACGGACTGCACATTTTCTGTAGTGTTTCTTACACATTTGGTGTAATCTGGGCTATTTGCGTCAAACGGATAAATGCCACAGCGTTTAAACCCATTTTTTATGTTGTCTGGCATTTTATGGTTTTTTAATACGTCCTTTAATAATGAGCAAAAGTTTGTTTTTGTTACTGCAGAATTGATATTTTCCGATTTTGAGAGGAATTCGCGAACTGTATTTTTCCAATATTTTTTTAAAGGTGCAAAAACACTAACATCAGCTGGCTGTAAAATATGGGTAGTATTGGGCGGAAGGGCATACAATATAATTTGCATTTGTTCGCATATTGTACTTAGCATTAACGACATGTGTGACTTATGTCCATCTACTAGCAGAAGAACTGGTTTTTTTATATTATTTTGTTCTACCCAGTACTGAAATACGTTCGTTATGTATTCGAAGAATACTTCTCCTTTCATCCAACCAGTCTCCGATCTACCTAAGCACCATTCTTGGGGCATACTATTTACAACTGCTCTTGGTGGTCTAATGTATGGAAACACGACACAGGGCGGGCACATATCTCCATTGGCATTAAACGTTAATAAAACTGTTATGTTTTCTTTTTCATTGTTTGGTTTTATTTGGTATAAATTTTTGTACCCTTTTGGACCAAAAACTTTTCCTGTCTTTGGACATAGAGCAAAACCACTTTCATCTCCATTAAAAATTCTTTTCGGATCACTAAAAATATCTTTTTGTTGTATCCTTTCTAAATATTCATCTAAAACAAATTACTATATATTAAAACAATTTAAAAACTATATAGTAAAACAATTTACTATATAACGTAATATATATTAATATTTATAAAATTTAATAATATATATTTTATCTTTTTTTACAGTAATAATAATTGTAAATATATAAAATTGTATTAAATTTAAATAAGCTATACATTTTTAATTACTTTTATAAATAGATAACAAGAAAACAAAGGTGGACGCAATCTGGTCTGTCCTAAATAATAGGTCATAAAATTCGCGTCCACTGCGGACGCAAACTGGCAGATTTAAAATTTTTGTGTGGTAGTCCGCGTCCACCTTTTTAACGGTCAACAACTATAAAACTTAAGTAAATTCATAATTATATTTTTCCTTTCTTTATCATCAAGGTCTAGAAACATCTTTGCATCCCAAATTTAATATAAAACAATGTAAAACTTACCTTGAGGCGTGCAGTTGCTCACTATTTTTTAACTAACATTTAACACGTTCGCACTCTTTTGTTCCGTAGCTCAGACTAATTATTTTTTTAAAACGGGAAGAATTGAACTCAAAGAAATTTTGTCTATGTGTGTTTATGTCTTATACATTGAGGTATTGACAGAGATAAAATTTGGCTTTGTTAGTGTGTTCGTGTTCGTGTTCTATATTCGAGTATTTTTAAAAGACGAGCCGTCGAATGGACGCAAACAGGCGAAATGACCCTAAATGTGGGACAGTTTTTCAAACGTTGTTCATAAAACTGTCTCATTATTGGCAGCGTTCCCGTTAATGATTTGTTTTGCAACATTAAATTTCATTGAAAAAAAGTAGTTAGATGTAAAGTTTTCGGTTTATTTCATGTTTCACTTTGAGTAATTATAAAATCTCAAAAAGTTGCGTATTCCGTTACGTTTTGTGAATATTAAGATTTGTTGCGTTTCTATTTGATATAAGGCTTACGATTAATAATAAAATCGATAAATTAATAACTTTTCCACTTCTTTTACACACACACATATATATATATATATATATATATATATATATATATATATATATATATATATATATATATATATATATATATATATATATATATATATATATATATATACAGGGTTATTTGTAATTAGTTGAGCACCTTTTGCAGGCAGATCCTCTACATCAATCCTAACAACATTTGTTCTACGACTTTTTAAAATTAATAGTTTTAAAAATTTAGTTTTTCCCATACAAAATTTATTTATTGCCTCTGAACGTGCATTAAACTTGAGCAAAGAGAGGCCACGCAACTTGTCAAAATATGTGCCACGGCCACGTGCATCGGGGCGCGGGGTGGCGGGGTGACGCAGCGGCGGCTATGCACGTTAGAACTTGATCATTTTCTAAGGTGTAATAAAAAATAGCATCGTTTTCCACTTTTATTTATTAAAATATTTTCTACAATAGTCGAAACACATATTGTCTAACTGTTTAAGAATCTAATGAAAAAACAAAATCTCCAATAGAAGTTGTCCACAAGTTGAATGTCTCAATATTTTTATTTAGTTTTTGAAAAAAGGGCACTGTAACGAAACCAAATAAATATTATTTTTACAAAACAATAACTTCTCTTTAACTTACTTTATACATATCATATTATCTCGTTTGTGTAATATTTATATCATGACAATAAAATAATAAGTTACTTACGAATTTCTTTACGAAGTTCCTAGAAATTGCAGTCAGTCACAAATAGAAGCGTCGGTATACAGAATCAATAGAGGTAGTTAATATAAAATATCAGTAATACTTCACACTTTCATCACCATAAATCTCAAGAGACAAATAAAATATCAATTATCAAATAACAAAGATAATAATATCAAATTACAAATTACTTGACATTTGGTTGGTATTGACACCAACTGTTGGTGTTACCATTAATTAAAAACATCACCGTAAAATAGTAACAGTATTTAAAATGGCTCCATCTTGTGATCCCAACTATAAACTTCATTCAGATATCCGACAAAATAAAATATTAAGAAACACCAGGAGGAATAATAAGAAGTTTATTTAAATTACGTCTAAATTGGCCTTTCCTCGTTTATGATATTAATAAAACTGAAAAAACGAAAACTTTATTCTTTATTAAATATGTGTGTGTATTAGTGTACACATGTAAGAAGTGAAACTTCTTAATGTAATGTAAATATAATTCACATTTTCTTTTAAATGTGACTTAGAAATAAAGATGTCGCGTAACAGAAAAACGTCATAATTTTCATTAATATTAATTAATTAAAACGTAAGAAGTGAATCGACTGTTTCTGACGTATAATATTCTCATAGAAGAAACACATAAGTACCATAAGACAGTTGTACACAGTCCACTTTAAAAATAATAACTTTAGGCATCTTAACATGTTGGATCGTCACTATATCACAAATAAAATTATTCTTCATCATGGTTTCTGCTGTTTTGAGTTGTTGTTCGTTCTAGGTATAGCAAAACAGACCTTGTAAAGATCAGGACCCCAATGCTCCATTTCTCAGCCAAAACTCGTATTTCTTTTCATTCTTACTTCTTCTATTTCAGACAATCAATGTATTTTAAAAATATTATAAATTACATTTCATAATTTCTTCTTCATGTTAGAATTTATTTATTAGTTTCAATAGCAAGTCCGTAAAATCGTATTGTCCAGTATGTAATTACAATTCATTATTTAATTATAAAACTCTAATCCGATAATTTTATTTTTGGTTAATGTAAATTGTGTTTTGTAATCCACATACTTGTCATTTTGATTATTTAGTATTTCCATAGCAACATGGTGTAAAAGAGATGAAGCTATACGAAAAAAGCTGGCGCGCGCATTTAACAGTTTCTTACTTTCGCTACACTGCCGCGAACTATACTTTAGACTGCTTACAAAATACAGAGTAATAAATAATCGAGGGAGCAAAAATTTTTTTGTTTCGTTTATTCTGAGTTATTTATCAAGATTTTTTAAAAGTCGTAGAACAAATGTTGTTAGGATTGATGTAGAGAGGCTGCCTGCAAAAGGTGCTCAACTAATTAAAAATAACCCTGTATAAGAGAATCAATATAACATGAATATATATTCATGATACTCTTATAGTAGTAAATACATAATTCTAAAAGAAATCATGTACAAAATATCCGTAAGCAATTACTAATAATTACCTCAAGTAATTAATTATCGCGACATATATGTATATATTATATATATACATAAATATATAAACGTACGTACAACGGTCCCTCGACGCTTTTAGAAGTCGTTTGTATGGGGGGTTTTTTATATTTTTTGCTTTTTATAGTTATGTTACTGGTTTTATTATTGTACTAAATTAACCTACGAATACACAAATTTTCACTTGAAAAAAAAAAATAATGTACGTGCCTTGGACAAATAAGTTAAAAAGGTGATATCAATACGGTTACATAGTATTACCTATACCTAAATACCAATTTAATTCATCGAAGGAACTACTAGAATTAACGAAATTTTAAGGTACAAAAATGCTTGAAAGAATGAAATGATATATTATTCTGCCTGCATCATAACTACATAATAATAAAAGTAAAGATCAATATACGAAAGTAGAAAAAATGTTTGGAAAAATGTATGACAAAAAAAATATAAATTTTAAAATAGTTTTTTTTTGTTAGCTTCGTTAGCTTTCATAATTATTTTTAAATAATTGAAAAACAATTGTGCTTATTTGTCAAGTTTTGTAAAAAATACCAGATAACGTCGGATAATGAAAGATGTAGAACATCAGTCTTAGATAAACAATACACATATAATAATTTTAATACAAATTAATTGGGATAGTTTTTGATGCAATATAATCGGTAAATAAATATAAAAAATATGATTTTTGTAACATTTTTTGTTTTAAATTGAACGTTTATGTCAATGAAACGGAAGCAAAGACTGATCATTTTCAAAATGTCCATTTATATATCCATCGTCCTTTTGGATATGTTTCACATAAAACAGTTAGGTACTAATCATTAATCTTCCTTACAATACCCTCATCTATATCAAAAGGGATGTTGTACAGTGGCCGTAATCATTTAACCGTACAAATTCGATTTGTAAATGTAAGTTGAAAAGAGTTGTATTTGAAGGTGGCAAAAACTCTTAATGTGATATGTCAATTGTTAATTAACTATTTCATTAATTCACTACTTAAATATTTAGCCCAACAAAAACTCGAACTTATTATTATACTACTTTTGTGTGGGCTGTAAAAGGATGACCATTACGGAACTTAAGTATAATATACTGATTTATCTCTAGTATGATACAGCATTATCGGTATTTGCCATAATTTGTTAGACAACACTTCCAATATTGTGGTTTCTAATGGTGGTAGTGTTATGTTTTCTAACCTAACCCTTTTCTATAAAAATGCTATCAAATGCAAGATAAAAAATGTCATATACAAAAATCGGCTAGTTGCTAGTTTGACGCGGCCAAGAATGGTTTGGTACCACATGATATAAAAAACGGCAAAAAAACATATCTGTTATTCTAGCGGCAACAAAAATACAGCATTTCTAAACATTGCAACTGTCTAGCTATTAAAGTTCATGAGATACAGCCTGGAGACAAACAGACGGGCACATTCACAGCGAAGTCTCAGTAATAGGGTTCCGTTTTTACCATTTGGGTGCGGTACCTTAAAATTAACTTGACTGGTAGTTTCAGATATTGGCGAGTTTTTTTTTTAGTTAAAATATATATGTCTTGTTATAAACTAAACATCATCACAATAAAAATTGTACAATACATACAGATTTCATTTTTGTGTTATAATCCAAATCAGGATTTAAGATTCTTTATGATCCTATAAATTTGTCTTATACAACATTTTATTATTTTCCTGTGACAATATTTGTAAATAAAGAATAATCCTACAAATTGACAAAGACAATAAATATAAGTACATTAAATATTTTCAAAATCTTTTTATTAGGTTTTATGTACTGAAGTACTATTTTGAAATCAAAGTCGAATGTAGTGAACGTTTATACTCCCTACCTTTTATATTTATATTTTATACTCCCTACCTTTAAAAGTAAGTAAGTATGATATTAACGTGCACATGCGATATGATATATCTTTTTTTTCTGCTAACACATACATACCTAGCCATCAATCATGGCCATCGTGACAACGCATTTTAAACCGTATTTTAAACCGTATTGGAGTTATTTATTATTTTAAGGTAACATTATTAAACAGAACCGCATCAGTATAAAGATTAAGTTAAAATTTAGCTAAATGACAATGTTTTTAAATATCTCAAAGTGTAGTTAAATAAACAGCCTAACAGTGATCAATTAGTGCATAAAATAGAAAGGGTTTGATAGAAGTGATCTAAATTAAAATAATAAAACAGTTTTATTTTTTGTCGGATTAGGTGTACACTATATAAAACTACTCTATTCGATGAAATTAATCTTTCTTTATTTTATAAAATTCGGACAAACCAAAGTATTATTAGTATTTTTTCAATAAAACACCTGAAGATTAAGTTATCATAAAATAAAAGCAATTCCATTTTATAACTTCATTTACAGCCCCCACTGTTATTAGAAGTGGATACGTGTTTGTTTAACTACCGAATAAGAATGCTCTTAAAGTGGAGTGATTGTATTTTATAACAAAACCTGATCCCAATACGGTTTCAACAATAATATATTTTTTTATTCGTGCAAAGAAAAACCACTTTTAATAATTTCATTCAAATATTTCAAATTTCATGTTTTTTGAACGAAAATAATATAGAAACAGATGTAGGGATATATTGGACATGTTACGTTTTCTGCGTTATTTTTATAATAATAATTTATTGTATTAAAACCTTTAAAAATTAACACTATGGGTCTTATGACAAAGTGTTTAAAATTTGAATTAGATATTCATTGTTATTTTTTCAGGCAAATACTAGTAGATTATATTACATAAGGAAATTCTACTATTTCATTTTAAAAAAACTATACACATTTTTACTACTAATTTCAAAGTATTTTTTCTTTTTCAGAGCGATGGGCAATTAAATCTTAATATTCAAATTAAATGGACCGTTTATATCTCCGCAGGCGATCCTGAATCATTTTTGTGGCTGCGATTATACTCTCATTAACAAGTAGTTATTTTTCTACGTTTTCTATGCTATACGACAAAATATATAAAAAAAAACTTGTCGCTTTGTAAATTACTTGATATTAGTAACGATTTTAATTTATTAACACTATGGGTCTTATGGGCAAAATACATATAATAAAATTATTGCGGAAAAAAGAGTGGGGCGCTGTGTGACATATATCTTTTTTCATTTTTGAACTCGATTTTGACCTATTTTAAGTGGTCAGATCCTATTGGCCAACAACAACAACGATGATATGCACTGCGTTAAGTGGCGATAAATCGTTGAGTGTGCACAGAATTATGCTAGAGCTCGCTGTACCGGGTGGCGGCGCCAGGAGTGCGGCTTGGTGCCATCTGCGAAGACGACGGTGGAAGAGTCTTAATAGATTATTAGTATTCAAATAGTAATAATAATCTAATAAAGTATGATGTTGGTTCTTACATTTTTTCCATAAAAAAGCTAATTTACAATTAAAATTAGACTGAAACAATTCATACAAAACTTATTATTTTTTTATATAAACGAAATACGCGTTCGCGAGTAGAAAGTTTCATACATTTTGAATAATTTTGTAAGTGATAATGCGTTGCCGATTTAATTAATTAATTCCTTACTCATTTGGAATATTTTAATTATATCTCTTATAAATAGTACTAAGGATGCAAAAGTTGGTAATTCATTACTCCTTTGTTTAATCAAACACTCCAGCCGTCTTCGGGCCTACGTTCAATAAGGCAGAACATCACTACTTTTAGAAAATTTGAAAGTATTAACTGAAGTAGCAAGAAGATTTAAAAAGCGTTCAGGGTTATCGGATGTTGATGAAATAATAGATTTGAAAAAAAAAATTCAATGAATGAACGTGAGTTTGCATTTATCTTCATATTTACTTATCTTATATTACTAACAGGAGCGTTAAATATCAATTCTCAATTGTCACCAGTAGATGTTAGGCCTGATAAAAAAATATTTTGGTTTATCATTTAATTTGCTTCTATAAAACTATAATTTTCCAAGATACATATTTATATATCAGTTAAATTACAGAATGTTCATAACCAGTAATTTTTAACTACAGAAATTAACATCGATAATTAATAGTACTCGATTTAGAATCTACTTCTTTTCACTTTTCACTTTGTTTTTAACACAATCAATAACACGATTGTTCATCGTGGGGTTTTAGAACTCTACCCCAATTAAACATAACAACAACAAATAATGCAACAATAATGAAAAATAAAACAAGGAGATCCCAAAAAATTAAATACACAGCATTTATATTCAATACAAAAACATTAAAATCACAAAGTAATTTAACAGAGCTTGAAAAAGCATTGAATATTATTAGTTGGGATATCATTGGCATGAGCAAAGTACGTATATCGACGGAAGTAAACGACGAGGTATATCGAAAAACACGAATAACTTATTTTATATTATGAAAACGATATCCTGGTATATCATATCGTATGGTATATTCCAAGGAACAAGGGTTTAAAAAAAATGTCTAAAAAAGAATGTAAAAGGATTTCATGGAATGTCACATAGAATAGCCGTACTAGATCACACTTCCAGGTTACTAAAACTCGACTTTGTTAGCGAACCCATCGAGATACGAAAGAAAGAAGTTAAAGATAAATTTTATACAAAACTATGTGGATGAATCGGGCCTCCACATAGCACGATTATTGTAATGTGAAATTTTAACAGCTTAATTGGCGATCGAGAAAGGTATGAAGACAAAATTCTTGGACCCTTTAAAACTGTTTAAAGGAATAATAACCGAATTATAATTCTAAAATAACGTACATTTTATTAACAGTTTTTACAAAATGAAACCTTAAAATAAATGGGCTAGGCCGTCTTCTAACGCATTAGTAAGAAACAGGGAGACTTCTTAATACGAACAAACCAAAACGTAGAAATTCTCAACTCGTTTAGTAAAACACTGATCTTAGGTTACTACGGGGTTATTTAAGATTTTTAGAACCAAAGAAAGCAAAACCGCACTTTTTTGTAAGTGTTTGGCTCCAACAATTTGACTTCACCGTATGACTATGCTGTCATAATTAAAAGAACTTCAAACGATTGGCCATAAATACGATGTCATAGAAAAATAATTAAAAGAAACTATAAAAAACCTAAAAAGAGAAAAAACAATAAGAGAGAGAATAGGACCACAAACTTTACTTTACTAGGTTTACTTAAATAAAGATACATTTTTTATTCAAAGACAAGAAAAACAATAAACAAGAGATAACAGTAAAGTAATAAATGCAGATTTTAGAAAGAGTAATCAACACGGCAATGTGATGATTAAAGTCACCATACATACTATGTAGGTTTATGTTACAACCTATGAGTATAGGAGTATAGGTATATATCAGATGGAATAACAGAAAAATTTAATTGATAATTTAAAAAAAGTACATAATAGTATTATTTTTATTCTATTTAGAGGTCCTTTTTAAATTAAAAAAAGACCTTTTAGAATAAAAATAATACTATTATATACTTATTGAAGTCGTTGCGTCGGGGAACCGTTGTACGCACGTTGACAATGGTGTCTATTTTTTACGAAGATAATCATTGAGGACTTAGACTATACGATTTGATATCGTAATTTCTTTATTTACCATGGTAACTTACTTACATTTTAATTTCTTCCTTTATTAAACGGTCCCCTGATGCAATGACTTCAATAAGTACATTATAGTATTATTTTTATTCTCTTTAGAGGTATTTTTTGTATCAAGGTTTTTTTTAATTTTTAATTTAATTTTTTTTCTAGTTTTAAAGTTATGTTACTAGTTTCTTAATTGTATTAAATGAACTTACAGACACACAAATAAATCTATCCTAATATTATAAAGAAGAAAGATTTGTTTATTTGTTTGAATTGAATAGGCTCCGAAATTACTTGACCGATTTAAAAAAAATCTTTTAGCATTAGAATCCTACATTACATCCTAATGAACATATTTTATAATCATCATTATCATCACTAATATTATAAAGAGGAAAGACTTGATTGTTTGTTTGTTAGAATGACCGATTTAATAAATTGTTTTACCTTTAGAATCCTATATTAACTCTCTGATGAACATAGGTTATAATTAATACGAGAAAAAATAAGGATCCGCGTAAAAATTACGACAATGTAATAATTTATAAATGTATTAAATAACACGATTCAAAACTTTTTCATATATACGATTATTAATAAATATAAACATCCAGAGTTAAAATGATTTACAATCACTAATAACACTATGATTAATTTTTATATTATCACTAGCTGTTGCCCGTGACTCTTTATGAATATGATCAAATTCCAAATAAATATATTTTTTAGAGTCTACGTGGACGTAGTCACGGGCAACAGCTATCCCTAACAAAGTTCTTTATCTTAGTAAATAAGTGTAAGGACCTTTTGGCTTTCATAACAAGGCTTTATTCCCTATACAGCACGGGTGAAACCGCTGGGAACTGCCAATATTGCATAAGAACCTTTCTGCAATAAAACTTCAATTTCTTTTGGAGACGACTGTTTCTATTTCGACCAATAGAACATAGCTTTCGATTAAAAAAACCGCATTCAAATCCATCCACGTGTTTGGTCGCTACATTATCACAGACAAACACACAGATACACAGATACACGGATACATGGATACACGGATACACAGGTATACAGATAAACAGATTGACAGGTCAAAACTTATAACACCGTTATTTTTAGTCGGGGGTTTAAAAATGTAAACAAAGAACTTTCGTAGTCAGTGTCATTACGTAACATGTCAAAGTATGCTTTCAGTTATTATGAACATTTTCTGAATTAGTTTATTTTTTATAATTTACATTTGAAATCATCATAAATAATAAATATTTATGATCATTTCAGTACAATACAATAAAATAATTTTATAATCATTTAATTTTGTTTTTTTTTTTACTTTAAGGATTATTCTATGAGAAATAATAAGGAAATAATATTAAGCAACATTGTAACATTTTTAGTTTATTCGCTGTCACTAAGCCAACGTCTTGATGAGTCCGAATCAGAATTAGTTACATTAAAAATATATTTATCAGATGCGTCGTTAATGAGCTAAATAATAATTATTATAAAATGTTGCGTATCCCTGTGACGTTGCCATTGTAATAAACATATTTTCGTACGTATTTCTATTACATTTAATTGAAAGGATTATTTCAAAAAATAAATGTTTATATCATTTAGTTGACACATGCACATAACTTTTGCGGAATATAAAAAACACAAACCTTATTTTAAGCGTTTTTGGATTTGCACGAAATATTAAATATTTTTGGTGATGGTAACTCCTTTGTTTACATTTTCTAACTATTATTCCATCTCAGATTATTAATGCCATAAAAATGATGTCAGAATGAAGCAAATACGTAGTGAATTTTACATTTTCAGCGCATTATCAGTTTCCCTACAAATGTAGCCCAATATAACCTCTACCCTAGTAATTATCCGACAGCCTACAATTCTAATTTATATTGACGGTCGTTTTGGAGGTAGACAACATCCTAAAGTTTGTTGGTCAGTTTGTATTAAAGTGAAACTATTAAAAGCTTAGAAAGTTTTACCAATTTAAATTGAGAACGTATATTAGAGTTTACTATAACTTATATATATAATAATGAGTTACTTATTATCTAAATCTTATTATCTAAAAGATATTTTATGATTGTATAACTTTTTTAATAAATATTTTTAGATGATAAGGGTTCGAATCCCTTCACATAAAGCTTTATTTTTCATTCTATATTTATTTAAAACTTTATTTCTAGAACATTTTGTTTTGGACATTGTTTTGCAAATCAGTGAGTCCATTGTTCTTTTATCAATGAGTAGGTCATTGATAAAAGAACAACCGACTCACTGATTTGACCTGTTACTCTCTCAAATATAGTCAGAAAATATTGTTATACGTGCCATTTCTTTAGAATTGTATTCGAACTCATTATTAGAAATCAGTAAAAAAAAGTCGAAAACATAATCAAAAAGTTATAATTAGATTACCATTTACAATATACCTTAACACTTAAGTGATCACGAAAAAACTAGTATGTAATATATATTATTTTAATTAAATATTTTTATAAATATTTGTGATAAAATTAAAGTCACAATCACGAGAACCAGCTTCACGAATGTTGTTAAACCGCCTGTTAAATTTTTTCGCCAATTACCTTTGTGATCGCAGAGAGTTTGTAGAGTACGCCGGATACCAGTCTAATCCATACTCTAGAGTGAGTCAAGGCAGCAATCTTCGGCCATTAGAGTTTATTATCATGATTAATGATCTGCCAGTAGTGATACGCAGTGTGAAGTGCCTGTTGATGCGGATGATCTAAAAATGAACATGCCGAGTTGATGGAGTGGCAATGGGTTCCCTGATCTCTTCCGTTGTTGCCGATATCCACATAGAGCACTTCGAGGCGAGGGCCCTGTCCTCTGCACCGGCTAAACCGAAGATCTTTAAACGGTACGTAGAGAACACCTTCACTATACTACCTATAAATCAAACATATGCTTTTCTAGAACACCTTAATTCCATTAACAATAAAATACAATTTACAATAGAATTGCAGTCAAATAATACTTTAACTTTCCTTGATATTCTTTCTATCTAGAATCCTGACAACACATTAGGACACACTGTTTATAGGACCCCACACATACAGATAGGTACCTCAATGGCAAATCACACCACTACCCTAGCCAGTTAGCTACCGTTGGCAAATCTTTGTTTCGGAAAGCACAACACATCTGTGACGCTGAACACCTAAAGAGCGAGCTGCAGCATGTCAAGCATGCTTTGTTTAATAACCACCGGCCCGTACCTCGCCAGCGTCGCAGAAACCACATCCATATATGGCGTGTTTGTCGTCTGTATTTTTATAAGGTTATGTATATGTATATATTTATAGATGTGTGTGAATGTATTTATGTATACACTTAAACATGTGTATGTATGTATTTGGTTGTATGGTATGCAATTCTTTTTTTATGTTTTTATATTTGATAACTATGTAAACAACACCCATACTACGTTTTCTATATGTCTTTTCTTGCAACAAATTGGTTACACCGAAGAGATTGCTATTTAGCGATGAGGCTGCCTAATTCTATTATTTATTGTAAACTACATATCGGTAATGTCTTATACGTAAAGAGGTGAGTTTATATAGTTAACTAATAAATAAGAATAGTTCTTAGATTATTCGGCCTTATTTTTCCATTATTCATGTTCTTCAATTATAAATTAACATCGTATTAATTGTTGGTAACTGAATTTGTCATAAACAATTATAATTAATTTAATTATAATTACAAAATTTGCATAAATTTTATTGCTGACTTTTTGCTTTAAAACATTTTAAGGTAATCGTCAATACATTTGTGGGTTATATTCAAGCGAATTTAAAATGATAATACAATGCACATAATAATAATAATAATAATAATAATTTATTTGCTCTGAATGTAGGTGTACAAGGTAAGTATTATTCATATATAAGTATCCAAGTACATTTATACTAACAAGGATTGGTATCATCCGAATGAAATTTAAAAATATCTGAATCTTGAATATTCAATATTTTATTTTATCTATGTAAGTAATAAGTACACGTTCGATATGTTAAAATTACAATGTAAAAACAAAAGGATTAATATTGTTTAAGATTAAAAACGCGGTGATCTTAGAGCAACGGTGCGTCACAGGAATCCAAAACAACTCATAACTTAGCTTATCAAAATGTCAAATGTCAATCACAGATTACCTAATACTTTTCATAGTTGAATATCTTATATACGAATAAATAACAAATTTAATTTACCAATAATGAATTGCGATCACCACGCCATCTCTGATTCCACCCAGGTAATTAACCCACCGTTTCCAATTTAATAAATCATTGATATTGTTATTGATGCTCCGACATTTATATTTAAATTTAAAATAATAAATGTTAATTTATGAACAATGCCCGTAGGCATTATTTAGGTTATTATATTATATAAATTATATTTACATACCTAAAAAGTAACACAATATTCAACTTACAACGATCACTAGTGATATATTGCCAGAATAAATCAAAGCTCAATATATCATAACAACAATTAGTTTTTCTTAGCGACACAATATGTTCTTGTTGTTTCTCCAACAAGTGCTTTAAGTGCCCCGAAACAAAATTAATCACAAACTTTTACGTCTTATTGAATTCTGGAAGTTTCGTTCACCGAAACCGGTTTGTGGACTTTGTAAAGACGTCGCAATTATAATATAATTATTTAATAACATTATTATTAATAAAACATTTACTTACATTCCTTACATGATATTAGCAGACTTCGTATTTTTAAAACAATTCTACAAAATGCAAATAAGATTCTCAGTCAGTGTAATCTATTCAAAGTAAATTTTGATTTTTTTTATGTACATTTTAACTTCTATCACAATTAAAAGAAAGGTTGAAAAATCAATCGTCAGAAAAAGAAACTAAAAGAAATATTTCTTTTACAATCGCTTTACTTCACTGAATGTATTCTCTGCCCATAACTGAATTAAGATTTGGACGAGAATTATATTTTTTTATCAATAAAATAATTTTGACTAAGTGCTGAAAAAAAAGAATAGAATCCTGGTCAGATCCATTGGACGTCGCTGTAAATAAGTTATTACTAGCGCAGGCATTCATATATTTATTTACGTTATATGAAAAGTCGTAAATCACCAAAGGAAATAGAATTTCTAAATTATTCTAGTATGTACTTATTAAATTGTTCATTATAATAACAATCCTATTTTGTCATATAAATGTATGGTACTTTTTTCATATTTCAGACTATATGATAGGGGTTATAAAATATATAAACTACGGTTATAGTTATTTAAGTTTAATAATGCATTCAGATGAGGTGGTGGTGAGTTTTGATATAACGTACATATTTACCCATTCAGAGCTATCATGACGTCATCCAGAAATATAAAAGAAAATGATGTGGATATAGAATATGTGTTTCTACTGAATAGTTTTGGAAAAGACAACATTAACGGAGTGGCTATGGGTAGTCGTGTAGCACCCGTGTAATTTGCGAACCACCGGGTTCGCAAACTTTTGATGAAATACTTTACCATGATAACGTCATAAACTTAATCTATCACAGTTACAGCAGAGTAGTCTATTTGTCAAACTGACCCGTTCGCTATAATTAAACCTTTATTTTTAAAACTAAAGTATGTGTGTATGTGTACGTACCTATTGACAGAAATACGAAAATATATAATAGTATATAAAAGTTACTATAAAAAAAAATTAATTAGCATTAGAATTTAATAATAGTATGGGCTGCCATATCAGCAACGGGCATAATTGGTCCGTATTTGTTTGAAATTAATCAACGAAGTAAAGTAACTGTGAGCTCAATTGAATACGTGAAGATCTTACGATAATTTTAGACATCACAGTTTTATATTAACAGAAGAATACAACAGCAGGACTTGGATGCAACAAGATGGAGCAACATGCCATATCTCAAATGTTACTTTACCAGGGGACAAAGAAAAGTTTTCTAACGTTTTTTTCTCTCTCGGAGGTAATATCCAAGAAGCACGGAGCCTACATCATGCGATTTTTGCTTGGGTATTTCTGAAAAGTAGAGTAAATTTTAGTAAACCAGCTCTTATATCCCAATTAAAAAAAAAACATAAACGATTTCTTGCAGCATGTGTCATCGAGTCTTGCAAAGTGTGCGCAGACGTTTACAGAAGTGCAAACGACGAGACGTAGCATATCTAGACGATGTTATTAAAAAAAAAAATGCAATAAATGTTTCTTACGTTAAATAAATCTTCAAATAACATTAGTTCTGTTATTTCTACACATGTTTCAAATGTGAGAAAATGTATGGCCCATCTTGTATTAAGTTTTTGTTTATTAACAGTCTTTGATAATATTTTGTATCTTTTATGTGTTTTAGGTTTTTTGAAGTACATTTTTCTACTTTTGTTTTTTTTTTTGTAGGAAAACTTATAGGGAAATTAGATAAAAATTCATACTAATAAATAATGTTACTTATTATAAATTGAATTGAAAGGTCCTTACAAATTTTAAGCAATCAATGCATACTTATTTCTTTTAACACTGCTACTGCTAGCAGTTAGTATTCTTTATTTAAGCTCCGTGGCGTAACATAAAATGATTAATGAATGTTCTGAACTTTTGAACATTTGAAAGCCCCTAGCATACGAGATGAAAGGAAATTGGACTTATCGACGTCGCGTCGGCTCGTTTTCGAGCTTATGTTCTATGTCTATGTATATTGATCTTTATTAAAATCATTAGATTCGAATACGCTGACAAAATAATTTCCCGTGTTTACTTTAAATAATATTTGAACTTACAAAAAATTTAACACATCAGTTCATAATTAAAAATGAAATTTAACATTGAGTTTCAAACCTTTCTATGAAACTTACTTTTGTTAAAAATGAAATTCTTTGCAAAAAAATACCTTGATACGGAGCCGTCACTTTAATGAATGTGTTAGATTTTATAAGATTCTACAATTAAAGAACACTAAAATAATATAGTATACGGTATTTAATCAAGCTACTTCACACTACAAAATGATAATATATATTAATGCATTATCTGGATCAGTTAAAGGAAAAGAAAGAACTGAATAAATAAATAACTCAATTCGACAAAATTACTCCAGATACATAAATATAATAAAAACAGTAATATAGATACTACTCTATACTTTAGTACTACTACTACTACTCTAGCTCATTATGATAAAATACTACCCACAAAAGGTATTACATAAAATGCATATATTATTAACAATGTAAGTATAAGAAACACTTATCTTGCCATCTGTTGCTAGCTTTCCCATAATTGGAGGGTAGGTTTTAATAAAAAAAAGATATCAGTTGATGGTATGACTAAAACATGTAATGTTGGTATAGAAGTTTAATTTACTAAACAAATAGTTTGTAGTAATTTTGGATACTGATTTGATTAAAAGTAGTGTATATATAAATCGTCTCCCATCTAAGAGAAGGCCAAGTGTGTATTAATCGAGAGACTAAGTTATGTTACAGTACTAGTATAACAAAGTGTAACAGTGATAGTAAAGAGTTTAATTAGTAAAACCAATTGTGTATTTGTGAGGAGTGCCAATAAGGTGTTTTAAAGAACATAACGACTGTTGTTGCTGATTCTTTGCAGTAAGAGAGTTATAATACTATCTAATACAGATTACCTTAAATAGTGGTTTAAGCCATAATTATAATAAATAGTAAAAGCGACAGAAACGCCAACAGTAGCTTCTGGAGTTTGGTCATTTTCACAACTTTAACATCACTATACGTCTTATAATAACAATATAATAGTACATAACGATTTTAAATTTTTAAATATAGTTGTAACAATCTTATTTCGTACATTGATAGCTTACAGAATTAGATATGTAAATATAATAATTTAATATCTTGAAGAAGCTATGCGCTTCTGATAGTTTGTAAAATCAATAACTCTTACAAGTTTAAAAATATCAACCAATAATAATACCAATAATAACAATGATATATAAGTTCTTAGTAATTCAAAATTATAATAAATCTAATTGGAACAACAATATTTCGCACATTTATTGTCAACGGTATTATGTAGTTACATAAATAATAATATCTTTATTTTACAACCGTACCAAATTACTATAATCTTATCTTATACGCCCAATATTATAATAATGTAGCAAATGCATACTCACATAGAACTACCATTTTCCTAAAAACGTATATTACTACAATACTACTAGTTTTCTGTAAATTATGTTTCCATGGTAAATAAACACTCCAATTTACCATTCAATGCTTAAATTTTAAATTACTATAAGAATAACCTCACGATGCTTATCCACATGTACATATTAATAATAAAGTGCCTTACTGACCAGAATCTTAGAAAGATATACATACATAAGAGTAATTAGTGGAGCAAGTGTACATGCTCTTGGAGCGAAGCGGAAAGTTGGTGGAATAACATGAAACGTATGCGCTCTACATAACGTTTAAAAGCGGATATTAATGAAGTACTTTAATTACGTATACGGATCAAAGCAGTCTAAGGTACATCTTATAAGTTATAACCATTCAAAATCATCATTAAAATCTTCATTAAAAATAAATTTAGCCCCAATGTTTTTTCATTGTTATCATTGCAGCACAGAAAGTTAATTGAGATGAAACAGAGAAGAGCTGCTGGCAGACACTCAGAGGGTTTGTCTTACTTTTTTTAAAGCCTTACTTAAATACTAAATAGCGTAACTTATAATAAATAATTTTACATAAACCTTAAAGCAGCCGGGCAGCTATAGCTGCATACCAAGGGTGCATCATCTTCAAAATATTCATTAGCACACAAATAATCCTTAGTTAAAAATTAAACATATCACAGATCACGATAATTTTGAGAGGCATCTGAGATATTTTAAATATTGGAGAGCAACGAGTTGAGGTGGAAATTATTATAGAGAGCGATACAGTTCGGAATCTACAAACAAGACCGGTGGTTCACGGAATTCTGATAATAATTATATACTTACCTACTAAGTAATTTGTGAATACAAGAATTATCACATAGTGCCTATGTGGTTTTGATCACTGAGAGACCTTTGACTTACTAAAAAAGCAGAGCATCTGTTAGTTGAAAATTGAAAAAAAACAACCTAATCATGCATGAAATCCTACTTATAACAAGGAACGTCACAAATACTATTATAGTTATAAACAAAACACTTATCCCAATCAATGTAGATAAATATTTTTTGTTTGAAAATATCTATAAACATGTATAGCCATGTTAGGCTTATTTAAATTTATATAAATATAGAATGAAAAATTAACCGATACGGGCAGGGATTCGAACCCGCGACTACCAGGGACGGGACGGTTTCCCAGTAGTCGCGGGTTCGAATCCCTGCCCGTATCGGTTTATTTTTCATTCTATATTTATATATATTTCAATATTTTTTTCCAAAAACACACTTTGTCTGCTCAGTAACGCCGCGTGACGAGAACTCGTCCGATATGTTTGCCGCGCAAGGAGCGACTATTGGCAATCATTGCTGTGACAAAGCGATTGCCGGCCAATAAACATTTTGGGAGTTATTTGCAATATACGCTTTGCCCGGGTTAACCACTTTGCCCGGGTTTTTATTCTAGCTTATTGCACTATTTTTGTATTGGGATGTTATAATTTTTTCGAGTAATCTCTTTTATATATATTGGAGAAATGACTTTCATGCTTTTTTAAAAGTGTGACGAAAACATTTTTGCCGTCACAACTTAAATTTTTGTGATGTTGGTTAGTTATTGGTTCCTTAAATTCACTACTAAATAAAGGTTTGTTTATTCACCATGTTACAACTTTTCAGAGAAGTCCATATTGTTTGGTTACTCGATCAATAATCGTTTAGCTCCGATATTGTTGCCGTAGTTATAAAGTTTAAATATTGAACATAATATAATAGAAATAGTAACATACTATATAACTTTATTTTTATATTGTAATAAAATAAAAAAAGTTAACGGTATATGCATAAATTCTAGAATAAGGGCCTTATTTAAATTCATTATAAAAAAAAAAAATATTTGTGGTGATTCTGACAACGAGGTTTTTAATTTATTTGTAGAAACCCGGTGAAACATATAATTTTTATATTAAAAAATAGGGAATTCGCCAAAATTCGGCTTTGGTATTTCCTGCCGAATACAACGTAGTTGTCTTGAAGAGAAGAGTTATTGGTTTGCTAAGTATAACTTAGCACAAAAGTGGAAAGTGGATAGCATCAAGCATTAATTTAGTTTGTATAAAAAAAATATTATTATTATGGTATTTTTTTTTCTTGGGTGCATTATGTCATAATGTTTTTGAATTGAAGCAATATATCTGTTATCATTAATAAAGGAAGTCTTCAGCCACAACATTAGTTGAACATTGATTAGTGTTACCGAACTATGTAATTTAAATGGGAATTCTAATGAGATTGTTTAACTGCTCTACTCTATACAAATTATTGAAATAAAAGAAACTGAAAATATAAAGTTTACAAAAAAAATATCACATAACATTTTTATAGAGTAGGTAGACACGGTATTTAAACTTTTTTCAGAATTCTGAGATAGAAAAGTAAATATGAGATTCGCGTCACTTGTTTTGATTAAATATCATTACTTATGTATAAATCATTACTTATACCATTAATAATTACTTTCATAAATACCGCTATATAATTAAACATAGAGAATTAATACCATGGCAAAGTAATGATGTCACAAAGTTGCAAAGGTCGCAACTAAACAACTGCGTTGTATTTGTACATTTATTTTATTAAGCTTGGATATGTAAAGTTAAACTACTCTATATACATTTTTATACTAACTCAATATACATTTGTATAATGTTATGTAAAAACTATTGTAATATAATATATAGTTTGAGGACTGCAAATATTTTTTTTGTGATATAAATATATATAGAACATCAAGATAGGGTTTATAATTTCTTTTGTAATATTTAATGAATGACATTATACAAGATCGTTTTAAGATCTTGTATAATGTCATTCATCAGATGAACAAGATGGTTGGTGTCCTGTAATTGACATATTGTTTACTAGCCATTTAAAAACTGGGCTTATCAAGTGTTTTCTAAGGTTTTCACGAGTAGGTACTACACCTGAAAATAAACCTATTCTTACGGATTTAACTCGCGTTAAATCCGTAAAAATAGGTTTATATCAGTTCAGGATTTCTGATATATAGGATTTCAGAAATCCTGAACTGTACGCTCGGAAACTTAGAAACCGTTGGAGGTAGATGACCAATTAACTGACTTACTGACAGACACCTCCATCTCGTCTAACCGAGAACACGATTGCTGCAAAGCATTCGAAACGTCGGGTTAGATTTACAATGTAAATTTTAATTTTAATTCAATATACGCGAGTATTAAATCAGTATTGAATCAGTAAAAATAGTTGTATTTCAATGGGCTAATCAAATTCATATTGAACATGAATGTATGAGGGTTTTTTTTTATATTAAATAATAATATTTATCAGATGAGAGGATTATTTAGTTTACAGAATACATATATTTAAAGAGTACATTCAAGAAATTTGTACCAAATAGTACTTAGATTCGTATTATTAAGATGTGTCACAAATAAAATATCGTTATTTTATTTAATAATAAAAGACAAAGGGATAATTCTAACAGTTTCACTACATATGGAAGGTGTCAGTATGTTTAGACTACGCTAAGGTAATAAGGGAAGGTAATAGCTTCATCTACGCTCAGTAACTACTAATTGCGTCTAAATGTTACTTGGTAATACATCGAAACACCTACGTATATTTTGTTTAAATAAAGGAAATAAATCTTTAAGTATGTAGCATGTTCTTAAATATTTATTATAAATAGGAGCGATCAAATGGATTAAATCTAAAGTGGTACAAACTTTATGAAATTATCGAATAAGATGCGTTTTTTATATTTCTAATACAAACGAAACTATTACAAATTAATATATCAGAATAAATTTTAGAAATGAAAGACAGTAAAAGTCGGAAAACTCTAAGCAACTTGTTTTTATATAGATCAAAAAGGAGTAAACTTAAACCTAGAACCATCCTGTTAAGTATAACACTGAATCCATTAACAGCATTCTTAAGCCAAAGATTTATTTTATTTTTACATGCCATTAAATATAATATTAACGATCAACTGTAGGCTACACTACAAGCTTAATAACTATGATTTACGTTGTACTATATGGTTTTGTAATAACTTACTAAAGCGTTAAAATTGGTTGATGTTTATGATTAATTAGGTATTTGCTCTAATGATTTTGTTATGTCTAAAGTGTGATATAGTTGTTGTGTTAAAGCTGTTCTATATGTAATAAACGAGTATTTAAATAATTTTTCTTAAAATATCCACCATTCAACAGACTTTAGTTATGAAAAAATCGGCGTATGTGTAGATTAATTCAAAGTTTGAAAATATCTATAAACATGTATAGCCATGTTAAGCTTATTTAAATTTATATAAATATATAATGAAAAATAAAACGATCCCGTAGTCGCGGACGGTTTCCCAGTAGTTGCGGGTTCGAATCCCTGCCCGTATCGGTTTATTTTTCATTCTATATTTATATAAAATTAATTCAAAGGTTTGAGGAGCACAAACATATCTAATTTTGTTATAGGAAATATTGACGTGCAACGTGTGCCGGGAATATAAGTATTTAAAATAATATTTTTAAGAGTCGAGGGTATTTTTAAATATTTAGTAGGGATCAATTCCTATAAATTAGTTAACAAGTGTTAAGTTTATGAATTATTGTGTCATACTCATTTGGGAGCGGAAGCTATGTAGGTGTGAACAGTGATTGTCGATGTGATTTTTGTATCAAGACTTTTATTACTGTGGTAGATTTGTCGTTTGGTGTCATAATTTTATTACTAAATTAGTTTTAACGTTGTAATCTGGAATTTGTGGTATTAAATTATGAGAAATATGTAAATGTTGTAATTACTTTGATTTATTTTTCTTTTTAATTAAATTTCTACATGAATTTTCAAAATATAGAATTCTCCTCAGCTACTTTTCATAATTTAAAACCTTTTAAATAACAGTTCAGTAGCAGCAGCGTCATTAATAATATAATATTCGCATGCACCGTTACATTTGCACTACTGTACTTTTATATACAACGTGTTTATTCAAATTGATTAAAACAACGCAGTAAGTAACCAGACAACCACTTTTTAGTACTCTGCCTACATGTAATGAGTCACATAATTGCATCAGACGTTTGCATACGGCACCAGTTCCAAAATTAGGGAAAGTAATGCATCATACTTTTCTTTATAATTGATAGATAAATTTAGTCAGTCGCACTACAACCTCTGTAGCAGACAACCGTGTAAATATACAACCATTTCGTTATTGTTCGTTTCACAAATAATAATTTATTTTATTTTTCGTATTTTATTTCTTGTAATTTTTTTTCCATTAAAATGTAAAACTTGATGGGAAAAAATCGTTTCAAGGGATAAGTCCGCCTTTGTATATTTTATATAATAAAGTGTTAACCAACAACTTAGTCCACACAAAATTATAAATGGTATTATAAATACTTAATCCATGGCAGCGTTCTCAGTACATGTTTCAAAGTTTCAACTGTTTAAGTATTATAGATAGTGTTATGTTATGTAACAGATAGTATTACAGCATTATAGATTCAATATTTTTTTTTACTTAATTAGTTTTAGTTACAAAGATAGTTTTAGAAACTCTCAGACCTTTTTAGAAATACTGGTTAGCTGAGCATTAGTTACAGTGGTAAAGCGCTACCAAAACGTTTTGTTGGCTATGAGTTGTGAAAAGAAATAGGGTTAAACAAAGCACTTCACGTAGTTACGGGCCGCCATGATGGATGACGTCAGCTGACACGTGAAATGTGAATGTAATTGCTTTTTGTATCGGAAAAATTATTGTGGGTTAACCTTTTGTTTATCATGTTTTTATAACATTTATTATGACTGTTTTTGTTCAGTATATATTTTTTCGATCTAACCAGAGTTAGTAGTAGTAGGTAATTGTTAACACAAATTAATATTTACGTTTAGGTGTACTTTACTTACATAATTTTGATTTGACGCTTTTTACAATTTCGATTTTAGGATGTTAATTTAGTTATCCTAAATCCACTTTCAGGGGTACCTATAAAATTTGACATGGTTATAGTTTATTGATCCGGTCAACCGGTACCATATTTTTATTTCTATTTCTTTTCGTCGGAAAACGCAAAGGCTGATCTTGGTACTATGGTTAAAATATAAAATGGACGGATTAAAATGAAATTGATTGTGACCCTAGTTAGGTAAGTGTATTATTATGTATGTTAGAATTTTTAGCTCCAGAATCGTTATAGAATCTTATGTCATATAGGTTTAAAAAGAATGTCGGAAAGCATGTGGGTGTAGAATTGCATGCAATTGGATGCACATTTGGAACTACTATAATAAGAACACGTCGCTTACTCCATCTCCAGGTGGTGTGAAAATTAGTTTTTTTTTTCAAAACGTCGATTGCAGTGCTCGTAATCCAAAACTATTGATATTAAATTATAGTTTTTTTTTGGAATTTAAAGTATTTTAATCTTTTTCTCGTAATGAGTCAGAAAAGAGATATTGTAAAAATATTGTAAAAAAAATACTGTTATTAGGCAAAATTTTTCAACATAGCATATTATTTTTATACATATATATACAATACATATATATATACAATAATAACATATTATTTTTTTCGAAAAAACACAAAAATATTTGGACCATAAATACAAAAAAAGTGGAACAAATGCACTAAGAAATTTAGATACTGAATTTAAATTTAAATATTTTACAACAAACGAATGATGTTTCTTCTTTATGTAAGAAGTTGCTGTAAAACAGAAGCACTTAACTGAAGTGAAAACTACCAACGAGAATGCTCTCAGCTTTAGACTCTTAACTCTTATTTATCTCATTATTATTGCAACGAGTGCCGGAATAAAACTGCTTATACTATTAAGTTTTCTGGTCTATGGTGTTTATGAAATATATGCAAAATTAAAACGTTTCATATTATTCGCCCTTATTTATGCAAAAAAAAACTTTATTTAATGAAACCGAAATCTTCAATTTTAAAATTACCCCCACAAAGGAGCACTTGTTAGATATCTGAGCTGATGTTAAGCGTATCGATATCTTCGCCTAAAACTTATAACTATATCGTGAAAGCTTTACCCATGTCTGAATTAAAATACTCTAGGATTGTTTTACATAACATTTTGAATAACACTACATGCAAGTAAATAGGTATTTTGTAATCAATAAATAAATTGATGTTAACTTAGATATTCAAGCTCTTATTAAGGAATGGAGTCAAGGCATTTAAATAATTTTACAAAAGAATTCATCCATGTTCCTAGCACCAAAATATATAAAAATAAAAAAAAAACACATTCAACTAATTGAGGAGTACTTGTAATATGAGTTTAATGTCATTCAGACCAATTGTATTGCAGTTTATGTACATTAAGAAGTCAGTCTTTACATAGCATAAATTTAGCAAACTTAGTTTATATGATTTAACTCTAATTACTTTGGTGATTTTAATTCAAAATATAAAAAAAAATCTAATTACGCCAATAAACCAAAGATTGAAAATGACCGAACTTGACGGTAAACGTCGCA
The DNA here is from genome assembly GCA_959347405.1 of Napeogenes sylphis. Taxonomy (NCBI): domain Eukaryota; kingdom Metazoa; phylum Arthropoda; class Insecta; order Lepidoptera; family Nymphalidae; genus Napeogenes; species Napeogenes sylphis. The sequence goes on from OY365776.1 coordinate 29,216,687, forward strand.
ATTTGTGCAATAAATATGTCTTAAAGTAGAACAATCGTTGGTTTATTGGCGTAATTAAACTCATTTTTATATTATCAGACTTAGACATGGTTATTGGGGTGAAATGTCGTTCCAACATTTTATAACCGCAAAATAAAAGCGATTCGTTCTTAGAATTATTAGATTTATGATAAGCGTATCTCTACATGTAACATTATCGTTTTATTCCTTTGCCAGTTCAGTTTGGAAGTTATGTAATGAGAGCATTTTTTTGTGCATATTGCAAGTTAAAGAACTCACTTTATTTTACCGGACAGATTTTCATTTTTAAAATGTTTTGATTTGATCGTTTGTTTAAATAAGGGTCATACACGGAATCACAATAATCAAGATGTAGAAACACTAACGATTAAAAAACGTTTTGTCTGACTTCCGGATTTAAATGTGGCCTAAATTTATAAAGTGGCCGGCATTCTCAGCGGTGAATATGATTTTCCGGTCTTTTGATCGACATGTTTTTAAAAATTTGGGGAGTTATCAAAATTTAAAACTAAATTGCGGGTTGTAAGTATCTATGATTATAATTTGGAATCAATGGAAATTTCGACTCTATTTAGTTGGACTGCATCCATTTCCTGTATGTATTTGTGTTCCTTTTACGATGTATGTACATTTTAAAAGGCTGAAGGGCGAATTGTTGCTATTAGATCAATTTTTTTTTTCATCTAGAAAAAAAATAAATAATAGAAATCAAAAATAGAAAAATGGTCCACAAAAAGTGTCGCATATAGATTTGCAATTTAGATTTGACTTTATAATTTCCTTGTTAATACTGTAAGGATCACGTAAATAGTTAGGGAGGTCGAAAAACCTATCAATACCGAGAATCTTGTTAAATTCATTCTACATCTTTACACAGTTATTTTTATTATTATTTATTTTTTGAGTTCGTTAGTTTTTTTCCTTCTTGAAACATGTGACACGGAATTCTGGAGTTATTGGTACGAGTTCAGATCGTCATCTTGTTTGGATTTTTAGCAGAAATCTTCGCTTTATCTCTGTCTACCATAATAGCCAGTATCCGCAATCCAAGGAGTGGGGCAAGTTCAAAATATTTTTGACTCCACCAGCACGAACTAGTCAAACTAGACAAAGTTACTTGAAGCTACCTCACACTATCAAAGTTTAAAGGAGACACGAGACAAGAGATATTGCTTCGTAATGCGGGATTACCGAACACTAATTAATGTATAATGTTTATGTTTAAAATAATGTAAAAATAATAGCACTATAGTAATGTTATTATTATTATGAAAAATAGAAATTATTATTATACATTTTTATTTTTCATAAAAATGTACCCTAAATAGTACGTTTCGTTTGTTCATTCTACGCACAGTCTATGCAAGATTTTGCATCCGAATTTCTGCAGTTTATTATGCGCTCTATCTACACTTGGTTAAAGTTACATACAAAGCTTCTCTTGAAAGCTAGTAAAGCAATACAACAAACCTATAAAAATAAAATTATTTAACCTTTTGAAAGTAATAGATTAATATATTCTGTTTCTTGCACAGAAAAATAATATATTAATCTTTCATGTAAATTTTCAGCGCTACATGAAGAAAGCTTCGTTTTTATTGGCAAATATATATCAGAGCTTTTGCCTATGTAAAGGAAATTGAGTCATAGGATTTTTTGCCAGTAAAGCTGCTTAAACACCAGTTATTACATAGGAATATTTACACATTTTTATACGATAAAAAAATACATAAACGGTTATACATAAATAAGTTTGAATTTATAGTAGTATGACTTAAAATTTATTATATTTATTATATAAATTTCAAATTTGTAAATTCGATAACAGACTTTTAATTTTCTCGAAAATTTGGTTGGTCCAAATGCTGCAAGGTGTAATATATATATTTTACTTCGGACTGCTTTGGTAATTTTATATATATTTTTTATAAGATTTTGAACCTTTTAAATAGTAGTATACTATAATAAGTTATAACACTTCTATTTAGAGCCGATCTAAAAGCCGAACAAAGCACTCGAATTATTGTCTCACGAATCTCAACGCGGTGAGGTTTTGTAACAAGCTATTGTTTAATTATCTTAAAATTCAAATCTGGTTTAGTTTTACTTTTAATAAAAAATGCAGTCTGTTATAAAATCTGACTATCTATTTAAGAAAATAATTCCTAAACAAATTAGAAAAATATAAATTCCTAAATATTTTATTTACAAATTTAACTTTGCTATAAAAAAATACAAAACCGACAGAAATTTCAGGTACACTTATCAGTAAACCGCCATATATATACACATGGATACGTTCTACATACTGCCTAATGATGTGAAATATGTTGTTTCATGAAAAATAAGATGTTTAAAACAAGTTCCATTATTTGTAAATATGATTGCTCAGAATATTAAATTTTTACCCGTTGTTTATATTTTTAACATGTGTACATAATATAAATAGCCTCATAAATTTTAAGAAACGTTAAATATGACCGGACTAAAACATCTGCTAAAATGGAGGAGAAGTAATCTGGTTCACATAAAGATAAATATTCTTGTACTTAGCTCGAGAATTATGAATATTAATGCTTTGATAAGAAGTGTTATAATGTGATTACCAGAGATATCTAGTTTACTATTTATAATTTCAAATAAGGTATACCATGTTGTGATAATGTTTAATAAAGCAACTTAAATTCGATTCTGATGGATTATTACAAACAAACACTAAACAAAAATGAAACTTCTGTAGGTTCCTTCTTTCTTTCTGATTGTTATAATTTCATAAATGAAAATAAATGTTGTCACATAACTGACTGATTCTGAAAAATTAATAATATAAATTAAATAGAGGAATATGTATTTTTAAATTTTTCTTTAAAATAATACCATCGTACCTAAAGATAAGTCTTTGAAAATAAAATAAAGATTTAGTTTGTATATATATAAGCTTGATGTTTAAAATTTGCAAATTTAAAACATTATATGAAAAAAAAACACTATATAAATACGTAAAACACTATTTTGTGAAATGGAAACCTACTTTCGTGACTTTGACATGCATTTTTATTAGTATTACTTTTTATTTAAAATAAAAAATACAAATAACAAGGCTTTATTGCTCAGATACAAATGCATATTATGTGTCTTTAGAAACTGTTTCCATTTGGAAATTTACGGAGTGAAACTCTTAAGAAATAAAAGAAGGAGCAGCAATAGTTGAATTCCATTTAAGTCTTAAGAACTTCTTTTGGACTAATATTGTAAAACAATCTTTGCTTAAACAATCTAATGAAATATTTATGAGTAAACCATGAAAACGTTTATTAATGTACCAATACAAAAAAAATCCTTTTATAATAAATTAACGTGTACTGAATGTGGATTTAAATTTATAATCATATGCCAGACAATTTGAAAGATTGTCAGTTTAATTTTCTTAATAAATGTTTCTTTGAATTTCTTTTCAGTAAACTGTATTATAATATTAATTTCTTTAGTAATAAAATCAATAACATATTTTGAATTATTTTACAAGAATTTTTTGGTAATGTAAGGAGTTGAGAGTATTTCTAAGTAATTGGTGGGAATCTATTGCTATAAATTGGTAAGGTAGTGTCAAGTTCATAAAGTATTGTGTCATACTTATATAAGAGTGAAAGCTCTGTAGGTGTGAATAGTGATTGGTGACCTTTGAGTACCCTATCTAGCTTTATAACTGGTTTGACCTCGTTACTAAATTATGTGAAATATGTAAATTTCATAATTCTTTAAATTCATAATTTTTTTTTTATTAAATTTCTACATGATTTCTATAAGAATTATTATTTTTGTGATATTTTTATAATAAATTTTAACAAAAATATAATTATTTTAATGTAATTTATTATGTAACTTAAAGTAACACTATGAAATTTATGGTTTTTTTATTTTTCTTTGCAAAACTAGGTAATGCTTTACTATATTCCATCTGATGGAGAGTGGAAATGTGGTAAGTAAAACAGGTGGTAAAGCGCATTAGACTAGCAACCTATTCACTCTTCTCTTGAAGACACTCACTTTGTATTCGGCCGGGAATAAGTAAGTTAAGTTTTTAAGTTAAGTTTTGTACGTATGTAAGTTAAGTTTTATAGGTAATTTCAACATAAATAAATAACATCAACTTTTTGATTATTATTATTTTTTAACACAAAAATTGTCAAAAGTGACCTCTATGGAATATTGTGTACACTACTAGTCGGCTGTTTGTTGAATATCGATTTGAGATAAGCGCCATTATTGGCATATTTATACATTAAAGGCACATTTACTTGTTTTTATTTAAATAATGTACTTATGGCGATGTCTGGATAAAAATGGCCAAAACCAATATTTGTTTTGAAAACAAAGAATCTTTGAAAAATTTGGAATCAATAATTTTTAAATATCATTTCTATCCCGAGTTAGCGAATCTGATTGCATCTCGAGTAGATGAAGTATGTAGAAAAGTTAACTCTTTGTACGAACTCTGTACAGACATAAGAACAACTCCTTCCAAACATGAATGTTATAACAATTTTTTTAAAATCCTATGCATCGTGGAATCACTGATTAAATGATGGCGCAATATATTTAGCATATCGCATAAACATTGCAATAATAAAATATACCTACGCAACCTCAGTTTGATCAACTTTCTGTTTTTTATTTATGAAGCTATTATAATTTTATTTATGAAGCTTTCTCTTATCTCCTACTATTATTTTATTTATTCAGGGGTCACGTGGAACCATAAGTTAGTAATAATAGTTATTTAAAAATATTAAATAAAGAATTTATATTGTTTCGGATCCTCTATTGAACAAATATTTTATTTTGTTTAATCTCGTTGAAAGTTGTTAAATAGAAATGTTGGAATTGTACAGAAAATAAAGAGACATAAATAGCATTGCTTATAATACAAAAGCATTATTTAATGTTAAAACCTTTTATTTAGGTCGTATAATAAATATTGGATGTAACTTATATTTTAGCTAATCATTTCACGTTGTACTTGAATAAAAGGTTTTCTACCCATAAATTGCCAAAGCGCGCATTCAAGGATATGAGGTAATGATGAATAAAAAGCATATTCAGCAATGTAAATTGCATTTAGTAAAATATACATTGTCTCATAATGTTAAGCACATTATGTATATTTTACTAAATGCTTTGTATAATTTGCAAAGTGTTTGATAGTTAATTATTATACCCGAAATAGGTACCTATTGATAAAATTTATGTGCACAAAGCTCGCTGGTGCTTATATTTACTTAGTCTGGTCATAAACACTGTTACTGTAACAAAATACAATAAGACACTTAATTTTTTTTTTAATTTTAGCATAAAAAAGTGGTAAATATTTTATGATATTAAAATAGTTGAATAATATTATTCGAATGCTTGAGTACCTACCGAACGGGTTATTGATCTTTAAGTAATGGGTACATTCAATTTGTTTCTAAAATTGTTAATCATCCGAGAAATAAGTAATCATGGTGGTAGACCATAACATCGGGTCGCCGGCAAAGTTACCACCCATCGGGCAAAGTCGTGCCGCAAAGCGACCTAGTCGTGTTCCGGCACGTTGCTCGATGAAGCCGTATATGGGAAATGGGTCTGAACAGCTGCGGTACGTTGGCGAACCGGTTGACGTCGAGTTGGTGTTTGTTTTGTCGGGTGTCTAGTCGAGGAGGGTAGCGGGATCCGAAGCGACGGCTTTCCGCTGGCCGCCCGCAGATAGTTGGGGGCCCAATTAGTGGGTTAGCCACCCACGAAAGGCTGCCCCACCAGCTGCGAAAAATCCCAGGGTGGCTCCATCGTGCTGGTTGGCGACCAGGCGAGGAGGCCCGATGGCGATCCCTGGGGGGGTTCGGGCGTCCCCGCAGTCTCCAGGCTAGCCTCCCAGAGGCAAGACATCACCAATTTCGAAGTCGGGTTTGATACGTACCGCCTCGTTCAACTGCCATTTCCCATCCCTATTCACTTTTATTTAATTTTTTTATGAGGAAAGTTAAAAAGAAGAAAATGTTTTTACAGCGGTTGCACTCCTCCTCATTTAAAGTGCACCTCACTAATATCAGGGGTTTGCACTCTAATATCCTAGCTGTCCATCACCACCTGGAGACAGAGCAGCCGCACCTCTTCTTTTTGACGGAGACGCAGATACAATGTCCTTTGAGCGCTGCGCACCTGCATTATCCCGGATACACGTTAGAGCACAATTTTCGCTCACGTGCCGGAGTCTGCGTGTACGCGCGGAACGACCTCTGTATCCAGCGTCTCCGTCACCTTGAAGACCCCACTTTTTCTTCTATATGGGTTTCAGTAGACACAGGAAACGAAAAAATCCTGTATTCCTGTGTCTACCGTTCGCACAGCGGTGACCAGGAGACAACTAGATTATTTGAGTATCTCGGTGAGGCTGCTGATATGGCTTTGCATCAGAACCCTTCAGCGCAGCTTGTTTTTCTGGGGGACTTTAATGCTTGTCATCAAGACTGGCTGTTCCCGTACCAGAAAACCGACCATGCTGCAAGAGAAGCGCGGAACTTTGCGTTGTCCTTGGACCTCTTTCAGCTGGTGAAGCAAGCGACAAGGGTACCAGATGTGGTAGGCCATACAGCCAATTGCCTGGACCTTCTGCTGACAACTGATCCGGACAGGTATCGGGTAGAGGTTACCTCTCCCTTGGGAACCTCCGATCACTGTCTGGTGAAATCTGTGTTTACATATTCCCCACCAGCTTTCGAACCTCATGGTGTTAGGCGAGTATGGAAATACAAGTCAGCAGATTGGGATGAGATGCGACACTTTTTTGCGTCTTATCCTTGGCGGCAGGTCTGCTTCTCTTCTTTGGATCCGTCGAGTTGCGCGGATGCTGTAACCGATGTGGTGCATCAGGCAATGGAGTATTTTATTCCTTTTGCTGACGTACCCATCGGTGGCAAAGCTCGCCCATGGTTTAATGCCGAATGTGGTCATGCTCAAGACCGAAAACATTCGGCATATCTCATCTGGGCTGATGCTCGAAGCCGCAAAACTCCGGATGTAAGTTCGAAGAAGAGAGCCTTTAACCAAGCTGCCAAGTCCTACAAAAAGGCATTGCGGAAGGCTCGTCTCGATCGAATCGCTAAGAATGGCGAAAAGCTCTCTGTCAGACCAACTGGCTTTTCTTTTCTGGTGGTAGACCATAACTTTTCTGGTGGTAGACCATAACATCGGGTCGCCGGCAAAGTTACCACCCATCGGGCAAAGTCGTGCCGCAAAGCGACATAGTCGTGTTCCGGCACGTTGCTCGATGAAGCCGTTTATGGGAAATGGGTTTGAACAGCTGCGGTACGTTGGCGAACCGGTTGACGTCGAGTTGGTGTTTGTTTTGTCGGGTGTCTAGTCGAGGAGGGTAGCGGGATCCGAAGCGACGGCTTTCCGCTGGCCGCCCGCAGATAGTTGGGGGTCCAATTAGTGGGTTAGCCACCCACGAAAGGCTGCCCCGCCAGCTGTGAAAAATCCCAGGGTGGCTCCATCGTGCTGGTTGGCGACCAGGCGAGGAGGCCCGATGGCGATCCCTGGGGGGGTTCGGGCGTCCCCGCAGTCTCCAGACTAGCCTCCCAGTGGCAAGACATCACCAATTTCGACGTCGGGTTCGATACGTACCGCCTCGTTCAACTGCCATTTCCCATCCCTATTCACTTTTATTTATTTTATTTTATGAAAAAGGTTAAAAAAAGAAACAAGTTGACACAGCGGTTGCACTCCTCCTCATACAAAGTGCACCTGACTAATATAAGGGGTTTGCACTCAAATCTTTTAGCTGTCCACCACCACCTGGAGACAGAGCAGCCGCACTTGCTCTTTTTGACGGAGACGCAGATACAATGTCCTTTGAGCGCTACATACTTGGATTATCCCGGTTACTCGTTGGAGCACAACTTTCGCTCACGGGCCGGAGTCAGTATGTACGCGCGGAACGACCTCTGTATTCAGCGTCTCCGTCACCTTGAAGACCCCACTTTTTCTTCCCTATGGGTTTTAGTGGACACAGGAAACGAGAAAATCCTGTATTCCTGTGTCTACCGTTCGCACAGCGGTGACCAGGAGACAACTCGTTTATTTGAGTATCTTAGTGAGGCTGCAGATATGGCTCTGTATCAGTACCCTTCGCCGCAGCTCGTCTTTCTGGGGGACTTTAATGCCTGTCATCAGGACTGGCTGTTCCCGTACCAGAAGACCGACCATGCTGGAAGAGAAGCGCGGAAATTTGCGTTGTCCTTGGGCCTCTTTTAGCTGGTGAAGCAAGCGACAAGGGTACCAGATGTGGTAGGCCATACAGCCAATTGCCTGGACCTTCTGCTGACAACTGATCCGGACAGGTATCGTGTAGAAGTCACCTCCCCCTTGGGAACCTCCGATCACTGTCTGGTGAAATCTGTGTTTACATATTCCCCACCAGCTTTCGAACCTCTTGGTGTTAGGCGAGTATGGAAATACAAGTCAGCAGATTGGGATGAGATGCGACACTTTTTTGCGTCTTATCCTTGGCGGCAGGTCTGCTTCTCTTCTTTGGATCCGTCGAGTTGCGCGGATGCTATAACCGATGTGGTGCATCAGGCAATGGAGTATTTTATTCCTTTTGCTGACGTACCCATCGGTGGCAAAGCTCGCCCATGGTTTAATGCCGAATGTGGTCATGCTCAAGACCGAAAACATTCGGCATATCTCATTTGGGCTGATGCTCGAACCCGCAAAACTCCGGATGTAAGTTTGAAGAAGAGAGCCTTTAACCAAGCTGCCAAGTCCTACAAGAAGACATTGCGGAAGGCTCGTCTTGATCGGATCGTTAAGAATGGCGAAAAGCTCTCTGTCAGACCAACTGGCAGTCGAGCTTTCTGGTCTCTTGCCAAAGCGATCGAGTCGAACTTCTGCCAACCCTCACTGCCTGCTCTGCTGAAGCCTGATGGATCCCTGGCCCACACTGCAACAGAGAAAGCGAATGTATTTGCTTCTCTGTTTGCTGAGAATTCGCATCTAGACACTGGCAATGCTTCTCCAGCACATCTTCCTCACTGCGGTATTTCGATGCCTGAAATCCGCATCACTAACAAAGAGGTATGGAGAACATTGTGTCGTTTAGATGTGAATAAAGCCAGTGGTCCTGATGGTATACCAGCCATTCTGCTCAAGACATGCGCAGCTGAGTTGTCTCCTATACTGACACGTCTGTATCGCCTCTCTTTCATGACTGGAATAGTGCCGAAATTCTGGAAGCTTGCTAATGTGCAACCCGTGCCCAAAAAAGGCAGCCGTGCCGACCCTGTCAATTACAGACCGATTTCAATCACCTCCATACTCTGTAAGATTATGGAGCGTGTATTGAACTCGCGCCTACTAGCATACCTAGAAGGTAACGATCTCCTCAGTGACCGACAGTACGGGTTTCGCCGTAATAGGTCTACTGGGGACCTCCTAGTGTATGCTACTCACATTTTAGGCGAGGCCATCGAGAAGAACGGAGAAGCGATCGCCGTCTCTCTGGACGTCTCGAGGGCATTTGACAGGGTCTGGCATGCGAGCCTTATTTGCAAGTTTTCAGCGTACGGTATATCTCCTGGTCTGATCGGCTGGGTAACGGACTTTCTGAGCCACAGATCTCTCCGAGTAGTTGTCGACGGGTGTTCCTCGGAACCCTTGACAATAAATGCCGGAGTGCCTCAGGGGTCCGTTCTTTCTGCAACTCTGTTTTTGCTGCACATTAATGATCTGTTGAAGCCCGGTATCTATGGGTATGCAGACGACAGCACAGTTGTAGAAAGATATCTGCCGAGTACTCGGGCTAGTCGAGATCAAGTACAGTCTTAAAGAGAAGCCATGGTGCAACGTTTGAATGACAAACTTCAGGCAGTCTCCGCATGGAGCAATGCCAATCTTGTCGAGTTCAACGCCACCAAAACGCAGACGTGTCTATTCACCGCCAAAAGGAGCCCTTTTACCTTGGCTCCTACTTTCCAGAATGTATCCTTGGAATACAGTGACCGGCTTCAGTTGTTAGGCTTAGAGATTTCCTCGAACCTCAACTTTGGTCGGTTCATTGAGTCCAGAGCAAGAGCAGCAGCAGCAAAGCTTGCCGTTCTTGCGAAGGTTCGGCAGTACTTTACACCGGGACAGCTTCTTGTTTTATACAAAGCACAGATCCGGTCGTGTGTAGAGTACTGTGGACACATATTTGCTGGTGCCGCAAAGTCTCATCTTGCGGTTCTGGACTCAATTGAGAGGCAAGCAAAGAGGCTTATAGGCGATCCCGAATTGGTCGAAGCCGACCTCCAAAGCCTTGAACACAGGCGTAAAATTGCTAGCCTCTCAGTTTTCTATAGGATACATTTTGGTGAGTGTGCGCAGGAATTACACGAGTTAATTCCCCCGTCCCCCTTCCATCACCGGACGTCCCGACGCACGGCAGGTATCCATCCTTTTGTTGTGGACATTCCACCTGTCCGAACGAAGCGCTTTGCTTCCTCATTTTTAGTGCGTACAGCAAAGGACTGGAACAATTTGCCTGCGTCGGTATTTCCGGCCAAATATAATGTGGGTGTCTTCAAGAGAAGAGTGAATAGGTTGCTAGGGCAATGCGACTTACCATCTAAGACTACATTCCACTTACCATCAGGTGGAATGTAGTCAAGCATTGCCCTAGAGAATATAAAAAAAAAAAAAAAAAAAGGTTGTTTTTCTAACTATACTTTGAAATATTTAAAAACATTGTCATTTAGCTAAACTTTAACTTAACCTTTATACTGATGCGGTCCTGTTAAATAATGTTACCCCTTAAAATAATAAATAACAAACCCCAAAATACGGTTTCAAATGCGTTGTCACGATGGCCATGATTGATAGCTAGGTATGTATGTGTTAGCAGAAAAAATGGATATATCAAATCGCATGTGCACGTTAATATGATATCTACTTACTGGACTTTTGAAGGTAGGGAGTATAAAATATGTATAGTAAGGACGCCAATCTATTCATTATATATTCTTAGAAAATCGAATGTTCAATGTTCCCTGCATGACTTCAATTTCTAAATAGTACTTCAGCACATAAAACCTAATAAAAAGATTTTGGTAATATTTAATGTACTTATATTTATTGTCTTTGTCAATTTGTAGGATTATTCTTTATTTACAAATATTGCCTTCTCACAGGAAAATAATAAAATTTTGTATAAGACAGAATTATAGGATCATAAAGAATCTTAAATCCTGATTTGGATTATAACACAAAAATGAAATCTGTACGTATTGTACAATTTTTAATGTGATGATGTTTAGTTTATAACAAGACATATATACTTTAACTAAAAAAAAAAACTCGCCAATATCTGAAACTACCAGTCAAGATAATTTTAAGGTTCCGCACCCAAATGGTAAAAACGGAACCCTATTACTGAGACTTCGCTGTGAATGTGCCCGTCTGTTTGTCTCCAGGCTGTATCTCATGAACTTTAATTGCTAGACAGTTGCAATGTTTAGAGATGCTGTATTTTTGTTGCCGCTAGAATAACAAATATGTTTTCTTGCCGTTTTTTATATCATGTGGTACCAAACCATTCTTGCGCGCGTCCAACTAGCAACTAGCCGGTTTTTGTATATGACATTTTTTATCTTGTGTTTGATAGCATTTTTATTAGAAAACATAACACTACCACCATTAGAAACCACAATATTGGAAGTGTTGTCTAACAAATTATGGCAAATACCAATAATGTTGTATCATACTAGAGATAAATCAGTATATTATACTTAAGTTCCGTAATGGTCATCCTTTTACAGCCCACACAAAGGTAGTATAATAATAAGTTCGAGTTTTTTGTTGGACTTAATATTTAAGTAGTGAATTAATGAAATAGTTAATTAACAATTGAAATATCACATTAAGAGTTTTTGCCACCTTAAAATACAACTCTTTTCAACTTACATTTACAAATCGAATCTGTACGGTTAAATGTATACGGCCACTGTACAACATCCCTTTTGATATAGATGAGGGTATTGTAAGGAAGATTAATGATTAGTACCTAACTGTTTTACGTGAAACATATCCAAAAGGACGATGGATATATAAATGGACATCTTGAAAATAATCAGTCTTTGCTTCCGTTTCATTGACGTTCAATTTGAAACAAATAATGTTACAAAAATCATTTTTTTTATATTTATTTACCGATTATATTGCATCAAAAACTATCTCAATTAATTTGGATGTAAAATTATTATATGTGTATTGTAATATAATCTAAGACTGATGTTCTACATCTTTCATTATCCTACGTTATCTGGTATTTTTTACAAAACTTGACAAATAAGCACAATTGTTTTTGAATTATTTAAAAATATTAATTAAAGCTAATGAAGCTAACAAAAAAAAACTATTTTATAATTTATATATTTTTTTGTCATACATTTTTTTATACATTTTTTCTACTTTCTTATGTTGATCTTTACTTTTATTATTATGTAGTTATGATGCCAGCTGAATAATAGATCATTTCATTCTTTCAAGCATTTTTGTACCTTAAAATTTTGTTAATCCTAGTAGTTCCTTCGATGAATTAAATTGGTATTTAGGTATAATACTATGTAACCGTATTAATATCACCTTTTTAACTTATTTGTCCAAGGCACGTAATTTTTTTTTCAAATGAAAATTTGTGTGTTCTTAGGTTAATTTAGTACAATAATAAAACCAGTAACATAACTATAAAAAGCAAAAAATATAAAAAAACTCCCGATACAAACGACTTCTAAAAGCGTCGAGGGACCGTTGTACGTACGTTTATATATTTATGTATATATATAATATATACATATATATCGCGATAATTAATTACTTGAGGTAATTATTAGTAATTGCTTACGGATATTTTGTACATGATTCTCTTATATATATATATATATATGTGTGTGTAAAAGAAGTGGAAAAGTTATTAATTTATCGATTTTATTATTAATCGTAAGCCTTATATCAAATAGAAACGCAACAAATCTTAATATTCACAAAACGTAACGGAATACGCAACTTTTTGAGATTTTATAATTACTCAAAGTGAAACATGAAATAAACCGAAAACTTTACATCTAACTACTTTTTTTCAATGAAATTTAATGTTGCAAAACAAATCATTAACGGGAACGCTGCTAATAATGAGACAGTTTTATGAATAACGTTTGAAAAACTGTCCCACATTTAGGGTCATTTCGCCTGTTTGCGTCCATCGCCTAATTCGCGTCCATTCGACGGCTCGTCTTTTAAAAATACTCGAAAATAGAATACGAACACGAACACACTAACAAAGCCAAATTTTATCTCTGTCAATACCTCAATTTATAAGACATACACACACATAGACAAAATTTCTTTGAGTTCAATTCTTCCCGTTTTAAAAAAATAATTAGTCTGAGCTACGGAACAAAAGAGTGCGAACGTGTTAAATGTTAGTTAAAAAATAGTGAGCAGCTGCACGCCTCAAGGTAAGTTTTACATTGTTTTATATTAAATTTGGGATGCAAAGATGTTTCTAGACCTTGATAATAAAGAAAGGAAAAATATAATTATGAATTTACTTAAGTTTTATAGTTGTTGACCGTTAAAAAGGTGGACGCGGACTACCACACAAAAATTTTAAATCTGCCAGTTTGCGTCCGCAGTGGACGCGAATTTTATGACTTATTATTTAGGACAGACCAGATTGCGTCCACCTTTGTTTTCTTGTTATCTATTTATAAAAATAATTAAAAATGTATAGCTTATTTAAATTTAATACAATTTTATATATGTACAATTATTATTACTATAAAAAATAATAAAAAATATATTTTATTAAATTTTATAAATATGAATATATATTACGTTATATAGTAAATACATTAATATATTTATTTTATTTTTAAAATTAAGAAAATAACGTAATTTATTAATGACTCCTAATTGAATAGACCAGAAATTTTGCATTTTTTAATTTGTTTTAGATGAGTTCCTTAGAGACTACAAACAAAAGGAAAGAAAAACCATACACTGAAGAAGACTTAAAGAAAGCATTAAATGATATTCGTGATAATAAGAAATCAGTAAGACAAATATGCAAAGAGTATAACATTCTAAAGACAACAATATTGGACAAAATAAGTGGACGCAGACCAGATGGAGTAAAGAAGCGGGGTCCAGAACCAGTCTTAGGAGTAGATGGTGAGCTTCTTAACATTTCCAAATGTGGATTTCCAGTAAAAAAACAAGAGTTGTTTGATACTGTTACTGAAAAATTATACGAGACGGAAAATTTAAAAATAAATTTAAGGATGATCGCCCAGGTCAAAGGTGGTTCGAAAATTTTTTGGCCAGAAATAAAGAAATTTCAATAAAAAATGCGGAGAGCATTAATAAAGCTAGGGCTCTAGTCACAGAAGCGTCTATTAGATTATGGTTTAGAGAACTTGAGGAATATTTAGACAGGATACAACAAAAATATGTTTTAAGTGATCCGAAAAGAATTTTTAATGGAGATGAAAGTGGTTTTGCTCTATGTCCAAAGACAGGAAAAGTTTTTGGTCCAAAAGGGTACAAAATTTTATACCAAATAAAACCAAACAATGAAAAAGAAAACATAATAGTTTTATTAACATTTAATGCCAATGGAGATATGTGGCCGCTCTGAGTCATGTTTCCATACATTAGAACACCAAGAGCAGTTGTAAATAGTATGCCCCAAGAATGGTGCTTAGGTAGATCAGAGACTGGTTGGATGAAAGGAAAAGTATTCTTCGAATACATAACGAACGTATTTCAGTACTGGGTAGAACAAAATAATATAAAAAAACCAGTTCTTCTGCTAGTAGATGGACATAAGTCACACATGTCGTTAATGCTAAGTATAATATGCGAACAAATGCAAATTATATTGTATGCCCTTCCGCCCAATACTACCCATATTTTACAGCCAGCTGATGTTAGTGTTTTTGCACCTTTAAAAAAATATTGGAAAAATACAGTTCGCGAATTCCTCTCAAAATCGGAAAATATCAATTCTGCAGTAACAAAAACAAACTTTTGCTCATTATTAAAGGACGTAGTAAAAAACCATAAAATGCCAGACAACATAAAAAATGGGTTTAAACGCTGTGGCATTTATCCATTTGACGCAAATAGCCTAGATTACACCAAATGTGTAAGAAACACTATAGAAAATGTGCAGTCCGTTGAGAAAGAGTCACAAAATGTCAAAAGTTTTAAAACACTTAAAACCGAAGTTAAAAAAAAAATATAAACATTCAAACTGTTACTAAAGCTGTCAACAGTTTGAAAAAATCTCTTCCTACAGATGTCGGCTTTGCTGAAATTTCCACTGAACTCCGTTTCAGTGGAAATTTCGAAATACAGTGGAAATTCCGAAATAGACACAAGTAAAGATATCACCATTTCTTCATTATACGTTGAAGACAAAAATTCAAAAGCTGAAAATAATAACTCTAATCAAAGTTTACACACTCAAACAGTAATAGCCGAAATACATAATGCATCGAACCAATCTACTGAGCCTTGCACATCAAAAATAAGCACCACTTGTAAAAAATTTGCACCACGTAAAATTAATTATGATGAAATTACAATGTATCAAGATGACTCTGTAAATCAGGACATCAATAAAAACGTTTTTTCACCTGATTTATCTATGTCTACGTTACACCTTTCGGGAAGTTACCTGGAGCTCAATTCCATAGTATCTTTAGACGATGTTCTAATTGTACGACTAGAAGATATGGCAACTAATACTACGCCAGGTGTTGAGAACACTAAACAAGAAATATCAGAACCCCCTCCGACTGCTTTTATTCATACAGCATCAACTATATCACCTTCAGTTTTAACTATAGAAAAGCCTCCTGAATCATCTTCAGTAGTTATTCAAAATTTATCACACTTAGAAAATTCTGATCCATTTAAAAGCCACCTGACGTTGCTTGACATTTTTAACACAGCAAGAAAAAGGTATCAAAGAAGTCCAGCGGCCATATCTTCTTCAGCATGGAGAAAGTACTATGAAGATAAAGAGCAGATGAAAAAAAAAAACAGGAAGCAATAAGAAAAAGAAAGTTAGAACGACTAGAGAAACAAGATTAGAGAAAAACCTTAAAAGAAAGTGAAAAACTTCAGCAAACTGCTCCAAAACGTAGGAAGAAGACACTTCCTGTTAAAGTCAAACTCGATACGGTAGATATGAACTCTGAGAAAGAAAATTTACCAGCTGAGAATCGTACTAAGTGTGCTGAATGTGATGACATTCTTATTTCAGATGTAGATGAAGACGGTGACAAAAACATTGGCTGTGACAAATGTGTAAGATGGTATCACCTAAAATGCACGCAGTTTGTAGGATTACCTTACTTAGAGGTAAAAGACAAGTTATTTGAATGTAATTAGTGTGATTAATTAAAACTTTAATACTAATGATACCATGTCTGATAATATTATGAATCAATGTTCCTTTAAGTATTTAGGATTAGCGATTAGAATAGGGAAAATTCTTGAGTCATTTTAATGCTATGATATAGGCAAAAAGTTATTTACTAAACAAAGCTGATTTTGTGATTATACATTATTTATTATTATTTCTCGTAGTTTTAGGGTAAGTTTAAGAGAACTGACTTTTGTTTAATTTTAAAGGATATTCGTTTATAATTACTGTTACTTTATTATGTGAAATTATTACTTTTAAGTTGTATCAATGTTATGTAGATCATATATTTTTGTTATTCAAAATAATTTATAATGGTAATTTATAAAATATTTAAACAAAAAAATAAATCATTAAAATCTAATCTTTCTGTATAATTATTGGTAAAGATCTCCCCTACATTCTTTATCTAAGTTGGTGGACGCAAACTGATCCATGGGTGGACGCAATCTAGATTGTATGGAGCAAACTGGGTAAATCGCCCAAATCTAATATTTATCAGCTTTTTAATTAAATCACCATGTCTTTTCATTTAAACTTTGAATTAAATTAAAAAAGACTATATAATTAATACTGTACATAAGTTTTTCATTCAAAATTAGTACTAAATCATTTTTTTTTCTTTTTCAAAGTCAGCAACTCCACTAAATGGACGCAAACAGGCGAAATGACCTATATTATAATTTTAATAACAAAGGCTAATTAGGAGGACGATTGAGGTATATGTCGCACCACTATACGTGTAGTATGAGATTTGTACAGCTAAGTACTATACTCGTAAATGCTCCCCAACCAACTTAATCTCTGTCACATTTCATGACGTGCTTTGAAATTTACTTTTTTCCTGTCTTTGTTCTGCGTCTGCGTTAAAAGAGAAAATACGTCTTCTTTTATATTATTCAGGTTCTCAGGGTCGTTATGTATAAATTATTACGGTGGAAAATGAAAACGTGTTTTAGAAAAAAATATCTATTCCAATGGGGAATATTTTTTTCTCGTGATATTCAAAGTGTGGGATTGAAAGATATATTTAATTATTTAACAGTTTTTGAGTTAAGAGGAAGTCAAAAGTGGTTTCAAATCTTCCTTTACACACATGGTGTTTTTCTCCGATAGTTGGCTTGAACTTTTACGATACGCTACTGCATGTCTAGAAGACATACCTGTCTCATAAATATAACGCCTTTACCTTTTCATGCAATAAATATGATGAAGGTCTTGTCTCTATCTTTCAACCAACTGTAAGGGCTTTATCAATCATTACCAAGGAACAACCACGTTAAATTGAGCTTAAAACAAGAATACCTTCCTAACAAGCCATTGTATAAAGTATTTATAAGAAACTCAATATTTTTAACAGAATAAAATACTCCATGAGTCAATAATATTGTTGGATTGAACTAGGAATTGATTCAATGTACTTGATTGACTTATAATAAGGATGAATGAAGATATACGAAAACATATGAATTGGATAGTAGTTAGTAAACTTTCTTTAATGCATTTTATATCTTCTTCTGTATGTATAAATTTGTGATCTATTGCAAATTTTTTAAAATTTATTTCAAATCGTAAATATTATTAGTCTTTAGTTTTAAAGTTTTTGATTACAATTTTTTCATATACGTACATGTATAAGAGACAGGTGCCAGTTAGTTGACAGACATACGTTAAAAATAATATTTCACAAGTAAAGAGATATTGAGATATCATACATAATTATTCATAAAAAACCCTGGTATCGTATATTTTATAAGAAACATTAAAATTCATATTAATTCATTAACATACGCAGCACACAGCCTAAAAAAATATATTTTTAAACAATCTTTATAATCGGTTTTGTGTCATCTATATGTAAAAATATTTTTGGTAACCGTCTCTATCAAAGAATTATCAATGAAATATAAACTGATCTGTCAACGAACTATTTAGCAGGGGAGCTCAAGAAAGGATTTAATCGAGCGCATCAAATAGAGATACAAGATATCTCTTATACCCAGTTGAGTACTTCCATAAAATATGAGTTTCCTATACATGGTCGCGACTCAGATATAAGCGGTCAAATTAGTAAAAAAAAACGATCATCAGAAATTATCGAGCGCGTCAGATAAAGATAGGGGGGGTTAATTACATGCTACAAAGTCTACATTCTACTAATCTGACAGTTTAAGAGTTACGTAAATAAGGGGGAGGGTTACAAACTTGTAAAAAACGTGTGTCTTGACATTGTCGACTGTGGCTATTTTTTTTATTTTAAAGGTAACAATTCAAGGACAACGAAAAATATAAAATCTGACGATTTTCAAAAGCCAAAATAATAAAACTTCGTCTATAAAGTTTGATGTATGCAGCTGCGTTATGTCTATATTCTCCCCCCCACCCCCACCGATGAAAGATATGCATTATATATATATATTTTGTTTTTATCATCTAAGTTTCTTATAGGTTTGTATGATGCTCGAGTAAATCCCCATTTAGCGTCGTGTTAATTGTAATACCTGTAATTTGAAAATGTTCAAAATGTTTCCATAAACTTTTTAAGATTTTTTGACTTTTTGAGATAAATAAGTCTATTTATTTTAGAAATACGAATTAATGTTTTTTTTTAAGTTATAATTTATTATAAATAGACACTCAACAACAGACGTCATTAAGCAGTCTATATTAGGTATAACTTAAAATATATTATGACATCCAAAACATTAGCGCATAGAAAAACTAATATAACTTAATACATATAAATTCGCAAAGAAAATAACGTCAAGCTAGGTTTCTTTTCGTTTCGTTTCGTCGTTTTGTCTTTCGGATACAGCAAGCAACAATTTATTATAAAATTTTAATAAATTTAAATTTGAACAATTTAATACACCAATTTAATATAAAATTATTAACAATTAATACAGATCGAAAAATATTTAATTACAAAAACATAGATAAGAGCCATATTAACTTTGATATGCTTTGTTGTCGGAAGTTTTTATAATTACAGTAAAAGTACATATATACCATATGCCGAACCTAAAAATAAGATAATGCTATAATGAAATATGATGTCATTACCCAAATATCCCCTTCGCTCCGGACCGCGAAAGCGTACAGACGTGTTCACTGTTCTACTAAAATTTTGTTAAATAAATAAAATATAAATTAAATCCTTCAAAATAGTGAGCGTAAATTGACGTAGTATCCCAGGCGCGCAGAAGCAGCGAAGAAGTTGACTCATCTTCAACGTCGGGTAAACTCCACCCTTGCTGCTTTTATTGGCTAATTAGGTCACTGACCCCGCCCTCCACTAATAGCTCATTAAATACAAAGCGCCTACACATTTACGTAGAGCAAAAGTTGCAGAAAATATTAATTTTCAATAGAAGGAGTCGCCTAAACAGTTGAGCTTTTCAGTGTGCTTGATATTTGATGCAAGAAATGCCACTCAAAAGAACACCCCCCGCCTCACCTGCCCCATCGACATCCTCAGCAGCGCCTGTGCTCAAGACTTTGCTCCAACCGCTTAGTAACGATGCCCCACTGTATCACTGTGAATCTGCACCGGATCTTCATAACCTCACGGTCAACATAACTGAACGTAAAAAACACCACACCGATGGGGATAACGACATCTCATCTTCTATTCAGGAAATGTTTAAAACATTTTCTTGTGATCAAGAGAGGCGGTTTCAGGAGCTTCACTGTAAACCTACTTACAGAGCATAATAAAGAGCTTAGACAAAGCGTGTCACTGATGTCGGATAGATATGACGACTTTTTACAAAAAATTACTACCCTAGAAACTGATCGAAAAGCAGACAAAAAAATGATCAGTGATCTTGAGGACAAGATTGAGGTATTGGAACGTAAAGCGCTTTTATCTGCGTTAGAGAAACGTAATGTACCCAAGTCGGATCAGGAATCAATAGACTCTCTATACAACATTGTCGGCTGTCTAGGTAAAGTAATAGATGTTGAAATAGACACCTTAGGGATAAGGGACATTCACAGGATCTATTCTAAAGATAACACAAATCCAATTATTGTGGACTTCACCACAAGATTGACTAAAGACAGGTTTATGAACGGAGTGAAAAATTTCAATAAAACCAAAACCAAACAAGAAAAACTCAACCCGACTCACCTGAACCCAAGTCAACATCAAAAACCCATTTACGTATCCGAATCTCTAACGCATAGGTCTCATAGACTATTTTATCTGGCCAGGACATTCCAAAAGAGCCATGGTTATACGTTTTGTTGGACGACAAATGGGATTATCTATCTGAAAAAGAATCACGAATCTCTGCAAATACGCATCAACTCGGAACATGATATTAACAAGCTTAGAAAGGACCTGTGACTATCTATTTCAGGGTTTTATTTTTACTTATTTTTTGTCTTTATTCTGCATGCTATAATTTAAACACTTGATTTAAGTACTTTTGTTTATACTACTATAACACACAACAAGCAAAACAAATTCTACAGTCATATAACTACTACAACACACTACAACACTAAAATTTACAATTATTACTCTCTGTTTCACCCATGTCACACAATACCAGGTATGCCAATAAAACTCATAATACAATACTCATAATACAATACTCATAATACAATACTCCATACACCCACAGTCAAACATTCCTACAAATTAATAGTCTATTTCCTAAGTATATAACACCACTAGTCATTAATTGTACCATAGATCTAAAATATAAATTTTATAAATTATTTTCATTACTATTTCCGTCTAAATCTAAAATACTATTAATCTCATCCCTAATAACCATATATTGTGACAAGGCTTTAAAATCTTACATTCGATCATAATTCACTCACCACCTTAAACAATGAGTTAGATACTCTAACTGTGGCAGAATGCAGTACATGCAATATAGATTATTGCTCCCAATCAATGTATACTAATATGACTGCATTAAATATCCTTATACAAAATATAAGAAGTGTAAGATGCAATATAAATGGCCTAAATATCCTTATAGCAAGGTCTAAAATAGATTGGGATTTAATTGTTCTTACAGAGTGTTGGATTTCAAATAACCAGTTTATACCTGAAATAAGTGGTTATAGATCGGCATTTACTAATAATAACAAAACACAAAATGAGGGTGTTATTGTTTATTATAAACTTGTCCATAATTTTTGTATATTCGAACCTATTATAGAGGATGGTAATTGCTTGGTAATTAAAATTAATACCCAAACAGCCATACTAGGCATATATCGCCCCCGAGCACAAGTAATATTTCTAAGTTCATAAATTCATTAAATAATATATTTATAAGCCTTAATCAATATAAAAATATTTTTCTCACTGGTGACATAAACATAGACATTTCTTCATCCTCTAAAGACACTAGAATGGAATATTATCTAGATTTCCTAGCTTTACATGGCTTGCTACTAGCTCACCATCTCCCCACACATTCCTTATCATGTATAGACCATGTTATTGCTAGATCTAAGCTCTCGGTGAAATGTTTAGTAGCCCACACAACACTAACGGACCATTACAGTGTAATTTTAAGCCTTCTAAGTGCACCATCCTCTCGCCGATGTACAAAAACAGTCCGACGCATTAAATACGATGCTCTCGATGCTGAAATCAATAACATAGATTTAAATTATATCTATTTGTTGAATAATCCAAACGAAGCATTATACTACTTCCTCAATACCCTAAATACTGCTATTGGCCGTTGTAGCGAAGTAATTAATATCTCTAGACGTAAGCGAATAATTAAACCGTGGATGACTCCAGGTTTAATACGCTGCATGCGTAATCGTGACAACTTACACCTTAAATTGAAGAAACATCCAAATGACACAAATGTTAAAATCACCTACACACGATATCGCAATTTTTGTAACGAAATATTAAAAAAAGGTCAAACAAGAATATGACAAAGCGGAATTAGCGAAATGTAAAGCCAATACAAAAAAACTATGGAATAGAATAAAAATCATCACTTCCACAAATAAAACACATACATCCGCCATAGATTTAGTAGAGACGAAAAATCTGATTAAATCTGTCAATGACATAAACACATTCTTCGGAGGTATAGGTAAATCACTAGCAGACAATATCTCCCGTTCTAACGTCGATTCACCCACCCAAACTTCCGTCCAACCTTACCACTCATCGCTTGTACTGTTACACACTGATGCTTATGAGATCGCTAATATTATTTCGGGTCTTAAACCCTCCTCTACAATTAGAAGTGATGATATCCCGACTGACGTAATAAAGAGATATTCTAGGATACTGTCAGATCCTATTACACATTTATGTAACCTGTGTCTATCTACAGGTGAGTTTCCAACTAAACTTAAGAAGTCACTTATACATCCAATTCACAAGAGTGGTAGTAGGGATTGTGTCAATAATTATCGCCCAATTTCAATTTTGCCAAATTTATCAAAAATACTCGAAAAAGTTATTACAAACAACTAACACATTATTTAGAATCGAATAAATTACTATCAGACAATCAATTTGGATTTCGGAGTGGTAAATCAAGTAATGATGCCATAAATCAACTCACGGACACTATAGTAAATAAGCTCGAAGAAAAAAAGAAATTTATTACAATTTCCCTTGATTTAGCTAAGGCGTTTGACACGGTCTCTGCGCCACTCTTGTTGAATAAACTTCATCATCTTGGACACGAATTCCAACTTAAATTATTCAATAGTTACTTAAGTGACAGATCTCAACGTGTAACGGTCGATACCTGGACAAGTGATGATTGCGCAGTTACTGTAGGTGTTCCGCATAGTAGTGTCATGGGGCCTACCCTCTTTTTAATGTTTATAAATGACTTTTGCGGGCTATCCCTCAGCAATGGTCGAATACTTACTTTTGCGGATGACACTGCGCTACTTTTCTACTGAGATACTTGGGATGAAGTATACAGTTATGCACAGAATGGGTTCTAGCAAGTAACAACTTGGCTCTACAACAACGTGCTAACCCTCAATATAGACAAAACTAAATATATCACATTCTCCGCAACTAATACTCACCATTTAGACACCTCGTCTTTCAATATCATAGCCCATTCATGTAACAACACTAATTCCTCCTGCTCATGCCCTAAACTACAAAAAGTAGATTCCATAAAATACCTTGGTATTATTATAGATAAAAATTTAAACTTCAATACTCACATAGAATTATTATCCAAAAGAATAAGGAAGCTTATGTACATATTTAAGAATCTACGACATGTTGCTGATGAGAAGGTCATTAAAACGGTATATTTTGCACTGTGCCAGGCAATTATAAACTATGTTATTACGTCATGGGGTGGAGCACCAAAAACATCTATGATGAAAGTTGAACGTTCACAAAGAGCGCAAAGTTCTTACTGTCCGTCAACTGTTTGTCTTGCATACTGTGTTACGTAAACATTCAAACCTGCCTTATAACCCCAACTTAAATACGCAAAAGCGTAATAAATCAAAAGTGTGTGATAGTAGGCTATATAAACTTGCACTATCCCATCGCCATCGCAGTTTTCTAGGATCTTATTTGTATAACAAACTGAACTCCATACTAAACTTATACCCTATGATAAAATCCAAGTGCAAGCAAACTCTCATCTCTTATCTCCTAAAATGTAATTACGATGAGACAGAGGACCTTTTAACGGTACCAAAGTAACCTTGCATCTCCTTCTCTCACAAACACGTGCATACTCACCACACACTCACACACACTCCCAACATAATACACATACCCCCAACACAACACACATGCCCCAAACACAACACACACACCTCCAACACAACAAACACACTCCCAACACAACACACTCCATACATGTAACTCACTCACCACACTCACTCACCCACACACATACACATTCTCATACGCATACATTCATTTCCATTTTTGTTATTGTAAATAAAGTTGATTGGAACTACTCACTTTATAAGTTACCAATTTAACAAAGATTATGTAACCTATTAAATGTATACACGTTTTTTGTACGGGGGCCTGGTAATCTGTATGACAGGATTTCCTAGTTCAGATACCAGTCTCCCACAGAGGTTGAGACTATGTATTAATTTTATAAAAAATCTTTGTAAGAACCTTTGTGGATGAGAACAAATAAATATATTATTATTATTATTATTATTATTATTATCTACATATGTTTTTAATAAGAACGTCTAGCACAGTCATATACATTTATGTACATTTTTTTACTATTTTGTAGTTATAATTTTTTAGCGCTATTGGGATAAAATGTTAAGAATGATTTTACGAGGCCAGCGCACACTCACAAAAAAAGCAGTCTGGAGATAGTTCCTAAATCTTTCATAAGTGTTGTAAAAAAGCTATCAACATAGTAAAAGTAAGAATATCTTCCACTAGTCTCTAGGTGGCTTAAGCACCGCTAACTATTTTCAAGTTGTTTATTTTAGCATTTGAAGATCATTAGCGTCATTGAGAAAAATTGTAGGGAGTGTATTTTTACGATGCGGCGAAAAAACAACTGTCTGAAGTTTGTTGCCAAATCATTTCATAAATTTTGTAAAAAGTGCTACCAACATAGTAACAGTAAAAATATCTACTACCAGTCTCTAGGTGGGTTGGTGGCTGTCAAGTCACCTAGAGATATTATCACGTTGTACTGAGATGTTTCACAGTTGTAGCAATGTTCTCGTTTTATTAAAAATAGATGGCGTTGTTGAAAGGTGTGTTAGATATTATAAGATTCTACAATTAAAAACCACCGAATTAATATAGTATAAAGTATTTAATCGAGCTACTTCACACTATTAATATGATAATATTTTTCAATGCATTATCTGGATAAGTTTAAAGAAAAGAAAGAGCTAAACAAATATATCATTTAATATAACAAAATGACTCCCGGTACATGAATATAATAAATACAGTAATATAGTTATTATTGTGTAATTGTTTAGACACATTTACCAATAACTCAATACGGTAAAATACCCACAATAGTTATTACACATATATAAACAATGTAAGTATAAGAATCACTTATCTTGCCTGTTGTCCAATACAGATTACCTTTAATAGAGGCTACAGCCATATTTATATCATAACATTGACAGAAGCGCCAACGGCAGCTTCTGGAGATAAGTCATATTCACAACTTTAAACATCATTAAATATATCATAATAACAATATAATAGTACATAATCATTTTAAATGCCTAAGCATATTTATAACCATCTTATATCTTTCACACATTTAGGGCTTACCTAATAAGATATGTAAATACAACATACTTAATATCTTAAGGCTACTTCCGATAGTTCGTCAAATCAATATCTTTTACTACTTTTATAACATAGCAGTAATAACAATGATATATATTTCTAAATAATTCTAAATTCGTAAATCAAGTTTTAACAACAATATTTATTGTCAACGTTATTATATAGTTAAATAAATAATTACATATTTATATTAACTACATACCAAATTACTATATAATAACGAATCTTGTATGTAGCAATACTACAATAATATAACAGGTGCATACAAAAAAGTTACGATTACATTCGATCACAACTTTTTTTATTTTTTTTCTTCATATCAGTCTATCAAAATCAAAATTAATATATAACTTAGCATTATATATTCAAGCCGAAGGTGTGACTTGGCTAACCTGGCTCTTATTTTGACATTTATGTTTTTGATGGCATATTTATTACTTGGATACGTTTATTGGTTTTATAAACGTTATGAAGTAGTCAACGTATGATTGCGATTAGTCAGGCAGAAAATGAAAGCTAACCCCTGCACTTTTAATTGCCAAGATTAGATTCACACCCATGGCGAGACTACTCGTAGAGAGTGGTAATTGGAAAAGCTTAAATGAAACAAAATTGACTTATATAATAGAAAATAACGATAGCTTTTTTATAGAAAAACATATGTATTCTTCTTCTTCTTCTACGCACGCACGGTGTAAAAAGTACGCACGGTACGCACGGTAGACGCACGCACGTACAGTGAATACGCTCTTGAGTTTTTTATGTGTGTTTTTGATATTTTAACTTTCTCCAAGTGTATCTGTGAAATATTATCATAACCGCAGTTTAAAATTCCTAATTGTGTTGTTGTAACGTATCGTTTTGTGCAGTGTGTTGTTTTAACTATATTAAAAGAAGTTGTTTTGCTTAGTGAAAATAGAAACAATTACCCTCGTTATATATATATTAATTTTTTTTTTGTTTTAAAACATTGATACAGTGCGTTAAACTACTGGTTATTATAGTAACTCTCTAGTACAACTATTTGCATAAACTCAGTGAGTCCATATTATATTACATCTAAAATTGGCCCTTTTATTATTAACTCTGCCATCTAGTACCGCGTAGCGGAACTAATTAGATTTAATTAGATATCGATATAATGCCGAAGTGTGCAGCGTGTGGTCGCATCTCCTCGAACATAGATGGCGTAAAGTGTACCAAATGCTCTGCATTTCACCACCGAGCATGCGTTAATATCCCAACTGACGCAAAAGTCACCTCTGTTTGGCTTTGCCATGGAAGTAAGGCTAGCACGCCTCGCAAGAACAACACTGAAAGCCCAGTTCAGGGAAAGGTAACGCAGGTCTTAGCTGCCGACTCTCTCCATACAATCTCCACAGAATGCACACAGGATAATGGCGACTGCAATGATGTTTTGATTTCAAAGTTCAAACTTCTGCTTAGGGAAGAATTGAAATTTTTTAAATCGCAGTTAGGGACCTTGAGTGTGGAAATAGGCGACTTGAAAAGCACTGTTGAGGTATTTAACACGAGGTTAGATGGTATTGAGAACAGAATCACTAAACTTGAGACAAAAAGCGAGCAAATATCGAATGAGTCAAACAGCGACGTGGTCAACACAATTGAAAAGCTGAAAGCGGATTTAAATGATCGGGACCAACAAGCACTCCTAAATGATGTCGAAATATCTGGTATCCCGGAGGTGACAGGAGAGCTCGGAGTACACCTGACGTGTCTAGTGGGCAACAAGCTCGGTGTACCCCTCGAAGCACACGATATAGTAAGTGTGGAGCGAGTGGGTCGCCAACGGCAGCCGGGTGAGGACGGTACTGCACGACCGCGCTCTCTCGTGGTAAGGCTGGTACGTCGTCAGCTGCACGATGACCTCCTGCGCGCAGCTCGAGTACGCCGAGGTGCATCAACCGAAGGTTTCGCACCTAACATCCCCACCTCCAAATTTTATGTGAATGAACGGCTGACGAACTGCAACAGACATCTATTTCTGTTGGTGCGTCAGGAGGCTCGTCGATTTGGATGGAAGTATGCATGGACTAAAGGCGGTCGGATATTTATTCGAAGGGACGTTGGAAAGGCGTCCTTCCGGGTGCGCACTGAATCGGACTTGACCTTGACTTGAGTTTTTTGGAGATGCACAGGTTTGATAAATCGGACTGCATTAATAATAAGTAAATTTACCTATTTTATTCGGCTTCAAATACTATTGACTCATCGTTGCTCAATGTATATGTTTGTTACAAAAATAGTTATATGTAATTTATTTCCAAACTATGTTAAAGGCCTGAATTGTTACATTTTTCTCATCTTTAAGTTTTATATTCAATTATACTGCCTAATAGCAAAGCTTGCACTTAATTACAAATCGTGTCTAATACAAAAATATATATTACATAATCAAATACTACATATTATACATTTTATACAATTCTACACATTATTTTACATTATATTAGATACGTTATTTACACACACTTTGGCTATATGTAAATTAAACGTTAAACTACAGAGTATTAAATTTCATTCAGTTATGTATATCTCAATTAGTGTTACATTAATAAAACAAAATGGTTAAAACTAAAAGCTTGACTGTTGGTATCTTCAATGCTGGATCACTAGGTACTAGGCATGATGAATTCATCTCAGCTATGATAAACGTATCTGTAGACATCATGGCCATAAATGAAACATGGATTAGGGCAGGAGAGGCCGGTCGTGCACTTACGGTGCCGGGATACAAGCTGCTACACATCCCTCGCCCTACTTCGGTGCGAGGAGGCAGAGGGGGTGGTGTTGGATTCTACATCAGGCGTGGCTTAGCTATACAAACTTGCCCTCTTTCCTTTGACTCAGATGTGGAACAGATGTGGATTAGCATCACAGTTAACTCTAAACATATCCTCATAGGCACGGCGTACAGGCCTCCATGACTTGATGTCAATATATTTTTGGATAATTTGACAGAAACTTTATCTAGTTCTCAAATTATGACAAATTAATTTTACTAGGAGACTTCAATATAAATTATTTACATACATTGGAGAATAAAACTAAATTACTGAATGAATTTCTTAATTACACAAAGTTAACCCAGTTAATTGAATCTCCAACACACTTTACAGAGAATAGTCAAAGTCTTATAGATTTAATATGCACTGATATAGCCACTAATAAAATCAACATATTCCACTCACCGGACCTTGGCAGTCACGCAATGGTATCAGCCGAGTTTATTATCAAAATTGAAAAACCAGAACCTTTCTATGTTACATTTAGACCTTTTAAGGATATTTTACCTGATATTTTTAACTATGATCTGGAACAGCTCGATTGGAATCCTATATTTAAGATGACAAATGTCAATGATATGGTCAATTACTTTAATACATGTATTTTGTGGCTTTTTGAATTACATGCACCAAAAAAAACTGTCTTACAAAGAACAAAACCAATACCGTGGCATACAGATACTTTGAGAAAGATGATGCGGCTCAGAGATATCTACCATAATCAATACCGAAACACAAGGTGTGAAGCTTCAAAAAAACTCTATAAGGAGATGAAAAGTTTAGTCATGGCTGCTAGGCATCAGGAAAAGGCAGCCTATTACAACAAAAATATTAATTGTAATTTAAATAATCCTAAAATTCTCTGGAAAAACCTAAAAACTACAATTCTCAAGAACAATAGACCAAAAAATTAACTACTTCCATCTCTTGCTGACCCAGATCTACTAAACAAGCATTTTTTAGATGTCCCTGGAGAAGATCACATCAGCATCTCACAGCTAACTTACTATGAGTTTCATCGGTCAACTACTAGTACCTTTTGCTTAGAAACTGTTAAGTCAGGTGTCTACAGAGTGTAGCTAGTAGAATTTAATTCTGATCTCAATAAAAACAAAATCTGTAATTTTTATGCCAATTTAGAGAAGTATTTTTGTTTTTGTTTAATATCTATAAAAAAGTGATTATAACTAAGTTCTGTTAATTTTAAATAGTGAATCATATTGTTGATTATAATTCCAAAAATAAAATAAGGGAGTTATATAATAAAAAAAACCAAAGTTATTTCAATTTAAATATGGACTACCTGTTTAAAAAAATTAGCAGGTTACTATTTATTTCTCTGAGTAATATAATTTATATATAAAATGAATAACAATAACCTACACAAGAAAACACGAGAATATAAATAAATATGGATTAAGTAATTAACATATTTAAGTCACTTCCGGTCGCATATGCTTTACAAGTTCCGAGGTGCACATTTTATAAGTTTTAATGAATCTTAGCTAGTAGAAGTTAGTAGAAGTTATGTATTTATAGTAGAAGTTATATAGACATAGTCAATCAACAAATTTATAGAATACCTTGATTGTTTGAAAGTAATAGTATGTGTAAAAAAAATGGATGTCTATGTATCAATGGTTAACGGTAAAGCAGTTGAAATCATTTTTAAGAAATGTTTTTTGATTAGAAAACGCTAAGGTCATAAAAGTGCCTCAATTTGCTAAAATTCTTGAGAAAGATGCAATAGGAATGAATTTAGAGGATTCACAGAAATTTTGGTAAATTAATCACTGCTCATACTTGTCACGGCGAAGTAATATATTATGTAGCTCTAGATGGTTCTATTGAATCTCATTTCATTGTTTCTGGCTCACACTGATTGTTTGTTTATAAATATTCCGATGTTAAGCTTAGGATGAAGAGCTTATTTAATCAACATACTGAAACAATACCTAATTTTTACTACAGTAATATTATATATACAACGTGTCTCTAAATTCAACGTCGAACGGGTAGCACGGGATGCGCATAGGTATTCCTCATTAGGAAAATAATTATAAAACTAGAGTCTAATATTTTTTTTTATTGTACAAAATTTTACATCCTGTCCTATATTTTAATTGCAATTGGCGTAATTTAAAAAAAAAACAGCTATTTTTTGTGTATGAACTGAAATACCACATCATTAGTAGTTTTTACTCAAAAATTCAATAAATTATATTTTTGTTGCAATTTTTACGCATTTTCAAATTCACACAAATATAAAAAATGTTTTTTTTGTCATTCCAAATGAAAAATCGGGATGGACCGAAACTTTTGTACGCTGTTTCTATAAGACTTCAAAAGAGAAGCGTGGTATATGGCTGAAAATAAAGATTCTAATATAGATTTCAATTACTCTTACAATTTTAATAATCAAGTCAGAAACAATTCGATTATAACAGGGGGTTATCAAATTTTAGTTAACGATTAAGTTCAGCTTAGGTAAAAATCTGTATAAAAAGCGGTACAGATTTTTGTACCATCAAATTTTACAAGCTTGTTTGTAAATGAATCGCTGAGAATGAACGAAACCGTTGTTGGTCCGCTTTTGTTTCAAGTTGCCGTTAACAGCTCGCAGTAAATTGAAGTTTAGATTGCACTTTAAGACCGATTGTTTTCGTTATAAACCAGTTTTAGTAGTGTTACTTGAAGGTCAACAATTAATAAAACAAACATTTATAATGGTGCGATCGATATTTCAATGTATTGATTTCGATTTTAAATGTTACAGAATTTGAATCATATTTTGTTAAATTAATTTTATTGTTAATTTGTTTTTGTTAATATTTACACCTCGTTACCTCTTTTAGTTATCAAAATATTTATTGTGCTTATTTATGCAGTGAGCCTTAGCGCGGCCAATTCACATATTTCCAACTCAAAACACTTAGGGAATTTTTAAATAAAACGATACATAATATGGCTTTGGATTACAACAAAACTTCTAAAGCATTCACTCAGAATATGGAAACATTTTATTATTATTATTATTGCATCCAATCCAATGGGCGCACTATGGAGTGCGCCCTTGGTCATAGATTTTTTACCTAAAGGTTTAAACGGAGCTGCTTCTGTAATACTCTAATAGTATATTTAAAAAAATTAATGTCAAAAGTATTTATGAAATAAGTCTTTTTAAACTAACAATTTTAACATAACTTATTTCATTGTGCGACATTTACAACTATTTGGGTAATTCAATATTGCCCGGAACAGATTGCGAGTCATGGTATTGAAGATTAGAATACTTCTCTTCAATAAATCGGAGCATTTTGAGAACAAGCCTGACTCGATAGGGACGAATTAGTGTTTTGCAGCTATATTAACACAATTACCATATGGCCGTATTCTATGTATGTAGTAATCCATGTTGAGTCTCTATTAGGTATATTAAAATTCTTATTCGACAATGTTTAAAATTTTTCAATGTAGACGAATCCACACACCACATCAAAAAATCACGTTTGTTGTATATATTAATTTAACTATTGTATATTAAAATAAAATTGAACCAAAGAATTACGTTTGTTATATTTCAGCTGCTTCAAATATTTATTGGTTATTATTGCGGCAAAAAAAAAAAAACGAATTATCTGTTAAAATTTCAACTGTCTATCACGGCTTATTAGGTACAGCCAGGAGACGGACAGATCGACGAACAGATAGATAGCAAAATTTTAGTACCTAATAGATATCCATTTTTACCCTTTAAACCTTAACCCTTAACCCTAAAAAGAAGTGTAGTTTAACTACTCTTACTCGACTTAAAGTGTAATTTAAAAAACTTGAAAATTTTATATGGGTTTTTTTATATTTTGTTATTACATTGAGAAATATTCACGGAACTCGACAAACTAGTCTGAAGTAAGTTAAAGATGATACGTCTTGCTAACAAACAACTGTGGTGACATACAGCAAGATAATTTAAAAAGTTATTCGCATCTTAAGCATTACAACAAAAGGACAGCTTGTATTCTTAAATAAGAAAGTATTTTTGAATACCCTATTATGTATACTTTTAAATGTATCAATAACAATATGATTCTATGTTATATATAAGCAGCACGTAATACAAATAATCTTGTATTGACTGAGCAAATTAATATGAGTATTTCTCAATGAAACTTAAAATTAAATCAAAAATATTCAATGTTTTTCAGTCAAACTTCTACAACTGCTATCGTCGTCTCGTATATATTATTAATATCGTCTATATTATTCGTCTTTAAAATATTGGTGCCCTTACGGCATCTGTATTCGTATTGTAACTTGTGAACAAATTAGTTTATTTGTGCTTATCCAGAATATGAAAACTTTTCTTTAAACCGTAGGTCACTAACCTTACTTTTCGATGATTACGAACCTTCATCAGTTCGACTACGGTACTTATTAAAGGGGGATTAAGGTGTTCATTAAAAAACAATACATATAATATTAATTTAAAGTACTTATAAAAATGATTTCTTCTATTATAACAAATAAAATTGGCAAACTTCTAATTTAAGCCTTTGGATTAAATCATATAGTCCGGTCAAATTAGACCAAAAAATTAGGGTGAAATTACATAAATTCGCAACAAGCTGAATTTTGGTACAATTGTTCAAAACACGATTATAAACAATAGCTGAAAGTTCCCCATCATTCCCGTGTGTGGAAAATTTTTTATCCAAGGTCAAATGTCAAAAAAAATAGTTTTTCGCGATTTTCAGCAAAACGGTAAGTTTTATCAGAAAAATACCTCAGCCTAAAATTGTAGACCATTAAATTATCTATAAAAAATATATCAATACTTTTTTTTCTCACGAGACACCGTTTCGGAGATATCGCAGTGTAAAAAGTTGTAACATTTGCAATTGTCATAACATGCCTGAGTACGTCACGTATATTCATCCCTAGAGTTGTAATATTATGTAGTATAGGTTAAAATATTTTTCTGTCGGTCATTGTAACTTGCACTTAAAATATAAAATATACATCAGCTATAACTATAAGAATATCAGGTCATCTTTTGGTTTATGTACATCTTATAATGATACATTAATGTACGAGGCAGCAGCAGTTTTTCATCGTCCTCCTCATATCCTACCACCGGACAGTGGTACACTTATTCAATACGTGGCAGACAATGCTGATATTAATGTCAATACTCTAGACGGCAATAACACGCTTCACATAATGGGTTTAATTCAAATTGTTACTACGAAAAAATCTGTTTTACTAGGAGAACCTATGCCACGAATAAAAGAATCTCTTTCAGCAGAAGACTTCAAGGCAAAAGCTCATATTCCGATGCAGATCTATCAAAATGACGGAGTGGTTGGTTACAGTAAAATAAATGTTAAAGATTTTGTTTATGAAACTGAATCGGTATCTTTATTCAAGAAATCTGATGCAGTATGGTTTTACGGGAAATGGAAAAATCCATATTTACCTGGTTGGAATGGTTTTATGGAGCGTTTAACTAATAATTATATGAATTATTGTAAATCTCAGATTACATTTTTACCATTTATTCACCAACCAGCCAGTAACTATAATACTATCTATACAACTTTACTTTGTGCATTAGAAAATGCAAAACGATATGGCCACACTGTATCGTGACTTTCGACCAGCCTCTGTATGCTAAAGCTCGAGAAATAGTAGCAGCCGCACCTGAGAGCTCTGAAGTATCAAAAATCATCATCAGAAAAAAAAAACGCGCTAAGTACACTACCTCATAGGTGGCGTGCATTTTATGACAATTGCAACTGTTACAACTTTTTACACTGCGATATCTCCGAAACGGTGTCTCGTGAGAAAAAAAAGTATTGATATATTTTTATAGATAATTTAATGGTCTACAATTTTAGGCTGAGGTATTTTTCTGATAAAACTTACCGTTTTGCTGAAAATCGCGAAAAACTCATTTTTTTGACATTTGACCTTGAATAAAAAAATTTCCACACACGGGAATTATGGGGAACTTTCAGCTATTGTTTATAATCGTGTTTTGAACAATTGTACCGAAATTCAGCTTGTTGCGAATTTATGTAGCACCGAATGTCTAATTTGACCGGACTAATAGTTTTCATGCAAAATCAACAATAGTAACATGTTAAAAGTCGGTACTTGGACCAGTTATAACAAAATTATAAATATATATAACAAAATCAAAAATAAACATTTCAATTAAACTTATAAAATAAAAAAAATGGCAAAAATTTTGCAACTAATGCATTTGTGACAGACATTAAGTTTATCTTCGCCGCACTCAGATTTAGTGCATTCGCTTTTGGTCATAATTCGCTTCGCGAAGGGATATAAGGTACATATTTTCTTTTTTTGTATCACAAGTACATCAGCTGCATTATTTGGTTCATGTTCCGTTGAAGTACTACTTTCTGATGTGTTAAAAATGTATGTAACTGAATCCCACAGAGCAGTTTGAAGTGTCGTTATTGCTAATCTTTTTTGCATGTGTTATTCAACCAGCTCATGATGCTCAACTTTTAGGTACTCGCATCCCGATAAAGGTATTTTATTGGTAGTGATATATCACTACTTGCCTGGTCATCTTGATCTGGAGATAGTTGCTCGGTCAAAGTAGAAACTTCTTCTTCAATGTCCGTTTCATAAACTGGATCAACATCAACGTGATCTTCTCTCTCGCTTACTGGTGAATTTTCGTCGTCGCTTTTATCGCTTTTTTGTAGAAATAGCTGACTGATTGTATCTTAAATAAAATATAAAAACATAAATAAAAAAAGAACGTAAGTCACTCATATTAAAAAATATAAAAAGTTCTGTTATTACTAACCTTCGTCGATGCGAAGAGCCCTGGTTCCAGTAACGCCACTCACGGACTTCTTACGCTGTCCGCACTAACATCCTTCGCAGAAGCAACGGGCCGACTGAGATTAGCCATAATACGAAATATCTACGGTCATGCACACAAAAGTTTACGCAAATCGACAAAGGTTCGTAATCTAGGGTTAAAGTATAAAGAATAAATATTGTAGCTTCCAGCAGTAGGTACATTACTATAAATATAATCGAATATTACGACTAGTTCTTAAACCTGTTAACTTATTGAATTATATAAAAATTAGGATGTATTTACATCATTTAACTTTTTACCGGATTATACCGAACCTATTCAGGGGTTTTTACTCATGTTCTCAAAACATGTCGGACTCGAAGCGTGTATTCAATTTATTTTTAAATGAATTACGTTAATGAAAAGGTAATTATAAATTAAATCGCCGTTAACATTATCTTTTCAAGAGATTGAAAGTATTTCAACCATTCGTGTACGAAACAAATAAATATATCCATTACTTTCCCCTTTAGTGAATCCACGAAATGAAGCTGAAATCCCTTTGTAATTTCATTTCATTCATCAATGGAATTTCTTGAAAGAATCACATGTTTTCGCACAAATTAGTTCTAATTAAAATCAAAATATGTTTTATTATAAATCTAATGAAATCTTATATAAAAAACAGACAGACTATCTAACCTATCAGACAACTTGGATTTTGTTATACAACATTTCAATTATTAATAATATTTTAAGGGGACTAGCATTTTCAAATTATGATGGCCTAATATTTAGTTACTAGTAATCCGCACTTCTCCGCACTTCTGAGCCAAATTCAAATTAAAAAGTTTAGTTTATGTGCCATACTTTCTTAAAATTATATAACAGATGTAAAAAGATACGTTAATTATAATTGGCAGAAGGAGAAAAATCATGAAAGAATTAATAACAAAAACAAAATATAAAATATTTGTACCACCATAAAAGATTGTTCAAAATTATGACACCATAAAATCAAGCTTTCAGCTATTGTTGAGAAAAATTCCACTTACACAAAACATTCCATATACATGTAATATATATTTTTAAAATTTTTCGTACTGGACACTTTTATCACAAATTTGTTCTCTTTGGTAAGGAATTCCAAATAAAATTATTTACGCGTGTTAACACATATATTTTTCTTCATTCATTCATTTGTTTTTTTTTTCTTCTGTTTTTTCTATTTGCGTTAATCTAGTTAACTGCGTACTCTAGAAAACATAGTTCGTTTTTGGTTCTAAAGTTTTCGTTCTGTAAACTTCGACCTGCATAACAAGCCCCGTGGACGACCGGAGACCCAAGCTGTTCCATCGCAAACCATGTCCGCGTTAGCTACAGGCTGCGGTGTTAGTAATAAAACTGATTTAATCTACTTGAAGCAATTTGGAAAAAAAATAGCTTCAAAGGTGGGTACCTACCCCATGAATTAACTGATCCAAACCGGCAAACGGTCGTCGACTGCTGCATTACATTACTGAACCGGAAGAATAATCAAAGGATTTTAAATCGAATCATTACCTGTAATGAAAAATGTATTCTCTAGGGTAATGGGAAGCGCTCATCGCAATGGTTGGATCCTGGTCCACCAGCCAGGAAGAGCTAGCTTCTAAACCACCTAGGCCAGTCAATCGCTCCACACTACTGCTATTTCACGACGATGCACAACAGATGTTTACCAAATTAGAATAGCTTCAAGTAGATAGAAGAAGAAGATTGTCTAAGATATCCATCGTACTCCCCGAACCTTGCTCCAACTGATTACCATTTTTTTGGAAATTTGGATATCTTCTTGCAAGGGAAAAAAATTTACTTCGATAGAGCACTCCAAATCGATCGCCTTCAACGATTTTATTGTCCATCTTCCCGTTTGACTAGTTTTTTTAGTAAAGGGATCAATTAACTAATTATAAGATGGCAAAAGTGCGTATAAAATTATGGTTCATATTTTAATTAATTAAATACATTATTTAAAAAATATTCGATTTTTTGTTCCTCCCATACAAAAGTCAATTCTATTTGTAAGGACCTAATGCAATAGCAACATAGTAATAGCCAATGTTCATGGGTTTGATGTCTAAACGGGACAGTTGAATGGTGGGATCCGCTGAATGTTGTTTAGAGTCAGGGTGAATTTTGTCTTCGTTATAATTAATGTTGTCAAAGGGACAGGGATTATTCTCTAATGAGGGTAAAGCTTCTTTTCTTTATTTTATAAAAAAAATTATTACAGTGATATTCTTTTCTTACTCTTACTTTAAATATTTTTTAAGGTTTATTTTTTTTATAAAATTTTAATGATGATTGTTGATGTAATATTATAATTCAAAATATATATTTTATAATGAGATATTCATATTTATTATTATTTATAATTCATATTTGTAGGTTTAACATATTTCTTATCAATAAATAAATATTTTTTTTTAATTTCTATAAAAATTAATGTGTATGTTATAGGCCTCGAAATAATATTTGTTGAATGGCCTTTTTTAATACAAACTTGTCTGTATATATATGAAATAAATTTTGTTTCTGATCTGTTGCAGAGATATAATGTTTTTTTATACTGAAAATACTAAATCTGTGAATATAAAATAGGAATTAAAAATGAATGGTCTCCCATTCATTCCCGTGAATTATAATAAAATTGTGAGATCTCTGCAAAATCGAAAAACTTGTTTCGATAAGACAAACTCCTTGAATTTAATATTATAAGTAAAAGTTTCTGTTTAATTTTGTTTCATGGCACTTAAGGCACTTGTAAAAAAAAACAACAAGAATATCTTGTATCGCTAATAAAAGCTAATTATTGTTTCGGTGTATTTGTTTTGGTTTATTGTTGCAATATGTCACCAATGGTAATAATTATAAGTTGAATATCGTGTTGCTTATTACGTATGTATATATTGTAACCTAAATGATGAATACTCCGAACTCTGTTCATAAATATAGTTATCTTAATAAATGGCAAATGAAAACAAGAATTGCATCGTTAGCGTACTTAATGATCTAGAGAATTTTTTGTCGTGTACTTATTAATGTACATTATGAATTCTATATTTGTTTTACAAAAAAGAGCTATACGGGCTATTTGTAATTTAAGAGCTAGAGACTCCCTAAGAGATGTTTTTAAAGAAATCGGTATATTTACGGTCGCTTCTCAATACATTTTTAATAATATATTATATACTAGCGGACCCAACAGAGGTTGTCTTGTACACGCGTCTTTAATTAAAAAAATTCAAACTTAAAAAAAAAAGTATTAAAAAGTTATCACAATATCTAACGTCATTACATGTACATTTATCATAATTCGACCAATCGATACCGTATGAATATGTAAATAAAGATTTTTTGTTTGAATAAATGAATTTGTTCCAATATTTTTTTTTATTTCTCTTTTTACGTAGCGAAGCACGTATCGGGCCGCTAGTACTAAAATATTTTTTTTATTTCTATCGCAACGTCAACTATAGGGCAGGGGCAGACTATAATTAAAATATAATATTATTTAATATTTGACATTGCCATGGTAACGCAATCCGTCGGAACCAATGTGAAATATTCCAAAATCAACACCTACTTACACATTAAAAATTAATGTTTTGAAAATATTTATAAACATGTATAGCCATGTTAAGCGTTAAGCTATTTTCAAAACATTAATTTCGGTAGTGGCATCTTTTCAATGTTTATCTATACTGCAAAGTTAGAAACATTGGTTAGGATTTTCGAAAGAAACCTAATAGATGTCACCACCGTCCCGATAAAAGACGATCACATATAGAATGCTTAATTCACCGAGACGGACAGCGATACGGTAGCTCAGTTGGTAGAGCGACGGGACGGTTTCCCAGTAGTCGCTGGTTCGAATCCCTGCCCGTATCGGTTTATTTTTCATTCTATATTTATATAAACATTAAAAATTAATCAAAAAACCATTTTCCAGTGGACCAAATTGTGAATCTAAACAATTCTCAAGTCCCCGTGAACATACACAAAGAATTTCATAAAAATCGGTCCAGTCGTTTAGGAGGAGTTCAGTGACAAACACACGCACACAAGAAATATATATATAAAGATACGTCAAAATTTAAATACTTATACTAAAAACAGCGACAGACATACGATAAATACAAGAAATCAAAATAAACTCGTGACACCTAAATTTCGACTTCAAAATGTGAAGAAATCCTTCATGGGCTTCAGTGTACGCATATATGTACAATAAGGTTCCACAAGATATTTTGGATCTTCCTTTTCTTAGTTTTAAATCTAAATTAAAAGTATATTATTAAATAAATCTTATTATAAAATTCAAGAATTTTTGGATGATCGAAATGTATGGAACTTGGGTCATTGACTCATCTGCAGGGTAGATGTTATAATGTATAAGTCAAACATTGTTAAATTTCATTTAAAAAGACCAACTGTTGCGTTTCTGACCAGCTCTTCTCAGCAGAACAGCATTCCGAGCTGGTGGTAGCTTACTCACAGACTGACTATACTGACCAATTTAATGTAATTGACGATTCAAAAGTGCGTGTAAATGCCTACTTGAATAAAGATATTTTGAATTTGAAATTAAATTGATCACTGTCGTTTATATAGACTAACGCAATATGTTTTCTGACTTTTTGAAGTAATTTATTTTC
The DNA here is from genome assembly GCA_959347405.1 of Napeogenes sylphis. Classification (NCBI taxonomy): domain Eukaryota; kingdom Metazoa; phylum Arthropoda; class Insecta; order Lepidoptera; family Nymphalidae; genus Napeogenes; species Napeogenes sylphis. Next base: position 29,256,852 of record OY365776.1, read on the forward strand.
TTTTTTACTCAGTCTAATCGTATATTTTTATGGTTATATCTGTGAAATTTATTCATCAAAGCGGGCATCAATCCGGTAGTCTAATTGGTAGAGTGAAAGGACGGTTTACCAGACTTCGCTTATCTTCGGTCGTCAGTCATTTTATTGTACGTATATTTTATTATAAAAAAAAATAAATAAAAAATAATTCTAAAAATACATGTAACTTTGCAATATTATTTTATTTCGTCATAATTACCTAAATCAAACACATAAGACGGAGTTCATGTTAAATGCACAATGTAATAAATTATAAATTTAAAAAACCCCCGATGTAAAAAGACCTCTAAAAAGTATAAAAATAATATAATTATGTACTTATTGAAGTCGTAGCGTCGGGGGGATATAAATATATTTACAGTCTAGCAACAGCTATCCCCAATAAAGTACTTTTCCTGAGTGAGTAAGTCAATATCTTGGAGACGACTATTTCTATTTCGACCAAACATGGATAAGAACCATTTCGACGAGCATAGCTTTCGATTAAAAAAAACCGCATTCAAATCCGTCCACGCGTTTGGCCGTAAAATTTGCCACAGAGAGATACACAGATACACAGAAACACAGAGACACAGATACACAGATACACAGATACACAGACACACATATCGACAGGTCATAGTTATAACACCTCTCTTTTTAGTCGGGGGTTAAAAATACAACTTAAATAAAAAAACGCTCAAACAGATTATGTGTGTGTGTGTTTTTTGTTTTTCTGGTGTGGGTATGCCGTGTGTCTGCCGTGTGTCTGCCGTGTGTATGCCGTGCCATGTCTGGATTGTCGATTCAAGATGAAATAATTCAATGTTTGAGTGCAAAGTTCATAAACAAACGATATGTGGCTATTAAACAAATAAAAAATATTTCTCGAATAGTTAAAACAAACATAATGGTGGAAACTTCAGATTAGGCTGGATGTAACACTAAGAGAATCTGGTAAAAATGTCCAATTCAGGAATCAAGTTTTAAAAGAATTAAAGAAGGTACCGCAGGCATGACCGTCTTACCAATACAAATACAGATGTTGCATTTAGATTGACAGCCTAGAAGTCCTACAATTTGTTTTCGAAATTCTAGTAGGTTTTTAAAAAAAAAAACCTATATATTTTTTTTGCCTAAATATTTATGAAAGTCTCATACAAACGACAATTACAAGAAGTGAATCAAATAATCATAGGTACATACTCAACGTTACACAAATATGTAATTAGTAAAAATCTTTTAACACTAAGGACCTCATTCAAATATGCCGCCGCGGGCCTCTGACGAGGCTAGTCCGCCACGGATTGTGTGTTAGCTGTGTGTCTGGTGTGGGTATGCCGTGTTTCTGCCGCATGTCTGCCGCGTGTATCCCGCGTGTCTGTCTTGTGTATGCCGCGTGTGTGCCGCGTGTATTCCGCGTTTTGACTCCTGACTTCCGCGGGTCGGCCGTGTGTCTGTCGTGTGTCTGCTATGTGTTTGCCGTGTGTCTGCCGAGTGTATCCCACGTGTTTGCCTTGTGTATGCCGCGTGTGTGCTACATATCTGCCGCGTGTGTTCCGCTTTTTTTTTCTGACTTCCACATGTCTGCCATGTGTCTGTCGTGTGTCTGTGTACCGAATAAATTTCCTCCAGTATAAAGATCCAAAATCTTATGTCGGTAAAAAAAGTAAAATCACAAATAGCCGTCAGTAGCAAGCTGCCTCTTTATTTTATATCAAAATTATCTTGTGTAGGATCTTAACATTTTTAAAGATCATACAAAATGGTCTTCATGTGTTTTCTTTGCTTACTTTTACTGACTCGTTATGTACGCTGCAGCGAGTATCACATAAATTATCTGACAAATATTATCTGGAAAAAACACGGCAGACATACAGCAGACACGCAACAAAAACGCGATAGACACGTGGCATACACTGGGCATACATGCGGCAGACACGCTGCAGACACGCGACAGACACGCTGCAGACACGTGGCAGACACGCTGAAGACACGCAGCAGATACGCTGCAGACACGCGGCAGACAGGCTGCAGACACGCGGTTTAGTTCTTACGAGATCAATGTTATTTGTTACAACACTCTTATGAGATGGACAATTATTGACAAGGATCTTTGTTATTTGGTTATTGTGATATCTTGAAAAGTGTTTTAAATTAAAGAAAATAAGTATATATCTTACAAGTAAAGGTATTTATGTTCAATGTGTTATATATATCCATGTTTAGCTTATAATTATATGTCTTATTAGACAAATGTAAATGATTTAGAAACGAAATAAAATAGTTTAATAAGTTTTATTAAAGAGGAAAACGACAGCACGGTCATGATAATGATGGAAAAAAAATTAAATGTTTACTTAAATATAGAATAAATTAGAGTTGAAAAGTATAATACTGTGTATCAGTAAATAATGAAAATTTTAAGAAAAACATAATATTATATTTGATTTTTCAATCTGTGATATATTAATGTCATACGTCATTGCGAGTATTTTCGTGTTTGTGCCAATCGGTGTTAAAATGTATGTTTGTGATATTTAAATGGTTTTTGTTTATCATCCCATAAAGAGAACTGAATTGCTTTGATAGCATTGCATAACGTAGGTATAGAGCCAAATGCAATTTCTGTTACTCTTCATCAGCTTAGTCAAATATTTGTGTACTGGGCCATTTATAAGTACAAAGAATTCTTCTCTGTTTATTATAGAAAATAATGCCTTCTAGGTAATATTTGTACGAAAATGAAGATTTTTGTTTAGTTTTAGAGATAGCTGTGGTATGATGCTGGTAGAGTTATATGATGTGCTGTAAATACCACGATAATTTTGAGTTCTAAACATTCTTAAAATTGGCAGTCAAGTATTTTCCGATGGAGAGAATACGTCCTTCACGACCTTGCCTGGCGTTTAAAGGACTATGTTAAAGTTCATGAAAAACATAAATATCATATGTATGATTAAATGTATATATAAATGCATAAACAACACACATATTTAACAGAAATAAATGTTTAATGTACTACTATCTTTGTTACTTTACAGTACTATCTTTGTTACAAGATTATATTTCTTGTAAAGGACCTTATTTAATAGTTTTTACGGCATTATTTTGTCTTATCCTATAATCTGACTTATATGCTATATATGCTAAGATTATATTTACAAAATTAAAAAAAAAATGTTTTTAATCTTAATTTATTTTAATACATATTTATTTATAAGATTTAAATTACATTTGATTATCACAATATCGAAATATACTAAAACAAACTCGCATAGGTACTCAAAGCTAGAAGAAAATATTAATAATGTTTTAAAACCCGAACAATAGAAACATAATCTAATAATGTCTTCGTACTCTCCATAACTGATTACGGAGATGAAGTTTAAATAGTGGTGCAAAGTTACTTCTCCCTAAAAAGAAGCTTTATAAAAAACCATTTAATTATTAAGTGCAGCTCGGCTATAGCGCTCTTGAACTGTGATTATTAGCGCTATACTAAGAGTGATGCTCGTATTATATTTTTTAAAAACCTATTCTATAATTGTTTTGATAGAAAGCTTGGTCAAATTAATCATTTGTATCGTTATACATTTTTGTTTAATAAAAATACTGATTATTTTATAAAATATCTTAATTTTAAAACAAAAAATATTTAAAAAGCATCATATTCAGTGAGGTGTTCCGGACTCGGTTCTCTTTGTCTGTCAAGAAATGAATCCTAATTATTTTCGTACTTCGATTCGAAGCTTCTATTGTTTTTATGAAATAAACAGAAGAAACCGATTACAATGGACTTCCTTTTGTTAAAAAATACTCCGTTTCCATTATTTTTAGAATACAAAAATACTTTATTACAATATGTTTTTAACAAAATACGTTTTTTCATTAAAAATATAATAAAAAACCTCTATTGTAGATCTAGAACCATTAACCAATTGTAGGTATTAATTTAAAAAATTTTGAATTTTAAACTCTTTTCTTTCAGTCTATTTACTCTAACACAAATTACACTTTTACAATAATTTACACAAAACATATCACAAAAACTAATACAAACAAAAATAGAAGTAAAGTGCAATATCTTTATTATAAAAATAACCTAATAGTGCTTGACGGAGCAACAGTCTATAGTTACGAAACTTTTAAAGATATAGTTTTCTCACAATCTAGATATATTTCTTTCCCTTTTGTGGTGCTGTTATATTTTTTGTTATCAAAGCTTAATGAATGATATAATCAAATTAAATGAAGATATTGGGAGGATATCTGTCTCGACCTCGTACAGTTGCGATATAGAAACTTGTCATAAATTATTAACAACCTCAACAAGAAAACTAACGATCTTAACACAAAATATTCGTAGCATAAACTGTAATATATCAGGGTTTGAAATTCAATTAACTAGACTTAACATAGATTTCGATGTTATAGTTTTAACTGAATGCTGGCTAAAAACTACACAATTTGTTCCTATTTTACAAAATTACAAATCTTATGCAACTGTTTGTAATTTAAAGCAGAATGATGGTGTGGTAGGGGAGAGCAGGTAGGATTCGTACAGTTTTTATTCTAAGCTTTATAACAGAAAAATATTTAGTTGTTGCAAAATAACTTTAATGCGGCTGTATACCCTATATATTTGTCTATAGTTACAGTAAAGTTAGGTGTTGATACAAAATACTATAATGAAGCAACAGCAATATTTCTGAAAAATAGGAAACGTACGAAACTACCCCACACGCGGGGTGCCTTCTTACATAGAGGGGAGCTTTCATACACAATAAATAAAACAGCATATTATATGAAATTATTCATTTATTGAGATCAAAAATAACACAAAATGTACTCTAAATGTAGTTATAATTAATAATGCAGTCTTTTACAATCATCTTCGTAAAATCTAAGTCATAAAATCAACATTTAACTCAACCATTATAAAACTAATTAATAGGATCTGTTATTGCACGTTATACATTGTGAGATCTTTTTCAAAACTCAGTATATCAATCAGCTGTTCTTGCTGTAAAAGCAGATTTAGGCGGCGGAAGTACACAGACCACGTCTGATAAATAAACGGTTCCTTCATCTTTATTATTAGGAAAAACAAATTTCCAGGTTCCAGGCTTCTTTCTCAAAAATTAAACTTTATATTCAGTTGGGCTATATTTGGCTATCACCAGTCCAATATAATGTAAAACTGTCTTCTTTTTTTCGAATTTCACTAACAGAAAGCTTTCTTCTTTAATGTTTTCGGTCAAAACTGGAATTTCGTTCTCCACATCAGATCCTACTGATCTGTCATCAAAGGGTGAACAAGAGCTTTCTCTCAAACTTATGTCAGTCTCATCGTTATCAGTCTCAGCCTCTGAAATTTTCTTTTGTTTCTTTGGTTTAGCTTCTTTATTTATATCTGATAGTAAATTTAATGTACGTTTCATCTCTTTAGCCATCTGTTTTCTCTCTTGTTCCTTTTTCTTTAATTCTTTGGCTTTTTCTATTTCTATTAGTCTATTCTTTTCGGGAGTATCTGTATATATCCATGATTTTCCAGGCAGTTTACCTTTTTTCTTCTTTCTAGTCGTATTTTTGTCCACTTTAGGGTAAGGTCGGACAATTTCAGGCGTAATTAATCCCACCGATGATGTACTCGGTAATACTGGTGATGGTGACAATATCGATGATAGATCTTGTTGAGTAAGATTTGTTTCTTCAGGTACAATTTGTTGCATGGTATCATTTAGACCTACTGCAGAATCGGTGTGGTAGACTTGCACGGCTTCAAATTCTTCATCACTGAATTTTAATTTATTAAAAGGCCATATACCAGTTTTTTCAAAAGCATTGGAAATGTTTTTGCTATTAAATGATTCAAAATAGGCAATCTTGGCTAGTTTCGGAATGTTGTATATATTTAGAGTTTTTCCCGGGTTATTCACGTGCCAGTCATTAAATGCTATCTTTAATTTAGCTTTAAAAGGTCCAAATACACCAACGTCTAACGGCTGAAGACGGTGTGTCATGTGGGGAGGAAATGACATATAAATAATACCGTTATCACGTGCATAATCTACCGCTTCTATTGTAACGTGGCTTTCGTGATTGTCGACTAGCAGGAGAATTGGATTATCTTTAGAGCAGCATGTTTTTTTTTTAATGTGTTTTAGGACCTCCAAAAAGATACTGGAATTTATCCAACCACTCTTAGTAGCCATTCCTAGGCTACCCTCTGGTGCACCTTCTATAAAATGATCCTTGAAATGAACCCTGGGAAATATGAACAATGGCGGGACTGTGTTACTACTTGCTGAAATAATTCCTCCGAACGTTACCAGTTCCCCTCTCTCTGCCGATACAAGTTGACCAATTTGTTTTAGATTTTTCTCAGCTAGTACCTTTGGCGTGCTCAAGACCGTGGATATACCTGACTCGTCAAAATTATATATTCGATCTGCAGTGAATGCATATTTAGTCAATACCCTTTCTAAGTTTTCGTAGAAATCATTGACTGCTGTCTTGTTGAACGCATAAGATCGAGCTGCACTCGTATTTTCTGGTTTCCGTAGACTTAGATTCACGTTTCGCCGTCGATAACTATCCAGCCATTCTTTAATTCTTTACCTGCCATTTTGTTTTGATTCCAGCTAGGTGGAAAACGCAGCTGGTTTACTGTTGCGAATTCGTACGCCAGTTTCCTTACTTGTATTATAGTCAATCCATAATGCATCTTGGAACATTTTGCGATGTAAATATTCAATAAAGTCTCTTCTTCTGTAGTAAACACTTGATTAGACGTGAACTTGGAACTATATATACGCAATGAACTATGGTTACCATCATTTTCAGCTGCAGCCTTTTTTTTAAAGTTGTTTAAGCGACTTTGAAGTGTTGTTGGTTTGATGCCGTATTTTTGTGCCGATTTTCTAATAGACAAAGTCTTATTTAAAACTTTATTCATCGCAGATTGTACATCCTCTTCGTTTACTTCTCCCGTTCTAGTACCCTTTTTCACATATATTCGCGGCATGATCCTGAAATAATAGTATTTGTATGAAGAATCATTTTTAATACATACGGGGTACATTCGTACAGTACGAATCTACCCCACTCATAACCGCACGAAAGCACTCCAACCTAAACATTCAACAAATAAAGGTTCAAATAACAATAATGGTATTTGTTATACCAAAATCAATGTTTACATAATAATCTAAGGCACTTATTAAACATCTTTTATAAACAACTTAAACAATTTGTGCCTAACGTTTTATAAATGAATGATTTTAAAGACAAATTGAAAAATTACAAGCAGTGAAAACATGTATCGACTCGTTCCGCCAGAACTCGCTGCGCGAATGCGGCTGCTTTTAGCTGTATGCGTAGACGCGAGTACCGGCCTCTTACACACACAAACACAACTGGCTCATCGTGTCGCGTAGTGTAGTTATGACAACTGTACGAATGCTCCTACTGTACGAACCCTACCTGCTCTCCCCTATTATATATAAAAAAACATTTTTTCGTAACTGTCCGCGAACCCAATTTCCTAGGAGGTAACTGCTTGGTATTAATATTGGACCCCCAAACTGCAATTATTTGTATATACAGATCCCCTTCATACAAAAACATGGAAGATTTTTTGTCTTCACTTAACGAAATCCTGCAGGAAATGTTAAGTTTCAAAACCTTACTAGTAATTGGAGATATTAATATACCTATCAATACTGAAAAAAGGGATATCACGGGTGATCGATACCTGACTCTTGCTGCTTACTATGGTGTATTACCAGCCCACTCACACATCACTCGGGAATCAAGTGGTACCTGTATTGATCACATTCTTTTAAAAACTACATATACATCAACTACTCTCGTACCTTATTCAACTTTAACTGACCACCATCCTGTCATGCTGTGCCTGAACTATAATAAAAAACGAAACTTTGCTCAAACAATAATTAAAAATTTCAATTTAAAAAATTTTGGTCAGCAACTTACTAATATTAATGTAACCTCTATTTTAGAATCAAAAAACCCTAATTCTGCATTGGATTATTTAATGTACGAAATAAATAAGATCATAAGAGTTAATACACACATAAATGTTCTCTCAGGACGTAAAAAAATTATTAAACCGTGGATCACCCCAGGATTGTTACGATGTATGCGTAACAGAGACAATATGCACAAAAAATGTAAAAAAAATCCAGAAAATAATATTATCAAGACCTCTTATATTCGCTATCGAAATTTTTGTAACTCCATATTGAAAAAAATTAAAAGAGAATACGAAAAAACACAGCTAACCAACGCAAAAAATGATAACAAAAAAATATGGGAGGTAATTAAAACTGTGACGAATACCTTTTTTTTTTTTTTTTTTTTTTGTTTGTCTATACTGTTAGCCCTGTTGGCTATTACAGCGTCACCGGGGGAGCGGGTGGGTCTGGAGACCCACCCTTAACAAGGGGGGGCCAGATGGGCCCCCATGGGGAACGACGTGACGAATACCACTAAAGCAAACTCAAACTGTCAGAACGATTTATTAAGTCTTTGCTCTTCACCGTTTCAATCGTTAGACACAATAAACGAATATTTCATAAATAAAGGTAAAAAATTGGCGGAAGAGATTGAACCCCACATATTTGACACTCAAAACCAAAATAATAAACAAGATAGTTGTTCATCTCTATTACATTCATTTGTTTTGTTTGATACTACTGAGAGGGAAGTAGCTGAAATTATCTCAAGTCTCAAAAATAATTGCGCTGTTGGTTGGGACAAAATATCTAACAAAATGCTTAAAATTTATAAACATTTCTTTGTACCCCTCTTAACTTACATATTTAATCTTTGTCTTCAAACTGGTACTTTACCAAAATCTCTCAAAATTTCGGAAGTATGTCCTAATCACAAAAGTGGTGATAAAAGGGCCCTGACTAATTACCGGCCTATCTCTATACTCCCCTCTATATCCAAGATTCTTGAAAAGATTATTAATACGAGACTCAATAATTACCTCGAGAAATATGATATATTATCATCAAATCAATTCGGATTTCGTGTTGGTAAATCAACAAACGATGCTGTTTTCAATTTAGTTAATTTTTTAAGTTCCCATTTAGATAATAAAAAAAAAGTTGTCTCCATTTTTATTGATCTAACAAAAGCTTTTGATACGATCTCGATCCCGGTTTTAATAAAAAAAGTTAGGAAACATAGGCATTAGAGGGTTACAGTTAGAACTTTTTAAGGATTACCTTTCCGACCGTTTTCAATGTACTCGTGTTGGTGAGTTTACAAGTGATTTCCTTCCTGTTCAATGCGGCGTGCCACAGGGTAGTGTTCTTCGACCTTCTCTATTTTTGATTTATATTAATCAACTTACTAGAATAAATTTATTTAAAGGAAAGATCATTTCTTATGCTGACGATACCTCTTTATCTTTCGCTGCAGATACCTGGGATGAGGTATATGAGGTTGCTCAGCAGGTTTTTAATATAGTAAATGATTGGTTGAACAATCACTACCTTACACTAAATGTAAATAAAACAAAATACATGGCTTTTTCTATTCGCATGTATCAACAAAACCATACAATTCTTTACCACAGCTGCAAAATGAAAGTACCTGGCTGTGCTTGCTCACAGATAGATTGGGTTGACAATATTAAATACCTGGGTGTTACTATCGATCGCCATCTCAATTTTAAAGACCACATTATAAGTCTATCTAGTCGATTAAGGAAACTAATTTATATATTTAAAAAGCTTCGTAACGTTGCTGGCCCACCATTAATAAAACAGATCTATATTGCCCTTTGCCAATCAAACCTAACATACTGTATCTCTTCCTGGGGTGGAGCAGCCAAAACTTCTTTGAAGCCAATTGAAATTGCTCAACGTACAATATTAAAGGTATGTACCTCAAAGCCTATCTACTATCCTACCTCTTCACTGTATGAACTCTGTCAAGTACTCACAGTTCGCCAACTATTTGTACGTTCTGTTATTCTAAAGCAACGCTCAGAGATTGAACTCGATTTTGCCAGTGGTAAGAAACGTGGGAGAGGTATCGTCTGCAAACTAAAAAATCCTTTTAATACCGCATTTAGTCACAGATTTTATAATTACTTGGGTCCGGTTATTTATAATAAAGTAAATAAAATCTTAAATATACATAAATGTAATAAGAAAAGTTGTTGTAACAAATTAAATGACTTCCTCCTGCAACTGTCATATGAAGATACAGAAGCACTTCTTAAAAATAATTACTAGATATCTTGTATGCACGCAAACACACACACACACACACACACACACACACACACACACACACACACACACACACACACACACACACACACACACACACACACACACACACACACACACAACATACTCACTCGTTCACATAATACCTTATAAATGCACATAGTCTGTTATATGTAACTTTTCAATAACAGAGGGGAGGGCGCTGTATGCTGCAATACAGGTCTCCTAGTGTAGCAACAGAGGCTTCAAATATTCCTGTACTGTTTAATCTAAGTAAAATTTGTCACCTTACATGCATGTGAAAATTGTTTATTGGCCAATAAATAATAATAATTATTATTATTATTATTATTTTAATTAAAAAAATAATAAATGATTCTTATGTCACAACTATTCCATTTGGTCATAGTTTTAGTAACACAAGAGATGCCTTCAATATATTATACCAGTTAGTTATATATATATATATATATTGTTCTATTATAGTAATAGTAGTAGTACTATCATTATTTTGGTTGTTTTTTCTTATTTGCGTCCGCATTAACTACTCCCTTCCACAAAAGGTTGTCTGTAAGAGATAGTTTTAGCAACAAGACCTCTCCACCTCTTTTGAGAGCGTAAATTTTGTTGGACCCAGGTCCTAGGAATGTTGGTACTTTTTGCGACGAGGATATAAGCTTGGTGCCACTTTTACACTTTTGCCCAGCCAGTTGAGACCTTGGTCAGTCAGTCATGTCTCGCTGGAGCTTTTTTCCAATGGTGTCCAGGGGACAGGTGACCCACGGTGCGATGTCCCGAATGTGGTAAAAGGCATAAAAATACTTTCTGTTACTTAAATTACATTGAAACGCGGTTTTCAACACTCGAACTTGTAAATTGAACTCATGTTAGAAGAAATTTATACATTATTTTAAATAATACAATATAGTTTAATTATTTTTAAGGTAGTGAATTTTACTTAATATAAATTTTGCTCTACCTAAAGTAGTAAATAATATTAACAAACAAGACAAATTAATAAAAAAATTTACATACAAATATGTATCATTTAAAAAAAATGTTTAAACTAAAATTAAATTTCAGCTTTCAGTTTTTTCATATCACTTAATCTTTGTCAGATTACGAAATAGGTTTAATAATTTACTTTCTTTCTGCCTTTGTTGTGAAACATGGGTAAACGGCAAATATCTTATAAATATATATATATATATATATATATATATATATATATATATATTTTAAAAGACAGATATCATAAAATCCACAACATTATATTTATATTAAATCAACATACTATGGTCTTTTCAGAAATGTATAACACTTTATACCTATTTGCACAAGTTTATAAAAGAAATGAAATTTAAAGTATTGAAGCGAACAGACCTGAAATAACCATTCATTAAAAAATATATATTCTAAATGTAATTCACGCAAAAATACGATTACGATACGATTTTTGATATGCCGTTGTTCTACAATTTTCCACAGTGCCCGGTCCCAATAAAGACGATCACATATAGAATGCTTAATTCACCACGACGGACAGCGATACGGCAGCTTAATTGGTAGAGCAACAGGACAGGTCGTGGGTTCGAATCCCTGCCCGTATCGGTTTATTTTTCATTCTATATTTATATAAATTTAAATAAGCTTAACATGACTACACATTTTGATAGATATTTTCAAACATTAATTATAATTTTTATTATGATTTCTGTATTTACTTTATTAAGTCAATTATCATAAAAGGGTAATAAGTGATAATATATATTATATTCATCTTATTCATAAAATGTCCGTATTCGTAGAGAAAACTTATTCATGATATATAATGTACTCCTTAGAGGATATCTGCTCTCACCGACACAGACGATTTCCCATGCTAATACACTTGATTAAGGACACTCATATTAATGTTTTGAATACTTTACGAATTTTAAAGATTTTTACAAGTAAACAAAAAAAATACTCTTAAAGTTATAAATATAAGTAAGTAATAAGTAAGGTTTGTGGTTATAATAGCATGTCTACTAAAACACTTTTATAAATGTTATTTGTAGACAAAAATTATAATATTATAATCGCATTACAATAGTTCTATATATTTTAAAATTTAGAATTAGGGATAAAATTTTATTATTTTTACTGATCTTTATTCTCTTATATCTATATTTAATATCTATTATTTATCATCTTTGTAACTTCTTCATGTTATGTGGTATTAGCGAAATATGCCAATTATATTATTGTAATTCTGATTCACGCTCTTTTAGTAATTATTGATTTATCAAATACTGCATCTTAAATTTTTACGAGTAAATATTTAAATAAATAAAACTTTTTTAAGAATCCCAATGTTTCGAATGCTTTACAGCAATCCTAGCTGTATTATATTTATAATAGACTAGCTGTGCCTGCGACTTCGTATGCATAGATTTCGATTTCGATGAAAGTTCCCGTTTTAAGTTTCTTCAATCTCCGGCAAGTAGTTTTTGCGCGTAGGAGTATTTCTAGTTTATTTTTATATATTTTTATTTTTTATCACAGATTTTTTTACAGAGGAGGCAGTCCAATTTGGTATGTTTTTATTGGAAAGCATAGTATTATTCCCTGAAGGGAGGAACACTATTTCTATTTTGAAAAATGTATTATTGCAATAGTACGAAAATAAGAGATTATTAACTTCTTTATTTGTTAACCGATTTAAATAAAAAAAACACTAAATGTAAAATGAAACCCATGACAATGTATTCTTGGAAACTTCATTCAAAATCAAAACGTTAAATTGGTTTCTGAGATTAGCGTGCACTAATATACAAACATACAGACACAGAAACATACATTCGAATAGACAAAATGAAAAAAACATTAATTTGGATTTTCTTACTTATATAAAGGTCCCCCCTTTTGAATTTTTGAAAATATTTTTCATGTACAGGCTCACGTGTGTCATGTACGTACAGTGATCAGTTACAGTTTTATTATTTGTATAAAGATAAAATTCTTTCACAATTTAAATACACACATCTTTTGATAGAGTGAAGAGTGTGTAATGTTAAAAACTAAATGTTAATCAGAGTGACGCTCAATTTTCTATGTATAAAAGCTATATACATTAGCCGTATATTTTTTTGTGTTGCGTGAAGTAAAAAAAATCCTGTCCGAAATCAAAAGATTGTATCTAAAGATATGACTTCGGACTTGCAGCCTATAAGAGAGGCACTGGTCATTTCTTAACTGATAAACTAAAGATGAATAGGGTGGTAAAATCGAAACAACTACTGAAGCGGTACGCAAAGGGAGGTCAAGGATTTTTTTTTTCTATTGAGCAACAAACAAAATGACCTTTTTTATGCTCAAATCTCTAAGGAAGCTGGCCAATTAGTCGACAAAATGCAACGTGGGCATTATCCGACTTCTGTGATGGTTTGGTGGGGTGTAAGCTATGAAGGAGTGACTGAGCCATATTTTTGTTAAAAAGGTATCAAAACATCGGCAAAAGTGTATCAAATTTGTTACACTATTTATGGCAAGAATAGGTATATAAATATAGAAGAAGAACATTTGCATGCTACCTATTACATGTATGACATAAATTGACATAACTCTTTTATTGAAATAAACACTTAACAATACATTCCTGAATGGCATCTAAATTGGTTGAGTCGATATACAGTAATAGAGACATACAGACAAACAGACAAAATAAAAAACTATTGTTTTGGGTTCTCTTGCTCTTATAAAGGCCCCCGATTCGGTTTTTTTTTTAATATTTTCCATTTACAAAACTCGATCAGTGATCATTATATTATATGTAAAGATGTGGTTATAGAGTTAACTAAAAATAAATATTAGTCAATAGGTGTTGGCAATTATCATTTGAATAATAAAAGAACACAAAAAATATGTTTCTCTCAGCTAAAATTATACATTAAGATCTAACAAAATCAAAGTTATTTTATTCTTATTAATAATAATAAGTAATAAAATAAATTTACATAGCTATATTTTATGGTACACACATCTTTGTAGATATTTATTGCTCTTGTCTACTTTAAAATTTAAAACTGATATAGTTTTCAGTACCTAGATACTTAACATATAACTTTCTGCAATTCTAAAACAAAGACAAATTACTTTAGTATATACATTCTAGCAACTGATCGAAGTATTGTTGCCGAATTACAGTATCAAAAATTTTTGTTAAGATTAAATATTTGTCCGAAATTCTAGACGACTTAAACAAGAAGATCAAAATTTATATATAATAACAATCTACACAAAAGCAGGTAATCTTTATAAGCCCCGGCAAAACAAGTATATAATATAATTACTAATATCTCCTTGTTCATTTAATGTCGAGAAGTAATCTGCCAAACTGCAGCATGTATCGTTCCATCGTTTTGATCATATCGAGAGCTATGTTTAATTAATTACTAACAATCCCCGGAGTGATAACGGCGATGTCTGACAGATGAGAGATGATGTTGTTAATTAATTCTGATTTAAGCTCATGTCATATTATAGGATCTTAGTTTACCTAACTATATTATGTTATATTATGTTTAAATTTATATTATTTATTTTAAACGGTATAGTATAGTGTATAGCCGGTGCCAACTGGTATTGTATAAAGGAGAATTATTATCTTAGAAACGTTGTGCCTCTTTACTAGATACTATAATTCCATAAAATAACATTTACTAAAGTATAGTTTTATTTAGTAGATTACTCTTGAGAACCAATGTAACAAAAGTAACAATCGTAAAAACCAAATGAAAGTCTTGACTAAACAACATTAAAAGCTTTCGGAAATTAATAAAAAAATGTAAGAAAATGTAAATGTATAGCCTTACTATTGCGTCAGGCGCACTAATTAGATTCAAAGTATTTCAAACTTTTAACATTACATTTTTTATAATAATTACTAATATATATACATCTATTAATATATTATCACTCTGAGGAACAATAACATGAAATGAAAAAAATAACATCTGCATTGGAAGATAGTAATTACTTACATTATTTTTAATGGTATTTTAATATGCGGTATTTTAACATATTTTACTATGGGGTAGCGCTGTCGAAATTCATTCTATATTTATTTTACAAAAAAGAGCCATTCGGGCTATTTGTTACTTAAAAGCTAGAGACTCCCTAAGAGATATTTTTAAAGAAATCGGTATTCTTACGGTCGCTCCTCAATACATTTTTAATAACTTATTATATATATATACGAAAAAAATTAAATGCTTATATTAAAAACAGCGTCAGACATACGATCATCACAAGAAAAAAATAGGCTCGTAATGCCAAAATTTCGACTGCAAAAAGTTTACAAATCCTTCATCGGCTTGAGTGTACGCATACATAATAAAGTTCCACAAGATATCTTAGATCTTCCTTTCGTTTATAAAGAGCAACTGTTGAGTTTGTGGCCAGCTCTTCTCGGGAGAGCAGCATTCGGAGGTGGTGGTAGCTTAATCACAGACTGACTATACTGACCAATTTAATGTAATTAACTATTCAAAAGTGCGTGTAAATGACTACTTGAATAAAGATATTGTGAATTTGAATTTGAACTATATATTACACTGAACGATTTAATCTCACCATTGTACCAAATAATCTTTTAAAAATATTATCAAGTGAAAACCTTCTTCATCAAATACGAAGCAACCAGTTCTATTAAAATAAATTAAAACCATACAAAAAAAATACATCTATGAATTCGAAAGCAATTGCGTAATATATACTGAAAAAAAATAACGGCCAAGTGCGAGTCAGACAGGTGCGAGTCGGACGGATAGGTTCGGTATCGATATATAAAAAAAATATGTAACAAAAAATTTAAGGTTTTCGGAGTTTTTCCTTCATAAAAGATTGCTTCCTACCAAATTTCAAGATTTTAGGTTGACTGGAAGTACCCTTTTGGTTTTGATTCCCTTGCGAGTAATTGCGACGTTAGTCTATGACGACAGTTAGTCTATGACCATGGCCGATACAATCTGATTGAAACGTCAGGCAAATAAAAGAAGGTACGCGTTTAACCCCATTTTTTAAATTAATGTTTAAATTAATGTTATTTTGCTATCTGAGTTTTGCTTTTATGTGAAAAAGAGTAGGCTTTTTTCCTCATTCGACAAGGTCTTCCGAAACTTCAAAGCAATGTTCATTCTAGTTAAAACAACTTGCGAGCGTTTGCAGTTTCTTACAAGTGCTATAATTATTTTTATTTAATTACAATAGAAACTTTTGAATTAATTGTTTTTCTATAAATATTAGGTTTATGAGAAAAAACACCTAATCCCTAGCCCTACGGTAGCATTACAAAATGAGTATTTTCTTCCAGATACCATATTAATTATTCTCTAAAATACAACATTAGAGACGTAATCCTAATCGTGTTTTAAAAGACCAACCAACGCTAAAATATTTCAATTTGAATTCATTTATTTAAAATAAAAAACTGTAATGCAGATGTTTACAAAAATAACAAAATTATGTTTTATAGTAATTCTTAATTATTTATTAGAATATTAGAAACCTCTTCACTTACTTGCTGAATATTAGTTGTTGAATTTCGTTGCTAAATGAATGTTTCTATTTGTCTTATCTTGTACGAGATAGTTGGTTATTACGTACCCTAATATATAAAGAACTATTTATTATGAGGTAGGGTTAAGAAAATAAGAGTTATAAAAAGATTATGAAATTTTATATCTTAATTAAAATACAAATGATGCAAATGACTGTAAATTACTCCTATAATACTTAGCTGTACGCGTTTTTTGATATTTTTGAAACAATGGGAGACAATAGTTTTCAGTCGCAATAATTAAATTATCTTCCATTCGATATTTTTCGAGTTCGAATCACGTAAATGGAAATGCCGTGTAAATTGTAAAGGCTTATCATGATATTGGATTTCGTGCATACTTTAAATCATCTGCATGCAATATTTGTTGCATTTTTTTTTATTACAGCAAGCAGCTGAATAAAAAAAAATGCAGCTACTTATAACTTTGATCTGTGAATAACCTTGTCAAAGCGGCGAGGACATCATCGAAGAGGTTGCAGGCGCGAGTCTTGCAAGTGGTTATAAATTTTCAATCTTATCTCAATTTATTTAAAATGGAAACGTTATGTGAATATATTTAAATGGATATTTTGAAATGTTTTATACCAGGGGATTTTAACACGAACGCTTCATGCAGATGTTACAACACATTCTCTGCCTGCTCGGTTCTTATTACTTCATTTGAATATAATGCCGGAATAAAACTAATTCCACTGTTATTTGACTTGTTTAATTTTGATCTACAGATAAAGATTTTGATGGTATCTTGTGGCGCCCTATAAAAGTAAATCATGTGTATATTACTCCTTTGTGATGAGATTTATTTTGGAAATTCGAAAAATAATTTGGAAGGTTGTGTTATTAACATTATGTGTCTGACAGAGTACCTGCAATCACACTACGTAAGAAAATACGTAAAACAAAGCATTCTTATATTGATAGAAAAATACACTTCCCTTTTGTTTAGAAATTTAATCCAGTGATCCAGTATTCAATTGTGCTATGCCACTCTTCATAAAAAATAATTCGTATGTAAATAATGTATTTGACGACTGCCACTTTAAATTACAGTATGTAAATTCTGCAAAATCTCTAATAAAACCCACACTTAAGCTTTATACACCACAGCTACGTAAAATTATATATAAATTAAACAATACAAACTTCCATGTATATTTTTCTCCATATACAATGCCAAAATGATATTGTTAAATAACTTAATTTAAAACATTCAATTTATTTTACGAACCAATATATATCTTAACATTCTTTTGATGTTTGAAAGTCTTTGGCGACATAACATAAATAATGATTGATATAATTACTTTTCAACTATTTGTAATCAATACTATGTTTATATTAGTTTTTCTCATGTAGAGACGACGACGACGAAGCTTCTTAGCAATCCATGGATTCACCGTGCGGGTGCCGGGCCCATCGCGTTGCAAGGAGAGGAGTGCAAGCAGTGCCTGGGACTTGCGACCCGGGAGTAGGTTTAAGGGGCCCCTTTATTATGCGCAAAAACGCTCACCTTCACCCTCCACACTCCTCTCCCTACCTAACCAAATTTGGAAAGAACCTACTAATGCCTCCTTTGAAATACGTTCTAGAAATGAACCGATGCTTGCTCTAGAAAGGCCAAGGTCTTTAAGTAGGCTATAGAGAGATTTTGCTGTTATACTTCTCGCTCCCACTTCTACCGCGTAAAAACTAACTATAAATTTATTCCTGATCAGTTCGTTGGTCAGTTCGTAATACTTATTGAGCTTGAATGTGTGATCCCTTGGGATGTTTGTTTCCCAAGGAACAGTAAGCTCCACAAGTATCACGCGCCTCAGATGTTTCGAATACAGGAATAAGCCCGGTCTGGATGATGAAACACCAACATCCCCAGGGATTTTGTAATGCTTTTCATACGTGTCCATCATGAGAATCTAATCAGGAGCCGCGCCTAATATTGAATAAGGCTTCGCTTTTGATTGTTTGAAGGAGCCTTCTTTTACGAATTCTACAGATCGTATCGGGGTTGTTATACCCTTCCGCGCTCTTGCTACTGAAAGACTAACTGCTTCCCGTATAATTTCTAATACCTTGTCGTGGCGACTCAAGTATTGACCTTTATCTAGAAGTACCCTACACCCTACTAATAGGTGTTTCGCGGTTCCTATTGCCTCCACACAGATGTTGCAAGACTTTTCGGTGGCTTTTACTAAATAAAAAATAGAAATTAAAAATATTCAACGTTTTCTTCATTAACATTCTGAATCAAAATTAATTATTAAAATACGAGTGATGTTGCTTATCAACAGGGTTGAGGACTTACTATGGCTCTGCTGTTCTGCTATCTTACAAATATCTAAATTAGCAATAAATAAATGACGTTATAACATATTACTTATATATCCACTGTTTATTATATATACTAACCAGCTTTTCCATTTTTTATATGAGTATGATTCTTTTTTATATGACTTGCTTTAAGTGATACAATCAAAATTACGACATCGGCAGACATCGGGCACTGTCAAAAATCTATTTAAAGTTTTTAATAAGGATACAATACTAGATACTGTATTTTATTTATATCTCTCTGGTTTTTACTTAAACTCCATTTAAATACTTTTTAAACAGAGTACTTAAAAACCATTCTAACCATATATCACACTTATAGATTTTTATTGAACATAATCAAATTGACCATGTAAACTTGAAGAATTTTGAGGAATACAATGGACGTTATTGTTACCATCAACTTACAGGTCTTTTCTTTTTTTATTTTTTTTTAAATCTATTTTAAATGCTAAATAATATGTATTAGACATTCAGTTAGCTATATACATTATCAAAATTTTCAATACAGAACTATCCCTATATTTTAAATCTGTAATATCTTCCAAAGTATTCGAATATATTTTTCCATATTAAATTTAAAATGTATTTAAGACACTTAATAAGATAAGGATTAATGCTGTATTACATAAAAGCGCTTCGTAAATAAGCAATTATTTACCATAAAAAGTAAAGGATAAAAATTAGCTATTGTGGGTTATACCTAAGAGATAAACATATACCATCGCGGACTTTCTTGTAAAATTTTTAAGGTATACAACACTTAGTACATTCAGCTCAGCTAGCGTTTGCAATGTAAGTAATTCAGTTCAGCTAGCGTATGCAATGTAAGGGCATAATAATGTGTTTGTTTACGACTTCGCATCAGAAATTTTGAAATTATCAGTGGTTCTCTAGTATATTAAGCATGTTATTATACATATATACCTTCCTCTTGAATCACTCTTGAATCTATTAAAAAAACCTGCATCAAAATCTGTTGAATAGTTTTAAAGATCTAAGTATACATATAGACATAAGGACAGACGCGGAAAGCGACTTTGCTTTATACTATGTAATAATGCTAGTTTTATTTGTCCAAAAATAGTGGAATTCATATGAGACTAAACTTGAGTGAGATTGTTTTTACATTATTTATGTGTTTTGTTATGAATAATATAATTATCAAAGTAGTTAAAATACCACCTATTAAATTAATATAATAATAATTAAGATTTTAATAATAATAATTTCTAAATAATTTCTTAATGAAACTTGCCTAATCCCAGAGATTTTAGAAAATACTTAACATTTCCGGAGTTATTTTCCTTTATTTATAGCGGAGTTATATGAATTTATAGATGTTGCCGCTGTATGTCTCTAAGCATATGATTGCAGCGATACCTATTAAGGCCAGAAAGGGTTTGAATATTTTAACTTAGTTTATATAGTTTAGAGAAGAAATCAGCGTCCAGTCAATTTTTAATGTATCGACAAAGATATATCTTTAGGTGAAAAGAAAAAGTTAAAGATACGATTATAAAACCAATAAAGGAAGGAATAATTAGGAAAAAAACGGATAGATAGTAAAGGAAGAATGTGGAGAGTGGAGGCGGTAATTGTATAATTGAGTTCGGCCGACCGGTAATCAGTTTGAGCAAGCAGGCATTAAAGTCATCCATTATTATATGACTATATACAGGTTTTAACAGTTTGAACAAAGTTTCAAATATATCAAAATAATAAAAAATGAAGCTGGGGCCTATAATAAACATGCTTTGGGGCTTTGGGAACAAATAATTTTAATAAATGCTTTTCTTCACAAGCAGAGGGCTGCGATATTCTTATCACAGAAAAGGAATTTTAATATTAGAGATTTAATACGAGAACTCCTCTCCGATCTACTCGATTATTCCAGATACGATAAGTATTAGGAAGAGAAAAAGAAGTAAAGGTAAAAATTATTTCAACCAAGTCTCGGAAACTAAAACAGCATGAAAGTTTTTATCATTAATAAATAAAAGCAAGAGGGGATAATGAGTATTACATCTTTAATGCTATCCATTAATCGAATAATCTGAGAACACTGTACTAAAATTTTCACCTAAGGAAGGCCGACTCTGAAAAGTATCATAGATATATTATCTATATAACTATACTATAACTATATAGTTATAATCATTTAAAAACTAAATGAATTAATTACAACGAAAACAAGAAATAGTTATATATTCATACTAAACTATTAGTGTAACAACTGGTGTCCATTGCACATAATAAAAAAATATATCAATCAATATAAACAAAGTAAGAACAACATAAGACAAAATATAATAAACTTAAAGTAGTACACAAATAAATTTACAGACACAAATAAATCGAAAATAATTTTATATTACAATATAAATAAAAATTTATACTTACAAATAAAAACTTACAAAAACAATAAACCAATTATTGTTTCCTAATAATTTACTTTGTGCGCTGAACTGTAGTTTTAATCCCCGACCCAAAAATAGGGGTGTTATAAGTTTGACCTATCGATCAGTGTATCTGTGTGTCTGTATGTTTGTCTGTGGCTTTGTTGTAGTCAAATAAAAAAAAACCCTCTATACATAAAGGTAAAATAACATTATGTGCTTATTGAAATCAATTCGTCTGTGAACCACTAAATATCCTCATTTTTTAGCTCCAAAAACTTCGTAAAATAGACACCATCGTCAAGCTTCTTATTAAGCTTCGACATCTGCAAGACGTCTTTTTATTTTTATTAGATATATACAGAAAATTTCATCGTAAATATATTAAATTTTATTAATAAATCAGTACAATGAGCGCTATTTAAACAAAAGAAAACAGGAGTGGAGCGGAAATTCTCAACAAGCATATTTTTCCAACATAATGGATTTACAAAATAGCGTGGAGTTCAAACTGCACGTGTCAGTTGACGTCATCACGACGCGACGGCGCGACTACAATATGACACTTTTGACGGCTCCAATTTACAATAACATTTTTTAACTTTTATATAATTTGGATTTTTTTGCATCTAATTAAACTCGCACAAAAGTTTAGTGTTTAATTTATAGTGTTCATTAACACTGAAACCGCTAAAAAAATTAAATGAATTTCAATAAAATCATCTATAGCTAAATTACATATTGAAAGCGGATTAAGTTTAGCTCGTGATTACTCTACCTATATTTATGTGAAACTTCCGAATTCAGCAAGAAACTTATATGCATCAGCGACAAGAATTTTTGCAAAGTTCTTTGGCTTTGATTCTAACTTAGTTAAAATATTTTGTGAGACAGGGACATTTCAGTTGACATACTAAATAATCTTTAACTAAAAGTTATTGGAGAGAATTCTATTATAACTTTTTAATTTTTTAGACTTAAGGCATAAGCAAATTTTCTTCGATAATTGCTAACTAGCAAACTGTTAATATTTTATTGAGCACTACATCTTTATATATATATTTCTTGTTTGAGGGTGTATGTCACTGAACTCCTCCTAAACGACTGGACCGATTTTTATGAAATTCTTTGTGTGTGTTCAAGGGGACTTGAGAATTGTTTAGATTCACAATTTGGTCCACTGGAAAATGGTTTTTTTGATTAATTTTTAATGTGTAAGTAGGTGGTGATTTTGGAATGTTTCACATTGGTTCCTACGGACTGCGTTACTATGGCAATGTCAAATATTAAATAATATTATATTTTAATTATAGTCTGCCCTGACAGTTGGCGTTGGGATAGAAATAAGAAAAATATTTTAGTACTAGCGGCCTGATACGTGCTTCGCTACGTAAAAAGTGAAATAAAAAAAAATTATTGGAACAAATTCATTTATTCAAACAAAAAATCTCTATTTATATATTCATACGGTATCGATTGGTCGAATTATGATAAATGTACATGTAATGAGGTTAGACATTGTGATAACTTTTGAATATACTTTTTTTTAAAGTTTGATTTTTTAAATTAAAGACGCGTGTACAAGACAACGTCTAGTCTGTCGGGTCCGCTAGTTTTATTATAATTTATCGTTTCAGGTTAAGAAGATTTTAAGAGGTTAGTCAAAATTTTTCAAAATTATTATGACTTTGAATGCCTTAAATACAATGTCTTAAGTAGTTTAAATATAAGAGCATCATATAAGTAAAAATATATAAATATGTACAAAGAATATCCATGGAGTTTCTTGCCGGTTTTTCTTGCCGTGGAGCGTGGAACCATGCAACTAGTCCAAGAAAATTTTTATTATTTTTTTTGACATTTCGTATAAAATATTGTAATTTATTTTTAAAGTTTTGAATTTATTAAATTATTTATATTATTTTAGCCAAAGAAAAAACATGCAATAATTTTAGTTATGATCGTTGGTACCTTTGACATACCTCCATACCCACCCGATTATTTAATTACAAACAGTTTACCGTATCATAAAATGATCTTATTTAGTTATCCATTTATCCTTTTTAGTGTAAGTACGGCTCAAGCATTTATTATTTGTAAATCCTATTCTTTTTTGCAGGTAACTAACTAGAAACGGAAAGTTTAGTTTAAATGTTCTTTTTAATTAATTTACTATCATCTATATCTTCCACTTGCTAGAAGAACCCGCGGAGGGGTTCTTCTAGATAAGAAAGATAGTTAATAAATCCGTAAACTAGTATAAAATAAGTAATAAAATTAGTAAGTTAAGTAAATTAAGTAAATTCAAAACTGTAAACTTCTTCTCCTATTAGAAATTAAAGGCTTTTTTATTTTATTTTATTTATTTTATTTTCTAGTGGCTTTGCCCCCGTTTTGTAGGTAAAGGTAATTTATTTATTCCTCAGGTCCAGTACTTCTTTTTGGGATGAAAGACTTACCAACTATTTGTAATGTTTGTTTTATGTTATATTATGGACGAACAATCAGACGGTTAATTATTAGCATATTTATATGTTAATAAAATAAATGACAATATTGAACTGCAACAACACGGTAACAATACACGTAGAGGAAAATGAACATAACGTGTCGTCATTTATCTTGTGTTGATTTCGTGCTTTACGGCCCGGACTTTTAAAACACTTCCCTCTAATTACTTTCTTCATTAATCAACCTTTTAAAATATACCTTCCATCTCTGTTTTATATCCCCCTCACTCATTAACACCTTTCTAGTATCATATGCATTTTATATTTACGACATTACATGACGTTTTCATTCTTCCGCTTTGTTATACAATAGAGTACAGTAGACCTTTTTACCTTCTGGAAACTACCGAATTTATTTATTTATTTTAATTTTCATGATGAGGAGTGTTACGCTGTGAGACTACGTTTTCACCTAACAGTGCCTTGCAATTTTATATGCAGTTGATTTTATTCTTCTTTATTAAAAAGTAATCGATTCGCGTAGTTAGTGAGACACATTTGTAGGTTACAAGGCTTATCTTTGTTTTTATATCAGGTATTGGTAAGCCATATTATAGCCAAGTTCGTAATTGAGTTTGAAGTTTACAGACTCAACCTTTGAACTTTTTGTAACTTTGTTTCCCCTAGTTTATGAAAAAGAAATACTTTAGTTTTATGTCGTTAATATTAATTAAAATATATATTTATCACTTAGTATACAATCGCGATATGATTTAAAAAAAACATAATAGTAAAACATGTCAATTAGTAAAGTTTAAACTCAACCACATAATGTAAGACCACATAATTATCAATTAGTTTGAATCTAAAATATCAACATCTGTTTTACGAATCACTCTGAATGATAATCACACTACTCTATTAGGTATTAAAAAATTAAATAAAGCTACAAAAATCTCGTCAAAGCGTACGATAATAGACTTTGAAGAGATAAATAATAAAGGAGTTGAAGAAAACCAATTTCATCCACGTTTTAGAGTGAAGTCTATATTAGTATGTTAGTTCTAAGACAGTAATTATTTTGGTAGGCGCTTAGTAGCCAAACGGCTTCGAAAATTTTATTTAACTTTCAAACTATTACAATCGGAGGAAGGGAAATTCTAAGGAATACTTACTTGATTCTATGTCAGTCACTCATTTAATAAATTGTATAGTTTCATGGGGGCACATATTAAAATTATATACTAAAAATAGAGAGATCACACAGGAAGGTTATGCTTTTTAAAACCCATTGGTACCCAACAGTGCAACTTTATATCAGTATTTAAAAGTCGGGAATTATTACGAAATAGGAATAAAATATTTTTGTCGTACGCGATAATTCCCAATTGTAAAATATTTATACATTATTAGCTGTTGCTCATGACTTCGTCCACGTAGACTGTAAAAGTAATATTTTTATGACTAGGAACATAATAAAAATAATATTTTCGACCATTTTTGACGTATTTACCAACATCTCATACGTCAAAATCCTTTAATCCGTTTAGACTGTAACAGGGAACACAAAAATAGTATAATTGACTATATTTTTATTCACATACGTATATTTAATAAACATAACATTCTTTCTAGTGTCGTCTGGTAAAAAAAAAGGATATTCACAGATAATTCGGTAAAATTCAATGAACAGTTTGTCTGGCGGTTCTTTACAAGAGCGGTATGTTTCTTGACCCTTTCAGAAATAGAACGCTTTATTTGGCCTACGTAGGAACTACCGCAGCTGCTATTATCCTAACACTAATGCAATGTCCTTACAGGTAATTATTGCGACATTTCCATTCACTAAACCTATAATAATTGAAAATAATAATATATAAAATAAATATAATAAATTTATAAACACGATTTTTGAGTTTGAATTGAATTTGAAACTTAATTTTAGAAGGTAAAATATTTTACCAGGGACTTAAATATGGTAAACTTAATTCCAATGAAAATAAATGACAAATAAAGTTGATATCAAAGTAGATATTTAAAACAGAACGTCCAGAACAGTTTAATCCGCGCTGATAACTTCTTACAATGAAATGGCGGATCAAAGAAATTTAGGACTTTGCGATAAATGGTAACAGCTTTGGTTGGATTTTCTCTTTTATAACAAACATACATTATTTTTGTTTTATTTATTTACTCTAACATTTAGTTACTTTTATCTATTGTTAATGATTAGTATATATATCATTATTTGGTGTATTTTAGACTTTAGTATTATTCTATGTAACAAAAGGTTTTAGTGCTAAGTAATAAGACAATATTTACTACTTTATTAAAATCTAAATACAATTTAGGCATGTTAAAGTATCTTTTAGATGCCAAGTTACACGTGTGTAAACATAGATGAACATACAAGTTATTTGGTCATAGAGACATGTAAAGTCAGGGGTTCAAGTTCTCTTACAAAGTACAGACACAATTGTACTTTATATATTTGCGCATAATAAAGGGGCCCCTTAAAGGTACTCCTGGGTCGCAAGTCCCAGGCACTGCTTGCACTCCTCTCCTTGCAACGCGATGGGCCCGGCACCCGCACGGTGAATCCATGGAATGCTAAGAAGCTTCGTCTCAACACATATTTCCGTGTACCTTGTAAAGAAAAAAATTATATCATATCAACAATTTTTAATCGAATATATACCGTAATTGGAATTTAATATTACTTGAACATTCATAGTTGAAGTGAAGTGGAGAACGCAATATTATATTACGATTTAAATATATGATTAATTTAATCTTATATAAATAGTTTGTATTATAGCAAGTTAGAATATGATAGACCTAGGTATGAATAGGTTAAATCAGGGCCTAGACGACATCATCGTCTCGCTTGCGTTGAGTTTATTTTAAGTAGGTATAAAAATTACGGAATTAGTCTTTAAAATAAATCATTTCGAAACATTCACAAAAAAGAGTATTTCCAAAAACGTATAAGAATTTCAATAATTTAATGCCCGTAAGAAACGGTGAGTCATAATGGCATCAAAGGTTTGTAAACCATCAATCCATCAATACGTCGCAGCATTGTACCTTCGATAAGGTCAAATCAGTTTTTCGAAAATAGATCGAGCTTCCCAAAATCTGTTGCTGAAACGAACTAACAATAATATTGTTTAAAATTATGTAATTTTTGAATATATTAATTAAATATTTCAGTTAAATTATCTAACATTTAAATATTTTCATAAACTTTTATGTCTCGTTATTATTAAACTGCTATATTTAAAGTATTTTTTTTAAAGCGGAACTTGAAAACATTTTATAAAAATACATCTATTTATCCCGTTAAATATAGTTACTAATAGTTACGATCACTTACACGTACGTACTCGTATAGTTCTCAAGTGACAAATTTGTAAAAAAATCTCCTATTTTAATTACCGACGTGTATATTGTAAATACTTTTTGAATTCATATTACTTACTGGTATGGAAATTATATAGCGTTAAAATAAAGGTTTCTTTTATTGTATTAGCAGCTGTGATTCCCCACAATTCTCATTTGGAGCCAAGCTATCGAGCTTTGCTCCAAATGTGGATGACGTACTTGTTCTGCTATTTAAAGTTATTCTGCACCGAAATAATATATTATCAGAAGTAGATGAAAGTCAATATCAAAGTCAGAATTCTCGTCGCGTCTCGTCAGAATTCTCGTCGTATTAAATGTCAGAAGACAACTCCCGCATTAATAATTTAATTATCGCTGCGTCACAGGGGCATTACAAACATATAATTACCGGACACAAAATACACCCACACTCGAAAAATGGAATAAGAACAGGTGGACACTATAGCTAGCAATTGTTATTTTTTGCAAACTCTCTCTTTTATATTGCTTTCATCAAGTGTATCAAGTCGATTTATTCAAATGATTACTTAGTCGCGTCAATGAAGCCTTTTCGTCGAAAGTCCTCAGAAACAGCTCCGATTTCGATCATTTTTTTTTTTTACTTTTTGTTTTTTTATATTTTTTTAAATCAGAAACCTTTCAAAGGGGGGAAATAATTATTTTTATTGTTTAAACAATATTGATGCTATTTATAGAAGAAAACAAGTTTTCGCATGATTTTCGTTAAAACAAAACATGTTTAATTATTATATTTAATTGTTTTCTTGTTTGGGTACTCTCTACCTGGTAAAAGAATGCAAGGTCTAACGCCAGATGTTCGGAGCCTTCCTGTTTTTACCGCTCACGTCGCTCAGTATTCATCATTGCGATTTAATTGTTATTCGTTAAAGTAGTTGTTTTTATTAAGTTTGTCTGTTCTGTTACTCGTGTTGTTGTTATTTTTGCAACATGAGTGAAGCTGGGCCGAGCAATATTTGCACTTTTACTTCGCCGAAGAAAAAGCGGTCTAAGAGGACAGTGATACATTCCGTGGACAAGGAGACTGAATAAATAGTTTTTAATAAAATATCTACTTGTTTAATTTTTTACTTATTTCTTATTGTCAAAGAAATAACAGAACATAATATGTAGATAAAACAAGTATTTTCAATTAATTCCCTCATAAAACGCCCACACAATATACCTCTTTGAAAGTGTAATCGGTTTACGAAAAAAGTTTAAGAACCATAGGTTTCTTTGTTTACCTTTTATTTTTTCGTATAATGGATAGGGTATAGTAAATTATTTTAATAATATTTAAAATATTTTGAAATTTTTATGCCATTATATTTAAACATTGTCAGATACAGTACTTTTTTCTTTACAAATTACTTCAATTAGTAATTGTTTCAATCCTCATATGTTATAGGACCACGAAGAAAGTGACGTAGATTCGACAGAGAATGTATGTTGCATCTGTCAAGAAGGTGGAAATATTAATGCTGCTAGTACTTCAACTCAAGTTAAAGAAAAATTAACGGAAGTGACTCGGGGACTGCCAAATTTGAAAGCAGTTGCTACCAATTTAAAAAATAATCAGGGGTCGTGGGTTTCCTTAATAGTGGAAGAAAAGTATTTGTTCATTCGAGTTGTCGGAAACGATTTACTGAGCGTAAAACTGTTTCTGCTGAAATAAAACGAATGGAATTTTGTGAAAAATTAGCCCATTTTTTTTTTTAATAAAACCAAAAATTAAAAAAAATTACTTGTTTAATATTATTTTGTTAGTGTTAATAAAAAATAATAAAACTAAAAATTTTTTTTTATACAAAAACCTTCCATATTGTTTAAACAATAAAAATAATTATTTCCCCCCTCTGAAAGGTTTCTGATTTTGAATAATATAAAAAAACAAAAAGTTTAAAAAAAAAATGATCGAAATCGGAGCTGTTTCTGAGGACTTTCGAAGATTGCCTGTTTTACGGCTTCATTGACGCGACTAACTATTAAGTTCTTCTGCTCGAACCACAGGCTACTAAAAAGCTGACATATTCATCACACGCACCTTAGACCGCTTTTAGCCGTGCACATAATTATATACGTATAAAAGTGGTACTTCATTAATATTCGCGTAAAAAGTTTCTGCACAGCCTCTTATGACGTTATTTCATTGTGACTTTGCGCTAATTACACACTTGACGTGACTCTTATTAAGAACAAAGAATGCTTAGAATAGGAGTTATGTGTAAATATGCATTAGTTTGTGTGACAGCTCTGTAACAAGATTGTCACGTTACTTGAATATAGAACGGCAACCGGTGGTCTTAAAAAAAAATACGTAGTGTCTGTTTGAAACTGACACAAATCAATTGAACAATTTTATTTATTAGTCTTACTTTTCTTTTCGGTTGCTCTATTTTTTTATTACTTAATAGTTAAGTCGAATATTACACAAAAATGAAGTAATTGAAAAAATAGTCCACCTGGACTTATACTTATTATTTGGGGTTGGTACAATATGTCTAGCAGTCTTGCTATATGTCTGCCATTTTTAAGGCACCCACTAAAAAAAACCAACGGTTGCCCTCATCGCTACAATGAGAAGCCACGGGATCGCGTAAGCACTCACCGCGACGCCTCGGCGGAACGTCCCCTGATACCCTTATTAGGGGGGGCAACCAGAGTACCCCTACATCATAGACCTGTGCAATGGCGAGAGAGGTTGCCCCCCCCCCTCTCACCTAGGCCTACGGCTGGGAAGGAACGGGTTGAACCCTTCTCCTTCCCAACCTCCCCCGCTGAAGCTTGATGAGACTATGTTGCCATAGCCCCAGCCGGCTCCTAAATACCTTTCCTACTTAACTTAAAATTATTAAGTTTTAGCAATTCAACTCCTTGCATCTTGCAATCCAGACAAAATTTCCTATTTGTAGTTGGTACCTAGCGACTTTTGCTGGTATTACTAGAAATAATTACTCGTTAGAGCACAACTTTCGCTCACGGGCCGGAGTCAGTGTGTACGCGCGGAACGACCTCTGTGTTCAACGTCTCCGTCACCTTGAAGACCCCACTTTTTCTTCCCTATGGGTTTTAGTGGACACAGGAAACGAAAAAATCCTGTATTCCTGTGTCTACCGTTCGCACAGCGGTGACCAGGAGACAACTCGTTTATTTGAGTATCTCAGTGAGGCTGCAGATATGGCTCTGTATCAGTACCCTTCGGCGCAGCTCGTCTTTCTGGGGGACTTTAATGCCTGTCATCAGGACTGGCTGTTCCCGTACCAGAAGACCGACCATGCTGGAAGAGAAGCGCGGAACTTTGCGTTGTCCTTGGACCTCTTTCAGCTGGTGAGGCAAGCGACAAGGGTACCAGATGTGGAAGGCCATACAGCCAATTGCCTGGACCTTCTGCTGACAACTGATCCGGACAGGTATCGTGTAGAGGTCACGTCCCCTTTGGGAACCTCCGATCACTGTCTGGTGAAATCTGTATTTACATATTCCCCACCAGCTTTCGAACCACATGGTGTTAGGCGAGTATGGAAATACAAGTCAGCAGATTGGGATGAGATGCGGCACTTTTTTGCGTCTTATCCTTGGCGGCAGGTCTGCTTCTCTTCTTTGGATCCGTCGAGTTGCGCGGATGCTATAACCGATGTGGTGCATCAGGCAATGGAGTATTTTATTCCTTTTGCTGACGTACCCATCGGTGGCAAAGCTCGCCCATGGTTTAATGCCGAATGTCGTCATGCACATGACCGTAAACATTCGGCATACCTCATTTGGGCTGATGCTCGAAGCCGCAAAACTCCGGATGTAAGTACAAAGAAGAGAGCCTTTAACCAAGCTGCCAAGTCCTATAAAAAGGCATTGCGGAAGGCTCGTCTTGATCGGATCGTTAAGAATGGCGAAAAGCTCTCTGTCAGACCAACTGGCAGTCGAGCCTTCTGGTCTCTTGCCAAAGCGATCGAGTCGAACTTCTGCCAACCCTCACTGCCTGCTCTGCTGAAGCCTGATGGATCCCTGGCCCACACAGCAACAGAGAAAGCGAATGTATTTGCTTCTCTGTTTGCTGAGAATTCGCATCTAGACACTGGCAATGCTTCTCCAGCACATCTTCCTCACTGCGGTATTTCGATGCCTGAAATCCGCATCACTAACAAAGAGGTATGGAGAACATTGTGTCGTTTGGATGTGAATAAAGCCAGTGGTCCTGATGGTATACCAGCCATTCTGCTCAAGACATGCGCAGGTGAGTTGTCTCCTGTATTGACACGTCTGTATCGCCTCTCTTTCAAGACTCGAAAAGTGCCGGAATCCTGGAAGCTTGCCAACGTGCAACCCGTGCCCAAAAAAGGCAGCCGTGCCGATCCTGCCAATTATAGGCCCATTTCAATCACCTCCATACTCTGCAAGATTATGGAGCGTGTATTGAACTCGCGGCTTCTAGCGTACGTAGAAGGTAACGATCTCCTCAGTGACCGACAGTACGGATTTCGCCGAAATAGGTCCACTGGGGACCTTCTAGCGTACGCAACACACATTTTAGGCGAAGCCATCGAGAGGAACGGAGAAGCGGTCGCCGTCTCTCTGGACGTCTCGAAGGCTTTTGACAGGGTCTGGCATGTGAGCCTTTTAAGCAAGCTTTCAGCGTACGGTATATCTCCTGGTCTGATTGGCTGGATAACGGACTTTTTGAGCCAGAGATCTCTCCGTGTTGTTGTCGACGGGTGTTCTTCGGAACCCTTGACAATAAATGCCGGAGTACCTCAGGGGTCCGTTCTTTCTGCAACTCTTTTTCTGCTGCACATTAACGATCTGCTGAAGCCCGGTATCTATGGGTATGCAGACGACAGCACAGTTGTAGAAAGATATCTGCCAAGTTCTCGGGCTAGTCGAGATCAAGTACAGTCTGAAAGAGAAGCCATGGTGCAACGTTTGAATGACAAACTTCAGGCAGTCTCCGCATGGGGCAATGCCAATCTTGTCAAATTCAACGCCACCAAAACGCAGACGTGTTTGTTCACCGCCAAAAGGAGCCCCTTCACCTTGGCTCCTACTTTCCAGAATGTATCCTTGGAATACAGTGACTGGCTTCAGTTGTTAGGCTTTGAGATCTCCTCGAACCTCAACTTTGGTCGGTACATTGAGTCCAGAGCAAGAGCAGCTGCGGGAAAGCTTGCCGTACTTGCGAAGGTGCGACAGTACTTTACACCGGGACAGCTTCTTGTATTATACAAAGCACAGATCCGGTCGTGTGTAGAGTACTGTGGCCATATATTTGCTGGTGCCGCAAAGACTCATCTTGCGGTTCTGGACTCAATTGAGAGACGAGCAAAGAGGCTTATTGGCGACCCTAAATTGGTTGACGCCAAACTCCACAGCCTTGAACACAGGCGTAGAATTGCTAGCCTCTCAGTATTCTATAGGATACATTTTGGTGAGTGTGCGCAGGAATTGCACGACCTAATTCCCCCATCCCCGTTCTTTTGCCGGACGTCCCGACGCACGGCGGGTATCCATCCCTACGTTGTGGACATTCCACCTGTCCGAACGAAGCGCTATGCTTCATCTTTTTTAGTGCGTACAGCGAAGGACTGGAACAATCTGCCTGCGTCGGTATTTCCGGCAAAATATAATGTGGGTGTCTTCAAGAGGAGAGTGAATAGGCTGCTAGGTTAATGCGCTTTACCACCTAAGACTACATTTCACTTTCCATCAGGTGGAATGTAGTCAAGCATTAACCTAGTTTTGTATAAAAAAATAAAAAAAAAAAATAATAATAATAAGGTATGTTCGGCTTGCTTAGCTTTAATTGTTGTAAATCATGTTATGCACGAGTATAAGTTTTCACATAGACACTGGTAATTCATAAAAAATCAGAAAACCACTAATTTTAAAATTAATCTTAGCCAGATTAGTTTGAACCTCACATTTAAACAATCCGTAAAATATATCTAATAATTACACGTTTTTACTATTATACGCGCGTCTGTTATCTGATAGGGAACCACATAAACTAAGTACTTTTAACTAAGTTTTTTGGCATGTGTAATATTTATAACTTAATATTACTGCTGTAATTGTGATTGATGCTACTTACATTTTAACCAGCGTCGTAGAAAGAGGGCTGTTATAAGTTTGACATGTGTATCTGTGTCTGTCTGTGGGATTCTAATAACTTATCGACTGGACGAATTGGATTGCATTTTATTTTTAATCGAAAACCTGGTTCGTCAAGATGGTTCTTAGCCATTTTTGGTAGAAATAGAAGCAGTCAACTCCAAGATATTGAGGTTTTATTGGTGCGGGTGAAAGGTTTTTATGTAATATTGGCAGAAATACTTAAACAAGTGAAAAATTGTGTGTTCGTTGGTTCATTCATTACAGTAAGAAATCAGTAACATAACTTCAAAAAGCAGTAAAAAAAATAAAATTTAAAACACCCTCGATACAAAAGGACTTCAAAAAGCATAAAATTAATATTATTATGTACTAATATAATGTATGTTCACAAAACCTTGAAACTTATATATTCAGAAAAATTATAAAAAGAATAGTGAAACTGTAAATACCAGAAATAAAGAAAAACTTGCTCCAATTCACACCAGGCTGGCAAAGATTCATAAGATATTATTTGTTCAATGTGTCCATTTTTATAATACTACTGCAGAAATTCAAAAACTTTCATATTCAAAATTCAAGTTGCATGTAAAGCAAAATGCAAGATAAGGCCTACTATATCATTAAGGATTATGTAAATGATAATAAGGCCCGGGACTAAACTATTGTATTTGAAAATTGGCAGTTGAAAAGATTGGCCTTGAGTTTCTTTGCCTGGATCTTCTCATGAGCTCAACTTATTGAACGGGCAATTTTTTTACAAGACAAAATGGTAAATAATATATATATGTATTTTATTTTGATTGATTATATATTTTGCAATATTTGTTTATCTTAACGTGTCCTAATAAATGTAAAAACATTTTCATGGAATAAAGAATTTTTGACTTTTACTTAATGAAATCGTTGCGTCGGTGGGCCGCTAAATAAAGGAAAAATTTAAAAAGCAAGTAAGTTACCACGAAAATAAAGAAATAGCAGTATCTAATCGTATAATGAATAAGGACTTAGAAGTCCTTATTCATAAGCGCCGAAAACTAGACGCGATCATCGACGTACGTCCAACGAATCGTTACTGTGAAATGCTTGTTGTGCTAGCCTAAATAAATGAAAGGAATTTCAATACAATCATCTAGATTCTAGAGCTAACATTTTGATCGCAAGTTAAATTTAGATCGTGATTACTCTACATATATTTATGTGAAACTTCCAAATTCAGCAACTTTAATGCATCAGTGACAAGAGTTCCAGCAAAGTTTCTTCTTTGACTTTTATTCTTACTATGTTAAAAATAGTGAGAATCGGGACATTTCAGCTCACATAATACATATTAAAGTCACAAATAATAAAGCTCACATAATAAAGTCTAAGTCCCCAATGATTAACTTCATAAAATAGACACCATCTTCAACGTACGTACAACGGTCCTCCTACGCAACGACTTCAATAAGTACATAATAACATTATTTCTATTTTTTATAGGTATTTTTGTATCGGAAGTTTTTTAAATTTTTAACCTAATTTTTTTCTTCCTTTTAAAGTTATGTTACTGGTTTCTTTATTGAACTAAAAGAACCTACGGGCACACAAATTTTCACTTGTTTAATTATATATATCAACTTGCTGACCCGGCAAACGTTGTTTTGCCATATAAATAATTTCTATGTACTTTCTAGTGCCGACAGAAAATAACTAACCTATTTTAAGTGTGTAAGGATGTGGTATATGCACGAAATAGGTGTGTAATGCTGTGAACGATAAGGGAATATAGAAATAACAAACGCCAAGCACTATATTTATTAATAATTCATTATAATTTATTTCTGTAATATATATATACGTATCATTATTCGATAAGAACGGCAACACTATCAAAAAATATCAGTCTCTTAATTCTACAGCGTGAACAATATTTTTTGTTAGCCCATCTTTAGCTAACACAAACAAACTTGATGGTTTACCCACTCGAGAGCATGCCACGTATAATTGTCCGTGTGAAAAACATGGCGTGCTTAAATCTAAGCCACAAACCGACATCGTTTGGCCTTGGGATTTATTGATGGTCATGGCAAATGCCAATCGAATTGGAAACTGAACACGTTTTAATTGAATTGGCACATCCGAAGGTATTATAGGAATCCGTGGTATTAATATGTTTTCACCTCGGAACTTTCCATTTAAAATGCTAGCTTCGGTGACGTTCTTCATTAATTTTCGAATGACCAATCGCGTACCGTTGCACAGCCGTGGCGGGTTCAAATTGCGAAGCCTGATAATCAGAGATCCAACCTTTAATTGTAAATTATGCGGTGGCACACCTGGCAAATCCAGTGAGTTCAAAAACTCTGTCGGAAAATTTACAGTTTCGCTCGCATCACAAACTGTGTCAATAGATTTATATGATTCCAAGTTCCCTGGCAATAACTGTTGTATCTTCAGATTCAAATTGTCAACGTCTACATTTTTTGCCGCTAAAATTGCTCTTTCTGCAAGCCACTCATGATTTAAGTACTGTGTGTGTACATCAGGAAATATTTTTTCAATGAGAGTGTCTTGCGAGTCAACGATTGTGCAAAAATCTGTCGGTAATTTTACGCATCCAGTCTCATCTATAGTTACTTTTCCATCACCGATATCTAGGAGTTGTTTTGAGAATGTTTCAGCAGATGGATCTTGAAGCATTTTAACGCGCATATTTACTTTCAGCTGTACTTTTTCAACATTACGCCACAGTGTAGATGATTTTAAGCAAGCATTAATCTCATCAGCGTATGTTGAACGTGGAATGACGGGAAGTGTTTGCCTGAAATCACCTGAAAGGACTAACAGAGTGCCGCCAAATAGTTTGTCGTTGTTTTTGATATCTTTTAACGTCCTGTTCAACGTCTCAAGTGAATGTTTGTGCGCCATAGTACATTCATCCCAGATGATAATTTTACATTGTTTCAGCACGGTGGCCATGGACGATTGTTTTTTTATGTTGCACACTCCGTCAGCGTTATTTTGAATACTTAATGGCAGCTTAAATACTGAATGAGCTGTTCTGCCTCCATCCAATAAAGTTGCAGCAATGCCTGACGATGCAACGGCCAATGTGATGCCATTATTTGATCGTATTTCAGCAAGTTCCACCAGTTCCACCTGGTGCATCCAAAAAGAAGAATCCACCTTGTCCAGCTGAAACTGCGAGCATAATGCGGTCGTAAATGATTTTTTGTTCCTCATTCATTAATGGGACATTGCGAATAACAATCGCCGCCATTTCTACAGTGTTGTACTGCATTTCACGATTCATTTCCGTGTTCATGAAATCAGATACAGCTCGATCTGGCGAATTCATACCGAAATGACTGAGTGATAAATTAGCAATTATAATGCAGAGATCTTCAATAGCAATCAATGCTTCATTGTACATAGCGTCGCTGAACGTTATCGTTACATCGTTGCGTTATGTACGATGTTGATGCAATATATCATCAGTCATTGAATTTTTGTGATTATCCCACAATATCTGTGCTCGAGCTGGAAAACATGTAGTTAACACTATAGCGAATAGTAGACGAATTTGTATTGCTGTACAATTCAATGCTGCTTCAGCAAACATACATTCCCACTGGTTGTCGTCGTCCAGCAAGCCGAGTGCAAGGCACGCATCTTTATACGTTGAATACTGTTGCCCATTCACTTTCCGTATATCTTGAAATGACAATGGGCCAGTAACATTAACCAACAACAATCGAAGATAAAAGCATTCAGTTTGCTTTGGATTGACTGTAAACTGGGGAGCCTTGCTTGCGGGACATCCATTTTTTTGTTTGAGCCCATGTGAAATAGCATGGTACTTGTGAATAGAGTAACGTTCGTGCAAAGGCACCAAAATCATCCGCACGATTACACAATTCGAAAAATTCAGTGAGTGTAGTTTTAGGTGGATTTACAGCACGATC
The DNA here is from genome assembly GCA_959347405.1 of Napeogenes sylphis. Taxonomy (NCBI): domain Eukaryota; kingdom Metazoa; phylum Arthropoda; class Insecta; order Lepidoptera; family Nymphalidae; genus Napeogenes; species Napeogenes sylphis. The sequence continues at coordinate 29,294,382 of OY365776.1, forward strand.
AATTGCTGTCTCGTTCGTGAAAAATACACGCTGGCCGTTTTCGAGATGGACGGCTAACTGAACAACTGCTGGATCCCGTTCATGAATCGGGAAACCAAAGATACGCCAAGCAGTTTCATTGGAGCTGATGTACCGACCAATTTGATAAAGTGTTATTTCATCGTTTTTATTCACTGGTTGAGCATTCACGTTAGTATTTTCCACTCTAAACACAGCCATATCACTGCCTTTATGGACATACTTGCAAATGTATTTGATGCTCTTCACAGAACTGTAGAACTCGACATTAATATGAGCATTGTATGTCTTGCTCAACAGAGGTGAATATGGTACCACCCAACGATTATCAATGTCAATATCTGGGTTGTTGATGTTTTTAATAAATGATCGTCCGCCATTATCGGGACTTCTTCGGCGATATATTGGATATCCGTCGACATTTGTGATCGTATCGTTCATGAAATCTTTAGGGAAATTTTTAGTGCATTTCCCATCTGCCATGCAAGGCGATGTACGATTAAGAGTACCGCATGGACCATGAATCATGTTCGCTGTAACAATATCAAACAGTAGTTGGTCAGTAGACTGATCTGGAAGTTCTGCAGAAATGATACTATCGATTTCTTCAGGACGGATTTTATCGATTAACCAAACCAAAATGTGAGCATGAGGTAATCCTCGCTTTTGCCACTCAACTGAATACAGCCAGCAACGTGTGCGGCCGAATACATGTAATTTGTAATTTAGTAATGAAACTTATTAAAGACTTCAACTTTTGTTTGAACACACGTGCTGTAACGTCATGACGATGGATTGAATTTTGGCCAGGCAATAGCAAAGTTTCAATCTCTGGCCATTGTGGATTACATGTAAACGTGATAAATAAACACGGTCGTCCATATTCGCGCACGAAAGTCAGAGCATCCTGTATATATTCTTGCATATGACGTGGACTGCCCACATACGATGATGGTAGAATGACAGAGTTACCAATTTCGGCAGCGTCAGCGTTGTTGTTAATAGCGTCCCGCAAGTGAATGTACTCTTCCGCACGCAGCTTGAGTTGATTATATCGTAAGTATCGTAGTCATTCGCCTTCTATCTTGGCGTACATGTCGACCATGAATTGTTGACAAAGCTCGCGACATCGTAGAATGACGTTGTCCCGGCCGCGTCGAATCATCAATCGGTACGCATAATAATCTTTCGAGCTAACGTTCTTGTTTGTTTCGGCTCCTGTAATAATATATTTTTAAATATTAGATTAAATCAATTACGATAAATATATATATTTTTTTTAATTAGTAATCAAGTTTAAAATGAATGAAGTACCTGATATGGGATCGCGTTGTTTGATATTTATGCAGTATCCGTCTTGTGCCTTCCAGAACATTAGCGGATATTGGAGAGCATCATATGAACGATGTGTATCAGCAATGAACTGAAGATTATTACTCCTTCTACGAACACAATTTCTCGTGCGCCTGTACAATCGCCAACCATGATTCCCGCAACGTCGTCAACAACAGGTGCAATTAATCTACGAATATGCCCTCCAGCTGGTGTTTTATCAGGATTAATGACAATAGCGTGGTTATCGTTTTGTAATTTATGCATGTGTGATTTGAATATTTTCAACAATTCATTGTGCTCATTCAGTAAAGCGTACAGTTCGCTCACGATGCGTTTGGCAAAAAATGAATCAAGGTTGTTATAGTCACAACGTGCATTCACACGATTGGCAAGTGCGCTTCCGGAATCCTCGCCGCACATAAAGTAGATTTGTAAAAATTTATGTGCTTCGTTTGGCATTGGCAGTAATGAGCCTGTTTTATGATAAACTTGGCCTCTAATTTTAAATGTAGAATTGTATTGTTGACCAAGTGAATTAGTATTTCGAACTATTTCTGTTGCTCCGAACGATGTCATTTGAAAGCATGAATTGAATGTTCGAATGGACTTCAAGAACACGTTAGAATCTGGATCCCTGCCGATAAGTAAACCGTTCAATGGTTCCGGTGGTGTTTCAATGTCGGGTAGTTGAACTTTTCCTGACGCGCAACACATCCCAGCTGGCTCGTTTTTAAATTTAAGAGCATGACAATTTGAACATTCGTTGTCCATAGCACCAATCACCACTTTTGTATGGGCATAATATTCCACATCAGGCTCATACTGGAATGCTAGCCGCAGGAATGAATCATATGTAAATGCTCGGTGTATCTGTTGGCGTTGCTGGTTGTTTGTTCTGCGTCTATTGGCTGTGGATCGGCGTGATTGTCGTTGTTGTAATCTTATCACTTTATTGCGTTCAGCTCGTGTATCTTCAGATTGTTCTTGACGCAATTGCGCCATGCTCACACGTGCATCAGTATTTTCTTGCTGAATTTCTTCTTCAGTTCTTTCGGATCTTAAATTTCTCTTGCTTCTGGTTGCACTTGTATTACGGCTCAAATTAGCCCCTTTGCGTTTTCGTGGCATTGTTCGCTGTACAAAATACACATAATTAGAACTAACAAAATTACTTTAGAGTGAAAAACATCGTAATTATATTGTTATTAACAACAATTTGAGTATAAAAAAAAATATACTTACAACAACACAAAAGTCGTTGTTGGTAGGAGCCCCTGACACGCGTTGAGTATTTTTAGGTTATAATTAATAATAACAGATATTATTAACATTATCTTATATTATTAATTTACTATTAATTAATTAATTGTATGATTAATTTAAGAGAGTTATTATTATGTAGTATTAATTTATAATTAATAATGAGAGTTACACTGACATAAAAAAATAACAATTCTAAACGTCAAAAAATGAAACTCAAAAAATATTTCAAAAACTGTCTCAGATACGATTACTTCAACTCTGTCGGTAGTTTGAGGAGAACTGAGGGAAATTTGAATTTTCAAGCCTTTTATAGACAAATGCAGGACCATCGCTTAATTGTTTTCAAAAAGGTAATTAACGAAAGGGACCAGGTGTTCTTTTCTTTTTGAAAAGTGAGAAACTTTTAATCGGAAGGTCGGAATTTGTACAATAGGTAAAGATTGTAAACTCAAACAAAAGGATTTTTGAATGAGGATTACCTTAGTAATAAATATTTCTATAAATAGCATTTGTATCCTTCTAAATCGATAACAATAAGCGGCTTTTTTTTAATGTATTTTTAAGGCGAAATTTGAGACCGACCATTTTCGATAACAATAGCCGGCTGATAACATTAACCGCGATCACAATAAGCGGCGTCCACTGTAGTATTAATTTATAATTAATAATGAGTGACACTGACATAAAAAAATAACAATTCTAAACGTCACTACTAAGTTTGATACATAAACAATAATGATGGCCGACAACAGTGGAGGGAGTGAGAGAAACAGGAGACCGGCTTCGGTCTCATCCCTACTCCGCGTTGTTCACTGGGTAGTTACACCGATATAGTCTGGCCAATGAGTATCCAGAGTAAAAGCGCGGAAAATTTTAAAAATTGATTAAATTACTAAAATAATTATTAAAAAATAGGGGTTGGTGATAGAAGGGCAAAAACTTAGGGTTGTATGTATTTTTGAATATCGTATCATAAAAAAATAAAAAATAAAAAATTGTCAAAAAAATTTAAAAAAAAATTGAGGGGTGGACCACTCTTATTATTTAGGGGTATAAAAAATAAATGTTAGCCGATTCTCAAACTTACCCAATATGCTTACCAAATTTCAGAGGAATCGGTCCAGCCGTTTCGGAGGAGTATGGAGACTAACATTGTGACACGAGAATTTTATATATAAGATATTGCATAAGAAACTTTTACCCGCACCAATAAAATATTAATATCTTGGAGACGACTGTTTCAATTTCGACCAAACACAGCAAAGAACCATTTCGACGAACCAGGCTTTCGATCAAAAACAACAGCAATCAAATCCGTTTACGCACTTAACTGCTAAAATACCACAGACAGTCACACAGATACACTGATCGATAGGTCAAACTTATAGCAGCCCTCTTTTTAAGTCGGCGTTTAAAAATAGTAAACTTTGAAGCTCTCTGATTCTTTTAATTAATTTTCATCTTTTCTGATATGCTAAAGAAAAAATATATTAAAAGTCTACTACTTTTAATATATTTTTTGTTAAAAAATATTTAATTTGAAGACTGTATATAGTTTTATTATTTAATTTGCCTGACACCTACATCACAACTATTTCTGAGAACAATATAATTTTATTAAAAAACTAGCTGTTGCCCCGCAGCTCCGGCCGCGTGTAGGTTGCTTTTCGCGTAATCTGTGGACACTACAATTATCCAGACTTATAATAGGCTTATAGTTGATTAATAGGTAGGACCTAGTATAGGTCTGGATAATAAAAGTACAGAAATCTGTAGTATTCTATTCCCGTGCCAATTTTATAAATATAGCCATTGCTACGATATCAAACTGAAAATAATAACATACATACACATGTTCAATTAAAGATTTTCTTGGTAGAAAACATTAGTAGTTCTTTCCTCAGAGAGAAACTACTTGATCTTACTACTACTACTACTTGATTGATGCTAGCTGCTTTAGCTTTTAGGGTTTGTCCCTGCGATTTATTGATTGTCATAGCAAAGCATACCTCTATTGGGAACTGGGTGCGTTTAAACTGAAAGCGGTAATAGTTGGGGAGGAGTGGTATTCGAGGTATGTACACGGTTTCGACTGAACCCTGTGAGTTTTTCGGCCTGTATTAAGTTTTGCTGCAAAACCGTTACTTTTCGTCGGATCCCGTTGCATAGTTTTTGAAGCCTGAGATAACGCATGAGCGGACAACCGAGACACTCTTTCAAAAGAGGTCCTTAAGGGCCTCGCTCGTTTATAAGGAGTCACGTCTGTTTTTCCGCATTAAATTCCTGAGATCTAGCTAGCTTTCTGCTTTTAGCTATTCTGGAATGATGCGACAGAGCAGACCGTTTTCTCCTAGACATTATTTTAATTTAAATAATTAGAATACTTTACGACACGACCGTATGTTCTGTCGAAGTGCAACTGAACTGACTGGCTGATTTTACTTTTTAACCAAAGCCAAATCAAATTAACATGAAACTTACTAATCAATTCAAATAGCCTACAACACAACAAACGACTGATAACAAAAGCAACCAATGGAAACGAAACCAATAGAACCACATTAACTATCAACATTTTTTTTAATTATTAGTATAATCGTCGTAAGGTAAAAGTTCAATCTGCTATACCATATGCGGAAATATAATCATAGCGAGTTCTAAAAAAAGTCAGCATAATCTATTGAGATTTTAATTAAATTAATAATAGGCGCAGGCCCACATTTAATGTGTTATTATATTAAAATTCAATACAGAATGCATTGTGTTTTTGTCTCTTTTCATATCGGTAAAACAAAGTATAAATTTTTGCTTTATCTAATTTATTATAATTATAAACGTATTTAACGTTTATATAAACCGAATTCAACTGTTTAAAAATTTTGAAACAGTGCATGAAGTAAATTTTCAATTGAGTATAACTTCTTTTTCGCTTAACCAATTTTTATGAAATAAATTTTGACAACGTTTCAAATTATATGTAATCTACCTGTGAAAGCCGCGTTCAAACCCGTTAAGAAGTTTCGACGTTACAACGTACCAAACAGACAGACATACAGACAAACAATAATTCCAAAATTTGATTTTTTGGTTTCTGTTACTAAAAATATTTAATGTACTGACACTCGAATTTTCCTGTCATATTATATGTAATGATGGTAGAAAATTTATATAAATTTAGATCCCTTTTGATGATTTCCTAATATTCCTAAAGATTGTATTTCAATATCTATGGATAAATTCGTGTAATATTAGTTATTACTTTTATTATTTCACCCCAAATATTTAAAGTCTGCTAAAAACCTCCACAGAAATATTACTACACAAACTATTAACATAATTTTTATCTCAAACAATATAATAACCATATAAAAAGTGATACTGTTTAGACTTATTTAGACATTGATTTATAGTTGTATCATATATCGTATTACTAAGAAAAATGATAAAGAATAAAGAAAATCTTACAGAGGAGGCTTTACAGTAAGACACCCTAGCTCTATTCAATATTTTTTTCTCACAAAAGTTCCCAAGTAATCGGCCTCTGACTACGTAATCCCTGAATTGAAGGACCTTTCTGTGACACCTTAGAAGAATACAGGAAAAAACGTAAGAATGAATTACTTATAATAAATACATTGTTAAATTTTATCTAAATGCGATTATTTATATAATTGTTGAGGTTTTTTTTCGTTTCAGATTTTTATATTTAAATATTAAGTAATCTTAAATCTTAAGTAACTCATCACTTGCATCATCATAACCAATAAAGTATACAAGTTGTATCTATGACGTATAAGGTATATTTTTAAAATAATAAAGAAGAAAATATTTTTTAGATAAAGAGACACAGTGTAATGACATACAGGAATAATTCGATTAATATGTTTTTTAATTTAATTTGGTCATTATTTTTAAGTATTTTCTTAACATTGTGACTCAGTATCGGAAGTTACTTCACGTACGCTTGCTAAGTTAGCAGCAGTTACTGCTGTGACCAAAACTAAAATTAATGTTTTACTGTAGTAATATTTGTGCAGATAATATTTTTGTAAAACATTATGTTACTTTAATTACAGTATTTATTACATTGAAAGGCCCCAATACGATGGAATATGTGTAAAATGTCAAAGTAATCGATGAATAAAGTTATTGAAAAATTCTAAAAACTCACAAACCTTTGGAACGTTACCAGGACCCTGGTATGTTCTCAGATATCTTGTGGTGTTTTGTGTGAAATATGTAAAATGCGCGTATACGGCTGTTGCATGTTTAATTATATTTGGTGAGTCCATTGTCTACCTCTATTAGAAGTAATAGTCTTATAAGAAGGGACGTGAGATAGGAAGTATTTTACGGAAGTACATAGATTCTCCTTATTTGTCAGCATAGGTTGTGTAAAGATGCAAAATTGTATTATAAATATGAATAAGGCGTAACCATTTTTTAACTCGAATCTATTTAAAGAGGCTAAGAAACTATTTGTATTTAACTATCCTTCTAATTTTATATAAACGGCTTGCATCGTTAAGCAGACGAAAATACAGTCGTAAATCTTTACTGCCCTAGTTATTTGTTTACGTATCGAAGTTGCAAGCAGTATCTATATGTACCCATGTGTGTAAAGATTGTATCGATTGTAATCGAATAATCTCACAATCACTGCGATTGGACATCAGGGAAAAATTATGAAGAGGAGGTATACGATAGTTTAGTAAACATTTAAAAATATGAGCTCTTATAACACTTTCTACAGAAAGAATTCAATTCGCAACACTTTAAAGGACTTGCGATACAATAAGTTTTTTGAGTAACATCGATGAGAACTTTAACTTTTTACTGTTATTTAATAACAATGATCTAAATTTTACTCGTTCTGGGTTCGATCAACGGGTTAAATTATTTCTACAAAAAATCGTTGGGAAGGTAAAATAGATATTTCCCAAGGGCTCTCAAATTCTTGATCTTTTTGGTTCTTAGCTTATATAAACGATTTACCAAATTTAATGACAAATATGTGTAATACAAACATGGTCGCCAGTGATACTTCGCTTATTTTTAAAGAAGACAAGAAAAACGCCGACGCTTAACAATTTAACAATAGTTTCGTGAACTCTTTCGGACAACACGACAAGACGATTAAGTTCAATGGTATGAATATGATAGGAAATTTTGAAATCATCCTGTTGTTACACCTGCAGTGTTAGTTTCCTTTATATACTTATATAGTATAATATCTAAAGGTATCCTTCTTTTGGAATCAGGGGCATATATAATAATAATAATAACACTAACAATAACACTTCCATTTTTAAGACAATTTAAGGAAAATCAGTTTGTTTTTAAAATATACTGCCTATACTTGTCACCGACCTATCGGATTTAAAGTTTATCTCAAACTTATTATAACAACACAGTATGTAATCCTATTTTGTTAAGGTTAATAATTTATAATACTTATTAAAGAAGAAGAAAATTAAAGTTATATATAGAATACTTTAAGGAATTATAAATGTGGAAGCTTCATAAAAACAGTAGTGGCCTCGTTAATAAATAATAAATGCTAGTCTTCTTTTCTTAGTCTTTCATTTACGCGTTATAAGTTCTTACCACTACTCTGATTGAATCTGGTTTAAAAATAATGTATAATTTAAGTATTTCAGTTATGATTAAAATGTTAGTAGAATAGTATTAATAGTTAAACATTTTTGCCTAAGATAATACTATATATTAGAACTCTCTTACGTTTGGCGTAAGAGAGTTCTAATATATAGTCACATCACCAATAAAAGTTGTTCTATCCTTTAAAACACTTTATGGCACCTACTGCTCAGAAAAACACTGAACTGATTACTATTTAAACTCTTTACTATCACAGTTATATTTTATTATACTAGTTTTGTTATACAACTTAGTCTCTTAATCACACACTGCCCTCTCTTGGCTGGAAGATGATTTATATTTTCACTGCTCTAATCAAATTAGTGTTCAATATTATAATGATATTTATTATTTTATTTAGTCAATTAAACTTCCATACAAACATTACATGTTTTAGTTAAACCAACAACTTGATATCTTTATTTTTATATCAAAACCTACCCTCAAATTATATAAAAGCTAACATATAGTTATTTAGTAGTGTGTAAATGACTTAGTGTTTTAAAGTGGTTTTATTTCTGAATAAATGTTTAATGCTTGTACAATGGTTTTGCCACTAGGAAGGTGTTTGTCATTTATTCTGCTACGGTAGCAAGGAATTTTACTTTATATTTACCTTCTGGTTGGAGCTTCATCTTACATTCCATTTCTTATGAATTAACGATTTACATAATCCGATTTAATACAAAAGGTTGTGGTGTATTTTTAACACTTAAAGAGAAAATTAACGTGTCATTTTTCGCTAAAAATTAGATCTTAACCTCTTTTTTTTAAGATTAAAAAAAATGCTCAAATAGAATTAAAGACAAAATTTAGATCAAAGATTGAAACCAAATATATATTAATATAATTTACTTTAAGCAGAACTTAATATGAAATTTCTCCCAGTCACCTGCAGAACAATAACTGCATTTTCTTAAAATGAACGTGAAACATTTTACTTCTAGTTTACCAGTGAAATGGTTGTTTACAACGCAATGCTTTAAAAGCTTGAGGTGAAAACAAACTGACTGGATACAAAACTTCACACAGATTAACTTTTATTTATGTTTTTTATGTTCACTTTTAATTAGCTTGTCCTTGTGACAAAGAAAATGTTCTAACAAGAGCTTTTCAAATAGTTTTTTTTTAATTGTGTACATATTTCTTTTATAAATTTTATTTGTAATACTTGTTTTAAATTTAAGTCTCTTCTTGGGTAAATATATTAAATATCCATGTATTTTGTTTAAATAACAAAGTGAATTTACTAAAATAATAGAAATAATAATGATATTAAACTGAACTAAATGAAAATTTTCAGACCTATTACATGCTAAAATTAAAATTATACTATGTAAAAGTATACTTATGTCCGTTTTGAAACAAAATAAAAAAAATAAAAGAGATAAGGACATTCTCTTTCATTACATTAATATGAGATTTTCAATCCTCGATCTTATAAACTGAACTCATGTAAAAAGAAATCTAAGATTATTAAAAAAGCAATATTGTTTAATTAATTCTTAGAGTAGTAAATTTTTCTTTATGTCAAATTAGTTCTCCGAAATGTAGTATCTAATGTTTTAAGACAGGTCATATGAATAAAAAAATACATAAGCGTTTAGCACTTCTATAGAACATGTTTACTTAACGTTTTCGAATTACTTTATCTCTGACAGATCCAAGACAGGTTTAGTAATTTATTTTTTTCCTGCCTTTGTTTTGAGACAGCGCTAAACGGCATTTTTTTATTTATATATAAAATAAATGTTTTTGGCGCACTTTCCCTCTCCTACCGCAAAAACTAATTATTGGTGTAATAAGAATTTGTATGATATAAAGATAAAAAACTTGAAAAGGAGCAAGATATTTTAAAAAAATGTATATTATGATAATGTTTCAAAATATCTATGAACATGTTTAGCCATGTTAAGCTTATTTAAATTTATTTAAATATAGAATGAAAAAATAAACTGACATGACAACAAAAAACAACAACAAACATGGCATGACAGTTTAATAAAGAAAAAAAATTAAATGCAAGTAAGTTACCAAGGCAATAAAGAAATTACGATCGAATCGTATAGTCTTAGACCTAAGTCCTCAATGATCCACTTCGTAAAATAGACACCATCGTCAACGTACGTACAACGGTCCCCCGACGCAACGACTTCAATAAGTATGTAATAATATTATTTTTATTCTTTTTGCAGTCTTTTTGTATCAGGGGTTTTTTATTAATTTTAAATATATTTTTTTACAAGTATTGTTTTTATAGGATAGTTTTTATAAGATCCTATCTCAATTTGTTTCTACTATAGAACAACCCATTTAATGACATTTCTAAACTGGCTAATGAACATGCAATGTTTACCGATGTTGTGTCGAAAAGTCGCCCCATGCAACAGTTATAAAATATTTTATAACAATATTTCATGTTGTTTTAAATAAATTTCAGGAATGGCCGTTGCACAAGGCACCCTTTTATATCCCACTTCTTTTGTGGTTAAAGTTCACAACCAAAGCATATATTATAAAATTTAACTTGGCTCTTACTACGACTCGTATCTACACTTTTATTTTTATTGTTAATCAGTATGGAGGTAGAAACTCATTAAAATCAAAAATGTTTTTAAATATTGTTTTTATCAAATTGTTGAAATATAGGTATATCATGTTAATTTTGAATATTTTTGATATATCAGATTTAGTTAGTCAGTATACTTGTTTTCTAACCTTGAAACCCATTCATCTATTAGTATTTAATATACCCATTCTTAACGCTATCCACTAAAACAACAAACGGTTGACCTCATCACCTGAGTGGGATGCCCCGGGATCGCTTTCGCACTCACCGTGACGCCCCCCGCGGAACCCTATGAGGGGCCCGATCAACTTAGGAACACCCTCACCACGTAGCCCTATTGTGGGCGAGAGAGGTCACCCCCTCTCCCGCCCAGGCACTACGGCTGGAGGAAGGATTCGGGCTGTACCCGTCACCTTCCACCTAGCCCCCCCGTTGAGAGCAACACCGACGGTCGCAGCGCCATCGCCTCAACCCAAGGATCACTGAGCTCCACGCTCAGGTAGCTGCCTTCCCCCAAACGCGTGGATCCTTGCAGTTGTTGCTCCCCAACCCGTGGCCCGCAGGCAGGTTCGATCTGTATTTTTTTTTTTGTAATTTGCTCGTATATCCCTCTGAATGAGATGCCGGAGTCAGTGTTCAGGGATGATTAAATTTTTAATTTTGTACATTTTATTACACGTATGTTGATGTGTTTTGTTAATGTTGTTTCTATCATAGCCGTGTGTGCTCAGCTAGTTTCCTGTGAATTACTTCCATTTTGGTTTTATTTGGCTATTTACCATTATTTTATGTACTTGTTACTTTATATGTGCCATTGTTTATATATTTGTTTCCTTAACAGTTGGCCACTGTCACACACGGTTCTTATTTTCTAATACTATTTTTCTTATGTTGCTATTTTCTTATTTACAGTGTTTATACAGTCTACATTACGGTAAGTTAGTTTCTTTATGATATACACTGGTTTGTTTGAGCTGTAATATATTCTGTTTTCTTTACAGAGTTTGTGCTCCTTCGATGTTTTCGTCGCCTCAAACAGGTAAGTTGGTGTTTCATATTTCTGGATATTGACATTTATACGACCAGCTTTTTGGGCTGTTTTATCTTATACAATTCTATAGGTATCTATCTACAACAGGTAAGTGATACAACTACTGGTATTTGTTATTTCTACAGCTATTTACATTTTATTTCTATTTTATATCTATATCATTTTATATCTATTTACATTCTCTTCTTAGGTCCTGAGCAAATATATATATATATATATATATATATATATGTATATGTATTTTTATTAATTTTTTTTTATTTATTTATTTAATATTATTATTATTTTCTTTAATTATTTTTTTTTTATCAATGTATGCGCTGGATGCCAGTTTCTGGTCTTCGTTGTTAATGCTTCTGTGTTGTTTGTGATGATTATGTCTGGCATTTTATTAATGCCTTCCATGATCATTTTGCTCGTCAAGTTGGCGCTAGTCTCAGTCATGAGTTTCCACATGATCGGCTAGGACCTTTTCATTTCTTCTTTTTTGTTTGGGTATTTCGTCGTGTATGTTGTGTGATGTTGTTATCCAATTTTGCCATCCGGTCTCCATTATGACTGCTTGTTGACTCATGTATGTTACTCGTGTATTTTCTGGATTATGTCTTTCTGTCCCAGGTCCTGGTCGCGATTTGCTTGTGGCTCACATTTTGTTCTCTTCTATGATTATTTTAGCCACTTGTTTGCAGTAGTGCATAAAAGTTTTCAGCAGGTCAAAGTTGCCCATTATATCCGGTAAGTTCTCTCTAGTCACTTTCCTGTCAATTTCCATGTCTACATTGTGTCTTTCATTCATAAATCTCGGGCATTCTGTCAGTAGATGTATGATTTCTTGCTCAGTAGTGCTGTCACATTTACAAGTCGGGCTATCAGTGAGTTTAAACCTCTGTAAGTACTCTCTGTGACCGGTGCGGATTTGCGCGGTGAGTGAGTCCATGTCAAGTTTAGTGATAGTCTTGTATGCTCGTCTTGCGTCAGGTAGAAAGGTCTTTGTCGTAGCATCAGTTTTTCCCTGGGAGTAGCGGTTCTCCCATCTCGCTATCGTTTCCTCTCTTTGCTGGTTTCTCACGAACGACAGCGGGAAGTCGTCGTAGGCTGTTTTCCGTTTTAGGTCTTTGACTGTCTCCTTGGTCAATTCATCTGCTCGCTTGTTTCCTGGCATCCCCGCCTGTGCTTGGATCCAGAAGAACTTTAGAGTAGAACTTAAGCAACTGGGTGTGCAAGTGGGTCCGTATTTAGTGTTTTCAGGGACGACCTGGAGTCCGTCAGTATGCTTGCTTCCCTCCATTTCTTATTTATGGCCAGTATCTCTGCTTGAAACATTGTGCAGTGACTTTCAAGGCGGAGCCTCTTGTAATATATCTCCCTTCCATTTTCCCATATCGTTTCTGCAGCTCCAACCTATCCCTGTATCCTGCTCCCATCCATGTATATTTGTTTCCCACTAATTTCTCTTTCTTGTTCTGTTCCAGGAGCCAGCTTGTCCAGGCAAGTGTAGCTCAGCGGTGTTCTGTCTGCCGGGTGTTCCAGTTCCACGTACTCCACGCATGTCTCCAGGTTATATTCCTCCGTTAGATGTCCAAAGGGGCGTCCTCTCTTTATTTCGTAACTGTATGCGCTCTCTTTTATTTGCAGATACAGTGAGAGGAGTCCCCCCAGGATCATGGCTGCGTGCTCTGACGCCGTCCTGTGCGTTCGGCCAATCTTCTGGGTGAAACCCCTCTGCACGGCTGACAGCTGCTGTACATATACTTTGTCCTAGGTGGCCCACATTCCCGCCCCGTAAGATGTAATAGGGACTACCTCAGCCGTGTTAATGCACCTGGTGATTGTGGGGTTTAATCCCCGTGTCGCCTTTTCAGCCCAGTTTTGAGAAGGGGAGTTATGAGTCGATCAGTATTAAATATACCCGCCTTAACTTTAATCTGACTATTATAATCATAATTTATTAATTTATTAATCAGAACATATATTTTATATATGTTATAGTCTGTCTACTATTTGTCTTTTGTTACAATTTTATTTTCAACGGGACTAAGTTGTTGATGTTTGTTTCGTCATGGCACGGCGGCCACTGAAGATCAGCGCGGGAGGCACGAATTCTCGCAAATGCTGAGTGGTCCTCTGCTTTGAATGGCACAGTTAATATATATTTTATTAATGTTGTGTTTTTTTTTTACTAAACGATTTTCTTTTTTTATAATATATTCTTGTGTAAAAACCATGTCTTCTTTAACTGTATGTGACATTCAAATAAAGTTTTTATTTTTTTTTTAAATTGTCTTTATCAACATTACCAAATAAACAAATAACAAAAATTATAACAAATTTTCTCATATTACAATTTTTCACACTTTCACAGCAAACAATTTTAATATTAAAAGAGTACTAAAAAGATTGCTTTAAATTATAAAAAAATTAGCTTATATACAAGGTATTTCAACCTCTATATTGTTAAATTAATCTTCAAATATTTATCTGATCGCAGTGTATATAAAAGTATATTTTTAATAAATATACTTGAGACTTACTCCAGTAATAGGTAGGTACATAATACCTTCAGCTAAATGAAATTCAATTTATTGAAAGCTGGCAATGGAAATTTCGTTATGTGTATTTTCCTGTGTATTTCAATATAGGTATTTCTCTTACATCAAACGATTACATACATTATAATAAATACGTATTTTGTTAAACGACTTGTTCCATACAATTAAATAAACCGTTTCTGATCTGACTCTTGTAAAATGAATGAATAATATCAACATTTTTTTAAAGGTTTTATATTTCTTACATTATTTCCATTGCTCAATACTAAAATGGCATATATTGTAGTTAGCATCACTATTATAAATATTTTAAGTAGATATAAATGGCTCTCATGTTTGTGCTATATTCAACTAAATTTATATAAATCATTGTGAATTTTCAATTCCGACGATATTGAGCTTTATCTAGGGATATTAAACGATGGTTTATTAGGTTCGCATTGTCATTTTTAAACAGATTATAAATCGCAGCTTGACGTGAATATAAAATAACTAAAATAAATGTTATTGTGGATAAATGCGTGTTCTCAGGCATTTAAATGAAGATTAGGGCTTATATAATGATTACAGATACAAACTAAAGTTTAATTGTCTAAAAATTTATCATTTTACGGGAACTCAACGTAGACCGTTTTTGCAAAAAAACAGTTTATTTTTATTTAACCTTGTCTACAGTTTAGTTTTACGGTTTACTGACAAAGAGAGTCTTATGAAATAAGACTTTCTTAAGAAAGGAATTACAGATATTTGAGAACTTCTCATTTATATGTAAATGTTTCAACGTGATCCGAATTTGAAGTTAAAAGTATCACTAATATAAATATACATAAAACTAACTTACATATCGATACGGATATTACATTCTAGTTCTATTTTCAAACGAATGAAGTTAAAGGTATTGCTTCGCGGAAATATAAATATTTTATATAATGATGGATTTATCGAGGAACCTAGTAGAAATATAACTAAATGGCTATGCGACACGGTCGGTTGAAATAAATATATATGCTTATATGTGATTTATATTTGCAATTGTTCGTTTTTGTTCAGATTATAAAAATATTTTTCATCATTAGTTTGATAAAATGTATATGTACTCATTATCAACCTCTTTTATTATATATAATTATAATAACCCAATTAGAAGAGCTATCTAATGAAAGAGAAATAAATAAGTCCGTATAATGTTAAATAACGTCGTAAATGTGCATGTTGTGGCAATCGAGGATTCTTAATTACTTAATTACTGTATAATACTGTTGTATTAAAAATCAAATATATTTCTGTTGGATTATTATAAGCCGATTCGTGGTGTTCCATATTCGAAAGGCAAAAAATATGATCAAAGTATATAAATATTACAATATACAAATTTTTGATATGCTTCCAACTTGCAATATTTTATCTACGTCTACAAAGCTCATTTGATAAGTTTAAAGATGATTATTATCATCATCAAGAGTCAGACCAGCACGTAACCATTTTATAGGTGGCAATCTTTACTATCTTTGCTATTGCGCCGTCAATTTCTACTTCCAAATGAACATAACCCATTGCAAGATCTGTCTCAACATTATGGCTAAGGCATTAAGGCGCACAATATTATTTTTAAAATATCTACTGACCACAGAAAACTTTTGTACAGTTTGATTACAGTTATAGATATTATTGAACGCTATAGACAAAATGGATTCATATTTGTATCCATTAACTTTTCCAATATTACTTTTAGTTTGATTTGTTTCCCAAAGACTGGAATGGAACGTAATGTTGATGAAAATATTCGTATATGGCTATATAAAGTTTAATGTTCCAAGTGAACTAAAGTTTTTACGACGCCATATACTTTGCTTAACTACTACAATTATATTTAACGCTACAAAATTATATAAAGAGATAAACATTATTTTATGCAATCAGCAAAGATTAAACCATTGTTTTTATTATACCAATAAACCAAAAAGAGTCGAAAAAACTCTTAAATATCTTTTAAGCCCGTGAAATATTAATCGTTTATTGAGTTAGATTTATTTTAAGTTCTAGTTCAGCTACTCGTTTAAGTCTCGCGTCTACATGAAGGTTAGTTTTAAGGTATTTCAAAGTCTCCAATGATTCCGAGGAAGTAGGTATTAGTCAGCACTTTCTGTCATATGCTCTTAATCATGGTATATAAAAGAGTGAGACATCGACCTTTACATTACGTAAGACATCAAACTCTTAAGAAATATTCCAATTGCTTCATTAAATATAATGTACTACGGCCTATTGATGGTATTCAGCTTAGGGAAACTTTTCCTTTGTTTTTCAAACAATTTACATTTGAACATATAAAATATCCATTATTAATTCATTGTGTTTATAATATGACCTTATGTAATTTGTTTACATAATAACAATTTATATACATTAAAGCAATTTATTTGATGGAGTTTAAAATATGCGGCATAACTTTATTGTCAACGAATGAAATTGATTCGATAAATTATAATACCGGCCATTAATAAGCTTACAGTTATGAAATATCAGTTTATTTGGCAAATATTATATTTTACATTATTCATTCAAAGCTTCGATCAGATGAAATTAAAAAAAAAACGTCTAGTAATTTAGACACACAATTTAATTAGTGTTTCTGTTTTATATAATTACTGCGATATTCTATAACATAATATATGTACAGCATATAGTATGTATATAATATTTTTTTACTTTATGTGTCTTGTGTACCAACGTGTGTTTGAACATCATATTTATTCACTATTCTTTTTTTAAACGTTCGTTCTCCTCTTCTTTCCGAAATAAATAGTGGATCCCCTGCAAATTTAAAAATATTTCTAAGTTGCACCGAGCATTCAGAATTGTTTTAGCTGCCGGACCCAGTTTTTAACAGTTTATAATAGAAATTTATCAGTAATATCTAGTTTCAAATGAGTGTTATTCTTAAACATATATATTTACAAATACAAATACAAAATTGTTTATTAATAGAAAAATATTGTTGCTAAAAAGTCGCAAAGGCCCTTGTACTGGGTGGCGTCCCGTATTGGGTACCCCGCTCATCCACCGAGGCTTACAAAATGTATCAATATCCATAGTATAACAAAAAAAACATTCATTTTGTGAGTATGAGCACATGCATTTACTTACATACACATGTATGTAAGTAAATGCATGTGCTCATATTTGTACTCTACATATTTAGTTTGTGATTTATTCTATTATAAAGTGATGAAGGTTAACAATTCAATTGATTTAGTTTTACATAAAGGTACATAGCAATTACTAATCATTCTACTGTTATTGACAGAGATGTTTTTGTAATTATTAATGTAGTTTCTAAATAGTCTTTAAGATGTGCAATTGTCGAATAGTTAGAATACTATAATATTTATACAGATCGAGAGAGAGGTACCGTAAAGGTTTGCAAAAAGTAGCCTTGAGAAGGGCACGTGTCCTCTTTCTCAAGTCAGCAACTGGATTTCAGCTCCTCCACCTAAAACTGTAATGCAGTAACTTAGTAAAGATTGTGCCAAAGCTCCATAGGTTGTTGTTAAAACCTTATCGTTGCCACGCGTTTCAACTTTCTGAAAACCCAAATAAACGTTCTCAATCTATTAGCGAACATACAAATATGACGCTTCCAGGTAAGATGATGGTCTTTAATTACTCCAAGATATTTAATATTATCACTGCTTGCAATATCATAGCAATTGGAGTTTTTTTACGAAGGGTTTAAGCATGAGTGAACCTTTAGGCCGAAATCGGTATTGGGCAATGTATTTTTAGTAACAAAAATGGTACAAACTTAGTTTTGGACCTATTGGTTCTTAACCAATGAGAATCGTAAAAAAGTCCCTCTTCAGCAGTTGTCTTTAACTTGAAATATTAAGGTGCCATCCATTTATTTGCAGATTATGCAGTTTGAAAGTTTGAGTTTGAGAGAGAGAGTTTGAGTTTACTGAGGTCGTTTACGTATACGAGAAAAAGAATAGGGCCAAGGACATTACTCTTTGGGAGCCCATAAGATGCAATGGTTGCGTCACGTAACAGTAATTTACACAGCTTAAGCTGTTGTTGGCGGCCGGAGGACAGTCTCTAAGAAGCAGGTAAGGTAAGCCCTTATCCTTATATTAAAAAGCTTTTCAAGTCGGATTTCCGGCGAAACGGAGTCGAATGCTCAAGGTTCAAAAAGGCACGCAAACATTTAATGCCAGAATTCAAATGCTTATTAATTTACATTGTCAAGTGTTGTCCACACTGCGTCTTCTGTTGATATGCCATCTCTGAAGCCATCTCAGAGATACGGCTGTAATTATTTAGATCATTCTAACTACTTTTTCACACGATTTTTTTGGAGCATAAGGGCAGCTGACCTTTTTCAAAGCAGAGATTATATGTTTGGCACAAAAAAGGGATAAGAATATGCTTACATAAAAAAAAATTGTTGGACAGTTTCTTACTTTTAGGTTTAATTCAAAAGGATGTGTTTGAAAGCATAAATGAATTTGATGAATTATTTCCATGTATGAAAAAGTAAACTGTGGAATGAAAAGATGAATATTTTTTTTTTTTTTAATTTTTGCCCATGTTCGAAAAACACAGATATAGCAGGGGTGTGTAACATGTGTGTGTAGTGTGTAAATGTGTTTGAACAATGGAAATGACAAAGACAACAAAATATGCACTTAAGAATAGTAACATTGTAATGGAACAGTTGTAACATAATTTCATAATTATAAGTAGATATAAGTAGTTGTACATACTCTGTACTTTTAATTCAACAGTTTTATAATAAGTGAGTTTTCTTCCTTACGTACAAGGACTTCACATAGATGCAACTAACAAATATTGTAATTCAAAGCAACAGACATTTGCCTCCCTCGGTAGTAGAGTTTATACCGTTCATCTTGAACGGATATAAATATTGGACTATTATTACATTATAATCCAAAGTGGGAGGTATTTAAATTATTGCTTTTTGTTAAGGTTATTATTTCTTTTCACGGCAATATATTTATTTTCTTATGATGGCATTTTGACAACTATTGGTCTTTTATCACCTTTTGAAGAAGATCTCTAGACGTCCTGAATGTCATTAGGTTCAAGTTATACTTGAATTGAGGAAAATAAGTGCGTCACCATATTAACAAGAGTGTTTTTAGATTCAGAATCAAATTTTAGCACATTTTTTAATTCAAACGGGTGTTTTCTTTGGCTTTTCTAATTGAAGATTTTCTAATTTGTTTTCTAAAATAAGTATATATTTTTATTTTTGCGACGTCCTCATTCCATTTCATGCATCCTTTTTATCGTATACTGATATTGCGCTAAAAAAAAAAAGATTTTTTAGCGACACAATATGGACTTGCTGTCATGTTGTTTCTACAGTTTTGGATTCTAAATAAAATTGTGTATGTCCACACTTTTATAAACATAATTACTTTTTTAAAAATGTTATAAGCCACACATTGAAAAGATTATATAGTAATTCTATAAGTTTATGAAACTCGTAAATAAATTATTAATAATAAAAATGATTGCTCCATGATTTTAGTGCTAATGTATTTTTCCTATTTCTTATACCAATTTTCAAGTAGATTAATCAGTATTTAAAATATAATATTTAAAACCTTACACATTTTTTTTTAAATAAACCAATATAGTTTTATGTTCTTTACTTTTAACATTGAGAAATCCTTTATGGATACCACCCAGCCAAGGGGAGGGCTGGGATTGTTATTTGGGAGTCCTGGGACTGCAGTGTACCTACTAAAACCCAACGGTTACCCTCATGGCCATAACGGAACGCCGCGGGACCGCTTTCGTTTCGTTCCGGCGGAAATTTGGTCCCGTTGGTCGAGTGGTTAGCGCAGACGCCTAACGTGTCACGATGCAATGAGGCTCGGGTTCGATTCCCGGCGGAGACAGTCATTTATGTGATGAGCATAGATGTCTGTGTTTCTGGGTTTGGTCGTTTATTAAATATATTCTCAGTATTTATATGTATATTTTCTATGTATTTGTATCGTTGTCTAACACCCTTACCACAAGCAAATAATTTGCTTACTTAGGGGTTAGATCAATGTGTGTAGTTTGTCCTGATATTATTATTATTATTATTATTAATTTCTCCCCTAATGAGGGTGTCCGAGTAACCAGAACACCCTCCACCACTCCATCACTCCACCTTCCACCCAACCTACCCCGGTGAAGAAACACCGCTGGTAAGCCAGCCCGTCTAGCACTGACCGAAGCTTGGCTACTAGTGTTTGCCGAAGGAGGCCTTCGGAGCACCTGTGGGCCTTGAGATAGTCAAATTCCGTCCGGGCCTTGACAATCTCCTCCCTGAGGATGGACACCTCGCGACAAATACGGGCGTTATATCCAGAATCCGCCGGGACTCCTCAGGTTCTCCCCTGGTTGCTAACACATCCACTACCTTCAGAAGGCTTTCGATCCCTGCGCGGGGTATTAGTCAACGGGAGAACCCGAAGATTCTCATTATCCGTTGTCGGCCAGGGACCACAACAAGGAGGTTTACGGCGTTAGCACCTCATAGTTTCAAGTCTTTTTTTTTTGTTTTTTTTTTCCGTTGGAAAAAATGCGTTTCCGTATCGTCACACTAGCCAGGAAGGCGATGGCCGGGTGGTATGTGCGGCACCCGGCAACTGCCATTTTTAAGGCATCCCACTAAAAAAACCAACGGTTGCCCTCATCGCTACAATGAGACGCCACGGAATCGCGTAAGCATTCACCAAGACGCCTCGGGGGAACCCCTGATAAGGGTACCCCGAGCAACCGGAGTACTCCCACGTCATAGACCTGTGCAATGACGAGAGAGTTCGCCCCCCCTCTCACCTAGGCCTACGGCTGGGAAGGAATGAGTTGAACCCTTCCCCTTTCCAACCTCCCCCACTGAATGCTCACCATACAGCAACGGGACCACTCCACAGTCAACTCTGCTATCAGAGAAGTACCAAAAACGATCCCGCGGCCGACCCGGGCAAAGAAAGCCTGCGCCCTCCCACCCCCGACGCCCAGGCCAACTTTCCAAGGTGATCACACGATGGAAAGAGGCCCGAATCCTCCTAAAACCACACGTGCTCCCACGCACTCCTCCCCGCCTGACAGCCACGGAATTCCTCCCGGCGATGCTGGATACCTGGGGAGGAATCCATAACTGTTCCCGAACCCCCCGCAACCAAGTGCGCCCCAGCACCGCACCCGGAGCAAGAAGTTCGGCCCACTCTACCCCACACGCCCCCATCAGACAGCCACGGTATACCCCCCGGCGATGCTGGAGACCTGAGGAGGCACCCGTGACCCCTGTCACCGAATGCGCCCCAGCACCGCACTCGGCAACCGAAATCCCAGGCACTGCAAGTTGCCTAGACCATCTCACCGTCGAGCAGCGTCATAACTGCTCGGCGGAAAGAAGTTCAAGCCTCCCTCCTGCAGACAGGCCACCCCGAAGGGTTATCCGCCCCTCTCAGCCATGGACCGAGCACAAACCCCCATGACCGACCCCCACCGCGCCGGGTATTAACCAACGGGAGAACCTGAAGGTTTTCTGTAATCGTTGTTGCCCAGGGAGCACCACGAGGAGGTTCCCGGCGTTCGCTCCCCATAGTTTCAAGTCCTGCCCATGTCGATAATTTTTCATTATCCTCGTGTATTAAATAACAAAACATATTTAAAAATATTAACACAATACTATCTGTACTGCAAAGTTAAAAACATCGGTTAGAATATTCCAAACAAACCAATTAGAAATCGCCTTTGTCCCGACAAAGACGAATACTAACAAAATAAAATATTCATCAACATAGGTACCGAGATGTTACCTCAATTGGCATAGCGACTGAATGGTAGCCCAGAGGTAGAGATTTAATAACTTTGTACACATATACAAAGGAATTTCATTCCGTACAGTTGTTGCTTTAAAACAATACCTTAACTCAAATAATAAAAATTATTCAAAGTATACAGTTGTATAGGGAGTTGTACATTATCAAAACAGATGTTTTTTTAGCAAACAGATACATATAGTATAATAAATGTTCAGTTGTTAGTTTAAGGGTAGAACAAAACATAATTTTAAATCACTATTAACTATTCAACATTAGAATCAGATCAAAAATCATTTTTATCGAATGGAATAACGAAAACCTTTACTAGAATCTTGCAGCCGCACTTGGGAATTAGTTGGATTAACCGTACCACACATAAAATATTTAAACATATTGAGTTTTTTCTGTCGTATACGTGAGGCGACTACCTATCAAGTCTCATGGAGAGAGAAAGTAGTTTTTACATTACCATCCTGTATACCATCATAGTTATGTGTTTCGAATACCAACTCTATTATAGTTACCTCAGAAGCGTCTATACGACGAACTGTCCAGTTTACTAACTAACTTAAACTTTGTATTTGCAACTTGTACACTTTGATAGTTGTTGAAGCAGTTTTAATAAACAAAGCGTTTACTGTAACATAATTTTAATACAACAGCATGTGTGTTTCTGTACACAACAAACACTTACACATGTTAATAAAAATACTAAAAACACAAAACGTTTCAAATGTGAATACTTTTAACCATTAGCAATGGAATGAAAATGTAGTAGTTAGAAATAATTTCGTATTTGCAACAACAAAATAAAGGATATGTTTAACTCGGTAGAACATTGTATGTTTTGATTTTACTGCACGACACACAAACACATTGTGTCACGGAACTCCGTTACATAGATTACTTGAAATGAACAACTGACATAGCTTATGGATTCAAAGTATTAATTCTAATATTTATACGTATTATTATTTGTTTAACATGTAGAATATGCCTTATAAAGGCAGTATATTCTTTACAACCAAAACAACCAAAAGTATTTTTAAATATCTACAATAGCCAATAAAATATAACAGAAGGCTATAAAGATATTTCAAAAAAGATTTTTCTATAGATTCTGCCACAACCGTCTTTGGTTATTTATGATACTTATTCTATATGTTATACTTTATATTACATTTAAATATATATACAAGAATAATTATTGCGATTTTTTGTTGTACAACCATGCTTCAGCAGGAAGTTACTACATCCCTAGAAAACAGTTCTCTTTTTTGGAATTAAAGGTATCCTATACCCTTCGCTGTATGTATCATTTAAGTGTATTCACTGCAGATGTTGGCTGCTTATGATATATACTTTATTATTAAGTCTAGTTAAGCCATTTCAAAGACTACCCCGGACAAACAGAATAACAGTAAAATATTTTTAAAAATGATAGTTTTTTCTTAGTTTAACGTAAATCATTTTTAGTACTCCAAAATGTATACTTAGGTACTAGCTTTTATCCGCGACTTTGTCCACATTAGATAGTTTTTGGGTAGCAGTTTTATTTTGTACATCGAATAGTTATTTACAATAATAGTTATTTTCGTGTGTGAAATGTTCAAAACCAAAAGAGAGAACACAATCACACTTACTTACTTTTAGTCTCTTAGTAAAATTATATTATGACTTACAGACTAAAAGCAAAATAAAAAATTTAAAAGAAAGAACTGGAGATTTTGCAAAAGCCTTATTCAAGCCTTATCATTTATTTATAACATAAAAATACGTATTATTGTTTAAAAGAATATGTAAATTTACCAATTAAAAGTATAACTTAACTACTTTTGATGAACCAAATAACCAAAGAAAAATCCGAGGAAATCAATTTTAAAGAACATTTTAGTTTTCACCAAGAATAATAATCGTAGCACAGGATTTGTCTATCCTCACCGCCTGATTGTCAACGTATTTTTAACTTAATTTATTTTAAAATAAAATTTACAAAAGATCAGAAAAGATTAGAAAACATCAGCAGTCAGAAAAGATTTTCGTTTCATCTATGACTCATATTTAGTTTATGCACAAAAATACGTTATATTGAACTGTACCAATGACCATAGAATTCAAATTAGTGCGCAGTAAATTACATAGTTATCGAGAAAAATTACATTTGAAAATGCTTGCATTGAATCCAGTCCAAATGAACATTGTATCTAACGATAATTCTAATTGAGATCAATGCCTAATTGCTATCCTCGCAAATATTTTCTTTATTATATTTTATCAAATTTTTTAAAGCAAAATATATAGCAAACAATCTCAATAACCAATAACCAAATATTCTAGATATGATATATTTATAAAGATTCTATTCAAAAACCAACTCAATAAAACTTAATTATTACAGAAACTTAAACTTAGGATCAGTTATTAAAGATAATAGAATGATTCCACAACACAACATCTACCATTCAAAGATAAACTTTGCCTGACACACGACCTCTTGTCATATCAGTGCTGTAAATTTCATTTTGTACATTTCAAACATTACCTTGCCTCACAAACTATAAGTTGAACTATTACTGAAAATACAAAAACGTATTACAATAGAGTATAACATAATATAATAGAAGTTTTTGTGGTCTTGTAATTTGACATTAACGAGAATATTAAACGTGACTTGTAAATAAATGTGTACAAGTTACATACATATATATAATATTTTTAAAATATTAAATGAAGTTATTTAATTATATGTATAAATATAAATTTGTTTACATGTTTACCAGACTGTATTCAAGACAAGACAAGATGTAGGAATTTATTGGTTAAGGTTCTTTGTGTTTAGGTACATTGTTTTAGTGAAATTGAATATTTTTTCAAATAAAAACCTAAATATAAATTCATTTACAAAATTCCTGCGGCTATGTTGTTACTGGATATCATCATATGGATGGATCATAAAACATTTTATTTATTGAGTTTACATAAATAAAATAAAGTACGAAACTTATTGAGTTTACATAAATTATACATTGGTACCTATATAGGACTGAAATAATTTAAATAGTTAGACCATTGCATTCCGCTTAAACACACTACACCAAAAATGTGTTTGAAAACTGTGGATCGTGGGTTCGATTTCCACACGGATCGGTTTTGTTTTGTTCACGTTGGCCTTTTTTGAATCTATTGTACTATGTAGGCCGTTATGTTTATATTTCTAGTGCTTTAAGTGCCGTGTCAAGATTTGAATATTTCACTATAAAGAAAATTGAGTAAATTAAATATAAAAAATAATAAAAGACATATAGTTCAAGTAATATACAATTTACAATTTTACTAGTCATTATGTTTAATTATTAATAAAAGTTATTTACTTACAAGTTTCCTTACAAGTTACAAGTTAAATTCTTTACTAAAGAACACAAATAACTGAAGAGTAAATGACCATTATAGACAACAATGTTACGATGGACAACAAAAAATAGCAGCAATTAGCTTTTGCGCTTCCTTTGTGAGATGATAGTCTGCGACACTGACGACTCAAGCCTGACAGTGGCTTATTATTGTAATCTATTGTAATATCTATGTTGATTTGTTTATGTTAATTAGACATGACAGATCTCTATATAATAGCTTTAACCATGTTTGTCTTTTCATGCATATTCAAACATTCAAGAACAACATGACGAATAATCTTCATCTATATTATTTCCTTGCCATTATAGTATTCCTTTGATCAACATATAGAATGCTTCATGCTTTTACTGGAAGATTATAAAAACATTTGGGTTTCCAACATCCTGAGCATTTTATTCATATAGCTATGGTATTGCTGAAAATACAAGAAAAAAAGTTATAAAAACCTAAATGTATGTTATTACTCTATATAACATAAATACAGTTATAATGTCTTATACGATTGATTGTCATTGTCGAAATTTTCACGCGGATCCTTATTTTTCTCGTATTAATTATAACCTATGTTCATCAAAGGGATAATGTACGATTCTAATACTAAAAGATTTTTTAAATCGGTCCAGTAGTTTCGGAGCCTATTCCATTCATACAAACAAACAAATATTTCCTCTTTATAGTATTATAACTAGTAACATAACTTTAAAAAGCAGAAAAAAAATACAAATTATAAAAACCCCCGATACAATAAAACGTTTAAAAAGAATAAAAATAATATTATTATGTACTTATTGAAGTCATTGTGTCGGGGGACCGTTTAGTAAAGCAAGAAATTAAAATGCAAGTAAGTAAACAAGGCAAATAAAGAAATTACGATATTGAATCGTATAGTCTCAGTCCTCAATGATTCACTTTGTAAAATAGACACCATCATCAACGTACGTACAACGGTCCTCCGACACAATGACTTCATTAAATACGTGATAATATTATTTTTTATTCTTTTTAGAGGTCTTTTTTGTATCGGGAGTTTTACTTTTTTTTTAGTTTAATTTTCCTTATAATAATCCATCTATCTCTACCAAATACTCTCAGTTATAGTCATGACATTACATTTTTTCTGTACGTAATTCATTAGTTAATAATATTCAATTGTTCTAAATCTCATATTATTACTGGTAAAATATCGTTGCTTTAAACAATTAACTTTAAATCCTATTATTGTAGAATGGAAGGGATTTTTATCAACGATACAATAAATGACCTATTTCTTTCTATTTTGCCTAGCCCCCAGTTTTATTAAAGAAACTATTATAAAGATATATTATTAGAAAGTTCATTCATTGCGTGTCATAGAAACTGTAATCAGATAAGAAAAGTTCTGTTAGTATAAAAGCAATCCAAACAAACACTTTGATTTATAGCATCTATTATTCAGTGACTCGCTTAAATCAGGAAGCTATTTTTATAGTTACAGAAACAAAACTAGTCCTATGAAAGAGGAAAGTCTTTAGAAATAAATGACTTCATATACTTTTATAATATATAATATTATAAGAGAACTTTGATGTATTTGCAATCTTACGTGATGAAAGGAAATTGGACTTATTGACGTCGTCTTGCTTTTGAACTGATCTTCTTGTCTCTTAATAAAATTCTTAATAAAGCACGCCATTAGATGCGAATAAGCTAACAAAATATTTTCCTGTGTTTACTTTATTGTAATATATACAAAGGTAACAGTTTTAACCTTAAAACTTCTGTTTATTTTACTAACATTGGCATTCATGGAGCCAAATATATATGAAGATTGAATGAGGGCATAAAATAATTGTATTAAATAATTTCAAAGCATTCCAACAAATATAAACTTTTTTGAAGTTCGCTTTAAACTAAAAGTCTTTCTATGAATCTTCCTGTTCTTACAATTTTCACAATTGTGATTGTCCTAGAAACTCAGATAATAAAGATTCTTTATAAATGGTATCTCCGTTACAAATAAACTCTCCAATACTTAGTCTTGCCATTCAATAATATTTTTTTCAATACATCCAAAAAAGTATCTTAAAAATTTTACAGCTAACAAAATAGTTCCTAGTGTGCCCAATATTCATGTTTGAAAAGGACTTACCATTGACTCAAATCAAATTAAAAGAAAACTAAAACAGATTCAATTATAGCGACTCAAAAAGTTTAATCCGATCCGATACCTTCTTACCGCGAAAAGGCGGATAGAGGAAATTTGGGATTACGTGGTAAAATATTACTTTAATAAATCAAATAATATTTGAATTTAGTTCAATGTGTATTAGAACTATACATTAGATTTATTTATGAAATATATGTAAATGTGGATATATGTTTTGTCGGTGGTTTTAATATAAATTTAACTTTATTTATGAAAAGAATTACTACATGATCATATTTATCCTTGCTTTCTAATATTAAGTGAATGATGTTACACATAAGAAGTTGGGTAAATAAACATATTGGAATATTGGTCTTAATTATCTTTTACAAATTATGTCCGTTAAAACAATAATAAAGAAAACGGCATTGCAAATAAGAACTATAAATGCAAAACAAGGCCGACATTTGAGAAAAAGCTATTTTTCATCTTTATTTGTAATATTTCTGAGGAAAATATTAAATCACTTAACATAATTCACCTTAATATTATTTAAAGTTATGTACAATTACATATTATTCTAATTAAGTGAACAATGATATGTACAATAATACATAGTATGATATGTACAATAAATTAAATTAGTGCTGAGAAATAATCAATAGTAAGACCGTAACTATCCATATATGCCTCGTGTAACAATAACATATTATGTTAAATCTAAGCTATAGACCTTATGTCAAAAATATGAGATTAGAGTCACTACTTGTCAAAATTAATTATTTGTCTATCGTCTTATTAAATCTAATTCATGTCTGCTAAGGGTTCTCATGATAATATATATTACGTAGTAAAACATGAAAAGTGAATAAAATTTAAAAGTAATATTATACAATAACAGAAAAGTTTTAAGAGAAAAGGTAATACAAATAGCGCTGTATATGATCTAATAAGAATTTTAATAACTAAAGTCTATAGAAAAGCGTTTGTTACAATCTTTATATCATCGGAATACGTACGTAAAAAACGTTTAATTATATCTTACCTTACCGGTCGTAAACAATGCTACGAAATCACAAAGATGGATATTAGAACTAAGAGTGAAAAAAATGCTTGTAAATAGAGAAATAATATTCGGAGAGTATATACATCCCCAGGAGAGCGTACTGTTACCCTTATTATTTTTACTCCATATTACCACGCCAAATCACTGACCCTATGATATGGTTACAAGATGATATTCCATTCATACAATAATTTATTTTTCATTCCTTATTTGTTAAAATGTAAATAATTGATTAGTTTAATAATTAAAAAACTATAATAATGCATTTTTATCAAAAATGCCTTAAACCTTAAAAATCAACTACAGAGATAAAATAATATTGAAATTAATGTTATTAAATTTATTGTAGTCAATTAACATACACCCTCAAGCCAAAGTAGAACAAAATTATAATCCGGTACCAGGACCTGAAGTTTAAATTTAGAATCCAATTAGGTATTTGTAACTAGGACACAATCTTTGTTTGTAGATAGATACTTCCTATACTAGACACATAGATACTTCCTATAGTAATATTTATTACGTTATTAAATAAAATTTAAAATAAGGATTCGTTCGACAATCTAATAAATTATAAATGTATTAAGTAACATGATTCAAATTTTTTCATATGGGTAAGTAGATAGGTAGGTTTCATATATACAAATATTAATTAATATAAACATAATAACACTATGATGAAGGATGACACATAACACTAGATGTTTTGCCCGTGATTCCGCCGTGACTACGATCATAAGCCATTTAAATATATTTTTTACAGTCTACGTAAACGCAGTCACGGGCAACAGCTAACCCTAATAAAATACTTTATCTGAGTAAGTGTAAAAAACTTTTAGACTTCATAATAAGGCTTTTTTTCCTACATAGCGCGGGCGAAGCCGCTGGGAACAGTTAATTATTGCATAAGAACCTCTCCCCTGCACGAATAAAACGTCAACATCTTGGAGACGACTATTTCTATTTCGACAAAACATGGATAAGAACCATCTCTACGAGCATAGCTTTTGATTAAAAAAACCGCATTCAAATCCGTCCACGCATTTGGCTGCAAATTTGCCGCAGACAGATACACAGATACACAGATTGACAGGTTAAAATTATAACACCCCTCTTTTTAGTCGGGGGATAAAAAGAACAAGCAAGAAATACAATTGAAATTAAAATGTAGACATGAGACGTTAATTTAAATAAAAATATACTAAGATGTTGGATGATCATATTATTCAACAAAGTGGACGAGTCATTCAATATGTCGATATCTGTTAACTGGCACAATGTGTTAGACAAAGCGCATATTCTTGAAATAGGATAATGTATGAGAAAATTCGTTCTAGACCCCCGCGTCTAGAACGAATAACATATATATTTTTGTTGTGATATTACGTGGATGTCTAGACAGAATATCAAAACAAATTTTACTAAGTATATATATCTCTAGAGTTCAAATTACCGCTTATAAGCTTTTTGTGAAATATTATATCAGCAAACAGTGAAGTGCACTAGTGAAAAAGCGAAGTGAGTTCAACCCAAAAAACTTAAGACGTTGGTCACATGGAGCTTTGTGTGATTTTACAGGGAAATAAAATTCCTAATGATTTGCTAGAGAGGGTGGTATACGTTTAAAACTTTTTCTCAATACGAGTGAGTAGCATACTGAAGATTCCAAATGAAAGACGCAAACTCTAGGTGACTCAAAACTATGGCGTAGTGGGGTGTTGATGAGCTTAATTCTAGATTCGGTAAGATCCAAGAGCGTCTTGCGAATGAGTGTTTTGAGCAGAAAGCTAATAGACTTAACCTCATTAATGATCGTCTGGCCAACGAGTCAGCCGAGCAAAGGATTTATAAACTTGGTCTCATTACTGAACGTTTAGAGAACGAGTCGACTGAGCAGAGGGCTCGAAGATACGAAGTGATACGAAACCGTACAGCAACCGAGTCTGCTCAGCAACGTGAGAACCGGCTAGCAGCAGCGCAAAGACTTTACAAAGACCTCGTTCAAGGAATGAGCGTAATTTTATAACCACCATAAATCAATATGATGAAGTACCATGTACAGTCTGTAAGAAATTATTATATCCAAAACAACAGATGTCATTACCACAGCATGTTTTGATTTCCTTCCGGAGGAGCTAGTATACTTGGACAAAAATGGTCATAAAATAAAAAGTAATGGGCCTACCTAATTTAATTTCTTATGGGACCAATTCGAAACTATTCTGCATCAAACAAAAAAGAATTACGTAAATTGGTTCAGAAACCTCGGAAAAATCGGTGTGCATACATAAAAAAATATATATTTACCGGCCGAATTGAGAACCTCCTCCTTTTTGAAGAAGTCGTTTAAAAATACGCGGATATTATTGTTAAATATAATATAAATTAATTAACATGTATCTTTTTCATACATTCACAAATATGATATTAAAACAGAGCTTATCTTACTAATATTATAAATGCGAACGTAAGTTTGTTTGTTATGTTTTCACGCGAAAACTACTCTATCGATAACTATGAAATTTTGTACACGTACTTTTGGGACGTCTTAAGAGTAACATAGGATAATTTTTATTAAAAAACAATATATTTAGCGGGAAGTTAAATAAATGTAGATATGTAAAAACATTGTGTGTCAATAAACTCGTGGACGAAGTCGCGAGCAAAAGCTAGTATGCTCATAAAGGACATTTCCATCTGTATTACCTAACACCAATCAGACCTTGGATAATGCCATTCAGAATTAGATGAACAAGACGTTTGTTGTCTGATAATTGCTTCACCGTGTTAACAAGCAACCCATTACGAGGGTTGATAAAATTAATAATGGACGCGTATGAGGGTTTTATTATATTAAATAATAATACATATATATCAGATGAGAGGATTATATTATCGTTTATTATATATTCTCCAATATTTCTCGTTCATTTGTTACCAAATAAGATATTATCAGATAATATTACGTAATGGTTTAAATAATCATCTTTGGAACTTTGTGCCTTTACCCTTATTAAAAAAAACTATAAAGTGGCTTTCATTAAGCAGATGTGATATCTATATTATATACTTTTATTCGAAGTAGCATTTTGTTGCTTCGAAAACCACTAAGCAATAGTTTATATAATATTCGATTAGGTTTGACAAATATTTTACATAATATTTTTTTATATTTAAACTTTCGTGATTAAAGCCGGCCTTAATCATGTAATTTTTAATCGAAATTTTCCCGACTAGTTTCGAACCCATTCGGGGTTCCTATGCATGAGCTCGAAGCATGTGCGGACTCGAGGCGTGAATTGCGCGCAGCAGCTCGCTGAGCTGGGGGGGAGGGGTGGGGGGAAGAGGATTTAAATTATTTTCTATCGCCTAGTCACTTGTTAAAATTTTACACTTTAAAATAAAAGAGGGTTTCTTCATCAATTGATTCTTTTATATTTTTAGAAATAACACTTGGTTTATATAACTATCACTTATCACTAAATATGGATCTGAACACTAATTTGCTTAAGCGCCCAATGAAGACTGATGTCCTTTTATACAAATCTTAGAACTTCATTAAATTTTATTTACAAGTCTTCTATTGACTAACAATATGACAATTTGACACTTTAATCGGAAGTCAAAAGTGAACTACTAAATAAACTAAAACATTTTCTAATAATTCAACATAACTAACATATTATAAATACATTAAAAATAATAATTGATATAAACTTTATAAAATTTCACAAAATAACCGTTACGTTTAATCAAATTTACTACTTATTTTTATAAGAATAATTACAATTATCTATAAAATACTCAATATTAATTACAGATCAAGACACTATTTTTTCACAAGCTAACAATTCGTCCATCCTGATAAATATCGCGTCCCCGCGAATGGCAACAGTTAAATACATTATTCATTCCGACCAGCTCTAAAAATTCAATCACAATGTTACACATAATTTTTTTACAAGTGTATTTTAACTATAATACATTTACATAAAGTTACAAAATTACATTGCAGTTATTGTGCACTTTCATATTCAAATTACGAATACAGAACAGTTTATCACAGTTTAGAAGTTCATACTTATTGTACACATTGCACTTTAGCTATTTATTTACACTCACGCTCATAGCAGTGTAAAATAACCCTTTAATTATTTGTAAATTTCACTCGTAGCGGATACGTGCACATTGCACTATAGCTATTTACACTCACGCTCATAGCAGTGTAAAAAAGCCCTTTCATTATTTGTAAATTTCGCTCATAGCAGATACGTGCACTTTGCACTATAGCTAGACCTACACCCACGCTCATAGCAGTGTAGATCAGCCCTTGCGTTATTTCAAGTTTCGCTCATAGCAGATAGGTGCACATTGCACTTTAGCTATTTACACTCTCCGCTCATAGCAGTGTAAAATAGCCCTTTCATTGTAAACTTCGCTCATAGCAGATACGTGCACTTTGCACTATAGCTAGACCTACACCCACGCTCATAGCAGTGTAGATCAGCCCTTGAGTTATTTCAAGTTTCGCTCATAGCAGATAGGTGCACATTGCACTTTAACTATTTACACTCTCCGCTCATAGCAGTGTAAAATAGCCCATTCATTGTAAACTTCGCTCATAGCCGATACGTGCACTTTGCACTATAGCTAGACCTACTTGGTATAAAAACGTTAATATAATAATAAACGCATATATATACATATAATATACGCCGGTTCAACATTATAAAGTAAATCATTTAAGACCACATTGATAGTTTGCTATAGAACTTTTACTTTACTCTTTTCATTCAATAGGAATTGATAAGGGCCAGATGCCAAGTCCAATACACAAAATAATTATTTTCAGTCAAACAATGAATCTATTCCTCAACCTGTAGCAACAGATAGTGTTACTTAAATGTTTTTAAATCGTTAGAGCGCGATAATCTATACAGAAGCCCTTTGTCACTTTTTTTTGTTAATAAGCAAGACAAGACTTGCGTATGGCTATTTCTTAAAAGTATTTTATTCATATTTAAATGTTATTTTTATTCTCAATGACTTATATATCCGTTAAATAGCCCATACCACCTAATTAAATATTTGCAATAGTTGGCTTACCGAGTTCAAAGTATTAAATAATTTAAACATTAAGCAGTTTTCTAATTTTGCATTTATATTATTATCACCATCGAAAATGTACTTTAACGCTATGATTTGTAGCACCGTATATCTTATTACAACATTGTATTTTATTATAATTTTGAATAGTACAATACCAGTATCAAGTCAAATCTTGTTTGTCTTAAAATATTAAAAATCTGTTGTTACAGTTTAAAATATAATAAATTCCAATTTCTATACTGTAATTTATGCGATGATCATTTTCAAAAAAAATAGTAACTCAACTTTTAAATCGGTAATTACTTTAAGAAAAATGCAATGCAACGTCAGCCGTAAGGAATGTAAGGTTGTTCCTTAGCATATAGTCCAATAAAAATATAAAATGGTTTAGAAATTTGTCAACAACTATAATGTCTACAACTACGTAAATTTTAACATTGTCAAAAATTTATTAAATTACAGTAAAATCGTATAGAACCTATTAGAATATGTTTCGTTTTTGAATAACTTAGAGATGGCAAATTAATGAGCAACCAATATGAATATGGTACACTATTTTCATACATTTACTACCGACATATACATAGCCCGGTTAGCTGTACATTATTAATATTTATGTATTTATTAAATATACTTCCTATAACTAAACACAGTCTTAATTTCGACGTTATTTAGCCAATTACCTACTCCTATTACAATTACACTGACACTCTAATCTTATGAAAGATTTTCCGTTTTGCGACCGTTAGAATATTAAAACAAACCTTACGTGAACAAATTATTTTTTTTTTTATAAAAAGTATTTATTTTAATTTTAAATTTCAGTCGCTACTGAATGAAGCGATTTTTTTTAAGTTAATTAATCGCTCGTGTTTGTTTTCCCTTATATTCCCAATCGATAGCAACGTCAATACTTAGTACCGTGTCTGGTCCGTATCAAATCTACATATCAACTACCGCTACTATAAACGATGTAGTTAACTGCATTTTTACACACTATATCACACCTTTTCAAACTTTTTATAACAGTTGTCTTCTAAATCAATTTCAAACTTTTAGATTTTTCAGAGCTAATATTCGAAAGCAAATGTTTATAAACTTCGTAAGGAAAATGCGATTTAAGTTTATCGACCCAATTATTCCAGTTAGAAGTAATTGATTAACTTTACTGAAAGCAACTATAATAATATCACTGGACAAATTACGCACATTGATCCAAGCCCTAAGTAAGCAAATTATTCGTTTCTGTTAAGGATGTTACACAACTGTACAAATACACATTATAATTATTGCTAATATATTTAAAAACGACCAAACCCAAAATACAGACAGCTATGCACATCACATACATGCCTGTCCCTATCGGGAATCGATTCCGAGCCCTATTGCATTGCTATACGTTAGACGTCTGCGCTAACCACTAGACCAACGGGGCGGTCAAAATAATTGATTAATTTTGGCGGTAATTGACCGTGGCTGTAAAACTAACTTGGAGAGCGTAATGAAAAACTTGCCAATTATCCTATCTATGATTCTCAACGTTCTTTTACTCTACTTAATCGAGTAACAACAGTTACTTTAATTTTTAAAATTTAAGATTAAGTTCTGGAACGACATTGATATATGAATTATTCTTTAATACGAGCATTTATGGTTTATAATCATAACGAGGAGTCTTTGCAATCTATAAGTATTTTTTTTTGTTGATACCATCAATAGATGGAAGCTGTGGCGTTAAAGAGGATGGAGTAGATAACGAGACTACTTAATACTTTACCAGTCGATTCAATTACCTTCATATCCGCTGTTTGCACGTCTTTCGGTGTGATGCAGGTGTTACAGCTGACCCGTTCCAGTTCCACTGTTGAATGTTGCGGTGCGCGGTCTGTGCAAAACGGGGCCTCTCAGCGGGAGCAGGCAGCAGGCAGCAGGAGCAGGAGCAGCGGGAGCAGGCAGCAGGAGCAGGAGCAGCGGGAGCAGGCGGCCTCTCTGCTTGGGAGCAGTGCCTGCAAGGCTCCACGCGTCAGAGGGAAGGCAGCTGTAATGCCTTCGATTTCTTGACCGTTCTTAATTCTTGAAGGTAAACTTCTAGATCTGGTGCTCGAAGCGATGTTCAACGGTACAACGCGATGCAGCAATGCAACGCAGAGCAATGCAATGCAGTCCACTTGTGCGACGAGCATCGAATGTGTGTGTGCGTGTGTGCCCGAGGTAAGATGCGCCTTGAGAAAGCTACCGAAGTAATGATGAGAAGCCTCACAGAAGGCCCCTGTCGAGTCTCGGACCGGTCGCCTATGCACTTGATCGAGATCAATGCCTTGTATAATTCCCTGAAATAAATGAGACAACAAGTATCCATTTCGAAAATACATAATAGTCACGTAACATGCAATTAATTACAACCAAAGAAATCACGGAATTCATGGGACCATTTACTTCTAAATTAATTCATTAACTTAAGTTATATCTTCAATAATAAGATATAACCATACACAAGCTCATATCGTTATTTTATTGTTATAATATTCATGTAAGTATTTTTTTTAACTACCCTAAAACAAACTCGAAAAAAAAAATTGAATCTACTACTTAGTTTTTAAAAGGACCTTTTTTTAAGGGATATACATGTGGCTGACCACAAGATAATATAAGATATACATGGCTGATCACAATATAAGAACATCTTAAATATAACATTGTCTCGTAATTTAAAAACAAATAAATGATTAAATATAAACGTACCTTATTAGGAGCGTATGATTACACCAAGGCGGTAGCAATACTTTTAAACTCCTTGGTGGTATCCCACTTCTGAATTGTTAAAATTTTACACTTTAAAATAAAAGAGGGTTTCTTCATCAATTGATTCTTTTATATTTTTAGAAATAACACTTGGTTTATATAACTATCACTTATCACTAAATATGGATCTGAACACTAATTTGCTTAAGCGCCCAATGAAGACTGATGTCCTTTTATACAAATCTTAGAACTTCATTAAATTTTATTTACAAGTCTTCTATTGACTAACAATATGACAATTTGACACTTTAATCGGAAGTCAAAAGTGAACTACTAAATAAACTAAAACATTTTCTAATAATTCAACATAACTAACATATTATAAATACATTAAAAATAATAATTGATATAAACTTTATAAAATTTCACAAAATAACCGTTACGTTTAATCAAATTTACTACTTATTTTTATAAGAATAATTACAATTATCTATAAAATACTCAATATTAATTACAGATCAAGACACTATTTTTTCAAAAGCTAACACACTAAATAAACACACATCTCATTTCACTCTTTGTTACGAGGCACCGCCAAGAATGTTTAAAAAACTTTAGTACCATGTGATTTCATAATGTCGGGTCAAAATAAAAATCATATCAACTTTCCTACCGCTTTTCATGAAATAAACCTTTGTATTATATATATCTTAAATACAAAAGTGCTCATATACAAAGACATTTAATGTTTTTTTTTTTAAAACGTCTAAATATTTCCAAATTTGTTTATGTACCTACTATTAATTTTAAAATTAGAATTTTATTGATATATAACACTAATAGACTGGTCACACAAAAACTATAACTATATATATAAGTAGAAATTACTATTCCAAAGCATAAATTGAAACACGCAGCAGCAAGCATAAATCTCTTCAGAGAGTCGGCCAATTCAGCCCCATTTGCAATGTGTTTGGTTTATTTAGTCGATAGGTGACTCGTTACAAGGCTCCCAAAGACGTTGGAAGGAGATCTTCTGAAACTAGAAGACGTTGCAAATTGTGGCAAGACAACGGGTTATATATATTTGTAGACGTCGCGAAATGTCCTTGTGAACTATTAAATCTCACACGCATATAGCAATATAGTTTTCACGTTTGACCGGATAGTTTGAGCTTAACTCTCCGCGTCAACTACGAGAATTACTTTACCTAGCCTACCTAGATAGTGGATATTCCTCATTCTATTGCGCGATGATTGTTATTGGTGGTGCATTACATGATCCCATCTAGGACTACAAGGGAGAGAAGAGGGGAAGAATGCAACCCTGTCGTATGCCTGCAGTCACTGTTATGTCCTCTGAGACTACGCCTTCATGTGTCACTTTACAAGTGTAATTCTTGAATTCTTATAAATAGCGTTTACTATGTTGAGCATTTTCGAGGAAACCTATTTCATCCAGACGTGACCAGATGCTTGTTTACCTTAACGAATCAAAAGCTTTATCGAAATCAACAACTGTCAGGTTTATTTTTCATTGCAACTCTGATAACTGTTCCAGTAAGAAACGTAAGCTAATAATCTGGTTTGTACATGATCGACTGGGACGGAATCCAGTTTAATCCTGGCGAGACAAAGGTTTAAAGCCTATCCAGTACGATTTTAGAGAGGATCCTATATAGGACAGCAAGGTAATACTTCTCCAGTTTCTACGTAGACTTAGATCACCTTTTTTTCGTCACTGTGACAAGTAGGCCTTTATTACAGTTATTCTGTCGTTTTCCCAAATGCAAATATAAAACAAATAATATAAATTAAAAAAACATATCAACAATAAAAAAATTATAACTTGTAAGCTTACAAGACGGTATTTTATTTATTTTATTTTTATATTTCGAGGCAAAAATACCGTTTCGCAATTATTGCTCGGTTTTTTAAATGTAATGCTGTCCTCAATAATATTGTACTCTATTTGTTATACTATAAGTAAATCAAACCAATTAAACGAAAATGCTTTACTAAAACTTTTAATAAGAAATATATAGTTGTATGAAAAAATACATCAATGAAAGCTATTTATTTTATTTTCTAATATAATTTTGTTTGTTTTTAAATATCTATAAACATGTATAGCCATGTTAAGCTTATGTATTTTTTATATAAATCTCGGTAAATCAAGCATTCTTTATGTAATCGTCTTTATCGGGACGGTGGTGACATTTATTAGGTCACTGAGACGGACAGCGATACGGTAGCTCAATTTGTATAGCGACGGGACGGTTTCCCAGAGGTCACGGGTTCGAATCCCTGCCCGTATCAGTTTATTTTTCATTCTATAATTATAAAAAAAAAAATGTTTATATAAATAATGAAATGTGCAGGATATGCTTTGAAAAAGTTCAAATTGAGATGAATTAAAGTTATATTGACACAAAACATTATTATACCAAATAATATTACGCCAATTTTATTGAAATTTAATTTTTTTTTATGAAAAGTAAAGGCACAATAATTATAATGAATTCTGCCAATTCCCAAAGAAATTGCATTTTCATAATATGTGGGAGTTGTATATTTAGATTACACTCAGATTATAGCCGAGCTTTAAAGCTTCACCTATGCTAAGTAACTTCTA
The DNA here is from genome assembly GCA_959347405.1 of Napeogenes sylphis. Lineage (NCBI taxonomy): Eukaryota > Metazoa > Arthropoda > Insecta > Lepidoptera > Nymphalidae > Napeogenes > Napeogenes sylphis. Next base: position 29,333,766 of record OY365776.1, read on the forward strand.
ATTGCGTATAAACGTATCCACGTATGTTCTTTAATGAATGAAAGTATTATAGCTGCTTCGCAAAGCATAGTAAGCAGGTATGGAGAATTCAAGAAAAAATAATAGTTAGCAAGGTAAGTATTAAGAAGAATTTAAGATGATTTTTAATTGTTAAATGGTAAACTAACAAATACTCATTCTGTTACCAAGAAGGTAAATGAGTATTCGGTTTTTTTTTTCCTTGTACTACGCATAGCTATAACAGCTACTTCACGTAGATACGATACGTTATTCTGTACATCCTGTCACCACTACCGTAGAAGAGAGAGTAAACAAAGCCACTGGCAACAGATATTAAAAATGTATACTCTCAAATCGCGATATTATATAGAAGATAGTGAAGGTAATGAAATAACTCTTCATGGACGTAGCACGTTCTAATATTTTAATCGAATTTATTATAGCAGGGATGCGTTCAAAGAGAGAAAATTTACAGCGGTTTAAACTTTCTGAAACTACCAGATTGCATTAGAAACGAAAGTTTTATATATTATTATGTGAGACATACTATAAAAGCAGATAAATAATTTATAAATAATAAAAAGATATAAAATTGTAGTTACTGAAAGAACATCGCATTGTATCTATGTATCTATTGTCCTATTATTAAAATAATTGTTAGATAGATCGATCTTTGCAATACGTACTTGTAACAAATTCTATATGGTCTACATCGTTTTATTTAAGCAGTAATTAATATTTATATTGTATTTAAAAGTAATAATAATATTAAATTTATTTAGATTTTTTTTAATTTGACGGCACACTAAAACTATTTAGTCGATTTTTAAACTGACAAGTGACAGTTGACGGAAGACATAACACCGAGCGCTGGGGAGGCGGCCAATTTTGAGTGTAAAATGTTAATTTGGAGATTGAATAAAGGAGTGTTAAACATATTGCGGATTATTTTGTGATTTCAACAAACCCTGGTCTCCTTGCCCGATTGCCTACATAAGATGACTACCAGACACTGTGTGGTGAGTATTCACGATGATAATCCAAGTTCCTACTCAATTTCTTGTTTTAGTATTTTATTATTGTTAAAGGGTGTATAAGTTTGAATTTTTTTTTTCTAAAATCGAACGGGCAATCTTAAGTCCAGTTATCCATATATTTTGGTGACATAATAAAGTGTTTAAAGCTATAATCGTGATAAAACTAGCTAAGTTATTGTTTTAAAATATCTATAAACATATATAGCCATGTTAAGCTTATTTAAATCTACATATTTATTAATATAGCTGAGTTAGTAATTTCAAACTCGAATTAAATCGAATATACATTTTTTAATTTCGAAAATATCTTTAAACATGTATAGCCATGTTAAGCTTTATTTAAATTTATATAAATATAGAATGTAAAAAACCGATACGGGCAGGGATTCGAACCCGCGACTACTGGGAAACCGTCCCGTCGCTCTACCAACTGAGCTACCGTATCGCTGTCCGTCTCGGTGAATTAAGCATTCTATATGTGATCGTCTTTATCGGGACGGTGGTGACATCTATTAGGTTTCTTTCGAAAATCCTAACCAACGTTTCTAACTTTGCAGTATAGATAAACATTGAAAAGATGCCACTACCGAAATCAATTTCGAAAATATCTTTAAACATGTATAGCCATGTTAAGCTTTATTTAAATTTATATAAATATAGAATGTAAAAAACCGATACGGGCAGGGATTCGAACCCGCGACTACTGGGAAACCGTCCCGTCGCTCTACCAACTGAGCTACCGTATCGCTGTCCGTCTCGGTGAATTAAGCATTCTATATGTGATCGTCTTTATCGGGACGGTGGGAAAGTTAGAAACGTTGGTTAGAATTTTCGAAAGAAACCTAATAGATGTCACCACCGTCCCGATAAAGACGATCACATATAGAATGCTTAATTCACCGAGACGGACAGCGATACGGTAGCTCAGTTAGTAGAGCGACGGGACGGTTTCCCAGTAGTCGCGGGTTCGAATCCCTGCCCGTATCGTTTTTTTACATTCTATATTTATATAAATTTAAATAAAGCTTAACATGGCTATACATGTTTAAAGATATTTTCGAAATTGATTTCGGTAGTGGCATCTTTTCAATGTTTATCTATACTGCAAAGTTAGAAACGTTGGTTAGGATTTTCGAAAGAAACCTAATAGATGTCACCACCGTCCCGATAAAGACGATCACATATAGAATGCTTAATTCACCGAGACGGACAGCGATACGGTAGCTCAGTTGGTAGAGCGACGGGACGGTTTCCCAGTAGTCGCGGGTTCGAATCCCTGCCCGTATCGGTTTTTTACATTCTATATTTATATAAATTTACATTTTTTAAGTTATTTCTTTAATAATTACATAATGATAAACGCGGTATAACTGCAACACGATACTGCAATTGTCTTTACTAATGTACAAAGTTATCTTTATTACTTAATTATATTTTTAATTTACAGAGATGAAGCTTCATAGCATTTCATGGATTCACCTAGCGGGTGCCAGGTCTATCGCATTGCATGGACAGGAGTGCAAACAATGCCTGGGACTTGCCAACCAGGTGTAGATTTTAATGGCCCCTTTATAATGCGCAAACATGCTCATCTTTACTGTTCACACTCCTCTCCCGACCTGACTAAATTTGGAAAGAACCTAGTAATGCCACATTTGAAATACATTCTAGAAATAAAGAGATAACCCCACTATTTTAGTATCAAATTCATTAGTCCACTAAAATATTAACGAGTATATTCAATACAATTGGAGAAATACAACAACCTTGAAAGAAACTTATGTTAAGTTCCTACCCTGAATAATACAAGATTCGAAACTCAAGGTTGCTTAACAGAGATCATTGTTTTAGCGATAAGGCCGCCCTAATCTTGTTCATTATTTAATATTGATTAGTGTATAACAAAGAGTATTATCGTTATAATAATTTAAGCCATGAAGCCATGAAGGCTACAAAGCTTTAATTTACGTTTTATTGCGTGTAATTATAATAATGTAGCTTGAACGTTGAGAATGATTAGTTATGTAATTGCTTTAATGAAGTTATGTTTTAGTTGTTAATGTGTATAAGCTACTTTTGTATTAAAAGAGTATATATGGGCATAATAATACTTTAGCCATATTTGTCATATTTGTCACCGTTGAGAACAGTTTCTGTCCGCGGCTTACGTGACATAATTTTTTGCAGCACAAACATAATGCTTTTCTGCTAATAAAAAGATTCTGTTATATCTATAACTATATAGGTTCCATGAAGCTTGTTGCATCATTGTAACTTTTAAAAAATTACATTTCAGTTTTGATCTCGTAAAACGTTAATGTGTTGGTCGTATCTACGTTCTTTCCGTGTAGACACGTCATGAGAGGGTAGGTCGTATCATTATTTACAACAAACCTGTAGTTATGACGACAAGTCTCTTATCTTGTTTTAATTGTACCACTGTAATTATTTGTACTATGTGTTTGTTTATACAGAGTGCTCATAAGAAAGGAGTAGTAGGTAACCAGTCTAAGAGTATAATATCATTTTTTTTTTGTATGTAAGTGATATTAATTATTTAAAATACATATTACATTTTGAAGTTATTAATCAATAAAATCGCTCTTGGTATACGTTGGACACATTCCAGCATTAATATTATCACAGGAAATGCTTATCGAAATAAATGTAAAACAATTTCATAGAATAAAAAAAAAAATGTATGATAGGTATTATTTTTTTATTTTTAATGAATATTTTTTTTACTCTTTATTGCACACCACAATTAATAATAATAAAAAAAGAAATTAATATAAAGAAATTACATTGCAATGTACAAAAGCCGTTCTTATCGCCTAACGACGATTTCTTCCAGATGACCTTAGAGTTAGGAAAATTAAAAAAAAACACATGAGATTCTGGTTCGTGGTGTGGTTATAAAAAACATACTTACTATTAACTACACACAAATATTTACTTGTAATACATATATTTACCATTATATAAAATATATAAGGAATAAAGCAGTAAATACAAAAATACATAAAAAATAATTTGTATTGATTTGTATATGCGTAGGTATAAGTATTATTATTCATAAGTAACTAATTAATTATAAGTGTTATATATAAGAATATAATATTTTTTAGGTTTTCAATAGTTTTCGCTGGATCTCTGGGAATTTTTTATAGTCCATGGTAAATCCAAAATTACCGTATACCACATATCTTTTCATCGAAATAATGAGAAATCGTTCTTGTAATTAGTTCATTACACAAGATTTACTAGAGTTTGATAAGTTTTGGTTCTTTGGTGTTTTATTATCAAGTTAATTTATATATGACATTCTTTTTAAGTTGAGAAAAAATAATCTATAAAGAAATGATAGCCAATAAAAATAAAAGAATATATTTTACAAACAAGCTCAAGATTTTTTCTTCGTGTAACAAGATTCCGTAAAACAGAAGCACTTAGGTGAAGTGAAAACGTCCAACGAGAATGCTCTCGGCTTTAGACTCTTAGCTCTAATTTATCTCATTATTGCAACGAGAGCCCGGAGTAAAACTCCGCATAGTTGAAAGATATCTATATAGTTAGCAGACTTGAAGAACCTAATGCAAAAATGTAAGTGCAATACCTTCGTCATAATGCGAAAAGATCGTTTTGCTTTATAAAAAAATAGTTTTTTATATAAATAAGTACACATTATACCACCCTACCTGCCAGATATGAAAATGGTTTCCGCAAACGAGCGCTCGTTATAGAATGAATTTCTGAGCTGCTTTTAAGTGAATCTGAATCATCACCTTACTTTCTTACGTTACCTTGTTCTTTATTATTAAAAAAAAAACTTATAAGTTTTAAAATTTGACCCATGTCTACATTGATATACATTAGAATTGCTTTACATACAATTTAGAATAAAAAGTTAAATGTTTTAATTAAAATACGTATCTAATTTGCAATTTTGCAGCCAAAAGCAACTTAAAATGATCTCACTTGTTATTATTATCTTATGTTTTACTTTTTTATTTATTGTCAATAAAATTAATTTGCAATCCATAAATAATATATTATTTGAAGCTTTGAAGTCCTTGAAGGGTAGAATTTCTTATACTTATTTAATTCCCTTATTGTAATTTTAATACAATATCAACATCGATGCTTTATGTCTTAGTTAAATTGGAGACATGTCGACATCCTACGTTTACTATTTTCTCATACAACTAGTAAATAATTAATAAAATGTAACAAAAGAAAAAAAAATATTTCATGCCTCACAACAGAGTTTTTGCATGTAATAATAAATAAAATAAAATAAACAACATTACCCCTCTCAACGGAAGGTGAAGACCTCCTCCAGAGATGACTAAAATTGATTTTTATTTTCTGCTACTCGTATCCAGTGGGTGCCTGTTATTTTTATAACGTCTTCTGCCCAGTGAGTCTAGTTATATAGCTACTTTAGCTTTTGTGAGTAACTGAGAGCGGGATCTGGGAAACAGAGCTGAGAGCTTTACTTTCTACATTACAACTAGAAAAGAACTTTTGAAATTTCGATCGAATTTCGGATTCGAAATGTTGAGTAAACTACTAAGCAATTAACAGTAGTTTAAATAGACAAAACACAGAGCCGTTTTAAGTGTCACCAGGACTGCCTTATTCTTTCTTCAATTTAAAAGTATTGTCATTGTATTTAAACGCATTTCATGCGTTTTTCTATAAATCTCTATAGATTAATATTATTTTAACTATAATAATAATAATTATATATATTGGACTTAATAATTACTAAACAAGAACATAATTTTAATAAATGGTTATAAAAATATTCATGAAAGATTTTTTTGTGATTTTGTCACGATGTGATTATGTTCGATGTCAGGTGATTTAACCAAAATATTGACATTTTGAGTTCAACGGTTATTGATACCAAAATGTTTCTTATGTTCTAGACTCACAAACAAGGTTTGGCAGAGCTTGGTAAGGAAATTCACTAGGTAGGTACCGCTGAACTTAATTTTAATTACCATTCATTGCTCCTGTTTTTTTCATTTTATCACATGTAAACAATAAACACAGCCAATACCATATTAGAACTATACCAAAATATTAAAGTGGTAAATAAACAATCTATACCTTTTCGAAACAAAACAATAAAATATACTCATATTAATATAATTGTATAATAAATGATGTTCGTACTGCCTCTGGCACTCGTCCAAGTCAATTCGCGGCGCCGCATGAAGAAAGTTTTGTTTATATTTGAAAATGTAAGAGCCTTTGTCATGAAGATTTAATTAATTGTGATGTGTGATTTAATTAAATTTGATGACATTTGAGTCAGTAAAACTGCTAACGCTGCTGCTAATACTAATATATGACTTTTTCTTTGTCCTCCAAGTCCTATTCAGTGAATGTCAACGTTATTAAAAAAATACGATAAAATAACACACTTTTGTTACAACACCAATTTAATCAGATAGTTGATTGATCTGATCAAAAATCGTTCTATTTGAGTGTTAGTTTTTCCGAAATTGGCGTAGGTTCCAATATTATTTCTACTTTGGTTTTTTCCTTTAAATTAATTTTGATGAAACTTTTGTATGATTTAGAATGCTTAAAATTCTATAACTAATTATAAGCTTTTGATTACTAGTTAAAAATATTAAGATTCAACTTCAAAACTGAACAAAAGGCTGGAATTAATCGTCTCGTCGAAGACAGTTTTAACCACACGCCTTTGTTTAATTTTCTTAAAACTCTTTTTTGAGATTTAGTTTCACGTCTTAGTGAAAGTGTCTTTTGAAAAATAGTTATAAATATTACATTACTTTCTTTCAGAGAGCCTGTAAATTATATAAACAATATACATTTTAAGCATTTCAATATTATTTGTATTTTTAAATGTATTATTAATTATTTTTATAAGATTTATACCTTCATTTATTTTAAGAAATGCTTAGAAAATGTCCCGATTATAAAAACGGCTAAATGGACAAGAAATAATATGATTCGTTCAAAGATAAATTATTCTCATACTTTGCACGAGAACTATGAATATTAATGTTTTAATAAAGGCTGTAATGAGATGATAACCGAGGACTTTTAATTGAAATTTTATAATTACAAATAGAGAACTATAATTTTTAGTCTGTGTTGTGTTATTGTTTTATAAATCAACTCATTTTTCTTTCAGTTACTTTTTAAACACTGAAATAGGGTTCAGTAGTACTGAAGAGGCAAAAATGGTATCCCTTTACTTTGTTCTTGTTTGTCTGACTGTTCTAATTGTACTGAATATTGTTACAAAATGTTTCGCTTTAAAAAAAGATACAAATATTTTTGTTTAAATAAATTCTCGGGTAATCTCGTGTATGTAATATTATCGATCTTGGAAATTAAAATAAAAAAATCTATTTCATATTTATGTGAGCAAACATTTTGACAGATATTATCAGGATATGATAATATCAAACGTAAGATGCCATAAATAAAAAGTACATTAGTAATTCTTTTTAAATATTATAAAGAAAAATGTAATCCTTTCTCAGATTAATCTCTACTTTCTCAGATTTGAGTCTCTGATAAATACAAACTAAACTAAAACTGAGACCTGAAATTATAAAACTGAGACCTAAAATATTTATTTTTCATCTTATTAAATAATTCAATATGAAATAATTTGACATTGTGTTATGAAGTGAATACCTATTTTACGACAGACAGTTTGCAGATTTTTAAGACTTCAAAAACTGTATAGCTACTGGTATATTACTATAATAATAATTAATAACTCAAAAAAAAAATACAAATACCAAAATGCACTATTCAAGAAACAAAAGTTCATGTTATGTTTTCTTTTGCAAATTGCTTCTATTTGTAATCTTGGGCAGTGAACCTTTTCAAAAATAGATGTTAAAATGCTGAATTCTCTTGAACTCCCAAAAACTTGTTATAAACTTTTATTGAAGAACACAGATCTTTCTTACAATGTTCAATGAAATATTAAAGAGTATTATACGAGATTAAATTATACAAGGAAAGGTGTTTCAATGTAAAAATATAGAATAAATTTATTTTATTTTAAAAGTTATTGTGAATTATGAAGAATATTGTTATGGGTTTTCTATGTCATCCATTGCCATGTACTTGATAATTTTGACAGATAAGAGTGGTTCATTTTAATTTAATAGAATAATATCAAAAGCACAATACCGCAACCGATCGAGACTATTCTCCATCACAAAATCAAAGATATATATGTCTCTGTTTAATCCTTTTATGTGGGTAAGCTAAGCCACTTGGTGTTGTGTTCATTGAAGTTTCCGAGGATTATTATTGTACCGGTGAATATCTATACTATAGCGCAGTTAATTTTTATAAAAAAAAAACATGGCCTATCCGTCTCTAAACTATTGTTGTACGATATATTAGGAAATAAATTATTGTGTACTTATTTTTGATCTGAATAAACGAATAAACGGATAACTGTTAATATAATAATAAAATACGTCTGAATTTTGAGCTGGCCTATATTTTGTAAACCAAATTATCGTTCTTTTTATTATTGTAATTTTTTACCACGCCTTATTATTTTATATTAGAATATAATGTCTAAGTGAAAGCAATTTTTTTGTCAAAAATTTAGTCACTTCTTACTTGAAAGAGAGATTTTATGATGTGTGATGCCGATCATTGGCTTCTAACCGACTCTATACTTACTGATAATAACATTTTAGTATCCATATTTATTTTTATTATAACCTTAAGATCTCAAAAAATTAGATAATTGAGTTTCAAAATTAATAAACATCTCATATGCACTATTTGAAACCCCCCACATTAATATCATCCTTTGGAAGTTATATCTAAGGTGTGCAATCTCAAGATGTAAAGTTTTTAAATTACTTTCCTGTTTACCATATAGTTATTTTTAACGAATAGTAAATCTATAGTAGCTTCCTCAGAGTGGTCTGTATCTGATCTGACCAATTAATTATAACTGAAACTTTGTATCTGCAACTTTAATAGTTGTAAAAGCAAACTGCAGATTAAATAAACAAAGCACTTACTTTAACATATTTTTATAACAAACTGTATATGTTTGTCTATATGGTAACAGAAATATAAGATTATATATTTAAATAATTATTACGAATATGGTATTTTAAAAAATTAATATAAATGTATTTTTAAAAATGGGTAACATAAAACAGTGTTTTACTCTTTTGTGTAAACATATTTCCGTATTTGCAACAGCAAAATAATTGAAATACATAACTCGGTAGAACATTGTGCATTTTGGTTTTACTGCATAACACACAAGCGTTTCGTGTCACGGAATCTAGTGACACAGATTACTTAAAATGAATAGCTGACATACCTACCTTTTAGATTTCAAATACAAATGCTTTTTAAATAACAATTTTTCGCTCTTATTTCTTTTGAATATTGTGAATGTTGTGTATTCTTTATAGCCAACAAAAATGTTAAAATACCACTTACCTATATTATTGTTGTATTTACGTAGAGATAAGATTTTTCAATTTTTTTTTTTTTATTTATTTAGTCTTTATTGCCTAAAATATTACAATAGGCGGACTTAATGTTTAAAAGCATTCTCTACCAGTCAACCCGAGAATACAGTGCAAACATAGAATAAGGCGCTTAAAATATAAAACATTAATAGAGGAAAAAGCAACATTAGAATAAATTAAATAAAACTTATATGCATATAAAACATTGCACATAATGTATACAATAAATCATAAATACTTGTTTTCAATAAATCAATACACTTACACAAATACATCTCCTATACATACATAAAAATATTATACAAACATATACATATATATACACATCAATTCACAATATAAATAATGATATATATAATAAGAATAAGTATACACAAAATATAATAAATACACATTTTAATTATTATTCTGTAGATGTTCATAAAAATACAGATAAACTGCCCTCTTAAATGCCATTCTGCTGGGTGATCGTCTAATGGTTTCAGGGAGGCTGTTCCAGAGTTTAGTTGTGTGAACTCTGAAAGAGCTTGAGAGAAACCGAGTATGGTGAAAAGGGGTGAAGAGTTTTAGATTTGATGTGGAGCGAAGATGTAGGTCATGAGTATTTCCCAGTAACCGAAATTTAGATTTCAAATACTGGGGACAAAGTGGATAGTTTAGAATATTGAAAAATTTACACAAATATCTGGTGGACTTTCGCTCTCGTATAGGAAGCCATTTAAGTTTTGAACGGTAAGGAGATATGTGGTCATATTTGCGAAGACCAAAAATAAAGCGTATACAGCTGTTGAAAAGACGATCTAATTTGTTTAAGTGGCATTCAGAGATGTTAGAGCAGCAGACATCAGCATAGTCAAAGAGAGGAAGGATAAGTGATTGCACTAGCAGAGTTTTAGTCCGAATAGATAGAAAGTTATTGTGACGATACAATGCCCGTAGAGAATTAGTAACTTTGCGAGAGATTTCACTTACGTTAACATTCCAGCATAATGTAGAGTCAATGTTTAGGCCTAGATTTTTTACAGCAGATGAAAAAGGAATGTTTATGTTGTCATAAGACAGTGACATTAAATCGATAGATTCCAATTTAAGTAGCTGTCGCTGACTACGTAATATTATAGCCTGACATTTCAAAGGGTTAACATTAATACCAAACTTTAAGCACCACTCACAAATATGTTGCAAGTTAGAATTTAAGGAAGCAATGCCATTGTTAATGTTGTCAGGCTTAGCATGTGTGTAAATTTGCAAGTCGTCGGCATAAAGATGGTAAGAGGTAGTGAGATGTTGTAATAAAGTTGATAAATAAAAAAAATAAGAGTGGAGAAAGTATACTGCCTTGTGGTACACAAGCATTCAGGTCACACCAATCAGACAGAGTACTGTCGATGCGTACCGTTTGCTGGCGACCGCGAAGGTAGGATGAGAACCAATTTAGTTCGTTGGAAGAAACATTAAGGTGTGAAAGGAGAACAACAAGAATGTCATGATCAACAGAGTTAAAAGCGTTAGAGAAAACGATAAGGACTAACACGGTAAACTGACCACCCTCCATTGCATGTCGGACATCTTCCACAACCTTGAGTAGAGCAGTGCTAGTACTGTGGCCAGGACGAAACCCAGACTGGAACTCAGACAAAATATTATTATTAAGGACATGGGAAGACAGTTGTTTATATACTGTTGCTTCCAGGATTTTTGATAGGTAAGGTAAAACGGAGATAGGTCGAAATTCACTAGAAGTAGTAGGATTGTGAATTTTTGGGGTGGGAATTATATGCGCTTTACGCCAAACTAATGGAAATGTACAAGTGAAAAGAGAGGTATTGATAATGAAGGTTAAAGTAGGTAGAAGTACGTCAATTAAAGTGACGATCATAAGTCTAGAGATTTCATCCTCACCATTCGATTTATTCGAGAGCACTGTTTTTTTTAATTTCTTCTTCAGATACTAAAGAAAATGTGAATGAATTGAAATTGGGTGATGGCATGCAAGATATAAAGGAGATAGTACGATGTTTAGTATTAAGAGTTGGGACTGTTAAAAAGTGTTGATTTAATACGTCAGGGGAACATAATTTTAAATTTGGTTTGTCAGTAGAAGTGACTAGACCAAAGTTGCTTAAAAACTTTCATATGTGTGCCGACGAAGAATCAGAAATATTATTGTGGATATATTGGCGTTTAGCACCTCTTACCATCTGATTACACCGATGCCTTAACTTTTTATAGAGATTCGATTAAAATATTAGATAAGATTAGATTTCTTTTGATTACGCTTAAATTTACCAAAATTCAATTATATAGATACTTTCTATTACAATCCCTGCTGGTCTTGTATTAGAATAGGACCGCTCCATATCTTCCCGTAGACGTCGTAAGAGTTGACTAAGGGATATAGGAGGTAAATTACACTTATACCTCCCTACCGAACGATGGCGGTATATACATCGACGATAATTCCCGACGGGGGTTGACGTCAGGTAGGCGGCCGGTCATAAAATCTTTGCCAAATTTTTTAACAACATGAACATGAAAATGAGTGATACGAGCGATAGGGCTAGGTCATCCCCCCAATGCGACGCGCAGTACAGTACCCGGCATTTGTGAGAAATGAAAACGTAAGAAGCAAGTCCAGGATGTAAAACTACTGATGGCTAGTTGGAATATACTGACGACGACTGGAAGAGATAGACAACTAGTAGGAGAGAGAAAATAAGTAGTAGATAAGATGTTAGACATGAAAGGTATGGAAGGAAAGACAGGAATAAATATTGGAATGAAATGGCGATATGTATAAGAAGTGTAGTGAAAGAGGTTTCTGGAGAAACGAAAGGTAATGGCAAAATTGAAAGGGGCAAGTGGTGGTGGAATGATGAGGTGCAAAAGGTACTTAAGTTGAAGAAGAATTCTTTTAAGAATTAATGATCTAGATAAAGAACGAGAAAAGAATGCAAAAACAGCATACACGGTGCATAAAAGGGAATCAAAATGGTTTATTGCAAATGCTAGGGCGAAGTTGCAGGGAAACTGTACCATACACTGCAAAGCCCGCAGGGACAAAAACATCTGTTTATAATAGCGAAAGAAAAAGAAAAAAATGGTGGAGACATAGCACATGCGAAATGTATAAAAGATGAAGAAGAGGTGCTAACGAATGGTGAGGAAATTAGAAAGAGATGGAAATCTTATTTTGAGAGACAAATGAATGAATGGAATGTTTGGAATGGGATACTAGAAAATGCCCTAGCCAATGAGAGGTTAGTGAATGAAGTAAGTATGGAGGAAGTAAGGGAAGCTGTGCGAAGTATGAAAAATGGGAAAGCTGTGGGACCCGATTGAATACCAGTGGAGGTATGGAAGTTATTAAAGTGCAATAGATGGACATGGCTACCGATATTCTTCAATAAATTGTTGCAAGAAGAGGCGATCCCTCATGAATGGTGTAGCAGTTCACTGGTACCTATCTATAAAAACAAGAGTGATGTACAAGTCTGCAATAATTACAGAGGAATAAAGCTCGTGTCACACAGTATGAAGGTCTGGGAGAAAGTGCTAGCAAAAAGAATGAGAGAAGAGACTGAAATTATCCGAAGTCAGTTCGGATTTAAGCCTGGAAGTGGAACAATGGATGCCATTTTTGCCCTTCGACAACTGTGCGAAAAGTACAGACTAGTTCATAAGAACTTGCATAGTGTGTTCGTTGACCTTGAGAAAGCGTATGATACCTCGAGAGGTTTTGTGGTGGGCTTCGAAAGAAAAAGGTGCGCCTGAGAAGTATGTAAGACTGATTGATTCAATATATGATCGAGCAAGCACAAATGTTCGGTCAGCAGCTGGCGAAACCGAAAAGTTCGGTGTGGCCGTTAGCCTGCACCAGGGATCAGCACTTACTCGTTTCTCCTGGTGATGGATGCTTTGAAATCAGACATACAGAAGGAGGCTCCCTGATGCATGCTGTTTGCTGACGATATTGTGCTCGTTGGAGAAAATGAACTTGAGGTGCAGAGCAGGCTGGAAAAATGGCAGAGTAGACTGGAGAGTTTTGGAATGAAAAACAGTCGGACCAAAACAGAGCATTTGTTCTGTGGTCTCTCCAGCTTTATCCCAATTGCTTTAGATAATGTATCCCTTCCTGTATGCTCCGACTTCCGCTACCTCGGTTCAGTAATGTAAGGTGATGTGAGATAGATCGGGATGTAAGGAACAGAATAAATGCCAGTAGGAGGAAATCGCAAAAGGTCACAGGGACAACATGTGACCCTCGAATGCCTCTTAAACTAAAGGGGGAAATATACAAGATGATCATGAGACCTGTCGTATTGTATGGTTCGGAGTGCTGGGCGACGAATCGGATGAATGAAAAGAAATTACGCGCGGCTGAGATGCAAATGCTAAGATGGATGTGTGCAAATGTTAACTAGAATTGACAAAATTAGAAATGAGTATGTAAGGGGAAGTATAAAAATAGCGCTCGTGACCGAAAAGCAAAAGATTAGGGTGGTACGGGCATGTTATGCAAAGGGATGAATGTCATGGGACGAGGAGAATGTTAAACATGAATGTGGATGGAAAGAAGAGGAGTAAAAATAAAAAATAAAAGAGTTTAAGAATAATAGTTAAGAATAGTTATTTTTTTAATATTACGCACCAGACATATTAATTAGATATGACCATTTCAGTACATCAAAGAATAATTGTTTTGGTTATTTCAAAATTTACACTGGACCCAGAGTATATCTATAGACACTAAGTATGTATATCAAATTGTGACTACATTTTCGATATTCTCGTCGATAGCTAAATATTAATATTTTTGAATAGGACTAATAGTAATAAAAATCATATAATAATATAGACTATAAAAAAATACCTTGACTGCAAAATTCTTTCTTTCTTTCTCCCTTCTTTCGTATATGTATCTGTACCAATCACTTTTATGTTTACGTGTTAAAATAAGCCATTTTTATGACAATGATCGTATACAATGGGTGAATCGAAAGACGGGCAAAATAATATTTTCAAAAGTTAGTGTATAACTGTTAAAACTAGAGTGTAAGACTGTAGAGCTATTATGAAATTACAAATAGATTTTTTTCGTATGTAGAGTAGATTTTGGTTTGAAGAACTTAACTTTAAAAGGATCACTTAGCAACCCAGCTGTCACTAGTCCTTGTTGATTCAGTAGGGAGCCTTCTTGTTAACCTAAGAAAGTATTTGATATACATATCGAAAAGTGTTTAAATGCTGAACTTAATACATTTCTAAATAGAAATAGCTAAACAACTGCAATTTTTTTAACAAATTTAACATATCACCATATTTTAACGGCATTCGGCATCATTCAGAATTAACCTTCGTTTCATGTTTAATTTAGCTTTATGTACAGAAATGCGATGAAGCGGGTAATACCAACGACTATTAAATTCGATTTAGCGCACAGCAAATTACGTACTTATTATGAGATATTCCATTTGAAAATCGATGCAATGAATCCGGCCCAATTGCTGCAATGAGCTAAGAGCTTAATATGACAGAGATTCTAAATGAGACTGATAAGTTAGATCCCTCGTAGTTGGTTTATAATATAATTTTACATTAACTTCCTTGCGGTAAACGAAAATCAAACAATTGTGTAAATAATGTTTTTATTACAATGTATTTGATATAACTGAAGAACGTCTAGAATATCCACAGAATTAAAACCTAAGCTTTCTAAAATGTTATATGTTATATTCTGTAATTTTTTTGTATTTATTACATTAAAAATATTAATCACATAAACATTCATCATGTTCACATTCAGTTACACATAAGTATTTATACCTATTGCGAGGAAATGTTACTTATTTGTGTTAGGTTTATTGAATATATAAGGTATAAGATTATGTCGTATTTAAATTATCACAACCGTATATAATGTATATAAATAGTTATATTTCTTCGCTTCATTCTTCAGATATCATTTACCGGGAAGTCCACTTTGCCCCACGCCAGCAACTACCGCTTGTCTTTAGAGTTTTTTTTTACACTTTCAATAGTTTAGTAACGTACATGACGTTTATAGTATTTGTCATTTATAAGTCTATAGAAAAAAAATAGGAAGTTAGAAGAAAAAAAAAAGAAAACTCGACGTAATAAACTCACTATAATGTCTTCAGAAACCAAAGATAATGCTAGTAAGTATTATTCAAGTTAGTAATATTAGAGTGATTATTATAAATACTTTGTTGGTAATCAAATAATATATTAAATCTGGAGATTGATGGAATAGTACTGCGTACAAACATACCGAGAGGTTATTCAAGATTTTAAATGAAATGTGTGTTCATAATTTCAAAACTGGAGGTTATTTGAGATGGTAATACGGTGGTATAAAATTATCCTTCATTTCAACTCAAGTTGAACGATTTTTAAAAAGTCCATGTTACAAATAAGAAATTGTTTTATGAAAATATAAAAAATAATTTCACTAAACTTTCCAGTTTCTGAACATAATGGAAATATTTCAGATCAACTGGACATGCCGATCCATTCTCCATCGCCATTGATTTAAAACACATAAGTATCGGAGATATCAGCCGATTCTATGCCAACAAAATCGGATTTGGATCCAAACATCTTTGCTGCTTTAGGAAAACTCAAAAACGGTAGCAGCGCCGAATACGGTATCAAGATTCATGATAATCTAGCTAAATTGTGGTTACTGAAAATTGTATGCCGACTGTTATTAGAGATAATTTATTTAAGAGTTACCTTATACCCGACAATTACAAACCGCTTCACGTCCATTACCGCTGCATTGTCGGAATATAGTAAATGTTGAGATATAAAAATGTACAACAACAGCTATTCGCCGGGATGAAGGCAGTCAACAGAGGGTTACAATTATTAATAAACAATGGTAGTATTGTTGAAACCATTAAAGTGGAAAGTTATGACCGTCGAATTTTATTAGATTTACACCATGAATATGCTTTGACCAGAGTATAACCTCCAGATTGGACAAACCGTTCCTTCAAATAATTAAAATTTCGGAACGTGATGCCTTTCTATTCGGCAATAATCTATTCGAAAAGATCAACGCCTTTAACGTTATAGTCAAACAAAGCCAACAGCTTAAGTTGAAAACTTCTTTCATTGGCTCGCAAACTAATTTAAAGTACAACCAGGGAAACTGGTTAGAAATTTCTCACTTCCAATCGAACAGGGGGAGGTTACAAATGAATGAGCATGAGTAGCCTAGCAGCAGATTTCATACAGTACAGAAATCACTAAAGCAACCTAAAAAACAAAAAAATATTAATAAAAACGATATAAAAAGAAATCTAAAAAATATAAAAATAATATTCTTATGTATTTGTTGAAGTGGTTGCGTCCGGAGACCGCCAAAAAAAAAATCAAAATTCAAGTAAGTTACCACGGCAATTAACGGAATAACAATATCAAATCATATAATCTAAGTCCACCTTTATTAGCTCCGAAAATGTTATGAAATCTTCCTCAACGTAAGCGTACATACAACAGTCGAATAAGAGTTAAGTCTTTATTTCAGTTATTCTAGTATGTTCTTTTCTTTTTTAATTTGAACAATGTTCTGTCTCACTGTTATAGTCTTTGATGAGAATAACTAAATAATATCCCTTCCTTTGTTTCCATGTAAGAAGGAAATAATTAGAGTTTGACTAAATGATATACCTGGTGTGATCAATAAATACGGTGAATAATGTTATATTATAAAAAGTATCACGCTTACAAAGAACCTGATTTAATCTCCTTCAAAGTACTCTCCTTGGCTAGCAATGCACTTATTCCAACGTCGACTCCATGACTGGATGCATTTCTGGAAGGCATCTTTTGGAAGGGCTTTCAGCTGCTCGGTCGTGGCCCTTATAATGTCAGCAATGGTATCAAAACGTTTTCCTTTAAGCACACTTTTAATTTTTGGGAAGAGCCAGAAGTCGCACGGTGCTAAATCCGGTGAGTATGGCGGATGTGGACAGACAGGAACATTTTTTTCTGCCAAAAACACACGAATGAGAAGCGAGGAGTGACACGGCGCATTGTCGTGGTGAAGAAGGAAGCCATTGGCCCATTTTTCTGGCCGCTTTCTTCGTATGTCGTTTCGCAAGCGTTGCAGTACGCCCTTATAAAATTCCGAGTTTACAGTTGTTCCTCTTGGAACGAACTCTGATCGCACTATGCCCTCACTATCGAAGAAAACAATGAACATGACCTTGATGTTTGATTTTGACTGACGTGCCTTTTTAGGGCGAGGAGATGAACTGGTTTTCCATTGGGAACTCAGCATGTTTGTCTCTGGGTCATAGCCATAGATCCAACTCTCATCTCCAGTCACAATTTTTGCCATAAAGTCCGGATCTGCATGAAGACGATCCTTCAAGTTAAGACAGACACGATAAACACAGCCTCACTCTAGCGGCTCTGACAGCTGACTGACATGTTCAAACGTGATACAACTTGTCCCTGCCTGTGTCAGCGGATCACGCTACTTAACAAATTACAACATATGGCTGTAGGATCAGATATTGCCGGTATAAAAATTCGTTCACCGTACATATTGATCACACCTTGTATATATATACTACTTATTCCATTTCATTATTTACAGATAAAATTCCTAACAGGGTTGTTTGCATTGTTTTAGATTCCAAATAATCAATTCTGAAATACTTATAATTCATTGTTTATTGTTCTTAAATTGATATAATGTTCATTATAGTATATTACACACCTAGGGAGGGAAAATAAGAAATGTCTCACACATCACATCTAATTGTTGACCAAGGTGAACCGAGGTCGACTAACATGAGGTTTGAGGCTTTCTTATTTTACATCCCGAGGTGTGTATGCTATTTTTCTGTCCGACGATGACGGAAAACGGCAACTTCGTTTTTCGCAGCGAGACGAAAGTCGTCACTTTCCGCCCAGCGGGCAGAAAAATGTTTGTAGCTTTGGGCACTTTAATTAAACAAACGAAAAAAATAATGAACTTATTCTAAATTCAAGTTTTAAAATACTGCCAATCAAAAATCACAATGTTGTAATAAACCGATTATTGCACCTCTAATTTATTTAATTTAATAAAATGTGTAACGAAGACAAGATTTGTTAGTATTTGAAAATATCTATAAACATGTATAGCCACGTTCGGATTTTCGGAAGAAACCTAATAGATGTCACCACCGTCCCGATAAAGATGATCACATATAGAATGCTTAATTCACCGAGACGGACAGCGATACGGTAGCTCAGTTGGTAGAGCGACGGGACGGTTTCCCAGTAGTCGCGGGTTCGAATCCCTGCCCGTATCGGTTTATTTACAAACCTTTATTTATATAAATTTCATTCTATATTTATACAAAGATTTATTAGATGAATAAGAGAAACCTTATTCAATCTCGCATTTAGATAATATTTAAGAATGTATTTATTATAATATATTCATTCTTACGGTTTTTCCTGTATCCTTATAAGGTGTCACAGAAAGGTCCTTCAATTCAGGGTTACGTAGTCAGAGGCCGATTACTTGGAATCTTTTGTGAGAAAAAAATATTGAATAGAGCTAGGGTGACACACTGTAAAGCCTCTTCTGTAACTAAATTTCTTTACTCTTTATTATTATTTTAGTAATACGCAGTTTTTAATGTTGAATCTATATTCTACGACTTCATAACTCTAAATTGTATCTATCTGCTATAATCCTAAAAAAAATGTAGTATGATATATTTTTTATTTTTAATAAGAAAAACATAATATATAATTTGTAATGTTTAATTAATTGTAATTTGTAATAAGAATCAGGTCAAAAACTTTCCATCTATATGTAAATACCATCAATATTTGTTATTATGTACTTTTTAGTTTTAAAACGCTAACCGTAATAGGCTTGCCCATCGCATTAAAACCCTTTAATTTTAAGCTGAGGAGTGTCTTCACAGAAGGGCTTATTTCTATAAGTATGCTGTTAAAATAGGCTCTCTTAACACTTCCCTCTGACGTATACAGCTGATTTCTGTCATGGGTGCAAATTGGAAAGGATTAAAATAAATAAATAATAATGAAATAGTGAACTAGGTTGCAATTGCAATTAAATAAATAATTAATTTTACATTAAATTTTAAGATTTAGAATAACTACTTTTTTACAATGTTTTTTTTACTTTAGCATATCAGAAAAAGAATGTCAATTATTGGAATCTGTGAGCTTAAAAGTTTTTTATGTAAAAATATATTAAAGACTGAATTAACTTAATGGAAAAGTAAATAACAACAATCACAATTAAAACTTGAAGTTGTAAATACTAGAAATGGAAAGACAAAGCAATTAGTTTGTGTGGTTGGCCAGTAGACATCAGTTCTCGGTTCAGTTCTCGAAAAAGCTGGAATGTAATTACTAGAATGTCAGTGTTCGGGTTTTTTCTGAGATTCTTGAATTGTTTTAGAAGTAATACGGATACAAAGATGTTATTTGATCGTAAACTTCAATTTCAAGACTAAGTTAAATCTTACTTTGTTACTTTTGATAAGTTTTATAACAATTTAAGTGTTTGCAGCTTTATATTCTGACACGAAAATATAAAATCAAGCTGGTGTATTGTGTTTGATTAGTAAATAAAAAAAAATCACATTAGCTGCAACGTATAATAATAAAAACTAATAAGTATTAGATACATAGTATGCTGTTTAAAATTAAGTTTCAAACAAATCTGGCGAAAGTTAATTTTAGAAATAGTAGTTCTGATAATTTATGATTTATCAAATTCTACGTGGAAACTTAAAGTTGTACATAATATGACATATTACAATTAAAGCTAAGTAAGCCGCACATACCTTATTATTTCTGGTAACACCTGCAAAGTCACCAAAATCATAAAATAAACTTACTTGGGATTTTTGTATAATTTTATTCGTGGACTATTTCTGGATGTCGTGCGGTTGTGGTTAAGAATAGCTTAAATCTTTTGCCTAATAATTATGTTAAATGTAAATGAACAATTGCTGTAAAATATTTTTACTACACTATTACATTAGTAAGTAGAAAGATTAAAGTAACAGAGAAGAAAAAAAGGCCTAATAAATAAAGTTGCTAGTAAGATATCCTAACAAAATTAAATGGAAGATTCGTTCAGTTTCAAATAGTTTCGATCAGTTTCAAAAAGAAGCTACATATTTTCGCGACCTTCAACCAGGTGCTCTACCTTCAAAAAGCTAGTTAGAGAATACTTGGAGGAACATTGGTTAGGGTTTTCGAAAGAAACCTAATAGAAGTTACCACCGTCTCGATAAAGACGATCACATATAGAATGCTTAATCCACCGAGACGGACGGCGATACGGTAGTTCAGATTGTAGAGCGACGGGACGGTTTCCCAGTAATCGCGGTTTCAAATCCCTGCCCGTATCGGTTTATTTTTCATTCTATATTTATATAAATTTAAATAAGCTTTACATGGCTATACATGTTTATATATATTTTCAAACATTAATTTTCAAAAAGCATAGTGTTATCAGTATCTATTTGTATATATATACATAGATTTATGTACATGTGTATAACATTGTAATATAATTGATTACTTAATTGTGTACTTATTTGTAATTAATTGACCACCTGTTGCAGGCAGCCTCTCTACAACAATCCCAACAACATTTGCTCTACGACTTCTAAAAATTAATAGTTTTATAGTAGGAGATTTTTGTAATCCACAAGCTTTGCGGTGGCACACTCTGCTATATGATTGGTCCCCAGAATTATTAAAATGTTATCTTAATGCATTCCGAACGACTCTCGAATCTCGAATTTAGTAATATGGGGTAAAAACCACCGAAAATCTGGCAACAACTGTGAGAAGGCAGTAAGAACCGCGAAACCCTTTTCATTAGGGTGTAGAAGGCTGCTCCAAAAAATCAAAAGCGAATCTTTATTCCATTTCAGACACGGCTCCCGATTGGACTCTCATGATGGACACGTATGAAAAACATTACGAAATCCCTGGGGATGTTTGTGTTTCATCATCCAGACCGGACTTATTCCTCTATTCAAAACATCTGAAGCGCGTGATACTTGTGGAACTCACTGTGCCTTGGGAAACAGACATCCCCAGGGACTATTTGCAGTAAGCAAGCTTAATAAGTATTACGAACTGTCCAGAAATAAATTAATAGTTAGTTTGTATACGGTAGAAGTGGCAGCGAGAGGTATAACAGCAAAATCTCTCTATAACTTAGGTAGGGAGAGGAATTTACGTTTTCCCGTACAAAATTTATTTGTTGCCTCTGAACTGCTATTAACTCTGTGCGTACGGATGGCGCCCGGGCGTTGACTTTTTAGGTACTTCTTACAAAATGCAGAGTAACAAGTAAAAGAGGGCGCCAATACTTTTTTGTTTATTTTTTATGTTATTTATCAAGATTTGTAAAAAGTCGTAGAATAAATTTTGTTGGGATTGATGTAGAGAGGTTGCCTGCAAGAGGTGGCCAATTTATTACAAATAACTCTGTATATGTGTAGTGTGTGTATGTATAATATTTATAAATTATTTTTATTTTATAATAAAGGATTTTTATTATTTTATTTTAAAAAAGTTTACCAAGATTGTTTACTATACGTAGAGGTGAACCGAGAAAGAATGCCATAAGGCATTAAAAGTTCGCCTTTGTAAATAACTACTATAAAAGGTAAATAAATATATAAAAACATTTCTTTTAAATACCACTAGCAGCCGATGATCTTTATTCAAGCAATGTGGCAATCTCGATACAGAATTGTTACACAAACTAATGCGCACTTACACATAACTCATATTCTATACATTCTTTGTTCGTAATAAGACGTACATACTTGATATGTAATTAGTGACGCTAGCGCAAATGTTCTAGGGTCTAAGCACAAAGTCACTATGGAATGGCGTCATAAGGCTCTGCAGAACGTTTATACACTGATATTAATGAAGTATTACAATTACTTACACGGCTCAAAGCGATCTAAGGTAAGTATGATGGATACGTCATCCAATTAAAGACTATGGCTTCTAAGCCATAGCATCAGACTGTGGAAATCTCAATATATGTGAATCTGTTTATTATGTCGCCCCTTCGTCGATCGCTCATTCGTTTACAGGAAAATAAAATACTTTTTTCCTATTTGGTAAAAGGTTTAGATCGTAAATCGTATACTTGACGAATTATTTCAGTATAAAAAAGAGTTGGCACATAATAACAAATGCTTGGATTCAAAACATTGAATGTAATTTATTTTTTATTAAAACGAGTTTTTCTTGTTATTTATAATAATTCCTATAACATTGTAGAATTAAATAAATAATTAAAAAAACTCTTACAAGGAACTTCGTATGTTCCTCCTCTCCCGTCAGATTTGTATTGAAAGTCATATGTCACAACTTAAAATGTATACAGATCCATATATTTCTATTTGTATTATCTTTTTTTGAAAATAAAAGAATTTTCTGTTTCATTATTGACTTAGAGAATAAACAAACCACCACAGATTTTTTTATAAAAACCCATATAGCAGTTTTGTTGTAATGTAGCTTAAATTATTTAATATGTAGTTGTGTATGTATGCCCGTAAAATGTACGAATTCTAATATCTTTATTGTAATCTATCATTAAAATCCTGTTCGCTAGGATGCGTAGCAACAAACAAAAATGTTAATAACGATTGTTTTGTGGTCTGTGTTATTTGCAGAAGTCATATCATTTTTTTTTACATTAAATAATTAAATTTAGCCTCGTTACTATCATTTTTACAATATGTACTATATTGTCCACCTGCTCTTGTATCAAAATTTAAGGCATTATATAATTACTATTATTTTCAATGTTGAAAGTTGAAATTCTTTAAGCAGTATAGAACTACTACATGGCGTAGTTAGTTATTTCTATCTCTACCACAGGATACTTGAGTTAAAATTTGTTTTCACATATTAGTCATAACCGTGACTAAGAAAAAAATATCTTATTTCTTGACGTGTGGCACGGCCATATCTTTTGAAATGATTTTCAATTTTCTTCGTTGCAAAAAGAGGAAAAAAACCAAAGGGGGCTGCTTTCAACAGGATTGGGAAGGTGGGAATTCGGAAATATGGTACGCATGAAGTATTTAATTAATTTATGAGTACTTGCGTTGATAGATATTTTATCAAAAGATGCTAAATAAAGTCAAGAGAAACAAAATTTTAAGTTAACTAAGCTTTAACTTTTACAAATCATAAAATTTACAAGTATAAATTTGCCCAATCCGCCGTGGTCACATAAAAATAAACCATTGCCAGCTTAAATAAATTAATTGAATTAAATATTAAGATTGGTTTAAGGTTTTTTTCCATTGATATAACACGATTACCTTAACTTATTTTATTTACTAAAATATTTGCTTTTTTTAACCTGTTTAAAGAGCTATGTAACAAAATGTTTACTAGAAGCTTAGATATACAGGGTTATTCAAATAAAAGGGCCACTATGAATTACTTCAATCCCAACAAAATTTTTTCTACGACTTTTTACAAATCTTGATAAATAACAAAAAAAAGAAACAATAAAATGTTTGCTCCTTCGGTTATTTATTACTCTTTATTTTTAACCGACCTCAAAAAGGAGGAAGTTCTCAATTCGGCCGGCAGATTTTTTTTTATATATGTCCACCAATTTCTCTGAGGTTTCTGAACCGATTTACCTAAGTCTTTTTTTGTTTGACGCGAAATGCAAAATAGTTTTCAATTGCTCCTATAAAAATTTGATTCAGGTAGGCCCATTAGTTTTTATTTTATGAGCATTTTTGTCCAAGTTTTATTCTAGCTCCTCCGGAAGGAAATCGATATGTGCTGTGTTGTGACTAATGGCATTTGTTGTTTTGGATATAATAATTTCTTACAGACTGTTCATGGTACTTCAGCATATTGATTTATGGTGGTTATAAACATTCTATTGAAATTGCTTATGTAATCTGTAATCTTATAATATCTGCACAGGTTACAATAGATATAAAGGAATAATACAACAAAAAATAAAATAAATACAGCAACGACTCTTGCATGTGTGTGTGTTTTTGTGTGTGTATTTGTGTGTGTGTGTGTTTGTGTGTGTATGAATGCTTGTGTGTATGTGTGTATGTGCATATGCATGTGTAAGTATGCGTGTGTAATATTAGAATAAATTCAAATTCAAAACTGGGTCTGCTTTAATATGACCAAAAGTCCTTTACTTTTAGGCTTTTATAGTATGCGTGTGTTACATTTTCGTGTTTGATAAGTAAAGTAGCTTTATATTTAGCTTTCAAGAGAGAAAAATCAGAACAAAAAATAAGTTTTATACCAGTGACTATAGAACGTATCAAACAAATTAAAGATGGCTTAGTACGCTATTTGCCCTTGATGAAAAATTCAAACCCCAATATTATGTATAATGACTTTTTCAGTGCTTCTATTAAATTGTTTAACTTTGTATTTACTCCAAAAACAGTAGTTGCTAATGATAAATTAGTGTTTAATGATTGGGCATCTGCTGAGTTACACAAAAATAGAGAAAAATTATATGATATGTATGCGGAATTGATGTTTAATACTAGCAATGAGTTTAGGGATGAGGTAAAATTATTTTCCAAATCTTTTAAAAAACAATGTAAAATGGCAAAAAATCAACATATTAAAAATAAAATAGGAAATAGCAATAATAAAATAAAAACAACTTGAAAAATAATTAATGAGGAAACTGGAAGAGCTAAATCTCAGTGGATCTACTTTAGATTAAATATAGATAATAAATGTATTACGTCTGACCTCGAGGTTGCTACTGCTTTTGAAACCTTTTTTACTAATATTCCAGTGACTACAACGTTATCTTTAAATTTTTCTTCCGCTGTAACTATGGGTTTACATAGAGAGAATGTAGATGAATTTGTTAGCAGTTTTAATTTTGAAAAAGTGAATGCTCAAGAAGTAATCAAAGTATTTAAATCATTTAGCATTAAAAAGACTAGTGATCTTTGGGGATTTTCTTTTCACATACTTAAGTCCATAATTGACATTGTAGCGTCAGACATAGCATTAATATTTAATAACTGTTTAGAATATGGTATATTTCCTGATCTAATGCAACAAAGTAAAATAATTCCATTATTCAAATCTGGCTGTTCATTAGATCCTAGTAACTATAGACCAATTTCAGTCTTACCCACATTTAGTAAGATTTTTGAGAAAATAATTCTTAATCAACTTGTTGCATATTTCAGTAAAAACAATCTCTTACACAAAAACCAGTTTGGTTTCACTGCCGGTCGCTCTACAACAGATGCTGGTGTTGAGCTATTACTAAACATATTTGAAGCCTGCGAAGGATCACAGGATGCACTTGGCATTTTCTGTGACCTAAGGCGTTCGACTGCGTTCAACATGAAATCCTTATAAAAAAGTTAGAACATTATGGAGTTAAAAATAAGTCCCTGGATTTGATTAGTTCATATCCTGATGATTGAATTCAAAAAGTTGATAGAATGATCCTGATGATAGAATGATAGAATTCAAAAAGTTGAGATAAATGGAAAACGATCCCCTGGTTCTATGATAAAAATAGGTGTGCCACAGGGCTCTATCTTAGGGCCTTTCTTGTTCCCCATTTACATAAATGACTTACCTCATCTAGTAAAGGAAAAACATGATACTTCTCTTACTTTTAAAGTTAATAGACGGCAACCTGTTATTGACGATGTAAACAATGCTCTCTCAAATGTTGTACAATAGTTTAACGCCAATAATTTGTTACTCAATAAAAAAAAGACGAAACGTGTCAAATTTACTTTACCAAATGTTAAAAATGTTAGAACCAATGTACAATTAAATAATGAGGAATTGGACTTGGTCAAATCTGCTACTTTCTTGGGCATTACTTTAGATGAAAAATTGCAATAGGGTCCTCATATATTTGATTTGTCAAGCAGACTTAGTTCTGCTGCATACGCTTTTAAAAAAATACATCCATTAACAAATATGAAAACTGCTCGATTAGTTTATTTTAGTTACTTTCATAACTTACGGTATACTCTTATGGGGCAATGCGGCTGAAATTGATACCATATTTACATTGCAGAAGAGGGCAGTTCGAGCAATATATAATATGAGACCCAAAGACTCTTTAAGAAACAAATTTAAAGAATTTAAAATTATGACTGTTTATAATCAATATATTTATGAAAATTTAATTTACTTTTATAAAAATATTTCAAAGTTCAAGAAAAATGGTGATTTACATTAAATTAATACAAGACATAAAAATAAACTCGCTATGCCCGGCACTAGGCTCCATAAAATAGGTAAATCCTTTAAGGGTAATTGTATACGTGTTTATAATAAACTCATCAACGACGACTCGGTATGGCGTGGGAATGAATTGTATTTTATTGCGAATAGCTAGTAATCTCCGCAATTTGTTTTTTGTTGTAAATTAATTTTGCTTTATCGAACTGCTGCATCACACCGATTCCTTAGAAGTCACTTCTTGCGGTAGCATCGGGAATTGGGTTGCCTTCTTCCCTTAAATATGGCGAAGGGGGATGATGGGTGGCTCTTGTGTTATGCTCGTGAACGGGTGCTGCTTGCAATAACTGGTTGTGTGGCAGGTCAAAGATTTTTTTTATATATTTATATATAAAAAAAATCTATATATATATATATATTTTTATATTTATATTATATAGATTTTTTATATTTATATATTTTTATTTTTATATTATAATATATATATATTTTTACTGCTATTATTATTTCATTTTCGTTGCCTGAAATCATTAGGCTTCATTTCGGATTGATTGCGACGGTTCTAGTTGTTCCGAAATTGCATTTAAGATTGACGTTTGTGAAACAGTGATCACAATAACAAAAAATAAATCCGGCTGAGTCTGTTGTGTGGTTCTTCTTAGACCAGGACGCGTTTGGAACCCTCATAGCTTTAACATTCAGTTGGAAAGTGCTCTTATAGAAGGGCTTATTACGATAAATCTAGTATCGTAATAGGCCCTCCTGACACTTCCATGTTGACGTACACAAGTGAGCACTGATTATGATTCTAAGTGGAAAAGATATAAATAAATAAAATAATTTGTACTACATTTTATTCTTAGAAGATGACTATTCTAAATTCACTTCTAATCTATGAGCCCTCTGCTCAGTCTACTCGTACTCTAAACGCTCATTAATGAGACCAAGTCTATGAGTCCTCTGCTCAGCTGACTTGTTGGCCAGACGCTCATTAATGAGGCCAAATCTATTAGCTCTCTGCTCAAAATACTCATTCGCAAAACGCTCTTGGATCTTACCGAGTCTAAAATTATACTGATCAAGAGTTTCTTGATCTTTAATAGCCACACAAGAACTTGAAAGTGTGTTTCGAAGAGCATTTTTACGGACCTACTATTTTTACTACTTTTATCCGTCCCCGTTTCTTGAGATCTATATTTTTAAGGCGCGCAGCAGTTTTTTTAGGTCCACCGATGGCTATTGACAATGTAGCAATAACCTAAAAAGTATTAAATAAAAATAATAACGTTAAAAAAACCGACTTTAAAACTAAATCTTCATTATTTTTTACTTTTTGGTTTTAAAGTCGGTTTTTTTAACGTAGTTATTTTGTTTTATGTAAAAAGTAGTCGCAACATACAAGTCTAACAATTAACTAACACCTTATTTAATAGAGTGACAACATGGAAGATTGATCTGTTTGCTCCCACAAGTAATGCGTCTTTACGACGGACCAATTAATTAACTAGATTGCTTTAATTTTTTCTTATATTTCCTGTTGAAAAAATGTTTATACTGCTAACAATAAAAATATGTATGTATGTTTGAAAACATAGCCAACCAAATATTCAAGAACAATAAAAAGCATTGGAATGTAAAGTTTAAAATATTTTTTAAAATAAAAAGCAAGCAAAAAGCAGTTAACGTAGCAAACAATTGAGCGAATCGTTCCACGACAATCGCTCGGCACTAACTGGCCATTTGCCATTTACAGATTTTATTTTCAGAGCTGAACAATAATTAATTCCATTAGTTTTTTTCAATTCATTTTACATTTTTTTACTTACCCACGTGCACAGATAGCAACAGCCTACAGCTAATGAATTAAAAATTAGGCACACGACTATAACTGAGTGTGAGTGACAAACGCTAACTGTTATCGATATATATTTCGTTATTGTTATCATAACGTTCACTCGGACCCTAATGAAAGCGCAAAAAAAATGCGTTTTGTTATACATTTCAGTCGATATAACTGTGAAAGTTTTTATAGTACTAATTTGATCATCACTAAGTCTATAACGCATACTTTAGATATGTTGTAGAAGTACACATAATATAGAAGTTTTTATTAAACGCCGGCAAAGACGTGATTATTGTCGATGTGTGTAGAATATTTAAATGTCGGACCATGTCTTTATACAACGATTTAGACTAGACAAACAGACTTTTGCAGCCCTTTTACAAGAGTTACGAATGGAAACAAATATTAGAGGTTCAAAGGAGATCACATTAGAAGTACAAGTAAGTAATACAAATGACTTTGAATGCTTAAAAAACTTTCATATATCAGATTAAATTTTAATGTCCAATTTTTTTAGGTCTTGAGTGCTCTTAGTTTCATAGCCAGGGATTCTTTCCAAAAGCTAATAAGAATTTGTAGCCATCTTCCTCAACGCACAAGTCACTGCATCAATCAAGTGGTTTATGCGTTGAACCACCTTTTATGTTTATGATAAGAATGTAATGGATTTTCTTTTCTAGGAGAGAGGATGAATAAAACAAGAGAGGAAGAAGGAGGATGTATAAAACAAGGGTTTGTATCATATTTAATATACTATTATTCTTACTAAGAATGAATACCTTTTCTTATACACAACCGAATTAAAATACTTTAGATTCCAGAGAAGATTTGACCTACCTGGAGTTATTGTATACATAGTTGTTATTGGAGAAAATTGTGTCTTAAAACTTTTTTAAAAAAGCTGAATCTTTGTCAGCCTAATCCCCAGAAGAAGGTGTTGTATCACAGCTTTTTGAGAACACTACCTTCCACTGACATCCATCTACCCCTACCACCTGGATACACGGTGTTCCCCAACAGTGGGGCGGTTTTGAGCAACTTTGTACCACGAACCATCAAGATGTGCAATGAAGTTTCCAGATCGATTTGACATGTTTGCCTCTGTATCCTCTGACATAGCAAGAAACTGGTCGGCTATCACATACCATCAAGTGACCCGCAGTCATTGCCCTCCTGTTGATATAGAAATAACTAAACCTACTAAACAGAAACAAAAATCAAAAACGTAAATGGTTGAATTCCTGTTGTCATAAAAAAATTAGAAACTAAAATTGAATAGCCATGAGAATCAAAAATCAAAAACCTAATCATAGAAGCATTAGGTAAATATCCAAGGCATGATAAATTTTATAATAATTAAAATTCATCACCAAAATATCATTTTCCCCCGTTAATGAAACTGGATAACGAAACGTGATATTAATAACAGCCAAAGTATATCAATGTTTATTAATTTACCGTAACACGTTGAAGGCGTTTGAGTGGAAAATTAAAAAGGGGCGACGCGTTTGCTCGCGATCATTTAATTTGGCGCGCTTTGGTAGGCGATTTCCTTATTTTCTCATCTGGTTCGCGATTCGATTGATGTCACTACCATGGCGCTCCCTTCATTAAGTTTCTGATTACACTAATGAGATTACTTTTAACAAATCTACTTATAAACTTGGAATTAATGCAAAGAAAACAAATGGTGTTGAACTTTATTGAATGCTTAAGTTTAAGCAGAGTATCATAATTTACTTACGTGATTTGATGACAATATATTTAAGTTCTGTAGCTCTGTCACAATTATAACTTATAACAGTTTATCTGTTTTTTTATTTTTGTAAGTATGCATTTCATCTTAATTATCAATATATTTAAGTAATTATAGTAACAATTATAACGTCTAATTAGAATTTAAATGCTAATAATAATCCCGTTATTCTTTTATACATGAATTAATTGTTAACTGTTAACTATTTCATAATTATAATTGATGTCAGCAGTATAAAAATAATTCAAAGGATTTCACTTACGTTATCGTAAATAATATTTAGCTAAGCATTACAGCTACAGAGAACTACCCATACACTTAAGAGTTGAGAAAAGAAATAGGGTTCAAAAGCAAAGCACTGCATGTAGTCGCGGGCCGCCATGATGGATTACTGAGACGTGGACTGAATGTTACTCGCACTTTTTGTTGCGAATATGTTTATTTTTGGTTAACCTTTTGCTTTACATGTTCTTAAAACATTTATTATTATTTTGCAGCTTATTTTCAGCATGGTCCTTTTTTATCGCCTTGTTATCTTCGGGTAGTAAATATTAACACGAGGTAGGTAATAAGTGCAAGTACCTATTAGGTATATGTAAAAACGGTTTTAAATTAAGTTGTTAAACGGTTTTAAATTAAATGTGCTGTTGTCTTACTATCTAATTCAATGTATAAGTTTAATTTAAAAAGACACAGAATATTTCATCAATAAACAATAAAACTTAACATGTTTGAATTTAGGAACAAAAATCACATACTTATCATAA
This sequence comes from Napeogenes sylphis, assembly GCA_959347405.1. NCBI lineage: Eukaryota > Metazoa > Arthropoda > Insecta > Lepidoptera > Nymphalidae > Napeogenes > Napeogenes sylphis. The sequence goes on from OY365776.1 coordinate 29,364,980, forward strand.
AAGTCGGGAACACGAAGTGATTATAAACTTTAGTATACGATATAAGTAAAATATACCAAATATCAAGTACTTAAATGAAACATATAGAATAAACGAAAATAAGTATACATTTTACAAACGAAGGCAAGATTTGTCTTCATGAAACAAGACTCCGTGAACCAGAAGCACTTAGGTGAAGTGACAACGTCCAATGAGAATGCTCTCGGCTTTAGACTCTTAGCTCTAATTTATCTCATTATTGCAACAAGAGCCTGGAGTAAAAATCCGCATAGTAGAGAGATGTGTTCTATAAATATTTAGCTGATTTGAAGAAAACTATAACAATTCTTCAAAACGTCAAGATATCGTTCAATATCATATGTAAATTTGGAACCTAAAGTTTTCTTCCTTAGGTACTTAATTAACCCGACTCCTCAATTTGATAAACATTACACCATTCTACCTGCTTAATATGAAAATGGTTTCCACAAACGAGCGCTCGTTAGAGAATAGATTTCAGAATTGCCGTTCGGTGAATACAAATTTTCGTCTATACCCTTAATTTCTAGTTAAGAATCTTACAATTTTATTATTATTACTATATATCATTAATTCGACACATACCATAGTCCATAGAACTGTTTTTATTGTTTTACATTTTTTTTAATGTTTTATTTGAAACTAGTACCTGTCTAAGTATTACAGAAATTTGAATTGTATATTATGACGTGCAAGAGACTGGAACTTATAAAATTCTCGATATTTTTATACAAGTACAACATTTAAAAACTTATCTGATCATCAGGCCCATAACTTTACTTAACAAAATCCATCATGATTTTACCAGACTTGCGTACTCAACTCAAAACTTTACAATATGATACAGTCCTTCGATCATATGCAAACAACTACTATGAACCAGTACTTCGGTCATGTAAAATATCCTCCAGTCCTTCGGCAACCTTTCCCATCTTAATGTGTACCAACACAGAACAGACCCATCGCCTACACGTGTTACACCAGACGTGAGGTGCGGTCAACAAGTATGAGTAGGCAAGCTGTTATCTGTAGTGATTTCACTATCACTTTCTTTGACTAAATCATTTAGTTCCTGAGGGACCTGGTCATCAGGATATGAAATAGAATTTGTAATCGTGAATTATTAATCGCAACATCTGATGAGATCTGTAACGTACATTATGACCGATGCCAGTTAAAATTACTGAATTATTTACACGGCCAACGTGTTTGCAACAACTAACCTTGTTTGCAACATATTCTTGGATTGGACAGCACTCGGCATCAGAATCAAAACAAAATGAAAATGATTCACCAGAGTTCAATAGTACCACGTTGGGGTTTCTTACGTGACACCCCTCAACCTTTCTTGCTCTCTGAATGTATGCCGCTTGCACTGTATCGAAACAACTCAAACCCTTGTACCTTTGCAGTTGTTTTGCGGACAACTCGAAGCAAAATATTCAGTAGTAGAAGCAGAAGACTTCTTCACGAGGCTTTGTTTCCGTAGAACTTAACGATGCAGATTTAATATTCGACATCTTTATGTCGCTCTTGAACGGCATTCAGAAGATCGTTGTCTTAATTAGCCATAGTTATATTTTAGTGTGTTAACAAAATTTCACTTTAACTTCTTTGACTCCAGACCTGCTTCAAGTTGGCAATGGAGCTTCCTCTTCAGACATGAGAAACCTTGCAGTGAATGTCAAGTCTCACACAGATTCCATGGTTCCTACTGAACTTGAACTACGGTACGATTAGAATTTAATGATTTTAAAGTATAACGATCTTCCTTGAAAAGCTTCTTTATATTTTGGATCTAACTTAGTCTAATTACATTCCTCATATAAGGTTACATTTTTAATAACATATAGTGAAAGTAGAGTCAAAACGCGCTAGTCCATATTCTAAACATATTGACTTAAATCTTTACAACTTATTGAAAAAGGAAAAAGCCGTTATAAGAAAGTTGTCAACAACTTTGTTTTTATTCAAATTATTCTAACATCATAATGAGAATTCTGTATCAAAATATATGACCACTCGACTAAAGTATTAAGCAACCAAGCACCACTCTTGATCAATATTTTCAACCAAAAAATATTCTAAAAACATCATACAATATAAAGCATGAGTCTTATTAGTAACATATGACTATTCACTAAGCCGTTCCAACAAACCTCTTGTTTTTTTCATGGCATTGCTTTCAATGTCCCGTGGTACTGGACATTGAACTAACTAACAATTGAACAAAGATTCACAACTATCGCGCGACTCAATCGCTTTTACTACAACCCCTACTTCAAGTGGTACTTAGCCCTCTGGCTTATATACCAAAAACAAAGGTTTTTTAACTTTTCTTATCAAAAGCTTTAAAAGAGAAACTTTTGCAACCTTTTTCATCGTACAATATATCGCGAGTTGAACTTTATCTATTTCATCTTGCCCCGGTCTAATACTCCTAGTTCTGTCGCGGAAAACATTGATTTTAATACACTCACAACGAGTGGTATCTTTTCGTTAGCAAGATAAAAACCTATCACTACAAGACGTAAATAGTACGTTGTTACTTTTGCAAAATTAACAAAGCGCTTTACTGGCCTAGATCGGCAATATACAATTATTCATCAATAACTATAATTGTAAGTACGTCCGTGGCGTCCTTGTAAGTAAGACATGTAGGTGGGCAAGACATAAAATATTAAAAAATCCAAATACAGTTTCTCAATGTCTCGACTGGTCTTAATCGGTGAACTCTTTAGATATCTCATGTTACCATTGTTTACTGAATTTAAAACCAAGTTCTTTGTCAAATAAAATATCCGTAGCACTCTCATGTATACTCAAAATCCGTGATTAAATATTTCGTACCTTATTATAACAAATAGCAAAGTGACGTTAAGTTAAAGTGAAATAATTATCAGGTAAAAATGGAAAAATCACAAGCTATCGTGAGGGTTGATCGCCAATTTTAATACCAGTCATCGCAATGACATTACTAAAGTTGGCCACTATATTTGGTCACCTGATTGTCTTCAATTAGAGAGACAAGAATCGTAAATAAATTGAAAATAATCACCTATATTCTGTAACTTGCCCGATGGTGGATAAACTGCGCAGACAACAAAGCATTGCTCGCCACACACACGCTATGCCAGCACCGCTGCCATAGCTGCCATTAACGCCATCACCGCCGTTACTGCCATCACATGAAGGCTCTGTTTGCCCCATTAGATAGTTGACCAAAGGATTCAAATTATGCTGCTGCTTTGTTTGACTGAATATATTTAATAAACGTCCAAATCCAGAAATACAGACATCTATGCTCATCACATACATGCCTGCCTGTTAGGCGTCTGCGCTAACTACTCGACCAAACGGGGCGGTATTATATATATATTGATTGATTCATACAATAAAATAATAAGGAGGCAAAAACTTTACATTTAATATTTTTAAACAAAACTACCTTTGGTCGGCGGTTCATTTCACAGAACAATAGTTTTTAATTCCATAACCGTTTGTTTGATTGTATGTTCGCGTATCACTGGAAACTGCCGGACGATTTTTATGAAATTCGATATTAATAAGTATACGCTATACCTTTTATGTTAGGTGTAATAGAAAAATATCTCGGGGATAAAAAATAAATTACATGTTGCTCCGAAAAATTCTCTGTTTTTAACGATAACACCAAAACTGACGGTCGGCTGACTGATTGGATTACAAGTAAAATGTAATTACGACGAAATTACTGAATGGATGTTATTAAAATTTGTCGTGCGAACACTTATCATGAAAGTCAATTTTATAGTGTATTAATATTATTTATTGTTATTATTATATTATTATTTTTATCACATTATAACAAACAATAAAAAAAAACTAGACACAATTTGAAAAAATATAGGTATATAATGTTATATATTAAAAATTTATATAAATTACATTTTGATGATAGATGTAATATAAGGTTTATATAGTATAAGTTATATAAACCTGTATTTATATAATACATAACTGTGTTTAAACAAACAAGTAAATTTATATTAATGATACTTTTTATATGAAGTTTTTTTGCAAAAACACGTGTAGTTTGTGTAATTTACCTGTATTTTTGAACTTTTTCCGGTAGGACAGACTGTTGGAATTTTTATTTTTTACTATTTACAGTATTTATTAATAAAGCACGAATAATTTGATATATTTATGTAGTTATATGTTATACAACTATATTATTATTATTAAATAACAACCTAGCAACTTCATAAGGTCAATATTTAAGGTCAATATTTTCCTAATGAGTCAAAACAATGATGTTTCAAGTTCGATGACTCCTATTCTTTATGAGGTTTCATTTATTTATTATTATCATAAGTAGGTACACATTTAAAAATACTATATAATAATCACCAAGAGATATGTTAAATTAGTAACCCGGTAGGCAATACAAATAAACAGATTCCTAAGTAGAGCATGGATTTAAAACAGTAATAACAACGTGCTAGAGGCTGACACATAGGGCAGGTAAGAAACGAAAAACCAAAAACCCTTTAAACTATATGAAAATTAAAAATAAAGTTAGATAAAAAAATAATAGTACCTATTGTTAACTAAGCCATTAGTATAAAGCCACAACTATTACAGAAGCCGTACAATAAACGTATGAAAAGTGTACACTTTATTAGTAATGATACATAATATATTTCAGCATTTTATATATACATATACTCGATTAAACAGACAGACTTAGTAGAAGTGTACACAGTTCATTATGGCCACATTAAACGCTGAGTCGTTGTAAGCAGCAATATTTCGGTACACAGAGATATATGGAAAAGTAATTGCATGTATATATAGCTTTATAGAAAAATCTCGTGTAGTTTATATTTTTAGAAACTCTTATGAACAGGATCGGTCCCTAATTTATGGAATCCCTAACATAAAAAATCCTTTAAGGGCTGCTGATGAAGCAGATTCGTTCTATCTGGTTGACTTAAGGTTAAAATATTTACAGAAACATATTTGTCAGTTTTTACAAATTTGCTGGTCACATTTATAACTCGCCCCGACATATAAAAAAGAATATAAAAAAAAAACTTAATATAAAAAAGTGATGTCGAAGAATGTTCTCATAACGTTATAATAAAATGCCTTCAACATGACAAGTAACTTAATATCGAAGTTAGAGACGGTACGTGTAGTAAGTCATAGTCATATGTCATTGACACTTCCCATTTTTATATCTTGATACTTACCTTTTTAAATAAAAATAGTGATAAAAGTATAATTCAAATTAATCTTTCACTTATTCATATTACTTATATATATTGTATACAACTAAAAATAATAATAATTGCTTCCAAGATATTGTATTTGCACGCAAAATGTTTTGCTATAAATATTTTTTTAAAAAACATAAATTCTTGTATTTCTTTATGAAGTTCTACCAAACATAAACTGCAAAATATTCACGTGACGCATATTTGACATAGAGCATTTAATCTATCGCTATTATTTATGTACTTTTTTATGTATTTGAAATGTGTTTAAATTATTATATTGCCCATTATTGAATAGCCATACTTATCAAGAGTATCCAATTGGTATAGATAACACTCCTTCACTCTATGACACTTAAGGCTTAAGGAATTCTGTGTAGTATGTGAATAGAGATATAACATTTCTAACAGATAAGTACAGACATAATTGAGATAAATTTCCATGTAGAAGTGAAGTTGTCATCTAGTTAGACCTTAATTATTATTTTTAGTACTTATTTGTATATAATTTAGTTCGAAATGTACAAATGACTAGTTGCTTAGGCGCTATTTTTATTATATATATTTTTATTAAAAGCAATTTCTTTCGTAGGTGTAATTAGATCTGCGTTGCCAAAACTGAACAAAACATAAAAAAAAACTGATTCAACAAGTCATACAAATTGTTTACTTTAAGTAGTAAATGAGGAATACAGTACTATACTCTAGAAACCCGTACTTTTGTCTTCGCTTTATTTTTTTTGCGTCTGTATTTACATTTATAATTCAAAAACTTTTTATTCCACTGGTCTGTCATTATTTTCCCTCACGATTCTGTCGCTTTTAAATTGTTATAAATACGGCTTCAACCCTTTGTTGAGAAAAAGTCTGTACTAACTACCGAGAGCTGGTAAATTAAGTTGTTTATGAGATATGTATTTAAACTTATATTTTATGCGATTATTTTAATTTATTTTTAGTGTGTAAATATTGTTTGTTTCCCAAATAAATAAATAAATAAATAAACAAACAAACAAACAAGCAATCAAGAGAGCAAGCAAGCAAGCAAACAAACAAACAAACATGTTTATTTATTTATTTGTATCTTTTCTCACTTTAAATCCATACCAGAGATGACATGTGTATGCCGTATATTCTAGTAAAGTAAAAAAATAAAAATATTGTCAAAGCTACTGTCAGCTAGGAAAAATGATTCCTACAGACCTAAGAAGAACTGGTTGCAGAAACTCAACGGGATTGCAAAGTTGATTTTTTTTAAAAGTGAAATCTAAATTCTAAATTACATTAATATAAAAGATAAGTAGAGCAATGTAAATTGCTTTATTGTTAGAGCTAAATTCTACTAGATTTATAAATAATTTTGTATTTTCACTCCGGACGATACTAAGCTTTATCCGGATGGATTAATCAATGGCTTGTTAGGTTTGTTTTTACTGTAATTTTTAAACAGATCATATAGCTCAACTTGTATATAAATTTTATAAATTATTCTATATATTAAATAAATAAGATTCAACAGCATTGTACCAACATATTTAACCAAATATCCCCAGTGTTTTTCGCGTATTGCATGTAACGGTTTAAATTTACAGACAGTCTTAATATTTTTTTCTTAGTTCTGTCTTCCCTGTAAGTTGACAAAACAATAAAACTTTTCCATAATAATATAATTATTTCTTGATAAATGAAGTCCGTATTACTCTTGCACTCATTCGAATTCATTCTCGGCGCCCTATGATGTAACTTTTTTTTTAAATATATATTTAGTAGCGATAAAGATTTAGGTATTTGTCGTATTAATGGTATTTGAAGTCAGTGAAGCTGCTTTAACCAGTATTTTCATTTTAATCTATGCTTATTTTTTACTTACTTTACTAATTTCTGTTGTAATCAGTCCCTACGTTATAAAAATATGTAATTTTAATTTCATGTATCAGAAGCAGTCTGAGAGTTAATAAATTGGATATATAGGTACATATCATAATGAATGGATCGAACTGACTTAGTATCTTTCAGTTCAAAGTTGCAAGTAATGTACAAGTTTTACTCCGGATTGCTTTGATGATTTCTTTAATATTTAAATCTCTTAAAATAATACTATAATTAATTACAAATTGCAACAATTAAGCCGAACAACTGTCAAAAATATAAAAATTCAATTAAAAATCCTAACCAAGAAAAAGAATTAGTCGTTTAAATGGAATTATAATTTAAAGTATTCCTAAAATTATACGTAATGTATGTTGCACTAACCTAACTATGAAAATGTCTAAGTAGAGGAAAAAATATTGTATTAAAGTATGATAATTATGAACAGTAATGCTTTGATAAAGACTGTTAGGAGGTGGTCACTGAGGATACTTAATTACTTATTGGTTGTAAAATACAGCAACTCAAATATGATTCTGATGGATTATTACAAACAAATACTTATTGTTGATTATTCCAATGGCGAAAATAGATCAAATTTAATCTGGTATAATACGTTAAAACTGTCAGACAGAAACCGTTAACGTTATAACGTTATAGATGAAAATGTTATTTAATAATTGGTTAAGCCCTAATAATATTAAGTTATAAAACTAAACGGTAACTCTTTCCAATTGAGTTGTAAGAATAGAAGGGAGAGGGGGATAGGGAGAAAAGAGGGGTCGAAGCCCTATCCCCTGACACCATTTTTATTGTGAGAAAATATTTAGTTTTGGAGATATTTCGATTTGAAGTTTCGTAAAAACTAACCTAAAATGTAAGTAATTAAGACTTCTGTGACGTCTCCGGCGCTTCAGGATGGCCAGCCCCTTCACCCTTGCGTAACACTGAACTGAAACCCAAGCTCGCCTTCGCCACATCGGCTTGTTGGTCGCCTTCGGCGACCAGCCTCAGTAGCTACGGCTCGATTGGGTTTCAACTCAGTGTAACGGCGGGTGGGGGCTGCCCTCCTTCCGCGCCTCCGGATTTACAAAAACACTCTAGGGGTAGGGCAGACAAGACTACGTGGAGTCGGGGTTAACAAAGTCAGTTTTGACAAAAAAAGTAATATAAATATTAATTATTTCAAAAAGCATTTTAAATCACAAACGTCATATGTCAAGTTGCCGCCATTTAACATTAGGGAATCTAAAACAACAAAGTTGTTACGAATTGTGTTTTTCTTGTTAAATTAAAATGAAAAATTGATAATATCATATAAATAATTGATAAACATATTGCATAGATGTGAGGTGTTCTTGTGTTAAACATTGTGTTTTTGTGCTAATATTGGTGAAAACACGGTAAGTTTATTTCACACAAAAAAACATATAAAAAGGAAACTACCCATTTTCTCAGGCTGGGAATAGTATTAAAAGAAAGGGGAGACCAACCCCTTTCAAATGATACCATTTTCAAACCAAAACTCTTACAACTCAAATGGAAATTCTAGCCAACTAAACTAAATATTTGTGGTGGTAGAGATTTTTTTATTCGTACTTGTAGTTCTAATGTTACTATTTTCATGTTATCTTGGGTGATTATTGTACCTACCTTAAAAGATCTTTAATAACTTTTACATCCATATGTGGATGTAAAAGTTGTGGATTCGATTCTTACACAGAACAATTCTTTGTTTGATCCACTGATTGTTGTTCCGTGTCTGAGTATACTTTGTATTCGTTATTTATCTGTGAAGTCCCCCTAGGATATAGGGATCATTAATCTCATATGAGGGAGTTGTCTCTAAATAAAAATAGTTAAAGCACTATGCTTTAGTTTTATTTATCGGAGTATTATCATATCGAAACAGCAGTCACTCATTTTAACGGAGAGAGAACCTTACTAGGGTGCTGTTAATATTTACTTTTAAATGCGCAAGACTCATTGCACGATCCGTATTTACATTATGGCTATGACATTGACGGTAGTATTTTTAAATTTGTGATCGTTGAATCTGATGCGGGTCAATCGCACCTTGCCTCTTATCTACGACATAATGATAGAAAACATTTTATAGTTGAGTTAAGGTAATACGTATTATCGGATGCTATAGATAAAATGGGTTCATATTTTTTGTATCTATAAACTTTTAAAATATTTCTTTTAATTGTTTCCCAGAATCTAAAATGGAACGTAATGTTGATAAAAATATTCGTATATGGCTATATAAAGTTTAACGTTCCAAGTAAACTAACGTTTTTATGACGTCGTATACTTTGCTTAGCTTCTTCAATTATATTTAACGCTACAAAATTAAATAAATATATAAACACCTATAAAAGAGAAAGTATGGTTGTTCCTTAGAGAATCCGAAACGGCTGGATCGATATCAACAAAATATTCAGAGATTTTTTAGATTGACCCAGCGGGTAATCCTATCAAGTTTGGGGAAGATCGGAGCATTTTTTATTGAACTATCAGTGACAGTTATTTTTACTACTGATATGCTATTGTTTTTCATTTACTTTTTAAGATCATTTATAACGCCATAGATCTATCCGTGTTCTCACTTCTTCATTCTGAATCCCTAATTTCATTTTCCTCTACTAACTAGTAGAAGAAAATGAAATTCAGGATGAATTATAATTATTATTGCGGTGATTTCATTCATATATTTAATGTATTTTTATTATGTATTTCGATTTAATATAATCTTTTTTTTTAGCTCGGGTAGCGAGCTGGGTAGTGGGGGTATGTTGGTAAATAGATAAACATTATTATGCAATCAGCAAGGTTTTAACCATTGTTTTTGTTTTTATTATAACAATGAACTAACAACTATTCGGCGAACATGTTATATATCTGAATAAACAATCAATAACATAACTAAGGTTATGTACTATTGATTGTTTATTCAGGTCAAACTATTTTCAGTTTTAGTTTAGCTACTCGTTTAAGTCTCTATAGTTTATAGATAGTTTTAATATATTCCGAAGTCTCTAATAGTCTCGAGGAAGAAGACATCAGACACCATTGTCAGTCATATGTTCTAATGCCTCTTAAATCTATGAGATGTAAAAGACCGAGAGACCAATATTTATATAACATGATTGTATATTAAAAATGCTTTCCTTGATATAAAACGTACGGTGGTCTGTAGAGTATATTAATGTTATATGTTCCTTCATTTATCACAAGTCAGTAAAAATAAAAATACAATCACTGACGTAATGTTACTATTCATTAATATTTAATCATGTTCATAATATTATGACTCTGTGTATTTTATTTACATAACAACCATTTATTAATAAATAATGCAAAGCAATTTGATGGATTTTAATGTATGTGGCTTAAATTTATTGGTTACGAACCAAATTAATTGGATAAATTATTAAATAAGCATACAAATATGAAACATCAGATATTTGAATAATGTCATAATTTTTAACTTAATTCCAACACAATTTGTCTTTCTTACTAAAGATGCAATCAGCTGACATTAAAAAGTTTTGTCAAGTAATATTACTTTAGAGAAGCAATTAGTGTTTATGTTTACGTAATTATGATTATTTATATTATCATTTTTAAAGATTTGCTCGCATATCACACACACTCTCTCCCATCGAAGTAAATAAATATATTCTATTCTATTCTATTCTAAATATTTAATCTCCTTTAAATTGTATTCGATTGATAGGCTTGCGATCAATATCAAGGATTATTCTTATTTTTAAGGTCTGTCGAACTCACTAGTACACAATTTACAATACAAAGTACCAGCTATATTATACTACTATTAGATTTCAAATTAATGTTGTTAGTGAAAATGACATAGAATAATATAAACATGAGCTTGTGAATAAAATATAAATTCACGAAAACTGTACGCGTAAGTATTTCTTCGAGGAACCCGATGTATTTTAATCTTCCGTCTAAAGTATCGTCTCTTTTATAAATATCTTTTTCGAATCAATATTAAAAGATCAATCAAAGTCCATCAAAAGTATTTCATTTTTGTCATAATCAAAAAGTTCTCAAACCTGTCTCGTGTGAGATGTCTAAAAATTTGTATCTCATCAATCATCATAAAAATACACAAAAATATAAACAGAGGAATATTAGAAGTCTACTATATTTTTGTTTTCAAAAAAATACCAACGTTTCATTGAAATAAGTTACTGAACCGCCATTAAACCAAGTTATTTATAGGAATAAAAAATATACATAGGATCTTTTCGATAAATGTATCATTTATGAATTTAAGTTAACGAGTTCATTCGACATGGAATGAGATAAAAAGGAACCAGCCATAATAATAAGTATTCTACATGTTATTCCAGGTTATAAACTATCTATCGTCAAATTTCATCTAAATCCGTTGTAACGGTTTTTTACGTTACGTTACGGCGATGTAACCGCAAAGCAATAGTTTGCATAGCGAGTGCTGCGTTGAGTGCGTACGCGCTTGTTATCGGTCTGGTGAATAAGGGTGTTTCGCGGGGCACCTCCGCCGCGCACCTCAATCTTACCTGCCGTAGACACAAGATCTACTAAAGCGGTTGCTATTAGCCGGATCTTGTATCTCGTACTCGTGTACGATTATTAAGGTCATTAAAGGTCTTAAAACGTTGCAAAAATTTTTATTGTATTTTAATACTTCAATTAGCTGTTAAACCCCATTTCGGGTGAGTGTTTTTATGATGCATTTGTTTTTATAGTTTTTAAATATGTGAATATGTAATTTAAGTACATTCGATTTTTAACATCATTTTGCTTCGGTATTATTTTATACCATTTTAAATATACTTTCACTGTAATATAAATATCATTTATAATGCCTTTGGATATAACTATCTTGTAGTGTAGTTAATAGAATTATTGTATTAGACCATAGCGTGATGCAGCTTTTGTGACTTAATCTCATAGGCGAAGTAGTTATATTAATTTCTTTAAATGTTTTTATATATTGTTTTTGCTTCATAAGACTTAAGCCGACTACTATTTAAAAAGGATATATGAATTTTTTTAAACGTTACCCACGTTTGAAAAAAATCATTGTACAAAGTTTGACCGTCTCATCCTTGAAAACTATTGCTTGCATAGAAACACCGCAGCGCTTTTCTTTAGTTACCGGCTGGTGACAGTCAAACTGAGTTAAGCATATATAATATAATACGCGATAAAACGAATTTCAGGGTTTCGCTTCCTACTCTACTCTTCCTACTGCCGTGCTGGACAATTGCAGTCTCACCACAAAAGTACTACGCCATCGCACTTCACTGCATTCAAACAAAAACAAGACCAGTATTTGTTGTCGATAAGGAGTTCTGCACATCCTCAGTCATCGGACGAACCCACGACCCTCGAATAATTAAGAATATATACTTAACTTTCTTAAGGTTTTGTTTTATTTTCAAACCCTGGTAGATAGTTAAGAAGGGATTGTGACACGCTTTATCCATTTCTGCCTGACTGAGGAACAAACGTACAAACTTTAAGAATCTATGATTCAATCAATTCTATAATATTAGTTAGATATGTTAGTCTTTTAAAATTCAAGGGAAAAATCATCACCACGCGTTGTAATTAAACCTGGTCTCTATGGGTTATTGTCTTCGTCCTTCCCCTGCGCCATAATAGCCTAAACCCTTCTAATTTGTAGTAAGCTTACTCTAAAGCTGAAAAAAGTTTGCTTAATGAGTGGCAAATAAATTAGATAATTCAAACTACACAAATGAGTGACGCGTCGTCAAACTAAAATGTTTTAGTTTTTATTATAGTGCCTCAATAATTTGAACACATATTTGATGACTGTTCAATACTCAAATAAATATTTCCGTGACACATTCTTCGAAACCTGTGAGTGCTTATAATATTAGAACAAAATATAAATGGGAGAGAAGCCGATGTTATATAAGCCGTGTGCCTGTATCTTATGATAGTGAACAATTTTATGTTTTCTTTTTTTTAATGATTTCATTGACTAAAACGACAATCTAAGCACTTGGTAGCACATACGCAACTGAGCTTTGTGGCTTCGCAAACAATATGAACCTTAAAGCGCTTTGATGTGGGCTAAAAACTGACAAACCTACATGGCACTGCAAAGAGCAAATGTTTGATCAAAGCTTTGACTAAACACATGACTAAATACAGGTGAGCAATTCGCGACTTAAAAACTGAAATAATCTATACAAATAAATAAAATCGGACTTTTTGTTTGTAATACTGGAATAACCGCTTTTTAGTAGTTACTATGCTATATGCAGTTGCATATACCAAAATATTTTTTTTTTACAATTTTTGTCGGTCTGTCTGTCTGTCTGTTTGTATACAGGCTAACCTCTGAAACGACTGAACCGATTTGAACGGAATTTCTACTTGAAAATATTTGATGTAATAAGGAGTAACTTGATAATGATGATTGATTATTTAATAGCTGTTGCCCGTGACTCCGTCCACGTAGATTGTAAAAATAATATTTTATGGTTAAGTACATACCTAAAAATATTTTTTACTATTTTTCAAATAAATAGGTATTTCTATAAAAATAGTACAATGTCTTTCATAATGCTATGTATGACATGTAAGTTTTTACATTATTGTAGTACTATTTACGTTTAAGATTATATTAAATATATTTTGTGAAAAACAAAGATATTATAATTTATATAACTACCTGATTCCGTTGACAATAAATGTGTCAAATGTTATTAAAACAATTAGATTTAAGAACTAAGGATTGCTCAGAACTATATTTCATTATAGTAAAAGTTATTGATATGGCTGTCAGAGGTTATCTTTTAGATATTTAATTATTACATTTACATACTTAATTCTGTAAATATTATTACAATGACCTGGAAATAACAAATAGTTCAGACACGACATAGTTATTATGAGACTCTCAATTAAATTAATGTTACAAAACACTAGCAGCGACCGTAGGGGCTTCTATAACTTTTACATTGTTATAAATACGACTAGAAGTCGTTGTACTGTGTACACTCGTACTAGAGAGAAGACATGTTAAGTATTTCTACATTGTTTTCTTTATATGTATTTGATGTTATATTTTTGGAGGGTTTCATTTTATATCTCTTGAATTCCTATTTATTCATATATAGTGGGGCATTATCCACTTTTTAAATATGTTAATCATTTAGTACCTACTATTATCTTTCTCTTAAATATCCAGCTCAACAATCTTACTTTTGTTCACTTTCTGGTGTAAATTAACTAGATTCTTACAGTACTCTTAATTCTTATTTATGTTAGTCTTTTTTATTTGTAAATTCATTTAAAATACACACACTCAGGTATAGCTGTAGGAGCTTTCCTATTTTCTTTTTTTTTAACATCAACTATATTACAGGTACAATAAGAGCTTAAAGTGAGTGAAAGCTGCGTTTACTTTATGTTGTATAATAAAAATAATATATCAGACAAAGAGAATTGAATGTTGGTACCAACGAGAAACCGCGAAAGTTTAAGGGGAGTAATTATGACATAGTTAAAACAATCTAAAGGGTTCTGGGTTTAGATCTCTTAAAAACTTAGATAAATAGTTACTTCAAGATAATCGTTCTTAAAAAGCCGTACTTCAGTGTCTTGTGTATCAACTACAATTGGTATACAATACTCATTTGATGTATATTTGTTTGTTAATTGCTTCAGCTGGTGTTTATGATCTCACTATTGTAATAGTATATTACACACCTAGGTAGGAAAAATAAGAAATGTCTCAGATCACATGTAATTGTCGACCCAGGTGGAACCGACGTTGACTAGCGTGTGATCTGAGGCATTCTTATTTCACTTCCCGAGGGGTGTATGCTATTCTTCTGTCCGACGAAGTCACAAAGCGGCAACTTCGTTTTGCGCAGCGAGACGAAATTTGTCACTATCCGCCCGGCGGACAGAAAAATTAATTAACAATACCCGAATATTAGCATTTTTTAACAATGTACAGTACCTACTTATACTAAGATTTACATTGCATAACAATAAAATAGTACATGTTGTGGAGGTTTTCTGAATAAGTAAAAAAAAACTATTTGGCTTCCTTGTAAGTGCTAAATTCGACTGTTGATTTTTTTTTTCAGACGATATTCAACTTTATCCGAATGGATTAAACAACGATAATTTAGGTTTGTATTGTCATTTTTAAACAGATTAAATATCGCAGCTTTACTTGAATATTAAGCAACTAAAATATATGTAGTTACTAATATAATGAAGTAGTTAGTTGCATTGTGTACAACTGGGAAGTAGCACGCCATTTAATTTAGTTTTGGGTTTATAAATTATATACAAATTGAGCCGTACTGACTGGAGTTTACAAGTTTTATAACAAATTATGCAAATAGTATACTACATGGTATAAACAAACAGAATTGAAATAACTGAATGTATGTTATTTACCTTTATGTATTGTTGAATAAACGATTTCCATATTTTTCTTAATGTTCATAAATTTTGTTAAAAACGTTTGGTTTTTTTTAAATATTTGTTCGTATTAATTGATAACTTGTATTCTACAAATTTGTACCACATTATTGCAAAAAAATATCTTCAGTGTTTTTTGAGTATCTATTGTCTGTAGCTACCTCGTCAAAGTTACAGTCGGCAGTCTTAAAAGCTACCTACTTATTAGTTTTGTCTTCTCTGAAATCTAATAAAAACAATAAGACATTCTTAATTACTAAAAATACATACATAATATAACAATATATAACAATTTTAGCTATTGCAAATAAAGATTTGATTGTTTATCAATGTAATGAATGGTGTTTCTCTCAGTGAAGATGTCAAGTAACCGTCATATTATTGAACTTTCAAAATATTCTTTAAGTCCTGTTGTAGAGTTGCTACGTTATTAAAAAAAATATTATTGTTATTTCGAGTTTGTACGAACCACAGCTTGTTCTGAAACTTAGTAGATTGAATATACAGGGTTATTTTAAAGTAGTTGACCACATTCTTCGACCACGTTCTTGTAGTCAGCATCTTTATAATAATTCTAACAACATTTGTTCTACAACTTTTTAAAAATCTTGATAAACAACACAAAAAAAACGAAACAAAAAAATTCTTGCTCTCTCTTTTACTTATTACTCTGCATTTTGTAAGAAGTACTTAAAAGGTCAAAGCTCGGGCGCCATACTGATGCTCAGAGTTAATGCCAGTTCAGAGACAACAAATAAATTTTGTATGGGAAAATTTTAATTTTAAAAACTATTATTTTAAAAAGTCATACAACAAATGTTGTTGAGATTGATGTGAAGAGGCCGCCTGCAAAAGGTGGTCAACTAATTATAAATAACCCTGTATACTTAAAATCATATATTGATCGATTGGAATTTGTTTCCTTAGGAACACTGTTCCGTATTAATCTTTCTCCGTTCCTCGGTGTTTAATCCGTTAATCCGTAGTTAATCCGTAAAAGCCACGTTAATCCGTAGTCTCTGATATATTTTTTCTACTACCCAGCATAATATGGAAAATACAGCTCTTTCACTCTTGAAATAGTTATTGCTAGTCCCTGTAACATAGTTAGTGTGAAGAAAATGTATAATTAAGTTAAAAAATGCATATAATTTATCGTTTATAATAAAGATTTATAACAACAACAATAGCAATAAACAACAACAACAACAACAATAGCGACAATACAGTCGCTGAGATAGCTCCTACAGTGGAAACAGAGATAATATCATTTCTGTGTTACAATGAAGGAGGTATACCTATGTTGAATATTATAAGATTGCACAAATAAAGACTAAAATTTATAAGAATTCTGTAAAAATCAAGTTATTTTATATTACAAAGTGAATAGAAGTTATAATAAAATAATAGACCTTGGATTTCTTTATACAAAAAAGAAAATCCTATACAGGAATATACATTAATTCAAGACATTAAAATACCCGGAAAAGATACAATATGAAATACATATAATTATATATAACAAAGTAAGTATAATAAAAAAAATACCCGGTTATAACATAAAATACATATAATTAACAATTAAAGTATAATAAAAATTTACGTGCCAGCTCTCCATTTCGAGTGTACACGGTATAATGGCTTCAAGTAGTATTTATAACAATTTTAAAAGGGATAGAGTCCCCTACGTTTGCTGCTGGTGTTTTGTAATATTAATGCTTTTAATATAATTGAGAGACTCATAATAACTATATACTGTAACTGAACAATTTTATGTAATTGTACTAATATTTACAGTTATTATTATAATTATTTTTTTTAATCCTTAATTCTTAAATCTAGCTGTTACAATCATATTCCGCACATTTATTATCAACGGAATTAGGGACTTATATATTAGGTCTTTGTTTTACCTAAATTAAGCAAATTACTATATAATTCAATCTTATATGTAAATAATACTACAATAGTGTACCTAATACTTGTATGTCATAGCTAAATGACAGACCTTATAATGTTTTGTACAAATATTACAAACTTAAAAATAAATATATTTTTTAAGAACCTAACTAAATAATCATTGTATATGTATACACTCGCCACACATAACTTCAAATACACTAATATCTACAAAGCCGTGAAGTGCTGCACCTGTATTTAGTCATGTGTTCAAAGTTTTGATCAAACATTTGCTCTTTGCAGTGCCATGTAGGTTTGTCGGTTTGTAGCTCACATCAAAGCGCTTTAAGGTTCATATTGTTTGCAAAGCTACAAAGCTCAGTTGCGTATGTGCTACCAAGTGCTTAGCTTGTCGTTGTAGTCAATGAAATCATTAAAACGTAAAACATGACATTGCTGTCAATGTCATAAGAGAATGACACATGGCCTATATGACATTCTCTCTCCCATTTATCATTTATATTTTATTCTAATATTATGAACTCACACGTTTTAAAGGATTTGTCTCGATTATATTTATTTAAGTGTTGAAAAGTCATCAAACATTTGTAAAACTAAATAATGACACCATAAAAAATACAAAAACATTTTAGTTTAGAGACTAGTCTCTCTTTTGTGTAGTTTGGATTGTCTTATTTATTTGAAACGCCATTATTAATAATGAATGATTGAATTATAGATATTTTCAAACATTCATTGATATTTTTCCATGTTTGTAAAAAACTTTGGTTAGGATTTTCGAAAACACCACCGTCCCGATAAAGACGATCACATATTTAATTTACCGTTCCATTGGTCGAGTGGTTAGCGCAGACGCCTAAAGTGTCACGGCGCAATGGGACTCGGGTTAGATTCCCGGCGGAGACAGGCATTTGTGTGATGAGCATATATGTCTGTGTTTCTGGGTTTGGTCGTTTATATGTATACTATCAGTATTTATAATGTGTATTTCTATGTATTTATATCGTTGTCTAACACTCTTAACACAAGCAAATAATTTGCTTACTTAGGGGTTAGATCAATGTGTGTAATTTGTCTTGATATTATTATTATTATTATAATGTTTAATTCACCTAGACGGGTAGCGATAGGATAATTCAATTGGTAGAGCGTCAGGCAGATATTCCATAGGTCATCGGTTCGAATTCCTGCCGATATCAGTTTATTTTTCATTCCATATTTATTGAAATTTAAATTAGCTTAACATGGCTATACATGTTCAAAGATATTTTCAAACATGAATTTTAGATATTTTAGAATATAACATATTTATAAAATAACCAATGGTGACCCAAATTCGAAGGTAAAAGTATCACTAAAGTACATCAATGAATATATTTTATATGATATGAATTCGATGTTCTAGTTTTGTAAAAAAGATATTTTCGAAGCAAATTATAAATTGTTTTAAAAAAATATCGATTTTTCAAGGCAATTAGCGACATAGAAACTCAATTTTAAATATATAAAATATGTAAATAATCTTAAAATGATTGCTTAGCCATGGTTAACTAACTATTATTCGTCATCAGATTTATAAAATCAATAAACCTCATATATTATCAATAACGGTTT
Source organism: Napeogenes sylphis (assembly GCA_959347405.1). Taxonomy (NCBI): domain Eukaryota; kingdom Metazoa; phylum Arthropoda; class Insecta; order Lepidoptera; family Nymphalidae; genus Napeogenes; species Napeogenes sylphis. The sequence continues at coordinate 29,384,155 of OY365776.1, forward strand.
TAAAAATAACGCACTAAGAAGAGCTGCTAAGTGAAGGGGAAATAATCTGGCCCTCATAATGATAATTATGGTCTTAAAGTACGATAATTATGAATATTAATGCTTTAATAAGAGACTGCTATGGGGTGGTAATCGAGGATACTTAATTACATTATCATTGTTTAATAAATCAAGTCTAATAAAGTTACTTTGGGTTATTATCATTACCTTAGTGGTCCATATTCCAATGTCCAAAAATAGATACCTGTACTTGCCTGATTGTTTTAATGTTAAACATTACATTTATTATCTTAAATAAATAAAGTAAGTTATAAAAACTAGAACAAATTCTATTTAAGGGAGGGAGAGATTTTTTTAAGCGTATCCTTGTTATCTTAGGTTATAGTTTTATCTATTTCTACTTATATAGATCTTCTTTACCTATGTAAAATCACAACCAAATCCGTTCGATAGTTTTAATGATCATTAAAACAATCGAACGGATTTGGTTGTGATAAAAAACATCCTGGATGTTAAGAATGCAACCTGGTGATAATGTGAATTTAAAAACTGTCTCAAATAGCCAATTCGCAGTGAGCTAGCTTGAGGATCAATGCTCGTTCCTTCTCTATATCAGATGAGAGCCTTACCTAGCAGTGGAACAATTACAGGCCGGTACAACTCATCACTTTTATAAACATGAAACGAAATGCATTTTTAAAAATATCAGTTGATCGTATGACTGTTACGCTACGTGGTAACATATTCCATTTTACTGAATGTCTTGTATCATTGTTCTCAGATTAACAAAATCCGCAAAATTTTCAGTGATAGTATAATATTATATTAAGTATGAATTGACATAACTTTTATCTTATTACAGTCTGGGCCCAAGAATGTATAAAAGGGTATCCGTCTCCTTTATGTACTACGGAAGTGTATATCTTTCAAACATCAATATGAAAGTTCACAATGGTTTATATTTATCTCTAAGAATAACCCCAAGTAACCTTTTTTTATATATATTACAAAATGATGTGTTATTTATAATAAAGCGAAGGTACAGCATAAATATTGTATATAACGACATCCGGTAGTATAAACTCAATATCAATCAATCAATCACCGCAACCTTTTAGTTTCGACATGGCACTCGTGGGGAACCGAGACGTTTCGCAAATCTATACATATAATAAAAATATCGATCTGTACTTGGAATATATTAAAAGAAAACATAATGGGGGCCTTTAAGCAAGACAACTCAAAACAATGGTTTTTCATTTTGTCTGTATGTCTGTATGTTTGTATGATTGTGCATGCTAATCTCAGAAACGGCATAATAAATTTGGATGCAGTTTTCAGTAATATATTGCAGTAGTCTTTACTTAACATTTAGTGTTTTTTTCATATAAATCGTTTTTGAAATAAAAATGTTTTTTCAATTTATGTCAAGCACGTAATAGGTACCATACGAGGTGTAATCAATATGTACGGTGAACGAATTTTTATACCGGCAATAGCTGATGCTACAGCCATATGTTGTAATTTGTGAAGTAGCGTGATCCGCTGACACAGGCAGGAACAAGTTGTATCACGTTTGAACATGTCAGTCAGCTGTCAGAGCCGCTAGAGTGAGGTTGTGTTTATCGTGTCTGTCGCGCAACATGGATTTCGAACAACGCATTAACATTAAGTTTTGTTTTAAGTTGCAAAAAAGTGCTAAAGAAGCTCATGAAATGTTAAAATCGGTATATGGCGATAATGTAGTAACTCTAAAGACTGTGTACAAGTGGTATGACCGATTTAAAAACGGAAATGAGTGTGTTGAAGACGAGCAGCGTGCGGGATGTCCAGTCACTTCAAAAACAGATGAAAATATGCAAAAAGTGGAAACAATGATTCGTTCAAACAGGCTACTGACTATTCGAGAGCTATCTGAAGACCTTAACATCTCGTATGGCTCCGTCCAAAGCATTTTAACAGATGAATTGCATATGAGACGAGTGAGCGCAAAATTTGTTCCCAGACTTTTGAGTGCTGAACAGAAGGAAAATCGTGTGTCAGTTTGCACGGACTTGAAGGATCGTCTTCATGCAGATCCGGACTTTATGGCAAAAATTGTGACTGGAGTTGAGAGTTGGGTCTATGGCTATGACCCAGAGACCAAAATGCAGAGTTCCCAATGGAAAACCAGTTCATCTCCTCGCCCTAAAAAGGCACGTCCGTCAAAATCAAACATCAAGGTCATGCTCATTGTTTTCTTCGATAGTGAGGGCATAGTGCGACCAGAGTTCGTTCCAAGAGGAACAACTGTAAACTCGGAATTTTATAAGGGCGTACTGCAACGCTTGCGAAACGACAACGACGAAGAAAGCGGCCAGAAAAATGGGCCAATGGCTTCACCACGACAATGCGCCGTGTCACTCCTCGCTTCTCATTCGTGAGTTTTTGGCAGAAAAAAATGTTCCTGTCTGTCCACATCCGCCATACTCACCGGATTTAGCACCGTGCGACTTCTGGCTCTTCCCAAAAATTAAAAGTGTGCTTAAAGGAAAACGTTTTGATACCATTGCTGACATTGAAAGGCCCACGACCGAGCAACTGAAAGCCCTTCCAAAAGATGCCTTCCAGAAATGCATCCAGTCATATAGTCAACGTTGGAATAAGTGCATTGCTAGACAAGGAGAATACTTTGAAGGAGATTAAATCAGATTCTATGTAAGCGTGATACTTTTTATAATATAACATTATTCACCGTATTTATTGATCACACCAGGTACAAATCTTCTTCTATACATGTAACAAATATGTAAAGAAGTAGTTTCTGTACATTGAGAATATAAAAAAAATCAGAATTAATTAACTCTTTTCGGATGTTCATTTGCATGCAATCCTAATTTCTGAAACTAATCTAAATCCTAATCGTTGTTAAAAATATTTGTCATTACCTGGTTTTACACTTATTCGCATTGGTAAACGAGGTGGAGGAGTGGCCATTGATTTACGAAATGAAATAACCTACAATAAAAAGATTTCTAAGCATCATTTCCATTTAAGAAATTTCTATTTCACTACTAAAACGAATAGTTTTACTAATAAAATCGTTTATTTATTTATTTCTAAGTGACATTTCAAATGTAGTTATTAGCTAGCTAGTACATTTCTTTAAATTATTGATAGTTTTGATATTTTCTAGTCTTTTTGTTTGATGAATATATATCATTCCTTGTTCTGTTCTAAGTTCAAACCAATTTGTCCCAGTCACTTGTACAATATCATCAGCCCTCCTGTCTTTGGTCTACTAATATTTTTTCCACGTATAGTAAGTTATTAAAAATATACTCTGAAGCGACCGTAAGAAAACCGATTTATTTAAAAACGTATCTCAGGGAATCTCTAGCTTTTAAGTAAGAAGAGCCCATACATCTAAAATAGCTAGTGTAAAATAAATATAGAATTAATTTCGGCAGCGTTGCCCCATAGTAAAATATCGTAAGACAAAATACTGTGAAAATAACTAAAATAAACGAGTTCCTTTGGAGATTTCTATCTTAAGTTATACCTAAAAAAATGGTTGTGTCAGATAAAGAAGTAGTTGAATAAAATAAGTAATTTAGGAACGCTGGAATCTGTAATTATTTCTTCTGTAATTTGATCAACTGATGTCTAAATCGCGTGATCAGCAGACGTGTAGGTAAATATAGACTTTCCACAAAACAAGGTCAAATGTCACCAGTATAAAGATACACAATACACCGGACGGGCAGAGTCTTACTTGCTTTTACTGACACGTAATTCACTTTTAGATGATTTTTTTTATCATTTTTTTTATAAATATTTACACATACACATGCACAAAAACTATGTTCATAATAAAAAGTATATAACAATGTAACATTATATTTTAAAATAAGAATTAGTTTAGGTACGTATTTATGCTTATTTTATATATATCTAATTTAATATTTTTTAAATATTTTCGGGTGGTCAGTGTAAGTTTTTGTTTTGATTTTTTTAACATATATAGGTATTATTCTACCAACTAAACAACATGTCTATCAAAAACATATAAACTATTATTATTTAAAAATAAATACGCTGGTCTGCCCAATATAACAAAGGTACTAGATTTAAAGATTTTTTTCCCTGGTTCCTTGCTATCTTGTTAAAATCTTAAGAAACTAATTTATTAACATGTTTATTATCAAAACTATCAAATAATTACATTCAAGAGAAAACTAACTAATTTGTCGTCGTCATTTTTCTTATATTGTGTGTCAGTCTTCATAGTGACAAGAAGTTGAATATATCTCATCAGGTACACATTTTTAACCGACTTCTTCAAAAAGGAGGAGGTTCTCAATTTGGCCGGTTTTTTTTTTATGTATGTACACCGATTTCTCCCCGGTTTCTGAACCGATTTACGTAATTCTTTTTTTGTTTGATGCGGAATGGTTTTGAATTGGTCCCATAAAAATTTGATTCAGGTAGGCCCATTAGTTTTTATTTTATGAGCATTTTAGTCCAAGTTTTGATCTAACTCCTCCGGAAGGAAATCAAAACGTGCTGTTTGACGTAATGACATCTGTTGTTTTGTATATGTGAAGTCTTTAATAGTCTCACAAGAACGTAAAATTGTGTTTCAAAGAGATTTTTTATTGAGAAGACTATTTTTATCCGTTCCTTTCTTTGATTTCTCCTTACGTTGTTTCTTGAGATCTATATTTTTTTAGGCGCGCAGCACCTTTTGTAGGTCTACCCATGGCTAATTGATAATGTAGCAATAAACTAAAAAGTATTAAATAAAAATAACTACGTTAAAAAAACCGACTTTAAAACTAAAAAGTAATATATAATGAAGATTTAATATTTATTATATAGTACCTATTATTTATATGTCCTATTTACTAATAGGTTTGAAGTCGGTGCCAAGCATTAAACAAATAATTATATTTAACCACTTTAATGAATACGAGCAAATTAATACAATGAAATGCCTACTTTAATCATTAAGATACGTAAATAAACATAATAAATAGCAATTAAACGTTATTATTAAAAGCAGCTCAATCTTCATATGATTACTAGCTTGAATCGATACGAAGAAAAACAAAAAAATAAATAATTACGGAAATGTATTCAACCGATTTCTAATACTAAATGGCTTGGCACCGACTTGAAACTTTTAGTAAATAGGACATATAAATAATAGGACATATAATAATCTTCATTATTTATTACTTTTTAGTTTTAAAGTCGGTTTTTTTAACGTAGTTATTTTTAATTTTATATAATTAAACAAAATTGCAATTCTATTTTTCAATGGAGCGTTGAACAGTTTAACTTTTAGAACCTTCGATCATATGCCAACTGCTACCAGTAAAGTTACATTAAATTCATGAAAAAACATACCCGAAAACATTTAGCACACTACTTTACTGTTTACGTTGACATTGTCGATGTCAAGTATGTATTAGTTGTAAAAGAAAAATATTTATGCATACAGGAGTTGGTTCAAATCTTAATATACTTACTTTAAAACTTAATTATAAAAACGTCTATTGAACATTAGAATTACTAACCGATCAATTTTTCGTAACAACCATACAAGCCGTCACATACGTCATACCAAACATAAAATATTAAATAATGTACACATTTTGTTTAATTTCTTGTCACTACTTAGGTACCTATTACGTATATTTTTATTTACTTGAACATTCTATTGCGTCTTTGAAAGCGATAAATTTTAATAACCATCTAGACCCATATCACTTGACACAGAAATTTATTAAAATCTTTTGTAGGTCAGTGATATTGTCCAGGTACCACTTATCTGTTTTATATTTCTGTTAAAAAAAACAGACCAATCAAAAATATCAGTACTTATATTATAATTATTAATGATTTTCTTTGATTTTCACATGCACTCTGTATGTCACCGGGACATTCTTCTATTCATCTCAATTATTATTTTAATTTTGAAATGATAGTATATTAAATAAATATATTTTATATAATAAATGGTTTGTTTATCAGATGTTTACAACCTTTCTTTTTCTTTACATATTTTTTTTTGTAATATTATCTCAACACAGCTAGATCACGACAGTGACTTAGAATACAGAGAAGTTTTTGAATAAGCTAGCTGTATACTATTATAGCTATTTATTATTAATACTAATATTATTATAGTGACGGACGGACAGACTGCTCAGTCTGTCCGTCCAATTGACTAGTTCATAAACTAACTTAAACTTTGTATTTGCAATTTGTACACTTTGATAGATGCTCAAGCAAACTACAGATTTAATAACCAAAGCGTTTACTCCTATAAGACTTTAATATAAATAACTATAAACATAGGTAGAATCAAATAATATTAGACCACTAGATTCTAATATTATTTGATTCTACCTATGTTCCAAGTATTTCCGAAGTATTTCCGAAGTTGCAGCAAGAAAATAAATGAAGTATATGACTCGGACACTCGGTAGAACATTGTGGGTTTGGACTTTATTATTTGAAATGAATAACTGAAGTACCTTTCGAGAATCCAAATATGAATTCTAATATTTATACACATTAATATTTTTGTACATATTGAAGGCATGTTATGAAGGCAGTGTGTGTTCTTTACAACCAAAACAAACAAAAGTATGTTTGATAATATTTATAATATCGAACAATATGTAATATATTTCTAATAAATAAATAATGAAAAATAAATAGATATGAGCAGGGATTCGAGCCACAACACAACAGGGATTCGAGCCCATGACCTCTGGGAATCCGTAAAATTGTGCCAGCGATACCGTATCTAAACAGATACGGTATCGCTGGCACAATTTTACGGCTGGCTCTTTTTAGTCGGGGGTTAAAAAATATAAACATATTTTTAACCCCCGACTAAAAAGAGGAATGTTATAAGTTTGACATATCTATCTGTGTATCTGTGTATCTTTGTGTCTGTCTGTGGCAATGTAGCGGCCAAACGCGTGGACGGATTCGAATGCGGTTTTTTAATCAAAAGCTATGTTTGTCGAAATGGTTCTTAGCTATGATTGGTCGAAATAGAAACAGTCGTCTCCAAGATATTGACGTTTTATTGGTGCGGGTGAAAGGCAATAATTAGCTGTTCCCAACGGCTTTGCCCGCGTTCAATAGGAAAAAAATGGTGTTATGTAGGCCAAAAGGTTTATACAATTATTTACTCACGTAAAGTATTTTATAAGGGATAGCTGTTGCCAGTGTCTGCGTCCACGTAGACTGTAAAAAATATATTTATATTTAAATAAATATAGAATGAAAAATAAACAGATACGGGCAGATAATCGAACCCGCGATCTCTGGGAAACCGTCTCGTCGCTCTACCCATTGAGCTTCCGTATCGCTACCCGCCTCGGAGAATTAAAGAAATATAGAATGCTTAATTGTGTTCTTAAAGTAGTTCTTTACGATTAGAGATTATACATGTTTACCTATTCATATTAAAATGAAAACATAAGGTATTAGAATAATTAAGTTGATTTGATGATGAAGATTTTTTTAGAAAAAAAAAAATTATAGTTTCATTAATTTTACTTTAGGTAAACTTTTCACTTTAAATAAATTCATATCACCTACAGTAAACTTAGAACAAAGGATATTCATTTGCTGGTGATCTTCAAGAAAATGTATGTGCTTTGAACAATGGTGTGTAAAACATGTGGTAGATATTCGGATATTTCAAATTGTTTGAAATTAAATGTTTTTTATTGTAGCACAAGCGCTAGATATACTTACTAGACATAATTAACAACGATATATTAACTTCCCCCATATCTCCCCTTCTCGCTACTCAGAAAAATGAAAAACCATCATGTATGTATCCCTATAATATCACAAGCTTTAACCAGCGAATTCACCTTCATTAGAGGTAAATGTAAAAAACAGTATTTTTGTAACGTTTAAGAGTATCGTTATATTATTTGAAAACATTACCTTTTTCCGGATGAAAGATATCCTATACTTTATACTTCTTTATTTAAGTGTATATAAGGGAAATTGGTTGGCTATATATTATAATAACTCTATCTTCCAGGAAAAGTCTACTTAAATCGTTCCAAAGATTAACCTAGAAATACAGGTAAAATTAAAAAAAAGGTTAGTACCGCTTTGGTATCATGTAAATAATTATGAAATATACTTATTTTGAAATCAGAGAAACACATTTATTATATATGTCTGTATTTTATTTACTTTATTTTGACCTAAAGAATGAATCTCACTTTAGAGAGATCACGTAGCCTGTAACTCTACCTAACCCGTGTTGATTGAGTGTCGAACCTGCACTATATAAGAGAAAGTATTCATGTATGTTCCCTAAGAACTCCGAAACGGCTAGACCGACTTCAACAAAATTTGCTTCACATTACACTCATGTTCAGATAAGAAATAGGCCCAATGATTTGGTTTTACCTGAGTTCAAAACGTATATAGTGTCTCACAAAAAACTACCAGACGTAAAAAGTCTCGAATGCGATGTAATTACCTAAATCGACTCCAATGGTCGATCGATACAGAACAGATATAAATATAATTCCAACAAACTTTACATCACACAACGAAGAACTTATTATAAATGTATTTTAGTTGTCAGGTTGATTCATTGTGTCTCACAAGCTGTTATCAGATAAGAAAAGTTCCGTTTGTATAAAAACACTCCAAAGAAGCACTTTGATTTATAGCATATATTATTCAATGACTCGCTTAAATCAGGAAGTTACTTTTATAGGGACAGAGACAAAACTGTTCCTATGATCTTGGTTCGTCGAATAATATTTATTATTAAAGGAACATAGTTACGTAAATTTTTAAAAGAGTCGTTGTTAAACGAAAGATTTAAAAAATGTTTCTAGTATCAAAATATTTTAAGATTAGAAATATGTATTAAATGTTCAGTTTGTTTGTATATATAAGTATTGTCAAATATATATATAGTCTATTCTGTTCAGTCTGTAGTATAATTTTATTCGTATTCGTATTCGTATAAAGCAATAATTATAAAATACAATGTTTATTGTATTTTAAACATTCAGCCTAACAGTTAGTTTAAACTTTTTAGTCAAAACAGTTTCTAACTACTGCTAACGCTTATAAGACACTTCCGGTGGAGAGTTAAAATGTTTTAATGAACAGATTGCACCATAAACGCAATGAAATTGATAAAAAATTGATCACATATCAGATACTATGATGTGTTTAAAGGATTGAGAAATGACTTTACTGATTGATGGTTTAGACTTTACTGTTGTGATTGGCAACATATGCGTCTAAACCTTAATAAAGGTTATTCGTTTTACTAATAAATAATCTTTCAGTACTATAGGTTATTTCTATATAATAATAACATTAACACTAATGTAAAAAAAATGTAAAAGAAATACTAATTTATAACGAAACTAATAAAACAAGTTATTCTCTCTTTTTTGTAAAAGTATCTCTTAATCTAAAAAAACGGCTGGTAAATAATTGTCATAGTAAGGATAAGCACAAATTTTTAAAATGAAATTCCAGTATGTTTCTGCAGGTTGCAAGTGATGTAATTTATGACATCTGAAAATATTTTAAGATAAATTACTGTAAATGCTGTTAAGAATGAGTAAAATATAATTAGCTGTTTTACTAAAAATAACCTGCGCTCAACGTTTGTGCAAACTTATACTCGAAGAATACACTACTTGCAAAAAAAAAAGCGTAGCAAGTTGAAAAATTCCTTATTATTCATTGTAAAATTTGTAGATGTGGCCAGAAATCAGACAAATAAATAAAGTTTATTGGATGTCTTGAAGAGATGCAAATAAATTGAATACTTTGTAAGTTTAATTAACATACGTTTACGTTACGTACAAAAAAATGGCATAAGAGCAGGAAGATAATAACTGGGACGGATTGTTGTTTCTTATTTTTAATGATTTTTCTCTCATAACACTTTGTTTTGTGTTCTTATACTACCAAAAGTTGTGAGAAAAATAAAGGCCATTTTTGAGGAAATTTATACTGAACAATAAAGTTACTTGTAACATATTCTAAAAACACTATATTAAAGGTACGAATAAGTTTCAAAACAGAAAATGCTTACTTTCTTTATTCAAGGGACGTGACAAAAACTGAACAAAGAATGTTTTGAACTTTGATGCATTTGCAATACTTTGCACGTGATGAAGGGAAATTGGACTTATTGAATCAACTGACTTCCAGGCTGATGTGTTATATATATGAATACTTTTAATAAAATGATTAGATACGAATAAACTGAGAAGATAATTTGCTATGTTTACTTTAACGTATTATTATATCGAGTCAAATGTTTTAACTGTAAGACCCCTGTTTTTTTGCAAACACTGAAGACATGCACGAATGAATCCATAATTAAGGATAGAATTTAATAATGAGGATACATAATACTTGTATTAAATGAATTTTAAAGCATTCCAACAAATATTATCTTTTCTCAAGTAAGCTTTACAATTTAAAAATAAAAGTCTTTCTATGAATCTTCCTGTTCTTACAATTCACACACAATTGTGATTGTCCTAGAAACTCAGACAATACAGATTCTTTGTAAATCATGTCTACGTTACAAATAAACTCGACCTATTCCTTTTTCAGAACTTTGATTTAAAACGTTAATACTGATATTTCTTAGCGAAAGATGTCATTGTAATTTCATTAAAAAAATATTGCCCGAAATTTATCAATTGAGATATTAATAATTTAGTTTATTGCTTTCTAGAATCTTAATAAAAGCTACATCCAGTAAATTTGTGATTAATGACGCTAGTGTACCTGCTAGTGATCGATGCATCGTATCGATAGATCGTATCATTCACGGTAAAGTAAATTACTTTATTTACACTTCGTAAAACATTTAGTTTGTCGGAGTCTGAAGTAAAAATTATTTTAATATTCAAAATAATTAAAAAAAATTCTTTTAGTTAACAATGTTGCTCTTGCAAGCGACTTTCTAAGACTAATTAATTACATTCTATTTTTTATTAGTTTTTACCCCTGCGTTTCATTTTATATTATCCCTGAGTCGGGGACTCAGGGATAATATGTATAAATAACGGATACAAAGTACACCCAGACTCAAAACAACAATCTGTGAATCACACAAAGAATTGTTCCATGAAGGAATCTAATTTACAACCTTTGATTCAGCAGTACCAATCACCACATCCACAGTTCATCAGACATTTGTACACAATTTCTTACCCAATACAGTAAAATCTATATTTTTAAATAAAAATATGTATGTATTTAGCTTGGCCATAAATACTGTTACAATTAAAAACATTACATATTATTACGATTGAATTTGGAGTCTGATAAATTTATATGAATATTTATTATCTTTTCAAATTTTAGTGGTAATAAATAGGTGTTAAATACTTTTTGGGATATATAATCGGAGTGAGGTGGTAAAAAAACGAGTTGCTGTGATAGTGTTACAGAAAGCAAATATGGAGCCATATGAAATGCGTAAAACTCTCCATTTTCTATAATATGGTATGTTTGTCTACTGTGCTATTTATATTTACATTGAAACCTCGATCGTTCGCAAGGAAAAATGAGATCAAAAAAAGATTGTAGAAGATCTGATTTTTGCAGTCCTTACACTTTTTAATAGTTATAGGTTATTGCCCTTATAGGTGGCCAAAAAAGGTACATTTAATCCTGAATATTGAGTTATTTTCTCGGAAAAACACAAAAACTGATCTCTGGTTCTAATCACACTCTTTTTTTTATGGTGTTTTTTTAACTATCTAAATCAATATTTAAATTATTTGTTTGGGTTGAATAATACAAAAAAAATATTTGGTTAATGACTACACTGCTACAATTTTTATCAGTTTAATTTTACGTTAATATAAAATAGTTTAATAAGTCACTGTTGATATAATATATAAGTCAAATATACCAAATCAAAGGTATTTATATAAAAAGGGTTACACGAAAATAAACAAAACGTTTTACAAACAAAGGCAAAACTTTTCTTCATGAAACCAGACTCCGTGAAACAGAAGCACTTAGGTGAAGTGACAACGTCCAACGAGAATGCTCTCGGCTTTAGACTCTTAGCTCTAATTTATCTCATTATTGCAACGAGGAGCCTGAGTAAAACTCCACTGAGACAGATGTCTGTATAAATATTTAGCAGATTTAAAGAAAACTAAAATCATTCACAATAAGTACTTTTATAAAAACTTTAATATGTCGTTTGATATTTCTCTCTTTAAAAGTTACTTTGTAAGAAAACAGATGTCCTACTCGAAATAAAATTTGTATGCTTTCTTTATTTAATCAGACTTCATAATTAGAAAAATATTACACTTTTCCATCTCATTAAATAATGGATTTCTGAATTGCTGTTAATAATAAGCTAATATTAATAATAATATCATTAAAATTTATTAAATCTTTTTGTATTAAAATGTATTATATATATATATAAAGAAAAATGTAAATTTGATAATAAATAACTTCAAATGTAATTTATGTCCACAGCAATACTTTTTGGGGGTAGTTTTTAAAGTACATTAGTTCCTATTTTACTAAAAGGGGAAGTCCTACCAAACATAAAAGGTTAAATGTTCGTCTAGGACATTTGTAACAGCAAGTACTTAAAATGTGGTCCCTGCTTACTGAGGCTTCTATACCGGAGTTATTGTCACTGCCCTATGTATTGCTATTTTTTATTTCCTTAATAAAAATAAGTTTAACCATAATAAACCAATACAATTCTTAGGTATATTTCTCTTTATGTGTATATCTTTATTAATATAAGAAAACGGACCTTGTATTTCTGGTAACTGGATATGTATATTATTTAAATTTTAAATAGATATAGAAAGAGAAATAAACCTATACGAGCAGGGATTCGAACCCGTATCGTACGTCGCTCAATGGAACATACGCATACGCATTTATAATAGATAAGGCACTGCAAGGAGCAAATGTTTGATCAAATATTTGAACAAATGACTAAATACATATACAGGTGCCGCACTTCACCACTTTGTAGATATTTGCGTAATTTAAGGTGACGCCAGCACTTTAAATATTGGAACGTAGTTCCTTATCGCGCGTTGTGAATGGGAGCTAGACGGTAAAAATTCTTACCAAAAGTTGGCACGACATGTTTTACTATCTCTCTCTCTTATAGAAAGCAAGCGAGATATTTTCATTTCTATCATTATTATTTTTTTGTTTTATATTAAATTGCTTTATTATTTTTTTGATATTGGAGTTTGTTCTTTTAGATTCTAAATTTGCAAATAAGACAGTTGAAATGATAATAATAATACAAATTTGTGATCAAATGTACTCGTAATGTTTTGTAACAAAGATATCTATTTATACCTTAGGGAAACATAACTACATCTGTTATATAAACATATCTGTACAAAGTGAAACCGCTAGGTGGCGGGACAATAACTCATGGGTTTACTGATTAACATTTTTTAATTTAGTTATTTATCTTTTATGTTTATAAAAAATATTAAAAGCTTTTAAGGTATTTTTTTTAATTACAATCAATACCTTCAATAATTAATCGAAAGGAACTTCCATCTGGGTGTCCCTTGACACCCCTTAGTTTTTTATTATTATTTTGATACGTTCTTAAAACAATAAAAGCACTATTTGTATAAAATTTATCATATTCATAAAAAGCAAGCATTAAAGGATCATTTAAATTTTAGTTTTATTATTTTCATTCAAAAACCATTAGTTTTTGTTAGATATTTCATTTAAAAGCCGTTATAAATAGTTTTTTATCACATAATAGACGTGTTTGAAGAGCTTTAAATATATAACATTTAAACTCAGAATGAATATTCTCTTTCATGACCAGCATCAGTGAACCAGTTTTATTGAATAGACTTAACTTTTCACCGTCTGTTTTTTTTTATTCCGCGCTAAAAAGAGGGGTGTTTTAAGCTATATTATATGTATTTGTGTCTTTAAATATCAATTTATGTATCTGACTATGGCATGATATCTATCTCGAAATGCTTCTTAGCTATGTTTAGTTGATGTAAAAATAAGTTCAAGTAATATAGAAATCAATAATTCCACATTTTCGTTAATATATATGTTAATATTTATGTATATTTTCAATGGTATCGGTTTCTCGTATAAATATTTATAAAAATCGGACAGTCATTTTAAGTAGTGCTTGCATATGAGATGTTAGTAGATTGAATATTAATAATACTATATATATTTATTAATCTAGCATAAATTTCAGCAAATTTTATATTTACTGTAAATAGTGAACTCTAACTGTATTAACATATGACTGAAACGTGTTTAGGTCCTGCCACTATCGAATGATAAAGCTTCATTTCGTAACATAAGACGTATGCCGGATGTTGAAACCCCTTCCGTTCCTACCTTCATAACTACTCGTATAGTATCTTACAGTTGATGAATTTGTAATCAATATTTTAATTTATTACATTTATGCAACGCAATACATTGTGTTTTATATACGTTAACAACTTTAAATGTAAACCCAGTGAGTCCTCGACCAGCTAATGGCTGCTGTAAATCAGCTCTATGTGCGTGTAAACGATCAAACAGTTTTTAGTTGTTTTAGTTATTTCTATTTTATTTATTTTATTAATTTCGGATGGTATTTAAACTGAGTTTTATAAAAAATGGACATGAATAAAAAAATAAGAGTTTACAGTGAAGTATAACTTAAAACTCTTACAAATCTTAAGCACAGATGGTTAACAATTCTACATCATAAAAAAAAAATGTTTAAAACTTGATAAATATATACATACAGCTCCTTTTTAGATAATTATTAATATAATAATGCTTTTAGTTCCACATTAAGAGACTTCAATATGTTTTCTCATGATTATGACACCATTAATAAACCAACCATATACAAATTAAATAATTATTTTACTACAGTTTTGCTTTCAATGATGGAAGCGGACTCTAAGATACATGATACAAATAATATTGTTCGTTTAGGGATTAAATCCGGGATTGGTTACAAATCAAAAATTGGATCCGCTACTAAGTTACACTTGATAAATATAATAAGTCGGGGTAAAAGTCTTTTCGCATATAGTATCTTTGTACTTGTAATAAAAAAGTATCAGTCCCCGTTTTACTTAGAAGAGAAGTCCTACCAAATATAAGTGTTAAATGTTCGCCTAGGACACTTGTAACACGAAGTACTTAAAATCTGGCCCCTGCTTACGGAGGCTTCTATCCCGGAGTTATTGCCTATATATATAACCTTGTGTAACCTTAATAATTCTAGCATTTCATCTTCTAATGCCCCTTCTAACTAACAGGACTGCTTTGCTGGAAGGTGCATAGGCAAATGGACTTTGTAGCTTCGCAAACAATATGAACCTTTGAATCTTTGATGTGGGCTCAAAACCAATACGGCACTGCAAGGAGCAAATGTTTGATCAAATCTTTGAACACATGACTAAATACATATACAGGTGTAGCACTTCACCACTTTGTAGATATTTGCGTAATTGAAGATATGTGTGACGCCGGCATTATATGTATAATAATTATTTTGAGTACTTAGAAAAATAAAAACTGTATTTGTATCGTTATTTATCATAATGAATAATGATGACATGCAAGCATTAGTTAAAGTATATTATAATTAATTTTTTTTTTTCGTTCAAAAAGTATTGATTATACTTTTTGTTACATATTAAATTTAAAAGCCGTTATAAAAAGTTTCTTATCACAAAACCGAAGTGTTTGTAGACATTAATAGACTTTAAAATTTAATTAGACATTATTAGAACTCAGAACACTATTTTTCACGACTAGCATCAGTGAACTAGTATTATATTTTTCCCCACCCTTTTTACAATAAAACCTGGCCATAAAAACCTGTAGTTTCCGAGTTATGTATTATTCAAAAAATACCGACAAAAAATTATTAAAAAAATATACGTGTATAAAAATACAAGTTTACTGGATCAGATATACAACACTTTAGTGTTGTACTAACATATTATAATTAAATCTAATAAGAAACAATAGAGAACAAGATAAATGCCAACTCAGGAGATCGATGCTTTCCTCTTAAGTGGGCATCACGGGTTATGCTGTGATTACCTTTTTTTTTATCTGTTTTAATATACTTTTATAACTTTAATTGGAAACTAATTGAGCCCCGGATAGAGATCTAATATGAGGTAATTTAAGTACTGCTTTTTTTAAATTTAAATGCTTTTAGTTATGACAAGATTACGTAGTTGTTATGGGATTAAAGAATGTTCTGATTAAATTATTTTATGGGAATACCTTTAAAAGGAAGAAACCTACTTTTAAGTGATGTGATCGATGATGCAACAAAATTATTAATATTTGTCAATCAGTTGCCAACCTCGACTTAATCTCCAAATACAGAGGTATTGCATTATTTTAATATTGATTACATACTACATTCTTATGATTTGTTAATAATATAATGATATAATGAGATTAACATTACTCACAAAAGTACTTAATTCTATTAACTAATAGTAGCTTAATATCTTCCATAGGGTAGTTTAACTTCCAAAGTTTGCTCAGGAGCATTTGCTCCTTAAGACATCCGACAAACTTTATTCTTTTTGTTTGATTTCTGGCCACATCTGCAGATGTTACAATGAAAAATAAGGGATGTTTCAACTTGCTCCGCTTTTACTTTTGCGAGTCATGTAATCTCTGGGTATAAGTTAGCACAAACGTTGGGAGCTGGTTATTTTAATATAACAGCGAATTATATTAAACTTATTTTTCACCAGGTTTTTTAACCTTAATTCTTAACATCGTTTATTATTTATTTTGATAAATTATTGATTTTTTTTTTAATATTATAAAAACGAGTAAGTATTTGTACTTACTCGTTTTTATAATATAAAAAAAAATTATTTCAATTAATCATTTAATAAATTTGTTAACCAAGTGAATACAATAACAATTTATATTCGAATGCCATAGATAATTTAATTTGCCAAATATTCGTTAAGTAATAAAGAGATTTAACCTTAACAAAACTTATGAACAAATATTTTTTTTTTTTTATAAGATGTAAGTATACGAACAAATAAATTCTGAAAATACCCAAATTTTTTATATGTTTTTTGAGCAATGTTTATTTAAAATAAATAAATTAAATTTGGGTTACATTTTTTAAAATTATTTTAAAGATTGTAGAAAATTAACCTAATTCATCTAACAAATAATGATTATTTTATATTATATTTCATTATAGTTTATTTAAAGTTATATCAGATAGATAGTGATACTACTTACACTAGCGGCACGCTATGATGATATAAATGTTTACTTAATATATTAGAATATACATACTTTATATGCACACAAGATTCATATGAATACAAAAAATAAACAAAAGGAAAAGTTCCACAAAAGCAGGTAGTAATTGTGCTGGCCAGCGATCCTATGTGAGGATCGTAATTCGTAAGAGATTTTGAAATGCCGTTTAGAAATCAATTTAATAAATAAATTTTGGGTCCTGAAAATACATTTGATAAAATGTATGAATCTCTGGTCATCACTGTGGTCAACAAATTACTGCAATTCTTTCCTTTAAAGTCGTTATCAATTAATACGGAACTTCATGAGCAGACAAACATCAAAACGACCATCATAGCGTGCCGCTACTTTAGGTATATTAAATCGTTTATTATGTCTCACCAAGGGATACTGTAGCGTTACGTTTCGTACTTAAGTACTCCAACCATTAGATGCAAGACACTTTGTGTCAACGCTTTTTGTGATCCTCGAAGCACTTTTCAGAAGCGTTTTTTTGATAGATCTTGAAGCTCTTTCAGCGATGTAGTCTTTGTCTCTTCAATTGTGTCTAAATAAGTAAATGGAGGTTTTTTATAACAAAATTTATCTGTGCAGGGACGTGCTGAAGTTAATTCAAAAACTTATCATTATCTCTAGTATGATTATTATTTATCATCAGTTTTACATCAAAAGATACTTTCATAAATACAAGAAAAATACTTATTTAATTGGTTTTGTTATATTATACAAATAAATAACTGTTTCTTTCCAAGAATTTTTATATTAAATCTTTAGTGTTCCAACAAAAACTACTTAATGCTAAATAGCTTGGGAATGTACAGACTTAAAAGACGATACAATAAAACAAAAATTTAAAGAAAATAATATAAATTTGAACACATATACGTAGATATATAAATTAGTATACATATATGTATACATATACATACACATAAATAAGTAAAGATATAATAGACAAATAACTATAAAAATATTTATATTCGAATTAAAACCTAATGTAAGAATCTTGTAAAAATGACTATAATCTCTTTTTTTTTCAATTACTTTAGTAATAAAAATAATAATCAAACTTAAATAACCCGTAAGTAAGGTTAAGACGCATAGATAATAAAGAAAAGCCATGTCTGACGTTTCAGACATTCTTTTTTTAAAAACATCATAGTAGTCTAACATGTGAAATTTCGAGGACCGTTTGTTTTGTGGTGCTACCATTTTTTCATTACGATTTGACTCGACTCGTCAAGGAGAGTATCTTTAACATCAGCAGCAGTTACTGCTTTGACTTAAAATTATAGTAAGTATTTACTGTAATAATATTTGTGCAAACGTAAATATCACTATCACAGTCAAGGGTGCTAATAGATATTTTATTGTCTTTTAAATATTAAATATACGGATAGGTAAAGAATTTATTTCCAAAATGACGGCTTTAAACTTAGAGAAACCAAAATTTATAAATAGATGTTGTTGTAAAGTTATATTTAAAATATTTTTGTAACATATAAAAAAAAAAATCTGTGTAGATGTTTTTATTTATTATGTTTTTAACTGGGTATTTTTTCAAAATAATGTTAAAATAAATAACTTCAATTGTTTGTATTAGATTTAATCTTGTGAAAATATCTATAACACTTTGTTATTTTTTTAGAACAAATTTTTCATTAGATCGATTATTCTTTAGACCAAAAATTTCGTTAGATCAATAAGAACAAAATAAATTGTTTATAAATATAACCACACTTTACACACATTATTTTTGAAGATAAGATATATTCAGTTTAATAACAACCTTTAAAGTTTACACAATTATATCTTCATAATAATATAAACTAAGAACAGTGTTACAGTGTCTCCTTCAAAAATAGCTTCCTGATTTCAGCGAGTCACTGAATAATAGATGCTATAAATCAAAGTGTTTGTTTGGAATGTTTTTATAAAAATAGAACTGTTTTTATCCGAGAACATTATTATTTACGCACAGAGTTATTGAATTCTTATTATGACTATAACTGTATTTGTTAAAAACTGTCATAAAAGAGATAAATCCAAGTTTCTTTTTAATTTTTAACATATAAAATATAATCAGTATATATTAGTACCTAATATATTTAAAATTTGAATAAGTTTCGTAATTCTAACCTAAGACTTATAATTTCCACTATTGGGAATAATTAAAAAAAAAACTATTGTTTTTTTTTAAATTTGAAAACTATATTTTAATTTAATATTCTCGATTCACAGCAAAAAAAGCAAATGTTTTCTGTATTGGTCTTGTTACATAAATACATTTGAAAAGCATTGCACTAAAATTTTTGAATATGCATGAGAAGACAAACATTGTAAAAGTTATTATAGTGATATCACTATAATGTCATATTTCAATATGTAGTTTTTGTAACACAAGTCAATATCCTCTCGGGGTAAACGGCTCTCTGTCAATCTGTTAATTACAATTCAGCTTCCGGTGGCGCGGCGGCTTGAGTCGTCAGTGTCTCAGACTGTCATTTCACATAGGAATCACAGGAGCTAATTGCTGCTATTTTCTTGAATCCTTGAAAACATTGTTGTGTTTAATAATCCTTGTTTTCATTTCTTAGGAACTTTTTAGATTCCGAATATATTTATAACTATTTATTATTTAACTTTAATTTTTAAGATTGACGTCTCACATAAATATTGCACTATTTTGGTGTAAATTCCTAAGCACCGAAAAATAATGATAAAAAATATACTTTGAAATAAAAAATCTTATTTCTAGGATGTAATTAATAAAACCAGTAAAATAATAAATTTATTTTATTAACAATTAAACATAATATCTAGTAAAACACGCGATTGTATATAAATATATTTATACTTAAACTATAGGTTATTTATTAAATTTATTAGAATTAACTAATTTACACACATTTTGTAGGGAAATACTCACTGCATGTAAGGCAACACAAATATAAAACGTTGTACACGTTGTACAGAAATGTACAACGTGTATCGCACAGAATACTGCTCCGTGTGGGTTTCGAACCCACCATTGATCCACACATCCACATACACATTTCTGGTGTACTTTGTACAGAAGGACAATGGTCTCAAGTCAGAAAGCGACCACCATGCTACCTTTTCTACATGAAAGGTTCCTGAGCTGTAGGCACTCTCACTACCCGTGTGATTTGTCATAGTTGCAATTCACTTGCTGAGAATGCTAGAGAGGCTAACTACCAGTTTTCAGCTGGTATCGAAGCTGCATGGCCACTTCTTGACCGGCAGCCAAGCCGCAAGTACGCTACATTCGGCTGACCGGATAGATGCTAGCATATCCATCTAACCTTTAAGCAGGTGGCTGTCCGAACCACAGTGGCCCCCGGAGGTACCTCTGCTCAGGTGATGTTCTTCGTCTTAGGCTGGTCAATCCAACCTCTTGCTGCGCGTGAAATCAGACGAGCCTCCAACAACTGTAGGGACCCAGACGTATGTTGCCGAATTCCTACCGCTATCTACATTACCACCACGAATACAACACCAAAAATGGTAATCCGACAGCGTACAGACGCAAGCGCATGCTTCGCTGCCGGAGGGCTTAGGTACCGGCGTCCTGTTGTACCCTGATCTTAACAACTGACCCGTAGTTTAGCTAAAAACTACAATTAATAAACGAATGTCTTTTTGAAAAACTCTTTTTGAAATGTACCAAGTTAAGATTTACATCTCTAAGATGACCATGGGATATTTGTGTCTCTCTGGCAAAACTCTGAATGGTGGTGTTATGTTGTAGAATCGTCTTTATTACCTTTAAGATTTTTTGCTTGCTTCATATGCTTATAAAGCAAGCAAAAAATCTGTTTTTACTAGCGCGCTTCACCCTTGTTTACCTTGCCTATTACATTGCAGTACGTAGGTATATTATTATTATATTTCGTGTATTATTATTACACGGAAAATTTACAAAATATAACTCTGGGTAATTTTTACATGGCCAAATAATTTACAAAACCAATCTATATTAAATAAATAAATAAACATGCTACATCTATGATTTACAAAACAAATTATTTTCACTGCCGCAGAGCATTGAATCATAGATTTAACGTCTCAATGGAGTGGTCGTGATTGATTGATGAAACAAAACATTGCCAAAACCTCGTGTCAGGTGAGATAGAAAATAATGTTTTGCGTAAATTAAGAATGTAATAAACGACTAATATCTTTCATTTTAATTACTCGTGAAATCTGTATTTCTTTGTAAAATTGTTAACGTGAACACTTATTAATATTAATTGTATTATGATGCTAATTATGGGCTGTATATTAAGAAAATCATTGAAAATATTTTTTTCGAGACAAACATTTCCTGGAAGGCTTACTCGCTAAGGGGGGATCAAACTGACCGACTCGCTCACCAGGCCTGACACCATGCAATTTTTTTATTGAGGTTACCAAAAGTCCATGGTATATGGCAACTGTCCCAATACTCTAGACTATGGACTAATATTAAATATTGAACAATATTAAATATTTTTTTAAAAGGTTCACGGTTTTTTTATTTTATTCCCAAATCAGCAAATTACCCCATTTTAATCACAAGGTGGAAACCCTGTACATTATAAGGATACTATTTGATTATTGGTTTCAGATTTTACGATACATATTTCGTCTAATTATTTTTGATAAACTATAGTATAAAGCAACTTGGAGAGATAGCTATTATTGGTCTCAATTAGAATTTTCGTCGTATAAAATGTTCGTTTGGACTGGATTCATTGACTTCATTGATTGACTCAATAACTTCGTTATTTACATTACAATTTATAGTTACATTTTAATTTTATGGTCATTAGTATTATATATGTAGTAGTATATATGTCGCATTTCTGTGTGTAAAGTGCCAGCTAAGTCATAGATGAAACGATGATCTTATCTGACTGAAGCCGAATGCTGTATTAATACAGTAAAATGTAACAACGAAGTAGTGTGTGTAATGTTTTTATAATTAATTTAATTTTTTAAAAGTGTATTAATATTATATGCCAAATTTAATATACCTTCATCGTATCCAGTTTTTGCTTCACGTATTAAAATATTGATTATCTATACTAATATTATAAAGCTGAAGAGTTTATTTGTTTGAACGCGCTAATCTCTGGAACTACTGGCCCGAATTGAAAAATTCTTTTTGTGTTGAATAGTCCGTTTATTGAGGAAGGTTATAGGGTATATGTCATCCCGCTGTGTCTAATAGAAGTCAAGCAGCAATGAAAAACGCTGCAGAAAAGTTCTAAAAAGAAGTCCGCGATAGCATATATCTAGCTTTTAAGGTTGTATATAGTGGTGTACTAGGAAAGGATTTTTAAATTCTACCTTTAAGGGTTTTAAATAGATGGATTTTGCAATTTTTTATGAAACTCGGGGGCAACACTAAAAACCGCGCGGACAAAGTCGCGGGCGACCCCTAGTCGATTATATTCCTATTCCTTGTAAGTTTCAAGCTCAGGTTCGATACTCGATTAACATGGGCTAGGTATAGTTAGAAAGTTTTTATTACAAACATATTTATAATAGATAACTTACAATCCGGAAGAAAGTCATTACTTGCCGAACATATTCACATAAAGTTCAGGTGGTAATCAAAAGTTATTGCTTTTACAGATACAGTTATATGTTTAAGTTAAAATAATTAGACGTAATAGGTAGTCGCCTCACGTACACGGAAGTCGTTAACTCAATATGTACTTTATTAAATATGTTATGTGTGTGTCTGGTTGATCCAACCAATCACCAAGTGCTGTAAAACGCTAGTGATGGCTTTGGATTGGTGATGGATTCGAGAAATATGATTATTCATTAAATTCAATAGGCGATGTTGATTTGTGATTTGCTCTTAAGCTCACAAGTGAACAGTTTTGATACTATATGTGCTAAATTGGTTTATATCGGTTGGAACGTAATGACGTCGGATAATAAATATGTTACAGTAAGGTTTCAATTTGTAAAAATATACAGAAATAATTCTTATTTGAATTCGAATGTTGTTTTTTTATTGAAATGAATAAAATAATGTAGAGTTCTAAGATTCCTTTGTTAATATTCCTTGCGATCTTGTATAATGATTGATGAAAAACTAATTCTTTGACATCTTACATGGAAAAGGTTTTAGAACTTTTGATTATGATGAAAATAAAATACTTTTGATATCTTTGATGATCCTTTAATATTGATTCAAATATATATATTTATTAAAGAGGCGGTACTTCTGAAGGAAGATTTAAATATACGTTCTTGAAAGAAATGCTTAGACTCATAACTCTAGTATTATGTACGCATATATTTAATTTACAAGTTTATATTTATATAAGTAAATTTATTTTTTACAAACATAAATAATTTTGAAGCGAATAGTACTAAAACATAACGGATAATTTTGTGAAGTAAATTTTTTACTAGTAGATCCGGTAGACAAAACAATTCTGGATACTGATTGCAAACTCACCAATTGGTTTCAATTTGCAGGAAATCCAATATTGATTACGACACGGGAAGGGGAATACAGATGTTTAAAAAAGTTCAGTGACAAACACACGTTGGTACAAAAGATATGAAGGAATGTTGAAGATACGAATGAAGGAAATGAATGTTGGTTGAAAGGAATAAAAAAAAATATTTTCCAAATAAGCTGATATTCCATATCTCTATTAATGTCTGGTAAATAATTCATCAATATCGTTCATAAGCCATTAAGTGATGTAACATATATGTTGAATCCCACCTGATAAATTGCATATGAAATAATAGCTATATAAATATATTACACAAAGCCATAATAATAATAATAACAACGAACTCAACGAACTAATTAAATAACGAACAATTTTACGTCATATTTTTTATACATAATGTTATGTGGAGATCGGTGTCTCTATGTTGTCAGAAGTTTCCTTCCCCGAGATCTTTAGAGACTTTCGAATATCTTAACACTTACTGTCATGTAGACTTTTCATTTAAACAAATACCTAAACTGAAATTATATTGAACTTAATAAACAATCAATATTGCGTATCTTTTAAAGGCATTTAAGATTTTTCCGACTGTTCTTGGTCATGTATTATAAAATAAAACCCATGGTTAAATCTTTAATCCTTGCCAACAATACTACTTCTCTGTTTATATAATTTTGTAGAGTAAAATATAATTGCAATAGTTAAGCAAATTATACGGCGCGGCGTCGTAAAACTTTAGGTCTCTTGAAATATTAAACTTGATCTTGCCTAATATGCGAATATTTTCATAAACATAACGTTCCATTCCGGATTCTGGGAATCAAATCAAAATGAAAGTAATATTGGAAAATTTTATGGGTACAAATATGAACCCATTTTATTACAAAAGTAAAAAGTAAAAAAAAGTAAAAAAATAAATAAACTACAAAGTCCTAGTAAAAATACTCTCCGCTAGAACGCCTGCCTGCTGCAGTATGATATTTTAAACATTACTTCATTAGATAAAACTGAAGAACCCTTGTCTTTAAGACTTATCAAATTACCTTCTTTGACTTGGACAAAAGTTGCAAGTTCCATGCTTATAAAAGTTATTATATTGTAACATTAATATACTTTGAACCCTTTAGTGTATATCAATTGATTTCACTGTTGCATAAATATATATTTTTTTGTTTAATATTTTTTTGAATTGTTTAAGGAAATATTGTGTTTAGGTTTAAAAGTTCAAAACTAGTTCTTAGGGTTGAGTAGAATTCAGCGATTTGTCACCCTGCAATATTTATCTATTTCATAAAAAATGATCTTCCAAAAACTCATAACAGAACCAAAAGTTACCAAAATATCATATGAACTCTTATATCTTCAACATTGTTAGTGTTTATTACTATTCAGTAATAAATACTTATGAAGTCTTAAAAATTATTATGACTATGATGATGAGGGTGACGAATAGGTCGAAGACTACCTTCTATCAGGAACGACCGTCTTACGACCTACTTCTCTCTTTTCAACTTGGGCAGAGCGGAAAATTATAAAAAGTGAAGGAGTACTGCCAGGCTCTCTTTTTCTAGCTACTGGATTTGCTACTGACTGCTGGTTGCTGGTGTTGCTGCTAGCTGGTAGTGTCACTGCTGGCTGTTGGTGTTGATGCTGGCTGTTGGAGTTCACGCTGGCTGATGTAGAATCTGTGGGCGCTTCTGGTCGGTGCTTGCACTGCTGGTCTGTGATGGTGCTGCTGGAGATGGCGCTGCTGGCTGTTGATGGCACTATCGGCTAAAGCTGACGCTTACAAAGTCTCGAAGTCGAAATTCTTGGGTTAAAGAAGAATGACACCTATACCACAATACAATTACCGGTATAAATGCATGTGGCTGGGTAGCACATGCATTTATACCGGTTTCTTTCTTTCTTTCTTTTTCAAAAAAAGCAGTTATTTTTTTTAACCATAGTAAGGGTCTATATCATTCCTTAAGGGGTAATAAACGTTTGATAGTAAATGTGTTGTTAGATCTTATATTTTCCGGTATTTCAAGAGCAACCAGTAAGTAAGAAAAAAATTGAAAAACTATAAAAAAAAATATTCTTGTTCAAATTCGAACGTTGTTTTTATTCCTAAAAGAAAAGGAAATAATATAGACTTCTAATATTCCTCTGTTAATATTCTTTGTGACGGTTGATGATATACAAATTATTTGACATCTCACACAGAACAGGTTTTAGAACTTTTGATTATGAGAAAAAAGAAATACTTTTGAATATTTAATAATCTTTTAATATTTATTCAAAAATTATATCTAGGGGAGAGGAAATACATCTGAAGAAATATTCAATTATGTCGGGCTCCTCAAGGGAATACTTTTTCTCATAATTTTCATATTTATATATTTTATTCAAAGTCTTTATTTATCTTAGAAAACCTTTTTTTAAGAATATAACTTATTTAAAAGCAAACATTATTCTTATCTGATATATTGTTTACAAGTGGGATCGGCAGACAAAATTCTGAATGCTGATTGATAAGCCCTCCAATAGGTTTCAATTTGCAGGGAATATACTATCGATTTTAATGGGAAGTGAAGTTGAATGTGAATGTTAGTGCACAAGATATATAAAGTTAAATATTATTAAATACATACGCACATACCTATATGTTGTAGAATATCAGAGTAATATAAAATCGAAACACTAATTATGTCACTAAATTACTAGACGAATCTTTTGAATGTCAGTTGACCGAAGCCTGCCAAATAATTGCCGATATTTGCAAAATAAACTGATATTTCATATCTGTTAGCGTATTCATGTATAATTTTATTTGTGTGTATGTATAATTTTATTTATGTGTGTGTACACACACACACATAAATAAAATTATATAAATTCATTTATGTGGTATTATAATTTATCAAATCCGCCCGCATATAACACTTCGACATATAAATTGCATTAAGTATTAATAAACAGTTGTTATGTAAGCAAATTACATAAAGTCATAATATTATGAACATGATGAATTAATAATGAAGTATAAGTAACATTGAGGTCGTTTTTATTTTTATATGTTAACTAGCTTCTACCCGCGATTTGGTCGGTATTAGATAGATTTTTTGAGCAGTAGTTTTATTTTTTACATCAAGTACCTACCGACTTGCATATTATTAGTGGGGACTACAGTTTGCGCCCAAAGTTGAGGCGCGTGGCGGGTGAAGTCCACATTGATATGCATCTACTCGTATATCTTAAACTATGAATTCAAACAACATACCTTCAAAGACAAATTTACCTTCGTACAATGGTCTGATGGAACTGATAAAGATACGTGATATTTCATAAGGATAGATATGTACAATGTACACGAAACCAAAAATATGTAATTAAAACTACTTATAAACATTATGACTCAAATATCTAACTCAAGTAACAAATACCTAACATATACATATATAACATATACAAATCAAAATGTACCCACCTATTTGAATTATAAATCTATAAATATTGAATCAATTTACCAAAATTTTTGAACAAAATAATAACATTGAACTTGGGTAACTACTTTAATTAATTTATACGAATCAAAAAGTAGTTATCTACTTTCCTTAATAAAGGATTTTTTTTTTTTATATTACTTAAACCGTAATTATTTTCACTTTAATTGTACTTACAGTCTAAAAGGAATCAAAATGAAGAAGAACTGGAGATATATGTATTTTTTAAATATACAAACATTTAGAAGCTTCAAATTACCTTAAAACTAATTAACTCTTATACCCTGGACGAGTAATTATCTGAACTAGAAATCAAAATAAATCTACCCGAATTAATATTTCATAGAGATATTTAAGATTGCATGTTGATTTATTGGTAGAAAAAACAAAACAATGGTTCATCTTTGCTAATTGCCTTAAAGATTATTTGTAGAGCTAAATAGAATTGTAGTAGTCAAGCAACATGGCGTCATAAAAACTTTATCTCGCTTGGAAGATTAAACTTAATATAGGCATAAACCAATATTTCATTCATAACCATTCCGAATTCTGGGAAACAAATCAAACGAAAAATGATATTGGAAAAGTTTATGGACATAAATATAAATCCATTTTATCTATAGTATCCAATAATATGTATAACTGTAATCAAACTGTACAAAAGTTTTTGTGAGAAATGGATATTTAAAAAAAAAATCCGTGCCTTGTAATGCCAGACAGTAACAATGTGGAGACATATCTTGCTATGAGTTATGTTCATTTGGAACTAGAAATTGACGGCGCCCTAGTAAAGATACTCTCCTATAAAATGCCTGGCTGCTCCTTCGAGATGATAATTTTAATATTATTTAGATATAACAGATAACACTGAAGCACCCTCGCACTTATTAATTGACCTTCTTCAAGTTAAAGCCAAAATATTGCAAAAAAAATAAAACATTGTAAGATTTACATACTTTCAGCCGATTTTTTGCAATTTTAATTTTGAAATACTAAGAATTAGCTTGTAATAAAGCAGCAGAAATATATTTGAGTAGTTTTATTAAACAATAATTAAGGAATTAAGAATCTTCGATTGCCACGATATTCATATTTACGACGTTATTTAACATTATGCGGCTTGGATTATTTTTCCTTCATTTAGCAGCTTTTCTAATCGGGTCATTCCATTATTACCATTCTTATACTTTTATTATAATTTTATATACAATGATACAAAAAATAATAAAGAGAAAAAACTTCATAATCTAAGCAAAGTTGGATAATTTTCTTTGCAAATATTAATCACATATAAGTACATATTATTATTATGGCTATATTCAGTTTTTTTTTAAACTGCGACCTCTGGGCGACCGTATATTTCCGCTAAGTAATACCTCAGCCTCAGTATATTTCAGCTAAGTAATACCTTTAACTTCATACATTTTAATATAAAACAAGAATGTAGAATCGATATCGATATGTAAATCAGTTTAATATATATATTAGTGATACTCTTTACTTTTAATTTTGGTGACGTTTTACTTATTTTATTTATATGTTTTCCACTTTAAATCAATGTCAATGATCACTGGTGTACGTGAAATAGAAGTTTCAGGAGGGCCGATTTCCCGATACCAGATTTATCGAAATAAGCTCTTCTGTATTGTCACTTTCCAACTTAATGTTAAAGCTATGTACCAAAGGCGTCCTGGTCTGAGAAAAACTACACCACAAACACTGCCGGATTTTTTTTATTGTGATATTTGTTTCATAAAGGTTAATCTTAAAAGCAATTCTTGAACAACTAATCGGAGATGAAAGTTAATGATTTCAGGCGAAGAAAATGAGAAAAAAAAGATGATTTTAAAACAATAATAATTGTAAAAAAGTCGGCCATGAACATCTTCTAAGGAATCGGTTTAATTTTTTTTTTTTTATTTTTTTTTATGAAATCTAGGGCAATGCTTGACTACATTCCACCTGATGGTAAGTGGAATGTAGTCTAAGGTGGTAAGGCGCATTACCCTAGCAGCCTATTCACTCTTCTCTTGAATTTAACCACATTGTATTCTTTCGGAAATACCGACGCAGGCAAGCTGTTCCAATCCTTTGCTGTACGCAGTAAAAAAGACGAAGCAAAGCGCTTCGTTCGGACAGGTGGAATGTCCACAACAAAAGGATGGATTCCTGCCGTGCGTCGGAAAGTCCGATGATGGAAGGGGGCCGGGGGAATTAGATCGTGTAATTCCTGCGCACACTCACCAAAATGTATTTTATAGAATACTGAGAGGCTAGCAATTCTACGCCTGTGTTCAAGGCTTTGGAGGTCGGCTTCGACCAACTCGGGATCTCCTATGAGCCTCATTGCTCGCCTCTCAATTGAGTCCAGAACCGCAAGATGAGACTTTGCGGCACCAGCAAATATGTGGCCACAGTACTCTACACACGACCGGATCTGTGCTTTGTATAAAACAAGAAGCTGTCCCGGTGTAAAGGACTGCCGAACCTTCGCAAGAACGGCAAGCTTTGCTGCTGCTGCTCTTGCTCTGGACTCAATGAACCGACCAAAGTTGAGGTTCGAGGAAATCTCTAAGCCTAACAACTGAAGCCGGTCACTGTATTCCAAGGATACATTCTGGAAATTAGGAGCCAAGGTGAAAGGGCTCTTTTTGGCGGTGAACAGACACGTCTGCGTTTTGGTGGCGTTGAATTTGACAAGATTGGCATTGCTCCATGCGGAGACTGCCTGAAGTTTGTCATTCAAATGCTGCACCATGGCTTCTCTTTCAGACTGTACTTGATCTCGACTAGCCCGAGTACTCGGCAGATATCGTTCTACAACTGTGCTGTCGTCTGCGTACCCATAGATACCGGGCTTCAACAGATCGTTAATGTGCAGCAGAAAAAGAGTTGCAGAAAGAACGGACCCCTGAGGCACTCCGGCATTTATTGTCAAGGATTCCGAGGAACACCCATCGACAACTACTCGGAGAGATCTCTGGCTCAGAAAGTCCGTTACCCAGCCGATTAGACCTGGAGATATACCGTACGCTGAAAGCTTGCTTATAAGGCTCGCATGCCAGACCCTGTCAAATGCCCTCGAGACGTCCAGAGAGACGGCGACCGCTTCTCCGTTCTTCTCGATGGCCTCGCCTAGAATGTGTGTAGCATACACTAGGAGGTCCCCAGTAGACCTATTTCGGCGAAACCCGTACTGTCGGTCACTGAGGAGATCGTTACCTTCTAGGTATGCTAGAAGGCGCGAGTTCAATACACGCTCCATAATCTTGCAGAGTATGGAGGTGATTATGAAATCGGTCTGTAGTTGACAGGATCAGCACGGCTGCCTTTTTTGGGCACGGGTTGCACGTTGGCAAGCTTCCAGGATTTCGGCACTATTCCAGTCTTGAAAAAGAGGCGATACAGACGTGTCAGTACAGGAGACAACTCAGCTGCACATGTCTTGAGCAGAATGGCTGGTATACCATCAGGACCACTGGCTTTATTCACATCTAAACGACACAATGTTCTCCATACCTCTTTGTTAGTGATGCGGATTTCAGGCATCGAAATACCGCAGTGAGGAAGATGTGCTGGAGAAGCATTGCCAGTATCTAGATGCGAATTATCAGCAAACAGAGAAGCAAATACATTCGCTTTCTCAGTTGCTGTGTGGGTCAGGGATCCATCCGGCTTCAGCAGAGCAGGCAGTGAGGGTTGGCAGAAATTCGACTCGATCGCTTTCGCAAGAGACCAGAAAGCTCGACTGCCAGTTGGTTTGACAGAGAGCTTTTCGCCATTCTTAGCGATTCGATCGAGACGAGCCTTCCGCAATGCCTTTTTGTAGGACTTGGCAGCTAGGTTAAAGGCTCTCTTCTTTGTACTTACATCCGGAGTTTTGCGGCTTCGAGCATCAGCCCAAATGAGATATGCCGAATGTTTTCGGTCTTGAGCTTGACCACATTCGGCATTAAAACATGGGCGAGCTTTGCCACTGACGGGAACTTCAGCAAAAGGAATAAAATACTCCATTGCCTGATGCACCACATCGGTTATAGCATCTGCGCAACTCGACGGATCCAAAGAAGAGAAGCAGACCTGCCGCCAAGGATAAGATGCAAAGAAGTGCCGCATCTCATCCCAATCTGCTGACTTGTATTTCCATACTCGCCTAACACCATGTGGTTCGAGAGCTGGTGGGGAATATGTAAACACAGATTTCACCAGACAGTGATCGGAGGTTCCCAAGGGGGAGGTGACCTCAACACGATACCTGTCCGGATCAGTTGTCAGCAGAAGGTCCAGGCAATTGGCTGTATGGTCTACCACATCTGGTACCCTTGTCGCTTGCCTCACCAGCTGAAAGAGGTCCAAGGACAACGCAAAGTTTCGCGCTTCTCTTCCAGCATGGTCGGTTTTCTGGTACGGGAACAGCCAGTCTTGATGACAAGCATTAAAGTCCCCCAGAAAAACAAGCTGCGCTGAAGGGTACTGATGCAAAGTCATATCAGCAGCCTCACCGAGATACTCAAATAATCTAGTTGTCTCCTGGTCACCGCTGTGCGAACGGTAGACACAGGAATACAGGATTTTTTCGTTTCCTGTGTCTACTAAAACCCATATAGAAGAAAAAGTGGGGTCTTCAAGGTGACGGAGACGCTGGATACAGAGGTCGTTCCGCGCGTACACGCAGATTCCGGCACGTGAGCGAAAATTGTGCTCTAACGTGTATCCGGGATAATGCAGGTGCGCAGCGCTCAAAGGACATTATATCTGCGTCTCCGTCAAAAAGAAGAGGTGCGGCTGCTCTGTCTCCAGGTGGTGATGGACAGCTAGGATATTAGAGTGCAAACCCCTGATATTAGTGATGTGCATTTTAATGATGATGATGCCGGTTACTAGTTATTCGCCATACAGTACTATTCATTCCCAGGTCCTACCGTCGTTAATGTAATCCTGTACACTATAATAGGATTTTTCATCAAATTTCTTTTAATATATAATTTAAATTTATTTAATGATAAGCTTAAGGCTTCATTCGGCAGCTTTTTATAAAAACGTATACAATAAACTTTAAAGGATTTACCTATTTTACGGAGTCTAGTGTTGGGCATAGCGAGTTTAAGTTCTCAAATATCTGTTATTCAATTATTATATATTATTATAT
The DNA here is from genome assembly GCA_959347405.1 of Napeogenes sylphis. Lineage (NCBI taxonomy): Eukaryota > Metazoa > Arthropoda > Insecta > Lepidoptera > Nymphalidae > Napeogenes > Napeogenes sylphis. The sequence continues at coordinate 29,416,629 of OY365776.1, forward strand.
GTAATTAATAGATAGTCTAATTTCATAACACTCTCTTTGCCAGTAAACCGTAAATTTAAACCGTACGCAATAAAAAATAAAAAAATTAAACAGTCTTTTGACAAAAGCTGTCTACGTTGAGTTGCCGTAAAACGATTAATTTTAGCGTTTTGCTCGACTTTTTAAGTCAAACATAATATTTTATAAAAACGAGCAGAAAAGTTGTAACAAGAGTTGTAACGTATATTATTGTTTTATTATTGGCAACCTAAATAATAAAAAAGTTTGATGAAAACTAACAGTCCTAAGAAAAACATAAGTATACATTTATACATTGCACCATTTAGACTAAATAAAATTCAGGGAATTCAAATCAATCGATTAATAATTATATATATGTATATATCTAATTTAATCTTAGATTAATCTACGATTCTTATTGACTTAAAACAACAGTTATATATTTTTAAATAATTTAATAAGTTCCAATGAAATAATTTTAGTTTTAAGCATTTTCACTGACTAATTACCATCACATGGATAGTCTATGAAACCTTTATCGCAATGGCCAATATTGTTACATGTAGTTCAAATAAAAACAAATGTTTCTTTATACGATTCGACGTCGGGAATTGACTTGGACGAGTGCCAGAGTCCGTACGAAATTCATTTATATAAAAATAATCAATATTTATTTATTTATTTAGGTACCATCAAAACTTACAAAATATAAACGTATACAAAGATAAAAAAAAATATGTGTGTGTGTATTAGTGTACACATGTAAGAAATGAAACTTCTTTATGACATAATTTTTTGAAAAATGATTCACTTTTTACAACTTTACAGGAATAGATAATTAAGCTAAATTAGATAAAGTTTAAGCAAAAATAAAGATGGCGCGTAACAGAAAAACGTTAAAATTTTGTGACATTGCTATAAAATTTCTCCCATCCGTCGATAAAAAAGTTTCACTTCAAATATGGCGCGTAACGGAAAAATGTGACTTAGAAATAAAGATGGCGCGTAACAGAAAAACGTCATAATTTTGTTGACATTGCTATAAACTTTTATCCCATCTGTCGATAAAGAAGTTTCACTTCAAAAAAAATGGCACGTAACGGAAAAACGTAACGCGTAACGAAAAAATGTTACACTAAATTTTTTTCCAACCCCGATAAAGAAGTTTCACTTCAAAACATGTACAAAGGATGAAATTATCTCTTTAAGAGATCTATCCCAGTTATCCTTTAACGTAGGTTAAACACATTATAAATGTGCGGTTGGCTCGTAGTTACATAAAAATAGCTTTAATAATGTTATGACATAATAAGATACACAAGTTCTAATCACTTTAACCTCAGTTTATTTATAAAAATGTACACGAACAGATTTTACGCAGCTAGCGACATTGGTTATATTTTTCAACTGACATGTACTACTATTACATCGATACAACACGTATGTCCGCGCTGACACACTCACAGATCTTCGTATACCTAACTTCATATATATATATATATATGAAGTTAGATATTTACATACATCCTTAAATACAGACATACTTCATAAATTAATAAAAAAATATGTTATTGGAGAGGGATACTGCTCTTTAACTCTTATTTTAAAGGTGCCAACAGATGGATTTCCTTAAAAAAATATGTTTTGGAAAAGAGTTCCAAAGGCGAGCTGCAGCAATAATAAAAGAGTTTGAATAAAATGTGGTATTGTAAGAAGGCACTTCCAGAGAATTAACTGAGACAAACGAACGAAGTGGTCTCGTCCGTGGAATTGGAAGTTGAAAACGTTCATGTAAGTAGGAAGGAGAAGAAGTTCTAAAGATTTTATAGATCAGTGATAGAATATGTACATACCGGCGAAGGCGAATAGGGAGCAGGGAGCCACTTCAATTTATTTCGATATTTGGATCAATGATCGTATTTGCGCAATCCGTAGATAAAACGAATGCACAGGTTTTGAAGTCGATCAAGCTTATATAAGAATATTAAAATAAGCATATTTTTAAAAGACAGACATTGTAAAAGCTATTGTATTAAGACCTATTTCATATATAATTAACATAAATAATATATAGAAAAAAATATATATATATATATATTTATGATCAAATAATTTCAATATATAGTTATTCTAACACAATTCAATATTCTCTTAGGGTAAACGGCTCTCTGTCAATCTGTTAATTACAATCCAGCTTCCGGCGGCGCCTTGAGCATAGAGTTATTATACATTTCTATGGGTTTGAGTCGTCAGTGTCGCAGACTGTCATCTCATAAAGGAAGCACATAGGCTAATTGCTGCCATTTTCTCTAGTCTGTCGTAACATTGTTGTCTAGGCTTTAGCTGTATTCGTCATTCATTTATATATTCTTTATTGTACACCACAACATATCAAAAAATAAACACATACAAGTAGCGCATAGGAAGTACTGCAAACGGCCTTATCGCATTTTGGCGATTTCTTCCAGGCAACTTTATGTTAGAAATTTCTAATATACAATCTTATTTTTAGGATTTAAATAATAAAAACTGTTAAAAAATTAACTGTTATTAATAACTAAACACAATTCAAATAATTAAAAAAAAACAGATTAAGTAAAATAATATACAGCTTACTCCAACAAATTCATATTATAAAACTGACGTGAGTACATCCGGTATATCTTCATAAAAAACCAAAAACATATTCAGATTGTGTAATTGATTAAATAATTTATAAATGTCATACATCTCTGGTTACTACAGGTTTATTATAATTTTACAACGTCATGTTAGCCATGTTCATGTTGTATTGTAGTATGTTATGTAATTTCTAGAAATCATCAAGGTATCATATCGCTAAATAGGAACACAACCTAAAATAATATGTTTGGTGGAATACCGTGGTTACGAAGTTACAAAATACAATTATTACTTTATTATCAAATGTCTGTACAAAAGAATATTATAGTTTGCGAAGCTCTGTTTGAAATGGACTAATTGGAATTTACAACACCAAGATAAATTGTTTTGTGGTAACATTTTTATTATATTTCATAACTGATATTTACGCTTAAGTTTGAGAAGGTAATCCGATTTCATTTGTTTATTTGAAAGAGTATTATTATTCCGTGATGAGAGGACCACTGTATTCATTTTGAAAAAACGTCTTACCTCAATGGTACTAAAACAAGATATTATTAACTTCTTTATTTGTTAACCGAAAACAAAATTGTAAAGTGAAATAAAAACACTTAATGTGAAGTAAAGCCCGTGAAAATATATTCCCGAAAACTACATCCAAATTAAGTTAAGCCGTTTCTGAGACAAGCGTGCACAAACTTACAGACATACAGACAAAATGAAAAACCATTGTTTTGGGTTCTCTTGCTCTTATAAGGGCCCCATTATGTTTTTTTTATATTTTCCATGTACAGAAATTGATACGTGATAGTTTTATTATATGTATAGAAGATAAACAGAGTTCACACAGTTCCCATGAAAAATTGAAGTTGTTTCGAAACTCAAGATGTATATATATATACATAAAAGTATTTCTGTGAACAAAAACACACACTTCTGTGTATTAACATTTATGTTACACCAAACGCTTTGTTTATTAAAACTATTTAAGCAACTATCAAAGTGTGCAAGTTGCAAATATCATGTTTAAGTTAGTTAGTGAACTGGTCAGTTCGACGTACACACTCCTCTGAGGTAACTATAACAAATTTAGTATTCGTAACACACAACTATGATGGCATACAAGTATTAATAATATATTTTCTAGCACCCTTAACACAAGCAAATAATTTGCTTACTTAAAGGTTAGATCAATTTGTGTAATCTGTCCAGTGATAACAATCAATGTATGTTATATGTATATTAAATTAAGTGTTCCTAATAGAAAAATTATGTGTGTGTGTATTAGTGTACACATGTAAGAAGTGAAACTTATTTATGACATATTTTTTTGAAACATGATTCACTAATTACAACTTTACAGGAATGGCGAATTAAGCTAAATTAGATAAAGTTTAAGCAAAAATAAAGATGGCGCGTAACAGAAAAACGTTACAATTTTTTGAAATTGCTATAAAATTTCTCCCATCCGTCGGTAAAAAAGTTTCACTTCAAATATGGCGCGTAACGGAAAAATTTGACTTAGAAATAAAGATGGCGCGTAACAGAAAAAGTCATAATTTTCATTAATATTAATTAATTAAAACGTAAGAAGTGAATCGACTGTTTCTAACGTATAATATTCTCATAGAAGAAACACATAAGTACATAAAAACAGACATAATATGTACACAATCCACTTTAAAAATAATAACTTTAGGCTTCTTAACATGCTGGATCGTCACTATATCAAAAATAAAATTATTCTTCATCATGGTTTCTGCTGTTTCGAGTTCCTGTTCGTTCTAGGTATAGCAAAACAGACCTTGTAAAGATCAGGACCCCAATGCTCCATTTCTCAGCCAACACTCGTATTTCTTTTCATTCTTACTTCTTCTATTTCAGACAATCAATGTATTTTTAAAATATTATAAATTATATTTCATAATTTCTTCTTCATGTTATAATCTTGAATTTATTTATTAGTTTCAATAGCAAGTCCATAAAATCGTATTGTCCAGTATGTAATTACAATTCATTGTTTAATTATAAAACTCTAATCCGATAATTTTATTTTTGGTTAATGTAAATTGTGTTTTGTAATCCACATACTTGTCATTTTGATTATTTGGTATTTCCATAGCAACATGGTGTAAAAGAGAGGAAGCTAAACGAAAAAAGCTGGCGCGTAACGGAAAAATGTCACCGTAACGAAAAAATGTTACACTAAATTTTTTTCCAACCCCGATAAAGAAGTTTCACTTCAAAAAAATATATAAGATTACAAAAAAAATTTAGTTGTTTACAAGTCTCTTAATTATTCTATTGTACTTGACCTAAATACCTATCGGGATGCTAAATATTAACTTTAATTAACCCTTTTGAAGTGCGTTTCTAAAATTTGCAAAACATGTTTATGTGTTATATTTTTTGAGTTTTTAGGGAGTCAAAAGTAGCTCCAAATAGTTTGTATAATAATTCACACGGTGCGGCTCGCCAGTTCTGTTAACTTAAACTTGAGTGGAAACGCTACCACGTGTCTAGATGGTGTCATCGACATAACAGCCCTCTTAACAAAAAATAATAGTTATAGCTAACATCATTAAATCTAAGGACTCTAATAATGTTAAAGCATAGCTATTTGAAATTCATAATTAGACATGTGTATGCAAAAAAATAAGTATCAGCTATAAATAGTCTGGACAGAAATACTGTTACAATTAAAAATATAAAAAAAATACATTTGAATTTGGAATCACTTATTTTTAAATGTTTGTTCATTGTTTCTCATTTTGGCGCCAATACATTGTACAATATTTTGTGATATAAAAATAGAGTGAGGTGATAAAGAGAACAGAATCGCTGTGATTGCTTTACACAAAGAAGGTAGGGAGCCAAATGCAATTTTTAAAACTTTACATATATTTGGTGAGTCAAATGTTTGTGTACCGGGCTACTATTAGGTACAATGAGACTAATGAGACTTGTGTGACTGTTAGTGACAGAAAAAGATCTGACCGTCCACGTAGTGTTCGTACGCAAAAGATGGTCAAAGCAGTAAGGGATTGAATTCGAAGAAATCCTGTCCGAAAGCTAAAGATTTTATCTCGGGAAATGAAGATATCACCTAGAACCATGTCGCGTATTTTAAGAGATGGCTAAGGATTTGAAGCCTAAAAAAGACCCACTGGTAATTTTTTAACTCATAAATTGAATATGAATAGGGTGGTAAAATCGAAACTACTACTGAAGCGGTAAGCAAAGGGAGGTTACAGAAAAATTTTGTTTATGGATAAGATTTTTTTTTAATTGAGCAACATTTTCACAAACAAAATATGCGTATTTATGCTCCAAGCTTTAAAGAAGCTTCCGAATTAGTCGACGCAAAGGAACGTAGGCATTATCCGACTTCAGTGATGGTTTGGTGGGGTGTTAGCTATGAAGGAGTGACTGAGCCATATTTTTGTGAAAAAGGTATCAAAACGTCGGCACAAGTGTATCAAGATACCATTCTTGAGAAGGAAGTTAAGCTCCTTAATAACACCATGTACAATAATCAAGTATGGTCCTTCCAGCATGACTCGGCACCGGGTCATAAAGCTCTGTTCTCGCAGTCTTGGTTAAAAGCGAACCTCTCGGACTTCATCAGAGCTGAAGATTGACCGTCGTCTAGTCCCGATCTTCATCCGCTGCGTTATAATTTATGGTCAGTTTTAGAGAGCTTGATTTTACATCTTGATAATTTAGAGTCCCTAAAATAATCCATACGATTGGCAGTGAAGAATTTCCCCATGGGAAGAACGCTTGCTTCTATTGTTAACTGGCCTCCACGTTTAAAGGACTTTATTGCAGCCAATGAACACCACTTCGAATAATCTTTTTAAATTTTTTATTGTTTTATATTTGTGTATTAAACTAGCACACTGTAAAAGTAATAAATGTTATTTTCAATTTAAAAAAAATATTTGTTACAATGATTATGGCAAGACCAGGTATATATGTATATATGTGACACTCATCCTGTGTATTATTTGTATTGCTGTTGATGACTTATAACCCGTTTTGTTAAGTCTCTTTTGCAAGACCGCTGGTATACGCAACCTGATCAAATCAGAACAAATTGTAACAAAATCCAAGTCTAGCGGTCCTAAGTTACTTATTTTAATAAATTTCCTTTGCTCAATTTCTTTTTATTTATAAATTATATCACAATGCCAATCTACCAGTGAACTTTATATTACCAAAATGTGATTAAATCCTATCACACTAAACATTAAGTTAACATTTGATTATACATATTAGAACATATAACAACAATGTATGAGAAATAGAAAAGGTCACTTAAAATACATCCCGGTACACCTGTAGTTATAAATGTGTACCTACTATGACAGCTTGACCTACTTCCTAGTTAAAATGCATTTTGTACATGTATTTTTACCGGTTTCTTTTTCAAAACAAACATTTAATCTATTATAACTATAATAAGGATATAAGTCAGTAGTAATGGGAAAATTGACGTCGGAGAATAAGTTAGTTACAGTTAGTTATTATAATTTCAGATACATCAAAATGAACCTACGAGAAAGATCAATTTGTAAAATTATACATAAACAATTGTTATTCAAATTCGAACGTTTGTTCTTAAAAAAAAAAAGAAAATTAATGTATTTTTTTTTGACATTTTCTGTGTTCTTGTATGTTCTTTGTTGAAATTCTTTGCCATCTTACACGGAACAGGTTTTAGAACTTATGATTAAGATGAAAATGAAATACTTTGCTGATCTTTGATTGCTGCTTACTGCTTAAGTTTATAATTATATAAGTAAACTTATTTCTTCACAAAAACTATGACCGCACAGCACGCAAATGGGTGTTGAGCTGAGTTAATTCGTTTTGAGTATAACATATCACAGAGCTCATTTTTATCTCACATTTTATTTGGTATGATTGATTTAATAAGTATTGATAGCATTGTATTTGAAAAGCATAAAAATGCATGAATAGTAAAACAACGTCTCGGTTAAAAGAAAACTCTGTTAAGCAATAGCGCACGCAAGTCAACTTACAAAAAACTTAATCAATTTCGTGATGACATGACTTCGAATGTTACTCTGCATTACTTTCAGTAGGGTTTCTTCATCGAGATTCATTTTATCATCTATTTCATTATAATTTCATAATCATTTCATCATATATCAGAGCTATTCAGAACACCTAAGAAATATATGGTGCCATTATTAAAGCATTCATAATGTCAACTGAGTGAACGAGAATATTTTCAGAATTTAATTAAACGTTTAGTTAAACGTTCTAATTGAAAACACAGTTAATTGCAAATTATTCTTAATTTAAAATTAGCTTTTTTTCTAAACCAATCTATATGTAGGTTTGCATGTGATTATTGACTGGTCCAAATTTGGTTAGTATATATTGATTGGTGTAGGTGAAGTTGGCGGATAAAATTAGATCGAGTTGACCAGTAAAGAGTAAATAAACGATTTTAACGAACGAACGAAGACGAAACAAAGAGTACTAAAATATTACAGGTAATTTTGTGTCGTAAGCTGTTTACTAGTTGCTCCAACAGACAAAACAATTCTGGATATTGATTGGACACTTAGTAATTGGTTGAAACTTGCAGAAAATTCATATTGATTTCGATATAAAAAGGAGTACAGACGTTTAAAAAAATCATTGACAAATAGACGTTGGTACCTACACGTAGACAAGACATATAAAGTAAAAATATATGTTGTAGCATATTATCAATCAAACAAAAAAAGAATGTTGAAATGAATGATGTTGAATATTCTATTTTCCAAATAAACTGATATTTAATATCTCTCTGTTTAAGTTTATATAAAAATAAAATGAAAAATAAACCGATACGAGGAAACGATACTGGGAAACTAGAGGCCGTGGGTTCGAATCCCTGCTCGTATCGTATCGGTTTATTTTTCATTCTATATTTATATAAATTTAAATAACCTTAACATTAAATCAATTTTGTTAGTTATGGTACATATATCTTAAACTCCATCAGATAAATTACATAATTAATAATAAACAATATTATGTAAATAAAGTACTCAAAACATAAAGTTCGGTATCTCTATCCTTAACATACCAGGAGATTCATTAGATCATGTGCAAGACAATGTTGTCCGAAATTTTCTTCCCCGAGACCATTTGAGACTTCGGAATAACACTTTTTTTAAACTGTTTAAGTTAATGCTTGACTACGTTCCACTTGATAGAAAGTGGAAACTTATTATTATGAAGACGCATTAAATCTTTTAAATAAATATCTAAACTAAAACTAGTTCGAACTGAATAAGCAATCAATATTGCCTAACTTTTAAACGCATTTACGATTTTTTTCCGGCAATCTTTGGTTCTTATGTATAACCACGAAACTAATAGATTTATGTTTATATAATTTTAGTGTAATGCATCTGTAGTTAAGCAAATTAGACGGCGTCAAAATTTTAGTTCTCTTAAAACATTAAACTTGATGTAATAATACTCTAACATTTTTAAAAACATTACGTTCCATTCTAGATTCTGGAAATCAAACTTAAATTAATATTCGAAAATTTTATAGATATAAATATGAACCCATTTTATTTATAGCTTACAATAATATATATAACTGTAAAGAAACTGTAGAAACATCAATGATCAATGAAAATTAAAAAAAAGTTTTAGTAAAGATACTCTTCGCTACCTGCTACCTCAGTATGATAATTTTAATATTACTCCACTAGATAAAACTGAAGCACCCTCGTCTTTAAAATTTATCAAATGACCTTCTTCGATTTAGACAAAAAGTTCCAAGTTCCACGTTTATAAAAGTTATTATACGATACTGTTTTGAATTAATGTATTTTTTTTGTTTGATATTTTATTTAATAATTTAAGATAACATTGTGTTTTGGCATATAGGTTCAAAACCAATTCTTGGGGGTTAAGTGGAGATCAGCGCTTTCTCAATCTGCAATATTTATCTATGTCGTAATAAAAAATATCTTTCAAAAACTTAAAACACAAGTAGTTAGTAACCAAAAGACCATATAAATCTTAAAAATATCTACAACGTAGTTTCTGTTTATTATTATTTCAGTTTATAGGTGATCTCTATTTTGTTTTGTAATATTCAACCCTAAAAATTTGGTAGTAATAATCCATCAGAATCATATTTGAATTGCTTTATTAAAATAATATGATATGGTATAAAATAATAATAAAATAAATAAATAATAATAAAATAGTAATAACCTTAACTCTAAATATAAAAGTTAATTAAGAATCCAATGAATAAATCCGTTAACACCTTTGAAGCCAGCAGCATTTATCAAAGCATTATATTTCATAATTATCGTACAACAATATTTATTTTCACATATCTGTAACTTTTAAGATAAATCTTTGAAAGGATCTGTATTTTTCTTTAACCATTTTAAGATAATTTATTTATTTTATTTGTAACCTCTGGGCAACCATAACGTATTTCCAATTGATGAATTTACATTTTTGTGAAACAAAACCTATATTTTCATTAGGGTGAATAACGATAATGATATAACGAAATAACGATCCTTAACAATATGTAAGTATGTGAGTTCTCTAATGATACTTGTACCATTAAATTCGGGTCACTTTTGTATATTTTTATAGAGAAGCTTAGTTCTCAAAAATCTACAATTCATTTCTTTAATAAATAGTCTACTTCTCATTAAAAACTCTGTGTATCAGACGTCAGTGAACCGTAAAACTAAATCCCAGTTTAGAACTTATTTCCTGAATTTTAATACAATTAAACAAAAAGGCTTGTGGCAAAAGCAGTCTAGGTTGAGTTTCACGATGAATTCCAGCGTTTTGTTCGGTTTTTTAAGTTGAATTTTATTATTTTCGACAAACGTTATAATTTATTTTAGTATTAGTTTAGTTAACTAACAATTAAAAAATATAATCAAAATCATCAAAGCAGTAATATTTAGAACTTATACATTTTACTTTGCAGGATTTTTATTAAATAAAAATCGACACCACGCATTCGTACACAATACCACTATCTACGATAGAATATTTGTAACGATATTTATTTTAGTTGTTTTATATTCAAGTAAAGCTGTGATGTATAATCCGTTTAATAATGACAATACAAACCTAACAAGCCATTGTTCAATCTATCCGGATAAAGCTCAATATCGGCCGAAGTGAAAATACACAATGATTTATCAATTTAGTTGAATTTAGACCTAACAAGGGAGCCGTTTGGATGTATTTCACTTATTTTATAAAATATTAGTTATCATAAATATTTTTTGTATTATACAATTTTAATAGTAGTTATTATTATTTTAAATCAAAATGTAGATAATATATTGTTATAAATAATATTGGTAATTTAAAGATATATATACCTACATTTTCAAGAATACAAAAAAAGTCACTTTCCAGTTTTTTAGTACGGATATAAAGTTTATAAATAAATATTAATTTATTATTTCTTACATTAACATCTTTGAAATTAAAAAAAAAGAATTATATCTTTATTAAGTACATCTGCTTTGTATAACCTAACATCAATATAATTCTTTTGATAGTCGTGTTCAGATCTTGTATGAGATCATTCAGAATCAGATGAACAAGATGTCGGTTGAGGAACCGGTCAGTGTGGTGCGCTTTAACGTCATTAAAGGCACCAAGAATTATGATTTCAATCAACAGCCGTTTTAAGATGATTCAGGAGACAATCTCTGTCTGTGATAAAATCTAAAAAACATTACATTTATTTTCATTACTTTTTGCAATAATATTTGTTGTTGTTGTTACTAACCGCCACTTGACTTACTTTTTTAATATCAACTTAATATTTCTGTGTAAAAACGAATTACTATTCAAAGTAATATGTTGAACCTTCTTAGTTGGTCTGAAATAGAATTGAGAGTACGTATTATAAGACTGCGTTATTTTGTATGTATCGGGCTATTCAATAAAAAAGTTCAATAATGCTATTACGGTCCATATTTCTACCGTATCTACGATATAAAATATTGTATATAGAATTAAAAATAAATAAAAGATTAGTATTTATTAATATTAATGTCACGGAAACTCTTTGAAATAAAAATATAAATAACATATAAACAATAGTCAAATTATTGACTGAAGTGACGGATAAATGAATTTTTACTGGGATTAACTTAAAGAATTTATAAATCAAGAAGACTTCAGTAACCTCTTATAGTTAACACTCCCAAACCATCATTGAAAGTAAAAAAGTTCCGTCAGTAAGTATTTCATTCAGATAATTAAAATAAACCTTACCTAAGATTTCGAGGAAGTAAATGTGAATGAAACGTGATCTACGACGACGTGACAACTTAATAGAGCATATTCATATTCATTGAGATATATATTCCCGAGCGTCTATCAACATGAGCTTTTTAAGTTCCCCCGCTTTGAATTACAGGTTATTAAATATATAAGGTTGATAATAAATGCAGTTTTATAAATATAATACATCCGAAATTATAATCATAAAGCTGTATTCTGATCGTTTTGCGTTTATTAGAGTTAAAATGCCACACACCTTTAACTAACGCGTACTCATAGCTTCCGTATCATGGTTCATCACACCTACCTTAGTCTGCTTTGAGTCGTGTATGTAGTGGTAGTACTTTATTAATAGCTGCATATATACGTTCTGTAGAGCGCACATCGTGTGATGTTATACCATTATATCCCCTCGCTCTTAGAGCATGTGCACTAGCTTTATTAAATACATATCTACTTGATAAAACTTTCATTAAGATTAAGGTAAACGAGAATCTAAATTATTAATATTTGTATTTGAATAAGTGCTGTACAATATTTGAATATTAAATAAATTCTGAATATGACCCGGTTTCGTAAAAAAAGTATAAAGTAAAAAAGTATAAATATCATCATTTAAAATAAAAGAAATAAGAAATTAACAAGAGAATTTATTTATACAGATTCTTTGTAAATCGTATCTGATTTACAAAGAAACTGTATTTTCTGAGTTTCTAGGACAATCACAATTGTGTGAATTGTAAGAACAGGAAGATTCATAGAAAGACTTTTACTTTTAAATTGTGATGCGAAAATCAGAAAAGATTATATTTGTTGGAATATTTTGAAATTCATTTAGTATAATTATTTCACGTCCTCATTTTTTAAACCAATCTTTAATTATTGTTTCATTCGTATTAATGTTTTCAGTGTTAGTAAAATAAAGAGTTCTTATAGTTAAAAATGTTCATTCATTATATTATATTATTACAGGATTTTTTAATGTTTTTCAAGCATGCCTTGTTCAACAGCCACCTGCCCTTGCCTCGCCAAGATCGTATAACCACACCAAGCCACCCATAGTGGAGCGTCAACCAGTCGTAGGAATACAATATGTGAAAGGAGTCACTGACAGAATCGACAGTCTCTTAAAAAAAGGTTTCTATTAGAACTATCTACAGACCTTAAAAGAGAGTGAGCCTATTTTTGAGACCAACTAAAAATAATATTCCTTTACTATGTGCTGGAGTATATAAACTGGACTGTAATTGTAGCTTGTCATACATAGGTCAAAAAAAGAAGAGCATCGGTAAAAGATGGATATCAAGGATTAGCATACATTCTAGAAATAATATTCCTTTACAATGTGCTGGAGTATATAAACTGGACTGTAATTGTGGCTTGTCATACATAGGTCAAAAAAAGAAGAGCAGCGATAAAAGATGGATGTCAAGGATTAGCATATATTCTAAAAATAATATTCCTTTACAATGTGCTGGAGTATATAAACTGGACTGTAATTGTGGCTTGTCATACAAAGGTGAAACAAAGAAGAGCATCGGAAAAAGATGGATATCAAGGATTAGCATATATTGAACTCAGCAGTGTGTGACCATTTAATAGCAAGCCAAATTATTATATAAGATTTGATAGACTTAATATATAAAGGTACAACTCTACATTCCTCGAATGGTTCACGAGACTTAAGTTAATAATACCCTAATTTTAACAGAGAAGATAGTTGGAGACTATCTAACACTATTGAGAAATATAAAACCCAATATCTGTGACCGCACTGTGAGACCTCAGGACACGGTTAGTGCGTTCTGTGAGCATACTGACCTATACGCCCGGAAACTTGAATTGAAATTGAATTTACCCATCTCCCCTTACCGTAAACACGATTGCTGCAAAGCATTCGAAATATTGAGTTAAATCTAACATGTACATTAAAAAATTAATTATACGCGATTTGAATCCGTAAAAATAGTATTATTTCAATGTGTAGTGCTCGTAGAAATTTTAGAAAATATTTTTTTGTTAGAATTTTTCGAACCTAATGGTGTGCTTTAATAAGACTTTTTATTAATAGACAACAAGATCTGCTCGGAAGCGAGACGACGTCAGTAAGTCTAATTTCCTGTTATCACGTATGCTACATAGGGTTGCAAATGCATCAAAGTGCAGAAGAATTTTTTATTTAGTTTTTGTCGAGTTACTTGAATAAAAAAAAAGCATTATTTGTAGTGAAACTTTTTCGGTTCTTTCATATAATTTTCTAAGAATATTTCTCCAATAATTTTATTAATCAGTATGGACATTTACAAAGAATGCATTACTTTCCGAAACTTTTCTGTAAAGTACACAATGTGACAGAGTGACAATGAATCATAAAAAAGTATTATGGCATAAAGTTATTAAAAAAAAAGTAAAAAAAAAACTAAATAAGTATAATATCCCTTCCAGTCATCATTCAGCTGCCCTTTTCACATTATTTGGTGTCCGCGTAATATGTCTAACATATTTTAAAAGATTTAATAACAGTCTTTTGATTGGGTGACCTGAGAAAACCCTCCCTAGAAATACGTTGTGGTGGAATTCTCCTTATATTATATATTTGCTACTTACTGAAATGTATACTGTATTATTAATACGAATATTTAGCTAAATGTCTTCCATACGTTTGTTTAACTTACAAAGTTTGCTCAGGAGCATTTGCTCCTGATTTCTAGCCACATTTGCAGATGTTACAATGAATAATAAGGGGTGCTTCTGCTTGCTACTATTTACTTTTGCAAGTCATGTAATCTACTATTGTAAGTTAACACAGACGTTGCTGGTTACTTTATCACTCCTAGAAGTGTGATTTATATTTAATTATTCTTTCGGCAGATTCTTTCATTTTTAAGAACCCAGAATTCTTAAAAATGCTCATTAGTGTTAAAAAAATACTAGTTTTATAATTTTATATAGATTTTGCTGTCAATCAATCGTTTAAAATATTTGTTAACCAAGTTAGCTCAATCAGAGTGTATGTTAAAATTTTTCGTAAAATGATATAGAAGTTTATTTTTAATTAGATTATAATAAATTTATAACTTACATTCTTTATCTTTACTTAATAGAAGTAAGTATACTCTCAAATAATATATTTCTAGGCGCTCTTTATCTTATTAAGAACTCAAAATATCCAATTCTGTATTTATTTTCAGAACAATGTTAAATTATTTAAAATAAATAGAATTAAATTTTGGCTTGTTTAATTTTTAATATTCTTGTAGATTATTTATTTATTATCAATGAAATATTAAATTAATTGTTCTTATTATCTTTTTCATTGCTTTATAATTTAAACTCCGAGAAAAAGATGATTTGTTTATCAGAAAATATTTTTTTACTGATATTGGCAGTAAATTAACCTAATTTATGTAACAAATAATATTATGTTTTTATCACAAAACCTGTTTGCATGATATATTATATTGTAGTTAATTTATGAGATGAGATAGAAAATCATACAACTTCGGTATATTAAGTTTTTTATTTTAAATTTCATCACGAGATATTGATATTTCAATGACTGTAGTAAATATAACCGAAAACAAATAACCTATACTAGTACTACGATTTAAACGCGTATATTCTAATTTTAAGCCATTTGGTTTCTTCCATTTCGAACATTCTTTTTTTAAACATATTATAGTAATCTATATTTATATATATATAGAAGGATGTTTGTATATATGAAATCGATGAACTCAGAAACTATTGGACCGATGATTATGAAAATTGGTATGTATATGTATTTTTCCACGGAGAAGGTTTATATGGTATGCCCATTGATGTAACTCGCCACCAGGCGGCGCTGTCAAATATAGACTTCCGCCCCGTTCAACCGATTGTCATAAAAGTTGGTATGACCATGTATGTTTTCTCGAAAAAAACGAATATGCTATGTCCATTGATGTAACTCGCCACAAGGCGGCGCTGTCAAATATCGACTTCCGCCCCGTTCAACCGATTGTCATAAAAATTGGTATGACCATGTATTTTTCCTCGAAGAAAACGAATATGCTATGCCCATTGATGTAACTCGCCACCGGGTAAAGTAAGTGTTAGCCCAGCGAAGCGGGCTGGGTTCGCTAGTCTAATATGTAATCAATTCAGAGTGTCATTATGTTTGTGGTGCAATCTGTTCGGTAAAATATTTTGACAGTCTGTTTGAAATATCTTATAAACATCAGCCAGCCGTCGTTACTGCTTTGAATTTAACCTAAACTAAACATTTACTGTGTTAGGTAACATTTGTTCAAATAAATATAAATATCACTATCATATTCAAGGGTGCTAATACAAATTGTATTGTATTTGAATTATTAAATATACTGATTGGTAAAAAATAACGTTTGCTAAATGCTATACCGCTTTTTATTAGTTTTTTCTTGTAAAAATAGCTATATAACTTTAAACTTTGTTATTTTACTATCATAACTTTATCAATTAGATCAAAATAACATGTTTTTAATATATCCACAGAATCCACACATTTATTTTATACCTTATACATATGTGATATCTTCAGTATAATAACAACACCTTTTAATCTTTACATAGTTATTTTAATAATAATATAAACTAAGTATAGTTTTGTCTCTGTAACTATACAAATAGATTCCTGGTTAAAGCGAGTCACTGAATAATAGATGCTATAAATCAAAGTGTTTGTTTGGAGTGTTTTTATACAAGTAGAACTGTTCTTATCTGATATCAGTTTGTGGGAAACGCAATGAGAAATCTTATAAATAAAATAGATTTCTATAACTTTTAAATAGGCAAGGTGTAAAATATCTAGTACGTTAAATATGTCCAATTTATCGTTATTCACAATTTATTTACAATATTGCATCTGTAACAGATTGAGATATAGAATATGGACGATTGTAGTTTTATTATTTACGTACAGGCATATTAAAGTTATATTAGGACTATTACTGAAAGTATTTCCTAAGAAATATCCAAATCCAAAAAAGAAAAACTTACATTACTTTAAATGTATGATGTATAAAATATAATCAGTTAAAATTATTTAAAAGTTAAAGAATTTTCGAAATTCCAACCTAAAACATTGACCAACTTTATCGTACTTTCATAGTAAAATAATATTTTAAAGATTTAGATTTTTTACTGATTAAGATTCGTTGTGTAACACCTTATAGCAAACAATAAAAATAATTCTTTAAAAGAGCCCTTAAAACTGTTATTTTGATGATGCTTATTAAGATCTTAAAAAAACATTTATTTAATGCTTTTTATATATATATATATATAATATTGCGGGCAAACGAGCGGACGAAGCCATCTGATGTTAAATGACTACCGTCGCCCATGGACAACTGCAATACAAGGGGAGTTGCGGGTGCGTTGCCGGCCTTTAGGGAAAAGATGTCTATATACTCGACGTTTAAATACCTCCAAATTATAGCGCTCAGGGAAAACCTCTGGAGGAAGATCATTCCATAGTTTGCATGTGCGCGGAAAGAATGAGCGTGAAGCTCGCCCTCTGCTTGCAAACCAAGCATCTAAGTGGTGCGGATGATATCTAGTCCTTCGGCGAAGAGTGCGATGGTAGAAATGTGATGGTGGCACTATATCGAAGAGCTCTTTAGAACACTCACCATTGTACAATCGGTAAAAAACACACAGAGAACCAACGTCTCTCCTAATACTTAAAGATTCTAAGCCGTCTGTGAGTTTGGGATCGTTGACAATGCGGACTGCCCGATGTTGTATGGAGTCAAATGGGTGGAGTTGATATTGCGGGGCACCAGCCCAAAGATGTGAACAATACTCCACATGGGGACGAACCTGAGCTTTATAAAGCAATAGCCGATGTCTCGATGTGAAGTACCGGGCCGCCTTGTTCAGAACCCCGAGCTTTTTTGCTGCCAATTTGGCTTTGTTCTCCAAGTGACCTCGGAATTGGACCACGTTCGTAATGTCAACTCCGAGGATCCCAATACTCTTATTGATGTTAAGGGCTGTGTTCCGAAAGTCCGGCGCTGTAGTGAAGGGGGTCTTCTTAGCGGTGAATGCGCAGACTTGTGTCTTCGAAGGATTAAATTGAACGAGGTTTCGCCCACCCCATTCAGAGACCTGCTCCAAGGAAGTCTCAATTTCGGACACAAGTTGTGATCTTCTCTCTTCCACTTCCGTCCGAGGGATATTAGCACGGCCAGTGTATAAAGCATCAACGGTACTGTCATCCGCATAGCAACGAACGTTGCAGGTTTGCAACATGTCGTTAACATGCAGAATAAACAACCTGGGTGAGAGCACTGAACCTTGGGGAACTCCAGCATTAATAGGCATGGTTTTAGAGCTAACTCCGTCCACAGCGACCATGATGCTACGCCCATTAAGGAAGTTGGTTATCCAATGGCTTAATCCCTCGGGGAGACCGTAAGATGGTAACTTGGCTAAAAGAGCTTTATGCTAAACCCGATCAAAGGCTTTCGCGATATCCATGCTGACTGCCATCGCTTCCCCTTTGCTTTCAATGGCGGTTGCCCAGCGGTGTGTTAGGTACACTAAAAGATCTCCAGCGCTGCGACTACGACGAAAACTATATTGTCGATCGCTTATTAGCTGGCGATCTTCAAGGTAGCCAAGGAGCTGCGTATTAATAACCCGCTCCATCGCTTTGGAGAGCAAGGAGGTGATCGCGATAGGGCGGTAATTGGATGGATCAGTGCTGTCACCCTTCTTGGGAATAGGGTGGACAATTGCTACTTTCCACGAAGCCGGTACTATACCAGTGAAGTATGAGAGTGAGAATAAACGCGTTAGAGGTGAAGTCAGTTCAGGTGCACACGTCTTAAGTACCAGGGCCGGAATACCATCAGGAGGTTACGCATCGTTTGCCCACAGTAAGGGATGCTCGGTGGTACTTTTCCCTCATCCTCAAGTGTTGAATTCACCGCGAAAAGAGTGCAAAAGAGCTTCGCTTTCTCTTTAGCGGAATGTGCCAGGGTGCTTTCAGGTTCGCGCAATGATGGTAGCGAAGAGTGACAAAAATTACCTTCGACAGCTTTAGCAAGAGACCAAAAGGCACGGGTTCCACTTGGAAAGCGCAATAGTCTCTCAACAATTCTGTGAATGTGTTTGAACTTTGCCCTAGCGAGTTCCCTCTTGCAGGATCTAGAGGCCGCGTTGAATTTCTTTTTCAGGTTATGCGTCTGCGGGTCCCCCGCTTGTTTTGCCGCAGCCCAAGCTCAATACATTTCCAGCTTGGAGTTGCAAGATCTTTTGCAAGAGGCAACGAACCAGGGTCGCGACGCGCCACCGACACGAACAACCATGTTGGGAATGAAACATTCCATTTCTTGCAAAATGGTATCAGTGACGGCTTCTGCAGAGATTGATGGATTTCCTGATGATAAACAAAGCCGCCCCCATGGGTAGGATGCGTAAAATTCCCGCAGACCATCCCAAACCGCTGACTTGTAGTGCCATACTCGGCGACTTCCAGGTGGTCGGGGGCGACCGGTTTGTACCACAGGCACCTCAGAGTGCACCAGACAGTGGTCGGATGAACCTACAGGTGCACCAACGGTCACCCGGTAACCCTCCGGACGGGTAGTCAACAAAAGATCAAGTAGGGAAGGAATCTGGTCATCTCTATCAGGAATTCTGGTATCATCTGATACAAGTTGAGAGAAACCATACGCCTGGGCAAAGTTGTATACGGTTCTCCCAGCGTAGTCTGTGATGCGTGAACGTAGCCAGTCAACATGGTGGGCGTTAAAATCACCTAGGATCACCACCTCCGCGCAAGGGTACCGGTGAAACAAATTTTCTGTAGTCTTCTCGACGTGCCCAATGAGACGATTGACTTCCGCATCACCACTATGAGACCTGTACAGACATGCGTAGAAACGTGTGACGCCACTAAAGTCTAGGCGCACCCATAAAACGGACAGATCTCTGACACCGATTGATAAATTGTCGAGTCGCTGATAACACATATCACTCCTGACGTACATACACACGCCGGCCTTCGGTAGAAAGGTGTGCTCAAAATTGTACCCTGGATAGCACAGGTACGAAGTATCTTCAGGAGTAGATATTTGTGTCTCAACAAGAAAGAGTAGGGCCGGTCTTGCCGTCTCAAGATAGTTTTGGACGGCATTCAAGTTGCTATGAAGACCCCTTATGTTGCAGAAGTCCGCATCAAATGTGGAAATAGGAGCCGCTGTGGAACCGTTACATATATTATCATACTTAGTCATATTTGCGAGTTTATAGAGGTAAAAGGGACAAGAAAGGAATACGTGATGGTTCCTGCAGTCTCGTGGGCGATAAGTACTAGACAGTTTCGATGATAGAGAGTAGTGTGTGTGTATGTGTGTGCTGGCATGGGGGACGGAAGGGCCCCTGATCCAACCCGTATCCAATCACCGAGTTCCACACCGGTCTCCCACTCCGACACGATGATCAGAAGTCGGGCTTTTTTCGGTGGCGGTGGGACAGCCTCCCAAGCTGGGATGGCCTGGGTTCGGGTCCCCTACGAACCACCGGGCGGCCAGCGGTGAACCGTTTCATCGGGTCTCCCTGGACCCCATGACAGCACCACACGCTCTACTGGCTGAAATGCCGCGCTACTGGTGCTGAACCAGAGACTGAAAGGATCCACACGGAAAGGAAAAGGATAAGGTGGGATAACAGAAACTGGCTTACGTGCCATCGAACCGAAACACATCCGAAGATACTTTGCGGTTCGGCTTTGACATGATAGTGGTCGCGAGCCAGGCGGGGGAATCCATATCCACCCCCTACCACCAAAACTATTGAATATATATACCATTAGGTATATATATTCAATAACAAATCATTTGTATTTGTTTTCGAAATAATTATTAGATTATTTGAAATATAACACAATCAACCTTACTCATATTTGTATTTTATGATATAAGGGCTGAAAAGAAAATTTATTTATTTATTAATAATTAAAGTTTGTGCTTGAAAATCAGCTACCATAGTCGTATTACCAGAGCGTATATTCCTGAACAATTTATTCAGGCAGATGCTTAATCATTTTATAAGAGACATACGAACTGCCGTATGCGGCATGTGACTAAAGCACCTCGAACTGAAAATGAGACGAATTTTCAGCTGCATTTTACGACGTTCCGAGAAATTAAGCGTAAAATAGCTGGAACCTAATAAGTAACGTTCATATACTAACTACCTACTGGTACTAAGTTTTATATATACTAATTGTACATTATTTTATATACTGTGACATATTATATTATACATACTTTATTTAACATACAACTTTAAAGTATCTAAATCTGTGATGTGATATATGTTATAAGAACATAAAATGTATATTAGTACGAAAACTATTTTATAGTTTTACTATTTTAATGTCAGCCATATGAG
Organism: Napeogenes sylphis; assembly: GCA_959347405.1. NCBI lineage: Eukaryota > Metazoa > Arthropoda > Insecta > Lepidoptera > Nymphalidae > Napeogenes > Napeogenes sylphis. Next base: position 29,438,001 of record OY365776.1, read on the forward strand.
CTGGAAGCGGTACTTTGTGATGTGGTTAAACTTCCTGAACCCATATATATATCTAATGTGTACGTTTTATAGTCGGTCTAGCTTGTTTAATACTAGCTATGTTAAATGTAAGTAGCATGTAGCTTCATAATTAACTACCGGGAGAAGGATTTTAGTTATTTTTGTTTTAATTGTTATGTGGAAAAAATCTTGCACCCTTACTGACTTTTATATTAGGATCATATGTGAATACACTATAGCACCTATATTTTCTACTTTGAGACAAATTTTAAAACCATTTTTTAGCTTTATTTATTTATTTTCATCTTTATTGGCCAAAAAAAATGGTACAAAAGGCGGACTAATGCTAAAAACATTCTCTGCCAGTCAATCCAGAAAAACAGTAAAAGAATAATTTTATATCAGGCGCTAAACTTATATAATCAAAACTTAACAATAACTAAAACGATAAAATTGAATAAAACAAAAAACAAAAAAAACAAACAAACAAAAGAAACAAATGAAAATACTGTTGTTTTATTCAATTAATTAATTATTGTCGTTAATAATGAAATAGATTAAAAAAAACATAAATGTGACTTACATAAACATAGATATATATCATCATCATCTCCCTGCCCTTTTCCCACTTTATGTGGGGTCGGCACAACATGTTCTCCTCTTCCATTCTTGCCTATCAGCCGTCGTTTCAGCAGTCACTCCTCTTTTACTCATGTCATCTTTCACACAATCCATCCATCTTTTCTTTGGTCTACCTCGACCCACATGTCCTTCCACATCCAAATCTAGCATTCTTCTTGTTACATGGCATTCGTCCCTTCTCATAACATGTCCATACCATGCAAGCCTTTTGCTTTTCATTTTGTCTGTCAGTGGCGCAACTTTCAAACTTCCTCTGATATAAGTATTACGTATCACCACATCGTATCGTATGCCTATTCCAGGTCAACGAACACCGTGTGCAGGTTTTTGTGCACTCGCCTGTATTTTTCACACACTTGGCGCAGTGCGAATATGGCGTCCGTTGTTCCACGCCCGGGCATAAATCCAAATTGGTTCTGTAATACTTGACTTTCTTCTCTCATTCGTCTTTCTATTACTTTCTCCCAAATTTTCATACTATGTGACATGAGCTTTATTCCTCTATAGTTGTTACAGTTCTGTACATCACCCTTGTTTTTAAAAATGGGCACCAGTAAACTGCTTCACCATTCCTCTGGGATCGCCTCCTCTTGCAACAACTTGTTAAAAAATAAAGTCAGCCACTTAAAGCCATCTATATAGAGAACCTTCCACACTTCAGCTGGTATGCCATCTGACCCAGTTGCCTTACCATTCTTCATACCATCTACAGCAATCTTAACTTCGTCCATACTAATTTCTTTCACTAATGCCATGTTTACTTGCGCTTCAGGTAGAGCACCATTCCAATTATTCTCCTCATTCATCAACTTTTCAAAGTATGCCTTCCAACATTCTTTTATTTCCTCATCGTTCGTCAAAACCTTTCCTTCTTCATCTTTTATGCATTTTATATGAATCACATCTCTTGCATTCATCTCTCTCGTTTTTGTCAGTCTATAAAGATCTTTTTGACCATGTGGGCTTTCCAGTGCCTGGTACAAGTAGTCCTGTAATTTAGCCCTTGCTACAGCGACAGCTCTTTTAGCATTTTTCTTACATTCAATATACATTCTCTTTTTATTTTGTTTCAAATCATCATTTACATCGTCGGCATTCTTCCATTCCTTGAAAGCATTCTTCTTTTCTTTCAAAATCTTTTGCACTTCTTCATTCCACCACCATGTCTCTTTATCTATCTTTCCCTTACCTTTTGTTTCGCCTAGAACATCCTTCGCTTCACATCTTAAACAGGTGGCCATTTCACTCCAACATTCATTTACTGATTTACCATGCATATCCTCTTTCATTTTAGTTATTTTATCTAACATTCTCTCTTGAAACTTTTTCGCAAAATCATTCTTCCCTAACAGATACCATTTAGTTTTGGGTGGGGGTCTTGCTTTCTTTTGTGTGGCTTGAACTAATAGTTTAATATCCATTAAAAGTAGGCGGTGTTGGGAGACTAGGGCCTCACACGGTATAAACATAGATATATATACATACGTAAAAGTAATTCCTTATAATAATTCTGCTATTGCCGGGACAGATATGTCAGAACAGATTTTTTGAAAGCTAATTTGCTAGGAGAACGCCTTAAGTTTTCCGGGAGTCCGTTCGTATAATGCTTTTAAAACCATAATTTCATTTAGTATTCTTGATAAACAGGAAACACCCAATATGTTTATAAAAATGCATTTTAAAAGCTTTATACTAAAATGTACGTAATCATGTTTATAAAAATCTACCAAACAACATTTTTGGTAAGGCGTCTTTTCAAAGTAAATCTTTATTGCCACTACCACTTAATATACATATAAATAAAATAACATTTAATTGCAATAAGCTACCCTACAATACGAAGTTAGAAGCCAGAGAGATAAAAGTGATAATAATAATAGGGAACTGAAAAAAAAACACATCCAATAACAATAACATATATGTAGGTATATATATAACAGTTAGGTCTTATATTTTCAGATATTTCAATTAAAGTAACCAGTGTGTAAGATCAATTTGTAAAAATATACAAAATTAATTCTTATTTGAATTTTTACGTTGTTATTATTCTTGAAAAAAAAAATGTCGGCTTCGAATATTTTTTTGTTGATTTTCTTTGTGATCTTCTATAATGATTGATGAGGTACAAATTCTTTGACATTTCACACGGATTGGGTTTTACAAGTTTTGATTATGATAAAAATGAAATACTTTAGCTATTGAATATTTATTAATATTGGATAGAAAAAAATAATATTCATTTTATTATTATTCTAAATTTATATTGGCAGATTTATTTCTTTAAGATTGTGATTAATTTCAAACCAAATATTACTTTTTTATGGTAATTTGAAGACAAGTGGATCCGGCAGACAAAACAATACTGAATGCTGATTGTGAACCCACCATTTTGGTTTCCATTTGGAAAAAGGAGAACAACATTTTATAAAACTGCAGTGAATGAATGTAAAGTTAAAAACACACGTTGAAATACAAGATCTATAAAGTTAAACTTTATATATCTTTATATATATACCAAAATGTAAATAAACTAAATGTGTAATATACTGATATATAGTTATATATTACCTACACATTTAGTTTATTTACATTTTGGCACCATTAGTGTTTCCGTTTCATATTTGATGTTCTACAACATATATATAGTATATGTTTCATATGATCTGATGTTCTACAACATATACATAGTAGTAATATTATATAATATATATAATAACTTATCTAAGCAATTTGATTCGTAACTTTATTAGTATTAGTACCTGAACTAAAACTCAAAATAAATCGAACTGAATACACAATTAATATTTAATAGGCGTTATAGATATTTAAGATTTTTATCGATTGTTGTTGGTTTATTAGTATAAAAACAAAATAAGGGTTGATCTTTGCTGATTGCCTAATAGAATGTTTATCCATTTATATAATTATGTAGCGTTAAATATAATTGAAATAGTTAAGCAAAGTATACAACGTCATAAAAACATTAGTTCACTTGGAACATTAAACTTTATATAGCCATATACGAATATTTTCATTCACATTACGTTCCATTCCGGTTTTTAGGAAACAAATCAAATTAAAAGTAATATTGGAAAAGTTTATGGATACAAAAACAAACCCATTTTATATATAACATCCAATAATATGTTCAACGGTAATCAATTGTAAAAAACTTTCCTATGATCCATGGATGTTTTAAAAATATATATATATTATTGCGTGTCATAATATATCTGAATCAAAATCACATTTTATAAAATATATAAAGTCAATAATTAATACATCAATGTAAATATATATACATCCTAAAATAATAATTATAAGGCTGTATTGATGTCGTTTTGCGTTAATAAGAAAATATAAATCGAATGATACGTACCTTTAACTAATGCGTACTCATAGGTTCCGTATCATCAATTATCACACGTACCTTAGACTACTTTGAGTCGTGTACGTAATGGTAGTACTTTGTTAATACTGCGTGTAAATATTCTTCAGAGCGCACACCGTCTGATGTTATGATATTGTGACTAAACCATGTACATTAGCTTCATTAATTACGTTTCTACAGGATATAACTTTTGATAAAATACTAGTAAACAAGAGCCTTCATTATGAATATATGAGTTATAATAAGTGTTGTACAATATTTAAACGTAGAAGACATTAATAATTATACTAAATTAATTTCATAGTATTCTATAAAATATAAACTTTTCTGAAGTGCGCTTCAAAATTAAAACAAAAAATCCTTTTTATGAATCTTCTAGTTATTACAATACCCACATGAATGTGATTGTCCTAAAAACTCAAATAACACAGTTTTTTTCTAAATCAAATCCATTGCAAATAAACTGTCTGATATATCATTCCGGGCTACAATTTAAAGGATAATAATATATAATAATACAAGAAAAATTATTTAAATTGATCTAACCCCTAAATAAGCAAATTATTTGCTTGTGTAGACAACGATAGAAATACATATCTACAGGTCTATAAATATTTCAAATATATTTAGTAAATAATCAAAATCAGAAATACAGACATCTATCGTCATTTATGCTCGTCGCATGTACGAATTGCGATTCCTAATAAAAAATCTTAGGCATTATTCATTTAATATACATCATTCATAAATATGTTAATATCATATTTTTTCAGCTCCTGCCAGCTAAATATTCATTAGCACTCACCTATTTCATCATTATATTAGTTTCGCAGAAAAAAATATTACGATAAAAAAGTGTAGTATTTTGTGTAAGTCGTTAATCAAACAAATTACTGAATAATAAATTATTAATTTAAATATTTAGAATAATTTCACTAACCGTTTCTGTTGTTATCTACTTTCAAATTTATGTAGTATTCTTGAAAACCTTTTTTTAAGTATTTTACATTGTTTATATTTACTACGATTTAAATTTATAATATTCAACTAGTATATATGATACTGATACTACTACTCTTATAAATAAGTAAAATAGATCCAAATGGCTCCCTTGTTAGGTCTAAATTCAACTAATTGATAAAACATTGTATATTTTCGCTTCGGACGATATCGAGCTTTATCTGGATAGATTGAACAATGGCTTGTTAGGTTTGTATTGTCATTATTAAACGGATTATACATCACAGCTTGACTTGAATATAAAACAACTAAATTAAATATCGTTACAAATATTCTGTAGTAGTTAGTGATATTGTTTAGTAAAGTTTGGTCGTAGTACAAATAAATGTATTGGGTTTATATAAAATACAGATTGTGCTATAAAGAATGAAGTTTACAAGTTCCAGAATAAAATGTGCAAATAATATAGACTATTAAGTTTTTTATTTTTATACATAAAAATGTATATTATATAAATAATTGTGACGTTCAAGGACCTCATGCAGGGTTAATAAGACTAGCACGAAGTTGATTTAACCGTTTTCAAACCGGGAATTTTGAAGTCAAAAATGCACCTCGTACTGGTCGCCCTGTTATAAAACAAATAGACGCATTTCTTTGGAAAAGTAGACCAAAGTTAGGTTGTCAGTAGTTACGACATAGTTGAAGAACTGGAGATTGATAAAAGGTGGGTACCCCAGAAAGCTCGCTATTTGGGTGACACTTGCACACGGGTTTCGGTCTCTGCAGAAAGACCTTCGGGTTTTAGCCTCTGTAAGGTTAACATCAAGAAAGGACTCCCAAAATTACTTGTTTCGATTTTTTTATCAGAAGTCCCAAATTTTTTACAGCAACGGGATTAAATAACTACCAGAAGACATAAGTTATCCAATAAAATGCTACATATTTACCATAAATAAACTACATCAACTTTAAAAAACATGTATTAAATTTTCTTATAAAATGCGAAAAACCTTTCCACCCTTTATTTAACCGTATTCCACCTAAATAACTTGTTGAAACTATATAAGCACCCAATAAACCTAATCATACGAACATTATAAATAATAATATTACAGGGATTGTTTTGCCATTATGTAATCTGACATTTACGAGAATATTAAACGTGACCTGTAAATGTGACTGAACATGGATTATACGCTATAACATTAGCTGTAACAAACAGAGAAATGTTACATTTTTATGAATTATATAATCTGAATACGTTTCTGGTTTGCAAACAGATATACTGGGTATGCTCACGTCAATTATATTGGAATTTATTGGATTAAGTTTTTGAATTTTGTATAATTATAGGGAATCTAATTATTTTCTGAAATAACTGAAAAAGATAACTTAAAAACAAAGTATACTTTTTGTTATTTTCAAATAGAGTTTAGGATAATTTATCAGAATAACGCAATATATTAATGCAACTTAAATATTTAACTATTTAGTTAAACGACAAATAATTATACATATATTTGAACACATAGAGTACAGCAACAGCATAAAGTAAAGCACAATTCTAGATTGCTTACCGCGGATTAAAGAAAATAGCAGCAATTAGCCCCTATACTGAGAGACTGAGACACTGCCTCCTCAAGTGCCTTCGGAAGCTGGATTGTAATTAACAGATTGAGAGGAAGACGTTTACCCTAAGAGTATATTGAAATATGTTACAATACTAATATGTTGAAGTTATTTTGAACATTTATATTATCTGTATACATTTATTTTTTCATAAAAAATCAATCAACATAGTTGATTAGATATAAAACAAGTCTCAATATGAAAGCTTTTACAATGTTTGCGTTTTGAAGCATATTCAGCCTGTCAGATTTTTTAAGGCCATGTGCATGAAGGTCTCATTTTATATCTGGTTGTGACGCTAACTCTCGGGCATTACAAGAATATGCAAAAAAATCGCCATATTGATCTATTCAAAAACGTCGGATTAGGATTAATATGGTTTATTTTAAGATTTTATTTATCTAAGATTATATATGCTTTAGATAATCTGACGAATATTGGACTATAAACCGGAAAGCTAAGTAATTGGTTTTAAATTTGTCTCTAAGTGTAAAACATAGATAGTTTTGTGTATCGTGCCTTTCTCCTCAGTAACGGATTTAGGTTTGAGGACGCCCTAGGCCCGAGACTATATGGCGCCCTTTATCTTTTGTAACAGTATATATATATATATATATATATATATATAAACATATATGTACATATATGTGTGTGTGTATAAAATAATTAAAACAACAATTTAAATAATAACAATAATAATAAGAAATCTAATAACAGTTTTAATCTACCTTTAAATGAATACATAAATCCGTCTTTCTATTATATGACTGATGGGTTTGGAATAATTTCTTTTGCCGCTTCTTCATTAAAAAATTAAATTTTAAATACCATTCAAGAATGTTCTTAGCAATGTTGTTACAAATGTTTTTAATGTTATTAAAAACAATTGTAACATTTCTATTATTTGATCAGTTTTCATAGATTTGATCTTAAAATTATTTAGAATTATCAAACTCTCAAGATTTATTGAACACAATGCTAAAAAATTCAAAAATCTTAAAAATATAAAAAAATTAGATTGTTTTCGCTCAAAATTTTATTTTTATTACGGAAATCGATTGAAAAAAAATCCGATTGATCAAATTATCAATAACTGACACTTGTATAATTTATCATGTTGAAATAATGTTTCGTTTTATAATAAAGCGCAAACAGATGTTATAACAAAATTTTGAATGAAAAATATGAAAAAATCTAAATTCGTAAATAAATAATATGCTAGCAATAAAAAAAAAAATCTTTTTGTTAGATATTTCAAATTTTAGGACTTGCCTGATTAATCATTTTAACAAAGAAATTCTACCCTCAAAATGGTACTATGTTTCGATAGTAAGAGCGCAATAAAATAAACTTTAAAATTTGGTCTTGCAGTTTACAGAAAACCCAATCGATTTTAAATTTTAGTCATTTTAAAAATTTTGGCGTCCCTCAAAATTTGCCGCCCTAGGCCCGGGCCTCATGGGCCTAAGCCTAAATCCGCTACTGTTTCTCCTAACAGTAAAATATTAAAAAGTACATACAATTCTTATCTCCTTTATCTAAATAAAAAGTCACATTCAGTAAGGGCGAAACATTTTTCCACGTACCAATAAAAACAAAAATAAATGAAAAAGTCCTACTACAAGTTGTTAATTATGAACATGCTATTTACATTTAACACAGCTAGTACTAAACAAGCTCGAGCGACTATAAAACGTACACATTAGATATATGTATATATATATATATATATATATATATATATATATATATATATATATATATAGAACCTGAACCCATATATATATATATATATATATATATATATATATATATATGTATATGTATATATGGGTTCAGGAAGTTTGACCACATCACAAAGCTCGCATCCAGCTCATATGATCGAGATCACACAAGATCGTCGATTACAATCCTCAATAGTTTTATATCTCATATTATTACAGATTCAATATTGTTAAAATATAAATTAAATTACGATCAATCTGATAACCAACGGTACTTAATTTTATTATAAAAATATAAAAATATTGTTTAAGCGTATACTTACTTCTATTAAGAAAATATAAGAAAAACCTAATAAGTTTCGTTAAAATGTCATTAAAAATAAATCTGTTTATTATTTTACGAAACTGAAAATTAAAATCAGTCAAATGAAATAATCTATTGCATTTGAATATGAATTGTTATTGTGTTCAATAGGTTGACAAATATATTGAATGATTGATTGACACCTAAATCTATATACTATTATAAGAAGGAGTCAGTATTTGAGCATTGATAGGAATTTAAGGTTTAAAAGAATCTGCCGAAAGAGCAGTTTAATATAAGCCGCACTTATACGAGTTTCCTTTTACCTAGGGAGGGTTTTCTCAGGTCACCTAATCAAAAACACTGTTATCAAATCTCTTACAATATGCTAGACATATTACGCGGACCCTAAACAATTGGAAAAAGGGCAGCTTGATGATGACTGGGAGTGATATTTAATTTATTTAGTTACACCTTAATTTAGTTTTTGACTATTAAGTTTTTGTTTATTAACTTTTTTCAGAATGGTCTTGTTTCGATACATTGTTATGTTTTTAAAAAAGTGTCGCAAAAATTAAAGCGCTTTTTTATAAATGTCTATAAGCTCAATAAAGTTACTTAATAAGTCAATAAATTCAATAGGTTAATAAAGTTACTTGGGAAATATTCAAAACGTTACAAAACAGATAATGCTTATTGTTCATTTAAGCGACTTGACAAAAACTAAATAAAAAACTCCTGAATTTGGATGCATTTGCAGCCTATGCTACGTAATGAAAGGAAATTGGACATATTGACGTCGTCTCGCTTCCGGGCTGATTTTCTTATCTATTTATAAAGCACGCTATTAGATTCCAATTAGCTAACAAAATAATTTCTAGTGTTCCACTTTTTGTAATAATATGTAATGAGTGAATTTTACTAACACTGAAGAAATTTGCACGGGTAAAGCATTCAAGCCTCATTGTTGTATATTCTATCTTCATAAATGAAGATAGAATATACAACAATGAGGACGTAAAAAAATGTATTCAATTAATTATAAAGAATTCCAAAAACTATAAACTATTCTGAAGTTCACTTTTCAATTAAAGTAAGCCTGTCTATGATTCTTCCTGTTGTTACAAATTACACACGATTGTGTTTTTCTTAGAAACTCAGAAAATATAGATTCTTTTTAAAAACGTGTGGATATAAAGTTTCATATATATAAATATTAATTTATTATTTGTTACATTAACATCTTTGAAATTAAAAAAAGGATTATATCCTTATTAAGTACATCTCCTTTGTATAACCTAACATCAATATAACTCTTTTGGTCATCGTGTTCAGATCTTGTATGAGGTCATTTAGAATCAGATGAACAAGATGTCGGTTGAGGAACCGGTCTGTGTGGTGCGCTTTAACGTCATTAAAGGCACCAAGAATTATGATTTCAAACAACAGCCGTTTGAAGATGATTCAGGAGACAATCTCTGTCTGTGATAAAATCTAAAAAACATTACATTTATTTTCATTACTTTTTGCAACAATATTTGTTGTTGTTGTTACTAACCGACACTTGACTTACTTTTTTACTATCAACTTAATATTTCTGTGTAAAAACGAATTACTATTCAAAGTAATATGTTGAACCTTCTTAGTTGGTCTGAAATAGAATTGAGAGTACGTATTATAAGATTGCGTTATTTTGTATGTATCGGGCTATTCAATAAAAAAGTTCAATAATGCTATTACGGTCGATAATTCTACCGTATCTAGGATATAAAATATGATTGTATATAGAAATAAAAATCAATAAAAGATTAGTATTTATTATAATTAATGTCACGGAAACTCTTTGAAATAAAAATATAAATAATTAGTCAAATTATTGACTGAAGTGACGGATAAATGAATTTTTACTGGGATTAACTTAAAGAATTTTTTAAATCAAGAAGATTTCAGTAACCTCTTATAGTTAACACTCCCAAACCATCATTGAAAGTAAAAAAGTTCCGTCAGTAAATATTTCATTCGGATAATTAAAATAAACCTTACCTAAGATTTCGAGGAAGTAAATGTGAATAAAACGTGATCTACGACGACGTGACAACTTAATAGAGCATATTCATATTCATTGAGATATATATTCCCGAGCGTCTATCAACATGAGCTTTTTAAGTTCCCCACGCTTTGAATTACAGGTGATTAAATATATAAGGTTGATAATAAATACAGTTTTATAAATAGAAATACATCCGAAATTATAATCATAAAGCTGTATTCTGATCGTTTTGCGTTTATTAGAGTTATAATGCCACACACCTTTAACTAACGCGTACTCATAGCTTCCGTATCATGGTTCATCACCTACCTTAGTCTGCTTTGAGTCATGTACGTAGTGGTAGTACTTTATTAATAACTGCATATATACGTTCTGTAGAGCGCACATCGTCTGATATTATACCATTGTATCGCCTCGCTCTTAGAGGATGTGCACTAGCTTTATTAAATACATATCTACTTGATAAAACTTTCATTTAAATTAAAGTAAACTAGAATCTAAATTATTAATATTTGAATTTGAATAAGTGTTGTACAATATTTGAATATAGAATAAATTCTGATTATGACCTGGTTTCGTAAAAAAATATAAATATCATCATTTAAAATAAAAGAAATAAAAAATTAACAAGAGAATTTATTTATAACGGAGATACGATTTACAAAGAATCTGTATTTTCTGAGTTTCTATGACAATCACAATTGTGTGAATTGTAAGAACAGGAAGATTCATAGAAAGACTTTTACTTTTAAATTGTGATGCGAAATTCAGAAAAGGTTATATTTGTTGGAGTATTTTGAAATTCATTTAGTATAATTATTTCACGTCCTCATTTTTTAAATCAATCTTTAATTATTGTTTCATTCATTTTAATGTTAGTAAAATAAGGAGTTCTTATAGTTAAAACTATTCATTCATTATATTATTACAGGATTTTTTAATGTTTTTCAAGCATGCCTTGTTCAACAGCTATCTGCCCTTACCTCGCTAGGATCGTGGAAACCACATCAAGCCACCCATAGTGGAGCGTCAACCAGTCCTACTACAATATGTGAAAGGAGTCACTGACAGAATCGACAGCCTTTTAAAAAAAGGTTTCTATTAGAACTATCTACAGACCTTAAAAGAGAGTGAGCTTATTTTTTTTTGAGACCAACTTAAAATAATATTCCTTTACAATGTGCTGGAGTATATAAACTGGACTGTAATTGTAGCTTGTCATACAAAGGTGAAACAAAGAAGAGCATCGGTAAAAGATGGATATCAAGGATTAGCATATATTGAAGTCAGCAGTGTGTGAACATTCAATAGCAAGCCAAATTATTATATAAGATTTGATAGACTTAAAATATAAAGGAACAACTCTACATTCCTCACGAATGGTTCACTAAACCTAAGTTAATAATACCTTAATTTTGACAGAGAAGATAGTTGGAGACTACATAGTCTCCAACTATCACACTATATCACACTATCACACTATACCTATACACACTATTGAGAAATATAAAACCCAATGTCTGTGACCGCAGTGTGAGACCTCAGGATACGGTTAGTGCGTTCTGTGGGCATACTGAACTATACGCCGAAACTTAGAAATTGAATTGACTTACTCCATCTCGCCTTACCGTAAATACGATTGCTGCGAAGCATTCGAAATATTGAGTTAAATCTAACATGTACATACGCAAGTTAAATCCGTAAAAATAGTATTTAATTCAATGTGTAGTGCTCGTGGAAATATTAGAAAATATTTTTTTGTTAGAATTTTTCGAAACTAATGGTGTGTTTTAATCAGAGTTTTATTAATAGACAACAAGATCTGCTCGGAAGCGAGACGACGTCAGTTTATTGATAACATTACGTTCCATTCCGGTTTCTAGGAAACAAATCAAATTAAAAGTAATATTGGAAAAGTTTATGGATACAAAAACAAACCCATTTTATATATAACATCCCATAATATGTTCAATGGTAATCAATTGTAAAAAAAATTCTTTTGATCCATGGATGTTTTTAAAATATATTATATATATGTCGCAGATCACTATAATTTAACGATAATTAGTAACTCAATTGATATCATTGTGATAGTAGGGTGTGAACGCCGTGACGTATTGAGTCAAGTGATCGGAATCGTTTGGAGGGGCACCGGAGACATTTTAAATATCCGAGAGCATCGAGACGAGTGGATTATTGATTAGTGTGAGCCTTACAGTCCGGACCCCCCAAACGGGACCGGTAGTTCACGAAACTCTGATAATTGTATACCTACTAAGTAATTTGTGATTACCTACATTTAATACAAGTAATTGTCATATTGTGTCTGTGTGGTTTAATTGCCTGAGACCCTACGCCTCGGATCCTGTACCAGAAGACTCCATCAAGAACGAACAAGCATCGAATATACCTCGATATCTCCGACATCAGAAGTGGGATTCACTCGGGCATCAAAACCACCAACTACCCGCGAGATAAGTTTATTGAAGCTACAAATCACGTCAAGCAAGAAATGAAGTGATTTTATTATTTAAAACGCACACTACAAGATAATAACAATGAAGTTCCAGAATCAATATAATCAAACAATAGTTGATAATCAATGGTTGTAAATCAATCAATCAAGTTAAATTTATGTTATCTCAAAACTTCAAAATTGAGATCTACCCACGTATCAAGAAAATCGAGTGAAAATACCTATTTATTCGCTTATGCAAGTCGTTTATTAGATTATATGACAAACCGTTGGAAGAATTCTACGAAAAAAGGAATCGTTGCTAATGAAGAAAGAAGGAAATAAGAAATTATGGCGGTGACAACGCGGCGCGAATGGCGATAATGGCGCGGTGCGGATGGCGGTGATGGCGCGGCGCAGATGACGGTGATGGCGCGGCGCGGATGGCGCTGATGGCGCTGATGGTGCTGATGGTGATGACTGCTTTCATGGCAATGACTGCTATGGCAATATATTTAGTAAATAATCAAAATCAGAAATACAGACATCTATCGTCATTTATTCTCGTCGCGTGTACGAATTGCGATTCCTAAGAAAAAATCTTAGGCATTATTCATTTAATATACATCATTCATAAATATGTTAATATCATATTTTTTCAGCTCCTGCCAGTTAAATATTCATTACACTCACCTATTTCATCATTATATTAGTTTCGTAGAAAAAATATTACGATAAAAAAGTATAGTATTTTGTGTAAGTCGTTAATCAAACAAATTACTGAATTAGACGAAGCTTCTTAGCAATCCATGGATTCACCGTGCGGGTGCCGGGCCCATCGCGTTGCAAGGAGAGGAGTGCAAGCAGTGCCTGGGACTTGCGACCCAGGAGTAGGTTTAAGGGGCCCCTTTATTATGCGCAAAAACGCTCACCTTCACCCTCCACACTCCTCTCCCTACCTAACCAAATTTGGAAAGAACCTACTAATGCCGCCTTTGAAGTACGTTCTAGAAATGAACCGATGCTTGTTCTAGAAAGGCCAAGATCTTTAAGTAGGCTATAGAGAGATTTTGCTGTTATACCTCTCGCTCCCACTTCTACCGCGTACAAACTAACTATAAATTTATTCCTGATCAGTTCGTTGGTTAGTTCGTAATACTTATTGAGCTTGAATGTGTGATCCCTTGGGATGTTTGTTTCCCAAGGAACAGTAAGCTCCACAAGTATCACGCGCCTCAGATGTTTCGAATACAGGAATAAGTCCGGTCTGGATGACGAAACACCAACATCCCCAGGGATTTTGTAATGCTTTTCATACGTGTCCATCATGAGAATCCAATCAGGAGCCGCGCCTAATATTGAATAAGGCTTCGCTTTTGATTTTTTGGAGGAGCCTTCTTTTACGAATTCTATAGATCGTTCGGTGGTTGTTATACCCTTCCGCGCTCTTGCTACTGAAAGACTAACCGCTTGCCGTATAATTTCTAATACCTTGTCGTGGCGACGCGAGTATTGACCTTTATCTAGAAGTACCCTACACCCTACTAATAGGTGTTTCGCGGTTCCTATTGCCTCCCCACAGATGTTGCAAGACTTTTCGGTGGCTTTGCCCCATCTTACTAAATTACTTTGATCTGGGAGAGTCATTTGGAATGCATTAAGATAGAATTTTAATAATGCTGGGGACCAATCATAAATTAAGGTGCGCCACTTCAAAGCTAGTGGAATACAAAAATCTCCTATGGTCACCCATTCGTTTTGAATTTCTAGGCTCATCGCGTGGAGTCGGTAATTATCGTTTTCGTCTTGTCGAATAAAAGATTTTGTTATGTCTATGTCTTGAACTTTCCTACTTGATCCTAGCCCTACTTTATTTGTTTGAGCACCTATCATAAACTTTTTATGGAATTGAAGTCGTGACTCGAGCTCTGAGGCAACTTTGTCTTTTGGGAGAGAAGTTACAGTATCATCTTTAGATTTTCCGATGATATGTCTTTTGGTAACTCTTAGATGTTTGTAGAGCTCCGATGGTTTCTTTAATTTTAATCCAAAGTTGTTACGGTCTCTAAATAAGGTTGAAGAGTCCGCTGAGTGCGCTAACCCGAGCCATAACTTCAATGTCTTTATGACGCTTGCATCTAACTTTGACAAAAGGGTTTTATTTATATCATACACGAGGAAAGGCCAATTTAGACGTGATGTTAAATAATTATCGTAAATCCAAGCTTTTTTGACGTTACTTATTGGTTGGTTGTCTACCTTTTTGAGATCGTTTAAAAAGCTATCGACTATTACATCCAACGATGGAGTACGGCCTTGGTAATCGATTTTTTTACCTAAAAATTTAAACGGAGCTGCTTCCGTAACCGTACCAACGCACTGACCGCCTATTATAAGACCCGGATCGTAAGAGGTATATTTGGTATTCCGTCTACCCAGACACAGACTAAAACATTTACTTGGTTTTGTCCTCAATCCGCCCGTCCACGTACAGAAATCCTCAACTACATTTAAAAGTACCTGACATTGTTTCGGATTACGTGTCAGTATCGCGAGATCATCTGCAAAAGCTAGTATGGATTCTGTGTATTTGTTGTTGAACTTAAACCGATAGCCCCACTTTTTTTCATTTCTAATTAATTTGTCTATTAAAATATTAATAACTATATTAAATATAATAGGAGAAATACAACAGCCCTGAAATAAACCAACGTTATAATTAAGTGGTTTTGAATGGTTTTCATTAAAAATTATTGAGAATTTTAATTTTGAATAATATGATGCAATAATGTCGCGAACCACCGTAGGAAAGTTATACCATTTAAGCGCGAACATCATTAGTTCATGTCGTACCGACCCAAAGGCGTTTTCTAAGTCTATCCAACAAACCGTAATTTGTCTCTCGCTAGTTCTAGCATCTTTAAGGCTTTCCGATATTAACGTATTATGTTCCAGGCATCCAGAAATTCCGGGCAAAAACCCTTTCTGGTGATTAGGCCTGAAATATCTATTGTTAATCATGAATTGCGTCATTTTAGTTTGTAAAAAAGAGAAAAATATTTTGGAAATTGTATTTGTTAGGGCTATCGGTCTAGTATCCTTGGGATTATTGACATTGTCGTTTTTCGGAATGAGGACAAAAAGGGCTTTTCCGAACGATACCGGTATTTGCTTTCTTGACCAGATTTTACCGAATATATTTAAAAGATGTTTATGGAGCGACGGACATTTTTTGTAAACTATATAAGGGATACCATCCGGACCTGGTGCTGACTTAGATGGTTTCATTTTAATTATTTTATTGATTTCCTCCAAAGTTGGTGGGTTGGCTTGAAAATCTTCAGTAGGAGTCTCAGGTTTGTGTTCGTTTGGATCCCCATATAGTCTTTGGTTTTCTGGCACTTCGTATGTGCTTTTATAATGGTCGAAAATTTGCTCGTTGGTCAAGAGAAGCTTACCTTTTTGATCTTTGAAAATGTTTTTTGAGTATTTAAAAGGATTTTTATCAAAGTCTACTTCATGTTTTGCCCGATCAAAGCTATCACGATTTTTCGTTATTTGATTTGTTATACCTTGGATAAGTTTAAGAATTGATCGCAATGCCCTAGACAGTTGGTGACTAAGTTGATTATCGCCTAAGGCTTTGGCTATACGAAGTTTCTTTATAAGATCTCTTTTTTTCCTCCTCATTTTCAATTTAAAACCGTTTTCTTTATTTTTGTGAGCATAACGATTCGTAGGTGGATAGTGCTCATTAAAGTAGTCGTAAATAGTATTTTGGAAAGTCTCTACTTGCGCATCGAGTACCTGATTTGAGCCCGGGTGCTCTAACAGGGCCGCTATATTTTGGTCATGTACTTTCCAGGTCGATTGTTTAGTATTTGGAATGCTAAGACGCGTCCGGATGGTCATGGACTCCTGATAGTTTTCATTCAATGGCTCACCATGAGATATATGAGGGTAAACTCTATCCGCAGTGAAAACTGAAGATCTTACCGACGGTTGCCGCACTTCAGCACCATTGTGTGTTTTAAGATGTTTAATAAACCAGGCTCGTCTTTTGTAATTTTTCCCGCACGTAGGGCATTTCAGTTCCGTTATCGCGCCGTTTTCGCCGTAATTGTCAACCGGTGGACAGTTCTTCCGCCCCCCCTCTCGGACTGTCCTAGGGGTATTTTTCTTATTTGGACTTTTAGCGTTTATCGACGTTCCCGGGCTTGGCTTGCTAGGCCATCGCCCTCGGCTGTCTTTCCAGCAGTCTGCTGTCTTCCCAGCTGCCAGCTGTCTTTCCAGCGTCAACTGTCTTTCCAGCGTCATCCCGTCTCTCCGGGCTGTCAATTTAGATAAGACGAAGCTTCTTAGCAATCCATGGATTCACCGTGCGGGTGCCGGGCCCATCGCGTTGCAAGGAGAGGAGTGCAAGCAGTGCCTGGGACTTGCGACCCAGGAGTAGGTTTAAGGGGCCCCTTTATTATGCGCAAAAACGCTCACCTTCACCCTCCACACTCCTCTCCCTACCTAACCAAATTTGGAAAGAACCTACTAATGCCGCCTTTGAAGTACGTTCTAGAAATGAACCGATGCTTGTTCTAGAAAGGCCAAGATCTTTAAGTAGGCTATAGAGAGATTTTGCTGTTATACCTCTCGCTCCCACTTCTACCGCGTACAAACTAACTATAAATTTATTCCTGATCAGTTCGTTGGTTAGTTCGTAATACTTATTGAGCTTGAATGTGTGATCCCTTGGGATGTTTGTTTCCCAAGGAACAGTAAGCTCCACAAGTATCACGCGCCTCAGATGTTTCGAATACAGGAATAAGTCCGGTCTGGATGACGAAACACCAACATCCCCAGGGATTTTGTAATGCTTTTCATACGTGTCCATCATGAGAATCCAATCAGGAGCCGCGCCTAATATTGAATAAGGCTTCGCTTTTGATTTTTTTTTTTTTTTTTTTTTTTTTATTAATTTAAATATTTAGAATAATTACACTAACCGTTTCTGATGTTATCTACTCTAAAATTTATGTAGTATTCTTGAAAACCTTTTTTTAAGTATTTTACATTGTTTATATTTCCTACGATTTAATTTGCATAATATTCAACTAGTATATATGATACTGATACTACTACTCTTGTAAATAAGTAAAATAGATCCAAATGGCTCCCTTGTTAGGTCTAAATTCAACTAAATTGATAAATCATTGTGTATTTTCACTTCGGCCGATATTGAGCTTTATCCGGATAGATTGAACAATGGCTTGTTAGGTTTGTATTGTCATTATTAACCGGATTATACATCACAGCTTGACTTGAATATAAAACAACTAAATTAAATATCGTTACAAATATTCTGTAGCAGTTAGTGATATTGTGAAGTAAAGTTTGGTCTTACTATAAATAAATGTATTGGGTTTATATAAAGTACAGATTGTGCTATAAAGAATGAAGTTTACAAGTTCTAGAATAATACGTGCAAATAATATAAACTATTAAGTTTTATTTTATATATAAAAATGTACATTACATAAGCAATTGTGACGTTCATGGAGCTCATGCAGGTTCAATAAGACTAGTACGAAATTGATTTAACCGTTTTCAAACCGGGAATTTTGAAGTCAAAAATGCACCTTGTACTGGTCGCCCTGTTATAAAACAAATAGACGCATTTCTTTGGAAAAGTAGACCAAAGTTAGGTTGTCAGTAGTTACGACATAGTTGAAGAACTAGAGATTGATAAAAGCTGGGTTCCCCAGAATGCTTGATATTTTGGTGACACATGCACACGGGTTTCGGTCTCTACCGAATTATTTAGCCCCTGTAAAGTTAACATCAAGAAAGGGCTCCCAAAATTACTTATATCTATTTATTTATCGGAAGTCCCAAAATGTTTACAGCAGCGGGATTATATAACTACCAGATGGCATAAGTTATAGAATAAAATGGTACATATTTACCATAAATAAAGTTACATCAACTATAAAAAAAATGTCTTGACTTTTCTTATAAAATGCGAAAAACTTTTCCATCCTTTATTTAACCGTATTGCACCTAAAAGACTTGTTGAAACTATATAAGCACCAAATTAAACTAATCATACAAACATTATAAATAATAATATTACCGAGATTTTTTTGCCATTATGTAATCTGACATTTATGAGAATATTAAACCTGACCTGTAAATGTTACTGAACTTGGATTATACGCTATAACATTAGCTGTAACAAACAGAGAAATGTTACATTTTTATGAATTATATAATCTGAATACGTTTCTGGATTGCAAACAGATATACTGGGTATGCTCACGTCAATTATATTGGAATTTATTGGATTTAGTTTTTGAATTTTGTATAATTATAGGGAATCTAATTATTGTATGAAGTTAATTGAAAAAAATTACTTAAAAAACAAGTATACTTTTTGTTATCTTCAAATAGAGTTTTTTTTTTTATGTAAGAGGAGGGCAAAAGAGCTGGCGGGTCACAGATGACTTGTGATCACCGCCGCCCATGAACTCTTGCAACATCCGAGGATTTACAAGAGTGTTGCCGGCCATGTAGGTAGGAGTAAACGCCTTTTTTGAAGGTATCCATGTCGTACCGATCTGGAAATACCACCGATGGGAGTTCGTTCCACAAGCGAGTGGAACGTGGGAAAAATGTCCTTGAAAACCGCACAGTAGAGGATCGCCACGCATCCAGGTGGTAGGGATGGTATTGGAGGCGATGGCGCGCTGTGCGGTGATGAAATTCGGCGGCAGGCATCAGATCGAATAGTTCTTCGGAACATTCCCCGTTGTAAATGCGGTAGAAGACGCACAAAGAAGCAACGTCTCTACGCAATGCCAAAGAGTCCAGCCGTTCGCAGAGCACCGGGTCCCCGACAATCCGAACGGCTCTCCGTTGTACGCGGTCAAATGGTAGAAGCTGATATTGGGGTGATCCGGACCAGAGATGAGAACAGTACTCCATGTGTGGCCGGACCTGCGCCTTATAGAGCGCAAGTCTTTGGCCAGGTTTGAAATACTGCCTCGCTCTATTAATCATTCCCAATTTCTTCGAGGCCAACTTGGCCTTGCTCTCCAGATGACCACGAAACTGACAATAGCTCGAAATGTCGAGACCCAGTATTTTGATACTTGGCGAGGCAATGAGGGGAGTGCTCTCGAAGAGCGGTGATACGACAAATGGAGTTTTCTTAGTGGTAAATGCGCAAACTTGCGTCTTCAGGGGATTGAACTGTACGTGGTTCAGTTCACCCCACTCAGAGATCAGCCCCAAGGAAGTCTCTATAGAAGACACAAGTTTCTTTCGGCACTCGTCGACGTTTTTCCGAGAGAGACCTGCACGGCCGGAATATACCGCATCCCCAGTGCTGTCATCCGCATAACAATGTATGTTGGAGATATCCAGCATATCATTGATGTGCAGGAGGAACAATGTTGGGGATAGCACGCAGCCTTGGGGTACACCAGCGTTCACGGGCTTAGGGTCCGAGCAAAAACCGTCGATAACGACCTGTATGCTCCGCCCACTGAGGAAGCTGGTGATCCACTTGCATAAACTCTCGGGAAGCCCATAGGAAGGTAGCTTTGAAAGAAGCCCCCTGTGCCATACACGATCAAAGGCTTTCGTCATATCCAGACTAACTGCCAGACCCTCTCCCTTGCTTTCAATAACAGCTCCCCAACGGTTTGTAAGATACAACAGAAGATCACCAGCCGATCGACCATGGCGAAAGCCATATTGCCGGTCATTGACCAACTGGTGATCCTCGAGGTAGGTTAGGAGCTGTTTATTGATGATGCTCTCCATTACTTTGGAGAGAAGAGAGGTAATGGCGATAGGTCTGTAGTTAGCTGGGTCCGAGCTATCACCTTTTTTAGGGATCGGATGGACAAGGGCACGCTTCCATGAGACCGGGACTACGCCTTTCAAGTAGGAGTACCGAAATAGACGCGTTAGCACTGGTGTCAACTCAGGGGCACATGTTCGTAGCACAACTGGAGAGATACCATCTGGCCCACTCGACTTATGAACTTCCAAGGAAAGGAGGGTTTTTCGGATGAGTTTTTGCCGAAAAACTATTTCCGGCATAAAGCTCGAACACCGCGGGATGATAGGCGGTGCCCTCCCCTGGTCGTCCAAAGTCGAGTTTGAGGCAAAAAGAGTGCCCAAGAGATCGGCTTTCTCTTTTGCCGTGTGGGCCAAAGAGTCGTTCCCAGTGTGCAATGGCGGCAGGGATGGGCGACAGAAGTTTCCCAGACTGGCTTTGGAAAGCGCCCAGAACTTGCGCGTGCCAGGTGGGTACTTTGCCAACTGATCCCCGATTTTGACGACATGCTTGAACTTTGCTCTAGCGATTTTCCGTTTGAAGAATCTGGAGGCACGATTATATTTCCTCTTCAGAACTCTGGAGTTCGGATCCTTAGTGACTAACGCATTAGCCCAAGCCTGATAAGCCTGCCCTTGGTCAGCTGCTGCAGCCCTGACAGACGCATCAAACCAAGGCCGCGATCTGCCACCAAGTGGTACCACAGAGCTTGGTACAAATAGTTCCATGCCCTGAAGTATCACATCAGCTACAGCCGCAGCGCAGTCACTAGGATCATTGGAAGGGAAACAAATCGGCACCCATGGGTAGGATGCAAAAAAGGATCGCATTCCATCCCAATCCGCTGACTTGTAGTGCCAAACGCGTCGAGTCGCAGGTCTTGTGCGAGCTGGGCGTTCCATGGGCACTACACTCCGTACCAAGAAATTATCAGAGGACCCTAAGGGAGCCTCGACAGTGACTTGGTACTTTCCGGGATGTGTAGTCAGCAGAAGATCCAACAAAGAGGGTATATGGCTGTCCACGTCTGGTAGACGAGTGTTCGTCTTTACCAATTGGGACAGACCATTTGCCAGAGCAAAGTCAAACACAGATCTCCCCGCGTAGTCGGTGGCACGTGACCCTAGCTAATCGGTATGGTGCGCATTAAAGTCCCCGAGGACTACGACTTCGGCGGAAGGAGTCTGTGAAAGCAGATCGTCAATCTTCGCCTGAACATGGCCTAAGAGTTGATCCGTTTCTGCATTACCACTATGGGACCTGTAGAGGCACGCGTAGACTCTGACATGGTCGTCCATGTCCACGCGCAGCCAGAGTACAGATCGGTCCCGACCTTCAAAAACCTGAAGGCGACGGTAGCAGATATCGTCCCTTACGAACACAGATACCCCGGCGTGTGGTATAAAATGATGTTCTAGTTTATACCCGGGGTATGATAGGTACGCTGTGTCTTTAGGTTGGGATATCTGCGTCTCCGTCAGAAACAACAAGGCCGGCTGCGCCGTCTCTAGATGATGGTGGACGGCGTTCAAGTTGGAATGAAGTCCCTGGATGTTGCAAAAGTCCACAGTTAAAGTGGGTCGGGGTGCCGCTGCGTTAACTCGTCGTTTGCCCTCTAAAAACACAAAAGGCGATACTTTGCCCGCCCCAGATACGACGGGCAGCCCGAGCAAAATCCGAGAATCATTTCCCCGATTTTGCTCGGGGAGGGGTATTTTTCTTTTTAGCATCGCTTTCATGTTTGGCGTGGGGGGGGGGGGGATGTTGGGCTTCCGGATTCTCTCACTCACCGACGAAACATAACCAAATGAATTTGGTTACTACACGTCGGTCTTCTGTGAGAGGGTGGTCCTTCCCCGGTCGAGCCAGCCCAATACGAGCTGCAGCCAGATAACTACAGCTAGGCTCTACCAACTTTAAAGAGTTAGGATCTTTTTATCAGAATAACGCAATAAATAAATGGAACTTCAATCTTTAACTAGTTAAACGACAAATAGTTATAAATATATTCGAAAACATAGAGTACAGCAGCAACATAGAGTAAAGCACAATTCTAGATTGCTTACCACGGATTAGAGAAAATAGCAGCAATTAGCCCCTGTACTGACAGTCTCAGACACTGCCTCCTCAAGTGCCTTCGGAAGCTGGATTGTAATTAACAGATTGAGAGGGAGACGTTTACCCTAAGAGTATATTGAAATATGTTACAATACCAATATGTTGAAGTTATCATATATATTATACATATACATTTATTTGTTTATGTTGATTAGATATAAAACAAGTCTCAATATTCATATTTTCAATATTCAGCTTTTACAATGTTTGCATTTTCAAGCATATTCAGCAATAAATACCTAGCTGGAAGAAATAAATTTTAATCCAGCCTGTCAGATTTTTTAAGGCCATGTGAATGAAGGTCTCATTTTATATCTGGTTGTGACGCTAACACTCGGGTATTACAAGAATATGCAAAAAAATCGGCATATTGATCTACTCAAGAACGTCTGATTAGGATTTATATGGTTTATTTTAAGATTTTATTTATCTAAGATTTATATGCTTTAGATAATCTGACGAATATTGGACTATAAACCGTAAAGCTAAGTAATTGGTTTTAAATTTGTCTCTAAGTGTAAAACAT
Source organism: Napeogenes sylphis (assembly GCA_959347405.1). Lineage (NCBI taxonomy): Eukaryota > Metazoa > Arthropoda > Insecta > Lepidoptera > Nymphalidae > Napeogenes > Napeogenes sylphis. The sequence goes on from OY365776.1 coordinate 29,461,640, forward strand.
AGATAGTTTTGTGTATCGTGCCTTTCTCCTAACAGTTAAATTTTAAAAGGTACATACAATCCTTATCTTCTTTATCTAATTAAAAAGTCACATTCAGAAAGGGCGGAACATTTTACCACGTAACAATTAAAACAAAAATAAATGAAAAAGTCCTACTACAAGTTGTTAATTATGAACATGCTATTAACATTTAACACAGCTAGTACTAAACAAGCTCGACCGACTATAAAACGTACACATTAGATATAAGTATATATGGGTTCAGGAAGTTTGACCACATCACAAAGCTCGCTTCCAGCTCATATGAGCTCGATCATATGATCGAGATCACACAAGATCGTCGATTACAATCCTCAATAGTTTTATATCTCATATTATTACAGATGCAATATTGTTGATATATAAATCAAATTACGATAAATCTGATAACTAACGGTACTTATTGTATTATAAAAATATTGTTTAAGCGTATACTTACTTCTATTAAGAAAATATATGAAAAACCTTCTAATAAGTTTCGTTAAAATGTCATTAAAAATATATCTCTTTATTATTTTACGAAACTGAAACTGAAAATGAAAATCAGTCAAATGAAATAATCTATTGCATTTGAATATGAATTGTTACTGCGTTCAATTGGTTGACCAATATATTGAATGATTGATTGACACCTAAATCTATATACTATTATAAGAAGGAGTCAGTATTTGAGCATTGATAGGAATTTAAGGTTCAAAAGAATCTGCCGAAAGAGCAGTTTAATATAAGCCGCACTTATACGAGTAACCAGCGCCCAATGTTTAACGTTTTTGCAAATTTATACTCGTAGATTACATGACTTGCAAAAGTTAAAGCGTAACAAGCAGAAACCCTTCTTATTATTCATTGTAACATATGCAGGTGTCGCCAGAAATCAAACAAAACGAAAAAAAGTTTGTCGGATGTATTCAGGAGCAAACGTTCCTGAGCAAACTTTGGAAGTTAAACTAACCTATGGAAGATATTTACCTAAATATACGTACGTAGTGATAAATTTATTTTATAGAATAGAATCTACCCGGAGTAAGTAGCAAATATATAAAATAGGTAAAATTCCACCACAACGTATTCCTAGGGAGGGTTTTCTCAGGTCACCCAATCAAAAACACTGTTATCAAATCTCTTACAATATGCTTGACATATTACGCGGACCCTAAACAATTGGAAAAAGGGCAGCTTGATGATGACTGGGAGTGATATTTAATTTATTTAGTTACAGTTTAATTTAGTTTTTGACTATTAAGTTTTTGTTTATTAACTTTTTTCAGAATGGTCTTGTTTCGATACATTGTTATGTTTTTAAAAAAGTGTCGCAAAAATAAAAGCCCTTTTTTATAAATGTCTATAAGCTCAATAAAGTTACTTAATAAGTCAATAAATTCAATAGGTTAATAAAGTTACTTGGGAAATATTCAAAACGTTACAAAACAGATAATGCTTATTGTTCATTTAAGCGACTTGACAAAAACTAAATAAAAACTCCTGAATTTGGATGCATTTGCAGCCCTATGCTAAGTAATGAAAGGAAATTGGACGTATTGACGTCGTCTCGCTTCCGGGCTGATTTTCTTATCTATTTATAAAGCACGCTATTAGATTCCAATTAGTTTACAAAATAATTTCTAGTGTTCCACTTTTTGTAATAACATGTAATGAGTGAATTTTATTAACACTGAAGAAATTTGCACGGGTAAAGCCATAAATGAAGATAGAATATACAACAATGAGGACGTAAAAAAATGTATTCAATTAATTATAAAGAATTCCAAAAACTATAAACTATTCTGAAGTTCACTTTTCAATTAAAGTAAGCCTGTCTATGATTCTTCCTGATGTTACAAATTACACACGATTGTGATTTTCTTAGAAACTCAGAAAATATAGATTCTTTTTAAAAACGTGTGGATATAAAGTTTCATATAAATAAATATTAATATATTATTTCTTACATTAACATCTTTGAAATTAAAAAAAGGATTATATCCTTATTAAGTACATCTCCTTTGTATAACCTAACATCAATATAACTCTTTTGATAATCGTGTTCAGATCTTGTATGAGGTCATTCAGAATCAGATTAACAAGATGTCGGTTGAGGAACCGGTCAGTGTGGTGCGCTTTAACGTCATTAAAGGCACCAAGAACTATAACTTCAATCAACAGCCGTTTGAAGATGATTCAGGAGACAATCTCCGTCTGTGATAAAATCTAAAAAACATTACATTTATTTTCATTACGTTTTGCAACAATATCTGTTACTAAACGCCATCAAATCAAACATTGGGCCAATCCAACTTGACTTACTTTTTTAATATCAACTTAATATTTCTGTGTAAAAACGAATTACTATTCAAAGTAATATGTTGAACCTTTTTAGTTGGTCTGAAGTAGAATTGAGAGTACGTATTATAAGACTGCGTTCTTTTGTATGTATCGGGCTATTCAATAAAAAAGTTCAATAATGCTATTACGGTCAATAATTCTACCGTATAAAGGATATAAAATATGATTGTATATAGAAATAAAAATTAATAAAAGATTAGTATTTATTAAAATTAATGTCCCGGAAACTCTTTGAAATAAAAATATTAATAACATATAAACAATTAGTCAAATTATTGACTGAAGTGACGGATAAATGAGTTTTTACTGGGATTAACTTAAAGAATTTATAAATCAAGAAGACTTCAGTAACCTCTTATAGTTAACACTCCCAAACCATCATTGAAAGTATAAAAGTTCCGTCAGTAAGTATTTCATTCAGATAATTAAAATAAACTTTACCTAAGATTTCGAGGAAGTAAATGTGAATGAAACGTGATCTATGATGACGGAGCAACTTAATAGAGCATATTCATATTCATTGAGATATATATTCCCGAGCGTCTATCAACATGAGCTTTTTAAGTTCCCCCGCTTTGAATTACAGGTTAATAAATATATAAGGTTGATAAGAAATACAGTTTTATAAATAGAAATACATCCGAAATTATAATCATAAAGCTGTATTCTGGTTGTTTTGCGTTTATTAGTGTTAAAATGCCACACACCTTTAACCAACGCGTACTCATAGCTTCCGTATCATGGTTCATCACCTACCTTAGTCTGCTTTGAGTCGTGTTCGTAGTGGTAGTACTTTATTAATAACTGCATATATACGTTCTGTAGAGCGCACATCGTGTGATGTTATACCATTGTATCGCCTCGCTCTTAGAGCATGTGCACTAGCTTTATTAAATACATATACTTGATAAAACTTTCATTAAGATTAAAGTAAACGAGGTTCTAAATTATTAATATTTTAATTTGAATGAGTGTTGTACCATATTTTAATATAGAATTCTGATTATGACCTGGTTTCGTAAAAAAATATAAATATCATCATTTAAAATAAAAGAAATAAAAAATTAACAAGAGAATTTATTTATAACGGAGATACGATTTACAAAGAATCTGTATTTTCTGAGTTTCTAGGACAATCACAATTGTGTGAATTGTAAGAACAGGAAGATTCATAGAAAGACTTTTACTTTTAAATTGTGATGCGAAATTCAGAAAAGGTTATATTTGTTGGAATATTTTGAAATTCATTTAGTATAATTATTTCACGTCCTCATTTTTTTTGTTTCATTAGTTTTAATGTTAGTAAAATAAGGAGTTCTTATAGTTAAAACTATTCATTCATTATATTATTACAGGATTTTTTTTATGTTTTTCAAGCAAGTCTTGTTCAACAGCCACCTGCCCTTACCTCGCCAGGATCGTAGAAACCACATCAAGCCACCCATAGTGGAGCGTCAACCAGTCCTACTACAATATGTGAAAGGAGTCACTGACAGAATCGACAGCCTTGTCATACAAAGGTGAAACAAAGAAGAGCATCGGTAAAAGATGGATATCAAGGATTAGCATATATTGAAGTCAGCAGTGTGTGAACATTCAATAGCAAGCCAAATTATTATATAAGATTTGATATACTTAAAATATAAAGGAACCACTCTACATTCCTCGAATGGTTCACGAGACTTAAGTTAATAATACCCTTATTTTAACGGAGAAGATAGTTGGAGACTATCTAACACTATTGAGAAATATAAAACCCAATGTCTGTGACCGCACTATGAGACCTCAGGACATGGTTAGTGCGTTCTGTGGGCATACTGAACTATACGCCCGGAAACTTAGAAATTGAATTGACTTACTCCATCTCGGCTTACCGTAAATACCATTGCTGCAAAGCATTCGAAATATTGAGTTAAATGTAACATGTACATACGGAAGTTTTAATAGTATTAATTAGCTCGTGGAAATTTTAGAAAATATTTTTTTGTTAGAATTTTTTGAACCTAATGGTGTTGTGCTTAAATAAGAGTTTTATTAATAGGCAACAAGATCTGCTCGGAAGCGAGACGACGTCAGTAAGTCCAATTTCCTGTTATCATGTATGCTACATAGGGTTGCAAATGCATCAAAGTGCAGAAGATTTTTTTATTTAGTTTTTCTCGAGTTGCTTGAATAAAAGAAAAACATTATTTGTAGTGAAACTTATTCGGATCTTTCATATAATTTTCTAAGAATATTTCTTTGTATTAATCAGTGTGGACATTTACAAAGAATGCTTTACTTTCTGAAACTTTTCTGTAAAGTACCCAATGTGACAGAGTGACAATGAAGTATCACAAAAAAGTATTACGAAATAAAGTTATTAAAAAAAAAAGTTAAAAAAAAACTAAATAAATAAAATATCCCTTCCACTCATCATCCAGCTGTCCTTTTCTCATTATTTGGTGTTAGCGTAATATGTCTAGCATATTTTGAGTGATTTGTTAATATTGTTTTTTGATTGGGTGCCCTGAGAAAACCCTCCCTAGAAATACGTTGTGGTGGAATTCTCTTTATTTTATATATTTGCTACTTACTGAAATGTATACTGTATTATTAATACGAATATTTAGCTAAATATCTTCCATACGTTTGTTTTACTTACAAAGTTTGCTCAGGAGCATTTGCTCCTGCTTTCTAGCCACATTTGCAGATGTTACAATGAATAATAAGGGGTGCTTCTGCTTGCTACTATTTACTTTTGCAAGTCATGTAATCTACTACTGTAAGTTAACACAGACGTTGCTGGTTACTTTAACACTCCAAAAAGTGTGATTTATATTAAATTGATCTTTCGGCAGATTCTTTCATTTTTAAGAACGTAAAATTTTTCGTAAAATGATATAGAGGTTTAATTTTAATTAGATTATAACAAATTTATAACTTACATTTTTTATCTTTTTATCTTACTTTAGGTACGTATACTCTCAAATAATATATTTCTAGGCGCTCTATATCTTATTAAGAACCCAAAATATCCAATTCTGGATATATTTTCAGAACAATGTTAACTTATTTATAATAAATAGAATTAAATTTTGGCAATTTTTTTTTATATTCTTGTAGATTATTTATTTATTATCAATGAAATATTAAATTAATTGTTCTTATTATGTTATACATTGCTTTATAATTTAAACTCCGAGAAAAAGATGATTTGTTTATAAGAAAATATTTTTTTCCGGATATTGGCAGGAAATTAACCTAATTTATGTAACAAATAATATTATGTTTTATCACAAACCATGTTTGTATGATTATTTTATGATATATTATATTGTAGTTAATTTAATTAAAATTATATTAGATAGTCATACAACTTCGGTATATTAAATTTTTAATTTAAGTTTCATTATGAGATATTGATATTTTAATGACTGTAGTAAATATAAACGAAACCAAATAACCGAAAACAAATTATAGTACGGTTTAAACGCGTATATTCTAATTTTAAACCATTTGTGGTTTCTTCCATTTCGAACATTCTTTTTTTAAACATATTATAGTAATCTAATATGTGATCAATTAAGAGTGTCATTATGTTTGTGGTGCAATCTGTTCGGTAAAATATTTTGACAGTCTGTTTGAAATATCTTATAAACATCAGCCAGCAGCCGTTACTGATTTGAATTTAACCTAAATACTGTATTAGGTAATATATGAGTAAATAAATATAAATATAACTATCATATTCAAAGGTTCTAACACCTATTGTATTTGAATTATTCATAATTATTTTAATAATAATATAAACTAAGTATAGTTTTGTCTCTGTAAATATACAAATATCTTCCTGGTTTAAGCGAATCACTGAATAATAGATGCTATAAATCAAAGTGTTTGTTTGGAGTGTTTTTATACAAGTAGAACTGTTCTTATCTGATATCAGTTTGTGGGAAACGCAATGAGAAATCTTATAAATAAAATAGATTTCTTAATATAACTTTTAAATAGGCAAGGTGTAAAATCTCTAGTACGTTAAATATGTCCAATTTATCGTTATTCACAATTTATTTACAATATTGCATCTGTAACATATTGAGATATAGAATATTGACGATCGTAGTTTTATTATTTACGTACAGACATATTAAAGTTATATTAGGACTATTACTGAAAGTATTTCCTAAGAAATATCCAAATCCAAAAAAGAAAAACTTACATTACTTTAAATGTATGATGTATAAAATATAATCAGTTAAAATTAGAACCAAATATATTTAAAAGTTAAATACGTACAACGTATTCGTACGTTCATAGTAAAACAATATTTTAAAGACTTTAGTTTCTTACTGATTAAGATTCGTTGTGTAACACCTTATAGCAAACAATAAACATAATTCTTTAAAAGAGCCCTTAAAACTGTTATTTTGATGACGCTTATTAAGATCTTAAAAAAAACATTTCACAACAATCCACATTATATATATATTCAATATCAAATCATTTGCATTTGTTTTTGAAATGCACATTATATATATATTCAATTTCGAAATAATTATTAGATTATTTGAAATATAACACAATCTACCTTACTTATATTTGTATTCTATGCTATAAGGGTTGAAAAGCAAATTTATTTATTTATTAATAATTAAATTTTATGCTTGAAAATCAGCTACCATAGTCGTATTACCAGAGCGTATATTCCTGAACAATATATTCAGGCAGATGTTTAATCATTTTATAAGAGACATACGAACTGCCGTATGCGGCATGTGACTAAAGCACCTCTAACTGAAAATGAGACGAATTTTCAGCTGCATTTTACGACGCTCCGAGAAATTAAGCGTAAAATATCTGGAACCTAATAAGTAACGTTCATATACTAACTACTGGTACTAAGTTTTATATATACTAATTGTACATTATTTTATATACTATTACATATTATATTATTCATACTTTATTTAACATACAACTTCAAAATATATAAATCAGTGATGTGATAAATGTTACAAGAACAAAAAATGGATATTAGTACGAAAGCTTTTTTATAGTTTTACTATTTTAATGTAAGCCATATGAGCTGGAAGCGGTACTTTGTGATGTGGTTAAACTTCCTGAACCCATATATATATCTAATGTGTACGTTTTATAGTCGGTCTAGCTTGTTTAATACTAACCATGTTAAATGTAAATAGCATGTAGCTTCATAATTAACTACTGGGAGAAGGATTTTAGTTCTTTTTGTTTTAGTTGTTATGTGGAAAAATCTTCCATCTTTCCTACTGATTTTTTTATTAGGATTTTACGTGCTTTTTTTAATTGGCACTTAACTGAAAGACACATTCGTATCTTGTTAAGTTTAGTTTAGTGTATTCACACTAAAGCACCTATATTTTATACTTAGAGACATTGTAAAAGGTACATAATTATGTTTATAGAAACTGCGAAACAATATTTTTGGTACGGCGTTTTGTCAGTGTAAATCCGTAAGTGGCAGTAATGCCAATACCATCAGTTTATATTTATATAAAAAAAATACATTTAATTGTAATAAGCTACCCTACAGTACAAAATTAGAAGCCAGAGAGATAAAAGTGATAAAAATAATAGGGAAGTGAAAAAACCACATCCAATAATATATGTAGATATATATTACAGTTAGGTCTTATATTTTCAGATATATCAATCGAAGTAACCAGTGTGTAAGATCGATTTATAAAATTATACGAAATTAATTCTTATTTGATTTTTTACGTTGTTATTATTAAAAAAAAATGTAGGCTTCGAATATTAATTTGTTGATTTTCTTTTTGATCTTGTATAATGATTGATGAGGTACAAATTCTTTGACATTTCACACGGAATAGGTTTTACAAGTTTTGATTATGATTAAAATGAAATACTTTTGCTATTGAATAATTATTAATATTGTTTATTAATATTCGAAAAAAGATATATATTTATTTTATTATTAGTCTATATTTATATTGGCAGATTTAGTTCTTTAAGATTGTCATTAATTTCAAACCAAATATTACTTTTATATGGTAAATTGAAGACAAGTGGATCCGGCAGACAAAAGAATTCTGAATGCTGATGGGGAACTCACTATTTAGTTTCGATTTGCCGAGTAGGTAGGTACCTATATACTATCGATTTCGGGGGGAGAAGGAGAACAACAATTTAAAAAAGTGCAGTGAATGAATGTAAAGTTCAAACACGTTGAAATACAAGATCTATAAAGTTAAACTCTATGTATATATATATATGCCAAAATGTAAATAAACTAAATGTGTAATATGATCATATATAGGTATATATCACACATTTAGTTTATTTACACTTTGGCACCATTAGTGTTTCCCTTTCATATTGCTCTGATGGACTACAACATATATATATATATATATATATATATTTTAAGTTATTTATTTTTATTTTTATTATTATTAATATAATTTGTGTATTCAGTTAGATTTATTTTAAGTTTTAGTTCAGGTACTAATACTAATAAAGTAACGAATTAAATTGATTTTATAAGTTATTACATATATATATATATATATAATAAATCAATTTAATTCGTTACTTTATTAGTATTAGTACCTGAACTAAAACTTAAAATAAATCTAACTGAATATACAGTTGACAGTAGACAACGATACAAATACATAGAAATACACATATAAATACGGAGAATATGTATAATAAACGACCAAACCCAGAAACACAGACATCTATGCTCATCACATTCATGCCTGTCTCCGCCGGGAATCGAACCCGAGCCCCATTGCGCCGTGACACGTTAGGCGTCTGCGCTAACCACTCGACCAACGGGGCGTTAACAGGCGTTATAATCTTAAATATCATTTTTATCGATTCTTGTTGGTTTATTGGTATAAAAACAAAATAAGGGTTGATCTTTGCTGATTGCCTAATAGAATGTTTATCCATTTATATAATTTTGTAGCGTTAAATATAATTGAAGTAGTTAAGCAAAGTATACGACGTCATAAAAACATTAGTTTACTTGGAACATTAAGCTTTATATAGCCATGTACGAATATTTTCATCAACATTACGTTCCATTTCGGTTTCTAGGAAACAAATCAAATTAAAAGTAATATTGGAAAAGTTTATGGATACAAAAACAAACCCCTTTTTATATATAACATCCAATAATATGTTCAATAGTAATCAATTGTAAAAAAGTTTCACATGATCCATGGATGTTTTTAAAATATATATATCTATATATAATATTGCGTGTCCTAATATATCTGAATCTAAATCACAGGTTATTGAATATGTAAGGATAATAATTAATACATCAATGTAAATAGATATACATCCTAAAATTATAATTATAAGGCTGTATTCATGTTGTTTTGCGTTAATAAGAAAATATAAATCAAATGATACGCACCTTTAACTAATGCGTACTCATAGGTTCCGTATCATCAATCATCACACGTACCTTAGACTACTTTGAGTCCTGTACGTAATGGTAGTACTTTGTTAATACTGCGTGTCAATATCCTTCAGAGCGCACACCGTCTGATGTTATTATATTGTGACTAAAGCATTTACTAGCTTCATTAATTACGTTTCTACAGGATATAGCTTTTGATAAAATACTAGTAAAAAAGAGCCTTCATTATGAATATATGAGTTATAATAAGTGTTGTACAATATTTAAACGTAGAAGAAATTAATAATTGTACTACATTAATTTCATAGTATTCTATAAAATATAAACTTTTCTGATGTTCGCTTCACAATTAAAACAAAAAATCCTTTTTATGAATCTTCTAGTTATTACAATACCCACATGAATGTGATTGTCCTAGAAACTCAGATAACACAGTTTTTTTCTAAATCAAATTCCATTGCAAATAAATCAACAAGTCTGATATATCATTCCGGGCTACAATTTAAAGGATAATAATATATAATAATACAAGAAAAAATATTTTAATTGATCTAACCACTAAATAAGCAAATTATTTGCTTGTGTAGACAACGATAGAAATACATATCTACAGATTTATAAATATTTCAAATGTATTTAGTAAATAATCAAAATCAGAAATACAGACATATAGATGTCAAAATGACGATAGCGTCATTTATGCTCGTCGCGTGTACGAATTGCGATTCCTAAGAAAAAATCTTAGGCATTATTCATTTAATATACATCATTCATAAATATGTTAATATCATATTTTTTCAGCTCCTGCCAGCTAAATATTCATTAGCACTCACCTATTTCATCATTATATTAGTTTCGCAGAAAAAAATATTACGATAAAAAAGGAAAGTATTTTGTGTAAGTCGTTAATCAAACAAATTACTGAACAATAAATTATTAATTTAAATATTTAGAATAATTACACTAACCGTTTCTGATGTTATGTACTCTCAAATTTATGTAGTATTCTTGAAAACCTTTTTTTAAGTATTTTACATTGTTTATATTTACTACGATTTAAATAGCATAATATTCAAGTAGTATATATGATACTGATACTACTGCTCTTGTAAATAAGTAAAATAGATTTATATAAATATAGAATGTAAAAAACCGATACGGGCAGGGATTCGAACCCGCGACTACTGGGAAACCGTCCCGTCGCTCTACCAACTGAGCTACCGTATCGCTGTCCGTCTCGGTGAATTAAGCATTCTATATGTGATCGTCTTTATCGGGACAGTGGTGACATCTATTAGGTTTCTTTCGAAAATCCTAACCAATGTTTCTAACTTTGCAGTATAGATAAACATTGAAAAGATGCCACTACCGAAATCAATGTTTGAAAATATCTTTAAACATGTATAGCCATGTTAAGCTTATTTAAATTTATATAAATATAGAATTTAAAAAAACCGATATGGGCAGGGATTCGAACCCGCGACTACTGGGAAACCGTCCCGTCGCTCTACCAACTGAGCTACCGTATCGCTGTCCGTCTCGGTGAATTAAGCATTCTATATGTGATCGTCTTTATCGGGACGGTGGTGACATCTATTAGGTTTCTTTCGAAAATCCTAACCAATGTTTCTAACTTTGCAGTATAGATAAACATTGAAAAGATGCGAAACATTCCTTACGTGCGGTGTCAAGACCTGAATGTTTCACTACAAAGTGTGTCTAAATTAATAAATTCTAGTTAATCTAATAAATAACCTACTATTTTATTAACATAATTATACACAATTGTATGTTTTGTTCAACAGTATTTTTTATATGAAATCTTAGAAATTCAATATTTACAATCCTCAATAGTTTTATATCTCATGTTATTACAGATGCAATATTGTTGAAATATAAATCAAATTACGATAAATCTGATAACCAACGGTACTTAATGTTATTATAAAGATATTGTTTAAGCGTATACTTACTTCTATTAAGAAAATATATGAAAGACCTTCTAATAAGTTTCGTTAAAATGTCATTAAAAATATATCTCTTTATTATTTTACGAAACTGAAAATGAAAATCAGTCAAATGAAATGATCTATTGCATTTGAATATGAATTGTTACTGCGTTCAATTGGTTGACCAATATATTGAATGATTGATTGACACCTAAATCTATATACTATTATAAGAAAGAGTCAGTATTTGAGCATTGATAGGAATTTAAGGTTCAAAAGAATCTGCCGAAAGAGCAGTTTAATATAAGCCGCACTTATACGAGTTTCAAAGTAACCAGCGCCCAACGTTTAACGTCTGTGCAAACTTATACTTGTAGAATACATGACTTGCAAAAGTTAAAGCGTAACAAGCAGAAAATCTTCTTATTATTCATTGTAATATATGCAGGTGTGGCCAGAAATCAAACAAAACGAAAAAAAGTTTGTCGGATGTATTCAGGAGCAAATGTTCCTGAGCAAACTTTGGAAGTTAAACTAACCTATGGAAGATATTTACCTAAATATACGTACATAGTGATAAATTTATTTTATAGAATAGAATCTACCCGGTGTATCTATCCGTAAAAATAGTAGCAAATATATAAAATAGGAAAAATTCCGCCACAACGTATTCCTAGGGAGGGTTTTCTCAGGTCACCCAATCAAAAAAACTGTTATCAAATCTCTTACAATATGCTAGACATATTACGCGGACCCTAAACAATTGGAAAAAGGGCAGCTTGATGATGACTGGGAGTGATATTTAATTTATTTAGTTACAGTTTAATTTAGTTTTTGACTATTAAGTTTTTGTTTATTAACTTTTTTTCAGAATTGTTTTGTTTCGATACATTGTTATGTTTTAAAAAAGTGTCGCAAAAATTAAAGAGCTTTTTTATAAATGTCTATAAGCTCAATAAAGTTACTTAATAAATCAATAAATTCAATAGGTTAATAAAGTTACTTGGGAAATATTCAAAACGTTACAAAACAGATAATGCTTATTGTTCATTTAAGCGACTTGACAAAAACTAAATAAAAAACTCCTGAATTTGGATGCATTTGCAGCCTATGCTACGTAATGAAAGGAAATTGGACGTATTGACTTCGTCTCGCTTCCGGGCTGATTTTCTTATCTATTTATAAAGTACGCCATTAGATTCCAATTAGCTAACAAAATAATTTCTAGTGTTCCACTTTTTGTAATAATATGTAATGAGTGAATTTTATTAACACTGAAGAAATTTGCACGGGTAAAGCCATAAATGAAGATAGAATATACAACAATGAGGACGTAAAAAAATGTATTCAATTAATTATAAAGAATTCCAAAAACTATAAACTATTCTGAAGTTCACTTTTCAATTAAAGTAAGCCTGTCTATGATTCTTCCTGATGTTACAAATTACACACGATTGTGATTTTCTTAGAAACTCAGAAAATATAGATTCTTTTTAAAAACGTGTGGATATAAATTTACATATAAATAAATATTAATTTATTATTTCTTACATTAACATCTTTGAAATTAAAAAAAGGATTATATCCTTATTAAGTACATCTCCTTTGTATAACCTAACATCAATATAACTCTTTTGGTCATCGTGTTCAGATCTTGTATGAGGTCATTCAGAATCAGATGAACAAGATGTTGGTGGAGGAACCGGTCTGTATGGTGCGCTTTAATGTCACTAAAGGCACCAAGAACTATACCTTCAATCAACAGCCGTTTTAAGATGATTCAGGAGACAATCTCTGTCTGTGATAAAATCTAAAAAACATTACATTTATTTTCATTACGTTTTGAAATAATATCTGCTACTAAACGCCATCAAATCAAACATTTGCCCAATACAACTTGACTTACTTTTTTAGTATCAACTTAATATATCTGTGTAAAAACGAATTACTATTCAAAGTAATATGTTGAACCTTCTTAGTTGGTCTGAAATAGAATTAGAAGAGTACGTATTATAAGACTGCGTTATTTTGTATGTATCGGGCTATTCAATAAGAAAGTCAATAATGCTATTACGGTCAATAATTCTACCGTATCTAGGATATAAAATATGGTTGTATATAGAATTAAAAATAAATAAAAGATTAGTATTTAATAAAATTAATGTCCCGGAAACTCTTTGAAATAAAAATATGAATAACATATAAACAATTAGTCAAATTATTGATTGAAGTGACGGATAAATTATTTTTTACTGGGATTAACTTAAAGAATTTATACATCAAAAAGATTTCAGTAACCTCTTATACTTAACACTCCCAAACTATCATTGAAAGTAAAAAAGTTCCGTCAGTAAATATTTCATTCGGATAATTAAAACAAACCTTACCTAAGATTTCGAGGAAGTAAATGTGAATGAAACGTGATCTATGATGACGGAGCAACTTAATAGAGCATATTCATATTCATTGAGATATATATTCCCGAGCGTCTATCAACATGAGCTTTTTAAGTTCCCCCGCTTTGAATTACAGGTTATTAAATATATAAGGTTGATAATAGATACAGTTTTATAAATAGAAATACATCCGAAATTATAATCATAAAGCTGTATTCTGATCGTTTTGCGTTTATTAGAGTTAAAATGCCACACACGCGTACTCATAGCTTACGTATCATGGTTTATCACACCTACCTTAGTCTGCTTTGAGTCGTGTACGTAGTGGTAGTACTTTATTAATAACTGCATATATACGTTCTGTAGAGCGCACATCGTGTGATGTTATACCATTGTATCGCCTCGCTCTTAGAGCATGTGCACTAGCTTTATTAAATACATATCTACTTGATAAAACTTTCATTAAGATTAAAGTAAAGGAGAATCTAAATTATTAGAATTTAAATTTGAATAAGTGTTGTACAATATTTGAATATAGAATAAATTCTGATTATGACCTGGTTTCGTAAAAAAATATAAATATCATCATTTAAAATAAAAGAAATAAAAAATTAACAAGAGAATTTATTTACAACGGAGATACGATTTACAAAGAATCTGTATTTTCTGAGTTTCTATGACAATCACAATTGTGTGAATTGTAAGAACAGGAAGATTCATAGAAAGACTTTTACTTTTAAATTGTGATGCGAAATTCAGAAAAGGTTATATTTGTTGGAATATTTTGAAATTCATTTAGTATAATTATTTCACGTCCTCATTTTTTAAATCAATCTTTAATTATTGTTTCATTCATTTTAATGTTAGTAAAATAAGGAGTTCTTATAGTTAAAATTATTCATTCATTATATTATTACAGGATTTTTTTATGTTTTTCAAGCATGCCTTGTTCAACAGCCACCTGCCTTTACCTCGCCAGGGTGGTAGAAACCACATCAAGCCACCCATAGTGGAGCGTCAACCAGTCCTACTACAATATGTGAAAGGAGTCACTGACAGAATGGACAGCCTTTTAAAAAAAGGTTTCTATTAGAACTATCTACAGACCTTAAAAGAGAGTGAGCTTATTTTTTTATCAGACCAACTAAAAATAATATTCCTTTACTATATGCTGGAGTATATAAACTGGACTGTAATTGTAGCTTGTCATACAAAGGTGAAACAAAGAAGAGCATCGATAAAAGATGGATATCAAGGATTAGTATACATACTAAAAATAATATTCCTTTACAATGTGCTGGAGTATATAAACTAGACTGTCATTGTGGCTTGTCATACATAGGTCAAACATAGAAGAGCTTCGATAAAAGATGGATGTCAAGGATTAGTATACATACTAAAAATAATATTCCTTTACAATGTGCTGGAGTATATAAACTGGATTGTCATTGTGGCTTGTCATACATAGGTCAAACAAAGAAGAGCATTAGTAAAAGATGGATGTCAAGGATTAGTATACATACTAAAAATAATATTCCTTTACAATGTGCTGGAGTATATAAACTAGACTGTCATTGTGGCTTGTCATACATAGGTCAAACATAGAAGAGCATCGATAAAAGATGGATATCAAGGATTAGTATACATACTAAAAATACTATTCCTTTACAATGTGCTGGAGTATATAAATTGGACTGTAATTGTAGCTTGTCATACAAAGGTGAAACAAAGAAGAGCATCGGTAAAAGATGGATATCAAGGATTAGCATATATTGAAGTCAGCAGTGTGTGAACATTCAATAGCAAGCCAAATTATTATATAAGATTTGATATACTTAAAATATAAAGGAACAACTCTACATTCCTCGAATGGTTCACTAAACCTAAGTTAATAATACCCTAATTTTAACAGAGAAGATAGTTGGAGACTACATAGTCTCCAACTATCACACTATATCACACTATCACACTATATACACACTATTGAGAAATATAAAACCCAATGTCTGTGACCGCAGTGTGAGACCTCAGGATACGGTTAGTGCATTCTGTGGGCATACTGAACTATACGCCGAAACTTAGAAATTGAATTGACTTACTCCATCTCACCTTACCGTAAATACGATTGCTGCGAAGCATTCGAAATATTGAGTTAAATGTAAAATATACATACGCAAGTTAAATCCGTAAAAATAGTATTAATTCAATGTGTAGTGTTAGGGGAAATTTTAGAAAATATTTTTTTGTTAGAATTTTTGGAACCTAATGGTGTGCTTAAATAAGAATTTTATTAATAGACAACAAGATCTGCTCGGAAGCGAGACGACGTCAGTAAGTCCAATTTCCTGTCATCACGTACATGCTACATAGGGTTGCAAATGCATCAAAGTGCAGAGGAAATTTTTATTTTGTTTTTGTCAAGTTGCTTGAATAAAAAAAAGCATTATTTGTAGTGAAACTTATTCGGATCTTTCATATAATTTTCTAAGAATATTTCTCTGATAATTTTATTGATCAGTATGGACATTTACAAAGAATGCTTTATTTTCCGAAACTTTTCTGTAAAGTACACAATGTGACAGAGTGACAATGTAGTATCACAAAAAAGTATTATGGCATAAAACTATAAAAAAAAAGAAGAAAAAAAAAAAAAAAAAATATTCCTTCCAGTCATCATCCAGCTGCCCTTTTCACATTATTTAGGGTTCGCGTAATGTGTCTAGCATATTTTAAGTGATTTGTTTATATTTTTTTTGATTGGGTGCACTGAGAAAACGTTATGGTGGAATTCTCCTTATCTTATATATTTGCTACTTACTGAAATGTATACTGTATTATTAATACGAATATTTAGCTAAATATCTTCCATACGTTTGTTTAACTTACAAAGTTTGCTCAGGAACATTTGCTCCTGATTTCTAGCCACATTTGCAGATGTTACAATGAATAATAAGGGGTGCTTCTGCTTGCTACTATTTACTTTTGCAAGTCATGTAATCTACTACTGTAAGTTAACACAGACGTTGCTGGTTACTTTAACACTCCTAAAAGTGTGATTTATATTTAATTGATCTTTCGGCAGATTCTTTCATTTTTAAGAACCTTGAATTCTTAAAAATGCTCATTAGTTTTTAAAAAATTACTAGTTTTGATAATGTTATGTAGATTTTGCTATCAATCAATCGTTTAATATATTTGTTAACCAAGTTAGCTCAATCAGAATGTATGTAAAAATTTTTTGTAAAATAATATAGAGATTTAATTTTAATTAGATTATAACGAAATTTATAACTTACATTTTTTATCTTTACTTAATAGAAGTAAGTATACTCTCAAATAATATATTTCTAGGCGCTCTTTATCTTATTAAGAACCCAAAATATCCAATTCTGGATTTATTTTTAGAACAATGTTAAATTATTTAAAATAAATAGAATTAAATTTTGGCTAGTTTAATTTTTAATATTCTTGTAGATTATTTATTTATTATCAATGAAATATTAAATTAATTGTTCTTATTATGTTATTCATTGCTTTATTATTTAAACTCCGAGAAAAAGATAATTTGTTTATAAGAAAATATTTTTTTCCGGATATTAGCAGGAAATTAACCTAATTTATGTAACAAATAATATTATGTTTTTATCACATAACATGTTTGTATGATTATTTTATGATATATTATATTGTAGTTAATTTATTTAAAATTATATGAGATAGAAAGTCATACAACTTCGGTATATTAAGTTTTTTATTTTAAGTTTCATTACTCATAATAATTGAATAAAAAAAATAATTGATATTTCAATGACTGTAGTAAATATAACCGAAAACAAATAACCTATAGTACGGTTTAAACGCGTATATTTTAATTTTAAACCATTTGTGGTTTCTTCCATTTCGAACATTCTTTTTTTAAACATATTATAGTAATCTAATATGTAATCAATTAAGAGTGTCATTATGTTTGTGGTGCAATCTGTTCGGTAAAATATTTTGACACTCTGTTTGAAATATAAACATCAGCCAGCAGCCGTTACTGATTTGAATTGAACCTAAATACTGTTATTAGGTAATATTTGAGTAAATAAATATAAATATAACTATCATATTCAAAGGTTCTAACACCTATTGTATTTGAATTATTCATAATTATTTTAATAATAATATAAACTAAGTATAGTTTTGTCTCTGTAAATATACAAATATCATTCTGGTTTAAGCGTCAGCATTGCTGCCGTCACTGTATTGTAGTCATCGTGATGGTGATTCATAATGACGTTTTCCAAATAAAACTGCACATATAATTATAGCTTCGTTTATTCAACGGACAGCGTAACAGTATCCTTATAGAGATTCGCACAGTCTGACGACTTAAGCAGGACTAGCTCTCGGACTGTCGATCGCCCGTATTTATACTAAAATGACGACTGACATAAACAAGTCTAGTGACATCATAATTGTTGTATTAACAATGTATTTTGATCACTTCTTACTATAAATTGATTCTGTTACAAGCAATAACTAGTAAATCTAATAAATTATAATCCAATGTTCCTCTCTCGACGATTATGATTTTGTCTTATAAAATCATCGCGCCGATATATATAATAATACAAGAAAAATTATTTAAATTGATCTAACCCCTAAATAAGCAAATTATTTGCTTGTGTAGACAACGACAGAAATACATATCTACAGGTCTATAAATATTTCAAATATATTTAGTAAATAATGAAAATCAGAAATACATACATCTATCGTCATTTATGCTCGTCGCGGGTAGGAATTGTGATTCCTAAGAAAAAATCTTAGGCATTATTCATTTAATATACATCATTCATAAATATGTTAATATCATATTTTTTCAGCTCCTGCCAGCTAAATATTCATTAGCACTCACCTATTTCATCATTATATTAGTTTCGCAGAAAAAAATATTAAGATAAAAAAGTAAAGTATTTTGTGTAAGTCGTTAATCAAACAAATTACTGAATAATAAATTATTAATTTAAATATTTAGAATAATTACACTAACCGTTTCTGATGTTATCTACTCTCAAATTTATGTAGTATTCTTGAAAACCTTTTTTTAAGTATTTTACATTGTTTATATTTACTACGATTTAAATTGCCTAATATTCAAGTAGTATATATGATACTGATACTACTGCTCTTGTAAATTAGTAAAATAGGTCCAAATGGCTCCCTTGTTTGGTCTAAATTCAACTAAATTGATAAATCATTGTGTATTTATTCACTTCGGACGATATTGAGCTTTATTCGGATAGATTGAACAATGTCTTGTTAGGTTTGTATTGTCATTATTAAACGGATTATACATCACAGCTTTACTTGAATATAAAACACAGTTTACAAGTTCTAGAATTAAACGTGCAAATAATATATACTATAATGTTTTTTATTTTTATACATTTTTATTCAACACAATAAAAATTACAAGATCCATTGTCATATGTACCTCGCTTTCGTACTTTCGCTTTTATTTGTTTCTTGTTTATTTATTAAAGTTCTTGCACATATTCTGTAAGGGCAAGTATTATAATTCTCCATTTTTACTATTGTTGATAAAATTGTTTTTTAAAAATGAGTATCTACAGGATCCGTATAAATAAATAAAAAAAAATAACAGCTTTTTCCCAAATTATTGCATCAAAATATATTCAATGTTTTTAAGAGCACTGCTTATATATTTAGTATATATATATATATATAGTATTATTAATACCCATCCAATGGTAAAGAGAGACAGTGTTAAGAAATCATTACTAGTTTTGTATTCCCTATAAACTAATGAAACAAATAAAAAATCATATATTTGTAATATAATTTATTTTTACGCCTTGTCAGTAGACAGAGAGAGTCTTTTATGAAAATAGAAAATCTATTAAAGAAATGAATTAGGTATGTTTGAGAAATTATAATCTCACCTAAAATTAAAGAAACGTGAGCCGAATTTATAGTTATTCAAAAGTATCTCTTATAAACTTAAATATCTAAGATATCAATATATCGATATTGATTCTATATTCAGCCTCATAAAGATAAAGGTTTTGCTTCAGGAATCGGCTTGTCAGTAGTTACGACATAGCTGAAGAACTGGAGTTTGATAAAAGCTGGGTACCTCAGAAAGCTTGATATTTGGGTAACACATGCACACGGGTTTCGGTCTCTGCAGAATTATTTAGCCTCTGTAAGGTTAACATCAAGAAAGGACTCCCAAAATTACTTGTTTCGATTTTTTGATCAGAAGTCCCAATTTTTTTACAGCAACGGGAGATTATATCACTACCAGATGGCATAAGTTATCGAATAAAACGGTACACATAGTATATATGTTAAAAAACTAAAAAAAAAGTCTTGACTTTTCATATAAAATGCGAAAATCTTTTTCCCCATCCTTTATTTAATCGTATTGCACCTAAAAGATTTGTTGAAACTATATAAGCACCCAATAAACCTAATCATACGAACATTATAAATAATAATCTTACAGAGTTTTTTTTGCCATTATGTAATCTGACATTTACGAGAATAAAAACGTGACCTGTAAATGTGAACGAACATTGCTTATACGCTATAAGATTATGATACAATTAACATAACATAACAAACAGAGATATGCGACATTTTTATGAATTATATAATCTGAATACGTTTTTGGTTTGCAAACAGATATCCAGGCTATACTTACATCAATTATATTGAAATTTATTGGATTATGTTTTTGAATTTTGTATAATTATAGGGAATCTAATTATTTTCTGAAATAACTGAAAAAATAATTAATTTATTTACAAGAACTGCATTATAAAACCATCATTTTATTTAGATCTTCTTGTATGTACATAAGACATAAATATGTAAATAAAAGTGTTATGCTTTTATAATTAAGGCTAATTTCCTTGTGTGCATCGTAGGGTCGGTTCCCATAGAGAGCAGTGTTCTGTGAAACACATTGTGCTTTTCCAGATTTGGTTTTATTAAGTAATATTTTTATATTTGTATTATCTTTATATTTGTGATTCCTTACGTGCGGTGTCAAGACCTGAATGTTTCACTACAAAGTGTGTCTAAATTAATAAATTCTAGTAAATCTAATAAATAACCTACTATTTAATTAACATAATTATACACAATTGTATATTTTGTTAAATTTTGTGTTTATTTATTGATAATACTAAACTGTTTAACAGTATTTTTATATGAAATCTTAGAAATTCAATATTTTATTAAAAGTATACTTTTTGTTATTTTCAAATAGAGTTTAGGATAATTTATCAGAATAACGCAATATATTAATGCAACTTCAATCTTTAACTAGTTAAACGACAAATAATTATACATACATTTGAACACATAGAGTACAGCAACAACATAGAGTAAAGCACAATTCTAGATTGCTTACCACGGATTAGAGAAAATAGCAGCAATTAGCCCCTGTACTGACAGTCTCAGACACTGCCTCCTCAAGTGCCTTCCGAAGCTGGATTGTAATTAACACATTGAGAGGGAGACGTTTAGCCTAAGAGTATATTGAAATATGTTACAATACTAATATGTTGAAGTTATTTTGAACATATGTATTATACATATACATTTATTTGTTTATGTTGATTAGATATAAAACAAGTCTCAATATTTGCATTTTTTGCTTACAATAAAGATTTTACAATGCTTGCATTTTCAAGCATATTCAGCAATAAATAACTAGCTGGAAGAAATAAATTTTAATCCAGCCTGTCAGATTTTTAAGGCCATGTGGATGAGGTGTGGTCTCATTTTATATCTGGTTGTGACGCTAACTCTCGGGCATTACAAGAATATGCAAAAAAATCGCCATATTAACATTTAACACAGCTAGTATTAAACAAGCTCGAGCGACTATAAAACGTACATATATATATACGTACGTATATATATATATATATATATATATATATATATATATATATATATGTGTCCAGGAAGTTTGACCATTTCACACAGTTCGCTTCCAGCTTATATGGCTAACTTTAAAATAGTAAAACTATAGAAAAACTAACTAACTAACTATAGTAAAACTAACTATATGCTTTTCCGTATGAGATTAGATGTTTTGAGTCCTAAATAAATTTTACACTCGTCTTAATAAATAAATAAATAAATAAAACGTTTTGCCTTTTAACACTTATCATATTTATTGTATTCAAACATTTATATATTATATATCTACTTATCGTACCATAAGACATAGTATCCAAAGATACTATATCTTATGGTACGTAAAATAATATACAATTAGTATATCTAAAAGTAGTATGTATGTATACGTTACTATAGGTTTCAACTATTTTATCCCTAATTTCTCGGGGCGTTGTAAAGCGCTGCTGAATTTTTTTTTCATTTTCAGTTGCAGAAATTATCTCTATTATTAAATGATTTAAGCATCTGCCTTAATAAATTGCTTAGGAATATACGCTCTGGTAGTGCGAGTATGTTAATAATATTTTTTTAAATATTAAATGACTAAACTGGTTATTCTTTATAACATACTAGGGGTCGCTCGCGACTTCGTCCGCGTAGTTTTTAGTGTTGCTGCCGAGTTCCATACAAAATTGATATTTAAAACCCTTAAGGGTGAAATTTAAAAATCTTTTCTTAGTACACCACTACGTAGAAAAACAAATGTATTCTCTAATTCTACTATCTCTACGACCTGCGGTTTAGACTGTATGCTATAACTAAGTCAGTCAGAACCTATTAGATTATATTAAATTTGCAGCATTTTTAATTGCTGCTTAACTTCTATTAGTCACAGCGAGATGACATATACCCTATAGCCTTCCTCAATAAACGGACTATTCAACACAAAAAGATTTTTTCAATTCGGGCCAGTAGTCCCAGAGATTAGTGCGTTCAAACAAACAAACTCTTCAGCTTTATAATATTAGTATAGAAGTATAGATAATACAGATACGAATTCTAATAGGATCGATTGCATTGTTTATAATTTAAATGTTCTAATATGGTTTTTTTAAACAATAATATTATTATTTAAGAATTGATATATTGTTAATTATATATGTATATAATAAAGATAACAACAACATCACAGGATAAATTACACACATCGATCTAAACCCTTTTTTTTATCGTTGGAAAAGTGCGTTACGCATTATCCTAGCGGCCAGGAAGGTGATGGCCGAGGGGGTATGTGGGACTACCCGGCAGCATAGAGTACGCTGCCGTTTTTAAGGCTACCCACTAAAAAACCAATAGTTGACCTTATCGCCTTAGTGGGATCGCTTTCACACTCACCGTGACGCCCCGGCGGAACCTCTCGTCACCGATCTCATCGCCTTAGTGAGTGAAGCCGCAGTGAATGACACCGTACGGTACCCCCTGATCTTCCTCACCGCTAGGACCCTTTGCGTACGTCGCAAAACGGCCCTGGAGTCAGCGGTAAGGGCTCCCGACCATATGGGAGCACCGTAAAGGGCTCCTCACCACGCCGGAGTATAACCGGCGGCAAGAAGCCTGCGGCCCTCTGGCGTTGGGTAGAAGCATACTCAAGGCAGCTGCAGCTTCAGTGCAGCAGTGCAGCTGCAGTGGAGCTTCAGGGCCAGCAGAGAGAACTGAGCCCCGAAGTTCCATCTACTGTCCAGGGTGAGGCCCAGATACTTCATCTAAACCTTCACCGCCATCCGCGCACCCTGGACGGAGATGTATGCCCGACGAGGGAGACCTCGGCGAGGGCCGTGAAACAGAATGGCCTCCAACTTAGAAACGGAGACCTGCAGTCCCAGTAGCCTTATGTGGTCCGCTACCAACGTAGCGCCGACCGTGGCTAGACGGGCTGCCTCTGCGAAGCTCCCTAAGCGTGCCGTGATAAGGGTATCATCTGCGTAACACAGCACCCTCGACCGGGGGAGGAGCCTACAGCGAAGCAGCCAGTCGTAGCCCAAGTTCCACAAGACCGGTCCCAACTCGAACTCTTGTGGTACCTCTCGGCCTACGTCACGTCGGTAGACCAGCCGGTCGCCGCACAGGACCTCTCTGTTCTGCAAGCAAACCCTCAACAGCCTGCAGAAA
The DNA here is from genome assembly GCA_959347405.1 of Napeogenes sylphis. Lineage (NCBI taxonomy): Eukaryota > Metazoa > Arthropoda > Insecta > Lepidoptera > Nymphalidae > Napeogenes > Napeogenes sylphis. Next base: position 29,485,882 of record OY365776.1, read on the forward strand.
TAGGGAGGCACTCCATGGTACCGGAGCGCCTCAACCAATGTCTCGAACGGCAGGCTGTTGAAGGCGTTGGCGACGTCCAGCAAAACCGCCAGGACGACGTCCCTATCGGATACAGCCTCTTCGGTCAGGTCCTTCAGAGCTCTCAGGGTGTCGATCCTAGAACGATGCGCCCTGAAGCCGAACTGAGGATCCGAAAGACCTGGACCTACCTCCTCGAGGTGATGAACGAGACGGGCAGAGAGGAGGACTCTTTCGAAGAGATTGCCCATTTCGTCCAGCAGCACGATTGGCCTGTATGCGGAAGGAGAATCGACAGAACGACACTTCTTCCGTAACAGGCACAACCTGCCCTCCTTCCAGTCCTTTAGGATTTGTTCAGTGCGCAAACACAGATTGAACATTTCCCGAAGAATGCCTCCCAGGTATTCTAGGGCGACGAACAGAACCCGCCCTGGAATACCTTCCGGCCCCGGCGCAGTATTGTGGGCTCGCAGGCGATTCAGCGCGACCTCCAGCTCGACCTCCGTGATGTCTGGGATAGAACCAGCTCCCCGCTTTAGAGTGGGGGAGCCATCACGGGAGAAGAGTGGCCGGTGGAATCCGGGAAAAGTTGCCTCATCAGCACGCTCGAGGAAATCCAGCTGAAGGAACTCCTAGATCGGGGCGGTCGCGGTGCGGATTTTATTTCGCGCAACGCGATACGGTCGCCCCCATGGGTCACTATCGGGACCGGCCAGAAATTCCTCCCGAGCCAAGTCCTTCGCCTTCCGAATCGTGAGCTGCAGAGTCAACTTCCACGCGATACTGACTCTGCAGCTGGGCCTCCATCTCCGGGTCCGAGCCACATCTACGGCGACACCGGAGGAAGAAGGAAGTTCGGCTGCAAAGGCGCCGACGCCTTTGCAGACAAGCGTGGGCCGCTAGGGGTGGTCTTCTTGCCCCTTCGCACCACGGTTGACCAAGCTTCAACTCTAGACGCTGCAGGAGCAGGAGAGGGCGAGGGCGTTATAGGCAGAAATCGAGCTAGAATAAATGGTGACCCCGAGCGACTATACCCGCGCACTAAAGGCCGAGAAGCCACGACTGTGGCTGTGGCTGCAGCTGCCTCTTTCCTCTTGTCTGAAGCTAACGGAGGCCTCACGTTCCTCTTAGGGAGGAGCCGCTCCTTAATGCCCTGGAAGCGAGGATTGACCAACTCGCCCACCGAGACAATGATGGAGCATTTCAATTCCTCCACTGCATCTGACTCCGTTGAGAGCATCACGGGAAACGTGGCTTTTGCCGCAGATGCCCTCGTTTCGGCAAACTTCCGTCTGTGAGCCTTAAGCTCCGCTCTAAACACCTCCACTATCCAGTGGAGACGCGCGTTATCCTCGCGGATACGGCGCGTCTCCTCTGGCTCGCTCCGGTTAGCCAAGGCTCTGAGGATGTCGAGCATGCTGTTCGACTCGTCTTTGAGGACCTTGACCACCGTGCCTTTGAGGTTTGTCGTCCACTCGTAAATCGCGTGTGGATGTCGCACGGCGGCTGCTGTCAACTCCTTGGCGCTAAGAGACGACGGATCCGGCATAGGTTGCGCCTCCAAGGAAGTCTCCTCCTCGGAGCCCGGCGCACTCCTGGCCGTACCCGCCGTCTTCCGGAAGGCCTGGCGTTGGAGCTTTCGCTCGAATGCTACCTCTTCGGCCTCCACGTTCAGGGCTCGCAGCTCTGCTTTGGCCCTTGAGAGCCCTGATCCACGCGTGCTTGGAGTGGAGCGCCCACGACGAGCAGTGTTGCATTTAGAAAACGCAACACCAAGCTCCGAGTCACTCCCGGACACTTCGCTCTGCAAGCGAGAGACCTCTGAGAGAGAACCTCACATAAACCTTCTGATCTGACCAATCAGTCAGATCACATCCGAAAACTAATCGGAGTATGATAGTCCTGCCAAAGTCGTACACGGAAGAACCGACCGTCGGGGTCGGCTCTTCCGCGTCCAAGTCGATAATCTCCAATTCGTTAGGTAAATCATAGTCCAAAGAGAATGGCGGATCGTTGTCGTGACACATCGCTATGCCACGCTTCACACTTTTATTTTTGTTTGTGCAGGTCGATGTAGAGGCGACCTGCGCAAGTATTTCTGCTCTAAGATAATTTGTGCCCCCCTCCCCCCCTCCCTCCGTAGTTTGAGGGGCAGACGGCAACTGAAGCTGCCGTGAGGGATTGTACAGAAGAGCTGACACCCTCCCGGGGACCATATTGCAAACCATCGTTGTCCATTTTTTACCTTTAAGGGGTGAGGTCCCCATAAAACACAAACACACATAAGATGAAACATGACAAAAACGACGCAGACTAAATGGGACAAACAGAACACAAGACACAGACCCCCTCCTCTTGACGAGAGCCCCCTTCCCGAAGTTAGGCGACCCCCAACCTTCCCCTCCCCGACGGAAGCCACCTACCCGAAGGTAGGTGACTCCCGCCTTTCCCCCCCTGTTCGTCATGGACCGGGCAGAAACCCCCATGACCGACCCCCGCGCCAGATATTAGCCAGCGGGAGAACCCGAAGTTTCTCAGTAAACGCTGTTGCCCAGGGAGCACCACGAGGAGGTTCCCGGCATCGCACCCCAATGATCTAACCCCTAAGTAAGCAAATTATTTGCTAGTTTTAAGAAATACGCATTAAAAATACTGAAACTATATTTAATAAACGACCAAACTCAGAAATACAGACATATATGCTCCACACATATATGGCTGTCCCTGTCGGAAATCGAATCCGAGACCCATTTCGCCGCTATACGTTAGGCGTCTGCGCTAACCACTCCTTGATGCGTTTTCATAAGATCTTATTAAGCGACATGGAAAATTACAGTTTAAAAACTCTGATAAAGAATAAGGTTTATTTTTCTTTATTATTCTTTATTATTTATTATTCTTTATAAGATATATTATAAGATATTTCATCGACATCTGGAGGATAAGATCATCGATTACAATCGTCAATAGTTTTATATCTCATTTTATTAAAGATGCAATATTATCAAATATAAATCAAATTGCAATTTTGATGCAATATTGCAATATAAATCAAATTACGATAAATCTTATCAGATTTATCGTTATTGTTCTATCGTTATTGTTTTGTTAGATATTGTTTGAGCGTATACTTACTTCTATTAAAAAAATATATGAAAAACTTACTAATAAGTTTCGTTAAAAACTCATTAAAATTAAATCTCTTTATTATTTTACGAAGCCGTGTAAAATGAAATAATCTATTGCATTTGAATATGAATTGTTATTGCATTATAAGAAGGAGTCAGTATTTGAGCATTTATAGGAATTTAAGGTTCAAAAGAATCTGCCGAAAGAGCAGTTTAATATAAGCCGCACTTATACGAGTTTCAAAATAACCAGCGCCCAACATTTAACGTCTGTGCAAACTTATACTTATAGATTACATGACTTGCAAAAGTTAAAGCGTAACAAGCAGAAACCCTTCTTATTATTCATTGTAACATATGCAGGTGTGGCCAGAAATCAAACAAAACGAAAAAAAGTTTGTCGGATGTATTCAGAAGCAAATATTTCTGAGCAAACTTTGGAAGTTAAACTAACCTATGGAAGACATTTACCTAAATATACGTACGTAGTGATAAATTTATTTTATAGAATAGAATCTACCAGGAGTAAGTAGCAAATATATAAAATAGGAAAAATTCCACCACAGCGTATTTTCTTTTACCTAGGGAGGCTTTTCTCAGGCCACCTAATCAAAAAAACTGTTATCAAATCTCTTACGATATGCTAGACATATTACGCGGACCCTAAACAATTGGAAAAAGGGCAGCTTGATGATGACTGGGAATGATATTAAATTTACGTAGTTTTAGTTTAATTCCGTTTTTGACTTTTAAGTTTTTGTTTATTAACTTTTTTCAGAATTGTTTTGTTTCGATACATTGTTATGTTTTTAAAAAAGTATCGGAAAAATAAAAGCCCTTTTTTATAAATGTCTATAAGCTCAATAAAGTAACTTAAGAAGTCAATAAATTCAATAGGTCAATAAAGTTACTTGGGAAATATTCATAAGTTACAGAACAGATAATGCTTATTATTCATTCAAGCGACTTGACAAAATCTAAATAAAAAACTCCTGAATTTGGATGCATTTGCAGCCCTATGTAGCATGTACGTAATGAAAGGAAATTGGACGTATTGACGTCTTCTCGCTTCCGGGCTGATTTTCTTGTCTATTGATAAAGTACGCCTTTAGATTCCAATAAGCTAACAAAATAATTTTTAGTGTTCAACTTTTTATAATAATATGTAATAAGAGAATTTTACTAACACTGAAGAAATTTGCACGGGTAAAGCCATAAATGAAGATAGAACATAACAATGAGGACATGAAACAAATGTATTAAATTAATTTTAAAGAATTCCAAAAAAAATATTTTTTTCTGAAGTTCACTTTTCAATTTCAAGTAAGCCTTTCTATAAATCTTCCTGTTGTTACAAATCACACATGATTGTGATTTTCTTAGAAACCCAGAAAATACAGATTCTTTCTAAAAACGTAAAATGCTCATGGTGATAGACGCTCGAGAATATATATCTCAATGAATATGAATATGCTCTATTAAGTTGTCACGTCGTCGTAGATCACGTTTCATTCACGGTAAAATAAATTACTTTATTTCCATTCCATGAAACATTTACTTAGTTGAAGTCTTAAGTAAAAATTAATAAAATATGTACAGACCAGTATTTTTTAGTTTCAGTGATGTCTAGGGTGAGTGTTAACTATCAAGGTGTTATTAAAATCTTCATGACTTGTTAGTCTGATATATTGATCGGTAAAGATATATTGGCATCATCACGTAATATGTACTTTGACTAAGTTGTTATTGCAAAGAGTTTCGATTGCAATCAATGTAATTAATACTAATTATAATTATATCAGCATTTATATATTCTAAATACAATCATAATTTATATCAGTAGCTTTATGGCTATTTTTAACCCCCGACTAAAAAGAGGGGTGTTATAAGTTTGACCTGTCGATCTGTGTATCTGTGTATATGTGTATATGTGTATCTGTGTATATGTGTATCTGTGTATCTGTCTGTGGCAAATTTCCGGCCAAACGCGTAGACGGATTTACATGCGGTTTTTTTTGATCGAAAGCTATGCTCGTTGAGATGGTTCTTATCCATGTTTGATTGAAATAAAAATAGTCGTCTCCAAGATATTAACGTTTTGTTCGTGCGACGGAGAGGTTCTTATGCAATAATTAGCTGTTTGCGGCCAAACGCGTGGACGGATTTGAATGCGGTTTTGTTTAATCGAAAGCTATGCTTGTTAAGATGTTTCTTATTCATGATTGATTGAAATAAAAATAGTCGTCTTTAAGATATTGACGTTTTATTCGTGCGGGGGGAGAGATTCTTATGCAATAACTAGCTGTTTGCGGCCAAACGCGTGGACGGATTTGAATGCGTTCTTTTTTAATCGTAAGCTATGTTCGTCGAGATGATCCTTATTTATGTTTGATTGAAATAAAATTAGTCGTCTTCAAGATATTGACGTTTTATTCGTGCGGGGGAGAGGTTTTTATGCAATAATTAGCTGTTCCCAGCTGTTTTGCCCGCTTTATAGAAAAAAGCCTTGTTATGAGGGCCAAAAGGTTTTTACACTTACTTACTCAGGTAAAATACTTTATTAGGGATAGCTGTTGCCCGTGACTGCGTCCACGTAGACTGTAAAAATATATTTATATTGCTTATAATCGTAGTCATAAAGAATCACGGGCAACAGCTAGTGATAATATAAATCCCTTCATCATAGTGTCATAAGTGATTGTAAATAATTTTAACTCTAAATGTTGATATTTATTAATATTCGTATATATGAAACCTACCGTCTTTTAATTTTTTAATTTAATTTATTGAAGTTTAATCCAAGACATACAAAAGAATGTAGTAAAGAAAGAAAAGAAAGAAAGAAATAAATAATGTATGTATGTCTACATATTATAATATGTAGTTAGAATTCGAATTCGGACCAACGAAAAAGGTTTAAAATATATAGTCAAACGTTTTAAGAAAAAAATATTATAAAAGTAAATCGAGTTGTATGGGGCCAATGTTTTATTGGAATCGGGTTATGGGAGATATTATTGTAAAACGTAGAATACAGAGAGGGATCGTCTCGTGAGCCATGTTCAAACGACCATTGGTTGGAATTATAGTCCTTGGTGACTTCAAAATTGAATATTGATGTTAAAAATTCCCAAAGCATCGATATTCGGTACTCCGCTGGAGCTTTTTTCTGCATGAAAGTAATCAAATTGTATCTAATTGAGCCCTGTATCGAGACCCAATATGCGGTAATTTAGTACAGCTATTTATTAAATTACTGTAAATGCCTTAAAATACGATTATATTAGGCGATCGTAATGTGATTATAGATTGTTAACTTATTATTATATTATACTCAATTCTCCCCGCCATAAATGTGTAAAATATTTATGTCACTTAGATTTTTATTTTTTTTTAATTATTTAAGTGTTAGTAAAGTAGTTTATGATTAGACAAATCATCAGCACTTATAAGATATTAAGTTTATTATATTTACATACGTAATTCTGTTATAACAATAACATGGGAATTTAAAATAGTTTAGTAATAACACATAGTTATTATGAAACTCCTAATTATATTATAAGTAATATTCGTAGTATTCATATTACGAAACATCAGGGGAGACTGTATGGGGTTTTGTCACTTTTACATTGTTATAAATATGACTAGAAGTTATTGTACTGCATACACTCGTACGGGAGAGCTGGTAATTTAAGTGGTTTTTAATACTTTTATTAATTGTTGTGTATTTGATTTTATATCTTTGATAGGTAGATAGTAGATAGATATTGTTATTTTTATATTTTCTTATATTCATGTATAGCGGGATATTTTTAACTTATGAAGGATTTTATATATTTACTATTTGTATCTTACTTTTAAAGAATTTAACGCTAATGCTTTTATATATTTTTATTCCCTTTGCTGTATGAATAAACTTTATTTATGCCGTATTTTTTAGTCTTCTTTATTTGTAGAATCTCGTGGAATAACTAACTAACTAACTGAGGCATAATGCATCTGTAAGTATTGTACATCTGAAGATTTTTATTTAATCCAATTCCTGCAAGGTGAAATGTACAAGCTTTACTTAGGACTGGTGCGATGAGTTTTATTAAACTTATTTTATATATAATATTTATATAAAAATATATAATATAGTTCACCTAAAATAATATTATAATAAATTGTAACGTATGTGGAAAATATTAAAATTTAACTTTAAACGCCGAACAAAGCGCTGGAATTAATCGTGGAACTCAACGACTGCTTTTCTCACAAGCTTTTTTGTTTAATTGTTTAAAAATTTTCGGAATTAATTCTATACTGGGATTTAGTTTTACACTGAGAGTCTCCTATTCAAATGTATTATTTATTAATTAAATGAATTATCGATATTTGAGAACTTAGCTTAGCTTCTAAACTTCTCTATAAAAATATTCTAACCTGACCTAATGTCTAAGGTAAAAGTATCATTAAAGAACTTACATACTTAGGGTATCTATACATTGATATGGTTTCTATATTCACCCTAATGAAGGTAAAGGATTTGTTTCATAAAAATATGAGATGTTTTGAAAAAATAAAATTCATCACGGTAATTAGTAATATGGAAGAGGCTAGAGGTCATTAATAAACTTACTAAATAATCTTAAAGTGGGTAAACAAGCTGACAGATAATTTTAAAGATTTGTCTTAAAAGTTACGGGTATGTGACTTATAATTGTAAATATAATTGACAATCCTTCCTAATTTATTAAAGATAATGGTAATAAATATGTTCCGATTAAATGAAAAGCCGAAGATAAAATAATTACTATTTTGAGGTTTTATCGGGTATGAAATCTTAAAATAGTTCTAAGAGGAAGAGAAATAATCTGGCCTTCATAAATATAAATAATATCGTACGATAAGTACGAATTATAATGCGTTGATAACGACTGCAGGCTGGATAACTGGTAACGGAGGAATTTTAATTAACTTTTATACTTAGAATTAAGGTTATTACTATTATAATATACCATGTCATGTTATTTTAATAAAGCCACTCAAAATGGTTCAAATATGGTTCTGATTGATTATTAGTAACAAATTCTTAAGGTTGAGTATTCCAATAGAGAAATATAGATAACCTTTTATCCGAAATAATAATAGACAGAAACAACATTGTAGATATAAGAGTCCATATGATGTTTTGGTTCCGTTATGAAATTTTGGAAGATCTTTTTTTTTAAATAGATAAATATTGCAGAGCGACAAATCGTTGAATTCTACTTGACCCCCAAGAACGTCGAACTTGAAAAATATATAATTGGACTTTAAACCAAAACATAGTTTTTACTCAAATAATTAAAAATAGATTAAACAGAAAAAAGTATATTAATGCTAAATAGTGAAATCAATTGATATACACTTAGAGGTTTAAAGTATATGTATGTTACAATATAATAACTTTTATAAACGTGGAACTTGCAACTTTTTGTTCAAATCGAAGAAGGTTATTTGACAAGTTTTATAGACGAGGGTGCTTCAGTTTTATCTAGTGGAGTATTATTAAAATTACCATACTGAGGTAGCAGGCAGGCATTTTAGAGACTAGACTTCTTTTTTTTTTAAATTTCCATTGATTATTGACGTTTCAACAGTTTCTTTATAGTTAAATATATTATTGTATACTATAGCATTTATTACCCACAATTATAAACACATTTTATTTATAAATAAAATCGGTAAATAATTGTATCTATAAAATTTTTTAACATTACTTTTAGTTTCATTTGATTCCCAGAATCCAGAGTGTCAGAACGTCATGTTTATGAAAATATTCGTATATGGTTACATCATGTTTAATGTTTCAGGACAACTAAAGCTTTTACGACGTCGTATAATTTGCTTAACTACTGCAATTATATTTTACGCTACAAAATTATATAAACATTGTTGTTGGCAAATAGCAAAGGTCTAATTGGTTTAGTTGTTATGTAATTGAGATCCAAGACAATCGAAGAAATTCTTAAATGCTTTTAAAAGTTGGGCAATATTGACTGTTTATGCAGTCCAAACTAATATAAGTTAAGGTATTTATTTAAAAGATTTCCAGCGTCTTCATAAGAATAAGTGTTAATCCGAAGTATCTAATGGTCCTGGGGAAGAAAACTTTTGACAACATGGTCTTGCACGTGATCTTATGAATCTCCTGGTATGTTAAGGATAGAGACCGATCTTCACATAATATTACTATTTAAAAAAATAGGACGTAAGATAGTTAGTTATTTCTTATGTAAGATACTTTTATATTCGTTTATCAAAAGCAATAAATCAATACATAAAAATATATTATGACTGACATAATGTTACACTTCATTCTTAGTTCATCATGTTTATAATATTATGGTTTTGAGGAATTTATTTACATAATATTGTTTATTAATAATTATGTAATTCATCTGATAGAGTTTAAAATATATGCCACATCACGTTATTGGTAACTAACGAAATTGATAAATTCTTTACCAGACAATATTAAACGTAAAAAAAATATCAGCTTATTTGGTAAATATAAAAATTTTACATTATTCATTTCATCATTTTTTTTTGGTTAATATATTAAATTGCTACTTTATATATCTTCTCTTCCAACGTGAGTTTCTCAATGAAAGTTTTTAAACGGCTATCCTCCGCAATTCGCACCCGCAATTAGTATGCAGAATTTTTTTGTTTGCCAAACCCACTATCAACCAATTTTTATTTTTTGTTGTGTATTCTAGTACCTACTTTCCGGTTTATAACTATTTATTGTTGAGCGAAGCAAAGCTCTTTACTGGTCAACTCGGTAAAATTTTATCCGCTAACTCCACCTACACTGATTAATTTATACCAACTAAATTTGGACCAGTTAATAATCACATAAATCTATGAATGGATTTTGAAAAAAAACAAGTTATAGATGAAGAGTAATTTGCACTTAAGTGTGTTTTTAATTGAAACGTTCTGTATTTCACTCGCAGATGGTCAGTTCTGACTTTGATTTAAATGAAAACTATTTTCTTTATCTGCACACAAGGGAAAGATGGTTTTGTGATAAACGTTTCGTGATATTTTTTTAGTTCTTCTAACTGTCGTAAAAAAAAGGAAGTTTTAGACAGTAAGTAGCTAATAAAAATCTAAAACAAAAAAAGTCAAAATAAAATTATAAATTTAAAGAACCCCTTATACAAAAAGGATAAAAAATATATAAACATGTCGCAGATCACGATAATTTAACGATAATTAGTAACACAATTGACATCATTGTAACAGTGGGGTGTGAACACCGTGAGGTATTGAGTCACGTGATCGGAATCGTTTGGAGGGGCACCTGAGACATTTTAAATATACGAGAGCATCAAGACGAGATGATTTTGATTAGTCTGAGCCTTAGAGTCCGGACCCCCCAAACGGGACCGGTGGTTCACGCAACTTTGATAATTGTATACCAACAAAGTAATTTATAATATCTAATTAGATAATTTATTATTGTAGGTAATGAGATCATTACCTACATTAATACAAGAATTGTCATATTGTGTCTGTGTGGTTTAATTGCCTGAGACCTACGCTACGGATCCTGCACCAGAAGACGTCATCAATACCGAAAAAGCCACGAATATGCCTCTATCGCCGACAAACATGTAATTATTAATTTCCCGGGGAGCAGTAAATATAGGAAGTAATCAAAATGCAATTAAGTTACCAAGGCAAATAGCCAAATAAATAAAAAACTTTTTGAACCTTACAAAGAAACAAATCGATAAAAATGGTTTAATTTTTTTAATGTCATCCTGAAACACATTGTCAATGTTGTCCTAATGTTTTACAATTTTCATAAATTTATTCTTAGGTGTTCAAAAAAATCCGTTGAGTTTTTTTAAAGGTTTCAATGTGTTAGGCTCAATGTTAGGTTCAATGTGTAATACATTTGAGTTTGAATGATATAGCTATTATTATGTTGTTTTGGTAACAGTGAATATTAAAATTTTTACAACATTATTTTTGTTATATCTCTAGTTTAATATTATTTTTATTATAGTTTCATTTCGTTTTAGTTTAAATAAATAACTTTAAATAAACTCGCATCATCTGCAACAAGTTGGAAATAAAAATAATTCATTTTCTACTGATTTCAAAGTATATATACGTGCTATGAAACTTTGTGGTAGAAGTTAGGATATTTAGAATAGTTTACTCTTATTAATTAAATTAACACAACATCTACTTTAGATAGTTATGCCGTCTAAATTAAGAAAAAGGTTTTACGTCAGATAAAATAGATTTATAAAATCAAATCTCACCAATTCAGAAAAATCATAAGTTTTCATATATGTTATATGTATCATTGTCATATTAACGGACTTTAACCAGCGGCTTCACTCTCACCATAGTGTTGTTTTTCCTGACGATTTTTATTATATCCGTGAAAACGGTATTACCTTTCGGATTTTAAAGATATGTAATTATTATGCCCTTTGCTGTATAACGTAATTTAGGTGCTGCGGCAGATGTTGGATTATGGTGTATACTTTATGTATTAAATTTAGTTAAGCTGTTCGAAAAATTACCTATACCTATAAAACTATAATATTCTTTCTTTCAGACATATGGTTTCTAGAAATTAAAAACATACTACAATATACAATGATTTCTAGAAATTATAAACATTCTAGATACAATAAGTATTATAATAAGTATTATACAGTACACAACATAATGAAGTTTTTTGTCATTCATGTCATTGTAATCTGACATTAACAAGATTATTAAACATGACGTATAAATGTGATGGAACATGGCTTACATGATTTATAAAATGTTAATATATCTGTAGTAAGCAGAGATGTATGACATATTTTATAAATGATTTAATAAGCTATCGAATGTCATTTTTGGTTTTCATACAAATATACCGGCAGTACGTCACGACTGTAACAGCGTCACTTCAATTTTATAATAAAAATTTGTCGGACTAGGCTAGGCTAGGTTTGGTTTGTATATTATACTAGTAAATCTAATTATTATTTTAGATTACTTAAGAAGTACTAAGAAGGAAATTCATTTGCAAGAATCCTGTGTTTATTTGAAAGAGTTATAGCTTACTGTTATCATAAAAGCATATAATTATTTTTGTACTTTTTTTTATAAAAATATTAAGTGATGAATGTGGCAGTAAAGGTTTACATTCAAAAGATTGCACAATAGCAATTCTGTTGGAAAGTTTCTAGAAACATGATTATGTAGATTTCCGAACATTTTAGTGCAATGCTTTTGTAAATGTATTTATGTTTTGATGTGAACCTTGAATATTTAATTAAATTATATTTTAGTTTAAAAAAATACTCTTGAATTGAATCGTGTTTATTAAGTTTTATTTTACAACAAGATCTTGAGACAAATTTGACTGATTTTTTAAAAAATCTAAATTTCGAGATATTGTTATTTAATTTGTCACAAAAAGGTGAAGCATGTACAACAAATATGAAAAGTATCATATTTTTTAATAAATAAAGTTTTAATTTATACTGTCTATATTTCGTGACTATTGTATTTGAAACAATTTAGTTTTTCTCTTATCATTATCTATCCATTTTCCATTATCTAAATACACACAGCTATAGTCATGGCACTTCAATTTGTCTGTAAGTAATTAATGAGTCAATAATCTTCAATTGTTCTATATCTCATATTATTACGGTTGAAATATCGTTGCAATAAGCAATTAACTACAATTCGAAAATTGAACGGTAGTTATTTTTATCAACGATACAATAAATGTTCTACTTTCTTTTCACTCGGACTAGTCATAGGATTTTATAGACACTATTATATATGTACATATTTTTGTTGTAAGGTTTATTAATTCCCAAAAAATATTATTAAATAAGAAAAGTTCTATTAGTATAAAAACATTCCAAACAAACACTTTGATAGCATCTTTATCCAGTAACTCACTTAAATCAGGAAGCTCTTTATATAGTGATAAAACTGGTTCTATGACTTTGGTTTACCGAAAAATATTTATTATTATAGAGACTAAGTTATGTAAAGTTTTAAAGGTGTCGTTGCTAAACTGAAGATTTCACGTATGTATTTAGTAAAAACATATTATTTGTGGTCAGAATTAGTATAATTTCCTAGCCTATATCTGAGATTTTTTTTGAGCTGTTTAAAGGATATTTATTTTAAATATAATGATATTGTTTTGAAAATACATCCCAAATTGGATTCATCTATTTCTAAATAAGTTATAGAACTTTTAGAAAGAAATGACTGGATTGTTAATTAGATATAATAAGATAATATAGAATTGTACAAGAGAACTTTGATGCATTTGCAATTCTACGTGATGAAAGGATATTGGACTTATTGACTTCGTCTCCCTTCACGCGGCGAGTCCGCCTTGCCTCGTGCTCATGAATAGGAAACCCCGAATGGGTTGCGAACTATTCGAACAAAATTCCGATTCACGTAATTGAACATAGCCGGGTAAATATTACCTATATTTAATACTGTTATAGTGAATTTGGAGCCTGATAGTTTTATATGAATATTTTTTAAATCCTTTTTAATTTTTGGGGTAATATTTAGTGTTAAATATTTTTAGTGATATATAATAGGAATGCGGTTCTGCATAGAACTGAATTGCTGTAATGACGTCACACAAAGTAGTTACAGAACCAAATGTAATTATTAAAACTCTGCATGCCCTTGGTATGTGTCGAATGTTTGTCCACTGGGATATTTAAATATATTGAAATATATATTTAAAACTATGTTGACACCTCTGCCGTTTGTGAAGAAAAATAAGAAGAATATAAAATCAGAAAAAGATCTGATCTTCCTCGTTATTCATTAGAAAAAGGCACAAAAAGCAGAAAAAGGCATATCGATGACGAAAATGATTTCTTCGAATCATATCATAATCCTTTTCGGAAGCAATATTTTATATAGGGAAAATAATATAGCATCTGGAACCATGTTGCACATTTAAAAAAAATCACTTAGACATCGCAACACTTACTGGTTATTATTTAATTGACAATTAAACACTGAAAGAGGGGTTGAAATAATACTAACCAGACTTTTTTTTCTTTCAGTAGATGGTACGTGGTACTAAATCTATTGATTAATGAGACTTCTCTAAATATGTGCCGTTTATCCGCCATGATAAAATCTATCTCGTTCCATTTCACAGTATCAAGGCTTTGCTCTTGCTCTGAAATCATTATGTTTTCAGAGCAAGTTTTTAATATTTAAAATTGACCTTGGTAAAGAGTCATCTATTACTATCTACTTTGACTGCAAAAAGTTTCTCTTACATTTATTTTATTAAATACTATTTATTTTATTGAATACTAATTATAATGCTTTTGTTTAATTCTAAATACAATCATATATATGTACGGTACATCTACATTAACCTAATGTAAAAAAAAAATATGTAGTTTTAGTTATAGATATACAAAACAAAGTAGTCTTATAATATGTACTTACAATCCGAAAGCAGATAAAAAAGTTCGATTGAAAATCGAGATCTAAAATAAGATAATTTTAGTAATGTCATTTATAAAATAAATGTAAATTCTTTAATTCATAATTAGATTACATTATTATAGTGAGATTAAGGAAGATTCTGATTAAAATATTTTTATGGGAATACCTTTAAGAAGAGGAAACGGTCGACCTGCTAGTAAGTAGTGTGGCCGCCTAAGAAAATAAAAATATTTCAATGCAATTTCATTATGCAAATAATAATATCCAAATGCAGGGGTATAACATTATTTTAGGATTCCTTATATATCGGATTGTTACGATATGTTGATAATAAAATAATATAATGAGATGAACATTACCTACTTACAAACTACTTAATTCCCATAACTATAGCTGTCTAAAAATATTTGTTTAAATACTTAAATATTTGTTAATATACCTACCTTGGTTCATAATGTATACTTAATTTTGTATACTTCTTTATTTGTAGAGTTTCATAGAAACCTCATCTGTAGGTTCTGTAAGAGCTATCCCACCGACATTATGAACTCTTTTTTATAAACGACAAATGATAAATATTTGTATAACTTAACGATAGATTTTTATAGTTATAATAAAACAATAAGAATTTAAAGTGATGGAGAGCTCAATTTAACATCTTGTGCTTTACATTCAAAAAGATATTAACGAATACTAGATTAACATTACTACCGCCGAGGAATGGGGAAAGATGAAGGGAAGTAAGGGAAAGTAATGAGGTTGGGTGTTTGGATCTCTTAATTAAAACTGTACAGTAAACAGTTACTTCACGACGATCATTCTTGAGAAGGTCGTACTACTTTGTCCTTTATATGCAATTTGTAAAAAAAAATCTTACGCGTTATTAATTTAATTCTTTTTTAGCTGCGTACTTAATGTTTATTAGCACACATGTAGGTCACCATTTTTTTAGGTTCGAAAAATAATTAATAAGGGTATTCAGGTATTTCTCTTACATCAAACGATTACATACAATATAATAAATACGTATTTTGTTAAACGACTTGTTCCATACAATTAAATAAACCGTTTCTGATCTGACTCTTGGAAAATAAATGAATAATATCAATTTTTTTTTTAAAGGTCTTATATTTCTAACATTATTTCCATTGCTAATACTAAATGGCATATATTGTAGTTAGCATCATTTTTATAAATATTTTAAGTAGATATAAATGGTTCTCATGTTTGTGCTATATTCAACTAAATTTATATAAATCATTGTGAATTTTCAATTCGGACGATATTGAGCTTTATCTAGGGATATTAAACGATGGTTTATTAGGTTCGCATTGTCATTTTTAAACAGATTATAAATCGCAGCTTGACTTGAATAATAAATAACTAAAATAAATGTTATTGTGGATAAATGCGTGTTCTCAGGCATTTAAATGAAGATTAGGGCTTATATAATGATTACAGATACAAACTAAAGTTTAATTGTTTAAAAATTAATCATTTTACGGGAACTCAACGTAGACCGTTTTTGTAAAAAAACAGTTTATTTTTATTTAACCTTGTCTAGAGTTTAGTTTTACGGTCTTATTAAATAAGACTCTCTTAAGGAAGGAATTACAGATATTTGAGAACTTCTCATTTATATGTAAATGTTTCAACGTGATCCGAATTTGAAGTTAAAAGTATCATTAATATAAATATACATAAAACTAACTTACATATCGATACGGATATTACATTCTAGTTCTATTTTCAAACGAATGAAGTTAAAGGTATTGCTTCGCGGAAATATAAATATTTTATATAATGATGGATTTATCGAGGAACGTAGTAGAAAGATAACTAAATGGCAATGCGACACGGTCGGTTGAAATAAATATATAAGCTTATATGTGATTTATATTTGCAATTGTTCGTTTTTGTTCAGATTATAAAAATATTTTTCATCTTTAGTTTGATAAAATGTATATGTACTCATATTCAACCTCATTTATTACATATAATTAGAATTAAAATAACTCAATTAGAAGAGCTATTTAATGAAAGAGAAATAATCTAGTCCGTATAATGTTAAATAACGTCGTAAATATAAATATCGTGGCAATCGAGGATTCTTAATTACTTAATTATTGTATAATACTGTTGTATTAAAAATCAAATATATTTCTGTTGGATTATTATAAGCAGATTCGTTGTGTTCCATATTCGAATTGCAAAAAATAGGTTCAAAGTATATAAATATTACAATATACAAATTTTTGATATGCTTCGAACTTGCAATATTTTATCTACGTCTACAAAGCTCATTTGATGAAGTTTAAAGATGATCATCATCATCATCAAGAGTCAGATCAGCACGTAACCATTTTATAGGTGGCAATCTTTACTATCTTTGCTATGGCGCCGTCAATTTCTACTTCCAAATGAACATAACTCATTGCAAGATCTGTCTCAACATTATGGCTAAGGCATTAAGGCGAACACTATTATTTTTAAAATATCTACTGACCACAGAAAACTTTTGTACAGTTTGATTACAGTTATAGATATTATTGGATGCTATAGACAAAATGGATTCATGTTTGTATCCATTAACTTTTCCAATATTACTTTTAGTTTGATTTGTTTCCCAAAGACTGGAATGGAACGTAATGTTGATGAAAATATTCGTATATGGCTATATAAAGTTTAATGTTCCAAGTGAACTAAAGTTTTTACGACGCCATATACTTTGCTTAACTACTACAATTATATTTAACGCTACAAAATTATATAAAGAGATAAACATTATTTTATGCAATCAGCAAAGATTTAACCATTGTTTTTATTATACCAATAAACCAAAAAGAGTCGAAAAAACTCTTAAATATTATTTAAGCCCGTGAAATATTAATCGTTTATTGAGATAGATTTATTTAAAGTTCTAGTTCAGCTACTCGTTTAAGTCTCGCGTCTACATGAAGGTTAGTTTTGAGGTATTTAAAAGTCTTTAATGATTCCGAGGAAGTAGGTATTAGTCAGCACTTTCTGTCATATGCTCTTAATCATGGTAAATAAAAGAGTGAGACATCGACCTTTACTTTGCGTAAGACATCGAACTCATAAGAAATATTCCAATTGCTTCATTAAATATAATGTACTACGGCCTATTGATGGTATTCAGCTTAGGGAAACTTTTCCTTTGTTTTTCAATCAATTAACATTTGAACATATAAAATATCCATTATTAATTCATTGTGTTTATAATATTATGACCTTATGTAATTTGTTTACATAATAACAATTTATATACATTAAAGCAATTTATTTGATGGAGTTTAAAATATGCGGCATAACTTTATTGTCAACGAATGAAATTGATTCGATAAATTATAATACCGGCCATTAATAAGCTTACAGTTATGAAATATCAGTTTATTTGGCAAATATTATACTTTACATTATTCATTCAAAGCTTCGATCAGATGAAATTAAAAAAAACGTCTAGTAATTTAGACACACAATTAGTGTTTCTGTTTTATATAATTACTGCGATATTCTATAATATAATATATGTACAGCATATAGTATGTATATAATATTTTTTTACTTTATGTGTCTTGTGTACCAACGTGTGTTTGAACATCACATTTATTCACTATTCTTTTTTTAAACGTTCGTTCTCCTCTTCTTTCCGAAATTAATAGTGGATCCCCTGCAAATTTAAAAATATTTGTAAGTTGCACCGATCATTCAGAATTGTTTAGCTGCCGGACCCAGTTTTTAACATTTTATAATAGAAATTTATCAGTAATATCTATTTTCAAATGAGTGTTATTCTTAAACATATATATTTACTAATACAAATACAAAATTGTTTATTAATAGAAAAATATTGTTGCTAAAAAGTTGCTAAGGCCCTTGTACTGGGTGGCGTCCCGTATTGGGTACCCCGCTCATCCACCGAGGCTTACAAAATGTATCAATATCCATAGTATAACAAAAAAAACATTCATTTTGTGAGTATGAGCACATGCATTTGCTTACATACACATGTATGTAAGTAAACAAATATGTACTCTACATATTTAGTTTGTGATTTATTTTATTATAAAGTGATGAAGGTTAACATTTCAATTGATTTTGTTTACATTTAGTTTTACATAAAGGTACATAGCAATTACTAGTAATTCTACTGTTATTGACAGAGATGTTTTTGTAATTATTAATGTAGTTTCTAAATAGTCTTTAAGATGTGCAATTGTCGAATAGTTAGAATACTATAATATTTATACAGATCGAGAGAGAGGTACCGTAAAGGTTTGCTAAAAGTAGCCTTGAGAAGGGCACGTGTCCTCTTTCTCAAGTCAGCAACTGGGTTTCAGCTCCTCCACCTAAAACTGTAATGTAGTAACTTAGTAAAGATTGCGCCAAAGCTCCATAGGTTGTTGTAAAAACCTTATCGTTGCCACGCGTTTCAACTTTCTGAAAACCCAAATAAACGTTCTCAATCTATTAGCGAACATACAAATATGACGCTTCCAGGTAAGATGATGGTCTTTAATTACTCCAAGATATTTAATATTATCACTGCTTGCAATATCATCGCAATTGGAGTTTTTTTACGAAGGGTTTAAGCATGAGTGAACCTTTAGGCCGAAATCGGTATTGGGCAATGTATTTTTAGAAACGAAAATGGTACAAACTTAGTTTTGGACGTATTGGTTCTTAACCAATGAGAAACGTAAAAAAGTCCCTCTTCAGCACTTGTCTTTAACTTGAAATATTAAGGTGCCATCCACGTATTTGTAGATTATGCAGTTTGAAAGTTTAAGTGAGAGAGAGAGAGAGTTTGAGTTTACTGAGGTCGTTTACATATACGAGAAAAAGAATAGGCCCAAGGAGACTACTCTTTGGGAGCCCATAAGATGTAATGGTTGCGTTAATTAACAGTAATTTACCCAGCTTAAGCTGTTGTTGGCGGCTGGAGGACAGTCTCTAAGAAGCAGGTAAGGTAAGCCCTTATCCTTATATTAAAAAGCTTTTCAAGTCGGATTTCCGGCGAAAGGGAGTCGAATGCTTTCGCAAGGTCCAAAAAGGCACGCAAACATTTAATGCCGATCATGAATCGGTGCCTCTCCCTTCATCACTGCCCTCGACAATGGAAGAGAGCGTATGTCAAAATCATTCCCAAACCCAAGAAAACTGACCATACAGACCTTACTAGCTATCGACCAATCGGTCTGTTGCCTGTCTTCGGAAAGCTTCTCGAGAAGCTCTTTATCGGCCGAGTGACCTACGTCGCGGACAAGGCCAGTAAATTGAGCAATAAGCAGTACGGATTCAGGCCGCAGACCAGCACGACGGCTGCCATCAGCGCAGCCATTGACGCCGTCCGACAAGCTAAGACTGAAAAACTACTTACCGTTGCGATTTCCCTTGACATAAAAGCCGCGTTTGACAACGCCTGGTGGCCGGCTCTCTTCCACCGGCTGCGGCTCATCGGCTGTCCACTCAACATCTTTAAACTTATACAAAGCTACACCTCACAAAGAACAGTCACTCTTGACCATGCTTGTTGCCGGGTTTCAAAAGCAATGTCTAAGGGTTGTGTTCAAGGTTCGACCTGCGGTCCTCACTTGTGGAACATCATCCTTGACGAGCTATTTAAGATCGATCTGCCTCCGGGCTGTCCCGTCCAGGCTTTCGCGGATGATGTCCTACTGATCGCATCGGCTAAGTCGGCTTCTGATCTACAGACGAACATTAACACTGCACTACACACAATCACCGGTTGGGGCAAGGGGGTTAAACTCTCCTTCAGCCCCGCCAAAACACAGCCTTTGGCTTTTTCCACCAAAGCCAAACAGATACACCTCATCATGGACTCTCTTACTATACACTTCCAGAGGAGCATCAAGTTTCTTGGTGTTATTTTGGACGAGAAACTCAACTTTCACCAACACGTTCAGCACGTAATCAGCAAAGCCACGATTATTTTCAAAAAACTCTCTATTTATTGCAGACATACATGGGGGGCCCACCCCGAAAATATACGAACAATATACGCACAGGTGATCCAACCGATCATCACATACGCCGCCGGAGTCTGGGGACACGTGGCTAATAAGAAGTGCGTTAAGCAGAGGCTGCTGAGCATTCAGCGAGTCTTCGCCCTCCGGGCGATCAGAGGGTTTAGGACAGTGTCCACATCTGCTGCCCTCGCACTCGCCCAGTTTACCCCCTGGACCTCAAGGTCCAGGAGGTGCACCGGATCGCAGCCACCCGCCTCTCGGGCACGTCACCGTTACTTCCGGCGGACATCACACTGTAGCGTCCCACTCCTCCACATCTTCTCTTGCATCCAGCACTCAGACAGGCGCCGAACATACACACTCTCTGAACCCAAGATGAGGTCCAAGAGTTTCAGTCAAAGCGCCATCCTAGTACAATTCACATCTTCACAGACGGGAGCAAGCTAGAGGACGGTGCTGTGGGGGCGGCCTTCATCGCCTTCGGCGAAGGCCAATGCCCGGTCAGTAAGAAGTTCAAGCTTCACGGCAGCTGTTCTGTCTTTCAAGCTGAACTTTCTAGCCGTCCTCAAAGCCTGCGAGTGGGCTTCATCCAAAAATTACACAGCCGCGGTTATTTATACAGACTCGAGAGCCGCCATTCTCGCCGTCCAGAACCGCAGCAATACTCACCCCTTAGTCGCGCAGACACACGCCACTCTACACCACGCCCCCGGGACCTTCGAGTTTGCGTGGGTCAAGGCCCATGTCGGCATCGTCGGGAACGAGGCTGCCGAAACCGCCGCCAAGCGGGCGGCCAAACTCCACAAGGCCCCGGACTACACACACTTTCCCATGTCATACATAAAACACTACACACGTAGACACCACGCCTCAGTCTGGCAGGCGCGCTACGACAGCGAGCCACAAGGACAACATACAAAACACCTCTTCCCTACACTTAAAGACATAAAACAGCTATACTCACTCACAGACATAAGTTTTACACTCACTCAAACACTTACAGGACATAGCTTCACAAAACAATACCTACAAAGATTCGGGATTTCCCCGGACGAACTCTGTCCATGTGATGGCGCCTCGGTCCAGTCCCTGAGCCACGTGTTCGAGGAGTGCCCGAGGTTCGTCGTCTTTCGCTTCGACCACCAGAACCGTTCGATATGGCGTCACTTTTACGGCATCAGGAACCCGTCCAATCTTTTGCAAAACTATCAGACGCCATCATCAGTCGACTCAAGGCCTTCAACGCCACTTGAACATATTGTAAATATTGTAATAATCGTCTATTCTATGTCTTTTATTGTTGTATTTTCCTTTTTTTGGTTTTTCTATTGTCTTCTTATTATCTTTGTCTTTCGTCTTTTTCTCTTATTGCCTTTAATGTAAATCCATCCTTTTTTTTTCCCTGCTCATGCTTATTTTTATTGTTTTGTATCAAAAGAAAGGTTCTTATTTTTCACTTCTTACTCCATTACTATCATGTACATATAATTTTAAGTTCAGACTACTCAGTCTCTGTACAATTTTCTTATTTTATTACCCCACCTCAAATGTATTATTATTTCTTACAAAGCTCATCCTAAATTGTCAACATCATCTCATTTCATCATTCCCCATTTATTAATTGTTTTTACTATTTGCAACTGTATTTCTCTATATCCTTTTTTTCTTATATTCCTTTAATTATACACTCTTATACACCCTATGTTATTGTTAAAAATCATTATCTTGTAGTCATCCAATCCGTATATAAGTCACATAATTCTGTTTGCTATTTAATTAAATGCGAATTATTGTATTCCTTTCATAATCATTATCATCTCATCAGATTTGCAGTCGGCACCAATTGACATTGTATCAAATCGCATAGTCAACTTGGCCCGACTGCAACCCATCCAATCACATAAATACCTTAGTAGCGCACACAAAAATTAAAACTGCTTCTGAAAAACTTATCTTGTTAGGCCGCGATTATCAGTGCTCAGCAGTACGAGCTATTGCAGTCGAGCAGCAATGAGCACTGACAGTCAACGCAACCGTACTCAACTGTATTCTGAATAAAAAAAAATAAAATAAAAAAAAACAAAACATTTAATGCCAGAATTCAAATGCTTACCAATTTACATTGTCAAGTGTTGTCTTCTGTTGATATGCCATCTCTGAAGCCATCTCAGAGATAGGGCTGTAATTATCTAGATCATTCTAACTACTTTTTCACACGGTTTTTTTAGAGCATAAGGGTAGCTGACCTTTTTCAAAGCAGAGATTATATATTTGGCACAAAAAAGGGATAAGAATATGCTTACTTTTTTTAAAGGTTGTGGATATGTTAACTAAACCAGGAAAAAAATTGTTGGACAGTTTCTTACTTTTAGGTTTAATTCAGAAGGATGTGTTTGAAAGCATAAATGAATTTGATGAATTATTTCCATGTATGGAAAAGTAAACTGTGGGATGAAAAGATGAATAATTTTTTTTTTTTTTTAATTTTTGCCTATGTTCGAAAAATGATTATTAATATAGTTTTTGCGCATTCAAACGGAAATGACTTAATAGATTCAAGTTTGATTATATTTGTTTTCTTTTATCCATGTGTCATATTTTTCATATCGAAGGTTATGAAATAGTTTCCTAGTGTTATTTTTAATACAATTACAAGTAACGATTTTTAGCAAGTAAAAATAAATACACAGATATAGCAGGGGTGTGTAACATGTGTGTGTAGTGTGTAAATGTGTTTGAACAATGGAAATGACAAAGACACTTTAGAATAGTGACATTATAATGGAACAGTTGTAACATCATTTCATAATTATAAGTAGATATAAGTAGTTGTACATACTCTGTACTTTTAATTCAACAGTTTTATAATAAGTGAGTTTTCATCCTTACGTACAAGCATTTCACATAGGTGCAACTAACAAAAATTGTAATTCAAAGCAACAGACATTTGCCTCCCTCGGTAGTAGAGTTTATTCCGTTCATCTTGAACGGATATAAATATTGGACTCTTATTACATTATAATCCAAAGATCTATAGACGTCCTGATTGTCACTAGGTTCAAGTTATACTTGAATTGAGGAAAATAAGTGCGTCACCATATTAATAAAAGAGTTTTTAGATCAGAATCAAATTTTAGCACATTTTTTAATTCAAACGAGTATTTTCTTTGGCTTTTCTAATTGAAGGTTTTCTAATTTGTTTTCTAAAATAAGTATATATTTTTATTTTTGCGACGTCCTCATTCCATTTCATGCATCCTTTTTATCGTATACTGATATTGCGCTAAAAAAAAAAGATTTTTTAGCGACACAATATGGCCTTGCTGTCATGTTGTTCCTACAGTTTTGGATTCTAAATAAAATTGTGTATGTCCACACATTTGTAATCATAATTACTTTTTTAAAAATGTTATAAGCCAGACAGTGAAAAGATTATATAGTAATTCTATAAGTTTATTAAACTCGTAAATAAATTATTAATAATAAAAATGATTGCTCCATGATTTTAGTGCTAATGTATTTTTTCTATTTCTTATACCAATTTTCAAGTAGATTAATCAGTATTTAAAATATAATATTAAAACCTTACACATTTTTTTTAAATAAACCAATATAGTTTTATGTTCTTTACTTTTAACATTGAGAAATCCTTTATGGATACCACCCAGCCCAGAGAAGGGCTGGGATGGTTATCTGGGAGTCCTGGGACTGCAGTGTACCTACTAAAACCCAACGGTTACCCTCATCGCCATAACAGAACGCCGCAGGACCGCTTTCGTTTCCTTCCGGTGGAAATTTCTCCCCTAATGAGGGTGTCCGAGTAACCAGAACACCCTCACAATGTAGGCCTAGGGTCACCCCCGTCTCCCACCCAGGCACTGGGAGGGAGGACTGAAGGACTCGTGCGAATCCCGCCACCTTCCACACAACCTACCCCGTTGAAGCAACACCGCTGGTTAGCCAGCCCGTTTAGCACTGACCGAAGCTTGGCTACTAGCGTTTGCGCCTCCTTCGGAGCACCTGTGGGCCTTGAGATCGTCAAATTTCGTCCGGGCCTTGACAATCTGCTCCCTGAGGATGGACACCTCGCGACAAATACGGGCGTTATAAGCCAGAATCCGCCGGGACTCCTCAGGTTCTCCCCTGGTTGCTAAAACATCCACCACCTCCAGAAGGCTTTCGACCCCTGTGCGGGGTATTAGTCAACGGGAGAACCCTAAGATTCTCATTATCCGTTGTCGCCCAGGGACCACAATAAGGAGGTTCACGGCGTTAGCACCTCATAGTTTCAAGTCCTGCCCATGTTGATAATTTTTCATTATCCTCGTGTATTAAATAACAAAACATATTTAAAATATTAACACAATACTATCTGTACTGCAAAGTTAAAAACATCGGTTAGGATATTCCAAACAAACCAATTAGAAATCGCCTTTGTCCCGACAAAGACGAATACTAACAAAATAAAATATTCATCAACACAGGTACCGACATGTTACCTCAATTGGCATAGCGACTGAATAGTAGCCCAGAGTTAGAGATTTAATAACTTTGTACACATATACAAAGGACTTTCATTCCGTACAGTTGTTGCTTTAAAACAATACCTTAACTCAAATAATAAAAAGTATTTTAAATCACTATTAACTATTCAACATTAGAATCAGATCGAAAATCATTTTTATCGAATGGAATAACGAAAACCTTCACTAGAATTTTGCAGCCGCACTTGGGAATTAGTTGGATTAACCATACCAGACATAAAATATTTAAACATATTGAGTTTTTTTCTGTCGTATATGTGAGGCGACTACCTATCATGTCTCATGGAGAGAGAGAGTAGTTTTTAAATTACCATCCTGTATACCATCATAGTTATGTGTTTCGAATACCAACTCTATTATAGTTACCTCAGAGGCGTCTATACGACGAACTGTCCAGTTTACTAACTTAAACTTTGTATTTGCAACTTGTACACTTTGATAGTTGCTGAAGCAGTTTTAATAAACAAAGCGTTTACTGTAACATAATTTTAATACAACAGCATGTGTGTTTCTGTACACAACAAATACTTACACATGTTAATAAAAATACTAAAAACACAAAACGTTTCAAATGTGAATACTTTTAACCATTATCAATGGCATGAAAATTTAGTAGTTAGAAATATTTTCGTATTTGCAACAACAAAATAAAGGATTTGTTTAACTCGGTAGAACATTGTAAGTTTTGATTTTACTGCACGACACACAAACACTTTGTGTCACGGAATTCCGTTACATAGATTACTTGAAATGAACAACTGACATATCTTATGGATTCAAAGCATTAATTCTAATATTTATAAGTGTTATTATTTGTTTAACATGTAGAATATGCCTTATAAAGGCAGTATATTCTTTACAACCAAAACAACCAAAAGTATTTTTAAAAATATCTACAATAGCCAATAAAACATAACAGAAGGCTATAAAGATATTACAAAAAAGTTTTTTTTTCCAGATTCTGCCACAACCGTCTTTGGTTATTTATGACACTTATTCTATTATATCCCTGGAAAACAGTTCTCTTTTTTGGAATTAAAGCTATCCTTTGCCCTTTGCTGTATCATTTAAGTGTATTTACGGCAGATGTTGGCTCCTTATGATATATACTTTATTATTAAGTCTAGTTAAGCCATTTCAAAGACTACCCCGGACAAATAGAATAACAGTAAAATATTTTTAAAAAGGATAGTTTTTTCTTAGTTTAACGTAAATCATTTTTAGTACTCCAAAATATATACTTAGGTATAGCTTTTATTCGCGACTTTGTCCACATTAGATAGTTTTTGGGTAGCAGTTTTATTTTGTACATCGAATAGTTATTTACAATAATACTTATTTGCGTGTGTTAAATATTAAAAACCATAAGAGAAAACACAATGACACGTACTTACTTTTAGTCTCTTAGTAAAATTATATTATAACTAGCGAACCCAGCCCGCTTCGCTGGGCTAACCCTTACTTTACCTGGTAGCGAGTTACATCAATGGACATAGCATATTCGTTTTCTTTGAGGAAAAATACATGGTCATTCCAATTTTTATGACAATCGGTTGAACGGGGCGGAAGTCGATATTTGACAGCGCCGCCTGGTGGCGAGTTACATCAATGGACATAGCATATTCGTTTTCTTCGAGGAAACATACATGGTCATACCAGCTTTTATGACAATCGGTTGAACGGGGCGGAAGTCTATATTTGACAGCGCCGCCTGGTGGCGAGTTACATCAATGGGCATACCATATAAACCTTCTCCGTGGAAAAATACATATACATACCAATTTTCATAATCATCGGTCCAATAGTTTCCGAGTTCATCGATTTCATATATACAAACATCCTTCTATATACAGGGTTATTTTTAATTAGTTGAGCACCTTTTGCAGGCAGCCTCTCTACATCAATCCCAACAACATTTGTTCTACGACTTTTAAAAAATATTGATAAATAACTCAGAATAAACGAAACAAAAAAATTTTTTGCTCCCTCGATTATTTATTACTCTGTATTTTGTAACATGTTAAGAAGCCTAAAGTTATTATTTTTAAAGTGGATTGTGTACATTTTTCTGTTTTATGGTACTTATGTGTTTCTACTATGAGAATATTATACGTCAGAAACAGTCGATTCACTTCTTACGTTTTAATTAATTAATATTAATGAAAATTATGACGTTTTTCTGTTACGCGCCATCTTTATTTCTAAGTCACATTTAAAAGAAAATGTGAATTATATTTATATGTCATAAAGAAGTTTCACTTCTTACATGTGTACACTAATACACACACACATATTTAATAAGGACTAAAGTTTTCGTTTTTTCAGTTTTATTAATATCATAAACGAGGAAAGGTCAATTTAGACGTAATTTAAATAAACTTCCTATTATTCCTCCTGGTGTTTCTTAATATTTTATTTTGTCGGATATCTGAATGAAGTTTATAGTTGGGATCACAAGATGGAGCCATTTTAAATACTGTTACTATTTTACGGTGATGTTTTTAATTAATGGTAACACCAACAGTTGGTGTCAATACCATCCAAATGTCAAGTAATTTGTAATTGGATATTATTATCTTTGTTATTTGATAATTGATATTTCATTTATCTCTTGAGATTTATGGTGATGAAAGTGTGTAGTATTACTCATATTTTACCTGTATATTAAGTACCTGGATTGTTTCTGTATACCGACGCTTCTATTTGTGACTGACTGCAATTTCTAAGAACTTCGTAAAGAAATTCGTAAGTAACTTATTTTTTTATTGTCATGATATAAATATTAACAAACGAGATAATATGATATGTATAAAGTAAGTTAAAGAGAAGTTATTGTTTTGTAAAAATAATATTTATTTGGTTTCGTTACAGTGCCCTTATTTCATAAACCAAATAAAAATATTGAGACAATCAACTTGTGGACAACTTCTATTGGAGATTTTGTTTTTTCATTAGATTCTTAAACAGTTAGACAATATGTGTTTCGACTATTGTAGAAAATATTTTAATAAATAAAAGTGGAAAACGATGCTATTTTTTATTACACCTTAGAAAATGATCAAATTCTAACGTGCATAGAAGCCGCTGCGTCACCCCGCCACCCCGCGCCCCGATGCACATGGCCTTGGAATATTTTGACAAGTTGCGTGGCCTCTCTTTGCTCAAGTTTAATGCACGTTCAGAGGCAATAAATAAATTTTGTATGGGAAAAACTAAATTTTTAAAACTATTAATTTTAAAAAGTCGTAGAACAAATGTTGTTAGGATTGATGTAGAGGGGCTGCCTGCAAAAGGTGCTCAACTAATTACAAATAACCCTGTATATATAGATTTACAGACTAAAACCAAAATCAAAAAATTATAAAAAAGAACTGAAGCCTATGCAAAAGCCTTATTCAAGCTTTATCATTTATTTATAACATAAAAATACGTATTTTTATTTAAAAGGATATGCAATTTACTAATTAAAAGTATAACTTAACTACTTTTGATGAACTAAATAAACAAAGAACAATCGGAGCAAATCAATTTTAAAGAACATTTTAGTTTTCATCAAGAATAATAATCGTAGCACACGTATTATTAACTTAATTTATTTTTACTGTGCTGCAAAATTTTGAAAAGATCAGCAGTCAGAAAATATCTTATCTTTCATCTATGACTCATATTCAGTTTATGTACAGAAATACGTTATATTGAACAATGCCAATGACCATAGAATTCAAATTAGTGTGCAGTAAATCACATAGTTATTGAGAAAAATTACATTTGAAAATGATACTTTCTTTATTATATCAATTATTTTAAGCAAAATATATAGCAAACAATCTCAATAACTAGATATGATATATTTATAAAGATTCTATTCAAAAACCAACTCGATAAAACTTAATTATTATAGAAACTTAACCTTAGGATCAGTTATTAAAGATAATAGAATGATTCCACAAGATAACATCTACCATTCAAAGAGAAACTTTGCCTGACACACGACCTGTTGTCATATCAGTGCTGTAAATCACATTTTGTACATTTCAAACATTACCTTGCCTCACAAACTATAAGTTGAACTATTACTGAAACTACAAAAACGTATTACAATAGAGTATAACATAATATAATAGAAGTTTTTGTGGTCTTGTAATTTGACATTAACGAGAATGTTAAACGTGACTTGTAAATGTGTACACGTTACATACATATATATAACATTTTTAAAATATTCAATTAAGTTATTTAATTATATGTAGAAATATGAATTTGTTTTTGGTTCGCTTACATGTTTACCACGCTGTATTCAAGACAATTGTGTAGGAATTTATTGGATTAGGTTCTTGGTGTTTACATTGTTTTTTTTAAATTAAATATATTTTCAAATAAAAAACTAACTATAAATTCATTTACAAGACTCCTGCGGCTGTGTTGTTACTGGATATCATCATATGGATGGATCATATAACATTTTATTTATTTAGACGAAACTTATTGAGTGTACATAAGTTATACACTAGTAGCTATATAGGACTAAAATAATTTAAATAGTTGGACCATTGCGTTCCACTTAAACACACTACACCAAAAATGTGTTTGAAAACTGTGGATCGTGGGTTCGATTTCCACACGGATCGGTTTTGTTTTGTTCACGTTGGCCTTTTTTGAATCTATTGTACTATGTAGGCCGTTATGTTTATATTTCTAGTGCTTTAAGTGCCGTGTCAAGATTTGAATATTTCACTATAAAGAAAATTGAGTAAATTAAATATAAAAAATAATAAAAGACATATAGTTCAAGTAATATACAATGTACAATTTTACTAGTCATTATGTTTAATTATTAATAAAAGTTATTTACTTACAAGTTTCCTTACAAGTTACAAGTTAAATTCTTTACTAAAGAACACAAATAACTGAAGAGTAAATGACCATTATAGACAACAATGTTACGATGGACAACAAAAAATAGCAGCAATTAGCTTTTGCGCTTCCTTTGTGAGATGATAGTCTGCGACACTGACGACTCAAGCCTGACAGTGGCTTATTATTGTAATCTATTGTAATATCTATGTTGATTTGTTTATGTTAATTAGACATGACAGATCTCTATATAATAGCTTTAACCATGTTTGTCTTTTCATGCATATTCAAACATTCAAGAACAACATGACGAATAATCTTCATCTATATTATTTCCTTGCCATTATAGTATTCCTTTGATCAACATATAGAATGCTTCATGCTTTTACTGGAAGATTATAAAAACATTTGGGTTTCCAACATCTTGAGCATTTTATTCATATAGCTATGGTATTGCTGAAAATACAAGAAAAAAAGTTATAAAAACCTAAATGTATGTTATTACTCTATATAACATAAAATACAGTTATAATGTCTTATACGATTGATTGTCATTGTCGAAATTTTCACGCGGATCCTTATTTTTCTCGTATTAATTATAACCTATGTTCATCAAAGGGATAATGTACGATTCTAATACTAAAAGATTTTTTAAATCGGTCCAGTAGTTTCGGAGCCTATTCCATTCATACAAACAAACAAATATTTCCTCTTTATAGTATTAGGATAGATTAAAAGAAATACTTAAACAACTGAAAATTTTGGGTGTCTATAGGTTCATTTAGTACAATTAAGAAACCAGTAACATAACTTTAAAAAGCAGAAAAAAAATACAAATTATAAAAACCCCCGATACAAAAAAACGTCTAAAAAGAATAAAAATAATATTATTATGTATTTATTGAAGTCATTGTGTCGGGGAACCGTTTAGTAAAGCAAGAAATTAAAATGCAAGTAAGTAAACAAGGCAAATAAAGAAATTACGATATCGAATCGTATAGTCTCAGTCTCCAATGAATCACTTTGTAAAATAGACACCATCACCAACGTACGTACAACGGTCCTCCGAGACAACGACTTCATTAAGTACATGATAATATTATTTTTTATTCTTTTTAGAGGTCTTTTTTGTATCGGGAGTTTTACTTTTTTTTTTAGTTTAATTTTCCTTATAATAATCCATCTATCTCTA
Organism: Napeogenes sylphis; assembly: GCA_959347405.1. Classification (NCBI taxonomy): domain Eukaryota; kingdom Metazoa; phylum Arthropoda; class Insecta; order Lepidoptera; family Nymphalidae; genus Napeogenes; species Napeogenes sylphis. The sequence continues at coordinate 29,517,140 of OY365776.1, forward strand.
CCAAATACTCTCAGTTATAGTCATGACATTACATTTTTTCTGTACGTAATTCATTAGTTAATAATAGTCAATTGTTCTAAATCTCATATTATTACTGGTAAAATATCGTCGCTTTAAACAATTAACTTTAAATCCTATTATTGTAGAATGGAAGGGATTTTTATCAACGATACAATAAATGGCCTATTTCTTTCTATTTTGCCTAGCCCCCAGTTTTATTAAAGAAACTAATATAAAGATATTTTATTTAAAAGTTCATTCATTGCGTGTCATAGAAACTGTAATCAGATAAGAAAAGTTCTGTTAGTATAAAAGCATTCCAAACAAACACTTTGATTTATAGCATCTATTATTCAGTGACTCGCTTAAATCAGGAAGCTATTTTTATAGTTACAGAAACAAAACTAGTACTATGAAAGAGGAAAGTCTTTAGAAATAAATGACTTGATATACTTTTATAATATATAATATTATAAGAGAACTTTGATGTATTTGCAATCTTACGTGATGAAAGGAAATTGGACTTATTGACGTCGTCTCGCTTTTGAACTGATCTTCTTGTCTCTTAATAAAATTCTTAATAAAGCACGCCATTAGATGCGAATAAGCTAACAAAATATTTTCCTGTGTTTACTTTATTGTAATATATACTGAGGTAACAGTTTTAACCTTAAAACTTCTCTTTTTTTTGACTAACATTGGCACTCATGGAGCCAAATATATATGAAGATTGAATGAAGGCATAAAATAATTGTATTAAATAATTTCAAAGCATTCCAACAAATATAAACTTTTCTGAAGTTTGCTTTAAACTAAAAGTCTTTCTATGAATCTTCCTGTTCTTACAATTTTCACAATTGTGATTGTCCTAGAAACTCAGATAATAAAGATTCTTTATAAATGGTATCTCCGTTACAAATAAAGTCTCCAATACTTAGTCTTGCCATTCAATAATTATTTTTTCAATACATCCAAAAAAGCATCTTAAAAATTTTACAGCTAACAAAATAGTTCCTAGTGTGCCCAATATTCATGTTTGAAAAGGACTTACCATTGACTCAAATCAAATTAAAAGAAAACTAAAACAGATTCAATTATAGCGACTCAAAAAGTTTAATCCGATCCGATACCTTCTTACCGCGAAAAGGCGGATAGAGGAAATTTGGGATTACGTGGTAAAATATTACTTTAATAAATCAAATAATATTTGAATTTAGTTCAATGTGTATTAGAACTATACATTAGATTTATTTATGAAATATATGTAAATGTGGATATATGTTTTGTCGGTGGTTTTAATATAAATTTAACTTTATCTATGAAAAGAATTACTACATGATCATATTTATCCTTGCTTTCTAATATTAAGTGAATGATGTTACACATGATAAGTTGGGTAAATAAACATATTGGAATATTGGTCTTAATTATCTTTTATAAATTATGTCCGTTAAAACAATAATAAAGAAAACGGCATTGCAAATAAGAACTATAAATGCAAAGCAAGGCCGACATTTGAGAAAAAGCTATTTTTCATCTTTATTTGTAATATTTCTGAGGAAAATATTAAATCACTTAACATAATTCACCTTAATATTATTTAAAGTTATGTACAATTACATATTATTCTAATTAAGTGTACAATGATATGTACAATAATACATAGTATGATATGTACAATAAATTAAATTAGTGCTGAGAAATAATCAATAGTAAGACCGTATCTATCCATATATGCCTCGTGTAACAAGAACATATTATGTTAAATCTAAGCTATAGACCTTATGTCAAAAATATGAGATTAGAGTCACTACTTGTCAAAATTAATTATTTGTCTATCGTCTTATTAAATCTAATTCATGTCTGCTAAGGGTTCTCATGATAATATATATTACGTAGTAAAACATGAAAAGTGAATAAAATTTAAAAGTAATATTATACAATAACAGAAAAGTTTTAAGAGAAAAGGTAATACAAATAGCGCTGTATATGATCTAATAAGAATTTTAATAACTAGAGTCTATAGAAAAGCGTTTGTCACAATCTTTATATCATCGGAATACATACGTAAAAAACGTTTAATTATATCTTACCTTACCGGTCGTAAACAATGCTACGAAATCACAAAGATGGATATTAGAACTAAGAGTGAAAAAAATGCTTGTAAATAGAGAAATAATATTCGGAGAGTATATACATCCCCAGGAGAGCGTACTGTTACCCTTATTATTTTTACTCCATATTACCACGCCAAATCACTGACCCTATGATATGGTTACAAGATGATATTCCATTCATACAATAATTTATTTTTCATTCCTTATTTGTTAAAATGTAAATAATTGATTAGTTTAATAATTAAAAAACTATAATAATGTATTTTTATCAAAAATGCCTTAAACCTTAAAAATCAACTACAGAGATAAAATAATATTGAAATTAATGTTATTAAATTTATTGTAGTCAATTAACATACACCCTCAAGCCAAAGTAGAACAAAATTATAATCCGGTACCAGGACCTGAAGTTTAAATTTAGAATCCAGTTAGGTATTTGTAACTAGGACACAATCTTTGTTTGTAGATAGATACTTCCTATACTAGACACATAGATACTTCCTATAGTAATATTTATTACGTTTTTAAATAAAATTTAAAATAAGGATTCGTTCGACAATCTAATAAATTATAAATGTATTAAGTAACATGATTCAAATTTTTTCATATGGGTAAGTAGATAGGTAGGTTTCATATATACAAATATTAATTAATATAAACATAATAACACTATGATGAAGGATGACACATAACACTAGATGTTTTGCCCGTGATTCCGCCGTGACTACGATCATAAGCCATTTAAATATATTTTTTACAGTCTACGTAAACGCAGTCACGGGCAACAGCTAACCCTAATAAAGTACTTTACCTGAGTAAGTAAGTGTAAAAAACTTTTAGACTTCATAATAAGGCTTTTTTTCCTATATAGCGCGGGCGAAGCCGCTGGGAACAGTTAATTATTGCATAAGAATCTCCCCTGCACGAATAAAACGTCAACATCTTGGAGACGACTATTTCTATTTCGACAAAACAGGGATAAGAACCATCTCGACGAGCATAGCTTTTGATTAAAAAAACCGCATTCAAATCCGTCCACGCATTTGGCTGCAAATTTGCCACGGACAGATACACAGATACACAGATCGACAGGTTAAACTTATAACACCCCTCTTTTTAGTCGGGGGATAAAAAGAACAAGCAAGAAATACAATTGAAATTAAAATGTAGACATGAGACGTTAATTTAAATAAAAATAAACACAAAAACGAATAACATATATATTTTTGTTGTGATATTACGTGGATGTTTAGACAGAATATCAAAACAAATTTTACTAAGTATATATATCTCTAGAGTTCAAATTACCGCTTATAAGCTTTTTGTGAAATATTATATCAGCAAACAGTGAAGTGCACTAGTGAAAAAGCGAAGTGAGTTCAACCCAAAAAACTTAAGACGTTGGTCACATGGAGCTTTGTGTGATTTTACAGGGAAATAAAATTCCTAATGATTTGCTAGAGAGGGTGGTATACGTTTAAAACTTTTTCTCAATACGAGCGAGTAGCATACTGAAGATTCCAAATGAAAGACGCAAACTCTAGGTGACTCAAAACTATGGCGTAGTGGGGTGTTGATGAGCTTAATTCTAGATTCGGTAAGATCCAAGAGCGTCTTGCGAATGAGTGTTTTGAGCAGAAAGCTAATAGACTTAACCTCATTAATGACCGTCTGGCCAACGAGTCAGCCGAGCAAAGGATTTATAAACTTGGTCTCATTTATAAACGTTCAGTAGTTTAGAGAACGAGTCGACTGAGCAGAGGGCTCGAAGATACGAAGTGATACGAAACCGTACAGCAACCGAGTCTGCTCAGCAACGTGAGAACCGGCTAGCAGCAGCGCAAAGACTTTACAAAGACCTCGTTCGAGGAATGAGCGTAATTTTATAACCACCATAAATCAATATGATGAAGTACCATGTACAGTCTGTAAGAAATTATTATATCCAAAACAACAGATGTCATTACCACAGCATGTTCTGATTTCCTTCCGGAGGAGCTAGTATAAAACTTGGACAAAAATGGTCATAAAATAAAAAGTAATGGGCCTACCTAATTTAATTTCTTATGGGACCAATTCGAAACTATTCGGCATCAAACAAAAAAGAATTACGTAAATTGGTTCAGAAACCTCGGAAAAATCGGTGTGCATACATAAAAAAATATATATTTACCGGCCGAATTGAGAACCTCCTCCTTTTTGAAGAAGTCGTTAAAAATACGCGGATATTATTGTTAAATATAATATAAATTAATTAACATGTATCTTTTTCATACATTCACAAATATGATATTAAAACAGAGCTTATCTTACTAATATTATAAATGCGAACGTAAGTTTGTTTGTTATGTTTTCACGCGAAAACTACTCTATCGATAACTATGAAATTTTGTACACGTACTTTTGGGACGTCTTAAGAGTAACATAGGCTAATTTTTATTAAAAAACAATATATTTAGCGGGAAGTTAAATAAATGTAGATATGTAAAAACATTGTGTGTCAATAAACTCGTGGACGAAGTCGCGAGCAAAAGCTAGTATGCTCATAAAGGACATTTCCATCTGTATTACCTAACACCAATCAGACCTTGGATAATGCCATTCAGAATTAGATGAACAAGACGTTTGTTGTCTGATAATTGCTTCACCGTGTTAACAAGCAACCCATTACGAGGGTTGATAAAATTAATAATGGACGCGTATGAGGGTTTTATTATATTAAATAATAATACATATATATCAGATGAGAGGATTATATTATCGTTTATTATATATTCTCCAATATTTCTCGTTCATTTGTTACCAAATAAGATATTATCAGATAATATTACGTAATGGTTTAAATAATCATCTTTGGAACTTTGTGCCTTTACCCTTATTAAAAAAAACTATAAAGTGGCTTTCATTAAGCAGATGTGATATCTATATTATATACTTTTATTCGAAGTAGCATTTTGTTGCTTCGAAAACCACTAAGCAATAGTTTATATAATATTCGATTAGGTTTGACAAATATTTTACATAATATTTTTTTATATTTAAACTTTCGTGATTAAAGCCGGCCTTAATCATGTAATTTTTAATCGAAATTTTCCCGACTAGTTTCGAACCCATTCGGGGTTCCTATGCATGAGCTCGAAGCATGGCGGACTCGAGGCGTGAATTGCGCGCAGCAGCTCGCTGAGCTGGGGGGGAGGGGTGGGGGGAAGATAATTTAAATTATTTTCTATCGCCTAGTCACTAAATAAACACACATCTCATTTCACTCTTTGTTACGAGGCACCGCCAAGAATGTTTAAAAAACTTTAGTACCATGTGATTTCATAATATCGGGTCTAAATAAAAATCATATCAACTTTCCTACCGCTTTTCATGAAATAAACCTTTGTATTATATATATCTTAAATACAAAAGTGCTCATATACAAAGACATTTAATGGTTTTTTTTAAAACGTCTAAATATTTCCAAATTTGTTTATGTACCTACTATTAATTTTAAAATTAGAATTTTATTGATATATAACAGAAACGAGAACAACACCTCGTTACGTACAAAAGCGGCCTGAACAAGACGCAGATTGATTATTTTCTGGTAAAAAGGAATAGAATCAACTGCGTCAAGGACTGTAAAATATTGCCAGGAGAATCACTAGTCTCACAACACCGGTTATTGCTAATGGACATACTAGTCAGAGTCCTTGCCAGTAAACACCAGAACCGCCTCCTACCCAAAATAAAGTGGCATTTGCTAGGAAAGGATCAGTATGCATGTGAGTTTAGGAAGCAAGTAGTGGACAATATGGTGGAAATGAAGGATATGAAAGGAAAAAGTGTGAATGAGTGTTGGAACGAAATGGCAAAGTGTATCCGAAGTGTAGCGAAGGAAGTTCTAGGACAGTCTAAGGGTAAAGGAACCATAGATAAAGATACTTGGTGGTGGAATAAAGACGTCCAAGAAGCATTGAAAGAGAAGAAGAAAGCATTCAAAGAGTGGCAGAGTGTGGAAGTAGGAGACGAAAGATTAAAAGAAGATAAGAAAAAGAAGTATAAAGAATGCAAGAAAATAGCTAGAAGAGTTGTTGCGACCTCAAAGGCTGCGAACCAAGACGACATTTACAAGTCGCTAGAGTGCCTTGAAGGCCAACAACGACTCTTTAAATTAGCTAAAGCACGGCAGAAGAATGCGAGAGATATTTCACATATTAAGTGCATAAAAGACGATAGTGGAAGGGTATTGATGAATGGGGAGGAGATAAAAGATCGCTGGAAGGGATATTTCGAAAGGCTGATGAATGAAGAAAATGATTGGGACAGAGTATTAGAAGATCCGCCGTTAAACATAGGTCTGGTGAGGGAAATTTGTGAGGAAGAGGTGAAAATGGCCGTAAAGAGTATGAAGAATGGAAGAGCGGTGGGACCAGATGAAATACCAGTCGAAGTGTGGAAATTGTGTGACGCGGATGGAAGGAGGTGGCTGACTTTATTCTTTGGTAAGTTGCTGCACGAGAACACGATACCGGATGAATGGTGCAGTAGTACGCTAGTGCCCATCTTTAAAAACAAGGGTGATGTTCAGGATTGTAATAACTACCGAGGCATAAAGCTTATGTCACATACGATGAAAGTGTGGGAAAAAATACTTGAGAAAAGAATAAGAGAAGAGAGTGAAATTACCCAAAACCAATTCGGGTTCAAGCCGGGCCGAGGGACTATGGATGCCATTTTCGCTCTTCGCCAATTATGCGAAAAATACAGACGGGTTCACAAAAACTTGCATATGGTGTTCATAGACCTAGAAAAGGCATACGACCGTGTACCCCGAGAGGTTTTGTGGTGGACCTTGAAAGAGAAAAGAGTGCCAGGTAAGTATGTGGAGCTGATTCGTGCCATGTACAATTCATCATGTACACACGTTCGGTCGTCCGCTGGCAATACCGATGAATTCGGTGTGGCTGTAGGCTTGCACCAAGGGTCAGCTCTAAGCCCCGACCTTTTCCTGTTGATTATGGACGCCTTGACGTCAGACATCCAGGAAGAGGCACCCTGGTGCATGCTATTCGCCGACGACATCGTTCTCGTTGGTGAAGATGGACTCGAGGTACAGAGCAGACTAGCGTTATGGCAACAGAAACTGGAGAATGTTGGCCTAAGGATCAGCAGAACAAAAACAGAGTATTTGTTCTGTGACTTTGGCGGATTATCCGGTCCTGTTGCTATCATGCTAGATGGCGTAGTACTGCCTACTTGCTCGAATTTTAAGTACCTCGGTTCACTCTTGCAGGGTGATGGAGATATAGACTGCGCTGTGGAACACAGGATCAGCTCAGGATGGATGAAATGGCGACAGGTCACAGGCATAACTTGTGATCCCCGAATGCCCATCAAATTGAAGGGGAAAATATACAAAACAATTATCAGACCTGTCGTCATGTATGGATCGGAATGCTGGCCTGTTAAGAAGAAGGACGAAAGGAGATTGCATGCTAATGAAATGCGGATGTTGCGATGGATGTGTGGAGTTAAGAGAATGGACAAGATACGAAATGAGTATATAAGAGGAAGCATGAAAGTAGCACCAGTGACCGATAAGATAAGAGGAAGACGATTAGCATGGTATGGCCATGTAATGCGGAGGGACGAAAGACAGGTTGTAAAAAGAGTATTAGATCTGCGTGTGGAAGGATACAAAGGTAGAGGACGGCCCAAAAAGAGATGGATGGATTGTGTGATGAATGACATGTGTTTGAAAGGCGTGGGTGAGGAGTTGACGGTTGATAGAGATGAATGGAAGAAAAATACATACTGCGCCGACCCCAAATAATGGGAACAGGGTAGGAGGATGATGACTAATAGACTGGTCACACAAAAACTATAACTATATATGTAAGTAGAAATTACTATTCCAAAGCATAAATTGAAGCAAGCAGCAGCAAGCATAAATCTCTTCAGAGAGTCGGCCAATTCAGCCCCATTTGCAATGTGTTTGGTTTATTTAGTCGATAGGTAACTCGTTACAAGGCTCCCAAAGACGTTGGAAGGAGATCTTCTCGAACCAGAAGACGTTGAAAATTGTGCGAAGACAACGGGTTATATATATTTGTAGACGTCGCGAAATGTCCTTGTGAACTATTAAATTTCGCACGCATATAGCAAAATAGTTTTCACGTTTGACCGGATAGTTTAAGCTTAACTCTCCGCGTCAACTACGAGAATTACCTTACCTAGCCTACCTAGATAGTGGATATTCCTCATTCTATTACGCGATGCTTGTTATTGGTGGTGCATTACATGATCCCGTCTAGAACGACAAGGGAGAGAAGAGAAAATAATGCAACCCTGTCGTACGCCTGCAGTCACTGTTATGTCCTCTGAGACTACGCCTTCATGTGTCACTTTAAGTGTAATTCTTGATTTTTTATAAATAGCGTTTACTATGTTGAGCTTTTTCGAGGAAGCCTATTTTATCCAGACGTGACCAGATGCTTGTTTACCTTAACGTATCAAAAGCTTTATCGAAATCAACAAATGTCAGGTTTATTTTTCATTGCAACTCTGATAACTGTTCCAGTAAGATACGTAAGCTAATAATCTGGTTTGCACATGATCGACTGGGACGGAATCCAGTTTAATCCTGGCGAGACAAAGGTTTAAAGCCTATCCAGTACTATTTTAGAGAGAATCCTATATAGGACAGCAAGGTAATACTTCTCCAGTTTCTACGGATACGATACGGTAACTCAATTTGTATAGCGACGGGACGGTTTCCCAGAGGTCGCGGGTTCCAATCCCTTTCCGTATCAGTTTATTTTTCATTTCGTTATAATTATAAAAAAAAAATGTTTATAAAAATAATGAAATGTGCAGGATATGCTTTGAAAAAGTTCAAATTGAGATAAATTAAAGTTATATTGACACAAAACATTATTATACCAAATAATATTACGCCAATTTTATTAAAAATAAAAAGTAAAGGCACAATAATTATAATGAATTCTGCCAATTCCCAAAGAAATTGCATTTTCATAATATGTGGGAGTTGTATATTTAGATTACACTCAGATAATAGCCGAGCTTTAAAGCTTCACCTATGCTAAGTAACGTCTAATTGCGTATAAACGTATCCACGTATGTTCTTTAATGAATGACGGTATTATAGCTGCTTCGCAAAGCATAGTAAGCAGTTATGGAGAATTCAAGAAAAAATAATAGTTAGCAAGGTAAGAATTAAGAAGAATTTAAGATGATTTTTGATTGTTAAATGGTAAACTAACAGATACTCATTCTGTTACCAAGCAGGTAACTGGGTATTCGGTTTTCTTTTTCCTTATACTACGCATAGCTATAACAGCTACTTCACGTAGATACGATACGTTATTCTGTAGATCCTGTCACCACTACGGTAAACAAAGCCACTGACAACAGCTATTAAAAATGTATGCTCTCAAATCGCGATATTATATAGAAGATAGTGAAGGTAATGAAATAACTCTTCATGGACGTAGCACGTTCTAAAATTTTAATCGAATTTATTATAGCAGGGATGCGTTCAAAGAGAGAAAATTTACAGCGGTTTAAACTTTCTGAAACTACCAGATTGCATTAGAAACGAAAGTTTTATATATTATTATGTGAGACATACTATAAAAGCAGATAAATAATTTATAAATAATAAAAACATATAAAATTGTAGTTACTGAAAGAACATCGCATTGTATTATCATATTATATATTATAGGACAATTATTATTAAAATAATTGTTAGATAGATTGATCTTTGCAATACGTATTTGTAACATATTCTATATGGTCTATATCGTTTTATTTAGGCACTAATTAATATTTATATTGTATTTAAAAGTAATAATAATATTAAATTTATTTAGATTTTATTTAATTTGACGGCGCACTAAAACTATTTAGTCGATTTTTAAACTGACAAGTGACAGTTGACGGAAGACATAATACCGAGCGCTCTGGGGAGGCGGCCAATTTTGAGTGTTAACTATTAATTTGGAGATTGAATAAACGAGTTTTAATCATATTGAGGATTATTTTGTGATTTCAACAAACCCTGGTCTCCTTGCCCGATTGCCTACATAAGATGACTACCAGACACTGTGTGGTGAGTATTCACGATGATAATCCAAGTTCCTACTCAATTTCTTGTTTTAGTATTTTATTATTGTTAAAAGGTGTATAAGTTTGAAATTTTTTTTTTTTCTAAAATCGAACGGGCAATCTTAAGTTTAGTTATTCATATATTTTGGTGACATAATAAAGTGTTTAAAGCTATTAAATTAAAAATTTAAAAAACCCCCGATACAAAAAGACCTCTAAAAAGAACAAAGATAATATTATTATGTACTTATTGAATTTGTTGCGTCGGGGGACCGATGTACATACGTTGATAGTGTACCTATATATTACGAAGTTAATCATTGAGGACATAGACTATATGATTCGATATCGTAATTTCTTTATTTGCGTTGTTAACCCTACTTGCATTTTAATTTCTTCCCTTATTAAACGGTCCCCCGACGCAACAAATTCAATAAGTACATAATAATATTATTTTTGTTCTTTTTAGAGGTCTTTTTGTATCGGGGGTTTTTTTAAATTTTATTTTTTTTTTCTGCTTTTTAAAGTTATGTTACTAGTTTCTGAATTGTACTAAATGAACCTACAGACACAAATTTTTCAATTGTTTAAGTAGAAAAGATTTGTTTTTGTTTGTTTGAATTGAATGGGCTCCGAAACTACGGGACCGATTTTTAAAAAATCTTTTAGCATTAGAATCCTATATTATGATGTACAAAGGTTATATTTATTACGAGAAATATATATATTATATTTAGTAAAATAAGGACGTGGATACTTGAAAGTTTCGACAATGTAATAAATTATAAATGTATTAAATAACATGATTCAAGACTTTTTCATATGGGTAGGTAGATAGGGAGGTTTCATATATACGAATATTAATAAATATAAACATTTAGAGTTAAAATGATTTACAATCACTTATAACACTATGATGAAGGGATTTATATTATCACTAGCTGTTGCCCGTGATTCTTTATGACTACGATCATAAGCCATATAAATATATTTTTACAGTCTACGTGGACGCAGTCACGGGCAACAGTTATCCCTATAAATTACTTTACCTGAGTAAGTAAGTGTAAAAACCTTTTGGTCTCCATAACAAGGCTTTTTTTCTAATATAGCGGGCGAAACAACTGGGAATAGTTAATTATTGCATAAGAACTTCTCCCCCGCACGAATAAAACGTCAATATCTTGAAGACGACTACTTTTATTTCAATCAAATATAAATAAAAACCATCTCGACGAGCATATCTTTCGTTTAAAAAAAACCGCATTCAAATCCGTCTACGCGTTGGCCGCAAACAGCTAATTATTGCATAAGAACCTCTCTCCCGCACGAATGAAACATCAATATCTTGAAGACGACTATTTTTATTTCAATCAAACATAGATAAAATATATCTCGACAAGCATAGCTTTCGATTAAACAAAACCGCATTCAAATCCGTCTACGCGTTTGGCCGCAAACACCTAATTATTGCATAGGAACCTCTCCCCCGCACGGGTAAAACGTCAATATCTTGAAGACGACTATTTCTATTTCAATAAAACATAAATAAGAACCATTTCGACGAGCATAGCTTTCGAATAAAAAAACCGCATTCAAATCCGTCCACGCGTTTGGCCGGAAATTTGCCACAGACAGATACACAGATACACATATACACAGATCGACAGGTCAAACTTATAACACCCCTCTTTTTAGTCGGGGGTTAAAAATCGCGATAAAACTAGCTAAGTTATTGTTTGAAAATATCTATAAACATGTATAGCCATGTTAAGCTTATTTAAATCTACATATTTATTAATATAGCTAAGTTAGTAATTTCAAACTCGAATTAAAATCGAATATACATTTTTAAGTTATTTCTTTAATAATTACATAATGATAAACGCGATATAACTGCAACACGATACTACAATTGTCTTTACTAATGTACAAAGTTATCTTTATTACTTAATTATATTTTTAATTTATAGAGATGAAGCTTCATAGCATTTCATGGATTCACCTAGCGGGTGCCAGGTCTATTGCATTGCATGGACAGGAGCGCAAACAATGCCTGGAACTTGCCAACCAGGTGTGGATTTTAATGGCCCCTTTATAATGCGCAAACATGCTGATCTTTACTGTTCAAACTCCTCTCCCTATCTGACTAAATTTGGAAAGAACCTAGTAATGCCACCTTTAAAATACATTCTAGAAATGAAGAGATAACCCCACTATTTTTAGTATCAAATTAATTAGTCCATTAAAATATTAACGAGTACATTCAATATAATTGGAGAAATACCTTGAAATAAACTTATGTTAAGTACCTACCCTGAATAATACAAGATTCGAAACTCAAGGTTGCTTAACAGAGATCATTGTTTTAGCGATAAGGCCGCCCTAATCTTGTTCATTATTTAATATTGATTAGTGTATAACAAAGAGTATTATCGTTATAATAATTTAAGCCATGATGCCATGAAGGCTACAAAGCAACTGTAATTTACGTTTTATTGCGTGTAATTATAATAATGTAGCTTGAACGTTGAGAATGATTAGTTATGTAATTGCTTTAATGAAGTTATGTTTTAGTTGTTAATGTGTATAAGCTACTTTTGTTTTAAAAGAGTATATATGGGCATAATCATATTTTAGCCATATTATCATATTTGTCACCGTTGAGAACATTTTCTGGCCGCGGCTTACGTGACATATTTTTTGCAACACAAACATAATGCTTTTCTGCTAATAAAAAGATTCTGTTATATCTATAACTATATAGGTTCCATGAAGCTTGTTGCATCATTGTAACTTTTAAAACACTAAATTCAGTTTTGATCTCGTAAAACGTGAATGTGTTGGTCGTATCTACGTTCTTTCCATGTAGACACGTCATGAGCGGGTAGGTCGTATCATTATTTACAACAAACCTGTAGTTATGACGACGAGTCTCTTATCATGTTTTAATTGTACCACTGTAATTATTTTTACTATGTGTTTGTTTATACAGAGTGCTCATAAGAAAGGAGTAGTAGTAGGTAACCAGTCTAAGAGTATAATATCACATTATTATTGTATGTAAGTGATATTAATTATTAAAAATACATATTACATTTTGAAGTTATTAATCAATAAAATCGCTCTTGGTATACGTTGGATACATTCCAGCATTAATATTATCACAGGAAATGCTTATCGAAATAAATGTAAAACAATTTCATAGAATAAAAAAAAATGTATGATAGATATTATTTTTTTATTTTTAATAAATATTTTTTTTTACTCTTTATTGCACACCACAATTAATAATAATAAAAAAAGAAAATAATATAAAGAAAATACATTGCAATGTACAAAAGCCGTTCTTATCGCCTAACGACGATTTCTTCCAGACGACCTTAGAGTTAGGAAAATTAAAAAAAAATACATTAGATACTGGTTGGTGGTGTGGTTATAATAAACATACTTACTATTACAGATATTTACTTGTAATACATATATTTACCATTATATAAAATATATAAGGAATAAAGTAGTAAACACAAAAATACATAAAAAAAATGTATTGATTTGTATATGCGTAGGTATAAGTATTATTATTCATAAGTAAGAAACTAATTATTTTTAAGTGTTATATATAAGAATATAATATTTTTTAGGTTTTCAACAGTTATATAGTTTTTTGCTGATATTTACGTTCTCTGTGATTTTTTTTATAGTCCATGGTAAAATCCAAAATTACCGTTTACCACATATCTTTTCATAGAAATAATAAGAAATAGTTCTTGTACATGGAGGCATAATATTAGTAGACTAAAAACTAGTATCTTTGCAAAATGGAAAAAAAATCAACATACCGTGGAGAACTAACTACATGCAACCGCTTATTGATTATCAAGTTTTAAAGGAATACTGCAAATATACATTGATGATCAATATTGTATATTTTTATTTTCTCGAGTCACCAAACTAGTTTGGCAAGAGAAGAATTTCTATTACTCGAGGGTAGCTTCTGAATGGTCATCCCTGTAATTAGTTCATTACACAAGATTTACTAGACTTTGATGAAATCTGGGCTTTTGGTGTTTTATTATCAAGTTAATTAATATATAACATTCTTTTTAAGTTGAAAAAAAAATCTATAAAGAAATGATAGCCAATGAAAATAAAAGAATATATTTTACAAACAAGCTCAAGATTTTTTCTTCGTGTAACAAGATTCCGTAAAACAGAAGCACTTAGGTGAAGTGAAAACGTCCAACGAGAATGCTCTCGGCTTTAGACTCTTAGCTCTAATTTATCTCATTATTGCAACGAGAGCCCGGAGTAAAACTCCGCATAGTTGAAAGATATCTATATAGTTAGCAGACTTGAAGAACCTAATGCAAAAATGTATGTGCAATACTTTCGTCATAATGCGAAAAGATCGTTTTCCTTTATAAAAAATAGTTTTTTATATAAATAAGTATACATACCACCCTACCTGCCGGATATGAAAATGGTTTCCGCAAACGAGCGCTCGTTATAGAATGGATTTCTGAGCTGCTTTTAAGTGAATCTGAATCATCACCTTACTTTCTTACTTTACTTTGTTCTTTATTATTAAAAAAAAACTTTAAGTTTTAAAATTTGACCCATGTCTACATTGATATACATTAGAATTGCTTTACATACAATGTAGATTAAAAAGTTAAATGTTTTAATTAAAATACGTATCTAATTTGCAATTTTGCAGCCAAAAGCAACTTAAAATGATCTCACTTGTTATTATTATCTTATGTTTTACTTTTTTATTTATTGTCAATAAAATTAATTTGCAATCCATAAATAATATATTATTTGAAGCTTTGTGGTCCTTGAAGGGTAGAATTTCTTATACTTATTTAATTCCCTTATTGTAATTTTAATACAATATCAACATCGATACTTTATGTCTTAGTTAAATTGGAGACATGTCGACATCCTAAGTTTACTATTTTCTCATACAACTAGTAAATAATTAATAAAATGTAACAAAAGAAAAAAAAATATTTCATGCCTCACAACAGAGTTTTTGCATATAAAAAAATAAAATAAAATAAACAATATTACCCCTCTCAATGGAAGGTGAAGACCTCCTCCAGAGATGACTAAAATTAATTTTTATCTTCTGCTACCCGTATCCAGTGGGTGCCTGCTATTTTTATAACGTCTTCTGCCCAGTGAGTCTAGTTATATAGCTACTTTAGCTTTTGTGAGTAACTGAGAGCGGGATCTGGGAAACAGAGCTGAGAGCTTTACTTTCTACATTACAACTAGAAAAGAACTTTTGAAATTTCGATCGAATTTCGGATTCGAAATGTTGAGTAAACTACTAAGCAATTAACAGTAGTTTAAGTAGACGAAACACAGAGCCGTTTTAAGTATTACCGGGTCTGTGTTACTCTTTCTACAATTTAAAAGTATTGTCATTGTGCGTTAAGGCATTTCATACGTTTTTCTATAAATTATTATTATTTTACTATAAAAATAATAATGATATTTAACTTAATATAATTACTGTACAAGAACATAATTTTAATAAATAACCTTGAAAAATATTCATTAAGAATTTTTTTGTGATTTTGTCACGATGTGATTATGGTCGATGTCAGGTGATTTTACCAAAATATTGACATTTTGAGTTCAACGGTTATTGATACCAAAATGTTTCTTATGTTTTAGACTTACAAACAAGGTTTGGCAGAGCTTGGTAAGGAAATTCACTAGGTATTTACCCCTGAACTTAATTTTAATTACCATTCATTGCTCCTGTTTTTTTCATTTTATCACATGTAAACAATAAACACAGCTAATACCATATTAGAACTATAGAACAAAATATTATAGTGGTAAATAAACAATCTATACCTTTTCGAAACAAAACAATAAAATATACGCATATAAATATAATTGTATTATAATAAATGATGTTCGTACTGCCTCTGGCACTCGTCCAAGTCAATTCGCGGCGCCGCATATAGAAAGTTTTGTTTATATTTGAAAATGTATGAGCCTTTGTCATGAAGATTTAATTGATTGTGATGTGTGATTTAATTAAATTTGATGACATTTTAGTCAGAAAAACTGCTAACAAACTATATATGACTCTTTCTTTGTCCTCCAAGTCCTATTCAGTGAATGCCAACGTTATTAAAAAAATACGATAAAATAACACACTTTTGTTACAACACCAATTTAATCAGATAGTTGATTGATCTGATCAAAAATCGTTCTATTTGAGTGTTAGTTTTTCCGAAATTGGCGTAGGTTCCAATTTTATTTCTACTTTGGTCTTTTCCTTTAAATTAATTTTGATGAAACTTTTGTATGATTTAGAATGCTTAAAATTCTATAACTAATTATAAGCTTCTGATCACTAGTTAAAAATATTAAGATTCAACTTCCAAACTGAACAAAAGGCTGGAATTAATCGTCTCACTAGAGCTCAACGAAGACAGTTTTTGCCACATGCCTTTGTTTGATTTTCTTAAAACTCTTTTTTGAGATTTAGTTTCACGTCTTAGTGAAAAAGTATCTTTTGAAAAATAGTTATAAATATTTCATTACTTTCTTTCAGAGAGATGGTAAATTATATAAAGAATATACATTTTAAGCATTTCAATATTATTTGTATTTTTAAATGTATTATTAATTATTTTGATAAGATTTATACCTTCATTTATTTTAAGAAATGCTTAGAAAATGTCCCGATTATAAAAGCTGCTAAATGGACAAGAAATAATATGATTCGTTCAAAGATAAATTATTCTTATACTTTGCACGAGAACTATGAATATTAATGATTTAATAAAGGCTGTAGTGAGATGATAACCGAGGACTTTTAATTGAAATTTTATAATTACAAATAGAGAACTATAATTTTTAGTCTGTGTTGTGTTATTGTTTTATAAATCAACACATTTTTCTTTCAGTTACTTTTTAAACACTGAAACAGGGTTCAGTAATACTGAAAAGGCCAAAATGGTATCCCTTTACTTTATTCTTGTTTGTCTGACTGTTCTAATTTTACCGAATCGTGTTGCATAATGTTTCGTTTTAAAAAAAGATGAAAATATTGTTTCAATAAATTCTCGGGTAATCTCATGTATTTAATTTTATCGATCTTGGAAATTAAAATAAAAGAATCTATATCATATTTATATGTGAGCAAACATTTTGACAGATATTACCAGGATATGATAATATCAAACGTAAGATGCCATAAATAAAAAGCACATTAGTAATTCTTGGTAAATATTGTGAAGAGAAATGTAATCCTTTCTCAGATTAATCTCTTCTTTCTCAGATTTGAGTCTCTGATAAATACAAACTAAACTAAAACTGAGACCTGAAATTATAAAACTGAGACCTAAAATATTTATTTTTCATCTTATTAAATAATTCGATATGAAATAATTTGACATTGTGTTATGAAGTGAATATTTTACGACAGACAGTTTGCAGATTTTTAAGACTTCAAAAACTGTATAGCTACTGGTATATTACTATAATAATAATTAATTACTCAAAAAAAAATACAAATACCAAAATGCACAATTCAAGAAACAAAAGTTCATATTATGTTTTCTTTTGCAAATTGCTTCTATTTGTAAACTTGGGAAGTGAACCTTTTCAAAAATAAATGTTAAAATGCTGAATTCTCTTGAACTCCCAAAAACTTGTTATAAACTTTTATTGAAGAACACAGATCTTTCTTACAATGTTCAATGAAATATTAAAGAGTATTATACGAGATTAAATTATACAAGGAAAGGTGTTTCAATGTAAAAATATAGAATAAATTTATTTTATTTTAAAAGTTATTGTGAATTATGAAGAATATTGTTATGGGTTTTCTATGTCATGATCGGTGGTGTGTGTCAACATTACATTAGAACTACTTTATTAGAACGAATTTTCAACAATTTTCGCTTTTTCTTAGTTAAAATAACGTCCATCACTATATACTTGATAATTTTGACAGATAAGAGTGGTTTATTTTAATTTAATAGAATAATATCAAAAGCACAACACCGCAACCGATCGAGACTATTCTCCATCACAAAATCAAAGATATATCTCTCTGTTTAATCCTTTTATGTGGGTAAGCTAAGCCACTTGGTGTTGTGTTCATTGAAGTTTCCGAGGATTATTATTGTACCGGTGAATATCTATACTATAGCGCAGTTAATTTTTATAAAAAAAACATGGCCTATCCGTCTCTAAACTATTGTTGTACGATATATTAGGAAAGAAATTATTGTGTACTTATTTTTGATCTGAATAAACGAATAAACGGATAACTGTTAATATAATAATAAAATACGTCTGAATTTTGAGCATTTTGAGAATTTTTTATCGTTCTTTTTATTATTGTAATTTTTTTGTATATTAAAAAGAGGGAACCAACGATCCTGCATTTCTACTCATGGTAAATGATTATCACCGCAGTATGCGCAATAGTTCTGCCAGCCAATGGGGTGGAACGTGCTATTTTTGAACCCTCCCATGTTTTATGAATTAAAGGAGTTTCAGTTTACTACATTTTGAAATCTTCACTAAGAAGTCTCAACAGAAGATACAAGTTTCTTTCTACAGTCGTCGACGGTTTCCCGAGAGTCTTATACGGCGGGAATACACAACATCCCTAGGGCCCACATTTGCATAAAAATGAATGTAAGTATTACATGTACATAGTAGACGCATAACATAATATTGAAATGCAGAAGAAACTGTGTTGGAGATAGCACGCAGTCCTGGAAACACGGGCGGATGGTTAAAAAAAATCAACCGATAACATCATGCTTCGCCCAGGAACGATTGCATAAATTCTCGGGATGATTCCCAGTGAAAGCCAGCCTCAAAAGATGAGCTTTGTGCTGATTTTTAAAATATCCCAGGTTCTCTCTCATATTTTAAATGGCCACCGCTCATCGATGGTTTAGGAATTGTATATTTTTAGGGATCGGATTGGCAGTCTTGCATGAGTTTGGGTTTGGCCTTTTAAATAAAAGTGGTAAACTAGAAGCGTTAGAACAGAAGTAAATTCCACGTACTCGGAGCCGGGTACATCCAGCAATTTTTTACCACGCCTTATTATTTTATATTAGAATATACTAATGTCTAAGTGAAAGCAATTTTTTCGTCAAAAATTTAGTCACTTCTTACTTCAAAGAGAGATTTTATGATGTGTGATACCGATCATTGGCTTCTAACCGACTCTATACTTACTGATAATAAAATTTTAGTATCCATATTTATTTTTATTATAACCTTAAGATCTCAAAAAATTAAATAATTGAGTTTCAAAATTAATAAACATCTCATATGCACTATTTAAAATCCCCTACGTACCTATCATCCTTTGGAAGTTATATCTAAGCTGTGCAATCTCAAGATGAGAAGTTTTTAAATGACTTTCCTGTTTACCATTATAGTTATTTTTAACTAATAGTAAATCTATAGAAGCTTCCTCAGAGTGGTCTGTATCTGATCTGACCAATTAATTATAATTGAAACTTTGTATCTGCAACTCTAATAGTTGTTAGAACAAACTGCAGATTAAATAAACAAAGCACTTACTTTAACATATTTTTATAACAAACTGTATATGTTTGTCTATTTGGTAACAGAAATATAAGATTATATATTTAAATATTTATTACGAATATGGTATTTTAAAAAGATTAATATAAATGTATTTTAAAAATTGGGTAACATAAAACAGTGTTTTACTCTTTTGTGCAAACATATTTCCGTATTTGCAACAGCAAAATAATTGAAATACATAACTCGGTAGAACATTGTGCATTTTGGTTTTACTGCATAACACACAAGCGTTTCGTGTCACGGAATCTAGTGACACAGATTACTTAAAATGAATAGCTGACATACCTACCTTTTAGATTTCAAATACAAATGCTTTTTAAATAACAATTTTTCGCTCTTATTTCTTTTGAATATTGTGAATGTTTTGTATTCTTTATAGCCAACAAAAATGTTAAAATACCACTTACGTATATTATTGTTGTAGTTACGTAGAGATAAGATTTTTCAATTAATTTTTTTGATTTATTTATTTAGTCTTTATTGCCTAAAATATTACAATAGGCGGACTTAATGCTTAAAAGCATTCTCTACTAGTCAACCCGAGAATACAGTGCAAACATAGAATAAGGCGCTTAAAATATAAAACATTAATAGAGGAAAAAGCAACATTAGAATAAATTAAATCAAACTTATATGCATACTAGCGGACCCAACAGACGTTGTCTTGTACACGCGTCTTTAATTTTAAAAATTCAAACTTTAAAAAAAAAAAAAAAAAAGTTATCACAATATCTAACGTCATTACATGTACATTTATCATAATTCGACCAATCGATACCGTATGAATATGTAAGTAAAGATTTTTCGTTTGAATAAATGTATTTGTTTCAATATTTTTTTTTTTAAAAACCATTTTCCAGTGGACAAAATTGTGAATCTAAACAATTCTCAAGTCCCCTTGAACACACACAAACAATTTCATAAAAATCGGTCCAGTCGTTTAGGAGGAGTTCAGTGACATACACACGCACACAAGAAATATATATATAAAGATAAAATTATTGCACATAATGTATACAATAAATCATAAATACTTGTTTTCAATAAATCAATACACTTACACAAATACATACCCTATACATACATAAAAATATTATACAAACATATACATATATATACACATCAATTCACAATATAAATAATGATATATATAATAAGAATAAGTATACACAAAACATAATAAATACACATTTTAATTATTATTCTGTAGATGTTCATAAAAATACAGATAAACTGCCTCTTAAAGGCCATTCTGCTGGGTGATCGTCTAATGGTTTCAGGGAGGCTGTTCCAGAGTTTAGTTGTGTGAACTCTGAAAGAGCTTGAGAGAAACCGAGTATGGTGAAAAGGGGTGAAGAGTTTTAGATTTGAGGTGGAGCGAAGATGTAGGTCATGAGTATTTCCCAGTAATCGAAATTTAGATTTCAAATACTGGGGACAAAGTGGATAGTTTAGAATATTGAAAAATTGACACAAATATCTGGTGGACCTTCGCTCTCGTATAGGAAGCCATTTAAGTTTTAAACGGTAAGGAGATATGTGGTCATATTTGCGAAGACCAAAAGTAAAGCGTATACAGCTGTTGAAAAGACGATCTAATTTGTTTAAGTGGCATTCAGAGATGTTAGAGCAGCAGACATCAGCATAGTCAAAGAGAGGAAGGATAAGTGATTGCACTAGCAGAGTTTTAGTTCGAATGGGTAGAAAGTTCTTGTGACGATACAATGCTCGTAGAGAATTAGTAACTTTGCGAGAGATTTCACTTACGTGAACATTCCAGCACAATGTAGAGTCAATGTTTAGGCCTAGATTTTTTACAGCAGATGAAAAAGGAATGTTTATGTTGTCATAATACAGTGACATTAAATCGATAGATTCCAATATAAGTAGCTGTCGCTGACTACGTAATATTATAGCCTGACATTTCAAAGGGTTAACATTAATACCAAACTTTAAGCACCACTCACAAATATTGCAATTTAGAATTTAAGGAAGCAATGCCATTGTTAATGTTGTCAGGCTTAGCATGTGTGTAAATTTGCAAGTCGTCGGCATAAAGATGGTAAGAGGTAGTGAGATGTTGTAATAAAGTTGATAAATAAAAAAAATAAGATTGGAGAAAGTATACCGCCTTGTGGTACACAAGCATTCAGGTCACACCAATCAGACAGAGTACTGTCGATGCGTAACGTTTGCTGGCGATCGCGAAGGTAGGATGAGAACCAATTTAGTTCGTTGGAAGAAACATTAAGGTGTGAAAGGAGAACAACAAGAATGTCATGATCAACAGAGTTAAAAGCGTTAGAGAAAACGATAAGGACTAACACGATTAACTGACCACCCTCCATTGCATCTCGGACATCTTCCACAACCTTGAGTAGAGCAGTGCTAGTACTGTGGCCAGGACGAAACCCAGACTGGAACTCAGACAAAATATTATTATTAAGAACATGGGAAGACAGTTGTTTATATACTGTTGCTTCCAGGACTTTTGATAGGTAAGGTAAAACGGAGATAGGTCGAAATTCACTAGAAGTAGTAGGATTGTGAATTTTTGGGATGGGAATTATATGCGCTTTACGCCAAACTAATGGAAATGTACAAGTGGAAAGAGAGGTATTGATAATGAAGGTTAAAGTAGGTAGAAGTACGTCAACTACTTTCTACTACAACATCATACTACTTATATTCAAAAAGATTCTGCAAGCTCTTTTCCTTTCATCAAATGGCGATGGAGAATGGATCGGCATGTCCAGTTGATCTAAAATATTTCCATTATGTTCAGAAACTGGAAAGTTTAGTGAAATTATTTTTTATATTTTCATAAAACAATTTCTTATTTGTAACATGGACTTTTTAAAAATCGTTCAACTTGAGTTGAAATGAAGGATAATTTTATACCACCGTATTACCATCTCAAATAACCTCCAGTTTTGAAATTATGAACATACATTTCATTTAAAATCTTGAATAACCTCTCGGTATGTTTGTTCGTAGTACTATTCGATCAATCTCCAGATTTAATTCTACTACAACTCTCATCTCCAGTCACAATTTTTGCCATAAAGTCCGGATCTGCATGAAGACGATCCTTCAAGTTAAGACAGACACGATAAACACAATTTCACTCTAGCGGCTCTGACAACTGACTGACATGTTCAAACGTGATACAACTTGTCCCTGCCTGTGTCACCGGATCGCGCTACTTAACAAATTACAACATATGGCTGTAGCATCAGCTATTGCCGGTATAAAAATTCGTTCACCGTACATATTGATCACACCTCGTATATATATACTACTTATTCCATTTCATTATTTACAGATAAAATTCCTAACAGAGTTGTTTGCATTGTTTTAGATTCCAAATAATCAATTCTGAAATACTTATAATTCATTGGTTATTGTTCTTAAATTGATATAATGATCATTATAGTATATTACACACCTAGGGAGGAAAAATAAGAAATGTCTTACACATCACATCTAATTGTTGACCAAGGTGGAACCGAGGTCGACTAACATGAGGTTTGAGGCTTTCTTATTTTACATCCCGAGGTGTGTACGCTATTTTTATGTCCGACGTTGACGGAAAACGGCAACTTCGTTTTTCGCACCAAGACGAAAGTCGTCACTTTCCGCCCGGTGGGCAGAAAAATATTTGTAGCTTTGGGTACTTTAATTAAATAATCGAAAAAAGTAATGAACTAATTCTAAATTCAAGTTTTAAAATACTGCCAATCAAAAATCACAATGTTGTAATAAACCGATTATTGGACCTCTAATTTATTTAATTTAATAAAATGTGTAACGAAGACAAACAAGATTTGAAAATATCTATAAACATGTATAGAAATGTTCGGATTTTCGAAAGAAACCTAATAGATGTCACCACCGTCCCGATAAAGACGATCACATATAGAATGCTTAATTCACCGAGACGGACAGCGATACGTTAGCTCAGTTAGTAGAGCGACGGGACGGTTTCCCAGTAGTCGCGGGTTCGAATCCCTGCCCGTATCGGTTTATTTACCAACCTATATTTATATAAATTTCATTCTATATTTATATAAAGATTTGTTAGATGAATAAGAGAAACATTATTCAATCTCGCATTAAGATAATATTTAAGAATGTATTTATTATAATATATTCATTCTTACGGTTTTTCCTGTATCCTTATAAGGTGTCACAGAAAGGTCCTTCAATTCAGGGATTACGTAGTCAGAGGCCGATTACTTGGAATCTTTTGTGAGAAAAAAATATTGAATAGAGCTAGGGTGACACACTGTAAAGCCTCTTCTGTAAGGATTTCTTTACTCATTATTATTATTTTAGTAATACGCAGTTTTTAATGTTGAATGTATATTCTACGACTTCATAACTCTAAATTGTATCTATCTGCTATAATCCTAAAAAAAGGTAGTATGATATATTTTTTATTTTTAATAATAAAAACATAATATATAATTTGTAAAGTTTAATTAATTGTAATTTGTAATGAGAATCAGGTCAACAACGTTCCCATCTATATGTAAATACCATCAATATTTGTTATTATGTACTTTATAAGTTTTAAAACGCTAACCGTAATAGGCTTGCCCATCGCATTAAAACCCTTTAATTTTAAGCTGAGGAGTGTCTTCACAGAAGGGCTTATTTCTATAAGTATGCTGTTAAAATAGGCTCTCTTAACACTTCCCTCTGACGTATACAGCTGATTTCTGTCATGGATGCAAATTGGAAAGGATTAAAATAAATAAATAATAATGAAATAGTGAAGTAGGTTGCAATTGCAATTAAATAAATAATTAATTTTACATTAAATTTTAAGATTTAGAATAACTACTTTTTTACAATGTTTTTTTTACTTTAGCATATCAGAAAAAGAATGTCAATTATTGGAATCTGTGAGCTTAAAAGTTTTTTATTTAAAAATATATTAAAGACTGAATTAACTTAATGGAAAAGTAAATAACAACAATCACAATTAAAACTTGAAGTTGTAAATACTAGAAATGGAAAGACAAAGCAATTAGTTTGTGTGGTTGGCCAGTAGACATCAGTTCTCGGTTCAGTTCTCGAAAAAGCTGGAATGTAATTACTAGAATGTCAGTGTTCGGGTTTTTTCTGAGATTCTTGAATTGTTTTAGAAGTAATACGGATACAAAGATGTTATTTGATCGTAAACTTCAATTTCAAGACTAAGTTAAATCTTACTTTGTTACTTTTGATAAGTTATATAACAATTTAAGTGTTATTGCAGCTTTATATTCTGACACGAAAATATAAAATCAAGCTGGTGTATTGTGTTCGATTAGTTAATAAACAAAAAAAAATCACATTAGCTGCAACGTATAATAATAAAAACTAATAAGTATTAGATACATAGTATGCTGTTTAAAATTAAGTTTCAAACAAATGTGGCGAAAGTTAATTTTAGAATTAATCGTTCTGATATTTATGATTTATCAAATTTTACGTGGAAACTTAAAGTTGTACATAATATGATATATTACAATTAAAGCTAAGTAAGCTGCACATACCTTATTATTTCTGGTAACATCTGCAAAGTCACCAAAATCATAAAATAAACTTACTTGGGATTTTTGTATAATTTTATTCGTGGACTATTTCTGGATGTCGTGCGGTTGTGGTTAAGAATAGCTTAAATCTTTTGCCTAATAATTATGTTAAGTGTAAATGAACAATTGCTGTAAAATATTTTTACTACACTATTACATTAGTAAGTAGAAAGATTAAAGTAACAGACAAGAAAAAAAGGCCTAATAAATAAAGTTGCTAGTAAGATATCCTAACAAAATTAAATGGAAGATTCGTTCAGTTTCAAATAGTTTCGATCAGTTTCAAAAAGAAGCTACATATTTTCGCGACCTTCAACCAGGTGCTCTACCTTCAAAAAGCTAGTTAGAGAATACTTGGAGGAACATTGGTTAGGGTTTTAGAAAGAAACCTAATAGAAGTTACCACCGTCTCGATAAAGACGATCACATATAGAATGCTTAATCCACCGAGACGGATGGCGATACGGTAGTTCAGATTGTAGAGCGACGGGACGGTTTCCCAGTAGTCACGGTTTCAAATCCCTACCCGTATCGGTTTATTTTTCATTTTATATTTATATAAATTTAAATAAGCTTTACATGGTTATACATGTTTATATATATTTTCAAACATTAATTTTCAAAAAGCATAGTGTTATCAGTATCTATTTGTATATATATATACATAGATTTATGTACATGTGTATAACATTGTAATATAATTGATTACTTAATTGTGTACTTATTTGTAATTAATTGACCACCTGTTGCAGGCAGCCTCTCTACAACATTTGCTTTACGACTTCTTAAAATTAATAGTTTTATAGTAGGAGATTTTTGTAATCCACAAGCTTTGCGGTGGCACACTCTGCTATATGATTGGTCCCGAGAATTATTAAAATGTTATCTTAATGCATTCCGAACGACTCTCGAATCTCGAATTTAGTAATATAGGGTAAAAACCACCGAAAATCTGGCAACAACTGTGAGAAGGCAGTAAGAACCGCGAAACCCTTTTTATTAGGGTGTAGGGTACTTCAAGAAGGCTGCTCCAAAAAACCAAAAGCGAAGCTTTATTCCATTTCAGACACGGCTCCCGATTGGACTCTCATGATGGACACGTATGAAAAACATTACAAAATCCCCGGGGATGTTTGTGTTTCATCATCCAGACCGGACTTATTCCTCTATTCAAAACATCTGAGGCGCGTGATACTTGTGGAACTCACTGTGCCTTGGGAAACAAACATCCCTAGGGACTATTTGCAGTAAGCAAGCTTAATAAGTATTACGAACTGTCCAGAAATAAATTAATAGTTAGTTTGTATACGGTAGAAGTGGCAGCGAGAGGTATAACAGCAAAATCTCTCTATAACTTAGGTAGGGAGAGGAATTAACGTTTTCCCGTACAAAATTTATTTGTTGCCTCTGAACTGCTATTAACTCTGTGCGTACGGATGGCGTCCGGGCGTTGACTTTTTAGGTACTTCTTACAAAATGCAGAGTAACAAGTAAAAGAGGGTGCCAATACTTTTTTGTTTATTTTTTTTATGTTATTTATCAAGATTTGTAAAAAGTCGTAGAATAAATTTTGTTGGGATTGATGTAGAGAGGTTGCCTGCAAGAGGTGGCCAATTTATTACAAATAACTCTGTATATGTGTAGTGTGTGTATGTATAATATTTATAAATTATTTTTATTTTATAATAAAGGATTTTTATTATTTTATTTTAAAAAAGTTTACCAAGATTGTTTACTATACGTAGAGGTGAACCGAGAAAGAATGCCATAAGGCATTAAGTTCGCCTTTGTAAATAATTACTATAAAAGGTAAATAAACATATAAAAACAAATACATTTCTTTTAAATACCACTGGCAGCCAATGTTCTTTATTCAAGCAATGTGGCAATCTCGATACAGAACTGTTACACAAACTAATGCGCACTTACACATAACTCATATTCTATACATTCTTTGTTCGTAATAAGACGTACATCAAGTATGTAATTAGTGACGCTAGCGCAAATGTTCTAGGGTCTAAGCACAAAGTCACTATGGAATGACGTCATAAGGCTCTGCAGAACATTTATACACTGATATTAATGAAGTATTACAATTACTTACACGGCTCAAAGCGATCTAAGGTAAGTATGATGGATACGTCATCCAATTAAAGATTATGGCTTCTAAGCCATAGCACCAGACTGTGGAAATCTCAATATATGTGAATCTGTTTATTATGTCGCCCCTTCGTCGATTGCTCATTCGTTTACAGGAAAATAAAATCCTTTTTTCCTATTTGGTAAAAGGTTTAGATCGTAAATCGTATACTTGACGAATTATTTCAGTATAAAAAAGAGTTGGCACATAATAACAAATGCTTGGATTCAAAACATATAAAAACAAGTACATTTCTTTTAAATACCACTAGCAGCCGATGTTCTTTATTCAAGCAATGTGGCAATCTCGATACAGAACTGTTACACAAACTAATGCGCATTTACACATAACTCATATTCTATACATTCTTTGTTCGTAATAAGACGTACATCAAGTATGTAATTAGCGACGCTAGCGCAAATGTTCTAGGGTCTAAGCACAAAGTCACTAAGGAATGACGTCATAAGGCTCTGCAGAACATTTATACACTGATATTAATGAAGTATTACAATTACTTACACGGCTCAAAGCGATCTAAGGTAAGTATGATGGATACGTCATCCAATTAAAGATTATGGCTTCTAAGCCATAGCACCAGACTGTGGAAATCTCAATATATGTGAATCTGTTTATTATGTCGCCCCTCCGTCGATCGCTCATTCGTTTACAGGAAAATAAAATACTTTTTTCCTATTTGGTAAAAGGTTTAGATCGTAAATCGTATACTTGACGAATTATTTCAGTATAAAAAAGAGTTGTAACATAATAACAAATGCTTGGATTCAAAACATTGAATGTAATTTATTTTTTATTAAAACGAGTTTTCCTTGTTATTTATAACAATTCCTTTAACATTGTAGAATTAAATAAATAATTAAAAAAAACTTTTACAAGGAACTTCGTATGTATGAGAGGAGGACCTCTCCCGTCAGATTTGTATTGAAAGCCATATGTCACAACTTAAAATGTATACAGATCCATATATTTCTATTTGTATTATCTTTTTTTGAAAATAAAAGAATTTTCTGTTTCATTATTGACTTAGAGAATAAACAAACCACCACAGATTTTTTTATAAAAACCCATATAGCAGTTTTGTTGTAATGTAGCTTAAATTATTTAATATGTAGTTGTGTATGTATGCCCGTAAAATGTACGAATTCTAATATCTTTATTTTTTTCGCTAGGATGCGTAGCAACAAACAAAAATGTTAATAACGATTGTTTTGTGGTCTGTGTTATTTGCAGAAGTCATATATTTTTTTTTTACATTAAATAATTAAATTTAGCCTCGTTACTATCATTTTTACAATATGTACTATATTGTCCACCTGCTCTTGTATCAAAATTTAAGGCATTATATAATTACTATTATTTTCAATGTTGAAAGTTGAAATTCTTTAAGCAGTATAGAACTACTACATGGCGTAGTTAGTTATTTCTATCTCTACCACAGGATACTTGAGTTAAAATTTGTTTTCAGATATTAGTCATAACCGTGACTAAGAAAAAAATATCTTATTTCTTGACGGATCTGCTCCATGGACTTACCCTTGGGAACCATCTGACATATCCTAAGAGCAACGAGTATTTTGATTTTGAGTTTGGTTTTGATCATATTATTATTATCAGATCGGATATCGAAAGATTTAATATAGTATTATATTTTGGTAAGTTAGCTTCCAAGGTAGGTTTTATCGTCTGAAGAACACGAGATCTTCTATATAGAATTTTCGGAAAAAGCTGTCGATACTATTTGTGTTGACGTGTGCGTGTTCTGGCTTTGTAAGCGACTATCGCTTCTATGAAAAGCTCATTTTGCTACATATACAAGATCCGCTAAAGCCTAGTATTATTAATAATGGTAATAAGTCTAGGTATAGGTAACAGGAAGATTCTACTTAACTAGTATTTTTTGGAAAATATTTTTTTGAAGTAATTGGATTTTAAAATAAAAATGAATACTTCTATATAATTAATTAATTTTAATACAATAAATGTATTATGTACTATGTACTTTCGAAAACAATTAATAATTTTAATTAAACATTATTTACAATTAACATTCAGGTGAGACTATTACGAATTCGTCACTCGAGAACTTTACGTACGAGTGATCATAACTACTCGATGGTACAATTATGGATTCAAAATGTAATTCTAAAAACTGTTCCCAAGTTCCTTAGTAAAGAAAAAAAAAATCACATAAAGACATTTCATTTTATGTTAATATTTCAAATTATAATTTATTACATCTAGAATATTTAACTGGTATAAACATAAACACAATAATTTAAAACAATATTATTGTTTTTTTTATTTTTGATTTATTGTTAATTTAAATTGACGAACTAACAAATAAATCAATAAAAAAACAATACTATAGTTTATTATTGGTAATCCAACAGACAATGAGCAGATCGATATTAAAAAAACTAATCCGACCTTATCGTAGTAGGTAGGTACTCACAAAAGTGGGACATATTTGATGGATTGATGGTGTACCTGTGATGGTGTAACCTTGGATGCCATTATGACTCACCGTTTCTTACACGCAATATTAAAATATGAAATTCTTATAAGTTCTCAAAAATATTTTTTTTTGTGAAAATCTTGAACTGAATCATTTAAAAAACTTTCATAGTTATAGTGTACGGCGCATTTTAAATGCTTTTTAAATTTTATCTAATAAAAATAGGTTTTAGACTCGGTGGATAATCTTTAGTAATCATTAGATTTACTCAATGTATTCCAAATCTGACTATCCGTGGATACAATTGAATGAGGTGTGATGCGCCAAACTAAATATTTAGTAGCTTTATATAATAATATTAAAAATATATATTATTTTTAGTATTGAGAGAATTGAAAATATTGATAACTTAGTTTATTTTAGCATTATACTAAAAAGGAAGACTTATGTATTATATATAAACAAGGTTTTTGTTGAGCTTAAACAGATACTTTTTAAACAGAACACAATCGGTAACAATTATTTTAACTTTTTTATCAGCTCCACGATATGTTAAGAAGGTTCGAAGTTCTTCATTACACCCGACACATCTTAAAGAGAGATAAAAAATTTCGTTATTAAGGATCAAACATATAAGAACATCACAACATTAAAACACTGAAAACAATATTTTATAATCGTTGAGTCATTTTGATCCGTTTTTCAATTATTTTCAATCATTCTATTATCAATTCCATCTTCATCATGAATTTAATTAAAATTAATTATATCTTAATCATAATAATGAATAAATAACAACATTTACATTAAACACTGACAAAAACAAACAAAATAGCGTGGAGCACTGGCACAAATGAGTAATAGTCTATACACTACACGGTCAGCTGATGCGAACTATAGGCGCCGCCATATTGGCCTCGGCTGCTCAGACGAGCGCCTTTCACTTTATCCCTACTCCGTGGCCGACCGTCACGCGACATGCAACACACAGACGAAAAAGTTTGAGACGATGTAATAAAAGTTTCACTTTAAAAATGAGGGGTACAATAGAGAATAAAAAAAATAATAAAAAATAAAAAGCGACAAGATTAAACACGATCTAAAATTATAACAATAGAAAACAAAAACATTTATAAATATTATATGTTCCACACACACAAAATACATCAAAAATACATAAATATATAACCATAAATATATAACTATAAATATATAACCATAATTATGTCCTTTTGAGATTTGTGCTCTACAAATACTATACACAGTTTTACCAACATGCAGCTACAACTGGGTACGAGTTGGATTGCTTGCGGTTTGAGATGATTCCTACCTTGTTTCGTATATTAATAAAATGATATTTCTTAAGTATAATATTAGAATTATGTAACAAGCTATGCAGTTAATATAATACTATAACATTTTAGTTATGATATATAATTACTTGAAATATATCATTGTATCCGAATATTCAAGTAAGAGTCAATTCCAATTACGGTTAACACAATTTGGTTAACTTTGTTGACAAAATGTATATCTCACGATATGTTGTACGTACTAGGTACACGGAAATATGTGCTGAACTATATAAAGTCCAATTGTCTGTACTTTGTAAGGGAATTTACATCCCCGACTTCAAATGTGTCTATGTTCTACTTTCTAGTCTGGTATGTATCTTAAGATGTCTTTAGATAACGAGTAAGTTTACCCCACTATGTGCGACCTAGCAAATGACAAACACTTTATCATACTCAATTTTATAAATTACGTTGTAACATAGTAGTAAATATTTGCTTATACTTAGCACTATAATACTTATTACAGTAAGTACACTTATTGCACTTAGATATATTGTTAAGGAATGTATGATAATATATACCAAAATTGATTTTAATAAAATAATAGTTTTAACTCTTTGATCTACATAAATGTAATTAAATCTATATTTGTAAGTATATTATGAAGGAGAAAATCAAACCAAAGCTGTTACCATTTATCTCAAAGTTCTACATTTCTTTGTTCCGTCCGCCCTTTCGTTGTTAGAAGGTAACGGCGCGGATTAAACGGATTTTGACGCTCTATTTTGAAAATGTGTTCCATGAAATTTGTTTCATTTTTTATTTTTATTTATTTGAACTGATTAATTGAAGTTGAAATAATTAACTATGCCACTTATAATTAACGTGTTGGATATTTAAGTTTCAATTTGTTGGCAATGGTTTCTTGTAAGTTTCAAAATCTTATCTATAAATTGGATAGAATTAAAATGTTTTAATGATTGATTTTAATGAATGATTATATATTTAATTCTAGTGTATCTATTTATGTCCTAGTGTATCGTTTTAGGAAAAATTCTAGACCTAAAAAAACTTGTTTTTTTTAATTTATTTACTTGATTATATTTTTCTTGCAGATTACCATGACAGAATAGTCATTTTATAATTTCTACAGTCTGATATGTTTACGAATAAATATAAAAGTAATGAATTTCGATTTTTAGTTGTAGAACGAAATTTTCAATAGCCAATTAGCTTACTAATATTTTGCGACCATTTTACAAGAAAAATCCTTAATAATTTAGGTACCTGTTTAGCAATTAACGGAAAGTTAATTACAGGTTGGAAATAATAACACTTTACTGAATGGAGAGGAGAATATAAAAAGACATTAATTAAGAAAGCGTAAGCGAAATCAATAGCGTTTAGGTAAGCGTTTAGGCCGCCGCAAATAGTTTACAAGCACCATAGAGTAAATTTGGGAAAGCCATCCATGCCAAAGCCAAGCCATGTTTCATCACCAGCTTAAAAGTTTTTTTTTTATTTCAAAATTTTATTTAAATTATAAAACAATGAATGTAATAACGCCATTGAACCAACGACTGTTCGTTTTTAGAACAAATTTATTGCAAAAGTTGCGACGTTTCGACCGTCAATTTCGGTCATTTTCAAGCTACAAAAGATAATATACATTGATAAGTTTCCTTTCTTTACAATACACAATTTCAACGAAACAAATTAAAAACAAAAATTATAATTTAAATTCTAGTATTGCTCATTATCACGGTCGAATAGTATTAGTTTCGTCTGACAACAATCTATAAGAAAAAAAGGTCAAGAGTGAGGTTATGTTTTTACATCAATAACGAAAAAACTAGTTATAGTTCAAAACATACCTCTTTCTTTCTTTAACCTCACTTTCGTTGAGAAGTATACATAAGTTTTTACAGGTGTTATCTTGTTGTCAGATTTTATCATAATAACTTAAAAAGTAACAATTAATATAATAACAATCAATGCGTGTCGGTGTTGACAGACGACAAGCCACTATGTTTCGTTCTAATGTTGGTAACACGCACTATGTGTCATTTGATGAGCGGTAAATACACATTATTCAGTTACAGTACAGTTTGTTCATTGATACAAGAAAAACAAAAATTGTATCAATGAACAAACTGACACCGACAAGTTGAATAATGTGTATTTACCGCTCATCAAATGACACATAGTGCGTGTTACCAACATTAGAACGAAACATAGTGGCTTGTCGTCTGTCAACACCGACACGCATTGATTGTTATTATATTAATTGTTACTTTTTAAGTTATTATGATAAAATCTGACAACAAGATAACACCTGTAAAAACTTATGTATACTTCTCAACGAAAGTGAGGTTAAAGAAAGAAAGAGGTATGTTTTGAACTATAACTAGTTTTTTCGTTATTGATGTAAAAACATAACCTCACTCTTGACCTTTTTTTCTTATAGATTGTTGTCAGACGAAACTGATACTAGTCGACCGTGATAATGAGCAATACTAGAATTTAAATTATAATTTTTGTTTTTAATTTGTTTCGTTGAAATTGTGTATTGTAAAGAAAGGAAACTTATCAATGTATATTATCTTTTGTAGCTTGAAAATGACCGAAATTGACGGTCGAAACGTCGCAACTTTTGCAATAAATTTGTTCTAAAAACGAACAGTCGTTGGTTCAATGGCGTTATTACATTCATTGTTTTATAATTTGAATTGAAAAACACCAACGTTATTAGAGTCAATATATATATATAAAATTTTATTTAACTTAACTTACAAATAACTTAAATACCTGAGACTTACTTAATATTTACCATCGATTATTTGACGTTGTTCGACATTGGGTTCCGGTTATATATTGCGAAGCGAAAGAAGTTGTGGTATTTATTTTATTGTCAGAAAACTTTATTTAAAAAGAGTAAAATGTCTACAAAATATATTATTGAGAACATTTAATAACCAACAGTAATATATTTAATACTGAAGTGAACATTGATTGTATGTATATTAATATATTTTTTAATTGGATAAGATCGAATTGTCTCATCACACGCTGCAATATTATATTCATTTTTTAATTTTGACAAAAGTAGAAATTCTTTTATGACGGCGAAACAAAAAAGATTACACACGTAATGTGTTGTAACATCTGCATGAAACACTCGTGTTATATATGTGGGTTTAAAAAAAATGTAATTAAATCTAGCACTGTTATGTTTTTTTAATTAAAAAAAATATGTGGAACAATTAACGAAAACATATTTCCTTTCCATAAGAAACATTTTCACAAACAATTCAATTGAAAGCAAAATAAAGTAGTAGTATTGTAATTTTCTTTATGACCTTAATATTGAATTGTGTTTGTAGCAACTTTTCTTTTGTCTCATTCATAACAATCTATAAGATTTACACAAATAAAGACATATGAAAGTGACAAAGTTAAAAGTTTTAAGTAACATTTTTTTACGTTTAATTATACGAAAATTAATAATTATAAAAGTATATTAACATCCATTTATTCATTACTTTACCTTATTTTACATAAAAACCTAGAATTAACATTGTACTGCAGAGAATTAATAAAACATTTTTAAAGAAAATCTGTCTCAGGTGTCAATAAAAAGATAATTAGTCTTTTATGACGTGATTTCAGTAAATTATTTCTTTTATGTTTTAATAAAATTAACTATGTATTATTTTACAAAGAAAGTTTTTCTTTAATATTATAATTAATAAAAATTTCAAGCTCTTATATGATAATTCTTATTTAAAAATCCCTACGGAATAAACAAAAAGTAAAATGCATTGATCACCACCACACTTCGCGGGTTCACAATAGCACTATTGCTTACATTACTTAAAAATAAGTCAACAATTATCTCAATATAATATAATTCTCGAATAATTTGCCAGTAAAAACATATAGGCCTTAACTAAATCATTTATTTTCTAAATAAACCATATTATGGTTTATTTAGAAAATAAGATTATCTTCAAGCATTATGCTTGAAGATAATTTTACGAAATAAAAGTACTACCTACTGTTGCTTAGCATTTTTCGACGAAAACATTTATTAATAATTATAATTTGATATACAAAATAAAAATTTAAAAGGCAACATTACCACAGATGGGGAGTGTTCATTTATAACATTAGATTGATGTAAACCGGCTTTTAGCATGAGCACGCATTAAACACTTATATATTTTTTTATTATTACAATATATCCGAATCACATGACGATTGTATACTACATTAAAAATATAAGTTCTGAATAAATTAAATAAATGATATGAACCCATAATACTTACGTTTCATAACAGAGTTCACCAAAGTAAACAAAGTTACAAAAAGTTCAGAGGCTGAGTCTGAAACTTACAAACTTCACAACTCTATTACAAACTTGGCTATATGGCTTATCAATACTTTAAAAATAAAGAAGAACACTTACAAAACTGGCCGCCACATGACGCATATCGATTACTGTTTATTAATGAAGATTAAAATCTACTGTATACAAAACTGCAAGACTTTGTCAGGTGTAAACGTAGTCTTACAGCATACTGGAAAGCTTCTTAAATCTAAAATCAAATCATGGAAATAAAAAAAAAAAATTGGTAAAGATTCCTAATTGTCAAAAGGAATTCTACTGTATAACAAAGCAGAAAGATGGTAATAACAGAGATGTCGTACATGTAAAATGCATAAAAAATGATACTGGAAAAGTGTTAAGTGTCGAGGATGATATAAAAGAGAGATGGAAGGTATATTTTGAAAGGTTGATGAATAAAGGAAGTAATTGGAGTGAAGTGTTGGAAAGACCGGGTCGTAAAGCGCTAAATCAATACGGGATGGATGACATGGCGACAGGTCACGGGGATGATAGGTAATGCC
Organism: Napeogenes sylphis; assembly: GCA_959347405.1. Classification (NCBI taxonomy): domain Eukaryota; kingdom Metazoa; phylum Arthropoda; class Insecta; order Lepidoptera; family Nymphalidae; genus Napeogenes; species Napeogenes sylphis. The sequence continues at coordinate 29,553,391 of OY365776.1, forward strand.
CGTTTTTCCCTACGTGTATTAATATCGTGTTATTCGGTAAGCAAGTAGTAGAGCTATTAATGATAATATCAATATTATGATGTCGTTTATTCAATTCATATTTATAAGTGACAACACATAACCTTTTCCTTGTTTTTTCATAATAACATAAAAACAAACATTATTGGTATTATTACTTGGGAATCATAATGAATAGTTTGTAAGGAAAAGTAATTCATAAAGAGTTCTTTTTAATTGAGTTCCTTAGTTAATCGCAGTTGTGTTTAAAAGTGCATTAGTTAAAGTGATTGCATTATATCAAGACCAGTTAGGGAGATTTGTAAAAAACATACATTTTTGATAAAAAAAAAACTTCGCTTGAAATAATTAAAAGAAAATAAATGAAAAAAATGTTAATGTTTTCAATTTTATGATATTCCGGACATTATTTATCCGACTTTGATAAACAAAAAAATATATAATTGAAATAAACATGAAGGGTAAAATAAGTTTCTGTCTTAGTATATTTTATCGCTTAGATCTTTAGATACATGTCGATTTTTAATATCGAAATAATATACTAAAGAACTAGAATAAACTAAATATTTACTAACAACTACTAAACTAACTAAACAAAATATGTGAATGTGAGTTTCTTTATCACGCTGTCACTCTTTAACGACTTCATTTATCTTTATTAATTTCTACTCATAAATTATCAGAGGGCAGAAAATTTTTGAGATTCTATCATCTTAAATTAAATACTATTCCTGAGAAATAGACGAATTGCTTATACCTACAAAACAAGGGAAAAGGCACTAGTAGATAATACTTGTATTTTAGATAATTCAGTTTTAGTTTGTTTCATGCAAAAGAGACAAGGAATTAGAATTAATAACACTAAAAATTAATAACACACTAGTAACATATTTACACAGAAAGGATAAAGGGATAACTAGTCGTTTTTAAATATAGTGAATTGCTTGTAAATTATCTATAATTATCTTGTGTGAATCGAGATATGTGAAAAGCAGGATCAATGATCGATACTTTAAATATTGCATGTTTGATTTTTTTAAATGATATGAACCGACTGACAACTGAAACAGGATTTAAAAGAGTATAAAATATTTTAGAGGAAATGTCAAATAAATTGATTTCAAGTAGGTACATTGCTCTCATGGAAGTTCAAAAGCTAGTTGCATGGTTTCACGGTACATGGCACGATTAACTCGCAAGAAACTCCAGGGATAATCTTTTAACGAATCTTAATATTTTGTCTTTTCTAACGTTAAATAGTTAATGTCGTAATAATTTTGTATGATATCTTATTTTTTATTATTTTATAACCTGAGATGTAAAAGCATAATAAAATATTGTCTTCTTATTGTGAGTTTGCTAAATTAAGAATATTCGCTTATGTCATGTCTAAAAAATAAAAAAGCTAAAATAGAACTCATTACTTGTAAGCTGAAATGGGCCTGCTCCCACATAATATTGTTTAACTAGGTAATAAACGTGACTCAAAGTCAAAGAAAAAACTTTGCTGGAATTCTTGTCACTGATGCATGTAAGTTTCTTGCTGAATTTAGAAGTTTCACATAAATATAGGTATAGAGTAATCTCGATCTAAACTTAACCTGGGATCAATATGTTAGTTAGCTCTAGACGCTTGTATTGAAATTCATTTCGTTTCGTCCCGTCCGATTACCATAACTTTTACTTCTTTGGGCACGAAAATAGAAATTTTTAAAAAAAGGCCAGTACTTAAAGATACCACTTATTACATTAAAGAAGACTTTCCACAACACATTCTAGAAATAAGAAGAAAATTGCATGAGCAAGTGAAGATAGAAAAAGAGAAAGGGAACTCCGCCACCATTAAGTATGATAAATTAATTATACATCAGAATAAAAATGATAGACCAGGAAACAAGAAAAGAAGTCTGCCAATATCACCAAACTACAGTGGTATAACGCCATCGAAACCAATGACACAAGCAAATAAAAAGAACAAAACTCAAACAGAATTACAAAGAACAACGAGTTTACCAGAAAATATTATCAAACTAGGCATACTCAGTTTCCTGACACCCAAAAACCAAACCAATCACAGCCAAAATAACCAATCAAGCAAACAAACAAATAAGCAATAGCAATTACCTCTCTCTCTCACGGAAAACGTATCACAAACTAAACCTCAACTTCCAAGCCGGCTGGTCACCGTGGAAGTTCATGACCACAACCCTCCAGAGAAAAATTTTACAGTTTATTCAAACAACACAAAAAACAATCGTCATAACAGTCTATATATAGCGACTTACAATGTTAAAACTCTATCAACATATTCACGCTTATTGGAATTAACAGAATCTTTAAAAAACATAAAATACGATATTATCGGTCTTGCAGAAGTCAGAAAACTTGGTATTAAAATTGAGGAACATGACGAGTTCATTTTCTACCACATCGGAGAAACGCCAGGACTGTATGGAGTAGGCTTTATTATCAAAAAACATTTGAAAAAATACATAAAAAGCTTTGAGGGACTGTCAGAAAGAGTAGCGCTATTAAAGGTACATATCAACAATACAGATTTAAGCATTATTCAAGTTTATGCCCCAACAGAGGCCTCTAAAGACGAAGAACTAGAGCTTTTTTACAACACAATAGATAAAGCCATACGACTCGCAGGAAATAATATAATAGTCATGGGTGACTTTAACGGTAAAATTGGTGTACCCAAACCAAACGAATCCATCACTGGAAAGTATGGGTACGGAAATAGAAACTGTAGAGGAAATAGACTTATTGATTTCGCGCACGAGTACAACCTAGCCATTATGAACACTTTTTTCAAAAAAAATATCAAACAGAGATGGACTTGGAAATCACCGGATGGTAAAACAAAAAACGAAATAGATTACATCCTAACAAACCTACCGAGATACATAGACAACATAAAAGTCCTAAACATCACCTACCCTTCGGACCACAGACCTGTGAGAGCAACATTTAATATACTCTCGAGATCAAAAAATCGCTGCAAATTTGGCTGCCACCCTAAATCCCAGTTAAAGAGCGAAGAAGAAATACAAATTTATACTGCATCGCTGAACAACTGCTCCGCAAACCTGCCCGACCACTGGGACGACAATGACTCTGTTCAGAACTGCTACGATAAAATAATAAAAGCAATAGACACCAGTCTAAAAAAAGCACACGAACTGTCATCAAATACAATCAAAAGGAAAAAACAAATAATGACGGCACGCACACAGGCATTAATCAGCAGAAAACACGAACTACAGAGGAAGAAACCAAAATCGAGGGCCAGGAAAAACGAACTTAAAGCACTCTACAAGCTTGTAAGTAAACGAATAAAACAAGACTTTATAACACACCGCACACAAATTATTGAAAAATGTCTTCGTACCACAGGAAGTGCCAAAAATGCGTATAAAAAACTAAGAACTCACAAATCATGGATCGAGGAACTGAAAAGTAAAACTACAAAAACACAAAACAGAACAGAAATACTTAGAATAGCAACAGACTTCTATAAAACGCTTTACAGCTCGCCAAATCTACTATCTTACCAACTACCGAATATTAACGAAAAAGAAATACCAGCAGACTTTGAGGAGGACGAAGTGGTCAAGGGAATCAACGCACTGAAAACTGGTAAAAGCCCAGGGTCTGACAGGATAATCAATGAAGCTATAAAAGCAGGAATCATGTACCTATCTAAGCCCCTAACACAACTGTTCAACATGATACTAAACTTCAAAAACACTCCACGTCAATGGTCAGAGTCGGAAATAATTTTGCTATACAAAAAAGGCGACCCAAACAACATAAGTAATTACAGACCAATAAGCCTACTACCTTCACTATACAAACTTTTCTCCTCAATCATCGAGAAAAAAATAAAAGAAACTACAGATAAGTTCCAACCCATTGAACAGGCAGGCTTCAGACGAGGTTTCTCCACAGTCGATCACATACACTCCCTAGAGATGGTAATAGAAAAATTCCAGGAGTTCAGGAGACCACTATACACCGTCTTCATCGATTACCAAAAAGCCTTCGACACTCTACTTCACTCATCTATTTGGGAAGCTCTACTTTCTCAAGAAGTGCCATTGGATTATATAAAAATCATGAAAAATATCTACGACAATTGCACAAGCAGAGTGAAGTTGGAGACCACTGGTCCACTCATACAAATTAAACGAGGAGTAAGACAAGGAGACCCGATCTCGCCAACAATCTTCATAGCGGTGCTAGAGTCAATCATCAGCAAATTAAACTGGGAAAATGTCGGTATAAGTATAAACGGATGTTACTTGAGTCATCTCAGATTTGCTGATGATATAGTTTTACTATCAGAGAACATAAACCAATTGCAATTGATGATAAACTCTCTACATGATGAAAGTCGCAAAGTAGGCCTAGAAATTAACCTGGAAAAAACTAATGTCATGACGAATTATACTAAAATACCCATATATCTCGAAAATTTCCCTCTAACCTACGTTGACTCTTACATTTATCTGGGAAAACAAATTTCATTTAACCATCTCAACAATGAACTAGAAGTGGAAAGAAGAGTCAATATCACATGGAAGAAGTTCTGGAGCCTAAAAGAAATTTTAAAAAGCGACATGTCTATAAAATTGAAAAGCACAGTCATGAATACCTGCCTACTCCCCTCACTAACATACGGCTGCTAAACCTGGAAATTTAGTAGTAAAATTAAAAACAAGATCACAACTAGCCAAAGAGGTATGGAAAGAAGTATTTTAAAGATTAAGAAGATCGACAAAATCCGGCATACTACCATAAGACAGACGACCAAAGTCATCGACGCTCTTAGTCACTCTCTGAAGCTAAAATGGCGAAGGGCTGGACATGTTGCCAGACTCACTGACAACCGCTGGACCAAAAAATCAACATCATGGCTAGGACCGTCTGGCTATAGAAAAAGGGGCAGACCAAACGCACGCTGGTCTGACGATGTAATAAAAGTAGCAGGTGCCGACTGGATACGAGCAGCAGAGGACAGACAAAACTGGTCATCTATGGAGGAGGCCTTTACCTTCCACTAAGAGGGGTTCTTGCATAAACTTCAATAATTAATAACATTAAAATTGAAAAAAAAAAAAAAAAAAAACGAATATAATGTTACAAATTTCTTTACTCTTATATTTCTAAATAATTGTAAATTTGTACATTTAGCAAGAAATAAAAGTCTTTTTATTTTTATTTTTTATTATGTTATAGTTTATTTTGTTATATTATGTTATTTTTTCCTTGGTGGTAGACCATAAAATCGGGTCGCCGGCAAAGTTACCACCCATCGGGCAAAGTCGTGCCGCAAAGCGACCTAGTCGTGTTCCGGCACGTTGCTCGATGAAGCCGTATATGGGAAATGGGTCTGAACAGCTGCGGTACGTTGGCGAACCGGTTGACGTCGAGTTGGTGTTTGTTTTGTCGGGTGTCTAGTCGAGGAGGGTAGCGGGATCCGAAGCGACGGCTTTCCGCTGGCCGCCCGCAGATAGTTGGGGGCCCAATTAGTGGGTTAGCCACCCACGAAAGGCTGCCCCGCTAGCTGCGAAAAATCCCAGGGTGGCTCCATCGTGCTGGTTGGCGACCAGGCGAGGAGGCCCGATGGCGATCCCTGGGGGGGTTCGGGCGTCCCCGCAGTCTCCAGGCTAGCCTCCCAGCGGCAAGACATCACCAATTTCGAAGTCGGGTTTGATACGTACCGCCTCGTTCAACTGCCATTTCCCATCCCTATTCACTTTTATTTATTTTTACCATGAAGAAAAACCAAAAAAGAAAAAAGTTTGTACAGCGGTTGCACTCCTCCTCATTTAAAGTGCACCTCAGTAATATTAGGGGTTTGCACTCTAATATCTTACCTGTCCATCACCACCTGGAGACAGAACAACCGCACCTGTTCTTTTTGACGGAGACGCAGATACAATGTCCCTTAAGCGCTGCGCACCTGGATTATCCCGGATACACGTTAGAGCACAACTTTCGCTCACGTGTCGGAGTCTGCGTGTATGCGCGGAACGACCTCTGTATCCAGCGTCTCCGTCACCTTGAAGACCCCACTTTTTCTTCTTTATGGGTTTTAGTAGACACAGGAAACGAAAAAATCCTGTATTCTTGTGTTTACCGTTCGCACAGCGGTGACCAGGAGACAACTAGATTATTCGAGTATCTCGGTGAGGCTGCTGATATGGCTCTGCATCAGTTCCCTTCGGCGCAGCTCGTCTTTCTGGGGGATTTTAATGCCTGTCATCAGGACTGGCTGTTCCCGTACCAGAAAACCGACCATGCTGAAAGAGAAGCGCGGAACTTTGCGTTGTCCTTGGACCTCTTTCAGCTGGTGAAGCAAGCGACAAGGGTACCAGATGTGGTAGGCCATACAGCCAATTGCCTGGACCTTCTGCTGACAACTGATCCGGACAGGTATCGGGTAGAGGTTACCTCTCCCTTGGGAACCTCCGATCACTGTCTGGTGAAATCTGTGTTTACATATTCCCCACCAGCTTTCGAACCTCATGGTGTTAGGCGAGTATGGAAATACAAGTCAGCAGATTGGGATGAGATGCGACACTTTTTTGCGTCTTATCCTTGGCGGCAGGTCTGCTTCTCTTCTTTGGATGCGTCGAGTTGCGCGGATGCTATAACCGATGTGGTGCATCAGGCAATGGAGTATTTTATTCCTTTTGCTGACGTACCCATCGGTGGCAAAGCTCGCCCATGGTTTAATGCCGAATGTGGTCATGCTCAAGACCGAAAACATTCGGCATATCTCATTTGGGCTGATGCTCGAAGCCGCAAAACTCCGGATGTAAGTTCGAAGAAGAGAGCCTTTAACCAAGCTGCCAAGTCCTACAAAAAGGCATTGCGGAAGGCTCGTCTCGATCGAATCGCTAAGAATGGCGAAAAGCTCTCTGCCAGACCAACTAGCAGTCGAGCTTTCTGGTCTCTTGCGAAAGCGATCGAGTCGAATTTCTGCCAACCCTCACTGCCTGCTCTGCTGAAGCCGGATGGATCCCTGGCCCACACAGCAACAGAGAAAGCGAACGTACTTGCTTCTCTGTTTGCTGATAATTCGCATCTAGACACTGGCAATGCTTCTCCAGCACATCTTCCTCACTGCGGTGTTTCGATGCCTGAAATCCGCATCACTAACAAAGAGGTATGGAGAACATTGTGTCGTTTAGATGTGAATAAAGCCAGTGGTCCTGATGGTATACCAGCCATTCTGCTCAAGACATGCGCAGCTGAGTTGTCTCCTGTACTGACACGTCTGTATCGTCTCTCTTTCATGACTGGAATAGTGCCGAAATCCTGGAAGCTTGCTAATGTGCAACCCGTGCCCAAAAAAGGCAGCCGTGCCGACCCTGTCAATTACAGACCGATTTCAATCACCTCCATACTCTGCAAGATTATGGAGCGTGTATTGAACTCGCGCCTACTAGCATACCTAGAAGGTAACGATCTCCTCAGTGACCGACAGTACGGGTTTCGCCGTAATAGGTCTACTGGGGACCTTCTAGTGTATGCTACTCACATTTTAGGCGAGGCCATCGAGAAGAACGGAGAAGCGGTCGCCGTCTCTCTGGACGTCTCGAGGGCATTTGACAGGGTCTGGCATGCGAGCCTTATAAGCAAGCTTTCAGCGTACGGTATATCTCCTGGTCTGATCGGCTGGGTAACGGACTTTCTGAGCCACAGATCTCTCCGAGTAGTTGTCGACGGGTGTTCCTCCGAACCCTTGACAATAAATGCCGGAGTGCCTCAGGGGTCCGTTCTTTCTGCAACTCTGTTTCTGCTGCACATTAATGATCTGTTGAAGCCCGGTATCTATGGGTATGCAGACGACAGCACAGTTGTAGAAAGATATCTGCCGAGTACTCGGGCTAGTCGAGATCAAGTACAGTCTGAAAGAGAAGCCATGGTGCAACGTTTGAATGACAAACTTCAGGCAGTCTCCGCATGGAGCAATGCCAATCTTGTCAAGTTCAACGCCACCAAAACGCAGACGTGTCTATTCACCGCCAAAAGGAGCCCTTTCACCTTGGCTCCTACTTTCCAGAATGTATCCTTGGAATACAGTGACCGGCTTCAGTTGTTAGGCTTAGAGATTTCCTCGAACCTCAACTTTGGTCGGTTCATTGAGTCCAGAGCAAGAGCAGCAGCAGCAAAGCTTGCCGTTCTGGCGAAGGTTCGGCAGTACTTTACACCGGGACAGCTTCTTGTTTTATACAAAGCGCAGATCCGGTCGTGTGTAGAGTACTGTTGTCACATATTTGCTGGTGCCGCAAAGTCTCATCTTACGGTTCTGGACTCAATTGAGAGGCGAGCAAAGAGGCTTATAGGCGATCCCGAATTGGTCGGAGCCAAACTCCAAAGCCTTGAGCACAGGCGTAGAATTGCTAGCCTCTCAGTATTCTATAGGATACATTTTGGTGAGTGTGCGCAGGAATTACACAATTTAATTCCCCCGTCCCCCTTCCATCACCGGACGTCCCGACGCACGGCGGGTTTTCATCCTTTTGTTGTGGACATTCCACCTGTCCGAACGAAGCGCTTTGCTTCCTCATTTTTACTGCGTACAGCAAAGGATTGGAACAGCTTGCCTGCGTCGGTATTTCCGACCGAATACAATGTGGGTGTCTTCAAGCGAAGAGTGAATAGGTTGCTAGGGTAATGCGCCTTACCACCTAAGACTACATTCCACTTACCATCAGGTGGAATGTAGTCAAGCATTGCCCTAGAGATTATAAAAAAAAAAAAAAAAAAAAAAATAATCGCGTTTGTGAATGTTGCTGTGTTGTTAAAAATACTTTAGTTGCAAGAAAAAAACTGTTTTGTTATTAATGATACTACAGACGTACTGGAAGATTATTTATGAAATTGAGTGTGTTTAGCCTTCTATCTAACTCAACATGTAACATATATGCCAGTGCCTAAAATCTCTCATTTTGATGAAAAAATAAACACAATGTCTTAAAACAATGAATCAACCAATTCTAGTATATCAAAAAACGCAACATTGGCAGTGAACATTGCCTTAACCTATGAAAGCTTAAAATACCCGAAGCAGTCGATTTTTCACAGAGCACAAAACCAATTGAGCGAAATTGGGGTGAGAGCTCAGGTTCAACAAAAAGCCGAGGTGGCCATTGGACCCACATCTACCCGCCAACGCTCTATTTAACTTTATTACAGTTAATTCATGAATTTTTGTTTTGTTGGTACTTCAATTAATATTTTTTAAATATGCATGCATATGCATGCCGTATTAAATTGCCATGTTACTTTTATTAAGTATAATGATATTAGTGTAAGCGACGGGCTATCAAGTATACACGAAGACTCGTTTTAACACAACACATCTAATCGTTGTCATTTTCAATTACGGAAAAATAACAATGAATTCTTGAATAAATAACAAAGAGTTAATCTGTGTATTTGTAGTATATTTTCAGTGTATGTTTTTACTTATTATGCTTATCAATGAACCAACAAACCGTTATAAAATTATAAAGATCGAACAAAATAATAAACCTTCAGTTGTTTTGATAAAACAGTTTGTATTTTTACTATTTTGTTAATTCTATATTAATAACAAAACAAATAAAATAATAACAGTCTCATTTAAGTCTGGTGTCATCTTAATTATGACTAATGTTGGAAAAATAAAATTAGTGGTAATTGTGACGTTTCTTCTATACCCCAATAAAAAAGTTGAAAGTAAGAATTTGTAATTAATTTTACAGATGGTGCTCCATCACTGTAAGTTAGCAAAACGACAGTCTGCTGAAAAACAAGAGGAGTATTTTCAATTCGTTACCATTGTTATAGGAAAGAGCAAAGTAGTATTTTAATGATTAATTTATATTCAAAATGTTGACAAATAAAACATTGCATATTTTCAACGTCTATGTGGTATAAGCAGTATTGATATAGACATAACATTGATTATAAATCGTTAAAAGGTTATTATATTTTAGTTCTATATATCTATGTTATATTTGACATAACATTCCAAACATCAAGAGAATATTAAGTTGTATAGTATAATAGTTGTTTATGAAATAAGAGCGAATTGAGTAAAACTAAGCAACCAAAAAATATTAAAAGAAAAACACTGTATACATCGAAAAATTTATACATAGAATGATATTTATATCTTTGAATTTTTACCTATGTGTCATTGACATGGATTTTTTATTGATAATTATTACATATTTTATGAGGATATTGTTAAAAATTTCGCAGAATTTACATATTAATGGACTGTAATTTTAAGTGACAGTCGTCAAATACATTAATGAATTATTTTTTATGAAGAGTGACATAAACTCAATTTTATACTGGATTTAATTTCTAAACAAAACAAAACAAAATTTCATATGAATGCATTGTTCTACGTTTTTTATTACTTAGTGTATTCAGGTACTCTATCAACCACATAATGATAACAACACAACTTTTCAAATATATATTCTTTAATGTTCAAAATAAATCTCATCACAAAGGAGTCTTATACATATAATTTACTTTTATGGGGCACCACAAGATATAATCTAAAGTCTTCGTCTATACATCTAAAGTCAACAAGACAAATAACAGTGGAATTACTTTTATTACGGAGTTATATACGGATGATGTAATAAGAAAAGAAGAGGCAGGGAATGTGTTGTAACATCTGCATGAGGCGCTCGTGTTAAAATCCCCTAGTGTAAAACATTTACAAATATTCATTTAATATTTAATTATATGGCGTTTCTATTTTGAACAAATTAAGAAATTAAATTAAATTAATTAACTAATATGATAATTTATTACCACTTGCAGGACAAATAGTTCAACCTTTGGGATAATGTTCTCCTGATTTTGACATAGTTTTCAAAGTTGTAAGTAGCTAACTAGCAATACTGAAACAAAAATACAAAATAGAAATACTATGTACGAAATTCAATACCATGATAAGGTTCACAATTTACACAGAACTTCCATTTACGTGATTCGAACCAAAAATATCGAATGAAATATAATTTAATTACAGTGACTGAGAAACTATTGTATCCTACTGTTTCAATCACATCAGAAGTTACAAACAGCTAATGATTCTTTTTGTATTAAACTAGAGTAGTTTACATGTAGTAAGCATTTAAATTATAATATGCCGTTTATATATTTCTTTCTTATAACTCTAAATTTCTTAGCCCTAACCCATAATATTTACTTATATATTAGAGTACATAAAATCGAAACATTTGGTTCAAGAAATGTAAACTACATTTGTACCAGCTTAACGTTTGTATCATCTACTAAACTAATATAGAGAATCATTCTACAAGTAAATTTTAGTCCAGATCTCTATGTAAAAACGGTATTTATCATTTAAAAAAAAAATAAAGAATTTAATTAGCTATTTAAAAACATAATTTTGTTGTATACATTACGTTCTGCATTAAAATAATCTATTCCATTTCTTCTGTTTACTGTCATTTCTTCATTTACGTATATTGAATTTTATAACATAAAAATAATTACAGCTCTTCGCCTGTTTAAACATTGTGACGTAAAGGGTTGTAAAGCCTCTATAAATATTTAAAGTAGGAAAGTTATGTTAATTCCTGTTTAGAAAATTTATTTAAGTCTTAAATTTATTTGCCTTTTAAGCATGATTTTTCTTAAAATATGAAATAACTAACTTTGAAATAATTGTTATTTCTATAAATATTTTTTAATATTTACATTTTTAGAAAAAAACACTTTTCATAAAAAAAAAAAGATCTTTTAAACTCAAATAACTTTATTTACAATTATTCGATCTAATGTAGCCATTAATTAACCCAAATAACGTCCATCCACTAATTTAGATAGCGTACTGACTTATATTAAGTGTCCCATTTTATATTTCAGAGAATAATTAATATTGGTTTCTGGCAAAATATATTCATATTACAGTGGGTCAAATGGTTGCAGATAAGGTTATTTTTTTCTCGGCAACATAAAATTGAACAAAATCAATTGATTCAAAAATTTATATTATAATTGAATAAAAATGTTATTAAAGGACTTGAAAGGGCCAGCAAACGTCTCTTAAATTACCCTAACTGGAATTAATATTACTTTCATGTTTTAAGTATTTTTGGAGTTTCTTGGAAGATAACAATATGGCGGCGGATAAGGCGAAAAGTTCTACTCCTTTTTATATAATAAAAAAATGTGTGGTTGGGGGATCTAAGGAACGAAATTCCTTACGTTTTTTCTTCGACTCCGAATGTTATTCGAAATGAAACCTGTATATTTATTTTTTTTGGGTAATAATAACTTATAAATGTGATAAATGTACGTCTGTCCTGATGTGGAAACAAAGTATTTAAATTATCTCACTTAAAAATTTATATGTAATTCTTCTTTTTTAAAATGAGGCTTTATATATACGTTTTAATAATTTATATCTTAATGTCTTTTTGTTACCTCAAGTTTAAACCACTACTGGTCAGGTTTAACTTGCTTTTTATTTACTTTTGTTCTTTACAAATAATATAAATATTATTAAATAAATAAATAAATAAATAAATAATCAATGAACAATATTAGAACTGAAATGATAAAGATTCACATAATATTTGAAAGTTTTTGCTACTTTCTCTTTTGGGTGAACTGCATAACAATATTTGTTATATTATTTTACAATCAAAGAGAACAGAATCACAATAAAATGAATAGTATATTTACAAAGAAGAAACAAAGAAGATTAGTCAGTATATATCGTAAAATTAATTTAAAAAGATCTAAGAACAAATAAAAGGAGGTCTTTGTAATCTTTGTAATGTGAATGTAATATAATAAATAGAAGATTATAACAGAATGATTTTTTCCAGAAACTATTATATTCATAAAAAATGTATTGTAGAATAATAAAAAAATAATGACAAGCCTGACAACTTTGTATATATATTTAATACATTGAGAGTATTTTTTTAGTTTACTTGAGAAAATATGGCCCTTTAATATTAAATACATGGATATTGGTGTCCTTAATCAAAGCTTCCGGAAGTGAATTAGCCTGGGAAATCGGCTGTGTAGGCTTAAGCTGATATTCTCTATCGAATATAGAATATATCACGAATAAGTTTACCCCGTTAAAACGGATATTTCATGTTTTATTTATCATTTATTATTTTTGCATAAAGTTTTACTTAATAAAGTTATCGAAATAAGAAAAAATATATAAAAAATTGATAATTATAAATGGTAATTTTTAATAATGTGAAGTAATAAAATAAACTGACATTAAATAATGTGTGTAAAGAATTTATAAATCTATCATAGAAGATGATGACTGTAGTAAAGTTTGGTGTTTCTCCATTTACTTGGAGTGTGAAAGCTTCGCCAAGACTAATCCGCATGCATAACTTAGAATCAAACAAGCTGAACAAGCATTTCCTTGATATTGTTCTATTAGCAGTGCGACTAAGATAAATATTCTAAATCATCTTTCTGCAATATCTACTACTGATACAAATTTTTTCATTATTATATTTGTTATCAGTGCATATTCTTGACCTTAAGGTTGGTTGCCGGGAGAAATTACCCTTCAGCGATAAGACTGCCTTATTGTGTCCCCAAAATGTTCTGTTTTTTGTTTATTATCATTATTTTATTTTCTGTTTATTGGTGTGCAATAAAAAAAAATATTATTATTAAATACGTTAAGGTTGACAATTGTATTATAGATAAACATAAATTTGAAATCATCATGGCTCATCAAGTAATTTATAGAATATGTTGTTAATTCTTGATGGAACTGCATTTTTAATTACGATTAAGAACACAATTTTTACTTGTACAAAGTTCCACTAAGGTACTAAGTTCCACATGTTTAGTGGAACTTTGTACAAGTAAAAATTGTGTTCTTAATCGTAATGGCTTATCAAGATTAATGATAATTTAAAACATTAATTTCGATTGTGGCATCTTTAAAATGTTATCTTTAATGAAAAGTTATAAACATGCCAATAAATGTCACCTCACCCAAATAGAGTAGGTACTAAATTTTAAGAGGCTGTAAGCCCAATAGGCTAGGGTAGCCCAATGGGTATAATTATGGGAGGATTTCCCATAGATCACGGGTTTCTATCCTCCACTTACCAAATATTTTTTAAATTTATATATATATTTATTAAAAAAAAATAAGAAAACATACTAAATATATAATTTATCGTAACATATTTATTATTGAATAATATCACTATTGTGTGTCATTTTTTAAATTTAGTGATTGTTTGTTCTCGCTACTACTTTACTATAACTTTTTAAAGAAAGAAAAAAGAATAAAAAAGAAAGTGAATGAATAAAATCTTAATCTATTTTGATACGGAGAATCTACTGATTTAAATTCTTATTTTCCTTTCAAAACGAACGGTATCTACCCGTTATTACATTTGGTAATATATAATTCCATCTCACTAATTGAGTACAAAGTAGTAGGCAACAGTTTGCTGTTAACAAAGAAAATGCATTTGCGGTAGCTTGTAGGGGTTTATCGGGCATCAAACGGTATGGCATTAAATGCTATATTTGATATGTCGTGTTATGTATTCAATAAATTGTTGCAAGTCTATGATCTCCTTAATACTAAAATACTTATCTGAAAAATATAATTATTTACTACATAAAGCCTGTATTATTATAAAATTAAATATGTATATTGTTATTGTTAATTTATTCGATTTGTAATACAATATATTTCTATAAAACGCACAATTGTAAAAAATCTCTTTAATAAACCTGAAATAACGTTTATATTACTTTATTGGTATGAAATCTTTATAGCTCAATAAATTTGAATCAGTAAACAATATATATTAAAATATGTTGATAAAATAACTCCATTACAGTGAAACAAAAAACATTAATAATTAAATAACTTGCAACAGAGGAATGACAAATGCATTGATTTTACATTTTACTGGACGTGACCTGTCAGTTGTCAGATTATGATATATCAGTTAACTGTTATGTGTGATTAATGAATTTAAATAATGAATACTTAGTATTTTATTTTCCGATTCAAATTTTAATATTTAAATTATAACTTCAAATAAACTATACCAAACCTATTAATAAAATTGTAAAGTAACAAATTGAATGAAATTATTCAATATTGAATTATATGTCAAGCACAGAAAAGAATAGTATAGTAATTATATCATCAAGAGATTAAAAAAACTAACAGCACGCATTTTTTCGTGCACAATGACACATAATAATCCAGTAAACCGTTTTTTGTTGAACACTCGTTAAAGCTGACAACAATGCGAATAAGGCATTATGTAAAATTAAGCTGCGGTCCTTAACTTAACTTGAAATATAATACCTTACAGAAAATGTCGTCTAATCATGTAAAATACGCTCCTTAGGTTCTCCGATGCCTCTTTAAAAACATATTATGTTAATTATAAGAATAAATAAATATTATTATTTTCGGTTTCTATTTAAATACCGATATTTCTGCTCTGTTGTAAGCAAGCAATCTCTGAAACTGTTTTTATTGTGAAGTACATAATAAATATTGTATTTCATTGAACATTATTTTGAAAGGACAATTTATTGCAAATGTTTTTATTAATACATTTAATTCTTTTTTTAAAAGAAAACATATTCAGTTTCTTAATCTGTTTAATTTTCGCCTTAGTTTTTGATTATTCATAAATAAACCTTGAAGAATTTAATTAAAATATAGTTTGTCGTTTCGTTTTAAATTATGATTTGATTTTAATTTTTATCTTTCTTCATATATTCTAAATTGTCCACGTCTCTCACAAGTCAAATAAATTACACTAAATTATTATATTTCGTCTAACTAGAAATATGACGGTATGAAGAAATGAAATTATAGTAAATATTATATCTAATTATAATTTATATTGTTTGTCTGTCTGTCTGTATTATATATTATATATATATTGTCGTTGGTTGCTCTACATAAAAGCCACTGATAGATAAAAATTAAAACTTATACTTTTTTAAATCAAGTTCAGATTATTGTTGATTAATTAACTTAGAATATACATAGACTTCCCGTAATAGAATTATACTCATATTTTTGCTTACATTCACACATCAGAGTTTATTTCAACGGAAGTATTTTAAAAATATAGATAAGAATATTATGACTTCAGCATATCGATTTACTTACAGCAGTAGCAGCGCTTCACAGCGGTTAACAGATTATGTAAACGGCTTTACAATATTCAAGGATAAACATACCTTACTGATATTGTACGCGCTAATTATGGTTTAAAGATTTCTCTTCCATCTTATGTACTATTACATATAAATTGAATTACGCTTGCTCTAACTGATTTTTCTTATCGATAGTTGAATATCAATAAAACTTATACTTAAAACCCTTTAAATTGTTTAAGAATTTGATAAACCTTGTCGAAATATGTAGAAAAATTAGTCAGATGTAATCAAAATATTGTTGGATAAAAAGTCTTCTGAAAAAATGTATCACTTTTAATTTATTCTTGAAGAAATATATATTTTTTTATTTCGCAAAGAAGTGCATTCGGGTTGATCAGGCAATAATTATTATATGAAAATAAAATAATTCTCGTATGTTTTATTATTTGTACACAATAATATATTGTTTATAAATTAGTCTTAGGTAAATATTTAATATCCAGGTTTACACGTGAAATGAACATCAAATTAAATTCCAATCTCCGGTAAACTCAACTTAAAGCTAGAAATTTTAAGTAACAATTACGAGTATTATATATATATATATATTATTAAACTGCATACAAATAATAAGCCTTCGTTTTTTCTTTTAAATTGACACCTTATTAGGGCAAATAATATATTATTTAGGCCAAATAACAATTAGGATCATTATACGAATTGAACGACATAAAAAAACAGCTAATTTTTGTGTTAGTTATTGATTCTCTGTAATTAAAAATATTTTTATGGCCAGTGTCAAAATTAATTGCTGTATAAAAGTTAAACCGAATTTTCTAAGAACTTCCGGAAAAAAATTATACAAGAGATAGTCGCAAAAGTTGGCAGCATTAAGGTAAGACGATTTACGACAGGGCTTTGTCAGAATTTTTTATATCCAACCTTAATCATTTTTATTGAGACGACATATATTTTTCTAAAATAAATTGTATTAAAAGCTCTATAATAAAATAACTATTGTAATATAAAACTAAGAATCCTTGAAAATACCGACTGGGATAAAAACTGCGACTGCGATGTTCTGTATTCTTTAAAGACTACAGCTGATTTAGGATTGATTTTAAATTTGCTGTAGTTAAATGCCAAGAAATACGTCATATGAAGTAATACTACTACATCAGAACTGTGTAGGGAGTATATATACATATATATATTTATCAATACATTGTATATATACCTATTTAAACAATACACGTTACGACTCAATATGAGATCTGTTAATGTTGAGCAGAAACAGTAGTGCCTTACTAGGTAAGGTACTACTGTAAAACAATGAGGTATTAACTAGTACCTAGTAGTAGTTAATACCTCTTTGTTTCTCGTCTGCAACAGTCAAAATGTCAAATTAATTTTTATTGTATTTCAAACATACTAAATAGAATTAATGAATACTAATATTAATTTATATTTACTAATAAGCGATGACACAATAACTTTTCCTTTAAAGTATTTATAGTACTCATGGTATTATCTTTATCGAACCTTATTACCACAAGAAAGTTCTTCATTTTAAGCGTTTCGAACCTTCATGCAGTCCACTTTAGCAGTAATTTATAAGCCAAGACCCTTTGTCGGCAGGATTTATCGTAAACATTATCGGACTTCTTTGATATATTACATAAAACTCCATTTTGTTATGTGAGAATATTGCTCTAGGATATAATAATAATATAAGTCAATATAGTTATTTTATTTTGTATCAAATTATTTCATGAAAATAAAATGAATACGTCTCACGAAAATAGAACATTTCGAAGATTACGAGTTTTTCTGGAAGCATTTAAAGTCGACAATTATTGTAATATATTTGAATTGCATTGAAAATTCTTCAACAGGCTTTATATGTATTATCAAATTTAAAATCCTTTAACGAATATATATTACATAGGTAATAGTACTTCACTATATAAAAAAACATTCACAAAATGTCCATCAACAAATAATTAATTGATGCGATACATATATATTATTCATAAGGAAGTACACAATATACTATCTGCTACATATATAGATTGTAAAACCAGGTAGAAATTGTTTTTTATGCATTAATACATATTTACACTATTTATAATTCAAGAACGGCTGAACCAATTTGGCTGAAAATAGGTGGGGAGGTTGTTTAGAACCAGGAGACGGTTATAGGATACTTTATATTCCGTTACGTTCGGTTCGCGTTCCCGTGAAGTCACTATAAAAGGTGATATAATAAAAACGCATTTGACATGGAATAGCAATACGTAAAAGAGGAGTTATAATAGTTATAGTTAATAAGTATGGTTAAAAATTTGACAATTATAAAAATGACAGCTCATTTTGACTATGGTTAAGTATGGTTGAAAATGAGACGTGAGATGGCTCGGTTAACAGTGAAAAATCACCGCGCAAATATCAGAGCTCAAAGACTTAATAATATTCGGCGTTCAAGAAAAGTCAAGGGTAAAGAATTCTCATTCAACGAATTCCGATGATCCCAACGTCTTAAATTTCTGACTTCACTTGCATTTGCCACGATGTTTAACAGATCACAAGGACAACCTTTAAATGTTTGTGATCTGAATTGGTCTTTACAAAATGCATGTTTTTCTCATAGACAAAACCAGCAACTCAAGTCATAAAGAAAATGTGTTGATGGTTTTATATAGGCATACGGATAATATTTTTATTATTTATATATACATGTTGTAATAAAAAAAAACATAAATTAGTAGATTAATTTACGAGATATGATGCTTTAACGTTTAAGCGTTTCACAATAAAATGACAAAAAATGTTATTATATGATCCATCCACAAATTTTCACTGAATTCCATTAATGAATTCAACTGGCGTAAACGTTTTCAGTAGAGCTTTATTTAAGTAGTATATTGAAATACACAGGAAAATACACATAACGAAATTTCCATTGCCAGCTTTCAATAAATTGAATTTCATTTAGCTGAAGGTATTATGTACCTACCTATTACTGGAGTAAGTCTCAAGTATATTTATTAAAAATATACTTTTATATACACTGCGATCAGATAAATATTTGAAGATTAATTTAACAATATAGAGGTTGAAATACCTTGTATATAAGCTAATTTTTTTATAATTTAAAGCAATCTTTTTAGTACTCTTTTAATATTAAAATTGTTTGCTGTGAAAGTGTGAAAAATTGTAATATGAGAAAATTTGTTATAATTTTTGTTATTTGTTTATTTGGTAATGTTGAGAAAGACAATTTAAAAAAAAAATAACAAAAACTTTATTTGAATGTCACATACAGTTAAAGAAGACATGGTTTTTACACAAGAATATATTATAAAAAAAGAAAATCGTTTAGTAAAAAAAAACACAACATTAATAAAATATATATTAACTGTGCCATTCAAAGCAGAGGACCACTCAGCATTTGCGAGAATTCGTGCCTCCCGCGCTGATCTTCAGTGGCCGCCGTGCCATGACGAAACAAACATCAACAACTTAGTCCCGTTGAAAATAAAATTGTAACAAAAGACAAATAGAAGACAGACTATAACATATATAAAATATATGTTCTGATTAATAAATTAATAAATTATGATTATAATAGTCAGATTAAAGTTAAGGCGGGTATATTTAATACTGATCGACTCATAACTCCCCTTCTCAAAACTGGGCTGAAAAGGCGACATGGGGATTAAACCCCACAATCACCAGGTGCATTAACACGGCTGAAGTAGTCCCTATTACATCTAACGGGGCGGGAATGTGGGCCACCTAGGTGGACAAAGTATATGTACAGCGGCTGTCAGCCGTCAGAGGGGTTTCACCCAGAAGATTGGCCGAACGCACAGGACGGCGTCAGAGCACGCAGCCATGATCCTGGGGGGACTCCTCTCACTGGATCTGCAAATAAAAGAGAGCGCATACAGTTACGAAATAAAGATAGGACGCCCCTTTGGACATCTAACGTAGGAATATAACCTGGAGACATGCGTGGAGCACGTGGAACTGGAACACCCGGCAGACAGAACACCGCTGAGCTACACTTGCCTGGACAAGCTGGCTCCTGGAACAGAACAAGAAAGAGAAATTAGTGGGAAACAAATATACATGGATGGGAGCAGGATACAGGGATAGGTTGGAGCTGCAGAAACGATAAGGGAAAATGGAAGGGAGATATATTACAAGAGGCTCCGCCTTGAAAGTCACTGCACAATGTTTCAAGCAGAGATACTGGCCATAAATAAGAAATGGAGGGAAGCAAGCATACTGACGGACTCCAGGTCGTCCCTGGAAACACTAAATACGGACCCACTTGCACACCCAATTGCTTAAGTTCTACTCTAAAGTTCTTCTGGATCCAAGCACAGGCGGGGATGCCAGGAAACAAGCGAGCATATGAATTGACCAAGGAGACAGTCAAATACCTAAAACGGAAAACAGCCTACGACGACTTCCCGCTGTCGTTCGTGAGACACCAGCAAAGAGAGGAAACGATAGCGAGATGGCAGAACCGCTACTCCCAGGGAAAAACTGATGCGACGACAAAGACATTTCTACCTGACGCAAGACGAGCATACAAGACTATGACTAAACTTGACATGGACTCACTCACCGCGCAAATCCGCACCGGTCACAGGGAGTACTTACAGAGGTTTATACTCACTGATAGCCCGACTTGTAAATGTGACAGCACTACTGAGCAAGAAATCATACATCTACTGACAGAATGCCCGAGATTTATGAATGAAAGACACAATGTAGACATGGAAATTGACAGGAAAGTGACTAGAGAGAACTTACCGGATATAATGGGCAACTTTAACCTGCTGAAAACTTTTATGCACTACTGCAAACAAGTGGCTAAAATAATCATAGAAGAGAACAAAATGTGAGCCACAAGCAAATCGCGACCAGGACCTGGGACAGAAAGACATAATCCAGAAAATACACGAGTAACATACATGAGTCAACAAGCAGTCATAATGGAGACCGGATGGCAAAATTGGATAACAACATCACACAACATACACGACGAAATACCCAAACAAAAAAGAAGAAATGAAAAGGTCCTAGCCGATCATGTGGAAACTCATGACTGAGACTAGCGCCAACTTGACGAGCAAAATGATCATGGAAGGCATTAATAAAATGCCAGACATAATCATCACAAACAACACAGAAGCATTAACAACGAAGACCAGAAATTGGCATCCAGCGCATACATTGATAAAAAAAAAATAATTGAAGAAAATAATAATAATATTAAATAAATAAATAAAAAAAAAATTATAAAAATACATATACATATATATATATATATATATATATATATATATATATATATATATATATATATATATATATATTTGCTCAGGACCTAAGTAGAGAATGTAAATAGATATAAAATGATATAGATATAAAATAGAAATAAAATGTAAATAGCTGTAGAAATAACAAATACCAATAGTTGTATCACTTACCTGTTGTAGATAGATACCTATAGAATTGTATAAGATAAAACAGCCCAAAAAGCTGGTCGTATAAAAGTCAATATCCGGAAATATGAAACACCAACTTACCTGTTTGAGGCGACGAAAACATCGAAGGAGCACAAACTCTGTAAAGAAAACAGAATATATTACAGCTCAAACAAACCAGTGTATATCATAAAGAAACTAACTTACCGTAATGTAGACTGTATAAACACTGCAAATAAGAAAATAGCAACATAAGAAAAATAGTATTAGAAAATAAGAACCGTGTGTGACAGCGGCCAACTGTTAAGGAAACAAATATATAAACAATGGCACATATAAAGTAACAAGTACATAAAAGAATGGTAAATAGCCAAATAAAACCAAAATGGAAGTAATTCACAGGAAACTAGCTGAGCACACACGGCTATGATAGAAACAACATTAACAAAACACATCAACATACGTGTAATAAAATGTACAAAATTAAAAATTTAATCATCCCTGAACACTGACTCCGGCATCCCATTCAGAGGGATATACGAGCAATTTACAAAAAAAAAAAAAAAAATACAGATCGAACCTGCCTGCGGGCCACGGGTTGGGGAGCAACAACTGCAAGGATCCACGCGTTTGGGGGAAGGCAGCTACCTGAGCGTGGAGCTCAGTGATCCGAGGGTTGAGGCGATGGCGCTGCGACCGTCGGTGTTGCTCTCAACGGGGGGGCTAGGTGGAAGGTGACAGGTACAGCCCGAATTCTTCCTCCAGCCGTAGTGCCTGGGCGGGAGAGGGGGTGACCTCTCTCGCCCACAATAGGGCTACGTGGTGAGGGTGTTCCTAAGTTGATCGGGCCCCTCATAGGGTTCCGCGGGGGGCGTCACGGTGAGTGCGAAAGCGATCCCGGGGCATCCCACTCAGGTGATGAGGTCAACCGTTTGTTGTTTTAGTGGATAGCGTTAAGAATGGGTATATTAAATACTAATAGATGAATGAGTTTCAAGGTTAGAAAACAAGTATACTGACTAACTAAATCTGATATATCAAAAATATTCAAAATTAACATGATATACCTATATTTCAACAATTTGATAAAAACAATATTTAAAAACATTTTTGATTTTAATGAGTTTCTACCTCCATACTGATTAACAATAAAAATAAAAGTGTAGATACGATTCGTAATACCTCTGGGGCATTCTCTGTGTCTTGTTGACACAGGAGGTGCAGAGTCAAGAGCGTGGCTCTTCTTTCTGCGATTGTCTGTCTCTGAGCTTGATTTAAGCCCACGTCTTTGGGGGCGGATCCTTTGATTGGTACCGCTTAGGTTTTCAGTTTTAGAGTATAATCTGTTTCCGTTTTGTTTCTTGTTCTTGTTTTATAGAGTTTTCAGTTTTTCCAGTTGGAAATTTTTGATGAGTGCGGTTTTTTTTTTTTTATATTAGCTCCCTAGGAGTTGGTTTAGAGTCTGGTGGTCTTGAGTGCAACGGTGCTATGTTGATTAGGTGGTCCTGGCCTGAGTCGTCAGCTCGGGCGAACATTCTGCTGGCGCAGCGTTTGATGAATTCGTCTATTGGTTCAATTTTTAGATCCCTTTGGATTGTTCTATTTTGTACATATTTGGGTGCTTTGGTTATGCTGCGTAGGGTTTTCGTTTGTTGTATATGGATGCTCTTTTTGTTCGTAGTTGATAGCAATCCATACCAGGACGCTGCTGCGTACGTCAGTTTGGCTCTGGTGTAAAGTTTATAAATCGTCACTTTACTTTTAGTGGGGATGTTTGCTTTGAGAATTGGCATTAGTGCCGCAGTGGTGCACTTTACTTCTTTGGTGATGTTATTCGCATGGCGGTTCATCTTGAGTCTCTTATCGATAGTGACTCCAAGATACTTGATGCAGTCTCTCCATTTTACCTTTTCGCCTAGAAGACGAAGAGGGGGAGTGGCTTTCATGGGTCCGAACATTATAGCCTGAGTTTTAGCTATATTGATTGCGAGGCGCCATTTTTTGAGCCAGTCTGGTAACATTTCTAGGTTTTCTTGCATCAACTTAGCCGCGTGCTTGGCTCCGATGGAGCTAGTGACGTAGGCGGTATCATCTGCGTACAGTGCTAGGAGCGCTTTATCTGAACATGGTATGTCATTCGTATACCAGGTATAGAGAGAGGGTGCGAGGCAGCTTCCTTGAGGTACCCCGGCTAATATCGGTCTTAATGTGGAATGCGTGCTACCAATCGCTACAAAGAAGTTTCTCTTACTAAGGTAAGATGCGAGGACTCGTATGATTCTTCGTGGCATTGTGCTTGCTTGCATGAGTTTATAGAGGAGGCCTTCGTGCCACACCTTATCGAAGGCCTTCTCGATATCTAGGAAGACCGCCGCGACTTTCTTTTTTCTGTTCCTCTCTGTGATTATGTGGTGAAGTACTCTTGATAA
Organism: Napeogenes sylphis; assembly: GCA_959347405.1. NCBI lineage: Eukaryota > Metazoa > Arthropoda > Insecta > Lepidoptera > Nymphalidae > Napeogenes > Napeogenes sylphis. The sequence continues at coordinate 29,577,545 of OY365776.1, forward strand.
TTGAAGATTGGTTGAATGCATAGGCCGAAATCCATGTTGCTCTGGGCGGAGTTTTAAATGGAGGTTCATCTGTTTGAGTAGAAGACGCTCAAAAATCTTTGAGATAGATGGCAGCAGAGTTATAGGTCTGTGGTTTTCCGGCGCTGTTAGGTTTTTATTTTGTTTTGGGATTAGAATTATCTTGCCGGTTTTCCAAGTGCTTGGGAAGTGTCCCGTTCTTAGGATCCCGTTGAAAAGCTTGGTGTAAGCCGCGATGGTTCTGTATGGCATATTGCGTAGGACCGAGTTGTTGACTGCGTCGTGGCCCGGTGCCTTGCGGGGGCGGGCGCGTTTGATGACTTGGTAGACTTCATTGGGAGAGAAAAAGATCGGATCTGTGCCGTTCGAGAGAGGTACTTCCAGGTATTTGTTTACCTTCTCTGTAATTTCACTGATGTATTCGTGATTGTCCGAGATGTTTGGGGTAAATTGTTTTTCCAACGAGTTTGCGAATAGTTCCACTCTGTCTTCCGTGCGATAAATGGGGATTCCTTGCTCGTTTAATAAGGGTCTGGTTGGAGGCGCTTTCTTGGTTAGGCTCCGACATAATTGGTGGAAGTTAAGTTTTTCGGTAGTTACTATCTTGGATAGCTTATCATCCCATGTTTTTTGTCTATGATCTTTGACCATGTTTGTGGTTATTTCATTAAGTTTGTTTATTTTCGATTTTAATGTTGGACAGCGAGTCTGTTGCCATATTTTACGCAGCCTTTTCTTTTCTCTGAGTTTTTCTCCTATGTTGAATGGGAGTGCTGTGTACCGATTGGTGAACTTTATAGTTTTGGATGATTTTTCCCACGCATTTGTAACGGAGGAAAGTAGTTCTGAGGCCAGCTCTTCTACGTCTGTGGACGTTCGAACGGCTCTGGTAGGCGTGTGGTCATCTAATAGGGACTGGAATAGGTCCCAATTAGTAACTGTTTGAGGTCTTGCTGAGTCATTAATGGCCGTGGTATTGGCAATGGTGAGTAGGACCGGGAGATGATCCGATCCTAACGAGTCCTGGATGACCTCTTGCGATGTTCTGTCTTGGAGTCCTTTGTGGACAGCGATGTCCAGGACGTCTGGGTTTTGTCCTGGGCGGTCTGGCCAGTGAGTAGGGCATTCGGGGCCGCTAACAGTGAGTTCTAGCTCGGTTGCGATCTCGAGTAATCTTTTGCCGTCTCTTGAGTTCGTCGCAGAGTACCATGATTGGTGTTTGGCATTTAAATCCCCGGCTAGGATGGTAGGCGTTTCGTTATTAAAAATTTTTTCAATGTCCTTTGTGTCCAAGGTATTTATCGGCGGTTTATAAGCCGCGTAGATTTTTGTAGGTTTTCCGTTAATCGATATTTCGACTCCTAAGGCTTGCATCGAGTTAAGAATGAGCTTTGGGAGTGGTTGGTGTATGATCTTACGTTTGACCAGTACTAGGAGGCCTCTGTAAGGCAGATTCTGTGCGTTTACTTCGTCCTGCCTGTAAACGTGGTAATTTGGAAATTTGATTGTTTCGGAGGACTTGAGAAAGGTCTCCGATACAAGCAAAATGTCTATCCTTTGTAGCTCGAGTAGTGCGATGAGGTGTAGTCTTTTCTTTTGAATGCCTCTGGCGTTCCAATGTACTATTCTTAGATCTCTATCCATTGAGAGTTAGTAGTTTAGCCATTCCGTCCATCATTATCGGCAGGGGATTGTTTCCCTCGCTGATAGCTTGGAGCACTTCTTGGAAGACGGTCAGCGCTATTTTGACGACTGCCTGTTTTAATTCCGAGTAGTATGGAGTGCTTTGTGCACTTTTGGGAACTGACTTGGGCGCGGTTGACGACTGAGCGGACGCTTTTTTGGGTCCACTCTGCGCTTTTTTCGCGGTTTGGTTCCTTGCCGTGGGACCGTTGGCCTCTGGCATTAATGTAGTCACTGTGCTGTTTTGCTGTGCTTCGGTTTCGGCTTGGTTCGGTTCGGTTCGGTTTTGTTCGGCTGTTGTTTTAGCCGTGGTAGGTTTGACCGCTTTCAGCAATCTGTTTTCTTTTTTGAAGATTGGGCAGCGTGCGCTGCTTGCGGGATGATCGCCGCCGCAATTTACGCAAGTCGGCGGCTCGTCCCGAGGCCGTGGGCAGTCTCTCGCATAGTGAGAGTCCCCGCATCGTACACAGGCTGTTGGTCTGTGGCAGTAGTGAGATGAATGTCTGAATTGCTGGCACTTATGGCATTGTGCCGGGCCTTTTTTCTTAATCCAGGCTTCTATTTTAATGTTTTCCATGCCAAGGATTTCATTTACAAGGTAGATGTCTGGGATGACATTCTCCGCCTTTTTAATTAAGGCGAAGTAAATGCAGCCGCCTCTTCTGGTGACTATTTCCTTGACGTACACCGCTTCGAATCCTTGCGTTTGTAAGTCGTTTATAATTTCGTCCACATTCGTGCCTTGCGGCAGTCCTTTTATAACTATCTTGTGATTTTTCTCGGCTGGGAGCGAGAAAGAATGCCAGTATACTTTCTCTTCCTTTTCGAGTTGGTTCAAGTATCTCTGGAGTATTCTGTATTCATTTTCTGTTGATGGCGTGAATCTTATTCCTCTCTTGTATTTGTGGGCCGAGGGGGCCTTGCCGAGTTTTTCTTTTAATATCCGCAGGTGATGCGCCCAGTTTGGAAGTTCTTCCACTACTAATGGTGGATACCGGGGACGGCTCTCTATATACCCCTGGCTCGCCGACACTTGAGTGTTCGGAGTGGGGGTAGTGGTGGGGGCAGTCGGCGCGCAACTTGCACGTTTTGCGGGAGCACGGAGTGCAGCTGCGTATGACTCATGGCTTTTTTCGGCTGAGTCATCGGAATGCGGTCTTTTGAGAGACGATGTTTTCTCCTCGTTTACTGTAGAAATGCGTTGAGGAGTATTTTCGGAGTTTTCTGAGTTTACTGTCGGCTCGGGGACGTCTACGTCCATCTCGTTGGCTGACTGAGCTTGAGAGAACAGGCGTCTTTCTTGATCTCTGGCATAACTTCTTAGCTCGAACGGCAGCGAGGCGTCTTGAACGACTCGTCTTATTGCCTCCAGCTGTGTTTGAAGTTCTCTGGTAGGCATGGCGGGTCCTTGTTGACTTGCCGGAGGACTCTCTGGCGAGTCATATTCTTCACGCTCATAGGGCGACCGCGAGCGGCAGTCCCTGTGCGGGGAAGAGCTCCTTGATGATTGCAGCGACGTGGCGGCACTCATCTTGCTGTTCACTGGCGTTAGAATAGGCTTTAGACAAGCCGTATCTTGGTCGGGCGTTCTGTCCTCGCGAGAGGGCAGTCAGCGAGACTGCGATAGCGACTGTCGGCGGCGATGATGGTCTTGATATGAAGGCGGTGCAGGGGCGCACGGTATCGTTTTGATACAAACAATACCGGCGTCCCTGGTTAGTGAAAGGTGGCGAGAGTCTTCAACACGTGTGTATCCGATGGGTTCCAAGCGATCACTGGACGACGGTGTTGACGATTCGTAATAAGAGCCAAGTTAAATTTTATAATATATGCTTTGGTTGTGAACTTTAACCACAAAAGAAGTGGGATATAAAAGGGTGCCTTGTGCAACGGCCATTCCTGAAATTTATTTAAAACAACATGAAATATTGTTATAAAATATTTTATAACTGTTGCATGGGGCGACTTTTCGACACAACATCGGTAAACATTGCATGTTCATTAGCCAGTTCAGAAATGTCATTAAATGGGTTGTTCTATAGTAGAAACAAATTGAGATAGGATCTTATAAAAACTATCCTATAAAAACAATACTTGTAAAAAAATATATTTAAAATTAATAAAAAACCCCTGATACAAAAAGACTGCAAAAAGAATAAAAATACTATTATTACATACTTATTGAAGTCGTTGCGTCGGGGGACCGTTGTACGTACGTTGACGATGGTGTCTATTTTACGAAGTGGATCATTGAGGACTTAGGTCTAAGACTATACGATTCGATCGTAATTTCTTTATTTGCCTTGGTAACTTACTTGCATTTAATTTTTTTTCTTTATTAAGCTGTCATGCCATGTTTGTTGTTGTTTTTTGTTGTCATGTCAGTTTATTTTTTCATTCTATATTTAAATAAATTTAAATAACCTTAACATGGCTAAACATGTTTATAGATATTTTGAAACATTATCATAATATACATTTTTTTAAAATATCTTGCTCCTTTTCAAGTTTTTTATCTTTATATCATACAAATTCTTATTACACCAATAATTAGTTTTTGCGGTAGGAGAGGGGAAGTGCGCCAAAAACATTTATTTTATATATAAATAAAAAAAATGCCGTTTAGCGCTGTCTCAAAACAAAGGCAGGAAAAAAATAAATTACTAAACCTGTCTTGGATCTGTCAGAGATAAAGTAATTCGAAAACGTTAAGTAAACATGTTCTATAGAAGTGCTAAACGCTTATGTATTTTTGTTATTCATATGACCTGTCTTAAAACATTAGATACTACATTTCGGAGAACTAATTTGACATTAAGAAAAATTTACTACTCTAAGAATTAATTAAACAATATTGCTTTTTTAATAATCTTAGATTTCTTTTTACATGAGTTCAGTTTATAAGATCGAGGATTGAAAATCTCATATTAATGTAATGAAAGAGAATGTCCTTATCTCTTTTTTTTTTTATTTTGTTTCAAAACGGACATAAGTATACTTTTACATAGTATAATTTTAATTTTAGCATGTAATAGGTCTGAAAATTTTCATTTAGTTCAGTTTAATATCATTATTATTTATATTATTTTAGTAAATTCACTTTGTTATTTAAACAAAATACATGGATATTTAATATATTTACCCAAGAAGAGACTAAAATTTAAAACAAGTATTACAAATAAAATTTATAAAAGAAATATGTACACAATTAAAAAAAAAACAATTTGAAAAGCTCTTGTTAGAACATTTTCTTTGTCACAAGGACAAGCTAATTAAAAGTGAACATAAAAAACATAAATAAAAGTTAATCTGTGTGAAGTTTTGTATCCAGTCAGTTTGTTTTCACCTCAAGCTTTTAAAGCATTGCGTTGTAAACAACCATTTCACTGATAAACTAGAAGTAAAATGTTTCACGTTCATTTTAAGAAAATGCAGTTATTGTTCTGCAGGTGACTGGGAGAAATTTTATATTAAGTTCTGCTCAAAGTAAATTTATATTAATATTTTGAAACATTATCATAATATACATTTTTTTTAAATATCTTGCTCCTTTTCAAGTTTTTTATCTTTATATCATACAAATTCTTATTACACCAATAATTAGTTTTTGCGGTAGGAGAGGGGAAGTGCGCCAAAAACATTTATTTTATATATAAATAAAAAAAATGCCGTTTAGCGCTGTCTCAAAACAAAGGCAGGAAAAAAATAAATTACTAAACCTGTCTTGGATCTGTCAGAGATAAAGTAATTCGAACCAAATATATATTTGGTTTCAATCTTTGATCTAAATTTTGTCTTTAATTCTATTTGGGCATTTTACTTTTAAATCTTAAAATAAAAAGAGCTTAAGCTAGTTTTTATTTTATTTTTTTTTCCTTTACTAAGTGTTGAAAATACACCACAACCTTTTATATTAAACCGGACTATGTAAATCGTTAATACATAAGAAATGGAATGTAAGATGAAGCTCCAACCAGAAGGTAAATATAAAGTAAAATTCCTTGCTACCGTAGCAGAATAAATGACAAACACCTTCCTAGTGGCAAAAACATTGTACAAGCATTAAACATTTATTCAGAAATAAAACCACTTTAAAACACTAAGTTATTTACACACTACTAAATAACTATATGTTAGCTTTTATATAATTTGAAAGAAGGTTTTTATATAAAAATAAAGATATCAGTTGTTGGTTTGACTAAAACATGTAATGTTTGTATGGAAATTTAATTGACTAAATAAAATAATAAATATCATTATAATATTGGATACTAATTTGATTAGAGCAGTGAAAATATAAATCATCTTCCAGCCAAGAGCAGGCAGTGTGTGATTAAGAGACTAAGTTGTGTAACAGAACTAGTATAATAAAATATAACTGTGATAGTAAAGAGTTTAAATAGTAATCAGTTCAGTGTTTTTGTGAGCAGTACGTGCCATAAAGTGTTTTAAAGGATAGAACAACTTTTATTGGTGATTCTTTGGAGTAAGAGAGTTCTAATATATAGTATTATCTTAGGCAAAAATGTTTAACTATTAATACTATTCTACTAACATTTTAATCATAACTGAAATACTTAAATTATACATTATTTTTAAATCAGATTCAATCAGAGTAGTAGTAAGAACTTATAACGCGTAAATGAAAGACTAAGAAAAGAAGACTAGCATTTATTATTTATTAACGACGCCACTACTGTTTTTATGAAGCTTTCACATTTATAATTCTTTAAAGTATTCTATATATAACTTTAATTTTCTTCTTCTTTAATAAGTATTATATATTATTAACTTTAACAAAATAGGATTACATACTGTGTTGTTATAAAAAGTTTGAGATACAAGAACGCGTCTAATGTAAACTTTAAATCCGATAGGTCGGTGACAAGTATAGGCAGTATATTTTAAAAACAAACTGATTTTCCCTAAATTGTCTTAAAAATGGAAGTATTATTGTTAGTGTTATTATTATTATTATATATGCCCCTGATTCCAAAAGAAGGATACCTTTAGACATTATACTATATAAGTATATAACGGAAACTAACACTGCAGGTGTAACAACAGGATGACTTCAAAATTTTCTTACCACACATATCATTGAACTTAATCGTCTTGTCGTGTTGTCCGAAAGAGTTCACGAAACTATTGTTAAATTGTTAAGCGTCGGCGTTTTTCTTGTCTTCTTTAAAAATAAGCGAAGTATCACTGGCGACCATATTTGTATTACACATATTTGTCATTAAATTTGGTAAATCGTTTATAAAAGCTAAGAACCAAAAAGTTTAAGAATTTGAGAGCCCTTGGGAAATATCCATTTTACCTTCCCAACGATTTTTTGTAGAAATAATTTAACCCGTTGACCGAACCCAGAACGAGTAAAATTTAGATCATTGTTATTAAATAACAGTAAAAATTTAAAGTTCTCATCGATGTTACTCAAAAAACTTATTGTATCGCAAGTCCTGACTTTTTTCCTCCAAAGTCTTGCGAATTGAATTCTTTCTGTAGGAAGTGTTATAAGAGCTCGTATTTTTAAATGTTTACTAAACTATCGTATACCTCCTCTTCATAATTTTTTCCCTGATGTCCGATCGCAGTGATTGTGAGATTACTCGATTACAATCGATACAATCTTTACACACACACATGGGTACATATAGATACTGCTTGCAACTTCGATACGTAAACAAATAACTAGGGCAGTAAAGATTTACGACTGTATTTTCGTCTGCTTAACGATGCAAGCCGTTTATATAAAATTAGTAGGATAGTTAAATAAAAATAGTTTCTTAGCCTCTGTAAATCGATTCGAGTTAAAAAAAACGATTACGCCATATTTATATTTATAATACAATTTTGCATCTTTACACAACCTATGCTGACAAATAAGGAGAATCTATGTACTTCCGTAAAATACTTCCTATCTCACCTCCCTTCTTTTAAGACTATTACTTCTAATGGAGGTAGACAATGGACTCACCAAATATAATTAAGCATGCAACAGCCGTATACGCGCATTTTACACATTTCACACAAAACACCACAAGATATCCGAGAACATACCAGGGTCCTGGTAACGTTCCAAAGGTTTGTGAGTTTTTTAGAATTCTTCAATAATTTTATTCATCGATTACTTTGTCATTTTACACAAATTCCATCGTATTGGCACCGTTCAATGTAATACTGTAATTAAAGTAACATAATAGTTTACAAAAACATTATCTGCACAAATATTACTACAGTACAACATTAATTTTAGTTTTGGTCACAGCAGTAACTGTTGCTAACTTAGCAAGCGTCCGTGAAGTAACTTCCGTGACAGAGTATACAATGTTAAGAAAATACTAATATAATTACAAAATGAATGAATATATGAAAACACATTAAAATTATCGAATTATTCCTGTATGTAATGGTGTCTCTTTATCTAAAAAATATTTTCTTCTTCTTTATTATTTTAAATATATACTTTATATATATACATAGATACAACTTGTACACTATATTGGTTATGATGATGTAAGACGTAAGTGATGAGTTAATTATGTCGAACAAGATTTAAATATAAAAATCTGAAAAGAAGACAAACATCAAAAATTATATAAATAATCGCATTTAGATAAAATTTAACAATGTATTTATTATAAGCAATTCATTCTTACGTTTTTTCCTGTATCCTTATAAGGTGTCACAGAAAGGTCCTTGAATTCAGGGATTACGTAGTCAGAGGCCGATTACTTGGGAACTTTTGTGAGAAAAAAATATTGAATAGAGCTAGGGTGTCTTACTGTAAAGCCTCCTCTGTAAGATTTTCTTTATTCTTTATCATTTTTCTTAGTAATACGATATATGATACAACTATAAATCAATGTCTAAATAAGTCTAAACAGTATCACTTTTTATATGGTTATTATATTGTTTGGGATAAAAATTATGTTAATAGTTTGTGTAGTAATATTTCTGTGGAGGTTCTTAGCAGACTTTAAATATCTGGGTTGAAATTATAAAAGTAATAACTAATATTATACGAATTTATTCATAGATATTGAAATACAATCTTTAGGAATATTAGGAAGTCATTAAAAGGGATCTGAATTTAAATAAATTGTCTACCATCATAACATATAATAAGGCAGTAAAAATCGAGTGTGTCAGTACATCAAATATTTTTCCAAAAAACTGATAGGGGGCGATTAAAGAAAACAGAAACCAAAAAAATATTTTTTGAAATCTTTCTGTCTGTCTGGTACGTTATAAGGTCGAAACTTCTCAACGGATTTGAACGCGGCTTTCACAGGTGGATTACATATAATTTGAAACGTTGGCAAAAAAATATTTCGTCAAAATCAGTTAAGGGAAAAAGAAGTTATAGTCCATTGAAAATTTACTTCAAGCACTGTTTCAAAACTTTTAAACAGTTGAATGCAGTTTACATAAACGTTAAATACGTTTATAATTATAATAAATTAGATAAAGCAAAAATTTATTATTTGTTTTACCGATATTAATAAAGACAAAAACACAATGCAGTCTGTATTGAATTTTAATAAAATAACACATTAAATGTGAGCGTGAACCGATTACTTAATACAGGCCGGAAAACTCACAGGGTTTTCAGTTTTTAGTTTAAACGCACCCAGTTCCCAATAGAGGTATGCTTTGCTATGACAATCAATAAATCGGAGGGACAAACCCTAAAAGCTAAAGGAGCTAGCATCGATCAAGTAGTAGTAGTAGTAAGATCAAGTAGTTTCTCGCACGGATAACTGTATGTGGCTTGCTCGCGGGTCAGTAGCGCCGAAAATCTATTTCTCTTAGCCTCTGAGGGAAGAACTACTAATGTTTTCTACCAAGACATTCTTTAATTGAACATGTGTATGTAGGTTATTATTTTCAGTTTGATATCGTAGCAATGTAATGGCTATATTTATAAAATTGGCACGGGAATAGAATACTACAGATTTCTGTACTTTTATTATTCAGACCTATACTACGCCTCTAGTTAAGACTTATAGTTAATTAGTTAATTAACTATAAGCCTATTATAAGTCTGGATAATTGTAGTTTCCACAGATTACGCGAAAAGCAACCTACACGCGGCCGGAGCTGCGGGGCAACAGCTAGTTTTTTAATAAAATTATATTGTTCTCAGAAATAGTTCTGATGTAGGTGTCAGGCAAATTAAATAATAAAGCTATATACAGTCTTCAAATTAAATATTTTTTTAACAAAAAATATATTAAAAGTAGTAGACTTTTAATATATTTTTTCTTTAACATATCAGAAAAGATGAAAATTAATTAAAATAATCAGAGAGCTTCAAAGTTATCTATTTTTAAACCCCGACTTAAAAAGAGGGCTGCTATAAGTTTGACCTATCGATCAGTGTATCTTTGTGACTGTTTATCTATGTATTTGTGTATCTGTGTGTCTGTCTGTGGCATTTTAGCAGTTAAGTGCGTAAACGGATTTGATTGCTGTTGTTTTTGATCGAAAGCCTGGTTCGTCGAAATGGTTCTTTGCTGTGTTTGATCGAAATTGAAACAGTCGTCTCCAAGATATTGATATTTTATTGGTGCGAGTAGAAGGTTCTTATGCAATATTGATATATATTATTAAACAAGTGAAAATATGTTTGTCCGTAGGTTCTTTTAGTTCAATAAAGAAACCAGTAACATAACTTTAAAAGGTAGAAAAAAATTAAGTTAAAAATTTAAAAAACTTCCGTTACAAAAATACCTATAAAATATAAATAATATTATTATGTACATATTGAAGTCGTTGCGTAGGAGGACCGTTGTACGTACGTTGAAGATGGTGTCTATTTTATGAAGTTAATCATTGGGGACTTAGACTTTATTATGTGAGCTTTATTATTTGTGACTTTATTATGTATTATGTGAACTGAAATGTCCCGATTCTCACTATTTTTAACTTAGTAAGAATAAAAGTCAAAGAACAAACTTTGCTGGAATTCTTGTCACTGATGCATTAAAGTTGTTGAATTTGGAAGTTTCACATAAATATATGTAGAGTAATCACGACCTAAATTTAACTTGCGATCAAAATGTTAGCTCTAGAATCTAGATGATTGTATTGAAATTCCTTTCATTTATTTAGGCTAGCACAACAAGCATTTCACAGTAACGATTCGTTGGACGTATTTCGATGATCGCGTCTAGTTTTCGGCGCTTATGAATAAGGACTTTTAAGTCCTTATTCATTATACGATTAGATACTGCTATATCTTTATTTTCGTGGTAACTTACTTGCATTTTAAATTTTTCCTTTATTTAGCGGCCCCCCGACGCAACGACTTCATTAAGTAAAAGTCAAAAATTCTTTATTCCATGAAAATGTTTTTACATTTATTAGGACACGTCAAGATAAACAAATATTGCAAAATATATAATCAATCGAAATAAAATACATATATATATTATTTAACATTTTGTCTTGTAAAAAAATTGCCCGTTCAATAAGTTGAGCTCATGAGAAGATCCAGGCAAAGAAACTCAAGGCCAATCTTATCAACCGCCAATTTTCAAATACAATAGTTTAGTCCCGGGCCTTATTATCATTTACATAATCCTTAATGGTATAGTAGGCCTTATCTTGCAGTTTTTGCTTTACATGCAACTTGAATTTTGAATATGAAAGTTTTTGAATTTCTGCAGGGAAAGTATTATAAAAATGGACACATTGAACAAATAATATCTTATGAATCTTTGCCATCCTGGTGTGAGTTGGAGCAAGTTTTTTTTTTATTTCTGGTATTTACAGTTTCACTATTCTTTTTATAATTTTTCTGAACATATAAGTTTCAAGGTTTTGTGAACCTACATTAAATTAGTACATAATAATATTAATTTTAAGCTTTTCTGAGGTCTTCCTGTATCGTGGGTGTTTTAAATTTTATTTTTTTTACTGCTTTTTGAAGTTATGTTACTGATTTCTTCATTGTACTAAATGAACCAACGAACACACAATTTTTCACTTGTTTAAGTATTTCTATCAATATTACATAAAAACCTTTCACCCGCACCAATAAAACCTCAATATCTTGGAGTTGACTGCTTCTATTTCTACCAAAAATGGCTAAGAACCATCTCGACGAACCAGGTTTTCAATTAAAAATAAAATGCAATCCAATTCGTCCAGTCGTTAAGTTGTTAGAATCCCACAGACAGACACAGATACACATGTCAAACTTATAACACCCCTCTTTCTACGACGCCGGTTAAAAAGTAAGTAGCAACAATCACAATTACAGCAGTAATATTAAGTTATAAATATTACATATGCCAAAAAACTAAGTTAAAAGTACTTAGTTTATGTGGTTGGTTCCCTATCAGATAACAGACGCGCGTATAATAGTAAAAACGTGTAATTATTTTGTTATTGTTCAAACTAATCTGGCTAAGATTAATTTTAAAATTAGTTGTTTTCTGATTTTTTATGAATTACCAGTGTCTATGTGAAAACTTATACTGGTGCATAACATGATTTACAACAATTAAGGCTAAGCAAGCCGAACATACCTTATTATTTCTAGTAATACCAGCAAAAGTCGCTAGGTACCAACTAAAAATAGGTGAGAGGGAGGGGGGGGGGGGAACCTCTCTCGCCATTGCACAGGTCTATGACGTAGGGGTACTCTGGTTGCCCCCCCTGATAAGGGTATCACGGGGGTTCTTCCGAGGCGTCGCAGTGAGTGCTTACGCGATCCCGTGTCTTCTCATTGTAGCGATGAGGGCAACCGTTGGTTTTTTTTAGTGGGGTGCCTTTAAAATGGCACACATATAACAAGACTGCTAGACATATTGTACCAACCCCAAATAATAAGTATAAGTCCAGGTGGACTATTTTTTCAATTACTTCATTTTTGTGAAATATTCGACTTAACTATTAAGTAATAAAAAAATAGAGCAACCGAAAAGAAAAATAAGACTAATAAATAAAATTGTTCGTAAGATATCCTAACAACTTTATACGGATTTGTGTCAGTTTCAAACAGACACTACGTATTTTTTTTTTTTAAGATCACCGGTTGCCGTTCTATATTCAAGCAACGTGATAATCTTGTTACAGAGCTGTCACACAAACTAATGCATATTTACACATAACTCCTATTCTAAGCATTCTTTGTTCTTAATAAGAGTCACGTCAAGTATGTAATTAGCGCAAAGTCACAATGAAATAACGTCATAAGAGGCTGTGCAGAAACTTTTTACGCGAATATTAATAAAGTACCACTTTTATACGTATATAATTATGTGCACGGCTAAAAGCAGTCTAAGGTGCGTGTGATGAATATGTCAGCTTTTAGTAGCCAGTGGTTCGAGCAGAAGAACTTAATAGTTATCATTTGAATAAATCGAGGGGTGCGGGTATCTTAGTAAATGTGAACGTGTCTATTACGTCGTTGCTTGCTTTGTCTTTCGGTCACACTAAAAGAAGTTAATTCATTTGTAGTCGATAAAACGTCGATTAAACGATAATCATAGATTATTGTTTACACTTGATGAAATAATTTACACTTGATGAAAGCAATATAAAAGAGAGAGTTTGCAAAAAATAACAATTGCTAGCTATAGTGTCCACCTGTTCTTATTCCATTTTTAGAGTGTGGGTGTATTTTGTGTCCGGTAATTATATGTTTGTAATGCCCCTGTGACGCAGCGATAATTAAATTATTAATGCGGGAGTTGTCTTCTGACATTTAATACGGGCGACGAGAATTCTGACTTTGATATTGACTTTCACCTACTTCTGATAATATATTATTTCAGTGCAGAATAACTTTAAATCGCAGAACACGTACGTCATCCACATTTGGAGCAAAGCTATCGAGAAATGTGGGGAATCACAGCTGCTAATACAATAAAAGAACCCTTTATTTTAACGCTATATAATTTCCATACCAGTTAGTAATATGAATTCAAAAAGTATTTACAATATACACGTCGGTAATTAAAATAGGAGATTTTGTTACAAATTTGTCACTTGAGAACTATACGAGTACGTACGAGTAAGTGATCGCAACTATTAGTCACTATATTTAACGGGATAAATAGATGTATTTTTATAAAATGTTTTCAAGTTCCGCTTTAAAAAAAATACTTTAAATATAGCAGTTTTATTATAACGAGACATAAAAGTTTATGAAAATATTTAAATGTTAGATAATTTAACTGAAATATTTAATTAATATATTCAAAAATGACATAATTTTAAACAATATTATTGTTAGTTCGTTTTAGCAACAGATTTTGGGAAGCTCGATCTATTTTCGAAAAACTGATTCGACCTTATCGAAGATACAATGCTGCGAAATATTGATGGATTGATGGTTTACAAACCTTTGATGCCATTATGACTCACCGTTTCTTACGGGCATTAAATTACTGAAATACTTATACGTTTCTGGAAATACTCTTTTTTGTGAATGTTTCGAACTGATTTATTTTAAGGACTAATTCCGTAATTTTTATACCTACCTACTTAAAATAAAAAAGATAATTAAACTCAACGCAAGCGAGACGATGATGTCGTCTAGGCCTGGTATAACCTTTTCATACCTAGATGTATCATATTCTAACCTGCTATAATACAAACTATTTATATAACATTATACTTACATCATATATTTAATCGGAATATAATATTTTGTTCTCCACTTCACTTCAACTATGAATATTCAAGTAAGATTAAATTCCAATTACGGTATATATTCGATAAAAAATTGTTGACATGATATAATTTTATTTCTTTACAAGGTACACGGAAATATGTGTTGAGACGAAGCTTCTTAGCATTCCATGGATTCACCGTGCGGGTGCCGGGCCCATCGCGTTGCAAGGAGAGGAGTGCAAGCAGTGCCTGGGACTTGCGACCCAGGAGTAGCTTTAAGGGGCCCCTTTATTATGCGCAAATATATAAAGTACAATTGTGTCTGTACTTTGTAAGAGAACTTGAACCCCTGACTTTACATGTCTCTATGACCAAATAACTTGTATGTTCATCTATGTTTACACACGTGTAACTTGGCATCTAAAAGATACTTTAACATGCCTAAATTGTATTTAGATTTTAATAAAGTAGTAAATATTGTCTTATAACTTAGCACTAAAACCTTTTGTTACATAGAATAATACTAAAGTCTAAAATACACCAAATAATGATATATATACTAATCATTAACAATAGATAAAAGTAACTAAATGTTAGAGTAAATAAATAAAACAAAAATAATGTATGTTTGTTATAAAAGAGAAAATCCAACCAAAGCTGTTACCATTTATCGCAAAGTCCTAAATTTCTTTGATCCGCCCTTTCATTGTAAGAAGTTATCAGCGCGGATTAAACTGTTCTGGACGTTCTGTTTTAAATATCTACTTTGATATCAACTTTATTTGTCATTTATTTTCATTGGAATTAAGTTTACCATATTTAAATCCCTGGTAAAATATTTTACCTTCTAAAATTAAGTTTCAAATTCAATTCAAACTCAAAAATCGTGTTTATAAATTTATTATATTTATTTTATATATTATTATTTTCAATTATTATAGGTTTAGTGAATGGAAATGTCGCAATAATTACCTGTAAGGACATTGCATTAGTGTTAGGATAATAGCAGTTGCGGTAGTTCCTACGTAGGCCAAATAAAGCGTTCTATTTCTGAAAGGGTCAAGAAACATACCGCTCTTGTAAAGAACCGCCAGACAAACTGTTCATTGAATTTTACCTAATTATCTGTGAATATCCTTTTTTTTAACCAGACGACACTAGAAAGAATGTTATGTTTATTAAATATACGTATGTGAATAAAAATATAGTCAATTATACTATTTTTGTGTTCCCTGTTACAGTCTAAACGGATTAAAGTATTTTGACGTATGAGGTGTTGGTAAATACGTCAAAAATGGTCGAAAATATTATTTTTATTATGTTCCTAGCCATAAAAATATTACTTTTACAGTCTACGTGGACGAAGTCATGAGCAACAGCTAGTAATGTATAAATATTTTACAATTGGGAATTATCGCGTACGACAAAAATATTTTATACCTATTTCGTAATCATTCCCGACTTTTAAATACTGATATAAAGTTGCACTGTTGGGTACCAATGGGTTTTAAAAAGCATAACCTTCAATGTGATCTCTCTATTTTTAGTATATAATTTTAATATGTGCCCCCATGAAACTATACAATTTATAAAATGAGTGACTGACATAGAATCAAGTAAGTATTCCTTAGAATTTCCCTTCCTCCGATTGTAATAGTTTGAAAGTTAAATAAAATTTTCGAAGCCGTTTGGCTACTAAGCGCCTACCAAGATAATTACTGTCTTAGAACTAACATACTAATATAGACTTCACTCTAAAACGTGGATGAAATTGGTTTTCTTCAACTCCTTTATTATCTCTTCAAAGTCTATTATCGTACGCTTTGACGAGATTTTTGTAGCTTTATTTTATTTTTTAATACCTAATAGAGTAGTGTGATTACCATTCAGAGTGATTCGTAAAACAGATGTTGATATTTTAGATTCAAACTAATTGATAATTATGTGGTCTTACATTATGTGGTTGAGTTTAAACTTTACTAATTGACATGTTTTACTATTATGTTTTTTTAAATCATATCGCGATTGTATACTAAGTGATAAATATATATTTTAATTAATATTAACGACATAAAACTAGAGTATTTCTTTTTCATAAACTAGGGGAAACAAAGTTACAAAAAGTTCAAAGGTTGAGTCTGTAAACTTCAAACTCAATTACGAACTTGGCTATAATATGGCTTACCAATACCTGATATAAAAACAAAGATAAGCCTTGTAACCTACAAATGTATCTCACTAACTACGCGAATCGATTACTTTTTAATAAAGAAGAATAAAATCAACTGCATATAAAATTGCAAGGCACTGTTAGGTGAAAACGTAGTCTCACAGCATAACACTCCTCATAATGAAAATTAAAATAAATAAATAAATTAGGTAGAGTTTCCAGAAGGTAAAAAGGTACTCTACTGTATAACAAAGCGGAAGAATGAAAACGTCATGCAATGTCGTAAATATAAAATGCATATGATACTAGAAAGGTGTTGATGAGTGAGGGGGATATAAAACAGAGATGGAAGGTATATTTTAAAAGGTTGATTAATGAAGAAAGTAATTAGAGGGAAGTGTTTTAAAAGTCCGGGTCGTAAAGCACGAAATCAACACAAGATAAATGACATGGCGACCGGTGACGACATGTTATGTTCATTTTCCTCTACGTGTATTGTTACCGTGTTGTTGCAGTTCAATATTGTCATTTATTTTATTAACATATAAATATGCTAATAATTAACCGTCTGATTGTTCGTCCATAATAACATAAAACAAACATAACAAATAGTTGGTAAGTCTTTCATCCCAAAAAGAAGTACTGGACCTGAGGAATAAATAAATTACCTTTACCTACAAAACGGGGGCAAAGCCACTAGCAAATAAAATAAATAAAATAAAATAAAAAAGCCTTTAATTTCTAATAGGAGAAGAAGTTTACAGTTTTGAATTTACTTAATTTACTTAACTTACTAATTTTATTACTTATTTTATACTAGTTTACGGATTTATTAACTATCTTTCTTATCTAGAAGAACCCCTCCGCGGGTTCTTCTAGCCAATAATGATAGTAAATTAATTAAAAAGAACATTTAAACTAAACTTTCCGTTTCTAGTTAGTTACCTGCAAAAAAGAATAGGATTTACAAATAATAAATGCTTGAGCCGTACTTACACTAAAAAGGATAAACGGATAACTAAATAAGATCATTTTATAATATGGTAAACTGTTTGTAATTAAATAATCGGGTGGGTATGGAGGTATGTCAAAGGTACCAACGATCAATACTAAAATTATTGCATGTTTTTTTTTTGGCTAAAATAATATAAATAATTAAATTAATTGAAAACTTTAAAAATAAATTGCAATATTTTATACGAAATGTCAAAAAAAATATTAAAAATTTTCTTGGACTAGTTGCATGGTTCCACGCTCCACGGCAAGAAAAACCGGCAAGAAACTCCATGGATATTCTTTTTACATATTTATATATTTTTACTTACATCATGCTCTTATATTTAAACTACTTAAGACATTGTATTTAAGGCATTCAAAGTCACAGTAATTTTGAAAATTTTTGACTACTTCTTAACCGATAAATTATAATAAAAATAGCGGACCCGACAGACGTTGTCTTGTACACGCGTCTTTAATTTTAAAAATCAAAGTTTAAAAAAATATATATTAAAAAGTTATAACAATGCCTAACGTCATTACATGTACATTTATCATAATTCGACCAATCGATACCGTATGAATATGTAAATAGTGAGTTTTTGTTTAAATAAATGAATTTGTTCCAATATTTTTTTTATTTCACTTTTTACGTAGCGAAGTAAGTATCCGGCCACTAGTACTCAAATATTTTTCTTATTTCTATCGCAACGCCAACTGTCAGGGCAGACTATAATTAAAATATAATATTATTTAATATTTGACATTGCCATGGTAACGCAGTCCGTCGGAACCAATGTGAAACATTCCAAAATCACCACCTACTTACACATTAAAAATTAATCAAAAAAAACATTTTCCAGTGGACGAAATTGTGAATCTAAACAATTCTCAAGTCCCCTTGAACACACACAATGAATTTCATAAAAATCGGTCCTGTCGTTTAGGAGGAGTTCAGTGAGATACACACGCAAACAAGAAATATATATATAAAGACTAGCGGACCCGACAGACGTTGTCTTATACACGCGTTTTTAACTTAAAAAATCCAACTTAAAAAAAAATATTAAAAAGTTATCACAATGTCTAACGTCATTACATGTACATTTATCATAATTCGACCAATCGATACCGTATAAATATGTAAATAAAGATTTATTGTTTGAATAAATGAATTTGTTCCAAATTTTTTTATAAATTTCACTTTTTACGTAGCGAAGCACGTATCGGGCCGCTAGTACTAAAATATTTTTCTTATTTCTATCGCAACGCCAACTGTCAGGGCAGACTATAATTAAAATATAATATTATTTAATATTTGACATTGCCATGGTAACGCAATCCGTCGGAACCAATGTGAAACATTCCAAAAACACCACCTACTTACACATTAAAAATTAATCAAAAAACCCTTTTCCAGTGGACCAAATTGTGAATCTAAACAATTCTCAAGTCCCCTTGAACACAGACAAAAAATTTCATAAAAATCGGTCCAGTCGTTTAGGAGGAGTTCAGTGACATACACACGCACACAAGAAATATATATATAAAGATGTAGTGCTTAATAAAATATTAACAGTTTGCTAGTTAGCAATTAGCGAAGAAAATTTGCTTATGCCTTATGTCTAAAAAATTAAAGAGTTATAATAGAATTCTCTCCAATAACTTTTAGTTAAAGATTATTTAGGATGTCAACTGAAATGTCCCTGTCGCACAAAATATTTTAACTAAGTTAGAATGAAAGCCAAAGAACTTTGCAAGAATTCTTGTCGTTGATGCATATAAGTTTCTTGCTGAATTTGGGAGTTTCACATAAATATAGGTAGAGTAATCACGAGCTAAACTTAATCCGCTTTCAATATGTAATTTAGCTATAGATGATTCTATTGAAATTCCTTTCATTTTTTTAGCGGTTTCAGTGGTAATGTAATAATTAATGAACACTATAAATTAAACACTAAACTTTTGTGCGAGTTTATTTAGATGCAAAAAAAATCCAAATTATATAAAAGTTAAAAAATGTTATTGCAAATTGGAGCCGTCAAAAGTGTCATATAGTCGCGCCGTCGTGATGACGTCAACTGACACGTGCAGTTTCAACTCCACGCTATTTTGTAAATCCATTATGTTGGAAAAATATGCTTGTTGGGAATTTCCGCTCCACTCCTGTTTTCTTTTGTTTAAATAGGGCTCATTGTACTGATTTATTAATAAAATTTAATATATTTACGATGAAATTTTCTGTATATATCTAATAAAAATAAAAAGACGTCTTGTAGATGTCGAAGCTTAATAGGAACCTTGACGATGGTGTCTATTTTACGAAGTTTTTGGAGCTAAAAAATGAGGATATTTAGTGGTTCCCAGACGAATTGATTTCAATAAGCACATAATGTTATTTTACCTTTATGTATAGAGGGTTTTTTTTTATTTGACTACAACAAAGCCACAGACAAACATACACACAGATACACTGATCGATAGGTCAAACTTATAACACCCCTATTTTTGGGTCGGGGATTAAAACTACAGTTCAGCGCACAAAATAAATTATTAGGAAACATTAATTGGTTTATTGTTTTTGTAAGTTTTTATTTGTAAGTATAATTTTTTATTTATATTGTAATATAAAATTATTTTCGATTTATTTGTGTCTGTAAATTTATTTGTGTACTACTTTAAGTTTATTATATTTTGTCTTATGTTGTTCTTACTTTGTTTATATTGATTGATATATTTTTTTATTATGTGCAATGGACACCAGTTGTTACACTAATAGTTTAGTATGAATATATAACTATTTCTTGTTTTCGTTTTAATTAATTCATTTAGTTTTTAAATGATTATAACTATATAGTTATAGTATAGTTATATAGATAATATATCTATGATACTTTTCAGAGTCGGCCTTCCTTAGGTGAAAATTTTAGTACAGTGTTCTCAGATTATTCGATTAATGGATAGCATTAAAGATGTAATACTCATTATCCCCTCTTGCTTTTATTTATTAATGATAAAAACTTTCATGCTGTTTTAGTTTCCGAGACTTGGTTGAAATAATTTTTACCTTTACTTCTTTTTCTCTTCCTAATACTTATCGTATCTGGAATAATCGAGTAGATCGGAGAGGTGAAGGAGTTCCCATATTAATTCTCTAATATTAAAATTCCTTTTCTGTGATAAGAATATCGCAGCCCTCTGCTTGTGAAGAAAAGCATTTATTAAAATTATTTATTTGTTAAAATTATTTGTTCCCAAAGCCCCAAAGCATGTTTATTATAGGCCCCAGCTTCATTTTTTATTATTTTGTAATATTTGAAACTTTGTTCAAACTGTTAAAACCTGTATATAGTCATATAATAATGGATGACTTTAATGCCTGCTTGCTCAAACTGATTACCGGTCGGCCGAACTCAATTATACAATTACCGCCTCCACTCTCCACATTCTTCCTTTACTATCTATCCGTTTTTTTCCTAATTATTCCTTCCTTTATTGGTTTTATAATCGTATCTTTAACTTTTTCTTTTCACCTAAAGATATATCTTTGTCGATACATTTAAAATTGACTGGTCGCTGATTTCTTCTCTATGTAAACTAAGTTAAAATATTCAAACGCTTTCTGGCCTTAATAGGTATCGCTGCAATCATATGTTTAGAGACATACAGCGGCATCATCTATAAATTTATATAACTTCGCTATAAATAAAGGAAAATAACTCCGGAAATGTTAAGTATTTTCTAAAATCTTTGTGATTAGGCCAGTTTCATTAAGAAATTATTTACAAATTATTATTATTAAAATCTTAATTATTATTATATTAATTTAATAGGTGGTATTTTAACTACTTTGATAATTATTTTATTCATAACAAAACACAAATAATGTAAAAACAATTTCACTCAAGTTTAGTCTCATATGACCTACAACTATTTTTGGACAAATAAAACTAGCATCATTACATTGTATAAAGCAAAGTACATAAGGACAGACGCGGAAAGCGTTCCGCGTCTGTCCTTATGTCTATATGTATACTTAGATCTTTAAAACTATTCAACGGATTTAGATGCAGTTTTTTTTTAATAGATAGAGTGATTCAATAGGAAGTTATATATGTATAATAACATGCTTAATATATTAGAGAACCACTGATAATTTCAAGATTTCTAATGCGAAGTCGTAAACAAACACATTGTAATGCGCTTATATTGCAAACGCTAGCTGAACTTTGCGAGATAGATCAAAATAATGTACTAAGTGTTGTATACCTTAAAAATTTTTACAAGAAAGTCTGCGATGGTATATGTTTATCTCTTAGGGTTAACCCACAATAGCCAATTTTTATCCTTTAGTTTTTACGGTAAATAATGGCTTATTTTCGAAGCGATTTTAAGTAGGTAATACAGCATTAATCCTTATCTAATTTAAATACATTTTACATAATTACGCCTTAAATACATTTTACATTTAATATGGATCGAATATATTGTATATTCGAATATTTTTGAAGATATTACAGATTTAAAATATAGGGATAGTTCAGTATTAAAAATTTTTGTTAATATATATAGCTAACTGAATGTCTAATACATATTATTTAGCATTTAAAATATATATTTTTTTTAATAAAATCCGACCTGTCAGACCTGTCAAGTTGATGGTCACAGTAACGTCCATTGTATAGCTCAGAATTCCTCAAGTTTAATTGGTCAATTTGATTATGTTTGATTGATTGACTCAGAATGTTAATGAAGAAAACGTTGAATATTTTTAATTTCTATTATACATGAGCAAAACAAATATAAACCTAGTATTGATTACAAATAGTTGAAAAGTAATTATATTAATCATTATTTACGTTATAAGTATGTCGCCAAGGACTTCCAAACATCAAAAGAATGTTGAAATAAATTGACTGTTTTAAATTAAGTTATTTAACAATATCATTTTAGCACTGTATGTGGAGAAAAGTATACATGGAAGTTTGTATTGTTTAATTTATATATCATTTTAATATGGATTTTTAATTATTATTACTTATGTAGCTGTGGTGTGGGTTTTATTACGGATTTTGCAGAATTTACATACTTTAATTTAAAGTGGCAGTCGTCAAATACATTATTTACATACGAATCATTTTTTATGAAGAGTGGCATAACACAATTGAATACTGGATCACTGGATTAAATTTCTAAACAAAAGGAAATTGTATTTTTCTATCTATATAATAATGCTTTGTTTTACGTATTTTCTTACTTAGTGTCATTGCAGGTACTCTGTCAGAAACATAATGTTAATAACACAATCTTCCAAATTATATTTCGAATGTCCAAAATAAATCTCATCACAAAGGAGTAATATACACATGATTTACTTTTATAGGGCGCCACAAGATATCATTAAAAATCTTTATCTGTAGATCAAAATTAAACAAGTCAAATAACAGTGGAATGACTTTTATTCCGGCATTATATTCAAATGAAGTAATAAGAACCGAACAGGCAGAGAATGTGTTGTAACATCTGCATGAAGCGTTCGTGTTAAAATCCCCTGGTATAAAACATTTCAAAATATCCATTTAAATATATTCACATAACGTTTCCATTTTAAATAAATTGAGATAAGATTGAAAATTTATAACCACTTCCAAGACTCGCGCCTGCAACCTCTTGGATGATGTCCTCGTCGCTTTGACAAGGTTCTCAAGGTTGTAAGTAGCTGCATTTTTTTTTATTACAGCTGCTTGCTGTAATAAAAAAAAATGCAACAAATATTGCATGCAGATGATTTAAAGTATGCACGAAATCCAATATCATGATAAGCCTTTACAATTTACACGGCATTTCCATTTACGTGATTCGAACACGAAAAATATCGAATGAAAGATAATTTAATTACTGCGAATGAAAACTATTGTCTCCCATTGTTTCAAAAATATCAGAAAATGCGTACAGCTAAGTATTATAGGAAAAATTTTGTCATTTGCATCATTTGTATTTTAATTAAAATATAAAATTTCATAATCTTTTTATAACTTATTTTCTTAACCCTACCTCATAATAGTTATTTATAGATTAGGTTACGTAATAACCAACTTTTTCGTACAATATAAGGCAAATAGAAACATTCATTTAGCAACAAAATTCAACAAGTAATATTCAGCAAGTAAGTGAAGAGGTTTCTAATATTTTATTAAATAATTAAGAAATATTAAAAAACATAATTTTGTTATTTTTGTAAACATCTGCATTACAGTTTTTTATTTTAAATAAATGAATTCAAATTGAAATATTTTAGCGTTTGTTGGTCCTTTAAAACACGATTAGGATTACGACTCTAATGTTGTATTTTAGAGAATAAATAATATGGTATCTGCAAGAAAATATTCATTTTGTAAAGCTAGCGTAGGGGTAGGGATTAGGTGATTTTTTCTCATAAACCTAATATTTATAGAAAAACAATTAATTCAAAAATTTCTATTGTAATTAAATAAAAATAATTATCGCACTTGTAAGAAACAGCAAACGCTCGCAAGTTGTTTTAACTAGAATGAACATTGCTTTGAAGCTTCGGAAGACCTTGTCGAATGAGGAAAAAAGCTCTACTCTTTTTCACATAAAAGCAAAACTTAGATAGCAAAATAACATTAAAACGGGGTTAAACGCGTACCTTCTTTTATTTGCCTGACGTTTCAATCAGATTATATCGGCCATGGTCATAGACTAACTGTCGTCATGGACTAACGTCGCAATTACTCCCAAGGGAATCAAAACCAAAAGGGTACTTCCAGTCGACCTAAAATCTTGAAATTTGGTAGGAAGCAATCTTTTATGAAGGAAAAACTCCGAAAACCTTAAATATTTTAGTTACATAATTTTTTTATATATCGGTACCGAACCTATCGTGCGCAAGTCCGACTCGCACTTGGCCGTTATTTTTTTTTTCAGTATATTTTACGCAACTGCTTTCGAATTCATAGATGTATTTTTTTGTATGGTTTTAATTTTTTTAATAGAACTGGTTGCTTCGTATTTGATGAAGAAGGTTTTCACTTGATAATATTTTTAAAAGATTTTTCTGCACAATGGTGAGATTAAATCGTTCAGAGTAATATATAGTTCAAATTCAAATTCACAATATCTTTATTCAAGTAGTCATTTACACGCACCCTTACATTTTATCATTTCATTTACATTTACAGTTAATTACATTAAATTGGTCAGTGTAGTCAGTCTGTGAATAAGCTACCACCAGCTCGGAATGCTGTTCTCCTGAGAAGAGCTGGCCGCAAACTCAACAGTTGCTCTTTATAAATGAAAGGAAGATCTAGGATATCTTGTGGAACTTTATTATGTATGCGTACACTCAAGCCGATGAAGGATTTGTAAACTTTTTGCAATCGAAATTTTGGCGTTACGAGCCTATTTTTTTCTTGTAATGATCGTATGTCTGACGCTGTTTTTAATATAAGCATTAAATTTTTTTCGAATATATAATAAGTTATTAAAAATGTATTGTGAAGCGGCCGTAAGAATACCGATTTCTTTAAAAATATCTCTTAGGGAGTCTCCAGCTTTTAAGTTACAAATAGCCCGAATAGCTCTTTTTTGTAAAATAAATATAGAATGAATTTCGACAGCGCTACCCCATAGTAAAATATGGTGAAATACCGCATAGTATAATACCATTAAAAATAATGTAAGTAATTACTATCTTCAAATGCAGATGTTATTTTTTTCATTTCATGTTATTGTTCCTCAGAATGATAATATATTAATAGATGTATATATATTAGGAATTATTATAAAAAAACGTAATGTTAAAAGTTTGAAATACTTTGAATCTAATTAGTGCGCCTGAGGCTATACATTTAATTTCCGAAAGCTTTTAATGTTGTTTAGTCAAGACTTTAATTTGGTTTTTACGATTGTTACGTTTATTACATTGGTTCTCAAGAGTAATCTACTAAATAAAACTATACTTTAGTAAGTGTTATCATAAGTAATTATAGTATCTAGCAAAGAGGCACAACGTTTATAAGATAATAATTCTCCTTTGTAAGTTGCGAATAAAAGTTGGCACCGGCAATACACTATACTATACCGTTTAAAATAAATAATATAAATTTTAACATAATATAATTATTATAGTTAGGTAAACTAAGATCCAATAATATGACATGAGCTTAAATCAGAATTAATTAACAACATCATCTCTCATCTGTCAGACATCGCCGTTATCACTCCGGGGATTGTTAGTAATTAATTAAACATAGCTCTCGATATGATCAAAACGATGGAACGATACATGCTGCAGTTTGGCAGATTACTTCTCGACATTAAATGAACAAGGAGATATTAGTAATTATATTATATACTTGTTTTACCGGGGCTTATAAAGATTACCTACTTTTGTGTAGATTGTTATTATAGTTGTTGTTTAGGTCGTCTAGAATTTCGAACAAATATTTAATCTTAATAAAAAATTGTGATACTGTAATTCGGCAACAATACTTCGATCAGTTGCTAAAATATATTTACCTATATCAAACTAAAGTAATTTGTCTTTGTTTTAAAATTGCAGAAAGTTATATGTTAAGGTTATCTTTGATATTTGTCTAGGTACTGAAAACTATATCAGTTTTAAATATTAAAGTAGACAAGAGCAATAAATATCTACAAAGATGTATGTACCAAAAAATATCGCTATGTATGGGTAGTAAGAATAAAATAACTTTGATTTTGTTAGATCTTAATGTATAATTTTAGCTGAGAGAAAACTATTTTTGGTGTTCTTTTATTATTCAAATGATTCTATTGACTAAAATTTATTTTTAGTTAACTCTATAACCATATCTTTACATATAATATAATGGTCACTGATCTAGTTTTGTATATGGAAAATATTTAAAAAAACTGAATCGGGGGCCTTTATAAGAGCAAGAGAACCCAAAACAATAGTTTTTTATTTTGTCTGTTTGTCTGTATGTCTCTTTTACTGTATGTCGGCTCAACCAATTTAGATGCCATTCAGGAATATGTTGTTAAGTGTTTATTTCAATAAAAGAGTTATGTCAATTTATGTCAATCATGTAATAGGTAGCATGCAAATGTTCTTCTTCTATATTTATATAAATAGTCTTGCCATAAATAGTGTAACAAATTTGATACACTTTTGCTGATGTTTTGATACCTTTTTAACAAAAATATGGCTCAGTCACTCCTTCATAGCTTACAAGTCGGATAATGCCCACGTTGCACTCTGTCGACTAATTGGGAAGCTTCCTTAGAGATTTGAGCATAAAAAAGGTAATTTTGTTTGTTAAAATGTTGCTCAATAGTAAAAAAAAAATCCGTAACCTCCCTTTGCCTACCGCTTCAATAGTTGTTTCGATTTTACCACCCTATTCTTCCTTAATTTATCAGTTAAGAAATGACCAGTGCTTCTCTTATAGGCTGCAAGTCCGAAGTCATTTCTTTAGATACAACCTTTGATTTCAGACAGTATTTTTTTTACTTCACGCAACACAACAAAATATACGGCTAATGTATATAGCTTTTATACATAGAAAATTGAGCGTCACTCTGATTAACATTTAGTTTTTAACATTACACACTCTTCACTCTATCAAAAGATGTATGTATTTAAATTGTGCCAGAATTTTATCTTTATACAAATAATATAACTGTAACTGATCACTGCCTGTAGATGAAAAATATTTTCAAAAATTCAAAAGGGGGGACCTTTATATAAGTAAGAAAACGCAAATTAATGTTTTTTTCATTTTGTCTATTCGTCTGTATGTTTGTGTGTCTGTATGTTAGTATGTCTGTATGTTTGTATATTAGTGCACGCTAATCTCAGCAACCAATTTATCGTTTTGGTTTTGAATGAAGTTTCCAAGAATACATTGTCATGGGTTTCATTTTACATTTAGTCTTTTTTTTATTTAAATCGGTTAACAAATAAAGAAGTTAATAATCTCTTATTTTAGTACTATTGCGGTAATACATTTTTCAAAATAGAAATAGTGTTCCTCCCTTCAGGGAATAATACTATGCTTTCCAATAAAAACATACCAAATTGGACTACCTCCTCTGTAAAAAAATCTGTGATAAAAAAATAAAAAATATATAAAAATAAACTAGAAATCCTCCTACGCGCAAAAACTACTTGCCGGAGATTGAAGAAACTTAAAACGAGTACTTTCATCGAAATCGAAATCTATGCATACGAAGTCGCAGGCACAGCTAGTCTATTATAAATATAATACAGGTAGGATTGCTGTAAAGCATTCGAAACATTGGGATTCTTTAAAAAGTTTTATTTATTTAAATATTTACTCGTAAAAATTTAAGAAAATGCAGTATTTGATAAATCAATAATTACTAAAAGAGCGTAGATCAGAATTACAATAATATAATTGGCATATTTCGCTAATACCACATAACATGAAGAAGTTACAAAGATGATAAATAATAGATATTAAATATAGATATAAGAGAATAAAGATCAGTAAAAATAATAAAATTTTATCCTTAATTCTAAATTTTAAAATATATAGAACTATTGTAATGCGATTATAATATTATACCTATTTTTTGTCTACAAATTACATTTATAAAAGTGTTTTAGTAGACATGCTATTATAACCACAAACCTTACTTATTACTTACTTATATTTATAACTTTAAGAGTATTTTTTTTGTTTACTTGAGGAAATCTTTAAAATTTGTTAAGTATTCAAAACATTAATATGAGTGTCCTTAATCAAGTGTATTAGCATGGGAAATCGTCTGTGTCGGTGAGAGCCGATATCCTATAAGGACTACATTATATATCATAAATAAGTTTTTTCTACGAATACGGACATTTTATGAATAAGATGAATATAATATACCTTATCACTTAATACCCTTGTATGATAATTGACTTAATAAAGTAAATAAAGAAATCATAATATAATTATAATAAATGTTTGAAAATGTCTATAAAAATGTGTAGCCATGTTAAGCTTATTTAAATTTATATAAATATAGAATGAAAAATAAACCAATACGGGCAGGGATTCGAACCCACGACTTGTCCTATTGCTCTACCAATTAAGCTGCCGTATTGCTGTCCGTCGCGGTGAATTAAGCATTTTATATGTGATCGTCTTTATTGGGACCGGGCACTGTGGACAATGGTAGAACAACGGCATATCAAAAATCGTTTTTATAAAGTCATTACTGAGGTTCCTTTAATTTTTTAATAGTATTAGAGTGGAAATTTAAAATAATGTAGTATTTTAGCGTGAATTACATTTAGAATATATATTTTTTAATGGATGGTTATTTCAGGTCTGTTTGCTTCAATACTCTAAACTTCATTTCTTTTATAAACTTGTGCAAATAGGTATAAAGTATTAAACATTTCTAAAAAGACCATAGTATGTAGATTTAAAATAAATATAATGTTGTGGATTTTATGATATCTGTCTTTAAAAAAATATATATATATATATATATTTTTTTTAATGGCAAATATAATATTTTTTTAACGGCAAATGTCTTATATATATATATATATATATATATATATATATATATATATATATATATATATATATATATATATAAGACATTTGTCTCGTTTACCCATGTTTCACAACAAAGGCAGAAAGAAAGTAAATTATTAAACCTATTTCGTAATCTGACAGAGATTAAGTGATATGGAAACACTAAAAGCTGAAATTTAATTTTAGTTTAAACATTTTTTTTAAATGATACTTATTTGTAAGTATATTTTTTTATTCATTTGTCTTGTTTGTAAATATTATTTACTACTTTAGGTAGAGCAAAATTAATATTAAGAAAAATTCACTATCTTAAAAATAATTAAACTATATTGTATTGTTTAAAATAATTCAGAAATTTCTTCTAACATGAGTTCAATTTACAAGTTCGAGTGTTGAAAACCGCGTTTCAATGTAATTTAAGTGACAGAAAGTATTTTATGCCTTTTACCACATTCGGGACATCGCACCGTGGGTCACCTGTCCCCTGGACACCATTGGAAAAAATCTTCAGCGAGACATGACTGACTCCCGAGCAGCTACCAAGGTCTCAACTGGCTGGTCAAAGCGTAAAAGTGGCAACAAGCTCATATCCTCGTCGCAAAAAGTACCAACATTCCTAGGACCTGGGTCCAACAAAATTCACGCTCATAAAAGAGGTGGAGAGGTCTTGTTGCTAAAACTATCTCTTACAGACAAACTTTTGTGGAAAGGAGTAGTTAATGCGGACGCAAATAAGGAAAAACAACCAAAATAATGATAATACTACTACTATTACTATAATAGAATAACTATATATTATATATACACTCATGGACATATTTAGGGGAACGCAAAACAAAGGTCGAATAACGGAAAATATTTTCATACTTTCGTACTGGCCACTATACCAATATTATGTATTAAAAAAAAAAGATGATTTTAAAAATAAAATTATTTTAAATTTCATTTGTTTTTTTTGTTTATCTGCTAATTTCTGAGACACGTAGTGTATGGATTTTTCGTCGACTTTTGTTGTTTTTAACAAAAACTTTATTTCTGTTGTTTTTTTGACGAAAAATTGTCATTATTGAGTGAAGTGAATTTAAATCGATAAATTTAGGCGATAATGCCGGATCTCAGCGTTTTCTAAAGCTGTAACTTTAATTGAAAATGGTTACACTTACAATGAAGTGGCTCAAACATTACATGTTTCCAAGTCTGTGATTTTCCGCAATGTTAAACGATACCGGCAGACTGGAGAGTATACCAGGCGTAAAGGACAAGGTCGCAAAAGAGTAACAGGAGAGAGAGACGATAGATTTATTGCCAGCAGTGTTCTCAGAAACCATACCTTGACTTCTTCTGAGGTACGAAAGTAGCTGCAGGAAGTTCGACAAGTGATAATTAGTACCAAAACCGTCAGAAGAAGACTGAGGGCAGCTGGTATAGGGGCGTACTTGCCTGCCAGAGGTCCACAGCTCAACGCAGGTCATCGAGTAGCTCGGGCCAGCTTTGCTCGTTTCCACCTAAATTGGAATAATGACGCTTGGGGAAAAGTTCTTTTTAGTGATGAGTCCAGATTTTGTCTCAAACCAGATGATGGAAGGACCAAAGTATGGCGACGACCCGGAGAAAGATACGCTCAGTGTAACATTATTGGGAGAGAGCCGTATGGTGGAGGGTCAGTGATGGTATGGGGCGGTATTTGCTTAGGAGCACGCACGGAGCTACATATCATAGAAAACGGCTCCCTGACTGCGGCAAGATACGTAACCGACATTTTAGAGCAGATTGTGATGCCTTTTGCCCCTTTCATTGGAGACAATTTTCTTCTAATGCATGACAACGCTCAACCTCACATTGCGGCATTAGTTTCGGAATATCTTAATGAGGTCGGAATCCAGGTTTTGGGGTGGCCGGCACGCTCGCCAGACCTAAATCCAATAGAACACGTTTGGGACAAACTGGGAAGACAAATTAAACAAAGAAATCCATCACCTGTCAACGTAAGAGACCTCAAAACCGCATTGGTTGAAGAATGGAACTCAATGCCGCAAAGTTTTATTGACAATTTAATAGAGAGCATGCCCAGACGCATGCGGGCAGTTTTAACAGCAAGAGGTGGCAACACTAAATACTGATTGTATCACCCATCGCGAAAAAACCAGTCATTTGGACAATATTAACTTTTCTTTAGTTTTCATTGTGTTAGGTCAAAACTCTTCAGAATTAAGTCACTGACCTTATTGTCTTTAATTTCGTTTCTTTCGCTTTAATTTTGTGATTTTTTATGTTCAAAAATGTTAATTTAATTAATTCAGAATAATAATCAAATGTATTGTACAACAAAAATGTGTTTTCATATGATCTTGCAGTCTGTTTTTTGCGTTCCGCTAAATATGTCCACCGGTTTATATAACTAACTGGTATAATATATTGAAGGCATCTCTTGTGTTACTAAAACTATGACCAAATGGAATAGTTGGGACATTGGAATCATTTATTTTTTTTTTTATTAAAAAGACTCTGAAAGAAATATTTAATAGAAGCTTCGAATCGAAGTACGAAAATAATTAGGATTCATTTCTTGACAGACAAAGAGAACCGAGTCCGGAACACCTCACTGAATATGATGCTTTTTAAATATTTTTTGTTTTAAAATTAAGATATTTTATAAAATAATCAGTACTTTTATTAAACAAAAATGTATAACGATACGAATGACTAATTTGACAAGGCTTTCTATCAAAACAATTATAGAATAGGTTTATAAAAAATATAATACGAGCTTCACTCTTAGTATAGCGCTAATAATCACAGTTCAAGAGCGCTATAGCCGAGCTGCACTTAATAATTAAATGGTTTTTTATAAAGCTTCTTTTTAGGGAGAAGTAATTTTGCACCACTATTTAAACTTCATCTCCGTAATCAGTTATGGAGAGTACGAAGACATTATTAGATTATCTTTCTACTGTTCGGGTTTTAAAACATTTTTAATATTTACTTTTAGCTTTGAGTACCTATGCGAGTTTGTTTTGGTATATTTCGATATTGTGATAATCAAATATAATTTAAATCTTATAATTAAATATGTATTGAAATAAATTAAGATTGAAAACATTTTTTTTTAATTTTGTAAATATAATAAGTTTTAGACTTATATGCTATATATGCTAAGATTATAGGATAAGACAAAAAAATGCCGTAAAAACTATTAAAGAACCTTACCTTTACAAGAAATGTAATTTTGTAACAAAGATAGTACTGTTATAAACAACAAAAATAATATGTTATAATAGTTATTACAAATATAGCAAAGTAAAATGTTAATTAAAAGTAAGACTATTATATACACGCCTACTTTTGCCATGAAGAATGTTACAAGACAATTTTTTTTTAATGCATTAAACATTTATTTCTGTTAAATATGTGTGTTGTTTATGCATTTACATATACATTTAATCATACGTATGATATTTATGTTCTTCATGAACTTTAACATAGTCCTTTTAAACGCCAGGCAAGGTCGTGAAGGACGTATTCTCTCCATGGGAAAATACTAGACTGCCAATTTTAAGAATGTTTAGAACTCAAAATTATCGAGGCATTTACAGAATATTTGACTAAGCTGATGAAGAGTAACAGAAATTGCATTTGGCTCTATACCTGCGTTATGCAATGCTATCAAAGCAATTCAGTTCTTTTTATGGGATGATAAACAAAAACCATTTAAATATCACAAACATACATTTTAACACCGATTGGCACAAACAGGAAAATACTCGCAATGACGTATGACATTAATATATCACAGGATGACAGATTGAGATATCAGATGTAATAATTTGTTTTTCTTAAAATTTTAATAATTTACTCATACACAGTATTATACTTTTCAACTCTAATTTATTCTATATTTAAGTTAATATTTACATTTTTTTTCCATCTTTATCATGACCGTGCTGTCGGTTTCCTCTTTAATAAAACTTATTAAACTATTTTATTTCGTTTCTAAATTATTTACTTTTGTCTAATAAGACATATAATTATAAGCTATACATGGATATATATAACACATTGAACATAAATACCTTTACTTGTAAGATATTTATTTATTTTC
The DNA here is from genome assembly GCA_959347405.1 of Napeogenes sylphis. NCBI lineage: Eukaryota > Metazoa > Arthropoda > Insecta > Lepidoptera > Nymphalidae > Napeogenes > Napeogenes sylphis. The sequence continues at coordinate 29,610,708 of OY365776.1, forward strand.
TTTAATTTCAAACACTTTTCAATATATCACAATAACCAAATAACAAGGATCCTTGTCAATAATTGTCCATCTCATAAGATTGCTGTAACAAATAACATTGATCTCGTAAGAACTAAATCGCGTGTCTGCAGCCTGTCTGCCGCGTGTCTGCAGCGTATCTGCTGCGTGTCTTCAGCGTGTCTGCCACGTGTCTGTCGCGTGTCTATTGCGTGTCTGCAGCGTGTCTGCCGCATGTATGCCCTGTTTCTGCCGCTTGTATGCCGAGTGTATGCCACGTGTCTGTCGCGTTTTTGTTGCGTGTCTGCTGTATGTCTGCCGTGTTTTTCCAGATAATAAAAAAAAATTGTCAGGTAATTTGTCTGATACTCGCTGGAGCGTACATAACGAGTCAGTAAAAGTAAGCAGTAAGAAAACACATGAAGACCATTTTGTATGATCTTTAAAAATGTTAAGATCCTACACAAAATAATTTTGATATAAAATGAAGAGGCAGCTTGCTACTGACGGCTATTTGTGATTATACTTTTTTTACCGACTTAAGGTTTTGGATCTTCATACTGGAGGAAATTTATTCGGTACTAAAATATATACAGTATCCAAAAATCAGTACAATATCCCAGACACGCGGGAGACACACGGCAAAACACGGCAAACACACAGCAGACACGCAACGAAAACGACGCAGACATGTGGCACAGGAGACACATGGCTGACACAAAGCAGACACACGATAGACACACGGCAGACGCACGGCAGTCAGGAGTCAAACGCAGAATACACGCGGCAGAAATGCGGTACACACGCGGCATACACAAGGCAGACACGCGGGATACACGCGGCAAACACACGGCATACCCACACCAGACAAACAGCAAACACACAACCAGTTGCGGACTAGCCTCGTCAGAGGCCCGCGGCGGCATATTTGAATGAGGTCTTTAGTGTTAAATTATTAATTACATTTTTGTGTGTAACGTTGAGTATGTACCTATGATTATTTGATTCACTTCTTGTAATTGTCGTTGGTATGAGACTTTCATAAATAGTTAGGCAAAAAAAATAATATTAATAGCCACTTATCGTTGGTTTATGGACTTTGCACTCAAACATTGACCGACTTATTTCATCTCGAATCGACAATCTAGCATCATGAGCTAGTTTACCGGCCATATTATTTACTTCATCTTCATTACTCGGTGTTAAAATCATATTATTAATTAATACCATATTCCCTATTACTTCCAAAAATTACAGCATTGTCGACAATTTTGGTTCCTTCGGTCACGAAATATTCATTCATCCAGAGTCAGATTTTATATCTAAATTTTCTTGTGTAGGACCTTAACATTTTTTAAGATCATACAAAATGGTCTTCATGTGTTTTCTTACTGCTTACTTTTACTGACTCGTTATGTACGCTCCAGCGAATATCAGATAAATTATCTGACAAATATTATCTGGAAAAATACGGCAGACATACAGCAGACAAGCAACAAAAACGCGACATACACGTGGCATACACTCGGCATACAAGCGGCAGAAACAGGGCATACATGCGGCAGACACGCTGCAGACACGCAATAGACACTCGGCAGACACGTGGCAGACACGCTGAAGACATGCAGCAGATACGCTGCAGACACGCGGCAGACAGGCTGCAGACACGCGATTTAGTTCTTACGAGATCAATGTTATTTGTTACAGCACTCTTATGAGATGGACAATTATTGACAAGGATCCTTGTTATTTGGCTATTGTGATATCTTGAAAAGTGTTTGAAATTAAAGAAAATAAATAAATATCTTACAAGTAAAGGTATTTATGTTCAATGTGTTATATATATCCATGTATAGCTTATAATTATATGTCTTATTAGACAAAAGTAAATAATTTAGAAACGAAATAAAATAGTTTAATAAGTTTTATTAAAGAGGAAACCGACAACACGGTCATGATAATGATGGAAAAAAATGTAAATATTAACTTATATGTAGAATAAATTAAAGTTGAAAAATACAATTACATACACATACCGGCGAGATGCACGCGACAGACAAGCTGCAAACACGCTGCAGACACGCGGCAGACACATGGCATAAACACGGCATAAACACGGCATACACACGGCATATATACGGCATACACACGGCATATACAAGGCATACACACGGCAGACACACGGCATACCCACACCAGAAAAACAGCAAACACACACACATAATCTGTTTAAGCGTTTTTTTTTATTTAAGTTGTATTTTTAACCCCCACTAAAAAGAGGGGTGTTATAACTATGACCTGTCGATCTGTGTATCTGTGTATATGTGTATCTGTGTCTCTGTGTTTCTGTGTATCCGTCTGTGGCAAATTTAAAAATGCGCCAAACGCGTGGACGGATTTGAATGCGGTTTTTTTTAATCGAAAGCTATGCTCGTCGAAATGGTTGTTATCCATGTTTGGTTGAAATAGAAATAGTCGTCTCCAAGATATTGACTTACTCACTCAGGAAAAGTACTTTATTGGGGATAGCTGTTGCCCGTGACTGCGTCCACGTAGACTGTAAGTATATTTATATCCCCCCGACGCAACGATTTCAATAAGTACATAATTATATTATTTTTATACTTTTTAGAGGTCTTTTTGTATCGGGGGTTTTTAAATTTATAATTTATTACATTGTGCGTTTAACATGAACTCCGTCTTATGTGTTTGATTTGGGTAATTATGAAGAAATAAAATAATATTGCAAAGTTAAATGTATTTTTATAATTATTTTTTATTATTTTTTTTTATAATAAAATAAACGTACAATAAAATGACTGACGACCGAAGATAAGCGAAGTCTGGTAAACCGTCCCTTCGCTCTACCAATTAGGCTACCGGATTGATGCCCGCTTTGATGAATAAATTTCACAGATATAACCATAAAAATATACCATTAGACTTAGTAAAAAAGAAAATAAATTACTTCAAAAAGTCAGAAAACATATTGCGTTAGTCTATATAAACGACAGTGATCAATTTAATTTCAAATTCAAAATATCTTTATTCAAGTAGGCATTTTACTTTTTTTTAATTTTACCGCCCCGTTGGTCGAGTGGTTAGCGCAGACGCCTAACGTGTCACGGCGCAATGGGGCTCGGGTTCGATTCCCGGCGGAGACAGGCATTTATGTGATGAGCATAGATGTGTGTTTCTGGGTTTGGTTGTTTATTAAATATATTTTCAGTATTTATATACGTATTTCTATGTATTTGTATCGTTGTCTAACACCCTTAACACAAGCAAATAATTTGCTTACTTAGGGGTTAGATCAATGTGTGTAATTTGTCCTGATATTATTATTATTATATTATTATTATTATTATTTACACGCACTTTTGAATCGTCAATTACATTAAATTGGTCAGTATAGTCAGTCTGTGAGTAAGCTACCACAAGCTCGGAATGCTGTTCTGCTGAGAAGAGCTGGTCAGAAACGCAACAGTTGGTCTTTTTAAATGAAATTTAACAATGTTTGACTTATACATTATAACATGTACCCTGCAGATGAGTCAATGACCCAAGTTCCATACATTTCGATCATCCAAAAATTCTTGAATTTTATAATAAGATTTATTTAATAATATACTTTTAATTTTAGATTTAAAACTAAGAAAAGGAAGATCCAAAATATCTTGTGGAACCTTATTATATATACGTACACTGAAGCCCATGAAGGATTTGTTAACTTTTTGAAGTCGAAATTTAGGTGTTACGAGTTTATTTTGATTTCTTGTATTTATCGTTTATCTGTCGCTGTTTTAAGTAAAAGTATTTAAATTTTGACGTATCTTTATATATATATATATATATCTATATATATATATATATATATATATACATTTCTTGTGTGCGTGTGTTTGTCACTGAACTCCTCCCAAACGACTGGACCGATTTTTATGAAATTCTTTGTGTATGTTCAAGGAGACTTGAGAATTGTTTAGATTCACAATTTGATCCACTGGAAAATGGTTTTTTGATAAATTTTCAATGTGTAAGTAGGTGGTGATTTTGGAATGTTTCACATTGGTTCCGACGGACTGCGTTACCATGGAAATGTCAAATATTAAATTATATTTTAATTATAGTCTGCCCTGACAGTTGCGATAGAAATGAGAAAAATATTTTGGTACTAGCGGCCCGATACGTGCTTCGCTACGTAAAAAAGGAATTTTCAAAAAATATATTGGAACATCAAATTCATATATTCAAACAAAAAATCTTTATTTACATATTCATACGGTATCGATATAATACTTTTTTTTTTAAGTTTGAATTTTTTTAATTAAAGACGCGTGTACAAGACAACCTCTGTTGGGTCCGCTAGTATATAATATATTATTAAAAATGTATTGAGAAACGACCGTAAGGATACCGATTTCTTTAAAAACATCTCTTAGGGAGTCTCTAGGGAGAATAAGTACACGACAAAAGATTATCTAGATCATTAAGTATGCTAACGATGCAATTCATGTTTTCATTTGCTATTTATTAAAATAACTATATTTATGAACAGAGTTCTAAGTATTCATCATTTAAGTTACAATATATACATACGTCATAAGCAACACGATATTCAACTTATAATTATTACCATTGGTGACATATTGCAACAATAAACCAAAACAAATACACCGAAACATTAATTAGCTTTTATTAGCGATACAAAATATTCTTGATGTTTTTTTTTTACAAGTGCCATGAAACAAAATTAAACAGAAACTTTTACTTATAATATTAAATTCGAAAAGTTTGTCTTATCGAAACAAGTTTTTCGATTTTGCAGAGATCTCACAATTTTATTATAATTCACGGGAATGAATGGGAGAACATTCATTTTTAATTCCTATTTTATATTCAAAGATTTAGTATTTTCAGTATAAAAAAAACATTATATCTCTGCAACAGATCAGAAACTAAATTTATTTCATATATATACAGACAAGTTTGTATTAAAGAAGGCCATTCAACCAATATTATTTCGAGGCCTATAACATACACATTAATTTTTATAGAATTTTTAAAAAAATATTTATTTATTGATAAGAAATATGTTCAACGTACAAATATGAAATATAAATAATAATAAATATGAATATCTCATTAAAAAAAATATATTTTAAATTATAATATTACATCAACAATCATCATTAAAATTTTATAAAAAAAATAAACCTTAAAAAATATTTAAAGTAAGAGTAATAAAAGAATATCAATGTAACATTTTTTTTTATAAAATAAAGAAAAGAAGCTTTACCCTCATTAGAGAATAATCCCTGTCCTTTTGACAACATTAATTATAACGAAGACAAAATTCACCCTGGCTCTAAACAACATTCAGCGGATCCCACAATTCAACTGTCCCGTTTAGACATCAAACCCATGAACATTGGCTATTACTATGTTGCTATTGCATTAGGTCCTTACAAATAGAATTGACGTTTTGTATGGGAGGAACAAAAAGTCGAATATTTTTTAAAATAATGTATTTAATTAATTAAAATATGAACCATAATTTTATACGCACTTTTGCCATCTTATAATTAGTTAATTGATCCCTTTACTAAAAAAAACTAGTCAAACGGGAAGACGGACAATAAAATCGTTGAAGGCGATCGATTTGCAGTGCTCTATCGAAGTAAAATTGTTTCCCTTGCAAGAAGATATCCAAATTTCGAAAAAAATGGTAACCTGTTGGAGCAAGGTTCGGGGAGTACGATGGATATCTTAGACAATCTTCTTCTTCTATCTACTTGAAGCTATTTTAAATAGTAGCCATCTGTTGTGCATTGTCGTGAAATAGAAGTAGTGTGGAGCGATTGACTAGCCTAGGTGGTTTAGAAGCTAGCTCTTCCATCTTAGTTTGCAATTGCTGACAATATACTTCTGCTATAGTAGTCTAGCAAGATTTGAGAAAACTGTAATAAACAATACCGGCACTAGTCTACTAAACGCTTACAAGTAATTTGTTTTTGGATTTTCGCTTGGGGCTGGATTTGGCTGGTGAACCAGGATCCAACCATTGCGATGAGCGCTTCCCATTACCCTAGAGAATCCATTTTTCATCACAGGTAATGATGCGATTTAAAATCCTTTGATTATTGTTCCGGTTCAGTAATGTAATGCAGCAGTCGACGCCCGTTTGCCGGTTTGGATCAGTTAATTCATGAGGTAGGTACCTTTCAAGATTTTTTTTTTCCAAATTGCTTCACGTAGATTAAATCAGTTTTATTACTAACAGCCTGTAGCTAACGAGGACATGGTTTGCGATGGAACCGCTTGAGTCTCCGGTCGTCCACGGGGCTTGTTCTGCAGGTCGAAGTTTACAGAACGAAAAGGTTAGAACCAAAAACGAACCATGTTTTCTAGAGTACGCAGTTAACTAGATTAACGCAAATAGAAAAAACAGAAGAAAAAAAACAAATGAATGACGGTCAATAAAAGAAAAATATATGTGTAAACACGCGTAAATAATTTTATTTTGAATTCCTTACCAAAGAGAACAAATTTGTGATAAAAGTGTCCAGTACGAAAATTTTTAAAAATATATATTACATGTATATGGAATGTTTTGTGTAAGTGGAATTTTTCTCAACAATAGCTGAAAGCTTGATTTTGTGGTGTCATAATTTTGAACAATCTTTTATGGTGGTACAAATATTTTATATTTTGTTTTTGTTATTAATTCTTTCATGATTTTTCTCCTTCTGCCAATTATAATTAACGTATCTTTTTACATCTGTTATATAATTTTAAGAAAGTATGGCACATAAACTAAACTTTTTAATTTGAATTTGGCTCAGAAGTGCGGAGAAGTGCGGATTACTAGTAACTAAATGTTAGGCCGTCATAATTTGAAAATGCTAGTCCCCTTAAAATATTATTAATAATTGAAATGTTGTATAACAAAATCCAAGTTGTCTGATAGGTTAGACAGTCTGTCTGTTTTTTATATAAGATTACATTAGATTTATAATAAAACATATATTGATTTTAATTAGAACTCATTTGTGCGAAAACATGTGATTCTTTCAAGAAATTCCATTGATGAATGAAATGAAATTACAAAGGGATTTCAGCTTCATTTCGTGGATTCACTAAAGGGGAAAGTAATGGATATATTTAATTTGCTTCGTACACGAATGGTTGAAATACTTTCAATCTCTTGAAAAGATAATGTTAACGGCGATTTAATTTATAATTACCTTTTCATTAACGTAATTCATTTAAAAATAAATTGAATACACGCTTCGAGTCCGACATTTTTTGAGAACATGAGTAAAAACCCCTGAATAGGTTCGGTATAATCCGGTAAAAAGTTAAATGATGTAAATACATCCTAATTTTTATATAATTTAATAAGTTATCAGGTTTAAGATCCAGTCGTAATATTCGATTATATTTATAGTAATGTACTGGAAGCTACAATATTTTATTTATTATACTTTAACCCTAGATTACTAACCTTTGTCGATTTGCATAAACTTTTGTGTGCGTGACCGTAGATATTTCGTACTCGTGGCTAATCTCAGTCGGCCCGTTGCTTCTGCGAAAGATGTTAGTGGAAACAACGTAAGGAGCCTGTGAGTGGCGTTACTGGAACCATGGCTCTTCGCATCGACGAAGGTTAGTAATAACAGAACTTTTATATTTTTTAATATGATTGACTTATGTTCTTTTTTATTTATGTTTTTATATTTTATTTAAAATACAATCGACTGATTGTATCTTTTACTATTACTACAAAAAAGCGATAAAAGCGACGACGAAAATTCACCAGGAAGTGAGAGAGAAGATCACGTTGATGTTGATCCAGTTTATGAAACGGACATTGAAGAAAAAGTTTCTACTTTGACCGAGCAACTATCTCCAGACCAAGATGAACAGGCAAGTAGTGATATAGCTTCCGCCTTCTAATAAGATCTTGATTTCTAGTTGCTCTTCAATCCAACATAGCGATTTTATAATACTCCCTTTGCGAAATATTATTCCTGCCAAAGACAAGCATAAGTAGGCATCGCGGAAGTCAAGGTCACAAACCCAAATACCTTTCAGGCTAAAAAAAATCTTTATCGAGATGCGAGTACCTAAAAGTCAAGTATCATGAGCTGGTTGAATTACACATGCAAAAAAGATTAGCCATAACGACACTTCAAACTGCTCTGTGGGACTCAGTTACACACATTTTTAACACATCAGGAAGTAATACTTCAACAGAACATGAACCAAACAATGCAGCTGATGTACTTGTGATACAAAAAAAAGAAAATATGTACCTTATACCCCTCCGCGAAGCGAATGAAGACCAAAAGTGTGCACCAAGTGCTCTAAAAAATCTAGGTGCGGCGAAGATAATCTTAATGTCTGTCACAAATGCATTAGTTGCTTAATTTTTCCATTTAAATTTAAATATTTTTATTTAAATATTTTATAGGTTTAATTGAAATGTTTATTTTTGATTTTGTTATATATATCTATAATTTTGTTATAACTGGTCCAAGTACCGACTTTTAACATGTTACTATTGTTGATTTTGGATGAAAACTATGATTTGAATCCAAAGGCTATTAAATTAGAAGTTTGCCAATTTTATTTGTTATAATAGAAGAAATAATTTTAATAAGTACTTTAAATTAATATTATATGTATTGTTTTTTAATGAACACCTTAATCCCCCTTTAATAAGTACCGTAGTCGAACTGATGAAGGTTCGTGATAATCGTCGAAAAATAAGGTTAGTGACCTAGGGTTAAAAGAAAAGTTTTCATATTCTGGATAAGCACAAATAAACTAATTTGTTCACAAGTTACAATACGAATACAGACGCCGTAAGGGAACCAATATTTTAAAGACGAATAAAGATAGCAGTTGTAGAAGTTTAACTGGAATTTATTAAAAAACTTTGAATGTTTTTGATTTAATTTTAAGTTTAATTGAAAAATAGTCATATTAATTTGCTCAGTCAATACAAGATTATTTGTATTACATGCTGCTTATATATAACATAGAACAATATTGGTAATACAAGCTGTCCTTTTGTTGTAATGCTTAAGATGCGAATAACTTTTTAAATTATCTTGCTGTATGTCACCACAGTTGTTTGTTACCAAGACGTATCATGTTTAAGTTACTTCAGACTAGTTTGTCGAGTTCCGTGAATATTTCTCAATGTAATAACAAAATATAAAAAAAACCATATAAATTTTCAAGTTTTTTAAATTACACTTCAAATGTTCGCGAGACTCGAGTAAGAGTAGTTAAACTACACTTCTTTTTAGGGTTAAGGGTTAAAACGGATACATATCCGTTTTTACCTAATAGATATTAGGTACTAAAATTTTGCTATCTATCTGTCCGTCGATCTGTCCGTCTCCTGGCTGTACCTAATAAGCCGTGATAGACAGTTGAAATTTTAACAGATAATTTGTTTTTTTTTTTGCCGCCATAATAACCAATAAATATTTGAAGCAGCTGGAATATAACAAACGTAATTCTTTGGTTCAATTTTATTTTAATATACAATAGTTAAGTTAATATATACAACAAACGTGATTTTTTGATGTGGTGTGTGGATTCGTCTACATTGAAAAATTGTAAACATTGTCGAATAAGAATTTTAATATAATAGAGACTCAACATGGATTACTACATACATAGAATACGGCCATATGGTAATTGTGTTAATATAGCTGCAAAACACTAATTCGTCCCTATCGAGTGAGGCTTGTTCTCTAAATCGGAGATTAATTGAAGAGTTGAAAGTATTCTAAATTTAAAATCGAAATCAATACTTTGAAATATCGATCGCACGATTATAAATGTTTGTTTTATTAATTGTTGACCTTCAAGTAACACTACTAAAACTGGTTTATAACGAAAACAATCGGTCTTAAAGTGCAATCTAAACTTCAATTTACTGCGAGCTGTTAACGGCAACTTGAAACAAAAGCGGACCAGCAACGGTTTCGTTCATTCTCAGCGATTCATTTACAAACAAGCTTGTAATAGTTGATGGTACAAAAAACTAAATCGCTTTTTATATAGATTTTTACCTAAGCTGAACTTAATCGTTAACCAAAATTTGATAACCCCCTGTTATAATCGAATTGTTTCTGACTTGATCTATTAAAATTGTAAGAGTAATTGAAATCTATATTAGAATCTTTATTTTCAGCTTTCAGCCCTATACCACACTTTTCTTTTGAAGTCTTATAGTAGAAATGGCGTACAAAAGTTTCGGTCCATCCTGATTTTTCATTCGGAATGACAAACAAAATCATTTTTGATATTTGAGTGAATTTGAAAATGCGTAAAAATTGCAACAAAAAGATAATTTATTGAATTTTTGAGTAAAAACTACTAATGATGTGGTATTCAGTTCATATACAAAAAATAGCTGTTTTTTTATAATTACGCCCATTGCAATTAAAATATAGGACAGGATGTAAAATTTTGTACAATAAAAAAAAATTATTAGACTGAAGTTTTATAATTATTTTCCTAATTAGGAATACCTATGCGCATCCCGTGCTAACCGTTTGACGTTGAATTTAGAGACACGTTGTATATATATATAACTGTAGCAAAAAATTGGTATTGTTTCAGTATGTTGATTAAATAAGCTTTTCATCCTAAGCTTACCATCGGAATCTTTATAAAGAAATAGTCAGTGTGAGCCGGAAACAATAGAACCATCTAGAGCTACATAATACATTACTTCGCCGTGACAAGTATAAGCAGTGATTAATATATCTACATTTCTGTGAATCTTCGGATTTCATTCCTATTGCATCTTTCTCAAGAATTCTAGTAAATTGAGGTACTTTTATGAACTCAGCGTTCTCTAATAAAGAGATATTTCTTTAACTGCTTCACCGTTAGCCATTGATACATAGACATCGATTTTTTTTACACATACTATTACTTTCAAACTATCAAGGTATTCTATAAATTTGTTGACTGACTATATCTATATAACTTCTATTATAAATATATCATTTCTACTAACTTCTACTAGCTAAGATTCGTTAAAACTTATAAAATGTGCTCCTCGGAACTTGTAAAGCATATGCGGCCGGAAGTGGCTTTAATATGTTAATTACTTAATCCATATTTATTTATATTCTCGTGTTTTCTTGTGTAGGTTATTGCTATTCATTTTATATATAAATTATATTACTCAGAGAAATAAATAGTAACCTGCAATTTTTTTTTTAAACAAATACAAACAGGTAGTCCATTTTTAAATTGAAATAACTTTGGTTTTTTTTATTATATAACTCATTTATTTTATTTTTGGAATTATAATCAACAATATGTTTCACTATTTAAAATTAACAGAACTTAGTTATAATCACTTTTTTATAGATATTAAACAAAAACAAAAATACTTCTCTAAATTGGCATAAAAATTACAGATTTTGTTTTTATTGAGATCAAAATTAAATGTAATTATCAAAATTAATTATTTATAACATTTTCTGCACAGGAAAGACACATTATCTTGATATGTTCCCCCCAAATAAACTTTTTGCAGGCAGTGCACGACTTTCGGGTGTTTTTATTGCGTTCTTCCACAGTCGTGGCAACGACGCCCTACATTACTCGACGTCGACTCTTAAGCTGGTGCTTGTTTTTCTTGGTCTGTAATTTCTAGGAAATCTTTAATTTTTATTGTCAAAGATATTGGCAACGATTTTGTGTCAATTCTTTTCTGACCCAATGGTTTCATCTGGACGGCATACATTTCCATAGTTTTAGTATGCTATGGAAATGCATAATGTATTTAGTGCACTCAAGTTTCGCAAATCGAAGAACACTGTTAGAGGCCACCTTCTAGAGTTTCTCGAAACGTCATACAAAGAATTCATTTTATCATCCAAGTCAACACCATTCTTTGTTTTATTAACCGACTTCTTCAAAAAGGAGGAGGTTCTCAATTCGGCCGGTATATATATATTTTTTTTATGTATATACACCGAGGTTTTTCACCGATTTCACCGAGGTTTCTAAACCGATTTACGTAATTATTTTTTTGTTTCATGCGGAATAGTTTCGAATAGGTCCCATAAAAATTTGATTCAGGTAGGCCCATTAGTTTTTATTTTATGAGCATTTTAGTCCAAGTTTTGAACTAACTCCTCCGGAAGGAAATCAGAACGTGCTGTGACTATTGACATCTGTTGTTTTGTATATGTGAAGTCTTTAATAGTCTCACAAGAATGTGAAATTGTGTTTCAAAGAGATTTTTTATTGAGAAGCCTACTTTTATCCGTTCCCGTTTCTTGAGATCGATATTTTTAAGGCGGGCAGCACCTTTTGTAGGACTACCCATGGCTAATTGATAATGTAGCAATAAACTAAAAAGTATTAAATAAAAATAACTACGTTAAAAAACACCGACTTTAAAACTAAAAATAATAAATAATGAAGATTTAATATTTATTATATACTATCGATTATTTATATGTCCTACTAGCGGAGCCGACAGACGTCTTGTACACGCGTCTTTAATTTAAATAATCAAACTTAAAAAAATATATATTAAAAAGTTATCTATCACAATGTCTAAAGTCATTACATGTACATTTATCATAATTCGACCAATCGATACCGTATGAATATTTAAATATTTTTTTTTTGTTTTAATAAATGAATTTGTTCCAATATTTTTTTTAAATTTCACTTTTTACGTAGCGAAGCACGTATCGGGCCGCTAGTACTAAAATATTTTTCTTATTTCTATCGCAACGCCAACTGTCAGGGCAGACTATAATTAAAATATAATATTATTTAATATTTGACATTGCCATGGTAACGCAGTCCGTCGGAACCAATGTGAAATATTCCAAAATTACCACCTACTTACACATTAAAAATTAATCAAAAAACCATTTTCCAGTGGACCAAATTGTGAATCTAAACAATTCTCAAGTCCCCTTGTACACACAAAGAATTTCATAAAAATCGGTCCAGTCGTTTAGGAGGAGTTCAGTGACATACACACGCACACAAGAAATATATATATGTATAAAGATTTACTAATAGGTTTGAAGTCGGTGCCAAGCATTAAAAAAAATAATTTTATTTAACCACTTAAATGAATACGAGCAAATTAATACAATGAAATGCCTACTTTAATAATTAAGATACGTAAATAAATATAATAAATAACAATTAAATGTTATTGTTACAAGCAGCTCAATCTTCATATGATTACTAGCTTGAATCGATACAAAGAAAAACAAAAAAATAAATAATTACGAAAATGTATTCAACCGAATTCTAATACTAAATAGCTTGGCACCGACTTCAAACCTTTTATTAAATAGGACAAATAAATAATATATAATAAATATTAATACTTCATTATTTATTACTTTTTAGTTTTAAAGTCGGTTTTTTTAACGTAGTTATTTTTTACAATGTTATTATTTCTGGCTTTCGACTATCTCCAGTGTTATCATCAATTTTTGCATCGTTATGCATTATTGACCTGAGAATAACTACTTTATTGGATTTCGGCACATACGACACCATTGTACATGATTGGTGGAAGCCAAGTCTTGAAGAAAATGGTGAATTGTGGCGACACGAAATTCACGGGAGATTTTTTGTTTATCTTTTCGTACAGTTCCCATCCACAGCAGTGCCGTTTTCAAAAATTGTTTTGCAACTCAAAGTGAAGAAAACCAGTTATCCATGGTAATATTCATATTTTGCCTAGTGCACGTAAAGCCATTTTCATGACTACATCGTGTCTTTCATTGCTCAAGCGAAACGGACCCTCTGGTTGTTGGCCGGCATATATTTCTAAATTGTATGTGTAAGGATAAAGAACGTCAACCAATGCAAATATTTTAATGCTGTATTTTGTCGGCTTGCTTGGAATATACTGCCGGAAGGCACAGCGTCCACGAAAAGCTATCACCTGCTCATCCAAAGTCAAAAATGTATATATATATATATTTTTTTATACATATATATATATATATATATATATATATATATATATATATATATATATATATATATATATGGATAAAAATTACGGCATTATTTTTTTTAAACCTTGATGTGGTTACTTCATCTATCTTTACATATAAGGTTGTTTTTATGGTCTAAATTTTTTTGGCATTTTCGAGAGAAGACAAAAATATATTATAAAACTGAAAATGGATAGGTTTTTATAAATACTGTCATTTAATAGTAGATTGAAATAAAACTATTTTTACGGATTTAACTAGCATTTATTGAATAAAATTTTAATTTTCATTTTAAATCTAACCCGATGGTTCGAATGCTTTGCAGCAGTCGTGTTCACGTGTGTAATTGCATGTGTAGTACTCGTGAAAGCCTTAGAAAACACTTAATAATAGATGTCTTCTTATTTGAGTCCGGATAGTTAAAATTTGAAGAACTAGTAATTTCTTCAGATTTTAACTAGAAAGTTAATACTGTAATTTTTATTATACTTCTGTAATAGTTATTCGGACTAATTAATTCTGTAACAATATCACGAAACTCTAACAATTGTAAAATAAAATGTACTACATTTTAAATTAAGAGAAGCTACAGCATTAAATCTTTTTATCATATTCAATATAAGCGAATTACTTTTTTTAATATTTGAAAAGGTGCAACGAGAGTGCCCATTTTGTCGTGGGGAAAAATATTTCCATGTACTACACAAATACCTTTAGGTATCAGTTAAACTGCATATTCTTGTATAACCAATAAATATATAGGTTTTTTACTTCTGTACGCCGTCTGTTATTTGCTACTACAGTAGGTACGTATTTTATTTTTTATTAGAGTAGGAATTATTGCTTTTTAATACCATTGTCTTACAGAGTGGGCCATACATTTTTTGCACATTTGAAACATGAGTAGACATAAAAGTGCAAATGTTTTTGTTGATGATTTATTTATAGTAATAAACATGTATTAAAATTAATTAAAAAAAAACACATTACAAGATATTATCCGCCTTGTCGTTGGCACTCTTGCGATCGACTACGTAAAATGTTGACATCTGAAGATGTTTGAAGAGTCGAGTGTACCTTAAGGAACTGACAAACATATCCCAATTAAAAGAAAGCACCCACTTGGAGAGAAATCAGTATAAATAATCTCAAAGTCACATTCTATCTAATAAATCTAATGCCAATGTCGGTAGTGATGGTATCAACCGTAAAATTGGCACTTAATATTATTCTTCATTTTTATTTATAAACTCCATCACTAAACTTCTCACCTTAACCTTTCATCTTTATGTTGATGACGTGCAGATTTATATGACATTAATATTCATAGATATTCCCGAAGCTATGGATCACCTTACTTCCAACCCACAAGCTATTAGCGATTGATGTAAGTCATATGGTTTGTTTGTAAATTTCTCAATTTTTGGCAAACACCAACAGCTTTTAAAATTAAACTACACCCTTCTTCCCTCTGGTATATTTCATTATATTACATTGCAGTTCATCAGTTCTGTGAGGAACTCTCGTGTTACAATCTAAAATAATTTAACCTGGGTTACTCACATTTCTAAATTCAATCAAAAGGTCTTTGCTACTATAGGTTGGTAAAGAAAATTGAAAACCTTTTGCTAATCAAAACAAAAAAAGCCATGGCCCAAACTGTTCTACTTCCAGTTCTTGATTATGCAGATTCATGCTACTTAGATTTAACACAGATACTGTTAAACAGATTGGAAATAGTACAAAAAATGAATGCATAAGATTATTTTTTCGAATTAAGAAAGTATGAGCATATAAAAAAGCACCGCCTTCAGCTCAAATGACTTACGATACAACATCGTCACAATTTTTGTTCTCTTACTCTTCCTTATAATTGCTTTTTCCATCCTGATATCCTAAAACCTACGCCGAAAACCTGTAAAAAAATCATCCCTGATACAAAGTTTTTCTTATCTTAGTTTTTAAAATTAATAGTTTTTATAATTTAAGTTTTTCCATATAAAATTAATTTGTTCGAACTGGCATCAACTCTGGGCGTAGGTGTGGCACCCGGGCGTAGATCTTTTAAGTACTTTTTACAATATACTGAGTAATAAGTAACAGAGGGAGCAAACATTTTTTACTCATCTTTTTTGTGTTGTTTATCAAGATTTGTAATAAGTCGTAGAACAACTTGTGTTGGGATTGATGTAGGAAGGCTGCCTGAAACTTATTAAGTTGCGAGAATACAGTGTTCCGACTTAAAACCTATCTGATAAGACTTTACTTTCGAATTTAGTTATTCCAGTTCAACCTTGTTTGCTTCTCCAGTAAGTTCTTGGTGAGAACTATAAAAAGAACTCTGTGCTCTACTGAAAAACAAGTACAAACTAATGAAATTGTTGCTCTGGAAGGAATTTAAAAATAAATTTGAATATTTCAATTATATTTTATACTATATATATTTATATATATTTATTAGTGTAATAGTTGTAACAAATATTAAAGTATAGTATATTAGTAGTATAATATTAAAGTATAGTATTTGTTAAAACTGTTGAACGTATTTATTCGAATTAAATAAAAATTACAAATTGTTATTCAGTAATCAAAGAGTCGGTAGGGGTGCCCTTTGTTTGTAAATGAGAGTTTGATAAACACATTGTTTCGTATTATTTACCTAATATTATACAGTGTATTTACTTTTTCCAAAAATTTAAAAAAGTATGAATGCTTAAAAAATCAACATATTTTAAATTTTGAATAAATTTCACAACTGTCATTGAAAAGTAATAATTTTGATAATAAAATAAAGAAACTAACATTGTTTAGCTAAGAGTAAATCATTACTTGTGAAGAGCACGTTGAAATACCGTACTAACACTAGCAATACAATAGATACGTTCACGACTTATTAATTAATATTTTTTTTACCCAGAAATAAAGTAGTGTTGTGAAATTTGGAGTTGGTGTTAGTCACCTGGACTTATCCAAAATTGTTAATTTTTGAGATCTAATAATATATCTATACTAGTCTATATCTATACTAATATTATAAAGAGACAGTTACGCAAAAATGATGTTCTATGAAATTGTTTCTCTTTAAAAGTTTTAAAAAGAAGTCCGCGATAAGATATATCTAGGTTTTAAGGTTGACTCACTATAACGTTTTCTATGGTTATGAAATTAGTTCTAAAATAATATCGTCTATTATATAATATAGTCTATTATAGGTCTGGATAATTGTAGTTTCCACAGATTACGCGAAAAGCGACCTACACGCGGGCGGAGCCGCGGGCAACAGCTATATCTTATATTTATGACATAAGTTTTTATTGTGTCTTATATACAATGTCTTGTGTCTAATATATTTATATTGAGGGTTTAGTGACGACGATTTAAGTGCGTAGTCTTGAAAATTATCACGCCATTTTTTACGTAAAATTATATTTGATTAATTTATCTCAATTGCGCCCTCTCAAAGTAATAGCCTTTAGATATAATACACACAAGTGTATCGTTGGCACACGCCAACGTTACTTCTAATCCTCAAATACTTTATAAAGTGTGACGTTGCCTTCATCTCCTCAATAGTAGTGTCAAAACATTTCCCAAAAAAAAAAAAAACGATATTATGTTCCTGTAAATTAATTCTCGTCTTAATCTGATTTCACCTTTTAAAAATACAATTCGATATGCAAAAACTATTGTCTTATCCAGTTGATGAAACGTTATTAAAAAAATACATAAATTATGTTTAAAAAAAAGAAACATTAAACCTCCTGTTTTTGATGTTTCTTTTAATGTAACGGTAACGTTTTTAACTTTTCGTTTTGTTTTGTATTTATTTTAACGAGTCGACTAATTTACGAGTTTTCTATAATCATATTACAGAAAATGTGAAAATTGTTTAATTTTCACAGAACTCAATTATATGCGTTCAACTGGCATAAACATTTTCAATTATATGAGTTCAGCTGGCATAAACATTTTCAGTTAAATATTATGTTGGAATATACAGGAATATACACATGATAAAATTTTCTATTGCCACCACCTTTCGTTAAAAACAATGCTGCTGTTTGTTTGTTTTCATTAATAACCCTAAATAACTTCGATAGACGGTATGGTCTCATTAGTTACCAACATATACACCAACTTATAGAAAAAGTCCTAATACTGCAGAATAATTTTTCTATCCGAAATTCTTGATTGACAGTTGTGTAGTTGTACAATTTTACGAAATGTATGCTGGTTGAGAGATAGTTACTTTCTGATTCATAGGACGCAAAAGAGTAATCCTGTTTTTTTAATAACAGGAAGCCTTTTATCTAAGTTGAGGATTATTATGATGAGTTATATAAAGTGGCAGAGGATCCAAAACATATTTGAATTATTTATTTAAATAAACAAATTACATTCTTGTTAATAAATATTATTACAAAACATTCTTTTCTGATTACATTTGTATTCAATATTTTCATTATTATATTAATAATTAAATTAAATATTTTATTTTTATTCTTTTTAAAACACTTTTTTTTAAGATTTTAAAGTAGGATGTAAATAAAATTAATCTAGGATATGAAAGGATGTGAAATATTCAAAGTTTTACTGTATATTTTGTTTTGTTAAATCATAGTTCTGATTCTCCTCTATTGGAACTACATAGATCCGAGGATAGTTACGTCGTAAGTTGAACTTGATATTAAAGCCCTAACTAACTTGATTTTACCGACTCTGTTAATGCAAAAGAAAACTATACATACTTAAAATTATTTATTTTAAAATAAATTACATTCTAGTTAATTCTAAATTGCGTCGATTCCGGTCGCAGGATTTAGGTCGCAAAACCGAATGTATTAAATTAAACTAAATTCGTCCACTGACTTTGTCAACATCAGCATTTTACGCTATGAATATTCCGTAACCTTGAATCTTATAAGCGGTGTATTGTTGCGTGATGGAGGGCAATAATATAACAGATGGTAATCTGTTTCGAAGAAACAGAGCCCAAACAAGACAATTTAAAAATATCATTTTTTAAGTTGCGTTCCCAAATGCATTCTATTTTAGTGAAGTAACTGTTATAAAAGGTTAAATTAACTCCCAGGATGTCATAGCAGTTTTTATTGCAATAGAAAACCTTGATATAAGTTACAGCAGAAAAGTTTGTTTGGTATTTTACGAACACTGGTTATACTATACTTTTCATTCGTTACTCTTATAATTGGAAATTGACCGTAAACTTCTTGATTTTAGTAAAATTTTATAGAAAACTGTATTTTAAATTATAGAAAACTGTATTATCAGTTTATTCCCAATGTCAATGTCAAAATATCTACTAGATGCTTTGCTACTCGTTATATATTATATTTTTAGAAGTATTTTTCTTGTGTATAAATATAACTTAACCCTTCTATCATTGAAAAGTTAGAAAAGACCAAACATTAAGTTACATTTAATATTTAGTGCTAGCTTAATGTCTCCATGTAGTTTTTTTTATTTTGATAAACTTATCTACGGTCGCGATCCAATGTACAATTTTTTTTTTCTGTCTTTCATTTAGATTTATTTTGTATATATAAATGTTTTAATTATTATAACATATTTGGAAGCTTTGCTTGAGACGTTTTTAAGATTTACTATAAGTAAAACTATTGCTAATCTGACATATATTAATAAAATGTTATCTCACAAAAAAAACACTTTTAAATAAATTTCTTGTACCACAAAGTAACCATAAATTCCTTATAATAATTAGTGTTGTATGTAACCTCACTGACATAATCAATAAATCGGTATCAGGTATAATGAGCATCCTGTCAGACCGATCTCAGTACAGCCTTCGTCCCTGTAATTAACAAACGGGCCCTGATGCCAATTTGTAGTAATTGACATGTATTGCAGTTCTAACTTGGTATCTGCTAAAGTAGAAGATATTAACATTTGAAATTATAATAATATTAATATCACAGGACAAATTACCAACAATCTAATCTAACCCCTTAGTAAGAAAATTATTTGCTTGTGTTAAGGATGTTAGATAACGATACAAAAACATAGAAATAAAAATTATAAATACTGCGAAAATATTTTATAAACGACCAAACAAAATACAAACATCTTTGCTCACATACGTGCATGTCCTTGCCAGGAATCGAATCCCATTGCGCCTCCGTACGTTAGGCGTCTGCGCTAACCACTCGCCGTACGGGTCGGTAGTATAAAAAAAATAAGCCGATACGGGCAAAAATTTGAACCCACAACAGCTTGGAAACATTTCCGTCACTAAACCAATTGAGTCAACGTATCGCTAACCACTTTGGTGAATTGAGCATTCTATATATAGCATTTATCGGGACGGTGGTAGTGGAGGTGATCTGACAGCTTTTAAGGTTTTTTTAGAAAATTGTATACAATCATAAAATGAAAAGGATTGATTCAAATGAAGAGACGGTTTCCCAGAGTTCGAGGGTTTGAATCCCTCTTCTTTTCGGTATTTTTTAAAAATTAAAATAACATTTTTGAACTTTAAATAATTCATGATTATAAATATTTTCAAACAAAGAAGATAATATTATTTCAAGAAATACAAATTGGGAATTATTAACTAATAATACCTTACATAACTACTTTTTGGATACAATTTAGTGTGGCTATTCTACTCTTTTTACTGTTGACATGTTTATATAAATATTTTTAATTAACACCGAGGGAAAAGATTATTTCTCGGATGAGGTGAAAAAGGTCATGCGCCATTATAATAACACTACTGTTTACAAGACATAACTCGCTTTTAAAAAAAACAACCTCCAAATACGAACGAGGTCATATTGTTCGAAATTGCGTTAACGAAAAATCTACCGTCGGTCGCGGTCGTGGACGGTCGTGTTCGGAGCACGCGTGTAGCGCGACAAGTGTCTACCCGTATAATTTCTTAAAATAAAATAAAAATACAGTATAATTGTGAAAGTACGTTTATTTGAACTAAAATACATATTTAGTGAGTGTAGTTAAGTTGTCCTGAACTTTGTAAATAAAACTGTTTTGTGCTTTTAAAGAGAATCGATGCATCAGCTGTGTGTGATATGTGCATACCCTACAATAAATAAATAGTCAATATCTTATAAACTATCATTTAAATTATTATTTTTTACTTTTATTATTGTTTGTGACTTTGAATAGACCTTCAAAAGATAAATATTATTCAGTAGGCCCGCAGGGCTTAATATCTACTGGGTGCATCGCGTATTTATCGAGTTGAATATGGCTAGTAAATGTTATCAGTGCGGCAAGTTCTTGTCACCAACGGATGGCGCAAAATGTAAAAAATGCAACTCCGTGTTCCACCGTGTTTGCGTCAACCTAAGTCCTGACTCTCGCCCTCCTGCGCGCTGGACGTGTCGCTCATGTCGTCTAGATAACAAGGTCAAGTCTGCAGCCGACAACGAGTCACCCACTGCGGCAGATATGTGTGAGGATGCGCATATGACTGGGGATTCTCAGAGGAACTCTTCAGCATCCTTACCTGAGGAAATGAAACTTTTAGGATTAGAACTCGCCACAGTCACGAGGGAAATGGCTGCTTTTAGATTGGAAATAGTTCGATTAAATGAAAACATGGCCGATTTTAATAAAAGGATATGTACAGTGGAGGACCGCGTTACATCTTTGGAGCGTGAATTTCAAGCGCGAGGTGACGAGTCTGAAACCGATGGGGCTATTCAACAATTAAGGGAGGACATAAACGATCGTGAGCAGGCGATGCTGTTCAATGACATCATCATTGCTGGCGTACCTGAGCAAAGCGGTGAGAATGTGATGCATCTGACACAAGCTGTCTCAAGCAAATTAGGAATCATACTTGAATCTCGCGATGTAGTTAGCGCCGAGCGCGCCGGCCCGCATCGTTTGATGACGACGGGTGAGAATCGACGTCGCCCGCGACCTATTATAGTACGGCTGGCGCGGCGTGTGCTACGCGAGGATATGATAAAGGCAGCGCGAGTGCGACGGGATACGGATACCTCCGGAGTGACCGACGGGAACCCGTCTAGAATTTATGTAAACGAACACCTAAACCATATCAACCGGCTTCTATTTTATAAGGCGAGGGAAGAGGGTAAACGTCAGGGTTGGCGTTATATTTGGACTCGGGACGGGAGAATATATATACGTCGGGCGACAGACACAACGGCGCAACGGATACGAACAGGAAAGGACATTCAAAAATTTTTTTGCATATCTTGAGTTTGTATGTCATTTGTATAATATCAAATTCGAACAGTTATGTAATAATTACGATAACTAATTTAGAAATAATCTATTCATATGTGATAAAAATAGTTAGAGGGTTTTGGATCATGTTTTTACTGGGTATTCTGCTACTTTGCATGTGTTCTACAGCATACGGTAAATTGTGTTTTGTAGTACTGAATAATCGTTTGAAACTTTGCAATGTTGGTAATGGTATTGCGTCCCCATATTTCTTTATAGCGATATATTGAAAATATTGCTTGAGGTTGGTATCAATCTTATATTCGCCGTGTACATGTTAAATGTCATTATCATCCACGTTAAATTAATTTATTTTACAAACAGCTCTTATTTTATCTTAAAAAGTTTATTATATACATATCCAGGAGTATTTACGTATGTTTATAGGTGTTTATTTATATATGTGGACATTTTATGTATATGTATGAGTGTGCGTGTGTACATATATGTATATTTGTATTACATTATTCTTATTATGTGTATAAATGGTTAAATTGGAAAGAATTTCATTAGGTTTATTTAACCCTGGATCGCTTGTCTCTCACCATGAGGAGTTTGTTGTGATGATGGAGCGTCATATGGTTGATATAATTGCAATAAATGAAACCTGGTTGCACCCGGGTGAGGACGGCCGAGCTCCTCGTCTTCCTAGTTACCAATTACGTCATATACCGCGGGCATCGGAGCTAAGATCGAGAGGTGGTGGCGTCGGCTTTTATATAAAACGGGGGTTACACGTGCGCACGCTCGTGCATCCCCAAGCGCCTACAGTTGAACAGATGTGGATTAAAATGAAATTAAATCAAAAGTTGATTATTGTCGGAACAGCATATCGCCCTCCTTGGGTTAACACTGCAACATTTCTTGATGCCTTATCTGATACCATTTGTTCGCTACCCTATTATGACAATATATATTTGTTAGGGGATTTCAATATAAACTACTTAAGCAATCGTGACCCTCAAAAGTATGCATTGGATGTATTTCTTTCTACCCATGGCTTAACGCAACATGTTAACCAACCTACACATTTCAGGGCTAATAGCGAGACATTAATCGACCTCTTTTGTTCAAATACAAAGATTGATCGTGTCGGGGTTGAATGCGTGACAGGGTTTGGAGGTCATGCATTTGTTTTTGGGGAGTTAAATATTATGAAATATAAAACACAGACGAACAAAATTAGGTATCGTGCACTAAAAAATATAGATCCGGAGAAGTTAGCAACTAGGGCAGATCTAGTGGATTGGAAAAGAGTTTTGGAGTTTGAGGATATAAATACAATGGTGACCGGGTTCACTACGGATTTGCTTAGGTTGTTTGACGAGATATGTCCATATAAAACCACTTCGTTTAGGAAAAATTACTATCCTTGGATTACATACAACATTAAATTGCTAATGCGTCGCAGGGACGAGGCTCATGCTAGGGCTAAGCAGTCAAATTCGGATGTACATATGGAGTACTATAAAAATCTAAAATCTGAAGTTGCGCAGGCCGTATCTAGAGAAAGGCATGCTTATTTTAATTTCCATATTAATTCCAATTTCAAAAATTCTAAAGTATTATGGAAACATCTAAAGAATATAATAAATGTAAAACAGAAATATACTCATAGTATACCTGAATATCTTAAAGACCCTCAAGAGATCAATAAAAACTTTCTCAGTGTGCCGGGTACAAACTGCGTAACAATTGACACAATAGATTTTTATGAGTCACGCAGAGGTTGTTCCGTGCAATTCAGCTTACAGCCGACAAATGAATTAGAAGTTTCAAAAATAATTCGCTCCTTAAAATCAAATGCAATTGGTATTGACGAGATCTCTTTAGATATGGTACTATTAACATTACCTAGTACGTTAACCACTTTAACCGGAATTGTTAATAGGTCAATTTTAACAAGTACATTTCCTAAAATATGGCAGACGGCTGTAGTAAGACCGATTCCGAAAAAGGAAAACGTAAATGACATTAAAGATCTGCGGCCCGTTAGTATACTGCCTTGTTTATCAAAGGTATTGGAGAGGATTGTATGTAATCAATTAACAAAATTCTTAGAGTCTAATAAAATTCTACCAGAGAAGCAATCAGGCTTTAGAAAATATCATAGCACAACCACAGCATTGTTAGATGTCGTAGACAACATATTGTGCGCTCAGGATGTGGGGAAGGGCACGATCCTTGTATTATTGGACTTTTCTCGTGCCTTTGATACTATAATCAGGAAACTGTTTCTCGCTAAGTTAAAATATTACTCGTTCAACTCTGAATCTATAAAATGGTTCGCTAGTTATCTACAAAATAGAAAACAGATCGTTGAAATCGTCAATGATGATGGGTCAAGAAACCGATCAGACTGTAGTTCAGTAAGTAGGGGAGTACCACAAGGATCAATTTTAGGACCTATATTTTTTGCGCTATACTGTGCCGATATTGTAACTCAAATAAAAAATTGTAAACATCATATATACGCTGACGATATACAGATGTATATTTCCTTTAAAGAGTCAGAGGCTAGTGTGGCTGTACAAAAGCTAAATGACGATCTCAACCGTATCTCAGAGTGGTCAGAGTCTCATGGCCTTGTGTTGAATCCAGGCAAAACGAAATATATGATACTGGGTACAAAAGATCAAATTAAGAAAATCAGTAGTTTGAATCCATTGATACATATAAGGGGTGAAAGGATAGAACGTGTGACAGAGGCACGTAATCTAGGGTTAGTGTTAGATGAAGGGCTAAGGTTTGAGAGGCATACCATAAATACAGTTCGTAATTGTTTTTATAGGCTAAAAGTATTATACCAGATAAGAAACGTTCTTAGTAAAGACATGCGAGTAAAGTTATGTGAAATGATTATTCTTTCAAAATTTAATTATGCAGACATTGTAATTGAGCCTAGATTATTTGCACGTACTAAAAAGCTTATACAACGGGTACAAAACGCATGCATGCGGTACTCCTTCAATATACCACCTCGTGCGCATGTTTCTCCATATATTAACGACGCACGCATGATTAGGATGGAATATCGTAGGCGATTGCATCTTGCAACCTTACTGTTCGACATTGTCCAAAGTAAAGCCCCTGTGTACTTGTACAATAAATTGACTTGGACAAGGGAATGTAACAGAAATTATCCAACGCGAGCATCATCATATATGCTCAATGTACCCATGCACCGAACTGCAGCATTCCGTGGTAGTTTCCGCTATGCCGCTACGAAATGTTGGAACGACTTGCCACCTCCGCTTCGGGTCCTGAAAACAAAAAATACTTTTCGTTGCAAATATAAAATACATTTATATAAATTACAACTTCAGCCCTCATAAACGATAATTTTTATAAAGTAATAAATATATATTTTTAATGTATATGTATATGTATATGTATATGTATATGTATATGTATATGTATATGTATATGTATATGTATATGTATATGTATATGTATATGTATATGTATATGTATATGTATATGTATATGTATATGTGTGTATGTGTGTATATGTGCATGTGTATGTATGTGTGTGTATGTGTATATATGTATATGCAGATACGTATATATATGTATGTGTGTATGTGTGTATGTATGTATATATGTATGTATGTATATATATATATATATGTATATATATATATATATATATATATATATATATATGTGTATATATATATATATATATATATATATATTTATTGGGTAATTATGTAATATAATATAATATACTTGCCTACTGACGTGGCCCTATCGCGAAGGATAGGTTAGTCTAACACGGGTTGCGGTGACCGCCACGAAGAAACCGTTTGCTTTTGTTCAGCTGCATTGCTCGACCTCGACGACGTAACTTCGGATATTCGTGTTTTATTTTATTTTATTTTTATTATTTTTGCTAGTTTCTGACTGTTTTGTATTTCGTATTATAATCTTTTGTAGAATTTGTTTGTTTTTTTTTGTATATATGTATATCTCCGTAATATCTTAAAATAATATCTAGTATTTAGTTTTTTTTTTTTTTAGTTAATATCTATTTATATGTTTATTGTATTTTTTTATTATAGCTATTAATATGTATATAGTATTTTAGTATTTAATTTAAATGATACTTGTCGCGCTATTCATAGTATTCATAGTAGGGTATCACTGAAAATCAGTGCTGGGTTTATAAAACCCAACTCAAAGCTGAGTGGTACACCTTTTTGGGGATGCAATGTCATAGTCAGCATTTATTTTTATTTTTTTTTTTATTATTTAACTTTAATCTTAGGTAGAATATTATTATTATTTTTTTTGTCTTAAATTATGTATTTTTTTTTTATTATTTTAATGTGTTTTTTTTTTTATTATAGTTGTTGATTATTTTTATATTTATCTAAGTGTTGCCCATTTTTTTTTTTTATATTTTATGTTTTTTTTTTTGTAATTCTGTGTGTAAAGATGGCTGTGATTTGTTGGCCCCAAATAAATGTGTTTTCTTTCTTTCTTTCTTTCTTTCAAAAATGAATTACGATCAACCAAACAAAAATACATGTGTAAATAGCTGTAAACATTTGAATTTGGAATTTCTTACCAAAGAGAAAGGGAAATTAGTGATTAAATTGGCCAGTACGAAACAACCAATTTCATATGTAATGACCTAATATATATATATATATATATATATATATATATATATATATATATATATATATATATATATCTATATATACAATGCGATACAATAGATACCTTCCTATTTTAAAACATACTTCATATTAGGTTTAAAATTTACTACGGCGACTGAATAATTTGATATTGGTAAAGAAATTAAATAAATATTTTTAAAACTATTCTAAAACAAAATTGTATATGTCCTAATTATTTTACTTACTTTATATATGTTGCATCCGTTTTGACATAATTAGAAGGAAATATGAAATATTAATGATAATATTAACTAAAAATAAAAAAACTATACAACTTTTTTTTTTTCAATTAAAAAAGCAAGTATTTCCATTGACCTGAACTAATAGCAAAAAATATAACATTTTAATGAATTATCTAGTGACCTGGATCTATATACGCCTTACTTGAGTTATTATTGGCCGCAAACTTTTCAACATTTATTTTATTACTTATGTTGCTTGTAATATATTTATGTTGCTTTTATTTAAAATAATGCAAATATCGAAACGAGAAACGAAAATTTCTTTGCATTTTAGTGTCTATTTTTCTATGATAGACATTGTTATTATGCTATAATTATTTAGTATGAGCTGTGTCTGGGACTTCGTAGTAGATTCACTCTTCAAATTTTCATCAAACACGGTCAAGTAGTATTTCTAGTTTATAGTTATATATTTTTTTATTTTTAATTACAGTGTAGGTGATGCGATTTCCAATTTTTTTTATTGGAAAAGAAATTATTATTCTTCCCTCAGGGAAGGACCACTATTTCAATATTGTAAAAATGTTTTATCGTAATGGTACGAAGTTAAGAGTATATTAACTCCTTTATTTGTTAACCAAATTAAATAAAAAAAACACTAAATTTAAAGTGAAGCCCATGACAATATATTCCCGAAAAATATTTAACCTGAGTTTACCATGCACAAACATACAGACATAGATTTGTAAACATACAAACATGCAGACGAATAGACAAAATAAAAAAAAACAATGTTTTGGGTTCTCTTGCTATATAAGCAATTGCAGAAAGGTCCCCCCTCATTATGAATTTAAAAAAAAAATCATGTGCAGACATTTATCGGTTACAATTTTATTATATGTATAAATCTAATTTTCTTGAACATTGAATAGAGCAATAAAAGTTAAAAACAAAATGTTACTCAGAGTGACGCTCAATTTTTATGCTTAAAAGTTGTTTACATTAATTAGCCATATATTTTTTGGGTACATAACTAAAAGAGAAACATATAAACAGACAAAAATTTCAATCATGATAGAAATTATTCTGTTAGTTATCCCTTTACACCCTGGCCATATATTTTTTAATATTTTCAATGTACAGAGACTACTCCTCTACAGATTTATTACATGTATATAAGAAGATTTGTATGGTTAACATAAATTGACATATTTTTTTCATTTCTTAACCGATTTAAATAAACACTTAATGTTTATTGAAGACTGTTACAATATATTCCAGTAAACCGCATTGAAATTGGTTAAGCCGTTTCTGAGATTAGCGTGCACAAACATACAGACAAGCAGACAAAATGAAAAACCATTGTTTTGGGTCCTATTGCTCTTATAAAAGCCCCAATTGTGTTTTTTTTAATATTTTCATTTACAGAAATCGATCAGTGACAATTTTAAATATGCTAAAAAAAAGTTTTCAACAAAATTATGCTTCTAAGGTTTTCTCTTTTAATTTCATCTTAGGTCAAACGATATACGATTAGTGGGGTATTATCTACTTGGTACATAATTTCGAAAGACATTTTTAACCCCTGACCTAAAAAGAGGGGTGTTATAAGTATCTGTGTGTGTGTCTGTGGCCTCGTAGCAGCCAAACGATTGAACGCATTTAATTGTGTTTTTTTTTTAATCAAAAGGTGGCTCTAAGCTATGTTTTTGGTCGAAAAAAAAAGCAGTCATCTTAAAGATATTGAGCTTTATTTGTACTAGTGAACTGTACTAGCGAAAGTTTCTTACGCAATATTGGTAGTAAAAACCTAAACAGGTGAAAATGAGTGTATTAGTGAAATCTTTGCATCAGGGGACCGCTAAATAAAGGAAGCAATGTAAATAAAATAATGTTACTAAGGCAAATAACGAAATAAAAATATAAAATTGTAAAGTCTTAGTTCTCACATATTAGCTCCGTAAACCTAATAAAATAGACATCACCGACGTTCGTACACTAGTCCCCCAATGCAACGACTTCAATAAGTATCTAATTATATTATCTGTTTTAAATAATACATATGTTTTTCTATAAAAAATCTATCATTATTTTCTATTATATAAGTCAATTTTGTTTCATTTAAGCTTTTCCAATTACCAATCTCTACGAGTAGTCTCGCCATGGGTGTGAATCTAATCTTGGCAATTAAAAGTGCAGGGGTTAGCTTTCATTTTCTACCTGACTAATCGCAATCATACGTTGACTGCTTCATACGTTTATAAAACCAATAAACGTATCCAAGTAATAAATATGCCATCAAAAACATAAATGTCAAAATAAGAGCCAGGTTAGCCAAGTCACACCTTCGGCTTGAATATATAATGCTAAGTTATAATATATTAATTTTGATTTTTATAGACTGATATGAAGAAAAAAAATAAAAAAAGTTGTGATCGAATGTAATTGTAACTTTTTTGTATGCACCTTTCAACAACGCCATCTATTTTTAATAAAACGAGAACATTGCTACAACTGTGAAACATCTCAGTATAACGTGACATCTCTAGGTGACTTGACAGCCACCAACCCACCTGGAGACTGGTAGTAGATATTTTTACTGTTGCTATGTTGGTAGCACTTTTTACAAAATTTATGAAATGATTTTGCAACAAACTTCAGACAGTTGTTTTTTCGTCGCATCCTAAAAATTCACTCTCTACAATTTTCCCAATCACGCTAAAAGAAGTATCTTCAAATGCTAAAATAAACAACTTGAAAATAGTTAGCGGTTTTTAAGCTTTCTTTTTTACTATGTTGATAGCTTTTTTACAAGACTTATGAAAGATTTAGGAACTATCTTTAGACTGTTGCTTTTTTTTGTGAGTGTGCGCTCGCCTCGTAAAATCATTCTTAACATTTTTTCCCAATAGCGCAAAAAAATTATAAGTGCAAAATAGTAAAAAAATATACATAAATATGATTGTGCTACACGTTCTTATTAAAAAAAAATGTAGATATTTAGGTCATGACATCATATTTCATTATAACATTATCTTATTTTTAGGTTCGGCATATGGTATATATGTACTTTTACTGTAATTATGAAAACTTCCGACAACAAAGCATATCAAAGTTATATGGCTCTTATCTATACTTTTGTAATTAAATATTTTTCGATTTGTATTAATTATTAATAATTTTATATTAAATTATTGTATTGAATTGTTTAAAATAAAATTTATTAAAATTTTATAATAAATTGTTTCTTGCTGTATCCGAAAGACAAAATGACGAAACGAAACGAAAAGAAACCTAGCTTGACGTTATTTTATTTGCTAATTTGTATGTATTAAGTTATATTCGTTTTTCTATGTGCTAGTGTTTTGGATGTCATAATATATTTTAAGTTATACCTAATATAGACTGCTTAATGACGTCTGTTGTTTAGTGTCTATATAATAAATTATAACTTAAAAAAAAACATTAATTCGTATTTCTAAAATAAATAGACTTATTTATCTCAAAAAGTCAAAAAATCTAAAAAAATATGGAAACATTTTGAACATTTTCAAATTACAGGTGTTACAATTAGCACGACGCTAAATGGGGATTTACTCGAGCATCATACACACCTATAAGAAAACTGTAATGATAAAAACAAAATATATATATAATGCATATCTTTCATCGGTGGGGGTGGGGGGGAGAATATAGGCATAACGCAGCTGCATACATCAAACTTTATCGACGAAGTTTTATTATTTTGGCTTATGAAAATCGTCAGATTTTAAATTTTTCGTTCTTCTTGAATTATTACCTTTAAAATAAAAAAAAATAGCCACAGTCGACAATGTCAAGACACACGTTTTTTACAAGTTTGTAACCCTCCCCCTTATTTACGTAACTCTTAAACTGTCAGATTAGTAGAATGTAGACGTTGTAGCATGTAATTAACCCCCCATTTCTTTATCTGACGCGCTCGAGAATTTCTGATGATCGTTTTTTTTACTAATTTGACTGCTAATATCTGAGTCGCGACCATGTATAGGAAACTCGTATTTTCTGGAAGTACTCAACTGGGTATAAGAGATATCTTGTATCTCTATCTGATGCGCTCGATTAAATCCTTTCTTGAGCTCCCCTACTAAATAGTTCGTTGACAGATTGGTTTATATTTCATTGATAATTCTTTGATAGAGATGGTTACCAAAAATATTTTTACATATAGATGACACAAAACCGCTTATAAAGATTGTTTAAAAATATATATTTTTAAGCTGTTTGCTGCGTATGTTAATGAATTAATATGAATTTTAATATTTCTTATAAAATATACGATACAAGGTTTTTTATGAATAATTATGTATGATAACTCAATATCTCTTTACTTGTGAAATATTATTTTTAACGTATGTCTGTCAACTAACTGGCACCTGTCTCTTATACATGTACATATACGAAAAAATTGTAATCAAAAACTTGAAAACTAAAGACTAATTTCTAAAATATTTACAATTTGAAATAAATTTTAAAAAAATTGCAATAGATCACAAATTTATACATACAGAAGATGATATAAAATGCATTAAAGAAAGTTTACTAACTACTATCCAATTCATATGTTTTCGTATATCTTCATTCATCCTTATTATAAGTCAATCAAGTACATTGAATCAGTTCCTAGTTCAATCCAACAATATTATTGACTCATGGAGTATTTTCTTCTCTTGAAAATATTGAGTTTCTTATAAATACTTTATACAATGGCTTGTTAGGAAGGTATTCTTGTTTTAAGCTCAATTTAACGTGGTTGTTCCTTGGTAATGATTGATAAAGCCCTCACACTTGGTTGAAAGATAGAGATAAGACCTGCATCATATTTATTATATGAAAAGGTAAAGGCGTTATATTTATGAGACAGGTATGTCTTCTAGACATGCAGTAGCGTATCGTAAAAGTTCAAGTCAACTATAGGCGAAAAACACCATGTGTGTATAGGATCATTTGAAACCACTTTTGACTACCTCTTAACTCAAAAACTGTTAAATAATTAATTATATCTTTCAATCCCACTCTTTGAATATCACGAGAAAAAAATATTCACCATTGGAATAGATATTTTTTCTAAAACACATTTTCATTTTCCACCGTAATAATTTATACATAACGACCCTGAGAACCTGAATAATATAAAAGAAGACGTATTTTCTCTTGTAACGCAGACGCAGAACAAAGACAGGAAAAAAGTAAATTTCAAAGCACGTCATGAAATGTGACAGAGATTAAGTTGGTTGGGGAGCATTTACGAGTATAGTACTTAGCTGTACAAATCTCATACTACACGTATAGTGGTGCGACATATACCTCAATAGTCCTCCTAATTAGCCTTTTTTATTAAAATGATAATTTAAATGTTCTCATTATTGGCAGCGTTCCCGTTAATGATTTGTTTTGCAACATTTAATTTCATTGGAACAAAGTAGGTAGATGTAAAGTTTTCGGTTTATTTCATGTTTTGCGTATTACGTTACGTTTGTGAATATTAAGATTTGTTGCGTTTCTATTTGATATAAGGCTTACGATTAATAATAAATCGATAAATTAATAACTTTTCCACTTCTCTTACACACATATATATATAAGAGAATCAATATATGTATAATAAATATAGAAATAATATACAATATATATATATATTCATGTTATATTGATACTCTTAGAGTAGTGGTAAATAGATAATTCTAAAAGAAATCATGTACAAAATATCCGTAAGCAATTACTAATAATTACCCCAAGTTATTAATTATCGCGATATACGAGTATATGTATATCTATACATATAATAAAATTGTCACTGATCCATTCCTGTACATGGAATTAAAAAAAAAACATCATAGCGGGGCTTCATAAGAGCAAGAGAACCCAAAACAAATGTTTTTCAGTTTGTCTGTTTGTCTATATGTCTGTATGTCTGTATGTCTGTATGTTTGTGCACGCTAATCTCAGAAACGGCTTAACCAATATGAATGCGGTTTTCAGGAATTTATCACAGTCTTCACTTAACATTTAGTGTATATTTTATCTAAATCGGTTGAGAAATAAAAAAGTTATGACAATTTATGTCAATGTCGTAATAGGTCCCATGAAAACTTATTCTATACATGTAATAAATCTGTAGAGGAGTAGTCTTTGTACATTGAAAATATTTAAAAAATATACCAGGACGTGAAGTAATGACTAAGAGTATCCATTTTCAACAATTTTAAAATCTTTGTTTGTTTATCTGTTTGTATTTTAGTTGTGCACACAAAACGAAAAAAATATATTTTCAAAAATTCATACAGCATATAACCTCTATATAAGCAAGAGAAAATCCGCGATGGTATATGTTTATCTCTTAGGGATAACCCACAATAGCAAATTTTTACCCTTAACTTTTTACGAAAAACAATAGGTTATTTACGAAGCGATTTTAAGAAATACAGCTTTAATCCTTATCTAATTAAGCAACTTAAATACATTTTTCATTTAATATGAAACAATATAGCCCTTTATAGTATGTAATTTAAATAAATATTTTCGAAGATATTACAGATTTAAAATATAGGGTCTTCGCATTTGCGGCGGTATGGTCGGCCGGCGCACTTTGGTATGAAACCGTGCAAACTGTATCGAAAATGGCTTTTGTGAATGTTCAGTATTGAAAATTTTGTTAATGGATCTATTTTAAATGATAAACATTCAGTTAGCTTTATAGCTAACTAAATGTTTATCATTTAAAATAGTTTTTTTTTAATAAAACTAGACCTGCAAGTTGATGGTGAAAATAACGTCGATTGTGTAGCTCAGAATTCCTTAAGTTTACATGGTAATATTTTGATTGAATGTTCAATGGAAATCTTTAAGTGTGATATATGGTTAGAATGGTTATTTAGTACTCTGTTTGAGAATTATTTAAAAAGGACGTTTAAGTAAAAACAAGAGAGGTATAACAATAATCACAGTACTTAATATTGTATCATTATTAAAAACTTGAAATATACTTTTGACAGTGAGCGATAACTGCAGATGTAGTAATTTTGATTGTATCACTTAAAATAAGTCATATAGAAGCCAATACAAAAAAAGGGAAGTGGGAATTGTTTTACTACGAATTTAAGGCGTGCTAACCCGCGGGCAAAAGCTAGTATTATATATATACATAAATATATAATCGTACGTAAAACGGTCCCCCGACGTTTTAGAAGTCTTTTTGTATTGGAGGTTTTTTATTTTTTTTGTTTTTTATAGTTATGTTACTGTTTTTATTATTGTACTAAATTAACCTACGAATACACAAATTTTCATTTGAAAAAAAAATTAAGTACATGCCTTGGACGAATAAGTTAAAAAGGTGATATCAATACGGTTACATAGTATTATACCTAAATACCAATTTAATTCATCGAAGGAACTACTAGAATTAACAAAATTTTAAGGTACAAAAATGCTTGAAAGAATGAAATGATATATTATTCTGCCTGCATCATAACTACATAATAATAAAAGTAAAGATCAATATACGAAAGTAGAAAAAATGTATGGAAAAATGTATGACAAAAAAAATATAAATTATAAAATAGTTTTTTTTTGTTAGCTTCATTAGCTTTAATTCATATTTTTATAATTCAAAAAACAATTGTGCTTATTTGTCAAGTTTTGTAAAAAATACCAGATAATGGAAGATGTAGAACATCAGTCTTAGATGAAATTACAATACATATATAATAATTTTACATACAAATTAATTGGGATAGTTTTTGATGCATTATAATCGGTAAATAAATATAAAAAATATGATTTTTGTAACATTATTTGTTTCAAGTTGAACGTTTATGTCAACGAGAATTGGAAGCAAAGACTGATCATTTTCAAGATGTCCATTTATATATCCCATGTCCTTTTGGATATGTTTCACATAAAACAGTTAGGTGCTAATCATTAATCTTCCTTACAATACCCTCATCTAAATCAAATGGGGTGTTGTACAGTGGCCGTAATCCTTTAAACGTTCAGATTCGATTTGCAGAAACTCGTAATGTGATATTTCGATTGTTAATAAACTAATTCATTAATTCACTAGTTGAATATTTAGCCCAACAAAAACTCGAACTTATTAAAAAATGTCATATACAAAATCCGGCTAGTTGCTAGTTAGACTCGCGCAAGAATAGTTTGGTACCACACTATATAAAAAACGGCAAAAATTCATATCTGTTATTCTAGCGGCAACAAAAATATGGCATCTGTAAACATTGCAACTGTCTAGCTATTAAAGTTCATGAGATACAGCCTGGAGACAAACAGACGGGCACGTTCACAGCGAAGTCTCAGTAATAGGGTTCCGTTTTTACCATTTGGGTGCGGAACCTTAAAATTAACTTGACTGGTAGTTTCAGCGATTGGCGAGTTTTTTTTTTAGTTAAAGTATATATGTCTTGGTATAAACTAAACATCATCAAATTAAAAATTGTACAATACATACAGATTTCATTTTTGTGTTATAATCCAAATCAGGATTTAAAATTTTTTATGATCCTATAATTCTGTCTTATATATATAAATTTTATCATTTTCCTGTGAGAAGGCAATATTTGTAAATAAAGAATAATCCTACAAATTGACAAAGACAAAAAATATAAGTACATTAAATATTCTCAAAATCTTTTTATTAGGTTTTATGAGCTGAAGTACTATTTTGAAATCAAAGTCGAATGTAGTGAACGTTTATACTCCCTACCTTTTTACTTTTATATTTATATTTTATACGCCCTACCTTCAAAAGTAAGTAAGTATGATATTAACGTGCACATGCGATATGATATATCTATTTTTTCTGCTAACACATACATACCTAGCCATCAATCATGGCCATCGTGACAACGCATTTTAAACCGTATTTTAAACCGTATTGGAGTTATTTATTATTTTATGGTAACATTAATTATTAAACAGAACCGCATCAGTATAAAGATTAAGTTAAAATTTAGCTAAATGACAATGTTTTTAAATATCCCAAAGTGTAGTTAAATAAACAGCCTAACAGTGATCAATTAGTGCATAAAATAGAAAAGGTTTGATTGAAGTGATCTAAATTAAAATAATAAAACAGTTTGATTTTTTTGTCGGATAATGTGTACACTATATAAAACTACTCTAGTCGATGAAATTAATCTGTCTTTAATAAAAAAAACACAATTTGTCTTTATTTTATAAAATTCGGACAAACCAAAGTATTATTAATATTTTTTCAATAAAACACCTGAAGATGAAGTTATCATTAAATAAAAGCGATTCCATTTTATAACCTCATTTACAGCCCCCACTGTTATTAGAAGTAGATACGTGTTTAACTACAGAATAAGAATGCTGTTAAAGTGGAGTGATTGTATTTTATAATAAAACCTGATCCCAATACAGTTTCAACAACAATATATTTTTTTATTCGTGCAAAGAACAATCACTTTTAATAATTTCATTCAAATATTTCAAATGTTATGTTTTTTGAACGAAAATAATATAGAAACAGATGTAGGGATATATTGGACATGTTATGTTTGTTGCGTTATTTTTATCATAATAGTTTATTGTATTAAGATCGTTAAAAATTAACACTATGGGTCTTATGACAAAGTGTTTAAAATTTGAATTAGGTATCGATTGTTATTTTTTCGGGCAAATACTAGTACATTATATTATATAATTCTTTTTCAGTGCGATGGACAATTAAATCTTAATATTCAAATTAAATGGACCGTTTATATCTCCGCAGGCGATCCTGAATCATTTTTGTGGCTGCGATTATACTCTCATTAACAAGTAGTTATTTTTCTACGTTTTCTACGCTATACGACAAAATATATAAAAAAAAAACTTGTCGCTTTGTAAATTACTTGATATTAGTAACGATTTAAATTTGTTAACACTATGGGTCTTATGGGCAAAATACATATAATAAAATTATTGCGGAAAAAAATAGTGGGGCGCTGTGTGACATATATCTTTTTTCATTATTGAACTCGATTTTGACCTATTTTAGGTGGTCAGATCCTATTGGCACATTAAAAATTGTAAAAGACAATTGACAATACAATAACTAGGTAAGATTAATTCATTATCCTCGTTAAGATCTACAGAGTTAATAATTTTCACACATACTTTGAGTGACAATAAAATAAAGTCCGTAAATCATGGGGAATCTATGAATTCGAAATTAATAATTATATATTAAAGTAATAGCACGAAGCGCCCCACGCTTTTTTCCGCAATAATTTTATTATATTTTGAACATTATTCTCATATAACGAATATTTTTTTGCTTTTTAGTTCGATTCATTTTAAAGCGTGTTTTAGTTTTTTTTTAACTATATTTATTTTATGGTTTTTATACTTCTGTATCAAAAGTTCGACATACTCATATACTTATATTTAGTTTAAAAATAGAATGAAAAAAAACTTTATTGCGAATGCTTATTGCTTAATTATGAATGTGCATTATGCTGGTCCAGGTAATCAAGAAATTTTAAACTTATTGAGTTAATACACAATTCTTGACATAAGTTTTGTAATAATTTATACAAATAGTTACATGTGTGCATATCATTTATAAGTAAGGACACGTTTATGCACATAAGTTCCGGTACTTTTATCGAAACGGAACGCATACATTTGCCAACAACAACAACGATGATATGCACTGCGTTAAGTGGCGATAAATCGTTGAGTGTGCAGAGAATTATGCTAGAGCTCGCTGTACCGGGTGGCGGCGCCAGGAGTGCGGCTTGGTGCCATCTGTGAAGACGACGGTGGAAGAGTCTTAATAGATTATTAGTATTCAAATAGTAATAGTAGTAAATCTAATAAAGTATGATGTTGGTTCTTACATTTTTCCATAAAGAAGCTAATTTACAATTAGATATTTTATGATTAATACTAGACTGAAATTATTCATATAAAACTTATTATTTTTTTATATAAACTAAGTACGCGTTCGCGAGTGGAAAGTTTCATGCATTTGGAATAATTATGTAAGTGATAATACGTTGCCGATTTAATTAATTATTTGCCTAGTCCTTTGGAATAGTTTAGTTCTATCTCTTATAAATAGTACTAAGGAAGCAAAAGTTGGTAATTTAATACTCCTTTGTTTAATCAAACAATCCAGCCGTCTTCGAGCCTACGTTCCAAAAGGCAGAACACCACTATTTTTAGAAAATTTGAAAGTATTAACTGAAGTAGCAAGAAGATTTAAAAAGCGTTCAGGGTTATCGGATGTTGATGAAATAATAGGTTTTGAAAAAAAAATTTCAATGAATGAACGTGAGTTTGCATTTATTTTCACAATAATTCACAATTATCACCAGTAGATGTTAGGCCTGATAAAAAAATATTTTGGTTTATCATTTAATTTGCTTCTATAAAACTATAATTTTCCAAGATACATATTTATATATCAGCTAAATTACAGAATGTTCATAACCAGTAATTTTTGACTACAGAAATTAACATCGATAATTAATAGTACTGGATTTGGAATCTACTTCTATTCATCTTTCGCTTTGTTTTTACTATAAAAAGAACAAGCAAGAATAACACAAGCAATAACACGATTGTTCATCGTGGGGTTTTAGAACTCTATCCCAATTAAACATAACAGCAACAAATAATGCAACATTAATGGAAAATAAAACAAGGAGATCCCAAAAAATTAAATACACAGCATTTATATTCAATACAAAAACATTAAAATCACAAAGTAATTTAACAGAGCTTGAAAAAGCATTGAATATTATTAGTTGGGATATCATTGGCATGAGCAAAGTACGTATATCGACGGAAGTAAACGACGAGGTATATCGAAAAACACAAAAAACATATTTTATATTATGAAAACGATATCCTGGTAAATCATATCGTATGGTATATTCCAAGGAACAAAGGTTTAAAAAAAATGTCTTAAAAAGAATGTAAAAGGATTTCATGGAATGTCACATAGAATAGCCGTACTAGATCACACTTCCAGGTTACTAAAACTCGACTTTGTTAGCGAACTCATCGAGATACGAAAGAAAGAAGTTAAAGATAAATTTTATACAAAACTATGTTTAAGAATCGGGCCTCCACATAGCACGTTTATTGTAATGTGAAATTTTAACAGTTTAATTGGCGATCGAGAAAGGTATGAAGTCAAAATTCTTGGACCCTTTAAAACTGTTTAAAGGTATTCCTTTAAACAGTTATAAACAGTTAAGTTTATAACCGAATTATAATTCGAAAATAACGTACATTTTATTAATAGTTACAAAATGAAACCTTAAAATAAATGGGCGTGGCCGTCTTCTAATGCATTAGTAAGAAACAGGGAGACTTCTTACTACGAACAAACCAAAACGTAGAAATTCTCAACTCGTTTAGTAAAACACCGATCTTAGGTTACTACGGGGTTATTTAAGATTTTTAGAACCAAAGAAAGCAAAACCGCACTATTTTGTAAGTGTTTGGCTCCACCAACTTGACTACACCGTATGACTATGCTGTCATAATTAAAAGAACTTCAAACGATTGGCCATAAATACGATGTCATAGAAAAATAATTAAAAGAAACTATAAAAAACCTAAAAAGAGACAAAACAATAAGAGAGAGAATAGGACCACAAACTTTACTTTACTAGGTTTACTTAAATAAAGATACATTTTTTATTCAAAGACAAGAAAAACAATAAACAAGAGATAACAATAAAGTAATAAATGCAGATTTTAGAAAGAGTAATCAACACGGCAATGTGATGATTAAAGTCACCATACATACTATGTAGGTGTGTGTTAAAACCTATACTCTCAGATGGAATAACATAAAAATTTAATTGATAATTTAAAAAAGTACATAATAGTATTATTTTTATTCTATTTAGAGGTCTTTTTAAATTAAAAATTAAAAAAAGACCTTTTAGAATAAAAATAATACTATTATATACTTATTGAAGTCGTTGCGTCGGGGAACCGTTGTACGCACATTGACAATGGTGTCTATTTTTTACGAAGTTAATCATTGAGGACTTAGACTATGCGATTTGATATCGTAATTTCTTTATTTACCATGGTAACTTACTTACATTTTAATTTCTTCCTTTATTAAACGGTCCTCTGACGCAATGACTTCAATAAGTACATTATAGTATTATTTTTATTCTCTTATTTATTATTTTTTGTATCAAGGTTTTTTTAATTTTTAATTTAATTTTTTTTCTAGTTTTAAAGTTATGTTACTGGTTTCTTAATTGTATTAAATGAACCTACAGACACACAAATAAATCTATCCTAATATTATAAAGAAGAAAGATTTGTTTATTTGTTTGAATTGAATAGGCTCCGAAATTACTTGACCGATTTAAAAAAAATCTTTTAGCATTAGAATCCTACATTACCCCTTATGAACATATTTTATAATCATCATTATCATCACTAATATTATAAAGAGGAAAGACTTGATTGTTTGTTTGTTAGAATGACCGGTTTAATAAAATGTTTTACCTTTAGAATCCTATATTAACCCTCTGATGAACATAGGTTATAATTAATACGAGAAAAAATAAGGATCCGCGTAAAAATTACGACAATGTAATAAATTATAAATGTAAAAAACAAATGTATATAAAACTTTTTCATATATACGATTATTAATAAATATAAACATCCAGAGTTAAAATGATTTACAATCACTAATAACACTATGATTAAAGGGTTTATATTATCACAAGCTGTTGCCCGTGACTCTTTATGAATATGAACAAATTCCAAATAAATATATTTTGTAGGGTCTACGTGGACGTAGTCACATGCAACAGCCATCCCTAACAAAGTTCTTTATCTTAGTAAATAAGTGTAAGGACCTTTTGGCTTTCATAACAAGACTTTATTCCCTATACAGCACGGGTGAAACCGCTGGGAACTGCCAATATTGCATAAGAACCTTTCTGCAATAAAACTTCAATATCTTGGAGACGACTGTTTCTATTTCTACCAATAGAACATAGCTTTCGATTAAAAAAACCGCATTCAAATCCATCCACGCGTTTGGTCGCTACATTATCACAGATAAACACACAGATACACAGATACACGGATACATGGATACACGGATACACAGGTATACAGATACACAGATCGAGAGGTCAAAACTTATAACACCGCTCTTTTTAGTCGGGGGTTTAAAAATGTAAACAAAGAACTTTCGTAGTCAGTGTCATTACGTAACTTGTCAAAGTATGCTTTCAGTTATAATGAACATTTTCTGAATTGGTTTATTTTTTATAATTTACATTTGATACAATACAATAAAATAATTAAAATTTTAAAATAATTAAAATAATTAATATTCAGTACAATACAATAAAATAATTTTGTAATCATTTAATTTTGTTTTAAAGTGAAACTTTTATTACATCGTCTCAAACTTTTTCGTCTGTGTGTTGCATGT
The DNA here is from genome assembly GCA_959347405.1 of Napeogenes sylphis. NCBI lineage: Eukaryota > Metazoa > Arthropoda > Insecta > Lepidoptera > Nymphalidae > Napeogenes > Napeogenes sylphis. The sequence continues at coordinate 29,652,358 of OY365776.1, forward strand.
CGCGTGACGGTCGGCCGCGGAGTAGGGATAAAGTGAAAGGCGCTCGTATCGATGCGGTTTTTACTAGATACATTGAAAAAATCGAATGTAAGTCACTGTTCACGTATTTTAGTTACCATAAAATATTGGTTACATTTATAAACTGTGAAATTCATGATGTTTTTTTACTTTAAGGATTATTCTATGAGAAATAATAAGGAAATAATATTAAGCAACATTGTAACATTATTAGTTTATTCGCTGTCACTAGACCTACGTCTTGATGAGTCCGAATCAGAATTAGTTACATTAAAAATATATTTATCGGGTGCGTCGTCAATGAGCTAAATAATGATTATAAAATGTTGCGTATCCCTGTGACGTTGCCATTGTAATAAACATATTTTCGTACGTATTTCTATTACATTTAATTGAAAGGATTATTTCAAAAAATAAATGTTTATATATCATTTAGTTGACATGCACATAACTTTTGCGGAATATAAAAAACACAAACCTTATTTCAAGCGTTTTTGGATTTGCACGAAATATTAAATATTTTTTGGTGATGGTAACTCCTTTGTTTACATTTTCTAACTATTATTCCATCTCAGATTATTAATGCCATAAAAATGATGTCATAATGAAGCAAATACGTAGTGAATTTTACATTTTCAGCGCATTATCAGTTTCCCTACAAATGTAGCCCAATATAACCTCTACCCTAGTAATTATCCGACAGAATACAAATCTAATTTATATTGACGGTCGTTTTGGAGGCCGACAACATCCTAAAATTTGTTGGTCAGTTTGTGTTAAAGTGAAACTATTAAAAGCTTAGAAAGTTTTACCAATTTAAATTGAGAACGTATATTAGAGTTTACTATAACTTATATATATAATAATGAGTTACTTATTATCTAAATCTTATTATCTAAAATATATTTTATGATTGTATAACTTTTTTAATAAATATTTTTAGATGATAAGGGTTCGAATCCCTTCACATAAAGCTTTATTTTTCATTCTATATTTATTTAAAACTTTATTTCTAGAACATTTTGTTTTGGACATTGTTTTGCAAATCAGTGAGTCCGTTGTTCTTTTATCAATGAGTAGGTCATTGATAAAAGAACAACCGACTCACTGATTTGACCGTGACTCTCTCAAATATGGTCAGAAAATATTGTTATACGTGCCATTTCTTTAGAATTGTATTCGAACCCATTATTAGAAATCAGTAAAAAAAAGTCGTCAACATCATCAAAAAGTTATAATTAGATTACCATTTACAATATACCTTAACACTTAAGTGATCACGAAAAAACTAGTATGTAATATATATTATTTTAATTAAATATTTTTATAAATATTTGTGATAAAATTAAAGTCACAATCACGAGAACTAGCTTCACGAATGTTGTTAAACCGCCTGTTAAATTTCTTCGCCAATTACCTTTGTGATCGCAGAGATTTTGTAGAGTACGCAGGATACTAGTCTAATCCATACACTAGAGTGAGTCAAGGCAGCAATCTTCGGCCATTAGAGTTTCTTATCATGATTAATGATCTGCCAGTAGTGATACGCAGTGTGAAGTGCCTGTTGATGCGGATGACCTAAAAATGAACATGCCGAGTTGATGGAGTGGCAATGGGTTCCCTGATCTCTTCCGTTGTTGCCGATATCCACATAGAGCACTTCGAGGCGAGGGCCCTGTCCTCTGCACCGGCTAAACCGAAGATCTTTAAACGGTACGTAGAGAACACCTTCACCATACTACATCAAACATCTGCTTTTCTAGAACACCTTAATTCCATTAACAATAAAATACAATTTACAATAGAATTGCAGTCAAATAATACTTTAACTTTCCTTGATATTCTTTCTATCTAGAATCCTGACAACACATTAGGATACACTGTTTATAGGACACATACAGATAGGTACCTCAATGGCAAATCACACCACTACCCTAGCCAGTTAGCTACCGTTGGCAAATCTTTGTTTCGGAAAGCACAACACATCTGTGACGCTGAACACCTAAAGAGCGAGCTGCAGCATGTCAAGCATGCTTTGTTTAACAACCACCGGCCCGTACCTCGCCAGCGTCGCAGAAACCACATCCATATATGGCGTGTTTGTCGTCTGTATTTTTATAAGGTTATGTATATGTATATATTTATAGATGTGTGTGAATGTATTTATGTATACACTTAAACATGTGTATGTATGTATTTGGTTGTATTGTATGCAATTCTTTCTTTATGTTTTTATATTTGATAACTATGTAAACAACACCCATACTACGTTTTCTATATGTCTTTTCTTGCAACAAATTGGTTACACCGAAGAGATTGCTATTTAGCGATGAGGCTGCCTAATTCTATTATTTATTGTAAACTACATATCGGTAATGTCTTATACGTAAAGGGGGGAGTTTATATAGTTAACTAATAAATAAGAATAGTTCTTAGATTATTCGGTCTTATTTTTCCATTATTCATGTTCTTCAATTATAAATTAACATCGTATTAAATGTTGGTAACTGAATTTGTCATGAACAATTATAATTAATTTAATTATAATTACAAAATTTGCATAAATTTTATTGCTGACTTTTTGCTTTAAAACATTTTAAGGTAATCGTCAATACATTTGTGGGTTATATTCAAGCGAATTTAAAATGATAATACAATGCACATACTAACAAGGATTGGTATCATCCGAATGAAATTTAAAAATATCTGAATCTTGAATATTCAATATTTTATTTTATCTATGTAAGTAATAAGTACACGTTCGATATGTTAAAATTACAATGTCAACTATTTAATTTATGAGAAAAACAAAAGGATTAATATTGTTTAAAATTAAAAACGCGGTGATCTTAGAGCAACGGTGCGTCACAGGAATCCAAAACAACTCATAACTTAGCTTGTCAAAATGTCAAATGTCAATCACAGATTACCTAATACTTTTCATACTTGAATATCTTATATACGAATAAATAACAAATTTAATTTACCAATAATGAATTGCGATCACCACGCCATCTCTAATTAACCCACCGTTTCCAATTTAATAAATCATTGATATTGTTATTGATGCTCCGACATTTATATTTAAATTTAAAATAATAAATGTTAATTTATGAACAATGCCCGTAAGCATTATTTAGGTTATTATATTATATAAATTATATTTACATACCTAAAAAGTAACACAATATTCAACTTACAACGACCACTAGTGATATATTGCCAGAATAAATCAAAGCTCAATATATCATAACAATAATTAGTTTTCCTTAGCGACACAATATGTTCTTGTGGTTTCTCCAACAAGTGCTTTAAGTGCCCTAAAACAAAATTAATCACAAACTTTTACGTCTTATTGAATTCTGGAAGTTTCGTTCACCGAAACCGGTTTGTGGACTTTGTAAAGACGTCCTAATTATAATATAATTATTTAATAACATTATTATTAATAAAACATTTACTTACATTCCTTACATGATATTAGCAGACTTCGTATTTTTAAAAGACTTCTACAAAATTCAAAAAAGATTCCCAGTCAGTGTAATCTATTCAAAGTAAATTTTGTTTTTTTTATGTACTTTTTAACTTCTACCACAATTGAAAGAAAAGCTTGAAAAATCAATCGTCAGAAAAAGAAACTAAAAGAAATATTTCTTTTACAATCGCTTTACTTCACTGAACGTATTCTTTGCCCATAACTGAATTAAGATTTGGACGAGAATTATATTTTTTTATCAATAAAATAATTTGCTGAAAAAAAATAATAGAATCCATTGGACGTCGCTGTAAATAAGTTATTACTAGCGCAGGCATTCATATATTTATTTACGTTATATGAAAAGTCGTAAATCACCAAAGGAAATAGAATTTCTAAATTATTCTAGTATGTACTTATTAAATTGTTCATTATAATAACAATCCTATTTTGTCATATAAATGTATGGTACTTTTTACATATTTCAGACTATATGATAGGGGTTATAAAATATATAAACTACGGTTATAGTTATTTAAGTTTAATAATGCATTCAGATGAGGTGGTGGTGAGTTTTGAAATAACGTACATATTTACATTTCCATTCAGAGGTATCATGACGTCATCCAGAAATATAAAAAGAAAATGATGTGGATATAGAATATGTGTTTCTACTGAATAATTTTGGAGAAGACAACATTAACGGAGTGGCTATGGGTAGTCGTGTAGCACCCGTGTAATTTGCGAACCACCGGGTTCGCAAACTTTTGATGAAATACTTTACCATGATAACGTCATAAACTTAATCTATCACAGTTACAGCAGAGGAGTCTATTTGTCAAAATGACCCGTTCGCTATAATTAAACTTTTATTTTTAAAACTAAAGTGTGTGTGTATTGACAGAAATACGAAAATATATAATAGTATATAAAAGTTACTATAAATAAAATTAATTAGCATTAGAATTTAATAATAGTATGGGCTGCCATATCATCAACGGGCATAATTGGTCCGTATTTGATTGAAATTAATCAACGAAGTAAAGTAACTGTGAGCTCAATGGAATACGTGAAGATCTTACGATAGTTTTAGACACCACAGTTTTATATTAACAGAAGGATACAACAGCAGGACTTGGATGCAATAAGATGGAGCAACATGCCATACCTCAAATGTTACTTTACCAGGGGACAAAGAAAAGTTTTCTAACAATTTTTTTTCTCTCGGAGGTGATATCCAAGAAGCACGGAGCCTACATCATGCGATTTTTGCTTGGGTATATCGGAAGAGTAGAGTATTTTAGTAAACCGGCTCTTATATCCCAATTAAAAAAAAACCATAAACGATTTCTTGCAGCATGTGTCCGCGAGTCTTGCAAAGTGTGCGCAGACGTTTACAGAAGTGCAAACGACGAGACGTAGGAACGTTTTTTGTAGGAAAACTTATAGGGAATTTATATAAAAAGTCATACTAATAAATAATGTTACTTATTATAAATTGAATTGAAAGGTCCTTACAAATTTTAAGCAATCAATGCATACTTATTTCTTTTAACACTGCTAGCAGCTAGTATTCTTTATTTAAGCTCCGTGACGTAACATAAAATGATTAATGAATGTTCTGAACTTTTGAACATTTGAAAGCCCCTAGCATACGAGATGAAAGGAAATTGGACTTATCGACGTCGCGTCGGCTCGTTTTCGAGCTTATGTTCTATGTCTATGTATATTGATCTTTATTAAAACCATTAGATTCGAATACGTTGACAAAATAATTTCCCGTGTGTACTTTAAATAATATTTGAACTCATAGAGCTCTCTTTTTTTACAAAAAAACTGAACACATGAGTTCATAATTAAAAATTAAATTTAACATTGAGTTTCCAACCTTTCTATGAAACTTACTTTTGTTAAAATTCTTTGCAAAAAAAATACCTTGATACGGAGCCGTCACTTTAATGAATGTGTTAGATTTTATAAGATTCTACAATTAAAGAACACTAAAATAATATAGTATACGGTATTTAATCAAGCTACTTCACACTACAAAATGATAATATATATTAATGCATTATCTGGATCAGTTAAAGGAAAAGAAAGAACTGAATAAATAAATAACTTAATTCGACAAAATTACTCCAGATACATGAATATAATAAAAACAGTAATATAGATACTCCTCTATACTTGTGTAGTAACAATAATAGCTCATTATGATAAAATACTACCCACAAAAGGTATTATATAAAATGCATATATTATTAACAATGTAAGTATAAGAAACACTTATCTTGCCATCTGTTGCTAGCTTTTCCATAATTGCCGGCTAGTTTTTAATAAAAAAAAGATATCAGTTGATGGTATGACTAAAACATGTAATGTTGGTAAATAAGTTTAATTGTCTAAATAAATAGTTTGAATATTGGATATTGATTTGATTAAAAGTAGTGTATATATAAATCGTCTCCCAGCTAAGAGAACGCCGAGTGTATATTAATCGAAAGACTAAGTTATGTAACAGAACTAGTACAACAAAGTGTAACAGTGATAGTAAAGAGTTTAATTAGAAAAAAATGTGTATTTGTGAAGAGTGCCAATAAGGGGTTTGAAAGAATATAACGACTGTCATTGCTGATTCTTTGCAGTAAGAGAATTCTAATACTATCTAATACAGATTACGTTAAATAGTGGTTTAAGCCACATTTATAAAAAAAAATTAAAGCGACAGAAACGCCAACAGTAGCTTCTGGAGTTTGGTCATTTTTCCAACTTTGACATCATTATACGTCTAATAATAACAATATAATAGATCATAACCATTTTAAATATTTACATATAGTTGTAACAATCTTATTTCGTACATTGATGGCTTACAGAATTAGATATGTAAATATAATAATTTAATATCTTGAAGAAGCTATGCGCTTCTGATAGTTTGTCAAGTCAATAACTCTTACAACTTTAAAAATATCAACCAATAATAACAATGATATATAGTTCTTAATAATCCAAAATTATAATAAATCTAATTGGAACAACAATATTTCGCACATTTATTGTCAACGGTATTATGTAGTTACATAAATAATAATATCTTTATTTTACAACCGTACCAAATTACTATAATCTTATCTTATACGTCCAATATTATAATAATGTAGCAAATGCATACTCACATAGAATTACCATTTTCCTAAAAACGTATAATACTACAATACTACTATTTCTCTGTAAATTATGTTTCCATGGTAAATAAACTACTCCAATTTACCATTCAATGCTTAAATTTTAAATCACTATAAGAATAACCTCACAATGCTTATCCACATATACATATTAATAATGAAGTGCCTTACTGACCAGAATCTTAGTAAGATATACATACATAAGAGTAATTAGTGGAGCAAGTGTACATGCTCTTGGAGCGAAGCGGAAAGTTGGTGGAATAACATGAAACGTATGCGCTCTACATAATGTTTAAAAGCGGATATTAATGAAGTACTTTAATTACGTATACGGCTCAAAGCAGTCTAAGGTACATCTTATAAGTTATAACCATTCAAAATCATCATTAAAATCTTCATTAAAAATAAATTTAGACCCAATATTTTTTCATTGTTATCATTGCAGCACAGAAAGTTAATTGAGATGAAACAGAGAAGAGCTGCTGGCAGACACTCAGAGGGTTTGTCTCACTTTTTTTTAAAGCCTTACTTAAATACTAAATAGCGTTACTTATAATAAATAATTTACATAAACCTTAAAGCAGCCGGGGAGCTATGGCTGCATATCAAGGGTGCATCATCTTCAAAATATTCATTAGCACAAATATTCCTTAGTTAAAAATTAAACATATAGCAAATCACGATAATTTTGAGAGGTATCTCAGATATTTTAAATATTGGAGAGCAACGAGTTGAGGTGGAAAGTATTATAGAGAGCGATACAGTTTGGAATCTACAAACAAGACCAGTTCACGCAATTCTGATAATAATTATATACTTACCTACTAAGTAATTTGTAAATACAAGAATTATCACATAGTACCTATGTGGTTTTGTCTACTGAGAGACCTTTGACTTACTAAAAAAGCAGAGTATCTGATCTTGTCGTTTACGGATAGTTGAAAACAACCTAATCATGCATCAAATCCTACTTATAATAAGGAACGTCATAAATACAATTATAATTATAAACAAAACACTTATCTCAACCAATGTAGATCAATATTTTTTTCCAAAAACACTTTGTCTGCTCAGTAACGCCGCGCCATGAGATCTGGTCCCGATATGTTTGCCGCGCAAGGAGCGACTATTGGCAATCATTGCTGTGACAAAGCGGTTGCCGGCCAATAAAAAAATTGGGAGTTATTTGCAATATTCGCTTTGCCCGGGGTAACCACTTTGCCCGGGTTTACCATATTATTTTAATTTAAAATCGTTATTCGAGCTTATTGCACTATATTTGTATTGGAATGTTATAATATTTTCGAGTAACCTTTTTTTATGTATATTGGAGAGATATGACGTTAATGCTTTTTTCAAAAGTGTGACGACAATATTTTTGCCGTCACAATTGCAATTTTTGTGATGGTGGTTAGTTATTAGTTCTTTAAAAGAAAGCTTCAACACTAAATAAAGGTTCGTTTATTTACGTTCGTTTATTCACCATGTTACAACTTTTCAGAGAAGTCCATATTGTTTGGTTGCTCAATCAATAATCGTTTAGCTCCGATATTGTTGCCGTAGTTATAAAGTTTAAACATTGAACATAATATAATAGAAATAGTAACACACTTTAACTTTATTTTTATATTGTAATAAAATAAAAAAATATGAACGGTATATGATTAAATTCTAGAATAAGGGCCTTATTTAAATTCAACTTTAAATTTTTTTTTTTTGTTTGGGGTGATTTTGACAACGAGGTTTTTAATTTATTTGTAGAAACCCGGTGAAACATATAATTTTTATATTAAAAAATAGGGAACTCGACAAACTTCGGCTGTGGTATTTCCTGCCGAATACAACGTAACGCAAACCAATAACTCTTCAAGAGAAGAGTTATTGGTTTGCTAAGTATAACTTAGCTCAAAAGTGGAAAGTGGATAGCATCAAGCATTAATTTAGTTTATATAAAAAAAATATTATTATTATGGTATTTTTTTTTTCTTGGGTGCATTATGTCATAATGTTTTTGAATTGAAGCAATATATCTGTTATCATTAATAAAGGAAGTCTTCAGCCACAACATTAGTTGAACATTGATTAGTGTTACCGAACTATGTAATTTAAATGGGAATTCTAATGAGATTGTTTAACTGCTTTACTCTATACAAATTATTGAAATAAAAGAAACTGAAAATATAAAGTTTACAAAAAAAATATCACATAACATTTTTATAGAGTAGGTAGACACGGTATTTAAACTTTTTTCAGAATTCTGAGATAGAAAAGTAAATATGAGATTCGCGTCACTTGTTTTGATTAAATATCATTACTTATGTATAAATCATTACTTATACCATTAATAATTACTTTCATAAATACCGCTTTATAATTAAACATAGAGAATTAATACAATGGCAAAGTAATGATGTCACAAAGTTGCAAAGGTCGCAACTAAACAACTGCGTCGTATTTGTACATTTATTTTATTAAGCTTGGATATGTGAAGTTAAACTACTCTATATACATTTTTATACTAACTCAATATACATTTGTATAATGTTCTGTAAAAACTATTGTAATATAATATATAGTTTGAGGACTGTAAATATTTTTTTTGTAATATATATATAGAACATCAAGATTGGGTTTATAATTTCTTTTGTAATATCTAATTCATCAGATGAACAAGATGGTTGGTGTCCTGTAATTGACATATTGTTTACTAGCGATTTAATAGCTGTTCTGATCAAGTGTTTTCTAAGGTTTTCACGAGTAGGTACTACACCTGAAAATAAACCTATTCTGACGGATTTAACTCGCGTTAAATCCGTAAAATTAGGTTTATATCAGTTCAGGATTTCTGATATATAGGATTTCAGAAATCCTGAACTGTACGCCCGGAAAATTAGAAACCGTTGGAGGTAGATGACCAATTAACTGACTTACTGACAGACACCTCCATCTCGTCTAACCGAGAACACGATGGCTGCAAAGCGTTCGAAACATCGGATTAGATTTAAAATGTAAATTTTAATTTTAATTCAATATACGCGAGTATTAAATCAGTATTGAATCAGTAAAAATAGTTGTATTTCAATGGGCTAATCAAATTCATATTGAACATGAATATATGAGGGTTTTTTTTATATTAAATATTAATATTTATCAGATGAGAGGATTATTTAGTTTACAGAATACATATATAAGAGTACATTCAAGAAATTTGTACCAAATAGTACTTAGATTCGTATTATTAAGATGTGTCACAAATAAAATATCGTTATTTTATTTAATAATAAAAGACAAAGGGATAATTCTAACAGTTTCACTACATATGGAAGGTGTCAGTATGTTTAGACTACGCTAAGGTAATAAGGGACGGTAATAGCTTCATCTACGCTCAGTAACTACTAATTGCGTCTAAATGTTACTTGGTAATACATCGAAACACCTACGTATATTTTGTTTAAATAAAAGGAATAAATCTTTTACTACGTAGCATGTTCTAAAATATTTATTATAAAAAGGAGCGATCAAAGGGAGAAAATCTAAAGTTCGATTCGTATTCGTATTTCTAATACAAACGAAACTGTTACAAATTAATATATCAGAATACATTTTAGAAATGAAAGACAGTAAAAGTTGTAAAACTCTAAGCAACTTGTTTTTATATAGATCAAAAAGGAGTAAACTTAAACCTAGAACCATCCTGTTAAGTATAACACTGAATCCATTAACAGCATTCTTAAGCCAAAGATTTATTTTATTTTTACATTCCATTAAATATAATATTAACTATCAACTGTAGGCTACACTACAAACTAAATAACTGTGATTTACTTTGTACTATGTGGTGTTGTAATAACTTACTAAAGCGTTAAAATTGGTTGGTGTTTATGATTAATTAGGTATTTGCTCTAATGATCTTGTTATGTCTAAAGTGTAATATAGTTGTTATGTTAATGCTGCTCTATATGTAATAAAATAGTATTTAAATAATTTGTCCTGAAATATCCACCATTCAACAGACTTTAGTTATGAAAAAATCGGCATATGTGTAGATTAATTCAAAGGTTTGAGGAGTCTACAAACATACCTAATCTTGTTATAGGAAATATGTGACGTGCGACGTGTTCCGGGAATATAAATATTTAAAATAATATTTTTAAGAGTCGAGGGTATTTTTAAATATTTAGTAGGGATCAATTCCTATAAATTAGTCAACAAGTGTTAAGTTTATGAATTATTGTGTCATACTCATTTAGGAGCGGAAGCTATGTAGGTGTGAACAGTGATCGTCGATGTGATCTTTGAGTAGCTTATCAAGACTTTTATTACTGTGGTAGATTTGTTGTTTGGTGTCATAATTTTATTACTAAATTAGTTTTAACGTTGTAATCTGGAATTTGTGGTATTAAATTATATGAAATATGTAAATGTTGTAATTACTTTGATTTATTTTTCTTTTCAATTAAATTTCTACATGAATTTTCAAAATATAGAATTCTTCTCAGCTACTTTTCATAATTTAAAACCTTTTAAATAATAGTTCAGTAGCAGCCGCGTCATTAATAATATAATATTCGCATGCACCGTTACATTTGCACTACTGTACTTTTATATACAACGTGTTTATTAAAATTGATTAAAAACGGAATAAGTAATCAGACAACCACTTTTTAGTACTCTGCCTACATGTAATGAGTAATATAATTGCATCAACGTTTGCACACGGCACCAGTTTCAAAATTAGGGAAAGTAATACATCATACTTTTCTTTATAATTGATAGATAAATTTAGTCAGTCGTACTACAACCTCTGTAGCAGACAACCGCGAAAATATACAACCATTTCGTTATTGTTCGTTTCACAAATAATAATTTATTTTATTTTTCGTATTTTTTTCTTGTAATTTTTTTTCCATTAAAATGTAAAACTTGATGGGAAAAAATCGTTTCAAGGGATTTCAAGGGATAAGTCCGCCTTTGTATATTTTATATGATAAAGTGTTAACCAACAACTTAGTCCACACAAAATTATAAATGGTATTATAAATACTTAATCCATGGCAGCGTTCTCAGTACATGTTTCAAAGTTTCAACTGTTTAAGTATTATAGATAGTATTATGTTATGTAACAGATAGTATTACAGCATTATAGATTCAATATTTTTTTTTACTTAATTAGTTTTAGTTACAAAGATAGTTTTAGAAACTCTCAGACCTTTTTAGAAATACTGGTTAGCTGAGCATTAGTTACAGTGGTAAAGCGCTACCAAAACGTTTTGTTGGCTATGAGTTGTGAAAAGAAATAGGGTTAAACAAAGCACTTCACGTAGTTACGAGCCGCCATGATGGATGACGTCAGCTGACACGTGAAATGTGAATGTAATTGCTTTTTGTAGCGGAAAAATTATTGTGGGTTAACCTTTTGTTTATCATGTTTTTATAACATTTATTATGACTGTTTTTGTTCAGTATATATTTTTTCGATCTAACCAGAGTTAGTAGTAGTAGGTAGTTGTTAACACAAATTAATATTTACGTTAAGGTGTACTTTACTTACATAATTTTGATTTGACGCTTTTTACAATTTCGATTTTACGATGTTAATTTAGTTATCCTAAATCCACTTTCAAGGGTACCTATAAAATTTGACATGGTTATAGTTTATTGATCCGGTCAACCGGTACCATATTTTTATTTCTATTTCTTTTCGTCGGAAGACGCAAAGGCTGATCTTGGTACTATGGTTAAAATATAAAATGGACGGATTAAAATGAAAATGATTGTGACCCTAGTTAGGTAAGTGTATTATTATTTATGTTAGAATTTTTAGCTCCAGAATCGTTATAGAAACTTATGTCTTATAGGTTTAAAAAGAATGTCGAAAAGCATGTGGATGTAGAATTGCATGCAATTGGATGCACATTTGGAACTACTATAATAAGAACACGTCGCTTACTCCATCTCCAGGTGGTGTGAAAATAAGTTTTTTTTTCAAAACGTCGATTGCAGTGCTCGTAATCCAAAACTATTGATATTAAATTATAGATTTTTTTTTGGAATTTAATGTATTTTATTCTTTTTCTCGTAATATAAGTCAGAAAGGAGATATTGTAAAAATATTGTAAAAAAATACTGTTATTAGGCGAAATTTTTCAACATAGCATATTATTTTATACATATATATACAATACATATATATATACATATATATATACAATAATAACATATTATTTTTTTCGAAAAAACACAAAAATGTTTGGACCATAATTACAAAAAAAGTGGAACAAATGCACTAAGAAATTTAGATACTGAATTTAAATTTAAATATTTTACAACAAACGAATGATGTTTCTTCTTTATGTAAGAAGTTGCTGTAAAACAGAAGCACTTAACTGAAGTGAAAACTACCAACGAGAATGCTCTCTGCTTTAGACTCTTAACTCTTATTTATCTCATTATTGCAACGAGTGCCGGAATAAAACTGCTTATACTATTAAGTTTTCTGGTCTATGGTGTTTATGAAGCATATGCAAAATTAAAACGTTTCTTATTAATCGCCCTTATTTATGCAAAAAAAAACTTTATTTAATGAAACCGAAATCTTCAATTTGATGATCATTTGACGCACCTTACCTGCACAATATTAAAATTACCCCCACAAAGGAGCACTTGTTAGATTTCTGAGCTGATGTTAAGCGTATCGATATCTTCGCCTAAAACTTATAACTATATCGTGAAAGCTTTACCCATGTCTAAATTAATATACTCTAGGATTGTTTTACATAACATTTTGAATAACATTACATGCAAGTAAATAGGTATTTTGTAATCAATAAATAAATTGATGTTAACTTAGATATTCAAGCTCTTATTGAGGAATGGAGTCAAGGCATTTAAATAATTTTACAAAAGAATTCTTCCATGTTCCTAGCACCAAAATATATAAAAATAAAAAAAAAACACATTCAACTAATTGAGGAGTACTTGTAATATGAGTTTAATGTCATTCAGACCAATTGTATTGCAGTTTATGTACATTAAGAAGTCAGTCTTTACATAGCATAAATTTAGCAAACTTAGTTTATATGATTTGACTCTAATTACTTTGGTGATTTTAATTCAAAATATTAAAAAAAAATCTAATTACGCCAATAAACCAAAGATTGAAAATCACCGAACTTGACGGTAAACGTCGCAATTTGTGCAATAAATATGTTTTAAAGTAGAACAATCGTTGGTTTATTGGCGTAATTAAACTCATTTTTTATATTATCAGACTTAGACATTGTTATTGGGGTGAAATGTCGTTCCAACAATTTATAACCGCAAAATAAAAGCGATTCGTTCTTAGAATTATTAGATTTATGATAAGCGTATCTCTACATGTAACATTATCGTTTTATTCCTTTGCCAGTTCAGTTTGGAAATTATGTAATGAGAGCATTTTTTTGTGCATATTGTAAGTTAAAGAACTCACTTTATATATCTGGCAGATTTTCATTTTTAAAATGTTTTGATTTGATCGTTTGTTTAAATAATGGTCATACACGGAATCACAATAATCAAGATGTAGAAACACTAACGATTAAAAAACGTTTTGTCTGACTTCCGGATTTAAATGTGGCCTAAATTTATAAAATGGCCGGCATTCTCAGCGGTCAATATGATTTTCCGGTCTTTTGATCGACATGTTTTTTAAAATTTGGGGAGTTATCAAAATTTGAAACTAAATTGCGGGTTGTAAGTATCCTTTAATAATCTATGATTATAATTTGGAACCAATGGAAATTTCGACTCTATTTAGTTGGACTGCATCCATTTCCTGTATGTATTTGTGTTCCTTTTACGATGTATGTACATTTTAAAAGGCTGAAGGACGAATTGTTGTTATTAGATCAATTAATTTTTTTTTCATCTAGAAAAAAATAAATAATAGAAATCAATAATAGAAAAATGGTCCACAAAAAGTGTCGCATATTGATTTGCAATTTAGATTTGACTTTATAATTTCCTTGTTAATACTGTAAGGATCACGTAAATAGTTACGAAGGTCGAAAAACCTATCAATACCGAGAATCTTGTTAAATTCATTCTACATCTGTACACAGTTATTTTTATTATTATTTATTTTTTGAGTTCGTTAGTTTTTTTTCCTTCTTGAAACATATGACACGGAATTCTGGAGTTATTGGTACGAGTTCAGATCGTCATCTTGTTTGGATTTTTAGCAGAAATACTCGCTTTATACCATAATAGCCAGTATCCGCAATCCAAGGAGTGGGGCAAGTTCAAAATATTTTTAACTCCACCAGCACGAACTAGTCAAACTAGACAAAGTTACTTGAAGCTACCTCACACTATCAAAGTTTAAAGGAGACACGAGACAAGAGATATTGCTTCGTAATGCGGGATTACCGAACACTAATTAATGTATAATGTTTATGTTTATAATAATGTAAAAATAATAGCATTATAGTAATGTTATTATTATTATGAAGAATAGAAATTACTTTCTATTTTTCATAAAAATGTACCTTAAATAGTACGTTTCGTTTGTTCATTCTATGCACAGTCTATGCAAGATTTTGCATCCGAATTTCTGCAGTTTATTATGCGCTCTATCTACACTTGGTTAAAGTTACATACAAAGCTTCTCTTGAAAGCTAGTAAGGCAATACAACAAACCTATAAAAATAAAATTATTTAACCTTTAAAAATAATAGATTAATATATTCTGTTTCTTGCACAGAAAAATAATATATTAATCTTTCATGTAAATTTTCAGCGCTACATGAAGAAAGCTTCGTTTTTATTGGCTACATGAAGAAAGCTTCGTTTTTATTCGTTTTTTTATTTTTTATTTCAGAGCTTTTGCCTTTGTAAAGGAAATTGAGTCATAGGATTTTTTGCCAATAAAGCTGCTTAAACACCAGTTATTACATAGGAATATTAATACATTTTTATACGTTAAAAAAATACATAAACGGTTATACATAAATAAGTTTGAATTTATAGTAGTATGACTTAACATTTATTATATTTATTGTATAAATTTCAAAATTATAAATTCGATAACAGACTTTCAAATTTCTTGAAAATTTGGTTAGTCCAAATGCTGCAAGGTGTAATATATATATTTTACTTCGGACGGCTTTGATAATTGTATATATATATAGATTTTGAACCTTTTAAATAGTAGTATACTATAATAAGTTATAACACTTCTATTTAGAGCCGATCTAAAAGCCGAACAAAGCACTCGAATTATTGTCTCACGAATCTCAACGCGGTGAGGTTTTGTAACAAGCTATTAATGTGTAAGTGTAATTATCTTAAAATTCAAATCTGGTTTAGTTTTACTTTTAATAAAAAATGCAGTCTGTTATAGAATCTGACTATCTATTTAAGAAAATAATTCCTAAACAAATTAGAAAAATATAAATTCCTAAATATTTTATTTACAAATTTAACTTTTCTATAAAAAAATACAAAACCGACAGAAATTTCAGGTACACTTATCAGTAGACCGCCATATATATACACATGGATACGTTCTACATACTGCCTAATGATGTGAAATATGTTGTTTCATGAAAAATAAGATGTTTTAAAAGAGTTACGTTATTCTTATTAGTATTTGTAAATATGATTGCTCAGAATATTGATTTTTTACCCGTTGTTTATATTTTTAACATGTATACATAATATAAATAGCCTTATAAATTTTAAGGAATGTTAAAAAATGACCGGACTAAAACATCTGCTAAATGGAGGAGAAGTAATCTGGTTCACATAAAGATAAATATTCTTGTACTTAGCTCGAGAATTATGAATATTAATGCTTTGATAAGAAGTGTTATAATGTGATTACCAGAGATATCTTGTTTACTATTTATAATTTCAAATAAGGTATACCATGTTGTGATAATGTTTAATAAAGCAACTCAAATTCGATTCTGATGGATTATTACAAACAAACACTAAACAAAAATGAAACTTCTGTAGGTTTCTTCCTTCTTTCTGATTGTTATAATTCCAGAAATGTAAATAAATGTTGTCACATAACTGACTGACTCCGAGAAATTATTAATATAAATTAAATAGAGGAATATATATTATTAAATTTTGCTTTAAAATAATACCATCGTACCTAAAGATAGGTCTTTGAAAATAAAATAAAGATTTAGATTGTATATATAAGCTTGATGCTTAAGATTTGCAAATTTAAAACATTTATATGAAAAAAAAAAACACTATATAAATACGTAAAACACTATTTTGTGAAATGGAAACCTACTTTCGTGACTTTGACGTGCATTTTTATTAGTATTACTTTTTATTTAAAATAAAAAATACAAATAACAAGGCTTTATTGCTCAGATACAAATGCATATTATGTGTCTTTAGAAACAGTTTCCATTTGGAAATTTACGGAGTGAAACTCATAAGAAAAAAAAGAAGGAGCAGCAATAGTTGAATACCATTTAAGTCTTAAGAACTTCTTTTGGACTAATATTGTAAAACAATCTTTTCTTAAACTATCTAATGAAATATTTATGAGTAAACCATGAAAACGTTTATTAATGTACCAATACAAAAAAATCCTTGTATAATAAATTAACGTGTACTGTATGTGGATTTAAATTTATAATCATATACCAGACGATTTGAAAGATTATCAGTTTAATTTTCTTAATAAATGTTTGTTTGAATTCCTCCTGAATAAACTATATTATGACATTAACAATTTCTTATTGATAAAATTAATGACATAATTTGAATTATTTTAGAATTATTTTTTAGTATTGTAAAGAATTGAGAGTATTTCTAATAAATTGGTGGGAATCTGTTGCTATAAATTGGTAGAGTAGTGTCAAGTTTATAAAGTATTGTGTCATACTTATATAAGAGTGAAAGCTCTGTAGCTATGAATAGGGATTGGTGATCTTTAAGTACCTTATCTAGCTTTATAACTGTGTTAGATTTGACCTCGTTACTAAATTATATGAAATATGTAAATTTCATAATTCTTTAAATTCATAATATTTTTTTAATTAAATTTTCTACATGATTTCTATAAGTATTATTATTTTTGTGATATTTTAAAAATTATTTTAACAAAAATATATTTTTTTTATATAATTTATTATATAACTTAAAGTAACACTAAGACGTTAATGCTTTTTTTCTATTTTCTGTACAAAACTAGGTTAATGATTGGCCCCTTTGGTCGAGTGGTTAGCGCAGACGCCTAACGTGTCACGGCGCAACGGGGCTCGGGTTCGATTCCCGTCAGAGCACAGGCATTTATGTGATGAGCATAGATGTCTGTGTTTCTGGGTTTGGTCGTTTATTAAATATATTCTCAGTATTTATATGTGTATTTCTATGTATTAGTATCGTTGTCTAACACCCTTAACACAAGCAAATAATTTGCTTACTTAGGGGTTAGATCAATGTGTGTAATTTGTCCCGATATTATTATTATTATTATTAATGATTGACTATATTCCATCTGATGGAGAGTGGAAATGTGGTAAGTAAAGTAGGTGGTAAAGCGCATTAAACTAGCAACCTGTTCACTCTTCTCTTGAAGACACTCATTTGTATTCGGCCGGGAATAAGTAAGTTAAGTTTTTAAGTTAAGTTTTGTATGTATGTAAGTTAAGTTTTATAGGAAATTTCAACATAAATAAATAACATTAACTTTTTGATTATTATTATTTTTTACCACAAAATTTGTCAAAAGTGACCTCTATGGAATATTGTGTACACTACTAGTCGACTGTTTGTTGAATATCGATTTGAGATCAGAGCCGTTATTGGCATATTTATACACTAGCTTTCCGCCCGCGGCTTCGCCCACGTGTAATTCGGTTATATATAGCGTTTTTTAATGATCTCGACAGGGCTTTTTCTTCCACAGGCTGAAATCTTGTTACAACTGGAATTAAATATAGCCTGTGTTACTCAGGGATGATGTAGCTTTCTAATGGTGAATGTTTGAAATCGATTCAGTAGTTTCGGAGTTTATCGATTACATGTGTAAACAAACAAACATATAAAAAAATAGATTGTTCCTCTTTATAATATTAGTATACATACAAATCTATATAGAAAAAGTAAAGTGAGACAAAATCATCGTCTCAAAAGAAAAAAAAAACAGGATTTATAGGACGAAGAGGCCTTACAGGATTTCCTTGTAAACAATATTTTTAGTTTTTTTATTATTTACCAGGATGAACAGGTTAGAGGGAGAGCTGACACGCGAGCAAGCAACATACAGTTGTCCATGAGAGAAACAATCTTCTCTTAAATCAACACCAGCGACTTTAAAAGTTTGCCCTTGAGACTTATTTATCGTCATCGCAAAGCAAACTTTTAGAGGAAATTGAAGGCGCTTAAATTCAAATGGAAGGTCATTGGGCATTAGAGGAATGCGCGGGACGAATACCGTTTCTCCTCGGGCACATCCTGTCAAAATAACGGCCTCAACTAAATATTTATGTAAGGCTTTGACTTGCAACCTGGTGCCGTTACACAATTTCGGTGGTTTCAGATTACGTAGCAACATTACCGGTGTACCTTTTCGCAGTGCAAGCCTATGGTATGGAAGACCAGCTGGTTTAAGTGAATTTAAGAATTCGACCGGATAATTTGTAGCGTCGTCTGCATGGCATGGTGTGTCTATGGATTTATAAATCTTTTCTTCTCCGTCGAATGACTTTAAAAGTATGTCGTTAATAAATGCAGCTTGTTCGTTCTTCGGAGTCAAAATAGCTCGTTCGCAAAACCATTCTATAGGCTTGTCTTGTATGTCGGAAATACCTGGATAAATGTGTTGTATTAGCTCCTCGATGGTATATACTAATGTACACATATCTTCAGGGATGTCAAATATACCATCCCTGGTAGGATGTTCACCATTTCCTATTTTTAGAAGACTGGTTGAAAATATACCAGCCGTCGAATCACTCCCCAGATAGGCTCTCATGTTTTTAGTTAACGTTATACTTTTTACGGAGGACCACAAAATCGATCTTTTAAGGCATGCTTGTACTTCATCAGCACGAGTTCCCTTGGGTACCACCGGTAAGGTTTGTCTAAAATCTCCAGCAAACAGCACGGTTACGCCACCCATTAAATTTTTATTACCCCGAATATCTTGTAAAGATCTGTTCAAAGCCTCAATTCCTCTTTTATGTGCCATGGTGATTTCATCCCAGATAATAATTTTTGTATTTTTTAATACTTCAGCTAGGTGACCTTGTTTTGAAATACTGCATAAGGGTGTTTCTACGCGAGTCAAGTCGAGTGGTAACTTAAAACATGCATGCGCAGTTCGACCACCTTCCAGCAATGTGGCCGCGATCCCTGATGAGGCGACAGCCAAAGCAATATGTTTTGAGCTTCTAATTTTAGCTAAAATTAAGTTTATTAAGTAGGTTTTTCCTGTGCCACCTGGCGCGTCTAGAAAGAAAAGTTGTCCTGAATTTGTGTTAACACTATGCATAATTTTATCGTATGCTTCCGTTTGTTCTATTGTTAAAGTATTTTTATGGTCCTTGACGAATCTCTCTAGAAAATCTGTATTGTAATTAGTCTCTCTTAATAACATAATGTTCCCTAAATCGAGTGGCCTGGTTGGTTGTGGCAACCCATATTCCTTAAGTGAACGCCCACCTAATGAAAGAACGGCTTCCTCAAGAACTTGCAGGCATTTGTTGTATACTTCACTACAAATGTTATCAACATCCTCTATGTTTCTGTGGACTTGATGTTTATAATCTTCCGATAAAATATCTTTAAATTTATCCCAAAGTCCTAATGGATCTGACACTTGACAAAACACTAATAATATTACAAACAAATCCCGAATTCTAGAGGGAGATTCAGAAAGTGCAGCATCTTGTAAGGTAGCATACCAGTGCTGGTCGTCTTCAAGCAAACCCAAAGCTTTGCAAGCAGATTGAAAAGTGGGATGTACTTCACCGTTAACCGTTCTTAGAGCCTCAAATGAAGTTGGCCCTTTTACTTCATGCAGAAGCATACGTAAATAGAAACACTCCGCATTATTGGGATGCACAGTATACACTCGGCCCAACGCGTTTTCTTTTTTTATATCTGGCCAGTCCTGTACGTCAGCTCCTCTTTTTCTTCTTTCAAAGTGACTATTTTTATGCCAAGTATAATACGATGGTACATCTGAATAAATCAAAGTTTTCGCAAAAATATCTACTTGACAAAGTTTAAAGAAGGCTAGAAGCGTAGTATTTGGTGGATTATTTAATCTTTCGATAATATTTTCTTGGTTAAAGTATATTCTCTGTCCGTTCTCTAAGTGTACTGCAAGATGAATAACTGGAGGAAAATGTTCATGAATCGGAAAGCCAAAAATCCGCCAAACAGCCTCCGAACTACTTATATATTTACCATTTTCGTAAGTAGTCACCTCGTCATTTTTATTTTCAAGGGCGAAAGTAGCCTGATCCGTCCCTTTATTCACATATTTGCATACATATTTAATAGAGTTTACTGAATTACAGTACTCGACGTTAATATGAGCACCAAAACTTCTTGAAAGTACAGCATTGTAAGGAACAACCCATCGATTATCTAAACATACTCCTTTAATGTCAACAGTAAAGCCACCATCTTCTGGAGAACGACGCCTGTATTGTGGGTAACCGTCTTCGCCAGTTTGAGTTTCTTTAATGAGTTGTTTCGGAAATCTTTTACTGCAACTGTTTTGTTTCATGCAAGGTGACTTGAAATTAAAACTTCCACATGGACCATGCATCATGTTAGATTTAACGATTTCATACAGTTTTGGGTCTGTTTCTGGATCTGGTATTTCGGCACTAATAACTTTATCAATGAGATCTGTCGTTATGCTATTTTTAAGCCAGAGTAGTATGTGAATGTGTGGAAGGCCACGCTTTTGCCATTCGTCTGAGTACATAAAACAGCATACTTCACCGAATATTTTACGTTTCGTCAGTAAGTCCATGATTTTTCTAACTTTTAAACGGAACACTCTAGCGATTAAGTCATGACGGTCGTGGGAATTTTGACCTGGTAACAAATGTTTTGTAATGTCTTCCCATTGTGGGTTACATGTAAATATTATAAAAAGATCCGGTCGTCCAAAACGGCGAACGTAGGTCATGGCATCTTGGGTTCGCTCATGCATGTATCGAGGTCCACCTGTAAAAGAAGAAGGCAACACTACCATTTGACCAAGATCATTAGGGTCTGCGTCTTGCCTACCTACGGCATCCTTTAAATGGATATAATTTTCTGCTCTTAGTTTAGACTGATTATGACGTATATAATTGAGTCTTTCGGTCTCAATCTTAGCATATACGTCAACCAAAAATTGACTGAAGAGGGAGCGATAGTAAAGGAGATGATTGATTTGACCGTCTCTGGACATTATTCGGTAAGAATAGAAATCTGCGGCAGAAATTGTCTTTTTAAGACCCATTTTAGTTTTCGGATCGATCTGGGGTAAATGAATAGAGTAACCATCCTCACCACGACAAAAAAGCAAAGGATATTGCAAAGCGTCGTAAGATCTATGGATTTCGCTGATTCGATGCAAACCACTACTATGGCTTTCTAAGACAATGTCACGCTTTTCAAATTCTTGCCCAACAATGACTAACGCTACTTCATTTGTCGTAGGTGCATTATAACGACCTAAATGACCATCTATTGGTTTTTTTTCGGCGTTAATAACAACTTTAAATGTTTCACAATTAGCTGGAACCTTTTCGATAGCTGTTTTTAAGTCTTTTATGTATGGATTTACATCATGAAGCATTTTTTGAAGCACTTTCACTAAATTTTTCTTTACACCTGGAAAATTTGAACATCTCAAGTTTGCTTCCCTTTCGTCCTCTCCTACAAAATAAATTTGCAAAAATCGAGCATTCTGTTGATCCATAGGCAGTAAACTTCCAATCAGATGATAAACCTGGCCTTGTACCTTAAATGTCGGCATGAATCCATCTTCTGAGACCAGTTTTGCTCCAAATGAGGTCATTTGAAAACACCCATTATATTTTCGGATGTTACTCATAAAATGATTGTGATCAGGATGAAAATCCATAATTATTAAGCTATAAAGTGGCTCTGGAGGTAGTTCAAAGGCCTCAAGCAAAACCTTCCCTCCACTGCAACACATTCCAACAGTTTCTTCTTTCCACTTTAAAGCATTGCACCACTGGCATTTATGATCCATAGTTCCTATACATACATCTTTATCTGCTTCGTATGACAACTCAGGATTATACGCCAGTCCCGACAGTAATTTTGTATGCCATGTTTTTGCTTTAATATTTTTACGATATTGAGACTGAATATTTCTTCGTTCCTCCAAGTGTGTATGTTGATAATTTGCAACTTCCTGTCGATGTTCGTCAGGATGTGAAGTTCGATAAGCAGCTTGTGCTTTCCTGTGTATTTCGGGGTGTGAAGATTGGTAATCAGCTTGTGCTTTCCTATGAACTTGGGGGTCGTTTCGTTGATACACTGTAACCGCTTGCCGATGTGCTGCAGGGTTACTTCGAACTGACTTTTTTTGCTGATTTTTCCGAGTTTTATTCGTGTATCGAGCCCTACGTTTTTTGTTCACTTTTTTTATTTGTTTAGGCATTGGTTCATCGTGTTTTAATTCAGACTCAGACTCAGTCTCGGACTCACTGTTCGAAAATATGATTTCGGGAATGGGTGAAGGCGTTTCTAACCTTCGTTGAGTAATTTTTTTTGCGACCTTTGTTGCCGAAAACGATGAAACTGGAACATAAACGTCAAAATGACCACCAGAAAGCCCGCCAGTAAAGCGAAGACGTTTTACAGGAAGACCTTCAACTCCAGTTTTCACATAAAACTGGCCATCACGAAATACTTCGAAAACATGTTCATATATTCGCCCAGCAGCTTCTAATTCGCACAAACTTCCATATGTAGTGGTTTTCATCATGTCGTTGTAATATTCATTTGGCGTTGAATAATTATCTCCAAGTGCAGTACACGACATAATCGAAAATTCCGTCCAGTTTTCAATAACAAAGCCGATTATGCGTTCACGTACATCCCTAGCCCTGTCTTGAGTTCCGAACATCAAAAAAGATAAAGCTCTAAATAAACAGGCTCCATCTTTTTCTATATCTACCACAGCATGAGGAATATAATTCCCATTAACAAACAAAATTTCTTGAACCATTTTAATTAGAAATTTTTTAACTAAAACTATATCTATGGAAATTAACTAAGACTAATAAAGTAACAAACAAATGAATAAAAAATTAAGAATATATTAAAAAATCAACTCACACTATAAAACTTATCCAACACTAACTAAATATACTATCAAAAATATCAAATCTAATCAACAAATCAAAAATTAACTGAAATAGAGAGTAAAATAAGTTAAATAAGTCAAGTTAAAAGTTAATGAATTAAACGTTAAATATTTGTAGTGTGTAATATGTAGTTTCGCGTATGTCCGCTAGGGGCGCTGCTAAAATTACACGATAAATTAAAATATTTTACGCTACCTAGCTAAATGACGGTAACGAAACCATAGCGCGATCTATCTCGATGCCAACGCCATCTATCGAGCATCGAGACAACTCGTGATAGTTAATAGAAAATAAAATTCGGGTGTTTTATTTATGCATACCGATTACGCCGAGATTTATGGATCGATTTACGTGATTCTTTTTTTGTTCGGTAGAGTATACTTTCAAGTTGGTCCCGTTGTTACCTAGTCAGGATCTGATGATGGTATTCCAGGGAAATCAAGGGCAAACCTCAAATTTACAGGCAATTACGTTTTTGACAATTTCATAGATCTGTTTAAGTATTTGCGTCTGATAGTCATCATCCCATGTGAATGAGCTGATGATGGAAGGTACAACTCCTCAACGGTTAGGAGTTGAAAGAAAATTGTGACTTTTACTGACTAAAACCCACCTCGTTCCTTCAGTTGCCCTTTGCGTTCCGGGGCCACGGTATCTCGTTAGAACTTTCCCGCAGCCCCGGCTCAGTTTATCCCGTTTCCCCCCCTTGGGGGTTGACATTTCAAAAATCCCTTCTTAGTGCTCACTTATGTTACTAAAGGAACCTCTGTTCAAAATCTCAGACTCCTATACCGAGCGGTTTCGGCTGTGCGTTAATAAATCAGTCACCCAATCGCACCCCCTAAATCACGATTGGAGGGTAGTTTGAAAAAACTTATAATATCAAACATATTTACTTGCCTATGTACGTGTTCATGCCAAGTTTCAAGTTTATAAACCCAAGGAATAAGATTTTTCATACAAACGTTTTTACCCCTTTTCCCCCCCTTGGGGGTTGAATTTCCAAAAATCCTTTCTTAGTGCTCCCCTACATATCCCAAGGAACCTACATTCCAAATTTCAGCTGTCTACGACCAGTAGTTTCGACTGTGCGTTGTCTGTCAGTCAGTCACTCAGTAACGGAAGAGTTTTATATATATAGATTAAAAGCACATTTACAGGTTTTTATTTAAATAATGTATTTATGGCGATGTCTGGATAAAAATTTCCAAAACCAATATTTGTTTTGGAAACAAAGAATCTTTGAAAAATTTGGAATCAATAATTTTTAAATACCTATCATTTCTATCCCGAGTTAGCGACTCTGGTTACATGTCCTTTATACTCGGCATCTCGAGTAGATGAAGTATGTAGAAAAGTTAACTCTTGGTACGAACTCTGTACAGACATAAGAACAACTCCTCAAAAACATGAATGTTAACAATTTTTTTTTAAATCCTATGCATCGTGGAATCGCTGGTTAGATGATGGTGCAATATATTTAGCATATCGCATAAACATCCTGGATTGCAATAATAAAATATACCTATGCAACCTCAGTCTGATCAACTTTCTGTTTTTTATTTATGAAGCTATTATAATTTTATTTATGAAGCTTTCTCTTATCTCCTACTATTATTTTATTTATTCAGGGGTCACGTGGAACCGTAAGTTAGTAATCATAGTTATTTAAAAATATTAAATAAGAATTATTATTTAAGAAATTATATTGTTTCGGATCCTCTATTGAACAAATATTTTATTTTGTTTAATCTCGTTGAATGTTGTTAAATAGAAATGTTGGAATTGTACAGAAAATAAAGAGCCATAAATAGCATTGCTTATAATACAAAAGCATTATTTAATGTTAAAACCTTTTATTTAGGTCGTATAATAAATATTGGATGTAACTTATATTTTAGCTAATCATTTCACGTTGTACTTGAATAAAAGGTTTTCTACCTATAAATTGCCAAAGCGCGCATACAAGGATATGAGGTAATGATGAATAAAAAGTATATTCAGCAATGTAAATGCATTTAGTAAAATATACATTGTCTCATAATGTTAAGCACATTATGTATATTTTACTAAATGCTTTGTATAATTTGTAAAGTATTTGATAGTTAATTATTATACCCGAAATACCTATTGATAAAATTTATGTGCACAAAGCTCGCTGGTGTTAACTCGTATATTTACTTAGTCTGGTCATAAATACTGTTACTGTAACAAAATATAATAAGACACTTAAATTTATTTAAATTTTTTTTGCGACAAAAAAGTGGTAAATATTTTATGATATTAAAATAGTTGAATAATATTATTCCAATGCTTGAGTACCTACCGAACGGGTTATTGATCTTTAAGTAATGTGTATATTCAATTTGTTTCTAAAATTGTTGATCATCTGAGAACTAAGTAACTAATTATTTTTATTTAGGTCTTGACCTTTGAATATATATGTTGGTGTTACAGCAAGTGTTAGAAATTAGTTTATATTGTTCCTTAAACCAATATCAATTTCTCTATCATTTTGTTTTATTGAATCAATAGAAGCAATAATACAAACAGACTGGAAGGAATAAGCCATCTAAGGCCACCGAAGTGCAACTCAAACAACTACCAAAGTTGCAAAACAAATGCTCTGTTTTCCGGTTGAACCTCCTAAACAAAACCGCAACAAAATTCACTAGTTATTTATTGTTGAAAACCCTCTCTTAATATTTATGTATGAAATTTCTGATTCTTTCAAACAGACCTAATTTAAAAAAAAGAAAGAAAAAGGTTATCATCATGTAATAATAGAAAAATATGCTAACTCGTCCTGCAATCTACTGTGATTCAGTTCACACGCTATTTTGTAATAAATATTGTGCAATACAAGAGTAATTACAAGAGCGTTAAGGAATCAAGTTATACAACGGCACAATAGATATGTTCGGATTCCCGGCAATTCAGACAGATTAAATTTGTTGATAATTACTTCATTTTCATAAAAAATAAACAAATCATTATTATATTTAAATACATTAACAGTAGTAATATACATTAGTACTAAATGTGATAAATGTAGGCCAAGGCTTTTTTAGACCTTCAATTATTTTGATTGGTTAGCTTTGAGATATTTTTTTTTGAAATAAACCTCTCTTCTGTTTTGGCAGTCCGCATGTATTCAAAAGCGCCCATATAAACCGATTTACACCGTTTCAATTGTTAGGTTAACTCTAACCGTTGCGTTAGAATTTATTGTAAAATAACAAAAAAATCAAATATTATATCGTACAAATTTAGTATGCTGAAAAACAAGTCGATTATTTTAAGAAGTTATAATTTTATTGATCCTTTAGTATATTTTAACCTCGTCATGACATATTTTTTTATGTATATGTACCCAATATGTATAAATTGTGTATATATAGACACAATTAATACACAATAATATATAAATATATATATATAAAAAGACACAATTTCCATCAGATTTATTGTTGCAGCAGTTGTGCTTGTTGCAGCTAGAGTAGTTATAAATGTTTTGTTCAATTCGTTTTCCTATTACATATCTGTTTTTTTCTTACATTGTAATTATTCTTAATATTCCAATTTAATATATTTAACATATTTATATAATATTAATACTATTAATATAATATTAATAATATTAATACATTTCTTTTTATTTTTAAATTGATTTATTGACAAATGTAGGTACGTACATTTATTTAGTTTTTTCCAATATACATCGCAGTTCACGTTTTCTATCCGCTGTATACGCTAATTACAAAATAAAAATACAATGTATAAACAGTATTCCTCTGGTTTATGTATATTAATTTTATATAAGAGAAACATTTGTCATCTTCTAATTAACAAAATTCAGTGTGCAGACTTAATTTGTTTACTAAAACACAAACATAACCATCAAAAATAACTATCGTTATTTTTTTTCATTTCTCTTATCTTTCTGCTTAACGTCTGTAAGTAGACTTAAGTA
Organism: Napeogenes sylphis; assembly: GCA_959347405.1. Classification (NCBI taxonomy): domain Eukaryota; kingdom Metazoa; phylum Arthropoda; class Insecta; order Lepidoptera; family Nymphalidae; genus Napeogenes; species Napeogenes sylphis. The sequence continues at coordinate 29,680,372 of OY365776.1, forward strand.
TACCTATTGTTATAACACGGTCAACCGCTATATGTTTAGCACGTGATGCCACGAAAACGGTAGGTCGTAATTACAATAACATGCAGTTGTGCGATAAAGACAATTACGACGATTACAACTGTCCAATCCAAAATAATACAAATTCTTCACTTAATATTTATTTAATATAACTAATTTACAAAGTTACTTGTGACTTGCGCAAAGTTCGAGACAAGAATGAATTAAATAAATGAAATTATAATTCAAATAATTACAGAATAATAATGGACAAAAAAGGGTTTTAGATATCTTAGCGTTCCGCTCTTGGATTCCTATGAAGAATGCTCGTTGTAAATATCTATTTAGCGATCCCCCCAAACTATGGGAATACAAGAGGACGATTAATACCTACAATGGTCTATTTATGTATCCATTTTTTTTAATATCTTATAATTATTATATTAGGATAATTTTATTCATTAGTATGAATAAAATACTTATAGATAAATTTTGGGTATAATATTTGAATTACTCAAAGTGAGCGTTGAACCTTGGTTGAAATTAAATGTCCTTCAGTTTTAGCGTAGGCTAATGATTTGATTTAACTTGGTTATTTACAATTTTGTATGAGATTTTTATTTCTATTGACTTATTTAGATGTACAATAATTTAGTTTTATTTAAAGTAGAGTTTTATTTAGGAATTTTTTCTTTAAGAGTTTAAGAGTTTTATTTAAGAGCCTAAAGCGTTTCTATTAGTCTAGTAATACGTACCTGGTGTGATCAATAAATACGGTGAATAATGTTATATTATAAAAAGTATCACGCTTACATAGAATCTAATTTAATCTCCTTCAAAGTACTCTCATTGGCTAGCAATACACTTATTCCAACGTTGATTCCATGACTGGATGCATTTCTGGAAGGCATCTTTTGGAAGGACTTTCAGTTGCTCGGTCATGGCCCTTTCAATGTCAGCAATGGTTTCAAAACTTTTTCATTTAAGCACACTTTTAATTTTTGGGAAGAGCCAGAAGTCGCACGGTGCTAAATACGGTGAGTATGGCGGATGTGGACAGACAGGAACATTTTTTTCGGTAACACTTTCCAATTGAGTTGTAAGAATAGAAGGGAGAGGGGGATAGGGAGAAAAGAGGGGTCGAAGCCCTATCCCTTGACACCATTTTTATTGTGAGAAAAGTTTAGTTTTGGAGATATTTCGATTTGAAGTTTCGTAAAAACTAACCTAAAATGTAAGTAATTAAGACTTCTGTGACGTCTCCGGCGCTTCAGGATGGCCAGCCCCTTCACCCTTGCGTAACACTGAACTGAAACCCAAGCTCGCCTTCGCCACTTCGGCTTGTTGGTCGCCTACGGCGACCAGCCTCAGTAGCTACGGCTCGATTGGGTTTCAACTCAGTGTTACGGCGGATGGGGGCTGGCCTCCTTCCGCGCCTCCGGATTTACAAAAACACTCTAGGGGTAGGACAGACAAGACTACGTGGAGTCGGGGTTAACAGAGGCAGTTTTGACAAAAAAGTAATATAAATATTAATTATTTCAAAAAGCATTTTAAATCACAAACGTCATATGTCAAGTTGCCGCCATTTAACATTAGGGAATCTAAAACAACAAAGTTGTTACGAATTGTGTTTTTCTTGTTAAATTAAAATGAAAAATTGATAATATCATATAAATAATTGATAAACATATTGCATAGATGTGAAGTGTTCTTGTGTTCTTGTGTTAAATATTGTGTTTTTGGGCTAATATTGGTGAAAACACGGTAAGTTTATTTCACACAAAAAAAACATATAAAAAAGAAACTACGCATTTTCTCGGGCTGGGAATAGTATTAAAAGAAAGGGGAGACCAACCCCTTTCAAATGATACCATTTTCAATGAGAAGCGAGGAGTGACACGGCGCATTGTCGTGGTGAAGAAGGAAGCCATTGGCCCATTTTTCTGGCCGCTTTCTTCGTATGTCGTTTTGCAAGCGTTGCAGTACGCCCTTATAAAATTCCGAGTTTACAGTTGTTCCTCTTGGAACGAACTCTGATCGCACTATGCCCTCACTATCGAAGAAAACAATGAGCATGACCTTGATGTTTGATTTTGACTGACGTGCCTTTTTAGGGCGAGGAGATGAACTGGTTTTCCATTGGGAACTCTGCATTTTGGTCTCTGGGTCATAGCCATAGACCCAACTCTCATCTCCAGTCACAATTTTTGCCATAAAGTCCGGATGCGTTGTTCGAAATACATGTTGCGCGACAGACACGATAAACACAACCTCACTCTAGCGGCTCTGACAGCTGACTGACATGTTCAAACGTGATACAACTTGTCCCTGCCTGTGTCAGCGGGTCACGAAACTTAACAAATTACAACATATGGGTGTAGCATCAGCTATTGCCGGTATAAAAATTCGTTCACCGTATTTATTGATCACACCTCGTATATACAATATGTTACTTGATTCTTCGTAGATGCGTTTGATGTTTGTGTACCTACATCTATGACTCCGCGTCGATCCCTTGCAAGATTATTTTAGGGAATTTTTAAGACAACAATGTTTTCGTAATTCGGAGAAGATATAAGCCTACAAGCTTATATATCTTCTTCGAATTACGAAATATAATTACAATTAGTATACCTTATTCTGAATATTTTATTAGGTAGATTTTAGTTTTAAGTAATAATCTAACATTTACTACTAATACAACTCAAGTTTGTAAAGGTAATAGAAGCATTATAAATTGCAAATTACAAAGTCGCAACTAAATATAGTAGTAGAATAAATTATCATATAACGTTATCAAAAAAATAAATATGTGTATTCTACTACAGTAACCAACTATATACCCTAATAAGAATTTAATGTAACGTTACTTCACGAGTAATGGTAATAAGGTTAACTTGTTTGTTATTTCGATAATAAACTAACTAGAATTTTGACATGCTTGAAATAAAACAGACACAATTAAAGTCCAAAATAATTTTTATATTTATTTTATAGTAGAATACATTCAAACTGATATAAGTAAAATGTTTTATGATTTGTATGCAGCTACAGTGATTTCTAGCAATAGGCGTAACTTCAATGTAGTTCAATGTAGATCTGTTTGTTATACCTACCACTGTTTCGTATTGTATCCATCCTAACACACGGTTTCTTAAACCTCGTATAGCAAATAATATATATCACAGTGCAAAAAAAAAAGTTGCCAGCTTTTAACGTAAGGACCCCGCATCATACCCTACAGCAAGCTACATGCACTTTGCATAGTACTCGTAGACTATATAACTACTCTTTAGTAAGCCAAAATAAGTATTTAGTAATAAGATAACAAGGGATTGGGCCATCTTCTTTTTCCTGTCATTTTGTTAATTATTATAATGTAATAACTACAAACTATGAAAAACACATGAAAATAGAGAAATACTAAAATATATTAAATACACTAAAACAAGATAAAACTATCTCATATTTTTTTTCTTTTTAACCCCCGACTAAAAGGAGGGATGTTATAAGTTTGACCTATCGATCTGTGTATCTGTGTATCTGTATGTCTGTCTGTAGTGTTATGATTTATTTATTAATGTTTACGTGTTGATTAAAATTATGAGGGTATTAGAATTGTTATAATTATTGGTTATAAAAAGTAACTTGTTTGATTTTAATATGAATCAATAAAATGTCTCTTTAATTTCAATGTGGAGGACTGATCATTGTTTTCGTACTCACTTGGAGTTCAGCTTCAAAAAAAATAAATAATAATAAACCCCCGATACAAAAACACGTTTAATAAGAATAAAAATAATATTATTATGTACTTATTGAATTCGTTGCGTCGGGGAACCGTTTAATAAAGGAAGAAATTAAAATGCAAGTAAGTTAACAAGGCAAATAAAGAAATTACGATATCGAATCGTATAGTGTAAGTCCTCAATGATTAACTTCGTAAAATAGACACCATCGTCAACGTACGTACAACGGTCCCCATACGCAACGACTTCAATAAGTACATAATAATATTATTTTTATTCTCTTTAGAGGTCTTTTTGTATGGGTTTTTTTTTTAATTTTTAATTTATTTATTCTTTTAAGAGGTATGTATGGAGGTTTTTTTTTTATTTTCAATTCAATTTTTTCTCTATAAACACTAAAAACAAGTAAACTATACGAAAACGATATGAAAAAAAGGAGCTGTGTATGGGGATTTTACACAAAAACACCGAACCTATTTTACACTTTAATAGTACGAAGTACGTGTATGTGTGATATTAAAACCTAATTTGATAGGCATTGAATTTCAATTCTAAATAATATAAGAAATAAATACAGATATGGTTTTTAAGGTTTGTATGGTTTTTAACACATATTTTTTTACATATTTGTTCTTTCTTTTACTTTGTGTATTTTTTAAACTATTGTAAGAGTTGCTGAAAACTACAACCTAAAAAATACATTTGGGAATCAAGTTTGAGAAGAAGTATTTATTTTTCGCTGAATTTTTTCTCAAGAGCCATAAAATTTAGTGTACAAAATCTAAAGATGTGCAACATAAGCTATTACATAAAGTACCACGGAACTGAACTATCTCGTATAAACAAACTTAAATGTGATAAGTCTTCGTAACAACCAACTGTGGTGATGTAGCTACAGGAAGGTAATTTAAAAAGTTATACGCGACTTAAGCATCACAACTAAAAGAAAGTATGTGTATTATAAATGTAATGTATAACAAATATTAATAACAAATACATAATAACAACTATTGTATTTATGTATTCTTTGTATTTATGTATACAATTATGTAAACTATTTATAGTTACACCATTAACAAATACAATATTCTGCGTTAGTATCGTTGATGCTTGATCAATAATATTAATAGACAGTTAATTTCCAAATAATTTACTAATGGCTAAATTATTTTTATGTAAGTGGCTGAAATTAATAACATATTAAAAAAAACTTAATTAATTTCGATTTCGTTTTTATAATTAATAGGTTATCTGCCGTACTGTAAAAATGTTTTAGTTTTTATTATGTTGGCTCCGCAGTTTGGTGGGCGGATGGTACTAACGAGTCGCGTCACAATAGTATATAGGCTTGCAATAAGTATCGAATTCAGTGCCAATTGTTATCTTTTTGTTAGTGTTATTTTCATCTGACTCTGGCTTTATTTTGTTAACTAAAATGAAAAATTTAAGCAAAAACCAATATTGTTTAAAGTTTATTCAATATTAATGTTCGTAGAAGAGTTTTGTCAGTGTCACAAGCTTTACTGAAACTACGAAGTCACTGAGTAATAGCTGCTGTAAATCAGTATCTCGCTCCGAGTCTCTTGTTATGTTTTTATAGCTGGCAGAGCCTTATTGCTTTGATTGAGTTGATAAATGCTTCCTGGTTTTGTATTGTGGTATAAGTACAGTATACCTACCTGTTATACTTGATTATTCTTTATTATACTATTTTTCTATAATTCTATTATTTTTCTATTTATATATGATGTTTTTATTTCTTTATTATATTTAACACTTTTTGTTACTATTTTAATTTTTTTTCTGTACTATGTTTTGTAATAAAATCAACGAATTGAATGCCCCAAAAAGATTATTTTATTTGTTAAATATTTTTTTTTACATAAAACCTTACTTACAAGTGTAACACAAAAAGATCAAATCTGTATCATAACACATATTTAATTAAGCCAAATCACACTTTAAGTTCATCAGTCCTTCCGTTGTATTAAAGTATTGGTGTGGATTAAACGGATCTGGAAGTTCTCTCTTAAATCTCTATAATTGACTCTTCTCTTGTTCACTTTTGTTTTAATTTGAACCACTGTTAAGTTCTAAATTCGATTTATTGACTTCGGTTTCTTGTATGTTTTTAAATTGAGATTATAAATTTAATAGGAAATTTGAAGTTATCTAACACAACTTTACTTAAATTTTAATTGTAGTGTTCAGTGACCGTAATAGTCATAGTACCAGTCTATTCATAAATGATTGCTGAGACGTTCTCCTTTCTAAGGTCTAAAAAATAGAAACTTTACAAGCCCAATAAACAGTTACGACAGACAGTAGACAGACAGGCCCAATTCATACTAATATATCATTTTAAATTAAATTGATTGTTTTTAAATATCCGGGTTACTCTTAGATATTATTTTGAATGAAATCTCAGATATTCTAATTATAATATAAATTATTAATTAACTCATACACACACGTGTTCTCATACACACTTATAATAAAATCGTAATGAGGATATTTAAGTATTAAATATATATAAACATATACATACATACAGGATGTAGATGTATGTATGTGTATCTGTTTGTCTGTGCAGGTATCACGATAAAGCAACTAATATACCTATATTATAAAATACGTAAATATTAAGTATATTGTCTGCATATTGTCTGAACTATATACTGCACTATGTATTTAAATATAAACAGTAATTCAAATTATTATTTGAAAAAAAAATAGTTTACCATGGATAGAGCTTTTCTTTTTAAAATTTATAATATACTAGCTGTGCCTGCGACTTCGTTGATTTCGATTTTGATAAAACTAACCCTATGTAAGTACAAAGTCTTAACCCTTTGGTAAGTGCCATTGTATGTAAAAACTATAAACCTTCAAAGTTTCATAAAACTCAATCTAGTAGTTTTTGCGTGTGGGAGTTTTTCCAGTTTATTCATGTTTATTTTTTTATATTTTATTACTGATAAGCACCAATAGTACGAAAATAAAAAATTATTAACTTTATTTGTTAGTCGATTGTTAAAAAAAACGAAATGTAAAGCGAATCCCATGACAATAAATTCCCGAAAACTGCTTCCAAATCGATTAATCTGTTTCTGAGGTTAGTTATCGATTAATCTGTTTCTGAGGTTATAATAATATTATGTTTTAAAGTTTTCGGAATAATTTCTGTAAAAAATATATTGTTGTAAATTTTCTATAAATTTGTCAATGTCTTTGTAAAAAAAACAAAAAAAAATACTGTGTTACATCTTTTTACTGTTATTTATTATGCAAAGTTAGAAACATTGCTTGGGATTTTAAAAAGAAATATCCGTTCCGATAAAACCTTTGTAGAGACTTTGACGACGGTGTCTATTTTACTAAGTTTTCGAAGCTTATGAATGAAGACTTAGATTATACGTTTAGATATTTTTATTTGTTTACTTACCTTGGTAACTTGTATTGTGTTTTCTCCCTTATTTAGCAGTCCTCAGTCGACGATCTATACTACTTTAATTTTTTTTTGTATTACGGGTGTCATATTTTTATTTTCTCATTTTTAAATTATGTTAACATTTTACTAAATTAATCTACGAACACACTATTTCACTTGATTTAATATTTACTACCAAAACTGCATAAAAACCATTAACCAGCATCAATAAAAACTCAAGATCTCGCCGACGACTGCTTTTATTTCAACCAATCATAGCTAAAAACCATATCGTCGCACCAGATTTTCGATTAAAAAAAAAACGGAAACAATTGTCCACAGGTTTGGCAGCTGCGAGGCAACAGACCGACACACTGATACACGGATACAGACATCAAATTAAGAACACCTCTCTTTTGGGCCCGGGGTTAATAAAAATTCCAACTGCATGTAGTAGCACCTAATTAACTAGTCATTTCTGTCCATTTAAAATAGCAATCATCATCGTTACGTCATCCGTAATGTCATGTTTCCACATATTATTTTATATAATAAAATCATTTCAATCATTTGCTGTCAAACCTTGTAGCATTGCAGTCCGATTTCATGGATGTGTGAAGATATTCTGGACTGATAGTTTTTTTGTCTCTAGCATACAGATCCTAGAGACAAAAAAACTATCAGTATCTATTTCACATTTTACTTTTTCAGCTTTCAGTCCTCATGAATATACATATAGTAGTCTAGTAAAAAATATCCAGCAACGCTCTTAGCGTTTTACTCTGAAATCGTTTAAGAAGGTTGCTTAACCCCTTAACTTTGTTTGTACCCCTTAACTGGATACTATAAGTTTAAATAGGTTTCAGAATACTTTTATAAATTGTTAGTTTACTTTTCTCGATAGCCTTGATTTGCTACTCGTTAACCAGTATATTAATCTGAGTTTCATGTCCAGCTATTTGCATTTAGTCCACATGTTCTTTTTTCATGTGAGCCTTCGAACAAATATAGCCTTTAATATATTATTCCTTTCTTCTTTTTTTTTTTTTTTTTTATATGATCTAGGGCAATGCTTGACTACATTCCACCTGATGGTAAGTGGAATGTAGTCTTAGGTGGTAAGGCGCATTACCCTAGCAACCTATTCACTCTTCGCTTGAAGACACCCACATTGTATTCGGTCGGAAATACCGACGCAGGCAAGCTGTTCCAATCCTTTGCTGTACGCAGTAAAAATGAGGAAGCAAAGCGCTTCGTTCGGACAGTAGTCCGGTCAAATTAGACATTCGGTGCTACATAAATTCGCAACAAGCTGAATTTTGGTACAATTGTTCAAAACACGATTATAAACAATAGCTGAAAGTTCCCCATCATTCCCGTGTGTGGAAATTTTTTTATTCAAGGTCAAATGTCAAAAAAAATAGTTTTTCGCGATTTTCAGCAAAACGGTAAGTTTTATCAGAAAAATACCTCAGACTAAAATTGTAGATCATTAAATTATCTATAAAAATATATCAATACTTTTTTTCTCACGAGACACCGTTTCGGAGATATCGCAGTGTAAAAAGTTGTAACAGTTGCAATTGTCCTAAAATGCACATGTTTCCACGCCACCTATGAGGTAGTGTACTTAGCGCGTTTTTTTAACGTGGTTTCCCCAGTAGGCCTACTCCACAAGTCAGTAATTATCCAGTTTAATTGAAACTATCGTAAATAATTGATATTAGCCAGAAAAAAAGCGATGTTGTTAAAAAAAAAGTACAGACATTTCTTAGTCGGAGTCGTAATTTTCGAATTCTTCTCGATTTTCTCCTTGTTCTTCTTCTTCTAGATTTTCTCCTTGTTCATTTTCTTCTGGTTCATCCTCGTCTTGGATGCAAGTAAATTCAGCCAATAACGATGTATCGCAAGTCGGCTCGTTGACGTCGAATGTATCATCAATTGTTGGTGATTCAACATTAGAGCACGACTTGCCTTGGCAACTTGTACACGCCATAGAACAGAATAGACCCACTTTTTTGCAACCACATTTAGCGCTGCATCCCTTTTTGCAGTTGCAAAAAATTGCGTTTAGCAATTTTTCCGGCGCAGGTGGAAGCAAAGTTGGAACTGGTTCCAATTCATTATTTACAAACTTCCAACCCCAGTCTGTTGGGTCTTTCTGACAACCAAGCCACACTTGAACTTGGTAATATACCCGAAGAAGATGTTGATGAGCAACAGCCGACGTTGGAGGAAGCTAACTGTACCTGTTTTTTGCTTTTGGTGTTTTTGACGAAACATGCATACCGATGTTTATCTAAGCACGTAGTTTTTTTAGGAGCCCCGTACATCGAAAGAAGAAAGCGAATGCCACTTGTGATGATCTCATGTTGAGTTGAATTACAGTTTTGAAAAACTTCAGCACATTCAACCAAATTTTGTTTTTCAAACATTTTGAAAACTGTCGTTTTACCCCTCCTATAAAATGCAGATGTCGTATCACAGCCAGTTATTGCATGCAGAAATAGTATGTGATTTTGACTCTTTGCAAAAGAAGATAATAAGCTTTTAGAAGTATATATTTCCGATTGATGTTGTCCCAAGGCTACACTTACGTATAAATGAAGGGACTGGGTTTCATTTTACCTGTTATTCTTATAGTTATAGCTGATGTATATTTTATATTTTAAGTGCAAGTTACAATGACCGACAGAAAAATATTTTAATAATTTTAACCTATACTACCTAATATTACAACTCTAGGGATGAATATACGTGACGTACTCATGCATGTTATGACAATTGCAACTGTTACAACTTTTTAAACTGGGATATCTCCGAAACGGTGTCTCGTGAGAAAAAAAGTATTGATATATTTTTATAGATAATTTAATGATCTACAATTTTAATCTGAGGTATTTTTCTGATAAAACTTACCGTTTTGCTGAAAATCGCGATAAACTATTTTTTTTTGACATTTGACCTTGAATAAAAAATTTTCCACACACGGGAATGATGGGGAACTTTCAGCTATTGTTTATAATCGTGTTTTGAACAATTGTACCAAAATTCAGCTTGTTGCGAATTTATGTAATTTCACCCTAATTTTTTGGTCTAATTTGACTGGACTACAGGTGGAATGTCCACAACAAATAAATCAGTTATTATGAGAAAGTTAACATCGGAAAATAAATGTGTTACAGTTAGGTCCTTTATTTTCAGAGACATAGACCAGTGAATCAGATGAATTTGTAATAATATACAAAATTATTTCTTATTGAATGGAACGTTAATATTAAATTGAAAACAGTAAATAATGTAGACTTCTAATATTCCTTTGTTTATATTCTTTGTGATTTTCTATGATGAGTGATGAGTTACAAATTCTTTAATATATAACACGAAAACCCCCGGTGACGCTGTAATAGCCAACAGGGCTAACAGCATAGACAGACAAAAAAAGAATAAAAAAAAAAAAATAATAAAATAAAAAAAATTACACGAAACAGGTTTTAGAACTTTTGATTATGACAAAAATATAATACTTTTGATGGCCTTTGATTGATATTTTAATATTAATTCGAACAAAATATTTATAAAAGTGACGATACATAAGAAGGAAGATTAAAATACCACGGGATCTTTAAATAAATCTTAAGTCGTACAGTTTTCTGTAATTTATATTTTATTCACATGCTCATATTTGTACTATCGTATTTAATTCTTGAAATACATCATTAATTTGAAACCTAACAGTAATATAATATAGCTGATAATTTTGTATTGTAAATTGCTTACTATTGGGACCTTAGAAATAAGAATAATCCTTGATATTGATCGCAAGCCTGTCAAGCGGATCCAATTTAAAGGAGATTAAATATTTACTTCGATAGGAAAGGGTGTATGTGATATGCGAGCAAATCTTTAAAAATCATTTCGCAGTAGTATTTACATATTTCTAGATTGCTTACATTTACAGATTTTTCAATCTAAGCAATCTCGAAATTCACTAAAAAGACACCAAAATTTAATATAAACTTTTAAGTGGAACGCAGTAACAAATACACGTAGGTACAAATGGTATATAAATTTAAATATTTAAAATAATTATTTACAAAAGTAACACTAATTGTGCCTCTAAAGTACTACTTGACAAAACATTTTAATACCAGTTGATTGCATCTTTAGTAAGAACCACAAATTGTGTTGGAATTAAGTTATAAATTATAACGTCATTCAAATAACTGACGTTTCAAATTTGTATGCTTGTTTATGACCGGTTTAATAATTTATCGAATCAATCTGATTCGTAACCAATACAGTAAAGCCTCATATATTTAACTCCATCAAATTGCTTTGCATTATTAATTAATTAATAGTTGTTATGTAAATAAAATACACAAAGTCATAATATTATGAACATGATGAATTAATAATGAATTGTAACATTACGTAAGTGATTGTATATTTTTATTAACTTGTGATTAATAAATGAAAAAATATCCTGAGATTATTACAGTCTACAGACAACCACATTTTATGTCAGGGAAGATTTTTTTTTTAAATAAAATCGTGTTACGTAAAAATTTGCCTCTCGCTCTTTTACATACGATGAGAGGCATAAGAACATGTGACTGACAATGCTGTCTGATGTCTTCTTCTTCAAGACATTATACATTAAAACTAACTCTCACAGAGACGAGAGACTTAAACGAATAGCTGTACTACAATTGAAAATAGTTTGAACTAAAAAAACAAGCAATACTACATGATAATTATTCATTGTTATAATAAAAACAAAAACAATGGTTAAATCTTTGTTGATTGCAAAATAACGTTTATCTATTTACTAGCATATCCAGCTTGCTTCACCGGGTTTAAAATAAAGGTATATTATTTCGAAATATGTAATAAAATATACATTAAATATAAGAATGAAACCACCGCCATAATAATTATAATTCATACTGAATTTCATTTTCTTCTACGAATTTCTCTCGCGGGTACATGGATAAATCCGTTTCGTTCATCTTAATGTCTTAATGGTCTTAATGTCTTCAATGAATAAATATATTTTAAAAAACGAAAAACCCGCTTTTAAAATGAATCGAACTAAAAAGCAAAACATAATTTGTAACATTAGAATGAATAATGAGCAAAATATAATAAAATTATTGCGAAAAAAAGAGTGGGGCGCTGCGTGCCATACATTTTGTTTCATTTTTGAGCTCGATTTTGTCTTACTTTAAGTGGTCAGATCCTATTGGAACATTAAAAAATTGTAAAAGATAATCGGAAGTATAATAACCAGGTAAAATTAATTCATTATCCTCGTTAAGATCACCGGAATTAAAATTTTTAACAGATTTTTGATCTTTGAGTGAGAATAAAACAAATTAGGCACACTTGCGGTCTAAGAAAGTATATCGTATCGGTAAATGTCCGTAAATTATGAAGAAGCTATTAATTCTAAATTGATAATTGTATTTATTTCTGAAAAAATAATAAATTATATTTAAAAATTCATTTTTGAACCACTACAATGAATTTAAAAATGGTACAAAAGTAATAGTACCAGACGCCCCATACTTATTTTCACAAAAAAGAATATATTATATTTTGCCCATTATTCATTCTCATATTACGAATTATTGTTTACATTTTAGTTCGATTCATTTTTAAAGCGTGTTTTTAAGTTTTTTAAAGCTATATTTAATTTTCATATTTTTTTGGAAACTTCAAAGCCTTACTCCATCGTTGGATGTAATAGTCGACGGCTTTTTAAATAATCTCACAAAAGTAGACAGCCAACCAATAAGTAATGTCAAAAAAGCTTGGATTTACGATTTTTTTTTAACATCGCGTCTAAATTGGCCTTTCCTCGTTTATAATATTAATAAAACCCTTTTGTCAAAGTTAGATGCAAGCGTCATAAAGACATTGAAGTTATGGCTCGGGTTAGCGCACTCAGCGGACTATTCAACATTATTTAGAGACCAAAACAATTTTGGGTTAAAATTAAAGTAACTATCGGAGCTCTACAAACATCTAAGAGTTACCAAAACACATATCATCGTAAAATCTAAAGATGATACTGTAACTTCTCTCCCAAAAGACAAAGTTGCTTCAGAGCTCAAGTCATGACTTCAATTCCATAAAAAAAATAAGATAGGTGCTCAAACGAATAAAGTAGGGCTAGGATCAAGTAGGAAAGTTCAGGACATAGACTTTGATTTTGTTAAATCTTTTATTCGACAAGACGAAAACGATAACTACCGACTCCACGCGATGAGCCTAGAAATTCAAAACAAATGGGTGACCATAGGAGATTTTTGTATTCCACATGCTTTGAAGTGATTATGACCTTAATTTATGATTGGTCCCCTGCATTATTAAAATTCTATCTTAATGCATACCAAATGACTCTCCTAGATCAAAGTAATTTAGTAAGATGGGGTAATTTAGTAAGTCCAGGATCAAATAAGAAATCCATAGAGTTATTATACATAGACTAGGGAAACCAGCCTAAAATGTGTCCATCGAAAACAAAAGAGAAAAAAAAATTAAACTACCTGTCCGCTTCTCTTTCTTACATGTATGATTAGAAAAATATAAGTATAGGGCTGTCATCTTGCCTCTTTTATTATTTTTGTTAGACACTCATATGTATAATAATCCTATGATTAAACATCATAGCAAATTTCATGATTATTATATTTTCATCTATACGAGTTTAAATTTATTTAACTAAGATTTATGGTTTATTTTGTGCAGATTGGCTTGAAGTTTTATTCAGTTAAAGGAAGGATTTCGTAGTTTTTAGCACCTCACTAAAAAGAGGGGTGTTATAAGTTTGACCTGTCGATCTGTGTATCTGTCTATGGCAAATTTGCGGCCAAACGCGTGGACGGATTTGAATGCGGTTTTTTTAATCGAAAGCTATGCTTGTCGAGATGGTTCTTATTCATGTTTAGTTGAAATATAAATATTCGTCTCCCAAGATATTGACGTTTTATTCGTGCGGGAGAGAGGTTCTTAGGCAATAATTAGCTGTTCCCAGCGGCTTCGCCCGTGCTATATAGGAAAAAAAGCCTTGTTATGAAGGTCAAAAGATTTTTATACTTACTCAGGTAAATTATTTTATTAGGGATAGCTGTTTCCCGTGACTGTGTCCACGTAGACTGTAAAAATATATTTATATGGCTTATGATCGTAATCATAAAGAATCACGAGCAATAGTTAGTGATAATATAAATCCCTTTATTATAGTATTAGTGATTGTAAATCATATTAACTTTAAATGTTTATATTTATTTAATATTTGTATATATAAACCTACCTATCTACCATTAATCATTGAGTTAATCATTGAGTCCTATCATTGAGGACTTAGACTAAACGATTTGATTTCGTAATTTCTTGTTTGCCTTGTTAACTTACTTGCATTTTAATTTCTTCCTTTATTAAACGGTCCCCCGACGCAACGACTTCAATAAGTACGTAATAATATTATTTATATTCTTTTTAGAGAGACCTCCACAAACAAAAGACAAAAAGACTTTTGTATGGAGGATTTTTAAGGTTTTTAATTTATATAATAAGAGATTTGCTAAAGTAGTATATATATAAAGTAAAGTAGTATATGGGCTAAAGTAGTAGACATGTCATACATTTAGTATCGTATGGAGGAGCTGTTATAAAGTTCGGACAATATGCAGTTCCAACTGTTATCTTTCCTTATAAGACTTATTTTTCGCAAGCTGGATTAACAAGGTTCACCCTTTTTTATTTTTTGTTCCAGGCAAGAGGATAATATAAATACAAAATTATTTGTTGATTTCGTTAATTAGGTAAGTAGCCGATTTTATATTAATAATAAAACAAATAAATAATATAATAACAATTTTACTCAAGTCGGTTCTCATCCGACCTATGAGTAATTTGGGACAAATCAAGTTAACGGTAATTGTACCCTGATGGGTCAGGACCCTAATAAGACATAAGTAAGTAAAAATCTGTAATTAATTTTGCAGATTATGCTCTCATAGATTTTTAAATATATTACGTTGTTTATAATCAAGTAATTTTACAGATATTTGTAAGATGGTAAAAGAAGAGCAGACCTGTAGGAAGTCGGTAACTCTTCATGATAAGAAATGTATCTTAGGTGCGTTGCTGTAACAACAAGTGACTAAGTCTTCAGGCCGTCTTATACATCACATGAGATACAATTAAAATATTTACACACAGGTAATCTTCGAATAAATATACGCCAATATTTAAATGACTATAATAAAAACAGCGACAGATATACGATCAATACAAGAAATAAAAATAGGCTCGTAATGCCTAAATTTCGACTTCAAAAAGTTAAGAAATCCTTCATGGGCTTGAGTTTATATTATAAAGTTTCACAAGATGTCTTAGATCTTCCTTTCCTTGGTTTTAAATCTAAAATTAAAGGTATATTATTAAATAAATCTTACTATAACATTCAAGAGTTTTTGGTTGATTGAAATGTGTGGAACTTGGGTTCTTGACTCATTTGCAGGGTCAAACATGGTTAATTTTTATTTAAAAAGAGCAACTGTTGAGTTTCTGACCAGCTCTTCTCAGCAGAACAGCTTTCCGAGCTGTTGGTAGACTATACTGACCAATTTAATGTAATTGACGATTCAAAAGTGCGTGTAAATGCCTACTTGAATGAAGATATTTTGAATTTGATTTTTGAATTTGAATTTGAATTTGAATTTGAATTTGAATTTGAATTTGAATTTGAATTTGAATTTGAATTTGAATTTGAATTTGAATTTGAATTTGAATTTGAATTTGAATTTGAATTTGAATTTGAATTTGAATTTGAATTTGAATTTGAATTTGAATTTGAATTTGAATTTGAATTTGAATTTGAATTTGAATTTGAATTTGAATTTGAATTTGAATTTGAATTTGAATTTGAATTTGAATTTGAATTTGAATTTGAATTTGAATTTGAATTTGAATTTGAATTTGAATTTGAATTTGAATTTGAATTTGAATTTGAATTTGAATTTGAATTTGAATTTGAATTTGAATTTGAATTTGAATTTGAATTTGAATTTGAATTTGAATTTGAATTTGAATTTGAATTTGAATTTGAATTTGAATTTGAATTTGAATTTGAATTTGAATTTGAATTTGAATTTGAATTTGAATTTGAATTTGAATTTGAATTTGAATTTGAATTTGAATTTGAATTTGAATTTGAATTTGAATTTGAATTTGAATTTGAATTTGAATTTGAATTTGAATTTGAATTTGAATTTGAATTTGAATTTGAATTTGAATTTGAATTTGAATTTGAATTTGAATTTGAATTTGAATTTGAATTTGAATTTGAATTTGAATTTGAATTTGAATTTGAATTTGAATTTGAATTTGAATTTGAATTTGAATTTGAATTTGAATTTGAATTTGAATTTGAATTTGAATTTGAATTTGAATTTGAATTTGAATTTGAATTTGAATTTGAATTTGAATTTGAATTTGAATTTGAATTTGAATTTGAATTTGAATTTGAATTTGAATTTGAATTTGAATTTGAATTTGAATTTGAATTTGAATTTGAATTTGAATTTGAATTTGAATTTGAATTTGAAAGAATTTACTGGACTTAAAAAATGTGTTTAAAAATTGAACTATAGATGTTATAATATAGATATATAGATATAATATAGATATAGATGATATAATAAAATGTTCACTGATCCATTTCTGTACATGGAAAATATTAAAAAAAAACATCATGGGTTGTTTTTATAAGAGCAAGAGAACCCAAAACAAAATTTTTCATTATGTCCGTTCGTCTGTATGTTTGTGTACGCTAATCTCAGAAAGGGATTAATCGATTTGGATGCAGTTTTCGGGAATATATTGTCATTTGATTCACTTTCTATTTTGTTTTTTTTTTAACAATCTGTTAACAAATAAAGAAGTTATTAATCTCTTATTTTGGTACCATTACCGCTTACCAGTTTGAATGTTTATAGTTCTTACACACATTGGTGTGTAAAAGGGTACGTTTTATTAAAATCGAAACCTACGCGTACGAAGTCGCAGACACAGCTAGTTACTACTATATTTACAACAACATAAATATGATACTTTGTATAATACTAATGTTTCGTACGATTTTTATATTATTTTGATATGGATGTCTAATAATTATAACTTATTTTATGATACACTTAAGTATGAATATTATTACAAAGTTACATATCAATGAAATGTGCTTTAAGTTTCGATATAATATTTTATATTTTGTCGTATTATGATGATGATATTTTATGATAGATTAGATATGATCAAAAATTTGAATGAAACTGTATATAAATGAATATGGAATTACTTAATAAAATTGCTTGTAAACATAAATCTAATGAAAGGATAGCGTTGTTTTGGGATTAGAAACAGAATAATGTTTTAGATGAATGAGTCGGCGTTTACTTGTGATTTCTTAGGATTAAAATTTAATCGTAACTTATTAATGTTTTCTTAAATACAAATTTGGATAGTGTTACAGTTCTATTAAATATTAAAATTCACTAATAGCTGCTGAAGCTGGGTGCTAAAACATGATGTCTTTCTATTCATAGAAATGTATTTTTATATTGTCATTTATTTTAATCTCCTATGTTAGTTTCTGAATTCAGTTACAATCCAATGGTTATATCAACTTTGTAATTAACCTTGTAACCTTGTCTATTTTAACCATAATATTAAAAACTTCTTATACACTCTAGTACTATATTAACTAAATAATCAACAACTAATCAAATATATATTCTTTAATGTGCAAAATCTTTTCCACCACAGAGTCTCATAATCATGATTTACTTTTATGGGGCTACAGAATACATATTAAGTCAGAGTCAATAGATCTCAAGTCAACAACACAAATAATAGTGGAATTACTTTTATTATGGTGTTATATTCGGATGAGGTAATAAGAAAATATTAGGCAGGGAATGTGTTGTAACATCTGCATTAAGTTTTCGTGCTTTCGAACTTTATTCTATATGCGTATTCAGTATTAATAAAAATTCAAAATCTCCAGTATGAAATTACCTCTAAAAAGGATAAAAATAATATTATTATGTACTTATTTTAAGTCGTTGCGTCGGGGGACCGTCATACGTACGTTGAAGATGGTGTGTATTTTGAGAAGTTTTCGGAGCTAATGTATGAGGACTTTGACTATACGATTTTATATTGTTATTTCGTTATTAGCATATTAATTTCCTCCCTTATTTCCATTCAAAGGAAGTAATTGAATTTACAGTTTATCTTGCTTTTCTTTCTTTCATTTACGAAACACTTTTACAAAAAAAAATTGTTTCTAACTCCCTTACGTAGTATAGGTAGGTATATAAAGATTGACTTTCGGCATTTTCATTTTGTTGAAAACAGTGTTAAAATAGTATAGCTACAAATCTTATGTGATAAAACGCTATTGTGTTAACGAAGAAAATAAATGTTACCATTGTATTAATTATATGCCCTTGCGCTAACTAAGAATCCTTTTTAATGATCATATATATAAATTAAATTTATTTCTATTACCTGCAAACTTATATTATAATTGATAAATTGGCGAAATGTAATCAAAATATTGTGGTAATGCAACAAATGCGGTATTGTAATTGAAAAAGTAAATACTTTGTAGAATTATTCATGTAGCTTGATTAATGTTGTTTTTGTTTATATATTTTTAACGCATTATTCTTCAAAACATTATATGAAAACTATTGTTATTCTCACTAATATGACAGTAGTTTAGTTTCTTACACTAGCTATTGTTACACTATTGTTTCTTACACTAGCACTAGTATGTTACATTGACTGTCACAAATTGTGTCATCATTCATCACATAATGTAAAATCTAAAGAAAATCTTACCTTTTACCTCAATAGAATCCTTAAGGAGCATGCTTCATCTGATCATCCAATTTAAACGATTCAATCTTCTTATTAAAAAAAAAAACAATTTTGTGTTTAGGCACTTCGAAAATATATTTTCCTTTTCTCTATGAGATTTACAGCAAATTAATTCTTACGGCTATGTGTTTTGAATGTTGAAATTAATGTTGCGTGTATTTATGAAACATGGATGCGGGCCCTTTTATCAGATTATCGTATTACAACATTTTTCAATTTGTTGCACACATTAATAGGATTTAGTGATAATCACATTGAAGTGTTTTGTAAAAAAGTAAGTTTTATTTAGAAATATCCCTTAAAACTTTGTGCTGTGACAGTAATAGCAGAGAATTGAACAGTGTTTATTGCTCTGCAATATCTCCTTAGGCAATCTCAACTATATTAGAACCGCTAACATATTAACTACTAGCAGACCCGGCCACGCGTTGCTGTGGTTGCTACAGTTTTTGATATAACATTATATTGTAGTAAACTATTTAAGGAGTAACAGTATTAGAAGAATAGTGATTTGAACCTTTTTTTACATAGATGCAATTTGTAAAAAAAAAAACGACCTCTATGACTGATTTTCTACTACCATCAGAATAATATAATAATAATTAGAGATGTGCGGAATATTCGTTAAATATTCGGTATATTCTGCATCTTTTTCGCGATTATTCGGTTTTGGTGCCGAATGTATTCGGTTCGAGTATTTCTATTTTTTTTGGCTACACGACACTGTAACGGACTAAAAGACAAGATTTATGTCATATTATAAGTTCAAGAAATCTTATAAAGAAAGTGTTGAATTAAGCTTAATAATATAAGGCGATTTATTATCAAATCAATGTTGATTTGAAGCTAAATAAATGTTTATTTCGAAACACATCAAGTCAACATATTTAGTTTATTATTGCTAACCTACA
The DNA here is from genome assembly GCA_959347405.1 of Napeogenes sylphis. Classification (NCBI taxonomy): domain Eukaryota; kingdom Metazoa; phylum Arthropoda; class Insecta; order Lepidoptera; family Nymphalidae; genus Napeogenes; species Napeogenes sylphis. Next base: position 29,700,420 of record OY365776.1, read on the forward strand.
AATAGTATTTAATATAATCAACATTTATTTTGAAATTTTAATCAGAATTTATTTTTAAATCTCAAAACAATATTTTTAAATCACAAAGCAACATACTTTTTCATCTAGCCACACGTAACGTACATGTTAGAACTTATTTATGACAAACAAACAATGAAATGGTACAACCGAATAGTTCCGCCGAATATTCGGTTCGGTAAGGTTAAACCGAATAGTATTCGGTATTCGGATATTCAGCAAAACTACTATTTGGCACATCTCTAACAATAATATCAGCACAAATTTCACACATTGATATAGCCCCTGAGTAAGCATATTATTTTTTTGTGTTAAGGATGTTAGTCAACGATACAAATACATAGTTAAGCACATTATTAACCACCAAACCCAGAAATACTCATCACATACATGCCTGTCTCCGTCGCGAATCGAACCCACCCCCCTTAAGCCGCTATACGGTAGGCGTCTGCGCTCCACCACTCGTCTAACGGGGCGGTTGAAACACTAAAATTATTATTAACTAAAAAAGACGAAACATTAAAGCTAGCGTAAAAGTCCACTGGATTGGGATTTGAAGGGGAAGGTCTCTGAACGTGGTTGATCAAAATTATCCTACTAATATTATAAATGAGTAAGTTTGTGAGTAGGTATGGATGTTTGTTACTCTTTCAAGCAAATACTACTGAACAGATTATGTTGAAATTTGATATATAGGTATCTGAAGATCAAAAATAACACATAAGCTATAGAAATACTAACTTTTGCAAGTGGTTTTGTCTGTGATGTTTGTTACTCAATCACGCCAAAACTAGTAAACGGATTCTGGTGAAACTTAGCAATATAGCTTATGTATGTGGATTTTGACGGATCGGTATCGGTAAATACGTCAAAAATAATCGAAAATAATCTTTTTATAGCTTATGTATCTAGCCATAAAAATATTATTTTTACAGTGTACGTGGACGCAGTCACGGGCAACAGCTAGTCGTACATATGAAGCAAAAGATATATGAAGATTACTACGATACACATTTTATTATACTAAGCCCATTAATACATTATAAAAACGCTTAATTGTGTTACCCATTCAGACAAATACTTTAAAATATTCAAGTCTTGTTCTATCAAAGATCATACATAGAAATATTTATTTGGTAGACAGGACAGAGTATGTTATTATATTGTAATTTATACTCGTACGTTCCTGTTCACCGAATTCAATTAAATGAGTATAATTGTTTTCAGTAGCAATTTGTTTAAGGACTTGTTAAAATATACAGAATTATACACTTGATGAAATTTTCCATTGCCAGCTATTATAAAATGAATTTCATTTATTTGAAATGAATGTATTACGTAACTACCTATACCTACTTATAGAATAGGTATGGGTAGTTAGTAGTAGGTGGTACGTTTATACATGGTAACAGATGATTTTTTTCACAGAGATGTAAATACACAATTACTGTTCAGCTACATATATACATACGTAGAAAAATACACAGACCATTATAAGATAAAATAAGAATAATAACAAAAAGATAACAGATAGCAAATTAAATGAATCGTTGAAAGACTATATCTTGTCCGTACGTGAATTTGTAACGTCCGTATTTGAAAAATGACCTTATTTAGTTGCTGTAATTTGTTTAGTATTTTCTGCATTTATAGTCTTTGATTACGTTAAAATAAATAAAGTTTAACATTATATTCAAACAGGATAGGGATTTATTCAAAACTATTTATTGCTTACAGATAAATACGAATAATAAGAATATTGTCATGCATGTAGATAATGAATATGATGAGTATTAATATATTGCAAAAAAATATATATAATCTATATTTTGAAATACCCTCAGTAATTTTTTTAATGCATAAATATACTCAAATATGAATTTTCGTCTTTTTGTACCATGATTGCAGCCCTTGCCGACCAAGCGGCAAAGTTTGTGAAAGATTGTGTTTTGTCTTGAGATTTCAGTCTGCTGTAAAACTAATGTAAATTTAACAAATAAAGTAAAGTAAGAATAAAAGGTAAATAAGATGAACATAAACATTTATTTAAAAACATAATTTGTTATTTTTTTAGTTTTAGGTAGCCATAAGAAATTCGTTAAAATGCTGCATCTGTTTTACAGCTATTATCAGTCTCACTAAGAACTTACAAATGAATTTTTCTTTTTTTAACGTATAGAAAAGCACCATTATTATCCCAAGAAAGTAATAAAAAAGAAATCTTTATTGCAGTTAACATATAAGTACAATTGATTGGAACCTAATACGGCAGATATTAACTTATATTCAAATTATAATTATTTGTTATACTTTAATTTAAGAAATGAATTTTTAAACAACATAATTATAGTTAAATCTTTAAACTGTTATTTTATTATTATTATTTTATAACACCTTATCCTTTGACAAAGGCCACCAGAGATTTCTATAAAATTTTATCTTTCGCAGTTCGAGTTCAATGCGGACCGTCTTTATTTGTTATTTCGTCGTCGAACCACTTGTTTTGTCTGCCTCGTTTTCTCTTTTCATCTTGTAGATACCATTCTGTTATTTGAGTAGTCCATTTTTACTTCCAAGACGTCAGTAAAGCCTTAAAATTGTTTTCGCATTTATATAAAATCCAAACTGAATCTAGCCTCTTGAATATACATTTTAACTGCCGAAGAAATTTTGGGAGATAAAGGATCACCCAGGGGTACACCTCTTTCGGTGGAAAATTTCAGTCCTGCATATTCCAGCGTTACAAGTGCTCTTAGTAATTAGTTTTTTGGTAATGTTATATATTTATTTGGTGCCCTATGTTTTTGTACAGCTCGTTATGTGTCCATGTCCTTATGTGTCACGCTTTGTTGATATTAACAAATGCTAAATAAATTATTTTATTCTACTCCTTGTATATTTGTACTACTTGTTGTAGCGCATGGATGTGATCCATTATAGAAAAATTGTTTTTAAATCCAGCTTATTTCTTTGGTTCATTTTCTTTGAGGGTGTTAGTGATTCTAGATGGTAATATTTTTGAAAATCTTTTGTATATGTTTGAAAATACTTCTTCCTTAAGAAAACAATTGTCGATCTGCACTCGAGAATTAAATTGTTTGCTATTTTCCGACACAAAATCATCTCGTTTTTTATCTGAAAAAAAAAACGTCAATGTATAATCATTGTGTTTTTAATCAGATAAAAAAACACAAGTGTACAGCACAAAATAAAAATCACATACGCAAGTAGAACACATATAAAATACAAAAGGCGACCTTATCGCTTAACAGCGATTTCGTCCAGGCAATCTTGTCTATAGCTACCTAAACATTTCAGTCAACCTGGCTCTCTGTGTTTTTTAAAAATTCCTTTGATTTTCTTTATTTTCATTCTCGTTAACCAGAAGGTGATATATTAAATGAATTATCAGAGTTAGTTTTAAAATTATTTTTACAGTTTCTGATGTTCTGAGTTTTATAATTTTTTTTGGCTTTCTCCAAACATTTAATAAAGCAACTTATTTTTTCATACAGTTAAGTAATATTTATGTGGGAATTTCTGAATTCTCCAAAAATATAATACACTCCCTAAACACGAGTTTTGCACTCTCACTAACCGTCAGCTTGTAAAATAAAACAGCGAGAACTTATGGACTTGATGGGAATTTTGCACCATTTTATGGCTACGCAGTCCTAAAAGAACAAATATATTGTTTATCACTTCGCATATTCACCGAGATCTTTATACTGCAAACAATAGCGCATTAATGTCTTATAATCACGTAATAGAAATGAAACAAGTAGTAGACCTGGTCACAGCAAAATGCTCTCGCTACTTGTATGGACAAGTTTATATCGCAAGTTGGTATGGGTTGATTTTGTAATTTTTTTCATATGTGTCCATCATGAAAGACCAATCAGAAGCCGCGTCTTAAATAGAATAAGGCTTCGGTTTTGACTTTTTGGAGCAGCCTTCTTTTACAAACTCCACAGATCGTTTGGTGGTTGTTATACCCTTCCACGCTCTTGTTACTGAAAGACTAACCGATTACCGTATGATTTCTAATACCTTATCGTGGCGACGCGAGTATTGACTTCTATCAACAAGTACCCTACACCCTACTGCCTCCCCACAGATGTTGCAAGACTTTTCAGAGCCTTTGCCCCACCTTACTAAATTACTTTGATGTGGGAGAGTCATTTGGATTGTATTAAGATAAAATTTTAATAATGCTGAGGACCAATCATAAAGCAAGGTGCGCCATTTCAAGCTAGTGGAATAAAAAAATCTTCTATGGTCATCCATTCGTTTTGTATTTCTGGGCTCATCGCGTCCAGTCGGTAGATATCGTTTTCGTCTAGTCAAATAAAAAAATTGTTATGTCTATGTCTTAAACATTCCTACTTGATTAGGATCAAGTCTACTTTACCCTACTTTTAGTCCTACTTTATTCGTTTGAGCACCTATCATAATTTTTTGATAGAATCGAAGTCGTGATTTGAGCTCTGAAGTAACTTTGTCTTTTGGGAGAGAAGTTACAGTATCATCTTTAGATTTTACGATGATATGTCTTTTGGTAACTCTTAGATGTTTGAGGACCTCCGATGGTTTCCTTAATTTTAAGCCAAAATTGTTTCAGTCTCTCTAAATCAGGTTGAAGAGTCCGCTGAGGGCGCTAACCCGAGCCATAACTTCAATGTCTTTATGACGCTTGCATCTAACCTTGATAAAAAGGTTTTTGAGACGTGATCCAATTTAGACTTGATATTAAAAAATATCGTATGTAGAAGTTTTTTTTACGTTACTTATTGGTAGGTGGTCTGCCTTTTTGAGATCATTGAAAAAGCTATTGACTATAACATCCAACGATGGAGTATGGCCTTGGAAAACTATTTTTTTTATTTAAAAATTTAAACGGAGTTGCTTCCGTAACCGTACTAGCGCTCTGGCCGCCTATTATAAGACCCGGATCGTAAGAGGTATAATTGGTATTCCGTCTACCCAGACACAGACTAAAGTATTTACTTGGTTTTGTCCTCACACAGTTGTCACACACACTGTCCATGTACAGAAAATCTCCACTACATTTAAAAGTACCTGACATTATTTTGAATTACGTGTCAGTATCGCGAGATCATCTGGAGAAACTAGTATGGTTTGTATTTATTTATTGTTGAACTTAAACCGATAGGCCCACTTTTTTCGTTTATAACAAATTCGTCTATTAAAATATTAATAACTTTATATTTAATATTATATTATTGGAAAAATACAACAACCCTGAAATAAACTTATGTTATAATTGAGTGGTTTTGAATGGTTTTCATTAAAAGTTATAGAGAATTTTAATTTTGAATAGTATGGTATACTAATCGTATTTTTTTATTGTATATTCCTTTTTAGAATCTTTGACTTCTGCAAGTGGCAATGAGGGAGATTATTTACAACATATTATAGTAGCCGAAAGATGAAGGTAATTAAAGTACTAATATTTAATTAAACTTTCAAAGGATTTATACATTCCTCACAATTGCCTTAAAGTTATAGAAGAAACAGCTGCCGTGTGGCATTGGTTACATATATTTATTGCATGTAGATACTCAATGGTTTTTCAGGCGACACGAGTCAGTCAGCGTATGATTGTGGGTATTCAGGCAGAAAATGAAAATTTCTTGCACTTTTCAAACCTAGATTATTTTCACACCCAAGGCGAGAAAAATGATAAAGGTTGACGAGTGAAAAGGCGTAAATGTTAAATGGGAAACTAAATTGACCTATACATATACAATGAGGCTATATTCTTTTAATTGAAGATATAATATATAACATACAGAACATAATTTAAAACATATTTAACGGTTTCTGTTATAGTCATAAAAATATATCTTAATATTTTTTTTCTTTACCAGCATTCATAACCACAAAAAAGTTCATTAAAAAATGTGTGATTCTATATAATTTAGATGTTCAACTTACTGGTTTCGGAAATAATGACAAAGCTTACAGTTAATCTGCTACCACTGTTCGTCAAATATTTATTTAAATAATCAAGGAAAAGTTTTAAAAACTGTTTATCGTATTTTTCCACCATCGTAAAAATCTGTTTTTTTTTTTACATTCCATAATTTCTTATTCTTTCTGATTAGTGTGATAGTTTTTTGGCTCATTTTTTCTTAATTTTCTTCAAAGAAGCAAAACGAGAACTTTTATGCCGCAATTAAGGCAAACTAATTTATTTTCAGGAAAACACCTGGCCTTTATAATCTTCTTACTCTATTGTCTTGTGCACCACTTTGAGTAGGTTCCACATATTCATACACTAACAATCGGTATACTACTGTGTGAGCCATAATCAATTTTATTTAACGCTGTCATGAGTTGTAGTTTTGTATTGTTTTGTATTGTAACCAAATATTCCTCTCAGCAAACAAAACTATTCATAGCTGTAATGAAATTGAAACATGGCGTTAAAGGCGTAAACATGTCGTAAAATGACATCCATCCCGGCAGCTCGCTCCAAAATCACATTTGTCTGCAGCATATGTGGTATGTCGTCTCTAAAACGTCAGGAATATTTTTTTGGGAATTGAACTAATTGACACATGATGTGTTAAGGAGACATATTTGTAGATAGGATAGATATAGTATAACAATATAATATCGTAAAAAAAATACCACAGCTCTACATTTTTAAATATTTATATATCATGTAAACAAAATATTTGATTAATATTTAAAGTTATTTTTAATTGATATGAAATATTACAAATAACGAAGACGCAAAATAAATAAAGGAAGAAAGTAAGCTTTAAAGCACATCATGAAATATGACATAGATTTTGTTGATTTGTACTTAAAATTACTTGTATTAAGGTACTCTACATAACTTCAGGCTATTATGTACTGTTGACTGGTCGCCGGAAACTGGGTCGACGGCGACCAAAACATAGACAACTAGGGCCAGAAGACCAAGCCGAGCAATAGTATTACAGCTACACTGACGGACACATAAACTGAATCAAAGTTCACAATTACTTTCGAATTAATATTTTTGAAAAGTATGCAAGCAGTATGAGGAGCGTGTTCCTTTTGGAGGCGGTTCGTGTATGGTGTGCGGTGGCATTTCGATGTTTGGGCGATTGGAACTTGTGTACATCGATGTGGTAAGTCAAAATAGTATAAGAGTAGGTTTGACAGTACAACAGTATAAAATAGAAGTTTTAGAAGCTTACGTTACGTGGGGTTGATAGGTGAAATTTTAACTGCCTGTTCACAATAAACAATGCTCGACCCCACGGCGCTGCATTAGTTAAATAATATTGCCAAAATACTGGAAAGCGTACTATGAATTGGCCAGCACTTAGCCCGAATTTGAATCCAATGGAGCATGTTTGGGACAGCTTAAAAAAAACCGTACGTGCGAGAAATCCTGTGCGCACAACAGTGGCAGCACTAAGAACAACGATTTCCGAAGAATGGGACAATATTCCACAAGTCTGACTAATAACCCTAATAAGATCTATGCGGAGCCGATTAGAAAGTGTAATAAAAGCACGTGGAAGTAATATACGACACTAAAAGAAAAAATAACGGTGCTGAAACTTTTTTTAATGTAAAATCATTTTTAAATAAAACCAGCTTTTGTTACATTTATCGTTTTTGTTAAAAAAAAAATTATGGTCCTCCCTAGTATACAAACATACACTTAAAGATATGATATGATACGCTGTTATAAAGGTAACGAACCGAACTATAGGTTTCAATTTATTTCAATTTAATTTAGAAATTTTGCATAATTATCCAAAATATTGATTGAAAAGTAATTGTCAACTCTGATGCAGTTTATGTGTCCGTCAGTGTACATTCATAAATACGTATTCATGAATACAAAATAATGTATACAAAAAAATAACTAAGTTAAAAAAAATCGACTTTAAAACTAAAAAGTAAAAAATAATGAATACTTAATATTTATTATATACTACCTATTATTTATATGTCCCATTTACTAATAGGTTTGAGGTCGGTGCCAAGCCATTTCGTATAAAAATTCGGTTAAATACATTTTCGTAATTATTTATTTTTTGTTTTTCTTCGTAACCATATTAAGATTTAATTGCTCTTTTATAGCTTTATTTACGTATCGTAATTTTTGATGTAGGCATTTCATAATTTACAAGTCCATTTAGTTTAAGAATTCTGTTGAATATTTTTTTTTTTTACTATACTTCGTATTGATTGAGTTGCTTATAATATCAGGATTTAATTGCTTTTAATTTTTTAAAGTCGGAAAGGTTAATTATGTTTATTTATGTATCTTATATATGAAAGTAGGCATTTCATTGTATTAATTTGCTCGTATTCATTTCAGTGGTTAAATATAATTATTTGTTTAAGGCTTGGCACCGACTTCAAACCTATTAGTAAATAGGACATATAAAAAATAGATAGTATATAATAAATATTAAATCTTCATTATTTTTTACTTTTTAGTTTTAAAATCGGTTTTTTAACGTAGTTATTTTTATTTAACACTTTTTAGTTTATTGCTGCATTTTCAATTAGCCACAGGTATGGGTAGACCTACAAAAGCACTGAACGCCTTAAAAAATACAGATCACAAGAAATGGGAACGGATAAAAGTAGTCGTCTCCGTAAAAACACTCTTCGAAACACAATTTCACGTTCTTGTGAGACTATTAAATATCGTGAAAAACATTGGTTGGCCATGAAGGCTTACATGAAAACACGATTACATCAAGAAACTCTTGATCAGCATAATTCTAGACTCGGTAAGATCCAAGAGCGTCTTGCGAATAAGTATTTTGAGCAGAGAGCTAACAGACTTGGCCCCATTAATGAGCATCCGGCCAACTAGTAAGCTGAGCACAGGACTCATAGACTTCGTCTTATTAATGAGCGTTAAGAAAACGAGTCAACTGAGCAGAGGATTCGTAGATTAGAAGTGAAACGAAATGGTACAGCAACCGAGTCTGCTCAGCAACGTGAGAACCGGCTGGCAGCAGCGCGTCAGACTTCACAAAGACTTCGTTTAATGAATGAGCATAATTTTATTGCATAACTATATTGTTTTATTTTATAACGATAAATTTATTCGCACAAGAGTTAATATGTGGGTGCTTAAAACAGCACCGTAATTATATTTTAGAAAAGGATCTTATGTCTATTATTTTTATATTTTAAATAATAATCTCGCTTAACATTTAGTATTATTCTTATTTACCGACTTTTTAAAAAAAAAAAAAAAAAAAAAAAAAATATATATATATATATATATATATATATATATATATATATATATATATATATATATATATATTATATTTAATAAAATAAGGATCCACGTGAATGTTTCGTTATTAATTAAAAATATATTAAGTAAGATTTCAAGACTTTTTAAATGGGTAGGTAGATAGGTAGGTTTCATAAGGTTTCATATATACGAATATTAATAAATATAAACATTTAGAGTTAAAATGATTTAAAATCACTTATAACACTATGATGAAGGGATTTATATTATCACTAGCTGTTGCCCGTGATTCTTTATGACTACGATCATAAACCATATCAATATATTTTTACAGTCTACGTCGACGCAGTCACGGGCAATAGCTATCCCTAATGAAGTACTTTACCTGAGTAAGTAAGTATAAAAACCTTTTGGCCTTCATAACAAGGGTTTTTTTTTATATAGCGGGCGAAACAGCTGGGAACAACTAATTATTGCATAAGAACCTCTCCCCCGAACGAATAAAACGTCAATATCTTGGAGACGACTACCTATATCTATTTCAATCAAACATAAATAAGAACCATATCGACGAGCATAGCTTTCGATTAAAAAAAAACCGCATTCAAATTCGTCCACGTGTTTGTCCGCAAAATTTGCCACAGACAGATACACAGATACATAGATACACAGATACACAGATCGACAGGTCAAACTTATAACATCCCTCTTTTTAGTCGGGGGTTAAAAACAATTATGTTTAAATAATAACTTCATTTTAAAAAGGATTTAGAATGTTAAACATTCATTGTTAATCGACATACTGTTTTAGAACTACATCTGGAAGATTTATATTTTTTTAAATTTTGTATGTTTTTTTATTATTAATTAACTTTTCTATGATACTTTTTTACTAAGTAAGTAACATAACCAAAATATGGGAAACAAATATCACTACAATCAAATTTGTATCTACTTCATTGTACAGACTGTTTAGTTCTTATCTTAACAAACATATTCAGAAAATCTTTAAGTAATTAAATATGACGGTGACTACGATAGATTATCAGCACAGCCGTCTTTGGTAAAAGCTTGTACTACAGGGTTCATAACACAGTACAAAAACACAAACAAAGCCACAAGAATACTGACAAGATAAATCACACAAGTTTTAAAATTTAGTCCTATCTCCCTTGGAAAATAGTAAAAAATATTTATAATAATGAAATTATGTCTGGACTATTGAAGTCCATACGGCTCTGGCACTAGGCCAAATCAATTCTAGGTGCGGTATGAAGAAGGATTTGATTTTATTTGAAAATATATATCAGCCTTTGCGATGAAGATAAATTCTCATGTGATTACATTTCATCAGTAAATATGCCCACATAACAGTGTACTTAAATATCTCTTCCTTCTCTAAAAAAATCTATTCGTTTGTAAAAATTTGTCAGTCAGCCACAAGCCTTTGTCTAATTCTCTTAGAAAACTTAACTGGCACTTAGTTTTACTTATTACTTAAAGAAGGAGTCTTTTATGAAATCTGACTATCAATTTTAGAAGTTACTTATTGATATTTGAGTAATTTTTAAACACTGAATGAAAAATAAACCGATAAGGGAAGGTTTGAATCTGCATGTATCGGTTTGTTTATCATTATATATTTATTTAAAATTTTAAATAAGCTTAACATAAATATTCAAACGAACCCAAATTATGGGGTTAAAATTTTTAACTTAGAGACTTATATATCGATTTAGATTCTATATTCTGCCATATAAAAGACTGCTTCAAGGAAAAAAAATAAATGTTTTAAAGAATGTTAGATTCATTAAAATCTTTAAACATTCATTAACTCAATTGGTGGAAGTAGTGGTTCGGGTCTTGTACTTGATTTTTACTTTTTTGTAAAGAAGTTACGTATTTGTGATTAATAGTTGGTAATTTAATTTTAGATCTATGATCTAAATATACATGACCTCATTTATATTAAAGAACTGTAATAAGATCATATAAAAAAAAACTGTAATAAAAATTACCCTACTAGAATACTTTCTAAATGGAGAAGATGTAATCTGGTTCGCGTAATTCAAAATTCTCGTACTTTTCACGAAAATTATGAATAATAATGCCATGATAAAAACTGTTTTGAGCTGATAACTTTGGATATTTAATTTACTTTTATAATTAGAAATCCTTATTTCTATCAAATCTTTTGTCTACGAGAGAGTCTTAAGGCAATAAGTATCTACTGGCTTTGGAAAAAGAGGCAATATTGTCTGCCAGATAGTCTTAAGCCTCTTTTACCCGCTATTAACATGTTAATTTATCGGACTGAATTTAAAAAGACAGCATAAAGTATTAAACAAATAAATAAAGGGTTAAGTAAGGGTGGATTATTTTTTAAACGGAAACTAAACGTACGAAACGCGCAACCCGAAAATAGTTACTTAATGCAGATTTTATATGAGACATGGTAACAGGGCAAATTTTTCAGTCTTTGTTCATATTTTGTAAAATTTCGACACTAAACTGAAGACTGACATTGTTTCAATGTTCTACACACAACTTCAATCCTTGTTACCATACTCAAATATAGTAGTTTTCTATCAAAATATATCAATGGATATATCATTATTTTGACCCATTTTGTTTACCAACCTTTTCCTATTCGTATAAACTGACTGAAATGTTGAATTTCAGATTATTTAGTATTTATTTCATTTCAGATTGGTTCAACTTCTCGTAGAATCTTTTTATATTACACAATAAAATTTAAAAGTTCTTCTTATAATTTTAATTTAAGTGTGTTACTAAAACATCAAAAAGTAGATTATGAAAGCCGAATAGTGTTTCTTTATATTTTTTTCCAAATTGGATTCTTATTCTTTGTGCTTTGAATATAAAATTTTTAAACATTTCTTTACCAGTTTTTATCATAACTTAATAACATACAAATTTTTGTTCAAAGAAAGATGCTGGTAAGTAGCTCGTGACACATTTAGGTAGGTATATGAAAACATTTTAATGTCAGTTTTATTGTTTGGTAACAAATCCAAATAACTACCTTCATAAAAATAATTCAAAAGTAAACTTATGAAATAAACATTAATATTTTTAAACCGAAAAGTTTTTAGTGCGAACATTTTTGTTCTTGTCACATGATTCTAAAATTTATATGTTATCTGAAAATTTACCGATAAAAGTAATTACGCGTGGTTGCACGATGAAATTGTATAAATTAAATGGTAGTCGGTTCGTCGGAAAATAAACCAATTAAAAAGCAATAATCGGAATTCAATAATTTTCGTATCAGTATTAATGACTTATCAATAATTTTTTATAACGTGCTAGACGACCTCAAACCATCCATAGAACCATCATAGTTATATAGTTAGTGTATTGCTGTTAATGACATTTAATGTTTCGGGGAATCTCTCGTTGCATTTTTTCCATTTGGCTTTATTTGTGTGATATTTCACAAACGTATGTAATTTAAAGTTTACAGAAAAAAATGAAAATCATACCATTTTAAAAAAATAATAATTAAAATATATTTTTTATACAAGAAATTATCCACATCTTACACGTTACAAGTTTAAAGTCTATTTATATAATCTTTATCTCCCGACCCAAAAAGAGGGGTTTTACAAGTTTCATTTGTGTATCTGTGTGTCTGTCTGTGGCATCGTAGCAGCCAAACGCGTGGACGGATATTATTGCGGTTTTTTTTAATTGAAGCCTTGTCTGTTGACATAGTTCTTAGCTATGATTGGTCGAAATAGAAGCAGTTGTTTCCATGATGTTGGACTTTTATTGGTGCTGGTAAAAGGCTCTTATGCAATATTGATATTAAATACTTATCAATGTGAAATTTATTTATCTGGCCAAAAAATTGCCTTATAAGGCTAACACTTCAAGCGTTATGGTGATGATATATCGTATTAACTGGGGCTTTCTTTACCCGCAAAATATAATTTTATTAGCAAATAAAAAAATACTGTCATTTTAATATATACATTATATTGTATATATAATATTACATAGAGATGAATAGCTTGAATTGAGGTCATTTATAATGTTATTGAAGTAATTATACAACATTACTCCATAAAATGACTGCCCGAACCACAGCGCTACTTTTTTCAAACTACTTTGAATATATGGATGTTTATATTGGTTTAGACTTAGATATTTTCACATGGAGGAGATAATAAATAATTAATTGCTGTTTTTTTAAATATTTTTTAAAATGTATGTTGCTGACAATAAGCAAATTTGGTACTTAATTAGGAAGATTTTTTTATAATATTTTGAGCCGTTAATATGTATTATTGCCAGCATCAAAGTAAGTAATAAGTTAACAAAAAAACTTTTGACCTCGGGCCTACCGATTGGAAAATAGTGCCAAGGTGGAATAAGTTTTTAAAATTATTATCATAAATTTTCGTTTTATTTATGAAGATATAAGATAAAAGCAGACAATTATTTTTAACTAGCTGTAGCCCGCGCGTGTAGGTCACGTAATCTGTGGAAACTACAATTATCTACACTTATAATACACTTATAGTTAATTCTATAGTATCCTATTCCCATGGCAATTTTATACATTTAGGCATTACATCGCTACGATATCAAACTAAAAATAATAACATACATTCACATCACAAGCACACACAGCCAGGAAATTATTCAGATATACGTAATAAAGCATATGAATACGAAAAAATGTTTACCAAATATTATGTTTTTGAGTAATTTACAATTAAATAATTTCTTTATAGAATTTCAAACTGCTATACCATATGCAAAAACATAATCATAGCAAGTTCTAATAAATGTCTAAGCGCTATCTATTGAGATTTTATGTAACTAAATTTAAAATGCTAATATTCAATTTGTTATTTTCTTAAAATTCACATAAAACAAAGTAGAAATCCTAGCTTTATCGAAATTTAATACTTTCATGTAAACCGCAATCAATTCTGTTTAAAAGTTTTGAAACAATGCTTGAAGTAAATTTTCAATTGACCATAACTTCTTTTGCCCTTAACCGATTTTGACGACACAAAGCTTTGACAACGCTTCAGATTATATGTAATTGAGTTGATTCGACATTATAACGTACCAGACAGATAGACAGACAAAATTTCAAAAAAATGTTTTTTTGGTTTCTGTTACTCGTTTTTAACCCGGCGAGCATGAAGTTCCTGATATTTACTCGAAGCGTAAGGTGGGTGTAGCACACCCATAAAATGGATTACTCATTTTGGTGTATTAATTTTATTTGTGTTTTTATTAGATAATGAAATTATTTATTTATCCTTAAAGAAAGAAGGTGAGAAATAGAACTAAATGATATCTATTAACCTTTATTTCTGAAATTTAAAAAATCTTTTTTTTTTATCCAAATCTAAAATAAGACTTGGCATTATAAGTTTTATAATAAAATCGACTATAAACTAACAACAAAAAAATGCTTTTTATTCTAGCTAATAACATTTAGAATCAATGAGATATAAATTTAAACTTATTTACTAGTCAGACTTCTCGAGATCGTCTCCTGTTTCAGTTCAATTTTCACACGCAATAATGGTGTTTTTCATACATAAATCTATGACATTTGTAAGAAGTGTATTTAGTTTTGCAATCTTTTTTAGTGGCGCATATTTGACATCTTCTTATAGGCTTAGGAACGTATTTTGAGGTTGTTTCGAGCGTGAAGATTCACCAACTTGAACCAGAATTGATTTGCGAGAAGCTCTCGGGATAAATGCTCATTTTCCTTTTTATTTTGCAAGTGTTCCGAAATCAATCCTATCCCCAGATCTCTAAAAAAATTCCTATTATTATTACCTTTGTGAATAATTATGCTATTTATACCAGCCATGTTCAAAACTGCATAGAATATAACCATTGGCTAGCGCTTCGTATTGCGAGAAACTGGCCCAGTACCTTGAACCATTTTGTACAATTTTTTCCAGTAAAATATGGTCTGTTGTCTTCACTGTCACATTCCTCGTGTCTAGTTGACTGATTTTCTGATACATCTTGTAATTCTACGTCTTGTTCCGAATCACTTTTAGAACTTCTTTGGCCAACATTGTCTATTTCAAAGTCACTACCCGATTCATCGCAAGTATTATCTAGATCACGAGCTTCGAAAAACAACAATAATCTTTTTCGGTCTTCTTCGTAAGACATATTAATAATTATTTATCTAAAAAAATACAAAAACAAACTAATACTAATAAATACGAAAAATATACAAAAAAAAAGTGTTAACCCGAATTTGTAACACGGGGCGTAAGGTGGGTTTGCGCTCAACTGCGGCGTAAAACAACGATTACTCACCTCCTCTCGCGCAGCTACTAATGCGCACACCCTTTTTTGATACACAGAACAGAAAATATCGAACGATTTACCAGAGGTTGGGTGTATAACACCCAACCTTACGCTCACCGGGTTAATCGTCCCTTACCCATTTTTTGGAAAAATATTTAATGTACAGACACTCGATTTTACTGCCTTATTATATATTTGAGATAAAACAATAAAATAAAATGCAGATTTGCATTTGTTGTTATTAAAACATTAGTAATATATTTTTTTATTTTCATTAAAAAATATTACTTCATTAATAAATAGGATATTTATCTCTGGTTTACATTAATAATTATTTTTAAATGAAATATATATGCTTGTACTAAGTTCCACTAGGTTACATTACATTAATAATATAAGAAAGTTATTTGAATCATTCTTACAAGAATGAGTGGCCTTAGAAGTTTTTATTTATTTTATTAATTTTAGTAAGGCTGTTAAGACTTATACTAAAATAAAATTATAATCTTATTTACTACATTATATCATTTGTCCCAGCTATTTCATACTTAATTTCGCGGAGCGTTGAAAAGTGCATCAGAAAATCCATTTAATTTTCAGCTTAAGGAGCTTCAATCATACGCCGACTGCTTTATCTCTCTTATTAAGTTATTAAGCATCTCCAAGCATAAAATGTTCATGAATATACACTATTGTTGGAATGATTACATATGCAGAATGCTTTCCTTATGTTAATATATATATAAACTTTAAATAGGGCTGTTTTCATTGTTTTCTTAAATTTGTTTTTTTTTTTAATATTTGCAATATTTTTTCTTCCAAGTATCTTTATTAAATATATCGAAGCGTCAAGCACACAATAATTAACAATAATATAAATGTTGTGTTAAACCTTATTACACTTAACCAGAATCGTAATTTCAATGTTTTACATAGAGATCTTAACACGAGAGAATTACTGATCAATAAGAAAACCATATTTCTTAATATAAATTTTAAATTTACCTTAACCGTTGTTGATGTTTTAAGATACTGACATGAAAAAAAATACTTTTTTTTTATATATTAATATTAAAATATGTTGTTCTAAATGAAACCTATTGCATTTAAAATATATTTACCTTTAAACAACTTTGACTTTACGTTAGAACTGGACCATGATGATCAAATACTTACTTATATTCAACAATAAACAGTCAACATAGAGACTTCAATTCATCTATATGTAATTAATAGGATAACTAAAGTCGTTCTTTCTATATCTTATATTACATTATTACAGTAAAAAAAATGTTTCTAAATGGTTTAAGGATATATCGGACAAATCAACAATTACTAATTTTATCAGCGATATACTAAATGTTTTACAAATTTTCTATCATAGCTAGATTTGAATTAAATTCTTAAATATTTTTTTTATTTACATTCTAAATTGTTGAATACTACACAAACTCTTATCGGAAAGGAAACGTCCTGGTTGTATAAAAACACTCCCAACAAACATAATATTGATTAATCAGCAGCATCTATCATTATCGGTGACGTGCTTATTTGAGAAAGACAAAATAATTTTTTCTTCCTTAAATAAGATTTATTATGCCTTATGACCTTATGACTTATGATTATATGACCTATGACCTTATTTCATCAAATAGGTTTATTCTTAGCACTCTATCGATTTATCGTGTGGATAACGGACTCATCGCTTTTTAAAAAAAGAATCACAATATTTTTCTTTACATTGGCAACCCATGTGTAGGTTTAAGGAGCTCCTTTAAAATGCGCATTCACGCTCATATTAACTGTAAATCCTTTTCCTTATATCTGAGGAAACCTACCTATACAAAGACATAGTTGTGAAAAGTTAACAAGGTGTTGTTATTAAACTGAATATTTTAAATAGATATCTGTCTATTGTTCATAAAAAATGAATACATATATACTTTAAAATACACAGCTTTCCTAAATTTGAAAACAGTAATTTTGTTTGTATTAACAAAGCGCCAAATAATTAGACAATTTTACAAGAGCAACAATAGGAACGAGCAATATTAGTTTGAAAATATCTATAAACATGTATAACCATGGTAAGCTTATTTAAATGTATATAATTATAGAATGAAAAATAAACCGATACGGGCAGGGATTCGAACGCGCGACCTCTGGAAAACCGTCCTCCGTCTGTCCGTCGCTCTGCCAATTAAGCTACCGTATCGCTGTCCGCCTCGGTGAATTAAGCATTTTATATGTGTATGTATGTAAGTATGTATATATTTCTTTTGAAAATTCTTATACTACAGTAGGTCGTGTCAATAACCATCTGCAAAAACAAATACTAGCTTGTGGAATCTTCTACAGTCCTGATGGAGAAGAATATGATCATATGATATATGAATATGATGTTTTGGGTAAGGTTAGATTAGATTTGCATAAAAAAGATTTATAAATAAAATAAACAATTTAAATATTAAGACAGACAGACTTAAAACTAAATTGAATTTTAAAAATAATACTTTTGAATCACTTATAAAGATTTCAGACAGTAAGTTCAAAGGTTCTCTATTTGTAAATATATATTTCTATATATTTACACAAAAAAAACTAAATAATAACAATTAATATTATAGCTTGTGGTTATAAATATTTTACAAAGGACAAGCAAAAAAAAAATCAAATTTAAGCTATTGAATTTGAATTTAGATTGTGTTTTCTTAGTTTACAAATAAACTAATTACAGATTGAAAGCAGCATCTAATCATGAAAGAGGAGAAAATATTAGATAAGTATTAAACGCTTAGATAAGTATTAAGTATTAAAGAGAATTAAGTTTCAAAAAAATCTGGCGATAGTTCAGTTTAATATTAATCACTTTAATATTTTATCAATAACTAGCACCTTATATATTTGTGAAAACATACATTTCTAGATTACATGTTATGTAGAAGTTAAAGCTTAGCATACTGAAACATTTCTCATCATTTCTAGGGAAACTCACAAATGTGGCCGGAAATCAAACAAAAAGAACAAACTTTGTCGGGATTCTTGAGCTGATGCAAGTAAATTAAGTAAACTGTGTAAGTTAAAATTTAGTATGATATGTGTTTACATATAGTTCGCTATATATATAGTAAACATTAAAAACATATGGAACACGTATTTTATATTAGATCTTTTTTCTGGTTTGTTTCTTTTTCCTAGTAGTTAAGAATAATCACTAAATATTATGACGAAAAGATACATAAATTACTCATTAATTTAATATTTAATGATCAGGGTTTAACTCGTTGCTGTCATTTATATATAATTCGAGTGTCACGATGTTTATCCGCAATGAACTCCTAAACTTCTTAACCGATTTTAATCAAAGTTGCACACCGTGTGCAGTTTGGTCGTACTCGAAAGATAGAATAATTTACATCTCAATTTTAAGTCGCAATATTATTTTATTGCAAATTATGACTGGATTGAGTCAGTGGTGTCAGTCGAGTGGGGGAGCGCAGACGCCTAACGTATAGCGGTATAGTGCCGTATAGTATGGTATAGTGTCGTGTTCCCAAAAAAAAAGAAATACTCGAACCGAATATATTCGGCATCAAAACCGAATAATTCAGCCGAATACGAATTGTGAAAAAGATTCCGAATACACCGAATACTTACCAAATATTCGGCGCATCTCTTATTATTATTATATTACTGTATGAAGGTTTAAGTAATGGTAGTACAAAATCAGTCATAGAAGTCGCTATGTTCTTTTACAAATTGCATTTATGTAAAAACATAGCGGTCTACATCATTGTTTTTAACCCCCGAACCAAAAAAAGGGGTATTATTACTTTGACCGGTAGATCTGTGTATCTGTGTGTCTGTCTGTGGCAACGTAGCAGCCAAACGCATGACCGGATTTGAAAGTGTTTTTTTTTAATCGAAAGCTTGGTTCGTCGAGATGGTTCTTAAATATGTTTGGTCGAAATAGAAGCAGTCGTCTCCAAGGTATGGAGCTTTTATTGATGCTGGCGAAAGGTTTTTATACAATATTGAAAGTAAAAACCTAAACAAGTGAAATAAGTGAATTCGGAGGTTCATTTAGTACAACATAGAAAAAAAAAAGTTAAATTTTAAAAAGCAGAAAAAAAAATATTGAAATAACTCCCGATACGAAAAGACGTCTAAAAAGGATAATAATATTATTATGTACTTATTGAAGTCGTTGCGTCGGGCGACCTTTGTACGTACCTTGATGTTAGCGTCTATTTTACAAAATATTCGGAACTAATGAATGAGGACTTTGATTTTACGATATTATATATAAATATTGTTCTTTCGTTATTTGCCTTGATAAATTTTCTTGCATTTTGAATTCTTCCTTTACTTAGCGGTCGGAGTTTTTTTTAAATTTTATCCTTAAATAGTTTACTACAATGTAAAAGTTATATCAAAAACCTTAGCAACCACAGCAACGCGTGGCTGGGTCTGCTAGTTGTGTTATAATTAACTAGAGATTGAGCACAGCATATAACAACATTTGAAAATTCTTACTTTAGACTTTTATTCTCCAGAATCTTAATAAGATGAACATCAAGTACCTATGTAATTAGTGACGCTAGTGTAAAGGCTCTAGAAGCAAAGCGAGAAGTCACAGTATAATAACATCACAGGGTGTGCGCTCAGCAGAACGTTTAAACGCGGATATTAATGAAGTACTACAATTACGTACACGCCTCAAAGCGGTCTGGGGTACATGTGATGAATGATGGATACGTCAGCCATTAGTACGCGTCAGTTAAAGGTGCGTAAAATTTACTATTTTATCTTTTAGAAACATACATGCCTGCATGTATGTGATGAACAAAGATGTCTGTATTTCTGGTTTTGGTCATTTCTTAAATATATTCTCGGTATTTATTATGTGTAATTCTATTTTTCTTATTTGTATCGTTGTGCAATATCCTTAACACAAGTAAATAATTTGCTTACGTAGGGGTTAGATTAATTAGTGTAATCCTGTGATAGAATATATTCCTTCACTGTAATTTTAAAAGCCGTCTTTAAATTATTTTATCGACTTAAGTAAATTGCCTTGTTAGAACTAGCCAAGGTTCTTTTAACTATTATTCCTGGAATTAAGGTCATAGGACGAATTTTGTCACAGTCACCGACTTTACTGAAACTAGCGAGTCACTGACTAATGGCTGCTGTAAATCAGTGTATTGCTGAGTAGTTTCATTTGTAAAGTTTTTTATTGTAGAGTGGTAATTTTATAGTCTGTTAATTTATAGTTTTCTACTATTCACATTAAATAATAATATCCTTTTAATTATACACAAAAGAGTGTTCTTTCTCCTTTTTGTACAGTTAAAAGTATTTTTTAAACTATATATAATAGCCCTTGGGTTATTTTTATTTCAATTTTGAGATAAGGTGCAAAAAATATGTTTTTATCCTTTATTGTTTATTTTTGAAAAGGAAAATACTAAATGCCTAATATTAGTTAACATTTGTAAATGATGAAAAGATTTGGTAGGTGTTTACAAAAAATAAAAAAAAAGTATTATACGTTACATTTCATTGTCCACTAATAATTTTGAATATCAATTATTTTAGTGAATAGTTTAGGTGCTGTGACAATGACAAAACCCAGACTAATAAATACTGAGTAGGTTATAAATTAAATTAAAACTAATTTTAATCAATTTAAAATTACTTGGAATTTTATCAATACTGGGAAAGGGAAATCTTATGTATTTTTTAGATACACCTATCCGAACTACTGAATCTCTAAATGTTACTTTTGTTAGCAGAGGTATTGTTGAAAAATAGTATAGAAGAACATCCTGGTAACTTCAAATTCAATTATATTGATCATATTGTATAAGTAATTAAAGAATAAAATTCCTTTATATTAAACAGAATTCTTAAATTAATCGATACTCACTACAATTGCTCCCTATTTAGCAAAGGTAATTAACAGATGTATTGACAGCGGTGCATTTCCTGATCTCAATAAGTAAAAAGTACAGTAAAACCATACCAATATTTAAGGCAGGTAGCACTACTTTCGCCTATCTCTATAACTTTCGCCTATTTCTATAATCCCTGCTTATATATATATATATATATATATATATATATATATATATATATATATATATATATATAAGCTTATATATACCTTTTTTATATTATCTTTTGACTGTTCTATTTATACTTTCTGTCATCTTGCACTTGTTCAAGCATCGACTGGGTAGCTGATACTTTTATTCTTTTTATAAGTAAATAAAACTCATAAGCAATTTAGCATTTGATTCTAAATATGACTCCAACAATTTAAGACGCCATTGGTTTGAGATATGAGTGTCGTTTTTGTTTTTTTTAACGCCAGAAACGCCGGAAATGCCCTTCTTATATGTAAGTTTTTACTTAGGCGATGGTTATCACTTATTATGAACTGTTTTTCTATTTAATGAATCTGTATCACTGATCTTATTGGTTTGTATAATTGAAAGTAAAATAATTAAAATATAGCTATTTAAAAAAGCATTTTGGTAATTATTCATGTTACTTTAGTAAGTTTTTTTTTATAAATAATTTTTGTACAGTCTTTATTATCTTTCCTGAAAAGTAAAGTTTGTCCTAAGTAGAACATCGCATTTACAAAGCAACTTTGAAGTCATTACTCTTGAATACATGATCAACATTACAATTATGTGACACAACATTGAATACATTTTGTGGAAGCAGCTAAAGTTTTCTCAACTTTCTTCGTTTGTATCTTTGTGAAGAAGTCGTAACTAGCGTACTGAATGTCAGTATTTATGTTTTAAAATCAATAAATAAATTATTAAATACATTTACCGTACCAAAATGGCATTTCTTTCTGCAACTTCACATTATATTTTAGATCCTGTAACGATTAAAATTTTAATAAGCTTATTGGATGTAAAACCATCATACATAAATATACTAATTATATCAACATTAATTTCGTCGTGGAACATTTTCTATTTCAATCTTCATAGCAAAATAACAATAAAATAATATTTTTAAAAGAGGCCTACTAGATGTCGCTACTATCAGTAAAAAGAGGATTATACATCGAAACGCGTAGTGACGCGGTAGCTTAATTGTTAGAACGAATGAATTATGAAACTATTATATCATATCAGTCATATGTGTAATTGTAATAAGTATACAATATTTTATTATAACGCATGAAAGAAAAATGTAAGATCGGAAATAAACGGACTTTATTATTATTATTTTTACATGTTCATAGATATTTTCAACAATTAATTTCGGCTGTCACATCTTTTCAATATTTTACTATACTGCAAAGTTAGAATTTTCGAATGAAGCCTTATAGATGTCACCACTGCACTGTCCCGATAAAGACGATCAGGTATAGAATCCTTAATACACCAAGCCGGTATCATCAATACGGGAGCTTAATTAGTAGATGGTTCCCAGAGGTCGCGGGTTCGAATTCCTGTCCGTATCGGGTTATTTTTTAGTCCTTAATAATAAAATTTACATACGGGAGCTTAATTAGTAGATTGTTCCCAGAGGTCGCGGGTTCGAATTCCTGTCCGTATCGGGTTATTTTTTAGTCTTTATTAATAAAATTTAAATAAGCTTAACATGTATATGTATGTATATGTTTATAGATATTTTTAAATATTATATATTTTTTTATTATTGTGTTTCAATCACTTTATACTGCGAAAAATATCTTAAACCTTCTAATGATTGTAGAAAGTGTTACCTTATATATCTATTTATTATTGATTGATATTTTTTAGTGTTATGGTAATTTGAAACTACATACCTGTACAAATGTGTGTTACATCTTTCCTAACCCTAATCTTGTCTCGGAGATAACGCCGTTAGACAATAAGACTGTCTGTAAGACTTCTAATTATTTAATATTTTATAAAATATTTTAAAAAATATTTTAGTTTTAGAGATAGTTGACGAAAAACAGCGTCTGAAAACAAAAATATAGGTTACTAAAATATTTGCTTTCCTATGATCTGTTGAATAAGAATTTGTTTCCATAATGTTACATTGCTTTTTTAATTCTGTAGTTGCTTATTATTTTGATATTGACTGCACTACTGGTTATTTTTGTACATCAAAATAGTCATCATTAAAAGTGTATGTTTCATATTCATTCTTTGTATTATACTTTAAAGAATAAATTAAGGTTTACAATTTTCATTTCATTTATAATTTTCAAGGTAAATATCATGTAAAATTATATCCATTGTACAGACTTGATTTAGCTTATTTAAGTTGGCTTTATTTAACATGGAAACTGCATATGAAATATACTTATACAATATTATAGAAGTTAACTCCAAGGCAAGCAACTGCAAAATTTAATTTAAATAGCTTGTAACAATAGTGTATAGGTGTTTCGTCAATAGTGAATGTTCACACATATACTATATATTATAACAATTGGATAATTTCGTGACGTCATGAGAAATTTGCTAATTTAAAATAGACTGACATGGCACTGAAATAAAACTATTATTTTATATAACTATTATATTACTCATATATTATATAACTCGCGTATAATTAATTAAAGTTTCGAATGCTTTGTAGCAATCGTGTTCACGGTAAAACGAGATGGAGGTGTCTGTCAGTAAGTCAGTTAATTAGTCATCTACCTCTAACGGTTTCTAATTTTCCGGGCATACACTTCAAAATTCACACAGAACACATTAACAGTATCTTAATGTCTTACAGAGACATGGGATTTTATATATTTTAAGAGTTTAAGATAATCCCCAACCATCTTCTCTATTAAAATTAGGATGTTTTTTAATTTCAATAGCCTCACGAACCATTCAGCGTCACAGATATGTTGCGCTCTCTGAAACTAGGACTTGCCAACGGTAGCTAACTGGCTAGGGTGGTAGTAAGATTTGAGGTACCTATCTGTATGTGTGTGTTTCTTATAAACAGTGTGTCCTAATATATTATCAGGATTCTTGATGATAAGAATGTCAAGGAAAGCTTAAGTATTATTTGACTGCAATTCCATTGTAAATTGTGTTTTATTGTTATATGGTATATAATCATAGTACAGTAAAGTGAAAGTATCATCTACGTATCGTTTATAAATATTCGGCACAGCCGGACCAGAGGACAGGGTCCTCGCCTCGAAGTGCTCCATGTAGATATTCGGCAACAATGGGGGAGACCGGGGAACCCATTGCCACTTCAGCAACTTGTACATAGAATTCGTCCTTCTTTATTAAGTTAAGTAACCAGAGTTGAGCAATGCTTTAGTAATTCTGCATATTCTTCAGGCTTGTTGTTATCCTCCACCTCTCTTTTCCTCATCCTCACCTCCATCTTGACAATTTCAATGCAATCAATCACTGGAATGAAATTATTATGTTTGATTGAAATAAAAGTAGTCGTCTTCAAGATATTGACATTTTATTCGTGCGGGGGAGAGGTTCTTATGCAATAATTAGCTGTTCACAGCTGTTTCGCCCGCTATATAGAAAAAAAAGCCTTGTTATGAAGGCCAAAAGGTTTTTACACTTACTTACTCAGGTAAAGTACTTTATTAGGGATAGCTGTTGCCCGTGACTGCGTCCACGTAGACTGTAAAAATATATTTATATGGTTTGTGATCGTAGTCATAAAGATTAAGGGGCAACAGCTAGTGATAATATAAATCCCTTCATCATAGTGTTATAAGTGATTGTAAATCATTTTAACTCTAAATGTTTATATTTATTAATATTCCTATATATGAAACCTACCTATCTACCTAACCATATAAAAAAGTCTTGAATCATGTTACTTAATACATTTATAATTTATTACATTGTCGAAACTTTCAGGTGGATCCTTATTTTATTAAATATAATACATATTTCTCGTATTAAATATAACCTTTGTTCATCATAATATAGGATTTTAATGCAAAAAGATTTTTTTAAAAATCGGTCCAGTAGTTGCGGAGCCTATTCAATTCAAACAAACAAACAAATCTTACCTACTTTAACAATTGAAAATATTGTGTGTCTGTAGGTTCATTTAGTACAATTCAGAAACTAGTAATATAACTTTAAAAATTAAATTAAAAACTTAAAAACCCCCTATACAAAAAGACCTCTAAAAAGAATAAAAATAATATTAATATGTACTTATTGAATTCGTTGCGTCGGGGGACCGTTTAGTAAGGGAAGAAATTAAAATGCAAGTAAGGACTTAGAAATTACGATATTGAATCGTAATTTCTAAGTCCTCAATGGTTAACTTCGTAATATATACACTATCAATGTACAACGGTCCCCCGACGCAACGAATTCAATAAGTACATAATAATATTATTTTTATTCTTTTTAGAGGTCTTTTTGTATCAGGAGTTTTTTGAATTTTTTATTTAATTTTACTTGTTGTATATCACTAATAAACTGGTAAGAATCCTTGATATGAGCTTGTGTATATCCCCGGAGAGGTGTAAATATCCTAGCAACGTGTTTAGCCAGTTTATATCATGGTGTATCAATCTGGTTGACAATGGGACGTAGTGGGACATTCTGTCTATGTATTTTTGGTAACCCATAGTATTAACCCATGGTAGTTTAATTGGTAGAGCGACGGGACGGTTTCCCAGGGGTCGCGGGTTCGAGTCCCTGCTCGTATTGGTTAATTTTTAATTTTATATTTATATAAATTTAAATAACGTAAACATGGCTATACATGTTTGTAGATATTTTCAAACTTCATAGCTAGTTGTTAAGTATAATGTAAACGAAAAAAACTGAAACACTAGGTCCTTATTAAAATTTAATATTTTGCCACTTTTAATTGCTGCCCTGCCTTGCTGGGTAGTTATGAAATATCTTACAAAGAGAGTATATAAATATATAATTTCCAACATTGTTTAAATTTGATAATCAAGCTATGCTTTCAATAACCTTAAGTAAAAGTCGATACCGCTGACACCTAAAAATAGTCTAGGTAGCGAGCTAGATATATAGAAATCTGATATCTGAAAATGTCATTGTGTAACTGTTTAAATTATGAACGAATAATTATATAAGTGAGGATAATTTAATCCATTTATATAATTTAAATGTTAATTGATTTATTTCTTAAATAACAAATATCTATGTTCTTTGTAGAGTAACCATCATTGATGTTGTCATTTTAAATTTAAACGTAGTTATGGCATAAAATTTAACTTCGTTCTTGCTTTGAATTTGTTTAAAGCTATTTTTTTTCTATATTATGTGTTTCAAATTACTCTTATAGGTTTAATAAACCAGGGTGAAGAAAATGTAAACACAGTTTTTGATATTTTTAAAAGTTAAAAACTTTTCTAAAATCCTACTTATTTACATGAGGTTAGAGATAAAAAGATCATGATGTGATTCAGAGGAATTCTGAATTTTTAATTAAATATTTTTACTAATGTGACGAAAACCCATTGCTTTCTCTTGGACTTGTGATAATCAATAGATGATAATTATAGGAATTAATGCTATAGAGATAGAGATAATATGTACGTTAGGATTAGACTAGATTGGAAGCATCCTGAGTAACTGATACAGACTGAAATACTATATAATGTCAACATTAATTACACGATTGGTAACACAAACATAAATGTAATTAATTGTTATGCTTTGGTTACTAGTTATTATACGACTGTATAATATATATATATATATATATATATATATATATATATATATATATATATATATATATATATATATATATATATATATATATATATATATATATATATATATATATTAATAAAATAAGGATCCACGTGAAACTTTAATCGCGAACCCCATCTCATTTGTATATGTATTGTTTTTTGTAACAATCAATATATTGATTTCTGAAGGTCTCTGAAACGATTTTTGGTGTTATTGTTTTACCTTCGATTTTTCGTTTTAATTACTTCGAATCACCTTTCTTATTTGAATTAAAGAGTTTGTTATTTATTACTGAATTACTATTTCTATGTTTAGTTAATAATTTATCTTATATGCCGGAGATAGAGGTATATTAATGTCTTGCTCGTTATTGATGGATTCATCTGGTACAGGATCCGAGGCGTAGGTCTCATACAATTAAACCACACAGACACAACATGACAATTTTTGTTTTAAATGTAGGTAATTAAATATCACAAATTACTGAGTAGCTAAATAATAAATTATCAGATATATATATTCAGAAAAGCATTATTATATGCTGATATTTCTTTTTCATTGAATTAATATATAAATGCACACATTTATCAAATAAAAAGTAAAAAGGTTACATCCATTAAAAAGTAAATAATTAAGTAAAAAGTAAAATACATATATAAAATAGAAAATAAATAATCAAGTAAAAAGTAAATAAATAAACAAAGTCTTATAAATTCTGCCACAGCAATCTTTAAAGATATAAATATTTAATTGTGGAACTTCGTTTTGTGTAATCAAAAACTTGCCCTACACGGAAATTATAATAATTACAAGGCAATTGTACTTGGCCTAATGCATGTCCGGCGTTATTCTCATATTATTACATAAATTAATAATATAAACCATAGAAAATAATAAGCTAGGTAGACGTATTCTACGTATACTACTGAATTTTTTATAGCATTGGAAGTAAGGTAATACGTCAATTCACAATTAATGAACTTAATAACCGGAAACAAAGGTGACGTTGGGGTAGATGTCAAAATATTTTGACATCCGCCCACTTCACGTTTTTTCAATTCAATAAAATTAAAACAATTAACTTAATTAAAATATATACTTATAGCGCGCAAGTTGAAAGGTTCTTTGTTTTTATAGTCATCTTAATTTTTTGTCGTCCTCATGTACGACAGACAACTAGGTCACATTTAATGTGATTCTTCTTTTATAATCATAATAATATTATTTTATTTTATCAATAGATGGCATAATATAATATAGCTAAATTATTGTGCAATACTTTTGTTGGCTTTTATACATGTAGTAGTTTGGTTTTGACTAAAAATAAAGATATAATTTGTTGATTTGACTAAAACAATTGAATGTCTGTATAGAAGTTTAATTGATAAAATAAATGTTATATTGGATACTGATTTGACTAAAAATAAGAAGTATATAAATCGCAGCTCGGTTAAGAGAAGGCATTGTGTGAAATTGGGAGTACAAGTTGTGGGGTGGTATTATTGTGATAAAAGTGTAACAGTTATATTAAACCGCTGAGTGTGAGATCGAGAAAGTAAGTTGTGTAACAGTGATAATTAAGTGTTTAAATGGTAAACAGTTTAGTGTTTTTTTTTTTTTTTTTTTTATATATTATCTAGGGCACTGCTTGACTACATTCCACCTGATGGTAAGTGGAATGTAGTCTAAGGTGGTAAGGCGCATTACCCTAGCAGCCTATTCACTCTTCTCTTGAATGTATCCACATTGTATTCTTTCGGAAATACCGACGCAGGCAAGCTGTTCCAATCCTTTGCTGTACGCAGTAAAAAAGACGAAGCAAAGCGCTTCGTTCGGACAGGTGGAGTGTCCACAACAAAAGGATGGATTTCTACCGTGCGTCGGAAAGTCCGATGATGGAAGGGGGCCGGGGGAATTAGATCGTGTAATTCCTGCGCACACTCACCAAAATGTATCCTATAGAATACTGAGAGGCTAGCAATTCTACGCCTGTGTTCAAGGCTTTGGAGGTCGACTTCGACAAATTCGGGATCGCCTATAAGCCTCTTTGCTCGCCTCTCAATTGAGTCTAGAACCGCAAGATGAGACTTTGCGACACCAGCAAATATGTGGCCACAGTACTCTACACACGACCGGATCTGTGCTTTGTATAAAATAAGAAGCTGTCCCGGTGTAAAGTACTGCCGAACCTTCGCAAGAACGGCAAGCTTTGCTACTGCTGCTCTTGCTCTGGACTCAATGAACCGATCAAAGTTGAGGTTCGAGGAAATCTCTAAGCCTAACAACTGAAGCCGGTCACTGTATTCCAAGGATACATTCTGGAAAGTAGGAGCCAAGGTGAAAGGGCTCGTTTTGGCGGTGAACAGACACGTCTGCGTTTTGGTGGCGTTGAATTTGACAAGATTGGCATTGCTCCATGCGGAGACTGCCTGAAGTTTGTCATTCAAACGTTGCACCATGGCTTCTCTTTCAGACTGTACTTGATCTCGACTAGCCCGAGTACTCGGCAGATATCTTTCTACAACTGTGCTGTCGTCTGCGTACCCATAGATACCGGGCTTCAACAGATCGTTAATGTGCAGCAGAAAAAGAATTGCAGAAAGAACGGACCCCTGAGGCACTCCGGCATTTATTGTCAAGGATTCCGAGGAACACCCGTCGACAACTACTCGGAGAGATCTCTGGCTCAGAAAGTCCGTTACCCAGCCGATCAGACCAGGAGATATACCGTACGCTGAAAGCTTGCTTGTAAGGCTCGCATGCCCTGTCGCATACCCTGTCAAATGCCCTCGAGACGTCCAGAGAGACGGCGACCGCTTCTCCGTTCTTCTCGATGGCCTCGCCTAGAATGTGTGTAGCATACACTAGGAGGTCCCCAGTAGACCTATTACGGCGAAACCCGTACTGTCGGTCACTGAGGAGATCGTTACCTTCTAGGTATGCTAGTAGGCGCGAGTTCAATACACGCTCCATAATCTTGCAGAGTATGGAGGTGATTGAAATCGGTCTGTAGTTGACAGGATCAGCACGGCTGCCTTTTTTGGGCACGGGTTGCACGTTGGCAAGCTTCCAGGATTTCGGCACTATTCCAGTCTTGAAAGAGAGACGATACAGACGTGTCAGTACAGGAGACAACTCAGCTGCACATGTTTTGAGCAGAATGGCTGGTATACCATCAGGACCACTGGCTTTATTCACATCTAAACGACACAATGTTCTCCATACCTCTTTGTTAGTGATGCGGATTTCAGGCATCGAAATACCGCAGTGAGGAAGATGTGTTGGAGAAGCATTGCCAGTGTCTAGATGCGAATTATCAGCAAACAGAGAAGCAAATACATTTGCTTTCTCTGTTGCTGTGTGGACCAGGGATCTATCCGGCTTCAGCAGAGCAGGCAGTGAGAGTTGGCAGAAATTCGACTCGATCGCTTTCGCAAGAGACCAGAAAGCTCGACTGCCAGTTGGTTTGACAGAGAGCTTTTCGCCATTCTTAGCGATTCGATCGAGACGAGCCTTCCGCAATGCCTTTTTGTAGGACTTGGCAGCTAGGTTAAAGGCTCTCTTCTTCAAACTTACATCCGGAGTTTTGCGGGTTCGAGCATCAGCCCAAATGAGGTATGCCGAATGTTTTCGGTCTTGAGCATGACCACATTCGGCATTAAACCATGGGCGAGCTTTGCCACCGACGGGAACTTCAGCAAAAGGAATAAAATACTCCATTGCCTGATGCGCCACATCGGTTATAGCATCCGCGCAACTCGACGGATCCGAAGAAGAGAAGCAGACCTGCCGCCAAGGATAAGATGCAAAGAAGTGCCGCATCTCATCCCAATCTGCTGACTTGTATTTCCATACTCGCCTAACACCATGTGGTTCGAAAGCTGGTGGGGAATATGTAAATACAGATTTCACCAGACAGTGATCGGAGGTTCCCAAAGGGGAGGTGACCTCAACACGATACCTGTTCGGATCAGTTGTCAGCAGAAGGTCCAGGCAATTGGCTGTATGGCCTACCACATCTGGTACCCTTGTCGCTTGCCTCACCAGCTGAAAGAGGTCCAAGGACAAAGTTCCGCGCTTCTCTTCCAGCATGGTCGGTTTTCTGGTACGGGAACAGCCAGTCTTGATGACAAGCATTAAAGTCCCCCAGAAAAACAAGCTGCGCCGAAGGGTACTGATGCAAAGCCATATCAGCAGCCTCACCGAGATACTCAAATAATCTAGTTTTCTCCTGGTCACCGCTGTGCGAACGGTAGACACAGGAATACAGGATTTTTTCGTTTCCTGTGTCTTCTAAATCCCATATAGAAGAAAAAGTGGGGTCTTCAAGGTGACGGAGACGCTGGATACAGAGGTCGTTCCGCGCGTACACGCAGACTCCGGCACGTGAGCGAAAATTGTGCTCTAACGTGTATCCGGGATAATGCAGGTGCGCAGCGCTCAAAGGACATTGTATCTGCGTCTCCGTCAAAAAGAAGAGGTGCGGCTGCTCTGTCTCCAGGTTGTGATGGACAGCTAGGATATTAAAGTGCAAACCCCTGATATTAGTGAGGTGCACTTTAAATGAGGAGGAGTGCAACCGCTGTAAAAACATTTTCTTCTTTTTAACTTTCCTCATAAAAAAATAAAATAAAAGTGAATAGGGATGGGAAATGGCAGTTGAACGAGGCGGTACGTATCGAACCCGTCGTCGAAATTGGTGATGTCTTGCCACTGGGAGGCTAGTCTGGAGACTGCGGGGACGCCCGAACCCCCCCAGGGATCGCCATCGGGCCTCCTCGTCTGGTCGCCAACCAGCACGATGGAGCCACCCTGGGATTTTTCGCAGCTGGCGGGGCAGCCTTTCGTGGCTGGCTAACCCACTAATTGGGCCCCCAACTATCTGCGGGCGGCCAGCGGAAAGCCGTTGCTTCGGATCCCGCTACCCTCCTCGACTAGACACCCGACCAAACAAACACCAACTCGACGTCAAACCGGTTCGCCAACGCACCGCAGCTGTTCAGACCCATATTTGTACACCGTATTTGTGAACAGTGTCATAAAGTGCTTTAAAGAATAGAACGACTGCCGTTGGCGATTCTTTGCGGTAAGAGAGATCTTATAGTTCAGAAGTGGGATTGTTCCGCGGCATCAAGAAAAATAGTATAACGAGCAATGAAGAAAATACAATTGGAACTGCATTCATCTGTGATCACGGGTTGTTTTTGCCGAGTTTTCGCCTCCAAAAGGAAATGTGGTAACTTAGCTATTACATGTGCTTATTTATTTATTAATTCAATATATTTAATATGTAGAATATACTAAAATGATAAAAGTAATTACTTTGAATTGTTTTCTAAAAAGTATTTTATGTGGATGAGGGTTTTGTTGTCTGATCACTCACATGAGGCCGATAAGCCAACTTCCGAGTAGTATTTGGTACATTGAGGATATTGAACTGACTATGACTAGTGACATCAAATGCTCACATGAGGCCGATAAGCCAAATGATGAGTGTAGCATTTGAGGTATAGGGACATCAAGCGCTCACATGAGGCCGATAAGCCAATTTTTGAGTAGCGTTTGAGAAGATCAAATACTCACATGAGGCCGATAAGCCAACTTCTGAGTAGTATTTGGTTCATCGAGGATATTGAACTGACTATAACTAGTGACATCAAATGCTCACATGAGGCCGATAAGCCAAATGATGAGTGTAGCATTTGAGGTATAGGGACATCAAGCGCTCACATGAGGCCGATAAGCCAATTTTTGAGTAGCGTTTGAGAAGATCAAATACTCACATGAGGCCGATAAGCCAACTTCTGAGTAGTATTTGGTACATTGAGGATATTGAACTGACTATGACTATGATTATGATTTATGAGGCAAAATTTTTGTGTCCAGTAGATTTTTTTTTTTTGAATGAGGCTGCTGAGCCAGATTGAACATGTAATCAGACAACTTATACCAATTGATTATTATAGTTGAAATTGTTAAGTCTATAAATTTCAAAACATTCTCTAAATTGGAGGACCAATTATTTATATATGATGGCCGAAAAATGTATAAATATTAATGTATCATAATATATAGACTTTAGATTAGATTTTGTGAATTTACAATTATAATAATTAGATTTACAAATTACTTCAGAATTAATATTGTAAGTAAATGGTTTTTGATAACGAGCGGACTCTTTATGTTTAGGATGGCCGAGCTGTTAGCTTTTATACATGTAGTAGTTTGGTTTTGACTAAAAATAAAGATATAATTTGTTGATTTGACTAAAACAATTGAATGTCTGTATAGAAGTTTAATTGATAAAATAAATGTAATATTGGATACTGATTTGACTAAAAATAAGAAGTATATAAATCGCAGCTCGGTTAAGAGAAGGCATTGTGTGAAATTGGGAGTACAAGTTGTGGGGTGGTATTATTGTGATAAAAGTGTAACAGTTATATTAAACCGCTGAGTGTGAGATCGAGAAACTAAGTTGTGTAACAGTGATAATTAAGTGTTTAAATGGTAAACAGTTTAGTGTATTTGTGAACAGTGTCATAAAGTGCTTTAAAGAATAGAACGACTGCCGTTGGCGATTCTTTGCGGTAAGAGAGATCTTATACTTTATTCGATACTTGAACTTTTCTTTGAAACACAATCCAATCACATTTTTATATTGTTTTGGATACTAATGCATCAAATGGATAAGTTTGTTAGGATCGTTATAAATGTGATTTTTCTGGTAAGCATTAATGAACTTTGAACATCTATTATTTAATGACTGAAGCACGATAGACCACATTTCTAAAGCCACGTTGTTATTAATTATAAATCCATTGATTCAACTACGGTAGTGAAGTGCTGTTTCGCACATTAATTTAGTTCTGAATATTCAGTAAATTACAATTGTTTCAAGCTTAATAGTTTTATTTAATCTATAACAAACAAAAAATTAATTTGAAGAAATATAACTTACAAGTAAAAAAATAACTTCCCCAATTTTTTAACAGGATCAATATTTCCAGTCACTTTTTTTTCATAATCTTTATGAATATTGGATATATTTTTTAGATAGCAATAAGTTGCTAAATCTCATCTCATTTCAATGAAAATACTATTTGATTATCGTAGTTACTTTTCTGTTATTTTAAATGTAGATTATAAATAATGATTTTAACAAAAGTTCATTTCAAAAGCTGAGTTATTATATTACTTAATTAAGATAACTCAGTTAGTTGAATCTTTTTTCCGGAACAAAAAGATCTATAATAATATAGATGTTAACAATACCATTTTTTAACTATAAATACTTTTGTCTTGTTAATCCTAAATATAAATAAATATAATATATATATATATATATATAAAGGTACATTGCCTTCCTTTGATCCTTTAATTTTTTAATGTAACTACATTTTATTTATCATTTGATGCCATTATTAACAAACAAATTACGAATACATATACAAACAAATACATTGCAAACCTTTTTACATTGTAATGCATACTACGAGTATTAATGGCTAACTCTTAATTAATATGAATGTTTTAACATTTTTAGAATGTTCTAATTTCTTCTTCTTTTGTATTTTCTTCTGCTCTAATTTAAGATATCAACTTGTTTTTTTCTTTACTCAGTATTTGTTCTGTGGCACATATTATTCAATTCCTTCAACAATATTGCCTTTAGCTTTAGTCTTTTATTGTATTATAATCTAATAGCTCGTTGTTCCAGATTTCGACGTACTGAAAAGATTCCTTGTAAATAGAGTTTGCATACTTAGTTTGTTCCACGTTTTGATTTCTAGCATTACCGTATCACCAGTACCGTATATTAATTTGCATATATTTAGCAGATTTGCATTTTTCTACAGATAAAGAGTTTTTGATCAAATCAACACTTTTTATTGGAAAGGATATTATTATTTCCTGAGGAGAGAACCATTATTTCAAATTTGGAAAAATGTCTTACTGCAGTTTTAAAAAATAAGAGGTTTTAACTTCTTTATTTGTTAACCTATAAAAATAAAAAAATAACACTAAATGTAAAGTAAATCCCATGACAATATATTCTCGAAAATATCATCCAAACTGGCTAATCCGCTTCTGAGATTAACATACAGATGAACAGACGAAATGAAAAACAATTGTTTGGAGTTCTCTGGCTCTTTTAAAGGTAAAATAATGTTTTGTTTTATATTTTCGATATGCCAAAATCGATCAGAGACAATTTGATTATATGTACTTAGTCTACCCATAAATACTGATACAATTAAAAATTAAAAATATACACATTTGAATTTGGAATCTGTGATTTTTATACGATTGTTCATTGTGTTTTCTCATTTTGACGCCAATACATTGTACAATATTTTGCGATAATAAAATGGAGTGGGGTGATAAAGAGAACAGAATCGCTGTGATTGCATTACACACTGTAGGTATGGAGCCAAGTGCAATGTTTCAAATTTTCCATACACTTAGTTTTAGTCAGATGTTTGTGTACTGGGCTATTAATAGGTACAATAAGACTTTCTTTGTTTGTGACAAAGAAAGATCTGGCCGTCCACGTAGTGTTCGTAGGAAAAAAGTGGTCAAAGCAGTAAGGGAAAGAATTCGAAAAAATCCTGTCCAAAAGCAAAAGGTTTTATCTCGGAAAATGAAGATAGCAACTAGAACCATGTCGCGTTTTTTAAAAGATAACTTAGGACTTGCAGCCTATAAAAGATGAACTGTTCATTTCTCAACTGATAAATTAAAGATGAATAGGATGGTAAAATGGAAATAACTACCGAAGCGGTACGGTCACCGAAAAATTTTGTTCACGGATAAGAACATATTTACAATTGAGCAACATTTTAACAAAGAAAATGACCGTATTTATGCTCAAAACTCTAAGGAAGCTTCCTAATTAGTCGTAAGAGTGCAAAGTAGGCATATCCGACTTCAGTGATGATTTGGTGGGGTGTTAGCTATGAAGGAGTGACTGAGCCTTTTTGTTTGTGAAAAAGGTATCAAAACATCGGCACATGTAAATCAAGATACCATTCTTGAGAAGGTACTTAAGCCCTTAATAAGACCAGCGAGACTCGGGGCCGGGTCATAAAGTTCAGTCCACGCAGTCTTGGTTGGAAGCGAACGTCACGGACTTCAGAGCTGAAGACTGGACGTCATCTTGTCCCGATCTTAATCCGCTGGATTATGATTTATGCTTATTTTTGTAGACTACAGCTTGCTATATACGCCATGATAATTTGGAGTCCCTAAAACAATTCATACGATTGGCAGTGAAGAATTTCCCAATGGAAAGAGCGCGTGCTTCTATTGATAACTGGCCTCATTGTTTAAAGGACTGTATTGCAGCCAATAGACACGACTTTGAATAAGATTTTATATTTTTAATGGTCTTATATATGTGTATAAAACTACCACACTGTAAAAGTAAAAAAAAATATTTGCAATTAAAAAAATGATTTTTTTTTCTTTTTTACAATATTTATGGCAAGACTAGGTATAGATTATTATAACATATGATATGGAGTTTCCAGTCAGCCCATAAGATCAACAAAAAAACATAAACAAAAGGGATACAATAAAGAAAAACATAATACAAACAAACCACATTAAGTGTGTTTATTAAAGAAAATAAAGTCAAATTAAATAATATTTATTAAAATCTAATTTAAAGCTTAGAATAACAAAAAAGATAGGTATTTATGTAAATTATGATTTGCCTTTTCATTTTTATAATTAAAAATGGAAAAGATAAATATTGTATGTGTGAACTGATATTGTAGATTTATAGAATATTCCAAAATAATTGATTTAATTTTTATTATCTAATAGTGTATTTATTGACACTAATTGATGAACTTTAAATTATTTGGGCTAATTTTGTTTACTGAATTCCTCTCTTATATTTTAAATTTTATTTAAATTTGAACGGTACAGCCGTTGTTGCCATTTAGAGATTTTATTGTTTTAA
Source organism: Napeogenes sylphis (assembly GCA_959347405.1). NCBI lineage: Eukaryota > Metazoa > Arthropoda > Insecta > Lepidoptera > Nymphalidae > Napeogenes > Napeogenes sylphis. The sequence goes on from OY365776.1 coordinate 29,737,687, forward strand.
ATTCTATCATTATAACATTAACAAATAACAAGATCCCTTTGTTTATTATATCTTGCATTTTGAAAATAGGTAGGAGCATAATATATGTTTCGTAAAATGTGTACAAAATGATTACAAATTTATAGGAACACATAAATTTTCACAAAGTTAACATCAGAATTAGTTTCGGAAACAAATATAAACGGTATCAAGGAAAGAAAATAAATAGCCCAGTGCACATTATGGTACAAGTAAGGATAATAGTGTTAGATTTTAATGGTGTTCGTATCTCTATATACGAAAACTATGAAATGGTTAGCAATTAAATATATAATATAGTTAACTCCCAAACACTTTAAAATACTATTAGTTATTCTTATTAAACTCAAATTTTTTTTAATGTGAAATAATATAAAACGATAAAACTTGTCATATAGTTTGAAAATAATTATATATATTGAAATAAGACGTTACGAGAATTGTTTCAGAATTATTAAATTGTTTAAATCGCTTCTACTATTGAATAGTGGAATTAATATTATGTAGATATAGTTTGGCTCGTCGCCAGTTTTCTGGATCTAGGAAATAAATCAACGATTCTGTCCTTTAATGTTTTTTGGGTATCGAGCGTAATATTTTCTTTAGTATCCAGTAGCGATACTAAAGCTGACAAGAAGTAAGTTGTAGTTAAAACAATACGTCATAGGTAAACATCTCATTAATATTAGCAAATCTAAAATATCCGACTAAAAAAAAGATATCAAAAGGAATTTTTTAATATTTAATTAATATAAGAACAAGAAAAATTACCAAAACTAAAAAGAAAGAATAATATAAAATACGAATGACCCTCCAAGTAGGCGCACATGATGTGAAACATCTGACATTTCACTTTTATAATAAGTTTAACTTTTATTCTGAAGAAAATCATTAAATTATTTTAATATCGACGTATATATTTTTTGTGTTTTATGTATTTAGGACGAAGAGTTATGCATTTTTATTAACTACAAGTATTTTTTTTTATTTTAAGGGGCAACGGAAATAATACTATGTATTACTATACTAGTAGTACTAATAATAGTATTGGTACTTATTTTATTCAAAATATGTTCAACGAGGTGGCTAACTTTCCGATGCAGTAAAATACGGCAAGGGACAAACATGCACGTGGAGTACTCTTTTTCAAATTATTGCACAAATCCCACTAAAATGAAGATTGTGGTCAGGCCGGTAGTCCGTTATAAAACTTTTTGCTAAATCGTTAACAATATTGTTGTAATTGTAGAAGGTAAAAGCCTTGATATTAAAAAAACAGGATATTATCAAAGAAGTTGATTCCCTATAAAATATAAATAAATATATTCTCATATTGAAATTTATATAAATATAGAATGAAAAATAAACCGATACTGGCAAGAATTCAAACCCGCGACTACTGGGAAACCGTCCCGTCGCTCTACGAACTGAGCTACCATATCGCTCGCTGTATTCTCATATGTACTCACTGTCCGTCACTAGATTCATACCTGAAAGTGATAATAATAATATACAATGTTTAAATAAGTTATTACAAAGGTGATACGTGATAGAAAGGTGATATTCCATAATAGTGATCATTTGTTATTCTAAGGTTACGATTGTTTTAAGAATTAGGTATATGTTAACTGAAGATGATATGTATCTTCCTAAAAGTTATAGACATTTATAGGTATGAATTGTATTGGTTACAACAAACTCACGTGCAAGTAACAGTGTAAGTAAATAAAATGTTATTTATAATCAAGTTGCACTAAATTGTAGAATAAATCACAATAAACTAATAAATGGTTTAAACTAATGAATACGAATTGTCGTACATTGGTAAAGCGTTATTATTATATAAACCCAAAATATAAACCGCTTTACTGGCAAAATTGAATGGATATTTTATGTTTTAATGAAACTTGTCTAAAAATTATAGAAATATATTTTATTTTATTAATTTCTTGATAGCCAGTATACCATACAAAGTCACTGAAGGTACAATGATCTCATATAATAGTAGTTTTAAATACAGCTTGTTCTGTTGCTCGTTTAAAATAAAAGGAAATTTTATTCTTTGCGGGTACAGACCTCTTTCATCTAACTTATTATCTTTTTTTAATTTTTTTGTATGTGATGATATAAACGTCAATCTACTATTTTTAATTCCCGACCCAAAAAGAGCAGTGTTATAATTTTGACGTGTGTATCTGTGTGCCTGTCTGTGAGCTCGTAGCACCCAAACGAGTTGACAGATTTAATAGCAATTTCCTTTAATCGAAAGCATAGTCCGTCTACATAGTTCTTAGTTATGTTTCGTCGACATAAAAGCAGTCGTCCCCAAGCTATAAAGTTTTTATTGGTGCTGGTTAAAGGTTATTATGCAATATTGATAGTAAAAACTTAAACAATTGAAAATAAGTGTGTGTTCATTTAATCTTATAGTCCTCATTCATTACCTTGGAAAACATCGTAAAATAGATATCATCATAGTACGTACCGCGTTCCCCCGACGCAACGACTTCAAAAAGTACATAAAAATATTATTTTTATCCATTTTATTGATATTTTTGTGTAGCGGATTGTTTAATTTTAAATTTAATTTTTAATAACCGATACGGGTAAGGATTCAAACCCACGACCTCTGGAAATCCGTTTCATCGCTCTACCAATTGAGCTACCGTATCGCTACCCGTCTTTGTAAATTAAGAATTCTATATCTGATCTATTGTATCAGGACAGTGATGACATCCATTAGGCTTCTTTCGAAAATTCTAATCAATGTTTAGATAAATATTGAAATGGTGACAAAACCAAAATTAATATTTGAAAATATCTATAATAAACTTGTTTAATATAAAATGGCTATGCATGCTTAAAAATATTTCCAAACATTAGATAAGGTGTTTAATTAGTAATTATTATTTTTTTGAATGTTTAAAGTTAAATTTAGATTACTTTAAGGCATTCTAAATATGAGAGCGTCATAATAAGTCGAGGATTTATTTTATTTATTTATTTATATCTTTTCCACTTTGAATCATAATCAGTGATCACTTCTGTAAAAGCACTTCTCAACTTAATGTTAAAGCTGTGAGGGTTCCAAACGCATCCTGGTCTGAGAAGAACCACAAAACAAACTCAGCCGGATATATATTTTTTATCACCGTTTCACAAACGTCAATCTTAAAAGCAATTTTGGAACAACTAGTCCTGTCGCAATCAATCAAAAATGGAGCCTAATAACTTTAGGCAACGAAAATGAAACAATAATAACAGTAAAAAAAAAATCTCAACCAACACAACCAGTCACCGCAAGCACACGCCGCAGCAGCACCCGTTCTCGAGCATAACGCAAGAGCCAGCCCTCCCCTTCGCCATATTTGAGGGAGAAAGACAACCCGACTCTCGACGCTACCACAATAAATAACTTCTAAGGAATCGGTGTGATGCAGTAGGTCGATGAAAACAAAATTAATTTACAACAAACAATAAATTGCGGAGATTTGTAGTTATTCGGAATACAATACAATTCATTAGCAGGCCATTCCGTCGTTGATGAAATCCTTTATGCTATAGTGGAATTTTTTTTATCAAATTATTTTTTACATATAATTTAAATTTATTTAATGATAAACTTAAGGCCTTAAAGGATTTACCTGTTCTTGTATTAATTTTATGTAAATCACAATTTTTCTTAAACTTAGAAATATTTTTATGAACGTAAATTAAATTTTCATAAATATATTGATTATTAACATTAATTATTTTTTTAATTCTCTAAATTTGTTTTTTAAGGATTCTCTTGTTCTCATATTATATATTACTTGGACAGCCCTCTTCTGCAGTGCAAATATGGTATCACATTATACTATGACAGTAACTAAAGTAAACTAATCGAGCAGTTTCCATATTTGTTAATCGACGTATTTTTTTAACCGCGTATGCTACCAAGATACGTCTGCCTGACAAATCAAATAAATCTAATGTATTGTCTAAATCTAAATCAAAAATAAATAATGATTAAATCTTTATTCCTAATTGTTTAATCGTACATTGATTCCAAAAATTTTAACATTTGATAATCTTAATTTGACACATTTCAACTTTTTTTCACCTACAGCATTGTACAACACCTATCACCTTTAAAAATAAGAGAAGTATCACTAGCAAAGAATACTATCCCATGTACAGGGTGGGCCATGAATTAGTTAACATTTGAAAAAATCGTATATAAAAAACCATTTAACATATTTTAGAAATAGTTTATTTACGAGAAAGCTAATTAGTTGTAATTTATTTTTTAAAAATTATTTCGTCTAAATGACCACCGTTTCGGTTTTTGCACTCATCTAAGCGAGTCCTGAAGTTTTCGAATACTCTTCTGCAAAGAGACCGCGAGATCGAGACCGTGACATCTCTTCGATGATTTTTTCTTTAAGTTGACGGAGTGTATTCGGTTTATCAGTGTAGACACGACTCTTTAAATAACCCCATAAAAAGAAGTCTGCTGGGGATAGATCTGGACTTCTGGGCGGCCATGGGATGTCACCTCGTCTGGAAATCAGCTTTTCCGGAAACATTTCTTTGACCACCGGCAAGGACTCGTTCGATGTGTGACACGAGGCTCCATCTTGTTGAAACTATGTGTTACGATTATAGCCAGAAAATTCCAGTAGCATCGGTGCTAAAAACTCCCGTAACATTTTCACAAACTCGGCAGAATTAACAGTAACTGAACGGCCTCGAGAATCTTCAAAAAATTAAGGTCGGATGATTCCTTTTGCTGAAATTGCAGCCCATACAGTTACCTTAAGAGAGTGAAGTGGCCTTTCATGTTTAGCTTTGGGATTTTCGCTGCTCCAATACCTGCAATTCTGTTTGTTTACATGTCCATTTAGGTGGAAATGGACTTCGTCAGAGAATAAGATGTTGTCAAAATTACTGAATCGAGTTAACATTGTTTCGGCATATGACTTACGCAAATTTAAATCATTAGGGTTTAGTTTTTGCACTATCTGGATCTTATATGGATGTAATTTCAAATCTTATTTCAAAATACGGCGTAATGATGTGCGGGATAATCCTAATTCAGCCGAAAGTTTGCGCGTCGATAAATCTGGAGAACTTGCTGCACGTTCTCTTCGCTTCGAGAAGTCCGCGGGCCGCCGGTTTGTTTCACATTTAGTGTAGATCCCGTCGCACTTGGACACTGACTTAAGTCGTGTAAACCATATTCAACGCGAAATAAGCGTCTCACAGTAATGAGCGAAAAGTTGTTTAAATAAAACTGTTTCACACAGTAAGCGCGTTGTGGTCCCGTGAAGCGATCCATTGCGACAAAATTTCCAAGAAGCGAGCTATTGCCCCCACCCGCGCCCGCGCCCCGCGCGGCAATGGTTTGCGTGGTAAGTTACATTTAAATGTTAACGAATTCTGGGCCCACCCTGTATTTTCCTCACAAGGTGAGGTAAGTCGTTTATGTATATGAGGCACAAGAAAGGGAAAGGCCCTAAGATAGATCCCTGTGGCAGACCAATTTTTACCAAAGAGCTAGGGGAACGTTTTCCATTTACATCTGTCATAAAGATATGAACTAATCAAATCTGGGAACTTATTTTTAACTCCATAATGTTCTAACTTTTTTATAAGGATTCATTATCGTTCAAGGAAAAAGTCTTTTCGCATATAGTTTGTAAGAACTTGTTTAAAAAAGAAATCTGTACTATTTGTTTTGGGCCCCTTTTACATTAAAACGGTAACATTATAAAAAATGGAAACCATTCAGTAAAATGTCATTAAAACGGTAGCATTATAAAAAATGGAAAGAATTAAGTAAAATGCTTCCTGTTAAAATGACAGAAATAGATTCCAATCTAATGAAGAAATTCGATTCATTTTAAAGTTTTATTACAAAAAAAGGATAAAATGCGATGCAAGGCCCAAAAAAAATACGACGTCCGGTCGGTCCATAAAGGACCTCATGCAGTAAGTAGCACAAAGTAGAATTAAGTGTTTTAAATCCGGGAATTTTGATATCAAAAATGCATCTCGCCCTGCTACAAAGGCATGCAATTTTGAAAAGTGGACCAAGATCGGCATATTAGTGGAAAGTCTGTAATAGAAAGTCTGTTCTTTCATTACGATAATGCTAGACCACACACATCTTTAGCCACTCAGCAAAAATTAAGAGAGTTTGGCTGGGAGGTATCAATGCATCCATCGTATAGCCTTGACCTTGCAACTTTAGTTTTTACCTGTTTCTGTCCCTTGAGATTTCCTTAGGCTTTGTCAGGTTAACATTAATAGAGGACTGCCAAAAAACTTACTTGTCTCGTTTTTTTTATCAGAAGTTCCAAACTTTCTTCAGCAACGGGATTATTTCACTACCTACGCGATGGTAAACAATTTTCGCGTAAAATGGTACAAATATACTATAAATAAATGTAAATGTGCATTGAAAAAAAAGTCACACACTTGTTACACACTTCCATTGTACTTCACGATATCACTTCAACATATTAGACTTTAGAGAATCCCTGATAGTGGATTTTTTTCCTCAATAAGTAAAAAGATCAATTTAACTCCACCAATATCCATAATAAATTATCATAGTTACTAAAATAGTAAATCCAGAATTAATATTTAATATTATTGTTTATATAAAACATAAACTAGAAGCACTTTTGAAAAACTTGTTATAGACTTTTGGTTTCATTATTTAATATATGTAACTTAAAAGAATACAATATAAGCTTTGCAATACTCCGGGGAAATCCAACAATTATGTACTAGTAGTATGTTTTATTACTACATATTACCGTAAACATGACTAATCATATACACATACCTACATCATTTATGTTAGTGTATCTAAAAACACTAATTTAAATTGGATGTGTCAATTAATATTATAACTTAATATTTTTAAGCCAATGAATCTATTTGGAATAAGTGCTATAGATATAGAATTAGTATAAGAATAACAGCCGAAACAAACAGCTATCGTACATGATACTAACTAAATTACAGAGACATGTTGTGGTAAGCATAAAACTTTTGCGCGAATGGAAACCGCGGACTTCGCTTATTAGTTTCCTTAGACCAGTATGCTATATATTCCGCTCACTAAAATAAATGATGCTATATCAGTACTTAAATATTTTATAAATTTTATATGTTATTGAGAGTGAAACAATATAGTCATTAACAATTAACCGAAATAGTTATTTTATTATTAATTATTGTTACACTATTTAAACATTATTGAACATTATAACGTATTGGATCATTTACGTAATGGAGACCCTTTCATACATTCTTGGACCCAGATTGTAATAAGATGAAAGTTGTGTCAATTATTACTAAATATACTATTATACTATAACTGAAAGTTTTGTGGATTTTGGCAATCTGAGAACAGAAAATATAAGACACTCAGTATATGGGAGGTTATGTTAGAACGTAGCGTAACAGTTAACTTTTATACTTTCATTTAACTGATATTTTTTTAATAGGCGTTATGTTTTAAGCTCATAAAAGTGAGTAATAGTACTGGCTTGTAGTCCCCTTCCTGTGCAAAATATTCTTAATAATACGGAGATGGAATGAGCATTGATCACTACAATAATTTTAATTGGTATTATAGTAGACATTATCAATGTATTACCAAAAATAAGGTGCTGGTAATAGAGCCTTTAGTTTTATATTCCTTACTTATTTCTAAGCTAACATAAAAGGCACTTATTGATAAGCAGTGAATAGTAAGATTTTTCGGCTTTCAAGAGTTTATGTCAGTAATGTAATAGCTAATAAATTGAAGTTACGCTAAAATTGACAAGTGACAACAAAAATATCTTCCTGTCACATATCTGCCTTCGGTTTTTAGTTTAAATTTATCGCGCGTTTGTCATGCAAATACGACGAATATATGGGTTTCATTATAGCTTTAAGGTACTTTTTATGACTTATTGATTTCCGTGTTGATATATGTGAAAGATTTGGTCGTATTTTTATGACATTAAAGTAGCTGTACCGTTCAAATTTCTTTAAATATAATTTAAAATATAAGAGAGAAATTAAGTAAACAAAATTAGCCAAACATATTTAATTAGCATACTGGGAATTGGCTATTTGAGACAGTATTTAAAATCCCATTCTTTATTCACGAGGTGGCATCTTTAACCTTCAAGTTGAGCAACGGGGGTCAGGTAACACTAAAATCATAGATTTAAGGAAGCCATAAATTGATGGTTGCTCTTAACAGTGGCTTGTCGTGGCAGACTAGAAAATAGTGTAGAGTTCGAATGCCACTCGAATGTCAAATCGACTAATTAAACGTAAATCGATAATTTATTTTGTTTTAAAGTTATGAAAGGTTTAAATAATTAATATAATATCTTGACTAATTGAATTAATCATTTGCAATCCACACATACTTTTATATAGTACCTACAAACTCCCATTTTTTTTTTAAAGATTCTCAAAAACCGTTAGAGTTTTATCGATTACATTTTTATTGTGCAGCAAAACTTATTTTTGTGATTTCTCTTTTTTTATATTGCGTTTAGAGCTCATTTTTAAAAACAAAAATAGAAAAAAAAAATTAAACCATAATATTTCAACTTTTTACAAACTAGGCCCTGAAATCCTCGTCTCCTTTTATAGTCGAAAAATTTTAACTTATCAACTGTTTGTTTAAATAACGATTTAAATTCAGCACAATCTATGGGCTTGTTGAATAAGTGGAACGTTATTACTTTATGATGATTTTTTTTTACTTTTTTGACAATTTAAAAACGTGAATCGGGCCCTGGTCTGAGAAAAACCACACAAAACTCAACCCGGTATTTCTTTATTGTGATTTTACTGTTTCCCAAACGTCAATATTTAGTGAGCAATTTATGAATAACTAGAACCATCAATAAAGCAATCAATTGCTTATTGGTTAGTTATGTCTACATGCAACTTTATAATTTAATAAGGACACTTTTGTTATTTTAAATATTATGGTATGAAAATTAAACCAGCATAGGCAGAATAAAAAGAACGCATAAAATCGAAAATCTTGAACTGACAATGAATTACAAGTTCCGAAAAGTCAATTTTCGAAATGGAGCGACTCCACCGGGTTTTAATTAAGTCTCAATACTTCGGGAAAAAAGCCCTCAAACGAAATCACATCTCATTTGAAAAGAGAATAAAGAGCGATGGGAAGTGTTGTCCGGCTCATGAGTAGTGGACATTATTACACCAATTTTTATTTGAATTAGTTTCTGGAGACTGAAGTGATTACATTTAGGATAATATATATAATATATACTAGCGGACACAACAGACGTTGTCTTGTACACCCGTCTTTAATTAAAAAAAATCAAACTTCAAAAAAATATATTAAAAAGTTATCACAATATCTAACGTCATTACATATACATTTATCATAATTCGACCAATCGATACCGTATGAATATGTAAATAAAGATTGTTTGTTTGAATAAATGAATTTGTTCCAATATTTTTTTTTTATTTCACTTTTTACGTAGCGAAGCACGTATCAGGCCGCTAGTACTAAAATATTTTTCTCATTTCTATCGCAACGCTAACTGTCAGGGCGGACTATAATTAAAATATAAAAACCATTTTCCAGTGGACCAAATTGTAAATCTAAACAATTCTCAAGGCCCCTTGAAAACACACAAAGAATTTCATAAAAATCGGTCCAGTCGTTTAGGATGAGTTCAGTGACACACACACGCACACAATAAATATATATATATGATGTTAAAAACAAAAACTTTTACACGTTTTCAATATATTTTTTTCTGTTTTTTAATGTAATATTACTGATTTGTTACTGTTATTATATTGTACTAAATTAACCTACAAACACACTCCTTTTACTTGCTTATGTTTTTGATATCAATATACATAAGAACCTTTCACCAGCACCAATAAAATCTTAATATTTTAGAGACGACTGCTTTTATTTGAAGCTAAGAACCTTTCCGACGAATCAGCCTTTCGATTTAAAAAAACCGCTATAAAATCCGTCCACTTGTTTGGCTGCTATGTGGCCGCACACAAACACACAGATACACATGTCAAACTTATTATATTATAACATTTCTTTTCTGGGTTGGGAGTTAATTAAAAAAGTAAGATTCGTGTCTGATGAGATTACTGACAAGTAAATTTATTAGTTATTTAATTGCATAATAGTATTGTTATATGATTGAAATGATCAATTGTTATATGATTAATAATGATGTAAAGAGGACTGTTCGGAATAGCTTATTAGGTCAAGGTCAAGGGGTTCTTCACCGGCTTCGGCCGGCGCGGACAGCTACTAGCAAATGTGGCTGCTTGCTTTTCGGAGCGAGCATTGCACGGCCACAAGATCTCGGAAGCCCGCACTGAGCGGGAACGAGGGCTGGATTGACGGAGCTTGCTCTGATCGTTCGGCTGCGAGGAAGAAAACCTCTATAAAAAATCACCCTCTTTTTGTGTTTTGTCTTGTCCTGTTTTGTTGTTTTCTTCTGCGTGTCTCTTTGTCCCCTTTTAGATGTTTTGTGTCGGTCCGGCGGTTCGGCGTTTGCTAAAGGATGGGTAATGGCGAGAACGCAAAAAACAAGATGAAAAGATTTGGTCCGAAAATAAGTCCCCGGGAGGGTGTCAGCGTCGACGCTGTGCAATCCCTCACGGCAGTCCCGGTTGCCGTCTGCCCCTCGTACTACGGGGGGGGCAAGAACAGCTCTGGAGCAGGAGTCCCTGCACAGGTCGACACCACACCGACCTGTACAACTAAACTGCGTGTGAGGCGTGGACGAGGTGCGCCCATAGGACGCGGGAGTGGGCTCGCCCAGGCGAAAGCCGTGTTGCGAGCCATGGAGGAGGAAGCGGAGGAGGCCGAGTTCGAGCGCGCACTGAGCGCTCGGGCCCTCCGCTGGAAGAAGAAGAAGGATCTGGTGGTGAGTGCGCCGGTTTCCGAGGACGATCTGTCTTCGGAGGCGCTTCCCACCATTGAGCCGACTTTTTCTTTGGATGCGCAGCAGCTGCATGCAGTTGCGCGGAAGCATGCTGCCTCAATCCAAGAGGTGTGCAAAAAGAGCACTAACCTGAAGGGTATGATGGTTAAGGCTCTGAAGGGGGCTGCGAGCAGCCTTCTAGAGGTCGTCGAGGTTCTGGCCTGCAGGGGGGAACCTGAGGAATCGCGACAATTGCGGGCGGATAACGCCCGTCTTTGTCGCGAGGTGTCCTTCCTCAGGGAGGAGATCGTCAAGGTTCGCAAGGACTTTGTCCTCTGTCGGTCAGCCTCCGATCTCGTCGGGGGGTCCAGACGCGGTTGAGGAGTTGAGACGCTCCGTATTGTCCTCGGTGGGAGTTTTAATTAACTCCCGCTTTGAAGGACTCGAAGAGCGTCTCCTCCAGACGCGGATCCACCGGCCGCCACTCGCGGCGGAGAGGAGGCAGTCGGCCGCAGTCGCGGCGACTGTCTCGAAGTAGGGGCCGCCGACGGCTCCTCTGATTCCAGAGGAGGCGTGGTCGACGGTCACGAGGAGGAAGGAAGGCTCGGGGAGAAAGAAGGGCCTTCCCCAGAAGCCGGCTTCAATCAGTAAGGCCAGTGGTGTCAAGGCGTCTTCCAAGAAGAAGCCGAAAGCACCTTGCGTGGGTTCCCGGAAGCTGCCATCTGCACGGTCTCCTGCAGTTATGATCAAACTGCAGGACCATGCGGCAGCGGCGGGGGTGACGTACGCTCATGTCTTGGGGCGTGCCGCCGAGATGGTCAATCTCGGCGACATCGGCCTCAAGGATGGGCTGCGGATTCGCCGCTCTGCGGCAGGAGCCAGGTTCCTGGAGCTGCCTAAGGGCACTCCGGAGCAGGCTGTCACACTGGCGGCGAAGCTTCGCCCAGTGTTGGATGGAGTGGCGGATGTCGTCCGGCCTGTCCGGCGTGTGGCCGTAAGGCTTAAAGGCCTGGACGACTCGGTAACGCGCGACGATGTGGTCAACGCTATTAGTCGCATGACTGACTGCCCTGGCGAGGCCCTCCACGTGGGGGAGATCCGTCGGGGTGGCTATGGGGACCAGGGCGTTACCTTTGCCCGTCTCCCCATCGATGCGGCAAGATCGTTGGTCGACGCCGGGAGAGTCTTGGTGGGCTGGAGCTCAGCCAGGGTGGAGTTGCTGGAGTCGCAGCCGCTGCGCTGCTTCAGGTGCCTGACACCTGGGCATGTGCGTGCGGCTTGCCCGTCCACGGTCGACCGTAGCGCCGCCTGTTTCCGGTGCGGTGGTGCGGGCCATACCCGAGCCACTTGCACCGGAATGTTGCGGTGCGTGGTCTGTGCGGACCGAGGCCTTGCAGTGACCCACCTATTGGGGAGCCGAGTGTGCAAGGCTCCGCGAGTTCGAGGATTAGCACCTGGTGCGAAACCCTCGAGCGCGGAGCCCAGCACGGAGCCGGCTGTGGCTATGGCAACATAGTCACATCGAGCTTCAGCGGGAGAGGCTGCGAAGGAGAAGGGTTCAGCCCGTTCCTTCCCAGCCGTAGGCCTAGGTGAGGGGGGGGGGCGACCTCTCTCGCCATTGCACTAGGTCTATGAGGTAAGGGTACACTGGTTGCCCGGGGAACTCCTCCACATAGGGGTACCTATGTGGAGGAGTTCCGTCGGGGCACCACGGTGAGTGCGAAAGCGATCCCGTGGCGTCGCATTGTAGCGTCGTGGGCAGCCGTTGGTTTTTTAGTGGGGTGCCTTAAAAATGGCAGCGTTTCCATGCTGCCGGGTGCCGCACATACCGCCCCGCCATCGCCTTCCTGACCTGGGTGAAGATGCGAAAACGCATTTTTCCAACGAAAAAAAAAAAAAAAAAAAAAAAGGAACTCCTCCCTAGACCAACAGTAGCAACTGGGCGATCGAGAAAAGTACCCACGCGCGTTGTTTATTTTGTTATTAAAAGGTTAAATCATCTAAATCCGGGATATTTCGTCTGTGATACTCAAATTTTATCCGTTTTCAATCAGGTAAGTGTTAATCTTCGGTAAATTTATTGCAGTTTTGATATTTATAGAGAGTCTGGATATAATTCTAACCGGTTTTTTATTAATTCACTTTTGCTCTAAAATTTCGGGTTGGGGTTAGTTGAGCTACAGTTGCCCAAATATCCACACGAAAAAAAAAATATTTGTTGTATTTTTTACCATGTAGACTTATGAAAAAAGACTACTAGAGGTTCCTATACTACTCAAATCTTAAATGAGGCTGCAAAAGCTGTGAATGAAGAGGGAAAAAATAGCTATGCCGCTGTCAAATAAGTTGGAATCAAACGGATGACATTATCAAGGTTTTTAAAGAAATTAAAGGAAGGCGGTGATACGTCCATGGGTTATCCAACACCGAGGCAAGTATTTTCTGCCACGCAAGAAGACTTTTTAAAAAATACTTGTTTCAAACGGTATCAATCTTCTATGGATATTCTCCAAAAGACGTTCGTCGCCTTTGAGAATGCTGTTAAATTTGGCAATAAATTTCCACCCTCTTGGACTGTAAATAAGATGGTCCAAAAAGAACGGCTTATGTGACTCCATGATTTCTTAAATATTGTATTTTATACTATGTATAAGCTATGTCAAAAATAATTACACAAATATTAAAGTCTGAATCTAATAGTTAAGCTAAGCTAGGAATGTTGCTGTTTTGTAGATTCTGTTTTTACCTTATTGTTCCAAGAAATCTACTTTTAGCAAATCTAAAAGTAGATTTCTATTGTTATTGTTTTGTCACTATAAGATTAAAAATAAAAGTTAATTATCAAAATGTAATTTTATTGTAAGTCTACCTAACATAGGAGCTATGATTTAGGTAAACTTTCTAAGTGCTCAACTAGCCCCATACCCTTGCTCAACTTACCTCACATACGGGGTATGTTGAGCATACTTGACTTTCTGCGTTAAAATACATATAGCTTCCAAATTCGAATTATTAGAAATAAATTATTATGGAAACTATGCTAAGGGATAAATTACTCGTCCATCGGTATGCATCATAAGCCATTACTAATTATGGTTGAGAAAATATAACCGATTAAGTGAAAAGTTGCTCAACTATCCTCGCCCTACCCTACCTATTATTGATATTGTTATTCCAGTTATCACCTCCATCCTCAACTATTCCATTCATTCTTCAACATTTCCGAAGTCCTTGAAAGACGCTCTAATCATACCTATACCTAAAAAGCCTAATCCTACTAATTTACCGACTATCGTCCAATTTCCATACTTCCTTTTTTATCTAAGGTCCTTGAGCGTCTTGTCTACCAAAAATTGTCCCCTTATCTTTATAAGAACTGCCTCCTCAATCCTCTTCAATCTGGTTTCCGTCACGGTCATAGTACGAGAACTGCCTTGGTTAAGATCATAGACTACATCCGCGGGGTGGTATGGATAATCAAAAGCTCGCTATTCTTACCTTACTAGATTTTAGTGATGCGTTTGGGATTGTTGATTTTGATTTGTTACTAACCATATTGAGTTCTCTTAACATATCTCCTGAGGTAGTTGACTGGTTTCAATCATACTTGCACGGCCGCCGGCAACGTATTCGCGTTGAAAACCAGCACTCCACTTGGTGCGCGGTTCAGACCAGCGTCCCGCAAGGTGGCGTTCTATCTCCTCTTCTCTTTACAATTTTTATTACCTCTATAACTAACCATATTTCGTCTTTCTACCATGTGTATGCCGACGATCTCCAGTTATACTTACTAACTAACTTAACGGATTTTCCTTCCTGTATAAATAATATAAATTTTGATTTGGAACGTATATCAAAGTAATGTAAATCTTTTGGCATAAAAGTTAATCCCTCAAAAACACAACTCATTGTCATCGGAAGTCAAAAATTAACAATGCGTATAAATGGGTCAAATGTTCCACCTGTACTGTTTGATGGCTCTATTATTCCTTTTAATGATAATGTTAAAAACTTAGGAGTGATACTTATTAAAACATTATCCTGGATCCTTATATTAAAGAAGTTAGTAGAAAGATTTACCTTAAAATTGGATCGCTCCGACGACTTTCCTACTCTTTACCTATGCCTACAATAATTGAGAAAGCAGAATCTCTCCTTCTTCCAATTCTTGACTATGCCGACGTGTCCTTTGTTAATATTACCAAGGATCAGCTTAATAGGCTTGATCGCCTTCAAAATTTATGTATTCGGTTTATTTTTGGGCTTCGTAAATTCGACCACGTTTCCGAATTTCGCACCAAGCTCGAGTGGCTTCCTATACGCCGTAGCAGAAATTCTCACAGACTTTCACTTCTTTACTCAATCCTATTTAATCCTAAGTCTCCAGAATATCTTAAGAAGCGGTTTCTATTTCTGGATCACTCTCATCTCAAGACTGCGCCCTTCGAATAATCTGATCTTAAATGTTCCTTCTCATTCCTCTTCCTTTTCTAGTAATTCCTTTACTGTTGAAGCTATGGAACTCCCTGCCCGTTACATTAAGAAGAGCTAATTCCTTGGACGTTTTTAACAAACAGGTGAAACAACTGTATTTATTTCAGTGTCGATACCAGTCGATCAAGTTTCCATTCTTATTATTATTTATACATTTATATTATTGTTTTATCCTTTCAGATTATTTACATTCTATCTATATACTGTTCATTAGTTAATTAGTATAGTAATGTGTGTAACGTGTGTGCTTATAGTAATTGATGTATGTATGTAATATTTATATTAAACAGGCGTATGTTTCATTTCAGGTTGCCTTGAAAAAATCGCTATCAGCGATAAGGCCGCCTTTTGCACTTTTTTATAACTTACTCGTCTTTTTTTTATTAAGTTACTGTATAGTTCATTGTTGTTATTATTTTTGTATTATTTTAGTTGTTATTGGAAGTGCAATAAAGAATATTTTCTTTCTATCCATCTATGATCATTTTTGTTCTACAAAAGAGAAGCTCTTTTTTGTGCTATGTATAATTTAAGCCTTACTGGTTCTTTACCAGATTTAACAAATAATAAATTAAAATCAATATCAGGATCGTCGGTCAGTATATTTCAAAATCTTTTTTTTTTCAATAATTTTGAATAAATTTTTAACGAGAAAAAATCACATGCTTACGTTACCTGTTGCTAGAATAAAAAAAGTACCTACTTTAATTAACTGTTTACAAATACCTTAGTAATCAGTTTTTTAAAAAGCCTCCAGTAAACTTTCAAGTATTAAGTAGAAAATATTTTTAGAAAGTAACTAAGGAACTTTTCTATGCTAACAGATACTACAATATTTTTTGACTATTTAGAGGCTGTAGGTAGCAAGCAATCCCTGCCAGGCAAGTTTAAGATTTAAGGTTCAAAGTATATTTCCTTCGTGCTAACAGTAGTTAGTATGTAAATTATGATAACTTTAAATAAGGGAATCATAATTTACATACATTTGTATGTAAATTGTGATTGGGTTAACTAATTACTTAGTTAACTATGCAACTTGTTTGATGTCGATTGTACCTTGATTTAGCAACTCTTGTTTTAGCAACTGGATGAATCACACTATTCTCTTAGAAGTCATTACTTGCGGTAGTGTTGGAGGGAGGATTGATTGGTGATGGAGACAGGTCAACCAACCAATGCGTGGTACTTGTAAACTATTTTGAATTAATAGGTGTTGTAAGATGACTAAGATTGTCAAAACGTTGTATAACTTTACTGCGGGCTATGACGTAGCACAAATAGCCAGATATTATACAAGTGCCTTCGTTTTTAATATCTGTAAGTGTTGTAAGTCGACAAAACATCAAGTATTTGCATAGTAAGCGTGTTATAATCTTGTAGGATATTCTTTGGTGTCTACAATGTGAGTTCAAAAACAAAAGAAAAAACACAATCACACTTAATGACTGCAGCGTATAGTTGCAGCCAGAAGACAGCAATGTCTTTTTTTTGGTACAACATAGGTTTAGTCACTTATATTTGTGAGGAATAAGTATAGTTTGCGCCCAACGTTACAACACAACATTAATAAATTATAAAATAATACTTTAGATAGTTAAAGAACCCAAGGGGGTTCAACTAGTATACAAACATTATTCATAAAATAGAAGATTTTTTTTAAATTAATTAATTTTTTTAAATTTAATTGTATATAGTGTGGGCCTCGGAGTTTTGCGAATTTAAAAAAAATATAAAAAACGAAACAAAAGTAATACTAAAATAAATTTATTTTTAAATTACAGTTAACATTTGGGGAAATCATTTTTTTTAAATAACATCATCCAGATGCGCACCATCCCGCTGCAAACATTCTTCAAATCTCGACTTCAAATTGCCGAAAACTCATTCGCACATGGCGCACGGAATTGTGGCCATTTCTCCGTGGATATTGGCCTTCAACTGGGCAATTGAGGTCGGATTATTACTGTAGACTCTACTTTTCATGTAACCCCATAGGAAAAAGTCTAGTGGGATTAAATCTGGACTCCTAGGTGGCCATAGAATGTCACCTCGGCGCGGAATGAGTTTTCCAGCGAACTTCTCGTTTAATACTGCCAAACTCATGTTAGATGTATGGCATGTGGCGGCATCCTTTTTGAAACCATGTCGCACTATTGTACCCTTGAAATTCTGACAGCTGCGGGCAAAAGAAATTACGTAACATGGCTATGTATCGCTCAGTATTTACTGTCACAGAATTCCCTCGCTGGTCTTTAAAGAAAAAAGTCCGATGATTCCGTGTGCTGAAATAGCCGCCCGAACTGTCACTTTTGGCGAATGCAAAGGCTTTTGGTGTTTGAAACGTGGATTGTCTGAGGTCCAATAACGACTATTTCGTTTATTTACGTGCCCAATTAAGTGAAAATGGGCTTCGTCTGAAAAAAGAATATTGTTGAAGCTCCTAAACCGCTCAAACATTGTTTCGACGAAATCATGTCGTAAATTGTGATTATTCGGCTTCAAATCTTGCACTAGTTGAAGTTTATAGAGGTGCAATTTTAAATCTTTCTTCAAAATTCGACGCAAAGTCGTTCTTGATACAGAGAACTCTGCTGATCGCTTGCTAGTTGATTGCCCAGGATTGCGTAGTATGGAAGCTCGGACTTCGTTTATGTTTTCCTCTGACCTTCTTGTTCTTTCTTGTCCTAAGGGGCCCAGGTTTTAGATTGAGGGTTGAACCGGTAGCCTCAAACTTTCTGACCCACGCCCTAATCAAACTTTTACTCGGACATTGTTTCATGCAATGCATAGTGAGAGCGAAATAAACATCGAACAATAAAACACGAATCGGCATTTTTGTAATAATTTTTAACACCGAATGCACGTTGTTCACCCGTGAATTACTCCATTGCCTCTAAATTTCCGAGAACAGAGCTACAGATCCCCACCTCTCGCACTCCGCTCACTTACCCCGTTCCAACGCTATAGCGATTTTAAATTCGTACGCCTCCGTGGCCCACCCTGTACTCTTTTAATGTATCTTGATTTTACGATATTGATACACAAGTTTCATCCCTAATTCAGAGATAATAAGCGAGAGACCAAAATCTTTTTATATAAAATTATCAAGGACACATTAATATTCCCTTCTTTAGCGCGTAATCATCATTCTTCTAATGATGCTTACGCGCTAAAGATAAAGATGATGAAACATTATAATGTGCTATGAAAGAGGAGAACCGAAAGGAGGAAAGGAAATAATCTTATAATAAATGTAATGCTTCGTAATCGTGTTCGTTACATTATAAAGTAAATTCGTTTTGGTCACAAATTTAGAAAATGCTAGAGAGAGATTGGAGATAAGTTTGCTATGAATTTATGAATACCCATGGTTGTTAAGTAACCGGACTATATATAGCAACGATAGTTTGAACTTTTTCCGTCAAAAGAATCGGCAAATACATTTTGCCGATTTTATTCATTAAAAAAAATCTCATTAAAAAAAATCTTCTTTGTCAGAGCCGGTTTGAGGAGCTCAATACATTTTGAATTAAATTTTCCGACACCGTTTTCATAGCTATAATTCTATCAAACATCCTGTTTATGTCAGTACCACACTCTTTAGTTTAATTGAATGTCCACAAAATTTGATTTGTTGCTTAAATATTATTAAATTCCGAATTTACATATTATAATGACAGAAAATTATGTGTTTCATTAAACCTTCGTATTGCGAGAATAAATTGATAACATGCAGTATTTAATGATAAATTTAAAGTCGCGATATAAAAATCGGTATAAAAATCGATTGAAATTGGCTACGAACCTATTTGTGCTTAGCTCATCTACTTTCTGTGTGTGAAAGGTCAGCGACGTTAAACAGACGAAAATATAGATGTAAAAATTTACTAGCTGAGTGACACGCCTTCCTATTAGAGGAAGGGTATCCTTAAAGTCTTTTCCAATGTGTGTAAAAGTTTTTATTGATTCAATATTTCATACATTGAATTTCATCGGAAAATTATGGTAAGAACATAAATATTAGCCTTGGCAACCTTTTTAAATTAAATATTTTGTATTAAATATTTTTTAATATCTTAAATGCACATAAATATGTATCAATCTACGTGTTGTAATAGTTAGTCTTAGTACTAATGATAAGAAAATCAACAATGCAATTTTTCCCGGTAAAATCCACACGACGTCCCTCCTGAAGTGATCTATTTTAACTAAAGGTTTTGAGTGCTGATACTTCGGGTTATAAGATTTATAAACCTTAAATAACATAGATTACAAAAACATATATATTTAAAAACAAATAAAAATTTCTAAACTAAATTCTAATTTTGAACAACATGACCTCCCCTATCCCCCCTCTTCATGAGTACGCTATATAACTACATATACGATCACGTCATCAGCGTTAAAAGACTGGGCCCAGAGGACGAGGCGGATACGATGATGGTGAGGTCTTAAGCCGCTTGTACTATAATAATTATAATATTATATTTAAAAGCTAAAATTTTATTTTTCTTTTTTTGAATCATATTAAAATGTTTATTATAATTTGTACACAAGGTACTTCTAAAACTTGATAATAAGAAGAAAAAAAATTACAATAGAAACTCTTTTCCGACCTCTATAATTTGTGCATAAGGTACTTCTAAAACGTGAGTTATGAGTATAACAAACAACGCATCTTTTTCTATTTATGCAGACGCAAAACAAAGGCAGGAAACAGAAAATTACAAAGTAATGTCATTGAATCTGGCAGAGATTAAGTGGCTTGGAAACTTTTGAAGTAGCTATGTAATTGTAATTGAAACTTTATGTGTAGCATTTGTGAATAATACAGTGTTATAATTTGTTAAAATAAAATATTTGTGGAAAACAGAAAGTTTTTTTTTATATTTGAGGAATCCGCTTCGTATATAATATTATTATTTACGACATTTACGTCTATATACCTGCCTAGTAACGAATTACGCATACCAATAATCCATTAAAAGGTGTGATATTAACTGCAATCAATGTCTTGTTTCTTGTTTAGGTTTTAATTTTATGAGAACAAGGCTGTTCTCTGGGAAGCAAGTTCTCTGTAAGTATAAAACTAGTTTTAATTTTATCAGAAAGTATCTACATTATCTGAAATGATGCTCAATTATGTGGAAATTCGGAATTATTCGCAGGATCATATTTTAGACTTTTTTTTTGCTTAAAATCAAAAGCAACAATACAAATGTAACTTTTAATTACAGTCTAGATATATTCGTATACATTCGTATATTTAATTAAATAACTTAGAAAACCTCAATATAATTGATCATTTTATCAAATAATTATATTATAAAATAATTGTCATGTTTATTTTATGTACGATTTCAAAACAAAAAAATTTAACGTTTGTCTAGATTTCTCTTTTGCTATTTTAGCACACAGACAAACGAACAGAAAAACGGGTATATTACAAAAACCTACTAGATGGATATCATAAAGTTTTGTGTGATTATCGGTTATAGTCCATGTCAACATATGATATACAGGGTTATTTTTAATTAGTTGAGCACCTTTTGCAGGCAGCCTCTCTACATCTATCCCAACAACATTTGTTCTACGACTTTTAAAAAATCTTGATAAATAACTCAGAATAAACGAAACAAAAAAAATTTTGCTCCCTCGATTATTTATTACTCTGTATTTTGTAAGCAGTCTAAAGTATAGGTCGCGGCAGTCTAGCGAAAGTCAGAAACTGTTAAACGCGCGCGCCAGCTTTTTTCGTATAGCTTCATCTCTTTTACACCATGTTGCTATGGAAATACTAAATAATCAAAATGACAAGTATGTGGATTACAAAACACAATTTACATTAACCAAAAATAAAAATATCGGATTAGAGTTTTATAATTAAATAATGAATTGTAATTAAATACTGGACAATACGATTTTATGGACTTGCTATTGAAACTAATAAATAAAATCAAGATTATAACATGAAGAAGAAATTATGAAATATAATTTATAATATTTTTAAAATACATTGATTGTCTGAAATAGAAGTAAGAATGAAAAGAAATACGAATTTTGGCTGAGAAATGGAGCGTTGGGGCCCTATACCTAGAACGAACAACAACTCGAAACAGCAGAAACCATGATGAAGAATAATTTTATTTGTGATATAGTGATGATCCAACATGTTAAGAAGCCTAAAGTTATTATTTTTAAAGTGGATTGTGTACATTTGTCTGTTTTTATGGTACTTATGTGTTTCTTCTAAGAGAATTTTATACGTCAGAAACAGTCGATTCACTTCTTACGTTTTAATTAATTAATATTAATGAAAATGATGACGTTTTTCTGTTACGCGCCATCTTTATTTCTAAGTCACATTTAAAAGAAAATGTGAATTATATTTACATGTCATAAAGAAGTTTCAGTTCTTACATGTGTACACTAATACACACACAAATATTTAATAAAGACTAAAGTTTTCGTTTTTTCAGTTTTATTAACATCATAAACGACGAAAGGCCAATTTAGACGTAATTTAAATAAACTTCCTATTATTCCTCCTGGTGTTTCTTAATATTTTATTTTGTCGGATATCTGAATGAAGTTTATGGTTGGGATCACAAGAAGGAGGCATTTTAAATATTGTTACTATTTTACGGTGATGTTTTTAA
This sequence comes from Napeogenes sylphis, assembly GCA_959347405.1. Classification (NCBI taxonomy): domain Eukaryota; kingdom Metazoa; phylum Arthropoda; class Insecta; order Lepidoptera; family Nymphalidae; genus Napeogenes; species Napeogenes sylphis. The sequence continues at coordinate 29,759,807 of OY365776.1, forward strand.
TTAATGATAACACCAACAGTTGGTGTCAATACCAACCAAATGTCAAGTAATTTGTAATTTGATATTATTATCTTTGTTATTTGATAATTGATCTTCTATTTGTGACTGACTTCAATTTCTAGGAACTTCGTAAAGAAATTCGTAAGTAACTTATTGTTTTATTGTCATGATATAAATATTAACAAACGAGATAATATGATATGTATAAAGTAAGTTAAAGAGAAGTTATTGTTTTGTAAAAATAATATTTATTTGGTTTCGTTACAGTGCCCTTATTTCATAAACCAAATAAAAATATTGAGACATTCAACTTGTGGACAACTTCTATTGGAGATTTTGTTTTTTCATTAGATTCTTAAACAGTTAGAAAATATGTGTTTCGACTATTGTAGAAAATATTTTTATAAATAAAAGTGGAAAACGATGCTATTTTTTATTACACCTTAGAAAATTATCAAGTTCTAACGTGCATAGCCGCCGCTGCGTCACCCCGCCACCCCGCGCCCCGATACACGTGGCCTTGGCACATATTTTGACAAGTTGCGTGCCCTCTCTTTGCTCAAGTTTAATGCACGTTCAGAGGCAATAAATAAATTTTGTATGGGAAAAACTAAATTTTTAAAACTATTAATTTTAAAAAGTCGTAGAACAAATGTTGTTAGGATTGATGTAGAGGGGCTGCCTGCAAAAGGTGCTCAACTAATTACAAATAACCCTGTATACCTTTTTTCAGAAAATGCTTTAGTTTTTACGGGATAATACTAAAACTGATTCATAATATAATAGTAGTACTGAAAAAATATTCTAACTTAGTGTTGGCCTGTTTATAGTATTCATTCCAAAATCCATATTTCTTTCTTATTTTACAAAAACCGTACACTAGACTACACTCCTACAAAAGATTAAAAAATATTTGTATTATTTTAATTAGTTAATGATAGAAGTCTGATCATTTCAAAATGAGGAGTGGGAGGGGTACGATAAAAATAAGGCAATAGGTATTCACCTATTCACAAAAAGTCTTCAAATTATGACAATATTTTAAGCTACAATTTTGAATAAAAATTACTTGTATATTTGAGTTCATCGTAGTACGGGTAGTGGATAGTAAATATACATAAACCTTGGTTGTTCGATAATTTGTAATCTCAACTTAACTTTTAACCTAAAGAAGACAAAAACGCTTCTCCAAAACGATCTCCATTCAATCTTTGTTATATTTTGCATTTAACACCTTTATATTGTGTCTAGCTCAGAATGCTGAATATAAAAGAATCCAAAAGGACGAATGCATTCATTGGTGAACCTGTGTAGCAATTTGGATAAATTGGGATATCAATATTCGACACTATAAACATTTGCCCTGAATGAATAAGAAATGTAACGTCGAAAACCGTTGGCTCATGTTCGGTTTAGTTCCATTATTGGGCTACTCCAGTGTTAAAATGTATTACCATCTATCTATTCACTTGAATTATATCTTGGTCAACTTTAATAATTCAGTACGTATTACTGTAAAAAAGTAATTATATAGACGTAAACTATTTCTGTTTGATTGTGAAACGTATGTTTAAATTGAATTAGGTACCTACCCATAAATACAATGATATTTTTTTTATTTTCTTTATTAAATGCAAAATGTTGTACTAAAAATATTATTATATTGATCTAGTCATCTTTAATTAAGTCAGTCTAGTTAACAATAGCAAAAAAAATATTAAAAATAATAAAATAAAGTTTATTCTGATTAGTCAGCGAGTGAGCAGCGAGGCTCTGTGTTGTTGGGTCAAATGCTTTTTATGTGATTAAACTCCTCTGTAACTACTAAACTGATTGAATTATTATTTTTTAATCCAATGCTGTAGTTCTGGCGAGTATTTATAAGCAAAAATTGTTGATAGATTGTGTTCATGAGGAATAATCAACCAAAAATGATTTTAAATGATTTGCTTAACTCAATATTAAGCTGCGCGCGCTTTTTGTCTATATTATTCAAGCAGTAGATTCGTTTTGGCAGTGAAATTCTATATTATACTGTGCAAAAGTTATCAAATAACAAATTCGAGAATTAAAATTTAAACCTCATTCGCTTGACAATCAGTCAGAATGGCTGACAGCCCTCCCTAGTATTATTGTAAATAATAATAATAATAAATAAGAGTTATTTTCGGAATACAAAAATTTAAAACATACATAACAAAAACATAATTAATAAGTGAATCTTTTATAATAATTAAAATATTAAAAATAATAAAACAGTTTTGATAATTAATAAATCCGTCTTCATTAACTGTGTTATTTTGTAGCGCTCCAGGTTGCAACAATTTACCGCTCATAAGAGACAACTTCATAGAATGTTACCAGAGTCAAGAGCTGATGCTGCCAAGGAAAGGAAACGATTTTCCCAATAATTTAATTCATTCGCATTGTGAACTAGCAGCGCAAGTTTAGAATCAAACAGAATCTAATACAATTATAAAAAAAAATGTTAATTATGTCTTATTTTCTTTTGCACCTTCCGCTGCGACCACATTTCATTACTGTAAAATTATTTTATTTTTAAATACTGTTTGTATATTATGTTTCAGGATTCGGATATTTCTAATTTATACAATAAATTTTAGGAATTTACTGCTACTACTTTAATAAACCTTCAAATTGTTTCCAAAAATCTTACGAATAGAAATTATATATGACGGCGCATATCAGTTTTAGAGAGTGAAGTGTGTTGTGATTGCTACCACAGACTAATTATTAAATGTCAGCTGTCATTTGTCATTCACTCTGACGTAACACCGAGCGCTAGCACGGGGAAGGGATGGAGAGCCGTCATTAAGACTTAGGACGGCGATCGGTTCGCATCGTTAATAAGTGCTACGTGTTAGGTGGAACGTTATTCGATTTAGAGTGTGTAATTGTTGTAATATACGATATTGATTATATTTTGTACCGAAGCGTGATATTTTATTCTCCTCGCCCGACTACCTACGCCTACCTACAATTATAAATGGATTCGGAATATTCAGCCGACTACCCTCGTTACCCGTTATATATATTAGATTTCTTTTTTAAAAGCATTTATTAAAAAGTCGCATGTCCTTCTAATACAGCGGTTTATTTTCTTGGTACATTCGGTATGTTCGATTATTTAGTTAGTATATTTCATTTATCGTCTCAATTTTGTGTAATTGACTACCGAGGTGCTGTTTAAATATAAGAAGAAAATTACTCCTCGTTAAGACGAAGCTGGATAAAACCATTTAATTATTAAGAGCAGGTCGGTTATGCCGCTCTTGAACTGTGGCTATTAGCACCGCGCTGAGAGTGATGCTCGTAAATTGCATAATCATATTGCATAATTGTTTTATAAATTTTGTATACTAGACTGCTTCCTCAGTTATTATTCATAACATTCATAACCAATAATAATAATTAATATTTCATCAAAGATATTTAAATTCCTTTGACTATTTTTGTCCGTTTTGTAATTAATTCAAGAATAATAGTTCCTAATAGTTTTCTCGTATTTCAATTGTTTTTACGGCATAAGAAAAAATAAACATGATTCCATTGTTATAAAATGTTATTAAGTTTAATATATATATAGAAATAAAACTATTTTTACGGATTTTAACTCGCGTATATTGAATTAAACTTTAAATTTACATTTTTAATTTAACCTGACCTTTCGTATGCTTTGCAGCAATCGTGTTCACGGTAAGACGAGATGGAGGTTTCTGTCAGTAAGTCAGTTAATTAGTCTTCTACTTCCAACGGTTTCTAAGTTTCCGGGCGTATAGTTTAGGATTCACACAAAACGTACTAACAGTATCTTGAAGTCTTACAGTGCGGTCACAGACAAGGGTTTTATATTTTTCAAAAGTGGGTCCCAGGTATTAGATAATTACCAGCCATCTTCTCTATTAAAATTAGGATGTTTTTTAATTTCGATAGCTTCACGAACCATTCTTGGAACGTAACGTTGTTCTTTGGCAAAGATTTTAGGTTTATCAAATCTAATATAATGATTGGGCTTGTCTATGATATGTTCACACACTGCAGACTTCGATGTACGCCTATATTTATATATATATTTATTATACTGTATTATATACAATATTAGTATATATATATATATATATATATATATATATATATATATATATTTCTCGTATATAATATAACCTTTGTACATCATAATGTAGGATTCTAATGCTAGAAGACTTTTTTAAAAATCGGTCCCGTAGTTTCGTAGCCTATCCAATTCAAACAAACAAACAAATCTTTCCTCTTTATAATATTAGGATAGATTTATAGAAATACTTAAACAATTGAAATTTTTTTGTGTCTGTAGGTTCATTTAGTTCAATTCAGAAACCAGTAACATAACTTAAAAAGCAGAAAAACAAATAAATTAAAAATTTAAAAAACCCCCGAAACAAAAAGACTCTAAGAAGATAAAAATAATATTATTATATACTTATTGAATTGTTGTGTCTGTTCGTGTCGGGGCGTTTTTTAAATTTTAAATTTATTTTTTCTAAAGTAACAATGTAAATAATAAAAATACTGAAACCCACTCTACTAAACCAATCGAATATGTCGTATAAGACGACATAGTAGTGTTGTCGATTGTAACGTTTTATTTTATTTTTAAGTAAGTCGTCTATTATATTTGCCGGACAATAATAACATTTTAACTTTATTATTATTAATTATTTTTACAGTCTCTATATAGACTTTTTCATTACTATTACTACCATTTTTCAGTTGAATTACCACCACTAATATATCATTAATATATCATTATAACTGTATAGTTAAATTAATTTGGATATTTTTGTAATGACTCTTAATATTATGCATAAATTCAAGATTTTTAGTTCAAAGATTTTGTAGTGAATCACTAAATTGTAATACTTACGTTAAAAGTATAAATCTAATGGGCTATGTAGATATACTCCCGAGAGTCATCATTTTAAAAATGAAATCTTCTTGCTCACTCTCTTAAGCCTTGTAAATGCATTATAATAATCATAAACGGACAGAAATTTGCAAATCAACGACTTAAACTTTTCATAAAAAAATCATGGCTTCAAAAATTTGTTGATAATTACTTTGCAAAAATCTTAAATAAACGTTTTAAGTAATATGGCTGGCTGTAGAAAATAGCTGTGGATTTCGAATACAACTTGATTGGAATTCAAACATATACTTACACGTTTTTTTTTTTTGCAAAATCGAACACCTCGTTCAAAAACATCCTTAGAAAAGTGGACAAGTACCTACTTACTTGATAAATCTTCGTCCGGCTATAAACTACTAGTAAGTCTTAAAATAGTAATATAATAGTCGTAGAATAAAAAACAAACACTTTCTAATATTCACAAAAAGCATTTCGTAGCTTCTTAAAATATTATAACTCACTATAATATGAAACTTTTACAAAGTGAAACATTACCCAAACCGAAAATTTAACATTGTTCTCATAGAGTTTGATGTTAAGCAACTAACAAGTCATTAACGACAGGGCTACCAACAGGCAGACACTTCTTAGGATAGCTTTTTAGAACACGTCATGTTTCATTAGCATGTAATATCATTACGTACTATAATGCGGTTAAGCGAATTTATAGAGTGTAAATTTACTAAACTATATCATTTTGAATAATATCCTTAAATTTATGTTTTCTATCCAAATATTATTTACTATTTGGATAGAAAACAGAACATTATTAACAGATCGATTAGGCTATGTGAGCCACCCCTACACCATAGGTTCAAAATAAATACATACTGACGTGTATATACGTTATGTACTGTGAATGTTTCCAAACCAATTAATCTCTGCCAAATATCATGACGTCCTTTAAATTTACTTATTTTCTGTCTTTGTTCTGCATCTGCGGTACATAAAAAAGACGTTTTATTTCATACGCATTATTAATAATACGGCTCTCGGCGTCGTTATGCATAAATTATTGTGGTGGGAAATGAAGACGTGTTTTTAAAAGTTTAATATAAACAAAGGAAGAAAAAAGAAAAGATATCAATAAAAACGAAACAAAGTAAACTATAAAAAACATAATATGGATTACAAAAACATTACTTTAAATCATTTTTTTCAATTACTGCATTCAATTCATTCATTCAATATGTATTTGTATATTTATATATCTGTATGTATACAGCGTTATATTCACAGTTTTTTGTCAAACCGGAAGTCTTACAGACTTCAGACGGACAGACCTTAAAAATATATTTATTAACTTTTTATGTATAGTAGGTACTCGTTAGACAAAATGGTAAAATAATATTCATAAAAAAAGAACAATTATTTAAAAATATAAAAATACATTTTAGTTTAAATTCTATCTTGGGCCATTCTGAAGCGATCGTTAAATTTTATATTTAGATATTTGGACATTTAGTTCATTCGGCCAATTACGATTTGGATGTTACGCAAGATTGTGTCCGTCATAAGAATGTGCAAAAAAACTTTATTTTGACATACTCAAGTGCTTCAGATTAAGATATATATTCCTCATCCTGACGTTTTTTTTTTATTATCTTTATTTTTAAAGGGAGCTTTTATCCACAAGCACAAGTCAGCTCCATCGTCTCTTATAACCAATAATAAAGCTAAATAAATTAAGTTACAATATTCAGACTATTTGAGAATCATATTACACAAAGACTATAACTAAAATATTTAAAATTATGGATAAATTATCGTTACTAGGGAACGTTTTGTGGCCAATTCTGAAGTAGGATTTGATAATATAGATGATATAATACCAACATCATATAAATTTAAGTTCAACTCTATTACCAAAAGCTCTCTTTCCCTTTCGTTTTTCACACACTCCATCAGCAAATGTTGTATATCCTCAATTTTGTTACATACATCACAATTTGGCGAAGCAACTTTTCGCATTAGGAATGCAAACTTTGCTGATGGAAAGTGTCCAGATCGAAGTCTTAGCACTAGTTTTATATATTTTTTACTAAGTCTTATCCTATCAAACCAAGGAAAATGAGTAGGCTCATCCTGTATTGTCTTATACCACAGACCTTTTTCTTTGGATATGATATTGAAATATTCTTTCCATTTATTAAAACATGTTGTCTTAACTTTTGATAAATATTCCCAGTAGTCAGGCACATACAAAATTTCCCTCCCTTCTATAACTGCTAATTTAGCAAGACGATCAGCCTCCTCATTTCCCCGTAAACCTATATGGCCTGGAATCCATTGCAAAACAATCTCATAACCATTTCTATTGCGTAAATTGATTAATCTAATAATATCGTAGGCTATCGAAGCACCGCTGTAACCAGAGACGCATCGAGCCACGTGTTGTATAGCGCTTTTACTATCAGTAAAAATCACTATTTTATTTAAATTTGATTTGTAGGCATAATACAAAGCTTGATATATTGCAATGAGTTCCAGGGACATTATAGATACATCAACAGTGATTTTAAACATAGCACTATAACCCACGTTTTGATAATAAAAGGCAGAACCCTCCCCGCACACACTTTTTGAGCGATCGGTAAAAATTTTACACCACCCATTATAATTAGTATATAATTCTTCTACTACTTCCCTAAGAAGTACAATTTTATTATGATGATCTTTTAAATTATTTACACAAGACAAATCAAATTTACAAGTTTTCCTTATTTGTAATGCTGACAACCACATATCTAAAGTAAACATTTTAAGAACTTGGGAAGAAGCAATAGGCAATTGACTTAATTCATTGTTAGTAATAGCTAACAAAGGTTTTTTTTATTGCTCCAATAAGTAGTGTGACAAACAGAGTTTTATTCTGAAATTTTATTGATACTTATATTATCAGACCATGACTTAACCTTTAAGATATATTTATAAGCGAGATAATGCCTCCTTAAGTATAATGTTGGTATATGTAATTCACTCTCCATCACGTGAATTGGGGTACTTTTTATAAATCCCCCAATGGCTCTAAGTGCTTGGTTTTGAAGTTTATCTAATTTTGTTAAATGTGTCTCTATGTGTGCACTGGAATCATATAAACAACAACCATAATCAAATCGACTTCTTATTAATGATATATATAATCTACGCATATGCTTTGTATGTATCCCCCACGAGCCTCCTGCTAATAGATTCAATAAATTAAAATATTTCGAGCATTAACTAATTACTTCATTTATATGCTTCCCCCATAATAAACTTCTGTCCAACCATACACCTAAATAATAAAAATAATAAATACAAAATAGGCAATATTCTTCGTCTACCTCTACTAAAGACACAAAAATTAGACTTGGTTGGAGATAGGGTCAATCCAATCTCATCTAGCAATTTTATCAATCTGTCCAACGCAGTTTGGAGAGAGATCTGACATTTTGTAATTTTCCTATCACTGATGTAAATAACAAAATCATCTGCATATTGTGATATTAGTACACTTTCCATTTGAAGACATAATTTGTAAGTTACTAAGTTGAATAGTAGAGGGGAGAGAGGGTCATCTTGTGACAGACCTCTATTAGTCCATCTAGAAATACTTCTTGTCTTACTGTCTGTCTTGATTTGTAAATGTCTTTCGTTCAAAAAGGCCCATAAGTAGACACATAATTTAGAACCAACCTTTATATCATCTAATGTCTTTACAACTGCCTCAATAGACAAATTATTGTAGGCATTTTCTATATCAAAAAAACACGCTACCGTCGGAATATTTTTTGTAAAACCTAACTGAATATACGAAACTAGTCTAATAATTGAGTCTAAGCAAGAATGAGCTTTCCTAAAACCCACAGTCTGCGGTGATAGTATACATTTTTTTTCTGCATACCACTCCAACCGTTTTAGAATCATAAGATGAAACGTTTTACACAAGCACGATAACAAGGATATAGGCCTTAATTTTATTTCGTTATTTATCTTATTGTTCCTCTTAGGTATTGCCACTATTTGAATGTTTCGCCATTGATCAGGGACCGTACCGAAATTTAATATGTTATTGTAGATGTTAAGTAAATTTTTTTTTCCCACATTCGGTAAATTATAGATCATGGAATAAGAAATACTATCTTCCCTCGGAACAGAATCCTTCAATTTTAAACAAACCTCAAATTCCTGACTAGTAAATTCAGATTCTAAAATATTGTTTTTAGACTTAAAAATAGGAACACGATTTGTGACAAAATCAGGTGTTAGTGATAATAGCAATTCATTTTGTTTTTCAATGGGGGGGTATGACCTTTGTTCTTTATAACCTTTCATCCACATACGCCGCCACATAGCATTAACAGATACAACCTCATTAATTGAATCACAGAACTGTTGCCAGCTTTTAAACTTAGCTTACTTAATCTTTTTTTTAGATTCAGAAATTTTCTTTTCTAATTTACTTAAGTTTCCAGGAGTAGGATTTCGTCGAAAGTTAGTCAATGCCAATCTTCGCTGTGCAATTATTTCAGACAGCTTAGGGGACCAATAATGTTTGGGATTAAAGTTCTTATGGGGATTTTGATTAAATTTAATATAAAGAATGTGCTTGTCGGCAGCATAATGAATAAGATTTATGAAATAATTATACGTTTCTTGGACATTATAAGGGTTTCCGTTAAAATCAATTAGTTTTTCTGAAAAAGTTTTACGGAATTCTGTCCAGTTCGCTTTCTTAAAGTTTCTTTTTTTAATATTAATTACTGTAGTAGAAATAGCAGCTGTGATTTTAATTATAAGATGATCACTTCCTAAATTTTCATTGATAACCTCCCATTTAAAATTAATTCCAACGTCAGCGGACGAATGACACGTCTGGTGACGTCTGTTGTAAGTTTCTATTTACTAACTTAACTCTTGTAGGTACACCTGTGTTAAGAAAAATAAAGTTGTTGTCATCACTTGCGTACCTCTCCCATCTGTTTTCACTGACCAATTAGTATGGTGACCATTAAAATCCCCAGCTATCATTGTTTTTTTAGGGAAATATGAATAGACCCTATTCCAATCCGCTGTTTGAGTTGAAACTGAAGAAGAACAATAAAGTGATATAACATAATCTAACTCTTTGCAATTTAACAACTTTACGCATACCATTTCAATGTCTACATTACCATTATCTATGCTTACTATGTGACACTGTATTGACTTATGAATTAACAACGCAACTCCTCCATAAAAATCGAACCTATCCTTCTTAAAAACATTATACCCGCTTACATGAACATAAAGTTGTGAATCTAACCACGTTTCACTTAAAATGGCAATATGTATATTTTCTCTTATTAAAAGATCAGAAAAGGCTGCAAGTTTCGGACGTAAGCTTTGTGAATTCCATTGAAATATGTTCAAATTTGACACATTACTGAAACTATCCATTAAGAAATTGTTCTAAAATACCCCCTCCTAAAAACATATCTACAATTACATTTTTAATTTCTTCACAAATAATTTTAATTACAGCTAGAAGCTTTTCTTCCATCTTGCAATTAGATATAAAAACAGTTTTAATTTTGAGCCATAATCTCTGAAATTCAAATTTAGATAAAAGTTTCTCATTTCGTTTCGTATTCTCTTCTTTGTTACTGGCTTCACTAACTGCACCACATTCTTCCTCCTTCGACTGATCTTTTAATGTACCAGCAGTTGATTTTTTTGGTTTTTTTATTTTGTTATCAGGTTGCTTTTTTACGCTTTTGTTACCTTCCTTTAAAGTTGTAACATAATTATCTTCTTTCTCATAAATAACTTCCTGTACTTGATGCAGATTTAAAGACTTAGTTACTACACTACTATATAATTCTTTGACATTATCTCGCATATTAACCAATGTTGTATCAGATAAATTATTCTCAGTAATATTTTCACAATTATTCCTTTGTTGGTACTTTCCCAAAAATGTCTGCAAAGCTTTTTTATATGTTATTTGTTGCTCACTCATGATGTTTCGAATTGCTTTTTCTTTTAAAAATAATGGAGAATTTTTATCCAGAACAAAGTGATTCCCTTTGCAATTAAGACATTTAAAATCTTTTGTGTCACAATTTTCGTGGTTTTCTCCACACTTTGGACATATAATTTTTTTGTATGGACAGTACCTAATAGAATGACCAAATTGCCAGCAACCCGAACACTGAGTTACTGGGAATACATAAGATTCAACTTTGAAGCGGCAATCATAAGCGTAGATATACTGAGACAGAACACCGCTCTTAAAACTAACTTTAACAGATTCACAATCAATCCATTTTCCTTCCGAATTTACACGCTTTAGTCTTTTAACAGACAAAATTTCTGTATCTCATTTAAAAATATCTTTCAGTTCTTCTTCGCTTAAGTCAAGGTCAACTCCTTTTACTAGTCCATATGAAATCGATAACTCATGTGTTAATTGACATCGGCACCCCATTTCTTTAAATTGTGGGTACTCTAATAATTTTAGAGCATCGTTTTTTGTCTCAAATTCTATAAAAACTCGGTTTGGGCTCTTATATTTAACTTTTAATATACCTGTAATTTTCACCGACCGAAACATTTTTGCTAAAGCTATTTGCTTTGGTAATTTTTCTAGAGAAAAAATAGACACTTCATGACTTACATTCTTTTGCAATTCAGCATTATTTTCTTTATCTACCCTCATGTTATTTCTCATATCTAGCGATTCACTTCTTATAAGACGTTTAGACTTCCTTATATTCACAGTAATAAACTCATCCTCCTCACTGTGCTCATCTTCTCTTTCTTTTCTCTTCAATCCCATCCACGTTAAATCACTATCTACCATCTCACTTTCTGACATATTCTCGTCTGTTCTACCCGCCAGATTAAAAATTGACTCACAGTTGGCTACAATTTCCACCTCACTCACATTTTCTATTTCACATTTATTGTGTACCATTTATTATACCTATTTATAAAATGTAAGGTTATACGAAAAAAAAAAGGAAAAAGAAAATGATAGTCCTTTTAAAAATGTATGTCACTTTCTAAGATAGTCGAAACGCGTGCGCACTGCTTGCCATCAAGTGACGTACTTTGATCCTGACGTTCTACACGTACTTTCTTTTAATCTGACGATTATCTGTAGAGATTCGCCAATCTGAGAACAAAATAATATCTTGTTTTTTTTTTAAATCATCTAACTCAATTAATCGAAATCGAATCGAAAGGTCAAATAACAGTAAGCAAATAAAAAAGTAAAACAAATAAAAAAAAAATGATTCATGTTAATTCTTATGAACTATGTATTAATAAAATTAAAATAGATGCATTCGAGTATCATCTTTTAATTTATAAAACCCCTAAAAACCACTAAAAATATTTTCCTCCCAAAAACTCCTGTCATTTAGGGGGAATACCCGTAATTTGCCAACACTGCCCGAAACCAGAGTAGAAACGGAGTGAGAAAGTCATAGATAGTCAAAGAGAGAGAGAGGATTAGAAACAAGAAGAGGAAAATTTAGGCATAGCGCAGCTGAATACATTAAACTTTATCGAAGATTTTTTGTTATTTTGACCTATTTACGTCACTCTTAAATTGTAAGATTATAAGAATATAGACTTCTTAGCATATAATTAAGCCCTCACTTCTTAATCTGATGCGCTCGAGAATTTCTGATGATCAATGTTTTTTACTCATCTCAACCCTTATATCTGACGCGTGGCTATATATCTGAATCTCATACAGTGGAAGTACTTAACTGGGTATAATAACTAAATCTCGAAATCCCCTCTTGGACTCCCCTTCTAAGACGAAGTTTAGCTAAAATAAACCTTATTTAATATATACCATATGAATAGCTACCGTATAAAACGTACAATATTATTGTATTGAAACACAGCATTTCAGATTTTAAAATCTGTCTGCTAATAATTTTGGTCTCGTTTAAAACCGATTAAAAAAATATTTAATTAACTAAAACCAAGTGCTATTAAAAATATGTGACTTTGAACCTCTTGGCCGGAATGGATATCATACGACTTTTGATTGCCTGTAGCCCAATATTTTAATTTAATTTTAGCATTGAAACTTTTTGTTTGCTAAAAGTGTTTTACATGTTTTATTTTGTTTTACCTACATACAAAAAATATTTTAATATATTCGATACTGTAACAGATGGAACACATGTCTACAGCAAGACCGTTTGTTTAAAAAAAAAATATAATGATTTGAAGCTGTTTAATTATTAAGACATCTCTGATTTTCAATTGTGAAGTTTAAATTTTACCCACCTTGCTGCTTTACCTCACCCTGGATGATTATATTCTTTGTATTATTGCTGGTGATTTAGTAAGAAAACATCAAGGGCAAGAATGGTGTAAGGTTTTTATCATAGATATGATAATCATATCTATGGTTGTTACCGTTATGCCAGATATTGCCAGATAAAAATAATTCAAACTTATTGGGATCATTATTTTAACCGTAACAGGGACATTCTGTTTTCCAAGAGGTTTTTTTAAAATATAGGTAGGTATATGTTGGCACTGTTCTATTGTTCTGACAATTTCGATCTGTTTCGATCGATCGTGTTTCGAACTACTAAATAGTCCAAGAAGACAAAAATTCGTTACAAATTTAAATAATTGAAGGGAAATAAGCTTTCAAAATAGGTTTTGTACTGATCACGCTTTAGAAAGGTAGCAATACAGTTTAAAGTAAAGCACGCTTTACGATGCCATTACTACAATTTGCCGAGATTGAAATTTTCTCATTTCTGCACTAATAGTACTAAAACTCGAAGCTTAACTTTATACTCAATACTAATTAAATTATTAGTAAAAAAACACGTGTGGCACTCGGAGACTGCCGCGGTAAAGCTATTGCATATCAACTTACGCAATTATAATTATTTCTTTATATATGTACTAGTTTTTTTCTTTGATATTAATGCAAGTTTTTTTTATGTTAATTCAGGTTGTGTAACTTGCGTGTGCGTGGTGACCTATAAGAAAATTTTATTTTCTTTTAGTGAATAAATGACTCATTTATAGGGTTTTTGATACGTACAACGGTCCCGCGACGCAACGAATTTAATAAGTACATAATAATATTATTTTTATTCTTTTTATGGTATTTTTGTATCGCGGGTTTTTTAAATTTTTAATTATTTTTTTTTCTGTTTTTTAAAGTAATGTTACTGGTTTCTGAATTGTACTAAATGAACCTACAGACACACAAAATTTTCAATTGTTTAAGTATTTCTATTAATTTATCCTAATATTATAAAGAGGAAAGATTTGTTTGTTTATTTCAATTGAATAGGCTCCGAAACTAGGGGACCGATTTTTTAAAAATCTTTTAGGATTAGAATCCTACATTATGATGTACTAAGGTTATATTTATTACGAAAAATATATGTAGGTATTATTTTTAATAAAATAAGGATCCACGTGAAAGTTTCCATAGTGTAATAAATTATAAATGTATTAAGTAAAATGATTCAAGACGTTTTCATATGGGTAGGTAGATAGGTAGGTTTCATATATGTACTATACGAATATTAATTCTTGGACACGACTATTTCTATTTCAATCAAACATGGTTAAGAACCATATCGACGAACATAGCTTTCGATCAAAAAAACCGCATTCAAATCCGTCCACCCGTTGGACTGCAAATTTGCCACAGACAGATACACAGATACACAGATCGACAGGTCAAACTTATAACACTCCTTTTTGAGTCGGAGGTTAAAAAGGTTAATAATATTAACAGCCAAAATTGTTTTTAACCTTAAGTCTCAGGAATAAAGTTCAATTACGATTGTTAAATTCTTGAACTCAGGGTCTTTTGTAACACCATAACAGAAAGTAATTAGAATGAAAAGGCTTGTTGAAAAAAATACATTTGTACAAGTAAAACATTTATTTTAAACTAAACCTTAAAGAGTAGGCAATAAATTTCATAATACATATTAGCATCTCGTCGCTTACGCTATTTTTAAATGGTAGGTACACAATACTGTGTGTTAGGTTATTTTCGTTACGGAATTTCTGGATTCGGTCTCCACGCTCAAGGCCCGCTATAAAAGCTATGCAATAGCATAAAAAAATATTAAGTTAATAAATTTGATAGTATTCAATCCTTTACTCTTTTTCCTGATATTTATTTATTACTGAATTATTACAAATCACCACAAACAATTTATACAGATCTACACATTTTTATTTAATATATAATAAAAATATATATATTTTTTTAAATACATACTGTTTTGAACTTATTTCAGCAATTCACAGTACTTGCACTTCAATGTTTAATATCCAAGTATTTGCAATAGTATGGACGTGAAGTTTTTTCTCCTTACAACTCGTTTTTTAATATTTTAACATTATAATATTTAGGTGAGCGTAATTTACAATTTCATAACCAACTTACAGATACTATGATTTGTACCTTATAATAAGTAACATTTAACAGTAAATCCTAAATAACATTCCATAATTCATTACGTAGGTGGTGCTACTGTTGTATACTATCTCGAAACTTATGAACTAAAACATGTAAATTACAATGTATTTACATTTAAATTATTATAAATAAATATTACTAACAATACATAATCATTAAAAAAAATATATTATTACAAAAACACTTTTTAATTAATGTTATCTATACTAATATTATAAAGCCGAAGAGTTTGTTTGTTTGAACGCACTAATCTCTGGGACTACTGGCCCGAATTGAAAAATTCTTTTTGTGTTGAATAGTCCGTTTATTGAGGAAGGCTATAGGGTATATCATCTCGCTGTGACTAATAGAAGTTAAGCAGCAATGAAAAATGCTGCAAATTTAATATAATCTAATAGGTTCTGACTGACTTAGTTATAGCATACAGTCTAAACCGCAGGTCGAAGAGATAGTAAAATTGGAGGATACATTTGTTTTTCTACGTTGTGGTGTACTAAAAAAAGATTTTTAAATTCCACCCTTAAGGGTTTTAAATATCAATTTTGTATGGAACTCGGCGGCAACCCTAAAAACCACGCGGACGAAGTCGCGAGCGACCTCTAGTTAATTATATTAATTCAAGTGCAACTACTAAGTTTTTAGCTAAAAGTCTAATTGAATTGGTAAATCATTCAATTATTTTTTCTTCGGAAAATATTGATTTTTATGTATCTATACTTTTAACAAGGACTTTTCAGGAAGGTATAGTTTTGTACATTGTTATAATTTGTGCAGGTTTCTAAGTAACAACGAAAACATCTATAAAATCCTCACGATTGGCTTAAAGGTATGGGATCCAAAGCGGCTCCCTATATTACATAGGTATACAAAATTAATGGCATGTACATGTGTTCCTTAGTTTTATAAACGATATGAAGCACTCGGCATATGATTGCAGGTCCTCGAGCAGAAAATGAACGCTTTCCTCTCCAGTTTTCAACGCCTAGATTAGTTTTACACCCGCGGCTAGAGAAGTGACAGAGGTTGGTAATTGAGGAAGGTATGATGTTCAATATGAAACAAACTTAACTAATAGACATACATATAAGGGATCTATATTACCTTAACTTTTATGACTGATTTGTAAACGTAAATAAATAATTTAACGTGCATATAAACATCTATAAAACAAAAATGATAAGCTAACGTTCCCTTTATAATAAAAAAGCAAATCAATATAGCGTAAGTATAATTGATTATTCATTTTATTATTTGCACGAAAATGGACGTTATTGTAAATGAAATAGTTTGGAAGATGTCAATAATATTAAAAATCTAGCCTTACAATAGATACCAACTTTTAATGAAAATCTTATATACAAAATGTTTGGAATAAATTAAGTCTGGCACTTGTAAAATTTTATCAACTAAATAAAATATTAAATCGAGGCACCCTGTGCAACGGTTACTATGCATTAGCTTGAGTTGCTATGGTCTAACATTTCTTACATATATAAGATCGATTAAAAAAATGCAAATTAAATATTGAACAATTTATTATGTAAAAGTGCAAAGGGTAATATAAATTAGTAGTGTTATGAAAAACAAATATTTCAAAAATGTAAAATATTACTCCACGCCAAAACAGATTACCTTATTAATTATTACATATAATTATTAAGGATCAATTAAAAAGAAGGAAATTAAAATTAAGAGAACCGTTAATTATCCAACCAGAAAAGCATCTAAGTTGAATTTTGTCATAGATTATAAAATAAAAAAGTGTTATGGAAAACTTAAAAGAAAATGGTTAGCGCCTACATTAGTAAGTGCCCTGCCAGAAGGTTTCGAGGAAAAATATCTCATAAAGATTATGTATAAAAAGGCATAAAAGAATTTATTATTATATAAAAAATTAGTTAAGTTGTATGTATGTGTGTGTATGTGTGTGTGTGTGTGTGTATGTGTATATCTATATGTATATTATTCAATACTATACTTTATTGTAATAATACTTATTAACGAGAGTTCGATCTAGAAACTACTTAGTAGTTTTGCAGAGTTGCTATATTGTAACATGTTTGTATTATTTTGATTAAATAAATAAATAAAAATTAAATTTAAATTTTATAAGACCCCCGATATAAAAACACCTCTAAAAAAATAAAAATAATATTATTATGTACTTATTGAAGTCGTTGCGTCGGGGGACTGTTGTACGTACGTTGACCATCGTGTCCATTTTACGAAGTTAATCATTGATGACTTAAGACTATACGATTCTCTTTCGTAATTTCTTTATTTCCCTTGGTAACTTGCATTTTAATTTCCTCCTTTATTAAACGGTCGGCCGGCGGGTATCCGGCCATGGTAGAAGATGATGACCGGGGGTTATTCGGCAGCAAAGATGATGTTGCCATTTTTAAGGCTACCAACTAAAAAACCAACAGATTCCTCATTGGCTTAGAGAAGCGATAGAGGATTGCTTTCGCTCTCACCGTGATGCCCCGACGGAACCACGAAATATGTATGGTATAAATATATACTCCCAAGCAATTTAGAGCACCCTCAGAACGTAGGCCTATATACAGTGAAAGGAGTCATCGTCCCCTCTCACCAAAGCACTACAGCTGGGGAGAAAGCAGCGGGCATACTCCCGCCCCTCTTCTTCTTCGCATCCTACCCCGACGAGGTGATTCAGCGGTAGAGGCTAGGTCCCTGACCCGCACCGCGGTGTTATTTGTGGCAATTGCTGCCGATCATTGCGTGCACAATTCTCAGCACCGAGAAGTCACTGCCCACCAAGGCCGTCAACAACATTAAATTTTTAAAGGATAAAAATCATTAAATTTCATCTTTTGGCTAACAATAGTTTTCTAGTTACTTAATTGTAATGTAATTTTTTTATTACTGTGATAGATTTGTCGTTTTATGTCATAGTTTTATAACTTAATCATCTATAACGTCGTAATCTGGCTTTTGTGGTATTATTTTATTTTTTTATTTTAAATTAAATGAAATACGTGAATTTGACAATTACTTTAAATTTTTTTTCCAATTAACTTCTTGATTTTCAAAAATATATTACTTATAGTCAGTATAATGTTT
The DNA here is from genome assembly GCA_959347405.1 of Napeogenes sylphis. Lineage (NCBI taxonomy): Eukaryota > Metazoa > Arthropoda > Insecta > Lepidoptera > Nymphalidae > Napeogenes > Napeogenes sylphis. Next base: position 29,778,316 of record OY365776.1, read on the forward strand.
GAATAATACTAGTAGAATAGAATTACGTAGTTGTCAAGTTTTTTACTGTTAACAATCACTGTCAAAAACGTCAAAATATATATATAATTTTATGTTATGTATCCATGTATAACTGGTGTGGTTCCAATACTGGCTTGGAAGAAAGCCAGAAATTGTACTAGCTCAATTTATTTACAATTAAGTAATACAAAACCGTTTTATTATTTAACGAGCTTTGAAATATAAATAAAAAGTATTAAGTTATTTTCATTATAATGCATAGTTATTATAATTTTTATTATAGAATAACGATTAACATTACGTACTGTGTAACTTATTGGCTTTAGTAAAATAATAATCACTTCCCGGAAGTGAGCCCGGCGTTATGGTCGGGTGTAGGCTTTGGCTGACTTAAACCCTTAGCACAGTAGAATTTAAATCTTATTCAAAGGATTTAAAGTTCATAATAAAAGGAATAGGAATAAAATGCTGTTCGAACATGACAATTTGGCTCGGTTTCGTTCACAGGCTGTTATTGTCTTTATGAGCTCGGTAACTAAACAATATCAGCTTTCGGTACATATGAAACTAATGTAATAAAAACTAATAAATTGATGTAAGATATGAAGACAAACATTTTGCAACATAACAAATATAATTTTTACAATAAATTAATATCACATAATATTACCCATGTTTAAATTTTAAATAAATGTTAATTGAAAAAATTATTGAGGTAAGCAGGAATCGAATTCTCAATCTCTGGGAAACCACCCCGTTGCTCTAGAAATCAACTTATCTTAACGCTATTTGTTTGTGGGTCACTCCCAGTTTCTTCGAAGCCAACTCTGTTTTGTTCTCCAGATGTTAGCTGAACAGATAGATTGAAATTATATGTCCAGGCTCAGTAACTAGGTAGGCATTGAAGAAAGAACGGTGTCACAAAACGATAATAGGATGAATGGTTTTTTTTTTTGTGGTGAACATGCAAACTTTTCTTTTTATCTTAATATATATAAATTACGTGTCACGTTGTTTGTCCGCGATGGACTCCTAAACTTCTTAACCAATTTTAATCAAATTTGCACACTGTGTGCAGTTTGATCCAACTTGAAAGATAGGATAAGTTACATCTTAATTTTTAGTCGCAATATTATTTTATTGCAAATTATTTCTTTACAATTATCTATGTGTGAATCCAAACAACAGTTTAACACATGGCGTTGTATCTGTTGGCTGGATTGAGAAGTGTTCGACAGATGGCGTAATGTTAAAAAAAAAAATATTTTATATACAATTGAACATCATAACCAACACGCGATGCTGAGAATAAATTATAAGTTAATTTTTAGTGTCAATATAGCCAATTTAGAGTGAAGTATGTATAAACTCATATTATAATGAACATAATACAGTCAAATTATACCTGCTTCTTCGTTGAAATTGCAAATTGCATCTATGTAAAAAAACATAGCGGTCCACATCATTATTTTTAACACCCGACCCAAAAAAAGGGGCATTATAAATTTGACCATGATAAAGGGGAATTTTTATGATTTGATTTTGATTTGTGTATCTATGTGTCTGGCTGTGGATACGTAGCAGCCAAATACGTAAACGGATTTGAATGCGGTTTTTTTTAATCGAAAGCTTGGTTTGTCGAGATGGTTTTACCTATGTTTAGTCGAAATAGAAGCCGTCGTTTCCAAGATATGGAGCTTTGTTGGTGCTGGCAAAAGGTTTTTATACTATATTGATATTAAAAACCTAAACAAGTAAAATTAGTGTGTTCATAGATTCATTTAGTACAACATAGAAAAAAGTAAAATAATTTAAAATAGCCGAAAAAAAAATTAAATAACCCCCGATACTAAAAGACGTCTAAAAAGGATAATAATATTATTAGATACTTATTGAAGTCGTTGCGTCGGGGGACCTTTGTACGTATGTTGATGATAGTGTCTATTTTACAAAATTTTCGGAGCTAATGATTCAGCATTTTGACTATAGGATAATATCAAAATATTGCTATTTTGATTTCTTCCTTTACTTAGCGGTCGGGGGTTTTTATATTTTTTTCATTGCTAATAACGTAAATAACTAAATAGTCTACTAACTTCTTAAATAGTTTACTAGAATAGGTATATCAAAAACCTTTGCAACCACAGCAACGCATGGCCGGGTCTGCTAGTATTATTATAAATATTAAGGATCGATATAAAAAAGATTCAGTTTATTCCATTCTCAAACATATACTATAGCATAAATACATCGATTTTTTTCCAAAATAGTTTTGCACGGCCAGATTGTACAGCATCTCCATTACTGCGTAAAAATGTTATATGTATCTAATATGCAACGTATAACGAATAGTGTGTGGGTTATCACGAGATCTGAGGAATCCTATAATTCACGGGCTTGCAAAATATATCCTGTAGGTCATACAGGATCCAAGATGAAGAAGATAGTGATTATCTTGCATAATCTCTCGGCTCTCTGTTGATCTTATATTAAAAGATGGCCCGCTAGTTGGCTACGGCCGTCATTGAATTATCGCTATAAGACTATTGTTATATGGGTTATATTTATTCTCTGCTTTAGACCTCAGATGGGTAAAGACAGTATTCCACAAGTTTAAAAATATGCCTTGTCAATAGGACTGCTATAATGAATGTGTTAGCATAGGATCAATTTAGGAGCACATATTCGAAGCACGATTGATGTTTTGAAATAACGTATTCAATTATACTTGCATATATACTAATACTCTTGTATTAAGTGCCAACACAATAATTTTGAGACTGATGCCATCAGTGCCAGTAATATAGAATTTTGTAGATAGACTATGTTTTTTTAAATATTGTCGAAGTAATAAGAGAGAAGAGTTAATATCTCATATAATTGAGACAGACGGACCGCTATTACAAAGTCAAATACACGTCAGTCCTCAGTATAACAAGTATGTACATCTCTTGATTGATACATTTGCGTCTCTTTTAAAAACAGTTAGTCACTACCGGTGTAGTGATCTCGAGATGGATTTAAGAGTCCATTTTATTTCCTCGTGGGGATTTAGCTAAAATTCGTTGGTCCGGTCAAATGACTTTAGTTATGTTCTTAAACGTTTAAAGTATATTTATACATTTATTTTTTATCGTCCGGGTTGTCTTTTCCAAGTCCATAATGCAAAAATATTTAATATTAAACTTTAATTTGTATTAAGGAACCGAATAGAATGATGAGTATCGGACCTCAAAACCCCGAAGATCGTTTAAGGCATATAGGCGTAATTAATAAATACAGCGTAAGTATCGAAGATTGAAAAAAAGAACACATGTGTTATTCAATTTGTTTATGAAATTTAACAAATACCTATATTAATATGAATACATGTTTTTACTCCAAATTTAGATATGAATCTTGCAGAGATTCTGGTGAATTTTTACATTAGATACATTTAGGGATTACTTGCGAATGGTATCCCTAATGTAATCCTTTCTCTTGATTTTATTTTTTATTGAAATTCATGAAATAATCGAGGTCTGTAAGCATCACATTCGTGCTAGTTTCATAATCAGTAGGAATAAATGGAAATTAATGTTTCCGTCTTGCATTCCTTAAAGCTGTAAGTGTGCTAAATTACATACATATATATATGTATATATATATATATATATATATATATATATATATATATATATATATATATATATATAACTTGATACACAACATTTTATGAAGGTTCTATTTTGCATCTTGTTAATAGAAGTAGGTAAGATTTTATAAGATTCTACAATAAAAAAATACTATTATAATATACTATAAAGTATTTAATCAAGCTACTTTACATTATACATTTATAATATATATCAATGCATTATATGGAGAAGTTTAATTAAAAGAAAGATCTAAATAAATATTAAATTTAATATGGCAAAATGACTCCCGGTACATGAATATCATACAAAAAGTTATATTTATATTACTGTTTACTTGTGTAGAGACAATTACCATTAACCCATTAGGATAAAATACCCGCAAAAGATCTTACTTTATTTTTTTATTTTTATGATTGACTTTGACTTTACTTTAACTTTTTTTTTTTATGATTGACTTTGACTTTACATACATTTTATTTTATATCTTAAGGATAGCTTCTGACAGTTTGTCAAATCAATATATCTTACTACTTTAGTAATATACCAATAACAATAATATACCTATTACTTTGATAGAACGCGATAATTTTTGGACCACAACACAATTTAATTCTAGTAACATTAGTATTACTTATGGTAGTTTGATATTTGGAAATATATAACTTTTAAGCAAAATTTTATTAAATTTAATATGTTTATTTTTATAATATATCCAAACTCAGCGATCAATCACGACTCTCACAGCCGTGGTAACGCATTTTAAGCGGTATTTTCGCTAAGTCATTTATTATCCTAACGGTCGGAAACATGTAACATTAGCATATGGGACTAAATCAGCATAAAGTTTAATACACCACGCATGCTGAATTTGTTAATGAAATTGAGTAAGAAAAAGGTTTAAATTTTTACTGTTACAATCTGTATTTCTTTATAATAATTTATTCATATTACATTACTTTCATTGTAAACTTTCAAAGGACTGTATTTGTCAACCACCTATTCAAGATTTTAAGATGACATGATCTTTTTACAAAATTACTTTGTAAAATGTTTTCCTAAAGAACTGAAAGTTTGAAAATATTTCTCAATATCCATGTGACCCTCATGTATCCGTCGAAACATTTTTTTAAGAAGATATTTCGGTATGACCATCCTACTTTTAACCATAATTACTTTAATAAAATGAAGATCACTCCTAACTACCGAATATTGTCTCACATTTTTATCGATATCCCTTTTGTTATTCGGCCATCCCTTAGCTACCTACTAGTTATAAATATTCATTAATACCACATCTTTGGCACTTTCATCCTTAATTCGGTTTAATATTTCTGGCGAAGCTTCTACGTTTTCATAGAAAGTGTTCGCATGAATCATTACATCCTAACAAATATCCTCATTTGTTCCTTTATCCGATGGATTGCGAGACGGTATGTCCGCTATAAGCAATAATTTCCAGGTTTGTTTAGTAATTTAATGTAATTTATTCAGAACATTCTTTGAAGAAGAGTAAAGGTGCATCATTTTTTTTTTAAATGGCCTCTAACAACTCAAGCACGCCCCGAGACCCTGTGCACTGGCGTCCACTGATACTATCACACATTCTTCTTCAGAACAACCCTAAATCAATATGTCATCTATAAAAACCGCCACACCGTCCATTTAAAATATCTTACAGATTTCGTTGTGAAACATTTCAGGAGCACAATTTATCCCAAAAGACATTCACGGAAATCTATATTGCCCATAGGGCGTCGAAAAAGTACATAATTTTGATCAATATTTATTTAAATGTAGCATCCAGAAACCATTTTTAGCATCAAATTTGGAAAAATACTTAGCTCCCGATAAATTACTCGCAATTTCATCTAGTGTTGGCAACTGACAATGGCTTCGTTTAACAGCCTTGTTTAAGTTTCGCGGATCTAAACACACACGAAGTTTTTTATCCGGTTTTTCAATTACAACAATATTTTATAACTAGTCCGTCGGTCCGTCTTCTTTCATTATAATTTCAAACTTAACCATATTTTGTAATTCAAGTTTTAATGGACTTAATGTAATTGGAATTCTGGACTTAATGTAATGTAATTGGAATTTTTCGAGTTACTCTAATAATAGGCAGTACGGTTTTGCCAATTATAATCTTACATACAGACGGCAACTCCCAATACCTTAAAAAAATAACTCAAAGCCGTTACTTTGTTATGACAATTCATTTAATCTACATATAAGTTTTGAATTTACACACGCCTTTAATCCGATGCAAGTTATTACAATCGTTTTTTAAAACGTATTTTTTTCACAGCACTTGTTATCATTAAAATTTAAGCATTTAAATATCCCATAACAGAAAACTGATTTTCTAATATTGTTAATTTTATCTCCTCTTTAATTTCTCGGCCAAATATTCCTATGTAATTCATAAAACATCCATATTTTCTTTTTCACGTGTCGATCTTTTTCCCGTTACAAATAAAAAATAATCAAATGCCATTTCCCACTCCCTCCAATTAGTAGCTACATTACCATCTTGTTGCATCGGCGGCGGTTGTTGGATCGCCACAGAAACACTTCTATGATCTTTACTTTCGTACTTCAATATTATTATTTATGAATATTTAAAAAAAAAGAACCGTGTTTTATTTTTTTTTACTCGAGAAGCCACCTGACACCATACAGTATTTTAGAAGTGTCTTAATAAAACGAAATGTAAAAAACGACTGATTACTTATAAAGCCATGCACACATACCCTCATATATTATTTTAGTCATACCCTCTACAGCCTCTAATTGTTAATATATTTTTAAGCAATGAAGAGTGTCAAACAAGTTAATAAGTTATTTTAAAGCCATGCACACATACCCTCATATATTATTTTAGTAATACCCACTACAGCCTCTAATCTATACATATAATAAAATTGTCACTGATCCATTTCTGTACATGGAAAATATAAAAAAAAAACATCATAGGGGGCCTTTATAAAAGCAAGAAAACCCAAAACAATGTTTTTTCATTTTGTCTGTTCGTCTCTATGTCTTTATGATTGTGCACGCTAATCTCAGAACAGTTATGGGATTTACTTTATATTTGTTTTTTTTAACAATCGGTAATCAAATAAAGAAGTTAATAATCTCTTATTATCGTACCATTGCTGCTTACCAGTTTGAAGGTTTATACTTTTTACAAACATTGGTAAGCACAAAGAGTACGTTTTATTCAAATCGAAATCTACGCGTACGAAGTCGCAGGCAAATCTAGTTGTTTATATATTTTAAGCAATGAAGAGTGTCAATAAAGTTAATAAGTTATTTTAACTCCTTAGTAAGTCAATATTTCTACAAAATTAATAAACAGTATTTTTTTTAATCATAAAAAGAATACAACTATAAAGTTGCATGACTTTCCTATTTTCATGATACTATTCAGTCTAAAACATCCTATTAAAGTATTGTAATAAATAAGTTTTATAGATATTTAAAAAGTAAATATGAAAAAAAAAATGTAACAAATTTTATAACATTGTTAAGGTGAACTTAATTATGTTATAAACTTTGCCATGAATAATGCCCTTAAGTTTAATTTATATATGATGTTAATATGCCTTTCTAATGATGAATATTAATTTTATGATAACATGCTTCTATGGTATACTCCCCTTATATGTGGATAATTTTATGGGTTTTGCAAAATTTACATTTTAATAAACTGTAACGGTAAGCGGCAATCATCAAATACATTAATAAATTATTCTTTATGAAAAAGTCACACGAACCAAAATTATTAATCCATAGAGTTTGGATCATTATGATATAAAACGTATAAAAAAATTTACAATATTGTCTAGGGATAAAACTTCTTTGTTTGATATATCTAAGTCTTTCGGATTTCGTTTATAATTTTCGAACTCTTTATTTAGAGTAGCCTTTATATTTGTAGAAGGCAGGGATTGATATTTTCTAAACTCAAAATATGAGATTTAGCGTGTGATTGTAATTCCAAGAGCGAATAAAATTGTCGACTTTCCAAAATCAATGCGAATCATCAAGACACTATTTGCAGGTACTCGGTCAACAAAGTAATTTTAATAATACAACTTATCTATGTATATTTTCTTTAATGTAGAAGATTAATTTGATCACAAAGGAATATTGTACAAATAATTTACTTTTATAAGGCGCCACGACACATCCAAAGTTAGCTTCAATAGATCAGAATTCAATGTAATATTTTGATGTATTAACAAAAAAAGATTACGAAATGTATTCTAGCATGTGTATAAGAGTTCTTGTTCCATAACATTACCATATAGCATAACTTAAATGAAAATCTAATCTTAGACAAAAACATAATTCTTTAATGAGATTTACCATCCCTTTAAAAGTTAACTTAAGATATTCATTATCACTCGATGTTGGCCAATTCTATGTAAATTATAATCATATTTGAGATTTTAATTCAAGACATAATTTATTACCTATATAAAAAAAACATATAAAGGAGTCCTGCATTAGGTTCTCGTCATTTATGAGTTATTTTTGTTGCGGTCATGCTTAAACCTAATAAAAACAGCTGGCTTAAAAAAATACGGGTAACATATAGCGTTAGCAGTCAGTATTTGCATAATGCGTTTCGGTCTTGGGCGGTGCATGCAAACCTCATTTAATAAATCTCGAACGTGTAGAGATCATTCTTTTAAAACATTTCTATATATAAATATTTATATGTCATCATTGCAGTACCGTACCGTATATAAATCCAAAACTTTATCGAAATTGGTTGAAAAATGTTATCTACGCTTTTGCATATATACCAAATAAATACCATATACTAATTACGATAGTTTTTTTTGCCTAGTTTAGAAACAAGTAATAAACTGAAAGTAATATGTTGGACAATTTTATTAAGCAAAAATGTCAATAGTAGAATTTAATAAAAACACCACTAATCAGCCTGTAAGTCCAAACTGGGGATGTATAGTAATATGTCAAACACATATTACAAGGAGAACATAAAAGTTAGTTCAACCTAGCTTATTATTTCGTCCTGCCATAAAAACTACATTGTTTTAAAATTCGAAATATATGTTTTATATTTGAACTGTATATCTGTTTTAACCATACAGTAGCAACCTTTTTAATACTCTCCATATATGAATATATTTCTACCAATTTGAATAGCTTAGAAGTTGATATTGAATGTGGTTTTCAGGAATATAATATTATCATAGTCATCAGTTAACATTTAGTGTTTATTTCATCTCTATCGGTTAAGAAATAGAAAAGTTATGACAATTTATGTCAATCACGTAATAGGTACCATGCAAATCTTATTCTATACATGTAATAAATCCGTAGAGGAATTTACATAGTCTTTGTACATTGAAAATATAAAAAAAAAATACCAGGATGTGAAGTGATAACTAACAGAATCGATTTTCAGATTTCTTTGAATATTTATCTCTTTGTCTTTATAGCTAATAGCTTAATAGCTAGAAGAGTTGTTGCGACCTCAAAGGCTGCGAACCAAGACGACATTTACAAGTCGCTAGAGTGCCCTGAAGACCAAAAACGACTCTTTAAATTAGCTAAAGCACGGTAGAAGAATGCGAGAGATATTTCACATATTAAGTGCATAAAAGACGATATTGGAAGGGTATTGATGAATGGGGTGGAGATAAAAGATCGCTGGAAGGGATACTTCGAAAGGCTGATGAATGAAGAAAATGATTGGGACAGAGTATTAGAAGATCCGCCGTTAAACATAGGTCTGGTGAGGGAAATTTGTGAGGAAGAGGTGAAAATGGCCGTAAAGAGTATGAAGAATGGAAGAGCGGTGGGATCAGATGAAATACCAGTCGAAGTGTGGAAATTGTGTGATGCGGATGGAAGGAGGTGTCTGACTTTATTCTTTGGTAAGTTGCTGCACGAGAACACGATACCGGATGAATGGTGCAGTAGTACACTAGTGCCCATCTTTAAAAACAAGGGTGATGTTCAGGATTGTAATAACTACCGAGGCATAAAGCTTATGTCACATACGATGAAAGTGTGGGAAAAAATACTTGAGAAAAGAATAAGAGAAGAGAGTGAAATTACCCAAAACCAATTCGGGTTCATGCCGGGCCGAGGGACTATGGATGCCATTTTCGCTCTTCGCCAATTATGCGAAAAATACAGACGGGTTCACAAAAACTTGCATATGGTGTTCATAGACCTAGAAAAGGCATACGACCGTGTACCCCGAGAGGTTTTGTGGTGGACCTTGAAAGAGAAAAGAGTGCCAGGTAAGTATGTGGAGCTGATTCGTGCTATGTACATTTCATCATGTACACACGTTCGGTCGTCCGCTGGCAATACCGATGAATTCGGTGTGGCTGTAGGCTTGCACCAAGGGTCAGCTCTAAGCCCCTACCTTTTCCTGTTGATTATGGACGCCTTGATGTCAGACATCCAGGAAGAGGCACCCTGGTGCATGCTATACGCCGACGACATCGTTCTCGTTGGTGAAGATGGACTCGAGGTACAGAGCAGACTAGCGTTATGGCAACAGAAACTGGAGAATGTTGGCCTAAGACTTTGGCGGATTATCCGGTCCTGTTGCTATCATGCTAGATGGCGTAGCACTGCCTACTTGCTCGGATTTTAAGTACCTCGGTTCACTCTTGCAGGGTGATGGAGATATAGACCGCGCTGTGGAACACAGGATCAGCTCAGGATGAATGAAATGGCGACAGGTCACAGGCATAACTTGTGATCCCCGAATGCCCATCAAATTGAAGGGGAAAATATACAAAACAATTATCAGACCTGTCGTCATGTATGGATCGGAATACTGGCCTGTTAAGAAGAAGGACGAAAGGAGATTGCATGCTAATGAAATGCGGATGTTGCGATGGATGTGTGGAGTTAAGAGAATGGACAAGATACGAAATGAGTATATAAGAGGAAGCATGAAAGTAGCACCAGTGACCGATAAGATGAGAGGAAGACGATTAGCATGGTATGGCCATGTAATGCGGAGGGACGAAAGACAGGTTGTGAAAATAGTATTATATCTGCGTGTGGAAGGATACAAAGGTAGAGGACGGCCCAAAAAGAGATGGATGGATTGTGTGATGAATGACATGTGTTTGAAAGGCGTGGGTGAGGAGTTGACGGTTGATAGAGATGAATGGAAGAAAAATACATACTGCGCCGACCCCAAATAATGGGAACAGGGTAGGAGGATGATGATGATTTATCTGTTTGTCTTTTAGTTGTGCACACAACACAAAAAAAAAATATTTTCAAAAATTCATACAGGGAGACCATTATATAAGCAACAGAACCCAAAACAATGTTTTTTCATTTTGTCTGTTCGTCTGTATGTCTGTATGTTTGTGCACTCTAATCTCACAAACGGGTTAATTGATTTTGATTCAGTTTTCGGGAATATATTGTCACGGGATTCACTTTACATTTTGTTTTTTTTTAATATTTGGTTAACAAATGAAGAAGGTAATAATCTCTTATTGTATAGCATTGCTGCTTACCAGTCTGAAGGTTTATAATTTTTACAAACATTGGTAAGCACAAAGGGTACGTTTTATCAAATACGAAATCTACGCGTACGAAGTCGCAGGCACAGCTAGTGTATAATAACTCTATGGTTATGCCAATTTCGTAAATTCCAGTGATATAGGCTAGTGTAAATTTATATTTTAAACGAATATTTTTTTATAAAAGTTTTAATCGGACTAATTCATCAGTCAGGCTTCATTTCTGGGTAAAATATTAATAAAGAAATCTGAAACTGCACAAAATCTATGTTAAGTTACTCTAAGCTCTTTAGAATATCTTCAATATATTATCATCTTTTTATTTTATGTTTTGGAAATATTATTTGAAAAAAGTAGATATATCAGTTTTCATCGGCCATCAGATATAATATAATAATCGGAATATTTAATTTACAAACAAGAGTAATAAAACTATTAAAACATATAAAAACCCAAAAATACACATTATTCCAACAACATGCATAAATACAAAATGGCGTGGTGTTCACAATTGACATATCAGTTAACGTCATCCATCATAGCGCCTTGACTACATGACACGTTTGACCGCTTCCATTTGTAATTGTATTTTTTCTGTAAATACTTTGCAAATGGTTTTGTTTCTTGTATAAAACATATCTAACGTTGCAGTTATAAAAATGCTATTTACATAATTTTTCTGTTTGTATTCAAAAGCTACAATAGGAATCTTTAAACTACTACTTGATTAAATAAACAAATTTCAAAAGAAATATAGAGTTACTAGCGGATCCGACAGACGTTGTCTTGTACACGCGTCTTTCATTTAATAAATTCAAACATTAAAAAAATATATATTAAAAAATTATCACAATATCTAACGTCATTACATGTACATTTATCATAATTCGACCAATCGATACCGTATGAATATGTAAATAAAGATTTTTTGTTTGAATAAATAAATTTGTTCCAATATTTTTTTTTAAATTTCACTTTTTACGTTGCGAAGCACGTATCGGGCTGCTAGTACTAAAATGTTTTTCTTATTTCTATCGCAACGCCAACTGTCTGGGCAGACTATAATTAAAATATAATATTATTTAATATTTGACATTGCCATGGTAACGCAGTCCGTCGGAACCAATGTGAAATATTCCAAAATCACCACCTACTTGCACATTAAAAATTAATCAAAAAACCATTTTCCAGTGGACCGAATTGTGAATCTAAACAATTCTCAAGTCCCCTTGAACACACACAAAGAATTTCATAAAAATCGGTCTAGTCGTTTAGGAGGAGTTCAGTGACATACACACTCACACAAGAAATATATATATAAAGATATAACGTAGTGATCGCTACAATAATGTTAAAAATGTAGCCCAACTTGTATGCATATTTAGCAAGAATTCCAGCAAAGTTTAATCTTTACCACGTTTATAACCTTTCATTTCTTAGTTTAGTAAGAAATGGGATCTTATAGTACAATCTATACATTTAATACCGTAAATTTAATTTTAACTTGCTTATTTTATTTCACATACACACATATTATTGTAAACAGTAATTTAATGATACTAGAAATACTACTTTATAAACCTCAGAGACATGGTTTCAATTTATTTGTCCCGTATAAATGTTTTTTTTTAATTTGAATTATTTTTTTTATCGCTAAATGTATTCATTTTATGCATTATTATTTGAATAAATAATATATTTTAAGAGTTTATATAAGCATAAGTGCAGTTGCAAATTGTTACTGCTGTAGTTTCTACATAGGCCAAATGAAGCATGCTATTGCTGAAAGGGTCAAAGGTTTAGGTGTATTATTGCCGTATAAACCTTACAAAGAAATTACAAAAAAATAAAATCATCGAGCACAGAACATTAGCCTTCGTGAGCAATTGTTAATAGAAAAAGTTAAAAATAATATAACAAAGACAACTGACTGTGACACATTATTATTTTACTGTTAGTAGTCGTTAGTTGTTTGTCAGCTCTGGATTACATTTGATTCAAATTCAAATTCAAATTCAAAATATCTTTATTCAAGTAGGCATTTACACGCACTTTTGGATCGTCAATTACATTAAATTGGTCAGTATAGTCAGTCTGTGAGTAAACTACCACCAGCTCGGAATGCTGTTCTGCTGAGAAGAGCTGGCCAGAAACTCAACAGTTGCTCTTTTTAAATGAAATTAAACAATGTTTGACTTATACATTATAACATCAACCCTGCAAATGAGTCAACGACCCAAGTTCCATACATTTCGATCATCCAAAAATTCTTGAATTTTATAATAAGATTTATTTAATAATATACTTTTAATTTTAGATTTAAAACTATGAAAAGGAAGATCCAAAATATCTTGTGAAACCTTATTATATATGCGTACACTGAAGCCCATGAAGGATTTGTTAACTTTTTGAAGTCGAAATTTAGGCGTTACGAGTTTATTTTTATTTCTTGTATTTATCGTATGTCTGTCGCTGTTTTTAGTATAAGTATTTAAATTTTGACGTATAAATAATATATTATTAAAAATGTATTGAGAAGCGACCGTAAGTATACCGATTTCTTTAAAAACATCTCTTAGGGAGTCTCTAGCTCTTTGACTACAAATAGCCCGTATAGCTCTTTTTTGTAAAACAAATATAGAATTCATTTCGGCAGCACTGCCCCATAATAAAATACCGTAAGACAAAATACTATGAAAATAACTAAAATAAACGAGTCGAGCCGTATTAACATCTGTTAATTGTCTTAATTTTTTAATTGCAAAGACGGCAGAGCTGAGTTTGCCAGCGAGTGTTGAGAGATGGGGGTTCCACTGGAGCTTTTTTTCTGAAGTTATACCTAAGAAAATTGTTGAGTCAGTCAGTTCTAACACTTCATTGTTAAGGCGTAGACTACAATTTTGACTTTTGACATTAGGAAGTGTAAATTCCATGCATTTAGTTTTTTTAGTATTTAAGACCAAATTATTAATTTCGAACCAATGAAGAATACGTGACAGAGCACTGTTTACTTTGTCATAATTAGCTTTATTACGATCAACATTGAAAATAAGCGAGGTATCATCAGCAAAAAGTACAATGTCACATAGTCCTTTTATATAAAAGGGCAAATCATTAATATATAGTAAAAATAAAAAGGGGCCAAGAATAGATCCTTGTGGAACACCCATCTTTAGGTGAGAACCAGTCGATTTACAATTATTTACATCAACCGTCTGAACTCTTTGATTTAGGTAAGAGGCAATAAGATCAAGCGCAGCACTACGCACGCCACAGTGGTTAAGTTTGCATAGTAATGTTTGATGGTCTACGCAATCAAAGGCTTTAGATAAATCACAAAATACCCCGATTGCATTCTGTGACTTCTCCCATGCGTCGTAAATGTGCTTAAGAAGCGTGGCACCCGCATCAGTTGTTGACTTGCCTTTGGTGAAACCAAATTGTTTACTATGCATGATTTTATTGCTGTAAACGAATTCTGTCATTTGGTTGAGAATAATTTTTTCGAAGATTTTACTTAAGGTAGGCAAAATAGATATTGGCCTATAATTTCCCGGTTCAAGTCTATCGCCGCTTTTAAACAAAGGAACTACTTTACTAATTTTCATTAAATCGGGGAATGTACCGGTTTCAATACATTTGTTAAAAATTAAGGATAATTGGGGAGCAATCTCATTTATAACAGTGGTAAGTAATTTAACTGACATACCCCAGAGATCCCCTGTTTTTTTCATATTTAGGTTTCTAAACGTTTTAACAATTTCATTCGATGAAACAGGTTTAAAAACAAAACATTTGTCACTGACTCTTACGTTATTCGTCAATTCCGCGATTGCATCAAATGGTGAAGAATTTAAATTCCGCGTGACTGTTACAGGAATTTCTTTAAAAAAAGTCTCACAAGTAGCCGCAACATTTGAATCTGTATTTATTTCAATATTATCAATTTTTAGCTTAATAGGTCCATGAACAGCCCTAGTTTTCCCAGAAACACTAGATATAACATCCCACGTTGCTTTTATCTTATCATCAGAGTTTAAAATTTTATTTCTAATATAAATCGACTTGGCATGTACGCAAACGTTTTTAAATATTTTAGAGAAATTTCTAACTTTATTAAAGAACACGGGATCATGATTCCATTGCCTCTCACCATACAAATCATATAATTTTTCTCTACTTTTGTATATTCCCGGGGTAGCCCAATCACTAAATTTAAGTTTTAGGTATTTAGTTATAGTTTTTGGTTTAAAAATATTATTGAATTCTTGTAACAAAAAATCGAAAACTTTATTATATAAATTATTGGGATTGCCATCGCTCATGTCTACTTTGTGCAGTTTTTGCGCAACAATATTCTTAAAAGCATTAGTTCGGTTTTTTGTTATCGGTCTGCAAGTAAACTTTTGGGGCTTTTCATTTTCACGATTGATTAATATAGAAAATTTGGCATAGAACTCTATAATACCTGTGTTCCATTGAGCTATTCCTTATTTTACTAGGTTGGAAGCAATTCTGATTGATTGTCAAAAGTAATATTCCTTTACAATGTGCTAGAGTATATAAACTTGATTGCAATTGTACCTTGTCATACATAGGTCAAACAAAGAGGAGCATCGGTAAAAGAGTTAGGGAACACATCTCGGATATCAAACATAGGCGTACATCGAAGTCAGGAGTGTGTGAACATACCATAGACAAGCCCAATCATTATATAAGATTTGATAAACCTAAAATCCTCTCTAAAGAACAACGCTACATAATATAGGACCAAACAACATACAAATATAGGACTGTTGATACCCAACAAGAAACTTACTTACCTTATAATGTTACATAGACAAACATAGTTGGAAAATGTATCGTAAATAAGCTTTATCTCTATTCTAGTCTCTAATTTAGGATTAGAAGCTAAATAAAAAAAAATATTGACCTAAAGATGTAGGCAATTTAAAGAAGCAACAGTAATTTATTTTGTATTTATGAACTACAGTACCTACTATTACAATTAAATTCTCTTTTCACTGATTAACCATAATGCAATGTTACAATGGTATGGATAGATATTGCATGATATTTTGTGTATTCGTAGATATTTTTTTCTTTCAAATTTATAATTACTATTTTAAAACTTAGAAGCAAGTAAGCTAAAATGAGTCGGAGAAAAGACCTCCAGTAATGTTTTCAAAAACTGTAACGTTATCATTGCTGCCGTTAATGTCGTATTCTTCGATGGTGGTTCAGTATTACGTCCTCGAAATAGCTTCGTTTATTTAAGAGGCAGCGTTACAACGTTTCAGAGAGATTTGTGCTGTGCAACGACTAGAGAAACAATTATATTGATCTCCCAATATTACTTCATTATATTCCATTGATTGTCTCCTGCCATAGCAATAATTCAAAAACATGAAGTTATCGTATTCTACATTGTAGCATTACAATTGTGGGTCTCAATAGTTAATAGTTTCTTACATTTTCAATTTATGGAAGACTAGTTTTTGCCCGCGACTTCGTTCGCGTGGACTTCAGGTTCGTCCCGTCTAGTCTAGTAATAAGTAAGAAATACGGTAACTAAGCACTGCAAAGCCCTAATCATAGGCCTATAGGTAGCTACTGCAGTATGCTCCTATAAACTACATTTAACGATCTTTTTCCTTCAGCATAAACATGCAGATTCTTCGCTTTGGAAACACGTGAGCAAGCCACATAGAGCTGACCGTGAGAAAAACATGGTGTGCCCAAATGTAGGCCTGCTACCTTCAAGGTTTGACCCTGCGATTTGTTGACCCTGACCTTGACCCTGATGTATAAGCTATAGCCTATGTGTTATTCTGATGTATAAGCTATATTGTGGTAAAGTTTCATTCAAATCCATTCAGTAGTTTTACGTGAAAGAGTAACAAACATCCATACATCCATACTTACAAACTTTCGCCTTTATAATAGTAGTAGGATTATATTCAATTATGATTGACCATTGAACATTTAAAAATTTTCATATATAATTTAGTATAATTTAATTTAAATTTTCATATATAATTTAATTTAAATAATTTAAAATTAAATTAAAACGATTACATTAGCCAATCACAATAGCATAGTAAAAAGTTAATACTATTACCTATTTTAATAATAACATAGTAAGCTTGCAGTAAATTTTAAGTAACAATAATCTTTTTTAAATAATAAAATTCTTAAATTGATTATTTATTGAATGAAATTCGTCTTTATATATACAACAAAAAGATACAACCTTTCTCAGTTTTATAAGTTTGCTTTATTTTTTACACTTCAGTAATAGTCGTAGTAAGAAAGGGTTTTAGTGCTAGGAAATAAAAATAATAAAATCTTTTTAATCTAAGTACAGTTAAAATCTCACTTGCAAATGTGACAAAGGCACAATTAAACAATAGTGGTGGGAATTTTCAAGTTATTATTTCTGAAGTTGGGAATGCACAAACTTTCATCATAAAGTACACATATAATTGTACTTTATATAGTTAAAAGCGACAGAGTACTGTGTAATACGAAGTGTAACTAAGAATTTATGGTAATTATAATAAAATGTTTAGGTGACTTTGAAAATTGCTATATTGAGACTTTATATTAGCTGGTAACGCCTTTAATTAATATATTTTGTATATTGATTGTATGGTATATATTTTGGGTACTATATTCTTATATTCCAGAATTACCTTAAACATATGTTAGTTTGTCTCTCGTGCATGCATCGATATATTGAGATTGGATGTTTCAAGCACCTTGTGTTATGGGTGAAATGTTAAAAGATTGAAGAAGATCAATTATATTTTCTTTTTCTATTTCCACTTGCACTTATTAAAATAAACAATTCAGTTCTATTCTAGTTTTTGGGATTAACGCATAAAATTTTGCATTATTTAATTTTGATGAAGAAAAGTGAGTCATAACAGCTGAATATTGACAGAAGTTATCTAAAGAATATATTTTTTCTTTCCTGAATTTATTTAATACTGCATGTAGTTAAGGAAAAAAGTGAAAATCTTCTAGGATCGAAGCGCAGAGTAATAGTACAATAACATAGTAACTATTATGTACACGGCTACAACGTGCTAAATGTAAACTTTAGAAGGACAATCATTTTTTAAATGATTTAAAACAATTTTAAATTATTTTAAATGTATCGAAATATCGATTTATTATTTTAAATATCAGACCCTGGTATTGATAAATTTAAAAATATCGATATATCGAAAACCCGATATATTTAAAAATATCAACAACCCTATAAATGAGTCATTTATTCAATAAAAGAAAAAAAATCTTATCGGTCACAATACTGAAAAAGTGTAACTTGAAATAATATAAAAAAAAATACTGCATAAATAAATAAAGAATTATAATTACATACGTTGATAAATTTTATTTTATATTATACCATCTAGGTCAATGCTCGACTATATTTCACCGGATGTAAAGTAAAGATGTAGTCATAGGTGGTAAGGCATTAACTTAGCAACCTATTCACTCTTCTCTTGAAGACACCCTAACCCTAGTTTGTCTAATAATTAAAATACTAAAAAATATATTATATATAGTTAGTATGCATTTTAAGTATTAGTAAAACAAAAAGACTTCCTAAAGTAAAAACTCTTTTTTCTTAAAGCCTATATTTACAGAAAAAGTAAATAGAGAAATAGATATTAGCGGCTCAGTAAGAATGAACACCATTTTTGTTAAGAGCAGTATTCATAGACAGAACGTCATCCTGTCGACAGCGAGCCGACGTCGATAAGTTCAATTTCCTTTCATCACGTACGCTGCGTAGGGGACTTTTAAATGCATCAAAGTTCATAACATTCTTTATTCAGTTTTTGTCACGTCGCTTGAATAAAGAACACTCGCAGCTAGTGGCGTCAGTGTTAAAAAAACCATATAGTGTCTAATATAAATAGACATATTATATTGTTAGAATATCTTACAAGTAATACTATCTGTATATGAGAATGAGTTTTCTATCGGTTACAACATTAACACGTATACGATATAGATACGATACGATACGATATCTGGTAGTATTGTATGTGTTGTTAGTAAAGTATTAGTAGCTATTTAGCTAGGAACAAAAGTGTAAAGAAAGATATTGGACGGGTAAAAGAAGTAATTTGCATGCAGACCTTATCAACACTTCACCCATGTCTTCTTACCACTTTGGCACGACCTTCCTTACTGAAAACTTAGAATAAAGTTTTTCTCAAACACATGTGAGTATATTTATATGAGTGTTGTTACTAGATTCACAAGAGTTTGAGTAAGCGGCACGGCCATATCTTTTGAAATGATTTTCAATTTTCTTCGTTGCCAAAAAGAGGAAAAAAACCAAATTGGGAAGGTGGGAATTCGGAAATATGGTACGCATGAAGTATTTAATTAATTTATGAGTACTTGCGTCGATAGATATTTTATCAAAAGATGCTAAATAAAGTCAAGGGAAACAAAATTTTAAGTTAACTAAGCTTTAACATTTACAAATCATAAAATTTACAAGTATAAATTTGCCCAATCCGCCGTGGTCACATAAAAATAAACCATTGCCAGCTTAAATAAATTAATTGAATTAAATATTAAGATTGGTTAAAGGTTTTTTTCCATTGATATAACACGATTACCTTAACTTATTTTATTTACTAAAATATTTGCTTTTTTTAACCTGTTTAAAGAGCTATGTAACAAAATGTTTACTAGAAGCTTAGATATACAGGGTTATTCAAATAAAAGGGCCACTATGAATTACTTCAATCCCAACAAAATTTGTTCTACGACTTTTTACAAATCTTGATAAATAACAAAAAAAAAGAAACAATAAAATGTTTGCTCCTTCGGTTATTTATTACTCTTTATTTTTAACCGACTTCAAAAAGGAGGAAGTTCTCAATTCGGCCGGCAGATTTTTTTTTATATATGTCCACCAATTTCTCTGAGGTTTCTGAACCGATTTACCTAATTCTTTTTTTGTTTGACGCGAAATGCAAAATAGTTTTAAATTGCTCCCGTAAAAATTTGATTGAGGTAGGCCCATTAGTTTTTATTTTATGAGCATTTTTGTCCAAGTTTTATTCTAGCTCCTCCGGAAGGAAATCGAGATGTGCTGTGTTGTGACTAATGGCATTTGTTGTTTTGGATATAATAATTTCTTACAGACTGTTCATGGTACTTCAGCATATTGATTTATGGTGGTTATAAAATTACGCTCATTCATTGAACGAAGTCTTTGTGAAGTCCGACGCGCTGCTGCTAGCCGGTTCTCAAGTTGCTGAGCAGACTTGGCAGCTGTACAGTTTCGTGTCACTTAATAATAATAATGATAATAATAAAACAGTTTATTGTCATGTAGATAGTTACAGTTTTACACATATATCAGAAAAGAGGTGAAGACAATATATATAACCATTCAAGACAATGGGAGCTGGCTCAGCTACTTGTTTACCAGGACCGAGATCTTGGAAAACGCTGGTTTTCAGCCAGTCCCCTCTCCTCAAGACTTAATGTGGGAGGAACAGTGGTCTATTCCCCAACTTCTGAATGATTACAATTAGCCAACGATGGAACTAATTACAAAATAATTAAGTAAATATAAAAAGATTAAAAAGAAACAAACAAATCATGTCGAAACTAAACACATTCTATTGAAATTGTTTATTTAATCTGTAATCTTATAATATCTGCACAGGTTACAATAGATATAAAGGAATAATACAACAAAAAATAAAATAAAAACAGCAACGACTCTTGCATGTGTGTGTGTTTTTGTGTGTATATTTGTGTGTGTGTGTGTGTGTTTGTGTGTGTATGAATGCTTGTGTGTATGTGTGTATGTGCATATGCATGTGTAAGTATGCGTGTGTAATATTAGAATAAATTCAAATACAAAACGGGGTCTGCTTTAATATGACCAAAAGTCCTTTACTTTTAGGCTTTTATAGTATGCGTGTTTACATTTTCGTGTTTGATAAGTAAAGTAGCTTTATATTTAGCTTTCAAGAGAGAAAAATCAGAACAAAAAATAAGTTTTATACCAGTGACTGTAGAACGTATCAAACAAATTAAAGATGGCTTAGTACGCTATTTGCCCTTGATGAAAAATTCAAACCCCAATATTATGTATAATGACTTTTTCAGTGCTTCTATTAAATTGTTTAACTTTGTATTTACTCCAAAAACAGTAGTTGCTAATGATAAATTAGTGTTTAATGATTGGGCATCTGCTGAGTTACACAAAAATAGAGAAAAATTATATGATATGTATGCGGAATTGATGTTTAATACTAGCAATGAGTTTAGGGATGAGGTAAAATTATTTTCCAATTCTTTTAAAAAACAATGTAAAATGGCAAAAAATCAACATATTAAAAATAAAATAGGAAATAGCAATAATAAAATAAAAACAACTTGAAAAATAATTAATGAGGAAACTGGAAGAGCTAAATCTCAGTGGATCTACTTTAAATTAAATATAGATAATAAATGTATTACGTCTGACCTCGAGGTTGCTACTGCTTTTGAAACCTTTTTTACTAATATTCCAGTGACTACAACGTTATCTTTAAATTTTTCTTCCGATGTAGCTATGGGTTTACATAGAAATAATGTAGATGAATTTGTTAGCAGTTTTAATTTTGAAAAAGTGAATGCTCAAGAAGTAATCAAAGTATTTAAATCATTTAGCATTAAAAAGACTAGTGATCTTTGGGGATTTTCTGTTGACATACTTAAGTCCATAATTGACATTGTAGCGTCAGACTTAGCATTAATATTTAATAACTGTTTAGAATATGGTATATTTCCTGATCTAATGCAACAAAGTAAAATAATTCCATTATTCAAATCTGGCTGTTCATTAGATCCTAGTAACTATAGACCAATTTCAGTCTTACACACATTTAGTTAGATTTTTGAGAAAATAATTCTTAATCAACTTGTTGCATATTTCAGTAAAAACAATCTCTTACACAAAAACCAGTTTGGTTTCACTGCCGGTCGCTCTACAACAGATGCTGGTGTTCAGCTATTACTAAACATATTTGAAGCCTGCGAAGGATCACAGGATGCACTTGGCATTATCTGTGACCTAAGGCGTTCGACTGCGTTCAACATGAAATCCTTATAAAAAAGTTAGAACATTATGGAGTTAAAAATAAGTCCCTGGATTTGATTAGTTTATATCCTGATGATAGAATTCAAAAAATTTATAGAATGATCCTGATGATAGAATGATAGAATTCAAAAAGTTGAGATAAATGGAAAACGATCCCCTGGTTCTATGATAAAAATAGGTGTGCCACAGGGCTCTATCTTAGGGCCTTTCTTGTTCCCCATTTACATAAATGACTTACCTCATCTAGTAAAGGAAAAACATGATACTTCTCTTACTTTTAAAGTTAATAGACGGCAATCTGTTATTGACGATGTAAACAATGCTCTCTCAAATGTTGTACAATAGTTTAACGCCAATAATTTGTTACTCAATAAAAAAAAGACGAAACGTGTCAAATTTACTTTACCAAATGTTAAAAATGTTAGAACCAATGTACAATTAAATAATGAGGAATTGGACTTTGTCAAATCTACTACTTTCTTGGGCATTACTTTAGATGAAAAATTGCAATAGGGTCCTCATATATTTGATTTGTCAAGCAGACTTAGTTCTGCTGTATACGCTTTTAAAAAAATACATCCATTAACAAATATGAAAACTGCTCGATTAGTTTATTTTAGTTACTTTCATAACTTAATGTCTTACGGTATACACTTATGGGGCAATGCGGCTGAAATTGATACCATATTTACATTGCAGAAGAGGGCAGTTCGAGCAATATATAATATGAGACCCAAAGACTCTTTAAGAAACAAATTTAAAGAATTTAAAATTATGACTGTTTATAATCAATATATTTGTGAAAATTTAATTTACTTTTATAAAAATATTTAAAGTTCAAGAAAAATGGTGATTTACATTAAATTAATACAAGACATAAAAATAAACTCGCTATGCCCGGCACTAGGCTCCATAAAATAGGTAAATCCTTTAAGGGTAATTGTATACGTGTTTATAATAAACTCATCAACGTGGGAATGAATTTTATTTTATTGCGAATAGCTAGTAATCTCCGCAATTTGTTTTTTGTTGTAAATTAATTTTGCTTTATCGACCTGCTGCATCACACCGATTCCTTAGAAGTCACTTCTTGCGGTAGCATCGGGAATTGGGTTGCCTTCTTTCCTTAAATATGGCGAAGGGGGATGATGGCTGGCTCGCTCTTGTGTTATGCTCTTGAACGGGTGCTGCTTGCGATAACTGGTTGTGTGGCAGGTCGAAGATTTTTTATATATATATATATATATATATATATATATATATATATATATATATATATATATTTACTGCTATTATTATTTCATTTTCGTTGCCTGAAATCATTAGGCTTCATTTCGGATTGATTGCGACGGTTCTAGTTGTTTCGAAATTGCATTTAAGATTGACGTTTGTGAAAAAGTGATCACAATAACAAAAAATAAATCCGGCTGAGTCTGTTGTGTGGTTCTTCTTAGACCAGGACGCGTTTGGAACCCTCATAGCTTTAACATTAAGTTGGAAAGTGCTCTTATAGAAGGGCTTATTACGATAAATCTAGTATCGTAATAGGCCCTCCTGACACTTCCATGTTGACGTGACATACGTCCAATTCAACAATCTCTAAGTTGAAACCGAATACTGTCTTTCTAGTAATTACATTCCAGCTTTCGAGAGAACTGAACCGTACGACTGCTATTTGACAAACCAACCACACAAATTAATTGTGTTTAAATATTTTTATTGAATATTTACAACTACAGTATATAACTCGTATTGTCGTTATTCACCTTTCCTCTATACAAGATGGGTCTTTTACATATTTCTTGATGAAGAAGATTTAAGCTGCCACATTTTAATATCATTATTAAATGTTATACAATATTATAAAATAGTAGGTACGGAATTTCAAATTTGATTTTTTACAGCGATTTACACATTAAGTTTTGTTTCATTGACCGTTATTCATTTGTTTTTATTCTTCTGATTTTTCTGTTTGCGTTATTCAGTTGAAAAATGGAAAACATAAAATATCGCATTATTTTTGAGTACGAATTCCACCGTGGCACCAGTGCTGCGGAAACGATTCGAAGGGTTAATGATGTGTAATGAAGTCGTGTTAAAAAAAGAAAACACAGTTCGTTTTTGGTTCGCACGTATTCTTTCTAGAAATTTCGACCTGCAGAACAAGCTCCGTATATGGCCGGAGACTCAAGTTGATAATAAAGAACTTTATGCTAT
Source organism: Napeogenes sylphis (assembly GCA_959347405.1). Classification (NCBI taxonomy): domain Eukaryota; kingdom Metazoa; phylum Arthropoda; class Insecta; order Lepidoptera; family Nymphalidae; genus Napeogenes; species Napeogenes sylphis. Next base: position 29,802,849 of record OY365776.1, read on the forward strand.
TATGGAAGCGGTTCTATCGCAAACCACGTCCGTGTTAGCTACATTCTGCAGTATTAGTTAAAAATCTGTTTTAATCCACTTGAAGCAAATTGATAAGCTTAAAAATGTTGGAAGGTACCTCATGAATTGACTGAAACATACCGGCAAACGAACGTCGACTGCTGCGATACATTACTTAACCAGCTCAATAATAAAGGCATTTTGAAATTGAATCATTACCTGTGATGAAAAATGGATTCTCTACGGTAATCGGAAGGACTCAACGCAGTGGTTGAATCCTGGTCAGCCAGCCAAATACTGCCCCAAGCGAAAATTGACCCAAAAAAATACTTATAAGTGTTTAGTAGACTAGTGCCTATATTGTTGAGTATAGTTTTCTCATATCTGGTCAGACTATTACGGCAGGTATCTGTTGTCAGCAATTGAAAACCATGAAGTAAAGCTAGCTGCTAAACAACCTAGGCTGGTCAATCACTCCACAGCACTGCTGCTTCAAGATAACGCTAGATCACACACTGCACAACAGACGGCTACCAAAATAGAAGAGCTCCAATTGGAACGTCTAAAACATCCACCGTACTCCCCGGACCTTGCTCTAACAGATTACCATTTTTTTTTTAATTTGGATAACTTCTTGCAAGGAAAAAAAAAACAAAAATTCACCTTCAAAAATTTTATTGATTCTCGTCTCATTGTTTTTCTTGTAAATGGATCAATGAACTACCTATAAAACCACAAAAGTGCATAGTAAACAATGGTTTATACTTTGATTAATTAAATACATTAAAAAAAATTAGACTTTTCGTTCCTCCCATACAAAACGCCAATTTCATTTGTAATCTCTTAATCTCTTCCAGGCAACCAATTAGTTAGAGGAATAGAGATACAGGATATGTAGTGTGGGTGATGTTTAAATAGTAAAAAAGATTTAAAAAAAAGAAAGCATTCCATACAATACATACTACTACACACACACACACACACATATATTTACTGGTAAGACTAAAAAGAGGGGTGTTATAAGTTTGTCCTGTCGATCTATGTATCTGTGTATCTGTGTATCTGTCTGTGGCAAATTTTCGGCCAAATGCGTAAACGGATTTGAATGCGGTTTCTTTAATAGAATACTATGCTTGTCGAGATGGTTCTTATCTATGTTTGGTCGTAATAGAAATAGTCTTCTCCAAGATTTTGACGTTTTATTCGTGCGGGGTAGAGGTTCTTTTGCTATAATTGGCTGTTCCCAGCCGCTTCGCCCGTGCTATATAGGAAAAAAAGCCTTATTATGAAGGCCAAAAGGTTTTTACACTTACTCAGGTAAAGTACTTACTGCGTCCACGTAGACTTTAAAATCTATATTTGTATGGCTTATGATCGTGGTCATAAAGAATCACGGGCAACAAAAAGTGATAATATAAATCCCTTCATCATAGTGTTATTAGTGATTGTAAATCATTTTAATTCTAAATGTTTATATTTATTAATATTCGTTTATATGAAACCTATCTATCTACCTACCCATATGAAAAAGTCTTGAATCATGTTACTTAATACATTTATTACATTTTCGAAACTTTCACGCGGTTCCTTATTTTATTAAATATAATATATATATTTTTCGTATTAAATATAACCTATGTACCTCAGAAGGATAATGGAGGATTCTAAAGGTAAAATATTTTATAAAATCGGCCCAGAAGTTTTGGAGCCTATTCAATTCAAACAAACAAATTAGGATAGATTAAAAGAAATACTTTAACAATTGAAAATTTTGTGTGTAGATTCATTTAGTACAATTTAGAAACCAGTAACATAACTTTAAAAAGCAGAATATATATATATAATAAAAAAATATAATAAATAAAAATAATATTAAAGAATAAAAATAATATTACTATGTACTTATTGAAGTCGTTGCGTCGGGGGACCGTTCTATGTACGTTGATAGTGAATATTTTACAAAGTTAATCATTGAAGACTTAGACTATACGATTCGATATCGTAATTTATTTATTTGCCTTGTTAACTTACTTGCATTTTATTTTTTTTACTTTATTAAACGCTATATATATATATATATATATAATTTTTAAATTATATAAATACCTATAATTTTTTTTTTATGTATATCATTTTTTTAATATGTATTTTAACCCATTTAAAGTTAAACCAAAGATACTTTGTCTGTAATTAAAAATATTTTTTATTTGATAAAATTTGCGATGAAATATTAAATCTAAGTGCAATCGCACTTAAGTACAAAAAACTACTAATGAGTCAATTTAGGAAGCAGTGCTATACCACCATCTTTTAATTAAGCTTCAATACTTACGGGAGAAAAGCTCTCAAATGAAATAGCCTCTCATTTGAAAAGAAATTGTTATTAAAAAGCACGTTTAGATTTAGTTGCTTTAATAGATAAAAACAATAAAAAAGTGTATGAATGGTATTCTGGAATTACTTGATACATATTAAATAGATTAAATAATTTTTAAACAAAAGAAAACGGTTTTATTACAAGTCTTTCTATAGTGTTTTGTTAATTGTATACCTACTAAGTCATTTGTGATATCTGATTACCTACATTTAATACGAGAATTGTCATATTGTGTCTGTGTAGTTTAATTGCCCGAGACATAAGCCTCGCATATCGAACGAACATATCGAACGAACAAGCCACTAATATACCTCTATCGCCGACATCAGAAGTGGGATACACTCGGGCATCAAAACTACCAACTACCTGCGAGATAAGTTTATTGAAGCTACAAATTACGTCAAGCAAGAAATGAAGTAATTTTATTATTTGCAACTTACACTACAAGACAATAACAATGAAATGTCGTAATCAATACAATCAATCAACCATTCCTAATCAATCGTTTACAATCAATCAATCAATTATTGTAACATGAAGAAATCGCTGCTGATGATCATAGAAAGAAATGAGAAAATTATGGAGGTAAAGACGCGGCACGGTTGTCGGTAATGGCGCGGTGCGGATGGCGGTGGCGGCGCTGATGGTGCTCATGGTGCTGATGGTGGTGACGGCGTTCGTGGCGATGGCAACTATGGCAGCGGTGCTGGTATAGCGCGGAGCAAGCAACGCGTTGCATTACGTACGTACGTACGCGTTGATGTCTGCGCAATTTATCCACCATCGGGTACGTCACAGCATAAAGGTGATTCGATTCGATTTACTTCCAAATTTGAGCTAAATACTCGCTAGTGAAAGACAATAAGTAATCAAACATAGTGTTAAGCACTTTACTATTGTTATTGCGATGACTGGTATTAAGATTAGCCATCAACCCTCACGACCTTGTTTTTAAATTTTAACTGATAATTATTTCACTTCAACTTAACGTCACTTTGATAAGTGTTATGATAAGAGGCGAAATTATTTTATCCCGGTTTTTCGTAAACGTAAGTGCTACGGATGTTTCATTTGACAAGGAACTTTGTTTTAAATTCGGTAAACAATGGTAATGCGATAGTTCTAAAGATTCAACCGGTTAAGACCAGTCAAGACTTTAAAAAAAAACTGTAATTCGAATTTCGGAATATTTTATTTTTTTGTCTACCTACATGTGTAGTAAAGACGGGCGAACTTACGATTACAATTATTGATCCTAATCGTATATAGCAGAAGTGACTCGTATTACTGTATCAATGCCCGTAAATGCTGCAAAATAAAACGGTTACTTAATTTTGCAAAAGTAAGAACGTACTATTTACGTTTTGTAAATGTTTTCCGCAAGAGAGACTACCAATATTCGATCGGGGCAAGATGCCATAGATATAGTTCTACTCGCGACAAATTGTACAATGACCATAGTTGTCTATCTTGACTTGACGCCAATGCGGGTTGTCTATCTTGACTTGACTCCAATGATGGTTGTCTATCTTGACTTGACGCCAATGCGGGTTGTCTATCTTAACTTGACGCCAATGCGTGTTGTCTATCTTGACTTGCCGCCAATGCGAGTTGTCTATATCTTAACTTGACGCCAATGCGCGTTGTCCATCTTTTTTTTTTTTTTTTTTTTATATGATCTAGGGCAATGCTTGACTACATTCCACTTGATGGTAAGTGGAATGTAGTCTTATGTGGTAAGGCGCATTACCCTAGCAACCTATTCACTCTTCTCTTGAATGTGACCACATTGTATTCGGTCGGAAATACCGACGCAGGCAAGCTGTTCCAATCCTTTGCTGTACGCAGTAAAAATGAGGAAGCAAAGCGCTTCGTTCGGACAGGTGAAATGTCCACAACAAAAGGATGAAAACCTGCCGTGCGTCGGGACGTCCGGTGATGGAAGGGGGACGGGGGAATTAAATTGTGTAATTCCTGCGCACACTCACCAAAATGTATCCTATAGAATACTGAGAGGCTAGCAATTCTACGCCTGTGCTCAAGGCTTTGGAGGTCGGCTCCGACCAATTCGGGATCGCCTATAAGCCTCTTTGCTCGCCTCTCAATTGAGTCCAGAACCGCAAGATGAGACTTTGCGGCACCAGCAAATATGTGGCCACAGTACTCTACACACGACCGGATCTGTGCTTTGTATAAAACAAGAAGCTGTCCCGGTGTAAAGTACTGCCGAACCTTCGCAAGAACGGCAAGCTTTGCTGCTGCTGCTCTTGCTCTGGACTCAATGAACCGACCAAAGTTGAGGTTCGAGGAAATCTCTAAGCCTAACAACTGAAGCCGGTCCCTGTATTCCAAGGATACATTCTGGAAAGTAGGAGCCAAGGTGAAAGGGCTCCTTTTGGCGGTGAACAGACACGTCTGCGTTTTGGTGGCGTTGAACTTGACAAGATTGGCATTGCTCCATGCGGAGACTGCCTGAAGTTTGTCATTCAAACGTTGCACCATGGCTTCTCTTTCAGATTGTACTTGATCTCGACTAGCCCGAGTACTCGGCAGATATCTTTCTACAACTGTGCTGTCGTCTGCATACCCATAGATACCGGACTTCGGATTCCGGCATTTATTGTCAAGGGTTCCGAGGAACACCCGTCGACAACTACTCGGAGAGATCTGTGGCTCAGAAAGTCCGTTACCCAGCCGATCAGACCAGGAGATATACCGTACGCTGAAAGCTTGCTTATAAGGCTCGCATGCCAGACCCTGTCAAATGCCCTCGTGACGTCCAGAGATACGGCAACCACTTCTCCGTTCTTCTCGATGGCCTCGCCTAAAATGTGAGTAGCATACACTAGGAGGTCCCCAGTAGACCTATTACGGCGAAACCCGTACTGTCGGTCACTGAGGAGATCGTTACCTTCTAGGTATGCTAGTAGGCGCGAGTTCAATACACGCTCCATAATCTTGCAGAGTATGGAGGTGATTGAAATCGGTCTGTAATTGACAGGGTCGGCACGGCTGCCTTTTTTGGGCACGGGTTGCACATTAGCAAGCTTCCAGGATTTCGGCACTATTCCAGTCATGAAAGAGAGACGATACAGACGTGTCGGTATAGGAGACAACTCAGCTGTGCATGTCTTGAGCAGAATAGCTGGTATACCATCAGGACCACTGGCTTTATTCACATCTAAACGACACAATGTTCTCCATACCTCTTTGTTAGTGATGCGGATTTCAGGCATCGAAATCGAAATATCTTGACTGTCAAGTCATCATATATGTATACGTATATACACGTATATATAATACTGTAAACTTTATTTTTATACAGTTTGTCTACATATGTATAAATGCAACGATTCAAATTCATTGCTATTTGTCGCAAGTTGATATTTAAATTTCACGTTTATTATAAAACTTTTCTATATAATTTGAAACTATAGGTGGGTTTTGTGTAACTTTTTACGACTTTTTGTTTCGTTTGTTGTATTTGTATTTAATGATAACACTAAATGCAATAATTTAAGAGATTTGGACTTGCTACAATAAATATAAAAATGATTTTTTTTTAACTTTTCATTTAATGGTAGTTCATTTAAAAAAGCACTGAACAGATGAAGAAAAACTTTCTAATATAATATAAAAAATGTACATTCAAAAATTCACTGAATCGATACATTATGTTCCAACTCCTTTGGACCCAGCCCAAATCCCATCATAGATAACATCCAATAGTTCAGATGAATATTACAAATAATACAAGTATATTGCAACTTCAGGTAAAGGTAATTTATATAAACTTTAAGAAATGAAAAGTAAAATAACGTTCTTGCAATTCATTTCACCAAAATAATTTAAGATTGAAAAAGAAAACTGCACAAGACGGCTGTTAAAGTAGATAATATTGCTATAATAAATATAAATTGTATTGTTAAAATAAACTATTTCCAAATATTTAGAAGAATAGTTTTGAATGAGAAATCGTTTACATTTATTAAGTGATACTGTCCTTATTATTTCAGCAAAATTGCATTTAATAGTGTTATTATATTAAAACAATAATTGGCGAAACATAGAACACATACGATCGAAACAGCGATTACTTCGCTGATTTGAAAGCAGTTCTGGATAATTTCTCGTCAAATCTTACTTTACACTTCCTTTTTATCATAAATTAAAGGCACCAACAAATTAGCCCATAGTATTACAAATTCGCAGTTATTCGCGTATTAATCTAGATCGTTTAAGAATGAATGTTCTCAACAATCGCCGACAAAGTCTGTCTTTTAAAATTATACAAAATAGTCATAAGATCTGTCGTGATGTATGGTTCTAAGTGTTGGGCAATCAAACGGATGGATGAGAGGAGATTGCATGCAGTGGAAATGCGAATGTTGAGATGGATGTGTGGATAACAAGATTGGATAGGATACGTCATACTTATATCAGAGGAAGTTTGAAACTTGCGCCACTGACAGACAAAATGAAGAGCAAAAGCTTGCGTGGTATGGGCATGTTATGCGAAGGGACGAATGCCATGTAATAAGAAGAATGCTAGATTTGGATGTGGAAGGACATGTGAGTCAAGGTAGACCAAAAAAAAGATAGATGGGTTCTGTGAAAGATGACATGAGTAAAAGAGGAGTGACTGTTGAGATGACGGTTGATAGGCAAGAATGGAAGAGGAGAACATGTTGTGCCGACCCCACATAAAGTGGATAAAGGGCAGGGAGATGATGATGTACACAATTATAATAGAATACCATACTATACAATACATCTACATATATCTATGTACATATATACACACTGTTACTCATAAAAAAAAGAAAAGATGTTTAAAATAAATTTATTGTTTTATAATACAACCATTCAACCTTATAATTAATTAACTTATACATAATAAGGAAAATGCTCAAAATAATGCCAAAATAAAGCTAAAATAATGCCAGCTAGACTCAGCGGTGGGTTTCTTGAGATAACAGCTTAATTTTAATTTATATATAAAAATTATCAAAATAGAAATCCTAAGCGCCACTGACAAATTTTAAGCGAAGACATATGCATGATCCTCCTGCTTGTCGGTACTGGAGAATCACAGTCAAACACTTATTCTTTATAAAAGTTTGAAAATAGAAGTGTTCATTAATGGTATAAATGAATTTCGAACATCACCATATTATCGGGATTATTATCAGGACACTAAAGACGAGCTTCTTAAACTCAGCTAGTCATGAAGCAGGATACAGGTCAAACAGGACTACGCTCCGAAGATTCACGTCTACCCCCGCGAACCAATTATAAATTTACCCGTATCTTCTAGGGTACATACAAAAAATCTCCTGTAATTAATAAATTACAGGTTAAACTACCTAATAATACTAATCTCACATTGATCTATTCAAATAACAATAATTTATAATACCTTATGGAGGAAAAAGGCCTCGCAATAATATTAGCCTATGTCGACTCCGAGGGTTAAATCAGGTCAAATACTGAAATATTACCACGTAATAAGATTAAATAAAGTCTCAAAACCTATGAAACATCTCCTAATTCAGAGTAAAGATTCAAATAACTTAAGAAATATTACTCCCACAAACTTTGAAACTGCCCGGGAAGTGCCGGCAATAGGAATTATAATTATTCCATATTAATATATTAGCCCTGCAATTTAACACTAATGAATTTAAGAAACAACGCTTCAAATGCGTTAATAAGATCACAAATAACTAAAACACTCACCGAAGGCTAATAAGATATTAGATTCGGAAGTGCTTCCGAAAGAAAAGACTCTAAAGGTCACGACATTGAATTTTATAATCAAAATAATACCATCCTGGACGAGCCAGCCCATGTGAAATCTGCAGTCAACTGCCTAGAGAAAGGCTCTACCACCACAAGCTAGGCTCTACTACCACAAGCTAGGCTCTATCTCCACAAGCTAGGCTCTGCCAACACAAGCAAGGCTCTACCCCCACATGTATTATATTTGTGTACTAAATGTACACAAATATAAAAAATTAAAATAAGTGTAATGTGTAGAACTGTAGATGTATGTACATTGGCATAGTAATGTAATATATTTGTGTACTTTTATATATAGTTAGTATTATATAAGTGTAGTATATATCCATAATGGGTATTTGTATAATATTTATTAATGTTATAGTTTTATTTTTTCAATGTTATAGTCTACATTTTCTGTTTCATTTTATATTATTATATATATATTTTTAAAAAAGAGTACCTAATACAATTTTTCACAATATGCAGAGGTGAAGTGGGAGAGAATGCCGTAGGGCATTAAGTTTGCCTTTTGTAAATTAATACAATAAATGGTAAATCAACATTCGTTGAAATTTTTATGTATGGGTAAAACATGAGGAAAGAAATAATAATTTTCTATTTATTAAATTTAATGAAGTGTAACAGATGAATTCCTCTTGTCAGTTTTCTTTTTCAAAAAGCAAAATCTTTGGAAGTTACTCAAAGTTGAGATCACAAACGTATAAAGTTTCAGGATCTGTAGCTGTGTCAACAAAGTTCTATATTACAAGGTTGATTTATTCATAGAAGATAAATTACTTTTTGGTTAGTTTGTCTATTTTGTGTGGCCTATAGGTATAATATTTTGATGTGTTTTATATAGTTTGGAGACTTAGATTTAAGAATATAAAGAAATTAGTGTTGGTATTAATGTTTTATCTGAGCTTTAACGTTGGCTTATGTTTATTACCCTATTGTAAAAAAATATGTTTGTTATTTTCTAAGTAATAACGAAAACACTTTTTTTTTTATTTATATGTATTTTTACATACTTTTGACAAGAATAAAAATATGGTTAATATTCAAATAAGATATAAGAATAGATGTGTTAGGTGTATAGTACTTCCGTTATTATTCCAGATAGGATTCTGTTTTAATTCTAGTTTACATTCTGTACTGTCTACAAATGTTAAGAAATTAATTCTGTGCCTCCTGTGATGAGTGATGTAAGTCGACATGTACCTTTTTTTAGGTTTTTAATGTAAAAATAATCAGAAAAAATTACGATTTTTTTGGTATAATTCAAGTTTTATTATTTACTATAGTTTCGAAGTTAGTTTAGTGACAAATGATACAAGTAGCAGTATTCTGTCAAAAAAACTTGCATATTAATGCATGTCAAGTTGTAACTCCTCGATATAATTGTTTCAAAAGCTATTTCTCGTGTTTTATGGTAGAAGTGAAATTGAATTTACTTACACATTTATTTTTTTCTGGAATATTGGTAAATGTAGAGTTATATGAATTTTGAACCATTTTTTTTAAAACAAAACCTGGGTACGAATCAACATGTGCCTTGATATACCTTAAAACCGTTTTAATATACTTTTTTGTGATAACTGATACGTCTCATCATGAATCTCTTTACACACAATGTTTTTTTAAGGAATACAAAAGTATTCCAGTATTAAACAAGTGCGAGCGTGAGGATGATGCTTTAAAAGGTGTGCGCAGGAGGCGGGGCTTGCTCAGTGTTGCTGCGGTTGTGGCAAGGTTTGGTTGTGTCAAAATTAACAATAAAACGTTGCGTAAGTTATGATTTGTATCACTTAACACGATTTTTTTTTATATTTAAATTTTTAAAAGTTATTAAAATAAACCGGTGGACATATTTAGCGGAACGCAAAAAACAGACTGCAAGATCATATGAAAACACATTTTTGTTGTACAATACATTTAATTATTATTCTGAATTAATTAAATTAACATTTTTGAACATAAAAAATCACAAAATTAAAGCGAAAGAAACGAAATTAAAGACAATAAGGTCAGTGACTTAATTCTGAAGAGTTTTGACCTAACACAATGAAAACTAAAGAAAAGTTAATATTGTCCAAATGACTGGTTTTTTCGCGATGGGTGATACAATCAGTATTTAGTGTTGCCACCTCTTGCTGTTAAAACTGCCTGCATGCGTCTGGGCATGCTCTCTATTAAATTGTCAATAAAACTTTGCGGCATTTAGTTCCATTCTTCAACCAATGCGGTTTTGAGGTCTCTTACGTTGACAGGTGATGGATTTCTTTGTTTAATTTGTCTTCCCAGTTTGTCCCAAACGTGTTCTATTGGATTTAGGTCTAGCGAGCGTGCCGGCCACCCCAAAACCTGGATTCCGACCTCATTAAGATATTCCGAAACTAATGCCGCAATGTGAGGTCCAGCGTTGTCATGCATTAGAAGAAAATTGTCTCCAATGAAAGGGGCAAAAGGCATCACAATCTGCTCTAAAATGTCGGTTACGTATCTTGCCGCAGTCAGGGAGCCGTTTTCTACGATGTGTAGCTCCGTGCGTGCTCCTAAGCAAATACCACCCCATACCATTACTGACCCTCCACCATACGGCTCTCTCCCAATAATGTTACACTGAGCGTATCTTTCTCCGGGTCGTTGCCATACTTTGGTCCTTCCATCATCTGGTTTGAGACAAAATCTGGACTCATCACTAAAAAGAACTTTTCCCCAAGCGTCATTATTCTAATTTAGGTGGAAACGAGCAAAGCTGGCCCGAGCCACTCGATGACCTGCGGTGAGCTGTTGACCTCTGGCAGGCAAGTACGCCTCTATACCAGCTTCCTTCAGTCTTCTTCTGACGGTTTTGGTACTAATTATCACTTGTCGAACTTCCTGCAGCTGGTTTCGTACCTCAGAAGAAGTCAAGGTACGGTTTCTGAGAACAATGCTGACAATAAATCTATCGTCTCTCTCTCCTGTTACTCTTTTGCGACCTTGTCCTTTACGCCTGGTATACTCTCCAGTCTGCCGGTATACTCTGATAAACTATGGATACATACTAGTGTTTAAAATAGAGCGGTTGCAAGGCTTGTTTCTGTTTTAGTTATAAGCAGCTTATAGCTTTGGTGATACGTGAACAGATACTTAGCAGTCTAAACCAGTACCCAAAAACAACGTTACAACGGAACCATATCACTAAGACTTCGCGGTTCGTCTGTTAGTCTGTTTGTCTCTCATGAACTGTGAAATAGCTAGACATTTGGATTTTTTAAAGATATTCACTTAATAAAACAAAATATTAAAATAAAATATATATATTGTGGAAGTTCTAATACAGCAAACGTTTTTTTGGCGTTTTATTTAATTCCTTCTGAATCGAAGGTTCACTAGTTATGTACATATGTAGATGTAAGTGGATTAATAAAGAGTTATGAGTTCAGAAAACATTATTTTTTTAGACTTTGCATAATAAATCATTTTTTCTTAATATTCAAACCAACCCCGAAAGATATAGTGATTAAAAGATTGAGAGTGTTTTGATTATTTAAATAAATTGTATTCTAATTCCTCGCCAATCCCCAAAGGAGAAACACGGTGGGTTAATCCTGCACCTAGTACCTTTCATTTATCTCAACTTTACTTTAAATAAATAAATTAACTTTTTTGTAACCTTTAGATAATATACTAAACATTAAAACATACGTTGTGCGTCAGTGTTTAGATTCTCCTTAATTGAAAAGAGGAATATGACTAATGAGTGTTACTATATAATAAATATATATATATATATATATATATATATATATATATATATATATATATATATATATATTTGTAATTAGTTGACCACCTCTTGCAGGTAGCCTCTCTACATCAATCCCAACATCATTTGTTCTGCGACTTTTTAAAGTTAATAGTTTTTAAAATTTAAATTTTCCTATACAAAATTTGTTTGTTGTCTCTGAAATGGCATTAACTCTTAGCGTCGGTATGACGCCCAGGCGTTGATCTTTTAAGTACTTCTTACAAAGTATAGAGTAATAAGTAAAAGAGGCAGCAAACATTTTTTGTTTGGTTTTTTTGTGTTGTTTATCAAGATTTGTAAAAAGTTTTAGAACAAATATTGTTGGGATTGATTCAGAGAGGCTGCCTCCAAAAGGTGGTCAACTAATGAAAAATAGCCTTCTACATATAAATTAAAGCTGAATTTTATAGAAATTATATTTTAGTTTTAATAATAGATAGTTTTATTAAATTAATTTGAATGAGATACAAAAAAAAAACAGTGAAATTAAAATTTTTCTATGTTAATGTAACTATTTTCTTATGTATGATAAATAGATATGTCCGGGCGAGGGAGCGGACATAATGTAATACAAGAATTCCTAATTCCGATTCTAATCTCTTACACTGACTCGATAATACTTATTTCGTTTTTATTATGAAACATAGTGTATGAACTAGATTAAATTATTATATGAGGTCAATGAGTACGAATACGAAAACGTTAATTTAAATTTTATTATCAGTTTTTATTTTACACGAATCGCCGAAATAATTTTATATGTATCACCACAGTTAGTGAACTTATCGTAGTAAAAAGTATGTATTCCGTACATTAAAAAAAATATCTTGACCGGAAGAATATACATACATATGATTATATAAAATTGAATCAATTAAATGTAGTTTTTAAAAAACATGTCTAAATAATTTAAAACACTTTATAACGGTTTCTGTACACTCATCCAACTTAATAATTTGCTTATGTATATGTGTAAGGTTTAAATACGTCAACATATTCTAAATATTTAACAAATATCGAACATCTGTGATAGTAAGGTGGAAAGGGTACTTGCTTTAACTTAGGTTATTAAAGTCAGTAGAGGAAAGACATGTGTCAAATGTGTTTAAATATAATACGTTTTTTTAAATAAAATTAAGCTTAATAATTATTATGAACTGACCAACGAACTGTTCAGGAATAAATTTATATTTGATGATGGGCCAGCACCCGCACGGTGAATCCATGGAATGCTAAGTAGCCTCGTCTATGTTTTATTTTATATTTATGTTAAAATTGTTATGTTATATATATGTATATATATGTAACGGACTGTATATAATAAACTTTAATAAAGATGAACAACATTTGATACTAAATGAAGCCAAAATGGTCGCAGTAGGCTCATTTGCGTACACGCGTGCCGTCTGCGGATATTAGTTTTATTAACGAATTCATATTACGAATTCATAACGAGTTATTAATAAATATTCTCCATTTTGTTGAGAGAAAATATAACCTAATAGCATGAGCAGTGTCCTACATTATGAGGGGATGTAGATCCCATCCTTCCCGGAAATAAAATTAAGTTCAAATCTATCCTTCCATCGGTAAGTGATCTAACATGGTATTTATTTACGTTTTTCTTCATTGCAATACAAATATTTGTGTTTTTTTAACCTATTGTCCTGTGGCCCAATTATAAGACTCCTATATGCAATATTTATTACGATATTTGATCATTTAAAAGCTTTCTATATATTTTTCCAATAGTGTTGTAGAAAGCCCAGTTATCGATAATTTAATCCAGTGTTATTCTAATAATTCTGCAACATCTATGTGATATACCCACGGTCGTTAACTGATGACAGATATGCACAGAAAAAATTGGGAATGGAAACATTTCAATATTTTAATAACATCGATGGTTTTATAAGTAGTTTAGAGATAAGACGAAGCTTCTTAGCAATCCATGGATTCACCGTGCGGGTGCCGGGCCCATCGCGTTGCAAGGAGAGGAGTGCAAGCAGTGCCTGGGACTTGCGACCCAGGAGTAGGTTTAAGGGGGCCCTTTATTGTGCGCAAAAACGCTCACCTTCACCCTCCACACTCCTTTCCCTACCTAACCAAATTTGGAAAGAACCTACTAATACCGCCTTTGTAATACGTTCTAGAAATGAACCGATGCTTGTTCTAGAAAGGCCAAGGTCTTTGAGTAGGCTAAGAGAGATTTTGCTGTTATACCTCTCGCTCCCACTTCTACCGCGTACAAACTAACTATAAATTTATTCCTGATCAGTTCGTTGGTTAGTTCGTAATACTTATTGAGCTTGAATGTGTGATCCCTTGGGATGTTTGTTTCCCAAGGAACAGTAAGCTCCACAAGTATCACGCGCCTCAGATGTTTCGAATACAGGAATAAGTCTGGTCTGGATGACGAAACACCAACATCCCCAGGGATTTTGTAATGCTTTTCATACGAGTCCATCATGAGAATCCAATCAGGAGCCGCGCCTAATATTGAATAAGGCTTCGCTTTTTATTTTTTGGAGGAGTCTTCTTTTACGAATTCTATAGATCGTTTGGTGGTTGTTATACCCTTCCGCGCTCTTGCTACTGAAAGACTAACCGCTTCCCGTATAATTTATAATACCTTGTCGTGGCGACGCGAGTATTGACCTTTATCTAGAAGTACCCTACACCCTACTAATAGGTGTTTCGCGGTTCCTATTGCCTCCCCACAGATGTTGCAAGACTTTTCGGTGGCTTTGCCCCATCTTACTAAATTACTTTGATCTGGGAGAGTCATTTGGAATGCATTAAGATAGAATTTTAATAATGCTGGGGACCAATCATAAATTAAGGTGCGCCACTTCAAAGCTAGTGGAATACGAAAATCTCCTATGGTCACCCATTCGTTTTGAATTTCTAGGCTCATCGCGTGGAGTCGGTAATTATCGTTTTCGTCTTGTCGAATAAAAGATTTTGTTATGTCTATGTCTTGAACTTTCCTACTTGATCCTAGCCCTACTTTATTTGTTTGAGCACCTATCATAATTTTTTTATGGAATTGAAGTCGTGACTCAAGCTCTGAGGCAACTTTGTCTTTTGGGAGAGAAGTTACAGTATCATCTTTAGATTTTCCGATGATATGTCTTTTGGTAACTCTTAGATGTTTGTAGAGCTCCGATGGTTTCTTTAATTTTAGTCCAAAATTGTTTCGGTCTCTAAATAAGGTTGAAGAGTCCGCTGAGTGCGCTAACCCAAGCCATAACTTCAATGTCTTTATGACGCTTGCATCTAACTTTGATAAAAGGGTTTTATTAATATTATAAACGAGGAAAGGCAAATTAAGACGTGATGTTAAAAAAATATCGTAAATCCAAGCTTTTTTGACGTTACTTATTGGTTGGTTGTCTACCTTTTTGAGATCATTTAAAAAGCTATCGACTATTACATCCGACGATGGAGTACGGCCTTGGTAATCGATTTTTTTACCTAAAAATTTAAACGGAGCTGCTTCCGTAACCGTACTAACGCACTGGCCGCCTATTATAAGACCCGGATCGTAAGAGGTATATTTGGTTTTCTGTCTACCCAGACACAGACAAAAACATTTACTTGGTTTTGTCCTCAATCCGCCCGTCCACGTACAGAAATCCTCAACTACATTTAAAAGTACCTGACATTGTTTCGGATTACGTGTCAGTATCGCGAGATCATCTGCAAAAGCTAGTATGGATTCTGTGTATTTGTTGTTGAACTTAAACCGATAACCCCACTTTTTTTCATTTGTAATTAATTTGTCTATTAAAATATTAATAACTATATTAAATATAATAGGAAAAATACAACAGCCCTGAAATAAACCAACGTTATAATTAAGTGGTTTTGAATGATTTTCATTAAAAATTATTGAGAATTTTAATTTTGAATAATATGATGCAATAATGTCGCGAACTACCGTAGGAAAGTTATAACCATTTAAGTGCGAACATCATCAGTTCATGTCGTACCGACCCAAAGGCGTTCTCCAAGTCTATCCAACAAACCGTTATTTGTCTCTCGCTAGTTCTAGCATCTTTAAGGCTTTCCGATATTAACGTATTATGTTCCAGGCATCCAGAAATGCCGGGCAAAAACCCTTTCTGGTGATTAGGCCTGAAATATCTATTGTTAATCATGAATTGCGTCATTTTTGTTTGTAAAAAAGAGAAAAATATTTTGGAAATTGTATTTGTTAGGGCTATCGGTCTAGTATCCTTAGGATTATTGACATAGTCGTTTTTCGGAATGAGGACAAAAAGGGCTTTTCCGAATGATACCGGTATTTGCTTTCTTGACCAGATTTTACTGAATATATTTAAAAGATGTTTATGGAGCGACGGACATTTTTTGTAAACTATATAAGGGATACCATCCGGACCTGGTGCTGACTTAGATGGTTTCATTTTAATTATTTTATTGATTTCCTCCAAAGTTGGTGGGTTGGCATGAAAATCTTCAGTAGGAGTCTCAGGTGTGTGTTCGTTTGGATCCCCATATAGTCTTTGGTTTTCTGGCACTTCGTATGTGCTTTTATAATGATCGAAAATTTGCTCGTTGGTCAAGAGAAGCTTACCTTTTGGATCTTTGAAAATGTTTTTTGAGTATTTAAAAGGATTTTTATTAAAGTCTACTACATGTTTTGCCCGATCAAAGCTATCACGATTTTTTGTTATTTGATTTGTTATGCCTTGGATAAGTTTAAAAATTTATCGCAGTGCCCTAGACAGTTGGTGACTAAGTTGATTATCGCCTAAGGCTTTGGCTATACGAAGTTTCTTTATAAGGTCTCTTTTTTTCCTCCTCATTTTCAATTTAAAACCGTTTTCTTTATTTTTGCGAGCATAACGATTCGTAGGTGGATAGTGCTCATTAAAGTAGTCGTAAATAGTATTTTGGAAAGTCTCTACTTGCGCATCGAGTACCTGATTTGAGCCCGGGTGCTCTAACAGGGCCGCTATATTTTGGTCATGTACTTTCCAGGTCGATTGTTTAGTATTTGGAATGCTAAGACGCGTCCGGATGGTCATGGACTCCTGGTAGTTTTTATTCAATGGCTCACCATGAGATATATGAGGGTAAACTCTATCCACAGTGAAAACTGAAGATCTTACCGACGCACAGTGTGTCGTCTAGAACAAGCTAGCTGGACAAAAACAACATTAAAATTTCCTAGAAACATTAGTGGGGGTAATTAGTTGGTAATTACACCAACAACTATTGTTTTGGCATAAGTCATACATAACATCGTTAATGAGGGTAGTATATAAGACAATTGGGTTAAATGCATAATATTATTCGCATTTTTGCTACTGACACGATTGCATCTCCCAAGGTTATTTTAGTAGTTGTGGTAAATTTTAGTGATGGATTCTATTACTAAGGGTATGTACATTTTTTTTATGTAGTTACAATAAAATTATATTCATACTAAATTAGAATCTGAGCGCCGCAAGTTGCGTTTTCCTTTTAGTCGTCGAAATTCAAATTCAAAAGACTATTACTAAAAATCCCCACGTATCCCCGGTCTGTATTTTTTCAGTTGATAGACACATTATTCTAAATTATAATAAAACTTTTTTTTTGCTACTTTTTTGCTCAAAAGCAAAAAAAGTTACAATTTTTTTTTCAGGTAGCAGTTTTACAGTTTTAAAAATGCATATAACATACAAAAAGTGACCGAAATAAGGCGCTCTTCATGTTTGTTTTACAAGAACATGACCTCAGTGGCGTAACTGAAGCATCTGTGAAGGATATCAAGACTATAATTTCCCGTTTTTCTTCGAAACTTTCGGAGAAATGGGAGAATTCTTGCCGAATACGGGATCGTTTCTTAGCTTGTAATGCTAAGTGGCTAGAAGGTGAAAACTTACAGTTTAATGTGTCTTATGACCTTGCAGAAGCATCAACGTCATCACATTCACTGCCTGGTCCCGGGAGACCGCCAGTGGACCTGGCAAACGCAAGTGCCAAAACCAAACGGCGACGTGTCGATGATTTGGTTCAGTTACAAAGCTCTGAGGAGCTTTTGGTTGCTGCTGAAATAGCGTCTCGTCAATCAGGCAAACGCAACGTCGCAAAACTAATTCAAGAAGTTAGTGAGAGTCCTGAAAATTTCAGTGAACGAAAGTCGAGTGACCTCAAGCAGCAAAGGTGCCTTACAAGTGATGAGGCACTTGCGTGTTATATAGACTCTTAAATCTACTAGTCACGCCTACAAACAGACGCGGAAGTGGAGTATGCTGGCTGGACATCTGGCTGAGGATGAACTTAGTGATGATGAATAATTCCTAAGTTTGTCCTCATTATAATCCAATGAATATTCTTATTTTAGTAGTAAGTTATAATTTAGTCATTATTTAATAGGTTTATTGTGTACTAATTAATTTTTAATTAAAGTTGTAAATATTAATTAGTTTTATTTATTCTTATAATATTAGTTTAATCGTTAGATAATGTATTTAGCTTTAAAAACCTATTAGTTTAATTGATATTTCTTACGAATCGTGCAATAAACACCATTATTTTTAATGAATGCATATTATTTTTGGGTTTTGCATCTCTTATGGGTTTCCAAGTATTTTTATTAATGAAATCATTTATATTAGTATCTAGCAGAGGCTCTGCAACCTATATCCATTAAAAAATAATTTTGTCCAGCTAGCTTGTTCTAGACGACACACTGTGCGACGGTTGCCGCAATTCAGCACCATTGTGTGTTTTTAGATGTTTAATAAACCAGGCTCGTCTTTTGTAATTTTTCCCGTACGTAGGGCATTTCAGTTCCGTTATCGCGCCGTTTTCGCCGTAATTGTCAACCGGTGGACAGTTCTTCCGCCCCCCCTCTCGGACTGTCCTAGGGGTATTTTTCTTATTTGGACTTTTAGCGTTTATCGACGTTCCCGGGCTTGGCTTGATAGGCCATCGCCCTCGTCTGTCTTTCCAGCAGTCTGCTGTCTTCCCAGCTGCCAGCTGTCTTTCCAGCGTCAACTGTCTTTCCAGCGTCATCCCGTCTCTCCGGGCTGTCAATTTAGATAAGACGAAGCTTCTTAGCAATCCATGGATTCACCGTGCGGGTGCCGGGCCCATCGCATTGCAAGGAGAGGAGTGCAAGCAGTGCCTGGGACTTGCGACCCGGGAGTAGGTTTAAGGGGCCCCTTTATTATGAGCAAAAGCGCTCACCTTCACCCTCCACACTCCTCTCCCTGTAGTTTTATTTAAATATTTCTGTAGTTTTATTGGAGTTTTTTGGTCATTTATTTTATAAGAGGTTCTCGAAGTGTCTAATAAAAAATAAAAAAAATATGTGTTAACCTGGATTGCCAGGTTAACACATATAAGTGCGTATATTGATACGCACTGGCAATATATATCACCACAGAGCGCCAAAAACTCGCGACAACATTCAACTCGCCGCTGCTTTTCTCCATGTTGCAAAAATTCTTCCGGATTGACTTGTTGATTGACGTGTAGCTCAGTGAATTATGACCTAATTGTTTTGAAACTTAGTATTTATACTCTTAATGAGTGTCACAACTAGTGCAGGTAGTAAAAAGTTGACTTTTCCCCCTCCATACCCCTCATTCCGCGAACTTTTTGACCCCTCCTCGTATATTTTTTGAATATACTTTCTATAAATGTTTTTGATTTTATATTTTTAGTTTGTTTGTTGCATGCATTATTTTTAAATACTAAGTCATTTTCTATAACGAAATACAGCAAAACGTTATCGCACGCGGCAGAATGCTCGAGGTGATAGCACTTTTCGATGTATCTTGTTCTAGCACTAGAAAGATACATCGACTAAGATACAATAGAAAGCACCTAACCAGCCTTTTAAAAACAGTAAATGTAGTACCTACCTAGATAGGGATCACTATAAATATCGCGGATAATAATGTCACATCACTAGAAAAAAATCTGTTGGCTACGACAGTGTACGCTTTAAAAAAATTAAGCTCCTTCTATGCTTTACTTATTATTCTGAGGGTGCAACCAAACGAAACTGACAGCTCACGTAATGTTGTCTTTGGTTTATTTTGACGATAATTCACAACGTTTCAACAATTCGATTATGTTTGATGGTTTGGTGTTACTAAACGTAACTGACAGCCGACGTAATAATTTCTATGATTTATTTTGAAAACGCCTAAATGCAAGTAGACCGGTTGATGTGTTTCTTTTGTGCAAGTGCGTTTATTGAAATAAATCTTATTGTGCTAATATTATTATTAAAAATAATGCGAGCAAGAAGATCTTATCATCCCTGACGAAGTCTTAATGCAATAATAAGTCTTTAAAGACTTCGCAAACAAAAGTGCGGAGGTAGAACAAAGACTCCGTGCTTCTAATTCACAAGAGCTAAGTGAGCCCGTGAAATAGCAATGCAAAATCATCGCGCAAATATCGGAGATCAACGATTAAATAATTTTCGACATGCAAGAAAATTCAAAGGGGAAGAAGTTTTCATTCAGAGAATTCCGATGATACCAACGACCTAAATTTGTGATTTGTCTTGCATTCGCCGTTACGTTATCCAATTCATAAGGACAATATTTCTTGTTTTTCTTATGCAGGTATGGTTTATCAACTTAAAGTGCAACTCATGTAATGAAAAAAATAATGTCTTGCTGGCTTTATACAAGCACACCTATAAATTTATTAAAATGTATACAGGGTTATTTTTAATTAGTTGAGCACCTTTTGCAGGCAGCATCTCTACATCAATCCCAACAACATTTGTTCTACGACTTTTAAAAAATCTTGATAAATAACTCAGAATAAACGAAACAAAAAAAATTTTTGCTCCCTCGATTATTTATTACTCTGTATTTTGTAAGCAGTCTAAAGTATAGGTCGCGGCAGTCTAGCGAAAGTCAGAAACTGTTAAATTCGCGCGCCAGCTTTTTTCGTATAGCTTCATCTCTTTTACACCATGTTGCTATGGAAATACTAAATAATCAAAATGACAAGTATGTGGATTACAAAACACAATTTACATTAACCAAAAATAAAATTATCGGATTAGACTTTTATAATTAAATAATGAATTGTAATTACATACTGGACAATACGATTTTATGGACTTGCTATTGAAACTAATAAATAAATTCAAGATTATAACATGAAGAAGAAATTATGAAATATAATTTATAATATTTTTAAAATACATTAATTGTCTGAAATAGAAGAAGTAAGAATGAAAAGAAATACGAGTTTTGGCTGAGAAATGGAGCATTGGGGTCCTGATCTTATTTTTATTATCTAATTTTATTTTGTCGGATATCTGAATGAAGTTTATATTTGGGATCACAAGATGGAGCCATTTTAAATACTGTGTTACTATTTTACGGTGATGTTTTTAATTAATGGTAACACCAACAGTTGGTGTCAATACCAACCAAATGTCAAGTAATTTGTAATTTGATATTATTATCTTTGTTATTTGATAATTGATATTTCATTTGTCTCTTGAGATTTATGGTGATGAAAGTGTGTAGTATTACTGATATTTTATATTAACTACCTGGATTGTTTCTGTATACCGACGCTTCTATTTGTGACTGACTGCAATTTCTAGGAACTTCGTAAAGAAATTCGTAAGTAACTTATTGTTTTATTGTCATGATATAAATATTAACAAACGAGATAATATGATATGTATAAAGTAAGTTAAAGAGAAGTTATTGTTTTGTAAAAATAATATTTATTTGGTTTCGTTACAGTGCCCTTATTTCATAAACCAAATAAAAATATTGAGACATTCAACTTGTGGACAACTTCTATTGGAGATTTTGTTTTTTCATTAGATTCTTAAACAGTTAGACAATATGTGTTTCGACTATTGTAGAAAATATTTTAATAAATAAAAGTGGAAAACGATGCTATTTTTTATTACACCTTAGAAAATAATCAAGTTCTAACGTGCATAGCCGCCGCTGCGTCACCCTGCCACCCCGCGCCCCGATGCACGTGGGCTTGGCACATATTTTGACAAGTTGCGTGGCCTCTCTTTGCTCAAGTTTAATGCACGTTCAGAGGCAATAAATAAATTTTTAAAACTATTAATTTTAAAAAGTCGTAGAACAAATGTTGTTAGGATTGATGTAGAGGGGCTGCCTGCAAAAGGTGCTCAACTAATTACAAATAACCCTGTATATTATTTATATTTTTATATATAATAGTGTATTAACTATTACTAGTACTCTTTTGTTGACTGTTAGGCAGGCAGAAGTTTGGTTTACATTTTTTTGCAGGGTAATTGTACTCCAGTGCAATAAAAAAAGGAATAAAAAATCTAGAAGAATATCAGTTTTCTTTCTATTAATTTCTCTTTCTATTAAAAGAGAACTTGTAAAACTAAATAAAACACCAATTTCAATTAGTGTATAAGCAGGATGGAGATGATTAGAAACAAGTTTATTTTTTCTAGGTAATTAAATGCTTTTTTATTTATGGTTTCTGTTACAGTCAATAGATGTCGTTGCTGGTAAATATGATACATTTTACTGTCTATTTGTGATTTTTTAATGAGATGCATCATCTTTTTTTGAAGTAAAATTACTGATCGTTTAAAATGCAAAGCTTGACTTTCATTTTGATCAGTTGGTTATTGAAATCTTGGTATCTTTGAAATAATTTAAAGAGTTACGCGGTTTAAAAAAATAATGTATGCACAAAACATTTCGATATAGTTATATTTTTTTATAACATGAGCAATAGATACTCTATAATATACTCGCAATTATATGCTTCAAGTAGTAAGGGTTTACTAAAATACTAATACAAGTATCTAAATTAAATAATTTTGAGGGTTTGTTTTAAAAGTGATCAACATTACAACAATAGAATTTGAAGTTATAGCTAGATATCTTTATTTAGTCCAAATAAAAATGTCTAGTATACAGCAGCAACACTGCAAGGCGTTGAGCGTGACAACAATAAATTCACTCTACAATTTATCTGGCCCGGTGTTTAGTGTGAATTTATAACGCGTTGGTGATGCAAATACCAGGAATAAATGAGTTCAATTATAACTCTTAGGTCTTTTTTAATAGAAGTACCTACTGTCATTTAGTAACGTTATTGTTTTACGTTCGTATATAAGTAT
Organism: Napeogenes sylphis; assembly: GCA_959347405.1. Taxonomy (NCBI): domain Eukaryota; kingdom Metazoa; phylum Arthropoda; class Insecta; order Lepidoptera; family Nymphalidae; genus Napeogenes; species Napeogenes sylphis. The sequence goes on from OY365776.1 coordinate 29,825,940, forward strand.
TAATGGTTTTTGAGTTTTATAGATCTTTAATTTGCATAGATATACGCATTGAAAGAAAATAATACAAAAAAACTCCCAGAGAATCTCCGATATTTGCCTCATTAATCATGCAAATTCTTAGAGGAAGGTTACATGATGTATTTTACATTTTTTTATAATCTATTAACATGAACTAACAAGAAAAACCGATTACTATTGTTGAAATTATAATAAGTATGTATATATATATATATACATATATTATATGAACCTTTTTTTTTATCTTAGGAAAAATGCGTTTCCACATCGTCACACCGGCCAGGAAGGCGATGCACAGTGTGTCGTCTAGAACAAGCTAGCTGGGCAAAAATATTTTTTAATGGATATAGGTTGCAAAGCCTCTGCTAGATACTAATATAAATGATTTCATTAATAAAAATACTTGGAAACCCATAAAAGATGCAAAACCCAAAAATAATATGCATTCGTTAAAAATAATGGTGTTTATTGCACGATTCGTAAGAAATATCAATTAAACTAATAGGTATTTAAAGCTAAATACATTATCTAACGATTAAACTAATATTATAAGAATAAATAAAACTAATTAATATTTACAACTTTAATTAAAAATTAATTAGTACACAATAAACCTATTAAATAATGACTTAATTATAACTTACTACTAAAATAAGAATATTCATTGGATTATAATGAGGACAAACTTAGGAATTATTCATCATCACTAAGTTCATCCTCAGCCAGATGTCCAGCCAGCATACTCCACTTCCGCGTCTGTTTGTAGGCGTGACTAGTAGATTTAAGAGTCTATATAACACGCAAGTGCCTCATCACTTGTAAGGCACCTTTGCTGCTTGAGGTCACTCGACTTTCGTTCACTGAAATTTTCAGGACTCTCACTAACTTCTTGAATTAGTTTTGCGACGTTGCGTTTGCCTGATTGACGAGACGCTATTTCAGCAGCAACCAAAAGCTCCTCAGAGCTTTGTAACTGAACCAAATCATCGACACGTCGCCGTTTGGTTTTGGCACTTGCGTTTGCCAGGTCCACTGGCGGTCTCCCGGGACCAGGCAGTGAATGTGATGACGTTGATGCTTCTGCAAGGTCATAAGACACATTAAACTGTAAGTTTTCACCTTCTAGCCACTTAGCATTACAAGCTAAGAAACGATCCCGTATTCGGCAAGAATTCTCCCATTTCTCCGAAAGTTTCGAAGAAAAACGGGAAATTATAGTCTTGATATCCTTCACAGATGCTTCAGTTACGCCACTGAGGTCATGTTCTTGTAAAACAAACATGAAGAGCGCCTTATTTCGGTCACTTTTTGTATGTTATATGCATTTTTAAAACTGTAAAACTGCTACCTGAAAAAAAAATTGTAACTTTTTTTGCTTTTGAGCAAAAAAGTAGCAAAAAAAAAGTTTTATTATAATTTAGAATAATGTGTCTATCAACTGAAAAAATACAGACCGGGGATACGTGGGGATTTTTAGTAATAGTCTTTTGAATTTGAATTTCGACGACTAAAAGGAAAACGCAACTTGCGGCGCTCAGATTCTAATTTAGTATGAATATAATTTTATTGTAACTACATAAAAAAAATGTACATACCCTTAGTAATAGAATCCATCACTAAAATTTACCACAACTACTAAAATAACCTTGGGAGATGCAATCGTGTCAGTAGCAAAAATGCGAATAATATTATGCATTTAACCCAATTGTCTTATATACTACCCTCATTAACGATGTTATGTATGACTTATGCCAAAACAATAGTTGTTGGTGTAATTACCAACTAATTACCCCCACTAATGTTTCTAGGAAATTTTAATGTTGTTTTTGTCCAGCTAGCTTGTTCTAGACGACACACTGTGCGATGGCCGGACGGTATGTGCGGCACCCGGCAGCATAGGAAACGCTGCCATTTTTAAGACACCCCACTAAAAAACCAACGGCTGCCCTCATCGCTGCCATGGGACGCCAAAGGATCGCTTTCGCACTCACTGTGATGCCCCGGCGGAACCCCCCCGATATCCTTATCGGGGGGGCCCGGGCAACCAGTGTACCCCTACGTCATAGACCCGTGCAATGGCGAGCAAGGTCGCTCCCCCCTCTCATCTGGGCCTACGGCTGGGAAGGAACGGGATGGATCTTTCTCCTTCCCAATCTCCCCCGCCGAAGCTCGATGAGGCTATGTTGCCATAGCTTCAGTCGGCTCCGTGCTGGGCCCCGCGGTCGAGGGATTCGCACCAGATGTTAACCCTCGAACTCGCGGAGCCTTGCACACTCGGCTCCCAAACAGGTGACCCACTGGGAGACCTCGGTCCGCACAGACCACGCACCGCAACAGTCCAGTGCAAGTAGCTCGGGTATGACCCTCACTACCGCACCGGAAGCAGGCGGCGCCGCGATCGGCCGCGGACGGGCAAGTCGCACGCACATGCCCATATATTATAAGAACCTATATGCATGTATGTTTTAAGAAAAAGTATAATATACATATAATACACAGCAAAAACCATATATCTAACCAACTACAAGTGTTTTGAGAACTCCGTAACGCTTTTTGAACTAAAAAATTTAAACATCATAATTTTGTTTTCCTTAATTTCGTCTTCAGTTTTTTTTTTATTCTCAGATCCCCATTAAATAATATAGAGTATGCCAAAAATAATTAATTTATTGTTTGAAAATATCTTTAAACATGTATAGCCATGTTAAGATTATTTAAATTTATATAAATAAAGAATTAAAAATAAACCGATACGGGCAGGGATTCGAACCCGCGACTACTGGGAAACCGTCCCATCGCTCTACCAACTTGAGCTGAGCTCTTTTCAATGTTTATCTATACTGCAAAGTTAGAAACATTGCTTAGGATTTTCGAAAGAAACCTAATAGATGTCACCACCGTCCCGATAAGGAAGTAAAATTGTATTTTAATTGCAAGATTGACCTTATTTTAATTATTTTAATACCAGAAAATATGGATCTGTTTTATGCCTCAAATAGAAACAAAGTCATTATTTTTTTTAAACAATAAATTAATTTTATATAAATAAAGAATGAAAAATAAACCGATACGGGCACGGATTCGAACCCGAGACTACTGGGAACCGGTCTCGTCGGTCTACCAACTGAGCTACCGTATCACTGTCCGTCTTGGTGAATTAAGCATTCTATATGTAATCGTCTTTATCGGGACGGTGGTTTAGAGCGTCGGGATGGTTTCCCAGTGGTCGCGGGTTCGAATCCCTGCACGTATCGGTTTATTTTTCATTCTATATTTATATAAATTTAAATAAGCTTGACATGGCTATACATGTTCATAGATATTTTCAAATATTTTAATTTCTTATTATTAAATATTACTTATTATTTCTGTTATGCATAGCTTCAACTCTCATCTTATCTCTTATAAACTGATTCTATTATATGTTTTAAAAGTTCTCTTCCTTAAAAATATTTAAAAAAGTAAGAATTTACTGTAAAACTCATGGAGATTTAATATTGAAGCGAATCCAATATTTCTATACCTGACTTTCTTTAGAAATTCTATAAAAGAAAAAATCTCGGAAAGAACGCTTAAACAGATGGAGCGTACCTACATGAAATGGGATATTTTATTTGAAATAGAAATAAAACGGAAATATATAGAAAAAATACAAAAACGAAGGCCTATTTATAAAATTTTAGTGTTCAGGATAAATCAGAATTATAATAATATCGATAAGATTTGAAGCAAAAGTTTTTTATACTTATTTATGTGTATCAAATTTAAACATAGATAATATAACATTATTATCTAAAACATTTTTGCAATTTATTGTAAGATGTCTAGGTTATCTTACGTAAAACAAGAATAGTGTATTAATTCTGTTCCGTGCTAGAACTCAGTGTTCCGTTATAACTATAGCTATAATACCTACATAAATAAACGAATATTTGATTTGATTTTTATAACAACTCATAACATTATGTAAAAGTAACTCGGCTATAAACATGTAACTGCTCGACGTAATAAGATATTTTTATGGTTTTCTCACAGCACCAGCTGCTTGTATTACGATGAATTCTCTATAATTCTTTATTTTTTTGCAACAAGAGACGCAGAAAAATAGGATAAATTACGATATCAATTATTACTAGTTGAATGTGAAATAATAGTCTTGATAATTAATTTCAAAAGTTGCAGATCGTTTATTTTTAACAGACAAAAGATTTCAAATTAAAAGGCTATGCTCGTTACGCAGTGTTATAGAAATATCTGAATTCATATTGTCTGGTATGATATAGATCCTAATTACTATTCTTGTCACTGAGCTTAAATTTAACATTTTGTTCTGTTATTACAAAATTAAAATTGTAATTTTAAAAAATTTAAAAAACCCCTGATACAAAAAGATCTCTAAAAATAATAAAAATAATATTATTATTTACTTATTGAAGTCGTTGCGTCGGGGTCCGTTGTACGTAGGTACGTTGACGATGGTGTCTATTTAACGAAGTTAATCATTGACTATACGACGATTGATATTTGAATTTCTTCCTTTATTAAACTTCCTAACAATAAATAAAATTACAAATACCAGAAAACAAGGAGAACATAAATAAATACCATTCACAAACTGCATTAAATGTTTTTCTTGACTGCAAAACTATTCTGATACAAATTAGTACCGACTTATTCCAAAGATTATTAATCTCAATTAAGATCTTTGTAATAATTCAAAATATCTCTTTAAATTACCTCGTTGGTACATATATTTCGGGTATGATATCCGTGTCTCCATTTACACGGACACGCACGGATATCCTTCCCGAAATATATATTTACAGGTTTGTTTATTAATTCAACTATTTAAACCTTAACTTAAATTCTTACAATCAGATGACTTTTAATATTTCTAATTAGAACATGCTAGCTTCAACATTTTACAAGAAATAGGTAACGTACAACATAAATCTTAAAAATACCTGTATATTAATATATTCGAAATGACCATGACCTTTTTTAGCATGTAACAAATAAAGAATATAGCCATGGCTGCAGGGTGAAAATTATAATTCGGCATCGCCAAAATAAGTTATTTATGTATACTTAGAAAAAGAACCGTAAGAGTCAGACATAAAGGGTGGACTCCTATCACTTCACTATCTCAAAAAAAAATTATAAAATCACGTTTAGTGTGTGGGAACCACCTTAAATATTTATTTTAATCTACTTTTTGTATTAATTATTAAAGGAACAACAGAAATACATAATTTGCACAAAATTCAATTGTCTAGTTATTACGATTCATGAGATATAACCTAGCGATGGTAGACGGTTAGCGGAGTCTAAGTAAAGGGGTTCCGTTTTTTACCTTTTTTGTATCGAACCCTAAAAACTAAGGTAACTTAACTATATAGATAAAAAATAACCTCTGTTTCCCCATATAGCGGGACCGTTAAAAAAGTGTTATTCTATCCTCTAATATATTTAAATTATTGATTCATTTTAAGTTAAGGTTAGTTCAATAATTTAATCAACATTGTCATATTTGTCTGGTATACCTATTTTGAAAGAAAATAGATTTGATATATTATGTATATTTTAATTTCTGCAGTTTTCATTGTCTTTATTTCATTATAATAATATTACTAGCATACTCAGCCCGCTTCGTAGGAATTAATTCAAAGATATATTTATTCGAAATACATAATAAAATATACATTAAATATAAGAATGAAACTACCGCAATAACAATTATGATTCATCCTGAATTTTATTTTCATCTACTATTTTTTCTAGCACGGTATATGGATAGATCCATAGCCTAACTGAAATAAAATACTTCAATGTCAATAACAATATTATGTAAATTAAATTGACAGTTAAATAAAATGTTTCTATTACTAAACTGTACATGATTAATCTCAATATTCTCTGAAAATTTCGTTGTCATCGGTCCAGCCGTTTTGGAGTAAGAAACAAACTTACATACTTTCTCTTTCAAAAGTATAGATAGATAGATAGATAGATACTACGAAAATCTTTGTATAAGAGAGGTTTTATATTTCAATAATTATTACACCACAGAAACATAATCTGTTCTATCCTCTACGTGATTTTTTTGTATAAACACACAGAATAGATTAAATATACTTTAAATATTTAATTCACAAACTTCAATTGTTAGTGACCAGTATAATATTATTGTTTGGCCTTCCTATTGAATTGACTGCGTTAATTAAGTACGGTGGCAGCCGAGGATCCAAAAAAAAACAAAATTATAAAAATACTTTATTTAAATTTACAAATTATGTTATAACTAAAATGACGACTGCTTGCCCGATATTAGAAAACAAGAGTGACAATTATATTTAAAATTAATTATAATGAAATACATTTATGTGAAGTGCAGATTCAGCTAAATTATTGTTATAAAATTATAATTAAATAATACGTTTGTATGAAGTTCAGATTTAGCTTTTTGATTGTTATAATTCCTGGATTCTGATACAATGGAATGTACATATTGCACCATCGTTTGCTAAGCGGTTCCCGCGATGCATGGGAATATAACAAATGTCTATTTAGCGATCCCACGGTCTATGGGGATATAACACCTCCCTACTGAAGAACAGCATCTATTTGACGTCCTTAGATCTCGAATAGTGCTGTAAAATCTTCTCCACGTGATTACAATCTCCTTCCTCGTCCTCTGCTAGCTTTTGTTCTTTCTTGACTTTAAAGCTTTTACGATTCTTCAGGTTTTTATATATTATAACAGCAATGCTTAGTGCGCTTGCACTTAATATTATTCCATATAATGGGATTGTAGTATGATAAAGACTGTTTGTTTCAGTTGTTCCTGAAATTTCCGGCTGCAATGATATTTCATTACTTATTTCTTGAAGTTTTTTAAGGTCGAAAGTGTTTAGTTGTAATGACGTTTGTGAAACTTCAATTTTTTCAGAACTGTGTAGGTCTATTATTTTCAGTGGCTTTCCTCTTATGTGATCATTGCTATTAATTATTGTAAATTATGAACTTTCTATTAAACATCCCAGAGGTAGAGTTACAAGATGCCTTGTACTTTTACAAATTGTTGCTGATTGCAGGATAATTTTAAACTTGATGGCTCCGGAAATGTTATAATATAATGCTTGTCGTCAAGTTGTTCCACGGCTTCCGTAGTCAGGATCAAGGATACAAATTGACATGAACTTTGTATCTGCTGCGTCGTAATGAGACGTTCTATAAAGTCGGGCTGTTTTCCATAGGGATTGTTAAACTTGTTATCACAGAGATAAAATCCGTTGACCTTCGGGCATTCAGCCTCTATGTACGTAAAATCTTTATTGTGAATTGCTAGGAATGGTTTAGGGGGAATAAGGATTTGGTTATTCTTATTCGGTACTGCGGATAGGTGATACAAGAAATAAAATTTGGGAAAGACAATCGGAAAATTAAAGATTAACACAATATTCCTATCATTATAATAATAACCTACTTTAATAACATCAAAATAGTCTCTAAAACTAATGTCTAAAAGTTCCTCTTTCTTGTAGAGGTTATTTAACTTATTTAAAATATCTTTTTGCGTATTTATAGATAACATTGAATGATGTGTACTTTGAGCATGAATGAAAGCTAACCAATTTTCCAATCGAAATAATTCGTCCGTTATAGTTTCAATATTATCTCCTAAAATTAAGAAAATTTGAGTCATGTGCGTAAAAGTTGTAATATCCGTTTCGAGGATACTACTGACACTAGTTAAATTATTTATCAAATTTTCCAATTTTCTTTGATTAATGGTTAAGTTATTAATAATATCATTATTTTGAAATAACCATTTTTTGGTTAAACTAATGTGATTGTTTAATTCGTTAACAATTTTACTATTATTTCCTTCTAATATTTTAATTGCATTATTATACTTTATAGCATCCGTATAGTCGAGATTTCCTGAAATAGTCTTTATTATTGAACCTAAACCGTTAATAAGCCCTCTTTTAACACGACTAGTCTCAAAGGTTTTCAATTGCTGTGAAACTTTTTCTAATTTAGTTACAAGATATTCAGTGTGCATTTGAAAAAGTGAAAGGGTTTTATTTCTTAAAATTGGATGAATATTATCGATTTGTTCCTGAACTGAGTTTAAACTATCACGAATCTTAACTAAATCTACGCATTGTATGAAAGAGTGGTAGTGGGAAATGATTCTAGCGGTTCCTAACTTAAACGGTAAAATACCCGGTCCATTGTCCAGGCTACTTAGGTCAATTTCTTCTGCTTTCGTCAAGGTTGCTAACAGGATCGTCATTCTGTAACAATTGAGCACTTATAGGTACTCTTTTGAGTCTAGATTTGGCTATTGGGCTTCGTTTCTTTTTCGTGTAAATGTGTATCGGTAAGTCAGCTAAAACTTTGTCACGAGTAAAGCGAGGGGCAAGTTTTTGTCGGGATGCTTTAGGGTTTCGTATGAATATTTGTTGGTCTGGTAGGTAACAAGTCTCAGGTTCCCTATTTTTATTAATGTTTTCAGTAATTTGGGTACGCCTATGTAAAGAGGATTCATTTATAATATCATAAACTTTAATCATGCGGTCACGATAGTCTTGTGTGTATTGTTGTAATAGTTGTTCTGTTAAGTCTGTCTATAGGGTCACGGGGGTCAAAATGTCCAGTTATGATATCTATTGGTCTACATTTAGTAAAGCTATGTATAGAGCTGTTGTAAGCTAGAAGAGCATATGGCATAAGGTTAGTAATAGACTCTCCACGTTTATTCAATCTTAAAATCCTTAAATGTTCTAATAGGGTGGAATGAAGTCTTTCTATTAATCCGTTTTCATTGGGTGTGTAAGGCAAAATTTTATGATGACTTATTTTGTGAAGTCTAAGAAATTCTAAAAATAATTGATTTGTGAATTCGGGACCTCCATCAGTAACGATTGTAATTGGAACTCCATGATGAGTACAAAACGTTAATAATCCCTGTACGACACTGATTGCAGTACCGTCTCTTAGGTTATAGCTCTGTGCATATTTTGAAAAAGCATCGATTATTGTAAGATATTTTTGATTTTCGACACTAAATAAATCTAAATGAACTATAGCAAAAGGTTTACTTGGAGGGGGGACAATTTTAAATTTCTGTTTAATAGGGTTTCTATCGCATTTTGCTTGACCGCAAATTGGACATTCATTTATATATTTTGTGATTTGTTCTTTCATTTTTGGCCAAAAATATCTTTTTGACAAAGATAAGTAACACTAGTTAATGCCACGATGATTAGTTTTACCTTCGTGGTAATTTTTGATAATTTCTTGCTGTTTAAAATAATCTTTAACGTTATCTAAATCAGTTTTTGTCAGAACAATGTCCATAGCAGATTTTTTAAAATTATTTTGAATTACAGGAACTATTTTATACATTCCCAACGGAGGGTTGATGAGGATACCAGTTTTTATTTTAGGATTGACGTATTCTTTTATTGCATTTATTACATCATTTTCTAAATTTGAGCTCGAAATCGATATGGTAGCTTTGAAGTAGTTTTCAAATAATTTTGTTACTATGGGCTTATTTTTAATGTCACCGACGATATTAAAGATAATTTGTCTATGAAATTTATTTAGGGCTTCGTCTGTTATGGGAATTTCTAAAAAGGGATTTTCTGAGTCAGAATGTACAGTGGCGGTTCGAGAGCTTATATTGGAGGGTGATTTTTCAGAGGGATTCACAACTGTTGAGCTAGCCTCTTCATTGTGAATTTCAATTCGGGATAGCGCGTCTGCATTACTATTATACTTACCCTGTTTATATATTACAGTAAAGTCATATTCACTTAAACTAAGTCTCCATCTAGTTAATCTTGAATTAGGTTCTTTAATATTCATAATCCACTGAAGTGGTCTATGATCAGTCATAATTTTGAATTTTCTTCCAAAAAGATATGGACGAAAATATTTAGTGGCCCAAACAATTGCTAATAACTCCTTTTCGATCGTACTATAGTTAATTTCACTGGAGTTAATTGATCTAGATGCGTATGCTATGGGTTTATCAGAGCCAAGGGAGCCTTGAGAGAGTACTGCTCCTATTGCTAAGTTTGAAGCATCTTTGGTCAGTATAAAGTCTTAGGAAAAGTCTGGGTATTGAAGGATGGGGTCATTAACAAGTAATCTCTTACATTTTTCGAAACAGTCAATGTAGTCCTGTCCTAAAGTTATTTTGTAGCCTTTTTTCAAACATTGAGTCATAGGTTTTGTTACTCTAGCAAAGTCAGGAATAAATTTTCTATAATAGCCCAGCAAACCTAAAAATCGTTTCCGTAGCTGTTTTAGGAATAGGATAATTTTGGATTGCAGCTATTTTATCAGGGTTAGGTTTTATTCCTTCTTTAGTAATTATATGTCCTAAATAAGAAGTTTCTGTTTTCAGGAACTCTGACTTATCCAATTGTATTCTAAAGTTTGAATCTCTTAACCTTTTAAAAACCCTTTCTAAATTAATTATGTGTTCTTGAAGAGAAGTACTAAAAATGATTATATCGTCGAGATAAACGAGACATATGTTATTTTGTAAACCCTTCAACACATTATCCATTACCCTTTGAAAGGTTGATGGTGCTTTTTTTAAGCCCATGGGCATTCTTAAAAATTCAAAATGCCCGTGTTCTACATTAAATGAAGTTTCCGATATATCAGAAGGGTTCATCTCAATTTGGTAGAAGCCACTTGCGAGATCTAGGGTGCTAAAATACTGACAATTACCTAATTTATCCAGAATATCAGATATATTTGGAATAGGATATTTATTATCGACGGTTTTTTCGTTAACTTTCCGAAAGTCTATGACAAGGCACCATTTAATTTTCCCTGAAGCGTCACTTTTCTTAGGAACTACCCACATTGGAGAGCTCCAAGCTGAGTCAGAGGGTCTTATGATACCTTGATCGAGCATTTTTTGGATTTGATCCCTAACTTCTCCCCTATGTATGAATGGGTATCTATAACTTTTAGTATATACGGGAATTTCGTCTGTGGTTTTAATTGAATGCTTAATAGTATTACTAAAGGTTACTCACCCTCTAAGTAAAATACATCCGCGTACCGGCCACAAAGAATTTGTAAATTAATTTTTTCCTCTTCATTTAAATGATCAGTTCGAAGACGAGATAGTACTTCCTTCTCTCGTTCACTAATTGGTTCAGTATTTAAATATTCAGTGTTATATAACTCAGCTTGAATGGGCTGGTCTAAAGAAAATATTATGTCACTACGATTTGGATTAAAAATTTCTACTATAGCTCTATTATCTTTAACAGATGTCAAACATTCTTTTATAATGCAACGCGAAATCGTTTGCTCTGGGACTAAAATTTCCCCTATGTGGATATTAATCGGTAGTTTAACTAATTTAGAGGAACCAGCGGGTGTTATATCCTCGTATAAGTTTACATTACGCGAATTATAAACCTGTATGGGGTTTGAAGCATTTTTAGTAACAAATAACTTTTTCTTATAATCTATGGTTGCTTCCCATTTGTCTAAGAAATCTGTACCTATTAGACCATCGAAATAATTGTGAAATTTATAAATGTAAAATTTTATATGATCATTACTTTTAAACTCATTAAAGCAAGGAACGGTTAAGGAATATTTATGTTTGCTCACAGAATGAACATTAGATACTTCAAAAGGTTCATAATTTAAATTGAAATTATTAAAATATTTTTCAACTGCATCTGGACTTATAAAGGACTGATTTGCACCAGTATCTATAAGAAATTTTAAGGGTGGATTTTTAATCTGAATATAAGGTAACTGACGTTGAGATTGAACATTAATTTCTATTTTGGTTTGTCTAATGGTTTGATTTTCTAAAAATCCTGTTCATTATTGGAAGTTGATGGTGGGGGTTCAACAACAATATATTCAAAGGGTATGAGATCGTTTGGTTGTTGAAGACACTGGGGTTGTTCTAAAGGTTCGTAGTCACTACAATAATATTCTGGGTGTTGGTTATAATAATGGTCGTAGTAATCGTCAGTCTCATAATAGTCATAATAGTCATAATTTTGATTGTTGCTTTCATGAAAATTCATTTCCCGAGTCTTAAAATAATTTGATTGGGGTGGATTTCCATGTTTCCTCCAGTCATGTCCAGCAGGTGGTAAGTTTTTGGGTACAAAATGGGTTACACCGCTCATAGGACGGGATGGTTGGGGATTTTGGTTAGTATGTTGATAAAAATTACGTTGGGGCATTTTAAAAGCATTATTGGGATTATAATTTGGAGGTATGGCCCTAAATATTTGTTGAGTGTGTGAGGGACCTGGACCCGGTTGTGGTCTAAATAGGGGTCGTTGTGTGTGTGTTGGGAATTGATGACGCGGTTGGTGATGGTTTAGAAATGTATATGGCCTAGACTGTGTTGTGTTAGAATTATAATTTGAATTTACCTTAAGAGGTTGAGATGAAAATGCCATAGGGTGTTTGTTCCTTTCAGGTTCATAACGAGCCTGTAAATACATAATATTTAACTCGTCTTGCATGAATTCTAATGCTTTCTCTATTGTTTCTGGTCTCATACATCTAATACGTGAACCTAAAGGATCTTTTAACCCTCTTAAAAAGGCTTGCAGAGTTAATTTCTGATATAAAACCCTTTTCGCTTCAATTGTGGTACTAATATTCTCATGTAAAGCTATGTATGTCATAATTGTACTAAACAAGTTCTGACGGCGCTCATAAAACTCCTGAGGTGTAGTGGAACCTTGTGTTAAAAGAGCAAGATCATTGTACAACGCGGTTTCGTCTCGTTGATCGGAAAAGTTATTAATTAATGACTTACGAATGCCAGTCCAGTCTGAAGGGATACCGTTAGTATTAATTAATCGTGCTGCAGACCCTGTTACTTTATTTAAAATTCCATTTACGAGGGCAACATTTAATAAATTGTTATCAGGGTTGTTAATCACAAACTCCTGAACTAACTAGTCACATAATTTTATGAATCTAGGTAATACATTTGGGTTTCCATCGAATTCAGGCAATAAGCGTAAGGCTTGAAAAATGTTACCTAAATCGGCCATATTATATTTTTCTAAAGTTAATTTATCGTTATTATAAGATATTAAATTTCTATTAGCGTCTTGGAAGCGCGCTCTACTACTATACGTACTAAGCCTAGGGGTCTTCGATTGCCGCAGAAGGGAAATCTTGGAAGGAAAAATCTTATAAAATAGGGATAAGCAATCACTAGAAAGATTCTAATGTACTTACAGTTTTAATTTCGGTTTCTCTGGAGTATCAATGTTCGGATACGCCTCGCTGCGCCGCCTCGTAGATTCAGGATACTCGTGTTGAAACTTGATAGCTTCCCGGATGGACCGCAAGACGATAATCTTGATTTTAAGAATATATAGTTTACATTGCTCTCGACCCGGCCCGCGAGTATCCTACCGACTGCGCCAATTAAGTACGGTGGCAGCCGAGGATCCAAAAATTTAAATTTACAAATTATGTTATAACTAAAATGACGACTGCTTGCCCGATATTAGAAAACAAGAGTGACAATTATATTTAAAATTAATTATAATGAAATACATTTATGTGAAGTGCAGATTCAGCTAAAGGATTGTTATAAAATTATAATTAAATAATACATTTGTATGAAGTGCAGATTTAGCTTTTTGATTGTTATAATTCCTGGATTCTGATACAATGGAATGTACATATTGCACCATCGCTTGCTAAGCGGTTCCCGCGATGCATGGGAATATAACAAATATCTATTTAGCGATCCCACGGTCTATGGGGATATAACACGTTAGTTCAAATTATTCGTAAATTGCTCGCAAAACAATACTTTTGTGAAACAGTTATCACAATAAGCAAATATCCGGGCTTAGCTGGATAAGTATCAAAACTAACCTTCCTTTTTTTTTTTTTCATACAAAACTAGGTTAATACTTGACTACATTCCACCTGATGGTAAGTGAAATATAGTCTTAGGTGGTAAAGCGCATTAACCTAGCAGCCTATTCACTCTCCTCTTGAAGACACATTATATTTTGCCGGAAATACCGACGCAGGCAGATTGTTCCAGTCCCTAGCTGTACGCACTAAAAAGATGAAGCATAGCGCTTCGTTCGGACAGGTGGAGTGTCCACAACGTAGGGATGGATACTCGCCGTGCGTCGGGACGTCCGGCAAAGGAACGGGGATGGGGGAATTAGGTCGTGCAATTCCTGCGCACACTCACCAAAATGTATCCTATAGAATTCTACGCCTGTGTTAAAGGCTGTGGAGTTTGGCGTCAACCAATTTAGGGTCGCCAATAAGCCTCTTTGCTCGCCTCTCAATTGAGTCCAGAACCGCAAGATGAGTCTTTGCGGCACCAGCAAATATATGGCCACAGTACTCTACACACGACCGGATCTGTGCTTTGTATAAAACAAGAAGCTGTCCCGGTGTAAAGTACTGCCGAACCTTCGCAAGAACGGCAAGCTTTGCTGCTGCTGCTCTTGCTCTGGACTCAATGTACCGACCAAAGTTGAGGTTCGAGGAGATCTCTAAGCCTAACAACTGAAGCCAGTCACTGTATTCCAAGGATACATTCTGGAAAGTAGGAGCCAAGGTGAAGGGGCTCCTTTTGGCGGTGAACAAACACGTCTGCGTTTTGGTGGCGTTGAATTTGACAAGATTGGCATTGCCCCATGCGGAGACTGCCTGAAGTTTGTCATTCAAACGTTGCACCATGACTTCTCTTTCAGATTGTACTTCATCTCTACGAGCCCGAGAACTTGGCAGATATCTTTCTACAACTGTGCTGTCGTCTGCATACCCATAGATACCGGGCTTCAGCAGATCGTTAATGTGCAGCAGAAAAAGAGTTGCAGAAAGAACGGACCCCTGAGGTACTCCGGCATTTATTGTCAAGGATTCTGAAGAATACCCGTCGACAACAACACGGAGAGATCTCTGGCTCAAAAAGTCCATTATCCAGCCAATCAGACCAGGAGATATACCGTACGCTGAAAGCTTGCTTAAAAGGCTCACATGCCAGACCCTGTCAAAAGCCTTCGAGACGTCCAGAGAGACGGCGACCGCTTCTCCGTTCCTCTCGATGGCTTCGCCTAAAATGTATGTTGCGTACATGACATTCGGCATTAAACCATGGGCGAGCTTTGCCACCAATGGGTACGTCAGCAAAAGGAATAAAATACTCCACTGCCTGAAGCATCACATCGGTTATAGCATCCGCGCAACTCGACGGATCCAAAGAAGAGAAGCAGACCTGCCGCCAAGGATAAGACGCAAAAAAGTGCCGCATCTCATCCCAATCTGCTGACTTGTATTTCCATACTCGCTTAACACCATGTGGTTCGAAAGCTGGTGGGGAATATGTAAATACAGATTTCACCAGACAGTGATCGGAGGTTCCCAAGGGGGACGTGACTTCTACACGATACCTGTCCGGATCAGTTGTCAGCAGAAGGTCCAGGCAATTGGCTGTATGGCCTACCACATCTGGTACCCTTGTCGCTTGCCTCACCAGCTGAAAGAGGTCCAAGGACAACGCAAAGTTCCGCGCTTCTCTTCCAGCATGGTCGGTCTTCTGGTACGGGAACAGCCAGTCCTGATGACAGGCATTAAAGTTCCCCAGAAAGACGAGCTGCCCCGAAGGGTACTAATACAGAGCCATATCTGCAGCCTCACTGAGATACTCAAATAAACGAGTTATCTCCTGGTCACCGCTGTGCGAACGGTAGACACAGGAATACAGGATTTTTTCGTTTCCTGTGTCCACTAAAACCCATAGGGAAGAAAAAGTGGGGTCTTCAAGGTGACGGAGACGCTAAAAACAGAGGTCGTTCCGCGCGTACACACTGACTCCGGCCCGTGAGCGAAAGTTGTGCTCTAACGAGTAACCGGGATAATCCAAGTATGCAGCGCTCAAAGGACATTGTATCTGCGTCTCCGTCAAAAAGAGCAAGTGCGGCTGCTCTGTCTCCAGGTGGTGGTGGACAGCTAAAAGATTTAAGTGCAAACCCCTGATATTAGTGAGGTGCACTTTATATGAGGAGGAGTGCAACCGCTGGGTAACCTTGTTCCTTTTTCTTAACTTTTTCATAAAAAAAAAAATATATAAAAGTGAATAGGGATGGGAAATGGCAGTTGAACGAGACGGTACGTATCGAACCCGACGTCGAAATTGGTGATGTCTTGCCACTGGGAGGCTAGTCTGGAGACTGCGGGGACGCCCGAACCCCCCCAGGGATCGCCATCGGGCCTCCTCGTCTGGTCGCCAACCAGCACGATGGAGCCACCCTGGGATTTTTCACAGCTGGCGGGGCAGCCTTTCGTGGTTGGCTATCCCACTAATTGGGCCCCCAACAATCTGCGGGCGGCCAGCGGAAAGCCGTCGCTTCGGATCCCGCTACCCTCCTCGACTAGACACCCGACAAAACAAACACCAACCCGACGTCAGACCGGTTCGCCAACGTACCGCAACTGTTCAGACTCATTTCCCATAAACGGCTTCATCGAGCAACGTGCCGGAACACGACTAGATCGCTTTGCGGCACGACTCTGCCTGATGGGTGGTAACTTTGCCGGCGACCGGATGTTATGGTCTACCAAGAAAATTTTATTTCAGTACACACGTGATCTCTGGTATTCAACTTCAATAAGATATTAGAAAATAAATAAAATAAAACAATATTTTAGGGATAGAATATAACAACATATAACAACTTGAAATTTAACCCGATGTTTTAAATAATTTGCTATAATTGTATTCACGGGGAAAAAAGATGTGTATAGGTGTATGTCAGTAATTAACTACCTTCAACGGTTTTTAAGATTCCGGACAGTTAATTTCAACATGCACTCAGAACACACTAACATTATCATAAAGATCTAGTATATTAGGATAATATATAAACTATAAAACCACACAAATATAATTATTGTGTAAACTGTTAAGTACACATATCCATATAACCGATGCCAGAATGTTCCAGTTTAATCGCTTTACAAACCGCATCGCCGTTTACAGGTTAAAATAATATTTAAAAGCATTTGTAAAGTATAAAACGAGCTTAATACTCCAGATAATTATCAAAGTATAAAACAAAATTACCAAAAGCAAAGCTCTTCTGCATATTACAAATTAAAAAATAATAACATATTATATATTTTATCTTCTTGTATAACAGATAAATAGCTCTCATTGATTGTTTTTTTTTTCGGAATTACTCTTTTATTAAAATCACGAAAAGTCGTATAGCTAAACATTGTTAGATAAAAAAATAATTAAATATATATATTTTAATCCATTTATCCGACGATCGACGGAGAACGGAGAAGCGGTGTCTCCGGACGTCTCGAGGGCATTTGAAAGGGTCTGGCATGCGAGCCTTATAAGCAAGATTTCAGCGTACGTTATATCTTGTGGTCTGATCGGCTGGATAACGGAGTTTTTTAACGTTCTTCTGGTCTTTGTTTCTGCTGAACATTAACGATCTACTGAAGCCCAGTATCTATGAACATTCAGACGACAACACAGTTGTAGAAAGATATCTGGCCGAATACTCTGGTTAGTAGAGATCAAGTACAGTCTGATAGAGAAGCCATGGTGCAACGTTTCAGTGACCAATTTTAAGCAGTCTCCGCATGGAACAATACCAATCTTGTCAAATTCAACTTGACACAAAGCGCAGACTTATCTGTTCACTGTCAAAAGGAGCCTTTTCACCTTGGTTCCTAATTTTCACCGACTTGGGTCTTCTTTTTAGAACTGAAGTGACTTTACGAGGTCTACACTTTGCGGCGTTAGTCACCAGTGGGTTCGCATGTTCAAAGTACTTTTGGGAAAGTCGTTTGAAATACTGAGTGATGGTCGGAAGGTTTAAGTCTCTATGGAGATCGATGTTGCGGACAAACCACAGCGCCCCGGTCGCAATCCGTGTAAACCTCTTCTAAATCACCTGAAGGGGTTTCAGATTAGCGTGCGCAAAAACGGAGCTTGCATAGGACATGACGGAACGTATGCAGGCTTTGTAAAGTGTCGCCAGAATGCCTGATGTATTGGAGAGAGCGCCGCAAGCATCTAATCCCAGCTGCTATCACTGAAGTCGTCGAGAACTTGTCTCAACCCCCTCTGGAGACGGTGTAGCCTCCGTCGGTTGTCGTCTGTCGGATATCGGTCGTGGGCTCTAATCTTGGCGTTTTTATGTGTTATAAGACGTCTAATGTCCGAGGGGAGTGCTTGGTAACCCTCGAAGTTCACCCGGACCTCCCTCGAGGACTTTCCTATGCTGTCTACCAAATGATCTGTGAAATTACTTGCGGCTGATATAGTTTCCTCGAGGGATGCAAACTGGTCAGGAATTTTGTTAAGGTGCGCTGAAGTTTCATCCAAGCGTTCGCGGTTGCCTGAGGAGCCTGGGATACCTGAGGGGCGGCGGGACTTTTCACGATAAATTGATTCTGTTACAAGCAATAACAATTAATCGCAATTAATCTAATAAATTATAATGTTATGTTCCTATTCCGACGATCATGATGTTGTTTTATAAAGCCTTCGCGCCAATATATATGATTTATTGCTAAGAATTTTATATATATTATATTTTCATTTGACAAGTTGCACTTTGAAACACTCTTCTTGCTCGAATAGTTGTTCAGAACAATTTTAACACTCCAAGATAAAAAGTCTGTTATTTAAAGTATATTGTATTAATGCAATCTTTGTAATATTTTTTAATTCCTTTTCAAATAGATTTAGTTCGATTTCAAAATCTATTTTATTGTTAAAGTTTTCTTATCTGCAGACATTTACTGCCGAATAATTCCCAAAGAAACTTGAAAACCCCATTTCGAAGTTAATCCTTACTTTTGATTCTGAACTAGTTAAAAATTCCACTCAGTTCATGGTTTAAAATTTGATGTGTTGGACTTTGAAGTCTTTGAAGTTGTTCAAAAAATAATGAAAGATGGTAATAAATTCATTTTATATTACTTCATCTTATTATGCCATGTTTATAAATATTAATAAACGAATGAATAAAAATATTTAATATTCCCTCAATTTCTATCGCTACATTATATGTGTAAAGTCTTAGGTAGTTGGCTTTATACGAAAACTGCAAATCCCAAATAGTTTTATATATATAGAAAGGTTATTCAGTCGTTTTTTATTCTTTAATTAGGGCTTGTTGCATAAATAAGATTTAAATTAAAATTAAAAGAATTATTAAAATTATTAAAAAAATATTTTGGAAGATAAACATATTAGAATCCCTAAATATTTAGGATTTTTTTTTTTTGCTTTTCATATCCCGTACTCCAAATTGGAAATAGGTTTGTAGTCAATAAGTAAGTTTTAGAAGTAGGAGCTACAAATATAAGATCATTTAATAATCTTTATTTATAATCTCAAAGCAAAATTGATATGTTCATATCAAGGGAGAGCAGATACAATAGAAAAGGGCGTGAATTCATTTTACAATCTCCTGAAACTTACACCTGTGGCACATGTCCCGGGAATAGTATTGCGCTCCTTTCCCTTTAATATACTGCTTTACTGCTTCTATTTAGCGGAAAAATTATATTATGAAATTTTAAAATTAGACATCCATAAATTTGGAATCCATTCCAATCATTTCAATTGAAGAAAAATAAGCTAAAAACATTCCATCACCTTATCATAGTTATTTTCAAAATGATGTTAGTAGTTTAAAATCGCGGTGGCTGAAGAGTTTTGAGCTTAAGGTATTAAAAATACTGATTGAAATGTATAAGAAAAATATTTTTCAATATTTTTTATTTTAATACATTCCTTCTATTTACAAAAAAAAAATATTCGAAGTTTTTCTCTCGAAATGTTCGTTCGTTTGTTAAAGATCTCCTTTCTCGGAGGTCTATTTTTAAATTTGAAAAAAGGAAATAATCGGAGCCAGGTCTGGGCTAAGGGATGGTTGATTTACATTATTTGCAACGTTGAGGAGTGTCTTTATAATAATAGAACCACGAAAGTGGAATCTGAAGCAATCCGCCAGGATATTTCTTGTGTTCTGCGCCGGAGCAAATTGCCGAAGAATAACATCTCCCGTGACGAACATCTTGCTCTAAATCACCTACGCAGCAAGACCTTACCATCCTCCATGCAGATAAGGGGAACGCGACTGTGATAATGGATACGAGTGATTATAATAGTAAAATATCAGAAATACTCGCGGACAATAACACTTACAAAAAGGTTGAAAAAGATCCTACCGATAAAGTTTTAAAACAAACTGCCGATCTAATACAAAAATACAGTCTTACATTAAATTTAGACAAAAAATCACTCATACCATCATGTGCAAAACCACCAAAATTATATGGATTACCCAAAATACATAAATAGAATGTCCCACTACGTCCCACGTACTGCGACGCAATGGGGCTCGAGTTCGATTCCCGAGAGGGATAGAGGAATAGGCATGTATGTGATAAGCATAGAGGTCTGTATATCTCGATTTCGTCGTTTATTAAATATATTCGCAGTATTTCTTAAGTGTATTTGTAACATTGTCTATCACCCTTAACAGAAGCAAATACTTAGGGGTGAGATCAATGTGTGTCCTGTGATATTCATTATTATTATTATTTTTATAAACCTTTGGGTTTTTTTACGAATTCCTTTTTTATTACATTGAGAAGACATTACATTTTATTTCTGTTGAACGTAATTAAATAGAAAAAAACATTTTGAGATAATACATAATATGTACAGACTTCTCAAGTCGGTGCCGTAATCGTCAAAAGTTGAGCGTAGAAATGTTTCGGATATCATATTATTGCGTTCCAGAATTTTGTTGCGATATTATTAATATATTGCACCATCGCCTATTCAGCGATGTAGCGAGCCATGGGAATATAGCAATTGTATAACCAGTGATACCACAATGTATGGGAATGTAACACCTCCCTACGCAGATTAGCAACTGTTACATGAGACAATTGCTTAGGTGTTGCTATGATCCAACTTTATCTTGGATATAATTTATATTTATATCAAATTTTCTTTATTTCAGCGGAGTAGTTTTAATGTATATCGAATAGTATCTTCTGCCAAAACCACATAAAATATACATTATGTAAATAAAATAATACATAGAAATTACAGTGTGATGTATAATGCTTTATTGAACTTGATTTAATATGACTGATCCCCACTATATAGTAAATATATATTCCTACTTGATTAGGTTGTTTAATTAACGGCATGACATGCTCACGTTGCTTCAAATGCAGATTTCTTAGTTCATACCTAAGAAGATAAGACAACAGTGTCTAACGAGGGTTATGGACCAGTCTAAGGGTCGCGGATCCTAACCATACACAAAACACAAGGACTTAAATTCTAAATTGAAACATATTTATGATTAGTGATTAAAATTTGGAATTAATGTTAACCCTTTCAAAATGTCCAGCAATAATAGCAGGACTAATACATGCAGAACAAAAACTTAGAAACGAGGAAAGGCCACTTTAGAGGTGATGTTAAAAAAATATCGTATTTCCAAGCTTTTTTGAGGTTACTTATTGGTTGATCTACCTTTTTAAGATAATTTACAAAGCTATCGACTATTGCATCCAACCTTGCATTGCCTTGGTAATCGATTTTTTACCTAAAAATTTAAACGAAGCTGCTTTCGTAACCGTACTAACGCATCGACCGCCTATTTTAAGACCCGGATCGTAAGCGGTATATTTGGTATTCCGTCTACCCAGATACAGACTAAGTATTTACTTGGTTTTGTCCTCAATCCGCCCTTCCATGTACAGAAATCCTCCACTACATTTAAGAGTACCTGACACTGTTTTGGATTACGTGTCAGTATCACAAGATCATCTGCAAAAGCTAATATGGATTATGTGTATTTGTTGTTGAACTTAAACCGATAACCCCACTTATTTTCGTTTCTAATTAATTTGTCTATTAAAATATTAATGACTATATTGAATATAATTGGAGAAATACAACAACCCTGAAATAAACCTATATTATAATTGAGTGGTTTTGAATGGTTTTCATTAAAAGTTATGGATAATTTTAATTTTGAAAAGTATGATGTAATAATGTCTCTAACTACCGTGGGAAAGTTATACCATTTTAACGCGATCCACATCAGTTCATGCCGTACCGACCCAAAAGCATTCTCTAAATCTATCCAACAAACCCTCATTTGTCTCTCACTAGTTCTAGCATCTTAAAGGCTTTCAGATATTAACGTATTATGTTCCAGGCATCCAGAAATGCCGGGCAAAAACCCTTTCTGGTGATTAGGCCTGAAATATCTATTATTAATCATGAATTGCGTCATTTTTGTTTGTAAATAAGAAAAAAATATTTTTGATGTTGTATTTGTTAGGGCTATCGGTCTTAGTGTCTTTAGGGTTACTGACATTGTCGTTTTTCGGAATGAGGACAAAAAGTGCTTTTCCGAATGATGCCGGTATTTGCTTTCTTGACCAGATCTTACCGAATATATTTAAAAGATATTTATAAACCGACGGACACTTTTTATAAACTTAGATTTTTTCATTTTAATTATTGTATTGATTTCGTCCAGAGTTGGTGGGTTGGCATGAAAATCTACGGTAGGAGTCTCAGGTTTGTGTTCATTTGGATCCCCATATAGTTTTTGATTTTCTGGCACTTTGTATGTGCTTTTATAAAGGTCGCATATTTGCGCGTTAGTCAAGAGAAGCTAACCTTTTTTATCAATGACTACTTCGTGTTTTGGCCGATGAAAGCTTATTTAGTATTATATCTATGTAAAATTGAAAATAAGTATGCTTGCCGTTGCAGTTGTAGTTTGAAGCTCTTTATGTTGTTTTAGTTAGTAAGCAACACTTTATGGTTTAAATGAATTTATTATATATAGACCGATATCTAAACTTTTTTTACCAAAAGTAAATCATAAAGCTTCAATGTGCTGGTGCCAATTAGAATGTTTTCTACAGAGATATATATTACTCAACAAGGCGTTGAGCGTGACAACAATAAATCCGTCGTACAATTTATTTGGCCCCGGTGCTTAGCGTGAATTTATCGCGCGTTTGTCATGCAAATACGAAGAATAAATGGATGTCATTATAACTTTTAGATTTTATTTAGTATGACAAAATAAAAAAGTGAGAGTTAATGGGGAAAAAAATAAGTTAAGTACATAAACATCATACATCGTAATTTCTTTTATCTATAATTGATTTTTTATGAAAGAAATAAACGTAAACCTGTGTATATAAATTTAATCTAAAAGAATATCTAATTACAATAACATTGCCAGAAGAAATAGAAGAGAAAAATATCTTTGGTTTATTAAATAGTCTTAATTAATAGTAGAGATGTCTGTGTTGAGAAATAAACGTAAGAAAAATAAGTTTTTGTTCTTGATCCTTAACATTTAATTACTAGCAATAACATATGCACAACCGAGTTTTGAGTATTTTCCACAGACTGTATTGTTTTGTTAAGCTAAAGGATTTATTCTATTTAATTATATACTAAATACTCATCATTTCAAAATGTTCTGCGTCAATGCGTAACAAATAAGTCAATAGAATTCCATTATTCCCAAATTGTTAACATTTCTATTAACATTATACTAAATGATATTCGAATTCATGAATCGTTTAAATGTTCACGGAAATTGTACAATGCCTCTTTGATGTAGATTGAATTATTGTGGCCAAAATATAAGTTGGTCCGGGCTTTCTGTAAACAGGTGATGGACAAATAAATATGAAGTAGACAATGATAAGATATTGAACTCAAATGTCATTAAATTAAACGCCAATCTATTAAGAAAAATAATTTAGTTATAAAACAATATAGCTATGTTTATAAAAATGATATGAAGTATATTTCATTAAGTTATAAAATTTATTATGTATTTTATTAATAAATAATAGATCGCTAAAAAAGTCTTTTCGCATAAAATATGTGTGTAATAACTTTGAAATAAAAAACAGGTTTACTTATAGTTAAACAAGAAACAATAAAGTAAATGGTGGTAAAGTAAAGTAAAGTAAACCGTCATTTTTCATTTGTTTTTCTTTCTAACAAAATAAGTGAATCTAATGAAGAAATTCGATACATTTTAAAGTTTTATTGCAAAAAAGGAAAGAATGAGACGCAAGCAAAGATGCACTTCGCTCTGGTCGCCCTATTACAAATAAAATGGACGCAATTTTTTAAAAGTGGATCAATATCGGCATGTCAGCAGTTACAAAGTAGCTGAACAACTGGAAATTGACTACACAACAGTTATTCCATTTCCATTTAAAAAAAGCGGGGTACACAAAAAAAGGTATTTGGGTGCCACATGAGCTTACTAAAGGGACGTCGTTGTTGTACCCACACCATCGGGACTTATCCAGGTTCTTTTCCTTAAGGGAGCGCTTCTTGAACAAGAAATTAATCAAAACAAAGCCTTCCTTCTTCATAAAGTCGGCCAGCATGTGCCCTCTGGAGTTCCGTTGTCCAACTCCAAATTGTCCCACTCTAATCTCATTGTGTCACTCTAATCTCCATATGCCCAGTTTCACAATGAAGTCCCCCATTATGACGTTAAAGTGTATTTTAGAGAAATGTATGACTTTTGAGATGTCTTCATACTCATAGTCTTTTGGTGCGTATACCTAGATGTAAACCCGACTCCACCTTGAGATAGCTGATTTTCCCCAAAGTAGTAAAGCAGATTACCTGAATTTAACTATCGGGTCTTGTCTTTGTCTTCGGACTTCAGACAGCCCAATAATGTCCTAGTGTAACGAGTAGCTTTTTACAACTCTGCTATTTTCACGTCATCCCGTACTCCCGTCTCGAGTGCTGTACGTTGCCAGGTCCAGTCGTCGGCGATGGTAGTCTGATCTCTGCCGCTGCCTGGACTAGCAGGGCTGCCGGGGACTAGGGCCTATTTATTAGTACTATTCATTTTCATTTATTTGTTGTGTTTACTCCATACTCCACGCCACGGTTAGCGAGTGTAGCATACTACTGCTTTAGAAGAAAATGAGAACAAGCAGTAATAGTGGGGGTAACCGGGATTGCGTACCCGTGTATCTTAATCTCAGCATCCGGAGAGCTATCTGATTAGAATACCCTATCCTACATTATATGTCATCACTTAAATTAAGGGGCAGATGAAATATAATAGTAATAAAATACAGATTTATTCTTTATATTAACAATCCAAAAAACATTAGATATATATTTTGTATTATTAACTCTAAGAATAATTTAAAAGTAACCGTAAGAAACTAGGGATAATCTTATGGTCTTATTGGCTTTTATAAAATATACCTACATATAGTAAATAATACAGTTTATAAAGGTAACAAAAAGGACTATTCTACAAAATGTCAAAATTCTAAAAATTATTCGAACCATTCTATAGCTATACACTACACCGTCACTTGTGCAATAAATCCGTTACGGATCTCAACCCCACTTATATTTAAACCCTTAACTGTTCTACAAAGTATAACGTCCAATACATTTTAGTTCTTCAGAAAATGTGTTAACGTTGAATAGATTGCTATAAAATATATACATAAACCATGAAATATTTTAATAAATTAGATTAAAATTTAATACAATTTAATAAAATATTGTCTTCCCTCTTTATAAATTAAATTTTCTCTTACAAGTCTTACTACCTAAATATGATCTGCACTGATTTATATAAGACACTTAAATAACATATAAATATAAATATGTTATGTTTTGTAGGTATTTGTGCTTGTGTGTTTGCATGCATTTTAACCGACTTCGTAAAAAGGAGGAAGTTCTCAATTCGACTGTATTTTTTTTTGTTTGTTACCTCAGAACTTTCGACTAGGTAAACCGATTTTAATGATTCTTTTAAAAAGCTTGTGCTTGTCAAGGTCTAGAGGTGTTTCTGACCAAAATCAGTCTTGGTCTGTAAACTTAAACAGCTCTAATTTAACAACTGCTCAATAGCGGAAAATTACATGAATTTACAATTAAACTCAAAAGGATAAACTTCCATAGCGTTTTTTAGGCAGCAGTAGTAGTTAACCAGACATACCAATCATCCAATGACAACAAATTGTACGAATTTGTTTGACTTTGAATATAAATAAAAGACAAATATAATACTATCAATCAACTAATTAAGTAGGGTAGCAGCCGAGGATCCAAAAAAAACAAAATTATAAAATTACTAATTAAAATTACAAATTATGTTATAACTAAAATGACGACTGCTTGCTCGATATTAGAATACAAGAGTGACAATTATATTTAAAATTAATGATAATGAAATACAATTTTGTTAAGTGCAGATTCAGCTTAAGGATTGTTATAAAATTATAATTTAATAATACATTTGTATGAAGTGCAGATTTAGCTTTACAGAAATCTATTACTTTATGTTGATTCTTTATCTAAAAACTTTAGTAAAAATACTTTTTGTAATTTATATATGATAGTTCAAACTCATTAAGTGCCTCAGGTTTATTGAAAAAAAAAACCATTAATATACATTAAATTTTTATATGAGTTTAATGAACGTTATTTTATAACCCGTTTTATAAAAAATAAAAACATTTAAACAATCCTATCAAAACAAAACTGTGGTTAGATTTTAAAAGAAAATGCCTGTTCAGGAAAATCTAAATTATTGATGTCGTGAAGTAGCTGTGTTATAAGTGTAATAAATAGATACATAGTTAAATAGATATATAGAATATAAATAGAAGAATTGAATAGAAATAAATGTATAGAATAAAAACCAACGAAGGTTTACCTAAAATCATCAGGAAATGTATCTTAATAAACTCTCATTTAATCATATTTGAAAGTTTTAAACGACTTAAAAGTTCTGGTTTAAGGTTTCAGCTTGTACGTGTCACCGTAAAATATAAATGGCAATAAAATTGCAACTAATTAATTGAGCAAGACACGTAGCTCAGATACAAGGCGAGATATAGACAAAAAAGTACAATATGACCATTATATATTATAAAGAATACAATATAAAGGAGGTCTATGGTCTAAAGGAGTGGTTCTAGACATATGGTTTTAGTTTTAAATATATTAATTTCCATATAAGATAATATGGAGAAAGATTTTTTTTTTTTTAAATAATTCATTTTATTTTATTATTATTATTTAAGTTAAACTTTGAATCCAATAAAATGTTATTTACCACTATGAGATAAAAATAACTTTACGGCTATTCTCGACAATCCGTGACCCCGGCTATAAACACATGCATGGGCACACTACACGCCGACACCTGCAACAAATCCTTTTCAGATCCGAGTCCCTATATAATAAATTTAAACCCTAAAACGTCCCACAAAGTGTGACATCCCATACATTTCGGTTTTCATGAAATATGCTAAAGGTCTCCGCAAAATGCTATGAATTTGTCACAAAAATAATATATTATTATTACGCGTTATAAATCCGATTATAGGTTTTGTGTAGAGCCATCATTTTCAACTCCATGCTCAGTGAATGCTTTCAGTTGTATTAATATGTAATTATCGATAAGGCTGGAAAGCGGTTTAATTGTAATACCTGATTTTACTAATAAGTTAAGTATACTACAACCATAAATGATCATTAAATTAAAGTTATATCGTAAGTGGATTAATTCTTTATTTAATTTACTAAGATAGTATTTATTTGGAATCGGCTTTATAGTTGGTCGAATTAAAGTTTTAAGTTGATGAATTTTAAAACGAAACTTATAACAAAATCAGAGCAAGAATCTTTAAGACTATGACCAAAAAGTACAATGTAGAAAAATCAATAAAATAAATATTGAGTTTTTACGTTTACTTAGACTACCTAAGTCCATAATATTAGAATTAAATTATAAAAATACAAAAATGATGTATTAAAAGACAAATAAAAAATAACATAATCCAAAAGATTTTATGAATAAAACTGGGCCCTGATTCTGTATGATACACGAGATTTCTTACAAATGACGCGTGACGGCACAACGCGCTGTAAACTTAAAATAGATACATAAATGCGCCAAGATGTGAAATCAAAAAATGTATGTAGAGAACTTACTTGCTATGATCAGATAGACGAGTTACATACCGTGTTACTATAAAATCGTGAAGTCACTATACACAATTCACTATACCAATGTCAAATATTGTCAAATGCCAGTGTCAAATAACACTATGATGATGGGATATATGTTATCACTAGCTGTTGCCCGTGAATCTATGACTACGATCATAAGGCATATAAATATTATTTTTACTCCCTATGTGGACACAGTCACGGGCAAAAGTTATCCCTACTAAAGTCCTTTACCTGAGTAAGTAAGTGTAAAAACCTTTTGGCCTACATAACAAAGCTTTTTTTTCTTTATAGCGCGGGCGAAGCCGCTGGGAACTGCTAGTATTGCATAAGAACCTTTCACCCCGTACCAATAAAATGTCAATATCTACTAATATCTTGGAGATGACTATTTCTATTTCGAGCAAACCTAGCTAAGAAGTATCTCGACGAACATAGCTTTTGATTTCAAAAAACCGCATTCAAATCCGTCCACACGTTTGGCCGCTGCATTGCCACAGACAGACACACAGATAGACAGATCGACAGGTAAAACTTATAACACCCCTCTGTTTAGTCGGGGGTTAAAAATATATATAAACACTTAAAGCCATGTTAAGCTTATTTAAATTTATATCAATATAGAATGAAAAATAAACCGATACGAGACATAATTTACCGGCCGTGTCATGACACGAAAATGCAATCTTCGACAATGCAATATTATCCCCCCTCCTTGTAGACGGACAAAGAGCCTCTTTAATATTCATAGAGCAGTTTTTTGTGCAAACAGTGGACATATTCTCTCAAGAGGTCTTCTGATGCCTCCTCGTATAGTGTCGATACCAATCACACGAGAAGTGCCGTCCAACCAACTAACTGTCCAGGAATAAATTTATAGTTAGTTTGTACTCGGTAGAAGTGGAAGCGAGAGGTAGAACAGCAAAATCGCTCTATAACACACTTGAAATTCTTATTTCACTCACTCACTTAAAATACTTATTTCAAAGACGGCATTCCTTGGTTTTTTCCAAATTCGGTTCGGTTGGGAAAGGAGTGTGAACAGTGAAGGTGAGCGTTTGTGGGCAGGGGCTATATTATAAGGGGTCCCCTCAAACTTACACCTGCGTCGCAAGTCATTGTTTGCACTTTTCTCCGTGCAATGTGATGGGCCCGGCACCCTCACGGAAAATCCATGGAATGCTAAGAAGTTTCGTGTTGTCCACATGGACTCGCGCTCTTAGACAAAATCGTGCATAGTTTTGTATCGTAATCCTGTTATGGTCACTAAATCATGTCTCATTGGACCACCAAAAGACGATTGAATTTGTTGTATTTTTATTGATATCGTGTTATAAAATATTTACAGTACAATATTCGATACGCATGGTGGTAGAAATAAGAATGGAATGAAAAATGCTTTGCATATTATACATAAATAAATTACTCTGCTACCTGCTACAATTAAGACATAATATTAATTATAAATTAAGGCGTATAAACTAGGCGTAAATAATAAATATTCACTTAAATACTAATACAGACTTGTTTGCAAAGGCTCTTCTTGTAATCTTCTTATTTATTCAAAAGTACATACGACCCAAAAATATTCGTTCGTTTTAATATTCGCTCTAATATGGCTTACTTTCATTGAGTTTCTATTGAATCGCAATGTATAAACTTATTGGATACGTTTCTTTGCAATATTACTGGAGCATTCATCTCTTCAGATTTTTTTGTAGAAATATTACTTATACTTATTACTATAACATAATATAATATAATATAAACATGGTGGTATAATACAAAATGGAAATTACTATGAAGTTAATTTGTATAATATTTTATATAAAATTAATCCTAAAATATATTTTATATATATCCAAAAATTTTCTTCATATTTTGACTTCGCGTGGGTTGTAATTAATTAAATGTATTAACAGTTATGTAAAAATTCACTCTATAAATATATTACAATTAGATACAAGTGAGTACAATTACAAGCTAACTTATACATTTTTTTCTTTTTACGTAGTCAATAGTGCTTTCGATACAGTGTTAACCTCATACAAAAGTGTTATAAAATGAAAAATTGACCGATACGGACAGGGAGGGTTCCGAACCCGCGACCCCTACCCGTATCGGTTCATTTTTCTTTCTATATTCATATAAATTTAAATAAGCTAAACATGTTTATTGATTTTTTCAAACAGTGATAACCTCTATCGAGTTAGTAAAAAAGTGTGTATATGTGTTTGGACAACAAATACATTTTACGAAAGTTCACAGCAAACCAGAATATTTTTGTCCTGTATTGTTATTTACTCAAATAACAAGAATGTAGTAAATAAAAATAAATATGAGCTTCTTTATTTTCTGAGCACTTTCTTAAAATTATTATTTTTTTAAATATAAAACAATTCAAAGCTAAATTGCTGAATATTATACTTTTTAATTTTTAATCTTGAAGCTCAGATTGAAATAATTTTCTTATTTTGTGTGGTTCAGTGTCTATAGATAATAAATTAATAAAGCATTTTTAGAATCCGTCTTAATTATACCGGCATACCAAATTAACTCACGGCGGTTAGGTTATAAATAATATATTGTAAAGAAGGAATACAGAATAAACAATTCATCAACAAGGACAGGCTTGCATTTCTTTAATTAATAACATATCCAAAAGAAAAGCTTTCTCGATGTCACTAAGATCATAAAAATATCTAACGTTAAATTTGCTAAAGTTTTGTTATTATAAACGGTAAATAATGATACTATAATTATTTATTTATTAAAAACTAGCTGTGCCTTCTACTTCGTACGCGTAGATTTCGATTTTGATAAAACGTATCCTAAACTTACTAATGTAGGTATGTAAAAAGTATAAACCTTCAAACTGGTAAGCAGCAATGGTACGACAATAAGAGATTATTAACTTTTTTATTTGTTAATCAATTGTTAAAAAAAAACAATATATAAAGTGAAATGTAATATTTAGAATAGCTATTTAATAATAAACATGTATAGCCATGATAAGCTTATTTTAAATAAATATAGAATTGAAAAGTATACCCTGTCCGTATCGGTTTATTGTTGTTTTTTATAGTTACCATTATTGAATGATGTACCATCATTCATTATACATTCCTTTAGAAACTAGCTATAAATATTAAAGTGAAATGATGATTTTATGAAGGCTAAAAACATAAAACTTAATCTATTATAGTAGTAAGAATGGTAAGAATTCCAATTTTAGTGGATATGTAGGTAATAAGTAATATTGATTTTCACTTGGCTTTGCCAAACTGAATCCGCGGAGAAGCAGTTAAGCCGATTTATTAGAGGGCCGACGTGGGAGCAACAATTTTATATCGACGAGAAATTCAACACGAAATTGAATAAAGTGAATATTTCAATCTCCGGCACTCGCAGCATTGCGATGCGAATACGTTTCTGTGTTTATCGTAAATTCTGACGATGGTGGATAAAATAATGATAGAGCTCAATTTTTTTGTTACTTTATTAGGTGTTTTCATATTGTTTGATTAAATTATTGGAAAAACTAACACAATACGTCCATTGTTTCAAGAAATATCATTTACCTTATCTTTATTCCAAAAAAATCTGAACGAAACAACAAGAAGATCTAAAACAATTGAATTATTTATATATATAATTTATTTAGATATTTTAGATATATATACGTATAGTCTGACATTTTATTTCTTTAAATCGATAAATAAAATGTCAGATTATATTTTCTTCCAAGGTTTCATCTATTTCAGGTAAGGGCGAAACCCAATAAATCTAACCCTCTTCGAGTTGTTGCGCTATAAACTGTTCGGTCGGTTAGACCCCGACTGCTTCCTTGATTGCTTTGGCTAAATATTGGGTATGATTTTTCTACACTTTCGTAGGCGATAAGATGTAACATGAAAAATATATTGTGTAATAAAAATCGAGTTAAAAGTAATAATCGACCTGTTTAAATTAAGTACTTATAAAGTATTTTTTAAACTGAGAAATTTATATTTAAAACAAAAAACAACCTAGATATGTAATATTAGAATAAAAAAATATTGTATCGGAGGCTTAAAAAATATTTCATCATATTTAATGCCAGAAAGAAGACATTAAAAACAATGATTTAAAAATTGCAAGGGCATAAATCTTTTCGTTCAATATTAATCTGCGGTACAATGTCTACGCAGAATACATTATCTGTCTACCAGACATGACGCCTCTGGAGGCTTCGAGCATACAAATTAGAAAGAAAAACTCGGTAGTCAGGACACATACCAATTGATTTTGAACTTTAAGAATGACTCACATAAGTGTTGTTTGTTTGATAACCTTAAGTTGGTTGAAAAGAAGTGAACATAGCTAAAAGCTAATCGTTTCCAGGACCTCATTATGCAAAGTAAGTCATCTTCATTAGTATTTTGCATCAAAATTAAATTTAGAATCGCTTTATAAACCACACTGGGCCTTATATTAATAATTAAATGATTTTATAGTTGATATTATGGTTATTATGATTATTGTATATAATTCACATAAGATTATTACATGGTAATTTTACAATAAAAATTTGCATAAGCATGTATGAACGGTATACGGGATCCTTGCAGTTTTTGCTAAAGGCAGAGCCTAGTATTTTATCCGGTTAATTTATTTCGTGCTTTTTCTATGCTGTGATATATCATGCTTTATGTTACTAATAATAATACAATACTCGTACCTTGTCTAAATTGTGATAAGGTTGCGTTTTGTCCCGACGCGATGCTTATAAGGTGAAAACATAAATAATATAAATATGTATGTATAATATAAAAAAATATGTGTGTAACACAAAAATAGAAGATGAGTTAAGAATTTGCCGAAACATGATAAAACTTTAATCATCGGCTACTATACAATTATTTATTAAAACACGATGGCTAATAAAATAAAAACAGCAGAGATTAAGTGCATACCTAACAAATTACATCAAATGCAATGTTTGATTCAGTTTCGGTCAAAGTTGGCGCGAGTTCAGAAGCGTTGACCGCAAATCCTTCTGCTTCGTATGAAACCCTAAATTACTTGACAACTAGACCGTATTACCGATATATGTAGTTTCTTAGTAAATAAATTTATGATATTTTATTTTATCACTTTACTTTCGTGTTAAAAGTCTTAACAATTATTGGAGCCGTAATTTTATATTATATAATTAGTTTCAAAAAACGAACTATTCTCCCGGTTCACCGGTTTTTGTCCGATATTTTTTTACATTTCTTGATTATCCCATTATGTATTAATCATGGCAGTAGGACGTCTTACAATAAAGTACTCTAAAAACTATTACAGCGCTCACATATATCACTCCTCACGCGATGTTTTTCAACTAAACCGTTATGTTATCAGTGGCAGTTTTAAAACGACCACATAGCATGTTATTTAAATACTAATATAAAAATTTAAATGAAAAAATATTTTAATATCAATGCCTACCAATTTTTGGACCATATTTGAAAATATCTATAAGCCATGTAAAACATATTTAAATTTATATAAATGTAGAATGAACCGCCTAGCCCAATTGAGCTACCGTATATCTGTCCGTCTCTGTGAATTAAGCATTCTATATGTGATCGTCTTTATCGGGATGGTGATGATATATATTAGGCTTCTTTAAATATTTAAAATAAGGTCTTATAAAACCCTGCAAAAGTTTCATTTAATAGTATAATAGAAACGATTCTATAACAGCATATTGATATACTTAATACATCTATATCAGCCTTAACGAAACGCATAAAACTGACAACAAATTTAATTATACAATCATAGAATCACATACCCTCTTGCAGACATTTTTACATCAACAATTTTACACATTTACGCTCACAAACACACTCACCCATTTATACATACATTTACATTTAAGCTTTTAAGTAGTATAGCTTTTATCCCTGAAATTTTGTCATTTTACCCCTAAACTGTGATTTATTGATGATTTACATTTTTATTTAATTATCTACTGCTAAAAACTTATGAACACTATTTCTTTTTTGTTCATTTATTAAGTACTAGCCGTGCCTGCGACTTCGATTTTGTTAAAACGTACCCTTTGTACTTACCAATGTATGTAAAAACTATAAACCGTCAAACTGGTAAGCAGTAACGACAATAGTAAATTATTAACTTCTTTATTTGTTAAAAAAAAAACAAAATTTAGAGTGAATCCCATGAAAATATATTCCCGAAAACTGCATCCAAATCTATTATTCCGTTTCTGAGATTAGCGTGCACAAACATACAGACATAATGAAAAACATTGTTTTGGTTTCTCTTGTTCATAAAGGTCCCCCTGTATAAAATTTTGAAAATATTTTTTTTGTGTTGTGTGCACAACTAAAGGAAAAAAAGGTAAACAGACAAAGATTTTGAAAATGCTGAAAATGTATTCTGTTAGTTATCACTTCACATCCTGGTATATTTTTTTAATGTACAAAGACTACTTCTCTAGAGATTTATTACATGTATAGAATAAGATTTGCATGGTACCTATTACGTTATTGACATAAATTGACATAACTTTTTTATTTCTAAACCGATTTAGATTAAATAAAGACTAAATATTAAGTGAAGACTGTGATAATATATTATTGGAAACCACATTCAAATTAGTTAAGCCGTTTCTGAGATTATCGTGCACAAACATACAGACAAACAGACAAACTGAAAAACCATTGTTTTGGATTCTCTTGCTCCTATGAAGCCACCCTTTGATGTTTTTTTAAATATTTTCCATGTACAGAAATGGATCAGTGACATTTTTATTATATGTATAGATTGGTACTTAATAAGTGTAGTATAGTCCTATTTTGGTTTTATTTTATGTAAATATTATTTATTGTATCTTTAAAACTATGTATGCACTGTTCAGTTACCCAATATAGTAAGTAAAAGTAAGTAAGTAAACAGTAGATGCAATTTTTTACTATCAATATTCCACCAGTAATAGTTATAACATATATATAATAATTAACCAATAATTAAAATATTTTTTAATAGTTTTACTTCATAAAATTAAACAGTAAATAATATTATTTGTACAAACGAATTCATTGTAAATTAAATTCATATAATGAACAAAACTTTTCGTAGTTAAATCTGGATTCTAGTCTTGTTTTTTGCACAAAGCAAAACATTTTCCGTGCTACAACTATTTCGGTCGGAATATTCACAAGCTTGGCCGTTGAAGAATTAAAACTTCTTTCATAGTTGGCAAACGTAATTATACTCTCCAGCAAATATTCGCAAGAAACTTTACAAATGCACTTACGGACACAAACAACAAAAATTATTACAGTTGCATTGCAAAGACCTAGAAAATATAAGGACATAAATATTTAGCATAAACTCCGCATGAAACTGATTTCATCTGGATAAAACTGGGAGAAAGTATGAGAATTTGCAACAACTCAGACAAAATATCATTCCAATATTTTTCTATCAATATTGTGTATACCGAGTGTCACAAGGCACTCCCTTTTAAATTTGACATTTTAAAAGAATACTGGAAAATTAAAAAATATAGTTCAATCTATTCAGAAACTGTTTGAAAACTATTGACAGTCGGTAAAGACGAAAGTTTTATATCAGAGAGACGGAAGCTGGTATAGAGGCGGAATCTCGAAGTAACATTGAATCGGAGACCTAAGGGGGTTGGCGGGTTCGTGGTGGTGTTTATTTTTTTTGTATTTTACATAAAATTCAAAATATAAATGAATTATAGTGCGTCTTTAAGTCACTAGCTTTTCTTATCCTTAGTCTTCAGATCAATAATAAATATTAACTGAACTCGATCACAAGACCTTCAATAAGTACAAGTAGGTTTACCAAAGTAACAAGATGCATTTTTTTACTATCTTAATATTAATATATTATGTGACATGATTTTTAAAATAGAGAATAAGGTATTATTTTTTTTGACATCTTATAAAACTTTAAGTATTTATCTTTTCTTTGTGAATGAGTCAACAGATAACTTTTAGTTTTTAAGAGATTTAAGTAAAAAGTTAAATATCATGTCCTAAAATTGTTAATACTAAAATTGGCATCTCCATGAATAAAGTATAAAACAGTTTCCCAATGCTAATAATGTAGTTATTATACCTTTTTATTTATTATACGTTTTGTATTTATTTTAATTGAATTATACGTTTAGTTTGAATAACGAATTAAATGTTTAAAACCACTTATTATATATTTTATATTTGTTTTAATTTATTATACGAATTATACGTTTAGCTTGAATAACGAATTAAATATTTAAAACCACTTCAAGGATATTCAAAACTGAAACTTCTCTCGCAAATTAGATTAGATTGTGTGAGTTATTAGGTTTGTGGTCAGCTCTAACATAATGTTAACCTATTTGAGACTTAACGTTGTTGGTTTGTGTAGTACAAATGAATATTTAATGCTTTGTTGGCAGATCTCTTTAAGACATGTTAAAGTATATTATAAACTTTCAGAAATGCATTCTATTCTCATTTATGATTGTCTCTATAAATATCTATGGTTTTACTATGACTTGCCTTTTAGTGTATTAATTTTGGACTAAATATTATATTAACATATAGGTATACTTACATAATATAAGGTAATACAATAAATAGTGTCTAAATAAAGCATAAATCACTCAATAGAAGTAATTCGGTAGCTTTCCTTAAAATTAGAAATAGCCTATAATTTTTTTCACTGACCTAGCTTCAACAGTTGTCCAAATTGATGATCAATTATAATTTGCCATTTCATAAGTATAACGTTTTCAAACTAATTAAATTACTAATTATTGGTATTTGGTTTTGATAACCAGTTTTATCACTATCTATCTCCTGAAATTCGCATTCTAAGATTCTAGTTGTAGCTAAAAGCAGTTTGTATGTTTATACAAAATATGTTCATAAGATCGTATGTTTAAGATTGCTTGGCCAGGGTTGTAACGGAATATCTACATAATTTAAGTACCTACATTTCTTCATAGCCCTTCATTTCTTGACCTACTTTGTAATACCTATTTTCCCTCCCTGTTGTTCTTATATTATATTATTTCCAGGAGTGTAAACAAATTAGACTTTTAACTGTAATGCTATACTTGCAGATGCATAGCCATACAATATAAAATTATAAAACAATTGTCTTATTTCTGTGAAAATTTATAAAAATATTTTAAACATTATTGTGAAAAAATATAATATCTGTATAGCAATTAGGCATATGAAACTGCCAATACATTGGACAATATAAACTGCGAGATTCCGGACAAACTTGCAACTTGGGATGCTCGTGAACGCTTCCGGACCCACTTCGCTATATTTCCGGTCCCGTTAAACGCAAACAATTACAGGTTTCATAGTCTGTATAAATGTATTTTTCTATAGATATCAGACTGAGGTATGGGTTAAGAGGAAATATTGTTGCATTGTACGTTTTGTTTAACATAGTTATTAAGCCTATGTCCATTAATGTCTGAAGATTACAATGATTCGCTCAATTAAATAATTATAAAATGAACGTATCTTAAAAACTTAAAGCCACACATTAAAAGTACAAAGAAATTGACTCTAACAATAAAAACAGTTTTATTCAGATACTATCAGCATAAACATATTAATTTAAGTAACTAACATTAAAAAAATAACAATTAATAAGATGGTATATAATAAATTTAAAGGCATAGCACTAAACCAGGACACCGCAGCTGGTTAACTTTTAATTAGTTGGACAACTTGAACTTCGACTAAATAAATATTTTTAAAAAGACTTATTCTGTCTTAACACTTCTTGAATTTTTCATCCTAGAGTAATTAATTAAGTTTTAAAATGTTTACTATCGCTTTTTTTACGTCCTAATAATTACATATATTAACAGTTCTCTTAATCGTTACAACGTGGGCAAGAATTAGTGCTGGTTAAAAATTGATTGAATTGACTTTTTATTTGCAAAATATCCTAAAAGCTTTTAATAAACTAACAAATAATTGCTATTATAGTGACGACAATACACAATAAACTTATTTTATCTTTACTGAGGTATCTAAATCTTTCCCGTGAATTAATGAATGCTGTGATTAAAATATTTGAAAAACCACAGTTTGTGAGACTGATTAACTTAACATTACTCTTCCTAATTGCTCATTCTTTTATAAAAAGTTTAATCATTTTATTACAATAATTCATAGTAATTTATGAACAAAAAAGTTATTGTATCGAAATAAATCGTTTTAATGAAGAATATTTTATAAATGAAGTAATTTAATTATTTTCAGTGAACAATATTAATTCTAAGTTAGCAATATATTACTTATGGTTTAACAAAATTATGAAAATAGATAAAACTATGTTTTTTTTTTGTAAAACAAAAATCTACAAAATTCTTTTTTATAAAGTTTTTTTTAATAAAATAAACATTTACACACCGAAATTGCTCTTCATTATGTTAATATTTAAAGCAAAAATTTAGTATCCCCTTTATAAGTTTATATGGAAATGAAGTGCAGAAAGCTAATGTTTCTATACAATAAAGCATTAGAAGCTCAATAAATTATTAAACATATACACACTACAATGTTAACCATTACACACACTACCACCACTAGCAAAAATAAATCTATAATCAAACTAACCATTAGAGATATTTTTATACAAACACACAAGCCAATTTTTAGAAGCTTGTACAGTAATAAAATATTTAATAAGTAACTTCTATTTAACTTAAAAATATACCGTAACAAATAAACGTGTAAAATAGACCAATGAAATTAATGAATAAATGAAGTGAGATAAATTTAGAAAATTATCTTTTACTCAGTCAGACTTATGACGCATTCATAATTACGTCTTTGCTAAAATATTATAATCTTATTTACCTCTCTCTCGTTATAATTGAGCTTGAGAATTTACTGAAAAACAAAAACACCAGCCTTAGCGGGTTAAGTTTTAATTAATTATACGACCTCAATTTCAAGTTCATTAATATTTTAACGTGCATTGTTTGGTTATCTTGACTTGTTATCTTTAATAAATTATGCAAAGAACAGTAGCAGGGTTTTTAAATAAACAATATATTTAAACTTTTAAATAAGGAAAATTAAAAAATCTGAAAAGCTTTGTAAAAATGTATCAATGTTTGAAGTAACAATAACAACGGATAGTATAGCAGTTTAATGGTTACATTTATAATTTTTGTTAATACTTAGACCTTATAAAAGTAAAAAAATATATATTGTGTTAAGACTTGTTTCAGTAATACACAGTACTTGCACTTCAATGTTTAATATCCAACCATTTGTAATATAATGGGCGAGAACAGCCCTTACAACTCGTTTTATAATATTTTAACACTATAATATTTAGGTGAGGGTAATTTACAATATCATAACCAACTTACAGATGCTATTATTTATACCTTATAATAAGTTCTAATAATTAATAAAAGATTAAACATTTTGTTAAAATATACTATGCTTCTAATTCTTAAGACATTTAACAGTAAATACTTAATAACATTCCATAATCAATTGCGTAGGTGGCGCTACTGTTGAAACTTATGACCTAAAACATGTAAGTTCCAATGTATTTACCATTTAAATTATTATAAATAAATATGACTAACAATAGTAAAACCTTCCAGTTAAAAATATATATATTTCGAGATAGATAAACAAAGCACAATGAAGCAGGGTAGGAGGTTAATACTCTTTAACTTTCTAAAATTATAGTCGTGACCTGTGATTTATACAAAACAAAGTTAAATTTAAGTTGCTACTCTTATAATCAGTAACTAACAGTTCTAACAATCATACTTTATTAGGTCTTACCTTATTTTATTGACATAACCTAAAAGTCCTAATGATTGTGACCTAAAATAGAATCACCTGATATCCTGAAAGTTCCATAGGTTTCGAGTAAGGGACTAAAATATAAACGCATTCCACCCTAAAACATTTAATCGAAAAGTGATGTTATGAAACATGGTATAATAACACCATTGAGTATCGGCAACAGTATTAACGGATTAAAGGATTTTGACGTATGAGGTATCGGTAGATACTTCAAAAATAATCGAAAATAATATTTTTATAGCTTATGTTACTAACCATAAAAATATTATTGTTTCAGTCTACATGGACGAAGTCACGGGCAACAGCAAGTCCTTAATAAACTTGCTACATATTTTAATTAAATTAAATTTAAATAAAATATCATAAACAAGTGAAAGTCGGACTCGCGCACGAAGATTTCAGTGCGATTATATCTAAAAGACATGTGATGTAACTAATTTAAGATTTTTGGAGTTTTTGTATTAGGTGTTCTATAAAAGATTGCTTCATGCCAAATTTCAAGGTTCAAGGTCGATTGGAAGTACTTTTTAGGGTCTGTTTCCTTTGTGAGTAGTTGTGAGTTTGAAAATATGCGGTTAAATTGCTGTTTCTTTTGATTGCGTTGAAAAAGAAGTTTGATTTTCTTACAGATTCTTGTCTCTGAGAATTCGATATGAATTTCAATTTAATACCTCTACACATTCACGAGGAAAGTGGTAGTAACTTTAAAATTATTAAAAATATTTTTATTATCTATCTAAAGAAAAAAAAATACAGTTTTCGCAATTTTCCTCTATCTGTATTATAAGAGGTCTCTTAGTACCAAATTTCAAGATTCTGTGTTCACGGGAAATAAATACCCTGGTGATTTTGAATTCCTTGCGAGTTTCGAAAAATTGCGGAAATTCGCGACATAAACAGCTCTATCTTTAGATTGTGTTGGTCTAGAAGTCTTTTTTTTTTCACAGCTGATATGGGCAGCCTAATTGAGTATACCTAAAAAATTTAGTAATCTGCCTAAATTTTTTAATCATTTAAAAATAAAATCTGATTTCCACAAAATCAGCACTAAAAACCAAAATTAGCTGTTCCTACCATTAAGCTCTATAAATACGTTGTTATTTATTCTTGTTTGATCAGTTAGCTGGATCATACCGCTCTTATAGAAGTCACTACTTGCAACAGCGTTAGGGGTCGAGTTGCCCCCCCGTAAATGTGGTAAAGGGGGTAATTACCAACTGACTTGCATTATGATTATAAACGGGTGTTGCTTGCGGTGACTGGTCATTTTGATGTTTGTTTCATGTGACAGTTTGTTTTATATTTTTGTAATTTTGATAGTCTTAATTCATTATTATTGTGTTATTCACTAACCATTAAGCATTCCCATCGAAATTGTTACAGGTAGGTGCAAAGTAGTGACCACATGTTTTATATCTCTCCCAATTATTATTGGTTTAAAATTAATTTTATTGAATAATTAGCATGTTAATGCTATAAATATACCTTTTCACCTACCTGATTAACAATTCTATATCAAATCTATAGTGTTTTACATGTTTCTTCTGCTTTTGAAACCTTTTTTTACGAGCATTCCAGTGACTACAATAATTATGTTTAAATTCTTCTACCGCTGTAGCTATGGGTTTATTAAGAGATAATGTAGATCGACGTGTTTCCAATTTTAATTTAAAAAAGTGAATGCTCAATTAGTAATCAAAGTATTTAAATTAATTAGCGTTAAAAATACAAGTGACCTTTGGGGAATATCTATTGAAATATTTAAGTCTATATTGACATTGTTGCGCCAGATTTAGCATTTATATTTAATAATTGTTTAAAATGTGGTATATTTCCTTTTCTTCCTTTTTTCCCCCGGTGACGCTGTAAAAGCCAACAGGGCTAACAGTATAGACATACAAAAAAAAAGGTATATTTCCTGATTTAATGAAATAAAGGACAATAACTCCATTATTTAAATCTGGCAGTTCTTTAGATCCTAGTAACTATAGACCAATTTCTGTCTTACCAACATTTAGTAGGATCTTTGAAAAAATAATTCTTAACAAATTTGTTGCATATTTCGGTGAAAACAATCTCTTACACAAAAACCAGTTTAGTTTCACTGCCGTTCTCTCTACAACAGATGCTGGTGTTGAGCTACTACTAAACATATTTGAAACCTGGGAAGGATCTCGGGATGCTCTTGTCATTTTCTGTGTCATCTAAGGCGTTTAACAATGTTTAACATGAAATCCTTTTAAAAATGTTAGAACATTATGGAGTTAAGAATAAGTCACTAAGATTTGATTAGTTCATATCTTAATAATATATTCAATAAAATAACTACGCTGAAAAAAACCGACTATAAAACTAAAAGTAAAAAATAATTAAAATTTAATGTTTATTAGTAAATAGGACATATTAATAGGTAGTATGTACCTATTAATATGTCCTATTTACTAATAGGTTTGAAGTCGGTGCCAAGCCATTTAGTATAGGAATTCGGTTGAATACATTTTCGTAATTATTTATTTTTAAGTTGTTCTTAGTATCGATTTAAGCTAGTAATCGTTTTAAAATTTAATTGTTCTTTTATAGTTTTATTTAGGTATATAAATTTTTGAAGTAGGCATTTCATAATTCACATGTCCATTTAGTTTAAGAATTCTGTTGAATATGTTTTTTTTTTTCTTGAGCTCAATCAATACGAAGAATAGTGAAAAAAAACAAAAACAAAAGCAGCTGTTTATAATAATAACATTTAATTGCTTTTTTATTAAGTTTATTTACGTATATTAATTATTAGAGTAGACATTTCATTGTATTAATTGGCTAAATATAACCGAGTCTGCTCAGCAACGTGAGAACCGGCTAGCAGCAGCGCGTCAAACTTCACGTATCCAAAACAACTGATTTTTTTAGTGACAGCACGTTTAGATTTCCTTCCGGAGGAGCTAGTTCAAAACTTGGACATAAATGATCATAAAATAAAAACTAATGGGCCTACCTGAATCAAATTTTTATGGGATCGAACAAAAAAACAATTACGATTGATTTGATACCGATTTGACATTAATATATATATATATATATATATATATATATATATTTATACCGATTTCTCCGAGGTTTCTGAACCGATTTACGTAATTGTTTTTTTGTTCGATCCCATAAAAATTTGATTCAGGTAGGCCCTATAGTTTTTATTATATAAATATATAAATAAATATATCTCTTTGGAACTTTGGAAGTCACTACTTGCTAGAGCGTCGGGAATCGGGTTGCCGTCTTCACTCAAATATGGGTGACGGCTGGCTCTTGCGATATACTCGTGAACGGGTGCTGCTTGCGGTGACTAGTTGTGTTGCAGGCCGAGAGATTTACGTTGCCTGAAATCACTAGGCTTCATTTCCGATTGATTGATTGATTGATTGATTCCGACTGCGACGGTTCTAGTTGTTCTTAAATTGATTTTAAGATTGAAGTTTGTGAAACAGTGACCACAATAAAAAAAAGATATATTCGGCTGAGTATGGTTCTTCTCAGACCAGCAGGGCTATCAGCTGTGACGTCATGGCAGTTTGTTACTATAGTTACATTATAGGAAATTAGTTGTTTGACAACCATTATGTCCGCACTTACTGATAGTGCTTTTCATTTTAACTGTCAAAAAAGATACAGAATAGCCCTGCAGGACGCGTTTGGAATCCTCATAGCTTTAACATTAAATTAGAAAATGATTTTAAAGAAGAGCTTATTACGATAAATCTGTTATCGGATTCAATTTAATCATGACCTGGTTCTCAGGAATAAAGTTTGGTTTGCAAAAACTAACTTGAAAAACTCGGGTATCACGTTGTCTGAGTTTCTTACAAAAGAAAAGCACGATGTGGTTGTGGCAGAAGGGCAGTGGTTCTGGTTTTTAAAATGCTGGAATGATTGTATAGTAATCAGTGCAGCTGATAGTTCATATAATCGTGTCACAACCATGGCTGAATTTAATAATTTATCTCCAACGTTT
This sequence comes from Napeogenes sylphis, assembly GCA_959347405.1. Lineage (NCBI taxonomy): Eukaryota > Metazoa > Arthropoda > Insecta > Lepidoptera > Nymphalidae > Napeogenes > Napeogenes sylphis. Next base: position 29,869,966 of record OY365776.1, read on the forward strand.
TCTGAAGTGCCATCACCAAACATTATTTCTACTACTACTTCAACAGGACCTAATCCGGCTAACTAATCCCGAATAACTAATGCTAGGTCTAAAAGGGTGACAAAGAAGTAATTTTAAGTACTAATAGTATAAGTAATATATTTCGTGTCTATAATGCATGTCAACTTATATCACTTAGAGTATTTTGCATATTTATTTTAGTATCCTTCTATTAGGTGACACTTTAATTTTTGTAGGAAATTAATAGTTTCAGTATGTAGCACTTTTCGTTTTTGTTTTGTTACCCTTTTTATAACTGTGATTGAAGGCTCAGCTATCTAACCTTTTTTTTTTTAACGTCAGTAATCTTCATGGATACACACCTCCATCCAGGGGATGATGGAGGTGGTTATGTGAGACTCCTACTCATTAAACCTGACGATTGCCACCGCCTTCATGATGGGACACCACGGGATCGCTTTCGCACTCACCGCTATGCCCCGACGTGAACCACGGAGAGGGCACCCAAGAGTCATGCAACGAAGAGCACCGATCCCTTTTTTTCAGGCATGATAGATTGTGGAGGGATCCCCTTCCCGCCACCCAAGCCTGCTACGTATGAAGGGGGCCAAGACTCCCCTCTGGCCGATCTCGGTTCCAGGGAATCAGGTGGGTAACCCGACTCGACCATCATTGACCTTGTCCAGCCCCTCCGCGGTAGTCTACCCGAGAGGAGACCACCGGACAGGCCACCTGGAAGAGCAGACTCTCGATACGACCCAACGGGTTTAGTGGGTCTGGTCGAACCGCGAACCACGCGCTCAGCCGCACTAAAGCCCGTTCAAGGCAGAGGAGACAACGTCGAACCCGACAAGTCGGGAACTCACCACAGGTAGCCTAACCATTGTCAAGCGCAAACGTGGCATCGCACTTGGCAACGATCAGACCAGGCAACGTCCCGGACCGTCTGGTTGGTGGGGACCAAGCACTTTCCTCGTAGTGTTTGGTAGAAAAAGGTCCAGACTCTAACCGCCGCACACGGCATCTCTCTCAGCAAGAAAGAGACCGTCGCACACACAGAATGCTATTAGAAAAGTACTAGGAGCAATCCCGCAGCCGACCCCGGAAAAGAAAGCCTTCGCCCTCCCATTACCGACACCCAGGCCTAATTTCCACCGAAGAAGGCTAATTGAAAGAGACCCGAGCCCCCACGCGGGCAGGCCACCCCGAAAAGTAACGCCCCCTGGCCAGCTATGGACCAGGCACGAACAAAGTATACGAAAAGAAGCAGCTCTCAGCATATATTGAACTCCAGGTCATCCCTGGAAGTAATCAACACCGATCTATTAATACACCCACTCGCGAATAAAATCACAAAGAACCTACAAAAACTGGCAACGAAAGGACACTCAGTAAAATTTTATTCAAATTCAAATTCAAATTCAAAATATCTTTATTCAAGTAGGCATTTACACGCACTTTTGCATCGTCAATTATATTAAATTGGTCAGTATAGTCAGTCTGTGAGTAAGCTACCACCAGCTCGGAATGCTGTTCTGCTGAGAAGAGCTGGCCAGAAACTCAACAGTTGCTCTTTTTAAATAAAATTTAACAATGTTTGACTTATAAATTAAATATATTATATTATAACATCAACCCTGCAAATGAGTCAATGACCCAAGTTCCACACATTTCGATCAACCAAAAACTCTTGAATGTTATAGTAAGATTTATTTAATAATATACCTTTAATTTTAGATTTGAAACCAAGAAAAGGAAGATCTAAGATATCTTGTGGAACCTTATTATATATGCGTATACTCAAGCCCATGAAGGATTTCTTAACTTTTTGAAGTCTAAATTTAGGCGTTACGAGCCTATTTTTATTTCTTGTATTGATAGTATGTCTGTCGCTGTTTTTTTTATAGTCATTTAAATTTTGGCGTATATATAGTAAGTTATTAAAAATGTATTGAGAAGCGACCGTAAGAATACCGATTTCTTTAAAAACTTCTCTTAGGGAGTCTCTAGCTTTTAAGTTACAAATAGAACGTATAGCTCGTTTTTGTAAAATAAATATAGAATTAATTTCGGCAGCGCTGCCCCATAGTAAGATACCGTAAGACAATATACTGTAAAAAATAAACGAGTCGAGCCGTATTAGCGTCTGTTAATTGTCTTACTTTTTTAATTGCAAAGACGGCTGAGCTATTTGCTTGCGAGTGTCGAGAGATGGGGGTTCCACTGGAGCTTTTTATCTAAAGTTATACCTAAGAAAGTTGTCGAGTCAGTCAGTTCTAACACTTCTTTGTTAAGGAATAAACTACAATCTTGACTTTTAACAATAGGAAGTGTAAATTCCATGCATTTAGTTTTCTTAGTATTTAATACCAAATTATTAATTTCAAACCAATGAAGAACACGTGACAGAGCCCAGTTAACTTTGTCAAAATTAGGTTTATTACGATCAACTTTAAAAATAAGTGAGGTATCATCAGCAAAAAGTACAATGTCACATAGTCCTTTTACGTAATAGGGCAAATCATTAATATAGAGTAAAAATAAGAAAGGGCCTAGAATAGATCCTTGTGTAACACCCATTTTTAGGTGAGATCCAACCGATTTACAATTATTTACATCAACCGTCTGAACTCTTTGATTCAAGTAAGTAATTCAAGTATTGCGTAAAAGAGCTTGCCGGAGTGGGCGGAAACGAACCACGTTATGGTGGTCGGTAGACCACGGGGGATTTGCGGAGTACTGATGCAGGTTTAAACTCGTTGACAACCTGACTTGTAACTGAGACGATACTATAGAGATATAAATTATATTCCCGTTGACAAAATGAGGTTCAAGACAGAAATACACAATGTAAAAATAAAAATTGATACGACAGTAAACAAGAAAAACTTATCGGACATAATGGGCGACCAGGACACACTTGAGATCTTCATGTAATACAGTAGACATGTGGTTTAACCAATTATACAAGAAAATAAAACTTGAACGAAAAACTCTGACGACAGGACAGGACAACATATACATAAAATAGGACTATAAAACACAAACTAGGACTATAAAACGCAAACAAAATATGCTAGAAAAATATATGGCAGAGAAATATTGTTATCTTCGGCATTAAAGAAAACGTAAAATCTTATTTTGATGTTGAGATGAATATAATTACTTTTATAAACAATTACTTTTCATTAAAACTAAATGGCTGCGAAATACAAAAGGTGAGAAAAAATGGTAAGACATCCGTAAAACCCAGACCGATAACAGTTACACTGATCACGCTTGGCCTTATAATACAAATTATGAAACAAAAAACGGCATTAAAAGAATTACGGACCATCACGTACTAGAAAAATTAGAGATTTCACAGGGACAAGAAATAGTTGAGATAGATGAAGGTAACAACTCAATCATTTGATACGACAAACTGGTCATAATACCAAATAAAACAAAATTAGGTGCAATAGACAACAGGAAAAAAAAATCTCTCCATCTCACCACAATATAAAACAATCAGTGAGAATAATATCTTTTACAATACTCAAAGAAAAACAAAACCTTTTCAGCACGTACCAGATCGCAGAAATCTTCCAGTTCTTCAGAAGAATTGATTAAACCGGGTGTACTCAACTACCTAGTTAACAAAGATGGAAAAAATCAAGAGGACGAAATTAACAGTCTTCTTTTTTAGGTCGTGTGTTAAAAAAGCGATTAACAGCTGTAATACCCTATTTTTTATTATTTCATTTTTGTCATCATGAGGCAATTGATAGTCTCAAATAATATTTAGTGGTTACTGGTTTTTTATAGTGTGGTATGGTTTTTTCATGGTTTGATTTTGGGTAGAAATATATTATATGTTTTAAATGAGCAATCTTTCTTCGATGTTAGTTCAAATAAAATATATTGTCAAAATAACAAGATAGCCTGAGATTTTTTTCCGAGTTTATTCAAGGCTCGACTCTCTTTGTAATGGCGTCACTACATATTTAGGACCTACCTGTATAAATAATATTTAATTTATTGAGATCTGTGTCTGAAACAAACTCGCAAATATTTTCATAGTATACAATATCGTAATAGACAATATGAATAGATTAAATAATATGATTTATTCACTTTATGCCCATATTTCCGAAAGATATTATTTTTATCAGTAAACTGTTTTATTACCAAACATTTAAAATAAATACCGCACTTAAAAACAGTCCTCAATTTGCTTTATCTTACATTTTAAGGATAAAAAGCAGAATAGTCATATAAAAATAAGTAGACTCGCACCTCTTTATACGCACAACGCTTAACTCACACCGGTGCATTGTCCTGAAATATGTACCTGTTGCCACAGCGTTTTCATTAGCATCGGGAGTTGTCAATATAAATCTACCTAATTCCTTATTCTATAAATAAGCTGAAGTCCATCCTCCCCCTTCCCTTGCTTGTAATATAATTCTCCCTGCTTATAAAAATAATAACAAATACGAAAATCAAAGTATATCGATTCAAATATGTAGATAACCAAAACGGATAAGGCGAGTATATAAGTTAAAATATATATAAATTTTAGTGCATAATTTATTTTGGATTTCGCTTTTACGAATTAAATTTAAACTGGCTGAAACCATAATTACGTTGAAACTCAAATTTCATGAACGAAGCTTTCTCAGTTGCATAACTGCTAGTAGAATTAATGTTAAAACTTAGAATAATTATATATGTATGGAAAGAGTTAATGAATTAACTTGTTAATTGTATGATATATAATTATCATAATATTCTTAATATTTGAATTTGAATAAAATTTAAAAAAAAAAAGCTTTTCTACAATATAATCAATATAAGAATCACTGAATATAAACGAAATGTTAAAAATCTGGACCACAATAGCTCAGCGATAACGGAACACGTCTCAGATTTGGGAACGGATCATTACATACGTTTCGACAAAGCCTCAGTTTTAGCTAGGGAAAAGTTTTTAATACCGCGTAAAGTATATGAAGCCATCGAAATCAGCCGTCTACCGAATTTCAATAGGAATAGTGGTCGGATACTACCTACGGCCTGGGTACAGGTTATTAACACTACAAAGGACACTAACAATAAGTTATATACATTAAATAGTGCTACAGTGAGTTCAGTGAGTTTATAACGGAATATTACGAAGAGTAACGAAGACCTGCACGAAACCTCTGAAGACGATACTACATCTTCCCCTTACCCAAACACACCACCGCTGTCACGCCGCGAGTCTGCCATGCTTCGAGCTCATGAATAGGAACCCCGAATGGGTTCAAAATTACTCAGGCAAATTCCGATTAAAAATTAAATAATTTTAGCCCTGTATATATATATAAAAATAATCATCATGGTTCCCGAAAGTTAGAAAATAAAGATATATTTTTTTAATTTACTTGAAATTTACTTTATTCGAAAGATTATCTTCTGGCATTATAATTTAAATTATTAAAATTTAAATATGACTTCTAGTATTCGATCAGTATATCGGGCACGGACGTAATCTAATATGCAGATCCCATTTTTTTATTACTTTTCCAACATTTGTGTCTGAATGTTGTCAGCCAAGCAGTAAAGCGTGTCGTTATTCATCGCCGTAGACTAGTGCTTCACATATATCTACAGAGTCGGAGTCAATGGCAATTTTTAATCTACGCCTTGCTAGGTGATCGTGGAGCTTGAACTTTTGTACGAATTGGATATCTTAAGCACGGATTCCAAGGTCTTTTCGCAAAATTTCGATGGACACATATTCAATTCCTGTGCACGTTAGACCAATTTGGATCTTCTTATATGTTTCGCTCTACAACAAACCTAATTTGTCATGACTTTTTCTATATGCACTGCACGACATCTCTGTGGATGTGTATTGTAATTTATAGTAAACGTGGTCGAAAAAGTCCCTTAGTTAATCAAATTAATTACTCTGATGGACGTTTATACTGACCGTAAAAAGAACGTGGCGCGCGATACGTATTTCAAGCAGAACCATATTTTTTTAATAAATTAGCACAATATGGAAGCGTCATTGTTCCACAGTATTCGTGTTAAAATGCAAAACCAAACTCAATCTAAATCCCTTGACAGCTGACAAAATGGCTGCCAGTTCAAAAAGTGTTGCCAAATTAAAGTTCTATCTATACCTCTATAAAAACATCCTTTATTTAAAGATTAAACATAAACTTAATTCTAGTTCAATTAAATAATTTCCTTGCTAAGGATCTAATTCGTTGTTCTATCAACTATGAAACCCGCATCTTTACTTACTTAATTGGTGGTTTGAAAATAAACAACAATCAAACAAATCAATACTCGAACATGTTGAATATTATTACAGAACAGAACCTAAATCAGAATGGTGTTTATTTAATTACATAGTAATATTATTAATTATTTTGTTAGAATGTAGCAGGATAATTAATAATATTAGTAGGTAATTAAATATACACGTATGTAACACATATAGGATACATACGTTTTATAATATTATTGTGCAATATAATAGAAAAAAAAAACCCTCAAATATTTATTTCCTATTTCTAAATAGAAGATCGAGTTGAACATCTATGACATGATGTTTTCCAATCTGTGACGGTGGATTAAAAAATATGTATAGAAAGAATTAATAAATCGACAAAATAGTTCAAACGTTACCTTTACAATTTTGGACATCGCTATTTTACTATTCAGAACCACACTGATAAAGTATCTTTCTCGTAAGTACATTCTATATCATGCATAGAATAGATAGCGTGGTTATTAAGTGATTGGTTATTATTATTAGAAATTGCGCAACAACTCTAAGTAATTTTTGTAAATATTTATGAGGTGCAGTATTTAAATAAGTATTAACAATATTATGAAATTCAATAAATTATATTATTTTACTTGCATTCTTAAACTTGAAAATAGTTGTGGATATTGTGAAGTTGACATCTCTTAAAAGTATTATACATTATTGGATAGAATACTGATCGTCGTCAACATACTATATCTTTGGGCTTATAGCTATTACGGAAGTTTTGTGATCAAACATAATTATTTTGTTTTTGTCCTACAGTTACTCATAAAAAAATGGTCTTGTAGTATTGACAATTTCCAAGCGTAGAACCAAGATAATGTACCTGGCAATTTGTAGGACAAAATGATCGTTAAATAATATAAATATTAAGTAACTAATAGAAAAATAATCAGCTGGATAGTCATTCTCTTTCATGACCGTTTTAAATAATACATGCTGGACAGGGGGGACTCTTTGATAGTACCTTGCATATTGGAAGGCAAATATTTTCTCGGTTCATTTTGATAATTATCTTGAAAATTAAGAAAGCAAAATTTATCAATAAATATTTTCTATTTATCAAATCTACATAATTCGTCCTTGCTGCCCCTAATAGCTACCATTTACCAACTTGTTGTAAACAAAAAAGTTGGGCGTCTAGTCAAAATGAAACTGCTCACGAATCATCAGCTTGTTAGTAATAAATGGGGAAAAGGGCGAGGGATCCCGTACTATAAGACAAAGTCTAAGCTTTTTAATATTGTCCATCAAAATATACAAAGCTTAGGTGGTAAGGAATCGGAAGTGGAACTGTTTGTTCAAATATATAACGTAAGTTTATTGTGGATTGCAGAGCACTAATTGTCAAAGAATGACAATATTATATTTGTACAAAATTATCATGTCATGTTCGTTCTGTAGAGAGAAAGCTATTCGCGGTATTTGACTTATCTTAGGTTGTAACGATGTTGTGTTAAAGTCTCGAACAGACATAGTGAAGCTTTCTGTTGGCGCTCTCTGTTGATGCAGGATAATGGATAATGAATTGGTAATGACTAATTTAAATATAAACCAGTGTAGTCAAAATTTTTCTCTATTAATTAACCATGAAAACTTTATTAATTAACCATTTAGGAATACTGTTCCACCGATGATATTCCCAATAATTTACAGAATAAAGTTTTAATTGTTTTATTACAATAATTCACAATAAAACACATATGATTCAATTTTATTACATAAATTAAAAGTGGAATTATTCTCTCTTTTAAGTAAGTACCAAATAAATTAAAAAACTATATATATTTTTATCTTTTACAATTTGAATCAATCAGTGAACACTTCTGTGACGTAAAATAGAAATGTCAGGAGGGTCGATTTTCATACTATACTGTAAAGACACTCTTAAACACAAAAAATAGGTTTGTTAGTATTTTAATTTGAACAAGTGATGATCTACCTTGAGATAGTAAAATTTGTTGATTGTTGAATGTTTACAATAAATTAAAACAACTACTGGCAAAAATATTATTAATACTATTCAGTAAACGTGACAAAGTCACGTACATAAGCATCAGACATTTTTACCATAGTATAATTTTCTATTAAATTAACTTCTTCCTCTCTATACTGTTGTTTGTATGATTTATTAAGGGAACAGTTTTATTTTTAAATATACAATTGCTCAACAATAAATAAAAAAAATCGTTATATTGTTTTAATTTTCATAGTCATTTCCAACAGAGCTCGTGCCGCGTTTCTGTTTTATAAAACAAAAGTCGGTTTAGTGCCTGTTTGAACAGTGATCGAGCGCTATCTCTCTGTTGCAGCTTACAGATAACAAGGAAAAAATAGCAACTTTATTTATTGAAACTAAACTTATATTCTCTTAACACTTACAGCCCAATGGACTACCCGTTTATTAAAACCTTAATAAAAACAAAAAAATATATAAATTTTAGTAGAATTCATTATTTTTTTTTAAGAGTTCCATCAATATTATAAATTGAAAAATTTTGACTAGTCCACATTATCATGTTTTATTAAATAAAGGATAAGTATGTAAAAAATATATGTATTTATATTTTATTTAAACATATATCTTAATATAAAATGGTTGGCTTATTTTTTTTCAATAAATAATTAACTCTGGAATGCCCTCAGCCTCTTAGTACTTTCTAACAATAATTTCAAAAATAAATTTTGTGTTCCCCTTCTACCTTGTGTGGGTTAGCAATGTTAAGATATTGGCAACGCAAGTTTTCCAATAACCACTGCAGATGGCGTCATAGTATCCAAAAAGTTCGGCAATTTATAAAAGTTAAGTTCGAAATTAAATGACGCTGTATCGATGGCAACTTTGGCAATAATTTTTTAAGAGTCTTCAATTCTTAAATTATTAGGTTTTAGATTTAATAAAGCACATACAAATGTAACATTATCGTTGCTTAAAAGTTATGCAGCTTTTTTAGTATTTCATCAATACTGTGCATAATTTATTGATTGTTCAATTTCAGAAATTTTGTATGCTTATATATACATAATATATATCAACACATAAGATTAGTATAAATATATCGTAGTTTTGGTCATAACTACGCATAAGATAGCTTTCCCAATATTTTTTTTATAAACAATAGCCGAAGCAGGAATTTTTGTTGTTGAATGTATGAGATCTTCAGTGTTGTTAATCCAAGAAAGTCCCCATCTGATGGTCTTACAGCGACGAGGTATCCATACTAAGAAATAATGTACATATTTACAAAATAGTTAATCCGATGTGTACGATAGTGTTATGCAAAAAAAAATCTTTAAAAACAGCATGGAGAAATAATTACGATTGAAAATAATCACATCTACAAATATTCTAAATGAAATGGATAATTCTGTAGAAAAAAAGCCAAAAAAATATTACCTGGAAGCGCATTGGTATAAAAGCACCTATGACGAAAGCATATAGGAATTTGATGAAATCGAATGATCCGGTGAAGGGTAAAGTTTGAAGAGTCTAGTGAAGGAAATTTAGATAAAGAATCATATATAGTTTTCTAATAAATAACTCTGTGCAATACACCATCTATGTAAAATGATTTACCAAACAATTTAATCTATTTTCTTATATCAATATCATATCATAAAAACGGTGTTTGTGGAAATTTTAAGATAAAATATTTTGTAATATCTTGTATTATTAAAATAATGTAATAAAAATATTCTTTTAAATACAAATTATTTAAAAGAATATTTTTATTCTAGCGTTTAAAGTATTTCAGTCTGTAGTGACTCCATCACTTCTCATTATTTATAATGATCGTCCCTCGCGTGTTCATTAAAACACTTGAACGTGTAAAGACCTTTGTTTATTTCATACTTATGAGTATATTACTCTCAACTCTAATCAAACAACAGAATCGGACGTTAAAATAATATTCGAAAGTTTGTATAATTAGAACGTTTTCATTACTAATACATTCGACAGTTTTGTACACTGTACGAGTTGTGGACAGAATATATATATTAGAAAATATTTTGTCAAAAAGGGGGAGAGCGAAAATTGTTATTACAACAATAGGAATATAAAAATAAATATCAGGGTTTAATAACTATGATTCTATAACGTAAGCAAAATAGTATTAATAAACCTCCTTTTATTTATTATATTATTCTTAAAATAAGCTTTTAACATAACTTATATTATCTTCCTATATGAAACATTTTTTTTTATTCAAACCTATATATAAAAGTGGGAGGATAATAACATGGATCTATACATAAAAAAATATTATGTTAATAGAACGTAATGTTTTGTAAAACAATTAGGTACTTATGATGATCATGACTGTAAATTCTCTCTAGAAAGTAAATATATATAAACTCGTAACAACGCTTTTGTACTATACTCGTATACTCATACAAACGTTGTGCATTATACGGTATGTATAAAATATTATCCAAATAAATTAATGTTAAAACATTAACATTATTGCTTAAATATAATAATACTAACAGTAGTTTTTTAATATTTTTTCTTAAGTTTTTTAAATCTTGGATTGTGTAAAATAATTAGGGCTCATCTATTCCTAAGGCGTTCGACCAACCTTGTGGAATCACACGCTCAATTTCGTCTGTTCGCTTCGAATGTAACAATTCATGCGTGAGCCTACACTGCTAACTCACGTCTGTGTATTGATTATATTATGAAGTTGTACGTATGTACACATACAAAGTGTTAAATACAATATGTGATTATAAACGTTATAGGTAAATACATTCCTAAATCGAGACCTATATATTGAAATATTGTTAACTGTCTGTATTTATTGTTTATGTAGTAGTTTGCATTGTCATATATCTGATCTGACTAATATATAAGTGCGATTGTTTGGATGTTTGGATGGATGGATGTTTGTTACTCAATCACGCCAAAACTACTGAACGGATTTTGATGAAACTTAGCAATATTTTAACTTATGCCGGCCATACACGCTACGGTCAACCAAAGAGGTCTACCTGTGCATGTATGCCTGCGCAGGTCAACCGAACAATGGTAGTGTGTATGGGGACGTTCCGGTGTATAACAGTTCTTTTTGCGATAGCATCGAATGTGGACGATAAAAAAGAACTGCATAGGTCTATACCCACACATATTCCGGTCTACCTGCGCAGGCATACATGCACAGGTGGACCTCTACGTTTTATCCTTTTATTTATTCCTTCGTTTTATCCATTTAGACTGTAGTCTAGATTGTAGATAAAACGAAGGATTGACGTATAAGGTATCGGTAAATACGTCAAAAATAATCGAAAATAATATTTTTATGGCTTATGTTCCTAGGCATAAAAATATTATTTTTATAGTCTACATGGACGGAGTCACGGGCAACAGCTAGAAATAAATTAAAGTGTCTATCTATAAATCAAAGGACTACTATCATTTATTTCATCAAATTCTAAACAATTAATACAGCAAAAAATAAAAGACGACATAACGACTGGTTAACAAATTATTAAGTGCACAATCTCATATTTAACACAAGTACCTTTTTTGATATATTTTATAATGTTACGCTAAATTTAAAAGTGCTAAATTGCAAGATCATTCAAAAAATATCTAATACATTATCTTTTGATTAATTAGGAGTAGGTAATATTATGTTCACATAAAAATTTATTGTAGTTATAACCAAATACATATTAAAGCTTTAGTATCTTGTAATAACTCAAATTTCTCAATGTATTTTGAGTACTTTATTTTTTTACGAATTAACTCATATAATAATAATAATAATAGGAGCTTTATTCAAGTAGCATACACGAATAAGAATACATTTATCAATGAGAAATTATTACACTTATTATAAAAATAAAACTAAAGATGCTACTGAAAAGGACATGATCTCAGCTTAAAGCTGCTTTTCAGTTCACGCCTCGTGCTAATGCTGCCACAGTAGGCAAACACAGTTAACAAAATAAAAAGAGAAAACCAAACACAAAAAAAACAAAATAAAAACAAAAACAAAAAAACTGACTACGTTCCAAATATGTTAAGTAAAGACGTTGTTATGCCAAGAGTTCACACATGAGCTGATTCTATACAATGTTTGAAAACTTATATAGGATTGCGCACAAAGAAATGTATAACAATAATTAAACAATACAATATAAAATAATAAATTAAAAAAATAATAATAATAAAAGGAAGTTTTAAATACATTATTAGATTATTAAATGATCGAATTATTTGAGTTATAAATAATAAAAACAGTAAAAAAAAATAAAATAAAATAAAATAAAAAAAACAAAAATTATAAATAAATAAAATCAATAAATAAAATAAAACAACCAGTTGAGCTATATATATATAACTATCTGTTACATTATTCCTACATAAATTAGAAAGATGTTTCCATTGTTGTCTATGTAGCTTCCAAGTGAATTCAATTTAAATGCTAAACACCTAGGTTCATTTCTTTTAAGAGTCTTTGCAAAAACATTCTGTCATCGACTGCAAGACTGTATTTTATGTGACTTGCAAATTATTTGCATACTGTTTTAATTTCGAATTGAATTACATTTTAAAATTTTTAGCGGGTAAGAAATAGCAAATTGAAGTCATTTTTGTATATAAATATTAAATTTAAATATTACATAATATGAATTATAAGTCATTTCCTATTTTATACACTCGAATGATGTATTACCCAAAAACGGTGGAAACACATTATTAGAAAAAAAATAAAAACCATTAAATATGATTAGGGTTTAGACCCTAACTTAAATAAACTTTCAAATGTGTTTGATTCTTTCCAGGTTTTTGTTTGAGACAAAACAAGTCCATTCCCACTATGAAATCACCCTGCTAACTTTCAACAATTTATTTTTTTTTCAGAATATTAAATATTTTAATCTTAATGTATATAGTTTTTAATTATTGAAAATATATATTTATATGCAATCTTCAACAACGTTAGGATAACTTTTAGTTTAGTTTATTTAATATTCAGTGTCTTTAAACGGTTGTTTTATGTGAAATTTTACAGGTTGATTGGATTTTTTAAACAAGAGTCGGCTGGATCTCTGTTTGAACAAAAATTGCATGACATAGCGCAACTGCAGCTCATGGATAGCAACCTAAAAAGTTGGACACCTCGACGTATTAAATTTAAACTTCTATTCTGTAGGAAATATATGGAAATATGGAAGCTCGGTTTTCTAGTTTATGATCCATAAGGGAAATATAGAACTGATAGTTTCGAAAGATGATCTAACTGGAGGGATTTAACAAGTTGTTGGCAATTACATTAAAGTGAGATTAATTTTATTTGGTTAAAAAAGCTGGCTTTTATAAATATCAATTAAATTGATGTACTTTACTGTCAAATCATTTTTATTTTTAAAACAAATTACACCTTATTTATTTATTAAAATTTCATAAACAGTTTGATCTTTTTGAAAATATTGACTTTTTAATAGATCCATTCTTGAACATTTGCAGTCGTGAGGACGACGTGGTTGTGTTAAGCTCCGCTGTCAGCTTATTATCAGTATTTTACACGTGCAGTGTGTAAACTAATTAGGAGCAGCGGCACTTTAGAGCACTGCGTATGCAGTACAAAGATGTGTTAACGGCAGTGTAAAGAAAGTCTCGACGCTGCTGCACATCGCCGATATTTGCGTGTGTGAATTACCACGCAATTATTCGAAAAGTGCCGCTGCTATTATGAGTAGGTTAGTGTGCAACATCCTTCTTAGCGCTCTGGAGGTGATCGAATGTAGCAAATATTATTACTATTATTACTTTGGATAAATTTCACCTTTCATTAGTAACCAACACACAACACTCAACACAACCCAAACAATGTTGGGTTATTACATACACACATTATTGAATTATTGATTTTAAAAAAATATGTATATTGTTTAAAAAATACAGTATAAAAAATTGTACTTAAATGATAAAAAACATAATAAGTTTTATAAACCAGATTTACGGTCTTACTTTACGTTTCCTTCTTTTGTTTATAAAAATCTATACACCAGCGTAAAAAATACATTTTACTAATATATTTACTTAATTACTACAAAAGCTTTAATGTTACCTATTTTTTTCATTTAATTTGATTTATTCATTCGTTTAATAACCGCTATTTATTAACTTCAAAACACAATAATAGCCAAATAGTCAAAAATTTGTGCTTACTCTCACAAGCTTTATTTAAATAAAGTAATAATTAACTAATGTAATAATAATAAATCACGAAACGAAACGATATTATAACTCATAAATTTTGAACCGAGTTAACTAGAGGAAAATGATATGATAACGTCCTACGAGATTTCGATAATTTAACTTTAACATTAATTAGTTGAAACTACACTAAAACATATTGTTACTAAGGGATTTCACTTTATACCATAATATATATTTAACTGTGAACCCGTCTCTTTGATTACAATGTTATGCCTATTTGAAACCTATTATTTATTTTACATAATATAACTACATATACAAATATATAATACACATATAAATATATTTATGTCTATTGTTTTTCTCGATAGAACAAAACATGGGTTTTTTTTTTTTTTTTTTTTTTTTATGTTAGAGGAGGGCAAACGAGCTGGCGGGTCACAGATGGCTTGTGATCACCGCCGCCCATGAACTCTTGCAACATCCGAGGATTTACAAGAGTGTTGCCGGCCATGTAGGTAGGAGTAAACGCCTTTTTTGAAGGTACCCATGTCGTATCGATCTGGAAATACCACCGAAGGGAGTTCGTTCCACAAGCGAGTGGAACGTGGGAAAAATGTCCTTGAAAACCGCACAGTAGAGGATCGCCACGCATCCAGGTGGTAAGGATGATATTGGAGGCGATGGCGCGCTGTGCGGTGATGAAATTCGGCGGCAGGCATCAGATCGAATAGTTCTTCGGAACATTCCCCGTTGAAGATGCGGTAGAAGACGCACAAGGAAGCCACGTCTCTACGCAATGCCAAAGAGTCTAGCCGTTCGCAGAGCACCGGGTCCCCGACAATCCGAACGGCTCTCCGTTGTACGCGGTCAAATGGTAGAAGCTGATATTGGGGTGATCCTGACCAGAGATGAGAACAGTACTCCATGTGTGGCCGGACCTGCGCCTTATAGAGCGCAAGTCTTTGGCCAGGTTTGAAATACTGCCTCGCTCTATTAATCACTCCCAATTTCTTCGAGGCCAACTTGGCCTTGCTCTCCAGATGACCGCGAAACTGACAATCGCTCGAAATGTCGAGACCCAGTATTCTGATACTTGGCGAGGCAATGAGGGGAGTGCTCTCGAAGAGCGGTGATACGACGAATGGGGTTTTCTTAGTGGTAAACGCGCAAACTTGTGTCTTCAGGGGATTGAACTGTACGTGGTTCAGTTCACCCCACTCAGAGATCAACCCCAAGGAAGTCTCTATAGAAGACACAAGTTTCTTTCGGCACTCGTCGACGTTTTCCCGAGAGAGACCTGCACGGCCGGAATATACCGCATCCCCAGTGCTGTCATCCGCATAACAATGTATGTTGGAGATATCCAGCATATCATTGATGTGCAGGAGGAACAGAGTTGGGGATAGCACGCAGCCTTGGGGTACACCAGCGTTCACGGGCTTAGGGTCCGAGCAAAAACCATCGATAACGACCTGTATGCTCCGCCCAGTGAGGAAGCTGGTGATCCACTTGCATAAACTCTCGGGAAGCCCATAGGAAGGTAGCTTCGAAAGAAGCCCCCTGTGCCATACACGATCGAAGGCTTTCGCCATATCCAGACTAACTGCCAGACCCTCTCCCTTGCTTTCAATAACAGCTCCCCAACGGTGTGTAAGATACAACAGAAGATCACCAGCCGATCGACCATGGCGAAAGCCATATTGCCGGTCATTGACCAACTGGTGATCCTCGAGGTAGGTTAGGAGCTGTTTATTGATAATGCTCTCCATTACTTTGGAGAGAAGAGAGGTAATGGCGATAGGTCTGTAGTTAGCTGGGTCCGAGCTATCGCCTTTTTTAGGGATCGGATGGACAAGGGCACGCTTCCATGAGACCGGGACTACGCCTTTTAAGTAAGAGTACCGAAATAGACGCGTTAGCACTGGTGTCAACTCAGGGGCACATGTTCGTAGCACAACTGGAGAGATACCATCTGGCCCACTCGACTTATGAACTTCCAAGGAAAGGAGGGTTTTTCGGATGAGTTTTTGCCGAAAAACTATTTCCGGCATAAGGCTCGGACACCGCGGGATGATAGGCGGTGCCCTCCCCTGGTCGTCCAAAGTCGAGTTTGAGGCAAAAAGAGTGCCCAAGAGATCGGCTTTCTCTTTTGCCGTGTGGGCCAAAGAATCGTTCCCAGTGTGCAATGGCGGCAGGGACGGGCGACAGAAGTTTCCCAGACTGGCTTTGGAAAGCGCCCAAAACTTGCGCGTGCCAGGTGGGTACTTTGCCAACTGATCCCCGATTTTGACGACATGCTTGAACTTTGCTCTAGCGATTTTCCGTTTGAAGAATCTGGAGGCACGATTGTATTTCCTCTTCAGAACTTGAGAGTTCGGATCCTTAGTGACTAACGCATTAGCCCAAGCCTGATAAGCCTGCCGTTTGTCAGCTGCTGCAGCCCTGACAGACGCATCAAACCAAGGCCGCGATCTGCCACCAAGTGGTACCACAGAGCTTGGGACAAATAGTTCCATGCCCTGAAGTATCACATCAGCTACAGCCGCAGCGCAGTCACTAGGATCATTGGAAGGGAAACAAATCGGCCCCCATGGGTAGGAAGCAAAAAAGGATCGCATTCCATCCCAATCCGCTGACTTGTAGTGCCAAACGCGTCGAGTCGCAGGTCTTGTGCGAGCTGGGCGTTCCATGGGCACTACACTCCGTACCAAGCAATGATCAGAGGACCCTAAGGGAGCCTCGACAGTGACTTGGTACTTTCCGGGATGCGTAGTCAGCAGAAGATCCAACAAAGAGGGTATATGGCTGTCCACGTCCGGTAGACGAGTGTGCGTCTTTACCAATTGGGACAAACCATTTGCCAGAGCAAAGTCAAACACAGATCTCCCAGCGTAGTCGGTGGCACGTGACCCTAGCCAATCGGTATGGTGCGCATTGAAGTCCCCGAGGACTACGACTTCGGCGGAGGGAGTCTGTGAAAGCAGATCGTCAATCTTCGCCTGAACATGGCCTAAGAGTTGATCCGTTTCTGCATTACCACTATGGGACCTGTAGAGGCATGCGTAGACTCTGACATGGTCGTCCATGTCTACGCGCAGCCAGAGTACAGACCGGTCCCGACCTTCAAAAACCTGAAGGCGACGGTAGCAGATATCGTCCCTTACGAACACAGATACCCCGGCGTGTGGTATAAAATGATGTTCTAGTTTATACCCGGGGTATGATAGGTACGTTGTGTCGCTAGGTTGAGATATCTGCGTCTCCGTCAGAAACAACAAGGCCGGCTGCGCCGTCTCTAGATGATGGTGGACGGCGTTCAAGTTGGAATGAAGTCCCCGGATGTTGCAAAAGTCCACAGTTAAAGTGGGTCGGGGTGCCGCTGCGTTGACTCGTCGTTTGCCCTCTAAAAACACAAAAGGCGATACTTTGCCCGCCCCAGATACGACGGGCAGCCCGAGCAAAATCCGAGAATCATTTCCCCGATTTTGCTCGGGGAGGGGGTCCCCGGCTTCATCAAAGCCGGTACCCTCCTGGGGTATTTTTCTTTTAGGCATCGCTTTCATGTTTGGCGTGGGGGGGGGGGGGGTTGGGCTTCCGGATTCTCTCACTCACCGACGAAACATAACCAAATGAATTTGGTTACTACACGTCGGTCTTCTGTGAGAGGGTGGTCCTTCCCCGGTCGAGCCAGCCCAATACGAGCTGCAGCCAGATAACTACAGCTAGGCTCTACCACCTTAAAAAAGGGTTTGGGTTAAGTTTCAGTTTTAAATTACTATTTTCATTCTTGTATATGCATTTTACTTTATTTATAACAAAGAACAAACAAACAAAAAAAAAAAACAAAAAAAAACAAAAAATTAAAATATTATTAAATTATTGGTGCCTGGTAGACGTTGTACTATTCTAAAAATGTAAAAATTTTTAAATGTGATCAAAGCGTCACTTTGTGATTGAAAATGTAAGAAGTTAATTGGTGAAAGTCGTTTTTTGATTTGAAGGGACGAAAAATCTGGGTTGTAATTTTGATAATAAAGCAGGTAAAAACGATGTACATGTTCATAAGTAGATCATTACTTTACATACATTCAATTTATAACTATCAACTGTTAAATATGATTTATATATACTGAGATAGACATTTGAGTAGAATAAAAATTACGTTATATGGTTTTATAAATTCAATGTGTGTAGGCCCTTAGTGGAAAGATTTGTTCATTGAAGGTAACGGTAGTAGTCTAGTGACGTAACATTTAAGCAAGTGGTTAATTTTACGAAAGAAAAATATGACGTTATGGATAAACTATTCAATGACGATAACGTTAATTCCCCCCGGTGACGCTGTAATAGCCAACAGGCTATTCTTTAATTACCAACCATCATATATTAAATGACTAATTTCTAATTTAATAAACATTCTGGAAACCAGTAGACCAAATGGTCATCTGAATTCAGGATCTTACAATATTATAGAGAAAAACAAATTATTAAAAATACAATGCATCAAGAAAAAAAACATCCAATTATACTTTTAATGTGCGAAATTACATAACATTTATACAACATATAACTTTACTATCGGCCGTTTTGACATCTTATTACGTCCTCGTAATATAATTATAATTTTTATCATAAATACTCGTTAATATAATAATAATATATAATAATAATATATAATAATAATCGTTTTTATCATAAATACTTGTTCTCTTTGCACCGGACAAACCAGGCTGCTTACAAAAAGCCAGATCAACGGACATGCCGTTATGATCTGGTGCCCATGGACACACATCATCAACATGGGATATATCTCAATTTTACTATTACCACCGGAACACACACAGATGGTATTTCTTATACTTTTACTACTACCAACGGAACACACACAGATGGTAGTTTATTCTTATTTTTTTTTTATATACCAACGGAACACACACAGATGGTATTTCTTATACTTTTACTACTACCAACGGAACACACACAGATGGTAGTTTATTCTTATTATTTTTTTTTATATACCAACGGAACACACACAGATGGTATTTCTTATACTTTTACTACTACCAACGGAACACACACAGATGGTAGTTTATTCTTATTATTTTTTTTTATATATACCAACGGAACACACACAGATGGTATTTCTTATACTTTTACTACTACCAACGGAACACACACAGATGGTAGTTTATTCTTATTATTATTTTTTTTTATATACCAACGGAACACACACAGATGGTATATCTTATACTTTTACTACTACCAACGGAACACACACAGATGGTAGTTTATTCTTATTATTTTTTTTTTTATATACCAACGGAACACACACAGATGGTATTTCTTATACTTTTACTACTACCACCGGAACACACCAACTTGGTACTTAACACATTATTCAATAATTTATTTATTAATATCATTGTTATGAACATATATTTAATTTTAACTTTTTAAAACTCATTCTAAGCAAATAAATCTTTAACTAATAAAAGCAAACCAAGCTCATTTTGTTAGGCTATATTAATGATCAGACTACAGAGATATATGACTTTGAAATTCATACTATGCATGGGTTTTGTTGGAAGTAGCAGGTTGTTTTTACTTTGTATTACGTTTGTATTGTTATATTTGGTTAGTTTCTTTATATTTTTTTAAATAAAAATAAATTCTAAATCATTTCGTATTTTATCGAAACCGTTTTAAATTTTACATCTTAAGAAAATGTTCATTCACCCGAATTTAGAAAATTTAAATACTTTAAAGGTAGTTAATAAGGAAGCTACATTTAGTTATTAACCATAACACGATTCAAGATTCACGACAATTGTAATATTTATATATATTTCTCTATATTACTCTGGAATGACCTACCGTTAGAAATTCAAACTTCTAAATCACTGTCAATTTTGAAAAATCGTTTGAAGCAATATTATTTATCTACGCAATATATATTTTTATCATAAGTATGTATACCATATATTATATAGGTTATCTATTTTATTCTATTTATTTATATATACGGATATATGTATGTATATGTATGTGCGTATGTGTATATTTATATATAATCATTATTTAATTACTTATATAATTAAAAACGATAGTTTTTATTTTAATTGTGTCCTTATGTATAAATTCTTATTCTCGTAGTATGCGTGCACTATCCTATGACCTTGCAAATATTCATTACTCATCAAGGGTTGTCTGTAAGAGATCGCTTTTAAGCGATAAGACCGCCTTTGCACAAAAATTTCTTACTGTATCAACATCCTACTACTGTAATTTTTTGTAATAATTGTATGTGCAATAAGTTTTTAAAATAAAATAAATATTTCTTTTTATTTAAGAAATTGTAATATATTGTTAGGGGTCGAGGGTACTTCTAGATAATTAGTAGGTGTCAAGTACTATAGCATTAAGTCCGCGAATTGTATAAATTTCTTTGTATAATAAAGATTTTATAAATAAATATATATATTTTTTTTTACATTTTTACATTCTTTATTTACTCTGTCCGTATCAATATTGAAAATATTCTTAACTAAAAAAAAATAATCATTAGTGGGAATAGAACATTTTTATAGTCCTCTTTTTTATTTTGAAGATGTAACGATACTTTTCATACAATTGGAGAACATTATAAAACCAAGCATATTTCCTTAGAAGTTTACTATTTATATTATTATTTCCAATTGTTCTAATTTGCACTAAATCAATAACTAATGATTAACTAATTTATTTATAAAGCATTAAAACGTAAGTCCATTAAATTTTCAATCACTTGTTATAAAAGTGTTATTAATTTTATTCCGAGTTTGAAATCGTAATTTTGTACATTGTATACCTACATCTAGTTTACTATATAATTGAAACAATGAATGATACAATTATTCAAAACGTATTTTATTTTTTGTTTTATTATTATCTACAGTATAAATTATTTAATAGAATTCAACTGCATTAAATTTTACAAACGTTATACTGAAAATAATACGATTCTTGGAAATTTAGGGGGTTTGGGCTTGGGGTTTAGGAGGCCGTGCCATGTATAATATTACTTCTTATATCCCAAGGTACGACAATATATATTCCTTGCTAATTTTGTTATGTTTGTCTTGTCTAGAGTTCAAGTTACCAGAGTCTTTAAGTCTAACGTGTTTATGTTTCATATTGCTAATAAGAATATTTAGGAGGCATGTTTTATAATAATTCTATTTTTAAGTAATAAACAGTCATAACCTAGAAAATTATATATTTTTTAAAGTTCATCAATTTGAAATACCTAATTTGAACTGTCTGAAGTGTCAATTATGGTATATTGTTTAGGTATGCAATTATTTCTTGTTTAGTAAAACTTTTACTGTGGATTTATATAATTCCTCGATTTGACAGTTCAAAAACGCGTGTAAGATAATTCATCGTAGTTATTTCTTTTCTTCTTTAACATACTATCGGAAATTAAATAATCGAGTGCCACGCATATCGTTTAAAGTTTTTTTTTTTTTTAATAGGGATTTAGAAGACCTAATTGCTTGCTTTATTTTTTTTTTACAATTTAATACGAAATGTACGCGTTTATTGGTGTAGTTTAAAATCGATCTAAATGTTAAACCTATATTATCATCATTCTGAAATGATTTATCGATTCTAACGAATTTATTTCGGAATACCTATTGCGTTTTACCTTTTCAATAATCGATTCAAAATTTAAGATCATAAATTCGTACAGATACCTACTACTGAGAACTTAACACTCAGTAAATAATTTGAACGGTGAAATAAAAGATAATAGAAATATGTTTTAGTAATAAATACCAGTATCATTGTTCCTATTCATACGCGTTATTATTGAATTAGTCTGTTTAGTTCGGGATTATATTTAGACAGTACCAGTTCAGATTTTAAACGTTTTTAAACTTTATTTTTACCCACCTAAAAAAATGGTTTTTTAAAGCAAATTTGATTTATGAAAGTAACCAATGAAACTTCTCAAAACAGATATTATTGGGTTCCATAAAATTTAATTTCTCCACTTGATATGGCATAACCCTATCCTCGTGGATAACCAAGTATCCAACTTGGTTTTAAAAACGAACGTCTATCGAAACCTGATGCTAAACTTACAAATTCAAAATTAAATATAAATATTTTAAGATCTATGGAGTAGTTTTAGCAAAACAAAATAAAATATAGTTGCAGAAGTAATAAAACAATATCGTGAATTCAAAACTTTACCTATTTAATAAATAAAAACATATCTAAATCTACCCCTTATAGCGTCAAAGCATTGGCAAAATATTTCCATACGGTCCTCAAGGCCATTTAGATCTGACCCTACCAAATTTATGGAGTGTAATATTTACCGAGTCATATTTATTTAAGTCTATCTATAAGATATTCTAGAATTTTAATTTCTCTGAAAGGAGACAAGTCTACATTTTAATCTGTATAAATTAAAATTATACTTCATCTATTCATATTGTGTAAATATATATCCATATACTATAAGGAACTACTTACTATTTACTATCTTAAACAAAAGGATCATTACCATTTGAAAATAGTTTTATGATGTTAAGTGCTACTTTAAAAATATATATATATAAATATCTAACGTTATTCCTTTTCTTTTTGTTTAATATTGGGTTTTATATTTTAATCATTTACAACTGAATATACTCTTTTTTTTAAGAAATGGTTCTTTAAATAACCTACATACATTTTGTAAACCGAATATTACCCCTTCATTGAGAGTGTTCACTTCTATGTCATATATAAAGACATTAAAGCCTGAATCGTTATCTAAAATACTAACATTACTTTTATATTGCAAGTCTCAAAGTCTCAACTACCGCGTCAGTTATATCTATACTAATATTAAAAAGAGGAAAGATTTGTTTATTTTTTTTATGTTTGAAATGAATAGGCTCCGAAACTACTGGACCGATTTTAATAATTCTTTCACCGTTGGCAAGCTACACTATTCCCGAGTGACATAGGCTATGTTTCATTTTCAAAAAATTAGGGATGATTACTAAAACTTTAATATTCTAACGCAAGGTGTAAAAAAATAAACAAAAAACTGCGTGCGCTGCGAAAACGGTGAAAGTTACGCAAAAATGATGTTCTCTGAAATTGTTTCTCTTTAAATGATTTAAAAAGAAGTCCGCGACAAGATATATCTAGCTTTTAAGGTTGACTCACTATAACGTTTTCTATGGTTATGAAATTAGTTCTAAAATAATATACACTTTCGAAGGTGTTTTAATAATTACGATATTATTCCTTATCCAAATAAATTATTTAAATGTCACAGACATTCAATTATGAACAACCTTGCTCTAAACAGCATTTGATTTTCTATATCTATAACTATACTTATATTGTCAAAAACATAATATTTCGAATCCATATGCTTTAATACGTATATCTGAATAATCTCCTGGTCGTGTGTGTGTGTGATGTAGATGTATGTTATTATTTTCAGTTTGATATCGTAGCAATGTAATGCCTATATAGATAAAATTTCCACTTGAATAGGATACTATAGAATTAACTATAAGTCTATTATAGGTCTGGATAATTGTAGTTTCCACAGATTACGCGAAAAGCGACCTACACGCGGGCGGAGCCGCGGCCTACAGCTAGTAACTTAATAAAAGCAAAGAAAAAAAAAATTGCGTCTCTAACCTACAACTGGGTCTTAAAAGCTTTGAAAGTTGGTATACGTAGTAACAATAATATTATAAATCACATGGTCACTTAATTATGCAAAACTTTTCTAGGGCTAGTTTCTTATAATAAAGTTTTGTCTGTCACCTTGTATTCAGGTCCATCGTTGTATAGTGCTGCTTGCTTGCACTGCCATCCCGCGATCAGGAAGAAAGTACTTGGTTGACCGCTTCTTCCAGTAGATGTTGATATGTTGTTGATTTTCATAACATAGCAACGAATTCCCTTCCAGATTAGCAGTCAAGTAGTAGTATAGAGTTTTCCATCTCCGACGTACGTCTTCACCAAAGACTCCAAGCGATGTAAACATGTATGGAGAGATATTGTATTAATAACACTGTAAAGTTTTGGTAAATATTCAGGCTCTTATTGTATTTCGCATATGATTGAACTTTAACAGGATATGGTTAATAGTGAATATGATATATATGATGAATAGAATTTAATAGTAGTGCTATTAACTTCAAGCTACAAAGTTATTAATATTCTATATTGAGCATGCTGCCAAATAACCAGCTAGATAATTAGCCTGCTAAGCAGATGGCAAAACGTGGGTATTAAGAAAAAAAAAAAACTTACGTACTTGCAATATCATTTTAAATCTACGACTCCTTGTCGCTTGAGGTTACTACAGCAGCACTCGGAGAAGGCCCAAATACTAATTTTAACGTCGTCTCTTATTTTCGTGGCTTTTCAACGGCAGTGGCAGCACTCCATCTTCATCAGCATTCTTAGACGTAACTTTAACGTCGTCTCTTATTTTCGTGGCTTTTCAACGGCAGTGGCAGCACATCATCTTCATCAGCATTCTTGGACAGGATATCTTGCGAACGGTGTATATCGACACGTGGCGCGTAATACTACAGCGGTCGAACACTTCTGACTTGTTAAGACTTGTTTTAGTAATACACAGTACTTGCACTTCAATGTTTAATATCCAACCATTTGTAATAGAATGGGCGAGAGCAGCCCTTACAACTCGTTTTATAATATTTTAACACTATAATATTTAGGCGAGGGTAATTTACAATTTCATAACCAACTTACAGATGATATTATTTATACCTTATAATAAGTTCTAATAATTAATTAAAGATTAAACATTATGTTAAAATATTCTATGCTTCTAATTCTTAAAACATTTAACAGTAAATATTAAATAATATTCCATAATTAATTATGTAGGTGGCGCTACTGTTGAAACTTATGAACTAAAACATGTAAATTCCAATGTATTTACCATTTAAATTATTATAAATAAATATGACTAACAGTAGATAATCTCTAATACTATTCATCTGATAAACAATTATAATATTTGACCACCAGCTCAGTTAAAAGAAAGTAAATTTAAAATTCTGACGTAGGTATTGCTTTAAGCTAATGATATCACAATTTTTTAACCCACAATCTACGAGCTTTTGAGACTGCTTGGTGACTTGAGTAATTGGCGATATTGTCATAACTTAGTTTATTTCATTTATCTTCGTTACATTTCGTTCATTTATTACGTTTTATTAAAAAAATATCAGGTGTAAATCTTAAGGCGATCCTATTAGCTTTTTAATTTTGTTTGAATATGTAAGTACGTGGTAATTTTTTATTCAATTATGCAATTGAAAAAAATAATAAAAAGCCTAACGACTTTTGTTAATAGCAAAATTTAAAAAGTTGTAAAATCTTGTCTTATCTAAGAAGGTGAGTATTTTTCTCATGGCCGTCAGCTTGTAATTAGAGATAACGGGGCTCCCTCGTTTGTACAAAGAGATTGGAGTAAGGATAATAATTTTTACGAGTGTTTTTAATAGTGCTTTGGTCGTCGAGACAATAGAATAGTAGTCCCATTGTTTTAATTACTATTAAAAAATGGGACCACTATTCTATTTCAAACTTATTTTAAAATAGTGTAACAACGTCTTACGTATATAAGCATAATACAATTTTATACAATTTTATTATATAAATATTATGTAAGGTAAGAAATGTAAGTCTACGGTATAATTTTTAGCCAATAAACTAATAATAATGTTGAAATGCCGTAACAACTTATCATCACCAACGCATCCCAGATTCGCAGGATTGAGTCTAAGATGACTGTTCCTTGTTAGATTGAAAATTGATAGTATTATATATACAATATATTTACATACTCTGTAAACAGTATGTTTTAATAGTTTTTAAAATGTAATATAGCACACGCTGAATACCTCTTAATTTGCTTTATTTTATTTAATAAATGCTTTTACGTATAAATATCATATATTGATATTATAAATGTGTAATAACTTAATGGAAAGAGTATAAAATCAAACAACCAGAAGAGTCTTACAAATGTCAATTGTAATAAGAGAAGAAAGCGATCAAAAGGGACATGATTAGAGTGCGTGAAAGATTAAATGGCGAAGAAGCAAGTCTGCGCTGCGGTTATTGTGCGGAGGTGGTTAACATGTATATTATTAAAAAATATTTTTCTTATTTGAAATTAAAAAATAATATGACAAGACATCAACCTTCAGTCAATATCTAATTCATTACTTCGTATGATTTTATATTAACATGCAAATAATAAATTAATATTAATTACATTGAAGTTTCTGTACATAATTAATATAAACACTTAATTACTTATTACATTAAACAAGAGTATTTTTAAAGAATAAATTACAATAGACATTGTATTGGTATATTGTTATTTCTCTGGTTATTTCTCTGGTTTATAATGCAACGGTATACTGTTCTAATTTATATAGCTTTACTAACACATTATTAATAAAACGATTAAATAAACTTTGCTTATAAAATGTTGACTTTAGTCAAATAGTGACTATAATCAAAAAATACCCGGCTATATTATTTTTACATGTTAAAAACATGTTTCGCATAGTTACGTAAAAATTTCATTTCATTTCGATTTTCTGTAATCATTATAAAATTTTTAGGTAATAATTCTCATTTTTATTATTAAAGATATATATCTTTACCCGGATGATTACTTGAAATGATTCACGATGTTAACTTTGTAAGTTCGCCATGCTTTGAGCTCATGTACAAGAATCCCGAAAGGGTTTTAAACTAGTCGGGCAGGGCATTTACGGGAATATAGCCGGGTAAATATATATATATATATATATATATATATATATATATATATATATATATATATATATATATATATATATATATCATGGTTCACGATAGTTTAATAACAAAAACTCATTTATATCGTCTGTCGTTTGTCAAATCCGAACATATTACTTAGATTTTTTATCTGTTCACAGCTAACAAAAAGATACATAATTAGTAGTATGCTAAGAATTAGTTTTTAGCATACTTCTTAGCATTATCTATACATGTTATAAAAATTGACACTAAACGATTTCTGTATATGGAAAATATTTAAAAAATAACATAATGGCAAGAGAACCCAAAACAATGGTTCTTAATTTTGTCTGTTTGTCTGTATATCTGTATGTCTGTATGTTTGTGCACGCTAATCTTGGAAACGGCTTAACGAATTTGAATGCAGTTTTCAGAAATATATATTATAATTTTAGTCACTTAAATTTTAATGTTTATTTTATTTTAATCGGTACAAAGGGTACAAAGAGTACGTTAATCCAATTGAAATATACGCGTACGAAGTCGCAGGCACAGCTAGTGAAATAATATATTGAAACTTTTATTTTCTTTATATATTTATATACTTTTGTTACTATCTTTTTAAATTAATCCTGTTTTTAAGAATTAAATATATAATTCTAAGGTCAACCACAAAATTTACTTTTATCTATCAATGTGTTATAATAAAAAATAAGTAATTAATAAAAATAATTAGACCCAAGAGCCAAGATTATTTCAGAGGCTGAGGTGGTTATATGTTACAATAATAAACTTCATGTTACGTAGATACGTGTCTTGAATTTGGGTAAAACAAACAAGCAAAAAGCTACAACAAGCCAATAAAAAGGAAAAAATTGTTATTGCGTGATTGCGTTCTTTTATGACGTGCATGCAATCGTGTTGAAAACAGAACTGAAATTGGATTAAATTATAAAGTAAAATTAAAAGCTGTGTGATTTAAGAATTATTTTAAAATGATGAAGTAAAATAAATATATCACATTAATTAGTTATCGGAGTCTATAGTGCGAAGTAAATCAAATGGAATTCGTGATAGAGAAGGAGTAAGGACGAGGACAACAAAGATCGAGTAAGAGTTTAGATCCTTCCAACTTGATTTTTTCCTTTAAACTAGACAAGAACCTTCCAAAATGTATGTGTGTAATGCATTCCTCTAGGAATATTTTACGAGACTCGTTTCGAGATCAATTTGCGTTCCATGCCAATTTGGATGTTGGAGCAAGTATATAACCTCCTCAGCCTACCTTTGTTGATATGATATTAGTTTAATTGTTATAAAATAAAAGAAATACATAATTCTATGCTCATATAGGTATCTTTAAACTATGTAAAAGAAAAAATCTTACGGTTTAAGAACTTTCTAACTCTCTGGATATTAGTGTTTAAAACGGTTTTAATTTTTTAAACTTTTCTTATTTTTTGCATTATTTTTTTTATAAAAGCGTGATGTTTATTTTTTTTAAACTATGATTATTTTCATAAAATCGCTTATCTTAGAAATCTTGGCAAGAATAACGGAATGAACTGTTTAAATTATTGCATTCCGATCGGTTCTATGCAAAAAATCTTATTCATTTAATTTAATTTAAATTGGTCTAAATCACGTTCAAAGTTTTTTGTAAATAAATACACCCAAAGCTCATAAAAGAGTATTAAAATAATATCTTATATGACGATGTATATTGTGTGTTCCAGGAGGATCGATCTATACGGAAGTGTCTTAACGCTAGAGGATGAGAACATCAATCGAACACATTGGCTCGTATCCGGTTTAGATGTATATAGCTAAACTGGTTTAAACGAAAGAAAGTAACAAACTTAAATTGACCAGGTACACTTTATGATAATTATCATTGGTTTTTGAAATGATAATATAACAACAGTAAAATTTTCATCTATGTTCATTATGTAATGATTAAATTTATTTTAATGTTACCTAAAGATCCATTATCGTTACCATTCTTTGATTATATCATTTTTTTGCTTGCATAGTGATACCAAATAATTAAAGCAGTTTTATTGATATATTCCTAATAATTAGCTTTCACGTTGTACTTTACTTAGAAAAAATGACTATGCAATGGTTATATTGTACTTAAACTATGAATAGTTATTTTCGGTTTACATCGTGAATATCGTTAGAATAATTTCTTACTAATAAACTCGGTGTAACATTGTCATAACTATTCTATCATTATGTCAAATGCATAAAACGGCCACGTCCGAATTCATATACAAACTTGCGAAAAAACGAAAAAAATTATGTATTCTGTGATATACTTTGGTACTTTAAATTTTAACTTATTATGACTTTATAACTTAGAAATAAATATAATAATTATAAGTTTGATTTAATGAGAATTATAAAATGAATAATAAAAAAGAACGCATTACTAACTGAAAAACACGAAAAAAGGAGAAAAGGTATAATTACCATGTTATTACAATATGAAATCAAAACCTGGTAGCTATTGTATTTCACGTTGCTTATAATATATTTTTATTGCAGCAAATTCGAAGAGAAATATTGAAGCTACAATAGTAATTAAAGAAAATAACAATTTAAATACAAATACAAATAAGGCGAAACTAAAACCTGAGAAGATATTTAGCTGAAGAGATATTATAACCTTTTTTAATTGTAATGTTATAATTTAATGAAATTACATTATTTTTAAGCTTCATTTTGTAATTTAATAACATTTTTGAGAAGTACATCTAATTAAAACATTCTACTAACATTTACTTTGGTCTTCTGTATAGTACCTACTTGTATTATGCTACAATACAAGAATTCCGTTTTCAGATTTATTATAATTTTTTAATAATAAATAAAGAACAGTTTATTATCTCATATATTTATTTCAATTACAATTATTATATTGCTATATTAGCACTGCTAAAGATACTATTTACATTTTGATGTTCTCCAAGGAAACTCTGAAACCTGTTGGTATAGACGGATCTATTTTTGTTAATAATAACAATAAAAACTTGTACAACAACACTATTTTATACATATATATATAGGTATACATAAGGCTAAACTACATGCTATGAATTCTCTGAACCCCACACTAGGTCATCCTGTGTCGTGGAGTTCAGTCTCTTCCCAGTTAAGTTTATGTAAACCATCCATATATATGGAATCCTTATCAAAACAAAAAAATAAATAAATAAATAATAATAATAGGTACAATAAAAAGCAAAAATAAGGTACGTAGGTAAGGTAAGATCTTATACCACAGAACCTATAATACAAACGTGTGATGAGTGAATGTGTATATGTGATTGTGTCTGTGCGAATGTGTATGTGTGATTGTGTGTGTGCAAATTTGAATGTGTGGTTGTGTGTGTGTGTTTAGGTATATATGTACGTGTATGTAACATTTTACGTTAATCATATCTCCATAAGTGCTTCCGTTTGAGCATAATTTTTCGGCTTTAACCACCTAGTTACTGCGCATCTACAATTCAAGTTCGTCATATCTAGTACATTCTTGTTAATAGCATACATTTTTGAGTATAAATAAGGCCCTAAGAAATCAAAAGATTTACGCGCAAAGGAAGAGTGTACCCTTGGCCTATCCCACTTCAGTGTTCTGTGAGACGAACGGGCCAATTGTTTCGCTTTCCTGTGGAATCGAAGTATGGTTGCTGTAACAAGCAACTGCCGTACGCGTAGAACGTTACACTCCGAGTACAATAAGTGAGTTGGATAGCGCCATGGTTTTCTATTACCTATTTTTAGGATAGCACGCTGTGCCCTCTCTAGCTTAAGTAAATGTGAATTTGTTGTAATAATAAAAATACATTCGTATCTCTCTTGCCTTAGCAATTGTTCTATCCTTAGTTTTTCTTCTACTTTTTTCATAGTTGAGTGAAACAGTTTGTTCTGGTGAGCACATTTTACATCTCTGCTTAGGCTACCTGAACATTCACATACTATATCGTTTACAATGTATATAGAACTGGCCACGAGAACCTTACACTTTAGGCATTGTGACTGCAGTCTTTTCTAATATAATGAAATATTTTTGACAATATTGATTTAAAAAGTCGCCGGAATATTCCAATAACAGACTGATGAAATAACCTATGAATGTTTGCATCGTCACCTTGTATCTAAAATACATAAGAAGTACATAAGTTCTGGTATATTTACAACATTTTTGTTTGAAAAATGATTTGTTATTTTTTTATACAATTTGGAAATCTTACTCGATTGCGGCCCCGATATCTTAATTCTGTTAATATCTGAAGCAGTGAAGATAAGTCGCCTCTCCGTTTATCCACTGTTATTTAAACACCAAACAATCGATTTAAAAATAAGACACCGTTTTTTGAAAACGGATATTTCACCCCAAACTCTTCATCATTGTGGATATAAAATGGATTTTCTCTTGTTATTGATACTTTAGTTTTTTCCTACACTGTTGCATTTGAATAACCATATTATTTACTTCTTCAACTCCTTGTATTGAGTTGAAAGCCATCTTATTTTTTAGTATATACTATGTACTCTGATATTTTTAAATTCAAAAGAATCTAGAATATATCGAATTTTTGACGTAAGTAAAAAGTGATATTTGGTTGCGTGCTTACGATGGTTATATCGAACTAAATCTAGGGTATAAGGATGTTTGATATTTGTTTTCACTTTAAATCTAGATTATGCTAGGTTTAAGTTACATCAAGTTTATTAGTTAGCATTTTCCTAATTCGATTGTTAAACCTTGTTTATAAGTAAGGCCGTAAGACATTAACTTACTTAAACTGAGTAGACTTAGTTCGGGTTATTTGTAAAATACGTCATCAAATATATAACACAAAATAAAGGACAACCGTGAAAAGTAATATAGTGTGTTATACATAACGAAATGAGTTTTAATGTTACATAAAACAACATAATCAACAACAAGTCGCTTTTCGCGCCTTCGGCGCTCGAGCTTAGGGACTGAAAGTTGAATGGACAGTTCACCCCTGCTTTCAAGAGTATTGCAGCTATTCCCGTGAATGCCACTGGGATAACATTCTTTCTATCACCACGAAGGATGTGCGTGATTGTGTTGTACACAAATATCCCTCTTGAGGGACGGGCAAAATATTCATTGTAAACGGTTCCATTGACGTAAAGACGTAACTATAAATATATGGTTCATGTACTTGAAATGGTATTGGATACCTATACTTACATCTAAACATGTATGCTTACGCAATGTGTGGCAGTGTCTGAAGTAAATTAAAAAAATTAAATGTGTGAAAAAATGATTAAAAGAAAAAGCTTAGTTTTTGTTCTGTTCAAGTTCTAAGAACAGAGTTCGATGGTATTACTCGCAATATCCGCATAGGATTTTGCTAGAATAATCTTTTACAAATATCTTGACAACTAATGGACCCATTTACTTTGAACAATTAATTTTACACGGATGAATCGTCAAGACTTTTAATTTGATACTAAATACAACCCTGTACATATTAGCGTTTGGTCTACACTAACATGGTATTAGCGTATTATTTAGTAGATAATAATAAAAATTTCAATACAATAATATTAGTTAGATAATGTTAAAAAGATTAAAACATGAATTATTCATATAGCAAAATATATATCAGAGTCCAAACGTAAGATAATAGATAAAGTATACATTGGTAAAAAACATCTTTATTATATGATACATTTCTTAATTGCTTATGTTTGGCCTTATGGATATTTTATGATAAGGTACAAAATGAAACCTGCGTCTTGAGAAAACTTTATTTCATACTCCATTTATTCCAGTGGAGCTTCTCGTTTCTGTAACATAAAATTTAGATGAAGATAACTAATTTAGAATCTGAGGAAAATCCACTCTCAAGAAAATGAGAAAAAAAAGTTTTAAAATAAAAATAGACTTTGAAATACGTGGTATTTTTAGTTTTTTGTGTAGTTATATATTTTTTATAAGTACTTATACATTGTATAAAGTTTGTTATTATAAATATAGATTCAAACAAACGCCAGTATTTGCTTTCAAATAAAGATTAAATTTTAGTCTGCGTAGATATTAAATCTACCGAAGGCGAGCCGACTTGTATCCATTAACAATAATGTATAGTTCAGGCTCTGTAAATAACCCCTTTAAATTTATGAGTAAGTGTTATCTCGGAATCCCGCTTTCATAAAATGTAGTGCTTGTATATTATTACGTAACTTGTTATAGTCTGTTCAAACATATATTTACTACATTAATTTCTTGATCTGCAGTGCCTACTTTATTGATACCATTTGTACCATTTATCGACTTAAATAATATATTGATTGCTTTTTAAGTAAAAGCTAAGCTTATATTTTTCTTAAAATATTTTTTTGCATTAGCAGAATTGCGATCATTTCAGTGCAGCAATATATTTACTCAATCAGGGTAAACTACTGTTTACTTGTATTACTTACTATTGACCCATAAAGTAGCAAAAATAGCTAAGTTTCCTGCTCTGTATAAGAGAGTCTAAGCCCAAGATGAAACCTCCCCACCTTCCTCCCTGTCTCTATCTTTCCGAATATCCCAGTATCCACTATCCTTCCTCATACTTGATGCAAAGTATTTACATTCATACTGGTCAATGCTTGTGTCATAGTTTTTGTGGATGTCTATGATAATTTCATTAAGTATAGTCATTATTATTATTATTATTATTAATAGATATAGCAAAAATTAAATTATCTTTTTTTTTAACAAAATATATGCCGACAGAGAAGAATGAAATTTGGAACACTTGGAGTTTAAATGGGAAAGAAATGTAAAAAGTTAATATTTTTATATAACAAGTACGAGGATTTGTAAAATCTGCATTAGAAATATATAAAATTTATGAATATCATATCATATGTACATATAGATGTTGTTATAAACCATCATAAATATTAAAACTTAAATTTACGATCGAATTTCAGCCACTGGAGAACCGGTGGACGACTAATTGAAAGAAATGTCTAACTGTATATTGCAATGTCCTTCGTAGTACCTATAATTTCGAGAGTGTTTGCCGTAACAAAACTAGTTTTGCTAATTGCTTACCTTGTTTGGTTTCATTTTGTTGATTATGTAACAAAAAATATAAAAATTAATCAGAAAATACTTTTTATACAGTATAATGTTTTGTTTTTTGTGGCTAACAATACACATTATTTCAAAATATTTTATTTACATTATACATTTTCAAAAGGTGTTCAATTTCTACTGGGTTCATACAATCGATGTTTTATTAAATGACAATTTGGTTACAGTTCGCCGTACTGATATTAATCTAGGTGCGTAATATATAAGTTCAAAAAGCTGTATATACTATTTATTTTATTTCAATGTTATTATTATTTACCACTAACTTCAGACAATTAATTAATAATATCAAATTAAATGAGATGTTGTTTATGGTACTTACTAGACTGTGGAGTTGACTTGAATTTTATATTTCTTCGCCATTAATTCTGTTGGCTTTTTAACTCCTTTTGGATTTTCATTCATATTGATAAAACATTTTTTTTTTAAAGACCGTCGCGTCGTGGCACCATAAATTTGGCAGCAGCCATCAACCTCAGTTTCAATATAATACTAATTCATTTAAAAATAGATATATATGTTTGTGTTACAATATATATATTTTTTTAAATAGTCAAAAATACCCATCATTTAATGCACATTTACATATAATTGTTAAACAGTTGCAAACTTAATTAAAATACAAAACTGGAATCAACAAACTAACAGGTCTCTTATGTCAATTAACATGCCTCTATGGCACAATAAAGTTTGTAAATTAATAATACTTACGTGGTAAATAGTAGGTATATAAAGTAATTTAATTATTTCCTTACGTCAAAATATTATAAAGAAGTTTTACGTTATGAAGAAAATAGTGCTGTACGTTTAATTTTTATTGTACAGGATTACTTATATAACGGTTTATTAAAAGAAAACCAATATTTTATCTTAAAATTATGTACATTCTATAAAAACTTGCTATTGTCAATGACTTCATATTCTTCATGGTGATTTCCATGAAAGGAAACACAGATTAATTTAGTGACTAAGCCAAACTGTGTTTGCTTCAATCTTTTTTTTTTTTTTTTTTTTTTATATTCTCTAGGGCAATGCTTGACTACATTCCACCTGATGGTAAGTGGAATGTAGTCTTAGGTGGTAAGGCGCATTACCCTAGCAACCTATTCACTCTTCGCTTGAAGACACCCACATTGTATTCGGTCGGAAATACCGACGCAGGCAAGCTGTTCCAATCCTTTGCTGTACGCAGTAAAAATGAGGAAGCAAAGCGCTTCGCAAAAGGATGAAAACCTGCCGTGCGTCGGGACGTCCGGTGATGGAAGGGGGACGGGGGAATTAAATTGTGTAATTCCTGCGCACACTCACCAAAATGTATCCTATAGAATACAGAGAGGCTAGCAATTCTACGCCTGTGCTCAAGGCTTTGGAGGTCGACTCCGACCAATTCGGGATCGCCTATAAGCCTCTTTGCTCGCCTCTCAATTGAGTCCAGAACCGCAAGATGAGACTTTGCGGCACCAGCAAATATGTGACAACAGTACTCTACACACGACCGGATCTGCGCTTTGTATAAAACAAGAAGCTGTCCCGGTGTAAAGTACTGCCGAACCTTCGCCAGAACGGCAAGCTTTGCTGCTGCTGCTCTTGCTCTGGACTCAATGAACCGACCAAAGTTGAGGTTCGAGGAAATCTCTAAGCCTAACAACTGAAGCCGGTCACTGTATTCCAAGGATACATTCTGGAAAGTAGGAGCCAAGGTGAAAGGGCTCCTTTTGGCGGTGAATAGACACGTCTGCGTTTTGGTGGCGTTGAACTTGACAAGATTGGCATTGCTCCATGCGGAGACTGCCTGAAGTTTGCCATTCAAACGTTGCACCATGGCTTCTCTTTCAGACTGTACTTGATCTCGACTAGCCCGAGTACTCGGCAGATATCTTTCTACAACTGTGCTGTCGTCTGCATACCCATAGATACCGGGCTTCAACAGATCATTAATGTGCAGCAGAAACAGAGTTGCAGAAAGAACGGACCCCTGAGGCACTCCGGCATTTATTGTCAAGGGTTCCGAGGAACACCCGTCGACAACTACTCGGAGAGATCTGTGGCTCAGAAAGTCCGTTACCCAGCCGATCAGACCAGGAGATATACCGTACGCTGAAAGCTTGCTTATAAGGCTCGCATGCCAGACCCTGTCAAATGCCCTCGAGACGTCCAGAGAGACGGCGACCGCTTCTCCGTTCTTCTCGATGGCCTCGCCTAAAATGTGCGTAGCATACACTAGGAGGTCCCCAGTAGACCTATTACGGCGAAACCCGTACTGTCGGTCACTGAGGAGATCGTTACCTTCTAGGTATGCTAGTAGGCGCGAGTTCAATACACGCTCCATAATCTTGCAGAGTATGGAGGTGATTGAAATCGGTCTGTAATTGACAGGGTCGGCACGGCTGCCTTTTTTGGGCACGGGTTGCACATTAGCAAGCTTCCAGGATTTCGGCACTATTCCAGTCATGAAAGAGAGACGATACAGACGTGTCAGTACAGGAGACAAGTCAGCTGCGCATGTCTTGAGCAGAATGGCTGGTATACCATCAGGACCACTGGCTTTATTCACGTCTAAACGACACAATGTTCTCCATACCTCTTTGTTAGTGATGCGGATTTCAGGCATCGAAACACCGCAGTGAGGAAGATGTGCTGGAGAAGCATTGCCAGTGTCTAGATGCGAATTATCAGCAAACAGAGAAGCAAGTACGTTCGCTTTCTCTGTTGCTGTGTGGGCCAGGGATCCATCCGGCTTCAGCAGAGCAGGCAGTGAGGGTTGGCAGAAATTCGACTCGATCGCTTTCGCAAGAGACCAGAAAGCTCGACTGCCAGT
The DNA here is from genome assembly GCA_959347405.1 of Napeogenes sylphis. Lineage (NCBI taxonomy): Eukaryota > Metazoa > Arthropoda > Insecta > Lepidoptera > Nymphalidae > Napeogenes > Napeogenes sylphis. The sequence goes on from OY365776.1 coordinate 29,907,245, forward strand.
TGGTCTGGCAGAGAGCTTTTCGCCATTCTTAGCGATTCGATCGAGACGAGCCTTCCGTAATGCCTTTTTGTAGGACTTGGCAGCTTGGTTAAAGGCTCTCTTCTTCGAACTTACATCCGGAGTTTTGCGGCTTCGAGCATCAGCCCAAATGAGATATGCCGAATGTTTTCGGTCTTGAGCATGACCACATTCGGCATTAAACCATGGGCGAGCTTTGCCACCGATGGGTACGTCAGCAAAAGGAATAAAATACTCCATTGCCTGATGCACCACATCGGTTATAGCATCCGCGCAACTCGACGGATCCAAAGAAGAGAAGCAGACCTGCCGCCAAGGATAAGACGCAAAAAAGTGCCGCATCTCATCCCAATCTGCTGACTTGTATTTCCATACTCGCCTAACACCATGAGGTTCGAAAGCTGGTGGGGAATATGTAAACACAGATTTCAGCAGACAGTGATCGGAGGTTCCCAAGGGAGAGGTAACCTCTACCCGATACCTGTCCGGATCAGTTGTCAGCAGAAGGTCCAGGCAATTGGCTGTATGGCCTACCACATCTGGTACCCTTGTCGCTTGCTTCACCAGCTGAAAGAGGTCCAAGGACAACGCAAAGTTCCGCGCTTCTCTTCCAGCATGGTCGGTTTTCTGGTACGGGAACAGCCAGTCCTGATGACAGGCATTAAAATCCCCCAGAAAGACGAGCTGCGCCGAAGGGAACTGATGCAGAGCCATATCAGCAGCCTCACCGAGATACTCGAATAATCTAGTTGTCTCCTGGTCACCGCTGTGCGAACGGTAAACACAAGAATACAGGATTTTTTCGTTTCCTGTGTCTACTAAAACCCATAAAGAAGAAAAAGTGGGGTCTTCAAGGTGACGGAGACGCTGGATACAGAGGTCGTTCCGCGCATACACGCAGACTCCGGCACGTGAGCGAAAGTTGAGCTCTAACGTGTATCCGGGATAATCCAGGTGCGCAGCGCTTAAGGGACATTGTATCTGCGTCTCCGTCAAAAAGAACAGGTGCGGTTGTTCTGTCTCCAGGTGGTGATGGACAGGTAAGATATTAGAGTGCAAACCCCTTATATTACTGAGGTGCACTTTAAATGAGGAGGAGTGCAACCGCTGTACAAACTTTTTTCTTTTTTGGTTTTTCTTCTATCAATCAGTTTAGGAAAGGTTGTTTTTTAAAATTGAACCAATATCTGTACCTTTTTTAATTTAGCCCAAAATAATTGTGTGGTTGACTTTACAAATAAGAAAACTTTTTGTAAAAAGCGTAATTTATGTAGACTTAAGAAACAAACTGACACCATATGAAATGTTGTTGGTTTACAAGCATATAAACAGCCAAATATATAAAATCTGAAATTTTTACATATAACGTAGGTATCTTCAAGTATCAAAATATAGGTATTTTATGTAGAGATTTGGCTTTGTAACTATTAATTTATTTGAAGGATATATATATACTTCAAATAAAATAATACTATTTGTATTTTATAAAAGATACAAATCAATATTTTTATTCAGTAATATACTTTGAGAATTCAAAAACTTAAAGCCAATGACAGCGATTTAAACTTGTTGCAAATATAACATAATATAACTAAGCATATTTACCATATAAAAAATAAATACCTAAATATTAGAAGCTGTTTTACTGCTCTATTTGTAACAATTAGTTGTACGTTGTTTTCTTAAGAACAGTCTAATTAGACTGAGTGGACTTGCACTTTAAATTAGCTCTCTTTTCGTTTTGTAAAATACGTGATTGAAACAAGATACCAAAAGATAGTGATTTGTGCCAAGTATTAAAATGTGTTTAATATAATTGCAGCTGGATATGTAAGTATTTGTTTAATATTTAGCTATTGATATTTTCTTGCCTTTAGATTGAAATAAAAGTGTATGACACTAAAACTATCACTGTATCAAAAAATTTATATTTACAATTGCCAGAATTTTAAAAAATCTAAATAAATTACCAATTTCAATATGATTCAGAATTAATAGCATAGGTCTTGTTTAAATATCTTTCATAAGCATATCCTTAATATGCAGATACTAACTACCGTATGTTTATCATTAGCCTCGCTCCATATTTACCTACCGTCTTTTGACTTTCAGGTGTTTTATCTAATGATACGTTATAAAATTTAATCTACATCTTGAGAAAACTTTATTTCATGCTCCATTTAATCCAGTGAAGCTCAACGTTTCTGTAACATAAAATTTAGATGAAGGTAACTAATTTAAAACTCAGAAAAAGCCACTCTCAAGAAAATTAGAGAATTCGTTAAAAAATATATTAGTCTTAAAAATATTTAAAGTATTATTAAGATTTTTATTTGTGTAAGCTAACACATATTTTAATTTAGATAAATCGTATCTAATATCTGAACTTAACATGTTTAACTTTTGTGAGGAATAGGTGCTGCCCCAGATGAATCCGTACTGACTGTTGTCAAAAGATAAATAGTGCACCATAACACTTTTTTATATGTACCTCATCATGTGGGATATTTGTTTATATGTTTTAAGATTCATCTATTTTAAATATTTAACCATAAAATAAAACAGGATACTAGTCTGCAAGACATAGTATTAAGGTAAATGTTTTAGAGAACTGGCCAAGTCTGGCTCGGACTTATTTGACCTGTGTCTGACCATTAATTATTTATTATAAAATGCTCGTGTGGAAATATATCTTAAAAAATTAAAAAAAAAACAATTGTAGATTGTAGAATTATAGAATATTAAATCTACCGGAACAGAGCTCACTTTAGTCCAGTAACAGTAATGTATAGTAAGGACTCTGTAAATAACCCCTTTAAATCCATGATAAAGTGTTATCTCTGAATCTCGTTCTCGTAAAATGTAGTGCTTGTAAATTATTGAATAACTGTTGTTTCTCGTTTTGAAAGATATTTGTAACTCTATTCATTTTGAGTTTAACTCAATCTAATAACTCAATCTCCAATTAAAGATAAAAAGTCTAAAAATATTTTTTAAGCTTCTCATAACTTAATACTTGCTCAAAGCCACAGTCCCTCGTTTTGGATAATAACGAATTTTCATTTTTATATGTTTTCAGATATTTTATAACAATGCTATCCTAGAAGGAAACCCAATTCCAGCTTCATACATATTTATAGACACCTTAAGTTTATTATGAATATTAATTTTTATTAAGTATTTTTATTAGTATATTAACATAGATTTAAAGTTTTTTTTTAATTTCTTCAACGTTATGATTTTTTTAAGAAAATTTTGATTCTTTATATAGCGATCCATAAGATATCACAGAGGTTTCACGTTTCACAAGTTTTTCTCGTTTTGTTTTTTTTTTAAATATGTTTTATTATAATTCTTTATAAATTCCAGCAACTTGGTGTAAATGCACATTTTGTTAATTCATAAATAAACCGTGAACATAAGTGGTTTTATTTAGATCATTATACTAAATTTGTGTTACTTATAATATTATTATATATCTAAAAAGACAATGGAGATTACGTGTTCATAATAAGCAGAACGACACGATTGCATTAAATTGTAATGCTATTTTCAATTTGGTCATAATAACATTATCAATTTTTTTTCCTTGGAAGAAAATTTAAGACGCAGAAACATAGATATTTTCACAAAAGCAATGAGAAATAATTTAATACGATATCCTGATCCTAAGTTTTAAAGACTGTTATTAATATACTTATTGTTTACTGCTTATAATAAATCGACTCTCTGAAATAACAATCTACAGATTACATTACCCTTAATTACATAAATGGAAAGATTATAGCAATAATAATATTAGTTTAATATACAGATTATTGTTGTAGTAACAATGAATTTAATATAATTGTCCCTAAGGCTGTACTCTGATTAAATGATTAATAAAGTTTTAGTTTGCTGTTTACGAATAATTAATAGAACTGAAACAACACTCCGCAGATTACAGTGACCTTAAGTATCTTGAAATCAAAGTTTCGAGAACAAAGCGTCCCTAGTCGCTTTCTTGCTATTCGAATAGTAAAACTTATATACAATACCTCGATATAATGTCTATACCTAAACTATCCTTACTAGATTTTTTTTTAATTCATAATAATAAAAAAGATTCATCAAACTCGATTCCAGTGAAAAAATCCTTTGTTTTTAATATAACTTTAATACTTGTCAAAAAAAAAATACATAAAAAATATTACTCTAACCGATTTCGAAACATCGCGATATGGAATTTTATGAAGATAATCAGATAAGTATTTATTTACAATTTAGATAAGAAAGTCGCTGTAAAATCGATCTTATTGCTCAAACGAAAGCTTTTCATATTTTAGTAGCTTATATACTTAAATATATATAAGATATAATTATTAAATTAACAATTGCGATTTGCAGGATCAGGATTAAAAGATAAGGTTTAAAAAATACAGTTTAACGTTACAGAAATATCTTTGAAGTTAATTTATAAATACACTATAAATGTATTGTATAGGAAGTCTAGCCGGTACAATTCTGTAAGAATTGATAAGAAAATATTCGTTATTAAGAACAATGTGAGTGATGATGACAATACCTTATTCCATTAATATAATATTTGATTTATATATTTAATATCATAATATTAGAAGTTGACATATGTCAACTATAGTACGAGTAACGTAATTGATTATATAAACAAATTTCCACCCTAAACTTCACACAAGATTTTACATCCAATCCTATTTCTCTAGATAAGGAAAGATAAATTGAATTTATAAGAAGGAAACGAGGTGACGTCACCTCTCACCAATTACTTAAGTAACAAAACATTCAACAAAAGGTCGAAAATGTGAAGTTACAGAATCGTTAAATCATTTATTTGCTTAATCAAATCCGAAACCTATTAATTACGAACTCGGAGACTTTTTAGGAATTATTACTAAACTTTCTATCTATAAAGCCTTATAATAATTTAGTACATAACTTTTACAAATTGCCAAAGTTTACGTTTTTAAAATTCTATCACTTCATCTGCAGGAGTTATTTAACAACTTATGTTGCTAATGTTTTGACTTTATACATGTCAAAATATTTATTATATTTTTTTATCACTATATATTAATTTTAAAAGAATATATCTAAAAAGATTTCTTGATATTAGTAATATGTTAATATTAATAACACAATTAATATTAATAAAAAAATCAAAGAACAAATACGTGTGTATACATATAGAAAAAAAATATATATTTTGGAATTTTATAATTTGTATAAGTACAATTAGTAGTTTTGACATTGATCCTCATTAAAAATCGAATTATTACCCTTGTATTTTTTGTTGTTTGGTTCGTGTTCGTTCGTGTTCGTCGTGTTCTACGCCGTTCTTCTTCCTGCGACGGCTGCCGGTGACTACAAGTGAACTGGACAGAATATGGATATACAATAAACACTGCACTACAACATGGTTTTGTTAGGTCTAGTTTTATTAACTTGCGGCAATGACTTTGCAGTGACTATAGGAGTCGCGGTACTTGATGAAAACTAATGAGAGTTGCTCAGCTCCATGCGGGTCATAGTTAGTGTTTTAATTTTTTTTGTTCGAGGGTATTAAGGGATTATATATCTACCCATGCGTTGAAAGATTTATTTTGCTAGATTAAGCTATCTTCCACTCTTGCGCTGCTTAATATAAGTGGATAGGTTGAAGAATACCTAAGGATGCGAACGTTGCTTATTCAAAATTTTCAAATTTCTAGTATGTTTGTTTGGGATATACATATTATATACATATTATTTCATTATCATTAATTCGTTTTATAAATTATACAAGTATGTACTTAAATGTTGATACACTTTTCTTTTATGTATCGCAAATTAGAAATCTATGATGTAATAAAGGATTTTAATGAAATAGATTTATTTATTAATTCAGTAGTAATTGAGTTTTCTAACTTAATATCTTGCTTTGAACTTTTTACCTTTCAACTGTTATGGCGCTATGCTGATTGAATTTCTTTGAAATAAATAAAAATATCGGCTTTCTTAAGGTCTTATAAATAAATAAACAGCTAAAACTTTTAAAGATGAGCTATCATAAAACAAATTTTCATTTAATTTTTGCCATTTCAAGTTTTATGTTATCATTAAAATGTATTGAATATTTTTTTTTGCTGTATTTAATATGAAGATGTAGAAAATCCAAAAGTTATATTATAAAAATTTTCAATTTTTTTTTTCAAATATTACATAAGTTAGTTTGCCTTTCCTTTAAATTGATAAAGTAAATAAATAGTAAAGTTAAATTAAGGTAAGTGATAAGCACGCTTATAGTAATATTTATTCTTAAAGTCATTTAAAAGAGCATATTTTAAACCCCTTTTTAAAAAGTCCTATGAAAGATTTCAATATCTTTTGTTGCTCAGACTTCAGTTTTCATCGATATGGTAGGTGCGGATAAAATGCACAGAGTTTAAGTGAAACTAGATGGAGCGTGAAAGCTTTGAGATTTTATTCAAGGCTTGGCGCACGATGCGACGCGTACTCTGAATATGTATGACCTACACTATATTATATTTGCCCTATCTGAGTCCGTGTAGACTACAGGGAGCACGTCTAACAAATACATTATGAATAGTATTTTAAGCTTTTGGAAGTGCATTGTATATTATTAAACTAGGTTCTTACTCAGACATGGTTACATTGAATAAGCTACAAGTATCAATATACTATAAAATATTTGCAAACAAATATTAAAAGATAAAAATTAAAAAATATCTATATTTATGCATTTTAAATTTACTTTTTCATTCAGCTGATCTTCAAAAAAAGTATAATTATTCGTATTTATAAAACAATAAAATTCAAAAAATAAGCAAAAATATTCCACGATATTACAAATTTATGTTGTAATTGTTTGCACGTCAAGAGTTGTTATTACGATTTTAAATTTGTAGTCCAGTTTTAAGGGCAACCAACCTAACAAAATAGAAATAAATAAATAAATCCTATGGAATGTCTGAAACACTAGTATTAAAAGTTAAAAATAAACAGAAAAATAATGTTGTAATAACACGATTATAATATTTCTAAAGTTAAAATAAATTGTAATTCAAAGTACTTATATGAATATGTTTTAAGTAGTTACAGCCAGCCACTATCGGTGGATAAATTTCGCATCTTCTATTTCCTTAAAAAACTTAATTTATTATAATATATTAAATCAATGATAAAATATTTTACAAGAAAACATACTTTATTGACAGATGAATACTTGAATAGAAAAAAAAAATCAATTAAAAAAAACCGATACAAAAAGACCTCTAAAAAGAATAAAAATAATACATATTATTATTTACTTATTGAAGTCGCTACGTCGAAGGGCCATTGTACGTATGTTGACGATGGTGTCTATTTTACGAAGTTAATCATTGAGGACTTAGACTATACGATTCGATATTGTAATTTTTTTATTAGCCTTTGTAACTTACTTGCATTTTCATTTCTTCAATTATTAAGTTTAATCGTTGTTTGTCTAGAAAATAGTCAATTTTTCTTACTTGATATTACTTTAAAACTTACTTAGAATAATATAATAAAAAACATATTAACTGGAAGTATAAAAGTTTATGATTGAGTAGGACATGCAAATTTACTTTATAAAAAATATAAAATAAACGTTATAAAACTACAGTAACGACAGTTTTAGGGCAGTTTATTATTTAGTTACGAACTTCGGTTGCTTGCGAAAGATCACTTATTCGCTTTTAAAAAAGCAAAGCATTTTTATGTCAAATGAATTTATAAATGTTAGTTGAAACGGGATTGTAATTAATAATTTCATAAATTGTAAACCGATACCAAATATTATCCTTTAATATAATAAGAGTTATAAAAAAAAGTTTAGATTTGATAATGTGTTGTATGTTTGCAACCTTAGTTTATTTTACGTGGGGAAGTCTATCGTGGCTCTGAAAATCTTAATTATCCAATGACAAGAAAATTAAATAAAAGTTTGTTAATAAAAATTATGTGACTACTTTTTGTACAATAACGAAATAGCACATATCGGAATTTACTATTTTGCATCTAGAACTGTGTTCTACAATTCGTGGGAGTATAGAATCTATATTTGCAATAACTAAGCCTAATGTATCAAGATTAAATTGTCTTCACATTTAACAACAACAGCCTATATTATTTTGATTAATATTTTTTTAGAATAACCATAGAGTTATTATACATAGAGTAGGGAAGCCAGACTAAAATGTGTGATCAAAAAATAAAGCTGCAGCAAGTGGAGTTACCTATCTGTCTCTATTTTTATTGCGCGTGCGTGTAAGCCCTGGGATATAAGTTTTGCTCAAAGTGAAATTTGGGGGGCATAACTGCGCATAGGTACTGTCACGCACGCAATACTATTATAGATATAGATATATATATAGATATATATATATATATATATATATATATATATATATATATATATATATATATATATATATATATATATATATATATATATATATATATATATATATATATATATATATATGTATATTCGTATAGTAATAATTATCAATCGTCGTATTGTGTATTACAATTTTAAACTTGTTCAGTAATATATTTTTTTTAACTATTACGTACTTATGGTTTATATTTAGTTACAATATTCAAAGATTCAATTTTACCTTAAATATTTAAAAAGGTTTTGTAAGATATAGATTCAAACATAAAAAAATCAACAGTACAAAACACTACAAGTCAGCAGATTGTAATGCAGACTTTCTTCATATCCTACCCATGCAATGGGGTAAGTTTGTTTCTCTTTCCGTTGCCCTAGTAATTGCGGAAAATGGCTAGAGCAAAGTTCAAGTGTGTTGTCAAAACTGGTGTGTAGCTAGCAAGCTATCTGTTCGGGACACGAAAGTTCCCTCCCTCCCGTCATTGCATATACGCCTAAAATTCCATCACTACCACTCGGCTACATGGCGTTACTTAATATTGCGGTTCTCAATGTACTTTCTATTCCGAACCACCAAGATCTGGAAATAAATTCCTTCGGTGGTGTTTTCCGATCGATCTTTAACAAGGGTGCCTACTCCCTCCTCAAAAGCCGGCAACACTTTTGATTATCCTCTGATACCGTCAGAGATCGTGAGCGATGATAATCACTTTAAATCAGATGACCCGCAGCTGCATTTGCCCTCATTTACAATTAAAAGAAATCGAATACCTTAACTATGCTTAGTTTTCACTGTAATATAATTTATTTCTTCTATAATTTAATGAACTTGGATATTTGTATAAATGTATCTTCAAAGTTATTGGATAATCAACTTTAACAGTATTTGCAAGGTTTGTTTGGTGTACAATATAAATATAATTTTGATCATTATTATTTATAGATTGATTATTATATATTAAAGATGCTATATGAGTTTACATATGTGTATGTTGACAAAAGACTGATTTTTGGAAGGTTGATTGTAATAAGATTGATTGATATAAAGAAAAAAATAAAAGAAGAAGTTTAAAAAAAGTAGTAAAATTACGTTGTTAATAAATCTAAAATGTATAAAATTGTTTCATTCAACAAATATTTTGAAAAAAATATTCAACTAGACCTTGTAAAATAACCTATAATTCTCCAGCACTAAATACTATTTCGAACTATGTTTAGAGTTTTAGCAATAAATTTTAATACCTACTTAAAAATGTTGTCTTTTTAATTTAGATAAGCTGAAACTATACCACAAAACGGAACATGGAGTTATCTGATTAACAATATTAAAAAAAGCTGGTGCTATCCAATCGTCATTTCTTATTTACATCCACTTCACGTTTCGGGTATTTGTCGAGAATTGGATACGCGGGGTGGCACCAAATTGTGTGTTTTCAACTCTGACAAGGAAATTGCTAACCAAATCAGAAGATACAACTTTATTTATGGAAAACATCATATTTCAGCGCTTTTTAAATATACAAAAGACTACAAGAACACAATTATTATTTCTAAACTTTTTGTTCGTAGAATAGAAAGGGCTCAAAACACCATTGCAATGATTTTTAACCCACGACCAAAAAAAGTGGGGTGTTATATGTTTGACATGTGTATCTGTGTGTCTCTGTTTCTGTGTATCTCTGTATATGTGTGTATGTCTGTATCAACGTAGCAGCCAAACGCGTGGATGGGTTTGAATGCGGATTTTTTTGCATCGAAAGCTTGGTTCGCCGAGATGGTTTTTAACTATGTTTGATTGAAATATAAGCAGTCAGCTTTTATTGGTGCTATTGCTTATACAATATTGATGGTAAAAACCTAAACAAGTGCAACTAGTGTGTTCGTAGGTTCATTTAGTTCAACAAGAAAAAAAAAATTTAAAAATCAAAAAAAAAAAAGGAAGGAGAAGAGTGCTATGTAGTTTCCATACGCCACCTATTAAATTACTATACATCATATTAAATAATATTTATTGAAAATAAGTTTTATACAAAACATTTTTTCACTGTCAAAGATACCACCAGCTTGGAAAAATAATTCCCACAGATCTGAGAAGAGCTGGCAACAAAAACTCAGCAAATATCATTAAACGGTGTTTAAAATGTAAAAGTTAAGTATTTCAATGTTCTTTTAGCACTACGTCATGACTGCAACTAGAGCCAATCCACAAATGATCTGAGTGTTACCATCTTTCGCATTCTAATCGACCTAAACTAGATATTAATTTTAGATGTAGAATGACGACTAAGTAATCGAAAAGTTCCGACATATTCATTATCTTTAATCAAATTCAATATGTGTTTTTAATGCCAGTAATTGTGTTAGTGATGGTAAACAGGGAAATTATTTAAACGGTCTAAATGGTATTTCCCTCCTGGAAACTACTACTTATTAAAAACATATTAACTTAGACTCATAAAAGAAATATAGGGCATAGATATAATTTTGCCATTTTTGGTATTCAATAGACCTAAGGCAAATGTTTTTAAAATAACAATTTAAGAAAATCTTAACTAGACTTGTAACTAGTCCGTATATTATTTATATTTATACTGATATATCAGTTCGAAAATAACTCTGTCTTATTTTCTGTCTTTTACGCATTCACGCTTAAAACACTGAACTGATATTGATAAAAATTGTTATAAACATAAACAGGACGCTTAGAAAACACAAAAACTATACTTTTAACTTTAACTAGGTAATGCAGACATTAAGTTGCGCATAAAAGCTTATAACGTTATATGTGATAAGTTGTCATTAAATCATTATTACATAAATATCTATCATTATATATCCAAATATTCAACATGCTAGTTTGAAAGCGCCTCTCGCTTTATTCTCCACAGAATTTATCACACACTCGTCACTAATGGGCAATAACCGTGTTTATCGTTGTTAAGGGTGTATGATATGTTTGTTCTACCAAAATTCAAGACACGTTCCCAACATTGGATTTATTAATGTACCAAGTTATCGCCACCTCACTTCATCAGTAGTGACCTTAACTTGTGGCAATAAAGTAAGTGATATAACGATAAAATGAAGAACCTCAAGATTAAGGTTAGTTCATAAGTCTGGTGGATATTAATTTATATCAGCTATTGTTTTCTAATATTTAAGATAAATAGTACAAATATTAGATTCAAATTCGATATTTCACAGGGTCTGGGACCCGCACTCGGGCAATACTTTTAACCTCTGGCCCGGGAGGCTGTCCTACCAACCAGCGAAATATACCGTGTGTGGCTGCTGTGCCGGAGTAAGAGACCGGAATGGGGTCCGGTAAACAGAATGTGGTCTTCAAGGTGCCGGAGACGCTGGATACAGAGGTCGTTCCGCGCTTTCACACAGATAGTGGTGGACAGGAGGGATATTAGAGTGCAAGCCCCTGATATTAGTGAGGTGCACTTTGAATGAGGAGGAATGCAACCGTTTATGAAGATTTTTTTTATGAAGAAGGACAATTCCTTCTTCATAAAAAAATTTGGAGTCAGTGCAGTCTTTACTAATTTTGTAAGTTCCTACTTCTTGATAATATGATAAATTACTTCATAGAACACTAAAGTAGGTTGTTCAGTTACCTGTAATTACCTGAAAATATTAATTCTCAATCAAGTACCTCTAGTGCCTTTGGTAACAGCCATAAAATAAGCTTTGTATAAATTTTACTCAATCTTAGGTTTATTTAGACATTAAATTACTATTTATGGAAACTATACATAGAAGGACGGATGGTTTTCATCAGGCGGACCTAGTTTAACGTGTAATATATTATTGACAATCATTTCAGTCACTAATAAACAAATCAAGTAGGCAATTATTAAGATCTTTCATTTATTAATTTGAATATTGTTCAGATTTAGTGGATAAATATGAGATAATATAAGTAGCAGTGACTATACAGCAGTAGTCACGCGTGTGCTAGTTTATTTTTTTTTATCCACTTTTTGAACACAATATTTCTTACATTTTTTAAATCCCTTCATAGTCTAGGGATCGTTATGAAAAAAGAGAAAGAACTTCTAAGGTGGCTTTCAGTTACGATATTAATTTGTCATTACATCTTTAGTAGCTTCACGACACCAACGAAATAATAGTTTGTAGTGTAATGTTAAATGTTCGTTTACTTACACAGGGTTTGGTGAGCCAGTAACAGATAGTTTTGTTGAGTCTAAGCCATTCATTGTGCGACATGCAGCTAGCACGTTGTCACGCATGTCCACGGGATTAGATAAGAAATTGAATGATAATTCTAATTCATCTAAATGATTATTAAATAGGGAGATGGAATTATTTATCTTGATATTGTCAGCGTTCAATTTAATTGCGTTATTAGTGATGTCACTCAACAATGTAGATAATTTAGTTAGTTCTATCAGTATAGAAGATTTTACTGCTGTTGTAATACAGTTCGGGATACATTTGTTAGTATTTGTATTCCATAGTACCATTTTTTGGTCGAACTTTTCCCTAAAGGCATTAAATACGTCACTCATATTCTCATCATAAATACTTATTTTCTAGTGTAGATATTAGGGTCAATTTGTTATCAGTTCAAGAAGTCACCGTCCGGTAAGATTTTGTTCGGTGGCACTCTTTGTAAGGATATTCTCAATGTTAGATATGCTTTTGTGTTTTTAACCTTGTAAATATTTTGTGATATTATTTAGTATTAAACTCGTGATTCTGATCAATTCTTATTGTATTTAAAGATGTTTAATTATTTGTCTATATCTATATTACTTATATTCTTTAAAGTATAAAATAATATGCATAAATATGTTATTAAAATTAGAATCTCTGCTGACCCCGAAAGCTTGGTTTACTTGCTTACGGAGCCGTGGGCAAATCGTGGCAAGCAGTGGGCAGCTGAAATTATAAGTTGAAAATTTGAGTTAGTTTAAGTCGTAATTTAAGTTGTTTTGTGTCAATATTACAACAAAAATATATTTTAAAGTGCAACATAACAAAAAATATTACATGAAAAGCAAAAAACTAATTTAATTCCATTAAAAAATCTGTGAAAATACATAAAATATATGGATTTATATTAGCTTATTCAAAGTAGGTACATTTTATAATATATAGATTTATAACAACTTTAGTCAAGTATCTAGATATAATAAAATGTTTATAACATTAAGAAGTTATTCTACTATTACTAATGGAATTTGGTTTTATGTGTGTATTTTTCCGTATACGTATATATAGATTTCCTTTATCAAAGATAACGTACGACCTTTTACGACACATATAAATACAAATAAAATAAAACTCGGTACTGATAATTCTATTCCAGAAATAACAATGTGTCTTGCTCCGATTTCAATAGCCATTTCCAAGTCGGTGACGAAAAACACAAAACTCGTTGCTATTCCACGTATACGATTCTTGACAAAAAACTCGGAACGTGATGTCAATGTAAACAAGAAAATTAGATCTTTTTGGATTTGATGGGATCATGCTATTTTTAAGATTTCATTACTTATCCTATATTTAAAAAATATTTAACAGCACGAAATTTTCAGGTAAAATAAAATGAATTTAATTGTAATGTTGATGAACATTTTTAAAACAACTTATCACTCTTATAGGTATTTTCGTTGTTATATTTATTAAAAATGAAAATATCCAAATATGTAAAAGTTCTTTCAATTAAAGAAAATTAAAAAAGAAAAATTACGCCTTCTTATCGCCAACTCTCTTATTTCAAATAATGATTTGTGTAAAAGTAAAAAATAACTAGAAGTCGCCTTTGAAGATATTAACACACAATTTTATACTGAGTAAGAACGACTTAATATATTCTTATAAGAAGGCTCTTTAACAAACTGCTGAGGAATTTACGAAACTCAATATAGAATTTGTATTTAAAATTATTGTTTCTAAATTATTGTTACCATAACAATTAAAAAAAATAATGTTATAAAATAATGTTTATATTTATATAAATAAATAAAAAAAGACACAAACAATAATAATGTAAGCATATTTATACTAAGTACATGTATGATTATATGTATGTGGGTACTTATATATAATAATAGATACTTAAGTATATACTAAATAAATACTCCTAATTATTAACGCGAAAAAAATGTCTGTCTGTCTCTCTATCTCTATTCCGCGGCTAATCCACCGTCGCGATTTGAATAGATATGGGATTAAAAATAGTTAAAGACCTAGGGTCAAACATAAGCTACTATTTTTTTTATCAAAACCTTAACCGCTTAACCGATTATAATGAATGTTGGCATAAATACAGTTGATAGATAACTGATGATTTAAAATAAGGTATTTTTGTCAAATAACATACAACAACAATACCAAAACGCATGTTTAGCCATAATCATTTTATATTGTTTCTAAATGCTATTTTTGAGTATTCCTAACTAATAATATAAAGTAGAATGTAAGCTGGTTTATTTGTCATGCTTTAACATCTTTACTACTACACCGATCAACATGAAACTTCGTACACAAGTCAACAGAATCCAGGGGAACAGAAAAAAATAAGGTAAATACATTCCTAAAAAAATACTCAAATTACCAATTACGTTACGAGTACATTTCTAAACTAGAAAATTCAAACTAGATTCAGTAGAATAGCCATAACAGAACAGAATTATTTTTTTTATGGTCCCATAACTCGAAAGGAAAAACACAACCCTTAGAAAATCATTTTATCGACTGTCGCGATCGGTCCGTTTATCAAGACCCTTTTACAAGAACACCTAAAAGTATCAAGCTAAAATTTAAATCAAATACTCATATCAACTTTCCCATGACGCTGTAAAAAATCTAATTTCTAAAAAAACGCAATCAAAAGATACAGCCGTTTATGCCGCAAATTTTTCAAACCTCACAAGGAATTCAAAAACTACAAGGTACTTTCCGTAAACTCAGAATCAAGAGTGGTATGAAGTAACTTCTTAAAAAATCTTATAGTTCTGATAAAGAAAAAAATGAGGGAAACCGTAAATTTATTTTATATTTGCCTAAACAATTTAATAGTTACTATACCTTTTGAGGTATTAAACTTAAATCCATATCAAATAGTCAAATCTATAATACTTTCAAGTTGTCAAAAAGAAATCTTTAATAACGCAATCAAAAGAAACACCTATTTAAGCCGCAATTTTTCAAACTCAAAACTAGTCGCAAGGGAATCAAAGCCAAAAGGGTTGACCTAGAATCTTGAAATTTGGCATGAATCAATTTTTTATAGCATATATATAAGAAAAATTCCTTAAAACTTTTTTGTTTCATTAAAAATAGTGGGTACGAAACCTTCGTGCGTGAGTCCAACTCGTACTTGGCCGGTTTTTTTAAGTAAACACTTGTCTAAAGCTAAGTGTTATTTTGGTAGCCTACCACAAATGTTTCTACTATGGGCCTATGCCTTTATTTTTAACAGCGGCTGTTGTTCAATTTAAATCAAATTATTTGTACGTTATCGTATTAAATAAAAAGCTACTTACTAGTACTTATGTATTTATTTTGTATAATATAGTGTAGAGAAATATTTTTTATTAATATATTTTTTTTAAGGTTTCGTTTATTCTTACATATGTTTAATTTTAATAATATTTATTTATAATTTGTTAAACAACGATATACACAAACAATCTATACAATAAGAAAATGGTGTCTATAATGTAAAAGGCGCCATTTATTCAGCCTTATATAATCCATTGCAATTCCAATCTCCCCAAACTGCGAATTCCTTCCATAATTAGATTATTTTAGTTGTAGTTAGCTCAATAAAATAGACATTTTCCGTACATAAATTGTTCTATTTGAGAACGAATGTAGATAAATACGACATGAGAATCGTCGTCCATGTTTAGTAAAATTATGGTAGTATAAATATTGTAACAAAAAAAACAATATTTTTTTAATTGCAAATAACATTTATTTATTTTACAGCGTATTAGTTTAATACACAAATATAAAGAATTAAAAATATAAAAAGCTTATTCGAAGTTTTGTCCATTGGATGCTATACAGTCCTTTAAACGTTGAGGCCAGTTATTAATAGAAGTCCGAGACATTCGCTTCCAACCAAGACTGCGTGGATCGGTCCACGCTTTATGGTTTTCCAACAAGAGTCTTGCTGTAAGGACCATACTTGGTTTGTGTGGTGATATGATGTAATTAATAGCTTAACTACCTTCTCAAGAATGGTATCTTGAAACACTTGTGCCGATGTTTTGAAACCTTTTTCACAAAAATATGGCTCAGTCACTCCTTCATAGCCATCCAAATCGTCGGATAATGCCCACGTTGCAATCTGTCGACTGATTGGGAAGCTTCCTTAGAGCTTTGAGCTTAAATACGGTCATTTTGTTTGTTAAAATGTTCCTCAGTTGTAAATATTTTCTCATCCGTAAACAAAAATTTCTGTGACCGCCCCCTGCGTACCGCTTCAATAGTTGTTTAGATTTGACCATCCTATTTATCTTTAATTTATCAGTTAAGAAATGACCAGTGCGTTTCTTATAGGCTGTAAGTCCTAATGACCTCTTAAAATACGCGACATGGTTCTAAGTGCTATCTTTATTTCCCGAGATAGAATCTTTTGCATTCGGACTGGATTTCTTTGAATTCTTTCCCTTACTGCTTTGACCACAGGCCAAACGTATTACGTGGACGGCCAGATCATTCTCTGTCACAAACAGAAGAAGTTTCATTGCACTTATTAATAGCCCGGTACACAAACATTTGTCTAATACCAAGTGTATGGAGAGTTTTAAAAGTTGCATTTGACTCTTTTGTAATGCAATCACAGCGATTCTGTTCTCTTTATCTCCCCACTCCAATTAATATAGCACAATATTTTGCGATATTACATTGTGTTTTCTCATCTCAAAATGAGAAAACACAATGAACAATCGTATAAAAATTACAGATATCTAAATTCAAAAGTAATATTTTACATTTTTAAACGTAACAGTATTTATAGCCAGACTCAGTATACACAAAATTACTATTTTAAATGACTATTTTAATGTTTCAACTCCAGCTATTTAATTATTTTCAGAAGTAGAATATAATATTGTTAATATATTACTATCCTATTTTCATAATGATATGACTTGTTGGATAGAACTTAATACAGCTCATTGTTTTGCCAAACATTTTACATTATCTAACTAATTATATGTATGATTTATATATTAAATAATTCATAAATAGAGAGACTGAATTACTTAAAAACTTGCGATATAAAACTGAAAACTCGATTTATTTTATAAAAATATTGTTGACCCTAAAATTCCATATTTATTTCATTGATTGATTGTTTGATTGGTTTAATGGCTTTCAGAACTTATTTATTTCAAAAACCTCTGTAAGTGTCCTTTCAAATTTTGTGATGTCATTTTAAAACATCTGACATATCTTATCCTTAACGGCGAGCATTGCTGCCTTAATTAATCAATCATATAAATATCTTTATCATGATAAAAAAGTGGATTATATGTGAGTAAATAGTAGTAACAAAAACAATAGTCAATTGGTTTATTCAATCATATCCTACAGCATAAATAACGTAAATAAATAAATAAATGTACAACACCTAGACTAGATAACTGCAATTATAATTAACGTACTATTTTATAAATCGAGAAGTATTATAAGAATTGCTATAGGTACCAAAGTATCGTGCTCTTGTTTATCATTAGAAAATAATTAATGTGTAGTTTTAAATAGATCTTGTATCAGCATTACTAAATTTTGTTAATTGGGCTGTAAACAACTATTCATCGCAATTAGAATTTATTGATTAATATCTATTAATTTGGTTGCTAGGGTAATGCGCCTTACCACCTAAGACTACATTCCACTTACCATCAGGTGGAATGTAGTCAAGCATTGCCCTAGAATATATAAAAAAAAATATTTGTAATCATAACACAAACACAATTTTGCAAAATTAACTACAGTCGGCATACGTAAAGTTTTTCTTATTGTAATGTAGATATTGTCAGTATCATCAATTTATTTAGTACAGTTGATGATTGATTACAATATTATTTCAAATTTAATGTAATTTTTAAAGTTATTATATATAGAAAACTTATTAGTTAAGATGTAACGTAGTAATGTTTAAGACTAATGATTATCATGTTAACTCAAGTTCACATGGTCAAGTGTTAGCAGTTTGCCGAATCGCTAAGCAGTGGGGAGAAGGGAGGGGTGTAAAGTCGCTGAGCTTGTATTCTAACTCTCGACGTGCTCGTCCTTAGCCTCCTAACACCCACTCCGCTGAGCATTTAAGTACGTAGACACAACGGTCTTACTATGTTGTCTAATAGATGATACTACAACGTTAGATAAAATGTTTCAAGTTTTTGCTCAACCTCGCATTTATTATCTTCTTTGGTTCATACAATATAATATTTCGCATTTTAAAACGTGTACAAAATTAAATGTATATATTGTTAAAACCCATTATGAATACCATTCTTTATAAAACATTAGTCGCTTAATAGTCAGCTCAGCTTATCACACATTTACTTAACAAGAAATCCTAAGAGGCAATAACAGTGTTTGTTGTCGCATGGCTTTTAGGCTGTGTTTGTTGACTCCAAATTCAAGACACGTACTCTAAATGGGATTAATAGGTCTACCAAATTATAACCATTTCAGTACTCATAACGATACCTCTGTAACTTTGAGGACTAGAGACATGAAATTTTGGTTGGAATATTTTTTTCGTCGAGTATACATTGCCAAAATATAAAAATTTCCATAAACAAGATAAAATAATTATAAGGACATTAAAAGTATTTAGACTATAATGACATATAAATAGACTGCAAAACTTATTATGAGGGACTGATCTATCAACATACATTCTAAGCCACTACTTTTCAAATATTACCTGTAGAGTCCTATTACCTGGATGATCGAAACTAAAATTACAGAAGGTATAAAAATAATATCTAAAAAAAATAATTAAAATTAAAAGAACTCCAGATATAAAAAGACTTCAAACAGGATAAATATAATATTATTTTAATATATTACCGTTGTACGTACGTTGACGAAGGTGTCCATTTTGCGAAGTTTTGGGAGCTAATGAATGAGGACTTAGGTTTCAGGATTAGATATTGTTATTTCGTTATTTGCTTTGGTAATTTACATTTTCGATTTCTTCCTTTATATAGCGGTCCCACGACTTCGATAAGTACATAATGATATTATTTTTATTCTTTTAGGCGTCTTTTTGGTGGGGGGATATTTTTTTTTTTTTGCTTTCTAAAGTTAATTTACTTTTTTTATATTGTACTAAATGAACCAGCGAACACGATAATTTCACTTGTTTAGGTTTTTACTATCAATATTGAATAGGCACTTTTCACCAGCACCAATAAAAGATCAAAACCTTGGAGACGACTTCTTCTTTTTCGACAAAACATATCTAAGCACCGTTTCGACGGCCCAGGCTTTCGATAAAAAAAGCTGCAATCACATCCGTCGATTTGTTTAGGTGCTACGAGGCCACAGATAGACACACAAATACACAGATACATGATACACACGTCAAACTTATAACACCCCTCTTTTTGGTTAGACGGTTAAAAGCAGAGATTTAAAATCAACAATTTTAATACTATTCATATAAGATACTTGTAATTTATATATAATAACGGAGCGTTCTAAATTCTTCCCTAATAAAACATTTTCATGACAAAGAGATATCGCTATATTAGGTAATCATGTTAGTTTCATCCGTTCTGATAGCGGTATCTCAGATTACTATTGATTCGTATGTGGTTATGTAATTTATTCAGGTATCCGTGAACGCTCGAGCACGCATATCTATTGTTAATAACAATTACAGCTTTTAAATAATTGTCAAATTTATCATATACGAACACAATATTATTGTTATTTATTTAAGTTTCTTAATAAATAATTAAATATATGTGTTCCTAGAATCCTCTTAACTTACAGTCTAAATTTTTCATATGATTTTTTACAGTACTTTACATGAATTTGGATATGAAATTCATAACAAATATCTAAGCTAAACTATTAACATCAAATATACAACTTTAAAACCTAATAAATGTCAAAGTCGTTCGGGACTGTACTAATTTTGACTGTAGGTACTTTAATTTGAATCAGTTGTGAATTAGCATCATAATGTTAACAATAATAAAGAATAAAAAAAAAAATTAATGACAAATAAGACTGATATATGATTTTAAGATTATTATATATTTAAATTATATTTTCCGGAACATATTTGCATTTTACAGCGAAAAAATAAAAGCACATGCTAATAGCAAGATTCATTAAAAAAACGCTTACATTACCCAAAATACACAATCCCCATTTCCCTTGACATTCACGGCAGGTACCGTGTAATATAAAAAATATACCTACATTATACAACCATATCCCAAAATGGACATCAATTACGGTTCGTGTACAAGTTGCTTCCTTTGTAGGTTGATTTAATATTTGAAGGGTGTGAGCCTCGTTGATGGGTGTAATGATTCTGATGACTGCAAAAAGAGGAAAATGCTTAGTAACATTAAAATGGAAATAAAGGACTTTCACAAAATACAATGTTTATAAAAGAACATTTGACTTTATTTTAAACGCATAAATTTGGGAATACATCTTTTTTTTTTTTTTTTTTTTTTTTATGTTAGAGGAGGGCAAACGAGCTGGCGGGTCACAGATGGCTTGTGATCACCGCCGCCCATGAACTCCTGCAACATCCGAGGATTTACAAGAGTGTTGCCGGCCATGTAGGTAGGAGTAAACGCCTTTTTTGAAGGTACCCATGTCGTATCGATCTGGAAATACCACCGAAGGGAGTTCGTTCCACAAGCGAGTGGAACGTGGGAAAAATGTCCTTGAAAACCGCACAGTAGAGGATCGCCACGCATCCAGGTGGTAAGGATGATATTGGAGGCGATGGCGCGCTGTGCGGTGATGAAATTCGGCGGCAGGCATCAGATCGAATAGTTCTTCGGAACATTCCCCGTTGTAAATGCGGTAGAAGACGCACAAGGAAGCCACGTCTCTACGCAATGCCAAAGAGTCTAGCCGTTCGCAGAGCACCGGGTCCCCGACAATCCGAACGGCTCTCCGTTGTACGCGGTCAAATGGTAGAAGCTGATATTGGGGTGATCCTGACCAGAGATGAGAACAGTACTCCATGTGTGGCCGGACCTGCGCCTTATAGAGCGCAAGTCTTTGGCCAGGTTTGAAATACTGCCTCGCTCTATTAATCACTCCCAATTTCTTCGAGGCCAACTTGGCCTTGCTCTCCAGATGACCGCGAAACTGACAATCGCTCGAAATGTCGAGACCCAGTATTCTGATACTTGGCGAGGCAATGAGGGGAGTGCTCTCGAAGAGCGGTGATACGACGAATGGGGTTTTCTTAGTGGTAAACGCGCAAACTTGTGTCTTCAGGGGATTGAACTGTACGTGGTTCAGTTCACCCCACTCAGAGATCAACCCCAAGGAAGTCTCTATAGAAGACACAAGTTTCTTTCGGCACTCGTCGACGTTTTCCCGAGAGAGACCTGCACGGCCGGAATATACCGCATCCCCAGTGCTGTCATCCGCATAACAATGTATGTTGGAGATATCCAGCATATCATTGATGTGCAGGAGGAACAGAGTTGGGGATAGCACGCAGCCTTGGGGTACACCAGCGTTCACAGGATTAGGGTCCGAGCAAAAACCATCTATAACGACCTGTATGCTCCGCCCAGTGAGGAAGCTGGTGATCCACTTGCATAAACTCTCGGGAAGCCCATAGGAAGGTAGCTTCGAAAGAAGCCCCCTGTGCCATACACGATCGAAGGCTTTCGCCATATCCAGACTAACTGCCAGACCTTCTCCCTTGCTTTCAATAACAGCTCCCCAACGGTGTGTAAGATACAACAGAAGATCACCAGCCGATCGACCATGGCGAAAGCCATATTGCCGGTCATTGACCAACTGGTGATCCTCGAGGTAGGTTAGGAGCTGTTTATTGATGATGCTCTCCATTACTTTGGAGAGAAGAGAGGTAATGGCGATAGGTCTGTAGTTAGCTGGGTCCGAGCTATCACCTTTTTTAGGGATCGGATGGACAAGGGCACGCTTCCATGAGACCGGGACTACGCCTTTCAAGTAGGAGTACCGAAATAGACGCGTTAGCACTGGTGTCAACTCAGGGGCACATGTTCGTAGCACAACTGGAGAGATACCATCTGGCCCACTCGACTTATGAACTTCCAAGGAAAGGAGGGTTTTTCGGATGAGTTTTTGCCGAAAAACTATTTCCGGCATAAAGCTCGGACACCGCGGGATGATAGGCGGTGCCCTCCCCTGGTCGTCCAAAGTCGAGTTTGAGGCAAAAAGAGTGCCCAAGAGATCGGCTTTCTCTTTTGCCGTGTGGGCCAAAGAGTCGTTCCCAGTGTGCAATGGCGGCAGGGACGGGCGACAGAAGTTTCCCAGACTGGCTTTGGAAAGCGCCCAGAACTTGCGCGTGCCAGGTGGGTACTTTGCCAACTGATCCCCGATTTTGACGACATGCTTGAACTTTGCTCTAGCGATTTTCCGTTTGAAGAATCTGGAGGCGCGATTATATTTCCTCTTCAGAACTTTAGAGTTCGGATCCTTAGTGACTAACGCATTAGCCCAAGCCTGATAAGCCTGCCGTTTGTCAGCTGCTGCAGCCCTGACAGACGCATCAAACCAAGGCCGCGATCTGCCACCAAGTGGTACCACAGAGCTTGGTACAAATAGTTCCATGCCCTGAAGTATCACATCAGCTACAGCCGCAGCGCAGTCACTAGGATCATTGGAAGGGAAACAAATCGGCCCCCATGGATAGGATGCAAAAAAGGATCGCATTCCATCCCAATCCGCTGACTTGTAGTGCCAAACGCGTCGAGTCGCAGGTCTTGTGCGAGCTGGGCGTTCCATGGGCACTACACTCCGTACCAAGCAATGATCAGAGGACCCTAAGGGAGCCTCGACAGTGACTTGGTACTTTCCGGGATGTGTAGTCAGCAGAAGATCCAACAAAGAGGGTATATGGCTGTCCACGTCCGGTAGACGAGTGTGCGTATTTACCAATTGGGACAGACCATTTGCCAGAGCAAAGTCAAACACAGATCTCCCAGCGTAGTCGGTGGCACGTGACCCTAGCCAATCGGTATGGTGCGCATTGAAGTCCCCGAGGACTACGACTTCGGCGGAGGGAGTCTGTGAAAGCAGATCGTCAATCTTCGCCTGAACATGGCCTAAGAGTTGATCCGTTTCTGCATTACCACTATGGGACCTGTAGAGGCACGCGTAGACTCTGACATGGTCGTCCATGTCCACGCGCAGCCAGAGTACAGACCGGTCCCGACCTTCAAAAACATGAAGGCGACGGTAGCAGATATCGTCCCTTACGAACACAGATACCCCGGCGTGTGGTATAAAATGATGTTCTAGTTTATACCCGGGGTATGATAGGTACGCTGTGTCGCTAGGTTGAGATATCTGCGTCTCCGTCAGAAACAACAAGGCCGGCTGCGCCGTCTCTAGATGATGGTGGACGGCGTTCAAGTTGGAATGAAGTCCCCGGATGTTGCAAAAGTCCACAGTTAAAGTGGGTCGGGGTGCCGCTGCGTTGACTCGTCGTTTGCCCTCTAAAAACACAAAAGGCGATACTTTGCCCGCCCCAGATACGACGGGCAGCCCGAGCAAAATCCGAGAATCATTTCCCCGATTTTGCTCGGGGAGGGGGTCCCCGGCTTCATCAAAGCCGGTACCCTCCTGGGGTATTTTTCTTTTAGGCATCGCTTTCATGTTTGGCGTGGGGGGGGGGGGGGGGCTTGGGCTTCCGGATTCTCTCACTCACCGACGAAACATAACCAAATGAATTTGGTTACTACACGTCGGTCTTCTGTGAGAGGGTGGTCCTTCCCCGGTCGAGCCAGCCCAATACGAGCTGCAGCCAGATAACTACAGCTAGGCTCTACCACCTATAAAACTTACTTTATGTTTTAAACTTGTGAAAAAACCCGATCTTTGATTTGATATTTTAGTAAATTATATTACTTACTATGGTATGTATGGTACTATGGTAGATTAGGTATATAAATATTTCGCTGAAAAAGAGAGGCAATCAAATTGCTAAGTTTCAATTAAAAGTAAAATTAAATCAATAATATACAAGACATTGATTTTGACAACAAAAATAAAACTTTTAACAACTAAGTTTATTTGACAAACGGAAATTTTAAATTCATCTATTTAGGCATATTCATTTTGTATAACAATACCGGTGTTTCCAACGGCGTTGGCTAATAAAATTTAAATGGTAGATATTTTACATATTTCCACGTTAATCTATGCATCAAATAAATGCTATGAAGATAGTAACTTAAACGGTATCTAATAAATCTTTTAATCTGAATGATCATCTAACTCCCCTGCTCTTCTGACCCAGTTTCACCGGAACTTTATCGATTTGAAATATATTCGATGTCATATTTCAATTAGAATTAATGTAGGTATCACAAACAAACCACAACCAATCAATAATAAGTAAAATTTTATTAGCTCACTATCTTTAAGGTTTCATTAGTTTGTTAGTTTGTTTGATTGTTTTTGGTTTGTGTAATTTCAATATGACTATAGAAAAAATTGCAAAAAAAGTTTAATATGCGCATTGTTTCGAAAATACTTATCTATAAAACAAAACAAAGTTGGTTCTATTTCTTATAATGTAATAAATTTGATTTAATATAAGCCTGGTTAGCCGCAACATAATTGTGAATGTACCTAATTAAGACTGTTTTCCTTTATTTACGTTAAATACCTAACTAACCTAAAATGTATTATTAAACATTTTTGTAATTGAAATTATAAAATAATAATTAGTTTATATTAAGCAACATGTTAAATAATTAGTAAAAAACAATATTTTATTTCAAAATAATTTATATTTTAGATCAGGTTGGTGTTAATTGCTAGTTGTTTTTGTAGGCTTGATTTACAAATGCCTAAATATCCCGGCTTATGTATTAGCGGCGTCGTCAAAGGAATCTACAGTCAATATTCTTAGCAAAAGCCGAAATCTTTCTTATTTTTTTTTTTGATCTTTCTCTGAATATTGATAAAGTCATTTTTAACACCTTAGTAAATATTTATTATTTCAATATTAAAAAAATAACATTGAAGGAAATATTCAAGGTATTACCTTAGCAGCGATTTAAATCTCTAGTCTTTTTATTATCAACGACGTTTCAAGGGATTAATTGAAGTGTTTCTTAAAGAAAAAAAAAGTTTGTGTATTTATTATTTCAAACTCATAAAATTGTTGCACTTTTATATTATATTATGTCGTTCCTTCTTTATTTTTTTCCTTTTTGTCTATTTTTTTTGTCTATATAGGTTGGCTATGTAAATAAAAAAATCAGTCGTAATATAATATACTTACATTATAAGAATTAAAAAACATTCATTTAATTTCAAAGAATGATAAATATTTTAATTAAATGACAGTCATAGAAAAATATACATATATATATTACCTATTAAAGATTACAAGTATCTTTAGGTATTTTTTTAAAGTAAAACATCAAAACCAGTTAGAAAATTAATATAAACGCGTCAATTATCAATTTAAGGTACCGATTTCACGTTCTTGCTATCAATATATTAAAATTGAATCTGCATAATTTCTCATGTGGACATAGTGATTATCTACAACAAAAGAATAGCTCTTAATCTTTTATTCTATCTGTATCTTCTAAAATACAAACATTTAGTATGCTATCATACCTATAATATGTTAAAATAAAAGCGATTTAATATTGTTTTAGTAAAAATATAGCAAAGCATACAGTATAACAACAACCATATATTATTAAATTTACAATTTCCACTTCACATATTAAAGAAAAGAACCGGATAAAGTTATTAACCTCTACAATCAGTCAAGTCGACACAATAGGAAAGCTTTTTTTATTGCATTCAATTTACAAGCAATTTTATAAACCGTGAGCTAGCAAATGCATCTGGCAAGGTACCAATTTCCAATGTTTTTAGATGTGGTTTTATTGAAAAGCTCTGGCTTTCCAATACCATCCGTTCCACATAAGTTATTTAAGAAATATGTTGTATGTACATACATTAAATTCCAATGAATGTTAAATTATATATATATAATATATGTTATTCAATAATCCAAAATATGTTGTAAAAATGTAATGGACATTCATTTAAGAAGCGTTGCTGTCATCTTGAAATATAACAGCCGTAAACAGTTATTTGTACTCAAGCTAATAAACATATTTACACGGTGAAAGGAAAATAGATAATGCAAACTAGCTATCACATGAGATTATAAAAACATCGCATAAAGTGAAGAAGTGAATATACTGGCAGTATGGTTTCCTTATATAAATAATAAGAAGAAGTATATTTATGTATAATCAGCAAAACACAGTCTTATTTATATAGCGTTAGAGTTAGAAATATAAAAAAGACACATTTTATGTCATCACAATACGTATCAGCAACGCTTTGATTTTAACGGAATAGTATCTTATGTTTTAAATGATACCACGAAGGTTACTTATAAATGAAATGTAAACGTCAAACCTAGGATTATTTTTAGTCATCAAATCTACTGCATTATCCATCAATAGAAAAGAGTAAGATTAATTTCTGCTCGGCAACGATATATGGAAATAGTATACGTTTTTGTATTTCTAGTGTTATCGAAAACTTCTTACTTCCATTTAGCAAACTTCTTACTCAAAACAAGACAACTGCCAAAAAAACTTCATTACCTCTCTTTTACAAGCTTCTTCTAATATAAACAATAAACATAATCAAATCATGAGTTAAAACTTTTTAATATGGAATAAACGTCAATAGCTAACAGCGATGTGTTCATTAAAATAATCAATATTTTTTTTAGTATATCAGTCGGTTTCATATTGTTATGCAAACATTTAATCAGATATGGATTCAGATCGATCATTATTAGATCCGTTTCAGACTTTATTGTGCCATTTGAAACTCATATTTTTATAAATTGATATATTGTTCCCTCGTAACCCGAACGCCAATGTGAACGGAGATTTTATTATTTTCATTTTCATTATAATCGGATTAATATAAAATGAAAGTTATTGTAACACCTATAAATATTTTAATAAAACAAAATAGAATCTAAATTTATGTTTGAAAATATCTATAAACATGTATAACCATATTAAGCTAATTTAGTATAGAATGAAAAATGAAAAATAAACCGATACGGGCAAGTATTCGAATCCGAAACCTCTCTATATTTATATAAATTTAAATTTATGTCATGTAAGTAATAAAAAATATATAGGTACATTTTTATCACTGTCTGATATATAAGTAATAATAATATTTAACATCTTAATGTCGCTTAAATAAACGATTTCCTCGAATGACAATCGTGGCAAGTATCTCGTAATTTGGTAAAAAATATACAAACGTATCCCCGAAATGAACAGCAATTTCCGCTTATGTAAGTAATTTGTTCCCTTTTGTAGGTGAAATTAATATCCTGCGCTTTGTAATTCGCGTTTTGGGAGACGCAACCGTATTCTGCGTTACGGACTGAATGTTTCATATGAGTTTAAAGGACATTTGCTTGTAACATTACAAAAATAAATTAAAATGTTGACTTATTTAACTTGATTTCCCTTTATAAAGTATATGATCGTACATGGAGTCATTTTTAGTCAATTATAAGTAGGAAAATCCCCCGGTGACGCTGTAATTGCCAACAGGGCTAACAGTATAGACAGACCAAGAAAAAAATAAAAAAATAAATATATAAATATATATATATATATATATATATATATATATATATATATATATATATATATATATATATATATATATATATATTTCACTCTTGGTACCTGTAGGTATATGTAGGTACCTATATAGGTATATTTACAGAATAATATATGAAATATAAAATACCAATAAAATAAGAATAATTTTTATTTCTGAATACAATTTATGTTTGTTATTGATAACAGAAAGAAAGAGAAATATATATTATATTAAATCTTTCTTTTAAGTTTTTGTAATAAAATAAAATTTCGATACCCTTAATAAGGTCAAGTCGACTATTCCTAGTCGACCTTCGACTGAAGCGGTCCTTTATGTGTAATCAATAAATCATTAAGGGAACGTCGTGGGATAATCAAGTTTTATGAGGCACATGACAATTTATGGTACACACATGACATATTTTTCTAAATGGCAAATGTATTTAATCACAATTCCGTCGTAATTTACTTTTTTTGTGTAATTTATATATATAATATTTATAGACTATGAAGGACTACAAATAATGTTTTAAATTAAAAATAATATTAAACTATACCACCGTCTTCCTCTGCCTTGCCATATGGGTTACCATGAGTCATGACTTCATATTTATACAAATTTATACAAGTTTAATTTTATTACTAATTTTTTTTTTTCAGTCATGAGAATTATACAAGAGCATCTTTTAGGTTGACCTGGACAATACCGTACCAACACAATATCATATTTTATAAATATTCGTCCAGTATTTTTTGTAATGAAATAATAGATTTTTATAGATTTTTATAAGCTCGGATAGCTTTGTCACACAAAACGTTTACAAATAAACAGACAAACAGACTATTACATTAAAAATTTAAAAAATCCCGATACAAAAAGACCTCTAAAAAGAATAAAAATAATATTATTATGTATTTCTTGAAGTGGATGCGTCTTGGGACCGTTGTACTTACGTTGACGATGGTGTATATTTTACGAAGTTAATCATTGAGGACTTATACTATACGATTCGATAGTAATTATATTGTATTGTAGTAATTGTATTTTATTTGCCTTGGTAACTACCTTGCATTTTGATTTCTTCCTTTATTAAGCGGTCCCCAGACGCAATGACTTCAATAAGTACATTATGATATTATTTTTATTCTTTCTAGAGGTCTTTTTGTATCGGGGGTTATTAATTTTTTTTTCTGTTTTTTAAAGTTATGTTACTGGTTTCTTAATTGTACTTTAAGTATTTAGTAATTTTCAGTAGTTTAAGTATTTCTATTAATATATCCTAATATTACAAAGTTAAAGATTTTATTGTTTGTTTTTTTGAATTGATTAGGCTCCGAAACTACTGGACCGATTGAAAAAATCTTTTACCATTAGAGTCCTACATTATTCCTGATGAACATAAACTATATTTTAGAATCATCATCATCACTAATATTATAAGGAGGAAAGATTTGATTGTTTGTTTGTTTGAATTGAATAGGCTCCGAAACTACCGGACCGATTTAATAAAATATTTAAGTAACATGATTCAAGACTTTTTCCTATAGGTATATACGAATATTAACAAATATAAACATTTAGAGTTAAAATGATTTACAATCACTAATAACATTATGATGAACGGATTTATATTATCACTAGCTTTTGCCCGTGACTCTTTATGACTACGATCATAAGCCATATAAATATATTTTTTACAGTGTACCTGAACCCAGTCACGGGCAATAGCTATCCCTAATAAAGTACTTTATCTGAGTCAATAAGTGTAAAAACCTTTTGCCCTGCATAACAAGGCTTTTTTTCTTATGTAGCGCGGACGAAGCCGCTGGGAACAGCTAATTATTGCATAAGAACCTTTCACCAATAATACGTCAAATCGCATTCAAATCCGGCCACGCGTTTGGCCGCTATATTGCCACATACATACACACAGATACACAGATACACAGGTCAAACTTATAAAACCCCTCTTTTTAGTCGGGGGTTAAAAAACACAAAATAGTCGAAACCATTGTTTTAAGTTCAATATCATGTACTGAGAATGGTTTTTCTGTATTTAATGCACTGATTATAGTATTACATCATTAGTATTTTATTACATTTTAGCCAAGGGTGTACAGTTACTGTCTACTTTTTTATTGTTGATTCTTAAATAACTTTTTTTACACGGCAAGAAGTCAAAACTGAAATGATTTTTCATTCAAATAACATTAACAACAACCAACAGTTTGTTGTTAATGTAATTTGCTTTCTAACAATTGCATATTTAAACTTTAATTATGGTTTCAATTGATATTTCTATTCATGATTATTAAATCTACATTTCCATTTATTTAACATCATTTTAAAAAGTTACACATCAACAAACGATGCGTTGAGTAATTTAACTCCAATTAGCCGGTAACGATGCTTTGATGTCGTAATTAGTCATGAGTTCAGATAATAATTAACGACCAAAGTGTAAGTGTAGTATGGTCATTAATGCTTGAAATAATATTATGGTCTTTATGATTTTTAAAAGTAAATTTCAATATACTTTTTATTTCACGTTATTAAAAGAAAGATAATTATTTTAATTAGTTCCTAAAATCATTAGTAATTTTTCTTTAAATTTTTATCTGTCTTCTAACAATAAATAATAACCGCTGATATAAAAAAATTCTGTTCTGGTTATAGTGGAATATTAATTTATCACTAAAATTAAATAAAATCTACAGATTATAACAAAACAATGAATGTGAATGGTGGACAGCAACTCTTAAAAGCTTTTGGCTTGTTTGTGTGTAAGTAAAAACAATACTTTTTCCTAAAACATAAACCGACATATTTTCAAGGTTTCATAGAATATTTGTTTATACTAGTATAAAAATTCATAAATAATATTGTTGCGTTTTTAATTTTAGAAACCTGAAGAGCTGCGATACTTATTTTGCACGGTAACAAATTCTGTGAACTTTGACGTTAATTAATGCTTATTTACTCTCAAAGACCCGTCTAATTAAGTTCTATTGAAGCTTCCTTAAAAATGATTTTAATGATAATGTATCTGAATATTCTTTCATTTATTTCTACAAAGTATCAATGTTGTAATTATTTCCGTAGGAACCGTGACTCAATTATTATCTTTATACTGATAAAGTTTTACAAAGTTTTAAAACTAAATCCATATTATATGATAATTCTATTTATTATAAAACGTATTTTATTTTTAATTTATATATTTTATTAAAACTTTTGCCACGATGATATTTTATATGATTATCTAAGTACATATAATTATAGAATTTCCTTAATCTCAATAACCAACCATTCTAAAATCTTACTGGACAGAGATCTAAATTTAATCGTTTATTATCAAATTAAAACTGTATTTTATTATTATGTTTTTAAATATTGGGTAATTATTACTTCAAATTATTTAACTCGGACGTTGATTGAGTTTAATGAAACAAAACCGCAATTAATTTCCACTTTTATTTAAATATTAATTGTTAATTAAGCATCGGAAGTTTATTTTGAACCTTGTGAAAACTGAAGAGACCATATTATTTATTGTGAATATTGATATATTTTATTGCGAATATTGATTCACAATAAAATATATTTTATTAATTAGTTCTTTCTTAATAACCAATTATTGTTATTAGTATTATTTCGTATGTTTAATCATTTAATCGGTTTAGATAAATTAAAAAAAAACAGAAGATTAAGAAAATACCTCATGTCATTTAAGCATCATTTTTTGATACACAAAAACCACGTATTATAAAATAAGGAACTACGTTTCAAAAAAAGAATACACAAATAAACTAAATAAATGTGTAACTTAACTATTTCTGTTATATTAAATAACCAAAGAAAGAACGAAAGGTGTTTTCCTTTCTATTTACGTTGTTTCCAGTGGGAATTAGATATTTTCCCGCAGTAAAACCTAGTCTATATCTTTTTTCAACGTTCTATCTATGTTGATGACAAATTTCATCAAAATTAGTTCAGAGATTTAAGCGTCAAAGCGTAATAGACAGACAAAGTTACTTTCAAATTTATAATATTAGTATGAATTTACAACAACACTTGTTTGCACATGCATTGGTATATACAAAAATTAAAAAGTAAAAAGAAACTAAAATTATTAAATGTAAATTAACAGAATCAGCTTAAAAAACTACTACAATGGAGGTCTCTTATCTAATTACAAAAACCCACCATGATACCATACAGTACAAGTATTTTTATTTTATTTTAGTTTAAGAACCCCCATCAGCATCACTAAAAGTTTTCTTCAGAATCAATTTATTTTAAAAGCTCTTAGGAATATTCATATTCTTAACTAACGCTTAGTTTCATGATCATGTTAAGAATCCAAGGTTCTTTAAATGTTATCTATATCTTTATGTACCTAAATATTTAACTCATTCAAGCTCAAATATATATATTTTTTGTATTAAAGTAAATACAAAAGAAAACATAATTCAAAAATAAATATGGAGAATTTTGTTTTTCACTTAATTCATTTCAGGGTTATACTTAATTGAGTACACTGACCGTCTAAGTATTAAAATTTTCAAGACACGCTTTTTCAACACTTCTTACGTTGCAAACGCACTATTGTTCTCCAAACTGCACACCGCAGGTGTTTATCAATTTTGCGGGGATAATGTGACTCCATGTTGAAGTATCCCTTCGACAACTGATGCAGCTTGCCTTGATTTTCTTTATACATTTTTTTTATACCACGATACCTATTCCTTGATATGGGTTTGCTGACCAATTCTTCATCTATGTTTTCATCTAACGACCATAACATCGATTCTCGAGGTACCTTGTGCTAACCAAATATGATCAAATCCCAAAAAACTTTTTGAAATCAGTGGTATCTAGTTGAAACTCGTGTCTTTTATATGAATATAATCATATCCATTACCTTTTTAAATTTTGCATTGCACCAATAGCACTTTGCATATGAGAGACTTCTGTTGACTCTGAAAAGTCAAAGAATATGAAGGGGTACATTTGCGTCAGATTGGGTTCGAATTTGAAGAAGATTGGCGGGTAGTCTGAAGTCATCTTTTTATTTATTTTTTTTTTTTTTTTTATTTTTTTTTTTTTTTTATATGATCTAGGGCAATGCTTGACTACATTCCACCTGATGGTAAGTGGAATGTAGTCTTAGATGGTAAGTCGCATTGCCCTAGCAACCTATTCACTCTTCTCTTGAAGACACCCACATTATATTTGACCGGAAATACCGACGCAGGCAAATTGTTCCAGTCCTTTGCTGTACGCACTAAAAATGAGGAAGCAAAGCGCTTCGTTCGGACAGGTGGAATGTCCACAACAAAAGGATGGATACCTGCCGTGCGTCGGGACGTCCGGTGATGGAAGGGGGACGGGGGAATTAACTCGTGTAATTCCTGCGCACACTCACCAAAATGTATCCTATAGAATACTGAGAGGCTAGCAATTTTACGCCTGTGTTCAAGGCTTTGGAGGTCGGCTTCGACCAATTCGGGATCGCCTATAAGCCTTTTTGCTCGCCTCTCAATTGAGTCCAGAACCGCAAGATGAGACTTTGCGGCACCAGCAAATATGTGTCCACAGTACTCTACACACGACCGGATCTGTGCTTTGTATAAAACAAGAAGCTGTCCCGGTGTAAAGTACTGCCGAACCTTCGCAAGAACGGCAAGCTTTGCTGCTGCTGCTCTTGCTCTGGACTCAATGAACCGACCAAAGTTGAGGTTCGAGGAAATCTCTAAGCCTAACAACTGAAGCCGGTCACTGTATTCCAAGGATACATTCTGGAAAGTAGGAGCCAAGGTGAAAGGGCTCCTTTTGGAGGTGAATAGACACGTCTGCGTTTTGGTGGCGTTGAACTCGACAAGATTGGCATTGCTCCATGCGGAGACTGCCTGAAGTTTGTCATTCAAACGTTGCACCATGGCTTCTCTTTCAGACTGTACTTGATCTCGACTAGCCCGAGTACTCGGCAGATATCTTTCTACAACTGTGCTGTCGTCTGCATACCCATAGATACCGGGCTTCAACAGATCATTAATGTGCAGCAAAAACAGAGTTGCAGAAAGAACGGACCCCTGAGGCACTCCGGCATTTATTGTCAAGGGTTCCGAGGAACACCCGTCGACAACTACTCGGAGAGATCTGTGGCTCAGAAAGTCCGTTACCCAGCCGATCAGACCAGGAGATATACCGTACGCTGAAAGCTTGCATATAAGGCTCGCATGCCAGACCCTGTCAAATGCCCTCGAGACGTCCAGAGAGACGGCGATCGCTTCTCCGTTCTTCTCGATGGCCTCGCCTAAAATGTGAGTAGCATACACTAGGAGGTCCCCAGTAGACCTATTACGGCGAAACCCGTACTGTCGGTCACTGAGGAGATCGTTACCTTCTAGGTATGCTAGTAGGCGCGAGTTCAATACACGCTCCATAATCTTACAGAGTATGGAGGTGATTGAAATCGGTCTGTAATTGACAGGGTCGGCACGGCTGCCTTTTTTGGGCACGGGTTGCACATTAGCAAGCTTCCAGGATTTATTGACGCAAGAAGTTCATCATCACTGTTCGTAGAATTCTCGCGTCCATTGACCTCTAGATTCTTAAATGCCTCTATTGTAGGTACTTCTTGCGGTATGGGACAAAATTCAAAAATTCAAAATTCAAAATATCTTTATT
This sequence comes from Napeogenes sylphis, assembly GCA_959347405.1. NCBI lineage: Eukaryota > Metazoa > Arthropoda > Insecta > Lepidoptera > Nymphalidae > Napeogenes > Napeogenes sylphis. The sequence goes on from OY365776.1 coordinate 29,942,280, forward strand.
CAAGTAGGCATTTACACGCACTTTTGAATCGTCAAAACCCGCTGCCATATCCTCGTGGCCTCCTCTTCATCAGTCAATGCACTTGGATCAGGTGATACGATAGCCAAGTCATGTTCGTCATCTTCGCTATCCTGAAACATAACTTGTTTAATCTGTAGATCGCAGTTTCTTCATTGCAAAAGTGGCAGCAATTGCAGAAAAACAGCAGTTATTTCAGTTACGTATGTTGTCAGTGTACTTCACTAAATACAACTACATTTACACTATTATACTTTTATTTTAGTAATATGTAATTTATTTCACAGTTTTTAATATCTTTTTTTTACATCTCGATAAATAAATCTATATAAAATATTTAGAAAAACTAATTAAAGTTGTTCCGGTCGGGGATTGACGCTGCGACCTGATAATTCAAAGGAAAACATTATTATAGCTTAAAAGCTACGTGGTCGTGTGTTTATGAATATTAAAACAATAAGTTCACTTATAAGATAATATGTAATTTATGTATATTAGTATAAAGTGCATAATAACAGATATTTGAAACAAACCAAAAATTTGATTACTCATAATAGACAAAATATCCAATACAAAAACAAGTAATTTGCATATAAATGAGCTTGCCATTGTTGTAAACAATTGAAAGCAAAGAGTCAGATAGGCAACTCATTTGCAGGTCACGACTATTGTGGATGGAATTACCGCCGGTTCTTTGTTAAGGAAATTAGTTTTGTTCGACTAGTATTGTTCTGATCTATACTGTATATCGAACTGGATACTCGATATTTATAAAAATCATTTGTATTATTCAAATCCCACTGTTTTATTATAGTAATGTTTAAATTTTATACTAAATTATAAAATAAAATTTAATAGCTCGTTTAACTATTATATATTCTCTATAAAAACAATTCTTTCAGTACAACTATCCTAAGCTGCAGAAATTCAAAACAACTCTGCAGAGACCCAAGAATACAATTCATTGAAATGAAGTAAAAATATAAAAGGCATTGAAATGTTTGTAATAAGAATATCAATAAAAATAATTGACTACAAAAGATACTGTTACCTAAGATAGAAACAACGGAGTCAATATGCATGCCCTGATTCATTCGAGCATGGCGGACAGTTCCAATCCATTAGGCGAAAACCGAACCCTTTCAAGTTTAAACCTGGATTGATTGAATTCCTCAAGATGAAGGTCTAAGCTGCGGCTTGGAGTAGGTATTCATTATGGAATATTGGAACCAGTCGGCCTGTTAATTAGTAGGCGCCTTTGACCAAGTTAAGTAGACTGTGGTATTTAATTTCTAGTATCCCCTTATCTGAAATGGCAAGAGATATTTAATAGGTTACTTCAGTGTTAATTTTGAACTCGCCTCGTGTTCTATTGATTTTATTATATATTAAAATTTATATGTATTAAATATTTTTTTTTTTGCTTTCGTTGTTCATGACTGGGTCAGTTAAATAATAAATATGAATTAATGAATAAATATTTAACTGATGGTTCACTTTATTGCAATATAACAAGGAAAAATTGTTTTGTAATTAATAATAAATCTTCCCAATGTTTCAATCCTTCTTACAATTTTTCGATATAAAATTTAGAAAAAGGACACAGACGTGTTTTCGTACCAATTTAAAATTGAACTGATCATAATTTTTGTTTGGTATTAGTGTTGGTATATTATATTTGAAATTTATATATGAAAATAAATATAATAACATAAGAATTTGTAGAACTAACTAAAACACTATTCATGTTTGAGCAGTTGCATAATAATATCGAACACAACACAAGGGAAAATACAAAGTAAAAAAGCGACACTAAAAAGGCCTTTTAAATCAAAATCACTCAGTTAAACTGTCAGTTTTAAACTTTGGTCAATCCGTGTACTGGGTAAATCCATTTTAACGAACAAAACTCAACATTTATAATTGACGGTCACAACTTCGAAAAATATCCAATTAGAGGGATTTTATTTTAAGAGAAAATATCTATAAAAAATCAGAACACATTTAAATGAACATAGATTTATACATATTTAAGCCTTTCATCAAAAACTGGGATTTGTTTTGAGATTAAAGTTAAAATGTTTAACTAACAAGAATAAAAACAGAAGCAGATTCCAGTGATTTATTATATTGTTTTATTTTAAATTATGGTCGGTGCAGCCTCCAATAGACAGGCAACTAATTGAAATCGCCGTGAGCACCTTTACGTCTCAAGAGTTCCTAGAAAAGCTCCAACTCACAGAAGACAAGCTCAAAGATCATAGACATTAGATTATACATTCTATTTATAACACACACACTTTTAATAAATCCATATTAAGCCTTGCTTAGACCTAGTAATGATCAAAAGCAAGACGATTTTTCTGCAAATATTTTCAAATTAAGGAATTTTATTCTTTATTTAACCATTAAACAGAATTTTTACATGATTTTTTATTTTTAAATAATATTTAATAAATAGGGATATTTTAGCATTTAGCATTTTTCCTACAAGTATATTAATTATTAATGCCAACATTGTAATTTTCTAAGTATTATAAGAATCAAAAATATTTATTTTAAAATTTTAAAAATGTTTTAATTAAAACATACATATATATATTATTGGACCAAACAGATTTATAAGGTTTATTTCTAATTCCCGAAACCCAATAAGCTTTTGACTTCAACACTTTCGCTACACCTTTTCTATCAGCAATACGTATAAATTCAATCCTCATGTCCTGGATATTTTTAAGCAATAAACTCTTTTAGTGCTAAGAGAATAAGATCCTTATGTTGGAGAGTTAGTAAAATTTGTAGTTCAAATCATTGCATTGGGGTAAAATATTAATAAATTCAGCGCTGAATTTATGTCCACCAAAAATTGTTGTGTATAGTGTAGTTGTATAATAATATGGAATTCATAAAGTGGATTGCGATAGGAGATAATATTTTTTTATATATTTTTTTTAATAAATTCAAATTCTGACTAATATGCAATATTTGAAATTGGCTAAACGTAGTGTATATAGCCAGTATATAGATATGTATATCCATGTAAGATTGGTTTTAGTTTTGTATAATTATAGTACACCAATTTAATTAAGGGGACCAGTATTCACCACACAGCCTCTGAGAAACCATCCAGATCTCAAGACGTTGTACCTAATAAGATATAGAGTAAATTTGAGTAAGTACGTAATCTAAAAAAGTTCCAACTTTAATATTTATTTGTAAGCCGAAACAATTTGTTAACCATAATTGTAAGAAATATTTATTTGAGATTATAATTCGAGTTCAGTTGATTTTAATCCTTGTTCAAAGAAGAAATTGTGCGGAAAGTGTGAAGTGTTATACGGTTTAACTAATTTTAAAATGTTTGCATCAGCAATTCAATGTTTGATTATCAAATCATAAATATGAATTTGACTTTATAACAAAAATAAAGAGACAAAAGACTTAGTTAAGAACACATTTACGGTTAAGCTAAAAATAATTCGTTTTTGTACATATTGCTACAAAACGAAATTTATTTTCAAGGCTTTAACGGGTAAAATCTTTTTTTGCGTTAATTTGATTTTAAAAATATTTACCTTTTAGTACTTAATTTACATAAAAAAACCGTTTTTTTGTCCTATAACCTATGTCATGACACAGACAAAACCACGTTCAATAATTTAGCATTTCTATATTATATTATTATTTTCTATATTATTATTTTGATTATTAATATGTAGAAAAAATATTATAGAAATGTTCATGTTATTCACTGAAAAGACAGCAAAGATCTTTTTAAAGAGAAAAGTTCACCCTACGTGCATGTCATTGTTATTTTTGTTTTTTTTTTAAATAATTGTGTTACATTAAAATTACGTTACCATTAAAATTGTTTCATTTAGATATTATTCCTGCACTATACATACGAACGCGTTGGTAGTCAAGCTGTGTAGATGTAGAGGAGTGATTTTATACCTATGTGATTTGTAAACGCGTCATTAAATTAGAATTATTATATATTTGAAAAATTTAGTTTTATAGTTTTAGTATTATACCTAATATTTAGAATTTTAAATAATTATACATTACTACTACTTGTATAAATATTTTGATAAAATATTTTTTACTCGCTTTTATTAAAGCTTCGGATGTATCTATCTATCTATCTATGTTCAAAGATTACGTATCTTTGAACGTGATTTTGACCTTTGAAATGTCGGATTAATTTGAATTTTGGCATACTCATCAAGGAACGATGACAGTGCAATAATTTAATCAATTCGTCCCGTTATCCTTGCCAGGATCCTCAGGATATGCGAATTTCAAGTAAAAAGAGACAAACATATCCGTAGCGTGCGCCTTGCACATGCGAAAGAATGAGATAGAATATATGAAGCAGCATATCGTATTCTCGGAGTCTCTTTTTTGTGCGAAGGTAAAATATATAAAAAACAGCAAACTAACCGTAAAATTTTTAACACGCTTTATAATTAGTATTTTTTTAATTATTTAATAAAATGATATATATTATAACCTTCATATAAAATTTTATTTCATTCTATTATATAATAAAAAAATACATGAGAAGTGTTTCGAACTTGATACTGAAGTATAAAAACCATAAAATAAGTATAATTAAAAGAAACTAAAAAACACGCTTTAAAAATGAATCGAACTAAAAGTTTTATTATATTTTGCCCATTATTAATTATTTTTTGCTTTTTAGTTTGATTCATTTTTAAAGCGTGTTTTTTAGTTTCTTTTAATTATTTAATAATAATATAAACAGATTGACGAACAATATATTCTTATAACAACTTTTTTGACTGTTCTCTCATTTCCTTTATGACTGTTACTGGAATAGTTGGACAATAAGTATTATTAAATACACCTATACTATTTGAGATTTATAAATTTATTAAAAGACTAACTTTTCAGTTTCTTTAAAGTTCTTCTTCATGAGTCTACCGTTTGGAAATGTGCAAACCTATTAAAAATTTAAAATTACCGTTACAATATAATATTATCTATAGAAAGAAAAATCAGCATTAAAATAAAAACCCAAAAAATTAATATTGGAGTTACCTTCAAAACTGTATTTAATTGATTATTTTAAAACAATGTTTAGAATCAATAAATCACAAATTTGTCTTCACACAGAATATTTAGCAGACATCAAGCAATATTACCAAACTTGTCACTAGTAATTCACTTAATAATCAAAATTCCGCTTAACATTCAGACAGTACAAGTGAACTGCTGCAATCCGATGTCGGATATGCAAATCGGGTCTTATCTATGTTAAGACCTCGAATATTAATATTAGCTGTTTAAAGACGAACGCTAACGATAAATTTGTGTGTGTTAATATATTTCCGTTATTTGCAAAATGACGTTTTGAATTTTGTAAATATACCTCTCATGTATTTTTTCGATTTTTTTTTCCTTGATTTAAACATATTATATATATTTTTTTAATAATATCTGTGATCAAAATTTGTATAAAAAGTTATTATGATTCAGAAAGATATTTCTTGTAAATACAATGAAGACTAAAACAATATTAGTTTTAATTTTTTAAGTGAATAATTAATATTAATATTGTAAAAAAAATACTTCATTGATAATAATACTAATAATTGTCTAAAATTATATAACTGGTTCTATTTAAAATAATCATAATCCAAAACTCTACGGAATATATTTAATCGCAGTTAAGATTTAAACCCGCAACGTTTGTGAACAAAAACCAGTGGGTACTGCTTTGGTATTCGATATGGCAAGATGTCTCCTATCGGACGATTTGAAGCGATTGCTTTTCTCCCATGAATATTAAACGATGTGCAGAGAGTACATAGGTACATGGGGAACATTATATTAGTATTCAAAGACTGAAGTTAATACTTTTTTAATATAGTGAATTATTTAATACAGAGGTTTATTTTATTTTTGGCTTTGTATAAATAGGTATATGATTTGATTATATATGATACACTAAACGTTACTAATTGTATGTTTTGCTAGAAATGTTACTTCGTAGAAGGTTTTTTTTTTAAAGAATCAACAATATGTCAAAAATATGAAGGACATTTCCCATACAATAAATTTAGTACAATTTAGGAAACGAACATCCATACATTAAAAAAATAGAATTTTAAGTGTTTTATTCTCAAGTATTGCTTATACTTTTTTTAGACAAACGTTTAATGTAAAAGATTTTTGTAACTATATTTTTCCAACGAAATATAATTATTTCACATCATATTGATAAGGAAGATATAATAATTTCATTAATTTAAAAGATAATACAATATTCATTTCTTCTTTCGTGGGAAAAAAAGGAACCGCAAGGATGAAGGTAATATAAATCTTAATATTTTAAGTTCCTAATGTGAAATTCTTGGCGCAGAAGTTTTGAAAAAGACTATTAAAGATTTTTGCATAATTTTGTTTCAAACTAACATTTCAAGCATCATTCGAAGAGATTTTTTCCAACTTCTACGAAATTTACTACGAACTTAGACAGTTTAAAGTTTTTTGAGATTAAAATTATTCATTTTGTTAAAAGCCCAGTAGTTAACCTTTTTCCATATTTTTATACATATATTTTTTCGAACAAAATAATCTTTCGCATTTATACTACTTTCTTAAGTAAACGTTAATAAATATTTTTTTATTTATTTATTTTAATATATATTAATTTATATTTATTACTTTATATCATGGGGGATCGGCACCTCGCTGTCTCTAGTTTCTTTCATTTGTCCCTTTCTCTTGTAATATTATGCCTATAATTTCGAATAGTATCTATTCTATCGTCATATATCGTCGAAGATAGGTATCTTCTCTTTGTTCTACCTACACATTATTTGCCTTCTGGCCTTTTCCACTCAGTAATTTTAACAGTTCAACAATAGTTTTTGTATCGTGATAATGGCCAGCCCATTGCCATTTTAATTTCAGGGTTAGCGTGACGCCACAAACCACCCTGGTTTTGCTTAATAACTTCGCTTCTGATTTTATGTGTTCTTTATCGTCAGGGTACTCCTAACTTTGGCTCTTTGTGTCTCTTTGGCTTTTACTATCATCTGTTTAGCTAAACTAAACAAATAATAGGTAGGTGGGAATATCCAATTGTGTACCTACTATCTAAGTGTGAATATCCAATTGACAATTGTACGACAGTTAGGCCAGTATACTCAATATGTTTCTAGATAAATATTCTTCGTGTCTTCTTTTAAGATTTCCTTGAATTACCAAAATGTATTCCATGTTATATTTTCTCTTCTTTTAACTTCTTATTCATAATTTGATTTATTAAATTATATTTGTTTGCCGTGATAAATAAAGCTTTCGACATATTAGGTTTTTCATGAATTAATTTTAAGTCAACTGCTGTTTCCATAGTCCATATTTTAATTACACGAAAAGAATATTGAATATAAATATATCGCTATAGTTACTTATACCAATTATTTTTGTAAATTATATTACTAATCAAAATTTAAATTACTAATTTATTAATTAAGATGTTTATACTATTTCACAAATATGTTTCCTGATATATTTTGAACGCTAAAACTGTCTTTTGGCAAATATATAATGAATTACCTACTTCTTAATTATCGAAATACCGAAAAAAAATATGTTCTTTGGAATTCGTTTATATTTTACAAAGAGTCAGGTAATTTAATTTATAAAGGTTAAACTCACTGAAAATGACAATTTCTTATTCCATCCATTATTTATGCACAAAAAGCCCGACTCCTGGAGACGTGATCAAAGACGAAGTTTAAATCAATTGAACTGAGTTTTAATGGAAAGCTGGTTTTATAGAAAAGGTCCTACATACGAATAAGCTCATGACTGATTAAATATTCTAAGTTTCGCGAACTTTGACGAAGTTTAATGAAGCACTCTGAAGTTTGTACCTTTGCTTATATTTTAAAGTGCTTTAAGATGCTTCGGCGATAATAAAGTGTAGATTACATTATTGCTTATTATCGTTCAGTATTTTTGTTTGTTATTATAAATATTATGATAATCATAATCATAATCAATTATTATGATAATCATAATTACTATTATCACGTGCTATAAAAGGTAAACATGTTTTACCAATGGAATAAATTGCAATGATGTATAATGTTTATTGAAACACAAAGATCTTATAAAAAACATAAAAACAGCTCTTATAAAAAACAGTTTTGTTTTTTATAAGTGCTTTTTAAATATCTCAAACTAAAAAGTTCTGTCAAAACCAATTTAAGCTTACAAATACCACAACAAAAGACCAAAACAATAAATAGCAAGATAAAATGTAATAGCTAGATAGAATTCACTTAATTGATTAAACATTTTCTCCACTATTTCGAATTTTGAATGAAACTTATATATTTGGTTACATTCGAAAGACGAATTCGATGCTTATCTCCGAAAAAAACGTTGACGTATTATTATATCATTATTCATTCTCCAAGACGAATACATAAACACTTAGCAGAATCAGCAGTTCAATTAGCAGAGTGACAGAGACGAACTCTTTAAATAAAAAATAATTAATAACATTTACGTTTGAAAATATCTATATACATGTATAACCATCTTAAGCTTATATAAATTTATAAAAAATTAACATTCATAATATTTAGTTCTTCATAGTGATGCCGTAAAATATATTATTAGCAATAAGTTCGAATATTTTTATGAGCAAGGAGTCCGAATAGCGAACAACCTTACCAGAACGAACTTTAGAAAGTGTCAAGTGATTTAGTGGTCGGCCATTTTGTTTGTCTGCTCGAAAACGCTAGGACGATTCCCTCGAAGTTGTTTTCGGCATATCGTATTTATATAGCGTTGTATATTACGATAACAGATTATTGTTAAATTAATTACAGATTGGTGGGTATTTTGCTTGGTTTATTGTTTTGGTTATTGCATACATTATTTAAATTGTTTATTTGATATTTGATTATTGTGTAAGTGTAAAATTAGAGATAAATATTGAATAAGTTAATTGTGATTCATTTGAGTTATAAAGTAAATAACACTAATCATTTTATTGAGGTTTGTGGTTTTCTTTTCAATAACTCGCTTCTTTTTTCCTAAAAATATAAATAAGGACTGACACCAACTGGGACTATCTAAACAGAATGTAAATTAAATGCCACTTTTACACGGATCCAACCTGATCCTTGTATAGACGTTATGAAACATAAATAAAAATATATATGTACTATGTATATAGAATATAATCATAAAAAAAATCTGTGTTAGCAACATATAGAAAACTACGCACGTATACGGTTAAATTATTTTGAGGTAATATATATTATACTTTCGTATAGCAGCTGTTGTAGATGCGTTTTATCCCTTCCATATATGTGATTCACCCTTACCCTACCTGCCTATTCTTCGTGAATAATACCTAATTCTACTGCACTAATAATTCACATAAAAGATTCACATTTAGTGGAAAGGTCATATGGACTCATTTTTCACCTCAAAAAAGAAAGTTCCAACATTTTTTTTTTGCGTTTTTATATAATGATAAGTATCTTATCAAAGGTAATTATTTATATGCATATACAAAACACCACGGTTTTCGTATATGTAATTTGAGAATTTTAGTTATAATAAAGTTATTGCTTTTGTAGCTATGTTGTTTTTATGAATAAGAGATGATAATTATATCTTAGATTTTAGTTTAAGATACTTAAAATTGTAACCTAATTGACTACTGTAATCCTTTGAGTTTACAAAGTACAATATACTTAAATGTTTTTTTTTAATAAACTTTTAATAGGTTATATAACAATAAAGTAATTGTGCCAGCTAGACCCTACGGTAGATTATTTGAAGTTAATTGTTTCAAATTAAAATGTATTGTAATAAATTCCCAGACGATACTGCAAATGGATAAATTAAGACATATGTATAGCCCTCTTGCTTGTCATTACAAGATTTGGTATATATTTTCCGTAAAATTTTCAAGGGACTGAGTAACCTGAGGGCTGAAAACGTTAAATTCCTAGACCATTGTAAAATGTCATAGACTAATTATGTATTTTTAAAGTTGTCATAAGGTAAGTAATCTACCTAATGTATTGCCTTGTCTAGAGATTAAGTTAAAAGTTGGATTTTTGACGAAAAACTTACTACAATTATTTATATTTAATATTGATAAAAAAACTTTTTTCATCTAAAATAAACAAAGTATCCGACCTTAACAAATTTATAACTGAGTAATGTATATCAGTAACCATTTTTGTTTTCTAAGACTTTTGTTTATACTTTTGTGAGAATTCGAAAACTTCGACAGGCAATTTATTCACAATCCATATAAAAAAAGTTATAATATATAACATAGAGAATGTAAAACTAGAAATACCTCTTAAATTCTTTAAAACGATAAGTTGCTTAAGTAACACTCGCCCTTGTGTTAACAATTTTCCTAGCAAATTTATGTTGTAAATAAAATATATATTAAGAGTTACCGCTGAAATAGTTGTATGGTAATAACCACAGAACAATTAATTTACTTAAATAAAATATAACTTTTATTAAAAGTCAGTTTATATATATATATATATATATTGTAGAAATTTGAAAGCTGTCGGAACTGAGAAGTCCTAACGACAAAAGTTCAGCGGACCTACTTTGTATATTTTGTAAGTTAAGTATGTCTTAATAAGCCTATACTGATACGTTATAATATGTTATTAAACTATCCACTTTGAATCTGTGACAGTGATTACTTGTATCCTTAAACAACTTGAATCGCAAGAAATTCAATAAGACGGTTCAATGATTTAGTAATTAAACTGCAAAATAACTACTGTGGTCAGCACGACCAGTCATGACTACAATGCAAGGGTCAGCTATCACCGGGTAGATTTGGGCCCGACATGTACTAATAAATTACAAACACTATTCAATCCCAGGCCATATTGTCGTTAATGTCATATTATAATTTTTTTTTATTTAAAATTATCTATGGATTTTTTTTATTTTACTAAGGAATTTATTGTAAAATAGTTTCATTGTTCCAGTAGGTACTATTTATATTAAAAAAAAAAAAAGTAATTGGTAGAATAAAGCTACCAAATAATATTTCATTTTAGCTTTTAATAACTATATGTAATAATAAAAATATATCGCTAAATGTTCTAATATATTTAGAAGGCCATTATGATTTTAAATGATGTTACACAGTTAGATTGGATTGATAGTTAACCATTTTCTGCAAAACCCGCAAATGTTTTGGACAAAAGTAAAGGACATTGGATTGGGATGCGATATCGCAAGATTTCTAGTGTCGGACGATTTGAACCGATGGCTTTCCTCTCGTGAATATTAAACCGCCCGTACTCTTTGTACAGGAGGATTCAATTTCTAAATTTAAAATGTTTAATAAAAATTTTAAAATAAGATTTTGTTTTATTCTGAAATTTTACCTTACATTATTCGAACGTAAAAAATGGAATTCAGCATTATATTCGATTATTAAACATTACAATCAAATTAATCAATTTGATAACTTGTCAAACGAGTTTAATCTTAACTGTAACGTGAACAAAACGTAGCAAAAAGTTTTCAAATACTTTTAATTTATGAAAGATGAAACTTCAAATAATTTAACCTTAAATTTTAAATATATAAATGGACACATCCTGTGTAACACGAAGCGATTGTTTTGAACGATAGCTAGTAAATGTAACACGAGTGAATGCTAGATCTGTCTGTACCAATAACAGTATTGATTTATTTTGCCTAGGTTTAGTTAATTCAGCCAGTAACTACCTAAATACGTAGTGTACCTTAAAAAAATATAACATAGTTACTTCTCATTGTTTTGACTTTTAAACTAACACGATTTATTTGTTCTATTTATTTTCATTTAAAATTACTAAATAAATTAATTCATGTACAATAGAGAACTGAAATCTGTTTTGCACTGATGGAAAGCATAAATTCTAGGATTGGTTATGGTATACGTCTAAATGCAACGAGTTGAGCAATTAGCGAACTATTCCCATTACGGCACATTCGCGTAATTGAAAGTACAACAACAGCAAAATAGGATAAGCGCGAATGAATTTGTAGTATAGTTTACAAAAAGGGAATACTATTCACTATTGGCATATTATACGCTATAATATTGTTTGGTGGTATTATTGTTAACTACTGGAGATTTTTGAAATAATTCAGTAAATCAAGTGAAGTTATTTAAGTTAGTATAAGTATAAATTTCGTGAAGTGATTATTGTAGATATTGTGGTCTTGTATTGTAATGTTTGAATCTAAACTGATGTTGATCGAAATTTATTTTATATACATAAAATTATTATTTTATATATTCCTCCGAAACAAAAGCACTGTGAGTATATAAATAAACTTGATAAAAAAACACTGTTTTATTTAATGGAAAGGTCATATTGTCACAATGAATGCCAAAGTTCGTCAAAAATGTTGTAACATTGTAAGTTTCTAAATTGCTCGCCAAAGTTTGTTACAGACGTACGACAGTTGAGATAAAAAAGTTATTGGTATAGTTCAATCCTCTTCTATTCTAAATAAATTATAATTTGTTAGTAATATCATGCACTTATTTTAGTTTGTTGAATTTTAAATACTCCGTTATAAGAATATATGATTTTTTTAGAATATAACTTCCATTGTATCCTTATCTCTTTCATCAAGAGTTTTAATTTTTTTATATTTCATATGAATTTTTTATCCTCTACATTCATTTTTTTTACAGATACAGATTTTTTTTCCGGTGTTATTGATATTTGAAAATATATATAATACTATATATATATCAATGTAAAGCTTATCTAAATTTGGTAGGGTTCTATTGACCTTACGGAATTTGTAATGAGTCGTATAGGTTTTTATTGTACCAGGACTGATCCTGAAATTTCAAAGTTATATGACTATGGAGTGATATGCGTAGGAAACAATATCTGTTTTAAATAAGTACAAACAACACCATAATAGACGTATCATATTGTTTATACTGCAAGAAAATGTATGGTTAAACTGCTAACTAAATTGTTAAAATTAATTATTGTTTGGTAAAATTACTTTTTACTGTTTAACTGTGTATTATACATTATCGTTTAAACGCCTTAATAGTATCTTTGAAGAATTAGTATTTTTAAATAATTAACTTCAAGAACTATTGTAATCGCATATGAAAATGAATATCTTGTCTTCTCTAACTTACAAAATATAAATGTTTTAAAATCATAATTAATAATTCCTATACTCCTTAAAGTCAGCTAATTACGTAATAATGACTTTATTCTAAACACAAAAGGCATAAACGTAAAATTGTATGTTCCTAAATTCGTTTAACATGGACGGTTCTCATATCGAGATTTAATCTACAATCACTGCCAATTACTACAGTTTATGTACGGGAAATATCTATTTTATTATACTAACTACTCCGAAATAGTCTAATTATAGGAGTTCGTAGTTTGAGGAAATTGGAACTTATTAGCTTTAGCTTATTGTAGAAATATATTTCTTTCTTGTTTTGGAATAGTAAAACAAAAGTATGCGAATAACTATTTGTAAGTTATGGGAAGAAATGAGGGAATGTTTTACTATACATGGTATATACTATGAGACAATTATTTACTTATAAGATAAATTATTGCGATACTTAAAAATATAATCCAGTTAAATAAATTAAGTATATCCTTTTAAGTCGGCGAGAGGTAGATCGTTGAAGAGAGAGTTTTAAATTAATCTATTCAATAAATAAAGATTAAATTTATAGCATAATATTCATATTGTAAATGACATTATTTAATTGACTACTATTTGTTTTAATGTTTGACAACTTTTTGTTAAATTTTAAAGAATTAATGGTAATAAATAAAATCTCGTTTATTAACTCGCTAGTGTAATACAATTAATAAAAATGTATAATCCATATACTAATGTTAACACAATTACAAACCATAAAACTAAACTATATGAATTGAAGCAATTGATTGATATAAAAAGCTGTAAGTTTAATTAATTGCAGTAATATTATTTATAAATTCACTAACAATACTTTGTTTATATTATTTAACCGTTTAATTATTTAAATGTTGTTTTAAATAGAATAGTAAGATATTTATTGTATATAACTGAATTCTAGTCAACGAAGTTGAAAATACTGTTTATTACTTTTTAATTTTAGATTTATGTTCTCATAAAATGGGTTTATATTAGAACAAAAGATAGAATAATACAATAGGTATTATAAATGTATGGTAATAAATCGTTTCGATTTTTAACCTCATTCAGCCTTGAGCCTCTTTATTTTGTCGTCATTATATCACTTACATTATCACAAAAGTTGAGATGAACTTGGATAAAGCTGTTGAGAAATAACTTGGTACTATAATTAATCTATTGTACGTGTCTGTAATTTTCTTCTAATATACGTAAATATAGTAATACGTATTAATAATTCAAGCCATATTTAATGAAATTAATATTTAAACTTCTGTACAAAAATCACAACTAATGTATGAAGGATATTTTTTCCCACAATATTATAAAGCCATGAACTTAAGTGGTGTAGTAAAAAGTCATTAATATCAATGCATTTACAATAGCCCTAATAGGAAAACTTATATAAACAAAATTAATAGTTTAGTTTTCACTACTAATATATTTCAGTGAATTGAACTCAGTTCAAGCAGCAGTTGAAATATTAGCTGTTCTATTGTGATTCGAATTTTGTTCTTTTGTTTAAACTTAAACGTTTTTTTTTAAATTTCAATCCTACTACACATATCATAAAAAAATACATCAAATTTGTTCATTTTATACAATCTAAAAAAAGACTGAGAAGGTTTTTAGAAATTGAAACAAAATGTAAAATAGAAACATGACTGCTGACATGTTCTGCATTTTTGGCAATATTCCAGTACATTTAAAAATTAAAATTTTAGTATGCAATTCAAACAGTACAAAGAAGCAATGGTTTTTTTTACAGACTTAGGTACTGCACATTTGAATTCTACATATTATTCTTAAACAAACAAAATAATTTTTGACTTTACAAAGCTTGTTTTACTTTTCAATATAATAAAATTTGTATTTATTTATGTATCTTACTTAGTTTTGTACATTACATACAAGTCAAAAATATCACATGATATGTCTGCCGGGACAAAACCCACACAGGTCACAAGACATCTCTGGAAGCACTTCCAGCAGATCCAACGGCCCATTATAACGGCCACCACCAACAACTCCAACAGATGCCTCCAATTTCAGCAGCCAAACCTGTGAAGGACGGGTACATCCCACTTCTGATGTCGGAACTACAAAACTGGCCCTCATTAATATCAGGTATCTTGAATGCCACACAGCATAACCGAGCAGAAGAAAAACAGCGATACACCATAATCACTATTACCACACCAAAGTAATACCAAGTACACTACTGTACTACATTAATACCAATTAGCGTCTTTAACTACGAAACCTTACGACTTACACAAGATAAGCATCCATCGTCTCAATCCCGCTCAATGATCTAGTTCACGTATCATGTAGGTAATAAGTCGATGAGCCATTGTGGTCCAGATTTTTAACACATGGAACATATACGAATATGTTCAGCTATTGACGTTTCGACAAGTTTTGTTTTCGACGTAGGGGAGATTCGGGAACGGATTCATTACATACATTTTGACAAACCAAAAATTCGGCCAAATTATATGATTATAGCGGGGTAAATATATATTTAATAATCATCATAGTTCACGAAAGTGTAAATAAATTAGATATATTTACAGTATATTAAAAAAAAAAATACATATAGTCACATTTACTTATGAACTTTTAATTATATAAATAAATATCCATTGTCTATTCAAAAGAAAAAGGGACTGTATACCAAGACCACAAGATGAATAAGGTAAGGAATAGTATTGTGAAAAAATAATAATAATAATATCGGAACAAATTAACATAATTTGTTTTTAGTTCCCAACATAATTTGTTGTACGACTTTTTGCAAATCCTGATAAATGACATAAAAAAAATGATACGAACTTGTTTTTCTCCCTCTTTTACTTATTACTCTGTATTTTATAGGAAGTTCTAAAAATATCACCGCCAGGGCGCCATACCTACGCTTAGAGTTAATGCCAATTCAGAGGCAATAAATAAATTTTGTATGTACTTAAATTTTAAACACTATTAATTTTAATAAGTCGTAGTACAAATGTTGTCGGGATTGATGTTGAGAGGCTGCCTGTAAGAGGTGGTCAATTAGTTAAAATAACCCTAATATATATTTAGAAAAATAGAGAAACTTCAAAGAGCTAAAAAGTACGCAATGACAAGTTTTTGACAACAACTAGCATTGGAGCACGTTTGGCTTGTAAAGGAAGACTATTCCGAAGTAGAATAGCTTGGACAGTACAGGAATTAGAGTAGAAGGAAGTAGAATGAGAGGTAGTTTCTAGTAAAAGAATGTTTTCAGAGCGAAGGTTCCGTTCGGTACACTCGCTAAGGAGCTTTTTTGGATAGGGAGGAAGGATTGAACAAAATGCATTACAAAAGATTTAAGATATGAGATATATAATATACCTTTACCCTTTAATTTACCTTATCGCTAGACGGATTTGCACTCCACGATTATTATAAACCATAAGTATTTGCTGAATGTTCCTACTAAAACAGATTGCAGGAAACTAAAAAAAAGTCCATAACATGGATAAGCAGCTTTTTTCCTAAATATTTTTAACCCCCGACCCGAGAACACCACTCATGTTATAAGTTTGACATGTGTATCTATGTATCTGTGTGTCTATCTGTGGCAACGTAGCAGCCAAATAAGTAAATGCATTTGATTGCGTTTTTTTAATCCAAAGCCTGGTCCGTCTAAATGGTTCTTAGTTATGTTTGATCGAAATAAAGGAAGTCGCCTCTAAGATATTGCGCTTTTATTGGTGCTGGAGGAAGGTTCTTATGCAATTTTGATAGTAAATACTGCAAGTGAAAAATTGTGTGTCAGTAGGTTCATTTAGTGTAATGTATCATAACTTTAAAAACCAGTGTTTCTTAAATTTTAATCCCGATACAAAGAGAACTCTATGAATAAAAAAATGTTTTTATCGAACTATATTGTTGCGTCTGAAGACCGCTAAATAAAGTAAGAAATCAAAATGCACGTAACTTACCAAGGCTAATAACGAAATAATAATATAACTAATTGTACAGTCTAATTCCTCATTCATTAGCTATGAAAACTTCGTAAAACACCAACATCAACGTACGTGCAAGATGATGTACGTGCGATACAAGACTTTAGTAAGTACATATTTTTTTAAATCTTTTTGAAAGTCTAGTGGAAGTTTTGGTTTTTTATTTATTTTTTATTTAATTAATATACATTAAGTTTATTACATGCTTACAGACTCCAATCGTTTATAAGCTTCCGGGCGTACGGTTCAGGATTCACACAAAACGCACTAAAAGTATCTTGAGGTCTCACAATGCGGTCGCAGACGTGGGATTTTATATTTTTCAAGAGTGGGTCCCAGGTGTTAGATAATCCGCAACCATCTTCTCTATTAGAATTAGGATGTTCTTTGATTTAAAAAATAATAATTCAATATACGCGAGTTAAATTCGTAAAAATAGTTTTATGTCAAAGTGTAGTAGGTACTCGTGAAAAACTTAGAAAAGTAACATTTCCTGTTATTCCTATTTTGAATTATTGGTAATTTATTTAGATACAACATAAACAAGGAATATTTCTGTTCATTTCTGCAGCATAGTTTTCTATCTGTAAATGAACTTCCTGATAAGCTTGTCCGGGAAACTGCGACAGTTCTCTAACAGATCTCTAAAATACGATCTGTAATGGAAAATTTTACTGCTATAACGTTCTCGTTATTTTATGTTAATTTACTTATTTATTGACTTTTTATTGTATGAAGGTAATGGTAAATTTTATGACAAAGGCAAACTTCATTCAATACATTTATGGATTTTTTCCCGGTTAACCGTAATTACTTAATAATGGTAGGTATAATAATTGATCAATGAAGCAACTCTTTTTTTCATTGAAGGATATACTTACAAATGTAAATAAGTTTAGATTTAATAATAAAATAAACCGTTTTGAGTTTACCACCATCTAATTTTAACATTTCATTCTTTGTTATCTAAAAGGTATTTTTTATCTTAGATGTGGTATGCAAATAAGGATTTTAACACTCATAACACAAAATAAAAAATACAATTACATAATACATATATGATATAAATATAAAATTAATCAAAAATTTTAAAAATTGCATGCAAATTATAAAACGGCCAAGTGCGTCATCAATTTTCAATTATGTCTACAACACTTTTGTTCTGAAAAAAATCTAAAAGTATTAAATATTATTTTTACAAATTTACAAATTTGATCTAGTGCTGTTAAAAATTGAATTCATAATAATATTTAATTGAAAAGAGGAATATTACGTACAAATAATGACGTACATAAAACAAGTTACATAATAATCTAATAGCCCTAAAGTTAATTTACAAAGTACATATCATTAATTAGCGCCCACATTATATTCGGATGTCGTAAGTCATGATGACGTCACAGTATAATTTACTTAGCGTCGTAACAAGATGGCGGCAGTTGTACGAATAGGATGTTTCTACTTATTCATGTGAACTTACAGAAGTAACCATTATTAATTATAAATCGTCAATTGTAGTATAATAATTATAATTTAAATAAAACAGTAATTAAGAATATAAAAAAATATTATGCAAATTAACAGCGATTCACACTTGATAATGCTACACGTTTTTATAGCACACGGATTTATTCCCAGAATTTATACGTGCATATATTTCAATAAATATATATATGTATATATAAGTAAGATTATTATTATTATAGTACCTACCATATTTTTATTTGATTTAAAAATAAAAACTACTATGACAATTTATATACATATGGAATAAAAACTAAACCGAAACGGGCAGGGATTCGAACCCGCGACCTCTGGGAAACCGTCCCGTCGCTCTACCAATTGAGCTACCGTATCGCTGTCCGTTTTGGTGAATTAAGCACACATATAGAATGCCTAACATGGCTGTACATGTTTATAGATATTTTCAAATGCTATGAGATTTATTTTAAATAGTAAAACCAAACACATTAAATTGCACAAGAAGTTTGCTAACATCTATTTAACATAACGCATCATTTTTAAACACTCCTTCAGAGTCATTCAATCAATTCTACCAATCAATTATGCAACAAAATAATGGAACGCGCGGCCTTATAAGAAAATCTAAATATTTACCAATATTTAAAAATCCGTAAAATTATATTACTTATCGGAATAAAACTGAGACGACTGATTTGTAATGTTATCATCATGTTTATAGCTTATGCTTAATAAATACTCTATCTTATGTATATATTTTAATACGTATTATTTAGTTTATTTGCTAAAATTATATATAATATATAATTAGGTATGTGTTTATATATGAATGAGTATTGCGTAATTATTTTATGTATACCTGTTCGTCAGCTACTTATGTACAGTTTTTTCTTTCTAACAATATAACTATAATATATTTGTATTTCCCATGTGCATTTTATTAAATTATATTTGTAACTTTAATATGTATGTTTCGTTTATTTATTAGGTTTACTGACAGTTAAACTGTTCTAACAATATAATAATTCATATTCATATGCATATAATTCATTCAGTAGGATGTAAATCCAAATGCTTAACCAGTTTAACTAATAAAACTGCTAAGATGTTACTAAATGTGGTTTTCGGAACGAAATCTAGCGTTTTTTATATTTGAATAATGAGTCAGAAAAGTTATTTATGCATTAAGGGCATTTATTAAATAATTTACATATGTAAGCGTAACCATAAAGTTTTTACTCAATAGCATTTTGCGTAGAGGTAGATGGAAAAGATTAATAGGTTTCCTAGGTATACATGAAAGAGCATTATAATTTATCATACTCGTCAAAATGGAAAATTTATGTGATGTACAATAAAGAATATAAGCAACTAATATATATTATAACATAAATCTGGACAATTTGATTAGAGAGAACATGCCATTCGTTTTAAACCGTCCAAAAGTTACGAGCTGTGAAAACCCTATCAATCAATCTGTTCGGAAGGTTTTGTTCTCTGATAATACAACCCCGCAGACATGTAGAAAAAGTAATGTTACACTGGATTATTCATGGCCTATTACTATGTGATGTAAGTTATAATTCTATAAAGTATCTATACAAAAGGGACACAAAAGGACTCAACTACACTTATGCGTTATAAAAAAGTATGTTTGACAAGTAAAATAAGTTAATAATTATACTGAATGAACTTTGTGTATAAAGTATATGGTTGTGTCATTATGAATACCTTTATGAATTATGCATCTAAAGAAATGGGTAATGGAGATTAAACTGCATAACTCTAGTAAAATTTTAAAGAGTATTGGAATGTTTCCAGAACTGCAGTACTATTTATCAATTTGTTGTCATTTGAGAAATTTTAAGGTTCGAATTTTAAATTTAACATCTTACTGGAAACTGTCATAACGTAGTTAATATATAGGTATTAAAAAGAAGTAATCATAGTTAAAATGAGTTAAGTGGAAAACGAATTAATTTAGTTACCAACTTAAAATTTAGAAAATTTAAATAAATTGTATGGTCTCTTCTTTTGAAGTTTTTTTATGCATCAACAATGGTATTAATTTTTAAAATACAATGACTAATGTCTGAATTTAATTAAACTTACAACTGTTCTTTATGAATGTAATGTAATGCATTCCAAATGACTCTCCCAGATCAAAGTAATTTAGTAAGATGGGGCAAAGCCACCGAAAAGTCTTGCAACATCTGTGGGGAGGCAATAGGAACCGCAAAACACCTATTAGTAGGGTGTAGGGTACTTCTAGATAAAGGTCAATACTCGCGTCGCCACGACAAGGTATTAGAAATCATACGGGAAGCGGTTAGTCTTTCAGTATAACAACCACCAAACGATCTATAGAATTCGTAAAAGAAGAAAGAAAGAAGCCTTATTCAATATTAGGCGCGGCTCCTGATTGGATTCTCATGATGGACACGTATGAAAAGCATTACAAAATTCCTGGGGATGTTGGTGTTTCGTCAACCAGACCGGACTTATTCCTGTATTCGAAACATCTGAGGCGCGTGATACTTGTGGAGCTTACTGTTCCTTGGGAAACAAACATCCCAAGGGATCACACATTCAAGCTTAATAAGTATTACGAACTAACCAACGAACTGATCAGGAATAAATTCATAGTTAGTTTGTACGCGGTAGAAGTGGGAGCGAGAGGTATAACAGCAAAATCTCTCTATAGCCTACTTAAAGATCTTGGCCTTTCTAGAACAAGCATCGGTTCATTTCTAGAACGTACTTCAAAGGCGGCATTAGTAGGTTCTTTCCAAATTTGGTTAGGTAGGGAGAGGAGTGTGGAAAGTGAAGGTGAGCGTTTTTGCGCATGATAAAGGGGCCCCTTAAACCTACTCCTGGGTCGCAAGTCCCAGGCACTGCTTGCACTCCTCTCCTTGCAACGCGATGGGCCCGGCACCCGCACGGTGAATCCATGGATTGCTAAGAAGCTTCGTCTCGTCTATATACTATCTAATTCAAAATTAAACAAATCAACGCCATATTATCTTAAGTATAATATAGGATCCAAAAGAAATTTGTATAGTGTTAACCAGCCTTAAAGTAAGTTTGTTAAGAACAGGATATGTTATTTATTCTTTGTATTAATACATTTTCTGCGTTATTTTTGTAAATTCTTAATAAAAAAAAGCGATGGCGGAGCTAGTGAGGCAAGAGTTCCCGGCGAGGCGCGCCCGTTTTAGACATTAACTTAACCCTCCCGACAACTTATGTTTTTATTGAACTAACTTATCCACTGACTTTTTTTATCGATGGTTTTGAAACTTTTATGTATTATGAGGTTTCAAAGATTAATTCTTATTTAAAATGATTATAAGCTTTTACTAAGTTAGATAAGCTATATAACAAGGAGGACATTGTAAATTAGCAATTGAATAAACTGACTGAAACGCATGATGCAAACAGCTGATATTAAATTTTGAGGTATTGCTTATTGTGTAATTTAAGAGCTTATACTAAAATTCTTTCAGTTTGGCCTTTATTATAAAAAAAATTGCAAATTTTTAGATATCAACAAAAAATATTGCTCCTAAGCGTTCTATTTAAAAAACTATCACGATTATGTTTTTTGTAACAATACCAATAGTAATATAAGACAACTTTTATATACCATTGAAAAAAATGTATAAAAATAGTCTATTTAAAATAATATGTTTTAACAAAATGTTACTACCAATTTCCAGTACACTCTCCCTTACCACTTTTAACTGAAATTAATAACCATCTTCAATAAAACATATTCAAATAGTAACATTACTAGTTTTTTGAACATATAGCACAAACAAGTTAGTTGTCTCCGTTATTTGTTTTAGTTTTTGGATTAAAATAACACTACTAGAAAATTTCATAAAAATCCATTCACTAGTTTTGGTGTGCTGTTATTATAACCCAAATCAGTTTTTGTCTTTCCAAGTATAAAACTACATGGTATAAAGCTATCAATAACATTTATTTAACATCCTAATTGTTCAATGGACATTTAAAGATTTATAATTCTAGCAAAAATGAGAAAAATTCTAAGAGTGCAAATTAGGAATTACAAATTATTGGATTTGCAGTCAGTGAAGAAAAAACAATGTTAACTCGCATACCTAATCGTTTAATACAATCGCAGATATTCCAATGCTTTGCCGGAGTCAGAGATTAGGTTTTCTTTTAATTTTCTTTGTAACTTGTTATACCTACTGCCTCTTTTAAAAGTACACTGTCCACTATTGTCTATGGTCCTAACTTTTTTACTATCGCCTATAAAATTTAGTGTTAATTGCAAACCAAATATTAATAATGTAGTTTCTTAGATAAATTAAATATGAGCTGGACAAATTTTATGTAATTTGAGACCACAGTCAAAACATTTATCAATGACGACCTTTCTTGGTCGTCCCAGATTCATATTTTTTCACTATTAAATTCCACTTTTAAAAACTCTAACAACCAGATCTCTTGATAAGCGATAAGAATCATGGTGGATATTCCAATTTTCAGTTTCCTTACACTTCTATTTGCACGCAATCATTCAGTTCCGCTTTAATTTCATCGGTAACTAAAGAATGGTAATCTGTCCCCGATATGTTTTTACCAAAAATATCACTGGAAGTCACGAGTGAATAGTTATATTTCAGGCGTAACATAAGGAACTAAAATGTCAGTGTTTCTAAGGTTAAAACTAAATAATTTTAACTTTAAGATTTTTCAATCAAATTTATAATTATTTTGTATAATTTTCAAAAGCATAAAAACAAATAAACAAATAGTTATTTGAAACATTTAATTTTGAATTTATATTCGTATTTTACTTTTCTGCATCAGATATAATAAAACATTTATTATATCTTAACTAATTTTCACTAAAATACGTAATGTAAGTTACAAATTAAGCCACAATAAATTTTGTCAAAGGTAGTTAATTTTTATTTTAAAAAGTATATGTATATTTGTAATGAAAGAAAAGACGGTATTATTTTAGTCATATGTATTTGTCATACCACAGCATATAAACATATTGGTATGTACTAAATATCGTTTCTATTGATAATTACACATCATATATTACATTACGAAATGAATTCAAATTTAAAAACTGTTTATTTTTCGGAAATGACACGAACACGTACATTTATAATACACCCTGACTAAATTACGGAAAATGCTTGAAAAAAAATGAACCCCTTATTTACATACAGACATCAGACCTCACAGACTTTTTATACTTTGTAACTGTGTCAGTAACTTTAAGTTTAGTGATCCATTGCTAGGAATAGTTTTATCATTAGTTTAGTTGTCATAAAGTTTTATCTATTCAAAGTCGGCTGGAATCTCGGAGACCCTTGTTCATATTTTTTTATATTACAAATATTTATATAAAACAATAGTTTGTTTTCTACAAGAATTATAACCAAAGCAATAGATTTATACAATGAAAACAGTTTAATATTGACAACTTTAAAGGCTAATTAGGATATTCCAAATAATTATGAATTTTTGAACATGAAAAAAAAATAACTTATTTTATTGCAAAATCATTTTTAATAAAATTGAAAAAAAAAAATTACCAACTAAATCTTCGAATAAATATTTTATATATATAATAAACTATAGAATAAATTCATATAAAACATCTTCTATAATTCTCTGCGGTTCTATGCCAAGGAACTTTTATTGTGGCTAGGATCACAAATTTAAATCCATAAGCTAATTATTATTATTACTTGATTAAATATATATTATTTATACTTATATACTTAAATACCAATGTAAAATACGTTCTCCTAACCTACCGCTTACTTAATGGGATTCTTTCTATATACGAACAAAAACGTTAGAGATATTTTGAAAATACTTGAAAATAATTTGAAAATACATGACTTGAAAGAAAATGGTAATTAAAAATTTATAAGACGTTGAAGAGAAAACATATATATTTAACTTCGACATGATGAAGGTTAAATTTTCCTCCAATTCCATTAAGGAAGCTATTAAAGTACTAAGTGGCGTCAAGTTACGTATTAAGATGCTGTCACCAAAACTAATTTACTAGGAGCTAGCATTTGCTGGTTTCTGATACCTTTAAATTGTAGAATATGTTGTCGCATTGACTGTCTTTATTTACAAAAAGAAAATCATGATTAAAATAAATTAAATACATTATTTTTTAACAACTGTAAACAAACAAAACAAATAAGAATTTATTAATTTCAAAAACGTACAAGTATATTTTTCTAGGCAGTTACTGATTCAATTTCGATTTTTTAATGTCATAATTTATAAAAACACATTGGATGTACAATGTTGTTACAATACTCTAAGATAAATTAGTAATCAAAGTCTACCTTCGATAAAACCTCGCTACCAAGGTATTTGAAGCTTTATTATCTAAATTGTAAGTAATAATTTTAAATAAAAACAAAATAAGAGCAAGTTCTTGAGCTTATTAAAATAGAAGAACAATTTACATAGGTATTTTTATAACCATAACTATCTATGATTGCAGTACCTTTCTATGACATTTATAACTTAAAAGATATTATTGTATGTTTAAATATGTTACCCTACCCATATAGTTTTGTTATGGAAAAAAAATTGTGTTACAATAGTTTTGATATTAAAAAATTGAATCACGGGTCATAAGCACAAAATTATATTATGTTGTAAAATTACAAACAATTATCACAGTATGATTTTTTGTTTTAATATTACTCTAGAAGGTATAGATGAAAAATGGAAAAATAAATAAGAACAATTTGCAAATTATGCAAATTCTCAACGAACATCTAATTTACTTCAAAGGAAAATAAAACACGAATGTGCCGTGACAAAACTCCATTAGACATGGTAATAAAACTTCAAAGAAAGAACTCAATTCGTGTCGAATTTTCCATTGACTGTATATAATCATATTTTAAGTACCCGTATTGTGTCAAATCAAATTGAAACTATAATAGTAATTATATGTTAAAACTATAATACATTACTATTATTTATGAAACGTTATAAATAAATTGTATTAGTAGCTAACAATAAGGGCATTTTTTTCTTAACCTACCTTAATAAAATCTTTTTTATATATATTGAAAATATAAGAAAAAAATATTTGAACAGCACATACGAAATTGGTATCCAATTATTAATGCCTCCACAAATTCGTTTTTTTTTTCTAATATATTTTTATTTTTTTTAAACGCTTACCACAGTTTCTCACCATATACGGAGGTTTACTGGGAGAGAATACCATTAATAATTTCAAATAATATACTCAAACAAAGGTTGAATGAAGTCTTCTTTTAAGAATAATAAAATTATCCCTGTATCGGAAGCCTTCGTCCTTAATCGAACAAAAGGCGAACTTAATACCAACATTAGGCATTAAGTTCGCCTTTTGTTAATGCAATGAAGGCTAAATAAATAAATAAGTAATACCTTATGTTCATTCACTTGCTCTCAAATCTAGGCCGCAGCTTTAAGGGTGACAATTTTAAGTGGACTACACCGAACTAATGACGATTTTTGGTAGTATTAAAGCACAGAAGTCCAGTTCAGTAACAAACTTACAGATAATTATTTGGTTATCGAAAGGCATAGAAATTTTATTATAATTAAAAAAGTTAAGAATGATAAATGATTGATTAAGATCACTTAACTGCATAAATAACAAATAAAGTTCATAATACACACAGGTACAACTAAAATAAATATTTAGTTAAGTAAGCTTAATTGTTAATGCCAAGTCATTATTTGTAACAGATGCTTAAGTATAAAATTTTTAAAATAACTTGGTGACTTAGTTTAAAGTGACGTCTCGTATTTTTTTTTTGTAATTGATAGATTGAATTGCGAGACAAACTGAGATATTGCTGTATAGGTCGGGTTAAAAGCTATTTTGCATATACTCGTAGTAGGTATGAATTTGTAATGAAAAATCCTTTTGCTTTTCTATTTGTCTTGTGATATTGAAACAGTTACATTAAAAAAAATTGAAGTAAGTTCAGTTAAAATATTGTCCCGATTTTTTTTAATTTGTTGTTCTTCCTGTCAAAATAAGTAAATCTAATGAAGAATTTCGATACTTTTTAAAGTTTTATTACAAATTAGGAAACAATGCAACGCAAGCCGCGAAAAATAATTCTGACGTTTATGGATTTCAAGCCGTGTCAATAAGAATAGCACAAAGTTGGTTTAAGTGTTTTCAAACAATGTTTTTTTGATGTCAAAAATGCTCGGTCTGGTCTGTCAGCTCTAGTTACCCTGTTACAAATAAAATAAACGCATTTATTGAAAAATTGGGCAATATCGGCATGTCGACATAGCTGAAGAACTGGAGATTGACCAAAAAGCAGTTCTGACCCATTAATAAAAAGCTGGGTATACAAATAAGCTCGATTATTAGGTGCCACACGAGCTCACTGAAGGGGATCTAATGAATCTTGTAATTGTTTGTGATTGTGATTGTAATGAAATCGTCCGTTTTTGAAGATAATGATAACAAGTGATAAAAAGAGGATTACATACGATAAGAATGTGCGAAATAGGTCGTGGCCAAAGCTGGGTGTCTGGTGGGATTAGAAGAGCAGTGGTTATTACGCGCTTTTACCGCCAGGCAGAACCATCGATTAGGATCTTTACTGCCAATAACTGATGAGATTAAATCAAGAACTTGAAAGAAAGCAGCCGGAATTGATCAATAGTAAGATTGTGGTCTTTCATAACGCTCGCCCATACAAATCTTTAGTCACTCAGCTAAAATTAAGAGAGTTTGGCTGAGAGGTATAGTTAATACCTTCCAGCCAATCAACCATCCGGCGCATAGCCCTGACCCTACTCCTTCAGATTTCTACCTGTTTTGGTCATTACAGAATTTATTAGGTTCTGTCTCTATAACTACTTGTCTCGATGTTTTGATCAGAAGTCCCAAAATTTCTACAGCAACCGAATTATGCCACTACCTACAAGATGGCAAAAAATTATCGAAAAAAATGATACATATATGATACATACTATAAGTAAATGTAAATAAACGTTGAAAAAAATGTCTTGGCTTTTCATATAAAAACTTTCCCCCCATTATATTTCTATAACGATGGTGGATAACGACGAAAAATATTCATTTTTTAAAGATAATGTAAATTAGCTACTAATGTTTTAAATGCGTATGTTACTTTGTTTGTCTAGCATATTATTTTGGCCACCCAAAATAGTTGTCCGAAAAGAACAAAAATGTAAATAAATCCATACTAAGTAGTTGCCTAGGAATATGATTAAAGAAGTTTTAAGGCTGTTTTTTTTTTTCAAACACAGCGCAAATAAAACGCTGATAAGGGCTAGCATTTTATTTTTTTTCTTGTCACTCCTTTAGCTATGAAGTTAGATAAAGTAAAGCTAATATAATTTGTGATCAACTGTTTGATATATTTGAATTGTTTGGATATCTTACCCGACATATATCTTACAAAATCAAATAGAGCGATTTGCATGCCGATTCCAGTTGTATTTACAACGTTCGAATGTTTAATATTCAGGAGAGGATAGCAATCGGTTTAAATCGTCCAGAAGTAGATATCTTAGGATATATGCCTCGGAACGAACAGACACTAGGCCAATTTATTTAAGAATAGAAATTTCTTGTGAAATTTATCATATAAACAAACGAAATAAAAAAGATATCTGATTCCAAATAATAGAAGCTTTTACAGATCATTTGAAAAATTACGTAAGGTTTATAAATATAAAAATAAAAATTACAATTAATTAAAAAAAACCCATATTATTTGGAAATACTACACAATACTTTAATGCGCCAAACGGTGTAAACTTCTTTAGATAACAATTCCTAATCTGTTTAAAAAAGCTCCCTCAATATTATAATCAATATTATTACTGAATTATATAATGTAATAATGAGATATGAAACATGTTTAAGCTCATAAACTACAATTTAAATAACTATATACTAGATACTGCTATAAATATTTGCGAAGCAATTAATATTTTATAAATCTCATAACATAAAGGCCAATGAAATTCATTAGTAATTGAAAAGGGTAACAATAACACATTCGTCCATACACAACTGAACAAATATGCAAAATGTTGCTTCACGACGATGCGATCTAAGACGAAGTTTGTTTCTACTGAACTTTTAATGGAAAGTCGATCTAATAGGAAAAGACTTTTACATAAATAAGTTCAGGACTGATTTAATATGCAAAGTTTCTTTAACTTTGACAGAGTTCGATATAACAATCCTATGTTTGTGTTTATCTTTTCTATTCAGATTGCGATACTACGTTATATTGATTTGCGATTGGTTGTATGGAAATAATATGCAAATATGTAAACGTTATATAATTAATATTAATATTCCAATGTCATTGCTATACAGATAAAGTACATTATTTCACATATATTTGTGGTACAATCTCTGAAAATAAACCACTTTATAAGATTGTGTATATTTTGTAAAATAAATGGCATGTGAAATTCAATGATAACAATATTATATGGCATGTTATGAAAATGACCCCATTAAACAAAATTGTTTCAATTTTATTTATATACTAGCTTTTGCCCGGGGTTTCGCACGCCTTAAATTCGTCGTAAAACAATTCCCCTTTCCCTTTTTTTGTATGGGTTTCTATATGATTTGTTTAAGTGATACAATCAGAATTACCACATCGGCAGACATCGGTCACTGTCAAAAATCTATGTAATAGTTTTTAATAAGGATAGAATAATAGAATATTAGAATTTAGTATAGAATATTAATATTAGAATATTAGATATCCATATCATAGTGCCCCGACCGACCGTACCGCCGCGCCGCAAACGTGATGTCCCTTTATTTTAGATCTGTAATATCTTCGAAAATATTTAATTTAATTACATGCTGTGAAGGGCTAAAATGTATTTAAGGTACTTAATTAGATAAGGATTAATGCTGTATTGCTTATAATTGCTTCGTAAATAATTCATTAATTCTCGTAAAAAGCAAAGGATAAAAATTGGCTATTGTGGGTTATTTCTAAGAGATAAACATATATCATCCCGGATTTTCTTGTAGAACTTTTTAGGGTTTACAACACTTAGAACATTTTTTGATCTATCTCGTAGAGTTTAACTAGCATTAGCAATGTAAGCGCAAAACAATGTGTTTGTTTTCGACTTCGTATTAGAAATCTTGAAATTATCAGTGGCTCTCTAATATATTAAGCATATTATTATACATATAAGCCTTCCTCTTGAATCACTCTATCTTTAAAAAAACCGCATCAAAATCCGTTGTGTAGTTTTAAAGATCTAAGCATACATACAAACATAGGGACAGACGCGGAAAGCTTTGCTTTGCTTTGCTTTATACTATGTAATGATATCAAATTATATTTTTGTTTTATTAGTACTAACTTACTTTGTATCCTTTGTACTAATCAATATATGTAAAAACTATGAACCTTCAAACTAGTAATCAGCAATGGTACGACAATAAAATATTATTAACCTCTTTATTTGTTAACCGATTGTTAAAAAAAATCAAAATATTAATTGAATCCCATGACAATATATTCCCGAAAACTGCATCCTAATCGATTAATCCGTTTCTGAGGTTAGCGTGCACAAACGAACAGAAAAAATGAAAAAAACATTGTTTTGGGTTCTCTTGCTTATATAAAGGTCCCTGTATACATTTTTGATTTTTTTTTTGTTTTTGTGTTCATTACTAAAAGACAAAGAGATAAACAGATAAAGATTTTTAATATTTTCAATGTACAAAGACAACTCCTCTACAGATTTATTACATGTATAGAATAAAATTTGCATGATACCTATTACGTGATTGACATAAATTGACATAACTGTTTTTGTTTCTTAACGATTTAGATGAAATAGACACTAAATGTTAAGTGAAGCCTGTGATAATATATTCTTGGAAAACGCATTCAAATTGGTTAAGCCATTTTTGGGACTAGCGTGCACAAACATACAGGCATACATACATACAGACATACAGAAAAACTAAAAAACCATTGTTTTGGGTTCTTTTGCTCTTATAAAGACCCCCTATGATGTTTTTTTTATATTTTCCATGTACAGAAAGGGATCAGTGACAATTTTATTATATGTATAGATTTAGGAGTCTATGAGGTGAAGAATAATTGATACAGTTAAAGCACTCCCTAAAAAAATCTAACCAACCGAGCATCATAAAATTTTATAAAAATATTTTCAAGGGTTCAGTTATAGACATATAGGATTTCATTTCGCTGAAAAAAGGGCTTTTGCTAAGAGTTGAAAAAAAAAAAAATATTATTTTCCGTACTAACAAGATAGATTTTTATACTTATACAACAGTGGCAAGGCCGCTGAGTACCGGAAGTTGTAATAGAAGGAAGACTATATAACTGTGCTTTATATGAATAGTTTTAGAAAAGACTTTCATTATCTAGAACTTCCACTCTAGATGAATTATATTAAAAAGAAATTAACAAAATTTTGAAGACATATTTTTTTTTTTAACCTCTCCAAATATATAAAAAGGCCAGATTAGGGATATGCATCGATACTTTTGCTTATTATTCTGTAAATTTACCCCTAATGTTGTAATTTTAAATTAGTTCATAGCTGCAAGAATTTCTCAATTTAAATTGCTGCCTATTTCATACTTTACTAGCGAACCCAGCCCGCTTCGCTGGGCTAACCTTACTTTACCTGGTAGCGAGTTATATCAATGGGCATAACATATTCGTTTTCTTCGAGGAAAAATACATGGTCATACCAATTTTTACGACAATCGGTTGAACGGGGCGGAAGTCGATATTTGACAGCGCCGCCTGGTGGCGAGTTACATCAATGGACATAGCATATTCGTTTTCTTTGAGGAAACATACATGGTCATACCAACTTTTATGACAATCGGTTGAACGGGGCGGAAGTCTATATTTGACAGCGCCGCCTGGTGCGAGTTACATCAATGGGCATACCATATAAACCTTCTCCGTGGAAAAATACATATACATACCAATTTTCATAATCATCGGTCCAATAGTTTCAGAGTTCATCGATTTCATATATACAAACATCCTTCTATATATATATATAGATTTTGTTCTCAATATTTTATTTAATATTAAAATAACATAAGATGCCTTTCCATTATACATTATTTGGGAACTCCAAAATAATTAGTTAAAGCTATATATCCAAAAATAAGAAATAGACTTAGTCTTAAAAAATATTAAAAGTAGTTCGATCAGTGACCATCGATCATGTGCGAGCTCCGCTATTATGAAGTTTCTTTTAGAATAGATAACAAAAAGGCCGCATGACAAAGATCCATTAGACCAAGTGATAAAGCTTCCAGGAAATATTGTGTTTTTTTAAGTAACACGTGTTCTTATAATTAATATCTTTCATTTGTTATTATTCTCTGATGAAAAGAATTTCCACAAGCGATTGTGAAATAATAACCCAGGAGTAAAAAGTAAGCATCATCATCATACCATAACTTTTAAATTATTTCAGATTGTAATTTATCTTTGTGAAAAATATAAAATAGTGGAACATATTTGGATGGATGGATGGATGGATATTTGTATAAGTCAAAAAAAAATATTCTTATAGAATGACTTCCCGATCCCTTTATGACTTAAACATCATCAAAATCAATTCGGAGGAGTTAATTAAACAAATATACGTACCGAAGAATTATATATAGAAATAAGTTTAAATAATTCAAAAAAATATTATATTTAAAAAATATTGTTCGGAATTTTTAATTGTGTAGTTGTTAGTAAAAAGTGGCAGGCGTTTAACCTACACGGGTATACGCACATTTCTTATTTTTATGTAATTAGAATAAGATCCGGAGGTAATTTATAAAAAATGTGTTCGATAATTGCACGCGTATCGGTCGGGACGACTTTCGGTGTTTCCTTGATTCATAAGCGTTTTTGCGGAGTAATTATCATTGGTATTTGTACTTTCTAAAATATTAACTTTCGTGGGTGTTATCGAGTGTGGAAATTGGTGGCTGCCTCCCAATCGACGTGTGCGTGGCACCGGAGTTCATAAACGGAACACTTGAGTATCCAACCTTTTTCCCTTAATTATATCCTTTTGATTTCATAGTATACAATTTATTCCACATCCTGGGGAACCCCAAATCCCTGACTAGTACAGACTAACTAAGTGACAACCTTCATTTTACCACACCTGGAGGGGGCAGATAAATCAGTTAGTCATATACTCATAGTAGTGGCGTACGTAACAGTCGATGACGTCGCCCGTTTAGGAGTTGTGTCGTGGGGTCCACCGATGCCCTTTGTACGATACAGATATAACATATTACTTATAAGATTTTATACACGATTCGTATTGGCATAGATAATGAATATGTTTTCTATGGAATACTTAAGATAGTAATACTAGTACTATAATTCTTATAGTCGTTTTTATTTATTACACAAAAAGACTGAAAATGCGAACTATATTATTAATAGCATCTTGTATAAAAATAAATTTGAGTTATTCAAAGATATAATTATTAATTGTAGCTAACTTAGATGTACAATTAGCAAAAATTCTTTCATTTTCATTATTTGACCTGAAAATTTTAATGTACAAATATAGATATTCAAATTAATTAAATAAAAGATCTTGAGATTACGCAAAACAGCAATTTATTTATTATTATAGCAAATTATTTAATTTGTTTTATTTGCTTAAAGGGAACAGGTTCCAGTAACAATGAATGAATATACAAAACAACACAACAATGAACACACACACACACAACACAGCACAACAATACAATGAATTATACAAAACTCGTTGAAATATGCTAATGCAAAACACATAAAAACTTTGATTATATATTTAAATCGAGTAACTACGAACATACATATGAACTAGGAAGTTATTAGCTACTAGGTATTCTTATGAATGTATTTGTTAAATTAACATATTACTTTTGCATGTTTGTTTATTTGTGTGAAATGAATATGTTGCGTGAATTAAGTTGCGTGTTTATGTTCCTAGCTTTATGAGCATAAGGGGGAATCCGATTAATATGCAGTAATTCTAAATATTATCCTTCAACAAATAAACTTGCACCTGGATTACAAATAAAATATTAAAACGTAAATATATACATATTGGGCGTATCTTTCGCTCTTATTGCCTTAAACATCCGCTTTTATAGAAAACCGAAGTACCTTCTTGCCGCCGTATTCATCTGAATGTATTTACACTTTGAGAATTTTTATTAGCTCTTCTCTTTAAACATAAGTTAATAATTATACCATAATAAAATAAAGTAATATTTTTCATTGTAATAGTATGAAATTATGATAAATTTTGACCATACTCAACCATACCCAAATTATAAACATCCTCAAGACTAGACACAAAGATTTTATAATATATACAATGTAGGTACATGAAAACCATCTCCATACATTGTTATTGAGCTGTACCTAGATTTCTTTTATTATTTAAACGAATGTGTTGAAAAAAGTATTGAAAAAACATTATCAATATAGAGTGTTCACTTTTCCCTCACTGTGGCTAGGACGCGATATTCAAACGTTTAAAAGTAAATCCAAAGTGTTGTATTTAAGTCAATGGGATAAGAATAAGACAGTTCTATTTACTTAGCCATTAAAAGGATTGGGAATGCTTTCAAATACTGTTGCCTTTCTTGGAATATTTGCATGTTTTTGTAGGATCTAAAGTTAACAGTCGTATGTCGAAGAGATAAAACATTTTTGTTATTTTGTAAAGTCATTGTATTTATATATACACCTAAGTATAGTAACTATGTAAAAAGTAAAAGATTGTACTTCTTCAATCTATACTTAAAATAAGTAATGGTGTGAAAAATTATAAATTTTAGCCGGGAGTGAATTACTCAATAGTGCTAATACAATTTTTTTTTAAAACATGTGGAATTATAGCGGGGTAAGGCAAGGAGTTAAAAAAATATAGACGAACGCAATGGTCTATTATTAAAAAATGTTATTTGATTTTTTTTTGTTAAATCAATCACGCTTGTCAGGAAGCCACTTTAGTTGTCATTAGAAAGCCGATATGTCATCGAATTTACTCTAGTCGTATTTGAAACGTATACATCAATTCTGTAGGCGATCTTGTTTGTCTAGTAGCTGCACTGTAGCATCTATGTAGCTTACGTCAGCGTAGTCGGAAATAATAAAGATGGGATCTAGGTTATTTTGGTCTGTAAGTCCTAAAAGTTTTGCAGATGTCTAAAGGAATGAAATGATATCTTTATTCAAGTCCTTGACATGTCTTCACTATAACAAATAACAATTAATGGTTAAATGTTTGCTATTTCAGAAAACGGTTTGTAGAAACATATATGATATGACGTGTTAAATAACAATTTGTATTTGTTATTATATTGCGCAGTGATATTTATGTCTTTTTGTAAACTTACCTTATAAATAATAGTTAGATATATATTTTTACCCGGCTATAATCATGTTCACGACGCGAGTCCGCAATGCTTCAAACTCATAAAGAGGAACCCCGAATGGGTTCGAAACTAGTCGGGCAAATTCCAATTAATACTACATGATTATAGCCGGGTAAATATATATATTTAATAATCATCAGGGTTCACGACGGTTTAAACACAAAAATAATAGTTAGGTTAAAAATTATTTGAAACATGCATATTTTTTTAATTAAATTTACAATAAGAGAATATTTAAATTTATAATGGTTCGTTCATATACACTTTCATTGAAACTAGTTAGTAATGCAACTATTCTTAAACAAATAAACAAAAAAATATTTCACTCGTATTAATAATTATAAATTATTTGTACGGTACGGTTCCAATAGAAGTGTCTGTTCATCCGATTTTTCTTAAGAAAAAAAAAATAATAATCGTCCGATTGTCGTATGTGTAGCAACGTCCTTAAATTTTATTATTTGACGTTTGTTTGAATAATGACTTTTTTTTATTGTTGTCATCTATTAGGTAATATTCATTCAAGGAAAAACACTTCAAAATTGTTTTAAGGTACAACTTGTAACAAAAAAGTAAAATCGCCTAATGAAAAGAATAACATAATTTGATAATGGAAACTGTTTAGGAAGTCGGTGTCAGTTTTTTAATTGTTCTAGGCTAAAGGCATGGTTTATGTAAATCTGAAGTCTTCTGTAAGGTACGGGGCTGCTAGCATATGATCTCATTTAACCTGTACCTGGCGATTATTTTAATTAATTATTAATAACATATTATAAAAATGAATTATATATATTTAAAAAAAAATCTTTTTTCTTTTAAGTTCTATAATTTATCTGATTTTCTAAGTAGTGTCATTATTCTTACTGATCAAAAATGTTATAGAGGGACATTTAGACAGATACTGATATCGATTTTAAAAGAATATTTTGTATCTTATAGAATAAAAAAGAATTCTAATATATATTTATTTTATATGATATAACAATAGCATAATCCACAAAATTCAACATTCTAATGTAAGTGTGAACATCTATCATTTCAAATAATTTAAGGTAAGGAATTTTCAAAGTATTTAAGCTAAGAACCGTACGCCTGTAAATTGTTTAATTAATCATCGTCACAAATTCTCTTTAGCGTAAAGTAGTCTTGTGGTTACAGTGTTTTAGGAATTACAAAGACAAATTCACTCTTCAGTCGTGCCAATTTTTTTTTGTTATATTGATTATTCATATAGTTGGTAAAGCCAAATAAACTTTGAATATTGTTGTTTTAGCTAAAGTAATGTTTGTAAGCCTTTTTTGGTTTTAAGTCGACATTTTGCACAAACAATGTTCAGCCAAGGTAAAAGCTTAACTATATTTTACGTCATGCATATTTGTTATTTCTTGTCTACTATCAACTATTCCGTAACAAGGTCAGGTTATAGTCATAAATTTCAGTTTGAATTAAACGTTGTGATATTTTTTGCCTGCATTGTCATAACTAATTTATATGCGTTTATTAATAGCATTACGATCTTTAGGAATCTAAAAAAACTATTTACCTTTCATTATAACTCAATATTGCAAAATTTATATATTTTGAATTTTATTTTCGGTGTAAAAATACAATGTTATGACATTTATAAGAGTGGGCTTGTATAATATATAAAGTTGTATAACAGTTGTGCATCTACCTGGGACAAAGCCACAAAATACTGATTGTTTTTTAAATATCCGATACTCTCAAAACTGGCTAAAAAACTTGTTCATTGTTTCATCAATTATACATTTTTGTAACATGAATTTAATAATATTCTTAAAACAAAATGGGTAAACAAAATAATGAAAATTTAAATTTAGTGATTATATGATTTATCTATGAGAGGCAATGGTATGGAATTGGTGTTCTTTAGAAATAAGGATTTTATTATAACGTTTGCGTACAAGCTAAGTCGATTCGATGATTTAGAAAATAAAATAAAGGATATTTTATTTTGTGTTACTGGCAAAACTTTGGCTGTTTATGGGAAAATAAAGTAAAAAAAA
This sequence comes from Napeogenes sylphis, assembly GCA_959347405.1. Taxonomy (NCBI): domain Eukaryota; kingdom Metazoa; phylum Arthropoda; class Insecta; order Lepidoptera; family Nymphalidae; genus Napeogenes; species Napeogenes sylphis. Next base: position 29,979,533 of record OY365776.1, read on the forward strand.
TATTATATCGAAATAAATAAAGATATAAATGTGGCGGTTATTTGAAGAGATTCTTTTACTAAAATTTCTTGAACAGTCACAACAGTAACAGTGAGTCAGTGTTAGAGTCAGTAACAAATGTTTTGTTTTTAAACCGATTTCATTAAATTAAATTGTTAAAACAAACAAAGAAATAAAAACATTTAAAACCTTAAATCTGAAAGAAACATTGATCTTTGGGTTTTGTCAGTAACATTTATTATAACTATTTATTTAAATTTTTTCCACTTTGAATCAATATCAGTGATCCCTTGTGTAAGTCAAATGGAAGTGTCTAAATGAAGCGTAATGATTTCAGGCAAGAAATATAAAAAAAAAATAATAATAATAACAGTAAAACCATAATAATAATAATAAAAAATCTACCTGCAAGAACAAGCCATCACCCCTTTCGCCGTATTTGATTTGATGAAATATGGAAAGAAAGAAAGAAAGCAAACTTAAACCCTATGGTGGTATTGCCTCGTAATGAAATCAAAGAGTCCAGACGGTTGATTTGAATAATTCTAGATTGGCTGGTTCTCGCCTAAAAATGGATGTTTAACAAGGATCTATTCTTTGGCCCTTTTTTACCTTATATTTGATTTGACCTTTCTCATAAAAGGTCTATGTGATATTATAGATACCTCGCTTATTTTAAGAGTTGAGCGTATAAGGATAATTATAACGAAGTAAACAATTCTCTGTCACGTGTTTTTCATTGCTTCGAAATTAATCATTTGGTCCTTAACACTAAGAAAATTAATTTAAAATTAAATTGAAAATAGGATTTTGCACTCCCTAATACAAAAGCGTAAATTGTAATTTGCTTTTTAACGATGAAGTGTTAGAACTGATTGTGCTGTATAATTTTCTTAGTTATAAGTTTAGATAATAAGATCCAGTGGTGCCCCCATCTCACGACACTTGCAGGTAAACTAAGCTCGGACTTCTTTGTAATTAAAAAAGTAAGACAATTAACAGACTTTTATACGGCTCGACTCGTTTATTTTATCTATTTTCATACTATGAAACAGTGCTGCCGAGATTAATTCTCTATTTACTTTACAAAACAGAGCTATGCGGTCTATTTATAACTAAAAAGCTAGAGATTCCCTGAGAACACCTCTCAGAAATCATCTTTTGAAAAAATTGGTATTCATACGGTCGCTTTTCAATACATACTTAATATATACATACATATTAGATATACGTGAAAATTTATAAACTTATAAAATAAAATAGTGACGATACACGGTTTCACAAGAGGTCTTAGACTTTATTTTTTTAGTTTTAAATCTAAAATTAAAAGTATATTATTATAGCACTCAGGAGTTTTTGGTTAATCAAAATGTGTAGAACTTTGATTGTTGACTTTTTACATAGGTTTCGCTGATTAAGGCTTTGTTAATCAAACATCGAGCTAACACGTAGAGCAGGTACAAATACTTTTTTCTCTTAGAACAATCTTTTATACATACCGCGCAGTAAAAAAGGCGACCTGAAGATTTATGTGTGAGTTCTAGGGTCAAGAACTGTTTACCTTAGGATACTGGTACCTAAGTTCTCCATGAACGATGTCGGCGAAAGGAACACGGACTATAACCAGACAGCCGGCATTCACAAAACCTCATAGTCAAAGTTCATCTGCATAATACAAAACCCTCTTCCGGGGAAGATTTGGATATCAGTTGAGCCAATCATAACGTGTGTTCCAGAAAACCGGTCCTAGCATAGAATAGTATAGAATATGTTTTTTTAACTGGCACACATCACATAGTTACAGACATACAGTAATTAACTTATGACTAAATAGTAACTACAAAATAAAAATTGTAAAGAAAAAAAGATTATCAAAAATTAAAATGCAAAAAATCAATAACAGCATCACGACAAAATTAAATAAATAAAAACCTGAGTAGAAGTAAGAGTTTCTGCAGTGGTATAAAAAAGCACACATCCTCCAAAGTAGTTCAAAGTGACTCAGTCGGCTGGTAAGATCATGGCGACTGTCTTTTGGGATACAAAAGGCATTTTACTTATCGATTACAAAGAACATGGTGTGACTAGATCGGAACAGAACCAAGATTTTTTACTGGAAAGATTAAAAGATTTAAAAAAAAGAAGACGAAAAATGTCAAAAGGTGTGCTGCACGACAACGCACCCGTTCACACGTGCCATGTTGTGAAGGCTGCCATTCACCGATGCGGCTTCCAATAATTGAACCACCCACCCTATAATCTAGACTTGGCATCCAGTGACTATTATTTCCAAAAATTAAGAAAGAGCTGCTTGAAAAAAAATTGACAACGATGAAGAAGTGAAGTCTGCAATTTCGGCCTATTTTTACACCAAAGAGAAATCATTTTTTTTCGATGGTATATATAAGTTAATAAGAAAAATGTATTAGGGCTTAGGGAGAATAAACTGAAAAGGAAAAATAGTTTGGTGTTTATTTTCAACCTTTTTCCCTTTCATTCCGCGAACTTTTTGACCTCCCCTCTATAGAGCAAAACGGCATTAATAGCAAACTGATAAAAAATCAGATCAATATGACGTATGCAATGGTAGCTCCATTATACTAGGTAACTAAATTTAAACTATTGTACATTCTATATATAAATTTAAAAATATATTATAACAATAAATGACCGAGGTTAAGGTTATCACACTCGTAGTCGGTCTGCTATTTGACTTTTCTGCCTCGCAGGTAGATCTAGGCACTTTATGTAACAGACGCACGTCGACCAAATTCTGGAACTGCATACAGTCTCGAAGTTCATCGAAACTGCCAGGACGAGGTCCCCCACCGAAAGGCCTTTTGGGTAAGATCTCACAAAACTTGGACGTCCTTCGTAGAGCAATCAACCCTAACGTCGATCTGACACCCTTAAGTCAAACTGAACATACCTCTTCAAGTTACAAATACATGCATGAATTGTCAACGTACAAAAGTCCTATTCATTCACAGTGAGCACAAAGATATGATAACAGTTTTAATATAGATTTTTTAAGAAGAATATGGGACTAAATATTTAAATAAAAAATAATATTCATTGGCAGTTAGTTTATAATAATATATATTAATAGCCCATTTGAATATCTAGCAAGCAGTCTTATGACTGCTAAATGACTGCCAAAATGGATAAAATAAAGTTTTAAATAATATCTTCAGTAAAAAATATCAACGTTCCTAAGCATTTAATATTTCTGTCAATGATATTGTATAATCGGGCTTGTGGATAAGATATTATAGTATTTTTAATTCAAATGTATGCCAGAAAATTATACTCAAACCAACATTTTTTATACAAAGAAAAGCTATAACAATGAAATAAAACTCATCAAAAAGTAAAACGATTCAAAATATTTAATAAAACACATTCATTATTTCACAAACAAATGTTCCGTATGCATGATAGACCGAATAATGTTTATAATTTTAATTTATTTAAGCTTAGTGTAATATATTGATAATTATGTTCAAAGTAAAAAGTGTCATGTCCCCAGAAATGTGGTAACATTTTATTGTAAATCCAGATAGTTAAAACACATTGTGTAGTGAATTGGATTTACATTGACTTTGTCGTGACCAAAAAGCGCCCTACAATTAATACTTGTAGGTCCCGATGTATACATTTACTTTCGGGATGTTGATCTCATCCGGGATATTACAAACTTAGCTTTGTAAAGCCAAAAAATATAATTTTGAAAGTAACATTTTGTGTGTTGGGTTTTTTATAGCATGTTATCACTTTCTCACTAATAAGTAATTGTGATTAACGTAACAGGACTTAAATAGTTACAAAATAATATTATAGAAAAATATTGATATGTATTTGGAGTTTTAATAAATAATATTTTTTGCATATTAATTTGTATCTTTAAATAAACTTAACTTAAATCAAAGAGTTATAAAACACTGACATGAACCAAAATAATTCTTTTATCTTTATCAAATCAAGGCCTGAGGTAAAACAACCCTACTTTATTAGAGCTAATGTAATTTTATGAACAAATATAGGAGTTATACGTATATGGAAAAGTACAGAACAGAGAACAAATAATTAATGAACACAAACAATCTTATTTAAGAATATAGGATATTATACTTATAAAAACCTTTTCTCTGGTTTATGCCTGTAGGCATTTTTACCTTTTATATGATTCAAAGTCCATAAAATAATTTTATACACACCTTAAAATCCTTCTACTTTAATTGATACTTTTTTTTTTTTTTTTTACAAACACCATAAGATTTGATAGAATAATAATAATATTTAAAGTTTGTAATATTCACTTATATTCTCTTAGAAACTCTTACCGGTTAATTTAATTCCTGAAACTTTTTCCCAATTTTTACAAAATTGTTTTAAAAATTGTTTTATTTTATTTTTATAGGATTTTCCGTCCGATTCTAAATAAATTCGTGAAACCGAGCTTAAGACCAATTAATAATACTCCTGTAAATAGGGATAAGCCAATAGACTTTGTACGTCTGTGATATGCGAATTCCTAAGAAATTCTTCTGAAAGTCTTGACGTCCACGCGCGGTATCCCCTACACCCTCGTCAATGTCAGGGATATTACTGTCACAAGTGATTCCTGTTGGTATGCTTTATACTCAAAGAGTAATAGCTTTACCTCATTTTATGGGTCATTTAAGTATTTTAAGATAATTCATGATTTCTTACTATATTCTATGATTCTTTGGAGGTATAGAATTATAACTATTTTGATTACAATTCTGATTACAATTTTCATTACAAAATGTTAGCGATTTATTATAAGTATCTTTAATAGACAATGATTAATTTTTTTAAGAATATAATTCCAGTCGCAGGTTTAAGCAAGTGTTGGTGAAGCTTTTATTATATTCAAATAAATTATTGCAATTAAAGAACATTTAATAGCTACAACTCAAACATCTATTTGAATTTAATTTTACATAAATATAAAATGAAAAATTAACCGATACGTCACTCAACTATTTGAGAACTACTAAGGATATGGTAGCTGAATTTGTAGAGGAACGGGACGGTTTCCAAAAGAACGCGGATTCGAATCTCTGCCTGCATAGCATTAAATGTTCGTCTATATTTATTAAAACTAAAATCGTTACTACGCTCTATAATTAAAAAAAAAACATGATATATATGAATTTTCTAACTCAAAGACACCTACTCGTTTTAATAAACAAATTGTTCTATTTGTCTACTAAATGTTATTAACAATTAACGAACCTATATAATATTTTTTTAGAAATCTCTTCCATATTGGCCATTGGCAATATATTAGTATTATTGCGTTTAATTCCTAAGGTCTAATGTAATTAACAACCTTTGATATAACAAAACTAATGTTATAAAAAAAAAAAAGATTTATAATCTGACAAACCTTATCGGGACATTTTGTGTATTAAGCTTAATCTATTTTAAAAATGGGTTGTCTATTTTTTTATTTTTTTTAATACAAATCACGATAAAGTATGGATCCTTATGATCTCTTTTTATCTTAAATTAATCCAAAATTCAAATAATGAGAAAAAAAAGGTTTAATAAAACAACTTTTTTGCCACTTTACTTTATTAAAAGTTTCGAACGTTTTGAGTTTGAACGAAATTGAAATTGAGACACATTATATTTAATTAAAATATAAATGATGGTATAAATATATGAAATAAACTTGTCTTTAAAAATAAAAATACAAATAATTATAACATTAATATCAAATAAAAGTCACATTATAATAAATCAGAAAATACCATACAGGTAAATAACATTTGAAATTTGAATTTAATAATCAAAGTTTTTTTATTAAAGTAAATGAGTACGGTGAGTATTACTTATGTTCCGAAATTCTTTTTTACACAATATTATTTATTTATATCTGTAAAGACAAAGATTGTTTAAGAAAAATACGGGATATCACACAATAAATGAATATTTATAATAAAAATAACGTAGTAGAAATTTCACTTGAAAATTACGTCGCAAAGAGGAATAAACAAAAAAATAATACTTACAATTCTCAGGGATCTATAACATTCAAGATATCTATCAGTCAATGACAATCAGTCATTGCTAGACGACCAAGGATTTCATTACAACCTGTTATACCGTTTGCTAAGAATATTTACATATTTACAAAAACACTATTGGTCCTTCTATGTTAAAACTTAAGTTAGAAACAAGTATGCCATTTAATTTTTTTTATTTTCACTTAATAAATCAAATTTTGTGATTTATATATCTAATATAAACGGTATTAATTCTAAATTGTTGATATTATTTAGAGTTAAGAAGAGGTGTATAAATTAAATTTCCTTAAAACAAAAGTTTTTCAACAATGTAAATAATGGCAGTTACCTTAATCTTTAGCTTTTATAAAACTACTCAAGATTAACTATTTTTGGAACTAAACCAATGAATTATTAATATTATTTTAATTTGAATTTTACATCAAACATTTCTCGTATGGTGTTATACAGTAATTAGTTATCAATTATTCCATTATTAGGATGGATATGCAGCTGAGCTTCATTATCATATTCAATTTACATAATCATCACTATTTATATACAAACATTTACAACGAATAAATCACGTCTCACAAATATCGTCTTCGATCCTATTGGATCCCTACTCATTCAACTTTGACTGGATATGGTAGTAATAATATCGAATCGTTATATTCACTAGTAAATTCAAGTCCTATTAATTAGTCACTGTTAACGCCTTCTAAATTCGAGCGCGTTTAGAGTCAAATATAGTCCACAACGCACTGTAGAAGGTCCGGCGCGAGTCACACGATCTCGTCGTGCTGCGTCGCGTCGCTGCAGCTGCCGGCCCGGTGCAGTCAGGCTCGCTGACGTCACACACGCAACTCCTCCATGGTCACGTTCGACTTTGCGTTCAATTGCGTATTCTTCTTTGTGAGCGTATTTGTATTTATCATTTGCATTTGATGGGCGGACAGCAATGGCTGATTCTCTTGTAGTTGTCCGCCGGCTAGTGTATTTATATTTGTTTTTCCTATTTTGGGTGGGGGCGGTGCACGTGGTAGAGTTGCCATTCCGGCAACGTTGTTACTCGGAAGATCCGCAAATTCTGGAGGAGGCAATTGATGATGAGAATGGGTATGGTGGTGACTTAAAATAGTTGCAGGATCGTTTTTCAAACTAGTTTGAAATGTTAGAGCACCTTCTAAATCACCACAAATATTATTCGGCATCTGTCCGTTTTCTACTCGTTTTTTTAAATGCGATCCGTTTGCATGGTCTTGGCCATTCATTCTAGTTTTGTCCCTTTGATAATATACACCGGCAAATATAAGTACGTTAAGTATTAACAAGGAGCAGCCTATAGCTATTGTTACGCTAAGTGCAGTAGAATAAGCAGCAAAACCATCTTCAGGTGGTACAGCCGTTGTCCCGTCAGACTTGTGTACATCAGAAACACCAAGTGTGCTAGTAGTTGCAGAATTTAAGCCCACTATATTAAAATTTAAGGAAGAAGTAACATTTAGGACTGATAGTAAAGGAACTTTTGTTGCCAAACCAGTATCAGTCAAGACCATTTCTGTAGTTTTCTTAAACGGTGGTGTAAAAGTTTTAAGTGTGGGCTGTAAGGATGAATCATCATGTTCTAGTTGATGGTGAGATTGAGGTACGTCTTCACCGCCTGGTCTGTGAAGGTCGGGTACTAAATTTAACCAAAACGATAATCTGTGAACAATATCGTAATTTTTAGATTCAAGAATACTCTTAACTAAGTAATACAAGTTATATATGAAATAATGTCTTTGTATTAAAAATATGTATTTTATTATATACCTATGAGCACGGTAGTGATTCTTAAGTTTAGATTTAATATCAATATTCAAATATTTCTTATGAACTGCTTCATATGCAGTCCATTCGATATTTTTCATGCGAACTCTTTCTTGTCTTCCTGCTCTGATTGGATCGCTTTCTTGAGCTTCATTCGGATTACTAAAGGAATAACAATAACTATATTATTTTAACCCTTTCAAACAGCACAACAATCAATGTATAACAACTATTTTATCATGCATACAATGCTTACCCAGTCTTGGCAAAATTTCCCCAATATAACATAACTGACTCTGATAATGCCACTTCAGATTTAGTGTAGTTACGAGGGAAGTGCGTTAATCCACCAACTAGAGGTGCTCCAAATATGTAGGGCAGTTCCTCACCATGTATACATCCTTGACGCTAGCAACACATAAAAATACTCTCAAAGTGCTTAATATTATTAAAAATGATTTAATTACAGTTACAATTATAGAACTACTTACAGAATCAGTGTATTACAATTTTCATATAATAAATATAACAAACTTTTATAGCACAATTTGATTATTTAACTGTTATAATAAATGAGTTTAAAATTATATGAAAATGATAAATATTGAACGGGTTTGAATTCAACAGAGCTTATTTGACTTTAGGGAGACATGACGATTCAAAGGCAATATTAAAATGTGTGGTAACATTTTCATTTCATATATTATTCAAACATAGGTCGGTTTGTTTTTGCAGAAAATTTTATTAAGTTGATTCGAAATTGATAAGCTTTTAAACGAAATACCAAAAGACAAAATAAAAAAAAATTTAGGAATTTCAGCAATTATTAATGGCAGATGAAAATGTAAAGAAAACAACCTTTTAGCGTCATATTTTGTTGTCAATTAATTTGTAGCACACTGGCTGCGACCCCTTAGAAATATCTTATTCAACACATCGATTTACACTTCAAAACGTAAGTTGAACCATACATTTTCGAGTCAGGCAACATTTTTATACCAATATTTTGTGGTTGAGACTGCTTTATTGAAATGAACATAACATCTATGACACAGATAATATTATGTAGAAAAAAAATCGTGCGTTGTCTTCTTTTTCTATTTATTGTTGCGAAGCGATTAATTAATGCCCTTTTTCTCTTCATGAAATGCCTAAATAACCCAACAGTTATGTATACCCTCTTTTATATTAGTGTACACTTAGAAAAATAATACATTTACTTTAGATACCTTTTCTTTAATTCAAACTGTCACGTGAATTTTCATTTTAGCAGTCAATAGCCCCATATGAAATGAATGAAATGAATGTAATTGAAATGAAATTGAAATTAAACTTAATATAGTATGGTATGTAAAATATCATATCTTTTTTAATACTGTTTACTCACTGACAACCTCAAAAGACCTGCAAGTGTTGCTAAGGTATGGTAACAATAAAACCGGCATACGATATGTTAAAAAAAAAATTGGTATGTACATAAATATTAATAGTATTAATTAAAATGGAGATCCCAGTCAGAGACTCCAAGGTCTTAATTAATTAAGCATAGGTGGTCATTATAAACCGTCGGATTCAGTCAGGCTATAGTTGCCTTTTAATAGTTAGCAAGTAGAAGACTTGAAAAAAAGTTAAAAATACTACATGTAATATAAGCCATAAAATTATCTATAAAATTCAATGCAATCGAAATCTTTGCCAATTCCAGTCAGCACAATAAAAATCAATAGCTAGCTCATAAGGCACGTTAAACTAACGGTTGGTAATTTAGATCGCTTTGGCCGCCATTGACTTAGTATCTCGTTAGAAACTAAGTAACTCGAGATTTTCTGTTTTATTAATAGAAGCTTACACTAACGAACTAGGATAGTCTTGTAGAACTTGTGTGCGGTAGACTATACCGAATCTATAAAGATAGATACCTAATGTTAGTATGAAGATTATCAGATTTTTTTAAACGCTAAATTGTACGTATTTGAATTTGTCAGAATAATTTATTATTTATAGGGTGATAAATACATTAAAGAAGTTTTATATATATACACGTGTTAAAAATATTTTCATGCTCTCTTCATGTTACCTAGAAGGAAATGTCCCAGTATATTAACGTACGAGAATGTATTTACAGTCTTATTGACCTAATTTATTTTTTAAGCCATAAAACATTTTGTGTCCCTATTTTATGACACATTTTTTAAAAGGTCATGCCTATAATATAATATTATTTAAAATTCTTGATTTTGTATGAAATCTAATTGATAATGCGAACTGTGTTGAGAAGAATTATTTATATCTAATTAAGTAATTCAACTTGTATTTGTAATATTACATTGATGATGCTCATTAATTTATAATTGCTTATTTCGGATAAAATGGTGAAGTTTCTTCAAAGTTATAAGCACTTTATTGACATTATAATAGTTGAATCTTGGAAAATAACCTGCTTAATTACTAGTTGTAAATTTAACGCTTGATCGCTGAACTTTAGACGCTAAAGAGAGCTTCAGAACAACACAGGATAACTTTACTCGGCAAGGGTTACCAGTATATATTTACAGTTTTGTAAATAAGTACCAGATCCTATTTTTTATATTCACTATTATATTCATAAGCTTTAACCGAATGTTTTATAATGTTTCTCTCTGAAATACTAAAAATAAACTGTGATTAACTTCAAGCTCTTATTTAATTCAATAATGCATCAGCATAAATCAAATCATCATAAAATCTCCAACTTTATATTGATATATATTTTATTTTATTATGAAAATAAGGTTATGAATAATCAAAACTGAAATTTTGTTTCAGGTTTTTGTCAAACCCAGGAAGAAAATAATATCGCAATCGAAAGTTTTTACTAATTTTCGAAAAAACATTGAGTAAGTAAGTAACGAAATAAAAATGAACAATCAAAATATTAATATTAATATCATTATCATTAGCGTAATTTATACAAGTCTTTATTTATTAGCTAGAAAATTTATTAATATTTAGGTAAATGTTACCTGTGGATAGTCCCCATACTTGGTCTGATAGTCAAACACGTAGAGATAGGAGTTTCTCCTTAACGCTGAGTGTGTATCCGCTGTGAGAACTGTCGGTGCCACCACTTGAGCATCACTTAGAGCTTCTAAAGTTTCATCCCTGTGAAAAAGTTAGGATTTTAAGACATTTTAAAAGCAATTTGATAAAATATTATTTTATAAAAATAGCAAACATCTGAAAAATAAAAAGATTTATTGTCTTATTGTATATTTTTGTTATCTCTACTCTGGCCATAGAATCGTGCTTTTTTTTAACAAATAATTAAATATTTTTGAATATATTATGAATATACCTTAAATAAAAAATGTCCTACGACTATATCTTAAATAATTAACACTTTACCTTATATTGATTGGGTGTTGGACCGGTCTTTCCCAGTCTGTGTACTCATTAATGATAGTAGCTAGAATTTCCGATAAATGATAAGTATACGTGTTGCGCACAAAGGATTTTAAGATCTTTGATCTCCTGTCAGCCTCTATCCCATATTGTACATCGTCTCCACTGAATGCGAAATATGCTTCCGCTTTAGTCACTCCGAGCATAATGTCATATCTAGCAAAAAAAAAACCATAAATTTTCGAGTCAATTCGCTAACTGTTATAACATTTTATTCGAATTAAGTTAAGACTAACAATTAATTCTCTTTAGAACATTATTTCATAATGTCTATTATTCTTATTTATAAAATAGTTAAAAGTGTGTTAACAAACGAAAGGACATTAGAAAGTAAATTTAAGATTGTATTTTATTTGCAAGAACTTTCGCTCGTTGTATGTTTCTTTCTACTTACTTTGTGAGTTGTGCAATAGCACTTTTACGCATAAGCACAGCATTAATTATGTTCACAGCGGTCGCCCCTTTACCGAGAGGAGATCGTGCTGCTTGCCATTCAAAACCTGGCTCCGGATTAATGAGCATATCTCCAGTATCTTTAAAATATTTTATAAATGATAATTTTAATCATCCTTTAAAACATTTATAATTTCAATATTGTTAGTCTCAATAGGTAAAATCGTAATTGTAAAACACGCATAAAATTACATATTATTTCTTATTATACCATAAATTTAAGGTTTATAATAATAGAAAATCCTATATAAAACTAGAAATAAATAAAATCTTTTAAAAACCATCATATGTTTTGATATCATTGTAGCTCTACAATATTAAACAAAAATAAACTAAAATGTATGTAACGAAATTTAACCAGCATTCAGCATATTTGGCGGTTAAAGGCAGTAGACGAATTTTACTCGTACCTATAATTATAACTTAAACAAAAAAAAATACGTCTTAAATTGTACGAAAGTTTGGATTATAATTGTCTTTGTAAAAAAGGTTGTACCGTATCAAAAGGATTCCTTGTTGAACGAACTGAGATAACTGAAAATGTCGACGACACGAAGAGCGAGATGAGAAAACTTTGTGGGAGACAATTTAATAACGGAGCTCGGACGCGAACGGCTTGTCAACCAGGAAATTCTGAGATCACAATTCGTGAATCGAAACTATCATTTACAGAGAAAACGAACGAATTAGATATGTCATGAGCTTTATTAAAGATAATTTTTAATATAAAAGCGTTATGTATTTATGGAACAACACGATTATAACAGCAGAAACAATATTATAATAATCTGCACTAGTTGTTTTAATGTCAAATTTTATTTACATACCTAACATTCATACAAGTTCACGGTAAAGTTTGTTTTTTTTAACTGCATACATAAAAAGTTTTTTCGCAGTTTGTTAACTTTAGAAACTTTCATACAAATAAAATGTTATAGTCCATGCAGCGAATCGAGTGCAGTATAATAAACTGTTTATCTGTAAAATTGTTTTATATTTGGTTATAACTTCATATTGGCAAAAACAATTACGAAGCCGCAGGCTACTCAATAGTTAAGAATTGGGAATAACAAAGTTGTATATAAAGGAAACTTAACAGAATTATCTCGCTTATTCTCGTCACGATCTGTCCATTGCAAATATTCTCTAAACTTATTCTTCTGTTTATTCATCAGCGTCGGTATACATAGATGTTTATGTTGGTTTATTCCAACTTATTTCAATTATTATATTTTTTTAATTGAACACAATTTTTCAAAAAGTCTTTTTTATTATTGCTATTTGTATCTTACTTAAGGACATACCAATTACAACTCCATCTACGCTCGGACCAAATGCATACGCAAAGTCTGGTGCTTTTATAGGGGCGGAGAGTAACGCCTCTAGTGGCCTCTCTCGTAAACACCGGAGGAGGGCTGGTGGAGTGAGTTCTGCGGTAAAGTATATAGTTTAATAACAGCCAAGTTTATATTTTACACTAATGAAAATTAAAATTCAGGAATCGTTGTAGTAAAACAACTAAAAACAACAAAAGTAAAACTTACCAGGAGAGCAATTGGCATGGGTTGCGACTATTTCCGCATATTTATTTGGATTAGCTACAAGTGACCATGGACTTAAGCCCGATCCTGACATCAAAATGGCTCGGTGGAAAAGAAGACCTGTAACCACAAAGTCTATTAGATTATTTTATTTTAAAATATACGATGTTCTTAATAAATAGTTATTTATTTGAGACTGCAATATCATTCGACTAAAACGAAGCTAGTTAATAAACTTTACATAGAAACATCTGTTCTTGACGTAACTTCCGACTACAAAGTACACATTTATTTGCCGACAAAGCGAAACTGAAAATTCAGTGAAAAATCCAGTGAAGAAATTGAACTTTCTTCAAGAGTTACCTTTTATTTGTCAAGTCAAAGAGCTGAGCTACTGTCGTTTTAACTTTAATACTTTAAAAGTTAATATAAAAAAGATACTTTAATACAATAATACTGTTTTACAAAAGATTAAAATGAACTTCTTGATTTTCATTCATTTAAAAATAATATACATTTTGGATATAATAATTTTCTAAATATAAAATTTAAACGTGAATAATATATTTGATGTGTTTATTGGATTTAGTCATCAACTTGAATAAGATTAGTTGAGAATATAATAATGAGTTGAGATTAAACTTAATATTAATAATTGGATATTTTAACCATCACAGTTTACTACATAAATGTTTACAGCAAATAACGCTGTAAACAATGAATGTTTTACTAAAAAAAGAAAGTATTATATTTATGTAGTTACTAAATCAATTTGTTATTTGGCCTACAACATAAGATTATATTATTAATTGGGTTTATTTGAGTAAGGTATACGTAGTTTAATCTATGCTTTGTATTATATTTTTTGTTAAATGTAATAAGTTTTTAATCAGTAAAGCGCTAATATGGGTAATAAACATTCATTCAGTCAGTCATTCAGTCATATTTAAACTAATCTTTTTTGCATTTTACATGGATCTTTTCCAAAAAAATTGTAAGTTGGCCTATTGTCTGCAATCCGGAATCGACCAGTTATCCTGACGTAATCTTCTGAAACTATAAACTATTCTGTAATCTTGAAGGACGGAGATGTGATCATCAACATTTATTTACAACATAAGAATTAAAACATTTAAAATAATATTTAAAATGCTTTCCACTAAGTGTATTGAGTGCGTAATTCGAGTTATGGATTTAATTCTTTCAGTGTCTTCATTCTACCCGCGAAGTGGAGGTCTCATCTAGTATGTAATTTTTAATATCCGCATTGCGGGTATTTCATAATGGCCTTACCTACTGCCTAAGTAGGCTAATTATGCTCTTAAAAATGTACTAGTTCTTAAGTTCTTACGAACCTATCGTTACCTATTCAAAGGACTGCGGAAGGGCGTTTCCGCTGCGGATTTTATAATGACATCATTCAAAGAACTGGAGGTAGCGTGCAGATATATTTTAAAAGGTAGTGCGGTTTTAAAATAAATACTAATGAATTCATTATAAGCTTCATAAAGTTTCGGGAACACAATTAGACAAAATAATTATTGTTTCATAAATGATATTTATGTTTTAAAGTTCCTTTAAGGATGGCTTTAAATTTAGGTATGAATTGCAAGATGAATGAATTTAAATTGACTCTCAAAGCAAATTTAATTTTCTACTATCTGAAAGACTAAATTTAATTAGAGCGTATATATAAGGAGTAAAAGGCCATGTAGCTTGTTATTACCTGCAGGAAAAGAACCGTATATGTATATATATATACGTATCATATATATTTACGTATCATACATACTTATGTGAAACCGATTAAGTATAAAAATAAAACTTACTATAGTAGAAATTTTAATTGAATAAATTATATATCAAATTATATTATTAAGTTACGTAAAGGTAAAGTTGATATTTCTGTTCGCATATTTTGTTTTCTATGTTATTCCAGCGTAATTATCCTGAAAATGGTTGATAGCGACTTGCTATGAAACGTGACGAAATGCATTTAGCTGGTGATATAAATCAAAATGAAGATAATTCCTAAAGTTTTATAAAGTTGTTTATGATTTAATTCACAGACATTATTCGATAAACAACTTATATTTATAAAATTAAGAGTGAAAATCAGTAAGATGTTATTGTTATTAATATTACAACACTAGTATAATAAATGAAATAATAAAAGACTTCAATATAAGTAATTTTTAAGCAAGATTGTTATTAAAAACTGAACTGAACCATTACCCAGTGTAATACCAAAAGCCTATCCCATTCGTTTTAGCGCATAACAAAGCAAATAATTCAAGTCCCGTCTATATTTGGGAAATAATATTCGCTCACGATTTCTAACAGTTTTACAGATCTGCAGTTTATAGACCAAATGCACGTTATAAAGCAAAATAATTAATCAATTAATTTCAATATATCGTCCTATAAAATATTGCATCGTATCTTTTCATAGCATATACCAACATAGACGGTATACATTTAAATTTATATGTATGTCTCACTGGTTTATATTTATAAACGTCAAAAATATTTTTTTTTTTAAATAAAAAAATCATATATCTACATCTATTTGAATGATGATTTTGAATCATTGTCAATATTAAAATAAAGTTTGATACACAATGTTTTACTTCCTACAAGTGCACATTCCGTGTTTTAAATATGTGACAAGAGTTTTGATTAGATACATATTTCGTGAACGGACTAATAGCCAGGCGCCCTTCAAGAGCCTAGTATTGTTGTTTGACAAGGTGACAGTGTTCCTTTTCGTACATAGTAAAATACGCACTACGACGATTGCCCTTCAAGTCTCCTTGTACCATAAGCTAAGCGATCGATGTGTATGCTGCCAAGGGGTTCTCAACGGTTCGTTAATAGTCCAATCTGTTTTACCCTTAGCCTCAGACAGCGCTATTAAATTCAAAAGTACTTTAATCTTAACAGTATTACTAAGCCTATTATAATTACTTAGCCGAATCACGGCGTTTTATCTGCATATTATTTAGTAAAATTCTATTAATGTCTCATTACTGGGGATGAGTGTTCCCAAATAATAGCGAGGGTAAAATGTTATTTGTTATTAATTCATACTTAACCCATTTGTTGTGGGAATTTATATGAAATATATTTTTTTACGTCCTTAAATATCCTTATACATTTATATAAATATTTTCATATTAGTTAAGAGATATGTAAGAGTTAAATGTATTTAAAACTTAAGAATTTATAAATATAATAATAGTCTAAAAATGTTCTTTATGTAATATACAAATTCGAACAAAATATTTTCAACTGTATAATTTTCATTTCACCTTAACAGAATTTTAATCCACTTTCACAGACGTATTATAATACAGTGACGTGAAACAACAATTTCAAAAGCATTCTCTTAATACAAACGGTCTCATTTATTCTCTGGAAAGCAGAGGGCTCACCCATTGTGCTATTTCGGGAATATGACAAGGAATTTGTGTACGCGCGGTAATATTAATTAAAGTTTACGTTGAGGCATTGCAAAGGCACATGCAGAACATAAATTATATGACACAAATTTATCGTCACGCTAGTAGATAATGAGGATGTTCTTGAGTAATTAAACGAGGCAAAGCAAAGGAAAAGTTTTTTGAATATGGTTTTATTTTGCAATTAAATATGAACTCCAAAATGTTGTAATATAAACCACTATTATGGCACAATGATGTGATACACATCACTCTGCAACACACATGGGCTGATAACACAAGAATACTTTTTAAAACTATGTTTTATACATTTCATATGAGAAAATATCAACTACCACAAGCTGGTATATTACTTAGCTAAAAAAAGATGCTATGAAACTTGAACCACGATATATTAACCATCTTTTCTTCATTCAACTCGCATTTAAAATGTAGAAACGTAGTACGCGAAGCTGAAATTGCTTTTCTACAGTACAATATTTCTTTTATGATTCAGTGCCTTCTGAGTATTCATAACAGTTAATCTAGGTCTAAAACGGAGTTGCGTTCTTACTATATTAAATCTACAAAGAACAAATACAATTCAAAAGCTTCTTTGAAATTATTTACAGTTTTAATTGTACTTATTGTAATTAATCCAAATCTTCTCAGATCTTCAAGATTATATTCCTTAGCAAATCAATAAAACAATAATTTAAAGAAATAATTTCTACCAGTGCTATGTTTTTCAAGGATACCTTGAAAACCAAACAAAGGATAGTAACCCGAACCATAAGCATTTAGTTGAAGATAAATTGTGTGATATATACAAAGACCAACAACTTGAATAAGCTAATATCGTAGAGTCAGTTTACATAGGACTGTTAGTTTATGTACATGTTGACGATAAAAGTAGAGTTCGTAACAATGACCTCAGTGTGGCTACAAAATAGCCGACTCAGTTTAAGATTGGGAACGAAATCCCTGAATCTCTGTTTATTCTATGGCTTTGAGAAATTCCATTTAATATTTAAACATATAAGGCTATATCTTGATGAAGTAAGATATCTTAGGAAATGTGAAATATTACTCTGTGATTAGATATTCAACACGATTATTCCGCAATCCAGATACACTCTTACTAATACATTTTAAATTACTTTGTAAAATAAAAGCAATTACCTTCAGGCACTGCAAGCGAAGTAAGCAGGAAATGAACACACGCAGCGCCGGTGCCGTGTCCCATGAGAGTCACATTAGTGGGATCGCCTCCAAATACGGCTACGTTTTCTTTGATCCAGTGTAGGGCAGCTATCTGGTCCATTAAACCGTAGTTGGCTGGGGAACGAGGGTAGTCGTCTGAACGAGGATTGAGGAAACCTGCGAATAATATTTTTTTACCTATATTAAAAGAAAGTTATTACTTAATCTTGATTGTAGCTATACTATCAGAAAATATTTGCAAAACCTGTTTAATAATGTTGTATTTTAGTAATAATAGTCTAATCTGATTATTATTTTCAAGATTTCTCAAAATAAAGTAACTTAGTTTTTTATATTAACATTATTTTAATTTTATTTTAATCAAATAATCTTTTTTGGGGTATACTTATTTCTATTCACATAATAAAAGAAAACATAATATTTTTAAATCTTAAAAATGAGCACAATAAATGTAATTGTACATTTTATCTTGACGACAAACATCAAAGCAGACTCCACAACTCTGAGGAGAATCTATTTTGGTATAAATTATCAAAATGCATTGTTCAAGCGAACAATCTGGCTTGAAACAAAACAGAACTCAAAACTAAAATCTCAACCCGTGCAATAACAAAGTTCTGGGAAGGGAACGATTACGCAAACGATTCTCAAAACGGTTAGATTAACGTTAACCCCTATCCCGGTTATATAAAAACGAACTGAGGCAGCTGCTATCTGAAAGACCCTTTTTACTGATTATGACATGGTAAATAATGTTTTGGAATGGCAATGTAAGTTCGAGTATTGTTGTGTTTATTTCCAGAAAGTTGTTAAATTTTAAATGCCATTTGTTTGATACAATCGTTTGTTATACACTTCTGTAAAAGTTAATATTCATAGAATAATAAGTTCCATATTTTAATAAACAGTAAAAAAATTATGGAATCGATTATTAATTCGTTTTCAGGTATTGCACACAATAATAACAATTTAATTCTTTTTATACTGCTTCCATTTAATTTTCAAAGGCGTAACCGGTTAGACAATTAATTACCATAACAATGATAGGATAACAGCGCTGTAATGAGTTCTTCTGAAGCAATCCTTTTGAATTTAAAACGGATTTACCGGTGACATAAACGAATTAATACTTTGCTAAGGAAGAGATCTATCGTTGTTCACTCTATTATATTCGTTTAATCGCAAATTAGTGTTTATATTTAGAAGGAAATGGGTTCGACGGGTAAAATATTTAATACCTAGGTATTATCTTAATTTTTTTTAAATGGTATCTTTTAATCAGTTGTAGCTTGTTTGTGATTTAAGATGATACATTTTTATTTTTAATGTTTATAATAGTAACGTTCTAAAAAACAAATGTTTACAATGATTTTCTAATTTTACTCCTAATTAAGACACATTCTTTATCTTATATTATGTTCTGTTGAACTTTGTCTCAAACATCTACTCGCCTTGGCATCCTTTTGATGACATAAATTGTAAACTTATATCAAATTTTCACGTAAATTTTGAGAGCGCGGTTGGGAACAATGCGGTAAATTCTTCTATCTTAACGTGTATACTTTATACAAATATTAACTTGAAAGTAGTACACATTTCAACCAAAACTTATTATCTTTAACTTTTATTTTCTTAACATCTTTTTCTTAACAATTTTTGACCAATATAGATAAAATGTGATGATAATATTTTTAATATTTTGGGCCTATTTTATTTACTCTTATATAGATATTATATTTATAATTGTTATTTTTAATCTTTTTTCAGTCTTTTTTACATTTTTGAAAAATTTAAAATGTATAAACGTTCAAATTATAATACAAAACACATATATATTTAGTAGTAAACAATATAATATTATTATTCGTTTTAAAATAAAATACAATATTAATAAATACAATACCTAAATAAATTTATATTGGATGATAGCAAAACAAAAGAATTAAAATATGTTTAAGGAGATTTTATTGATGAAATGAAATTATTGAATTTAATTAATAAATTTCGATACATCCTAAAATGATATTGGGCAATGAAATTAATAAAGTTATAAGGAAAGGGAAAGTGGAAATATTCAATTAATCGCCGTGAATAAATACAAAATTTGTACGAAAATTGTTTTGGCAACTTTAGCAAATATAACGGGTAACGTTGTTAATATTCATAGCTTCGATGAAATTTTGTTTCTTGAAAATAGAAAGCCAATTTGTTACTTGAGACCGTTTTAAAACGTTGTGACTTTTAAACGTTAACGATTATAGTTAACGACTTAATGATTTAGCTGTTATATATATTGTTACATATATAATAATAATTGAAATAATTTTTTTATATATTTATTTTTGGTACATATTGAACACCGTCAAAGGTACCTTCACTTATGTTTAATGTGTAAATATACATATATAACACCTAACTAGTGCTTACTTAAAAGCATATGTTATGTATGAGATAAAAAAATATTTTTAAATGGACACTGTATTCCTCAAAGATGTATAAACTGCTCCTCGCTTAAAGTGAAATTACCCAAGCTAAACACAACATTATCCTTTGAGACAATAATTTCGTCGAAAAACTTTTTAATAGACACGAAGTTGAAAGGAGTTTAAAACTGGTGGTTATTAACGGACAAAGTAAGAAAAAGAAAAATGTTTTGTTAAATTTAGTCTTATTATTTGAATTTCGAAGTAGTTACTTTTATTTAGGATATGACAAAAAGTAAACTTTTTAGTAAAAGAACCCTATTTTAAACATAGACGAAATAAATTATATAGATTTAATGGTTGTAGGAAATAAATAAGTAGTTAGTTTTTAATTAGTAGTAAAACAACCGTGATAACGTAATAAAAGATTTATTCACCAGTAAAACCTTTGCTTAAATAAACTCGTAGTAATATTAGCTATAAACACAATTAAACACATACGTGTAATAAAACAACGTACATCCCCACGATAATAATCTCTCGTATACGCGGTTATGATTCTGAACCACGCGAAATTGTGATTATAGATTACGTGATTGGAACATGAAATGATATTGTGTCTATTAGTGGTTTGATTTCGAGTTGCATTCAAAAGTTTGATTATGAAATAGTGGATAGTATTTTACATTTCGGAAGTATGTTTCCACGTAAGAACGAAAAACACTTTCCTTTTTTTTTATTTCCCTAGTACAGATAATTGAAAAAAAAAAAATTAGTTAATGTCCTGAAACGACACCGCCCTACGGTCCGGGTTATTCCAGTTTAGATGTTAGAATTTAAAAACTCAGCATTAATAATAAAACGCTTTATATACACATTTTATCATTCCAATTGAATAATAAGCTTCTAAATTTTTTGAACTCACCAGACTACAATTAAAATGAGCACTTGTTGAAAGTGTTTTCTAAAAAATACTAATAGTAAATACGAACATTAACGTAATAAATACTAATCAGTTTCAGTATACATTTCAATTATGGCAACACAAATTTAAATTTACTTTATATTCACTTATACACACCTAAAATTCCCAATCTGTAATTGATTGTGACAACCACGAGCCCCGCGTGTGAAGAAAGCACGGTTCCATCATATGGGTTCCCAGAACTCCATTCATAACTCTCACCATGCACGAACACCAAGACCGGGTACCTCGCTACCGCATCCCGTACACCTGCTGGATAAAAAGAGCTTAAATTACTAAAAATCCCTATGTAGTACATATCCCTAATAAGTAACATAAAAATCTATACAGAATATTATGTTATGTAGTATATAATCTCTAGTGTTGTTTCAGAATCAACACTTATTGAAGACCCGTTACTAATTTCTCATTTTATAATGAGCTATTTATTTCTTGGGTGTTAAATTGAATACCTAAACCAATTATCCTTTTAACCCTTTAATTGAAACACAGCAATGCACTTAGCATCAAATAAGCAGTAACAACTCGTAAATACTAAGTTGTACCAGTAGTAGCAAGTTGTTTGATTATTTGTTCAACGCTTGAGTAATTATATTTTTGTAAGACTTATTTAAGTACGTAAGAATTGAATATTTGTTTAAATTACGATCACTGATACTAATTTAAAGAGTATATATTTAAACTAAATCACAAATGATCTGCAATATAAAAAGTAAATGGAGGGCATATGACGCCATTTCGTTAAATGGGGGCTTTAATAAAATCGCCAACGGCCATCATTCGAGGTCACTTTTTATACTTTATCTTAGTTTATGTCTCCTCGCTTTAATACTTAATCTAGGAAAATGGTTGGTCGTTCGCAGTCGACGTGTATTAACTTAAAATATCTAATATCTTATAATATATATTTTTTTATGTTAGCTGTTATCTTGCAACATTGTAAATAATAATTTTATTATTAACCTTTATAACCATAATTATATGACCATTGTTGTTGTTATAACAAAATGTGCAATTTCATCAACTATTTTTTGTTAGCTAAATATTATAATAACACAACTATATTATTATAATAACTCTGATGATAAATCAAAAATACAATTATTAAGGGTAAATATTATTTGAAACACATAAATGATATAACATTTACTGTTTGTTTCATCCAGTTTGGAACAATCATCAAAAATTTGATATCCCTCAAAAGCAATAAATATAGGCCAATAAAACTAACAACACTTTACGGACGAAACTCGTAACATTCAAACTAATATCTGGACATTTATTGGGAAAGTCATATGTTTTGATATTACTAGAGTTATATTAAATAATATATATTTTGTTGATTGAATTGTAGAGGCTCGAACTAGTCTTGATACTTAGTTATATGATATTATAACTAGTTACTGAAAGTTACATTATTATCGAGAAGATTTAGTTTTTCAATCAAATAGTGTCATGTTTTATGGGGAATTATGGATTTAACATGTTTTATGGGGAATCTCGATCGTATTGACATATCCATAATCCTCAATGTTTTGATTGTTGGAAGGTTGCATTGGTTAGGTCGTTCCATTTTTGATTGAAATATCAGTATAATATTATATGTTGTACCTTAATAAATTATGTGAATATTACATAAGAACTATATTATTTGTGATATATTCTCTATCAATACCTGCTGTAGTTATTATTACTAAATTTCTAAGTCAAAACTCAGAAATTTTATTATTTTTAAGTTCTTATATCTGTAATTATTTTTTTATTAACTCGAACTAAAATCATGTTAGGTTTTTTGTCTATTTTGATGTTAACAATAAGCTGATAAAACAATTCTTAGATTGTCCAAAATGTTTGCACGATATCCAAACCACAATTGCCAAGTAATATCGATATATTACTTTTACGAGCTCTTCGCGACCAATAACAAAGCCAAGCGGTCACTCGATGTGTCTTTAAGAGGCTTATATATGAAATAACATGAAGGACATTATTATGTTTACTTATGAAGTACCTTTTGTATGTCTATAATTTTCTTGTTATAAATATAGTGTTTAATCAGCGACATTAAATATTGATTACCTTTCCTTTGTTCTATGTACTAATATGAATGTTTTTTATTTATTGTTCACCAATGAACAGAAAATGTAAAACAGTCATCACAAAAACAAAATAAAAAACATAGCATTATAGTTATACAAAAAGGCGGCCTCATCGCTGAAAAGGTAGGTAGGTAGGTGTAGGTATTTATAAACCTATAATAGCATTTTTTTATTCATTTCTTTATTAGTATAATTAAATTAATATCTTAGTGTTGTTTCAACGAAAAGCAGAAAAATCTAGTAATGAGAGGAAACCAAAACTGGTGAAGGGTTTTTTATTTCATAATCGAAAACTTAATATGCTGGATTATAAGCAAAGGAAGTCGTTAAAAATACTTTAAAAGCACTACTTGCACTTCAGATGAATAAAAATTAGTCAAATGTAGGTACACAAATATTGCGTAAAATAAATCAACTTCACGAGCTGTAGACAGTGCTCAAAATGTTGTTTTCCTAGCGCAAATAAAAAAAGTTGTTATGGTGTTAGAAAGAGGTGAAATATGTTCAAGTAAAATAAAAAGAAAATAACATTTCGTGGTTTTATGCGTCGGAACGAAATGCGCAAAAACGTGCGTAGCTATCTGTTGGCTTACCTAACGAATAAAAATTGACAACTATAAAATCCAATTTCCAAATAAGAATTTCATTTTAATTCACGAGCTTTCAATACAATAACATCAGGAAATAAAGGATGTTAGTAGAATAAACACGTTCTTTATTTCAAGTGAAAAATATTGAAAATGTAAAAGGATTCGAACTTTCGTATTTTCCATTCAAATGCGAATGGCTACAGAAAGGAAGGCTTTGTATCTGCTACTAAGAATTCGAAAGAGGTGGCTTATCGCCATGATGAATGCTGAGGATGTGGGTTAGGTGGGCTTGATTAAGAAAATGGATGTATTAAGCTATCTCTTACAATTCTTGGTAGGTAGAGCATGAATAGAATGCTTTTAACTAATTTATAGATTTTTTAAAGTAGTTAGCCAGTTGAGCAAGGAACTTTCGTATTTTTATAATTAGAAGCGATAACTTTTCACGAAAAAAGATAATATTTCCTTTTATTTAACCTAAGTAAACTACCCATAAGATAAATATTTATAACATTTTAAGTTACGTATGCTAGTTTACAATAAACCATACAAACATTGCTATTGCTCAAACATACATTTTAAGCCAAATAGGTCAGTTCATAATATCTAAAGTCAATACAAAGTAAACAGAGCAGAACCAAAACTCCCCAAGGTAGTAATATGTTATAACGATGCACCAAATAAATAACGAAATGGAAAATATTAGAAATAACGATATCTTTCATCAAAAGAATCATGATGTTATTTTTTTTTAATTATTAATTTGGTCTGTGTTTACAGCTAATACTACGATATGTTTTTTTCAATCATTTTCAATGATCAAACTTCTACTTGCGACTTCAAATCGTATTTCCATTATAATCGTACTTTTATTGTACCTCTGTAAACAGGTATTTAAAAAAATATTCCCAAAATTATCCCACACGAAAATAATATAATGGTTTATGTTGTAGCATAATGTTGTTTGTATTTTTTTACTGTTTTGTACCCACGTTCTGTGTTTTTAATAATTTAATTGGATGATTGGTAGACAGTGCTTTAAAATTAAGTACTTATACAAATTTCTTTGTACAATTAAGTATTTGATAAATAATTCTTAGTTTAAAGAAAAACGCAAAATCCTTGAAAAATTGGCCTTTGTCATAGTGTTAACATAAAAAAAAATTAAAAAATAATAAAAGAAGTACCAAATATATTTTTTTATAATTCTTTTATAGTTACGTATTTTATTGTAAGTAAAAATTTGGGAGACGGTTTTAAGAAAAACAGTCGTTTGCTCTACAGAACTATGTTTTTCTCTAAAACTCTTTTAATAAATACTAAGAGAAAGAATAGTAAAATCATTGATATAGTGCCGATGTTAATAGAATTTATTGAGATATAACTCGTACGAACTATCGAGCTATTAATGTAAGAAATAGTGATGTATTTTAAATCTATAACCTAATTATAAGCTTCAAGCTATTAATCGCAACTTTTACATACATACATTGATAGCGAATATAAAGTTATCAGAGGTTCATCGATATTGGTTGTAGTTTTTTTTTCACATGTTGAATATTTCAGTGAGTCCAGTAACTACTATTAAAATTTTAAATTCAAATCCTATATACAGACCAACTAGAACTTTGGTGCCGTGAAACAATTCCGTAATACAGGTAATACGAGGAATAAAACTGGAACCAAATATGTAAATGGGACCATTGATTGACGGATACGAGAGTAATAAATTATCGCTATCTTAAAACATTGTTCGTTTGCGGAATCATTTATAAAGATTTGTGTCTTGACGTGACTAATGTCTTACATTGTTTACTTTCCTTAACAAGGAACAAAGAGTAATTGGTAAAGTCATATTTAGTTTTAAAATAAGAAAATTTCTTTGTTTATTACAATTTTACGTTCTCATTTATTCCTATATTATTTTTTTATATATTTGTAAAACAAATAATGATGTATAGATCATACAAACAAAGAGTTTTTCCTTTAACAAATTGATTAATTTCAGTTCAGTATATATTTAGTACATGTAGTATATTTGTTTTTTTAATGAATATGTTTTTAATGAATCCTGTCTCGACGTAAAACATTATTAAAACGTCTATTTTGTCTAAAAAATGTCTTAACAGTATACGATGTAGGTTTAGAATGATTATACATTTGCTCAGAGTTTCTTTGTTCAGATATATATTTAAATTTCTGAGTTATTATCCAATACTTTTTAATAATATTTTTTTAAGTATTCAATTACGACAAATAATATTAATAACTAAACAGTTGTATAATATTAATGATTCTTAAAGCAATGAACATTTATTGCATAATGTAATAGTTTTCATCATACTCAAAAAATATACAAAAAATACTAGTCAACACTCTCAACAAAAGCTAACAAAACCAGGCAGATTCTGAAAACCTATTCGCAGCATTTTGTAATATCGAAGTCGAGTGCTGTGCGTCTTTTTGGAAGCTTTGTTGCCTTTCTGAATGTGTTGTGTACACGAATTGTTAGCTGTGTTGGAGATTGTGTAAGCTAGGCTTAGCTTTTAGCTTAATATTGAAATTTTGACAAAATAATCACGATAAATAAAAGATTTTTAACACGAAAGGTATTTAAAAAAATATGTTAAGCTTAAAGCAAAATTTATATATTTTATGACTATTAAAAATATATGTTTTTCAATAATTGTATTTTTTTTGCAGTTTGTTTTCATATCAAAACCGTGTACCAAATTATTTATCATTTGTGCACAAAAGGAGATTTGGAATTTTATTATAAAAATATAACTTGTTATATAAAATACTTTACCAGAGTGCACGAAGTTTTATTAAACTTATTTTGTTACTAGTAAATTTTTGGATTCATAAAATAAAACCGTTTTACTTAAAGTTTTTAATTTATCAATATATTATCAATTTAAACACAAGATATCAATTTAAACACAATTACGATAATAAAGTTTTCGTTAATTTATTAATGAACACCAAGACCAAAAACTGTGATGATAAACATTACTATCTTTAAATGAAATAAATATGCTATAACTATTATAATTACTTGATCATATTATTTATTAATATTCTCTTTAATTTATCATCTTATATTTAATGCACCAATACATTAACTGTCTACAAATCATTAAATTAATTGTCGACATTTCATTAATTGTCGACAAATCGTAAGAAAACATATTCATTTATATCTAAATTAACATTCATATTTCTCGCTTTTAGCGTTTCAGTTAAATTCATTTGATTTTGTCTCAAGGAATGAATCGCTTTTGAAAATTACCTGACGTTTCGCCCTTTAGTAATTACTAATCTGATTAATAATAATGCTTCTATTAAGTGTCTGATTTGAAATTCTAACAATTTTGTTGTAAGAAATTTCAATTATTTATATAAATAAAGAGTGAAATGTACATTTTCTCTCTCTAAAATGTTAAAAACTCCAATGTGAAATATAATATTAATTATTACTTTAACTTATCGAGGTGTTTTTTTTCCTTTACTATGCGGGAATTAGAATAGAGTTCAAACATTTGATTCTTACCTTGAGCTGGAGCGTATATATTTAAATACAGGCAGTCTTCTGATTGATTTGTCAAAAAAGGCAATATTCTTTTCAGATATTCCAATCGTCCTCTAGAAATCCTTTTCAAAACCGCAGTCTCGTTTCTTATATCAGGAAAAACTTGTGGGCAAACTGGACTAAATTCCTCCGCAATTTTAACCCCGGACCATTGAGCTCCAGAAACTGGGGGCATAAATCTTAAAGAACCAATTGGCGGTGATGCATACGGAATTCCTCTAAATACTTCCACTGGTTCAAGAAACCTTGATTCGGGGGTTACAATGAAACCTCTAATGTCTCCATATTTTGTTCTAACAACCCTTGAGCTAATGAGCGGTAGATTCTTTTCTTCCATTGTGGTATCTCCTCTGACAGTTTTTGAAGTCAGTACAGGGAGTGTGATAAATTGGACAATAATCAGTATTAGCATTTTTTCGTTTCCACCATCAACCACCGTTTAAGGTATAGTTTGTCGGCTCGTGCTATAAGTCGGTCATTTTGTTTTTGATACCCTCTTCTCCAAACCATTTACCGGGTTATCTGTAACAAAGATACTATCTGTAACACATTGAATTAAATGTATCGCCGATTGGATAGTGCAGATTGCTTTTAGAATGGCACTTGAATAAAAATACATTTTTAGTAGTGCACTTTTGTTTAATAAAAACATAATATAAGAAAATAATTAATTATGGCGTTATTAATCTTCGATTTAGAGTAGGTATGCCAGTTTAGGAACTGATTTTTTAGTGAAGGAGAACGGACCAAAAATACTAGTTATGTGAAAGATAACTGAAAGTTGATGATTATTTATTAAGTTCTGTTGAAGGTCTTCTCACTTTTAACACTCAAGTTGGTTTAAACGTTACTATTTATAAACTTATTTGGTTAGTTAAAAAAAATATTTTAAGAAATTGACAAATGTTTCTTGTTAAATATGTTAGTTTCAAAGAGTATTCAGCTTTTGCATGCATTTCTGAAACATTTCAACCATCATGTTCTGACCCACTTTATGTCAAATTGCTTTGGAAATACATGGCATGTAGGTAGGTCTTGTTTCCGCGTTTCGACCTCGAAACGAAAATGTTGAATTTGAAATAACATAAAACTGTCAACAGCGGATCGAGGCCGAATGAACGTTTCAGAGTATCTGTTTGATGTTTAATGTAAATTTTGTTTAGAATACTTTATATTTTTGTATAATAATTTACTTTCTTTTAAGTAAAATAATTATATAATAATTAAGTAAAATAACAAAATCTACTTCTATAATACTATTGTAAGTTTCCTACAATCTCTAAACGTTTGAATTATTATTTAATTTTTATTATAATCTTTTCATTCCTAACGTTTTCTTGAATATATGAGTCTCGTTATTTTTTTTACTAATCTTATTTTTTATAGTATAGTACATATATGAATAATAATGTATACAAAATTTATAACAGTGTAATTACGTTAGGCTCGGAGGTTTAGAAAAAAGAATAATATTAATATTTCTTAAGATAAAATTGTTTTCGCATTGTTTTTTATCCAGTTTAATTGTAATAATGTATATTTACTTTTACGTCTGCTAAAAGTTATTAAAAATTATTAAAGAAATTTTAATTGAATATAAACTTACAAAAAGATTTAACTTCAACGCTTTTTTTCAGTAATACTATCATTATCTATACATATAAAAAAAAATGTCATTGATTCATTTCTGTCTGTATGTCTGTGCACGCTAATCTCAGAAACGTCTTTACCAATTTTAATGCGGTTTTCAGTAATATATTGTATCACAGTCTTCAATTTACATGTAGTGTTTATTTTATCTAAATCGGTTCAGAAATAAAAAAGTTATGTCAATTTATGTCAATCACATAATAGGTACCATGCAAATCTTATTCTATTCATATAATAAATCTGTAGAGTTGTAGTCTTTGTACACTGAAAATATTAAAAAAAAAATACCAGGATGTGAAGTGATAACTAACAGAATCCATTTTCAGCATTTTAAAAATCTTCGTCTGTTTATCTGTTTGTCTTTTAAATGTGCACGCAACACGAAAAAAATATTTTCAAAAATTCATACATATGTATATTTGTGCACGTTAATCTTAGAAACGGATTAATCGATTTGGATTCAGTTTTCGGGAATATATAGTCATGGGATTCACTTTATATTTTGTTTTTTTTTTAACAATTGGTTAACATATAAACAAGTTAATCTCTTATTGTCGTACCTTTGCTGCTTATCAATTTGAAGGTTTATAGTTTTTACATACATTGATAAGTACAAAGGGTACGTTTTATCAAAATCGAAATCTACGCGTACGAAGTCGCAGGCGTAGCTAGTTCTTTAAATTATAAACATATAAGTATATACAAGAGTACTTTAGTCCTGCAAAGCTTTTGTTTGTTCTATAAACTCTAGCTTACTGAAACAACGGGCTAACAACATAAGCCCATTTACAACATTAATTTGGATTATCTTAAATTAAAGTCTAACTACTAAAGAGAATATCGTAATCTGGTAAATAATACCGAATTCAGATCAATACATCTTAACTTATTATAGTAAAGATGTTTGGTTTTATATTTATATAGCAACAGTTACCCGTTGTTAACAGTTGACTACATTGACGTTAGACGTTCTGAATAATAGGTCAGATGTATATTATTACTTATTGTCCACACAAGGTGATATATTATTATATATGTATATATGAACTGTTTTTTGATTTTTAGTTTTTAGTTATATATGAACTGTTTTTTGATTTTTAGTCATTTAAACGCTTTTAAGACTGGTAGCATTACATTACTGACGTAAACTATGAATGTTATGTTCACACATAATTAAGAAACACAAAATACAAATATATTTTAAACCACGTTATGTTTCTTCATCCATATAAATGTAAATAATACATTTAGTATAGTTCATATACTTTGGTTAGATGACATAGTCAGGTATTATTCATACTTTGCTGCTCTCGCAAACTGTAAACAAATGTACTATTTATCACCAAAATATAAGACGAAGTGACGGGGAGTTTTGCGCAAAACTGTTTTTAAAATTCACTCAAAACTTTGAACACCTTACATTATTCATGCTTAAACTTCTGTTTGTTCAGCAATTGTAATGTTTTTGACCTGATCCTGGATTTTTCACATTATGAAAAATGTTAAGGTTACGAAAAATATTTAGGACCTGATATTTTATTAATATTATAACTAGAGGTTCTTTAAAAAAAATGCCATAAAGCAAGTAACTTTACTATTACATAACAAGCTTTACATAAGCTCACATATGTAGAGATAACTCAAACGTCTCGAGTTATTGGCGCAATAAATTTAAGTCAGATAAACATAGATGTCGTAAAATGTTACAAAGGAGCTCGGATGCGGGTATAAAGATAACTTGAATATTTATTATATGGATAAACAATAGCAAATACGATAATATTCGGGTTTTGGTTTTATAACATTTGTCCCGTTTTTGTATTAGTAGTAATTTGATTAAATAAAGTTATATATATACAAACATATACAAACATATACAAACATATATACATCACATTTCTCGAATCTGCTACCTCTACGAATACGAGACGTTAGGTAATGTAGACGGTAGTTTCAAGCCCTGTCCGTGTTGATGCATTTTCATTCAACATTTATTTAAAAAATATATAAGCGTGTACGTTAATACACATTTTAAAAACGTTATAGTTAAAGCTTTTAAAAGCTTATGTAATACCCTAGGATACACTAGGATTTGGGAGGGTTTTGTATTTTTTACATCATTGTAAGTTTGCATTATTGGCATTACACTAAAAATGTTTAAAATATCTTTCGACTTTGACGATAAATGATCATTATCATTTATAAAGGATGACGAATAATTAATGACAAAATATAATTATAAAACATTAAATTAAAAATAATTAAATAAGATCATATCTATTTCATTAAGTTCTATCTACACGTAAATGATTAAATTATTACGATATAGCAATAATGAGCCATTGTACGTGTTTAATTAATTAAATAACAACGTTTCAAATTAGACGTGTGATCTATTTAGATATTATTGGAGATTGAGTTACTGCCATACAATATTATCAGACGTAGAGGTTATAATTAATTAAATTATATATATTTCACTAACGCCATCATCTTACACATAAAGTGATAATATAAAAAGAACATTGCCCCTAAAGAAACTGATATCTCTCCTACGAAATGATGCAAAGCTACAATTTCTTATGAAATTTCATCAAGCGAATATTTTGGTATGGGATTTCTGAATCTAGGATACGAAAATATTACCCGAAACAACTCGTGCGTATACATGAAACATGTTGGACTTTGTCGAGTTAACATTGAATATGTTTATACAATATTATTTTACCATATATCAAAACAGTTCCCAAATTGAAATCTTTTGACATAACATAAAAAATATTAAAAAATCGTGAATGCATTTTATATTACTATCTGAAATGAGATGTTCAACTCTTGTTAATTTATGTGTATATTAAGGGTTTAAGTGAATGAAATTATGTAGAAAGTTCAGAAAGGAAGTAAATACGAGCAATATTCAGTCATTTGATTATAAATGAAATCAAATTGAGTATAATTATTTATTATCTACTATGTTCGACCCAAATACCCATAACATAATTATGTGGTTTAATTGCAAATCAGATTAGGCAACTGTATAAATCAGCTGCTTCCATTCACCCGTGATGTCATTTGCATTACAACTGTGAAAATTAACTCGAACCTTTCACAATACTGGCGTTGTTAATTCGTTGCATATTGTACCACTGATATATACCTCACTATATATGTTGTGAATTTGTGAGGATCTCTCTAATGAGCTGGGCTTGATTAAAGTTTTGTATCCACTTGGGATAATATTGTGGTGTGAATACATCCTTACTTGATGTTGTAGGTTATGCAACTCGTTGACATTATATAACATATGTTAAGGATATTCTTAGTTTGGTGTTGAAAATTGTTTTGTCAACTGCTTTTTATTCATTCTCACTAATTAGCCTAGTTTGTATTATTGAATAGGATTTTTTGCGTGCCATTTTAAAGAAAAGTTTTTAAATTCATATTTCAGCTGCATGTTGACTCTTAATAAGTACGAACTTCGTATACGGTATATTTTTATTTTTTATATGAATCTCCTTATTTGTCTTATCTCACATAGCTTATAAGGTATGCAGACTAATTAAGAGATGTGAAATATAAAACATTTTGTGATGTTTTCAATTACTTTATTTAAATAATAAATGTAACACAGTTACAATATATGAATTTTAGATATTTGTCTGCAACATGATTATATCCGACTTCTTATAACACAAAGGAGACAAGTAATAGTTTGTGAAACCATGTTGTTTCACAATAGTTTAAATTTCTCACACTGCGTTTTTGTTCGTTCGAAATAGCAAATATCTTTTATTTTATATACTGTACCTTGTTATTTCACTGAGTAAGAAAGTATCCAGCTCCTCTTCTTCTTAATGTCAGATGCAATAGCAAAATGAATTTCTGCCGAAAAGCGAAAAATAGAGAATTAAACAAAACAAGAATTTATTTTCTAGATATATTATATACTATATATACATTATATTCTCTCTTACTTAAAGGATATACATATCCTATATTCTAGCATAGAATGTGTTTAAACTAAATTTAGCAAAAAAAAATATTTTAAGAAAAACTATCAGCAATGTAAGATTATAATTTTGCTTTGTTCAAATTTTATTTAAGCATTCCTTTTTTTGTTTGGTTAAACATAATTAAACCCGGCGTTTTTTATCGTTACATAATTAGTGAAAACAAAAAAATATATTGAATAAACCGCTAAATTAAATTAAATAAGAAAATTTGAGATCAATTTCGCTAGTTAATTACCGATTATCCATTAAACAGTTAAAAAGTTGACTCCATCGAGAAATCTTATACGAAATTCGCAAAAAATTTTATAATTATCTAATTTAAATTCCAATTGTTTTCAATGTGCAACTTAAAATATAATACCTACTTGACGAAACTATTTTTGGATTTTATAACAGCTACTCTGATATAATTATTAAATTATTAGTGATAGGTACTAGTTATATTAATCATATGTTCTAAATATTGATTTGATAATTTTTTTCTGTAATAATTTTTAGTAAGTGCTGTATTTGAAGGTATATAGTTCGTATTTGTGATAGGATAGATACCCTAAAAACATCTGTTTTTGACACTGTTAATCAACGACAATCTAACCATGGAAATTAATTTTCGATCCTGATTCTATATTGACTACTAAGTATTACATTTACAATCCGTTTTTGACTATATGCCAATAACGGAATTAATTTTATAGGAAGCTATCAAAGCAGCTTCTGATCTCAGATTATTGATAGATTATTATAAGTTTCTGATGGTACATGAGCCTTGCTCATCATATTAGCACTTTATCATGGCCCATAAAATTGGTTATAATTACTATTGTTTTTAATAGTTATTGGTATTGGTTTTAGTTTTGTGGATATTTTAGAGTCAGAATACGTTCTAAATAGACTATTATTATACCGATAAGTCTATTCTATAACTTATCAGTTTGCTTGAACCCTTTTACTATAAACGACCTTATTATTAAATATTTAGTTTAACATAACTGATACGACTTAACTTTTTATCTTCATTCTTAGTATTTATCTCTCCATTTTCAGACAATGACTACATATTCTGAATTTGAGAAGTAACTTTGTTATTTGCCGGCGTTTCAGCTATATCCATAGGCCCCACTGTTATTTAAAATCTAGATTACAAAACAATATTTCGAATCAATTCAATTTTTTTTCGATACCAAATCATTACCTTCACATTTAAAAAATACATAAACAGAAATCTGAAAACGTTACAGTGTTAAAGAAGTTGTAATTTATATAAAATATTCAGCAATAAAGCGTGATGGACGGGATCCGAAGTCGTAAACGTCTGGAAGCAATAAACCCGCTGAGACGTTCGATGAATAATAAGCCAGCTCATTGCAAGTACTGGTAGGGAGGCGTTTGTATAGAATTTGGAAAAATATATATACAATACTTATTCAACATTGCGAGCATTTTTAAATGTCTACCGTTCTAATCCAAATCTCTGCTTTTTATCAGCTGACTTAAAGATATGCACGGGGTAAGATGATCTTTTGTGATTTTGAGATCTTTTATTATTTATCAAACGTGAAAATACTAATACAGCTAAAATTGAATTAACAGATTTTATTATCGCTTCCAACCACACCATCATTCACTTTGACCAGAATAACCGTGCACTTAACCCGGAGAGTTTTTCAACATTACCCCAATAAACTGGCAAGCTATTCCATTAACCCACACGAAGCCAAGGAAACGTCTAAAATACTTTATTCGTACCAATTATGACCCACTAGTGAAATTTCATTTTTTCTTGTTACTTTGAACCTTACGTATTTATATGACTTTATTGAGTAAGTTCGCTTAAACTTTATGTTCAAAGAAAATGTTTCTTATTTCACAATTAATTTAAAAAAATATCAAAATTTTAACTTATTTAAAAGTATGTTATTAAAAACTTATCTGCTAAGCATAGGCTATGCCTATTGAATAAAAAAACTTTTATATTTCACAAACCGTCGAATTTAAGAAAATAAATGACAAGTCTTAAAAGATGTCTGAAGAGGCAAACTGTCCTCATTTCAGCACAGTAGTAACTGCCAAACAGACAAAGATATTTTACGAGAATAAACTATTTAGATGTTACCTTCTAGCATTTTACTAGCTTTAAATTAAAACGCGTCCATTTTAACAGAGCGAGAATTGTAACTACGGAAATTGCAACGATACTGTAGAAAATTCATTGTTCAATGTAAAGTAGACCTTATTTATATATACTTTTTAAATGCTATTTAGTGACTTTAAAATTTTCAAAACCTATATACTATTGCTATTACTATATTCTATGTTTAATGAAATTATTTTTACAACTTGTTCAGGTATAACATAACATTTTTCATAATTTTATATAACTAATTATTCTTTTGTTAAATGTACTTTTATTTAATGTATAATTAAAAAAGAACAAAGAAACTAAGTTAGGTAAAAAGTCAGTCCCTGAAGAATTTAAGCATTGTGAACATAATTTCGCCTAAGTTAACCTAAATCCATCTTGAATAAAACAAGCCAGTTTCTGAAATAATAATTATTCTTTCGTAAACCTTTTTCAAGTGAAGTCCTAATCAAGATTAATATTTAGGGCTCGGAAGCGGAGAGGATTCTGTCAGGAAATTGCAAAGCGACCTATCTGTGGCCAAAGGGTTGTGCGAATATACATTTAGCCACTTTGTAATTTAAGATTTTAGTTTTACCTAACACCACGATGTTAATTAAATATAACGCTTTTAAAGGTAATTCATATATATATTCGAATATAAGTTTCATAGCGTATACATTAAAAAAATTTAAGTAACAGTTACGTCGAATAAACAGCATTCTGTTACTTAAAAGAGTCCCATTACTAACTTAATCTTGATGCAAAATAACAATTAAGACCTATCTGGAGACCACAGATAATTAATTTAAAAAATGACATATCATATTTACAAATTAAATTATATTAACCGCTTTAATTAATTTTTATAAAGTATTCTACATAAATGATGTTTCCTAAAATAAAATTAAATAATTGGACGGAAAGTTTAACATCTGTTGTAATATTATTATCTAAGAAAGAATATACTTAGAATTAAGTTTCATTTGTTATCATTGGT
Organism: Napeogenes sylphis; assembly: GCA_959347405.1. Lineage (NCBI taxonomy): Eukaryota > Metazoa > Arthropoda > Insecta > Lepidoptera > Nymphalidae > Napeogenes > Napeogenes sylphis. The sequence continues at coordinate 30,015,953 of OY365776.1, forward strand.
TATTTTTTTTTTTTAATAAAGTTATAACTTTTGAGAAATTATAACTTTATTATTACTATTATTTTTATTTGTGGTCTGTGCCACTGCTGTTGGCTCCACTAACGTGGCTTAACGACTGCCTAATCACATGACATTTCAATGTGCTTCCCGGGAAAGGGACTCAATGCTCTAAATGGACGATTCGTCACATCACTACATCGACACCACTTAGAAGGATGAACCTTTATTGAAGTTGTTTTATTTCTATTCATTTTAACCACCTTATTATATACAATATATTTTTATTTTTTAAGACGCTATTCAATAAGGATATCTAGTTTCTAAATATATATTTAATCGGTATATATAGTTGCATTATATAAAGAGTTCGTATGGTTGAACATAAAAAAAAAACATATTTAAGGATAATATTCATTTATCCGATTCACGGAAGCGGTACGGGTGGTGATAATATCGATTCCAAATCGGGTTTTGATTAACGATGTATCCGTTAATCGAGATCCATTAATGACGGCACTGAATAATGGTATTAGGCTCCAATAGCTTGTAATATCACGTCGCCCGTAGTATCGGGAATTCCTTAGAAGTTGACAAGGTATGATATTGGACTAAACTTATATTAATTTTAAGTAATAAATAATTATTATTAAACAAAGGAAGTGATATTATTGCTATTCCTTTAGTATTATTATTATTATATACTTACAAAAGGTTTTAAACCCAGGATTCTGGATATAGTAATTAGTAAGCGGCTTTGTACAAAATGTTGAGTTCGGTCTTGACGCTTATTATCAAAGCCGCTTTCAAATGTTTCTTGTTTTCAAATATTTAAAAATCTACTTTAGATACAAAGTATATTATACATAATGCAATTTATATATTATATTCGTACATATACACAAAAAGAGAAAATTTTATCAATAATTATAAAATTACTTATTACGTCGTCTTTTAAGCCGATGTTATATACAAGCTGGCTTTAACGCTTCGCTGCAGATCCTAAAAGATTTATTATTAAAGCAAGCGAATGTCGAAACATTTTTACGATTTCTGGCAGTTCATTATTAATGTATGTTCTGACCTCCCCACTGAAGGGTGAAATTTTAATAGACTTCCACGACTGGGTTTGAATTTAATAATGGTATATTTATAAAATAATAACTCAGTTCCGGTGAAAATAAAGAAAATATGCAGTTTTTTCATGTAAACTTTATATTATAAATATAAATAAAACATACGTGTCTTCTATTAAATAAATTTGATTTTCGAACTCTTTCTTTTAAATTCTTTTATAGTCATAATTGTGAAGTTCCAGATATATATGAACTATTAAGTAACCAGTACTATTATATTAAGTAAAACACGGAAAATATGAGCAATCAATACAAACGCTGGTACTTAAATATTAAAAGCTAATTCAAGAGTTTTAAATATCCGAACATCAGGACCAAAAGCTTGATTTCATTTACGAAAGGAAGAAGTAATTTTATTTAAGTTTAACATATCAACGTTAATTTTAAGGCCGTTTTTAATTTTAATTTAGTTAATATTATTGGTACCTACAGGCGCAATCAATGCGTCAGATGCAGACCAGCGCTTTCAATTTAGATTTGATATGAAAACTCATAAAACGCTAACAATATTATACCCATTTACTATTATCTATAAGGCTGACCTATTTTAATACTGAATTCATAATAAATATAACGTTCTAAAATATATCTAGTCCATACTCATAACAAAATAGTAACGACCCTAAATAAAGTTAAATTTCTGTTTGTGTGTTCGCAATTACAAAATAACTACTAGACGAAAATTTTATAAAATTTCGTGTAGTTTTAATTTATAAGCCTGGTAAAAGATATTTTTCGCCTCATTGAAATATTTTATTTTTACTAGAAATTTCAAAAAATAATATTATAATCATACAATACCATAAAAGAACACTAATAAACAAAAATATCAATAAAGCTATGAAGCTTTATTTATATTAATAAAGCTTTTGCTTTACATTAAGATTTATTACTTCTATTCCTTTAAGCGTCCAACTAAAAGGTAAGGTAATAATGGAACAAGTGAAAGTAATTTTGAAAATAGAAAACATAATTAACGAAGTAGCATACTATATTATTTAACATTAATGAAATATATAAAATATTTATACTTTAAAACAACTAATTAGCATAGCACTATAATTCGTATTGTGGAAAGCAGTTCCACTAATTATATTCACTTAAGTATTCCAATAGTTTCTTCCTTTAGTTGTAAGGGGATTTTGTTTTAACGCTGAGAGGGTCGATTAATCAAAACGCAGAAAGAGCTTTTGTTTACGTAAATATTTGAGATTTTGAATCCTGAAGAAAAATGTTAATGCACTTTCTTTTTAAATAGTAAATTAAGAAAAATTATGTGATCATATTATAAATTCTCCTCGTTACTTTTCTTGTTTTTATACATACTTATTTTTTTGTTAAAAAATGTTATCATAAATTGTATAACACCTTTCTGAGATAGTTATCTCACAAGAATGTATTAAAATAGTTACCTACGAAAACAAAGACACAAAAAGTTTCTTTGTGAGATTCATAATTTAAATTGTTCAATTAATTAAAGTTGAAGCTTCTATCTATAACGGCTGATTTACTTTTTAATATTGAAGAGAGGCTAATGACCCCCATCAGTTACGATCAACGAGAAAATATTTCTCAAGCTTAGTGACAATCAGCGTTCTCTCGCTACTTTTTGCTTCTCTGTTAACTAAAAAATTCTGAAAGCTTTATTACTTTTAACTAATTATATAAAAATTAAAAACGTTCATAAAACAATATATTAAAAATGCGAATGGCATATTATTAAATACATAACGTCAAAGGTAGAGCTCAAAATTACGTAGCATCCTAAACTCATTAATAATTATTTTGATAATTTTCTTTTATTTTATGAGGCTTTTATATTTTTACAAATAATACGATGGATAAAGTATACATATGTATGAATGAAATATATATATATATATATATATATATATATATATATATATATATAAATATATATGAAGACATACAAGGAAATGCATATTCATACACTCCAGACAAACAAAATCTATAATATCTAAATGAAGTCTTTAAAATTTTATTGAATTTGTGAGAAAAACAGCATGCAAGAATAATATTTTTTTAAATCGCAAAAAAAAATCCACGATTGTGCTTGCATTGCGTTCTATAACAATACATGATTTTTTTTTTATTTTTATGATACAAAGTTCTTATTATTATTTTTTTGAGTTATACGGAATAACATGTGTTCATATAGGATCAGATCCATAAAGCTCGTATATTTCTTCTTCGGTCGACAAGGAAGGTAAAAACTAATAAAATACTTAATACTTATATTAAAGTGGAGACCGTAGTCTAGCCAGCGCGACGCCATTGAAATTACCTTATTATTCTATAGGTTGCTCTCTATACGTGAAATGATATGTTAATAACTATTTAAGAGTAGTTCTAACCTTATTTGTAGTATATTTGTGTTTTAAATATAATAATGAATCACAAACTCCTAGTGTATCTTTTTTGAAACCATATATTACTGAATGACAAACATGTCGTATGATATTAAAAGCGGAATAAAATTAATTAAGTAATTTCAATTAAAATTGAAAGATTAGGTTTGTTAAGATTAGTCATGCGTTAATGTATACAGCCGGTTTATTACTTTTACATTCCCTTTAATAACGGTTAGGGGAGGCCTTCAGCCACGCCGGTGTTATCATACATACTTATTTATCCATTGCCGATGTTTATGCCGAATCTAAATATACTACCACACTTTTATTCGAAACATATTATAGAGATTTCGGCTCCGGTCTATAAGTCAATTGGCAATGCTAGATTATGACGAAAATAAAAACTTCTTTGTTACATACAAAATACATTGTAGATACATAGGCCCCCGAAGTAAATGCTTTATAATATAGGAGAGAAAACAATATTGTGTTGTTTAATTAAAACGATTGTTGCTATCGAAATTGAATGTGTCAGCGAATATATGGGTCAGCGCGTCCTATTATGTGACGTGTCACTGTGAAATATTGATAATCAAAATAACCGTTTTGTGCATTGAATAATTAGTAAGGTATCATGCGGGCTTACCATTAGGTCACTATGCTCGCACCATTAGAAGGGATATTCTAGACAAAGTGGCAATAGAAACCGATTCCCTAGGAAACTAAGTTTTAAGTTTTTTTTTGTGAAATACTTACCTACCTAAATTTATATAAATATAGAAAGAAGAATAAACCGATACAGGTTGGGATCCTATCCATGGGAAACCGTGCGGTTGCTCTACCAATTGAGCTACCATATCGCTGTCCGTCTCGGTGAATTAAGCAGTCAGTCTTTATCAGGACAGTGGTGACATCTATTAGGTTTCTGTCTAATACCTTAACCAATGTATTTAGCTTTCAAATATTACTATCGTTTTAGCAATTATTGTACCACATGATAACTTAACTATAATAACATATCTTGAAAGTGCTATAACGCCTGTATTATCACGTTTCATTATACGGCTATCTATTAATTTATATATCTTACACAATAAAGCACTAGCACTAATATTAAGGTCTTTAATTAATTTGTTAAAAAAATTGTTTCATCACATTGTCTAATAAAGTATTTTTATAAGAGAGAAATGTCAAATTTATATTAATTTCAAGAATTTATTTTCTACTGTAGGCTATAAAAGATCTTAAATTAAATTATAAAGAAAGTAGCAAATAAAACCTCTCAGAAAAAAAGAAGAATAGAAAATATGGCATCACAGTTCTTTTTTCTCTAATTAATTAATGTAGAGTGAGTCTCATGATTCTGCGGTTTTTTACTAAGTGCAGGATCCAAGATGGTGGAGATTCAGATACCTTAGGCATAATATGTTAAGGGGATATCGGTAATACATAAATTCATTGAAAACTTTTACCATAATTTTTATCATGTTATAATGTAAGGATGTTAAAAATGTATTCCATTTATGTTATGTTATTATAACTGGATGTCTTTAAAAACTGTTTTATACGGCCTAATAATATATTTTTAAAAAATATTTTTTAAAATAGACCTCGGCAATATTTATTGACCCTGATTTTATATATACAAGAAAGGTAGAGGAGGTCGCTAGTAAAATATAAAAAACGGTTTTGTTCCCGCAAGGTTCAATATTTAATACTGCTCAGGTCATCCCACAATATTCTATGAGCGTCCCTTTTCGTTCACGAAGGAATATTTAATGCTAGGGTTACCATCTGCACAGATTTTGAAGGATTTACTTACTTACAAGAGGATATTTCCACATAATTGTATTTTAAAATTTTGTTTAACTATTTATAATTTTATCGAGATAAATTTTGGATTACTTTTTTTGTAATAGTAAACTAGTAATTTTTTATGATAATCTTTTTTGTAACCGTGCAGATATATATATAAGACCAAAGCTTCATAAGTTTTAGTCAATGTATGCCTATTTATAATTGAAATTTGATATTTTAGAAATATATATTTTTATATTATAATATTATATCATACTTCTGTATTATTCCAGTAATTAAAAATTAAGAACTATTCAAGCAATAGTAATATCCTATAAAAGATATTGTCAACACTACAGCGGAGCAATTTCGTGTAACGGACGGATTTGAGAGCACCCTCTTGATTGGTTAATGCTTTTGATTCTGTTTACTTTTCCTCTAATTCGGACAAAATATAAAATTCGGAAAGAGCGAAACGATTTAAGTAACAACTAAGAGTTTTAATTTTCTTTTCATATAAACCAATAAGCAACATTTTATATTTCTTATTAAATACCTTTAACTTTAATATGACCTTTGTTATTAATAACTAAATTAAGTAATAAAACTTGTTAAGATTTAGTTTTTGACCTTTTCAGTATTAGGGTCAAAATATATTTTATCAAAAGCCAATAATATTGCGATATAAGAAATTTGTATAGTAGTATAAAATTGAACCCGAATATGATACTTAGAGATTTAACATTCTTGTGAATAAATAACATTTTAAATAACTTTACCGTTAAAATAAAAAGCCACATTATAAAAAGACATCTATAAATATGTAAAAAATTATTTGTTTTGTATAAAGAACTATCCATAAATTATATTTATTGAATTTTATACAAGATATATTGGTCCTAACAGTAGGTTTCTAATGTTCAGTTACACAAACAAACAAACGGATAGTCAGACAGGACTAATTCACAAGGGTCCGTTTGATCCATTTAGCTATTGAATCCAAAAATTAAGATAATCTAAACTGCAAGTTTTTTTTTTTTTGGATATTGGGTACCTAAATAGGTATAAGGTAAACTGCTTAAACCGATGCTGAAAATATGTCAAAACACAGTTCATGCCTCTTTTACAATAATTGAGTATTTTTTTGAGTACTACTAAACCGTGTACTATAATAATGAATAGATTTATAATATGTATAAATAAAAATAACGCATAAATGCACAACATATATGATAATACTAAAAATAGGCATTCAATATAGTATACATATTGAAAAACTTGGTAATCTTTGATTATATATCCAGATTTGTTTTAGGACTATAAAAAGATTGGGTTGAAAAAAATATATGATTTACTTTTCTATGAATGAAATAATTAATAAACATTAAATAAATATCTAAATTGTAATAAATGTTGATAAATTCTAATATTTTACACTTTCTATGATACAAAACATTTTCCTTATTGGTTTAGCTCCTTTCTTATAAAATCCTTATCTTTGCATCGGGGAAACGTTTCAGGGCGACTTATTTTCCCTGATGGTATAAAAATGATTCATTCGTTCCGTCCCTTTGTCAAGTCTTTGTAGTTTGGTGTAAAATGCTTTTATGTTATTGCTTAATGGCTGTGTTGAATGGGTAACAATGTCAATTGATGGTGTAATGAATGATATTTCTAAAAGGTTAAAGATCAAGCGATTTTTTCAAGTTACCTCTAACTTACAGGCTTACATTTACTTATCTTTATTATAACTCAATCTTTTTTTACTACTGTTTTTTATTTGATTTTAAACTTTATTATAGTCGTTTTAGGGAACACTTTAACTTTACTTGAATAAATGATTGAAACGTTTACAATTTTTTGTGACCAGTTTCAACACTGCAAATTTCTATAAACAGTTATAAATAATAACTTCAAGATCCATTTAACTTAAATCAAAAGCATGAACATATTTTTTTCAGGACAAAATACCGTGTACCGCTTACATAAAATGTTTTTCATCAGATACTCGAGCTATTACACTTCATAAGACACTGTGAAACTCCGGGAATATTTTATAAACTAATATCGAGCGTGGCTTAAGTTAACACTCAGAGTCATGTTTTTTAATGTATTTTCTATATAATATATTTAACATGTTGTAAACTTGATTTCTTGTCCTATTTTTTTTTAATAGCATTAAAATTACACACATTGATCTAACCTGGTTGGTTGACCAAATTGGTTTTGGTATTGTTAATTTTAAGAAATTCCAAGATAAATAGTAATAATAATAAGTATTAGAATACATTTTTTATTATGCAAAAAAAAAATAAATTTAGATTGAAACCTAATTGAGTTTCAGGTAATTTCTAAAATATATCAAAATTGAGATGATGATACTTCCATTAAATTTAAATTAGCTGTCAGAATACATTACTCGCAAAATCAGTTTCTAAATACATACTAGGTTATCCTAAACAATGTGGGATTAAATAAAAGCTTTTATTTTAATTATTAATAACTATTTAAATATTATCCTATTTTGAGCGATGTATTTAGTCAAAATAAATAAAATGAGTTATATATTATGTACTATAATGTGTCTTGTCTCTTTTTCCATCAGAAATAATAAAAGACCCGAAAAAGAAATAAAATATAAAGTTCTATATTTCGTAGTACCTACTTAAGTTTTTCTGTAGGTATATTTACATTATATTTAATTAAAGATGTAGGGTCTATTTTTTGTAGGTTTTGTAGATTATTATTGTAGGATTCTGGGTTTGTTAAGAAAATTACAATAACAAGACTAAAGTTGATATAATAGTGTTCAGGCGAAGTTATTCAATACCTACCCACTACATTCACAAACACGATTTACTGATAGGTAAATTTGGAGTTTGTAAATGTGCCGAAATCTCGAGCCAAATAAAGACACAATGACTAAAAGTGAAGCTTCTGACACATTCATGAACTATAATCATATAATTATAATTTAAAATTTATTTCATAAAATGGTCTTGAATATGTTGATTTAAGAGACATTTTATTATGTTTCATAACGACTATTTCTAACGTATTTCAGCCAGTAATTTTATATTTCTGTCTGGGATATTAAATGAATTTGAATTTATATTAAAGTAGAATACTTCACTAGGAATATTAACAATATTTCATTTAATATCAGACATTTATAGAAATACTAACAAAATGCAATTATACTTTCGCAATTACCCACGTGCAATAACATAGCTTAAACTTCATTCACTGTTCGATCTCAATTAAAACTTATTCCATACAAGGTACTCTTAAACATATATTTCTGTTTTAAAATATGACTAATTGTACAAACATATTCCTTGTAATATAAATTGTGTTTTAAAAAATCAATTACTGTTTTATATGTAAACCAACCAAGCAACCATTATGATTTTATTCATGACACTTTGTTTTTTTTTTTTGGTAGGTTTTTATTTTAATTAGTGATTCTCTTTATATTAAAAATATTATTTTTTAACGTTTAAATATCTTTTATTTATTTAATAATACTCTATGAAGATATACGTATCTCGTAAGCTGGAAGTGTAGTTGGTATTTAGCAAGGAAACTTCGGTTAAAGTATGGAGTGAGTTACACAACAAACAACGGATCACATCTAACTTAGATTGGTACATTTAAGTTTCGTAATGTTTACTTACTAAACATCAAGTAATTTTTTTGTTCTGTATATGTATTTTAGTGATTTTTTAAAGAAAACCAAGTAAATAGAGTTTTAGAGTAAATCTATCTATATAAATAATAAAGGACTTTAGACTTTCAAAAAAATGTATGCTTTTTACAATGTTATGGCAAATGAGGATTGTGTTATTTTTCCCATCCGGATTAGTAATTGTAATAAAAGTCTGAACGTGTAATTCCTCTCTATAGTTTGTGAAAACGTAACACAGGTAGTTTTGTTATATACAATATATATAATAAAACTCTTATATCTTTAGAATATTTCTAAAATAATCATTTGAAAACAAACAAAAAAGTTTCATAAGCGTCTTGACTGAACCGCAACTATTCCCAAAGCGATGAAATACCAAAAACTTGGAATGTATTCAAAACATTTCACTGCTGCAGTATCATATTCAAATAATTGTTAGGAAAATGTGGCTATTACTATAAAAAATGCCAGGTTATAAGGAGCTTTCACAAAGAAAAGTTTACAAGGATGCTTAGAACTTGGCTTAATTACTCGTGTCTAGGGTACTTTTAAGGAAAATCCGAAGTTGCAACAATTATATCCTCAAGCTTCTTTTCCTTTGCCTTTTCACTTTGGTTGTTTTCAACTATCTTATTAGACTCTTATCTTACTGCAGCATACTCTACTTGTATAACAAAAAATATTTATTTAACCCATAGTAAATAAAACCTATAAAGTATTAAAAATGTCAAAACAGGACTCGATTCTATGACATTAGATGTTTGCTTTGTTACTCGCAGTAATAAATTTAGCAATTTCTAATTAGATATGCACCCAAAGCTCTTTTATGGGTCAATCTAGTTACGTTTATATTGTCAAGGATTGACAATTTAAAAGAAATAGAATTACATAACTTTTAAATAACTATTATTATATTAGTCGATCAACAATAATTAAAATTTGAAACTGTTTAGCAGCTTTGAAATGAAACATACGAAAGAAAAATCAATAACTCAGTGGACTCTTTATAGAATATTTAAACTGAAACTATTTCAAAATCTCATGCGAGTTACGAATCCAAAATAAGCTCTGAAAATGATAAAAGCGATTACAATGTAATCATGAACAACAATAAGTCGTAATAATAATATGAATGTCTGAAACTTGAACGCGATCCTAAAAGCTACATTATAAAGTAATTGTTATAATTTGAAAATACTAATATTTTATGGGTAATTAAAGATCAAAACCAGGCTAATTTATATAAATTAATAATCAACGATGCTTTGTTGAAAATTATATTTACAATTTTATGAACCTACCTTAGTCTCATGGCTTTTCTCGAATTCAATAGTACATACTCTTATAAAACGTCGTTGAAAACCGTTTTTTCATTATGAATTAATGCAATGTTTTTTTTTTATTAATGATGTAGGCAATCTATATGAAGAAAGTATTACTAACTTAGAAAATAGCTCACTATTTTATTGACGCGAAATTTTTAACGCATCCCAATACTTGTTTTACCCGAAACTTCCTTTTCGGACGTCAACTGAAACAGGATCCTTTAACCCACTTACAAAGACCTTCCAAGGACTTACGAAATAAGAAAAAGGACACTTAAAGTCGCTAATGGAAGCTGACGTATCACTATTAACGCAAATAGATTTCTATTTTGATGGCTGGAACACTTAATTTGAACTTTGAAAACTTTTTTCTCTCGTTCTTTTAAATACATAGGTATATATTTTTTTTATTACAAAATCATATTCAAACCATGATGCCAAGATGCTTAAAATACCATGTACCTAGCTAAAACTTAAATACATGTACCTAAAAAACCACTTACACATACAATTGAACTGAACTAAGAGATATCTATATATTTTACTAAAAATAGAAAACATATTTTCAATCAACATTCGATATTTAAAGAGCTGAAAACGCAAAACTAAATAAAAGTAAATCTGAAATTGATGTAACATTTATCACCTCGTATTATTTTTGTTTAATACTTAAACCTTTCAGACGCAAAAACTTAAATATTTTCTCTTCATATTTCTGATATAGAAGCTATTATCAAAATGTATGCATGATCTATATGGGTTGGTCTGAAAGCAGCTATCTCTTACAAGAAACTAGGACATCGGCGTCTCCTGTGCTACTTTGTTGCCTAAAATACAAAATATTTAGTTTCTTAGTTTTCGACTAGTAATGATAATATCGGCAATTTTCATAAGTATTTACAAATATGAGTAAGATAAATTAGATAGTGCTTTTGTTTTTTAAAAAACGAAAAAAAAAATCTTGAAACCACTTAAGGATACATTTTATACTATAAAATACATGGTTCCTCGTGTAAAATAAGACTCAGTTGCTTAAATCATAATCTAATCAGAACATAACGCTTGCATCCCTCCTTTTTAACCTCCGACTAAAAAAGATGTATATCTGTGTATCTGTATGTCTGTCTGTGGCAACGTACCAGCCAAACGTGTGAACGGATTTCAATCCGTTTTTTTTTTAATCGAAAGCTTGGTTTGTCGAGATGGTTCTTAGCTGTTTGGTCGAAATAGAAGCAGTCGCCTGCAAGATATTGAACTTTTATTGATTGTAGTTAAAGGTTCTTATACAATCTTGATAGTAAAAACCCAAACAAGTGTAATTGTAGGATAACTTAGTAGAACATAGAAAAAAATTAAATAATTAAAAAAAAAGAAAAATAATTAAATTAAAAATTTAAAAACCTGTAATAAAAAATACGTCTGAAAAGGACACAATAATATTATTTTTATCCTTTTTTTAGACGTAATTTTGTATCTTAAGTTTTTTTGTTAATGTGGTCATTGACAAATACTTGAATTGAAAGCGGCGATAAAATATAAGGATAAATCTGTAATCTTTAAAAAACGTTAATGATCAATATCAATCTATGTAGTTTGAAATTTAGAGTTTGTGTGTTAATATATTTTTTTTTTTGCTAAGAATTTTTGTAATTATTTGTTATAGCTTATGCTCGCTTTTAAATTTATTTTTGTTTTGTTTTTTTATTATTTTCATATGGTGCGCACATGTAGTGTTACTCAGTGTTGTATTCTCCTTTCACAGGTCGGCTGGAAGAAATTTCATATATGAAATAAGCCGTGTCTTCGTACCATTGTATGTTTTAATACGTATATCTGATATGTTTCTATGTGTACATATATATTCAATAAATAAATAAATGTAATCACAATTTGAATGTGAATTGTTTTATGCAAAAAATAAAAGAAAACCACTACATTTATACCAATATATCTAAATTTGGCACTCTGAATTCAGGAAATCCATTTGCAAGTGGAATGAATTCGATAGTCAAAATCCCTATGGATTGAAGAAATCTATTATTTAAGTAATTTCTTTCCTTGTACATAAAATATTTGACACATGCGTGATTGGAAGCTCTTGTATATGCATACGGGTATACGCATACGAGTAGAACATACCCCACGAAAGGCACTGCAGTTGATGGCACTTAGTCATTCATTAGTGACCTAGTAGCAAAACCTAGTGAGTATTAGTACCATTTACTATAATTGTAGAAGGTATATAGTTGGAGTACAACTTAATTAGTTAAATATCCTATTAGACAGAAAGTAATTTAAAAAATCGGCCATTTATTTAAGACATCTGTGTTACAATAAAACATTAATATATATAATATTAAATTTCATAATAATGTTGTGTTGTATTTATTTTCATTTTATTTATGAACTCACTTTGTCGAATCATAATAGTTAGTAAATCAAATTAGCACTTTGTTTAATTTTATTCATGACCTCGCATGCACCTCTGAGAGTAGTAAGCTTTTATTTACGAATACAGAAATTAAATTCAGGAATAGAAAAAGATATGCTTTATAAGATTATTATTAAAATTAATTGTTACATGTATATAATTCTTAAATATTTTTAAAACATATATTTATAATCACATTATGAAAAATAAAATATGTAATACAAAATATAATAACAACTATTACAAAATATAACAAAATATAAGATTTAATTGGCGGCTACAGTATCAAGCTGCTATGATCTTTTTATTCTAAGAATTAATTAAATCCGATTAGCTTTAGTGCGCTACACAAACGGAAAATTATAAGCAATATTTTTTTGCACTGCATATGCACTAAAAATTAAATCAGTATTTTTTTTAAACACTAACACTAAATAGGAATACATTTCTCTTAATATTTTATTCATATAATAGGTACTCTAATTAGCATCGCCATTATAATAAAATGTCTTAAAATAAACTGTATGTAAATTGCATTAAAATATGGTTACTGTATACCACATCACTCACCATTTCAAAAGCAGAACGATTTTTTAAGTCTTGCAGAAACTAACACCAAATACTCCATGGCACAGCACACACAGCACCAATCACTATTTCACATATCGATGAAACGAATACATCGAATTAATAACGTTACATTCGTATATTAACGCGGGCGTGTCAAGACGGCAACTTAGGTCGCCCCACTGATAGCGTTTGAGGCTTCGTTTGTTCTGCGCATGTGTGGCCGCGCAGCATCGCATGGCCGATTGTGACCGACGAATACCGATTTGTCACGAATACATCGCTCGTTAACGGTCCGACTCGTCGTGATAAATCGCGGTTAATTCTGTTATTGTCAGTTTTGATTAAACATCTCACTGATGTCACACGAGATATTTTATTTATTTATTATTTAATAGGTAATAAGAATGAAAATAATTCAAAAATATTCAAATTATTTTTATTTACATTTACGTACAATTTAGTTAGAAATGAAAATAAAATTAAAAAATAGGTACATATTTTTCAGGTTTTCTATTTTAAAGAGACGGTCTTAGGAGTCTTAGGAGACTTGGATTAGAAAAGGCTAACCCGTGGTTAGGAATAATAATATAATACAACCACTGCTTATAAAGTCTTAGTACATATCGTATTATGGATGTTTAATTATAATTTTACTCATTCAACGAAAGCACTTGAAACAGATTTAACTGACTATATTACAATATATGTATTCATAGCTTCAATGATAGGGTGAAAAATATTCAAATAGAAGCATTAACATACAAAAGCTGATTTTTATCCAGAAGGGGCATTGTAGTCAATAAAAAAGTTTCCAACCTCTGATCTCCACTACGGAGTGAGGTCGTTGATTATACGCAAACGATTCGGATACATTCGGCCGGTTTCGTTCAACATCGGTTCGAAACGAAGCGCTATTTTTACAATGGCACAGTTCCATATTAAGACACAAAAAATACTCATTTCACTTGACCTTTATACGTAAAGTTATAAAGTTGTATTTTCACTAGCTTTGAACTAAGGTTAAACTTTCAGTTTGCAAAGAATCACTTGTGATAGGCTTTTTGGCATTTTTTTCGGACATTTTTCTCAGAATAAAATTAATAAACATGTGTATTTATTTGTCTTAATAGATATTTGTGCTAATGGATTCTAGAATTAATTTTATCAAAAATGTATTTTTTACATTATCCAGCAGCTTAACTTATTATCAATTAAATGTATTGTTAAAGGTAAGAAACATTTACAGATATTTTTCTATGCCTTAGTTCATTAATGTTTAAGGTGCCACATTAACGTAATGCTAATTTTGGGCGCTTAAGTTGAAAAAGCAATATAGAAATAAGTAAATAATAATAATAATTAATGAAAATGTAGGAAAAGGTAAGTAATTTAAGCATATATATGTTTGGGCACTATTGGCCACAGAGATTCTATGTGATGGTGAATAAATAAGATAAAAAGATTTACTTATCACTCTCTTCTCTTATCTTGCTTTGCTACCTATAAAATGACATAATATATCTATTTTGTTACATATAAAATAACAGCTTCTTAGTTATGTCTTATGTAGATTAATAAATTTATACAGAGTTCAAGGAATTAACTAAAATAAAGGGAAAGTATGAAGAACCAAAAATTTTAAATAAGGTAGATAGAAAAATTATTAAATTAGTTTTTTTTTTCTAATTTTACCCATGTTCTTAAATAATAATTTGACCACCTCAGCTACCCGAACGTATTATAAGAGGCAACTAAGGGTCTAATATACGGTAGAATCACGCTACTTCTCCTGAGTGCAGAACAGGTGGACTGATTCGACAGTCATTGTCTTTCATATAGGTAAGTGTTGAGTTCTGGCAATCAACTGCCAACCCCTCCCCCGAATATGATTACGGTTCTTAAAGAGATATTACCTGAGGAGGGTACTGGTTCTTTAGGATACGAAGCATCACTCGCTGAACCACCTTACTCGGGCCGCAGTCCATATTCTGGGCACGGCTCTCAGCCAATTTCTTCCAAGAGCAATCGCAGCCTATACTTCTCGGTACTCCCCCACTCCACTTTAAATGTGGACTGTGTTAATGTCAGGGGATTGCAAACGAATTTTAAAGCCGTCCTGTATCACCTCGAGACGGGGCAACCAGCCTCATTGTTTTTAACAGAAACTGATTTAACCTTCTACATCACTTTATACCTCACGATGGGATATTTATTTCCGTATGGGATATTGAAAGTAAGGTCGAGAGCCCGACAGTTAGTTTAGATATGTCGAAAACTTTCGTTCGTGTATGGCATAAGGCGCTTTTTTCGAGGCTTTTTTCTTATGGGGTTCCCAATAGCTGATGCCCATAAAAGTCTGCAACCCAGGAGTTACAATGTAGATGACAGCACCGGGTATTTTGTATACCCTGGCCGTGTAGGATTTTTTTTTGGGAAAACGTCGATGAGTTTCAAAAGTGTCGATGTGTTTTCTGTAGAGACTTCCTAAGAAAACGTTTCTGAATGGGATAAACTGGACCTTGTTCCGCCTAATCCCCAGGAGACAAAAGTTTGACGTTTTCCACTAAAACCCCATACGTCATATCACCGCTCTTCGAGATGACTCCTCTTAATGTCTTGCCATGTACCGGAGTACTGGTCCTGCAAATATCGACCGGTTGTCAATTTCACAGTCACCTGGAAAACAGAGCCAAGATGACCTCGAAGAAACTTAGTGTGATCAACAAAGCAAGGCAGGACTTAGCGCCGTAGCAAAGGCTCATTTTTTATAAAGTCTAATGTTTTA
Organism: Napeogenes sylphis; assembly: GCA_959347405.1. NCBI lineage: Eukaryota > Metazoa > Arthropoda > Insecta > Lepidoptera > Nymphalidae > Napeogenes > Napeogenes sylphis. The sequence goes on from OY365776.1 coordinate 30,032,054, forward strand.
TAAAGGGCTCATGTTTTAAAAAGTCTCATGTTTTATAAAGGTTCAGCCCAGTATCACCTCAGTATTAGCTTCTACCATTTGACCGCATCCAACGACGAGCCGTTTGAGTTGTCGGGAACCCAGTGTTCTGTGAAATCTTGATCTTTTGGCATTACGGAGAGAAATAGTATGTTTATGTGTATTCTACCGCATTTATCACGGAGAGTATTCCGAAGAGCTATTTCCATTATCACACTGCACGCCACCCCCTAAAATCCCTACCACCCGGATGTATGGCCTTCCTCAACAGTGCGGTTCTCAAGGTTCTTCCTACCACGAACCATCAAGATGTGTAATGAACTCCCTTCGGCAGCTATTAATAAATCCTTACTTGTGTATTATTTAAAAAAAAATAAAAAACTTAACATTAACAGCCTTTTTATAGAAAACTTTAAGCAAATTTAAATTATAACAATACTATCTAAATTTCAATATGGTACTGGGCGATTGCTTCATTTTGTAGAATATAATATATAAGTTGACGTCACTACGAACAACTGCTACGAAACTAGATCTGGCCGGCGATAGAGTGACCTTGCTGACCTCGCTGTCTGATGCTAAATTGGTAGCTATCATTGAGCTTTTCTATCAATAGAATTTACAAATTAATTATATTATAATATTTATGTGAGAAATTAGAGATTGTACGCGGTATATAAATATATTTATCTAAAACGTTTAGACTTTTTTGTGTTGCCGATTGCAGTGTATAATTATTATTTGTTGTTATTAAAAACCTTTTTGCCATAGCTTAGAGTTAATCGAAATACATTAGAATTAGTTTCAGTTAATAAATTCAATATAATTCTATTCAACATATTCAAGATACTTCAAAATTAGTAGATTATTGTGCAAAATATATGATATCGTAAATCGCTCCTGCGCTTGATATTATTAAATCCGGCGTTTATGTTTTCAGTTACCTATAATCTGATGCAGCATAATTTTTCGAAATTGGTTAACGAGTTTATGTAAATGAAAAATAAACGGTTAATAATATAAAAAATTAAAAAATAAATAATCGGTTTATTTTTCATTCTATATGTTTATACATTTAAATAAGCTTAACATGGCTAAACAGGTTTACAGATATTTTCAAACATCTGTTAACGAGACTAAATATATATAACTTTATTTTTATTAAATTTGGTTATAGATTTTATTATACAAATAAATATTTTATGGGTTGCATATGTTGAGCTTACAAAGAGCATGAATAATTTTAATTTATTTAATTATAAGGGTAATATTATAAAGTTTTTAAAATACATTTTGATGATTTTTATCATTTCTTTTAAAAGGCTCAGAATTCCTTAGCTTCCAAAAAAAATTTCCTACTTTTATCCTGTGGTCCACACAGAAGGGAATGTGTTGAGGAATTCCTTGGGCATCGTCCTACTACCACAGACCTTTTTACCATAAGATAGAACCTTATTCACAACCCTTGGTTTAAGATTTTAAATTTATCACCAGAGATTTTCTGAGCGTTACAATATAATAGATACACTACATATCACTTCAATAATGTTATATTTAAGTATAATAACTTTTAAGTTTATAAGTAACATTTCAATATATAAATTATTCTATAATTTATATACTAATACGTATATTTAATATTTACTGTTTATATTTTGTCAATCAAATTCGCTAAGGTTAATTAGTAGAGAATGCCAATAGCCAGTAAATTCGCATTCTGTAATCGTCAATAAATAAATAAATATTACTTTCAAGAATTTCCATTTCTGCAGACTTATACCAAGTGCTAAGTTTTATTTTTAATCGGCAACTGGGTCATGTTTCAGTGTATGCATTAAATTGATAGTTTTATAACCGAAAAAATATATCCAAGAGGATAGGTATTCTTCTTTATTAAATCGATTAACAATGCAAGTTAATACATACATGCCAAAAAATATATATATTTGACATAATATGATATCTATAAATTTTAAATTGAAAAAAATAAACACTTAAGTGACTTCTAAGTCACTTAAGTGTTTATTTTTTTAATAAGTGTTAATAAGTGTTTATTTTTAAATATCTATATTTAAGAGACTTAATATAACTTACATTTGAGTCAAGTAAATATAGTATTGAAATTAAATAAAGAAAGATTTTCAAATCATTTAAATGAAGGGCGATTTCTTTCTTTTAATATCTCACTTGTCTTAAAATACGACTCAATTACAGTTTCTCAGTGTAGCGATCTCAGGGGCACAGAAGCTATTAATTTAATAAAGTTCTTTGTCTTAAAACAGTCTCGAGGTGTTTAACTTGAACCTTTGATCTTGAATTACTTGAATTACTACTATGAAGAAAATAATATCTTAAAAAATATTATAACTTATTATGACCGTTTATAATTACAATATATATATATTTTTTTTATAAAAATATGTTATAAAATTAAAATGGTATTTCATTTTTAACATTTAACAGTATGTATGAAGAACAATATGAAAGCAGCAGTTTAGCTTATTTAGCTTAGGTGATAAGTTACTCATAGCCGTAGTTACTTAAACGCAATTAGTCTAAAAGCTGGCTGGCCTGGGGCCGCGGTATGAAAGCCATAGCTAGGACTGTAAGCGTGAGTGTCTAACAAATAATAAAAGAGCAAAAATTGTTTAATTTAATTTTATTTATATTTTTTTTTTTTTTTTATTTGAATTAATTGAATATACCTTTGTATATTCAAGATAAGTACGGGTAAAGACCCATACTTGTCTTAATAAGTATGGATCTTATATTTGTATATTATATTATATATACAAAGATAAGACCCAGACTTTGTTTATTATTGTACATGGACCCATACTTATCTTTGTATATTCACAGATTATAAAAATGCAGATATCTAGGTAGCGTGATTTTGCTTTTTATTTTGTTCGGTGGACAAGAGAGAGATACTCTATATATAATAACTCTATGACAATCCCGCTCTATCACAAAAGGTATTTATAACCTAAAACCGCATGCTCAAAATCCAGTTACTAATCTCTCTCTGTATGTCCAAATATACATTATTTCCCATTCCTAATGGATGGTAACGCCTTTGCAATTTTTTTTGCACATATAGATGAATAACGAAAATTCTTACTAATAGGTATAAGACAGGCGGACCAACTGTTCAATTATAATTAGTTCCAATATAAGCATCTGCTGTATTTCATAAAAGTTACATTAAAAATATCAACCCCTTATATTAAACGAGTATTTATTTATTTTTTAAATTGAAAAGAATAATATCATAAAGAAGCCCCATAAAATACAGTAAAAAATGGAAAATTTGATGTCTAGCAGAGTCATCATAAGTAGCTAAAGAGGGACGCTATGCGGAGTCACGCACATAGCGCTGTGCGCATCGAAACCACTGGTTTCGTCGTACACACTACGGAATAGATAACAAAGACAACAAAATGGACAATATTTTGTTATATATATATATATATATAAATTTATTACAATTATTGTTATTATTTCAATTAGTTTGTGTAAGAAATAATAGATCAATTTATTTTCTGTGTGTACTTTACATAATAAATATCAATAAATAAATTCCCATATATTAAAATACATTATCCTTCTATTTCATTTTAAATCTCGTTTACATTGTTAAAAATAACACTTCGTATTTGTCAAATTGTTTTATAAATCGAATCAGAGTTTCATTTTTATTCACTTTATTGACAAGGATATCTGAATGTATACAATATTTTTGTTTCGTTTATATTTGATAAAACTATTATGCGTAGTAAAAGATTTATGTCTTCTTACGTTCAAATAAAATAAAAAATAATAACAGAATATGAGGTACATGTGTATGTTATATAAAGGTTAATAGATAAAGGGATGTACTTTTACTGAATTATATTGACAATCGTTAGTCGTAACCGTTGTCTCACATGTTTACAATTGGGAAGCGTTTCAGTGTATAAAAATTATAAAAAAATACACTGAATATTTTTATGAGGTTTTTAAATAACACAATGGTAATAAATATAGTGAGTGCATAATTAAATTAAACAGATTCATTAGTTGTCGTCATCGCGAGGAGCAAATGCTACAAGATATAGTAAGCGATGACCTCTCTCGTTTTATTCAAAATAGACGTCATTTTTTTTAATAAAAGTGCTTTAAAAATATAAATAAATCGTTTAGATTTATTACAAATTAGTAAAAGTTAAAATTCCAAAACATTTTCGCATTATAAGTATAATAATAAATAATGATAATAATATCTGGACAAATTACACACATTGATCTTACCCCTAAGTAAGCAAATTATTTGCTTATGTTAAAGTGTTAGACAACGATACAAATACATAGAAATACATATATATTCAGCGAATATATTTAATAAACGACCAAACCCAGAAATACAGATATTTATCTTCATCACATATATGCCTGTCTCTGGCGGGAATCGAACCCGAGCCCCATTACGCCGCTACACGTTACGCGTCTGCTCTAACCACTCGACCAACAGGGCGGTTAAGTATGTATGTATAGAGGTCATTTCGGTGAACAATAATAACGAATTTGAAGAACGGCAATTATATTTAGCTACCTCTATCGCACTTGTTTAGAATGAATTTAAATGAAGATTTAAGTATTAAATGGCTTACTATGAGCCGAAGTAGTTATATTTAACCAATCGACATAAAAATTTTGTACATTCACATCTAATGTGCATTCATGTGCATCACATATAGCATATGGAAGATGGATAGCATTTCAAAATCCTATCATTCTGTTTCTCAATATTATTTAAATCACAAGCTTATCAGACGCTTACAAATATAATATAATTATAATGGAAACAGTTATATGAACAATATCTTTAACAAAATATTTTTAAATAACGATAAAGGGTTGCTTAGCTAATCTTTAAATCTAATTTATACAAGTAAATATAATATAATGGTTATCCTGCACGCTAGCGAATAAACAATTTTTTCAGTATTTTTTAATAAACTTAGCTGTTATAGAAATATTCGATGCTAAATTAATAATATTATGCGATATTTTAAACACATCTTTTTAATTTAATTCCATACTCGCATGGGCAAAATATTTACTTTTCAAACGTTCTTTACAACACAACGATTTTTGTAGGGAGTTTTTATCCGCAACTGGGTCACTGTTCAGTATCGCGAGTCTGAAATAGAATATCAACTAAACTGACATTAACCGATATGGATTAAAAAAAATAAAATAGTCACAAATATATATTTTTTGTTTTTAAATATAACAAAACTTAAGTAAACAATATCTTGTTTTTTATAAGGACATGTGTTATATTAAAGTTTTTAAATTAACGACGGACGGCGTCGGACGACGGGATTATGTTGTTAGTTTTTATTTAAATAATCTTTGGTTATATCGGTAGATTTTTGAAATAGTAAAAAAATTAAGAACGCTTTTATATTATTGAGTTGTTGTTGATAATTCATACTACAAGTATATTAATATATCCTTTTTTTTAAATATATTCTAACCTTGTAAACTTCCAAATAAAGCAGAAGTGAACATTGCAAGAGATTAAGCTTTAATTGAAATGTTAAATTAAAATATAATATTATTATCATTCATCTGACTAATATATCTGACTAACATATAAATTCGATTGTTTGGATGTTTGGATGGATGGATGTTTGTTACTCAATCTCGCCAAAACTACTGAACGGTTTTTTTATAAATCTTAGCAATATTGTAGCTTATGTACCAAAATAATATATAGGCTATAAAAATACTAACTTTTGCACGTGGTTTCGTCTGTGATGTTTATTTTACAATTACGCCAAAACTACTGAACGGATTTTGATGTAACAATATTGTAGCTTATGTACCGGATAACAAAGGCTATAGAAATACTAACTTTTGCACTTGGTTTGTTACTCAATCTCGGCAAAACTACTGAACGGTTTTTTTATAAATCTTAGCAATATTGTAGCTTATGTACCGGATAACTCAGGCTATAGAAATACTAAGTTTTGCACGTGTGCATCTAATGTGCATTCATGTGCATCACATATAGCATATGGAAGATGGATAGCATTTCAAAATCCTATCATTCTGTTTCTCAATATTATTTAAATCACAAGCTTATCAGACGCTTACAAATATAATATAATTATAATGGAAACAGTTATATGAACAATATCTTTAACAAAATATTTTTAAATAACGATAAAGGGTTGCTTAGCTAATCTTTAAATCTAATTTATACAAGTAAATATAATATAATGGTTATCCTGCACGCTAGCGAATAAACAATTTTTTCAGTATTTTTTAATAAACTTAGCTGTTATAGAAATATTCGATGCTAAATTAATAATATTATGCGATATTTTAAACACATCTTTTTAATTTAATTCCATACTCGCATGGGCAAAATATTTACTTTTCAAACGTTCTTTACAACACAACGATTTTTGTAGGGAGTTTTTATCCGCAACTGGGTCACTGTTCAGTATCGCGAGTCTGAAATAGAATATCAACTAAACTGACATTAACCGATATGGATTAAAAAAAATAAAATAGTCACAAATATATATTTTTTGTTTTTAAATATAACAAAACTTAAGTAAACAATATCTTGTTTTTTATAAGGACATGTGTTATATTAAAGTTTTTAAATTAACGACGGACGGCGTCGGACGACGGGATTATGTTGTTAGTTTTTATTTAAATAATCTTTGGTTATATCGGTAGATTTTTGAAATAGTAAAAAAATTAAGAACGCTTTTATATTATTGAGTTGTTGTTGATAATTCATACTACAAGTATATTAATATATCCTTTTTTTTAAATATATTCTAACCTTGTAAACTTCCAAATAAAGCAGAAGTGAACATTGCAAGAGATTAAGCTTTAATTGAAATGTTAAATTAAAATATAATATTATTATCATTCATCTGACTAATATATCTGACTAACATATAAATTCGATTGTTTGGATGTTTGGATGGATGGATGTTTGTTACTCAATCTCGCCAAAACTACTGAACGGTTTTTTTATAAATCTTAGCAATATTGTAGCTTATGTACCAAAATAATATATAGGCTTTAAAAATGCTAACTTTTGCACGTGGTTTCGTCTGTGATGTTTATTTTACAATTACGCCAAAACTACTGAACGGATTTTGATGTAACAATATTGTAGCTTATGTACCGGATAACAAAGGCTATAGAAATACTAACTTTTGCACTTGGTTTGTTACTCAATCTCGGCAAAACTACTGAACGGTTTTTTTATAAATCTTAGCAATATTGTAGCTTATGTACCGGATAACTCAGGCTATAGAAATACTAAGTTTTGCACGTGCTTTTTTCTGTGACATACCAACGATTGTATCGCGATAATTGATTGCCACGGGAGATGCTGTTTTTAAATCGTTTGGTTCACTGAATTTAACATAATTATTTGTGAAAATCTTTCTTTTTACCTGACGATTTTAGAATGAGTGTTATGTATTTCAAATACACGTATATAATACGCTAATAGAAATATAGCCAATTATGCTATTTTTGTGTTGCCTGCTACAGTCTAAACGGTCTACGCGGTCCTACAGTCTACGCGGACAAAGTCACGGCCAACAGCTGGTATATTATATTATTTTCAAGTAGGTATTGCCTTGCTGTAATCATTTGACTGTATCCGGGTTGGCTTAAAATGGGGTACTACCTTCACCACCTAACATAATATTTGTTTGAACCACCTATTATAGCTATGTTTTCGTATGAGGAGAGAGCCTATATATTATTCTAGCCTATATTTCTTCATTCTTCTCCGTAACTTAACGGTGGTCACGGACTTGCTTCGTTTTGCTAATGTCCATCGGCGAAAACACTACATACATATATTAGAAAGATGAGCTGCTCGTCTACATAACTGTTTCATTAAAACATATATAATATTCTTAATTTTATAATTTACAGAATATGTATCTTTTTTAATATTGGAAATGTTAAAAATGAAATAAAATATTAGAATCAAACAAACAATCAAAATTTACATGATATAGATTTTTAAAAGGATGTGCTGGCCACTTATTAATTATTATTACATTCCTTGTAAAAGTATCTGACAGGATTATGCTTTGAGAAAACATCCCGTAAGTAAGTTTAACATTGTTCGTGTATAACTTAAGCCTTTATATATATTTTCAGAAATAATAAAACAATCTTTAAAATGTTTTTTTTTAGTATTTTGTTATTTCATGTTGAAGTGTTTTCTATTCAATTAATGAATAAATTAGGGATAGTTTGTGCTTATCATGGACCATAACACGAATGCAATTTATTTTAAATTTTACTTAATTTTATGCCCGAACTTTTATAATAAATGCAATTAAAAAAAATGTTGTCCTAACAATTTAGAGAAAAAATAATTTTGTTGATTTAATATATGTTTTAAATATAATTTTATGCTGTGTTCCAATTATGTATTATGTTTATAATACGTAAATACATATTATGATGGTATTGTATCAAAATAGAAAAATAATGTTATACTGTAATTAAAATATGGTTACCCAATCATATTAAAAATTTATATCGACCCGATATAACTAAATATACATACAAATTTAATTTACGTCTCGTATGAAAATAAGAATTAAATGGTGTATATTTAAATGTACGTAATGTACGAATATATACTTCATTTCTTATACGCTTATAACGCGTAATATATTGAGGGTTAATTTACCTTACCTTTCTAATCTTGTACTAAAAACATTTTACAAGCTTGTGTCCTTTATGACGGGCTTTCACACTACCCCTTTCACGGAGTTTGTTAAAACACGTCAGCACTTTGTGTTTACACGATTATATGAGGACCTATAGCTAAATATGTCAAATAAATAAAGAACATGTGTAAGTGTTTGTGTCTGATGTGTGTGTGTGGTATCGTAGTTTCTTGATACGGTAGCTCAGTTGGTAGACTGACAAGACGGTTTCCCAGTAGTCGCGGGTTCAAATCCCTGAGAATATCGGTTTATTTTACATTCTATATTTATATAAATTTAAATGGATGGTTGTTTAATATTAGGAATTACTTAAACATCAGTTGAACGAAAATATAAAACAGCTTAATCATAACAGTGAAACTGTTGATATTGCATACAATTTGACTATGATAATAGGTAAGTAGCTCGTTTACAAGGATGCTATTAATATCATTTAAATAAAGGAAGTGACTATTGTGATAGGGATAAAAACACATCATTTATGAATTTATTGTATTTAATACTATTAAATATTTATCATTACACAACTATTTTTTTAATTTAAAAATTATATAATTCCTTGCTTCCATAAGCTTTTGTTTTTGATTTTTGAAGCAATCTACAAAATGAACGGAAGTGAAACTTAATCCAGCAAACAACTTCAAGAAAGTTTTCCTTTATTTATTAGAGTTGTTTACTATAAGTCTACTATTCTATTTGTTTTCTAGAGAATATAAAATATATTTTTTAAAGTGTATAAACATAAAAATATTATATTATTTAATTATAATATACATATATATTATTATACGGAATTCATTCCATCCTAACAATGTATATGTGTTATATATAGAGTTTATAGAGACTTTGTTTAGATGAACTCTCAAATTATAAGAAATATAACAAACTGGCTTCATTTATTAAGGGTCTTCCAGAGTACTTTAACAGTATATTCTTTACTGAGTTTATTAAATAAATTAGACATTTTTTATAAACAAGTATAACCTGTGTGTATAAGTATGTCCATTTTAGTTTTTCAAAAGACTTCGCCCACGAGTAATTAAATGGCGTTACATAGCATTTTTTAATAATCTCAACAGAGCTTGTTCTTTTACATGCTGAAATCTTATTACAGATTTATTTTTTTTCCAATTTTTATATTAGGTAATTTGTAGGTATTGCAGTTAGTTACTTAGAGCCAATTACACGTTTTCACAGATTATTAATCAAATAAGTACTAACCAATTGAAACATTTACATTTAAAACTTACGATATCGAGAAAATTAACTTATTCAATTTCAAAATATATATACTATTTATCAATCTTTGACTGTAATATATATAATACAAAACTAATCAATATAGGCTGCTTTTGCAAAGGCATTGAAATTTCTTCGGGTCGGAATGGGAACTTCTTTCTATCAGGACGACCATAAACGAATTTCTGCTATAGTTATTACTGTCAAGTGGCACGGCAAGCGGGATTAAATATAACGTCTGTTAGGAGGAAGGGAGTAAATTTCCAAAAAATCTTACTAAGAGCTTACTTGCTTCACTAGAATAACCTACATTCAAAGTCTCAACTATATTATTTTATTTTTTCAATAAATCTATTGAAAAAATAAAATGTTTTAGTTTATTCACTTTTTTTCTTCTAAAAAAGAATTTATCAAAAATTATCCTTTAGCCCTGCAACCCCCAACAAATGCACATGTCAAACTTCAGCTTCTTGCGTTCAGTAGTTTAGTAGATCACTTAAGAAATATTAATTTGGATTTATTATTCCTGACAGTTTTAACATAAAGAATGAGTGCATTCTAAAATTATTTAAATTATAGTACTTCTTAAATTACTATTAATATGTTAGTGCAATAAATAAATTAACTTATGTTCCGATAAAGACGATCATATATAGAATGCTTAATTCACCGAGACGGACAGCGATACGGTAGCTCAATTGGTAGAGCGACGGGACAGTTTTCCAGAGGTCGCGGTTTCGAATTTCTGCTCGTATCGGTTTATTTTTCATTCTCTATTTATATCAATTTAAATACGCTTAACCTGGCCATACATGTTTATGGATATTTTCAACCTTAATAAGATTATTTATAATATAGAAATGAGAAACATAAAACAAACCGATGTCTAGAGAACTCGTTTCAAGTAGCTAATCAACAACGCTGTGCGAAGTCACGCACGTCGCTCCGTACGCATCATAATTAGTAACCACTTGTTTCATAGTATTCTGGATCCGTAGATTCTTATAAAGTACTTAATATGCATGGTATCTCATAGTATCTTACAAAATTTGAATTTTGTAACTTATCAAGCAAATTTAAATATTTTAGGACAATATAATATATCGTTGAATTATGTCTATTGTATGTATTTAAAAAAAATATATATAAGCATTGCGTGTTAAGTAATAGTCCAAGGTAACAATATTGATATTTATTATATTGAATTTAATTCTATTGTATTTTTTATTCAGTAAAACAGGTATGTATCTTTACTGAAAACATTTACAGAACAGTGAGTTTTACAGTTTTTTTCGCATGTGGGTCACGGTTCACTGTCGCCAATATTAAAAAGAATACAAATTTAACTCACGTTTTCCAACATGTGCGAATAAAGAGAACTTTATATTGTATAATATTTTGGTCTAACATTATTTATTTTTATTAGTAAAAACTTGTAATTATTTTTTTTCAAAATATGTACGTAACTAGCAATAGAAGACTATATAATTTATTTATTTAACTTTACTTAAATTTAATCACAAATAATTTTTACACTTACGACATTTTGGTACAGCGTTACCAACACTTATTAAATGAGGAGCTCCGTGTTCGATTTCCGGTCTTGTTAAAACATTTATACCATAAGTGGAATGTCGTTGCAATATATGATAGAAATGTTGAGGAAAACGACATCTTAGATAAATAATTATATTTCTTTAATTTTCCGAACTTCAGCAATGCAATAAATATTATTTAAATTATTGTACCCTGTCCATATTCTTAGGTTCAGTTAGGTTGAGATACGGCCATCGATTAAAAGATTATTTTTATATTAAGAGTATTAGGTCTTAGTAGTAATAATAACATTATTTATAAAAAAACACCCATTTATAATTTACTTATTATTTATCGTTATCGTGACTATTATTTATCGTTATAATTGAAAAAAATAAATATTACTAGAAGAAAAAAAATATTTGACTAGAGCTTTATGAAAGTTTTGATTGATTAATAAGAGATATCTAAAGTTATAAGTGTTATTTCAAATAAGACAAACCTGTAATACCAAAAACATTGCTAAACGTATTGTGATAAAATCATGAAACAATATATACTTAATATACACATTAAGTATATATTATTGAATGGTTAAATTAATAACATACTAGCTTTTACCCGCGACTTCGTCTGCGTTAAAGAGTTTCTTTGGACAGCAGTTTTATTTTTTACGTCAAGTACTTGCATAGTATTTTTTTTTGAGTGTAAAATGTGAACTGGATGTAAAAACAGTTCCTGTTTCTCATGTTTGAAAATGAACTCCTCTTTTCTTATAGTAAAGGGATAAGATATTTTTTTATTGGTCCAATCAATTTAAAACTTAGTCTTTGAATTAATAGAATTTATGGATACTTTGTTTAATTTTTTACCATTTTAACCACTTTTATTGCGACAAAAGATAGTCTATGTCTGTTTTTTAGGAATAGAATTACCAAGTCTACATGCTCATATGATTAGTGGGAACTACAGCTTTCTAACAATTTTGAGGCGCGTAGTGGGCAAAGCCCGAATTTCTATTGTTATATAATAATTTCATATTTAATTTCCCGTATTTTTGAAACTATGCATCCCAACAACAAAAAGTAGGAATCTACTTCAATTAAAAAAGCTATTTCTATAAAATTACTTAAACCACTGTTCTAACTATTTACACTTTACTTTTAATAACAGACTACCTAAAAGGAATAAAAATAAAAAAGAAGTGGAGATTTCCAAAATGCTTTATTTACGTAATATGTATCAGTTTTTTTTTATAAAATAAGGTAAAAGTACCCAAAAACACGCATTGTTATAAAAATACGCAAATGTTAATAAAATACTTGTAGAAGAACATTGTATCAACGTATTACCTATCGCTGGCACATACTTTGGCGTTACGTATGTGCCAGCGATTTACGTCGTTTCCCGTGGGAATAAAATATTTTTCCGCTGTAAAAAGTTCTATGTCCTATGTCCTTTCCCAATGTCTAACCTATGTTTATTCCAAATTTTATCAAAGTCGGTGTAGTGGTTTAAGCATGAAAGCGTAACAGACAGACAGATAGAGTTACTTTCGAATTTATAACATTAGTATGCACATATGGAAGTATGGATAATAGTAGTAGTAGTGATTTAATTTATAACATAGCATAGTTATAGCACTCGTATATATTCTACTAAGTTTTATTCAGTTGTATTTAATATTAAGTCCTTCCATATGCCCGTCGGACGGGAATCAATAAAATCTTTGAAGGCGATTTGGACTGCCCCATCGGAGTTGATTTTTTTCCCTTGCAAAAAGTTACCCAAATTTGGAAAAAAATTATAATCTTTTCGAGCAAGGTCCGGGGAGTACGGTGGATATCTTAGACATCTTAATTGATCTAATTTATCTACCTATCATCATCATCATCATCTATATCTATCTAATATATGCAATTTGCTTCAAGTGGATTAAAATAGTTTCATCACTAACACTGTAGCCTGTAGCTAACTCGGACGTGGTTTGGGATGGCGCCGCTTCCACAATAGCCTTCCATTCTTCATTATCAACTCAGATGGCTGTGGATCATAGTCATTATTAACCCTTCGAGTCGTTTCAGCAGTACTGGTGCCACGGTGGAACTCTTAATAGTCCTAATACTCGTACTCGTAAATAATGAGATATTTTATATTTTCCATTCCATTCTTCATTCCATTTCCATTTTGTAAACTGAGTAACACAAACAGAAAAAACATAAGAAAAAACCAAATGAATGACGGTTAACAAAACAAAAATGCATGTGTAAATAGCTGTAAAAAAAAAATTAATTTGTAATTGCTTACCAAAGTGGAAAAATTTGTGATTAAGGTGGCCAGGACGAAAAACGCCAATTTCATATGTAAGGACCTAATATTATAAAAAACCAATGAACACAATTATATATCGAAACTTAGATGTAATTAATATTTTAACGTATATCAAACAATATCAATACGTTTTCGATTTGCAGCCACTCTATTAATGTTTCACAACCGCGGTACCTTTATGACGAGCTTTCATACAACCTCATTTATAATAAAATGTCAGCACTTAGTGCTTACATAAAATGTCTATGTAGTATATATGTAGTAGATTAATTCAGTATAAAACTTTGTAACAGTATAAAATTTAATTAGTAAATTAGGTTAACCTCTATAATATTATAGTATTTTAAAATATAATTATAATCCGAAACATTTAAATTTTCATGATTAAATCACAAATATGGACTAGAGAATTGTATTTTTGAACAAATACTCAAAGAATTTTATGACAATATTGTAAATATGTATATCCAAAACCTTGATACTTTCACGTACAACAAAGTATTTTTAATAGAAAGATTCAATAATATTATGTGTTAACAAACCAGTCTTTGTTTTACACGAAAGTGAAACATGGCTCGGTGTCACAAAACCTAAATAAAATAAGAGTTAAACTGACATAAACCGTTGTGGAACTAAAATAAAAATGATACAACGTTATGTTTATAGTTAAATAAGTTAAAGTACTTCCAAAAAAATATTCTAGCTGTATAAAAATAGAACCATTTCTTAACAATTTAGTTAAACTTGAAAATAAAAATATAAGAATATTAAGTGCATTTTAAAATGCAAGTCTACCCTTATAAATTAAACCCTTAACACATAATTTTTTTTTTTTTTTTTTTATTTTTATATGATCTAGGGCAATGCTTGACTACATTCCACCTGATGGTAAGTGGAATGTAGTCTTAGATGGTAAGTCGCATTGCCCTAGCAACCTATTCACTCTTCTCTTGAAGACACCCACATTATATTTGGCCGGAAATACCGACGCAGGCAAATTGTTCCAGTCCTTTGCTGTACGCACTAAAAATGAGGAAGCAAAGCGCTTCGTTCGGACAGATGGAATGTCCACAACAAAAGGATGGATACCTGCCGTGCGTCGGGACGTCCGGTGATGGAAGGGGGACGGGGGAATTAACTCGTGTCATTCCTGCGCACACTCACCAAAATGTATCCTATAGAATACTGAGAGGCTAGCAATTTTACGCCTGTGTTCAAGGCTTTGGAGGTCGGCTTCGACTTATTCGGGATCGCCTATAAGCCTCTTTGCTCGCCTCTCAATTGAGTCCAGAACCGCAAGATGAGACTTTGCGGCACCAGCAAATATGTGTCCACAGTACTCTACACACGACCGGATCTGTGCTTTGTATAAAACAAGAAGCTGTCCCGGTGTAAAGTACTGCCGAACCTTCGCAAGAACGGCAAGCTTTGCTGCTGCTGCTCTTGCTCTGGACTCAATGAACCGACCAAAGTTGAGGTTCGAGGAAATCTCTAAACCTAACAACTGAAGCCGGTCACTGTATTCCAAGGATACATTCTGGAAAGTAGGAGCCAAGGTGAAAGGGCTCCTTTTGGCGGTGAATAGACACGTCTGCATTTTGGTGGCGTTGAACTTGACAAGATTGGCATTGCTCCATGCGGAGACTGCCTGAAGTTTGTCATTCAAACGTTGCACCATGGCTTCTCTTTCAGACTGCACTTGATCTCGACTAGCCCGAGTACTCGGCAGATATCTTTCTACAACTGTGCTGTCGTCTGCATACCCATAGATACCGGGCTTCAACAGATCATTAATGTGCAGCAGAAACAGAGTTGCAGAAAGAACGGACCCCTGAGGCACTCCGGCATTTATTGTCAAGGGTTCCGAGGAACACCCGTCGACAACTACTCGGAGAGATCTGTGGCTCAGAAAGTCCGTTACCCAGCCGATCAGACCAGGAGATATACCGTACGCTGAAAGCTTGCATATAAGGCTCGCATGCCAGACCCTGTCAAATGCCCTCGAGACGTCCAGAGAGACGGCGACCGCTTCTCCGTTCTTCTCGATGGCCTCGCCTAAAATGTGAGTAGCATACACTAGGAGGTCCCCAGTAGACCTATTACGGCGAAACCCGTACTGTCGGTCACTGAGGAGATCGTTACCTTCTAGGTATGCTAGTAGGCGCGAGTTCAATACACGCTCCATAATCTTACAGAGTATGGAGGTGATTGAAATCGGTCTGTAATTGACAGGGTCGGCACGGCTGCCTTTTTTGGGCACGGGTTGCACATTAGCAAGCTTCCAGGATTTCGGCACTATTCCAGTCATGAAAGAGAGGCGATACAGACGTGTCAGTATAGGAGACAACTCAGCTGCGCATGTTTTGAGCAGAATGGCTGGTATACCATCAGGACCACTGGCTTTATTCACATCTAAACGACACAATGTTCTCCATACCTCTTTGTTAGTGATGCGGATTTCAGGCATTGAAATACCGCAGTGAGGAAGATGTGCTGGAGAAGCATTGCCAGTGTCTAGATGTGAATTCTCAGCAAACAGAGAAGCAAATACATTCGCTTTCTCTGTTGCTGTGTGGGCCAGGGATCCATCAGGCTTCAGCAGAGCAGGCAGTGAGGGTTGGCAGAAGTTCGACTCGATCGCTTTGGCAAGAGACCAGAAAGCTCGACTGCCAGTTGGTCTGACAGAGAGCTTTTCGCCATTCTTAGCGATCCGATCAAGACGAGCCTTCCGCAATGCCTTCTTGTAGGACTTGGCAGCTTGGTTAAAGGCTCTCTTCTTCAAACTTACATCCGGAGTTTTGCGGGTTCGAGCATCAGTCCAATTGAGATATGCCGAATGTTTTCGGTCTTGAGCATGACCACATTCGGCATTAAACCATGGGCGAGCTTTGCCACCGATGGGTACGTCAGCACAATAATAATAATCTTTATGAACAGTAAAAAACATAACAAAACGTTCTTTTAGGAAGCTTATGAAAGATGCCTATTTCTGCTTTATATCCTGATTGAGCTATCTATCACATTTACAACCTTGAGTAATCTCAACATAAATGAAGTTACAAGGTTAAAAAATAATAAGCAACCGTTTTGTTTTCATCTACTGGAACATTTGAGATTTGAAACTCTATAACAGATAAAATTAAAGTATCCTCAAAAATCACCGCTTTCTTTATTTACAGTACAGACAATTTCGGAGCGAACTGCATAATAAAAAGTTGAAAGCATAAGCTTAGCTTTTATCGTAGGTAGTGCAAGTCACGACGGGAATTTTATTACATTTCGTATTCTTTAGCGACTTGCGAGACGGAATTAGGTCCCGCTGTATGTGAAAACGCAGTTTTTCATCAAACGAATAACTTTTATGATATTTGCATATTTTGCATAATATTATGTGATGCATAATATTATATATTTGATAGTTCATTCTATTTCTTGGAATAACTTTTTCATGTTAATTTTTTTTTATGTGCACATATAAAAAAACTAATCAATGTAAAAAAAAAAAAAATAATGTAAAAAAAAAAAATCTAATTCATTTCTAACCTTCTATATTCACTTTTATCTTTCATTTAATACAAATATATATAATAATAGTAAAAAGAAAACGTAGAATTTTGATTTACTTTATTAAGATTGGTAATTTTAAAAATACTGAATAAGAAGTGTAGTGAAAAAGTTGACATGAATGACCATCTAATGACAGTACGTTGTATTATTTTGGGCTTTTTAATAACACGCAATCGTTATTTCAATATTTAGTCATATCAAACGTGTTTTGCAAAAGTGTTTTACTTGCTTTATTTTATAAATATATAAATTTTTTTGGCTCTTTATTTAAGATCTTTTTACTATGTATTTGGACATAAAAAGGTATAAATGAAAAAGATGCAAGATAGTGCCAGTTTCAGCAGACACCTTTAAAAAAATACTGTTGGAATTCACGATTACACACGTTTGCTTACGATCGGGTTTCATTGAAGTCAAGATTCTTTAATGTATCTAAATTTCCATATGATGCAATACTTGTAATTCCCACAATTTGTGAAATACATTGGAAATAACATGAACTTACTTAAAATACTTCAAAGTTTTGAGATAGTATTCAACAGTCGCTCCACCAACATATATTATTATTAAATTTTATTTTGTGATTACTGTTAAATATTTTTAGAATAAGATGTATAGGATATTTTTGCATAATATTTAAAATGCTTTACATAAACATTTCGGCGGGGTTTTTGGTTGTGTCACAACAAAAGTTTGTTTGAGACTTTAAGATACGACTTATACTACTATATATATATATATATATGTATATATATATATATATAAATATATATATATATATATATATATATATATATATATATATATATATATATATATATATATATATATATATATATATATATTACATGAAATAGAGTCGCTCGCGAAATTACAATTCGCTTTCCGTCAACGAGTATTGACTCGTCGTAGACGGCGTTGCCGTTTTAATAATAGTTTAACAAAATCGATGCATCACTTGCTTAAGAAAATGACGTCATTAGAGGAACCACACCATCCGGCTTCGTTGCCACGTGGGAATCAATCGGCCTTGGGAATCAATCGGTCTGACGTAAAGGTGGCTGCAGCCGATGCCGAACCTGTGACGCACTTCAAGAGCTTGCAGAAGCGTCACGTAAACGCCTCGATAGACCACATCAGTAAAAAAAATTGTCAACAGGTAAAATACATTCAGACATCTCTTACATTTCAGAGCATGGTGTAGGAGTAGATAAACGTTGTCACTGAATCCATAGTATTTATAGCTAGAGGTATGTGCCGCATGGAGTCCGCAACAGCACACGCTTTCAGCATCCTTAGGACAGGATCTTCCTCCGTCGAGCATTATCAACGCAATGCTCCATAGTGAGAGATCGTGGCAGGCAACGATCGCTTTAACACACGCGTAATAATGCAGAAGGAGGCCGCGGAGCCGTTCAGAGGGGATGACGCCTCCTCTGACATGCTCCGGCGCAGACGTACGGGAGTAAGAAGGAGATAGTTCGCCCACCTTCTCCAAACTCCATAACTTTCTTTCGACTTTCGGCTAGTTTGTCATCAAAATGACTCCACACGTACGTAGACAGCGACAGATTCTCCGTTTTTCTAGATGGCCTCACCTAAAATTTGTGTAGCATACTCTAGAAAATCCCCAGAGGACCTATTATGGCAAAACCCGTACTGTCAGTCACAGAGCAAATCGTTTCCTTCTAGGAACGCTAGAAGGCGCAATTCAATACACGCTTCATAATTATGGAAGTGATTGAAATAGGTCTTTAATTAGCAGGATCGATACAGCTGCCTTTTTTGTGCACTGGTTGCACGTTGGCAAGCTTATAGCAGACAACTCAGCTGCGCATGTTTTGAGCAGAATGGCTGGGATCAGGACCACTTCTTTTATTCACATCTAAACGACATAATTTCCTCCATACCTTTTTGTTCGTGATGTGGATTTCGGGCATGGAAATACCATACTGAGGAAGGTATATTGCCAGTGTCTAGGTGCAAATTATCAGCAAACATATTCGATTTCTCTGTCGCTGTATCCATTCGCCTTCGGCAGAGCAGGCAGTGAAGATTGGCAGTCCGACTCGGTTGCTTTAGCAAGATACTATAAAGCTCAACTGCCAGGTGGTCTGACAGATAGTTTTTTTGTCATTTTTAGCAATTTGATCGAGACGAGCCTTCCGCAATGCTTATTTGTAGGACTTGACAACTTAGTTAAAGGCTCTCTTCTTTGAACTTACATCCGAAGATTTCCGGCTTCGACCATCAGCCCAAATGAGATATGCCGGATGCTTTCAGTGTTCAGCATGACTACATTCGGCATTAAACCATGGGCCACCTTTGCCACCCAAAGATACGTTAGCAAAAGAAATTAAATACCTGATGCACCACATCGGTTATAGCATTCACGCAACTCAACTCCAAAGAAAGACGCAAAAAAGTGCCACCTCTCATCCCAATCTGCTGACTTGTACTTCCATACTCGCCGCACACAAATTCTCGAAATGGTTCGAAAGCTGGTGGTGGGTAAACACAGATTTTACCAGACAGGGATCGGAGGGTCCCAAGGGAGAGGTAACTTCTAAACGATACCTGTCCGGATCATTTGCAAGCAGAAGGTCCATTCAATTAGCTGTATGGCCTACTAAATCTGGTACCCTTATCACTTGCCTCACCAGTTGAAAGAGATTCAAGGACAAGAGAACATGAGCAGTAAAATTCCTCGCTTCTCATTCAACATGGTTGGTCTTCTGGTACGGAAACAGACAGTATCATAATGTCAGTGAAATGACAAGCATTAAAGTCCCCAGAAAAGCGAGCTGCTTTAAGGAAAATTATGCAGAGCCACATCAGCAGCATCACCGAGATCCTCAAATAATCTAGTTGTGTCCTGGTCACCGTTGTGCGAACAGTAGACAAAGGAATACAGGATCTTTTCGGTTTCTGTGTCTACTAAAACCCACAGAGAAAATAAAGTAGGGTCCTCAAGGTGAAGGACATGTTAGATACAAAGGTCGTTCCATGCGTAAACACATACTACGGTACGTGAGCAAAAATTGTGCTCTAACGTGCAACCGGGATAGTCCAGGTGCGGAGCGCTCGAAGGAAATTGTATCTCGGTCAAAAATATTCTCCGTGTTATTAGTCTTTTTGTGTGTTCAGATATTGCGCTACTATGCTTGTTGCCCGATGGTAGAGCTGTTTTGAGACTATTTTCAATCGCATTTATTATCTTGTTGTAATAAATCATGGCAATGAAGAATTTCTTGATAATTATATATTTTTTCTAGATATCTACAAATTTCTTCATTATTCTTCAAAGTATTTTTTGAGTAGCTTGACTAGTTGTTTCTCTTTTTTTAATGCATTTTAAATTAAATGTAGCTCTTAAGCACCTGTGATCTGAAGGAAATTTTATGTTTAGCACTTCCGTATTTTGTACATTTCTGTGCATGTTGGTAAATATGTAACCTAGTTCATTTTGGTATTTCCATCGGGTGATTTCCACGTCTATCTTAATTAGGCTTTCTTTTCAAAAAATGTGTCGATTATCTTGAGGTTATTTGATTGTGCGAATTAAATCAGTCGTTCATCACTATTATTTCTTTTGCCATATCCAAATTTGTTAACAACTTGGCTGTCTTCTCGCGTTGGTTGTCCTACATGAACGTAAAAGTCTCCCATTGTGACAATGTTTTTATCAGATAATTTTGAAGATTTATCGACGGTGTCGTAGAAAGCCTCCTTTGTTTCTTCAGGGGCCCCACCATCTGTCGGTGCGATTTTTTTCTTAAAATGACTATTTTATCATATTTTATGATTGGTCTGTTGCCGGCATCTCCCTCATTAGCCCCATTGTGCACAGTGTTCCAATAATGAGTCTCACGTTTTCCCCTCTTTTCCAAGACGTCTTACAAATTCAAAACTGTTCTCATTACATTCAATGTATAAATATTTCGAGCACCGTTTTAACCCAATCCCGATACGATCTTTCACGTTCTTCTACTCCAAAAAACAGCAAGCTTTTCTTTTAATTTCTTTCTCCATATTTTCTATTTTATTTTTTTTTGAGCTTCTGATTGCTGATATAGTATTTCAGTTTTTAATGTCAGTGAAATGACAAGCATTAAAGTCCCCAGAAAAGCGAGCTGCTTTAAGGAAAATTATGCAGAGCCACATCAGCAGCATCACCGAGATCCTCAAATAATCTAGTTGTGTCCTGGTCACCGTTGTGCGAACAGTAGACAAAGGAATACAGGATCTTTTCGGTTTCTGTGTCTACTAAAACCCACAGAGAAAATAAAGTAGGGTCCTCAAGGTGAAGGACATGTTAGATACAAAGGTCGTTCCATGCGTAAACACATACTACGGTACGTGAGCAAAAATTGTGCTCTAACGTGCAACCGGGATAGTCCAGGTGCGGAGCGCTCGAAGGAAATTGTATCTCGGTCAAAAATAGCAAGTGCAGATGCTCTGTCTCCAGGTGGTGGTGGACACGTAGGATATTAGAGTGCAATTTAAAAGAAAGAAAGAAGTTAAAAAATACTATTATAAGTACAGTGAATGAAAAGTTCCAAGGTCTTGAATTAAAAACTGAAATACTATATCAGCAATCAGAAGCTCAAAAAAAAATAAATTAGAAAATATGGAGAAAGAAATTAAAAGAAAAGCTTGCTGTTTTTTGGAGTAGAAGAACGTGAAAGATCGTATCGGGATTGGGTTAAAACGGTGCTCGAAATATTTATACATTGAATGTAATGAGAACAGTTTTGAATTTGTAAGACATCTTGGAAAAGAGGGGAAAACGTGAGACACATTATTGGAACACTGTGCACAATGGGGCTAATGAGGGAGATGCCGGCAACAGACCAATCATAAAATATGATAAAATAGTCATTTTAAGAAAAAAATCGCACCGACAGATGGTGGGGCCCCTGAAGAAACAAAGGAGGCTTTCTACGACACCGTCGATAAATCTTTAAAATTATCTGATAAAAACATTGTCACAATGGGAGACTTTTACGTTCATGTAGGACAACCAACGCGAGAAGACAGCCAAGTTGTTAACAAATTTGGATATGGCAAAAGAAATAATAGTGATGAACGACTGATTTAATTCGCACAATCAAATAACCTCAAGATAATCGACACATTTTTTGAAAAGAAAGCCTAATTAAGATAGACGTGGAAATCACCCGATGGAAATACCAAAATGAACTAGGTTACATACTTACCAACATGCACAGAAATGTACAAAATACGGAAGTGCTAAACATAAAATTTCCTTCAGATCACAGGTGCTTAAGAGCTACATTTAATTTAAAATGCATTAAAAAAAGAGAAACAACTAGTCAAGCTACTCAAAAAATACTTTGAAGAATAATGAAGAAATTTTCAGATATCTAGAAAAAATATATAATTATCAAGAAATTCTTCATTGCCATGATTTATTACAACAAGATAATAAATGCGATTGAAAATAGTCTCAAAACAGCTCTACCATCGGGCAACAAGCATAGTAGCGCAATATCTGAACACACAAAAAGACTAATAACACGGAGAATAGAACTACATAATACGAAACCAAAATCAAGAGCGATGAAAAAAGAATTAAGCGCCCTCTACAAAGTAATAAGCAAATATATACGACAAGACTACAATGATCCCAGAAAGAAAACTTTAATAAAACACCTCAGCGTATCAGGGAGCTTAAAAAAGCGTACAAAGCATTAAGATCTCAAATCACCTGGATAGAAAGTTTTTACAAATCAGATAGAGTCTCGTATAATAGAAAAGACATCCTCCATACAGTCACTGAGTTTTAATAAACACTATATAAAGCCCCTGTAATACAAAACGAAAATGCTCTACATCTACAACTAGAAATGAATACCTAAGAAATAACCCTATTAGAATATACCGATATATAAGGAAAATTAAACGCCTTAAATTAGATAAAAGTCCGGACCCAGATGGAATAACAAAAGAAACAATAAAAACAGCACAATTCTTGCCACATCACTGACGATTCTCTTTAACAAGATTCTGGACACCACGCTTCTTAAATACCTAAGTCACACATTTAAAAAAATATCGAAAATGATTTTTTTCCATAAAGTGCACTTTAAGCGATTGAACTTTAATATTTCACTAAAACAGCCGTCGATTTATGATCAAAAATACCCGTAAACGCACACATGTTAGTTTGGTTTGGTACCGTTTCCATAACTGAGTTTTGCGCACTGTGGTACTTTTGCGCAAAACTGACAACTGTCAACAGTCATTGGCATGAGCACATGCATTTTTTTATGAAGAACTACAACATTCCAAACGACTGGTAAAACACAGATGAAATTATATATTCAAAAGTGCTACAATAAATAATATATTCGTATTGTAGATCACATACACGTAAGTATCTTATTATTTTTATGTTCAACAGCACAATATTTCGAAATAAAATAGTTTTGCATTTACAAATTTTATATTTTCTCTTATTTTTGTATTCAATACTACCATATTTTGAATTAAGTTAGTTTTGCAACAAATTATAAGAATTATTTTTTAATTTCTTTATGCTAAAGTACCATATTTTAAAATAGGTGAGTTTTGTATTTATTATTCTGACCTTTTTTCTGACTTTTGTATGCAATACTATATTATCATTTTTAATTTAGTTTGTTTTGCAAAATATAATTAGAATATTTTTTTCTATTTCTTTATGTTCAAGTAACATATTTCGAATAATAGTATGTTTGTATTTTAAAGACATCTCTTAATAGAATTTATCTTATACATTGAATAGCTATTTTTAATATTAATATTGTTTTGTCTGAAAGTTTTATACTTTTTGGAGTAATATTATGGGCTAAACAAATAAATTTAAACCAATTACATTTCACTTACCCACATAGATACATTATAACGCCTATTTACGAGAAGGTAAATTGGTTGATACGGGTAGGTACTTATTAAACAAAGGAGACTGTGTTCATTCTGTCATCCAACGTAAGATTAAAGGAGCATTGAAATCGTCTCCAATTTACGTTCCAGAACAGTATATAATTCTGATTAAAATAGTAAAGAAAACTGGAAAGCCTTACACTATTGAAGAACTGACACATAAGGTTTTTTTTATCTTAAACCTTTGTGTACAGGAAACTGCGATATAGATGACGATGACAATATTTTCAAATGGTCTGATATAAAGATTCTGAAGGCAGATAGACTAAGCAATGGCATATTTTTCTTTAAAACATCCTACGAAGATTAAGAATTCGGGTCGGTATTTACGTTGAAAAAACGCCGCACAAAGTCGAAAGTAGGGCCTTTTTTTTTTTTTTTTTTTTTTTTTATATTTGCCTACCGAATTGACCCCACTCTTAAGCAGTCTTAAGCAGTCATCTTAAGCAGTCAGTGAAGTCTAAAAATGGATGCCACCATTCTCATTCGCGCAATATAGAATGCAGTATGGTGGTCTCCACTATGGCGGCCTTGTGAGATGCCTTTTCACGCCCCGCTTAAAAGACCCAGGATCATAGTTGGAAGAAAACACGTACCGTGCTAGCGAATTCCATATTTTGATGGACCGACTTAAATATGAAGTGCTGAACCGTTTGGTTCGTGATGACAAAAAATCCACCGTGTAAGGGTGGCACTTCTGTCCTGCACGTGTTGTTCTAGATCGGAAAGGAGAGGATGGGATAAGTTGGAAGAGTTCGTCGGAGCACTCGCCGTTGTGTAGGCGATAAAAGACTGCCATAGCGGCAACGCAATTGTAAAGGCTCCAGGAACCCCGTGGCCTCTGGGCTTCCGATTACACGAACCGCTCGCCGCTGCAACCGATCGAGAGTGTCAAGCAAGTACTGAGCTGAGCCATCCCAAAGATGAGAACAGTACTCCACACAGGAGCGAACCTGAGTCCTATATAAAAGACACAGCTGCTCCGGCGTAAAGAAGCGTCTCACCTTGTTCAACACTCCCAGTTTGCGTGAGGCTGTTTTAATGACACTCTCGATGTAAGTTCTTGGGTTGAGGTCCTGGTTGAGGTCTACGCCCAAGATGTTGAGGCTATCCTGGAGGACTAATTGCGTGCCCCGAAAGGAAGGAAGAGGAAAGAACGGAGACTTTTTGGCAGAAAACGCGCAAACCTGTGTTTTCTTATCATTGAACTCAACCCGATTCTCATGACCACATCGTGAGACATGGTTAAGGACCTGGTTCAGCTCAACAACAAGATCCTGTCGTTTCCTTTCAATGTCGGTCTGCTCTGCCGTAGGGTGTCCGAAATATCGCCCGTGTACCGTGGAATAGTCAGCATAGCAATGTATATTGCCCAGGTTCAACATATCATTGATATGCAGAAGAAACAAGGTAGGCGATAGGACAGAGCCCTGAGGCACACCTGCATTTACCTGTCGAAAACTTGAGGCTGATCCGTCGCAAAGAACTCGGATTTGACGCTCATGAAGGAAAGCGGCGACTCAATTGCACAAACGGGGTGGCAGACCGAAAGCAGGAAGCTTGGACAAAAGCGAACGATGCCAGACTCTGTCGAAGGCTTTGGCAATATCAAGGCTGATAGCCAAAGATTCGCCATGCCGATCCATAGCCTCACCGCAGAGAAGCGTGACATACGTTAGAAGATCACCCGTGGATCTATTTGGTCTAAAACCATATTGACGATTATTTATTAGAGAGTGATCTTCTAAGTATTGGATCAGCTAATTATTGATAATCCGCTCGAGCACCTTCGAGAGAACTGAGGTGATGGCTATTGGACGATAATTTGCTGGATCAGACTGATCCCCTTTTTTGCGGATCGGTTAAATATTCGCCCCTCTCTAAGCCTCCGGAACAGTTCCTGAGAAGTACGATTGGTGGTAGAGGCGCGTTAGTACTGGAGACAACTTTGCTGAACATTTTTTGAGTACGACCGCGGGAATACCATCCGGTCCGCTGGCCTTCCGAACATCGAGTGACCGTAGTTTCGTACGGACGTCACGTTGCCTGACACGAATTTCCGGCATGGTGACGTCACAGGAAGAGACATTGGGCGGTTGTGAACCACGGTCATCAATGAGGGAATTAGCCGCAAAGAGATTTACCAGTAACTCAGCCTTCTCTTGCGGCTCATGGGCAAGCGATCTATCCAGATATTTCAGCGGGGGCAGCGATGGCTGACAGAAATTCGATTGCACGGCTTTGGCAAGACGCCAATAGCTACGGCTGCCCGTAGGGTGTGACAGAAGTTCTTGTCCAAAGCGTGCAATACGCTGGGCATCCGCTCTGATGTAAGCCCTCTTGCACTCCTTAGTAGCTTTATTGTACGCTGCTTTTCGGCGATGAATGTCTGGATCATGGAAAGCGATTGCCGTGATCCATGCGCGGTAAGCTGACTGTTTTTTTTTCCAACCAGATCAGCGCATTAACGATTGAACCAGGGACGAGATTTGCTTGTCTTTGTGACCTCAGTGTACGGAATATAATACTTCATACCTAAACTGAATTCACCAACTACAGCCGACGCACTTTCCGACAGATCTCTGTTTTCAAAGCAGCGTGAGGCCCATGGGATGTCTGCCGACGATACAGTATATTGGGTTGGCTGATTCCTCAGCAGTAGGTCTAGAAAAGAGGGCGCTTGATCTGACACGTCGGGTATCCTGGTGGGCTGGCGTACCAATCGGGTCAGGTCGTGCGTGAGAGCGAATGCATGGGCAGTTCGTCCCGCATTGTTCGATCTGCTAGTTCCCAGCCAGGTTTCATGGTGGGCATTGAAGTCTCCCAGAAATACCAATTCAGCGTTCGGAAACCGCTCCTGCGCTTTATCTGCTGCCTGACTTAGGTGGTTGAAGAGTCGAGTTGTCTCAAAGTCTCCGGTGTGGGATCGGTAGAGGCACGCGTAAATCTGACTACGAGAGCCATGATTCACGTGTACCCAAAATAGAGATAGGGAAAGGTCTTCCAGGCAGCGCAGACGACGACAACAAACATCCGTCCTGACAAAAGCCAAACTCCAGCTTTTGCTAGGAAGCTTTCCTCAAATATATAGCCGGGATAATTTTTGTATGCAGTGTCGTCAGGACGGCGTATTTGTGTCTCTCTTAAGAAAAGCAAGGCCGGGCGTGCCATCTCAAGATGTTGGTGGACGGCATTGGGGTTTGAAAGGAGTCCACGGATGTTAGTGAACTCCACCTCAAAAAGAGTGTTGATTGAGGAGGAAAGGGCCGCTGTTGTACCAAATACTTTTCTTTGTACTGCTATGAGATTGAAGAGAAGGAGATGGATAAAGATGGCAGCGGTTGCAGTAGTATGGAACAAGGTGCAAAGTTTTGTGTTGTCATTGGACTGTGTGATATGGCGGTAGCCGAACCACCCAACGGAAGGGCCCCTGTACCCTCTCGGAAATGGTCGCCGGGTCCCACCGTCCGGTCACCAATTGGCACGACGAACCACTCCGGGATTATGCGCGACCTGGTAGGACAACCTTCTTAGATGGTTATTCCAAGTTGGGCCCCTGTACTATGCCGCGGGCGGCTAGTGGCACCACCGTTTCTACAGGTCTACCTGTTCGGCGCGGCGGGTCGAATCACACCATTCACACAATGACTTCACGGATACTCTACTGGTCCCACATTTACTGCACCCGATGTTATCCTTGCATCTATTGGGCCTCCGGAACTCATCACTCACCGAACGAAACGCAGCAGTATGAATACTGCTACTTCACGCCGATTTTCTGTGAGAGGGTAGTACTTCCCCGGTCCAGCCAGCCCATTCATGCTGTTACCAGCGACGCTCTACTTCTCTAGCCTGATAATAATTTGACCCTAAAGCATCTTTACTCTGAAAAACTTACAGTTGATACCTGATGCAAAAAAGCAAAGCATTCTAAAGTTAATCCAAAAAAACATCGTCTCAAGATTTTATGAATCTTTCTATGTTAATCTCTAAATTAGTGCATAAGTTACTGCTGTGAACTGTATTTCAGGATTTTAGTTTCAGTTTTTTATACCTTTACGAGCGTTACGCTCAATGTAGTTTTAAGTAAACGTTTAATCAAAATATTTTTGTAAGAACATTAGTTACACCACGTTTATATACTTTATTACGGTTGTAATTAGTGTAGATCATATCAATAATTAATTTTGAAGGTGTCTTACTCCTTAAGTGCCTTATTTTATAAGACTGTAACTGCTAATACAAAAGTTACCTCTGTTTCATAAACCTAATGTTATGGACCAAGTTGATAAACTTAGCTTTAATATTTTATTTAAATAGTAGCAGATCATGATGATCTGCGAGACACTATTTAGATACAAGTCATTATAGATAACTAATTTCGCATAATTGAGAAACCATTTAGAAGACAGTTTAATATTAGGATTTTTTCGTTATTGAACATCATTCCACACACCTTTGATAAGTAAGCTAATACAGCTTTTCAGAGAAGACGCTCAATATTTATCGTGTTTATGGTATTTTATTTTCTACTTGGTACATTACAAAACATGGATTTAAGACCTGTATTGTAGAAAATAATCTAGTTTAGTTTTAGGTATGATAAAACAATACAAAATAGTAAGTATTACTTTATTTAAAAAGTCTGATTTCATTTAGGTAGTGTACTTATTTTTTTACAATAATTTTGATATTTGTTCTGTTAATTATAGAATTAACAAAACAAATTCAAAAGCAAGATTTATTTATTTTTTTTTTTTAATTTTTTTTATTTTATTTATTTAAGGTCGCTTAAACATCTAAGGTCATTAGCGACCACTATAAATGAACATTCATATTAAGTTATAATAATCCGCTGCCTTCAGGAATTTTACAGTAATTTCAGTATTGTTCAAACAGTCTTTAAGAAGTAAAGGTAAATTAACATTAAGTCTTTCATTTATTTACATTGGACATTCAATTAAAAGATGTTTAATAGTTATTTCACTGTCACATCTCTTACAATTATTTTTGCTTTCTTTGGTTATAATGTGAATGTGAGTTAGATTTGTGTGTCCTATCCGTAATCTATTTAAAACCACTTGATCTCTTCTATTATTAAATTTTAAGTTACATTTTTCATAAACTGATTTCCTTATCTCAAATAGTGCACTATTATTGTAATTTCTCACCCAATAGTCATTCCACAAGCTTTTTATATCTTTAGTAGAAGATGTAACGTAGCTACAATGTTCAATTTTCAGTAGCCTCTTTTGCTTTCATATCAGCCCTTTCGTTCCCACAAATACCCTGGTGGCTGGGAATCCAGATCAGTTCAATAACATATCCACCGTTGACTAGCGCAAAGTAGTTTTTTCGGATTAAATTTATTAGGGGATCCAAGTTTTGAGAGTTAGATAATGCTGTAAGGGTTGACAATGAGTCGGAACAGATTATAATTTTTTTATTACTTGGAGTATCTTTAATAATATCTAAGCATTTCAAAATAGCAACAGCTTCACAGGTGAAGATGCTTGCATAATCTTGGAGTCTGTATTTGAAATTTTAATTTTTAATTACAATAACGCAACCCGTTTTACCCTCATATACAGAACCGTCCGTGTAATAAAATGAAAAGTCCGAATAATTATCTCTAATTTCATAAAATAGTTTTTTATAAATATAATCTGGAGTTGTATCGCGGTGATAATTGTTTGCTATTTCTAGGTTTATTGTGAGGTCTTTATTATGCCATATAAGTTGATTTGGCTGATTACGAGAATATACAGGAGGAAAATTGAACGCAATTTCGTTTAAATATCTTTTGAGTCTCAGTCTCAGAGGTACAGGGAGTGACGGTCGAATATTGTATTCAATATCTGATAAACGTGAGGATTTCAAAAAAATTGAGTCTTTATAAGATGTTATATGTTTTATAGCATAAACAAAGCTCAATTGCTTTCGCCTAAACGATAATGGCATTTCATCAGATTCAACTAGAATGCTATTTATTGGGCTGGTTTTAAATGCTCCCAAACTCAGTCGTAAACAAGTATTTTGTATGCTTTCTAAAAGTTTTAAAACGTTAGGAGACGCAGATCCGTAAATGATTGAGCCATAATAATTTTTTTGTCTTATCAAAGCTTTATAAGTGTTTTTTATACATGTACAATCGGATCCCCATTTACTTGATGATAACTTTTTAATAATATTCATTCTAGAATAACACTCCGATTTTAGTTTTTTAATGTGTGTAATCCAATTCATGTTAGTGTCGAATGTGAGACCTAATATTTTCAAATTTTTAACTTCTCGTATATTATGATTGTCAATTGTTAGCTTAATCTTATTATTTTTCTTTTTATTTGCAAAGATCATATACTCAGTTTTTAGTTTTGAAAATCTAAAACCAGACACCTTACACCATTCAATCAGCTTATCTAAAGTATTTTGGATAAGTTTTTCTGTTAGTTTTAAGTTGTTGCCGCTACATAGTATTGTTAAATCATCAGCGAACAAATATCCCCGCAAAGGGCGCTCGATAACGTCTAAGATATCATTTATTGCCACTAAGATAAGAATAACACTCAAAACAGACCCCTGAGGAAGTCCATTTTCTAAACCGACTGGATCCGAAAAGACATTTTCTATCTTTGCTCTTATGGTTCTTTTTGTCAAAAAATTTGCTACAAAAGACAGCATGTTACCCTTAACATTAAACCTTTCCAGAATCAACAAAACCCTGTTTTTCTATACCATTTCATAAGCCTTTTCCAAATCCAGGGCCACTGTAACCACCTTATTTTTATTTGCAAAAGCTGAAAGTATATCGTTTTCCAAACTAATTAAATGATCCAAAGTTGATCTTGACTGTCTAAATCCAAATTGAAACTTCGATAGTATTTGGTTATGTTCCAAATGCCACCGCAATCTTGAGCTAACAATTTTTTCTAGTAATTTACATGAATTGCAAGTCAAAGATATTGGCCTATAATTTGAGGCCAAGGTAGGCGTTTTTCCTGGTTTTGGAATAGGTACAACGATTGCTTCCCTCCACTGGTCAGGGAACACCTGTTTAGTCCAGATATAATTGTAAATATTTACTAGTCGTTCAAGAGCTACAAGAGGAAGTTTCTTAATTAAGTTGTTAGATATCTTATCTGGACCTGGACTTGAATTTCCTAGCTTATTTAAAATTATCAATAATTCATTTATACTAATATGATCATTTATACAGTTACTATTATCTTTTTTATTGAATATTGTATTAGTATCTTCTATGTTATTTTTATAACGTAAAAAGTTTTGATCATAATTATTAGAACTTGAGTTTTCGGAAAAAGTTTTAACCAATAGCTCTGAATTCATTTTTGGATCACAACTAAGTTCACCCTGACTGTTATTTTAAATTATTGTTTGTGCCCGCCTTCTTTGTCCATTGATAGAATTTATTTTTTTCCAAATGATTCCTAATGGAGTATAACTATTTATTGAAGTAATAAATTTATTCCAATTTGACTTTCTATTTTCCTTAAATAATCTTCTACTTTTGGCTCTCTTTCTACGATAATCTATTTTCAAAAACTCCTCCCTACTTACATCCTCCTGTCTTATAAATTGATTGCGTTGATTTTTTTTACATTGTCTTGTAAATAATCTATAAGCCTTTTTAGTTTCCTTTAATGAATTTGAGCATTCTTCATTCCACCATGGGACTTGTTTCTTTTTTACTTTACCTGAAGTTTTAGGTATATGGTTTTCTGCTGAATTAATTATAATTGTATTAAATTCTTCTACTAACTTATTTATATTCATGATATTGGATGATTGATTTATTTCTACTAATTCTTTTATTCTGTTTTCTATTTCATTACTAAAACTAGGCCAATCTGCAAACTTATATTTCCAATGTTGCGGAATAATTTGAGTACCAGGATCCAATTCTATTTGTGCTGTAATTGTGATAGGAAAATGATCACTGTCGTATAAATCATCAATTGCATTCCAATCGAAATAGCTTGATATACTTCGTGAAACAAAAGTTAAATCAATACTGCTAGTTTGACCGTTACTACTATTAAAGTGAGTAGGTTGATGAGAATTTAAAAGGATTATATTCTCATTTGATTCTAGCCAATCAGCAATCATTTTACCTCTCCGATCGCATTAGTTTGAACCCCAATGAAAATGGTGACTATTAAAATCGCCTAACAAAACAAATGGTATTGGTAACAGTTTAATAAGATCATTTAAATCTGTCAAACTTATGGTACAACTACTGAGTAAGTATATATTACATATAGTAATTGCCAGAGGAAACTTAATTCTTACTGCTACTACCTCCAAAGAACTGCTTATATTTATCGTTTCAGGTAAGGTGCAAGATTTCACATAAGTTACAACTCCACCACTAGCTATATTGCTGTGTATTCGGTTTTTGTAAAAACCTTCATAATTTTTTAGCTTCGCACAGTAGTTGTTTTTGAAATTTGTTTCTTGTACGCGTAAACATACCGGATCAATATCATTTAATATTAGTTTTATGTTTTCAAATCTTTTGTGAAACCCGTTAACGTTCCACTGAAGAATTTTCATAATATGTAAAAGGAAATAATATATTAATAAATAATAAATATAGGAAAAGGATAGTCGCTAATTATTTTCTAAGTGGATGAAGGTTTGCAGTTTTTTGATAAATCTTGAGCATCTATTCTTCAGAGCTTTATTCATTTTAGGATGAAAGAACAGACACATGTCTATTATTTGAGAAATATTTTCGGTATATTCTTGTATTATTTCTTGAATATTTTGTTTATTTCGGCATATATCCAAGAGGTTGATGAATTGATCCAGTGTGAGAGGAAATTGAGTTTGTGTTGTTGATTCTTTAAGTTCCATTTTAATGTCGTTCCAAACTTGTTCTTCTGTTCTGCTACCTAGAGTTTTCTTCTTCTTTTTAAGGGTCTTATTTTTATTATGTTCATCTATAGAAAGACTGCTATCAGTGTCATCTGTGAAGTCGCTTATTACTAGGTTATCTGTTATGGGGTTATTTTCGTTATTTTCTGATTGTGAAATTTCTGAGGTTGTATATGAGTGGATCCTTTTAATGCCTTTGTTTATTCCTTCTGGTTTATTAATTTGGCTTAATGGCTTGTTAAATGTTATTGGAGGGTAGTTTGAAATTTTTTCTGTTTCTTGTGGTGGTAGTTGAATGTTGTGTTGATTATTCTGTGGGCAGTATTTTGCTAAATGACCTTTTCCATTGCAAACAAAACATTTCATCGATTCATTTGTAATATAAATCCAGTAGTTAGTGTCATCATAGTTTATTTGCATCGATTCAGGTAATCTCAATTCATCCTCTGGTGAAACATAAAATTGGCGTCGAAAACTCATAATATGTGAAAAACCAGGATCAGAAATTCCTACCCTCATAAAAGTAACAGGTGACAAAACTTTGCTTTTCATTTGTTCTAATTTTTCTATTAGTATTTCATGTGGTATAATAGGACTAACGTTCGATACAACTATCCGTTTGTTTCTTGTTATTAAAGGCCGCATTTCTAATAGGTTATCCTTGACTTTAATCTTCTTTATTCCATCCACAAGTTCATCAGCTGTTTGTTTTGAATCCATATAAACACATATTCTAGAATTGGCTAATCGTGAGATAAATCGGATTGACGTTGGTTTTGTGATTTTTGACAGAGAAAGCAGGTAATCGCGTAGCATTATACCTTCTATAGAATCGATTATTATCGCTTGATCTTTTTTTGGGTACGTTTCTTTAGATGTAACATTTGCGTAACTAACATTGGGGGTACAAGAGATGTTCTCCATGATTATTTAAGGGGCCCCTGTTTCCAGGAGCCTCTTTAAGTTATGTCGTATTCAATTACTCGCGGCGACTATGCGCGTTGTGCGGTACCAATAAACACGCGTGGACCGAGCGGCGGTCGCGGGGTAACTGCGTTTATGCATCTTTGTTTTGATAGTTTACAAGTTTTTTAGGTAATATTTATTTTAGACTGATAAGATTTAACTACATATTTATTTTCCCTTAGCAAGTTTACTTTGTAGTAAGTTAGTATGTGCCATTTTTATGATTTTATTAAAATGAAACTCAAATTTCCCTAGATATGGTCGTTTAATTACATACAATTTAATCTTCCCAATCTCTAACTGTATATGCAAAATAACTTATTTGCACTTTTTCGAGAGTCTATTTGAGATATGGTTAAGATTGCTTGATTGAAAAATAGGCTTATAAATACGCATATTTTGATACAAAACTCTAAGTAATAACATATAGTTTATGCAAAAATCAAAAAATAATTAAATTTTCTTTTTCAAATACCGCTCCTGTAAAAATTGCTTATTTTGCGCGATTAGGAGCGATCAGTACAACGCTTCAACGATGGTTCGAGTCAGACATGATATTGTTATATGAAAACGAGATCCTAAGGATATAACCAACAATAGACCTATCAGCTTATTACTATCACTCTACAAACTTTTCTCATCCATTTTTAAAAATCGCGTAAACTCTACACTAGGTCTCAATCAACGAATTAAATAGGCGGGTTTTCGGAAAGGATACTCTACAGTTGACAACATTCATTCAGTAGAGCTACTTATTGAAAAGTACCAGGAATTCCAACAACCACTCTACATAGCATTAATAGACTATCAAAAAGCTTCATACACTATACTCCACTCATCAATATGGGAAGCTCTAAACTCACAAAAAGTAGAGGCTAAATATATCCGAGTGTTAAAATAGATATATGAAAACAACACCAGTAGAGTGAAACTGGAGCATGATAATTACACTTTTAAAAGCAAGCGGACAGTCAGGTTTAGAAATCATTTTTTCCAAAACAAAAGCCATGACAAAATTATCAAAAAAGGAAATTAAAGTAGAAAATACTGAAATAAAATATGTAGATTCATACATCTACCTAGCTCTCCTTTGAATATGAAAAGAAACGACGAGGAAATATATAGAAGAATAAAAGGGACATGGAGAAAGTATTAGAGCTTAAAAGACATTTTTAAAAGTCAAATGCCAGTGAGGCTTAAGAAAACCGTCATTAATACCTGCTTGTTACCGTCACTCACCTACGGTTGTCAAACATGGACACTTTTTTGGCATGTCAAAGGAGCATGGAAAGAAGCTTGTTGAAGATAAAAAAAAATTACAAAATTCGGAACTCTACTATAAGAAAACAAATATATAGATAATAATATAGAAGATATAGATGCACTACAATATTCTATGAGTCTGAAATGGCGTTGGGCAGGCCACGTCGTAAGAATGAGCAACGATAGATAGACAACTCGACTGACGTCATAGCGAGGACCCCTAGGAGCTAGAAAAATAGGAAAACCTAGGAGCAGATGGGCGAACGACATTGAAAGGGCTGTGGGAAAGCTATGGAGAGAAATAACTGTAGATAAAGACTACTGGGCATCTTTGGAGGAGGCCTTCACCCACAAACTAGAGGGGTTCACGGTTCCTTTTATTTTAATTTAAAAATTTCTTAAATTAAACAAAATCTATTAACCAATAATAACAATAATTTATATATTATATTAATTTTATCAAAATATTTACTTATAAGTTTTTTAATCTAATTTTAAAATTGATTGATTTTAGTGAAATATAAGGCTTTTTTGTTTTTATTTATTTATTTCTTTAAAGCAAAGAAAAGGAGCAGCTTGCCTGCGTCGGTATTTCCATCCGATTACAATGTGGGTGTCTTCAAGAGTAGAGTGAATAGGTTACTAAGTTAATGTGCCTTACCACCTATGACAACATTTCCACTTTCCATCAGGTGGAATATATTCAAGCATTACTCTGTTAACTTGAACTAGGACATAGTCAGCGGTATAAATGTAGTCAAATTATAATAACTTTTAACGATCGTTTAACAGTTACAAGTAAAATTTATACAAATTTCAACGATATTATAAAATTTTGATGAACATATTCGTTACTTAATTTCTTTCAATTTACATAGTAGTAGTGTATTAGTACAAATTAATATATTTTTTGTATTTTACAATTAAAGGTTTCCTATGTTTTTAATGCAATGCTGTGATGTAAATGAATTGTTCAACTTTACGGACACACCCTGGAGGAAGTTACTTTTTCATAGTAACATAAAACAAATTTGTTCTATTTAAATCGCATATTACCGCTAACAAGATGTTTTCACAAGGAACATGTCTTACATTTCCTCGCAAAGTAATCCTAGGCTCATATATTTAAGCCACTCGCGTAACAAAAACTTTGTGTCGAGTCATTTAGTAGTTTTTCCTGGACATTCCGGACAATGATGGATTACGAACCAACCAGCGTCTGTGTTTTTTATTAGAAAATACACAAATCCTGTTATTAATGAAAGGTTTTTCGTATTACAGATCCTGTGTCTAGACCGTAGTTACCGTCTTTTTAATGGTAGCCATGTTATGTCAGCAGGCTCTTCTCTAATTTATTTAATTATCTTTTTATAATATATTGAACTGCACCTATTCTATATTAATTAAGTAAGCTATGGAATAGTTTGCTAGTTAAGAGTGGTGCTACTGATTAGATTACCTAATGGTATTCGTTTACGATTCAGTTAGAAAATAAGAAATCGACTTAAACAGTAAGTAGACTTTCAGGTAAGAAGTTAAATTATATTGAACAATGCTAATAAGTGTAATTAAATAGTACTTTATTGTATTAAAAAAAAATAGTAAATAAAAAATATATTTTGACTACTATAACGTTTCATTATAATAAAATCACCCAACCTCGGACACAAAAATGTACTGAAACGTAATCGAACATAACAAACATTATGACTAAAATCCCCATCACCTTCAACGGTTTTAAAGTTGTTTCTATATACATTTGTCATAAGTCACTCATAATTCGTGTATCGATTACTCAACTCTAATCTCTCATTTTATAAATAATTGGCCAATTAAGGCAGTAGAGGAGGAGTTGATTATCGTTGTGAAAAAATAGCCGATTCTAGAGCTTGCCCACTTCTGCCGGTAATAAAACTTCTGTCGCGGACGTGGAGCCACCCATCCCTCGTTTGAAAATCTACTTAAGGCCACCGCATACTTGGCTTCATTATAAAGATTATCCTAGGATTTGCTTCGTACGGTTATATTATGGTGCATTGTAGCTGTATAGAAAACCAAAATATAATGATATAATTATTTAACTTCCATTATAGAACTTTTTATGCTATCTAAAAAAAATGTTATTGTAATAGAATTATAACTTAAAACAACAAGCTCTGAAATGTTTGTAATTGTGTGAGAATATTTATTTACCTTTTTTTTTAACCCGACCAAAAAAGAGGGGTGTCATAAGTTTGACCAGTGTCTGCGCATATGTGTGTCTGTCTCTGGCAACGTAGCAGCCGAACGCATCAACGAATTTTTATGTGATTTTTTTTAATCGAGGGCTTGGTTAGTCGAGATGGTTCTTAGTTACGTTTGGTCGAAATAAAGGCAGTCGTCTCCGAGATATGAAGCTTTTATTAGTGTTGGGGTAAGGTTATTAAACAGTATTGATAGTAAAAACCTAAACAAGTAAAAAAAGTGATTTCGTAGGTTCATTTAGCACAACAGAAAAAAAAATAATTTTAATAACCAAAAAAAAATTTAAGAAAACCCCAAAAAAAGGAAACGTTGTACATATGTTGACGATGATATATATTTTAGGCAGTTAATCATTGAGGACTTAGACTATATGATTCGATATCGTAATTTCTTTATTTCTTTATTATTCTTTATTTTAATTTCTTGCATTTCAATTTCTACCTTTATTAAGCGGTCCCCCGAGGCAATGAGTTCAATAAGTACATAATAATATTATTTTTATTCTTTTTAGAGGTCCTTTTGAATCAGGGGTTTTTTTAATTAATTTTTTTTTTGCTTTTTGAAGTTATGTTACTGGTATTTTAATTGTACTAAATGAACCTACAGACACACAAATTTTCAGTTAAGTAAACCTATTAATCTATCCTAATAATATAAAAAGGAAAGATTTGTTTTTTAAATGAATACGATCCGAAACTACTGGATCGATTTAAAAAAAACTTTTACCATTAGAATCTTTTTTTTGTCGTGGGGAAAATCCTCATGGATACCACTCCAGGACAGGGGTACCAGGGGGGGGGTGGTTATGCCGGACTGTTACCGGCTAAAAACCCAACTTGTGAGCTGTCCTTCACCATGGTGGAGTAAGATGGGGTTGCGTTAGCATTCGCCAACTTGCCTCGGCGGTAGGTCCGAATACAAACCGAGCCCCGGCACAAATGTGGGGTGACCTCACTGACACGGAGGTCAACCGTTCGACGTATGGGGTCATTTTGACAAACCAGCCGAAAGTCCCGCTGCGGACATCGCAGCTGGGTCTTGTTGGCGCGATTGAGGACATACACCCAGACAGGTACTGCGTACATGGCCATACTCCGGATAACTCCCAAATACAGCCGACGGCATTTCAGAATTTGCCGAAACGAAGAAATTCCGTTTAAAATAGCCAAAACGTTGGCTATGTCGAGGGAGAAAGCCAACGCCTTTTCTCCCTCGCAGACTGCGGCCTGAGTTCATCTTTTGAGCCAGAGTAGGACGTCTATTGTAGACTGCCCCGCCCTGAATCTATATTGGGCCTCTGAAATCCTAGGCCCAGTTCCCTCCAAGTGCTGGACAATACGGGAAGCCACCACTCTCTCGAGCCGTTTGCCCGTGTTATCTAGCAAGTCGATGGGCCTGTATGCGGAGGGCGAGTCAACGGGTTCTCCGTCTTGGTCGGGTGGGTCAACGCCCTTCTTCCCGCAACAAGCACAGTCGTCCGACTTGCCACAGCTTCGGAAACCGTCCATTTTTAAGGCTACCCACTAAAAAACCAACGGTTGACCTCATCGCCTTAGTGGGACGCCACGGGATTGCTGTCGTTCTCATCGTAACGCCCCGGCGGAACTCCCAAATAAGGGCCCCGATTCGGAAAACGTCCAGATGTGAGGCAGGTGCTGAACACTTTTCGAAGCTGACCACTCAATTCCTGGACGGTGATTTCAAGCACCCGGCCCGGGATACCGTCTGGGCCAGGAGCCGTCTTTTTGGCACGCAGGCGGCAGACTGCAACCTCCATCTCTTCTGCCGAGGTGTCGTGATTTGATTCCTCATAGACGACAGCCATTGTTGGAGGAGTGTGGTTGGCGTCTCGGTCGGGAAAGAGCCCACCCAACACTCGTTCAAGGAGCCCGGACTCCATGGATTCCGCGACTGGAGGCGTCTGATGACGGATGTTTTTCTGTGTAGCTTTGTACGTTTGGCCCCACGGATTTTTTCTGAGCGCAGTGGTTTAGGTTTGTCTGTAGGAAGTTATTTATGTAACTTGATCCATGAATTATTCAGACATCACAACCTGCTCTTTTCGGAGAGCGCTTTCTCTGCCAACATCAGGCAGGTGATGACGACGGATCCGGTGCCTCCATAGCTGGAGCGAATGGCTCTACGTTGACGACTGCTGCAGCCACACTCTCCTTTATGGTTGTGTTGTCCAGACCCGAAATCCTCACTTGTACGGATTTCAATTTCGGCTTGGCAATGTTCGCCACGCCGGATAAGATATCGCGGAGTTTCTCCGCGAGCCTATCCGTCTTTCCTTCTTTTTCCAAACCCAGGATCTCCAGTATTCTAGTTTCCATCGCCGTCTGACGGAAGCGGATTTGCTCGATCCTGAGCTTCTGTAGATCAACTTTTTGTTGAGCCATCTGCAGGATGGTGCTATATGTTAACCCTTTTTCCGCGGCTTCTGGATGCAGCGACAGCACAATATCGGCGGTCTTGGGCGACTTCAGCGGCTTTTTTGGCCTGGGTTTCGTATTGGCCTCTGTCTTGGTAGCTTGTTTACTGGTAAGCTTGTCGGGTCTCTTCGCGCTATCGGCTTCTTTCGCTAGGGAGGGATAGGTCACAAGCAGGCAAAGATAGGTCAGACACAGTAGTGTAAGTATTTCCTTACCCTTACCCTTTCTCTTAACCACCGTTGTCCAGGATTCCTTCCGAGGAGCATTGG
Organism: Napeogenes sylphis; assembly: GCA_959347405.1. Taxonomy (NCBI): domain Eukaryota; kingdom Metazoa; phylum Arthropoda; class Insecta; order Lepidoptera; family Nymphalidae; genus Napeogenes; species Napeogenes sylphis. Next base: position 30,072,545 of record OY365776.1, read on the forward strand.
CGGGGACTGCCGACAATGTGGCAAGCGCACGAGGTACAGTACGTTCGCCGTCACCCCGCAGTGGTGGACACAACGTCAATGCTGACAGGAGTCGGTCCTCGATTCCTGCAATTCAGGCGTTTATCATATCACCCAAAGTACTGAGCAACGACTTCTCTAGTCTTTCCACTACCTCAGCCCCCATATTGGAAGCAGGGGTCGTTGACGTTCCAGTAACTGCAGGGGTAAGAGCTGCAGTGAAAATTTCGACAATGTAATAAATTATAAATGTATTAAGTAACATGATTCAAGATTTTTTCATAAAGAGTTATCTTTTTTTAGAGTTAAAATGATTTACAATCACTACTTTACAATAACACTATGATGAAGGGATTTATATTATCACTAGCTGTTGCCCGTGACTCTTTATAACTAAGATCATAAGCCATATAAATATATTGTTTACAGTTTACATGGATACAGTCACGGGCAACAGCTATCCCTAATATAGTACTTTACCTGAACAGCTAATTATTGCATAAGAACCTTTTACCCATAAAACGTCAATATCTTGGAGACGACTGTTTCTATTTCGACCAATCATAGCTAAGAACTATCTTGACGAACATAGCATTCGATTAAAAAAATCGCATTAAAATCCGTCCCCGCATTTGGCCGCTACATTGCCACAGACAGACACACAGATACACAGATAACCATATACACAAATACACAGATCGACAGGTCAAACTCATAACACCCCTGTTTTTAGTCGGGGGTTAAAAATATTCTTACTTATTGAAGTCGTTGCGTCAGGGCACCGCTAAATAAAGGAAGAATTCAAAATACAATAAGTTAGTAAGGCAAATAACGAAGTAACAATATCAAATCGTGTAGTATAAGTCCTCATTCATTAGCTCCGAAAATTATGTAAAATAGACACAGTCGCCAACGTACGTACAACGGTTCCCCGACGCAACGACTTCAATAAATACATAATAGTATTATTTTTATCCTTTTTAGACGTCTCATTGAATCGGGGTTTTTTTTTATTTTTACGTTTTATCAATTAAATGATTATTAAAAGGTAGTTTTTAAAAAGCACAATTGCTAAAGAGAAATCAAATATCCAAGATAGAATTCAAATTCTCAGAATGTCAGAAATCAGAATTCTCAAAAATGTCGCGTGCACTTAACAACGGAATCTGTTTTTTACGATTTACGACGTGTTGATTTCCAAGGACTCGTCCCAGTTTCAGACTATTTCTTTTGTTTTCAATATCTCGCTTGTTACATGTGAAATGCTTGCGAGAGATTTATATCTGCCCAAAATGTTGCATGAAAGCCGCCATAATTTTAAAGTCCTTTAATTTTTTTATTAATAAATGTACAAAGTATTTTCGTAATACTGTGTATAATATACAAATAGGTCTAAATATATTTAAAAAGGTCAGTGTTATATCACACAATTTATAAATATAAATTATTTTACTCTTTTAGTGCTGCAAAAGAAAACCTCTATGTTGGATATTTTTGATTATTGATCATGGCATGTTACTTATATGGCTCATTCTACGTTTTATCCAACAATGACGTATCTTCTCCAGGAAAAAATACTTTATATTTCAAAAATTATAGTTTCTTACATTTAATTTTATTTTTAGGACAATATAGTTTTGTGATAATACATAAATACAGAGGTGTTTTACATACAAACAAAACATGTTTCTTTGCGCCGGATAATGTTACAAGACGCTCTCGCTTAAAAAACTCATATAGAATACTTTAATGTAAAATTATTTATTAAGCTTCTGAAATATTATCATTAAAATAATAAGAAAAAATAAACACAAATGTTTATGATATTAAAGAAAATATATGTTCTATCATTTGGTATATGTTTTTTGTACCTATTTTCCGTCACTCATTTTGATAAAAAAAACATGGTGTTGACTGCTTGACCTTTAATACTAGGGAACTGTCTGTTCTGTCTGAACTGAATAAGCCGTGCTCAATTAGTGAACAGAGGTGCGTGTGTTTATTCGGCTACCGCTCTGCCACGTAAGTAGGACTTTGAAATGTTATTGTATTTCTCATTTATATACTTAGTATTATTGTTTTCTAGTGCATCTGTCATATTCACACACCTTGTTGAACTATTCGTACTTAGGTAAACACTGAGATCCTAAAATGTTAATATTTACTTCTCTGTCGCGAGCCACCTTTGTCACAAAACGATTGTGCGGGAGTGGCAAAGCTCGTGACAGAGTTGTGATTCTTTTTGAGAACTTTGCTTTCTTTGATTCTTTATGTTCTATTCATAAAATATTCAATTATTTTCTAATTTTAAGGTATTACCATCGGGGAAGCATAAAATGGCATTATCTGCGGCGGAAAGGTAGCGACGTTTACGTGAAAAATGAAACAAGGCCCTGAAAAAGTTGCAGAAGTAAAACTTAAAGATTTGGAAAGACACCTATGCCCGCAAAAAGCTATTAAAAGATATGACACCAAGAGCACAGACAAATAAAAAGAATATGGGAAAACAAAAAACTTTGCAGAACGTTTCAATGGATACTCCGGCTTCCTTCCCGTTCACACCTGTTCCTTCAAATTCAAGGTTACATATTTGAAGTCCTAAATCTCGTTCATAGACTGCAGCTTCTTCTTCTAGTAGAGCAATAGGAAGAAAAAAGTTAAACGAGACAGACTAGGAATAAAAAGAAAGTCAAAAAATTGTACATTGCGACCAAGAGATATTTCATTAAACAGAAAATTCAGGAAAATTCAGTCAAATTTAAATGCTTATAGCCCATTGACAGAACGTGAAATAGAAGTTAATGATAGCTCAAACTCATATTTAGAAGAATCACTGGCTGATATAAGTAACATAATAAGAACTCCTAAAAAGACATTTTATAAAACTTTCAATACTATTACTTCACAAGATGAAAATGATCAACTTCTTGTTAATAAGACTAAAACTAAAAATTGGGTGCTTCATATGACCTATCTGTATATAACTTCCATCCATTATTAATAAAAATTGGTACTCATATGTTATATGTTACTTGTTAGTTGCAAAAAGTTGTGTTTATGATGATGGAGATGTTCGGGTGATGTTATATAAAGCTGTTGATGACACCGAAAAAATATTATTAAAATATACCTAAATTAGTAAAATCAGATGTGACATTTGTAAACTTAATAAAAAAAATCTAGCCCTAAAGAAGGTGAAAAGAGGAAGGCGTATTTATTACGAATATGCTGAACCAATAGAAGTACTTGACAAGTAGGATAAGAGAAAAGAAAAGATAAGTCTGATTTGACGTGTACCAAAGAATGGTTCTACCAAGAAAAAATATTTTATGTAGCTTTATAAAAAAAGTATTATATTTTGTTATCTTTTCACAAACTTTAGAAATATTAAGTGTTTGTTAAATAATATCTACCACTCTGTTACAATTTTGTCCCTCTTGTAATTAAACATCAAAGAAGCAGATGACTCACTTTATTGAAAACACATACCAAAATAACGTATTATAACATTACATATTCAGCTATGTTATAAAAGAATATAAACTTTTATTTTTTTAACAAATCTAAAACCTTATCACTCAAATTGTGGGTAGAAAAGTAGTATGTCCCATATGTGATTTATTAATATGTATAAAGTATAAACATAATGTACTATAGAACACTAAAACATACAAAGATGCATTTACAAGATAAAACAGTCTTATTTTAACAAAATGTTCGTGTTAATATAAATCCAAATCTTGTAAAGTCCTACAGAAAACCTATTTTATAAATAGGAAATAGAAGTGTCCTTAAGAAATACGAATTGGAAAGTTTCTCAAAGAAAAAAAAGAGTTGGTATTCCTATAAAAGGCATTGAGTTAGAAAACTTATTAATATATTATAATATAATATTATTTATTAATATGTATAAAGTATAAACATAATGTACTATAGAACACTAAAACATACAAAGATGCATTTACAAGATAAAACAGTCTTATTTTAACAAAATGTTCGTGTTAATATAAATCCAAATCTTGTAAAGTCCTACAGAAAACCTATTTTATAAATAGGAAATAGAAGTGTCCTTAAGAAATACGAATTGGAAAGTTTCTCAAAGAAAAAAAAGAGTTGGTATTCCTATAAAAGGCATTGAGTTAGAAAACTTATTAATATATTATAATATAATATTATTTATTAATATGTATAAAGTATAAACATAATGTACTATAGAACACTAAAACATACAAAGATGCATTTACAAGATAAAACAGTCTTATTTTAACAAAATGTTCGTGTTAATATAAATCCAAATCTTGTAAAGTCCTACAGAAAACCTATTTTATAAATAGGAAATAGAAGTGTCCTTAAGAAATACGAATTGGAAAGTTTCTCAAAGAAAAAAAAGAGTTGGTATTCCTATAAAAGGCATTGAGTTAGAAAACTTATTAATATATTATAATATAATATTATTTATTAATATGTATAAAGTATAAACATAATGTACTATAGAACACTAAAACATACAAAGATGCATTTACAAGATAAAACAGTCTTATTTTAACAAAATGTTCGTGTTAATATAAATCCAAATCTTGTAAAGTCCTACAGAAAACCTATTTTATAAATAGGAAATAGAAGTGTCCTTAAGAAATACGAATTGGAAAGTTTCTCAAAGAAAAAAAAGAGTTGGTATTCCTATAAAAGGCATTGAGTTAGAAAACTTATTAATATATTATAATATAATATTATTTATTAATATGTATAAAGTATAAACATAATGTACTATAGAACACTAAAACATACAAAGATGCATTTACAAGATAAAACAGTCTTATTTTAACAAAATGTTCGTGTTAATATAAATCCAAATCTTGTAAAGTCCTACAGAAAACCTATTTTATAAATAGGAAATAGAAGTGTCCTTAAGAAATACGAATTGGAAAGTTTCTCAAAGAAAAAAAAGAGTTGGTATTCCTATAAAAGGCATTGAGTTAGAAAACTTATTAATATATTATAATATAAAATACTAAGAGAAAGTTATTAACTTAAAATAAGCTTAAAGCATAATGTATTTTGATTTCTTCCTTTATTTAGCTGTCCCACGACGCAAGGACTTTAATAAGTACATATAATTTTTATCTTTTTTAAAGGTATTTCTTTTATTGGGGGCTTTTTAATTTTATTTCTGATAATCTTGTCATAACTTTCTCACTCTACAAATTAATACCCTTTGGCATATATTAATTTGCATTTCAACGAATTAAGTTAAACTGCAACAATATCCAAAGCATGCCAATAAAACCTTAATGTAATAATAAAAGTAAAAACCAAGTTATAAAAAAGGTGATGCGCAATGTAAAAAAATATGCTTACGATCCCTATTGAATTGATTGGAATTTTTAAATGTCAATAAAATTTCAATTAAAAGGTATACATAAAATTTTCGAATACGTTAAAAATGTTTAACTTGTCCGTTATCATTATCAAATTAATACAATAGCATTGCTTTCTCTATTAAAGTTAGTTTAATTCATCCTTTGTTCTGTAAATTAGTTTTCTGCGTGTTGGAAAAGCTATTTTTGCGTGACACAATTTATTATAATCAGAACTTGTAACTTCTGACGCGGGATGACAAATGTTTTATGCTCACGAGTTTGACTGGTTGTTAATAGTAATTTGGAACAATATTTTTCATTTGATATGAAACGTTTTGTATTGAAATTTATTAGAATGGTAAGGGTAATTAATGTAGAGTATATTTTAAATTTATGGTCTTGCATTTTGATGTTGTTTTTTGTTTATAGGTTATATTTTAGTACAGGGTTTTTGTTTGAGAATTATGTGTATTAGATTATATTAAAAAAACACACACCTTCTGTTACTTATTTATAGAAGTATTATTAAGTTTTCAGTAATTTGTTGTTCATCTATAAAAATACAATAGTAATATAATTGCAACTTTGATTTTTTTTTATAATCCAAGTAACGTGCTGTTATAAAATCCCAGGCCGTGTCTCCCACTATGATAATTTGCGTGATAATGTTCACGATTTCTTGCAACGTAATGGTATACTTTATTTTCAAACAATACCAATTTTGCTATTCAATTATAGTTCTTATTTGGGAAATATAAGAGTGATATTGCATGATTTATCCTCTAGAAGCAGTCATACTGGAGTGTTTGGAATGTATAATACATATTAGGCGTTATCTTACAGGTTTTTATTGATAATTATGGAAATATTTTCTTTATTCTATCGGAATTAAGTTTTGCTTAAAACTTAAGTAAAATTTTAATATTTTAATAATGTTTCAGTCTATTTTTTTTTTATTTTATTTACGTAATTTTAACAGTACAATAATTATAAAATGTAGTTGTAAATTTAACTAAATCATATATTTGGACTAAGTAATATGTTTCATCGTTGTGAAATGTTCAATCATTGTAGTTTAAAAAATAGTATTTGAATACTCTTGTATATTTCGCTATGTTTTCATATTTTTTTTTTTTTTTTGTCGTTGGCAAAATGCGTTACGCATCATCCCAGCGGCCAGGAAGGTGATGGCCGAGCGGTTATGTGGGACTACCCGGCAGCATAGAGGACGCTGCCATTTTTAAGGCTACCCACTAAAACACCAACGGTTGACCTCATCGCCATAGTGGAACGCCACGGGATCGCTTTCGCACTCACCGTGACATGTTTTCATAATAGCCCAAGAGCCCATGACCGCCAGACATTTGTTATTTTATAAAATCTGAAAGTTTATCTGTGCATTTCCCCAACACAGGTAAGAACTAACCAGCGACTATGGAGTTTGGATTGTGGTTAACTGAAAAGGTAGTAGATAACAAAGGCATGTAGTTTTTTCATATTTTCTTCGGGATAATATAATGTCATGTCACCGGTCATATTGCCGGTCATTAAATCCAGTTGCAACCCCATATTAGATATCCCTGAACTTTATTAAAATGTTATACTTTCATTATAGTATAAAAGCTAAATTTTACATATGTTATTCGAAGAAGTATAAAAAAAAATATCTGAATAGCCGGACCCTTTCAATAGTTACTATCAGTTCAATAGATACTTATCAATATGTATTAAGTATGTATCAATATATACTTGAGTGTTTACGAGTGAGACAGTGATTTATATGAGTTCCGTCTACTGCCATCTTTTACTGCGCACCATTTATCGTATTATTATAAAAAAAATATAAGATAATAAAATAAAATCTAATGAACGAAAACTTTAACTTTTACTTGTCTAGGTGTATATTACATAAAAACCTTTCACCAAAACCATTAAAAACTTCATATCTTGGAGACGTCTGCTTCTATTTTGACTAAATACAGATAAGAACCATGTCGACGAACCGAGATTAATATCCGCATCCAAATCCATCCACGCGTTTGGTTGCTGCGTTGCCACAGACAGACACACAGATACACAGGTCAAACTTATAACAACCCTCTTTTTGGATCGGAGGTTAAAAATATATTTATTTATTTATTTATTTATTCTTGCACCATAAAATATTAACAGAATCATAGTATAGACAGTTGTCACAAAGGATGACTTATCTCTTACAAGAGATCTCTACCAGAAACCCTAGGTTAAAGGACATATTATTATAAGTTATGAAGGGTATGGTACAAAGTACACAATATTAAGAAACTTAACTAAAAATAATAATATACACATACATATAAATATACATAAATACACGAAAATACATACATACACAGAAATATATATACATACACCCATACATACACATGTAATATAATGTATTTTGATAAATGATGCTGATTATTCTATAGAAAGTGTAAGAAAGTATCTCTTTAGTCTTGATTTAAATAAAGTTATATTAGGGAAATCTTTATAAATGAAAGAAGGAAGTGAGTTCCATAGCTGAGCAGCACCAACAGAAAATTACTTGCGATAAAAAGTTGTATTGTACTTTGGCACCTCAAGATATTTTGACGTCACACAAGAGCGCTCAGGTAAACTTCTAGAGGCACATAATTTAAATCGTTCCTGAAGGTAAAATGGACATTTATTCTGTAATACCTTGTATAAAAGTGTTAGAACATGCATATTCCGGCGAAAGCGAATGGGGAGCCACTGTAATTCCCGACGGAATTCGGAGACGTGGTCGAATTTGCGCAAGCCGAAGATGAAGCGGATGCACACATTTTGTAGGCGATCTAATTTATCCAGTAGCTCATCAGTTGCATCTATATAGCAAATGTCGGCGTAGTCAAGGAGGGGAAGAAGGAGAGATTGTGCTAGTAAAGTTTTAGTTTTAAAGGGAAGAAAATTTTGCAGTCGCTTAAGCGAGTGTAAAGAATGGTGAAGCCGCTTATTTACTTCACTAATATGAGCTGACCAGGTCAAATTGCAGTCAAAAATTAAACCTAAGTTTTTTGCTTTGTCAAGGTATGGTAATGCAGTTCCGTCATATAATAGCCGAGGTAGGGTCCTAAAATTAATTCGGTTATAAAATTGTCTGCTACCTATTATCATTGCCTGCGATTTATTGGCATTAAGTAATAGACCGTAGTTCTCCGTCCACAAGTGTATCCTTTGAAGGTCGATATTTACCTCATCGATAGCGTCTGCTAGCCCAGATAAAGTGGCATGCCGATAAAGCTGCAAATCGTCTGCATAGAGATGGTAGCGAGAAGATATAACTTTGGAAATTTCATTAATGAAAATTGAGAAGAGTAAAGGAGATAGAACGCCGCCTTGCGGTACCCCAGCAGACAGATTCATCCAATCAGATGAATTCTCATTAGATTTCACAATCTGCTGACGACCGCAAAGATATGAATTAAACCAGTCAACAACGGATGGAGATATTGAGAAAGTTAAAAGTATACTAAGTAAAATATCGAAATCAACCGAATTAAAGGCGTTACTGAAGTCAAGAAGAACTAGTATAGAAAGCTCCTTATTATCCATAGCGTATCGGATATCATCTGTAACTTGCAGTAATGCAGTGCTAGTGCTGTGGTGAGAACGGAAACCGGATTAGAAGGGACTTAATAGATTATTACTATAGAGGAACTCGGAAAGTTGCTTGAAAACCAAGTCTTCAAGAACCTTAGAGAGGATAGGGAGTATAGATATAGGTCGAAAGTGAGAAGGAGTAGAAGGGTTAGATATCTTGGGTAATGGAATTACATGGGCACTCTTCCAGGCCGTAGGGAACGTGTTAGTATTTAAAGAAAAGTTAAGAACATGGGTAATTATGGGTAAAAGGATATCAATTAAGGGTACGAGCATATCTTTACTAATATTGTCATGTCCTATTGCTTTGGAAGAAATTGATAGAAGTGACTTCTTAACGTCTCCCTCCGTTATCTCCTGGAATAAAAAGACAGAATCACAGATAGGTGGGGAAGCATTTTTCAGCTCGCATAGTGTTTTAAGTTTACGTTCATTAGAAAGTAGCAATGGAGGAGTAGAGAAATACTTGTTTAATGAGTTGAGATCAATAGTACTATTATGATTATTCTGATTGTTACCTACACCTAGTGATTTTAAGAAATGCCACATCTGGGCAGTCGAAAGATGATGAATAGAAGAAAAGATATGACGACGTTTGGCATCCCTACACATTCTATTGCAGAGATTGAAATACCCATTAAAATAATATGATTATAAGAAGGAGATAAGGTTTCTAGAAGGAGTTCAAAGGTATTGAAATAGTTGATATGGAGGGAGGGGCAATAAAGAACGCCAATTAACAATTTAGAATGATGAACGATTATTTCAATAAAAAGGTATTCTAAGTCACTATCAGACGTGGAATCAGATGAATGTTTAATTATTCTAAATGGAATGTTATCACGAAGATAGATACAGACACCTCCACCCCTTTTAGAAATTCTGTCATTACGTATAAGAGTAAAGTCAGGAATCTTGTAGAGAGAGGAGGGAAGAGATGGTTTTAGCCAAGATTCTGAAACCAGAATTCCGTCGATAGATACGTTGCTAAAAGATGCGAGAAGATCGGAGTAGTGAGCCGGAATACTTTGTGCATTAATGTGAACAAGGTTAATTTTGTCGGAGAAATTACGAAAAACAGAAATAATTTGAGCATCAAGGGAAGAGGAACTAATATCATTAGAAGAACTACTAGAAGCGCTGAGTAAATCATGGGTTGAATCAAAAGAAAAATAATCATCAGCAAAATCAAAATTCGGTATATCAGACATACAAAAATACAGAGATATTCTATATAAATATATATATGTATAAATAAAAATATATAATGTTTACAATATACAAACTCTTAAATTACAATCTCCTACATTTACGGCAAAACTTATATTTTCTTGAATAAAAACAAACATTGGTAAATAAAAGAAAAAAAAAACTAGTCATAAAAAAATAAAAACAAAATAAATCAAAGCAGTAACCAAAATAAACTATAATAACAAACTAAAGTAAAGAAAAATTTTGCTTCATTTGTGAGATAATGATAAACTTAAACTAAAGTCATTCCAAAGACACTTTACACTTTACTTTATTTCAGTACATATATCCGATCGAAGTTTGACAGCACTCAGTACTAATAAATGTCAAAACTCAAACTTCAAAACAAAAGTTATTATCTATAAATACCGCATTAAGTTTTAACAAATTAACAACAAAATATATGAAATATCAATAAGAAAAATAAAAAATAAAAAGAACCACGAACTTGAGTTCTGAAAAAGACTCTAGGTAAGAACAAGAAATCACGTTCATAGTTGGTCAGAACAGTAATATTACTTTGTTGTTGGTACCTTGTGAATGCGTCTAGTTCTGGTACTTTGCTTGTTTTGTTCCTGATGAGCAGAAGAGGAGTCGTGAGGGAATTTCATTATCAGATTCTGTAACTCGGATGAAGCAACAATCTTTTTCCTGCTTTTATCTGGCAAAGCAATGACTATAGACCCTTCTGAAGTCCAGCAATTACTCATCCCAAAATGTTTTCTTGCTGCCACAAAAACGTCCTGACGAGGCTTTGTTAGAAATTCGGACACTGTGTAGCCACTACCTTTAAGCATGGTTTTAGAGTTCCACACCATGTGCCTAAATTTTAGACCTGCAAATCTCACCAGTATGGGTCGGGGTTTATCCCTTTTTGTCCCAAGGCGATGACAGACATCAACATTTTCTATGACCAAACTAGGCAACTTCATATGTTCAGAAATCACAGATTTTATTATGAGATTAGCCTTCTCATTGTCACTCTCTTTTAAGCCGTGAAACAAGAGAGTTTTATTTCTTGACATTGCCTCATGCCTATCAAAACCTTCAGATAATAATTGAAGCTGCTGCCGTAGCATACACAATGTTTTCCAAACCAGATTCTTGAAAGAAGAATATTCAGCGGCAAGTCCAGAAATATCTTTGAAAGTACCTGATTTAGAAGCTTGGGATTGTGCAAGTTCTTGGTCAAAACAATCCATCCGAGATTCAAACATATCTACAATGTCGTCCATGTTCTTCTTGAGTTGAGAGTGCAGATCCATTTGTGATAAAGTGTTTTAAAACTGTTTGTATTGAAAGTTTAAATTGCCAGGTATGTAGGAGATTTATTAGAACATTTACTTAAGTTTTATTTTCAAGAAAGTATTTGATTTGTATATAATAATAAATTAAAAGCAGAGAACAAGAAACAAATACGTGTTCTTTATTGTACAACTACCCCCAAAAATATATATTATACAACCAAATATTTTCTAAAGTATTTTCATTGTCTTTGAATTACTGGATGAAGGAATGTAATAAAGGTGTGATAGTAATCAGGTTCTTGGTACCTTGCCAAGCGTCCACAATTTTGTCATGCTTGTATATCTGTAATCTATATTCCTGTTACAGGGTAATTGTGAAATAGTTGGAAAAGTATTTCCGATATCACTAAAGTTTTGACTCCTGTATTTTCACACATGACTTATTTTCGTCTAATTCATAATATTCAGATGTTAAATAGCTGACTCACGACCAATATGTTATAAGGGTTTATTTTGTATCGTAAAAACTTTTATATAATCACACAAAAAACCGCTATATTTTTAAAATATTTTTAATCTGGTTCTGTTCTGTTCTGTTCTGTTGTAAGTATTTATAGTAAAAAATCAAATTAATTAAAAATATATTTTATCTGTTACAACATAACTTAATTCTTTGTTTTCTTTATGTAAACTCGTTAATAATTATATATTTTAAATTTATATATTTATATTATAAATATATATTTTTTAGTTTAATGAGCAATTTTACCGTGTTGTAGACATAATTATTCAAATGGAAGTTATCTTGAATTATAGATTATACTGTTTTTACATATAACTGCAGCTAGAACACACATTACAATATCTCGTCCTAAACATTTACGTGGAATTTGTAGCAGGTAATAAAAATAGAGCTATATATATTAACATACTTGAAATTTGAATTAATTACAGCAACCGCATTTACGTTATGGTATAACGTGGCACGTAGCAGGTCTATTATTAATTATATTTAGCGATTATCACGCTTAGCACATGTAGGTGTATTGTGTCTATGGGATGTATTAAAACATAAGCGCAATGTCAGTTGCAATGATTCTTAAATAAAAATATGGTTTACAAAATTTAAATAAACCAAGAATACCGCTGTTTTCTTTAAATACAGGGTTATTTTTAATAAGTTGACCACCTCTTGCAAGCAGCCTCTCTACATCGATCCTAACAACATTTGTTCTAGAACCTTTTTACAAATCTTGATAATCAACACAAAAAGAAACGAAACAACAAAATTTTTGCTCCTTTTTTTACCTATTACTCTGTATTTTTTAAGAAATACTTAAAAGGTCAACGCTCAGGTGCCATACCGACGCTCAGAGTTAATAACAGTTCAGAGACAACAAATAGATTTTGTACGGGAAAATTTGACTTTTAAAAACTATTTATTTTAAAAAGTCATAGACAAATGTTATTGAGATTGATGTAAAAATGCTGCCTGCAAGAGGTGGTCAACTAATAACAAATAACCCTGTATATATCTAAAAAGTTAATCAGGGATGAGGAGAGAAGAATTATGAAAACTTAAATTCTACAAAATATAAATACCATTACATATTATTAAAGTGACTATTGTCGAAAGCTGTGTAAAGCATGTGCAAGTTTTTTTGCAGACTCCTCCTAAATAGTAACAGATTGTTTTATTTTTATAAAATTGTCATTTAAATTGTTACTCTTTCTTTTTCATTAACGAGCGGTTTCAATACTTTTTATTTAAATACATTTTTCTGCATTGTTTAATAATTAATTCATTTTTATTTTATTGGCAATATCTAATACATTTTCACATAATTTGTTTTTTTAAGCCAACTCAGAAATTCGTTACTAAATTATCAGCATTCGTTTTCCGAGTTCATATTTTCTTTAAAATACATTAGGTGTATGAAATAGGATGGAGTCGTACATTTAAATATAATATAATTAATAAAACGTTTATCAACAGAACAAGACATGAATTTCCACGATCACTGGAATAATAATCTAATCGCTCTGTCAACTGAACAATCGTGTAGGTACGTTGTGTATGAAGCAGGATAAATAAAATTCGAATGTTCTTTGTCGTCATGTCGAAGTCATTTATCAGTTTTCTTTAGATTATAAGAACAATGCTTCAAAAATAATAAATAGAAACATTTTTTAACTAAAATATAAAGAAAAGATGGTACTCTTAACTAATTATATACCTACCTAACTTAAAAATAAAAACCTTATTTGTGTTATCCTTACAATGTTATTTTATAGGCAGCAAAGTATAAAATACATGCCTGACACTATATTTTTAATTTTATGTTTTCTATATAAAATATAAAACTTTAGGCATTTATGCTAACAAAGCTAGTTATTACTATTTTGTAAACTGTATAGAAAGTAACTTCAAAAGAGTGTCACGAAAACGTTCCCACTTTGTGCTATTAACGTAGAGCTTGTTCCTTTATAAAATAAGTATTGAAGTTTTCTCTTTAATACAAAAAACCTTAACCAATGTTTTTTTTGCAACAGTTGCATTTAGAAGAATAATAAATACCTGCCAGATATATTTTCAATTTATAACATTCTAATGTGAATTCAAAATATAAAGCAGTTCGGTGTTATAGGGCTATTATTATATTTTATATAATGGGAAATAAACATGTAGATACATCTTGATAAGTTGTTACCCTGGTCTACCTTCTGTAATTATAGAGAAGAGCAATTACTGACCGATGTACAAAGATCAGTGTACATTCCAGGGTTTTGGAATATTATTTATAGGCTAGGGCCACCAAGAAATACTAAGGGATAATTTCACCACTCGTCGTTTTTTAACAATTAGACATTTTAAAAGGATGAGCAATCAAATTAGGAGCATGGCGCTCCTTTTGGATACTAAGAAAATATTAAAATATGTATGAAATAGAGAATGAAAATATGTATGCAGCCATTGTGTAATGCCTTATGCCCCTATAAGCCCCTATAAGCCTTTGAGTTATGCCCCTATAAGCCTTTGAGTTCTGGGGACTAACCTCAAATTTGGAAAAAAGATTTTGTGCACCCTTTACCTAAAATTCCTCAACCTACTCTCCCTAATCATTAAAGGCCCATCTCTATTTTGCCATTTCTCTTTAAAATATTGGAAGCCTGTGTATATAAGCAAATCTCCTCTCACATTGCAAAACATAACCTACTTAGTAATTATCAGTCTGGGTTTCGCTCTGGCCACAGCACCAACACTGCTCTCATTAAAGTAACTAATGATATTCGGTTTGGCATGGAGGATAAAAATTGACAGTGTTGGTGCTTGTAGACTTTTCAAATGCTTTCAACACAGTTAACCATGAAATCTTGATTGCGATCCTATCTCTACTTAAATTCAGCCCATCGGTTATTAAATGGTTTTCATCGTATCTTCGGGGACGCCAGAAGTCAATTCGCACGGGGATGCCTCTTCCAAATGGACTGATATGGAAACTGGTGTTCCACAAGGCGGTATACCGTCTCCCATGTTGTTTTCTTTATTCATAAATACACTTGTTTTTAATTTCAGCTGTACGTATCAATTGTATGCTGATGACCTCCAGATTTTTGCACAATCCAAGGTCGATGACCTTACTTATGCCATTGGCACTATCAATAATAACTTAAATAAGTTAAGTCAATGGTCACACAGATTTGGCGTAGCAGTAAATCCCGATAAGTGTCAGGTTATAGTCATCGAAAACTCTAGACTCTTAGCCAAAACGGATTTTACAAGCCTGCCATCCGTACAGTATAATGGCAACACAATACCTTTTACCATGACTGTGAAGAATCTGGGATTATGCATGGACAATAGACTGAGTTGGCACCAGCAGGTAAAAGAGTTATCTCGTAAAGTTACCTGTACTCTACGGTTGCTATATCGGATCAAAAATTTTTTGCCCCTTAAAACCAAAATTATTTTAGTTAACTCCCTCATCTTACCTATTATCGACTACGCAGATGTTTGCTATCCAAACCTGAATAATGAACTTCTCGATAAATTAGAATTCCTCCTCAACAATTGCATTTGCTACATCTTCGGCTGGCGTAAATACGATCACGTCTCTCGATATCGGTGTAAACTCAAATGGCTCACTATTGGTCAGAGGCGCAGCTGTAGAATTCTTCATCTCCTCTTCTCAATAATAAACGATCCAACCTCTCCTCCATAGCTCAAAGAAAAATTCCAACTCCTGCATGACACACACGACAGAATACTTCGTTCCTCTGGCTTTCTCACAACCACCATTCCTTCTCATACCAGCGAGGGTATACCATTCTTCCTCAAATCTTTTACTATCCAAGCCTCACTTCCTTGGAACTAACTTCCTGAAAAGATAAGAAGAGCTCCATCCAAAAATACCTTCAAGAAACTTGTTAAAGAGCACTTTTTAAAGTCCCCATAACCCGTGTATTAATTTAAAATGTATACCTCATAATATAAAACTTCAACATTCATGATATTATAATAATAGTAATATGTATAATATGTATGTATTTAGATATATGTATATGTTTATTCAATTTATGTATCAGTATATAACAATGTACTTTTTTTTTTCTTATTTATTTTTTATTTTATTTTTAAACGCCTACCACAAATTTTCACCATACACAGAGAAACTGTTAACTGGGAGAGAATGCCATTAGGCATTAAGTTCGCCTTTTGTTGATTCAATAAAGTGTAAATAAATAAATAAATATATATAACCTTCAAAATATTTCGCCGACTGGTTAATGCGATTAACTACGAATTTACTTTATACTCATTTTAAAATGTTTGGCATAAAGTTGAATAGTTACAAACTTTATGTGCTGTTATGTGTTCTTATTTTTATACTAGCTGTTGCCCGCGGCTCCGCCCGCGTGTAGGTCGCTTTTCGCGTAATCTGTGGAAACTACAATTATAATAATAGACCTATAATAGACTTATAGTTAATTCTATAGTATCCTGTTCCCGTGGAAATTTTATATATATAGACATTACATTGCTAATTACATTTCATTACATTGCATTGAAAATAAAACATAGCCTATGTCACTCGGGAATAGTGTAGCTTGCCAACGGTGAAAGAATTTTTGAAATAGGTCCAGTAGTTTCGGAGCCTATTCATTTCAAACATACAAAAAAATAATCAAACCTTTCCTCTTTATAATATTAGTATAGATAGTATAGATTAAGTCGTATTTCTAGAAAAGAATGTAAAAATTATTACACATACTGCAACGTTCTTTCCATATACAATATCGATGCTCGGTGTACCGCAAAATATATCGTTCAGGAAGTGGTTGCAATAAATTCAGCCCAAGTAAAATAAAACCATCTAGCGCCTCGATATCAGAGGACATGATGCATGTACTATTTAAAAAAAACTCATTGTGGTATAAAATTTATGTTAGGAATTTCTATGACTTATTATTTAAAACAACAAACATATTTAATACAAAAAAATTATAATTCACAATGATTTATGATAATATTTATTAATACATACACTTTTATGCTATTAAATAATAATGATATCTAATAATTTTTTCAAGTATCTAAGCTTTATTCGGCTATTATATTCGCGTGAAAACTATTTCAGTATGTAAATGATTGCAAGCTGATTTAATTTAATCGTCTGCACATAGTTTAATTGATTCCTACTTAAGATATCTACATTTTATTAGTTCACAATGCCATAATTTTCAGGGAGGTGTTAAGCAACTGTTTTGTAATTGAGAACTACACTAGACAAGTTTTTGTTATATGGTTAATTTAGTATGACTATATAATATTTATTAATATACATAATATATTGCTTAGTCAAGATTATGAAAAAAGTGCAAATATAATTAGAGTGATTTGAGACATTTGAACACAAAATATTAAATTAAAAGAGATCCTAGAAATTGAAAAAAAGTTGTTTTCAAAACGAATTCTACTGTATATATAATATTTCTGTCTGCATATCTAAACAACTGTCTTTAAATCTGCCTAGTTACGATTTTACATTTTTTTAGAAGGTATTTGTCCTTATTTTTTTTCTCACCCAATTTGATATATTCGCCATAACTGATTAAATAGTTGTAAAAAAATCTTTCACATTGGTATATTTTAGATATAACTATGTATGCTTAAATAAAATGTATTCATAAACTTTATAATATCTGAGCTCCTTTTGAACAGTTTAAATCCCGAAAACCTTGTGTAAATATAAACAAGTTCCTCTATACTTGCCGGTTATTTATAGATATTAATATATCAATTGGTTTCATAGAACCACAACACTCTTCAATAAAACTTAATATATCTAATAAATTATATTCTTTTACTTTACCAAACATGAACTTACACCAACCTGAACAAAAATTAGTCCCATGGCTAGGTATTGGCCTCTTTTTCTATTATAGAATCTTTTATAACCAACAAGCAGCACTTTTAAAACATTTCTTAAACTTTTTTCAGGCCACTTTACTTCGCTTTCTCTGATCAGATCTTAACCAATTCGATGGTTTCCTAAAATAAAGGCAAGATAAGATGTTTTTTTCTTATACTTTATTTCTTGTTTATTGAAATAAATATTTGGTACAGAAGATAAGGAATTACAGGGAATTACATAGTACCTCCATGGCAAAAAATTCTGTGGACGCCCTGTGGAGGCATTTTAGAAAAGTGAACCAAGATAGGCATGTAAGTGGTTACAACGTAGCTGAAGAACTGCAGATTAACCACAAAACAGTTATAACCCATTTGAAAAGAAAAAAGTTGGGTACACAAAACAGCTCGATATTTGGGTGCCACACGAGCTTATTGACAAGAACCTAAAGAACGTATACTCATTTGAGATTCTTTACTAAGACGTGGTAAAACCAATCCATTTTTAAAGAAATTGGTAACTGATAATGAAGAGTGGATCATTATGAGCTTTGACGCGAGGCAGAATCATCGATTCAAATCCTTTCTGCCAACAGCTGGTGAGATTATAGCAAAAACTTGAAAGAAACTTGTTTAACTTGTTCTTTCATCACGATAACTGTAGACCAACACATTTAGACATTTAAAAAAATAAGGGAATTTGGCTGGGACATATTAACTTGTCCCATTTGTTTCTTCCCCTCCACGCTAAGCATGTCTCTAACTGGTTGTTTATATAAATTTTGTCTTTTAATAAAAATAAATATAGCAATGGTCTTAGTCATCCCAGAGTTCTTTTAAAGTAAGTACGTTCAATTCGTTACAAAGTCTCTTCATTTTTTATTATTTTTTTTTATTTGCCGTTCATTTTGAAGAGCCAAAAGAAGCATCTGCGGCATGTTGTGCTTCATTGCTGGAAAAAGGTAATGGTGGAAAGGACACTACAGGCGAGATTTGTATCGTTTACGTGAGTGGTGCTACGATTATTAGGACCGTCTGAAGTTGGTTTATGAAATTTAGAACTGTCAGTTTTTCTTTTCGTACTCTTTAGACCTTGCTCTATCGTAGTAAATCTTTCAAATCCATAAGCGATATAAAGATGCCACCTAAATGAATATTTAGAAAGTAAGCCTCAATAATTTTAGAAAGCTGGTATATTGATGCTTCCTAAGAGATAGAGGAAGATTATAAAATACTTTGAATGATTATATTTTTATCAGTAGTCCCATATATTTCTACAACAACAGGATTATGCCACTACCTAGATGGCAAATAGTTATCGAACAAAATGGTACATATATACCTACTATAAATAACTTTAAATAAACCTTAAAGAAAAATGTTCTGACTTTTCATTTTAAAAAATTAGAAACTATTTCCCATATATATCGGCTCGAAGGCTTTATAAAACAAAATCATGATCGGCGAAAGAGGAACATTGGATTATAATTTATTAGATTAACTAGTTATTGCTTGTAACAGAATCAATTTATAGTGAGAAGTGATTAAAATACATTGTTAAAACAACAATTATGATGTTACTAGACTTGTTTGTGTCAGTCGTCATTTTGGTATAAATACGGTTTGTGTTAGTCGACAGTCCGAGAGTTCATGTCCTATGCGAGTGTCGCCTTCGCTCACGCCGATCTGAAACCCCTTCAGGTGATTCAGAATAGATTCATGCGCACTGCCACGGGCGCGCCGTGGTACATGCGCAATGCAGACCTCCATAGAGACCTAGGTTTACCTACAATAGCGCAATATTTCAAGGAGCTCTCTCAGAGCTTCTTCGATAGGGCCGAGGTACATCCGAACCCACTGGTGGTTGAAGCGACCACCTACCAGCCTAGAGTCACCCCGTTAGGTTTTAAAAGAAGACCCAAGTTGATTCGAATCGACTCAGATGACCAAATAACGACTGACAACAGACGATTAGCTTACACTGTATCACACACCTACACACACCGCCTTCGCCGGCGAAGGCGAGGCCCTACACGCACGCTGCCTCGGCGTTCTGCCGTCGGGGGGCGTTAGTGTCTTTATACCCATCTATCCCATTCTATAAATACGCTGCCTTAAGCCGAGGACGGCCTCTTATAGGCACCCTTAAGGCAGACGTGTCCCCCGGGCCCCTCAGGCCCGAGTTTTTCAAGGGGGGGTCTCAGTACTCGCCCACTCCCCCGGTGACGCTGTAATAGCCACTTGGCTAACAGCATAGTCATTATAAAAAAAAAAAAAAAAAAAGTCCGAGAGTTAGTCTTGCCAAAGTCGTTGGACTGTGCGCATCTCTATAAGGATACTGTTATGCTGTCGTTGAATAAACGAAGCTATAATTTTTGTGCAGTTTTATTTTGAAAACGTTTTGCAATTTTATGAAACACCATCACGACGACTACAATACAGTGACGGCAGCAATGCTGACGTCACACCTTTTAAAAACACTTACGGAGGTCTTCACTCCGATATATACAACGAGGATGAATTTTGTTGATACAGCATTGAATGTCCTCCAAAATTATTTTACGGGCTTTATGTAGCAACATCTTGTTGAAACCACATGTCTTCCATGGGAATATCATTAATGTGAGGCACAAAATAAATTGGTATCATGTTGCAATATACAATGTTTTGCTCCAATGATGCCTTACCTTTCAGTTTCCGTTTTTAATGTTCTGAAACTAGTTGTCAAACCACAAACAACAACGGTTGCCAACACCTTAGTGCACAAATTAAGTGAATTTTAATCTAGTTTTAATTTTTGGGATACTTTTTATAATTTTTTGGGATAATTTTTAGATAGCACATTCAATAACAAAGCAATTGATACCATTGCGTCAGACAAACCTGCAAAATATAACAAAGCCCTACCGCTCTGTTGTAAAATTCTACATGCTCTCTAAGTATTTAGCAAGTAGCGGTTTACGAGCAAGGTTAGGTTAGGTTTATTTTTTCAGAAAACATGTTTATATTTTATGAGTATTTTTTATGTTTTAAAATTGTAATCATTCAAAATGTTTGTCAATTTCATAAAAAAAATCTCTATTTTCAAAATCTAACAACGTTTAAAACAATTACAATTTGCGTAATCGTACAATGTACGCGGTAAGGACAATGAGCCCGCATTATTTCAATATGATAAATGTTTAAAAGCGTTAATTATACTTATCTTATATTTTGCATTTTCCAAAAATGTATAACCTAATTTTCTTTCATTAATTTTATTTTACTATAATTCTAACCTTTAAACAGGTAGGTATTTATTTATATATGAGTTAAATATACTCTATGTAACTATCTCAATTTGTTTATTACTAGCTTTCCGCGACTACGTCCGAATTAAATAGTTTCTTTGGCAGCAGTTTTATTTAAGACATTAAGTACTGGCATAGTAAGTGTGATTATGTGTTTTTTTCTTTTGTAACTGAAATGTGAGTTTAAAAACAAACAAAAAAACACAATCACACTTAATTAATAACTTAAAGTCTGTAAATAAAACTTTATCTATATGTACAAAATAAAAGCAAAATAAATTAAAAAAGAACCGAAGATTATAATAACACCTTATACAGGCCTTATCGTTTAAGTGTCAAAAGGTACACAAAACTACGTGTTATAAAGAAGAATACGCCTATGATGCTTTTTTTGTTGGTAGGTGATTGGATTATTTCTGAAGCTACATGACTAGCAAATCAGATGCATTTCAATTTATAATTTTGGCTTTGGAGATAATTTAATAAAATGCTGGTACAATTTTCTACAATTTAAAAATTTGAAACAATTTAATCTAATGCAAAATCAAAATGTTTGATTCTTAGATCTTTTAATTACTAATTATGTTTAATTATGAGTAGATAAATCTATTTTTTTCTATAACTAATGAAGTTGCGCACTATCTGGTTTTGCATATAGAATTAACGATATCTATGCACAATCGAGGTAATACAACTTTTCCTTCAATACGTTTATTCGGTCATGCAAACTATGATGCTATTAACCTGACTTAGGTTAATTTTTAATAACAATCTAATTGATACATGCACTGTCTGGTTGTTATTCTTCATTTTGTTTAACATTGTGTTATTTGCTTGCCAAAATTCAAAATTATTAATTATTAAAAATATAAAGTATAGTCATGTTTGTTTGGCTCTACTTATCGGGTCTGAGTAAATCCTACCCATTTACTGTGATAGACGGTAAAGTCAGTCTGCCAGGCTTATACTTGGATGACAAATTAATTCGTATCGAAGGATACTTCGTCTGGACGGTTTTATGTAATCCAGCTTGTGCTAGCCATCAAGCTTGGTGACTTACTTTTCCAGAAATAAAATAAAATAGAAGAATCATATTATTAACTCCGTGACAGAAAACACTGTTTGTAATAGATAAAGGAAACCTTTTTTGCCTTGGTTCCTTATTTTAGCAAAATTCCATCTTAAACGTATTTAACACAGGTGCTAAGTTCGGTTAAAGTAATATCTTGAAAAAAATGTATATTCACGTCGTGAAAGATGTGTAATCGTAGAAGCGGGGAAAAATGAGCCGCCGTGAGCGATGCTGTCATCCTCATTAGCTGAACACACATTATACGGAATGCATATACAATAACGGAGTATAAGTAAGATATCTTAGTTTTCTAGCTTCTTGAGTGATAAATATTTTTTGTTGACTTTGTATCTGTGAAAACTATTTGGTAAAAAATGCAATAAAATACACCTTAGTTTTTTTTTCCTACTTTTGGTAAGTTTCAATAACTATGTACACGTACATACATGTGACAAAAATAAACTTATCATTTTGTTTTAAAACTATCGCATATAATATAATAATAACAGTGATATGAGTTACCGTTTGTGATCCTGTGTGAAGCCTAAAATAACATTTATGTTTGTATTGATATTGATGCCGAGGGTTAATACGATTGATCTTTGATAGGCTTTTGACCAAGTCATCATTCGGCCATTGTTAACATTAACCTGATGCTTTTATTTGAACAAAAATGTATACTTTATTAACAATAATAGGAAATAAACATTTTATTTGTAAAATAAGCAAATATTCTTTTTGCTTAAAAAGTGATCTCTTTTGTGAAATGTTATTATTTAAGTGCTAAATATGCACTAAAGATTCAAATTTTTAATATCAAAACATAGAAAACAGATAAAAAATCAATAAATGTTATTATTAATTAAATAATAACTAAAACTGTTTAATTTCAAATAATTAAATATTTAATACACGGTACTGTCATTTTTAACCGACTTCAAAAAGGAGGAGGTTCTAGATTCGGCCAGTATATCATTTTTTTATGTATTTACACTATTATGCCGAGATTTCTGAACCGATTTACGTAATTCTTTTTTTGTTTGTTGCGAAATGTTTTGGATATAATAATGTCTTACAGACATGGTACTTCAGCATATTGATTTATGGTGGTTATAAAATTACGCTCAATCATTGAACGAAGTCTTTGTGAAGTGTGAAGCGCTGCTGCTAGCCGGTGCTCATGTTGCTGAGCAGACTCGTTTGCTGTACTGTTTCGTATCACTGCTAATCTATGAGCCTTCTGCTCAGCTGACTCGTTCTCTAAATGCTCATTAATGAGACCAAGTCTATGAGTCCTCTGCTCGGTTGACTCGTTGGCCAGAAGCTAATTAATGAGGCTAAGTCTATTAGCTCTCTGCTTAAAAGACTCATTCGCGAGACGCTCTTGGATCTTACCGAGTCTAGAATTACGCTGTTCAAGAGTTTCTTGACGTAATCGTGATTTCATATATGGCTTTATGGCCAACCAACGTTTTCATAATCTTTAATAGTCTCACAAGAAGGTGAAATTGTGTTTCGACGAGCATTTTTAAAGAGACGACTACTTTTAACCGTTCCCGTTTATTGAGATCTATATTTTTTAAGGCGCAGCATCTTTTGTAGGTCTACCCATTGTTACATAGAATTTTCATTTCTTCAGATATTTAAATATTTATAATTTTAATATTATCGAGTTTTTATTATCTGTTAAATTCGAGGACAAGGTAAATTATTTAACTGTTAACAACTAATTACAAAATCTTAATAAGTCTGTGACATTTCTTTTTGTTTAGATATTGAATGTTGCCAGCTTAAGCGAACTTTATAGTTCCCAAAATGTTATTGAAAATATAAACTTTTTTTAAGAATTACTATTTTAAATTTCATTTATTAATCATTATGAAGGTTAGCATATTGCTAAATATTATTTAAAAGTAGCTGTCATATTGTTTCAGAAGTTTAGTTGCAGCCAACATTGTTTTATTGTTATATTTATTAGTATAACAATCTGTAATCAATTTATTACACTTGTTTCTTCCTTTAGATAATTAGTGCATTGTTGTAAAATGGTGAAAATATTGGTCTTCTTCCGATTAATATGAATTTTACTCACATTGCGTGTAACGCGGCCGTGCATAGCCACATTGTTTGCTTATGATGCATATTTTGATTATAAAATTCATGATCTTTAAAGTATTTTCTTTCGAAATCACTTCCGAATCCAATATCTTATTAGCCTTCGGTGAGTATATTAGTTATTTGTGATCTTATTAACGCATTTGAAGCGTTGTTTCTTAAATTCATCACAGTGTTTAAATGCAGGGCTAATTTATAAAAATTGATAAATGATAAAAAAATGATTGATAATGAAATAATTATAATGCCTATTGCCGCCCCTTCCCGGGCAGTTTCAAAAGTTTGTTGGAACAATATTTCGTAAGTAATTTGAATCTCTACTCTAAATTAGGTTTCATAGGTTTTGATTACACTTGTTCCTTCCTTTAGATAATTAGTGCATTGTTGTAAAATGGTGAAAATATTGGTCTTCTTCCGATTAATATGAATTTTACTCACATTGCGTGTAACGCGGCCGTGCATAGCCACATTGTTTGCTTATGATGCATATTTTGATTATAAAATTCATGATCTTTAAAGTATTTTCTTTCGAAATCACTTCCGAATCCAATATCTTATTAGCCTTCGGTGAGTATATTAGTTATTTGTGATCTTATTAACGCATTTGAAGCGTTGTTTCTTAAATTCATCACAGTGTTTAAATGCAGGGCTAATTTATAAATATTGATAAATGATAAAAAAATGATTGATAATGAAATAATTATAATGCCTATTGCCGCCCCTTCCCGGGCAGTTTCAAAGTTTGTTGGAACAATATTTCGTAAGTAATTTGAATCTCTACCCTAAATTAGGTTTCATAGGTTTTGAGACTTTATTTAATGTTATTACGTGGTGATTTTTCAGTATTTGTCCTGATTCGACCCTCTGAGTCGACATAGGCTAATATTATTGCTTGCGAGGCCTATTTTCTCCATAAGGTATTATAACTTATTGTTATCTGAATAGATGAATGTGAGATTAGTGATATTAGGTTTTATTTAGGTAATTTAACATGCAATTTAGTAATTACAGGAGGTTTTTTTATATACCCTAGAAGATACGGGTATATTTATAATTGGTTCTCGGGGGTAGACGTGAATCTTCGGAGCGTCGTCCTGTTGGACCTGTATCCTGCTTCCTGACTAGCTGAGTTTAAGAAGCTCGTCTATATTGTAATCCCGATAATATGGTGATGCACAAAATTAATTTATACCATTAATCCACACTTCCATTTTCAAAGTTTTATAAATAAGTGTTTGACTGTGATTCTTCAGAACTGACAAGCAGGAGGATCATGCATATGTCTTCGCTTAAAATTTGTTTTGTCAGTGGCGCCTAGGATTTCTTTTTTAGTATTTTTTTTATATAATTTAAAATCAGGATGTTATCTCAAGTAACCCACCGCTGAGTCTAGCTGGCATTATTTTAGACATTTTCCTTATTTTGTGTAACTTTTTTAATTATAAGGTTCAGTGTTTTGTATACTTTAAATTAAAAAAATAATAAAACCACTAACCCCTTTTTTTTACAAGTAACACCATAGATAATTGACAATGCAGCAATAAACTAAAAAGTATTAAATAAAAATAACCAAATGAAAAAAACGAGTTCAAAACTAAAAACCAAAAAATAATGAAGATTTAATATTAATTATATACTACCTATTATTTATATGTCCTATTTACTAATAGGTTTGAAGTCGGTGCAAAGCCCTCAACAAATAATAATCACTTAAATGAATACGAACAAATTAATACAATGATTAAATTACGTGATTAAACAGTTCAATCAATACGAAGAATAATAAAAAAAAAATGAAAATGTATTCAACAGAATTCTTAAACTAAATGGTCATGTGAATTATGAAATGCCTACTTCAAAAATTAATTATACGTAAATAAACCTATAAAAGCTTAATTCGATACGAAGACAAACAAAAAAATACATAATTACGAAAATGTATTCAACCGAATTCCTATAATAACTGACTTGGCACGGCCTTCAAACCTATTAGTAAATAGGACATATAAATAATAGGTAGTATTTAATTAATATTCAATCTTCACTAATTTTTGCTTTTTAGTTTTGAAGTCGGTTTTTTTTAACGTAGTTATTTTGATGTAAATACAAAATATTGGTACACCTTAATGTATTATATTGTTCAACTTATGTAATATGAATTTCATGAATTTAATATTATTTTTAGTAACTTAATCTTATTGTCGTTGCTACTACAATAATTATAAATTATTAAAATCGTAATATTCGCCACAAATATAACGTATATCTGTATGTCTTGTCTCGATACCTACCCGTACAATGTTTGATTTATCCATCAAATATTTAGGGATACAAAATACAAGGGTGGGTATCCTAATGGTGGATCCGGATACATGTTACATCTATTAACTATTAACAAAAAATAAGACATAGTTGTGCCGGAATATTTTTTTTAATCTAGGAATTTGCTTTCAATCCTTGGATGATTGACAAAACAATTGTTTATAATTTTTCCATAAAGTTATAATAGAGCAGATCAAAACATTTTAGAAATTGATTTAAAAATTGTAATATGAAATAAAATGTATTTACTTTAAGTTATATAAATTAAATTAAATACCAAATCCTTTGACATAGTTTACAAGAAAATACTGCTTTTATATTATCTAAATGTTCAACTAAGGCAGTGCTTGATTCTCAAAAGGATTAAGAAAATCCGAATGAAGATAATAATAGAAATATTATAGTGTATTTTTGACAATATGAATTCAGTCTTATTTTAATACTTATATGAACACACAAGCTTTTATTTTATTATGGCGTTAATTTTTGTTTTTATCATCATTGTCGGATGATCAAACATATTTTATATAAAAGTAACATTATTCCTGCGTAGAATAAAATTAAGTCTGTTGCTTCGTTTTATGCATAAAATGTGTCATTGAAAAACTAAGTTTTGGTCCGTCTGCTGCACTCTACTAAATTGCTGTCCTATTAACTGATAGTCCGTTGAGTCGAATTGTTTTGTATGAGTGAACAAGATAATATCGGATAAGAATAGTAAACGTTGGAAATATATATATCTGAGAGAAAACTTCCAGTAGTGTTTTTAAAAAGTGTAACGTCAGCATTGCTACCGCCACTGTCGTATTCTTCGGGATTTTTTACTTTTTATTTTTTTTATTTTATTTTATTGGGACAACAAACAGCATCAATTTACAAAAATATAACAACAAAAAACAAAATATTACGGACATGCCAGTAAAGAATCCACTTAAGAGATTTACACAATGGAAGTAAAAATTAAAGCTTCTAAAGCTACTCTTGTCGAACAAAAACAAAAATAAAAAGTGGTTAAAAAAAAAATCTTAAAACTAAATGGTGGTGGTTTTATTTTTATTATGTCCTCCAAATAAAACTTTACAACTATTATAGCTCCGTTTATTCAACAGGCAGCATTACAGAGAGATTTGTACTGTTCGACTTCTAGAGTAATAATTATATTGAGCACCTAATATTATTATTATTCCTTATATTGCCTAGATCTCCCGCCATAGCAATCACTCAATAGCATGAAGTTATCCTTGCATTACAACTGCAGGTCTCAATAATTAATAGTTACTTTACATTTCAGTTAAAGTAAGTTCAATGATTAATGATCAATTGACCATTAGTTATTTAAACAATTTAAATTATAATTTAGATTTTAAACATGTCAATAATTTTAGTTAACACTAAAACGGTCACATTAGCTTATCACAATCAATTCAGTAAAAAATCAAAACAATTACTTATTTTAATAATTACTACTTATCCCATCTACTAGTGCAATGACTTTGGTAAAGAAGTTAGTTCTGTTCGAAACTGCTTGCTGTCTTTTTATTTTAGTAAATTCTAGCGTTCACAAAGGTTTCCGTAGGATTTATTAGTGGTATATATTTGAATCAAATTATTACCAGAATTTCGACGGTCATAACCGGAGGATTAAAATAATACCTACTGATTGTAGACTTATGATTTATTAATTAGTAATTATGTCTAACTTAAAAGCTATTAATGTACAAAAAATAAAGTTGTTCGAAGTCAAAGAAAATTTTATAAATGAAATTATAGTAAAAATGATTATAGAAACGCGAGTAGAATAAGAAAAGTTTCCGGATCATATTATTTAACGATTTAACATTTTTCGATTCTGAAGCGAGATCTCTGATATGTGTGCTACATAATATGAGAATTTAATAATCGTCTTATTAGCGAATTGCCGCTGTATAGGAATGTAACTTAAATATGTTTTATTTTCTATATGTTTATTTATATATTTTAGTTGGTATTATGTATGTTTTTTTTTATAAAATTTCAGTAATCCTGTTTACGCCAAATCACACTAATATTTACAACAAATGTTTTCTAAGATACTGATTTCAACAATGTTTTTTAAAGTTTTATTTAAGAAACTCTTGTATATTTTTTAGTTGTTAATTTTAAGAAGGAAGAAAATTCATTACTTAAATTTTTCTTTTTTTCTTAATTTTTTTTAATTAACGTTATTAATGAAATTGATTTAATCATTTTTTTTTATTTTATATGTTAGTTTTGTAGATTTATAAAACGACAAGAATAAAAGTATAAACTTTTAAAATAAAAGTATTGTCTCCAATAATTTTATTTAGAAGACGTAGGTTCAAGTCCTGAGTGTTAATGTTTTGCTCATTAAAATTTTCATTACCTATTTCATTTAAAATAATAGTTGAGTAATTGACATGAAAAAAATATATAATTACATAATACAATAACTTATTTCTGTCGTTGACCGATAAATAATTACAGTATACGTGTAAAAAATATATAAAAAAAATCACAAAAAATAAGAAATATTAACACAGGTAGTATTACACACAATCGAATTTAACAAAGGCTATTAAAAAGATAATAGAATGGAGGAAAAACAAATACAATTTACAATATACGACAGTACATAAAAAAGAGCTTTTATGGAAATAAGAAATTACTGAATGTATATAAAATTATATTGATTTGCGACACAATTATTGTTTTCCTTATTTTTTAGGTGGTTTTACTATTCACATCTTCACTGATTTAGTTATTAAACATTGAAATAAAACAGAATGTATTAAGATTTTTCAAAATTCGTTGAAGGAGTTTGAATTTTATACTCAGTAAATGCTAGCCTGAGATGAACATAACATGACCATTACTTCTTAACGTTGACGACAAAATTCATATCTCAAATAAGTTATTTAAATAGTAACTATTGCCCTTGTCTATTACTTTTTCGCACAGACAGAAGCGTGTGTTAGAAACACATTTCTTCGATTGTTTTAAAGCACTTTTAAAAAATTATCTGTACTAAAATGTTATAAAACTAAATAAAATGGGAGTATAGAAAGGCTACGTCAACTATGAAGGTTCAAATATTATATATTCTTTATTGCACATTATAAAAAAACAATACAAACATGGTTTTGAAAAATGTTGGCAAGGGCGAACTTATCTCTATAAGAGATTTCTGCCAGTCGACCCCATGGTAGAGAGAAACATGTTATCGCGGGTCATATTAGTGCGAAAATGAAAAAGCAGTAACAAAAAATATAGTACTTAAATGTACAAATGCGTTAAAAAAAACATTAAATGAAAATACCTAATGTATGACATACATAAACATATACATATATAAAAATAAAAAAAAAAACACATACATACATATATATATATATATATATATATATATATATATATATATATATATATATATATATATATATATATATATAGACATACATACATATATACATACATAAAATGAGCAGTTATGAGAGGTTTGTCACTTCGGAGTAAAGATAATAAAGATTAATCCATACATTTAAACCAAGAAACTTACAAACCCTACGTTTTACAAGATTAGTAAATATAATTGTAAAAACTTCGTCAGAAATTTTAATTCATTGTTTTTAAAGGTGTTTTTTAAGACTTGTAAGTAATTAGGAATTGTAGGTGTTAAAAAAATAAATAAATACCAGGAACGTTGGTTTAAGAAATGATAATGGTAACGTAACGACCCATTGTAAGGGCTTTTAGCATCTCGACGGTCGCGGCGTCACGGACAGTTGAGTTGACTTACTGCGGCGGATACTAGGGCTATTTGTTTACGTATACGAAGCGTTTTACTACTTACGTCAGAAACTCGTTTTTTATATTTATTTTTTTATTATTGTATTGTATTTCGTTCAAGCTTAGAATTGAAAGTAGGTAACATAGATTTATAATATTTTAAACATGCTACCGTGTAACGTCTTAGAAAGAGTAAAGTTAAATAAAATACGATAGTATATTTACATAAAAAATGCCAATAAAAATCCTGTAGAAGGGTAAATAGGCTTAAAATTAAAAAAAAAATGGTTGCAATCTGCTATTATATTCAATATTTAGATATGATAAATATAAACTGGGCTATGACTTTATACAGATAGCTACTTCGACTCTAGACAAAGTATTTTTTTTATTAAGCTATTGCATAGCTTCGATTACGATTAGAGAGATTACGCATGCGCAGTAACGCCGATATAACCAAAATAAAGAGACAAGCGTGATATTTCAAAAAGTCAATAAAAGTTCTGCTAGTCATCGATAGATGGCAAAACTAAAAAATATCACCGCTGTGCCGGTCTGACTAGGGGGTGTTAGGTTATTTTCGTTACGAAACTTCTGGATTCGATCTCTACGCTCAAGGCTCGCGATAGAAGCTATTCAATAGCTTAAAAACGCCGAAACAACCATTGCCACCTAGATACGAGTTGCTGAACTAAAAGACAAGCGTGATATTTCAAGTCATTAAAAGTTCTGCTATTCATCGATAGATGGCAAAACTAGAAAGTATCAACGCTGTGCCGGTCGGAGTGGAGGGTGTTAGGTTTTTTCGTAACGGAATTTCTAGATTCAGTTTTCACGCTCAAGGTCCGCGCGATAGAAGCTAAGTAAAAGCTTAATTTTTTTTTTTTTATTCGCAAAAAGTATTGATTTACCAAAATCAAAGAAGGAAATACCATTGCATGTATCTTATTTCATCACAATTGCAAAGACAATTGCATTTTAGGATATTGAGAGAACAATAGAGACAATTTTAGGATATTGAGAGAACAATAGAGATTAGTATTACTATTGAAGTCAGTAGAACCAGCAGCATAGTCAATATATGTGTAATATCGATTAAACATTTTTTGGTCGAGTGATTAGCGCAGACGCCTAACGTGTCACGGCGCAATGGGGCTCGGGTACGATTCCTGGTGGAGACAGGCATTTATGTGATGAGCATAGATGTCTGTGTTTCTAGATTTGGTCGTTTATTAAATATATTCTCAGTATTTATAATGTGTATTTCTATGTATTTGTATCGTTGTCTAACACCCTTAACACAAGCAAATAATTTGCTTACTTAGAGGTTAGATCAATGTGTGTAATTTGTCCTGATATTATTATTATTATATATTACATTATATATAATACAGTACCATTCACTGCGATTCATGCTATGGGTGTCTATCAATTATAAAAGTTTAAAGTGATAACTTGCGTTACTGGTGTATAAACGTTTATAATAATGTGTGTGAATTCAATTATTAAAAACATTGTTTAAAAGTAAAAAAAAATGTATTATATCATTGTTCACAAAAAGTTATGTTTTAAAAGTTAACATAAGAAACTGTATGGTCCAGTATTTATTACTTTTTTTAAATAAAGTACAATGTAAATTATAATAAGATAAAATATATAAAATATTAGTTTACAAAAATATCGCTAGCAGAAGACGTATTTAATCTTAAATAATCTGGTCTCAACTTCAAAGCACCACTCTTAGTTTAAAAAGAACTGAGAAAAACGCCGAGAATAAAGAACACCTACTTAGGATGAAGACATAGACAAATTATGGGTTAACTCTCTCAAACTACTCGGTTCGAGTACAGAAAATAGAAGTATAACTTTTTTAATCTATTTCCTAAAGAAATATTAACATGAAGTATGCTTCTTCAATGTAAAATTAAAGGTTTTATATTATATCTAGTCCTTGTGTAAACTTTGCCGTACAAAAAAATAAATAAAAAAAAAATATTTAATAATATTGAAAAATCTGTAAATTTAATAAAAAAAATCCTTTTATATTTCATACTAGCTGTGCCTGCGACTTCGTACGCGTAGATTTCGATTTTGATAAATTCGTGCCCCTTGTACTTACAAAAGTATGGTATAAAAACTGGTAAGCAGCAATGGTAGGACAATTAGATATTACTAACTTCTTTATTTGTTAACCGATTCTTAAAAAAAAAACAAAATATAAAGTGAATTCCATGACAATATTTTCCCGAACACTGCATCCAAATCGATTAATCCGTTTCTGAGATTGGCGTCCACAAACGTACAGACATACAGACGAAGTATGAGTTTTTGAATTGTTTTTCGAGTTTTGTGCACTATAAAAGACATACAGTTAAAGGGACAAATATTTTCAAAATGCTGAAAATGGATTATGTTAGTTATCACTTCACATCCCAGTATACTCCTGGCAATACTCTTTTACAGATTTATACATGTATAGAATAAGATTTGCATGGTACCATTACGTGATTGACAAAAATCGTCATAACTTTTTTTTTGATGAAATAATATTTTTTTTAGGTGAAATAAACACTAAATGTTAAGTGAAGACTGTGATGATATATTCCTAAAATCCGCATTCAAATTAGTTAAGCCGTGTCTGAGATTAGCGTGGACAAACATACAGACATACATACAGACAAACTGAAAAACTATTGTTTTTTGGGTTCTGTTGCTCTTATAATCTAGGGGGGGGGGAAAAAAAATACTGTTAAGAACTTCCTTAAAAACTTTTTCAACATAAAAAGCATTCTTCGGTTTTTAGCATAATTATTTAGACATTACTCGATCCAGTCAGCAGTCGTGCTCAATACACTGGACATTACCGGCCTTTCTCTGATAAGCCCGGATTGTACGAGTACATCTAAAACTATAACTAAACTAGATAGAGAAAAAACTCGAATTGAATTAAGTAAAATTAATTGGAATACACATTTACTCAACGAGGGTCCAAATGAAATTATTGAGTTCATTATTAACAAAATTAACTTTATTTATAATAAATGTAAATATAAAACTAATGTTACTACTAATAATAAACCAAAAAAAAATTGGATTACGGAAAATATGGTAAATATGTGTAATAAAAAAAGAGAACTTTTAAAAATATATTTGAAAGATTTAAATAATAAAAAAAATATATATATAAAAAATACAGAAATAAAACTAATAGGAATATATTAAAAACTAGAAATAAATCTATTAAACGAGAAATTACTGATAACTTTTGAAATACAAAAAAGACGTGGGAAATAATAAATAGGCTAGCGGGTAGTGAATAAAGTGAAGTGTGGTAGTGAATGCCGTTGATGATATCTTAATTAACTCTTTTAAATTAAAAGCAAGAAGACTAGCAACAAAATTTTCAAACGACTGTAAAAATAACCTTGAAAATATTATAAATTCATGCGACGAACCATTGTTAGATGAGACACTTTATAAAAACATACCTAACATCTCCTTGCGCTTTAAAAAAATTAATGAAGAAACGTTCTCTCAAATAATAACTAATATAAAGGACAAAAAAAGGTCCGGTATTGATAATATACAAGCAAAGGATATTAAATTCCTATCACAACAGTTAACTCCTATTTTAACGCATTTGATTAATTTGTGTATTGGTAGATGTATTTATCCGGATCAATTAAAAATCGATCTTATTAGACCCATTCACAAGAACAGTAAAACATTAGTTCAGTTTAAAAATAGACAACAGCCAAACTCTATTTCTGAATTATCCCGAAACTGACATTTAAATTGACCGACCCGAAATTGACAAAGTACTGGTCATTTTTATAAAATATATAAAAATGCCTGCGTAATATATGGTTCAGCTGATTTTGTTTTCTGAAAAATATTAGTATCTTTACTTTCCTCTAATAGCTGTGTCATGGTTTTAATTTTACTGAACTTATTTATCATCTGACCCAATCAATTCGTCTTGTTGATGACTTGTTCGACTGATGCAATCTTTTAGCAAGTCTTCAGTCATTAAATGCGGTCCTGCGAGTTACACATTTAAAAAATACAGAAAATAAAAAAAAATACAACGGCAAGATTCGAACCTGTGGACTCTAAGACACTCGTCCCGTCGTTCTGCTAATTAGGCTACCGTTTTGGATTTATGTCTTGGATATATGTCCGAATTTCTCAGCCCATGTCAATTATTTTTTCATTATATATTTATGTTTACCATAAGTTGAAACCAAGCATCAAGCATAAAGTACTAAGCATTAAGCATTAAGCATTAAACAAAAGGCATTAAGCATCAAGCACTAAGCATTAAGCAAAAAGCATAGAGCATAAAGCATTAAGGATCAAGCTATAGGCATTATGCAAAAAGCATCAAGCATTAAGCATTGAGCATCTAGAATTAAGCAAAAAACGTTACGTATCAAGCAGTAGACGCTAAGTATTAAAGCAAAAAGCATCAAGACATAAGCATTAAGCATTTAGCATCGAGCATCGAGTATCAAGCATGATGTAAAACGCAACAAGCATCGAGCATCGAGCGTCGAGCGTCGAGCATTAGGCGTTAGGCAAAAAGCAAAAAGTAAAAAGCTAGAATTAATACCATCACCACTTAAAAAGATATGGATCGGTAAACACTAACGTTTGTTACGGACGTTATTCGCATCCGCTGCGATTGTATGTATGTATGTACGATGTATTCAATCATATAAGTCAAAAATTACATCACAGCTAAATAGTTTAGTTTACATTTTATTGAGGTTTAGGTTACGTATTGAATAAAAGCTTTCGATGCTTTGTTTTTATATTGAGTTATTAGAACCGAGACGTCTATCCTTCTGTGGCATTAACTCTTTTTTTATTTTATTTTTCCGTTGGAAAAAATGCGTTTCCGCATCGTCACACCAGCCAGGAAGGCGATGGCCGGTATGTGCGGCACCCGGCAACTGCCATTTTTAACGCACCCCACTAAAAAAACCAACGGTTGCCCTCATCGCCACAATGAGACGCTACGGGATCGCGTAAGCAGTCACCGCGACGCCTCGGCAGAACCCCCTGATAGGGGTACCCCGGGCAAACGGAGTACCCCTACGTCATAGACCTGTCCAATGACGAGAGAGGTCGCCCCCCCTTTTCACCTAGGCCTACGGCTGGGAAGGAATGGGCTGAACCCTTCTACTTCCCAACCTCCTACGCTTAATACTCACCCCCCCATACAGCGACGGGGCCACTCCACAGTCAACTCTGCTATCACAAGCAATCCCGCGGCCGACCCCGATAAAGAGAACCTGCGCCCTCCCACCCCCGACGCCCAGGCCAACTTTCCAAGGTGATCACACGATGAAAAGAGGCCCGATACCTGAGGAGGCACCCGTGTCTGCGCCTGAAACCCACGTCACCGAATGCGCCCCAGCACCGCACTCGGCAACCGCAATCCTAGGCACCGCAAGTTGCCTAGACCATCTCACCGTCGAGCAACATCATAACTGCTCGACGGAAAGAAGTCCAAGCCTCCCTCCTGCAGACAGGCCACCCCGAAGGGTTACGCGCCCCTGTCAGCCATGAACCGGGCACAAACCCCCATGACTGACCCCCACCGCGCCGGGTATTAGCCAACGGGAGAACCCGAAGGTTCTCTGTAACCATTGTTGCCCAGGTCGCACCACGAGTAGGTTCCCGACATTAACCCTGGTTTTATCCTATCAATACAGTAAAAATTCTTAAAAAACGTAAACTTAGTGTTGAGATATGGTCTAACTCGTTGCAACACTTTCCATCGGTTATAATTATCTATATTTTTTTCCTACCCACCTATCCTTATTTTTAACTTAAACTCGAAGCTATACACAGTGTGTATACAGTTGAGTAATTATTAAATTTATCGTGTATCCGTTTTTAATAATTTTAGTAATATACCATTAGCGGCCGCTAGAAATAAAAATAGCACAATAATTGCAATTAAATGTGGCATAGGATCATGATGGTTTAAAATATAAATCTGACTATATATAAGTGCGATTATTTGGATGTTTGAATGGATGGATGTTTGTTACTTAATCACGCCAAAACTATTTAACGAATCTTGATGAAACTTAGCAATATTGTAGCTTACGTACCAGAATAATACATAGGCTATAGAAATAATGACTTTTACACGTGGTTTTACCTATGATGTTTGTTAATTTTAATGAAACTTAGCAATATTTTAGCCTATGTACCAAAACGATACATAGGCTTTAGGAATAATAACTTTTGCACGTGGATTTTTTCTGTGATGTTTGTTACCCAATCACGCCAAAACGGCTGAACGGATTTTGATGAAACTTAGCAATATTGTAGCTTATGTAAAAGAAGTTTATTATTTTTCTGTGAAACGTAATTTGTAAAACATTTAAAGTAAAAACTACTACCATTTTATAATAATATAGCCTGTTTTTTTTATATATTAACAAGTATTTCTATTTATAATTCCATATTATTTGATGCAAAATAAAGATTTCTCAAGTTCGGCATATCATTGATGGTTATTTAATCATGATGATTCTGTTTTAAATCAACCAAATGACAATTTAAAAGTTATAAATACGAAAGACAGGTAATAATTACTTAAGTGCTGTTGTTGATAAGAATATTATGTTTAAAAAATGTATATCCTATATTACTAGGTATACATTTAATTTAGAGAACTTTATGATAAAAGTATTTTATGTATTCGGATAATAAATTTTCGAAAGAATCCGAATAGATGTGACCACCGTCCCGATAAAGACGAACAGATATATAATGCTTAATATCCCGAGTCGGGTAGCAATACGTTAGTTTAATTGGTAGATCGATGGGACGGTTTCCCAGAGGTTGCGGGTTCGAATCTCTCCATGTATCGGTTTATTTTTAATTCTATATTTATATAAATTTAAATAAACTCAATATGGCTATACATGTTTATAGATATTTTCAAAAATTTAGAAGTTTATATTTTGAAGTAGTTGTGGTAAATATTCTAAATTTACAACAACTACTTCAAATTGAAACTTCTAAATTCAATTGTTGGCCCTCTGCTATTCAATTTATCAATGTATGATATACGACTGCGGCTAAATAAACTTTTGCTGGATCAATTTTTGTTAGTAACTGTTTGCATTGTTCTATCTATATCTATTCAGGTGCAATAGATTGTTTGTTAAGAAATTAAGTTTATGGGAAAATGGTGCTTCGTATCTCTTTTTGTCATATCATATTGGGTTTAGTTCTAGATTATGATTATACTTTGTATAATCTTATCCGACAATCTTGTACCGGAAAATCATTTATAAATTATCTGATTATAACCGAGTAAACATATAATTAATATTTAATCTTTATGGACCACAAATTTCACTTAATTTTTAATTACATTATCTGGCAGTCAACCCTACAAAACAGTAATAGAAACTATTCATAAAAAGCTGGCAAAATCTATAACTAAATAATGTTAGCTTTTATACATGTAGTAGTTTGGTTTTGACTAAAAATAAAGATATAAGTTATTGATTTGACTAAAACAATTGAATCTCTGTATAGAAGTTTAATTGATAAAATAAATGTAATATTGAATACTGATTTGACTAAGAATAAGAAGTATATAAATTGCAGCTCGGTTAAGAGAAGGCATTATGAAATTGGGAGTACAAGTTGTGGGGTGGTACTATTGTGATAAAAGTGTAACAGTTATAATAAACCCCTGAGTGTGAGATCGAGAGACTAAGTTTTGTAACAGTGATAGTTAAGAGTTTAAATGGTAAACAGTTTACAGATAAAACAAAAAAAAAAAAAAATATAGTTGTCGTATTTAGTAGTATAAGTTCATGTTTTATTTTTATTAGATGTATGTTTTACATACACATTATATTATTTAAAGATTATACAAATTTATTGATAAATATTACATACATGTAAATATGTAAATATAAAATAAATATATTTATTTCAATATGAATATAAAAAAAAATTGCAGTGCTGTTGGATTTCAATAAACGTTCATTATGCACCTTTCAATTTACATTTTAAATAAAAAAAAATGAATTGATACTAATTACTGAAACTGATTTATAATCTAATGACTTTTACTTTAGTCCACACCACAAAATCACTTTCAATTTACCAATTTGTTTTGGTTTTTATGAGGCAACAACAACAACGATTTCTCTAGTTGTTTTACATACACACTGCACAATAAATTGTTATAATGTTCGTTCATATAATGAAACTAAACAATCGATTAACATCGTTCACGATCACAAGCGATAACAGAATTCAAGACGTTGTGTAAAAAAAGACTAAAATCTTTTATACGGTTAGCTTTAGACGTGTTTTGGCGCCAATACGCAATTAAATCATTTTCGTTCTTTACATATTAATAACTGAGTTAAGAATCTCATAAAACAATGCTTAAAATTATATATAAAAATAAAAATAACTTACTATTGATTTAGACTAGACTTTTAAAATGTTAAGTTTATTAATAGTTTTACAAACAGTACATCCATCCAGGCCATCTGTCAGTACAGACTTATTCTTAATATGATAAATACTAAATATATTATATACCAAATACCAATTATATACCAAAACATAACTTATATTTCTAATATAAATTTACGTTTTTCGCCAAGACTACGCGACGACATATTATGTTATATATTATTATAGACTCTATTCTTACACTTTGTCAACTGACTTTTCAATTGTAGCTGCAATGTTGCTGATATTCTCTCTTAGGCGGTCACTGAAAATCAGCGTTGGTTCTCGATGGACGCTAAGCGTCCATCGGTTTCAACATAGGCTGAGAGATCTACCTTTTTGTGTCGGTACACTGCTGTGAAAAATGTTATTGTTATAAATTGTGTATTGTATTTTATTAACCCCCGACTAAAAAGAGGGGTGTTATAAGTTTGACCTGTCGATCTGTGTATCTGTGTATCTGTCTGTGGCAAATTTCCGGCCAAACGCGTGGACGGATTTGAATGCGGTTTTTTTTAATCGAAAGCTATGCTCGTCGAGATGGTTCTTATCCATGTTTGATTGAAATAAAAATAGTCGTCTCCAAGATATTGACGTTTTATTCGTGCGGGGAAGAGGTTCTTATGCAGTAATTAGCTGTCCCTAGCGGTGTCGCCAAAAGGATAAAGGCCAAAAGGTTTTGACACTTACGTACTGAGGTAAAGTACTTTATTAGGGATAGCTGTTGCCCGTGACTGCGTCCACGGAGACTGTAAAAATATATTTCTATGGCTTATGATCGTAGTCATAAAGAATCACAGGCAACAGCTAGTGATAATAAAAATCTCTTCATCATAGTGTTATTAGTGATTGTAAATCATTTTAATTCTAAATGTTTATATTTATTAATATTTGTATATATGAAACCTACCTACCTAGCCATATAAAAAAGTCTTGAATCATGTTACTTAATACATTTATAATTTATTACATTGTCGAAACTTTCACGTGGATCCTTATTTTATTAAATATAATACATATTTCTCTTAATAAATATAACCTATGTACATCATAATATAGGATTCTAATGCAAAAGATTTTTTTAAAAATCGGTCCCGTAGTTTCGGAGTCTATTTAATTCAAAGAAACAAACAAATCTTTCCTACTTAAACAATTGAATTTTTTTTTAGGTTCATTTAGTACAATTCAGAAGTTAGTAACATAAGATTAAAAAGCAGAAAAAAAAATTAAATCAAAAATTTAAAAAACCCCCGATACAAAAAAAACTCTAAAAAGATTAAAAATAATATTTTTATGTACTTATTGAACTCGTTGCGTCGGGGGACCGTTTAATAAAGGAAGGAATTAAAATGTAAGTAAGTTAACAAGGCAAATAAAGAAATTACGATATCGAATCGTATAGTCTAAGTCCTCAATGATTAACTTCGTAATATATACACTATCAACATACGTACAACGGTCCCCCGACGCAACCAGTTCAATAAGTACATAAAAATATTATTTTTAATCTTTTAGAGGTCTTTTTGTATCGGGGGTTTTTTTAATTTTTAATTTAATTTTGTTTTTTTTTATATTGTTTTATTATTATTATTATTTTGTTTTTTTTTTTTTTTGTTTTGTTTCTTTTTTTTTTAACCATGTACCTAAGCAGTGTCTGACCTAAATAAAGTTTTTTGAATTTGAATTTGAATTTGAATTTGAATTACATATATAATATTAAATAAAAATATATATATTTTTATTATAATTCTGTTATTAATAATAATAATAATAATATCAGGACAAATGACACACATTGATCTAACCCCTAAGTAAGCAAATTATTTGCTTGTGTTAAGGGTGTTAGACAACGATACAAATACATAGAAATACACATATAAATACTAAGAATATATTTAATAAACGACCAAACCCAGAAACACAGACATCTATGCTCATCACTTACATGCCTGTCTCCGCCGGGAATCGAACCCGAGCCCCATTGCGCCGTGGCACGTTAGGCGTCTACGCTAACCACTCGACCAACGGGGCGGGATAGATTGATAGAGAGAGATAACTCAGGACTTATTTCAAAAATTTGTGTCAGAAGTATAAATAAAATCTATACTTACCTATAAAAAAATTGTCACAGTATTATAAATATAACAAAAACATTCTCATTTTAGAACACATATAGTACAATATAATACTTCACGAATGTCTTTCAATGCTATGTGATCATATACTAGCAGTAACTGAAGTAAGAGACTCAAGGGAAATTAGAGATGGACCTGCAAATTGAATTTTGAAGTAACCTTAATAATACCTGGATTTTTATTTATTAACAGTCGGAGAATATTTTTTTTTCAATATAAATTAAAATTTTATTTTAATGTAAATTTATAACATTCATTTAAAAACAAATAAGCTAATCCGAGTACGTCAGATTAAGGTAGAGTAAGTTAAATACATGATAAAAAGTTAAATAAATCTAACCAATATCGCAGAGTAACGCAAAGAAGTAGGAGAGTAAGGAATTTGTAAAAATAACGTCGTCTTGACATTCGGGCGTGACGAAATCTTTTTGACTTTAAAGAAAATAATTCAAGGATTACGAAAAATATATATATATAATCTGATCATTTCCACCAGCCAAAGTAACAAAAGTTCAGCGACAAATTTTAATATGACAAACAATGTATAGCACATAATAAGTACAGTCGTCCAAAATTACCCATTGTTGAATTTAAACATAGTTTTTTACATTTTTATGAAGCATCAATACATATCCACAAGTAAATATTTTACTATTTATATAAGAATAATTTTAAATTTACTTCCTTACAATGATAACCTGAAATTTCAACTATTATTTTAAAATATTATAGCCATGTTAAGCTTATTAAAATTGAAATAAATAGGTATAGTTTGAAAAATAAACCGATACTTGCCGAGATTCGAACTCCGCAACCTCTGGGAAACCGTTCAGTTTTTTTAATTCTGTACTCATTTAAATTATAAAAGTATTCTTTTTAACATGATGTTTTAAAAAATACAGTTAAATACTGCGACGTTTGATTATGGAATTCCGTATATTCGATCATTACATACTTACATATTAAATTGTCGTTTTTCGTACTGGCCGCTTTAATCACAAATTTTTCCTCTTTTGAAATAAATTCCAAATTCAAATTTTTACTGAAACTACCGTTTTTCGTACTGGCCACTATAATCAAAAATTTTTCCTCTTTGGTAATAAATTCCAAATTCAATTTTTTACAACTAATTTACACATGTGTTTTTGTTTCGTCGACCTTAATTCATTTGGTTTTTTTTCTGTTTGCATTTACATATTTAAAATATAAAATTTAAAAAACCCCTGATACAAAAAGACCTCTAAAAAAATTATATTATTATGTACTTATTAAAGTCGTTGCGTCGGGGTACCTTAAATCCTACTCATGTCAACATAAATTCCCCAGACTCTTGGATTGACCTAATTCTCACGTCTTGTAAAGATAAAGTTATCAAATATGGTCAATTATCCGCTGCTTGTTTCTCTAGACATGATCTTTTATTTATCTCCTATAACTTAAAGCCCCCAAAACCTAAACCCACAGTGTTGCACTTACGGAGTTTCTCAAAATTGAACTATGAAAGTCTCCTCCAGGATGCTTGTGTTATTAACTGGTCACACATTTTACCTTCCTTGGATGTAAATTCCATGGTTGAACTTTTTAATAAGACAATTCTTAATATATATGATAAGCACGTATCCTTAAAAATGGTTAAATTGCGTCATTTACCTGCTCCTTGGATTACGGATCCGATTAGGGTTGCTATGAAGCGAAGAGATAAAGTTTTTCGTAACTTTAAGCATAATCGTTGTGACGACAACTGGAACCATTACAAGAGGTTGAGAAACAGATGCAATCAGATGATAAGAGCAGCTAAACGCCGATACATTCATACTAATGTTTCTAATTCTTCTTCGGCAGTTATATGGAAATTTCTTGAAAATTATGGTATTGTCCCCAATAGTGGGAAACCGATATTATCGTCATTTTCTATTGATGGTTTAAATCGTCATTTCTCTACTGTCCCCGTTCTGGATGCTAATACTAAACATCGAACCATCTCCTTCATATCCTCCATGCCATGTAGTGTTTCCAACACATTCACATTTTCTTTAATCTCCGAGGAAGAAATTAAAAAGACGGTGCTTTCGATTAAATCGAATGCTGTTGGTGAGGACGAAATAACTCGGTTTATGATTATCTCGTTAATTGACCCTCTACTTCCTACTTTAACTCAAATTGTAAATACCTCGCTCTCCACCGGCATATTTCCGTCATCCTGGCATAAAGCACATGTTATCCCAATTCCTAAAGTTGCCGATCCTACTGTCCTTAATGAATTACGCCCTATCTCCATACTACCTTTTCTATCAAAAGTCCTGGAAGCCATCGTATATAAGCAACTTTCTTCATTTCATCATATAACAATCTCAATTTCAGTCCGGGTTTCGTCCGGGCCACAGTACAAGCACCGCTCTTCTTAAGGTTGTTGAAGATGTCCGAGTTGCAATGGAGAGTGGACGATTGACTGTGTTAGTACTTATAGATTTCTCAAATGCATTTAATTCGATCATGACATTCTTATTGCTCTCCTTTCGCAACTAAATATTTCTTCCAAGGAATTGAATTGGCTATCTACTTATCTTCGTGGTCGACAGCAAGCCATACGCATTGATAATACCATGTCAGAGTGGCGTAATTTGGCTGCTGGCGTGCCACAAGGTGGTATTCTTTATCCCCTTCTGTTCTCCTTATTTATTCGCTCTATTACCAATGATCTCAAATCCTCTTATCATCTGTATGCTGACGACTTACAAATCTATGCACACGCTAATCCTACAGAAAGTAGCCTGAATGATGCCATCAATTTAATTAATAAGGACTTAAATCACATTCTGAATTGGTGCTGTATGTTTGGAATTAGTGTGAATCCGCTAAAATGTCAGGCCATAGTTCTAGGTAGCCAGCGTCAATTGTGCAAATTGGATGATTTGGACCTTCTTTCAGTAAATTTGACAACTTACCGATTCCGTTTGCACAATCAGTTAAAAAT
This sequence comes from Napeogenes sylphis, assembly GCA_959347405.1. NCBI lineage: Eukaryota > Metazoa > Arthropoda > Insecta > Lepidoptera > Nymphalidae > Napeogenes > Napeogenes sylphis. The sequence continues at coordinate 30,116,677 of OY365776.1, forward strand.
CTTGGCCTCTTTATCGACCCAACCCTTAGTTGGAAAGTTCACGTTTCTGAAGTTTGCCGTAAAATAACTTTCTCACTACGCGCGCTTTATCGTCACATAAACTTTCTACCCATTCGGACCAAAACTCTGCTAGTGCAATCTCTGATCCTTCCTCTCATTGACTATGCTGATGTCTGTTGCTCTAATATCTCTGAACACCATCTTAATAAATTAGACCGCCTTCTAAATAGTTGCATACGCTTTATCTTTGGTCTCCGTAAATATGACCATATATCCTGCTACCGTTCGCAGTTGAAATGGCTTCCTATGCGTGAGCGAAGAACTTCAAGATATTTATGTCAATTATTGTCCCCCGACGCGACGCAACGAATTCAATAAGTACATAATAATATTATTTTTGTTCTTTTTAGAGGTCTTTTTGTATCGGGGTTTTTTTATTTTTTTTAATAATTTAGCCTTAATAGTCTTACCAATGTTTTATTTTGTACTCAATTATATCACGAATAGAATATCTGAAAGAAAATTCAATTTTTAATAATTAATTACATAATTTATTGAAGTGAAACTTCTTTATCGGGGTTGGAATAAAATTCAGTGTAACATTTTTTCGTTACGCGTGACATTTTTCCGTTACGCGCCAGCTTTTTTCGTATAGCTTCGTCTCTTTTACACCATGTTGCTATGGAAATACTAAATAATCAAAATGACAAGTATGTGGATTACAAAACACAATTTACATTAACCAAAAATAAAATTATCGGATTAGAGTTTTATAATTAAATAATGAATTGTAATTACATAGGACAATACGATTTTATGGACTTGCTATTGAAACTAATAAATAAATTCAAGATTATAACATGAAGAAGAAATTATGAAATATAATTTATAATATTTTTAAAATACATTGTTTGTCTGAAATAGAAGAAGTAAGAATGAAAAGAAATACGAGTTTTGGCTGAGAAATGGAGCATTGGGGTCCTGATCTTTACAAGGTCTGTTTTGCTATACCTAGAACGAACAACAACTCGAAACAGCAGAAACAATGATAAAGAATAATTTTATTTGTGATATAGTGACGATCCAACATGTTAGGAAGCCTAAAGTTATTATTTTTAAAGTGGATTGTGTACATTTGTCTGTTTTAATGGTACTTATGTGTTTCTTCTATGAGAATATTATACGTCAGAAATACTCGATTCACTTCTTACGTTTTAATTAATTAATACCCCTGAGCATCCGACGGACGTTAGGAAACGCCCGTTTTTAAAAAGTATAAACATCTGCGATAACGTTTTGGCGTTACGAAACGCCCTAAAAATAACTCCTTGGGAATTTATAAATTTACGAATTAAATGTTTATATTCTATTATTTCTAACATTACTAATGCATTGCCAAATAACCAGAAGCCCGTAAATTTTTTTTTACTAACTCGGCTTAGTAGAAAATAATTACGTAATCGTCTTTCAATTCAGCGCCTTTGTTCAGTACGGGCTTAGAACTGCAAGACGATCAATTGTTACGAATATCTTTAAATTTTTGAATTAAAACGGAAAGTAATGTTTCATTTCTGTAGTCGATAGTGTTTTCAACCTATATAAATTACAATAACAGCGAGTTTTGTGTTTTTATTGATAAAAATATAACAAATATGTAACCTTGAAATTAATAGACTACAACAGTCCCGATTTCTAAAAAAAATAATAATAAAAAAAAATAGAATAATAAATTTGTTATTATTCTATTTTTTTTATTATTTTTTTTTTATTTTAACTCGTGTAGCACCTATTTTTATCAGTAGGTATTGATGAGAGTCTATATTTTACTGCTGCCTGAAGCCGTAAACAAATAAAACTAAAACTTTGTCAACGTTTTCAGAAAAGTTTTTATATGATAAGTATATTAATGTTATACGACAATGAATTCAGAATTTTATCCTCTGATTAAGAAATGATTTAGTTTACCTCAAAATTACGTTAATATTACTCAAATTTGTTTGAAACCAAACCTTATTTTTATCTTCGATCGAAGTAACTTAGCGTCGTTTATATAAATTACACAATACATATTATGTTAACCAATACGTTAAGCTTATTTAGCCCCGGGATACGGGATACGAGGGTGGTATGAAATAGGTATATGTTTCGGGCCCTTTTCATGTACACTGTTGATTTTATATTATTTTAAAATAACTTCATATTCTCTTTAGAAATACATTGAAAATTTAGCTGCAAAATGAATAATTCTGTAAATTATGACTGTTTATAATCAATACATTTATGAAAATTAAATTTACGTTCATAAAAATATTTCAAAGTTTAAGAAAAAATGTGATTTACATAAAATTAATACAAGACATAAAAAAAAACTCGCTATGCCCGCCACTAGGCTCCATAAAACAGGTAAATCCTTTAAGGGTAATTGTATACGTTTTTATAATAAGCTCCCAAATGAAGCCTTAAGCCATCATTATCATTAAATAAATTTAAATTATATGTTAAAAATAATTTGATAAAAAAATCCTACTATAGTGTAAAGGATTACATCAACGACGGTATGGCCTGGGAATGAATTGTATTTTATTGCGAATAGCTAGTAATCTCCGCAATTTGTTTTTTGTTGTAAATGAATTTTGCTTTATCGACCTGCTGCATCACACCGATTCCTTAGAAGTCACTACTTGCGGTAGCATCGGGAGTCAGCTTGCCTTCCTCCCTCAAATATGGGGTGATGGCTCGCTCTTGTGTTATGCTCGTGAACGGGTCCTGCTTGCGGTGACTGGTTGTGTGGCAGGCCAAAGATTTTTATACTGTTTTTTATTTACTATTACTATTACTTTTTTATTTTTTTACTGTTATTATTATTTCATTTTCGTTACCTGAAATCATTAGGCTTCATTTCCAATTGATTGCGAAGGTTCTAGTTGTTAAAATTAAGTTATGTTAATATTAAGTTAATGTTAAAATTACGTTTGTGAAGCAGTGATCACAACAACAAAAAATATATCCGGCTGAGTTTGTTGTGTGGTTCTTCTCAGACCAGGACGCGTTTGGAACCCTCATAGCTTTAACACTAAGATCGAAAGTGCTTTTACAGAAGGGCTTATTACGATAAATCTAATATCGTAATAGGCCCTCCTGACACTTTCATGTTGACGTACACAACTGATTATGATTCTAAGTGGAAAAGATATAAATAAATAAATAAAAAGATAGTACGTATTTATAGTACGTATTGGTAGTAAATATTGATAGTACGTATTGATAGTAAATATTGTAAGTACATATTGATAGTACATATTTATAGTATATAATGATAGTATATATTGATAGTACGTATTGATAATACATATTGATAGTACGTATGGAAAGTACATATACGTACGACACATGACACGACACACGACACGACATACCACACGAAACGACACACGACACACGACACGACACACGACACAACACACGACATGACACACGACACGACACACGACCCACGACACACGCAACGACACACGACACGACACACGACACGACACACGACACGACACACGACACGACACACGACACGACACACGACACGACACAAGACACGACACACGACACGACACACGACACGACACGACACACGACACGACACACGACACGACACACGACACGACACACGACACGACACACGACACGACACACGACACACGACACGACACGACACACGACACGACACGACACACGACACGACACACGACACGACATACCACACGACACGACACACGACACACGACACGACACACGACACGACACACGACACGACATACCACACGACACGACACACGACACACGACACGACACACGACATGACACACGACACGACACACGACCCACGACACATGACACGACACACGACACACGACACACGACACACCAAACCTGTTAAATCTTTTTTAAACACATGCTGTTTTAAGTGTTATTATAAATTGAAAAAAAACCGTTGGAAATATCTATATAATAAAAAAAAATTATAGAAAATTTTACAAAAAAATTGTTATTATTAATCTCGTTAGTTATTATACTCGTTAATTGACGAAAATTAATGAAAAAACAAATACGCCAAAGTACACTCTCAATAAATTTAAATATTTCCAGTACTAAATATTACATATAATTTATTCTATATACACGCTGCTTAAGTTATACAAAATTAGGTAAATTTATTTTAATAATTTGAGCTAAAATATGAAGCCGTAAAATTCAACAATGTCGTCCTTTATATGCATTTTATATTTAAAAGCGTGTAAAAAATATTTCACCGTACCATTTATTGTTTCACCTCAAAAACTTGTTGATTTTTTTTTATAATTTTGATTATAAAACTGGTTTGAAAATAAATTTAAACATGTAAAGCCATGTTAAGCTTATTTAAAATTATATAAATATGGAATGAAAAATAAACCGGTACGGGCAGGGATTCGAACCCGCGACCTTTGAGAAACCGTCCCGTCACTCGGTTTTTATCAATAACGTCCTATTGATCTGTTAAATTAGATTAATGTAGTATAAAGGTTTACATGTAATCCCTTGACTATAAATTTCATTTTGTTTAGCATACCTGTAGATCGCCTGGTAACTCTGAATGGTTTATATTCATATATACCTTATAAAAAACTTTAAACAAGAAAACATTTATATAAAAATGAACATGGGCAATATCCAACATATCATTCATATGCAAAATGAAGAGTGTTGAGGATAGCAGGTTTACACACTTGTGCCAAGGTCTCCGAGCAAAATCATTCGAGGACGACACTATACACTCCGGACCATAGCTGAAAGTCCATAGGTAGAAAGCATAAAAGAAAGTACCTTTGTTATACACGATATTGAAACTAACTAGACTAACTGCCACATTTCTTGATTCTTAATTCATTTCTTCTTCTTAATGGCCACCGCCAATAGATGTATTAGGTACACTAAAAGATCGCCCGCTGATCAAAATCACTGATTGCCTCATGACGAAAGACATACTGCTTATCGTTAATTAACCGGTGATCAGCAATTTATAAAACTCTTCATTCATTTGGGGAGTAGCGACGTTATTTCAAAACGGCTAGGTTAAGTTTGTAGCCTTTTTTTAAGGAAATACAATATAAAATCGGGTTAGTCGTATGAGTATTTACGGCAATACAATATGTCGCATTAAGCTTTGAAATTGCGGCATGTTAGGCGGTGTATTTTCATTGTCACCCATAGTTGAGATTGTTGCAAAAAGAACTCCATAAAGATTGGCTGGTTTTTTTGCGGTGTGAGAAACGGATTTATTACGTTGTCATGTGCAACAATAGGCCAAAAGAAACAACTTCTGCTAGGAACAAGAAAAGCTTTTGAGAGCGCCCAGAACTGTTGTCTCTGGCGGATAGCTTACCAGGTGCTCAGCAATTTTATCGAGGTACAAGAGCTTTTCTCGGATTATTCGCAGGAAGAACTCTGGAGGCACGGTTTTATTTTTTCTTCAAAACTCTTAAGTTCAGTTCTTTTTAACTAGCCCCTCAGCTCAGGAACGGTACGCCTGTCGGATGCAGTAAGCAGTTAATCTAACACATGGACCTTTTGTGTTTTTTTATTGTTTAATAAAAGACATTTATTTGAAGTGGGAAATGCTAAAAGCAGAGAAAAAATGTAGATGGTTTCTACAAAAAAAAATAATAATTTAAACTTCGAATCTCCTTTGCTTTTAAAACTGTTAAATGGTTTTACATTATAATTAATTATGTTTTACATTATATATAGTCTTTCACGGATCTCTTCCAACTCTATACAATCAGGTGCTGAAGTTACGAGACGTAATTCACTCCAGGGAAAATATAGCGAATTCTGCAGTAAACTTAATTATCACTAGGATTTCACATATATTTCACTGAGCGAACAAAGACAATTGTCACGAAAGTAGGCCAAAAAATCTTTGTAATATATTTTGTTATTATGTTATATAATATGTATTGTATGTACTCACCATATTTAAAGTTGTAGAAATTATATTTCAAATTGATATGAATGAGAAGGATTGCTATAAATGTATATTTATAATATATGAAATTAAAAAAAAATCATACTTTGGTTTAAACATGAGAAAGAAACTGGAAGAAACTTTGTTTTTTCATTATTTTTGTTAATTTTTAATACACTGTCAGTAAATCAAAAGTATTTTGGTAAATAAGATATTGTTTGTAAAATTGGTTCAAGGTAAATCTTATTAATATTTATATGTGCTTAGTTGCTATACCTGTCTGTTTAACTATTTAATGAAGTTAGCGTTCATTATCTGCTTAAATACAGTGACTCTTGTTATAATGTTTGTTGTATATTTAGAAGAATGATAAACATTTAATAAAATATATTTCTGTGAATTTGTGTTTCAAAGTTCTTTAAAATGTTTTATGAGGGGAATTACTTGTACTAAAAGGCTAAACAACATTTATAAATGAGTTTTACGTGGCATTTAAAAAACCAAAGCGTTATAGATAGTTGGATTTTCGAAAGAAATAAATCGTGTCGTATATATTTTTTTATCTAATCATATTCTTGATAAATATTTCAGTTTCAAAGATAGAATTTTATTGCGTTTATCGGATATATAGTAATTTTGAATTTACTTTTCTTATTGTTCTCAAATAGTCAATTTAAGTATATTTTTAGATATACTTTTTACTCAACTCTTCAGTAGATCACTTAAGATTAAACTATTGAGCAAATCTATACAAAAATTATGAAAGACCAAATAGTAACAACTTTATATATACTAAATGTAAAGTGTTCCTTGATATAAATGTGCGTCTTATTAAATTATTTAAGAAAAGGACAATAAATAGCTTAACTGGTAATCATTCACGATACTTAAAGTAGTAAAATATATGAAATATGATATTGGATATTTCAGTAATAATAACACCGACAATGAATTAACAATTGCCTCCATGTTTCAGTAACATAAAAGCAATAGCAATCTATATTAATACACTACTGTGTACAAATAATAAAGTGGTTGCTTTGTACGAAGATAGAATTGTTATTTTGTTACAATTGTAATGTACACAACAGCTAGAACAATACAGACATATATTATTTGGTTGTAAAACTCGGTTTCGTTGTAGTGCAATTATCTCAAATTATCTTGAGACTGTCGTAACGGCACAACTGAGATATTCTATAGATATCTACCACAGGGTGAATTAAAGTATACGCAAATATTTACCGTTTGCTTATTTATTTTCATAAGATATTGAAAAAATCTACATGTACCTAATAAATGTCAATACGTAAATATCGAAAAAGAAACATTTAAAAGAGCTTAACGTCACATTATTTTTCTTTTTATTGAATATTTATTAAATGCCATTTAACATGTAGGTATCTGAATCTCGGAATTTTAAATCGACTTTATTTTTAGAAGTACCTATTTATCTATGAGACAATGAAGGTAGCAAAAAAAATCAACCTTATATAGAATTTTCAAGACAGACTTCTATCATCCTCTTTCCAGAACTAAGAGCCTGGCGTCTTAAACTATAAAACAATTGTCATAAATAAAGTAGTTGAGTGTGTATTGTGAGTGTGTATGTTTGATGTTAAGGTTTCGTCTGCTTATAAACTCCAAATAATTCTGTCAGTATGTAAAAAGAGGTGACTGATAAAATCGGTTATTTATGGAATGCAAGCTTGAAAGCAAGCTTATAAGGCATTTAGTAAAATATTATTTATATAGGAAGTAGGTAAAATATAAATATTATATAATATAATACTTTATATGATAGGATTTTTGTTTTTCATAATATAATAATGGTATTAGAAAAACTAAATATTAAAATATAGAACACCTTAGAAAAGTGAGTAGGTATAAAAACAGTCTCAACATTAAACAAAATAAGATTAAAATAATTTTTAAAGCTAGTAAAATACCTTTCGCAAAACTTATTCAAAACAGTCCAGTTATAAATTTTACGTATCATTTTATTTACTACACGTCGCCTAAGTAAGAAAATATTATTAAATTCTGTCTAAAATGTTAGGCTGAAACCATAAACTCAACGATATCGTACTTGATATGCATTGTTTATTTATTTATTTATTAAACATTATCGTAAAAATACAATATTAACCCGAAAAAATAATAATAATAAAAAAGGCGGTATAACAATGAAACTAAATATTAGTACATTTTGAGACTATGAAGAGTATTATAAAAGTATAAATTATTAAGGTATTATTAAACACTCACAATTACAGACATATTAATATATATTCCAAATACATGAGAATAACTATATAAATAATACGTACATAAGACTTACTACTTCAATGAAATTTAAAAATGAATGATAATATTTTCAATAAAATAATTGTGGATAGGTTTTTGAACTTCACTCTGCTTAGTGATCGTTTACTATGTTTGAGTAAACCATACCAGAGTTTAATAGTGTGTATTGTAAAGAATTTGTTAGAAACCGAAGAACAAAAAGTTTGAGATAAGAAGAGGAGCCAAGACGCAAGTCATGAGTACTTCTTAGTAATTGAAATTTATACTTTTAAGATTGGGGAAAAATAGGAAAATTAGGAATAGATTAGATAAACTAATTTAAAATGTTTTGAAGAATTTTAAGTCACGAATATCCAAGGAATGCATATTCCAGAGCATTAAACATTGCATTTATTGAAAAATAATTATACTTAGTGTCCAGTAAGCAAATTCATTTGTTATCGGTTCTAGACCGGGGCTTAAGTTCGACTTTTTAGTACAAAAAAAGACTAACGAGTCTATTTTTTGTTATATTTATTTAATTTGTCAAACTTTAGCAAAGCAGTCTGATATTTAAATATACATTATTAAGAATATATTAATAAAAATATATTATTTAGAAATAAATACAATCTTAATTATTATTAATATAAAACAAATCAACAAATATTACTAGGAGTAAAATTGTTGAAAAGAGAAATCCAAAGTCTTAAGTGCCTTTCAAATGAGACAAACCTATAATACCAAAAATTTTGTTAAAGATGTAGTGATGAAATCATAAAATTATTTTTAATTAATTAGAACATATACCTAGTACTCGCATGTGTTATCCTATAATTTATTAAGTTACATTAAGTATTATAAAAACCAATAAACACAACTATACATCGAAACTTATATGTAATACATATATCAACGTATATCAAACATAATATCAAACCTTTTCGATTTGCAGCTAGAGTAGCTGCTAATTAATGTTACACCACCGCGGTACCTTTATGAAGAGCTTTCATACTACCTCATTTATGAGCTTGTTTAAATGTCAGTACTTAGTGTTTACATAGCATTTATATGCAGATTTTTAGTAGATTAATTCAATATAAGACTTTGTTAATTCAATTTAAATTCAATTAATGTATATAGTATGTGTTTGTTATCCATTTTCACGGATTAATTTATCCTACTAAACTTTACTAAACATTTAAATATCATGATTAAGTCCCAAATATGGACTAGGGAATTGTGTTTTTAAACATATGCTCACTCGATTGAGTGAGTATATGTTTTCACTCTTTGATTAAGTATTTTAACGCTATTTTGTAAAATATTGACATATTGAAAACCTTAATATTTTCATGTATAATAAAGTATTTTTGATAGACACATTCAATCATATTATGTGTTAACAAACCAGTCTTTGTTTTACACGAAAGTGAAACATGGGTCGGTGTCACAAAACTTAAATAAAATAAGAGATAAACTGACATAAACCGTTGTGAAACAAACATAAAATTGATATAACGTTATGTATACAGTTAAATCAGTTTAAGTACTTCCAACATCTAAAATATTTTTTATTATTCCAAAAGGTTAAAAAAATTTAGTCGTCTGTCCGTGTTTAATTTTTAATTTTTGCTATTGTACTGGAGGTTATACTTTGTTTGTTATCCAATAAAATAAATCTTTATAAACAATAGAACTATAATTTAACACTAGAATTGAACTTAAAAAAAATGAGAGTATTAAGTGTAACCCTATAAATTAAACACAATTATCCTTTATAAAAAATATAAACCATATAAAAATAAATTCTTAGGAAGCTCGTTGGTTCAAAAACTAATAAGCAGCCGGTTTTTTTTTCATCTACTTGAATATTTGATATTTAAAATTGTAGAACACATAAAGAAAAAATCACCGCTTTCTTTTATTTACAGCACAGACAATTTTGGAGCGAACTGCATAATAAAAAGCTGAAAGCATAAGCTTGGCTTTTATCGTCGCTAGTGCAAGTCACGACGGGAATTTTATTACATTTCGTATTCTTTAGCGACTTGCGAGACGGAATTAGGTCCCGCTGTGTATGAAAACGCAGTTTTTCATCGAACTAGTAACTTTTATGATATTTGCATATTTTGCATAATATTTTCTATAGTTCAGACACATACAGTGCCGTACAAAATTAGGCACCTAAAACTCTTTTGTGAAACACTAACTGTATTGAAATAATATTGTATGTTATTAAAAAGCCCTTCATAATTTTAATACAACAAGATGTTGTCTTTAAATTGTCATTAATATCACCTTTTTCACTACACTTCTTCATCAATCATACAATCATTATTTTTAAAATTGTCAATCTTAATTGAGCAGATCATAATTCTAAATGTTTTCTATAGACTATTTTTATAAAAAAAATGTTTTAAACGAAAGATAAAAGTGAATATAAAAGTTTAGAATCAATTTGAATCCCGATAAAAAAATAAGGTTTTTAAAAGTTTGATCTACGTATCTGTGTATCTGTGTGAGTTGACTGATTTGATTGCAGTTTGTTTTTCATGAAAAGCCTGCTCCATGATATTTATTTATTTATTATAAGTGTACAGTTTCAAATTATATTAAATATGGTTATAAAATAATCTGTATTAAGGAGTAACAGTTCTTATACCCTGCATGGTTGTTACAATATAATATATTTATTAATTGTGTGTGTGTGTGTATTTGTATGTATGAATCTCAGTACTTATATGTGTAAGTGAGTGTGTGTACATGTGACTGTGTTTATACGTTTAATGTATTGTATTCTTATCTAGGTTAAGTATTATTGTTTCATCAAAACATTGTTTTGGAGTAAAGAACGAACGCATTTCTTTCAATTATAGTAAGACAAGCTATACATTTGGATTTTTTTATTGATTTTATTGTGGTATTTTTTATTGATTTTATTATGGTTTAAGATAATAGAAGAATTATTTTATACGAGCTATATTTAAATTAGTTTTTTTTTTATTTGGAGTAAGCTATTTTACTAAGTATTTATATAATTAAGTGGAAAACCATTCTCATTATCTAGTACATTACCAATAAGAAAAATAGTGCAGCAGATGACCTTAGTTGTTAGAGACGATGTTCTCTAACAACGCTACTAATACATTGCAATAATAAGATATATGTATGGTTTATGGAATTCTCAATGTTATATCGACATTTGGAATCAATCTATGTGTGACGGCATGAACACCCCAATTGATATCCCTATAAGCGACCTGATGCGAGAGCTTTTTAATAAAAGCAATAAACACGCAGCTGAGTATGTAATATGAGCTGGATATTTAAATCTATGTCCTCGAAGATATGCAAATAAGATTAACGTCAAATAAAGTTATTAGCGCTATTACCATTATTTATTTTTTCCAACTCCAGGATTTGTAATTTTAAATATACTTTTACATAAATTAATAATAATATGTTTTCCGTAGCTCTGTTAACTTGAACTACGACATAGGCAGTGTTATTAAAGTAGTCAAATTATAATGACTTTTAACGATCGTATAACAGTTACAGGGAAAACTTATACAAATTTCAACGATATTATAATATTTAAATGAACATATCGTTATATGTTTTAAAACGAAAACTTCAATTAATTTAATTTAGTACAAATACATATAAAAAAATACGTAAAAATTATTATGATTTTTTTTTTGTATTTTACACGCAAAGTTTCCCATCATGTTTTATGTGCCATGTTGTGATGTAAATGAATTGTTCAACTTTACAAACATAGAATGGAACGAAGTTACTTTTAAACAAAAAAAAAGTTCTTTTTAACCGTTAACAAGATGTTTTCGTAAGAAACATTACTTACATCTTACATTTCCACAAAGTAAACCTAGTCTAATATATTTAAGCCACTCGCACAATAAAATATTGTATCAAGTAATTTAGTTGTTATTCCTGGACATTCCGGACAATGATGGATTACTAACCAACCAGCGTTTGTGTTTTTTATTAGGTGTTTAAATGTACAATTTATTAATAAAAGCTTTTTCGTATTACAAATTCGGTGTCTAGACCGTAGATACCGTCTTTTTAATGATAGATTTAATTATTATTCTATATAATAAAAGACATATATATAGACATACCCATTATGTCATTATTAAATATGCTATGTAATAGTTTGTTAATTAAAATTAATTAAAAGCAATGCTGTTGATTAGATTACCTAATGGTAGGTAATCGTTTACGATTCGGTTAGAAAATATAAACTGTTTAATTAGAAATCGACTAAAATCGTCGATTTTCAGATAAATAGTTTGATAGTTACATTGAACAATGCTAATTAGTTTAAAGAAATAATAGTGTTTAGTATTTAAAAAACAAAAGGGTTTTCAAAAAAAAATTATTACTGTCGAGCGTTTCATTATAATATATAAATTAACTACCCAACCTCGGAAATAAATTTGTACTTAAATGTAATCGAACATAAAAAATGTTATGACTAAAATCCCCGTCATCTGCAACGATTTTAAGGTAGCTTTAATATACATTTGTTACAAGTCACAGCACAATTCGCGTATCGATTATTCAACTCTAATCTCTCATTTTATAAATAATGGACCAATTAAGGCCGTAGAGGGGGAGTCTATCATCGTTTTGAAAAATACCCACTTCTGCCGGTAATAAAATTTCTGCTGCGGACGTGAAGCCATCCCTCGTTTAAAAATTTACTTAAGGCCACCGCATACTTGCCTTCATTATAAAGACTATCCTATATTGGATCCGATTCGTTTTGTACGTATATTTTATGATTTTGCATTGTAGCTGCATAAAAAAACCAACACATGATAATATAATTATTTAACTTCCATTTTCGAACTTATTATTCTATCTCTAACATTTTTTTATTGTAATAATATTATAATTTAAAGTAATAAGCTCTGAAATGTTTGTTTTTGTGTGATTATCTATTTAAATGTTTTTTGTTAATAAAATTATTATTAAAAGGTATTTAAAAAAAAAAGAAAAATTGCCAAAGAGAAATCACGTATCCGCCTTGGATGCAAAGTTCTCAGAAAATGTCGAGTGCACTTAACAAGCGAATCTGTTTCTTACGATTTACGACGTGTTGACTTCCAAGGATTCGTCCCATTTTTAACCCCCGACTAAAAAGAGGGGTGTTATAAGTTTGACCTGTCGATCTGTGTATCTGCATATCTGTGTATCTGTGTGTATCTGTGTATTGATTAATGCTAGTAACTACGAATACACTTAATACACGTTTTAAAATGATTGACATAAAGTTGAATAGCTACAAACATGCTGTGCTGAAATGTGTACGTATTTAAAAATAAGTCATCTTTCTAAGAAAATAATATAAAATATTATTACACATACTGCAATATTCTTTCCATATACAATATCGATGCTCGGTGTACCGCAAAATATATCGTTCAGGAAGTGGTTGCAATAAATTCAGCCCAAGCAAAATAAAACCATCTAGCGTCTCGCTATCATGGGACATGATGCATGTACTATTTTATAAATTTCATTGTGGTATAAAATTAATGTTAGGAATTCTTACGAATTATTATTTTTACAAACAAACATATTTAATTTTATTTTTTTTAATTTTTCAATGATTCATTACATTATAATAAGATTTAAGGTTTTGTCCACAATTTTTTTACTCACAAAACTTGAAGATATTTCTAATAAAAATATTAGCGCGATTACACTGTTAACAATGAATACAATTGCTCAGATTAATTATTGTTTCTACACTAATTTTTAAAACGCATCTTATAAAGTCGTCAGGTAATAAGAAGGATTTTCACAAATAATTATGTAAAATTCAGTAAACCAAAGGATTAAAAACAGGATCTCCCGATGCAATTAGTTATCGCGCTAGAATATATGTTATGTCACAGACAAAACCACGTAAAAAAAAGTCAGTATTTCTATAGCTTATATGTTATTCTTGTACATAAGCTACAGTATTGCTAAGTTTCATTAAAATTCGTTTAGTAGTTTTGGTTTTGATTGAGTAACAAACATCCATCCATCCAAACATCCAAATAATCGCACTTATATATTTGTCAGATGTTTTTTAACTCTTCTACTTTATATTGGTTTAAAATTATTTTTAATAAATATTAAGTATGTTAATGCTATAAAAATACCTTTTTACTAGAGATGCGTCTAATATTCGTTTGGCATTCGGTATTCGAAATATTTTACATCTTGATAATATGTTATTAACTTAGTTCCATAGCTTTTTGTATGACCGTCATCAGTATATTCATAAAATAATAAATTCTCATTCTATCAATCATTTTCCTCCGGTGTACCACAAGGTAGTATTTTATCAGCCCTTCTATTCTCTACCATTATTAACATTTTTACTGTTTCTTACATCCATTATGCTGATGATTTACAAATATATGATACTTCTCTTGTTCATGATATTGATACTGCTATCCAAAAACGGAACAATAATTTAGAACATATTAACTCCTTGTTCAGGACGTATCGGTACCCCTAAAAAGTCACAATTCATATTTGTTAGCAGTCGTTAATTGCTAGCCAGAATCGATTACTTATCCTTATCTTCCATCCAGTTTGGCAGTTCTATCTTGGCTTTCCGTAAGACTGTAAAAAACTGTTAGTGTATTAATGGATAACACTTAACACACGCAGATAATGGAAGTGAGTAGAAGAATATTTACCATTGTTGCCACCAAAATCACATCTTCTGCCAACAAAAACCAAACTCATTTTAGTGAACTCTCGTCTAATAACCTTGTTGGACTATGCGGAATGTTGTTAACCCAACGTAACAGAAAAACAGATCAACAAGCTTCAGCAATTACAAAATGTCTGCATCAAATTTATATTTAACTTACGTAAGTTTGATCATGTTATCGAATTCCGTATGCAACTTAAATTGCTGACCATAAGACACCGCCGTAACTTACATATGCTGTCCCTTTTATTCATTATCCTTTACAGTCTTCTAACTCCCTGCTATTTAAAGGAACGATTCCATTTTTTGGGTACAACAAGTTTTTTGGGATCAAATCAACTTGAGCTCAGATAAAGAAGCGACAATAAATTAATGCAGCCTACTGCACAAAATAATATCTATAGCAAATCCTTCACGATAAAAGCAGTAATGCTCTTGAATACGCTTTCTTCAGATATTCATAGCTTAAAATACTTTTTTAAAAAGCATACAAGCTTAAAAACAAATTAGAAATCATACAAACTTAAAATCATACATTTAAACTTAATGTAATTAATTAATAAATATCTTTTCCTACAGTAAATTAAGTTTATTAATATCCCCGCTCACTACTTTAGCGTTTATATTGTAATAGTGTCTTTATGTTAGTATTTTGTTTATGTTAAGTGTATTCACATGGTCTAAGTAATATATTATATGTATATATTGTATGTATATACTATATGTATACATATTATATAGGTATACCTAATAAGATATACAGGTTTTTTGGCATACCTTTTATAATTTTTGAGAAAGTTCTTTCGATAACAAAGCGATAGATACCATCGCGCCAGACAAACCTGTAAAATATAACAAAGCCCTACTGCTCTATTGTAAAATCTACATGCCTTTTAAGTAATTAGCAAGCGGTGGTTTCAGTTCGGTCAGAACACATTGGTTATATTTATGATTATTTTTTTTTATTTCACAAAATATTTTTTTTATTTCAAAATCAAAAAAATACTTAAAACAACAATAGATATGCGTTATTGTACTCAGACAATGTATGTGGTAAGAACAATGAACCCGCATGATTGTAATATGATAAATGTTTGAAAGCATTAATTATACTTATCTTACATTCTGTGTTTTACAAATGTATATCCTAATTGTCTGTCTTTCTATTATTCTATTTTTGTTTAATTATAAGATTTAAAGAGGCATTTCTTTATACCTACCTATATCTATACTAATATTATAAAGAGGAAAGGTTTGATTATTTTTTTGTATGTTTGAAATGAATAGGCTCCGAAACTACTGGATCGATTTCAAAAATTCTTTCACCGTTGGCAAGCTACCCTATTCCCGAGTGACATAGGCTATGTTTAATTTTCAAAAAATTAGGGATGATTACTAAAACTTGAATATTCTAACGCAAGATGTAAAAGTGTAAAAAAATAAACAAAAAACTGCGTGCGCTGCGAAAACGGTGAAAGTTACGCAAAAATGATGTTTTATGAAATTGTTTCTCTTTAAAAGTTTTAAAAAGAAGTCCGCGACAAGATATATCTAGCTTTTAAGGTTGACTCACTATAACGTTTTCTATGGTTATGAAATTAGTCCTAAAATAATATAGTCTATTATATAATATAATATAGTCTATTATAGGTCTGGATAATTTTAGTTTCCACAAATTACGCGAAAAGCGAACTACACCCGGGCGAAGCCGCGGGCAACAGCTAGTTTTAAATAAACTTATAACTAACCGACTCAATTTATTCAAAATAAAAAGTTACAAATATAGTCATCTTTATTTGGCACTTCTTATCGGGTCTGAGTTATTCTATCTATTTTTACACGCGTTATATAAGTTTCACTAGTGTGTGGGAATGTGGGTGAGTAACTCTCCTTCGGATCATTCATGTTAGTGTTCCACTACTGTATGAGCGTTTGTTAGCCGAGCGGTAGCGGAAACACCGAAACTACGTTATGCATATTTAAAGAGATAGATTATGAAAGATAAGGAGAAGGGACGAGCTCAATAGGAATTTTGCGGTGACAGAAAAAAATATTCGGTCAGTCTGGACTGGAAGTCAAACCTATTTCTCTCGGTTGTGCGCAAAAGTCTCTGAAAAGTTAACCAATCCGAGACAATACCGTACGGAGCTATAATCCAGTCACCAAAATAAAAAAGGTTGCTGATATTCGGAAGGTAAAAGTAAAGAGCCCCACGTTTTCTCACAATAATATTAGTATTTTTCGTTCATTACTGTGTTAAACTTCTTTTGAGAGTTTTTTTATATTTTTTAGTTCGACGTGCTTGAAAGGCTTATTTTTTAGTTTTTTATACTATATTTATCTATGATGGACGTTAAAGTCAGTCTGTCAGGCTTATACTTAGATGAGAAATCAATTCGTATCGAAAGAAACTATGTCCGGACGGTTATGTGTAATCCAGGCTGTGCATATTTTTATATATGTTACAGAAAACACTATTTGTAATAGATAAAAGAAATCATTTTTGTCTTGATTTCTTGTTTTATATTCAGTTTAAATGTAAATAAAATAGATGTTAACTTTAGTCAAAGTACTAGTTTAAGAAATGTATATTCACGTCGTCGTGAAATATGTGTCCTATACCTAATTATATACCTAATCGTAGAAGCGGGAATAAATGAGCCGCTGTGAGCGATGCTGTCATTCTCATTTACTGAACACACTTTATACAAAATACATACAATTATACAATATAAGAGTTCAAGAAAAATTTCTTAGTTTTTTTAGCTTCTCGAATATAAATAGGTTTTGGTTGGTGAACATTAATTGTTAAAAAAAATGCAACAATGTTAACAACAACACCTTTAATTTGTTATTCGGACTTCGGTAAAGTTTCAAAAATTATGTAGGCACACATGGATACGTTTTACAAAATTATACTAATAATTTTTCTTTTAAAAGTATCACAAATACTATCATGATAATAATATTATTTAGGTTCTGTAACCCTGTATGAAGCCTAAAATAACGTTTATGTTTGTATTGATATTGATGCCGAGGGTTAATACGATTGTGTTTGATAGGCTTTTGACCACGTGATTATCCTTCCATTGTTTATATCAACCCGATGTTTTTATTTGAACAAAATATATACTTTATTAAAGTTAATAGGAAAAAAAAATATTATTCATGTAATAAACAGTGTCCAGCAAATATTGTTTTTGCTCAAAAGTAATCTGTTTAGCAAAATATTAACACAAAAGTACTAAAAATGTTGTAACATTTAATAAGATAACATTGGAATGTTATATATTAAAACATAGAAATAAGTAAAAATATATATAAATATTGTTATTAATAGTTTTTCTTTTTTTTGTATAATCTAGGGCAATGGTTGACTACATTCCACCTGATGGTAAGTGGAATGTAGTCTTAGGCGCATTAACCTAAAAATCTTTTCACTCTTCTCTTGAATACACACACCCACATTATATTCGGTCGGAAATACCGACGCAGGTAAGCTGTTCAAATCATTCGCTGTACGAAGTAAAAAAGATGAAGCAAAGCGCTTCGTTCGGACAGGTAGAATGTCCACAACAAAAGGATGGATACCTGCCGTGCGTTGGAGCGTCCGGTGATAGAAGGGAGCCGGGAAAATTAGATCGTGTAATTCCTACGCGCACTCACCAAAATGTATTCTATAGAATACTGAGAGGCTAGCAATTTTACGCCTGTGTTCAAGGCTCCAGGCTGTGTTCAAGGTTCAAGGCTGTGGAAGTCAAAGCCGACCTCCACAGCCGGAGCCTCTTCGCTCGCCTCTCAGTTGAGTCCAAAACCGTAAGATGAGAATTTGCGGCACCTGCAAATATGTGACCACAGCACTCAACACACGACCGGATCTGTGCTTTGTATAAAACAAGAAGCTGTCCCGGTGTAAAGTACTGCTGGACCTTCGCAAGAAAAGCAAGTTTTGCTGCTGCTGCTCTTGCTCTGGAATCAATGAACCGATCAAAGTTTAGGTTCGAGGAAATCCAGCCCAAGTAAGCCCAACAACTGATGCCGGTCACTGTATTCCATGGATACATTTTGGAAAGTAGGAGTCAAGGTGAAAGGGCTCCTTCTGGCAGTGAATAAACACGTTTGCGTTTTAGTGGCATGTGTGCAGCATGCACTATGAGGTTCCCAGTAGACCTATTACGGCAAAACCCGTACTGTCGGTCACTATGGAAATCGTTACCTTCTAGGTATGCTAGAAGGCGCGAGTTCAATACACGCTCCATAATCTTGCAGAGTATGGAGGTGATTGAAATCGGTTTGTAATTGACAGGATCGGCACGACTACCTTTATTGGGCACGGGTTGCACGTTGGCAAGCTCCCAGGATTTCGACAGTATTCCAGTCTCGAAAGAGAGGCGATACAGACGTGTCAATACAGGAGACAACTCAGCTGCGCATGTCTTGAGCAGAATGGCTGGTATACCACCAGGACCACTGGCCTTATTCACATCTAAACGACACAATGTTCTCCATAACTCTTTGTTCGTGATGCGGATTTCAGGCATCGAAATACCGCAGTGAGGAATATGTGCTGGAGAAGTTTTTCCAGGGTCTAGATACGAATTATCAGCAAACAGAGAAACAAATACTGGGAACTTCAGCAAAAGGAATAAAATACTCCTTTGCCTTATGCACCACATCGGTTATAGGATCCGCGTAACTTGACGGATCCAAAGAAGAGAAGAAGGCCTGACGCTGAAGAGAAGCAGACCTGTCTCATCCCAATCTACTGACTTGTATTTCAATATTCGCCTAACACCATGTGGTTCGAGAGCTCTGGGGAATATGTAAACACAGATTTCACCAGACAGTGATCGGAGGTTCCCAAGGGGGAGGTGATCTCTACACGATACCTGTCCGGATCAGTTGTCAGCAAAAGGTTCAGGCAATCGGCTGTATGGCCTACCACATCGGGTACCATTGTCGCTTGCCTCACCAGCTGAAAGAGGTCCAAGGACAAAGCAAAGTTCTGCGCTTCTCTTCCAGCATGTTTTTTTGGTATGGGAACAGCTAATCCTGATAACAAGCATTAAAGTACCCCAGAAAGACGAGCTGCGCTGAAGAGTACTGAGGCAAAGCCATATCATAGCCTCACCGAGATACTCAAATAATCTAGTTATGGAATAAAACTAAAACTAAGTTTTATTTTTAACTAATTAATACAAATGTACTCCCATTTTGTTTAAGCAATAATATATTGGTACACCTATTAATAGATTATATTGTACAATTCATTTAATATTCAAATTATTCTTCTGACTAATATTTCAGTGCGAATGTTTGGATGTTTGTTACTCAATCACGCCAAAACTACTGAACGAATTTTGATAATACTTGGTAATATTGGAATTTATTTAAAAGAATAACACAAAGCTTATACAAATACTAACTTTTACACGTGGTTTTGTTTGTGACATAATATAGATTGTAGCGCGATTACCAAATTGGTAATTTGGTTCTCTAAATTTTACGTAAGTATTTGTGTAAATCCTTTTTATCAACCGACGACATTAGAAGGAGTGTTATGTTATTCAAATATACGTATTTTAATAGAATATAGTCAATTATGCTATTTATATGTTCTATGCCACAGTCCAAACTGCTTAAAGGATTTTGACGTATGAGATATCGGTAGATACGTCAAAAATAATTAAAAATAATATTTATATGGCTTGTGTTCTTAGCCATAAAAATATTAATAGAATTTCTAAGTAATTCAATTTTTATGTCGTTGCTACTTTATTTATAAATTATTAAAATCATAATATTCAACTCACAAAAACTTATTACTTCTAACAGTGGTGGTCGCAACAAATATGACGAATAGCAGTAGGTATGTATTGATCTTGTCCCGATACCTACTCTAACAAGGTTTGATTTGTCAGTAAAATATTTAGGGATCCTAAATACAATTGTTATACCTTCTGGTGGCTCAAGATACATGTTATATTTAGTAACTATTAATAAAACATGGGACAGATAATAGTATCCGAATCATTTTATGAAATTCTTGATGGAGACAATATTAGGATTATTAAAGTGTATTTGCGACTATATGGATTTAATGTTATTTTAATATTTTAAAGAACTCGCAAAACTTTATTTTAATATGATGTTAGCGTTAGTTTTTATCATTATTGTCGAAACATTCGTCATATTTTGTATAAGAGTAAGTAAGTTGCTTGATTTTGTGCATAAAATGTGTCATTGAAATATTAAGTTTTGGTCCGTCTGCTGCACTCTATTAATTAACTAATTAGACCGTCGAAATGTTTTGTTAGAGTGTGTATAATTATTTATTAGATAATTTCGGAAACATTGATACACATTTGAATATTTTTTTACGAAAATTACGAATCTCATAAATAGATAATCTAAATTAATGCCAATTATGGAGTTATGATCTATTAACTATTAATTATGACTATATTAAAACCAATATATGTGCGAGGTGGTGAAATTTAAAGACAATGTAATAATTTAAATTATAGTTAAAATTACAGCTAATCAAGGTGAATAATGAAAGTTTTCGAATATCGTATCAATACATTTTTCGATGCCCCACCGCCTGGCAGCCAATAATTCCCCAATGCATCGGAACTTACTAAACGCATTATCAGCGAGTCATCACGGTATGAGAGTATATGAGTATAGTACCTATTTAAAGGTTTTTATAAAATTTATGTAAAAATAATAATATTTTTATAAAAATAATAATTAATTTAATGGTTTTTACGGGAGACCACACACAAATATTTACAAGGACTTGTTTTATAATTTTAGTTGAAATTTAAAAAACGTACGAATTTTCATATATATTTTTTTAATAATCTCTAATAATGTTAACCTTTTTTAATATTTGTCTAATAATTGTTTAGGCAAATGTATAACGAAATAAGACTTTATGTTAGTTTAGTAGATTTATAAAACAATAAGACTAATAAAGTTTTTTAACAAACGTATTGTCTCCCCAGAAGACACAGATTAAAGTCCTGAAGTATTTATTGATGATTTGTTCTTTGTTCAATCTACTCCGTTTTGCACTTTTTTGACTTCCTCGGTGGTTAGACCATTGGCTCTTATGTCCTGCTTCATGACATCCAACAAGCGCTTCCTAGGGCGACCGAGAGGTCTCACTCCAGGGACAGACACTTCATGGCATTTTCATCTTCATTTCCGGGACGTGCAACTACTGAGTGTGCCGAGATAGTACTGTCCAGCATTTGCTGCCGTATAAAAGAACCGGTTCTGCAGAGGTCGCGGGTTCGAATTCCTTTATATTTATTTAAAATTTAAATAAACTTAACACGGCTATACATGTTTCAAGATATTTTTAAACAATTAATAAATACTTAACCATAATGTATCCTTAACTATCATGTGATAATTATAATTGATATACACCCATATCATGAATCGCAGTGAATGGTATTATTACAATCATTGTCAGTGAGGTTTTAATTTAACTTTTATAAAAAGAAACTATCAATATAAAATGATAACATTAAATATTTTTTCCATATTAAACATATATTGACTATGCTGCTGGCTCTACTAACTTCAATATTAATACAAGGGGCTTCTCAATATCTTCAAAACGTAATTAAAATATTATATTTGAATAAAACAAATACAACAACATTTGCCTCTTTGATTATGGTTAATCGATCACCCTCTTGCAGTTAATGAATCCATAAAAATATTCACGACTTAGATGTCTTATACATGTTGAATTAAAGTTGATCTTGTTTGATTCAAAATAAACAAATACTTTTTAATAAAATTTTAGACATGGTCTGCAACTTTGTCTGTTTATAAGTACCTTTTTAAAGTAAAACTTTTAACTTAAATAAAAATACTTTGTCTAGAGTTGAAGCTGCTCTCTGCCTAGGTTAAATTTATCGTATATAAAGATTAAATTAATAGCAGTTTGCAGCAATCGTTCGCTTTCGCTTTAAAAAGAATAACAAGGGACACCCGGATGGAACGAAGTTCCTTTCGATTGATTATTGAAGGAATACTTAAATAATTTTTCGGAACCTATTATCATCATATTATAATAAAATCATTATTTTTATTTACTAATCATTTAAAGCCATAAAATAATTTGTAAAAAGTGTAAATTAAGAGAGCGAAATTCAAACTTCCAAAACGCGCCACCATTGGTCGAAAGGAAATGTGACGTCATTTGACACGCCATTCAAATTATCGGCGTCGAAGTTCATACTGTGGTATTAGTGTTACTGAGAAAAATAAATAATTTAAACCTATGTTTTCGTGCTTAAAGGTTTTATTAAACGATATTATTGTTTAAGTAATCATTTTCCACTTCACTTGACTCAGATAAATAAATTTGTTGATAATCAGCAGATATAGAAGATATAAAATGCTATAGAAGTATTATCAGCTATGTTTTCAGTAAACAATTTTCTTTTTAAAACATAGTTTTACTGGTAAAGTAAAAGTATGAAAAATAGTTAGTTTTACTGGTAAAGTAAAAGTATGAAAAATAGTTAGTTTTACTGGTAAAGTAAAAGTATTGTGTGATGAATGAGGAAATGGTAACAATGCTACATTTTGTTTTTCAGCAGGTATATTTACATTGACACCTTTACTTCTATACTTCGGTTTAATATTAACTTGCACAGCTTAGTCACTTGGTAATTTATCTTTAATACGCGAAAAGCAAGGCTCTGCCTTGTGATCACATTTAATATTGTCTTGGCTGATTAATATCACAGACATTTGTATGGGCAGTACTAGGACTTACTTACTATATCACTTCTTTGTAAAGGTCACCAATTTTTTTAAACACTACTTTTGATAGCTAACTTTGAAAAGGCTTCATTAACCGATGTCAATTTTTGCCTTTTGACTATTCACATTCTTATTCTATCAGCTGGTGTTTTTGCCACAAAAATATATGAGGAACTACCTTTGCTTCAAACTTAGATTACATCTTTCTCCTTATACATATTATATTCAATATTATTAGCTGTATCTTCCTTAACCTGAAATAAATCGACAACCATAAAAATTTCGTAAAACTAAAAAAAGAATACGGTTTTTATAGAAAGTTATACTGAACTTTTGTAAACTAGGTTAGATTAATTTTAAACTCATTTTTTTTAATGTTCAATAGTTAATGCAACTTACTATAAATTTAAACTATTAAATTTAACTTATTATAAATAAACTATACTTACGTTAAATTGATCTTCACAACAATATAATCACATTTAAGACTTATATTATCGCTTTTGATTTATAAAACAATAAGACTAATAAAGTTTTTTAACAAACGTATTGTCTCCCCAGAAGACACAGATTAAAGTCCTGAAGTATTTATTGATGATTTGTTCTTTGTTCAATCTACTCCGTTTTGCACTTTTTTGACTTCCTCGGTGGTTAGACCATTGGCTCTTATGTCCTGCTTCATGACATCCAACAAGCGCTTCCTAGGGCGACCGAGAGGTCTCACTCCAGGGACAGACACTTCATGGCATTTTCATCTTCATTTCCGGGACGTGCAACTACTGAGTGTGCCGAGATAGTACTGTCCAGCATTTGCTGCCGTATAAAAGAACCGGTTCTGCAGAGGTCGCGGGTTCGAATTCCTTTATATTTATTTAAAATTTAAATAAACTTAACACGGCTATACATGTTTCAAGATATTTTTAAACAATTAATAAATACTTAACCATAATGTATCCTTAACTATCATGTGATAATTATAATTGATATACACCCATATCATGAATCGCAGTGAATGGTATTATTACAATCATTGTCAGTGAGGTTTTAATTTAACTTTTATAAAAAGAAACTATCAATATAAAATGATAACATTAAATATTTTTTCCATATTAAACATATATTGACTATGCTGCTGGCTCTACTAACTTCAATATTAATACAAGGGGCTTCTCAATATCTTCAAAACGTAATTAAAATATTATATTTGAATAAAACAAATACAACAACATTTGCCTCTTTGATTATGGTTAATCGATCACCCTCTTGCAGTTAATGAATCCATAAAAATATTCACGACTTAGATGTCTTATACATGTTGAATTAAAGTTGATCTTGTTTGATTCAAAATAAACAAATACTTTTTAATAAAATTTTAGACATGGTCTGCAACTTTGTCTGTTTATAAGTACCTTTTTAAAGTAAAACTTTTAACTTAAATAAAAATACTTTGTCTAGAATTGAAGCTGCTCTCTGCCTAGGTTAAATTTATCGTATATAAAGATTAAATTAATAGCAGTTTGCAGCAATCGTTCGCTGTTTAAACTTATTTACCCTTTTACACCATTCTTTATTGGCGTTTATAATGTAACTATTTTATCGTATGTTATTTATCTTTACTCTTTCTAAAACTTTACTTTAGCATGTTTATAAACCATTTAAAACATTATAAAACTGAAGTACCTACTTATAATTTTAAGTTTGAACGAAAGATAAAAACACTATACAATATTAAAAATTAAATATAAAAAAGAGTAACGTTAGACGTACGTAGTAAAACGCTTCGTATAGGTACGCAAATAGCCCTAGTATCCGTCGCAGTAAGTCAATTCAATTGTCTGTGACGCCGCAACCGTTGAGATGCTGAAAACCTTTACAATGGGTCGTTACGTTACCATTCATTTTCTTCTTACAAACTTTCCTTGTTGTATTTTCTTAATATCTACCAATCTTAATTACTTATAAGTTTTAAAAAGTCATGATAAATAACTAGTAAAAATTTGCCGAACTTGAGAAATCTTTACTTTGCACCAAACACTACAGCACATCTGGCACAACCACCTACCCAGACTTACGGGTGAAGAACTTAACGGCTGATAATACGGCGGGAGTTTATCGGTACGGAGCAGGTAAGAGAGGAAAAATACATTTATTCATTATACTTCCTTCTAGTTGTTTTCCGTATATGAATGACCATCTGTATCTGTGTAGCTTCAAGTTTAGGTTACAAATGAGGATAACTGGGTCGAAAAAAAATATCGATTATGAAAACCGATGGAAAATGTAGAAACCGGTCAGACCACATGTCAACACTGCAGGTCAAGGAGCTAGCCTACCCCAGGGAAGAAAGATATACCCACCGCTTCCTTTCCCAGCTGAGAGGGGTGAGTGACCCTTTTTACCGCATATAGGCCTTCGTCGTGATTGTGCTCTAAGTTGCTAGGGGCACCTTCATTTAGTGAATGCGCAAGCAAGCGTCCCACTATGGCGATGAGGGCAATCTTTAGTTTTTTAGTGGGTAGCCTTAAAAATGGCAGCGTCCTCTATGCTGCCGGGTAGTCCCACATACCCCCGGGGCCATCACCTTCCTGGCCCCTGGGATGATGACGATGATGGTGAGTAACGCATTTTTCCAGAATTAAAAACAAATAAAAAAGGGGTTAGATCAAGGTGTGTAATTTATCCTGTATTATTATTATTATTATTAATATGAGTAACTATGATTAACTATTGTGAACAGGTATTCTGTTTTTAACACTATGCTCAACAGCTTTTGTTACCATTTTTCCAGTCTGCTGTGCACCTGAAGTCCATCGTCACCGTCAAGAACAATGTCGTAACGAAATAAGGAGGTACGGACTAAGAGCCCATTCCTGGTACAATCTCACAGCCACACTGAGCTTGTCAGCCACCCTTATTATTATAAATGGACACTAGTGAATTATTCATCGGGATCACTTCTTCGTACAAAAACATAGTGAAGACGACTTAGAGCGAAGGTAGCCATTTATATTATATTTTATAAATTTAATTACTTTATATTATAATTTCTTTATTAGCCTTGGTAACTTACTTAATTTCGACAAACATAGCTTTCTTTAAAAAAAACCGCATTCAAATCCGTCTATGCGTTTGGCCGATACATTGCCACAGATAGACACACAGATAAACAGATCGACAGGTCAAATTTATAACACCCCTCTTCGGGGTCGGGGAATAAAAATAGTTGAAAAAAATTGAGATCGCTGAGACCTTGGAAGACTATTTTACTTGCATTCCCATAAACTGCTATTTACTTACTTACTATAACTCTTGAATTTCCTTGTAAGCCAAATCCCCACTTACTAATATATTTCGTAAAAAATATATTAAAAAAAATTGTACTTACGTTGACGATGGTGTCTTTTTTACGAAGTTAATCATTGAGGATTAAACTATACGATTCGATATCATAATTATTATATTTGACATGGTAAATTACCAGCATTTTAGATTCTTCCTTTACAAAGCGGTCCCCCGACACAACAACTTCAATAAGTACATAATATTATTTTTATTCTTTTGCAGAAGAATTCTACTGGCTTCTTTATTGTATTAAATGAACATACGGAACACAATATTTTATTTGTTTAAGTATTTCTATCAAACCTTTCACCCGCACCAATAAAACTTCAATATCTTGCAGACGACTGTTTCTATTTCGACCAATCATAGCTTAGAACCATTTGCACGAATCTGGCTGTCGATTAAAAAAAACCGCAATCAAATTCGTTTACGCCTTTGGCTGATAGAATGCCACAGACCGACACACAGATGCACAGACCGCTGGGTCAATTTATATCACCTTTTTTTTGAGTCGGGGGTTAAAATGATGCTATTTTTAAGTTTCATAGTACCATAAAATTATATTTATAAGCTTATACACCACCTACCTGAACCTATTGAGCATATTTGTTAACATCTATACTATCAGTATAATATTTACTATCTCAGCTTAATTGAAACAAGCTGTCTTTTTCGTTCGTGTTTTAAATACAAATAGTATACCTACTGAAAACATATCGATATTTTTTTTAATGATAAGAAATAATATGCGATAATAATTAAAAAGTAGAAATATGAAATAAGAAAATTGTTATAAAATTCAGTGTACATATTTTATAACTAGTAACTCAAAAGTGCCATTATGAATTGAAGCAGTATTATGCGTCTGTAAACGCAATTTGGCCAATTAGATCGGGCTCGTGATTTCGTAAATGTTTAGGTTCATGATTTTATTACAGTGCAAAACAATATTTGTAAGCTAAATTAGTATGTACTCTTAAAAGTAAGGTTTTGTAATTTTTTTTTTTGATACGAATAGTACAGTCGTAAAAATAAATGCATTATTGTATTTATATACATACTGTTTTTTTTATATTTTTATAAAGCATCCATACATATCTATATATACATAATAATTATTTTAAGTGTACCTGCTATTAGTATCCTGGAATTTGCAATATTATTTTAAAATATAAAAAAAGTGTTCTTTTTAACTTGATGTCTTAATTTAAAATCTTTTACAACAACAACTAACTACGTGATTTTAATTAGCATTAAATTAACATATGAACCTCTGTTTAAGGTTTTCCTGTAGGTTGCATGTCCGCGGTCAACTGATTATCTATCACTATCTGCTCCCTGTTGTCTAGGTACGAAACCAACAGCTTTAGCGCGGTATTCCTTACCCCATAATGTTGTAATTTCTTGATTAGGTCTCATGTTGGACGCAATCAAGCGGAAAAATCACAAAAACACCCAAAGCATCCATTGAATCCTCCCTTGAAGCAAAAATATACTATAATAGCTCAACACAAGCATCGGTTGTGAGATTTTGAAATCGGAGATTTTGTTTTGTTTTAAAGAGTTTACAGTTTCTTTATCGGTTCGATTTTCAATAGTAAATAAAGAGAGGAGTACAGATCATCTTTTATCTTGCTACAATTATTGATAAATGATATTAAAGTCATAATAGCGTGTATTTGAGTCGAATAGATTTGAACCATGTAAATAAACATTGTTCTGAAATCAAAAAAATCATTAATTTTCGTCTTTTACCAAGTAGACTTTCTCCCTATTTTTGTTTTTTATGTTAAAAATAATAAATCTCGAATTTATTGATGGCATGTGTTAACCTATTGTTTATATTTCTATTGATAATTCATTAATAGGCTTTTATTTGCTTTGGCTGTATGTATATATGTATCTTAAAACAAGAATTTTAAATGTAATAGAATCAACTAAATCCGATTCTTCATTGTTTATTTGTACATTGGGTTTGATTTTTTTAACGTTTGGTAAAGAAAATATTATTTTCATAAACATGGGATAGTATTGTAATACAAAGTAAGAAAATTCATTTATGTAAATGAGGAACAAGAAAGACATTAATGTGGTATGCAAATTTTGACAAATGAACCAGGGGAATGCTATTGACATGTATTTTTTGATTTTTTCATTAAAACGTCAATCATTGATTTCTTTCAAGGTATTTAATAAATAAACTACTGGTATTTTTTAAATAAACTGCAGATGTGGTTATAGGCCGAACAAAGCGCTCTATTTCGAAAAAGAAAAAATATCCGACAGAAGAAGAAGTACCGACAGATGAACAAATCAGCGATCGCAGAGCATGCATTGGAAGCGGGAACCAATCATTGGATTGAATTTCAATCGAGAAAATGGATATAAGTTATCGGCATCGTAGATTCCTGTGATAAACAGCATAACACCTCCCTTTTCACCAGTCGGTTAAACACCTAAATTGGGACGCGTCGGTTAGTTTGCAGAACAGGTATTCTGTGAGTGTGGTACGTAACGGCACATGTCAGAATATACGCTTATAACGCGTTTCATTAAATATAATTTTGAAATAATTATATTTAATGAAACGCGATAGTTTATAAGTTAGTATACCATAATCTATTCAGTTGTTAAACGTTTAAAGCTATGTCTGATGCAACAATGTCTATTAGTAGCCTAATTTCAACAACGGATATGTCTTCTTAACACTGAAAATATGAATACATTTACTATTTTTTGGTCTCTAACCTTTTGAAAATGTAACGTAAATATAAATAAATAGTTTTTTCTAAGATTCTTACGAGTACTTCACATTGAAATAAAACAATTTTTTAAGGACTGAATTCGTTTATAATTAAATTTGAAATTAACATTTTAAATTTAACCCGACGTTTCGAATGCTTTGCAGCAATCGTGTTCACTGTTTATTTAGTTGGTGTTAGTTTTAGTTTTATTTCAATGTTAGTTTTATTTCTATGTCAAGTACACGTAAAAATCTTTAAATATACTAGTTATTTATATTTCAAAATATCATGTTATATAAGTTTGATGAAAAACTACACTAACAAAATGTTTCTCATCAGTTGATGACACAAAAAAAAATTGTTAACTGGTACATTTTTAAGAAATACTTTGCAGTGAAATGTATACAATTCAAATTACTATGTGAAGTCAGTCCAATCTTCAAGACTTCCAATATAGCTATGTTGATTCTACTAAAAGTTTTAAAATTGTTGCATTTGAAACTTTTCATAACATCACAGAATGTATAAACGGTTTTTATTGTTTTAAAAATTAAAAATAATAAGTACTTTACATAATTTTATACTATTTGAGCACCTATTCTTATGTTTTTTGAAGATAACTCCATCATTTTCACATTCACTGTTGGTCAATTTTTAAATATCTATTTATTATATACAATTACTAGATTCTTAATAATTATTTGATTTAATTACGTAAAGAAGTGACAGTGCAAATACAAGAATTTTTACTAGTATAATTATTTTTATATTTAACATTATAACTTAAATTTAAATCAACGTTTCTGAATTCTCCAACATCTTGCTTACGGTAAGACGAGATATGAGTATTTATGAGTAAGTCGGTTAATTGCTCATCTACCTCCGGCGGCTCCTAGGTATCTCCTTCCGAGCGTATTGTTTAGGATACACACAAACGCACTAACAATATCATGAGGTTTTGTAGTGCGGTAACAAACACGAGATTTAATTTTTTACTTGAGCGGGTCTCAGTTTATAGATAGTAGCCAACCATCTTCTCTATTAAAATTATATTTCTAAAGATGTCACACAAGAGTTTGTCCACAGTACTCAAATATTTCATATATTGTTTCACCTATTATTACAATATTGATGAAATTTACTAGTTTTACTTATAAATAAACATCAAAAATGTTGGCACAAAAATGGACACAAACTCAGTTGTAAAAGTTTACTTTGTTACACTGTTATTAGCTTAAATTGCCTGGAGAAGTAACGTCAGTGGTGAAATATTCCTTAGATGAACTCACTAAAAAAGTAAATTAAACTCTAGCAATTAACAAGTTCTTTGTTAAGGTCAATAAAAATAGTTTTTTTTTAATACGTGCTACCGCTACTTTTTTGCTTGACTACAAACGTTTTATGTTGAAAATATTTGTTGCTTACTAAAAATATAATAATAAATATTATTTTTAAGATACAAGCGAGACCTGCAGGCACACAGCTAATCAATGATATCGTTGCTGCCAAAAAAATAAAAAATAAAATTAAAACGCCGATACAAAAAGACCTTTAAAAAGAATAACAAGGGACACCCGGATGGAACGAAGTTCCTTTCGATTGATTATTGAAGGAATACTTAAATAATTTTTCGGAACCTATTATCATCATATTATAATAAAATCATTATTTTTATTTACTAATCATTTAAAGCCATAAAATAATTTGTAAAAAGTGTAAATTAAGAGAGCGAAATTCAAACTTCCAAAACGCGCCACCATTGGTCGAAAGGAAATGTGACGTCATTTGACACGCCATTCAAATTATCGGCGTCGAAGTTCATACTGTGGTATTAGTGTTACTGAGAAAAATAAATAATTTAAACCTATGTTTTCGTGCTTAAAGGTTTTATTAAACGATATTATTGTTTAAGTAATCATTTTCCACTTCACTTGACTCAGATAAATAAATTTGTTGATAATGAGCAGATATAGAAGATATAAAATGCTATAGAAGTATTATCAGCTATGTTTTCAGTAAACAATTTTCTTTTTAAAACATAGTTTTACTGGTAAAGTAAAAGTATGAAAAATAGTTAGTTTTACTGGTAAAGTAAAAGTATGAAAAATAGTTAGTTTTACTGGTAAAGTAAAAGTATTGTGTGATGAATGAGGAAATGGTAACAATGCTACATTTTGTTTTTCAGCAGGTATATTTACATTGACACCTTTACTTCTATACTTCGGTTTAATATTAACTTGCACAGCTTAGTCACTTGGTAATTTATCTTTAATACGCGAAAAGCAAGGCTCTGCCTTGTGATCACATTTAATATTGTCTTGGCTGATTAATATCACAGACATTTGTATGGGCAGTACTAGGACTTACTTACTATATCACTTCTTTGTAAAGGTCACCAATTTTTTTAAACACTACTTTTGATAGCTAACTTTGAAAAGGCTTCATTAACCGATGTCAATTTTTGCCTTTTGACTATTCACATTCTTATTCTATCAGCTGGTGTTTTTGCCACAAAAATATATGAGGAACTACCTTTGCTTCAAACTTAGATTACATCTTTCTCCTTATACATATTATATTCAATATTATTAGCTGTATCTTCCTTAACCTGAAATAAATCGACAACCATAAAAATTTCGTAAAACTAAAAAAAGAATACGGTTTTTATAGAAAGTTATACTGAACTTTTGTAAACTAGGTTAGATTAATTTTAAACTCATTTTTTTTAATGTTCAATAGTTAATGCAACTTACTATAAATTTAAACTATTAAATTTAACTTATTATAAATAAACTATACTTACGTTAAATTGATCTTCACAACAATATAATCACATTTAAGACTTATATTATCGCTTTTAATTACCATAGACCATTGTTTTTGTATATTTGCATCTCTTGGAATATAAAAAAACACTTTGTCGGGTGTATATCTAACACTATTTTTGCAATACAATACTTGTAACACGGTTTTTATCTTCTTCCATGACTTGTAAAGCACTTAAAACTTAAAATATGTATGAAGTAAATAAAAAGTTCATAGTAAACTTTGACTGGACGCCCATTTGACGTCACGCAGGGCGCGCGCAAAATGGCGGCGTTTGAACGACTCAAATTTACTAAAATGTTTTAAGAGAGGTAAATGATTAATTTACGTCAAAAAAATAAACATGAACATTACCTACTATAATAAAAAAATATTCAATTCTTAATAAAAGCTAATATACTAATGAATAATATTTGTATACTATTTTTGTATGATATTTCGCCGATAATTTATAATAAATGTAAATAAAATGAATAACTAAATTAAAAAGTGTTAATCAATAAACCCATGACTTTTTTGTCCTCAGCGAAATTCAAACTTCCAAAACGCGCCACCATTGGTCGAAAGGAAATGTGACGTCATTTGACACGCCATTCAAATTATCGGCGTCGAAGTTCATACTGTGGTATTAGTGTTACTGAGAAAAATAAATAATTTAAACCTATGTTTTCGTGCTTAAAGGTTTTATTAAACGATATTATTGTTTAAGTAATCATTTTCCACTTCACTTGACTCAGATAAATAAATTTGTTGATAATCAGCAGATATAGAAGATATAAAATGCTATAGAAGTATTATCAGCTATGTTTTCAGTAAACAATTTTCTTTTTAAAACATAGTTTTACTGGTAAAGTAAAAGTATGAAAAATAGTTAGTTTTACTGGTAAAGTAAAAGTATGAAAAATAGTTAGTTTTACTGGTAAAGTAAAAGTATTGTGTGATGAATGAGGAAATGGTAACAATGCTACATTTTGTTTTTCAGCAGGTATATTTACATTGACACCTTTACTTCTATACTTCGGTTTAATATTAACTTGCACAGCTTAGTCACTTGGTAATTTATCTTTAATACGCGAAAAGCAAGGCTCTGCCTTGTGATCACATTTAATATTGTCTTGGCTGATTAATATCACAGACATTTGTATGGGCAGTACTAGGACTTACTTACTATATCACTTCTTTGTAAAGGTCACCAATTTTTTTAAACACTACTTTTGATAGCTAACTTTGAAAAGGCTTCATTAACCGATGTCAATTTTTGCCTTTTGACTATTCACATTCTTATTCTATCAGCTGGTGTTTTTGCCACAAAAATATATGAGGAACTACCTTTGCTTCAAACTTAGATTACATCTTTCTCCTTATACATATTATATTCAATATTATTAGCTGTATCTTCCTTAACCTGAAATAAATCGACAACCATAAAAATTTCGTAAAACTAAAAAAAGAATACGGTTTTTATAGAAAGTTATACTGAACTTTTGTAAACTAGGTTAGATTAATTTTAAACTCATTTTTTTTAATGTTCAATAGTTAATGCAACTTACTATAAATTTAAACTATTAAATTTAACTTATTATAAATAAACTATACTTACGTTAAATTGATCTTCACAACAATATAATCACATTTAAGACTTATATTATCGCTTTTAATTACCATAGACCATTGTTTTTGTATATTTGCATCTCTTGGAATATAAAAAAACACTTTGTCGGGTGTATATCTAACACTATTTTTGCAATACAATACTTGTAACACGGTTTTTATCTTCTTCCATGACTTGTAAAGCACTTAAAACTTAAAATATGTATGAAGTAAATAAAAAGTTCATAGTAAACTTTGACTGGACGCCCATTTGACGTCACGCAGGGCGCGCGCAAAATGGCGGCGTTTGAACGACTCAAATTTACTAAAATGTTTTAAGAGAGGTAAATGATTAATTTACGTCAAAAAAATAAACATGAACATTACCTACTATAATAAAAAAATATTCAATTCTTAATAAAAGCTAATATACTAATGAATAATATTTGTATACTATTTTTGTATGATATTTCGCCGATAATTTATAATAAATGTAAATAAAATGAATAACTAAATTAAAAAGTGTTAATCAATAAACCCATGACTTTTTGTCCCGCCACCTAGCGGTTTCACTTTAAACAAGTATGTTTATATAACAGATGTAATTATGTTTCCCTAAGGTATAAATAGATGGCGTTGTTACAAAACATTACGAGTATTTGATCACAAATTTGTATTATTATTTTCATTTCGACTGTCTTATTTGCAAATTGATTCTAAAAGAACAAACTCAAATATCAAATAAATAATAACAACTACTAAGCAATTTAATATCATACAAAAAATGATAATGATGGAAATGAAAATATCTCGCTTGCTTTCTATAAGAGAGAGAGAGATAGCAAAACATGTCGTGACAACTTTTGGTAAGAATTTTTACCGTCTAGCCCCCTTTCACAACGCGCGATAAGGAACTACGTTTCAAAAATAATATTATTATGTACTTATTGAAGTCGTTGCGTCGGGGGACCGTTGTACGTACGTTGATAGTGTATATTTTACGAAGTTAATCATTGAGGACATGACTATATAATTCGATATCGTAATTTTTACTTACTTACATTTAAATTTATTCCTTTATTAAACGGTCCCCCGACGCAACGAATTTAATAAGTACATAATAATATATTTTTTCTTTTTAGAGGTCTTTTTGTATCGGGGGTTTTTTACATTTTAATTTTTTTTCTGCTTTTTAAAGTTATTTTACTGGTTTCTGAATTGTACTAAATGAACCTACAGACATTCAAAATTTTCAATAGTTTAAGTATTTCTATTAATCTAACCTAATATTATAAAGAGAAAAGATTTGTTTGTTTGAATTGAATAGGCTCCGTAACTACAGACCAATTAAAAAAAATCTTTTAGCATTAGAATCCTACATTATCCCTCTGATATGCAAAGGTTAAACTTTTAATACGAGAAATATATATATTTTATAATTACATAGTATAAAGCACAGTCGCTTTCCGCGTCTGACCCTTTGTCTCTATGTATGCTTAGATCTTTAAAAGAACAAAACGGATTTTAATGCAGTTTTTTTAATAGATAGAGTGATGCAAGAGGAAAGTTTAAATGTACATTAACATGTTTAAAATATTAGAGAGTCACTGATAATTTCAAGATTTCCAATGCGAAGTCGTTAAGAAACACATTGTTTTGAGCTTACATTGCAAACGCTGGCTGAACTCTACAAAATAGATCAAAATAATTTACTTATTATTGTATACCTTAAAAAGTTCTACAAGTAAGTCCCTGATGGTATAAGTTTATCTCTTAGGGATAACCCACAATAGCCAATTTTTATCCTTTTATCCTTTTTTACGAATCGATTTTAAGCAATACAGCTTTATTCTTTATATAATTGAGTAATTTAAATACATTTGATATTTAATATAAAACGATATAGCCTTTTACAGCATGTAATTTAAATTAATATTTTTGAAGATATTACAGATTTCAAATATAGGGACATCGCGTTTGCGGCGGTACGGTCGGCCGGCGCACTATGGTATCGAACCGTGCAAACCGTCTCAAAAATAGCTATTGTGAATGTACAGTATTGAAAATTTTGTTAATGCATATAGCTAACTGAATGACTGAATGTCAAATACATATTATTTAGCATTCAAAATAGATTTTTTTATTTTAATAAAACCAGATCTGCAAGTTGATGGTCAAAATAACGTCGATTGTGTAGCTCAGAATTCCTCAAGTTTACATGATCATGATGTTGATTATGTTCAATGAAAATCTATAAGTGTGTTATATGGTTGGAATGGTTATTAAGCACTCTGTTTAAGAAGTATTTAAATAACCGTTTAAGTATAAACAAGAGAGGTATAAAGAAAATACAGTATCTAATATTGTATCCTTATTAAAAACTTTAAATAGATTTATGACAGTAAGCGATGTCTGCCGATGTTGTAATTATGATTGTATCACTTAAAATAAATCATATAGAAGCCAATTTGTATACTCAATAAAAAGGAATTTGTATACTCAGTCTATTATATATTTTTTAATTATATATACCTATATTGAAATAATACTATTTTTACGGATTTAACTCGCGTATATTGAATTAAATTTTAAATTTACATTTTAAATCTAACCCGACGTTTCGAATGCTTTGCAGCAATCGTGTTCACGGTAAGACGAGATGGAGGTGTCTGTCAGTAAGTCAGTTAATTAGTCATCTACCTCCAACGGTTTCTAAGCTTCCGGGCATACAGTTCAGGATTCACACAAAACGCACTAACAGTATCTTGAGGTCTTACAGTGCGGTCACAGACATGGGATTTTATATTTTTCAAAAGTGGGTCCCAGGTGTTAGATAATCCCCAACCATCTTCTCTATTAAAATTAGGATGTTTTTTAATTTCAATAGCCTCACGAACCATTCTTGGAATGTAACGTTGTTCTTTAGCGAGGATTTTAGGTTTATCAAATCTTATATAATGATTGGGCTTGTCTATGGTATGTTCACACACTGCAGACTTCGATGTACGCCTATGCTTGATATCCGATATATGTTCCTTAACTCTTTTACCGATGCTCCTCTTTGTTTGACCTATGTATGACAAGCCACAATCGCAGTCAAGTTTATATACTCCAGCACATTGTAAAGGAATATTACTTTTGATAGGTCTCAAGAATTGGCTCACTTTCCTTTGAGGTTTGTAGATAGTTTTAATAGAAACCTTTTTTAAGATGTTGCCGATTCTGTCAGTAACTCCTTTCACATATGGTAGTAGGGCCGGTTGACGCTCAACTGTGGGTGGCTTGATGTGGTTTCTGCGACACTGGCGAGGTACGGGCAGATGGTTGTTGAACAAGGCATGCTTGACATGCTGCAGCTCGTCCTCTAGGTGTTCAGCGTCACAGATGTGTTGTGCTCTCTGAAACAAAGATTTGCCAACGGTAGCTAACTGGCTAGGGTGGTGGTGTGATTTACCATTGAGGTACCTATCTGTATGTGTGGGTTTCCTATAAACAGTGTGTCCCAATGTATTGTCAGGATTCTTGATAATAAGAATATCAAGGAAAGCTAAAGTATTATTTGATTGCAATTCCATTGTAAATTGTATTTTGTTGTTAATGGAATTAAAGTGTTCTAGAAAAGCAGATGTTTGATTCATAGGTAGTATTGTGAAGGTGTCATCTACGTACCGTTTAAAGATGTTCGGTATAGTAGGTGCAGAGGACAGGGCCCTCGCTTCAAAGTGCTCCATGTAGATATCGGCAACAACGGGGGAGACCGGGGAACCCATTGCCACTCCATCAACTTGTACATAGAATTCATCCTTCCACATCAAATAGCCAGATGTTAAGCAATGCTTCAGTAATTCTGCATATTCTACAGGTATGTTGTTATCCTAGAGCTTTCTCTTGACAATTTCAATGCAGTCAATCACTGGAAGGGGACACACTGTTTATAGGAAACCCACACATACAGATAGGTACCTCAATGGTAAATCACACCACCACCCTAGCCAGTTAGCTACCGTTGGCAAATCTTTGTTTCAGAGAGCACAACACATCTGTGACGCTGAACACCTAGAGGACGAGCTGCAGCATGTCAAGCATGCCTTGTTCAACAACCACCTGCCCGTACCTCGCCAGCGTCGCAGAAACCACATCAAGCCACCCACAGTTGAGCGTCAACCGGCCCTACTACCATATGTGAAAGGAGTTACTGACAGAAGGGGCAACATCTTAAAAAAGGTTTCTATTAGAACTATCTACAAACCTCAAAGGAAAGTGAGCCAATTCTTGAGACCTATCAAAAGTAATATTCCTTTACAATGTGCTGGAGTATATAAACTTGACTGCGATTGTGGCTTGTCATACATAGGTCAAACAAAGAGGAGCATCGGTAAAAAAGTGAAGAAACATATATCGGATATCAAGCATAGGCGTACATCGAAGTCTGTAGTGTGTGAACATACCATAGACAAGCCCAATCATTATATAAGACTTGATAAACCTAAAATCCTCGCTAAAGAACAACGTTACATTCCAAGATGGTTCGTGAGGCTACTGAAATTAAAAAACATCCTAATTTTAATAGAGAAGATGGTTGAGGATTATCTAACACCTGGGACCCACTTTTGAAAAATATAAAATCCCATGTCTGTGACCGCACTGTAAGACCTCAAGATACTGTTAGTGCGTTTTGTGTGAATCCTGAACTGTATGCCCGGAAGCTTAGAAACCGTTGGAGGTAGATGACTAATTAACTGACTTACTGACAGACACCTCCATCTCGTCTTTCCGTGAACACGATTGCTGCAAAGCATTCGAAACTTCGGGTTAGATTTAAAATGTAAATTTAAAAATTAATTCAATATACGCGAGTTATATCCGTAAAAATAGTTTTATTTCAATGTGTAGTACTCGTGAAAACCTTAGAAAACACTATATACCTATATTAATATTACTTTTACTTTTTTGGTTATTGTTGTTTTTACCCGAGTTTTAAATTTAAAAGTAAATCGAAAGGGTATCGTTGTTTCAAAGTAAGAAATAATTATAGAATAACGAATTTCAAGACAATATTTATTTTAATAAATCTGTTTTAAACAAATATTGTTTGAAGTGTATTTATAAATTGAAAAAAAACACCAGGTAATAATACTTATATAATATAATGATAGGGTATTTTGCAATAAGTTTATACCGGAGTCCTAGATAACAAACAATTATTAGTTTTTACTTGACAGTAAAAATTTTAAATATACACAATAAGACTAGTATCAATTAGAAGAACAATTAAAAAAAAAATCCTGTTATAAAATTTACATATCATTTAATCTATATACATGCCACTTAATTTATACAAAATTAGGAGAATTTGTTTTAAAATCTTGGGCTAAAATATGAAGCCATAAATTTCATATGTCGTCCTTTATATGCATTTTATATTTAAAAGCATATATAAAGTATTGCTGCACAAAAATGTGTTGGTATTAAATACAAAAATGTGTTGGTATTAAATAATATTTATGTATGATTTATAAAACGTTTTTACTATTGAATTCCCTCAAAATAGATAAATAGTTTAAAAAACTAAAAAAACACGCTTTTATTGCTAACCGAACTAAAAACTAGAAAATAATTTTTAATGACAAAGAGTATAAAATTACAGTAGTAGAAGATCGAACAATTAATCATAGTGAATCGCCTTAATATAAAATTATAATAAAATTTAAGTTATTAACAGAATAATTCAATTCTGAGTAAAAATCGTGGGGTGCATTTTACTGTGATTCATAACTATCCTCTCATAGATAGTTGCTAATAGAATGATTGTAATACCTTAAATATCGAGCACCCCACGCTTTTTGCTCAGAATTGAATTATTCTGTTAATAACTTAAATTTTATTATAATTTTATATTAAGGCGATTCACTATGATTAATTGTTCGATCTTCTACTACTGTAATTTTATACTCTTTGTCATTAAAAATTATTTTCTAGTTTTTAGTTCGGTTAGCAATAAAAGCGTGTTTTTTTAGTTTTTTAAACTATTGTTTATTTTTTATTTTTTAGTCTGTGAGAAACTCATAAATTGGGAAATCATTTCATTACTTAGAGCGCGCGCAGATCGCGAACTAGCTCTATCTCTCTTACTCTCCCACAGAGGATCTATGAAAGAATTTATGAATCCTGGTGGCCCTAATAAGGATAATTGGAAACTTTTATCAAATTATTGCATTGTCATCGGTCCTTGATACGTGTGCAAAGTTTCAATTTAATCGGATCGCTGGAACCTGGTGAAAATTAATCTCGAAGATTCCGTTACATTCATACATACATACATACATACAACCCAAGCTAATAATAAAAGCGTGTTAAAAACAAAAATAAATTTAGTTTATACTATGAATTTTGAAGAATGACGTTTTAGAAGTAAAATAGTTTTTTCTTCTAAACCACTATTTAGAGACGGACTGTTACAATACATAACAAAGTAAGAGCACAATCATTAGTAATGAAGCTGGGATGAAATATAATGTTATATTGAGGTGAAGTACAACCTCGCCAACTCGTGTCTGTTACTAGTATTTCAATAGTATTAACGCAAATTTTTAAATTAAGCATTAGGATTGTGCGAATTTTGCCTGGTCAATAATTTTCTATTTACCTATTAAATTGGACTACTGTAGCTTAAAGGTTTACATACAATCCCTTTACCATAAATTTACTTTTATGTACCATACATAAAAGTCACATTACATTACAGCTCAGTGTTGACGTGTTGATGGTTCTTGTTCCTTTGCTGTTACTAAAATGAGTCATATTCCGTGTGCATTGTGAATTATTATTGAAAGTAACCGTTTCAATGCATACATCTAAAGAAAGAAAATATACAGAAAAAACAAACAAAGACCAGAGGTGATAAAGGTTTTAATAAGTTCTCTCACCGATCCAGCAGAATAGGTCTAACCCTGATATCAGTAGTTTACCCGAACTAAGCAGTTTAAAAGTTAGGAAGCGTAAGCTTGATGACGACTATAAGGAGGATTAAGACACCTTACATCAAATATAGTAAATAAATTAGATACTTAGAAAGCTGAAATCTAGAGTAATACTTTTCAAAAAGGACTTAGAATTTATTTTTAAGACAGATTTTGATAAAGTTGACACATCTTTCTCCGAAATTAAATATAAAATACATTATTTTCGTCAAGAGTATCAGCAGATTAAAAAGTGTATTCAATCAATGAAATCAAAAGACGAAGAAATAATTGTAAAGGTTGAAGGTCTGGAAATAGTGGGTGCAGTTCCATAGTGACCAATACGAGGAACTAAATAAAAAAGTGGAGTTTTTTGAAAATAATAAAATAAACAAACTTTTGAATCTACAATTGAATCGTTAGAGTGAACATAAACTAATAATGATAATAATGATGAACTCCAATTATCAAAGTATTAGAGCTCTCTTACCGCAAAGAATCCCCGATGACGGTCATTCTATTCTTTATAGCACTTTATGATACTGTTCACAAATACACTAAACTGTTTACCATTTAAACTCTCAACTATCACTGTTACACAACTTAGTCTCTCGATCACACACTAAGCGGTTTATTATAACTGTTACACTTTTAACACAGTAGCACCACCACACAACTTGTACTCCCAATTTCACAATAACAACAACATAAGGAATTCTGATTTTGGTATAAATGGTAGTACTTATTTACATATCTTATTTACTAATAGGTTTGAAGTCGGTGCCAAGCGGTTTAGTATAGGAATTCGGTTGAATACATTTTCGTAATTATTGATTTTGTTGTTTTTTCTTCGTATCAATTCAAGCTAGTAATCATATTAAGATTTAATTGCTCTTTTACAAATTTATTTACGTATCGTAATTTCTGAAGTAGGCATGTCATAATTTACAAGTCCATTTAGTTTAAGGATTCTGTTGAATACATTTTTATTATTGATTAATTGACATTAGGTATTGATTGAGCTGCTTATAATATTAGATTTAATTACTTTTAATTTTTTAAAGTCGGTTTTTTTAACGTAGTTATTTTTATTTAATACTTTTTAGTTTATTGCTACATTATCAATTAGCCATGAGTAGACCTACAAAAGGTGTTGTGCGCCTTAAAAAATACAGATCTCAAGAAACGGGAACGGATAAAATTTCATTGGTTGGCCATAAAGGCATATATGAAATCACGATTACGTCAAGAAACTCTTGATCAGCATAATTCTAGATTCAGTAAGATCCAAGAGCGTCTTGCGAATGAGTATTTTGAGCAGAGAGCCTTGGCCTCATTAATGAGCATCTGGCCAATGAGTCAGCTGAGCACAGGACTCATAGACTTGGTCTTATTAATGACCGTTTAGAAAACGAGTCAACTGAAAAGAGGACTCATAGATTAATCAAGATCAAGTGAAACGAAACCGTACAGCAACCGAGTCTGCTCAGCAACCGGCTAGCAGCAGCGCGTTAGAATTCATAAAGACTTTGTTCAATGAATGAGCGTAACTTTATAACCACCATAAATCAATATGCTGAAGTATCATGCACAGTCTGTAAGAAATTATAATATCCAAAACCACAGATGTCTTTAGTCACAGCACGTTTTGATTTCCTTCCGGAGGAGCTGGCAACAAACTTGAAAAAAATCATCATAAATTAAAAACTAATGGGCTTACCAAGATTAAATTTTTATGGGCCCAATTCGAAACGATTCCGCATCAAACAAAAAAAGAGTTACGTAAATTCGTTCAAAAACATCGGAAAAATCGGTGTACATACATAAAAAAAAGAAATGCACCGGCCGAATTAAGACTTCCTTCTTTTTGAAGAAGTCGGTTAAAAATTAGTGTAATGTTTAATAAGACCAGTTATTGTGTTAAGCTTTTGTTCTTATACTAATACTTCTAGTACGTAAGATTCTATACTATAAATTGATTAAATTGTAAGGATTTTTTGTTGCAATCACTTTGATTCTTTGATATTGTACAAATATAGTTCTTTGATTGCAAAGGCTTGTATTCTCAATTATTTCATCATCATCATCACGCGAAACAACCATGTTGTTCGCAGTATTAGAGATAGCATCCTTAACTATTATTGCTTAATGTTTACACTATTTATCTTATATTTGGTACTTGCTAAATGTTTTTTTTTTAAATATATTTTATGACTAAAACAATAAAAGTAAATAATTTATAAATCTAACACTTAATGAATATACAATACGATATTTTTATAATAACTACGAAATAATCCAGATACAATTAATGTATTTTAAACACGCACTATTTTTTATTGAACGTACCATAGTACGCAAGTTTGATATAAGTTTTGCGTACTACCCTTTATATTTTTATAACCTGTTTCTATTTCTTATTTGCGGTCGCCGACGATATACATCTTTGTTATATTCCTTATGTTTTTGAATGCCTATATGGTAGCTAAAATATCTGTATTCCTAAGATGTTCCATCGTTATAATCTATTAAATATATAATTAAGATTTAAAATTAAATTATTTAAAAAGGCTTTTTAATACTAATTTTACCTCGCGTATATAGAATTAAATCTTAAATTTACATTTTTAATCATGTGCAAAACCACTAAAATTGTATGAGTTACCCAAAATACACAAACAGAATGTCCCACTAGGTCCCATAGTCAGCCAGATTGATACACTAACATATAAACTGGCTAAACACGTTGCTAGTATACTGATACATCTCTGGGGACATACACAAGCTTATGTCAAGGATTCTTACCAGTTTGTTAATGATATTCAACAAATAAAATTAAATAACAACGACATTATGGTTAGTTTCGATGTACAATCACTACCTACCAGCCTTCCAGTAATTGACTGCATTGAAATTGTGGAAAGAAAGCTGGAGGATAACAACATGTCTGTAGGTAGAATATGCAAAATTACTGAAGCATTGCTTAACATCTGGCAATTTGATGTGGAAGGATGAATTCTATGTACAAGTTGATGGAGTGGCAATGGGTTTCCCGGTCTCCCTCGTTGTTGCCGATATCTACATAGAGCACTTCTAGGCGAGGGACCTGTCCTCTGCACCAGCTATACCAAAA
The DNA here is from genome assembly GCA_959347405.1 of Napeogenes sylphis. NCBI lineage: Eukaryota > Metazoa > Arthropoda > Insecta > Lepidoptera > Nymphalidae > Napeogenes > Napeogenes sylphis. The sequence goes on from OY365776.1 coordinate 30,161,093, forward strand.
ATCTTTAAATGGCACTTAAATGACACCTATGAATCAAACATCTGCTTTTCTAGAACATCTTAATTCCATTAACAACAAAATACAATTTACAATGGAATTTCAGACAGATAATACTTTAGCTTTCCTTGATATTCTTATTATAATAAATCCTGAGAACACATTGGGACGTACATACAGGTAGGTAGGTAGGTACCTCAATGGTAAATCACACCACCACCCTAGACAGTTAGCTACCGGTGGCAAATCTTTGTTTCCGAGAGCACAACATATCTGTGACGATGAACACCTAGACGGCAAGCTGCAGCATGTCCAGCATGCTTTGTTCAACAACTACCTGCCCATACCTCGCCAGCATCGCAGAAACCACATCAAGCCACCCACAGTTGAGCAGCAACCAGCTTAACTACCATATGTGAAAGGAGTTACTGACAGAATCGGCAACATCTTAAAAATGTCTCTATAAAAACTATCTACAAACCTCAAAGGAAAGTGAGCCAATTCTTGAGACCTATCAAAAGTAATATTCCTTTACAATGTGCTGGAGTATAGAAACTTGACTGCGATTGTGGCTTGTCATACATAGGTCAAACAAAGAGGAGCATCGGTAAAAGAGTTATGGAACACATATCGGATATCAAGCATAGGCGTACATCGAAGTCAGCAGTGTGTGAACATACCATAGATAAGCCCAATCATTATATAAGATTTGATAAACCTAAAATCCTCGCCAAAGAACAACGTTACATTCCAAGCATGGTTCGTAAGGCTATCTAAATTAAAAAACATCCTAATTTTAATACAGAAGATGGCTGGAGATTATCTAATACCTGGGACACACTTTTGAAAAATATAAAATCCCTTGTCTGCGACCGCACTGTAAGACTTCAAGATACTGTTAGTACGTTTTGTGTGAATACTAAACTGTACGTCCGGAAACTTAGAAACCGTTGGAAATATGACTAATTAATTGACTTTATGACAGACACCTCTATCTCGTCTTGCTGTGAACACGATTGCTGCAAAGCATACGAAAGGTCAGATTAAATTAAAAATGTAAATTTAAAGTTTAATTCAATATACGCGAGGTAAAATCCGTAAAAATAGTTTTTTTTTCAATGTGTAGTACTAAATCAAAACCTAAGAAAACACTAAGGCTTTTTAAATTTAATTAGGCTGTTGATAAGTGATTTTTAATGGAGAGCCGAAGGTTGTGATTTTACTTCCAAATGAGATAATTCACCTTAATATATAATAAGACAGCGAAAATCGAGTGTCTGTACATTAAATATTTTTCAAAAACCTGATAGGGGGCGATTAAAGAAAAATCATTTATTTTGGAATTTTTGTCTGTCTGTCTGTCTGTCTGGTACGTTATAACATTGTAACTTCTCAACGGGTTTGCACGCGATTTTCACGAGTGGATTATATATAATCTTGAGCGTTGTAAAAATTGTTTCATCAAAATTGGTTGAGGGAAAAAGAAGTTATGGTCAATTAAAAATTGACTTCAAGCACTGTTTCAAAAATTTTAAACAGCGTAGAATGCGGATTACATAAACGTATTTAACTCATATAAAGCTATAATTTCTACTTCGTTTTATTTGAATTTTAATAAAATAACAAATTGAATATGAGCATAATATGTCCGTATTAAATTTAGTTACATAAAATCTCAATAGTTGGCGCTAACTTTTTTTAGAACTCGCTATGATTATGTATTCACATATGGTATACCTGTTTGAAATTCTACAAAGAAATTCACTATTCTTATTGTTAAACACTACTCAAAAACATAATATTTGGTAAAAATAATTTCGTATTCATATGCTTTATTATGTATGTCTGAATAAGGTCATGTGTGTGTATGTGATGTGTATATAGGTATGTGATGTGTATATAGGTATGTGATGTGTATATATGTTTAATATTTTCAGTTTGATATCGTAGCAATGTAATATCTATATGTTAAAATTGCCACGGGAATAGGATACTATAGAATTAACTATAAGTCTATTATAGGTCTGGATAATTGTAGTTTTCACAGATTACGCCAAAGGGACCTGCAAGCGGGCGGAGCCGCGGGCTACAGCTAGTTTTTAAATAATATCTATAGATTTTGTTTCAAGTCTGCGCGATCCGGAGTTTTTCTAGTGAAGTTATTGCTGGTATATCATAAAATGTCTGACATTTTTACTAACAAAGTGTTAAAATGGTAGTATTAAAGTAAAAAATAATAAATAAGCAAGTAATATCATATTTATTTAATTTATATTCATATAACTTGATTAACGTCATTTAATTTAATTAATATGTTATTCGGTATAATTACACAGTTTCTGAAAAATCCCAAAAACATGGTTTTCCAAACTCTACGTCATTCTTTATAAAAAACCGAAAATAATAAATTACCCTAATAAAATAAAGATGAAAGTTGTGGCCATAAGTATTTGTGTATTGGGAAATAAAATTCCTTCAATTTATATTGCTAGGCGATTTGTGATATCCGCAAGGCATTTATAATGTACCTAGGAATCTAGCTTTATGTTTTGGCTAGAGTTATAAGAGGAGCGTTTTTAATAAAATGTTCGTATATATTATATTTATAAGTTAAATTTAATTACTGCTTCAATAGACATCACTTGAGTACTCTCAAGTGAAGTCCATTGAAGCGAAAGTGATGTCCATGTCAAATCATTGGTAGATTATAAAAAAAAAAAATATGGCTGAGTATTACTATTCTTAACCAATTTGGCATATTTTTGTTTCAGTCCCAATTTGTGTTGCTCAGAAAAGTATAAAGAGTTTTTTTTTGGATAATCCACCAAAAAATGGCACAAATATCATAGATTATATTATTTATTTAATTTAATATATTATCATTTAACAAGGAATGCTCCTAGAAGGAATTTTTAGGATACATTTTCCGCTCAATCCCTTGACAACAAACTCATAATACCTTGACCACAGAAGCAGCGCAAAAGAAATATTCTATCAAAATAATCACATTAAGATAAATTATATTTTTTATAGGCCGAATAAATTCGATTATTTTGATTTGCTATCTAACTTTTTATCATTAATATGTTTTTAAAGTTTATAATATTAATTCATTAATTACATATTTATAATGTAAACAACAAAAATTATTAACACCTAACAATTATTAGATTGAAACGATCAGTATTTTGAAATCCTTATAATGTAATAGTCAATTTAGAGCACACCTTTTTTTTAAATTTAATCTATTATAAGCTCTCTGTTGTCAGCGATATAGTTAGCAAAATTTAAAAGATTTTCTCGTTAAGATTCTCTAATACTTATAAAAGATATTAATCACCTATTAAATATTTCCTAACAAAAAATATATAAATGTTTCTGTAGTGTATGAACCATACAGCGACATTACAGTCTGTTTTGTCTACAAAATCCAGCTTGTCAAGGATGTTTGTTTTCTGTATTATTACCATGGATGTTTAGATATTTTTTCTGTATGATCTTTACGTTGTTTTACTTTGATATCCGAGACTGAAACGATCCAATCGATATGTTGGGCAGATATACAGAATTGAAACCTACAGCAACCTGCAATACATGATCTTTAGAATTCTTAATAATATTGTAATGCGAAAGTCTGTCTGTGTGTCTATTACACTTTCACAGCTTAGCCATCAGCTCCAATTTGAATAGAAATCGGAATAAAAATAGTTGAATACCCGGCGTCAAACATAAGCTTATTTTTTTCAAAAAACACCCCCTAAGCTGTTGATGTAGCGGATGAAAATTTGTTTGAAAAATCTTAACCACTTAATCGATTTCGATCAATTTTCTTAGAAAGTTCGTTAGAAATGCCGGGTTTAAAACATAGGCTACCTATTTCTTATAGAAACTAATACCCTAATAGAGTATGAAAATTTGTATGAAAAATCTTTACCGTTTAACCGATTGTAATGATTTTTTGGTAGACAAAAGTTTAGTTTTTTTTTTAACTATACAGTTGATAACCTAAGGTTAAACATACTTTTTATATGATTTTTATAAAACAAATACAATAATTAAAAAAATTCTAATATGCATGTTTGGCTTGAATCTTTTTTATTTATTTTTATTTTCCAACGCTTATCTACTTACTTTTGATGAATTCTAAGTCCTATTATTATAAAGGAGAATGTGACTTCGTTTCTTTGTTACTCTTTTACATCTAAACTGCTATACTGTCCAACACGTAACTTCGCACATAGTTTGTCAGGGGTATAGAAAATACTATAAGGAATAATTCATCCCTAAAAATTTGTAAAAATTTCCACCTTTACTTTCCCTTTACACCAAATTTCCCAAAATGCTGTTTTTTAACCTATACAGCGCGGGCGAAGCCGCTGAGCTAAGCTAGGAATAATATATTGTTTCAATTTTATATTTATTAGTTCCTTACTGTGTACTTCTTGTATTCAAACACGTATAACTAGTTTATAGCACAACATAGATATGTTGTATAGATATACAACACCATCACACACACAACACATTTTAATCTTATTTTAAAATGCATATTGTCAAAAACGTATCCCAAAATCTTCAGTGAGGATCACTAAACATACCTACCTAGAAACTTTTCCTATTACAAAGTTTCGAGGTAGGTATGTTATTTTTGCTCTTCTTTTATTATACTTTAATATTGACCTAACCTACCTAACTAATAATGATTCAATATATTTTTTCTCATCCTCTCCAAATTAGACCACAGTAATTTTTAAAATGAATTTATATTTTGTTTGTTTCATCCAACAAACAATGTGACAAAGCAAACGGTTGCAAAAACGCAGCGCTCGCTGTTTAGAACTTGTAAAGTAAAGCTTTATCGTTGCTGACGCTCCTTGAATTTCAATTTGAAAACAATTTTGGCAATAATTTATAAAATGCCGAGATTCAATGTATGAAATATGTGCCAGCTGGGAACTTATGTGCAATGATATTTTTCAAATCAGTGATGTATTTCTCATACGCTGTGCGATATTTTGCTCAAGCTGTCATGTATATAATTCATTTGTGACTTATGATGTTTTTAAAATATATATTGATAACAATAAAGTTCCATGTTTTAAAGTTTTTCTGTTTATATTGATAGATTTTTATTTCTTAACATCCACATTTCATAAAATAATATATAGAAGTCAGAATTTATATGCTATTGTCGTGGTTGAATATTGCGAAATTTCATTCATAACATTCATATGCAATGACTGTCCTGTATCTAGCTCGATATAGAGCCAATATAGTGGAGTACAGATGTGAAACTAGCGTCTTTTATCTGCTGTTTCTTCCAATTCATTCAAAATATTTTCGTGAAATGCATATCTTAAACTTATTTCACTAGATTGTATGTATTTCAAAGATATCTTCACAACGGTATAATTTTAAAGTAGTTTGATATTAAAGAAATATTTCTTGGAGAACTTTTATGTTTTATTCATAGCAGATTATAGATTATTGTGATTTCTATTTATTTTCTTCTTTTAACAGAAGAACCACCACTGTTAAGACCAAAACATACAACGAATATACTATGAACTGAAAAATTAATGAAAGTAATAAAACAACTTAAGGAAGTTAATATTTTGAGCTTAAAATTGTATTGCCATTAAAGATCGGAATACAACAAAAGAAAGTAATTGCCAGTGAAGAGTCAACTAATTCATATGTGGTGTATTAAATGGCTCTGAAATGGGTCGATTAATTCCCGGCCAGAGATCCGGGCCTCCGAGGTCGTTCGCACTTACTGGACTGTGACTAATAGTTAGACAAAATGTTTTTAAATGAGAAGAATGTATAATGTTTCTGGGTTATGGTTTTAAATGAACGATTGAAAGATTTCGTTTTATTTATTTTTATATTGATTATGTTTAGTAAAATTACTGTAAAAAACAATTGCATAAATAGTCAAATATGGTCTAAATAAATTTATACTGGAAGTATATATTTTTGTGTTTTATTAATTCATAAAAAATCATTAGAACTAACAAAACCACTTTGTTACTTTCCATTGGGATGTATATTAAATCTAAATCTAGATTACCATCTTGATTCTTAATGAGTTTGATGGTTTTATTGTATTTGCTCAATCACTTCTGTGCTTATAAACCGATTTAAATGTTTTTACGAGGTCGGGGCCTTATAAATCTATACATATAATAAAATTGTCACTGATCTATTACTGTACATGGAAAATATTAAAAAACAACAATATGAGGGGCCTTTATAAGAACAAGAGAAGCCAAAACAATGATTTTTCTGTCTATCTGTATGTTTGTTTGTGCACGGTAATGTCAGAAACGGCTAAACCAATTTGGGTACTGTTTTCAAGAATATAATGTAACAGTCTTCACTTAACATTTAGTGTTTATTTTATTTAAATCGGTTAAGAAATAAAAAAAAGTAAGGTCAATTTATATGAATCAAGTAATAGGTACCAAGCAAATCTTCTTATAAACATATAATAAATCTGTAGAGGAGTAGTCTCCATACATTAGAAAATATTACAAAATAAATAGCCAGGATGTAAAGGGACAACAGAATCCATTACTAACATTAAAAAAAATCTGTCCATCTGTTTGTCTTTTAGTAGTGCACGCAACACGAAAAAAATATAGAGCCAATTTAATTTTTTTTATACATAAAAATTGAGCGTCACTATGAATAACATTTAGTTTTTCACTTTCGTTGCACACTTTTCACTCTATATATATATATATTTAAAGTGTTCAAGAAATGTATCTGTATACAAGTATACAATACAAAAATCTGTAACTTATCTCTCTCTGTATATAGAAAATATTTTCAACAAATCATAATGGGGTCCCCCCCCATTACGATTTTATATTTTGTTTTTTTATATTTTTTGTTTGTCTGTACAATCTGTATATGTCTATATGTTTGTGTACGCAAATTTCAGAAACGTATTAAACAATTTGTTTTCGGGAATATGTTGTAATGGGCTCCACTTAACATTTTGTTTTTTTTAACAATCTGGTAACAAATAAGGAAGTTAATAATCTCTTCTATTCTTACCATTGAAATACTTCTATAGGTATGCAAAAAATATTTAATGGAGTTCGATGAAACTTTGAAGGTTCATAGTTTTTACATAAATGTACCTACCAAGGATATGTTTTATCGAAATCTAAATCTACGCGTACGAAGTCGCAAGCACAGCTAGTATTATAATAAAATGCTTTTTCAAGGTAAAGTACTATCAATCTAGACACATAAAAAAGCAACCTCTTACAACTTACTTATAAGTTGATTTTTTTGTTTTCAAATAGAGGATTAATTGAATGCAAAATTTAGTGTCGTTATTTTAAGATTACTCAAGGGCTCTGAAATAAATAAATGAAATTGAGTATGTCTAAATAAGAAATAATATAATGGAAAAGTAATACTTTTCTATTAAAACCTATTGTCATGAAATCAATAAATGCATAAGTTAACACTAACTAATAATAATAATATGAACATTAGATCTCAAGTCCGATATCTGTTCAGATGTTCAAATCACAAAACAAGTATATTGAATCAGATGCTTCCCGGAGGAAATCTATTTTGTAACTACGACTATAATTATCATATGGTACTAATGTAGTTGGGCACAGGTATTGACAAATTAATTTTATTTTATCAAGTCTTAAAACGTTTCTCATTCGAATTTCTGTAACACTTTGTGTCCACCCTTAAAAGTATTTCTATAACGTGTTTAGATTTATTTATACTCTTAAAATGTATAACCCATTATCCATAACCTATATTAATTACAATTGTCGTAGAAGTTATAGGTAATGTAAGCAAAGAGTAAAAATAATTAATCAGTTAAAATAAAAAATGATTATTTCAATAATAAAAAAGCCATATATGGCTCTTTCGCCAAAGCTGTATGGTCAGGAGATCATACATAGGAATGTATAATTCATTTTGGTTAATAGTAGTTAAATAAGGTTCAAATATATAAAGCGATATAAAGCATATAATATAAAAGAGCAAAATTTTGCAGGGTATTTTAATTGTTTATTTTATTACAAACGGATAATACATTATTTTTTAAAGTATTCTAGGATTATTTAAAGAACCCCAGGCTGCTGGTACCTGTCACTTTTAACTGTCATTGTTTCATATTAATGTACAAAACTATAAGCTTGAAATGTGTTTCATTGTTTACGGTGTTTACCAAAGCAATTACCGCTGGATGTCATTTATTCCATTGTTGACAATAGTCTGTCAGTGTACAAAATGAATAATGTAAATTATATTTGTATTAAAATTATAATAACGTAGGTAGGTACGTTATCAAATGTTTTTAAATATAGAACGGTTAAATCGTTTTATATTTATATTTTTTCCTGTCAGTCTATTTCAGACGTAACTTAACATTATTTATGTACCTACCTAAGTGGTAATTTATAACAAAAATTGTTTAAACAATTTTTACAAAATACATAGGTTATACCACGAAAATACGTAGGTTATAATATTACGACGAATATTAAAACAATAATAATAATAATAAGTGTACCTTCATCTAAATAAATCATACGACAGTTGTCATAGACGTCGCGTAACATGTAAATTATGTAGCGGTCGCGTGCGAGTGAAATACGAGATTTATAGTATGGAAATTGGAGGACTCCGTAATCGCATTCATTAGTCGATTACAAGAACCAAATATCTTAGCAACGATGATGTTTTTGAATATTAACTTTATAAACATTTTTCTAATAATTAATAATAATAATTACGTATTATAAGCACAATATGACCTTCTGAAATACAAAAAAATATGTTCGAGTTTTACCATGATCAAGACCCAAGAACAAAAAATCTATTCCGATAAATATTTAATTAAATATTGTTTTCATTTATAAGATAATAAACAATACAATTTTACGTGATAATGTTATAATTTCTCTGTTTTGTAATAACTATATTATTTCAGATCAGCTACATATTGTATCAGTTGAACAATTTTCTATAGTTATGGATTCCATTAGATGGCTAAAGATATTTTATCGATACTAAAAGTAGGTACTCTACATAATATACATAAACCGTTACATCTGCTCTGAAGTAAAATCACTCGGGTATCTTTTAATATATCACATTAAACATTCGTTTTAGTGTATGTGTATGTTAGTATGAAATCATGTAGATAAATTTATATTTAAAGTGTTTTAAAGTTTATTGGCATTCATTTTCGCTAAAATTAATATGGTTTCGTTACGGGCCGTTGTATAGGAAGTAACTTATATTAAACTAAAATACTGACATTTCAAAGGTTGAATTGATTGTCCCACGAGCAAAAAGATAACTCGTCCATAATCCCCAAAGATCCGCCACAAGCCTTCTCAAATCCTATCGCAAGCTTCATTGGAAACCACATATCAACTATCCTATATTTCAAAATCAATTCTATCTTAACATAGATAAGGGTGCCATGATTTGCAGATTTAATTGGTTTTGTGAATTTTCTTTATAATAAACTATGGCCACTGAGTGGTACTTATTGTAGGAAGCCAGTTAAATCTAGTAAACGTTATTATTTATTCATTTTGCAAGTTACTGAAAACTTACACGGTTAGACATTTGGAATCGTTTTAATAAGTAACTAAGTAGTAAAGCAATGTAGTGGAACAGAAGTGAGAAGTAGAAGATATGATTAATGATTAATTGGTTCGATATTTTAAAGTTTAAAATATATGAGATATAAAATGTTGTACAGATTTTATTGTGACAATGACATATATGTTCTCCTACCAAACCTTTTAAACGTTTTAAGTTTTACAATATATTTACCACGTAGCAATTTATTTTATAAGAACATTTATTATAATTATGTTTACAGATTCTATACATTTCGTTGTTAATAAATATTAACATAATTTTAAAAGGCATTCTTAAATTTTCTGTATATCTGGATCAAAAATTCCATTAAAACTAAAATACGCAACAACCAAAATGATTATTAGAAAGTTTTAATAAGTCAATCTGCTAAGTTCAATTCTTCATTAGATAATGGAATGACCAAGGCACATTGAAAATATTTGCTAAAGTTTTTGAAAAAAAATTGCTTAAGTTGTAAATGTTTATTCAATGGCATTTAAATGGCTAAATAGTTTACGCTAGAAGGTCAAAAAGTACGCGGAATGGAGGGGTTGGTGGGGGTAGATTTACTTATCCAGATAGTCACTAGTTGAACATCTCATTAATAATAAATATATATCAAGTTTGAACTTCATCGGGTCATTAACATTTGAGTTATCGATCTGTAAATACTGACTTGTTAAGAAGTCAGCCAGTATGGAGAAAATTGAACACCGCGCCGTTATTAGGTTCCTTACTTAGCAAGGAAAATCCGCTCAGACTATTTTTCAAGAGCTGTTGGCGGTTTACGCGGACTTTGCTCCTGGTAAACCCCTGGTAAACAATGATTTACAAGTGGCATAGTCTTTTCAAACCAGGAAGATAGTCGATTGAAGACGACCCCCGCTCAGGACGGCAAATTGAAACCACTACTCCGGCAATCGTCGCAAAAGTAGGAAAACTTGTATTGGAAGATGGCCATTTGAAGAAGAAGCAGCTTGCAGCAATGATTGGAGTATCCAAAACAAGTATTTTCAGTATTCTACATCATCATCTTGGCATGACTAATGTCAGTGCAAGATGGGTTCCGAGAATGCTCACGCCACTTCAAACGTGAGCGTATCAAGTGTTCTCGTCAGTATTTGGAAGTCTGTGGAGAGAGCAAGGAAGAAATTATGGCCCGAATCATTACTGGTGATGAAATTTGGGTTCATTACTATGAACTTGAGTAGAAGCAAAGTCGATGCAGAGACATAAAACAGGCACACCTCCTCCGAAGAAGTTCAAATTGACACAATCAACTGGCAAGATCATTGCGACTGTCTTTTGGGATACAGAATGCATTTTGCTGATCGATTACTAGGAACGTGACCATTATTTATTTCCAATGTAATAGTGACTATAACGGGACAGTACTACGCTTCTTTACTGCAAAAATGGAAAGAAGCCATCAAGGAAAAAAAGAGGAAAGTTGTCAATAGGTATGCTTCTTCGACAACCCACCCGTTCACACGTGCCATGTTGCGACGGCTGCCATTCACCGATGTGGCTTCGAACAATTGAACCACCCACCGTACAGTCCAGACTTGGCACCCAGTGGCTATTATTTATTTCCAAAAATGAAGTAAGAGCTGCGTGGAAAAAAAATACCACAATGAAGAAGTTAAGTATCCAATTTCGGCCTTTTTTGACACCAAGGAGAAATCTTATTTTTTCGATGGTATAAATAAGATATTTGAGAGATCTGAAAAATGTATAAAGGTTAAGGGAGAATATATTGAAAAGGAAAAATATTTTGTCGTTTAATTTCAACCTCCTTCCTTCTGACTCCGCTAACTTTTTAACAAGACATCTACTAACGGATAAAGATCATAAGGTGTTCAAATATAAGTAAACTATGTTTCAATTGTGATAAGTTTAATTTATACAAACTTAAACGCTAATATATAAAAAACAAACTTAAACGGGAAATATTAAATGGCGATACCAACCTTGTTATATAGTGTTTTCTAAGGTTTTCACGAGTACTACACATTGAAATAAAACTATTTTTACGGATTTAACTCGCGTATATTGAATTAAATTTTAAATTTACATTTTAAATTTAACCCGACGTTTCGAATGCTTTGCAGCAATCGTGTTCACGGTAAGACGAGATGGAGGTGTCTGTCAGTAAGTCAGTTAATTAGTCATCTACCTCCAACGGTTTCTAAGCTTCCGGGCGTACAGTTCAGGATTCACACAAAACGCAATAACAGTATCTTGAGGTCTTACAGTGCGATCACAGACATGGGTTTTTATATTTTTCGAAAATGGGTCCCAGGTGTTAGATAATCCCCAACCATCTTCTCTATTTAAATTAGGATGTTACCCCAACCATCTTCTCTATTTAGGATGAACGAACCATTCTTGGAATGTAACGTTGTTCTTTAGCGAGGATTTTAGGTTTATCAAATCTTATATAATGATTGGACTTGTCTATGGTATGTTCACACACTGCAGACTTCGATGTACGCCTATGCTTGATATCCGATATGTGTTCCTTAACTCTTTTACCGATGCTCCTCTTTGTTTGACCTATGTATGACAAGCCACAATCGCAGTCAAGTTTGTATACTCCAGCACATTGTAAAGGAATATTACTTTTGATAGGTCTCATGAATTGGCTCACTTTCCTTTGAGGTTTGTAGATAGTTCTAATAGAAACCTTTTTTAAGATGTTGCCCCTTCTGTCAGTAACTCCTTTCACATATGGTAGTAGGGCCGGTTGACGCTCAACTGTGGGTGGCTTGATGTGGTTTCTGCGACGTTGGCGAGGTACGGGCAGGTGGTTGTTGAACAAGGCATGCTTGACATGCTGCAGCTCGCCCTCTAGGTGTTCAGCGTCACAGATGTGTTGTGCTCTCTGAAACAAAGATTTGCCAACGGTAGCTAACTGGCTAGGGTGGTGGTGTGATTTACCATTGAGGTACCTATCTGTATGTGTGGGTTTCCAATAAACAGTGTGTCCTAATGTATTGTCAGGATTCTTGATAATAAGAATATCAAGGAAAGCTAAAGTATAATTTGACTGCAATTCCATTGTAAATTGAATTTTGTTGTTAATGGAATTAAGGTGTTCCAGAAAAGCAGATGTTTGATTCATAGGTAGTATTGTGAAGGTGTCATCTACGCACCGTTTAAAGATGTTCGGTATAGCAGGTGCAGAGGACAGGGCCCTCGCCTCGAAGTGCTCCATGTAGATATCGGCAACAACGGGGGAGACCGGGGAACCCATTGCCACTCCATCAACTTGTACATAGAATTCATCCTTCCATATCAAATAGCCAGATGTTAAGCAATGCTTCAATAAATCTGCATATTCTACAGGCATGTTGTTATCCTCCAGCTTTCTCTTGACAATTTCAATGCAGTCAATCACTGGAAGGCTGGTAAATAGTGACTGTACATCGAACCTAACCATAATGTCGTTGTCATTTAATTTCACTTGTTGAATATCATTAACAAACTGGTAAGAATCCTTGACATAAGTTTGTGTATGTACCCGGAGAGGTGTCAGTATCCTTGAAACGTGTTTAGCCAGTTTATATGTTGTTGTATCAATCTGGCTGACTATGGGACGTAGTGGGAGATTTTGTTTATGTATTTTGGGTAACCCATACAATTTTGGTGGTTTTGCACATGATGGTACGAGTGATTTTATGTCTAAATTTAATTTAAGACTGTATTTTTGTATTAGATCGGCGGTTTGTTTTAAAACTTTATCGGTAGGATCTTTTTCAACCTTTTTATAAGTGTTATTATCAGTATTTCTGATATTTTACTATTATAATCACTCGTATCCATTATCACAGTCGCGTTCCCCTTATCTGCATGGAGGATGGTAAGGTCTTCATTGCTCCGTAGGTGTTTTAGAGCAAGATGTTTTTCACGGGTGCAAATTTTGCACAAGCTCCAACTAAAATACCGTTCGAAGACATTATTTGCAACGTTGAGGAGTGTCTTTTTAATAATAGAATCACGAAAGAGGAATCTGAAGCAATCAGCCAGGATATTTTTTGTGTCCTGCGCCGGAGCAAATTGCCAAAGCATAACATCTCCCGTGACGAACATCTTGCTCTAAAACACCTGCGGAGCAATGAAGACCTTACCATCCTCCATGCAGATAAGGGGAACGCAACTGTGATAATGGATACGACCTTTTAGAGCAAGATGTTTGTCACGGGAGATGTTATTCTTCGGCAATTTGCTCCAGCGCAGAACACAAAAAATATCCTGGTGGATTGCTTTAGATTCCTCTTCCGTGATTCTATTATTAAAAAGATACTACTCAACGTTGCAAATAATGTCTTCGAACGATATTTTAGTTGGAGCTGGTGCAAAATTTGCACCCGTGAAAAACATCTTGCTCTAAAACACCTACGGAGCAATGAAGACCTTACCATCCTCCATGCAGATAAGGGGAACGCGACTGTGATAATGGATACGCGTGATTATAATAGTATAATATCAGAAATACTCGCCGATAATAACACTTATAAAAAGGTTGAAAAAGATCCTACCGATAAAGTTTTAAAACAAACCGCCGATCTAATATAAAAATACAGTCTTAAAATAAATTTAGACACAAAATCACTCGTACCATCATGTGCAAAACCACCAAAATTGTATGGGTTACCCAAAATACATAAACAAAATCTCCCACTACGTCCCATAGTCAGCCAGATTGATACACCAACATATAAACTGGCTAAACACGTTTCAAGGATACTGACACCTCTCCGGGGACATACACAAACTTATGTCAAGGATTCTTACCAGTTTGTTAATGATATTCAACAAGTGAAATTAAATGACAACGATATTATGGTTAGGTTCGATGTACAGTCACTATTTACCAGCCTTCCAGTGATTGACTGCATTGAAATTGTCAAGAGAAAGCTGGAGGATAACAACATGCCTGTAGAATATGCAGATTTATTGAAGCATTGCTTAACATCTGGCTATTTGATATGGAAGGATGAATTCTATGTACAAGTTGATGGAGTGGCAATGGGTTCCCCGGTCTCCCCCGTTGTTGCCGATATCTACATGGAGCACTTCGAGGCGAGGGCCCTGTCCTCTGCACCTGCTATACCGAACATCTTTAAACGGTGCGTAGATGACACCTTCACAATACTACCTATGAATCAAACATCTGCTTTTCTATAACACCTTAATTCCATTAACAACAAAATACAATTTACAATGGAATTGCAGTCAAATTATACTTTAGCTTTCCTTGATATTCTTATTATCAAGAATCCTGAAAATACATTAGGACACACTGTTTATTGGAAACCCACACATACAGATAGGTACCTCAATGGTAAATCACACCACCACCCTAGCCAGTTAGCTACCGTTGGCAAATCTTTGTTTCAGAGAGCACAACACATCTGTGACGCTGAACACCTAGAGGGCGAGCTGCAGCATGTCAAGCATGCCTTGTTCAACAACCACCTGCCCGTACCTCGCCAGCGTCGCAGAAACCACATCAAGCCACCCACAGTTGAGCGTCAACCGGCCCTACTACGATATGTGAAAGGAGTTACTGACAGAAGGGGCAACATCTTAAAAAAGGTTTCTATTAGAACTATCTACAAACCTCAAAGGAAAGTGAGCCAATTCTTGAGACCTATCAAAAGTAATATTCCTTTACAATGTGCTGGAGTATACAAAATTGACTGCGATTGTGGCTTGTCATACATAGGTCAAACAAAGAGGAGCATCGGTAAAAGAGTTAAGGAACACATATCGGATATCAAGCATAGGCGTACATCGAAGTCTGCAGTGTGTGAACATACCATAGACAAGCCCAATCATTATATAAAATTTGATAAACCTAAAATCCTCGCTAAAGAACAACGTTACATTCCAAGAATGGTTCGTGAGGCTATTGAAATTAAAAAAACATCCTAATTTAAATAGAGAAGATGGTTGGGGATTATCTAACACCTGGGACCCATTTTTGAAAAATATAAAATCCCATGTCTGTGATCGCACTGTAAGACCTCAAGATACTGTTAGTGCGTTTTGTGTGAATCCTGAACTGTACGCCCGGAAGCTTAGAAACCGTTGGAGGTAGATGACTAATTAACTGACTTACTGACAGACACCTCCATCTCGTCTTACCGTGAACACGATTGCTGCAAAGCATTCGAAACGTCGCACAGTGTGTCGTCTAGAACAAGCTAGCTGGACAAAAACAACATTAAGATTTTCTAGAAACATTAGTGGGGGTAATTAGGGTATTAGTTGGTTATTACACCAAAAACTATTGTTTTGGCATAAGTCATACATAACATCGTTAATGAGGGTAGTATATAAGACAATTGGGTTAAATGCATAATATTATTCGCATTTTTACTACTCACACGATTGCATCTCCCATGGTTCTTTTAGTAGTTGTGGTAAATTTTAGTGATGGATTCTATTACTAAGGGTATGTAAATTTTTTTTATTTAGTTACATGAAAATAATATTCATACTAAATTAGAATCTGAGCGTCGCAATTCGCGTTTTCCTTTTAGTCGTCGGAAATTCAAATTCAAAAGACTATTACTAAAAATCCCCTCGCATCCCCGGTCTGTATTTTTTTCAGTTGATAAACACATTCTTTTAAATTATAATAAAACCATTTTTTTTGCAAGTTTTTTGCTCAAAAGCTGTTTTTAATTTTTTTTCGGGTAGCAATTTTACAGTCTCAAAAATGCATATTTTCGAAGAATGGGTGAAACATACAAAAAGTGACCGAAATAAGGCGCTTTTCATGTTTGTTTTACAAGAACATGACCTCAGTGGCGTAACTGAAGCATCTGTGAAAGACATCAAGACTATAATTTCCCGTTTTTCTTCGAAACTTTCGGAGAAATGGGAGAATTCTAGCCGAATACGGGATCGTTTCTTAGCTTGTAATGCTAAGTGGCTAGAAGGTGAAGACTTACAGTTTAATGTGTCTTATGACCTTGCAGAAGCATCAACGTCATCACATTCACTGCCTGGTCTCGGGAGACCGCCAGTGGACCTGGCAAACGCAAGTGCCAAAACCAAACGGCGTCGTGTCGATGATTTGGTTCAGTTACGAAGCTCTGAGGAGCTTTTGGTTGCTGCTGAAATAGCGTCTCGTCAATCAGGCAAACGCAACGACGCAAAACTAATTCAAGAAGTTAGTGAGAGTCCTGAAAAGTTCAGTGAACGAAAGTCGAGTGACCTCAAGCAGCAAAGGTGCCTTACAAGTGATTAGGCACTTGCGTATTATATAGACTCTAAGTCTACTAGTCACGCCTACAAACAGACGCTGAAGTGGAGTATGCTCGCTGAACATCAGGTATTTCCATCATTTCATAGTCTTCGTAAGGCCAAGAAAGCTTGTTTGCCTCCGGATGAACATGTGACAGTAACTGAGACGCGTAAAAAATGTAAATACTGTAAATATTAATACTGAAGATTATTGTATAGAGGATTCTTCTGAGGATGAACTTAGTGATGATGAATAATTCCTAAGTTTGTCCTCATTATAATCCAATGAATATTCTTATTTTAGTAGTAAGTTATAATTTAGTCATTATTTAATAGGTTTATTGTATACAAATTAATTTTTAATTAAAGTTGTAAATATTAATTAATTTTATTTATTCTTATAATATTCGTTTAATCGTTAGATAATGTATTTAGCTTTAAATACCTATAAGTTTAATTGATATTTCTTACGAATCGTGCAATAAACACCATTATTTTTAATGAATGCAAATTATTTTAGGGTTTTGCATTTTTTATGAGTTTCCAAGTATTTTTATTAATGAAATCATTTATATTAGTATCTATCAGAGGCTTTGCAACCTATATCCATTAAAAAATAATTTTGTCTAGCTAGCTTGTTCTAGAAGACACACTGTGCGTCGGGTTAGATTTAAAATGTAAATTTAAAATTTAATTCAATATACGCGAGTTAAATCCGTAAAAATAGTTTTATTTCAACCTTGTTATGTTTGACGGAGGTGCAAATATCCGTTATCCAGCATCGCCGGGAGGTATCCCGTGGCTGCCTGATGATGGGCGTGTGGGGTAGAGTGGGCCGAACTTCTTGCTCCAGGTGCGGTGCTGGGGCGCACTTGGTTGCGGGGGGTTCGGAAACAGTGATGGATTCCTCCTCAGGTATCCAGCATCGCCGGGAGGAATTCCGTGGCTGTCGTGGGAGGAGTGCGCTGGAGCGCGTGTGGTGCAGGGTCGCGGGATCGCTCCTGGTACTTCTCTGATAGCAGAGTTGACTGTGCAGTGATTCCGTAGCCGTAGGCCTAGGTGAGAGGGGGGGGGCGACCTCTCTCGCCATTGCACTAGGTCTATGAGGTAGGGGTACACTGGTTGCCCGGGGTACCCCTATATGGAGGAGTTTCGCCGGGGCGCCACGGTGAGTGCGAAAGCGATCCCGTGGCGTCCCATTGTAGCGTCGTGGGCAGCCGTTGGTTTTTTAGTGGGGTGCCTTAAAAATGGCAGTCGCCGGGTGCCGCACATACCGCCCGGCCATCGCCTTCCTGGCCTGGGTGACGATGCGGAAACGCATTTTTCCAACGAAAACAAAAAAAAAAAAAAAAAAAAGGTGCAAATATCCGTAGCGTACATATCAACCTCCAGGTATAAAATTTTTCATCACTTTATACCTCTCTCTGGGATATTTATCTTTGTAAGAAACTGTATCTGCTGCAGTCACCTTGGCAATTTCGAAATTAGGGAGATATCAACAATCTGGATACTCGTAGACATGGACGACCATATCCGAG
Organism: Napeogenes sylphis; assembly: GCA_959347405.1. NCBI lineage: Eukaryota > Metazoa > Arthropoda > Insecta > Lepidoptera > Nymphalidae > Napeogenes > Napeogenes sylphis. The sequence continues at coordinate 30,179,533 of OY365776.1, forward strand.
TTTAGGCGGACCTCTACGGGTCCCATAGTAGTTAACACGCTTTATAATGCAGAAACTAATTTCTTATTGCCCTTCTCTCAAACGAGAATAGGCTACATACTATCACAAGTCTCCTCTGACCAAGTCATATACTTTGGAGATTACAATGCGCGCCATACCGATTGGTTTGAGTTACGTGCCACTGGCTACGCAGGGATATCTGTATTTGACTTTACAATAGCGAATGGTCTATTCCAAGTGGTTGAGTAATTTCATATGCACTCTTAGCTGGATCTTCTACTGACAACTGATCTCGAAAACTACCAGGTAACTGTCGATGCTCCTCTGGGTTTTCTGACCATTGTTTAGTATGAAGTGCCAATGAAAATAATGAAGATTATTATAAATTGCCAGCTCCTGACTTTTGACTTTGACTTTTGACGTTGACTAAGGTAAAAAAAAGGTTCACGCTTTATAAAGAGTGGGTACGACCACACGTTTGACACGAATGACCACGTCCAACAACGAGCCACTCAAGTTGTCTGAGACCCAGTGCTCTTTTAATAGCTTGATTTTTTGGCGTTGCAGAGGCATAAGACGCTTATAAATGTGACATCATTTATAAGCGTCTTCTATCTGTTACAGAGACTTTTCCGAAAAATTGTTTAGTCTGATTCCTGCCGCCGATTTCCACTTTCGCACTTCAACTACTGCCTAAAACTCTACGCCTACCATATGGATGCATGGCGTTCCTCAAAAGTGAGGTCACTCAAGGTATATTGCACAACGATACATCAAGATTGTTTGTTGTTCTATAACGAGACATCAAAATTTTAAAAAGAGACCTTATAAAGAAACTTCGTAGAGCCAAAGCCTTGTCTATAAAATAATACGTTAATATCAGAAAACCTTAAAGATGCTAGAACTAGTGAGAGATAAATCACGGTTTGTTGGATAGATTAAGATAACGCTTTTGGGTCGGTACGTCATGAACTGATGATGTTTGCGTTAATATGGTATAACTTTCCCATTGTAGTTAGCGACATTATTGCTTCATATTATTCAAAATAAAAATTTTCTAGTTATGGAAAATTTTTAAATATTTTTAATAAAAACATTCAAAACCACTCAATTATAGCATAAGAATATTTCAGGGTTATTATATTTCTCCAATTATATTTCAAATAGTTATTGATATTTAAAAATTACAAATAAGAAATAATTATAAATTAATAAGACATGAAAAAAGGGATTATCGGTTTAAGTTTAACAATCAGTACACAGAATCAAATTAGCTTTTGCAGATGATCTTGCGATTTTGACACGTAATTCAAAAGAATATCAGGTAATTTTAAATGTAGTTGAGGATTTCTGTACGTGGACGGGCGGAGTGAGGACAAAACCAAGTAAATGCTTTTGTCTCTGGCTGGGTGGTAGACGGAATACCAAATAAACTTCTTACGATCCGGGTCTTATAATAGACGGTCAGTGCATGGTTACGAAAGCAGCTCCGTTTAAATTTATAGGTAAAAAGATAGATTACCGTTGGATATTATAGTCGATAGATTTTTAAAAGATCTCAAAAAGGTACCCAACCAACCAATAACTCACGTCAAAAATGCTTGGATATAAGATCTTTTTTTAAACTTTATGTCTAAATTGGCCTTTTCTCGTTTTTTTTAATAAAACTCTTTTGTCCAAGTTAGATGCAAGCGTCATAAAGACTTAAAGCCTTATTGTATACCCATAACGTTTTTTATATGTACTGTTATTTGTTTTTGTCTATTGTTTTTGTGATTTATGTGGTTGCAATAAAGTATATTATTATTATTATTATTATTAAAATTATGGCTGAAGTTAACACACTTAGCACTCTTCAATCTTATTTAGAGATCGAGACAATTTTGGGTTAAAATTAAGAAACCATCGGAGCCCTGTAAACATCTTAGAGTTATCAAAAGACATATCATCGGAAAATCTAAAGATGATACTGTAACTTCTCTCCCAAAAGACAAAGTTACCTCAGAGCTCGAGTCACGACTTCAATTCCATAAAAAAATATAATAGGTGCTCAAACGAATAAAGGAGGGCTAGGATCAAGTAGGAAAGTTCAAGACATAGACATAACAAAATCTTTTATTCGACAAGACGAAAACGATAACTACTCCACGCGATGAGCCAATATTTCAAAAGGAATGGGTGACCATAGGAGATTTTTGTATTCCATTAGCTTTGAAGTGGTGCACCTTAATTTATGATTGGTACCGAGCATTATTAAAATTCTATCTTAACGCATTCCAAATGACTCTCCCAGATCAAAGTAATTTAGTAAGATGGGGCAAAGCCACCGAAAAGTCTCGCAACATCTTTGGGGAGGCAGTAGAAATCGCGAAACACTTATTAGTAGGGTGTAGGGTACTTCTAGATAAAGGAATACTCGCGTCGCCACGATGAGGTACTAGAAATCATACGGGAAACTTTTAGTCTTTCAGAAAGAGCGCGGAAGGGTATAACCACCACCAAACGATCAGTATAATTCATAAAAGAAGGTTTCTCTAAAAAATCAAAACCGAAGCCTTATACAATTTTGAGACTGATTGGACTCTTATAATGGACACGTATGAAAAGCATGTCGATGTTTCGTCATCCAGAGCGGACTTATTCCTGTATTCTACATATAAGGCGCGTGAAACTTTTGGAGCTTACTGTTCCCTGTGAAACAAACGTCCCCTGGGATCACACATTCAACTGTCGTATCTATTCGTAATTGGTAGAGCGCGCGACGGGACGAATTCCCAGAGGTCGCGGGTTCCAATCTTTGCCCGTATCAGTTTTTTTTTAATTCTATATTTATAAAGATTTATATATATTTATTTTAAAACAAATATTTGGTTTTTAAATAGTTTATTAATGTTCATAAATATATACGATAAATATAGAATGTTCATAAATATAAAATGAAAGATTTATTAATACGGACAGGATTCGAATCATAACCACTTGAAAACCGTGAATTTATAAATTGAGCTAGCGAATGGTACCCTTTTATATATATATTTAGTATTATATGTACCTATAATTAATAAAAATATCGGTACGGAACCGAAACCATCAAAATTTTTATTCAAATGTAACGCAAATGCCATTTAATTTTTAAATCAATCATAATGACTATACATGTTTATAGATATTCTTAACATTTATTTTGGCTGTGTCACCTCTTCTATGTTAGATTAAAAATATTTATTAGAGTTTTCGAGCCGAATAGATATCGCCACCATCCTCTTTCAGGCGATCACACATAGTATGAAAAATTCGAAAGCTTGTGGCAATACGGTAGCCTAATCTGTAGATAGACGGGATCCTTTTCCAGACGTTGCAGTTCAGAAGTTAACAAAGTTATACATAGAAGACCTTTTTTTTAATAATCTAAGACTTGATTCAGCATATGAAAAAACACAATGTAGGCATTTTTATTAAGAAAACAAACTACTTTTATTAATATCTCAAATTTTGTAAGGTTTTAACAGTATCGTTAATGTTTGACAAAGTATTAATATGTTATTGTACTTTTCGTCAAGATTATGAAATAAAACAATAGTGTGCGTATTTGGGATTAAATGATTTAACCACAATACAACCGATCTGTGTCTGTCATTTATGTATCTGTAATTATAACAGGATAAGCATTTAAATCAAAATATTAATAAAAAAATTCAACAGCGCATATTATTTAAGTTTCTCCTACATCTATTTGCACCAATAAAGTAATTAAAACTTGTTAAAATATTCCATTTCGAGATTAAAAAAAATATTCCCACGTGTTCGACTCAATTCTATTCTGAGTAAACACGGGTTCACGCTGGAAACAACCAGCCTCACCACCCTAACGACGTAGATATTAAAGTGTCAAACAGAAATTGCCAGTTTTGCTTTTAACGACAAAAATGGTGTTTATCTTTGATAATTATTAATATGGCTTTAACTTTGGTGCAACTACGTTTTGAGGAGAACTTTAATACAATTTACATAACAAGGATAAAAAAAAAAACTAATAAATAGTAGTAATGATAAAAACAAAAGTAAAATAATAAATACTATTTCATATCAACGTCCAAGTTTTTTTTTAATAGGCATATTGCATTTTTAATAAATGCAACCCTAAATACACGATTCCAAAATGGAGATAAGGACCTACACCTATTTGACAAGAAACCCTATAGATTCTTTTGCTAATTACTTATAAATTTTAAATTAGTAAAAAATAAACTATTGATTTAAAGTCATAACTGTTATGTTGAATTAATTAGAATTATTCAGTGACTTATTACTAAACTAGAATAACTCTAGCTAACTAATTCTATCATGCTCTTACATATACAAGGACTAAAAAGATTCTAATCATAAACATTTAAACAATGGTAATAATATAATGCCCTATTTTTAGTTACAAAACAGGAATAATTCTTAATATTCGTTTTCAGTTCGAAGGTTTTTTGTTACGTTCTGTTTTAATTATTTTATTGATCCCGACGTTTGTCCAAGTCTGCCGTCTTTAACATCCTCGGTGGTTTAACCATTAATTCTCATGTCCTGCTTTACGATATCTAACCAGTGCTTACTTGTGCGTCCGGAAGGCCTCACACCAGGGACAGACAGGGATAGGTATTTCCATCCAACATAGTTCCTAGGCCTGTGCGCAACGTTGCCATACCATATCGTATGCGTATCGCATGTGGCCAAACTGCATTTTGCCGCACATCCATCTCTGCGTCTGAATTTTTCGAGTCTGACTTTTAAAAGATCTGGTCAGATGACGCACTTGTATACCAGCCCCTTGAGTTTGGGCGGTATTCTCCGATCACAAACCACAAGAGTGACCTCTCGCCCTTTACCCGCTAAAGCCTAGGCAGCGCTTAAACATTCTTGAACATCGTAATCGATCCCTCCAGACTTGTGCAAAACGGATCTAAGGTACCTGAACTTTTTGGACTTAAGTCGGAAAACTTTCCAGTTCGAGTACGAGCTCCCGCAAGACAGGTACTCGGTCTTTGACACATATAGTTTAAGAACGCCGTTCTCAAGCGTACCGTTCCAGAGGTTTACCTTACGCTTCAGCATTAGTCAATTCTCATCAATGAGTGCTATATCATCGGCATATATATGTAGCCATTTTTTTTTTTTTTTTTTTTTTTTTTTATACAATCCAGGGCAATGCTTGACTACATTCCACCTGATGGTAAGTGGAATGTAGTCTTAGATGGTAAGGCGCATTGCCCTAGCAACCTATTCACTCTTCTCTTGAAGACACCCACATTATATTTGGCCGGAAATACCGACGCAGGAAATACCGAATTGTTCCAGTCCTTCGCTGTACGCACTAAAAATGAGGAAGCAAAGCGCTTCGTTCGGACAGGTGGAATGTCCACAACAAAAGGATGGATACCTGCCGTGCGTCGGGACGTCCGGTGATGGAAGGGGGACGGGGGAACTAAGTCGTGTAGTTCCTGAGCACACTCACCAAAATGTATCCTATAGAATACTGAGAGGCTAGCAATTTTACGCCTGTGTTCAAGGCTATGGAGGTCGGCTTCGACCAATTCGTTATCGCCGAAAAGCCTCTTTGCTCGCCTCTCAATTGAGTCCAGAACCGCAAGATGAGACTTTGCGGCACCAGCAAATATGTGTCCACAGTACTCTACACACGACCGGATCTTTGCTTTGTATAAAACAAGAAGCTGTCCCGGTGTAAAGTACTGCCGAACCTTCGCAAGAACGGCAAGCTTTGCTGCTGCTGCTCTTGCTCTGGACTCAATGAACCGACCAAAGTTGAGGTTCGAGGAAATCTCTAAGCCTAACAACTGAAGCCTGTCACTGTATTCCAAGGATACATTCTGGAAAGTAGGAGCCAAGGTGAAAGGGCTCTTTTTGGCAGTGAACAGACACGTCTGCGTTTTGGTGGCGTTGAACTTGACAAGATTGGCATTGCTCCATGCAGAGACTGCCTGAAGTTTGTCATTCAAACGTTGCACCATGGCTTCTCTTTCAGACTGTACTTGATCTCGACTAGCCCGAGTACTCGGCAGATATCTTTCTACAACTGTGCTGTCGTCTGCATACTCATAGATACCGGGCTTCAACAGATCATTAATGTGCAGCAGAAACAGAGTTGCAGAAAGAACGGACCCCTGAGGCACTCCGGCATTTATTGTCAAGGGTTCCGAGGAACACCCGTCGACAACTACTCGGAGAGATCTGTGGCTCAGAAAGTCCGTTACCCAGCCGATCAGACCAGGAGATATACCGTACGCTGAAAGCTTGCATATAAGGCTCGCATGCCAGACCCTGTCAAATGCCCTCGAGACGTCCAGAGAGACGGCGACCGCTTCTCCGTTCTTCTCGATGGCCTCGCCTAAAATGTGTGTAGCATACACTAGGAGGTCCCCAGTAGACCTATTACGGCGAAACCCGTATTGTCGGTCACTGAGGAGATCGTTACCTTCTAGGTATGCTAGTAGGCGCGAGTTCAATACACGCTCCATAATCTTGCAGAGTATGGAGGTGATTGAATCGGACAGGGTCGGCACGGCTGCCTTTTTTGGGCACGGGTTGCACATTAGCAAGCTTCCAGGATTTCGGCACTATTCCAGTCATGAAAGAGAGACGATACAGACGTGTCAGTACAGGAGACAACTTACCTGCGCATGTCTTGAGCAGAATGGCTGGTATACCATCAGGACCACTGGCTTTATTCACATCTAAACGACACAATGTTCTCCATACCTCTTTGTTAGTGATGCGGATTTCAGGCATAGAAATACCGCAGTGAGGAAGATGTGCTGGAGAAGCATTGCCAGTGTCTAGATGCGAATTATCAGCAAACAGAGAAGCAAATACATTCGCTTTCTCTGTTGCTGTGTGGGCCAGGGATCCATCCGGCTTCAGCAGAGCAGGCAGTGAGGGCTGGCAGAAATTCGACTCGATCGCTTTCGCAAGAGACCAGAAAGCTCGACTGCCAGTTGGTCTGGCAGAGAGCTTTTCGCCATTCTTAGCGATTCGATCGAGACGAGCCTTCCGCAATGCCTTTTTGTAGGACTTGGCAGCTTGGTTAAAGGCTCTCTTCTTTATACTTACATCCGGAGTTTTGCGGCTTCGAGCATCAGCCCAAATAAGGTATGCCGAATGTTTTCGGTCATGTGCATGACGACATTCGGCATTAAGCCATGGGCGAGCTTTGCCACCGATGGGTACGTCAGCAAAAGGAATAAAATACTCCATTGCCTGATGCACCACATCAGTTATAGCATCCGCGCAACTCGATGGATCCAAAGAAGAGAAGCAGACCTGCCGCCAAGGATAAGACGCAAAAAAGTGCCGCATCTCATCCCATTCTGCTGACTTGTATTTCCATACTCGCCTAACACCATGTGGTTCGAAAGCTGGTGGGGAATATGTAAATACAGATTTCACCAGACAGTGATCGGAGGTTCCCAAGGGGGACGTGACCTCTACACGATACCTGTCCGGATCAGTTGTCAGCAGAAGGTCCAGGCAATTGGCTGTATGTTCTACCACATCTGGTACCCTTGTCGCTTGCCTCACCAGCTGAAAGAGGTCCAAGGACAACGCAAAGTTCCGCGCTTCTCTTCCAGCATGGTCGGTCTTCTGGTACGGGAACAGCCAGTCCTGATGACAGGCATTAAAGTCCCCCAGAAAGACGAGCTGCGCCGAAGGGTACTGATACAGAGCCATATCTGCAGCCTCACTGAGATACTCAAATAAACGAGTTGTCTCCTGGTCACCGCTGTGCGAACGGTAGATACAGGAATACAGGATTTTTTCGTTTCCTGTGTCTACTAAAACCCACAGGGAAGAAAAAGTGGGGTCTTCAAGGTGACGGAGACGCTGAATACAGAGGTCGTTCCGCGCATACACACTGACTCCGGCCCGTGAGCGAAAGTTGTGCTCTAACGAGTAACCGGGATAATCCAAGTATGCAGCGCTCAAAGGACATTGTATCTGCGTCTCCGTCAAAAAGAGCAAGTGCGGCTGCTCTGTCTCCAGGTGGTGGTGGACAGCTAAAAGATTTGAGTGCAAACCCCTTATATTAGTGAGGTGCACTTTATATGAGGAGGAGTGCAACCGCTGCTTTAACTTGTTCCCTTTTTTAAACTTTTTCATAAAAAAAATAAATATAAAAGTGAATAGGGATGGGAAATGGCAGTTGAACGAGGCGGTACATATCGAACCCGACGTCGAAATTGGTGATGTCTTGCCACTGGGAGGCTAGTCTGGAGACTGCGGGGACGCCCGAACCCCCCCAGGGATCGCCATCGGGCCTCCTCGTCTGGTCGCCAACCAGCACGATGGAGCCACCCTGGGATTTTTCGCAGCTGGCGGGGCAGCCTTTCGTGGGTGGCTAACCCACTAATTGGGCCCCCAACTATCTGCGGGCGGCCAGCGGAAAGCCGTCGCTTCGGATCCCGCTACCCTCCTCGACTAGACACCCGACAAAACAAACACCAACCCGACGTCAAACCGGTTCGCCAACGCACCGCAACTATTCAGACCCATTTCCCATAAACGGCTTCATCGAGCAACGTGCCGGAACACGACTAGGTCGCTTTGCGGCACGACTCTGCCCGATGGGTGGTAACTTTGCCGGCGACCGGATGTTATGGTCTACCACCAAGAAAAATGGATGTTGGTCTTGGACGCGAGTACTGACCTCTATCTAGAAGTAGTCTATACCCTACTAATAAGTGTTTCGCAATTCCTACTGCCTCCCCACAGATGTTGCAAGACTTTTCAGCGGTTTTGCCCCATCTTACTAAATTACTTTGATCTGGGAAGGTAATTTGGAATGCATTAGAAAAAAAATTAATAATTCTGGGGACCAATCATAAAGCAAAGGGCGCCACCTCCAAATCAGTAAAATACAAAATCTCCTATGAATTCCCATTCTTTTTGAATTTTTACGCTCATCGCGTGCAGTCTGTAGTCATCGTTTTCGTCTTGTCGAATAAAAGATTTTGTTATGTCTATGTCTTCAATTTCAATGTCCTTAGGACGTTTGCATCTAACTTTCGTAAAAGGATTTTATTTATATCATAAACGAGAAAAGGCCAATTTAGACGTGATGTTAAAATATTATCGTATATCTTAGCTTTTTGACGGTACTTATTGGTGTGTTGTGTACTTTTTGAGATCATTTCAAAATCTATCGCCTATAATATCCAACGATGGAGTACGAGTAAAAATTTAAAAGGAGCTGCTTTCGTAACCGTACTGATGCACTGACCGTCTATTATAAGATTCGGATCGTAAGAAGTATACTTCATATTCCGTCCACCCAGCCACAGACAAAAGCATTTACTTGCTTTTGTCCTCACTCCGCCCGTCCATGTACCGAAATCCTCAACTACATTTAAAAGTAGGTACTTGACATTGTTTTGGATTACGTGTCAGTAGCGCGAGATCATACGCAAAAAATAATATGGATTCTGTGTATTTATTATTAAATTTAAACCGGTAACCAAATCGAACCGATGGTATCCCTTATATCGTTTTTAAAAAGTGTCCGTCCGTAGTTATGTTCGGACGATCAGGAAAAGTCTTTTTAAAAATTATTTATTTATTTAAAATTACAATTATAATAAAACGTCTTTTCCTAACTAAAGCTGAGACAAAAGAGACAAATTAAATAATGAATTAATTAATAATGAAATAACTAAATAAGCAAAATGGATTCCGCGACTCGGCGTGGGATCTGCAATTCAGCAACTTTACGGCGATGGGGTCCTGGTAACGCCTTCCCCCTTAAGAAGGAAGCTCATCTTGGAGATTCCTCCAGAGTCCTCGCTGATCTCTTCTTTTGGCTTGGTCCATTTTCTTTTAATATAATGAAACAGTTTCCAAGTTATGAAAATAAGGCCAATAGCATATAGAATTAAAGTTGTCCAGCTAGGAGTTGCCATAACAGGAGGCCAATTGAATTCCTCTGTATCTGTCAGCTTCTGAGCCTGGTTCACTAGGTTACGAATGTTGTCAAGCGGTATGTCTTCCAGCTGCAATGTATATTCAACTGGATTTTCAAACTTAGAGTTCTTTAAACTTGGTAGTGGTATAATTTCGTTGATGTTTAATGTTTTTCTATTCGTTTGAAGTGTTACATTCATGAGGGTTATTTTACAATCCTCTGTAATGGTTACTAAATGGAGTTTTTCTATTTTCTGGTACTGAGTTCTTCCCTTACATATCTTCCTTAAAAGTTCTTCTTTAGCTGGTAGTACTATCCAGGTGTTATCGTTGATCTTCTGGATTTTTCCTCTTCTCAAGACCATCCTGGCTCTTACACAACTGGCAGGTTGATGTTGTATCATAGCGACGATACAGTCTCCAGAGTCTTTCGTAGATACTTCGTCTAGTTGACTGCATAGAAGATTCTTCTCAGAGATGTGGCGACATCCGTCGTTGAGGTAAGAGTACACTTCACTCCCAAGTACAAGGTATTTGGATTTGGGAATTATAGTAAGGTTTTGCTTATCAGGAATGGAATAGATCTGGACAAGGTCATATATATTAAGATCAATAGAGGGAATTTCTAGTACAAAATTAAGTGTATGCTTTGTATTGTAGGCCTTGACCACCACAGATTTTTCTATGTTTTCTATTTCATTAATACCTATTTCCGAGATAGGGTTAAAAATATAATTTTGTTTTATAGTTCACAATTCGGTAATTAAATTTTGCCCGTTTATTATACTAGGATGCATAATTCCCATTCGAGAGAATGTTATTGTGTTTTCTTATATCATCAGCTTATCTAAAATTAACTGCAAACTAAAACTTATCTGTACGTATATATCTAGAAAATGTAATTGATTAAAAACTACATTACTACTATTAGTAACATTATAAACTAAGGCCGATAGTTTTAATTGATTATTATTTATTTTGTCTAAAACTGATGTAAATTCTTTAATAGTGTTTTCTGCTAAGATAATAGTTTTTTCTTGCTTATTATTAATATTACTTAATTTATTTTGAATATAAGTAATTTCTTGCTCTATCCTTTCTGCATCATCATTATCTAAATTGCCTGTCGATCCTTTAACTATCGATCCTAGACCATTTATTAGTCCTCGCTTAACTCTGTTACTATTACTTAAAGATCTAAATAAACTAAGCTTTTTATCAATTAGGCTAAACGAATATTCTAATTGATCTTTATAATTCTTATGTAAATCTTTATGTACTGTATATACTTCTGTTGATTTTGTATATAAGAAAAGTGTTAATTATATAAAGTAAATAGTGTAAATTATATAAAGTTCATTACATAAAGTTTGTTATATAAAGTAAATAGTAATAGTTAATTATGTAATATTATACATAAGGTTAAAATTCTCTACTTGCTGAAATACTTGCCTATGGACTATATATCCACGAAAAGATGTTGCATGGGTTTATTTTGCATGTCTGGTAAAAATAAGGGTGATTTAAGAGGATGTATCTCATGATTCCCTTATAAACAAATATCACATTGATTAATATATTTTTGAATGCTAAGTAACATGTTTCGCCAATGGTATTTTCTACGAAGTTGTTTATATGTTCCTTGAATATCTCTATGAGTAGATTTACCTATATGATAATTCTTAATTAATTGCTCCTGTTTTATTTTACTTTTTACTGTAATTACACGAGATATACATTTAATTAATTTAGGACCTCTTTCATTAAATACTGTGGGATACACACACGAAAAAGCTAAGTCTAAATCTATACTATGAAAATAACAATTAAACACACGATCAGCTATGGTATTTTCTTTCAGGAATTTAATAATTTCTTCTTCGGTATTATTTACAGGAATAAAAACATCTTTTATAACTTGCCTAGAATTTGTTGATCTATCCTCTACACGATAAGTTGATCCTGGTGTAGATCTTATGTAAAATAGCTTTTGTTGCTTATCAATAGCATCTGATAAAAGAGGTATGTCTTTATTTGTATATGTTAATTCTTCTTGATTTTTGTCTACTAATGAACTACAATCAGTTTCTGAGAACGATGGTTGAACATCTTCATTTATTACTATGTTATCACCTGGTGGGTCATACTCTTGATTTCTGATTACATTATCAATTATTTTGTCATCTAAATAATGTTGCTTTATTTTAATCTTTTCACATCTTGGTTCTATACAGACCTTTGTCTTTGGATAGTCAAAACAAATAGGTATTTTAGCGTTTTTTGTACATAGAATATTATTTTTTATGTCTATGTTACAAGATAATATTTTTAGTAGATCTAACCCTATAAGGCCTTTATATTTGGATCAAAGTCAAATAACAAAAATTTATGATATATTTTGTTATTAAAAATTGGTGGTAAAGGTAAATGAGCTACTAAATCATGATGTGTGCTACCTTGGGCTGTTTTTACCTCGAATAGTTCATGTTCTATGCAATCTTCAAAAGTAGTACCTATAATAGCATCGGAAGAAATCATAGAGCGGGATGCTCCTGTATCTATAAGAAACTTACCTTTATATTCGGGTACTTCAATGTAAGGTAAATGATCTTTGTAATGATAATTAAATTTTACTATATTTTTGGGCTTTGCAACGTGAAAATTCTGCTCCTTGTTTTCATTAATTAATTGATTTTCACATGTATCACCAATGTGTTCAGAGGGTTTTTGTTCCTCGAAATATTATTCTTCGCTATTTTTATAAGGGTAACTTACCTGATAATAATCCTCTGGGGTGTAAAAAAGCTCTTCAGAGACAAACTGTGGTTTCTCTGGTTTATTTACAGATCTCATACTTACGTCTGAAACTTTCTGGGGTTGATTTATTTGTTGTTGGGGTATATTGGGTTGTCTAAAATTATTACTATTATTACCTGAAGGTCTGAAGTTTCCTTGAGGAGTATTTTTCCAGGGCAACATGTTATTCACCCATTGCTGTCGTTTTTGTGGTGTCCAATTATTACGTTGGGGCACAAAATTAGGGTTTATAAATCGTGAGGGGTTGTTATTAAATGAACGTGAAAAATTAAAAGTTTGAAAAGACCTAGGTTGTTCAAATTTAGGTTTTATTTGTGAAGTAGATACAGTATTTGCACTTGGATTTGATTGTGTATAGTATATAAGTTTAGCCTCCTCTTGTCTAGCTGATACAATAGCTAACTCATAATTCGAACACCTACTCCTACGTTGAAGTCTAATTGACTTATATAATGTTCAATAATCATAGAATCCTAATAAGTTTTATCGGAATGTTTACCTACTGTATATAACGTATCTAATATAACTCTAAGTCGCTTGCCAAAAGATTCAGCATCCTCCGATTTTAGGCGACGCATCCTTGTAAGCTCTTGCATAACCTGAATTTCATTCCTAGCTTCACCTAATCGTCTTAATAAAGCCTGCTTAACCTCGTTCCACGTATCAAGCGAATTTTCGTAAGCGATAGCTTCTATAGCCGCGCCATTAAGCTTGCTTTTTATTAAACTTATTAATAGGGGATGATTTTGCCAATTAACATCGATTAAATTATTAACATTCTCTACCTCCCTTATATAGTAATTTAATATTTTTGGATTACCGTTATATCTCGGAATTAAGTCTCCAATAGATTTAATAACATTATCGGAATCTTTAAGCGACATGTTAACGCTTTAAGTGTACTAATACTTTATAATAAGAATGGATAACAATAGAGTAATACGATACCCTTTTGTAATCATACAATTACGGTGTGAATGCTGTGGCGATTTTAGCCTAACTACAAAGCACACAATATAAATATTCAAATTGATTTTAAATTGGAATATTATATTTGTAATATTTAAATATAATTAATATTATATAAATAACGACAGCAAATAGAGCAGAGGAACTTGGGAGTAAAAGAGTACTTACCACAAGCTCTGCATCTCTTGCCGGACCTTGACTCAGCACAGGATGTCCTTATTTCCGGAATTTCCCGTAGATTAATCGTCTTCACAGGTTCTATGTAATAGATCGCGGTTTCTACGATTAGAACCGTACACTTGAGTTTGAAAGTGCCGCGATCCTACCGACTGCGCCAGTTATGTTCGGACGAAAAGTCCGAACATTCCGAACAGTCCGAAATTATTTATTTATTTAAAATTACAATTATAATAAAACGTCTTTTCCTAACTAAAGCTGAGACAAAAGTGACAAATTAAATAATGAATTAATTAATAATGAAATAACTAAATAAGCAAAATGGATTCCGCGACTCGGCGTGGGATGTGCAATTCAGCAACTTTACGGCGATGGGGTCCGTTTAACGCCGCCGATGACGTCTTAGGATGAAGTTCTTATCGAAACATTATTAAAGTAATATTTTTTTTACGATATCATGGTACGAAAATTGAAAGAAAGATTATTGTAATACTGCTTTAATAGTTCATAGTCATTTTTTGTTAAAATTATAACAAAAAGACAAAATTTTAAATGTAACTAAATGTAAAATAAGGTATAGCTATAAAACGAAGTAGATAAAAAAAGGAAATAGAATTTAAATATTACAAAAAGATCCATAGGTCAGTAACCAAACCAAAGTTCATCTTATAAGAAAGGCCACATAAAGTGTATCGGTAAAGCCTCATTAACCCTAAGAGCAAGTAAAAACATTATGATCTGTATTTTGCAACGGCTATACCTGTTCTAACAGAATGGTTATGGCCAATATACCAAAGAAATGAGTTTATAAGAAACTAGTTTATTGTATAAATGAGTTTAATTGAAAACACTAAATAAGATTTAATTATCTGAATTTATTCTTATCTGAAGGCATTATTGATTATTGAACCGCAAAAGAGGAAAATCGGCTGCAATTTTTCGGCTTCCAATATTTTTTCCCGCAACGCAATAAAAGACTTGACCTAGTGGGAATCAAGAGTTGGATTGTTTATGAGCACACTATAATAAAATTTACCTACCTAGACTTATAGTTTATGATTTTAAAGAATACCTAGTGGCTTGACACAAAATTGTATTGATTTAATAACGCAACCTTTTTTTTACATCGCCGTCAGAATTATTATCACTAAGTTTCCTTACTGACAATTTCCAAAGTTGGGACTCGAATATAATTTATCCTTGAAATCATTCTGAAATATATATATATATATTATTTATTATATGAATGAATGAATTTATATAATAATAATATAATATTTTTGAATATATATAAAAAAAATATAAAAGATAAGTATATCTAGTTCAAGCCTCCAAAAGTTATCAAGTTAACAAATACAATGCAAATATATTTTTTGTTTTTAAATAAAACCATGTTTACGCTATATATGGCAAACAACTATAGCTCATAAACATTTTCCATACTTGAATAAAGATACCATACCGATACCGATCGATACCGTATAAAAGTTTGCTACCGTGCATTTGGATGGTGACGTACTTCAAAGAGGCTAGCTTCATTATTCCGTAGATAATCCTTATTCACTTTTTACGACATCCATGGGAAGAGAGGATTTACTAATATGTTAATTTATTATTTATGCTTTCCTTACAATTAGATAGCTATAAAAGCAAAAAGTATAGAAAGTACTTCATTAAATGTCTAATCATGACCGCTCTGAAACTATAAGGCTTAAGCTTTCCTGTCCTTTTATTATGTATTTACTAAATATATATTTTTTTATTATAATAGGTATCACAGATCAAAGTCAACCCTCAAAGGTTGATGTTACGACTAACATAGGTATTAGAATTCATACAGCTATCGTATATCAAAAACAATATCCCTCATATTGTATTTATTATTTTTCAAGAACAAAGGAATTATATAACATCTTCTATATAAACCTCCGGTGGTCGGAATAATTATATTATTTGTTAAATTTCTATTATAGCATAATTATCTTAATGTTTCTCCTTTTTTGGATTATGTTTTATTTGCTAGTAACAGGATAATGTAATTTATGTAAAACAATCTTTTAGAATTGATATTTGAAAATTGTGCTTTGGCTTTGATATAATTATTTTCTTGTTAACTCGTAGGCCATCTTACTTTTTTGTAATTTATATTTAATATATTTACTTACTTTTTTTTTAACTGTTGAAACAGGAAAAAAAAACCGTAACTTTTTATATTTGACTATTATGATAATTTAATATTATGATCAAAATATATGTAAAAAAGAAGTGGTGTCTCATTAAACTATGATATATATTGTTAGTCGAACGACATGCCAATGTTATATGCTTACTATATTTAGTGCCTATGGGGTTTGATAATTAAAGGCTTATTGTTCTTTATGTTTACCGCCACGTTGGTCGAGTGGTTAGCGCAGACGCCTAACGTGTCACGGCGCAATGGGGCTCGGGTTCGATTCCCGGCAGAGACAGGCATTTATGTGATGAGCATAGATGTCTGTTTCTGGGTTTGGTCGTTTATTAAATATATTCTCAGTATTTATATGTGTATTTCTATGTATTTGTATCGTTGTCTAACACCCTTAACACAAGCAAATAATTTGCTTACTTAGGGGTTAGATCAATGTGTGTAATTTGTCCTGATATTATTATTATTATTATTCTCATTTATTTCATATTAATCTTATTATTTACATTTATACATATAACATTAAAAAAAAACAACATTATAAATATAAATATAAAAAACAGTATCCCGCCGACGTGGGCCTTACAACCAGTCCGTCGGTGGTTAGGGCGACAGCGAAAGAAACTTCCTCACAATGCGTGCCGTACCCAAAACTGCTGCTCTTTGCATCCGACCCTTGATCCAGTTTTTTAGTGAGAGCCTCTTGAGATGATGATCGAGACTCTTCGCTATAAGACCATTGACAGAAACTACCATCGGGACAATTATTGTTGAGTCAACATCCCACATGTCGGTAATCTCGTGAGCTAAGTCCAAGTATTTTGACAGTTTGTCCTTCTCAGCTTTCACAAGATTAGCGTCACACGGGACACTGATATCAACAAGAAATGCCCGGCGCTCTAACCGATCTACCAGCACGATATCAGGCTTATTGGCTACAATAGTCCTGTCCGTTATGATAGATCGGTCCCAATAGAGCTTAGCATGACCATTTTCCAAAACTGGCTCCGGTGAGTACTTATAATATGGCACTTCAAAAGGTACCAGACCGTATTGAAGAGCAAGTTCTTGGTGGATAATCTTGGCTACTTGGACTTGTGCCTGTGCAAATACTCTCCATTGGCAAGACGACAACAACCGGAAATAACATGTCTGATGGATTCCCCAGGTTGGTGGCACGCACGACATATATCAACAGTGCCATCCTTTATTATGTATTTCCGATAGTTGTTCGTCTTGACAACTTCGTCAGCAATTGCACAAGCAAAACCTTCGGTTTCTCCAAAGAGATCACCGAATCGTAGCCAAGCCACGGACGCCAGAAGGTCTACATCAGGCCCATAGAGTGCCTGGTGGAACCGTCCATGAAGCTCCTTACTCTTCCATATATTTATACGGTCGTCAGTGCTAAGTACTACCGGTTTATGCCAGTTGTCTTTGGCTAAGGAGAGCGGTGTGAGGCCTTTATCTACTGCAACAATGTCCCGATGCATTCCACACTCAGCATGAAGGAAATATTCTCTAAGATTGCATACCTCACGGTTGTGTAAGTTTTTGGTATTAAGGAAGCCGCGACCCCCACACTTCCGTGGAATATACAATCTCATCACTGATGAGCGCGGATGATGCATGCGATACATTGTCAATAGTTTTCGGGCCTTTCGGTCCAGGGCATCTAATTCGGTCTGAGTCCACCTTAATATGCCGAAAGTATACATCAGCAGGGGCATTACCCAACTGTTGAATGCACGCACTTTGTTACCTCCTGACAAAAGACTTTTTAGGACTTTTGTCAAGCGGTTAAAGAAGCGTTCCTTCACTAGCTGTTTAATGTCCCCACTTAGTATGCCTAAGCATTCCGACATACCAAGGTATTTGTAGGATTCGGTTTCAGAGAGGGATCTGAGGGACATTGTCACGTTTGCGTAACGCTTAGTAATGATACCAGATCTGCTTTATTTGGTGCAAATAATTTGAGATCGTCCATGTACAAAAGATGTGAAATGATCTCACCCCCTCTGCGAAAGCGAAATCCCAGTTTTGAATCCCTAAGCAACGTGCTTAAGGGGTTCAAAGCCAGGCAAAACCACAAAGGACTCAAGCTATCACCCTGGAAAATACCTCGCTCAATCCTTACAGGTTCGGAAGTAAGAAAACTTCCTCCGCCCCCTGGAAGACAAAGGACCGTTGTCTATTGCCTCATACATGAATCAAGAAAAGCGCATAGATCTGTGTCAATTTTATACACTTCTAGTACTTTTCTCAACCATGTATGAGGCACCGAATCATAGGCCTTTTTATAATCAATCCAGGCGGCGGAGAGACCATTCTTACCTCGGCGAACCTTTTCATTAATGGCCATGTCAATAAGGAGGAGCTCCTTAGTACCACGAGACCCAATCTTACATCCATTTTGAGCGGGATCTAAAATGCTGTTTGCATACAAATGTGTGTTTAATTTTGAAGTCAAAATGGATGTAAGAAGCTTATAAATTGTTGGTAAGCACGTGATAGGTCGAAAGTTCTTTGGATCCGTGATACTACTAGACTTGTGGAGCAGAAAGGTGATTCCTGTTGACATAAAAGATGGTAGGGATCCGGACACGATGGCTTCCTGGAATTGCCCAGCCAAACGTTCGTGTGAAGACCGCAGACATTTGAGCCAAAAGTTATGTAATCCGTCCGGCCCAGGACTTTTCCAGTTATGGGTCGAACGGATCGCATCCCTGACATTGTCTGGGCTTATAAATATAGCCTCCATTGGCTGCAGGTGTTCACACGCGCGCTCAACAACACGCATCCAGCCACCATCGTTGTGATTAATAGGCACCGACCAAATATTTTTCCAAAATGTGAACATTTCTTCCATATTTGGTAACTGCCCATCAATCACATTCGTAGCAGATTCCTCCCAACTTCTATAAACCTTTTTTTGGTCACTTTGGAATATGCGATTCTGTGTATACCTATTTACACGTTGTTTATAACGACGGATACGATTTGCCCACGCACAAACTTATTATTATTATTATTATGTTATTCAGAAACATCAGTGTACTGTCGGATGCATACGAATGATTTAGAAATTTTCAGGATTTCTTTTACTTGTAAAGTTTATAATACGCTTATACTATTTGTTTTATTTACAATTCTATATTCCTAACGTATACAAAATTACTGACTGACCCATTTTGATGTAATTGTACCTGTATAATAATAACAAAAATAGTTATGTGAAAGTTTGAATGGTTCTCATTATTCTTGTTTATTCAAATATTTACTAATCAATCAAATGTCCCTCTTCACATAAATAATAAACTTAGTCAAATAAACTACTTTAAGCATAGAAACTACTAAAATTTTAAAATAACTTTTACTTGGCCTAACAATTCAGCATATCACTACATAAGTTATGAAAGCAATGCTTCAATTCGACAGGTGCAAAGTAAAAAAATAAATTAAAAATTAAAAAAATCCCAGATACAAAAAGACCTCAAAAGAGAATAAAAATAATATTATTATGTACTTATAAAAATACGAACAAAAATAATATTATTATGTACTTTTTCGTTGCGTCGGGGGACCGTCGCGTTGTACATACGTTGATAGTGTATATGTTAGGCCCGAAGACCGAAAACGCTCAGTGGACGGAAAAACGGCCACATTGCGTTCTGGCTGCCTTCAAATGCACAGAACGCGTTCTGGCTGCTTTTAAACGCTCGCAACGCGTTTTGGTAATTATCGAACGACAAGGGCCCTTATTCTCTATAAGCAAATAGTCGCGTTACGTACCGCGTTACGATAAATTCGTGAAATCTTCATGGGATCGTATTGTCTATGCCATTGTCAAATCTAAAAACATGTTGTCGTGCGTTATGGGCTTGTTTTTAAATGTCAAAATAACATGTTGTGAAATCGCGCGTTTACAAAAAAACGTGGTAAGTGTTGGCACGTTTCTAAAAAAATAAATATATCGATATTTAATTTTAAAAAGTATTATAAAGTTAAAAAATAACTTATATTCTTTATTATAATTATAATTTACATTCTTTACAATTATTTTTAATTTAATAAATACAAGCATTACCAAAACATGTATGATGGTTCTTTTGTAGCTTTATCGTTATGTAATGTATTAAAACGATCATTTAAAATGCCATTGAAAAAAGAGTTTATTACCTAATTATAAATTGCAATTAAAAATACAATAAATAAGACAAAACACTCAAAACTTGTTACTTAAAATTTTTCCTATTTTCGTTCTAAAACTAATCGGTAATTTAGAAAGATTTTAAGATTATTTTTTTGGTTTCAAACCTACAAAAATTCTAATAACATTATAAAATAAGATTTACGGTAGCTTGAAAATAAATTTAAGGTAAAATCAAATAATTAAAATCTTTTTAAAACCGGTACCTTCGAATAAAAACCGATGTTAGATTCATTGACGTACCCGTAATGTGAAATCAAAAACTGCACATAGATAACTCCATAGAGATATTATACATAGAGTAGGGAAGCCAGCCTAAATTGTGACCATCGAACTTAAAAGAGATAGGTAGATTGAAAAACCCTATCTATCTCAACTTTTTATAAGATCTCGTGCTTCTTCGTCGTCGTCTCGAGTGTAATTCGTAGCAACTGTCATTTTTATTAAGTAGTGTCAAAAATGTTTTACACAAATGTTTCGAAAATTTTTAAAACGCGTCATGAATATTTCTTTGCGCATGCGTAATAAGGCAAAGAGAAACAGTATGACATCTTGCATCTTTTTTTAACTGTCTGTCACTGACGCTCATACGAATACCTGTGGCTCACCTATTCTATGTATATTAATTCTATGGATAACTCACCGTGTGGCGTGCAAAATACAATTTGTCAACTCCATATCGTGGCGCGTTAAAGCTTAGAACGCGTTATGATGTATATAACTTGACATAAATACTTGTAATGTCATCAAATATCAATGTTATGTCATTGTAATGTCTACCACATTACTTTCTCAGACAAATATCCTAAAATAAATAAATAAATAATAGAGAATAAAGTTTCAGATAGAATTTACATTGAGATTTTTATATTATTTAGTGTAATAATTGTTGCATTACAAAGTCGGTGTTGAAGAAAACTAGAAGACCATTTATACGTCATAGACAAGAATTTGAGAAACATTTTTTAAAGTTACAAGTTTTGAGTGTTTTGTGTTATTGATTGTGTTTACAATTATGTTTTAATTTCATAATAAATAAAATCTCTCTTTAAGAGGTATTTTAAATTATCCCTATAACATAGAACATAAATATAAAATAACGACGAAACAATGACAGAGCTTTGGTAGTAGTCGCATTTATTAGAATAACAACATTTATAAAGAATATAGTTTATAATTATTATAAATAATGTACGTTATTTCTTAATTTTAATAATACTTTGTTAAATTGAATAATGAATAAATTGATTTTAATAGAAAAGTACCAAAACGTACCGACGTTATTATAAACGCGCAAGCTCAAAGCACGTAAATTTTGACTTTTGAAAACAAGCCCATAACACATGACAATGTGTTTTAATATTTGACATTGGCATAGTGAACACGATTCCACGATTTTATCGTAACGCGGTGCGTAACTGGTCATAGCGAATACGTTATTGTATACAATTTTTAATTTCACATCTTGCCGCGTTTAAGTATCGCGTTTAGGTTGACAGCGCGTTGTGACGTCACGCGTTATTCGTAAGAAATCTCGTGTATCATACAGAATAAGGGCCAAGAACGCGTTTTGTCATTTGTCAAGCGCTCAGAACGCATTCTTGATATTTCACTTGTATAATAATACCACAAATTAAAATTTGATATTTTATTTAAAATAACACTTGAATAAATTATCTGAATTATACATTTATTAATAATATCTTTTATTATCATATTCTTTATACTATCCTAAATATAATCTATACAACCTAACATAACCTAACATAATTATATAAATGTTTATAATACCACAAATTAATATTTGATATTTTATTTAAAATAACACTTGAATAAATTATCTAAATTTTACATTTATTAATAATATCTTTTATTATGATATTCTTTATACTATCCTAAATATAATCTATACAACCTAACATAACCTAACCAAATTATATAGATGTTTACAATACTACAAATTAAAATTTGATATTTTATTTAAAATAACACTTGAATAAATTGACAAAACGCGTTCTGGCCGTTCGACAATTACCAAAACGCGTTGCCAGCGTTTAAAAGTAGCCAGAACGCGTTCTGTGCATTTGAAGGCAGCCAGAACGCGATGTGGCCGTTTTTTCCGTCCACTGAGCGTTTTCGGTCTTCGGGTCTGACATATATATTACGAAGTTAATCATTGAGGACTTAGACTATACGATTCGATATCGTAATTTCTTCATTTGTCTTGTTAACTTACTTACATTTTAATTTCTTCCTTTATTAAACGGTTACTGTTATTTAAAATTGATGCAATATTTAATTGTTCTAATAATGAATAGATAAGTAATCGTTATTTTTGACTACGAAACGAAGCATAAACAACCATCTGTCATATGTCTTTTTTAGTTTGCGAGCATATGTAGATATCTCAATTCATATTAGCAAATTAGTATTTTTTGTCATGTTTATTATGTTATTTGTTATTTTTAGCTATTTATATTGCCATATAATGTAATTTTGTTTTCTTATTTATAATTTTTACTATTTTTACATGTTCAGATAATTTCTAATCACCTTTTGAATAAGATGAAAGTTTCCAGAACATAAGCCATGGATTTTTTGAGAAGAATGCTGTGTTGGCTGATGAAGTTATTTTAAATCTTATAGAAGATCCTGATGACATTACATCCTCATTTACAGCGTCATCTTCTAGGTCGATCACACCTATACGCTCTCGATCGGAATTACATTTTTTTTTATACTAAAAATGGTGATGTTGATGATATAAATTCTAATAAACAATTATTTGTTACACCAATACCCTCAGAATACAATTGAATCACTTCAAGTCCGCCGCGTGCTTTATCAGAGGTAAATCAAAATATGTTTACTGAACTCAGGCAGGCTATCGAGTTTGTCACTTTTAAACTGCCAATCTCCATTTAACAACATCAGTTGCAGTGATGCTTCTTCGGCAGTGGAGGCTTCTAGTGAATGCTCTACGCCTTCTTCGTTAAATAGTATACAAAAAAGGCTACAGTTCAGTATTGATAGATAGATAGATAAAGATAGTTGGATTGATACGAGGCGTAAATTATTAACAAATTCAAATAAAGAAGATCAGTCTAGGAACGGAAAAGTGCAACCAGCAAAAAATATTAAGCCAGCATGTGATATTTACAAAATTTAACTGTAGTGCAAAAATATCTCTTGAAGATAGAAAACTTATCGTTCATCGTTTTTGGAATCTCTGTGATCACGAAAAGCAATGTATTTTTATAGATAAATACACTAAACATTGTATGAAGAAAAGAAGTACTACAGGGAATATTTCTAAACGTAAACACAGTGTAAACTATACACTGCCAGTAAATTTGAAAGAATTAAGCCCAAAATGTATGTAATTGTAAAAAAGATTGAAGAGGTCATCATAACAATAAAAAAAAAGGTATTAACGGCAGCTATAATAATTAAGGAATGTGTGATAATGTAAACTCGTTTTCAAACAAAGTTTACTTGGCTGATTTAAATTTTGTTTATCATATTTAATTTGTACCAGACTTGGGCCAAGGAGAACAATATTGCGGAGAAAATACAGATACTGCCTCAATATCGAGATATTGTATATAAAGAAATGAACATAGCTTTTTTTGTTCTAATAAAAGATCAATGCGACGTTTGTATAGCATTTAAATGTTTTCTTTATTCACAACCCCATGAACTACATTATAATAATCATAAACAAGATAAAAACATAGCAAGATCTTTAAAAAAAAAAAGATAAAATTGAATCTGTCTCTAATCCTAAGACTATAACTTCGGCAACGTTTGATTTTCAGAAAATTTTGTCTACACCACAAAGAGAAACCAGTTCATTTTATTTCAAGCGTAAACTTTCTGTTTAAAAAGGAATGTGTTATATGTGGCCTGAAACTATAGCTATGAAGGTAGCTAATGAGGTAGCTAATGAGGTAGCCACCTCATTTGAACCTCGCTTAGCCTTTATAATTTTATTAAACAGTCAACTGAAAGAAGCATCAATGATATCCGCCTTTGGTCTGACAACTGCGGTGGTCACAACCAGAACCGCAGAGTATTTTTGATGTATGTGTACTGCTCTCAAAAATATAACATTGATATATATCATAGGTTTTCGGAAAAAGGTCACACCCAACAGGAAGATGACAGTATTTACGCATTGATTGAGAAATCATAGAAAAGAAAATTAATATACTCTCCTCATGAATGGTATGCATTTGTTCGATGGTGTAAAACATCCGATGATTCTTATGAGGTAATAGAAATAACACAAGATGAAATTTTTGATTTCAAAATGATTTTAAATTGACAAAAAATGCAATTCAAAAAGATCAATGCAAAACAGTATTGAGTGCACTGCTGAAATCAAGTTAAATAACAGTCATTCATAAATATTTTAATATTTAGTTACTAACTATTTTATTTACAATATATATTTTATTATTTGTCTAAATACACATAAATACCTGTTAATTCTAAATATCTTATGAAAAATATTTGGATACATAGTACAATGGAATAAATATATTGCAATAATATTCTAATAACTTCTTATCTCTTATGTACAACTAGGTCAAGATTTTCGTTGCTTTGTGGATACAATTATTGAAACCCCATAACAACCCTCAGTTTATTTTCCTCTTAGGTGGTTTAATTACTACCTCAATAGCCACTTGTATGTAGAATGAAAACTAGAAATTGAAATACAACCCTATATCCAGGTCGTAAAAATCCCATACATGTTACCATTAAAGTGTTTATTGTACGATTTTGATATAAATAAATATATTGTTAAATGCTTGTTTCATTTCTATTTCGAAAGTAGAAGCATCTAAAATCTATTATATGTAAATGTATTGCTGAGAACATATTAAGCAATTCAGATGCTACATCGATTAAACTACAAATAATAAATATCTTTAATATAGAAATGGAATTGAAATTTTATACGGTTTGAAAATAGTTCTTGATGTTATTTTAAAACTTATGTTGATAAATCTGTGGTTTCACATAAAAATCAGTATTACATTTTTTGATGTTTTATACACCCGACCTACAGAGCAACGTAAAAATTGTGTTTTAGACTGTTTTTTCTTTCCGTCTATTATTACGTTAAAACAATTTATAAGTGTGTTAAATTTATGTATAAGCTTTACGCTAGTATGTGCATCTGGCTCTTCAGGAATTAATATGACTAGCCCTGGTCGGAATTTATTTTCAGCCGTCACTTGTCAATTGCAAAGGCAAGACAGATGACGTCAATACTGTATTCTCATACTAGTATTGAGGAAGACCATATCGATACATGAGCCATTACTTACTCGGGAAGATCAGTACTTGATACAGCCAATGACAACAATTGGTTAACTCCCGGATGAGGAAAACTACCTGCTCTCTTTTTGCTGGATCATCCAGAGAACTACCTAAAAACCTTTATTTACCTAAGATTTTCTATCCAGTACTTGGCACAAAGGTAGTGGCTGTATAAAGCGTATAACGTACAAAATCTGCAACCCAATGTGCCGGGCATTACAAATTAGCAAATCCGGACAAAGTGTTGCCTTTTTTTGTATAATACTCATGGAAGCATCATTCTCTTTTGGTGGTTCTGTGGCTGACTGCTTCTATAGCTGAAGTACTGAATAGACAAGATATATATTTTCTACCAAACTATCTAGTGCCAAACGGTTACGGCTCTGGTTCCCAGAATAGCTACACAGATATTTTAAGTACTATTATCAGAAACACTCGAAAGTCCGTTTCGAATTATACGCGATCGATTATCGTATCGTAATGTATAGTAATGTGTCGTATCATGTCGAGTTATATCGTGTCGTGGAATATCGTTGACGTCAATGATAACTTTAATAATAGATTTGTTTCGCTAATGTTACTCTTATAATTGTAATAACTGATAGTTGTAAAAACTCATTTAAAACTAAACATGAAATAATAAAATAAGCTACTAGGGAGCATAGTTTGATAAGCAATTACGAAGTATTTCAAATCTTTTTTTATAAACTGTTTTATCAAAAAATATACTAAAAATATAAATTTTATTTATATAATTGTCACTGTGCTAAATGGTGGTATTAAGATAATGGTATAAATGATAATTACTTTAATTTATATCAAAAGCAGCAAAGGGGGTTTTTTTATAAAATTTAAATTACTTGGAGCTCAATAAAAAAAATCTGAAAATTAAATTATTGGATTTGAAATGAATGTACTCCATGTAATATCTGTTTTTGCTATACTTTTATATTTTTATTATATTAAAATGATAATTTTAATATAATTAAACTTTTTTATAAGGTGAGTACGTCACGCACACGTTGCAAATATATTAGAAAGAAACACATACATCTTTAAACGAACTTTATTATTTTCTTTTTTCGTAAACCCTTATATTTTATAAATAGGTGAAATAAATGATACAATACAATACAATACATTTTAAATAGAAAATGTGAGTAAGGTGAAAACGACATTTTGATCGTCCGCTTCTGACATCATGTTAAAAAATACTTCCACTGTTAAATACTACTTTCATTTTCTAATTATATAATACCTTATTCGGCTTTTCAAAGAAAAAGCAATTCGGAATATCATGAGTGAGCAACAAATAACATATAAAAATCTTTTCAAATATCTTTGGAAAAGTACCAAAAAACGAATAATTGTGAAAATATCATTGAAAATATCTTATCTGATACTACATCGATTAATATGCGAGATAATGTCAAAGAATTGTATAGTAATGTAGTAACTAAGTTTTTAAATCTGCATCAAGTGCAGGAAATTATTTATGAGAAAGAAGATAATGATGTTACAACTTTAAAAGAAGGTAACAAAAGCGCAAAAAAGCAACCTGATAACAAAATAATAAAATCAATAAAATCAAACACTGGTACATTAAAAGATCAGTTGAGTCAAAAATGTGGTGCAGTTACTGAATCACGTAACAAAGAGGAGAGTACGAAGCTAAAAAAAAAGTGTAATGTAAATTCGAATTTCAGGGATTATGGCTCAAAATCAAGACTATTTTATGTCTAATAGCAAGATGGAAGAAAACTTCTAGCTGTAATAAAAATTGATTGCGAGGAAATTAAAAAAATAATTTTAGATATGTTTTTGGAGGGGGTATTTTAGAACATTTTCTTAATGGATAGTTTAAATATACTGTTAGTCATATTAATTTATAATAATTTAAACGCTAAATACATTGGAATTTACATGTTTTGGTTCCTAAGTTTTAACACTAGCGCCACCTACGCAATTAATTATGGAATGTTATTTAGTATTTACTGTTAAATGTTCCACGAATTAGAAGCGTAGTATATTTTAATATAATGTTTAATCTTTTATTAATTATTAGAACTTCTTATAAGGTTTAAATAATAGCATCTGTATGTTGGTTATGAAATTGTAAATTGACCTCACCTAAATATTATAGTGTTAAAATATTATAAAACGAGTTGTATGGGTTGCTCTCGCCCTTTGCCCATTCTACTATAAATGGTTGGATATTAAACATTGAAGTGCAAGTACTGTGTATTACTGAAACAAGTCTTAACAATACATATCGTCATTTTAAGTGAAACGTGATTCACAACTTCATCTTCATGTAAGCAAGTGTAATGTTTTTAGGAAGGATAGGTTTGATTCTAATGGAGGAGTCGCGTTGTTAATTCATAAGTCAATACAGTGTCATTTAGTAACCTTAGATAGTGATAATGCGTAAAGTCTTTAAATGGCAAAGTGTTAGATTATGGTACATCCCTTTATTGTCCTTCTTCTGTTTTAACTCAAACATCGGATTGGAGTAGGGTCTTTTCATATTTCACTAGAAAAAACAATGAAAGCTGTGGATTTTAAAGGTCACTATACTAATTAGTCCATGAGAACAGATGGGAGAGGTACGCAAGTAATGGATGTGTTGACAACAATTTTATTCTTCTTAAAACAAGTGTACCTACAAGAGTTAAGTTAGTAGATAGCAACTTACAACAGACGTCACGAGACATGTCATTCGTTTCCGCTGATGATGGAACCAATTTTAAAGGGGAGGTGATCAATGAAAATTTAGGAAGTGATCACCTTATAATTAAAATCACAGCTACTATTTTTAATACAGTAATTAATATTAAAAACAGAAACTTTAAAAAAGAAACTGGATGGAATTCTGCAAAACGTTTTCAGAAAAACTAATTGATTTTAACGGAACCCCTGTAATGTCCAAGAAACGTATATTTTTTTCATAAATCTTATCCATTATGCTGCCGACAAGCACATTTATTATTTTAAATTTAATCAAAATCCCCATTAGAACTTAAATCCTAAACATTATTGATCCCCTAAACTGTCTGAAATATTTGCAGAGCGAAGATTGTCATCTAACTTGCAACGAAACTTTACTCCTGGAAACTTAAGTAAATGAGAAAAAACCATTTTTGAATCTAAAAAAAATTATAAAGGAAGCTAAGTTTAAAAGCTGGCAATAATCTGTGATTCAATTAATGATGTTGTATCCATTAATAATATATGAGGTGGGTGAAAGGTTATAAATAACAAAGGTCATACCCCCCATAGAAAAACAAAATGAATTGCTACTATCACTAACACCCGATTTTGTCTCAAATCGAATTTTTAAGTCTAAAAACAATATCCTACAATCTGAATTTTCTAGTCAGGAACTTGAGATTGAAATATTCTGACCCGGGGGAAGATAGTATTTCTTATTCCATGACTTATAATTTACCGAATCTGGAAATAAAACTACTTAACATCTACAATAATACACAAAAATTCGGTGAGAGACCGCCTCATTAATGGCGAAACATTCAAATAGTAGAGTTTAACCGACTCGTTGGTCGAGTGGTTAGCGTAGACGCCTAACTTATAGCGACTCAATGGGGTTCGAGTTCGATTTCCGACAGGGACAGGCCTGTATGTGATGAACAAAAATGTCTGTATTTCTGGATTTGGTATATTAAATATATTCTCAGTGTTAATAATGTGTATTTCTATGTATTTCTATCGTTGTCTTAACACAAGCAAATAATTTGCTTACTTAGGGGTTAGATCAATGTGTGTAATTTGTCCTGTATTATTATTATTATGATTTTATAAAAAGTGCTAATACCTAAGAGTAGCAATAACATAAATAACTAAATAAAATTAGGTGTATATCTTTGTTATCGTGCTTGTGTAAAACGTTTTATCGTATGATTCTAAAACGATTGGTATGCAAAAAAATCTACTATCACCAGACTGTGAGTTTTAGGAAAGCGCATTCTTGTTTAGACTTAATTATTAGATTGATTTCGTATATTCAGTTAGGTTTTACAAAAATATTCCGACGGTAGCGTGTTTTCTGAATAAAGAAATTAGCTACAATAATGTGTCTATTGAGACAGTTGTAAAGACATTAGATGATATACAGGTTGGTTCTTAATTATGTGTGTGTTGGACTGATTGTTAAGATTGCTAGATGAGATTGGATTGACCCTATCTCCAATCAAGTCTAATTGTTGTGTCTTTAGGAGAGGGAGACGAAGAATTTTGTCTAATTTGAAGGTGTATGAACAGTAATTAGTTTCATCAGATTGTATTAGATATTTAGGTGTATGATTGGATAGAAGTTTTTTATGGGGGAAGCATATAAATGAAGTAATTAGTAAATTTTCAAAATATTTTAATTTATTAAATCTTGAGGAGCAGGAGACTTGTGGGGGATACATACAAAGCATATGCGTGAATTGTATATATCATTAAAAAGAAGTCAATTTGATTATGATTGTTGTTTATAGGATTCCAGTGCAAAAGCACTTTTGACAAAATAAGATAAACTTTAAAACCAAGCATTATGAGTCGAGCAAAAGTACCCCAATTGACGTGATGGAGATTGAATTACATGTACCAACATTATACTTAAGGAGGCAATATTTCACTCATAAGTATATCTTAAGAGAGGTAAGTTATGGTTTGATAATATAAGTATCAATATAATTTCAGAATTATACTCTGTGTGTTATACTAATCATTAGAGCAATAAAAAAAACCTTTGATAACTATTACTACAATGAATTCAGTCAATTGCCTATTGCTTTTTCCGAGGTTCTTAAAATGTTTACTTTAGAAATGTGGTTGTCAGCATTACAAATAAGGAAAACTTGTTAATTTGATTTGGTTTGTGTTAATAATTTAAAAGATGATCATAATAAAACTGTACTTGTTAGGGAAGTAGTAAAAAAATTATACACTAATTGTAATGGGTGTTGTAAATTTTTTACCTATTGCTCAAAAAGTGTATGCGGGGAGGTTTCTGTCTTTTATCATCAAAGCGTGGGTTATAGTGCTATGTTTAAAATCATTGTTGATATATCTATAATTTCCCTGGATCTCATTACAATATATCAAACTTTTTATTATGCCTAGAAATCAATTTAAAAAAATATAGTGATTTTTACTGATAGTAAAAGCGCTATACAGCACATGACTCGATGCGTCTTTGGTTAAAAGGTATTTCGATAGCCTACGATATTATTAGATTAATCAATTTACTCAATAGAAATAATTATAAGTTTGTTTTGCAATGGATTCCAGGTTATATAGGTTGACGGGGAAAAGAGGAAGCTGACGTCCGTTTTGCTAAATTACCAGTTACAGCAGAGTGAGAAATTTCCTATGTGCCTGACTATTCTGACTATTTATCAAAATTTAATAGAATAGTTTTAATAAATGGAAAAAATACTTCGATATCATATCCAAAGAAAAAGGTATACGTATAAGACAATAAAGAGAGCCTACTCATTTTCCTTGGTTTGATAGTATAAGACTTAGTAAAAAGTATATAGGTAAAACTAATGATACGATCTGCACATTTCCATCGGCAAAGTTTGCATTCATAATGCGAAAAGTTGCTTCGCTAAATTGTGATTTATGTAACAAAATTGAGGATATACAACATTTGATGGCGTATGTGAAGAACGAAAGAGATAGAGAGCTGTTGGTGGTAGAATTGAGCTTTAACTTATTTGATATTGGTATTATAACATCTATATTATCAAATCCTGCTCCAGAGTTAGCCACAAAGTTTTTTCCCTAGTAACGATAATCTATCCTTAATTTTCAACCTTTTCGTTAAAGTACTTTGTGTAATATGATTCTTAAATAGTCTCAATATTGTAACTTAATTTATTTAAATTTATGGTTGGTTATAAAAGACGATGGAGCGACTTGTCCTTGTAGATAAAAGCTCCCTGTAAAATATAAAAAAATCAAAAAATAATAATAATTAAAATAACCTTATTACTTATTACAGGTAATTAGATGAAAAATGTATGTGAAGATTTTTGATATATCTTTCTTAGCTACTATAAGTATAAATAAGTTTCTTTTTAAAATATATTGTACAGAATAAAGAAATTTGTCTTTACTGAAAGATTGTTTAAAATATTGTGATTGTAACGTCATTAAAGTATATTTTAATCTATTCGTGTTTGTATTTGTTATATATTATATTAAAATATTATGTATCCAATAATACATTTTGTTTTATTGAATTACCGAAAAAATATAAATTAAAATTAATTTATCATTACACTTCGTGGTCAGTTGTCATTTTAACAAATGGGGTAATTAAACCTCATCTGTTGCGAACTTAAATTATTGCGTAATAACATTATAATTAAAACGTATTACAGCTAAAAATTTTACATGATTATGTTACTTTTAATAATATTTTTAGGTTCTGGTTGCTGTCAAAACATAATCGTAGTCCTGGCCGCGTTCCAAATCCATAATAAGAATTATTAAGCTAAGATACTAATAAAATAACTAAAACGGCGAAATGAATATGGTATATGGACGTTTTACTTAATAGTTAATCTACATTGCTGATAAAAAATATGAATCTATGTACCTACTTATATATATAAATATATATATATATATATATATATATATATATATATATATATATATATATATATATATATATATATATATATATATATATATATATATATATATATGTATATATATATATTTTTATTTATATATAAAAGTAGGTACATAGTTTCAAGATGGCCAACATTAAAAATATTTAGATATTTTCATGTCAATGTATCGGTAGTATATACAGAACTGAGCACCTTAATTTGTTTGTTTGCGGTGACAGAATAAATATATTGAATCAGATATATCCGGAAAAAGATCTGTAATATACTGAGTTTGGCAAAAATATTGACGAAGCAACCAAGTTTGTTCAGTTTCAATCTTATTGAAATTTAATTTTTGCCTTTGACGTTAATATTGTTTTATTATAATTAAAAGTATATTATAGAAAAATATATTTATTGTTAAAAATTATATCCATTGTTAAAATTTTATGCCTTATAAAACAAATATTATGTTTATATTAATAAACTTATAACGATTAATTATATGTATTTCATGAAAAAACGTTACTTTTTTATTTTTATTTTTTTGTAGTTTTAAGTTTCTAGGTACAAGAATGTATAATAAATGTACACTATTCATATGTATTTTTTTCTATAAGTTCTATTGTATAAGCAATGATAGTTCGTTGAAACCAATCCGCAGTTCAGTGAAACAGAGGACGACATTGAAACAGATTGATGGTCTGTCACTTGCCAGAGCTAGGTATATTCAGATGAGTTCTGCCAAAAACATTCAAATTATATAGGTCATTCTTGAAAGCATTAGAAATCGCCCACGTATTTTGTAAATTAATTAAAGTTTTAAATATTTTTATTATATTAATTAATATCAAAACGAAATATTCTAGGATATGTGTCATTAATATATTCGTGATTTTTTTTACACACAATAGGTGTTTTATACGCGAACTGTCAAACATAACATTTAGTGAAATTGAAGTCATATTTATTGTTACAATCAAAATTTTGTTAAGACATACATAAGAACTAAATAATCTTCAAAAAACTTAAGACCAATCAAAGACCTAAAGCAAAAATATTCAAGGATCATCTAAATCTAGTCTTAGAATAAATATTTTCTAACAATTATTCACAATATATTTGGTACAAGCCAGTACTAAATTCTAATGAAGGCATTAATCTGCCGAATTCAGAACCGTTGTACACACCACCAATTAATTAATTTACTCTCCTCGGACACTATTTTATTTCACTTTCTTACGAAATAAAAGTAAACGAGGTTAAGTCTAGTCATTTAAAGCGCTACAAAATTTTATTCCAATATTATATCTGCTAGAAGCAACTTTTGTTACATTTATGTTAATGGCTGCCCCGCCAGCTGAGAAAAATCCCAGGGTGGCTCCATCGTGCTGGTTGGCTCCCAGATGAAGAGACCCGAAGGCGATCCTTGAGGAGGTTCGGGCATCTCCGTAGTCTCCAGACTATTTTCCCAGAAGCATGACATCACCGATTGGTTGGTTTCTATACGAACCGCTTTGTTCAAGTGCCAGTCCCCATCTTATACACTTTTATATTTTTTTAACGAAGATGCACAAATATAAGAACAAGTTTTTACAGTGGTTGCTCTCCATCTGATTCAAATTGCACATGACTAATATCTTACCTGTCCACTACCAGTTGGAGATAGAGCAGCATTTGGGATGATGTTCGAAGCCGCAAAGCTCCGGATGTAAGTTCAAAGAAGCTGTCAAGTCCTACAAAAAGGTATTACGGAAGGCTCGTCTTGATCGAACCGCTAGGATGGAGAGAAGTTCTCTGCCATACCAACTAACAGTCGAGCTTTCTGGACTCCTGCCAAAGTGATCGTGTCGAATTTCTGCCAACTCTTACTGTCTGTTTTGATGATGATTTCCCTATCTACTGAGACCGAAGTGGTAGCCCGTCCAACTACATTTATCGATCGTTATTATAAATCAGGTTAATTTCGGTTATAACCGATTTGATGTCATTGAAGTTGATAGTAACTTTTATTAGTAAACAAATAGGTATTTTTATAATAAATCTGATATCAAATACTTCGTGTTATTGTTTTTGACATTTTAAAAATATTGGTGTTTTTTAACTTACCTAATCTAATATTGATAGGAGCTTAATCTTACTTATTTCTTAATTTAAACAGTGGCATCATAAACATCTACTGTATCTATTGCTATGTCAATTGAGATAAACTGTTTGTGAATCTAGCATTGTATTTATTATCGGATAAAAAAATAGCTATAGAAAAAGATATCTATTATGCTTCTTTAGAAAATTCCAACAAAAGTTTTCAAAATTTAAGTAAAATAAAAACATTCAATGATGCCACAACCGATTTTATTAAATTTGTGTTATTAATATTCTACATTATCCATGAGGGGATCTTAGAAAGGCTTAAACTATTTCCATATAATTATTAACTTTTATATTTTCAAAACTTTGCGAAATTAAAAGATCTGTAAAAATAACGGGATTTCCTGCTACTGCTACTGTCAGTTCGGAACTTCCTTAATGAAAATGCTTTAAAAAAACAAAAAAACTTGATAATAGTAAAAGCGATTACTTCTTGAAAATAAGGCTGAATGACGAAGAGTAAAGAAAGAAAAGGATTGTACGTTCGGTATTTTATTCATAATTGTTTCTTTGGACCGATCTCAATTAGCTACAAAAACTACAACTTTACCATTATTTAATACATTGTACTAAATTGTACTAAAGATTATATTCGTTTTTTAATATTTTACTAGTTAGGGTTCCAATCCAAACATAGTCTTGGCCGCGTTCCAATGCTATTATAAGAGTTTTTGCGCTAAGTAGGGTTCTAATAAAATATTAAAATGGTCAAAATGAAAATTGTGTGTGGCCCTTGTTACTGATCTCATAATTGATTACATTTGGTGCTATCATTGACATAATATTACATGTTTAATACTTTCAGAAGCTAAAATACATTTTCATTATACCAAAGTAATGTATTATTTTTGATAAAACAAACTATATTAAGAAATAAAACATAACACCCAAAATTCAATAAAAATTACCCCTTTTGCCACATTTCGCTTATATAAACTGTTACTATATTATAAAAGGAAAATTTTGTAAACGTAAATATTTTAAATTACCTGAAAAATATATGATTGAAACAGTTGATATTTCTAACAGCTTTACAGCATGGGGCAAGCGATAACATCTTGGATTAGGGAACAACTCATTACTTACGTTTTTCAAATCATCCCTATTATTAGACAAATATTTTTGGATAACTTAAAATACTTGAAGCAATAAAAATACCCCTAACGTTGTGTTTTGAAATTCAATTTTCAATATATTTAGATTAGCATGTACACAACAAATTAAAATGATGAATGACGAAGACCCTCAAGTAACCTCTTAAGACGTCATTTTATCCCTCTCCCCGCTGCCGCCACCCTCACAGTGCGTCCAGATAGCTACTGCACACAATCTGTGGTTCTGCCATTCTACCAGCTCGTTAATAAGGACGCCAAATGGATTCAAAATTATTCGGGAAAATTAAAAAAAAAATACAAAACTACACCGAGTAAAAATATAGAATAATATATCTTTATTACAACATATTATTTATGAATGTCGGCGTATGGAAATATTATATAATCAGTAATATACATAGGGTCTCCTTAATATACTAAAAAAACTAAGAGGTGTCAAGGGACACCCGGATAAAACGAAGTTCCTTACGATTAATTATTGAAGGAATAGGGAATATGCATAAAATTTGAAATGGTCTCAAATACTTTCTTTTCGGATACTTGTTATCATCTTATTATAATAAAAACATTTTTTTTTAAATTTACTAATCATTTAAGGCCATAAAATAATTTGTAAAAAGTGTAAATTAAGGGAGCGAAATTCAAACTTCCAAAACGCGCCTCCATTGGTCGAAAGGAAATGTGACGTCATTTGACACGCCATTCAAATTATCGGCGTTGAAATTCATACTATGGTATTAATGTTTCATGTGAAAAATAAATAATTTAAACCTATATTTTTGTGCTTAAAGTTTTATTAAATGGTACGATTGTTTAGGTAATCATTTTCCACTTCATTTGACTCAGATAAATAACTTTGTTGGTAATCAGCAGATATAGAAGATATAAGATGCTATAGAAGTATTATCAGCTGTGTTTTCAGTAAACAATTTTCTTTTTAAAACATAGTTTTACTGGTTAAGTAAAACTATGTAAAATAGTTAATTTTACTGGTAAAGTAAAAGTATTGTGTGTTGAATGAGGAAATGGTAACAATGCTACATTTTATTTTTCAGCAGGTAGGTATATTTACATTGATACCTTTACTTCTGTTTAATATTAACTTGCACAGCTTAGTCACTTGGTAATTTACTTTATATGCGAAAAGCAAGGCTCTTGTGATTACATTTAATATTGTCTTGGCTGATTAATATCACAGACATTTGTATGGGCAGTACTAGGACTTACTTACTATATCACTTCTTTGTAAAGATCACAATTTTTTTTAAACACTACTTTTGATAGCTAACTCTGAAAAGGCTTCATTAACCGATGTCAATCTTTGCCTTTTGACTATGCACATTCTTATTCTATCAGCTGGTGTTTTTGCCACAAAAAATTATGAGAAACAACTCCTTTCTTCAAACTTCTATTACATTTTTGTCCTTGTTGTTTCGTTTTATACACAGACGAGACGAAGCTTCTTAGCAATCCATGGATTCACCGTGCGGGTGCCGGGCCCATCGCGTTGCAAGGAGAGGAGTGCAAGCAGTGCCTGGGACTTGCGACCCAGGAGTAGGTTTAAGGGGCCCCTTTATTATGCGCAAAAACGCTCACCTTCACCCTCCACACTCCTCTCCCTACCTAACCAAATTTGGAAAGAACCTACTAATGCCGCCTTTGAAGTACGTTCTAGAAATGAACCGATGCTTGTTCTAGAAAGGCCAAGATCTTTAAGTAGGCTATAGAGAGATTTTGCTGTTATACCTCTCGCTCCCACTTCTACCGCGTACAAACTAACTATAAATTTATTCCTGATCAGTTCGTTGGTTAGTTCGTAATACTTATTGAGCTTGAATGTGTGATCCCTTGGGATGTTTGTTTCCCAAGGAACAGTAAGCTCCACAAGTATCACGCGCCTCAGATGTTTCGAATACAGGAATAAGTCCGGTCTGGATGACGAAACACCAACATCCCCAGGGATTTTGTAATGCTTTTCATACGTGTCCATCATGAGAATCCAATCAGGAGCCGCGCCTAATATTGAATAAGGCTTCGCTTTTGATTTTTTGGAGGAGCCTTCTTTTACGAATTCTATAGATCGTTCGGTGGTTGTTATACCCTTCCGCGCTCTTGCTACTGAAAGACTAACCGCTTCCCGTATAATTTCTAATACCTTGTCGTGGCGACGCGAGTATTGACCTTTATCTAGAAGTACCCTACACCCTACTAATAGGTGTTTCGCGGTTCCTATTGCCTCCCCACAGATGTTGCAAGACTTTTCGGTGGCTTTGCCCCATCTTACTAAATTACTTTGATCTGGGAGAGTCATTTGGAATGCATTAAGATAGAATTTTAATAATGCTGGGGACCAATCATAAATTAAGGTGCGCCACTTCAAAGCTAGTGGAATACAAAAATCTCCTATGGTCACCCATTCGTTTTGAATTTCTAGGCTCATCGCGTGGAGTCGGTAATTATCGTTTTCGTCTTGTCGAATAAAAGATTTTGTTATGTCTATGTCTTGAACTTTCCTACTTGATCCTAGCCCTACTTTATTTGTTTGAGCACCTATCATAAACTTTTTATGGAATTGAAGTCGTGACTCGAGCTCTGAGGCAACTTTGTCTTTTAGGAGAGAAGTTACAGTATCATCTTTAGATTTTCCGATGATATGTCTTTTGGTAACTCTTAGATGTTTGTAGAGCTCCGATGGTTTCTTTAATTTTAATCCAAAGTTGTTACGGTCTCTAAATAAGGTTGAAGAGTCCGCTGAGTGCGCTAACCCGAGCCATAACTTCAATGTCTTTATGACGCTTGCATCTAACTTTGACAAAAGGGTTTTATTTATATCATACACGAGGAAAGGCCAATTTAGACGTGATGTTAAATAATTATCGTAAATCCAAGCTTTTTTGACGTTACTTATTGGTTGGTTGTCTACCTTTTTGAGATCGTTTAAAAAGCTATCGACTATTACATCCAATGATGGAGTACGGCCTTGGTAATCGATTTTTTTACCTAAAAATTTAAACGAAGCTGCTTCCGTAACCGTACTAACGCACTGACCGCCTATTATAAGACCCGGATCGTAAGAGGTATATTTGGTATTCCGTCTACCCAGACACAGACTAAAACATTTACTTGGTTTTGTCCTCAATCCGCCCGTCCACGTACAGAAATCCTCAACTACATTTAAAAGTACCTGACATTGTTTCGGATTACGTGTCAGTATCGCGAGATCATCTGCAAAAGCTAGTATGGATTCTGTGTATTTGTTGTTGAACTTAAACCGATAGCCCCACTTTTTTTCATTTCTAATTAATTTGTCTATTAAAATATTAATAACTATATTAAATATAATAGGAGAAATACAACAGCCCTGAAATAAACCAACGTTATAATTAAGTGGTTTTGAATGGTTTTCATTAAAAATTATTGAGAATTTTAATTTTGAATAATATGATGCAATAATGTCGCGAACCACCGTAGGAAAGTTATACCATTTATATTTATTTATATTATATTCAATATTATTTGCTGTATCTT
Organism: Napeogenes sylphis; assembly: GCA_959347405.1. Classification (NCBI taxonomy): domain Eukaryota; kingdom Metazoa; phylum Arthropoda; class Insecta; order Lepidoptera; family Nymphalidae; genus Napeogenes; species Napeogenes sylphis. The sequence continues at coordinate 30,218,605 of OY365776.1, forward strand.
CCTGAAATAAATCGACAACCATAAAAATTTCGTAAAACTAAAAAAAAAAAAAGAATACGGTATTTATAGAAAGTTGTACTGAACTTTTGTAAACTAGGTTAGGTTAATTTAAACACAAATTTTCTAATATTCAATAGCTCATGCAACTTACTATAAATTTAAACTATTAAATTAAACTTATTATAAATAAACTATACTTACGTTAAATTGATCTTCACAACGATATAAACACATTTAAGACATATATTATCCTATTTAATTACCATAGACCATTGTTTTTATATTTTCGCGTCTCTTGGAATATAAAAAACACTTTGTCGGGTGTATTTCTAATACTATTTTTGCACTCCGGTATTTTACATTACTTGTAAGATGGTTTTAATCTTCTTCCATGACTTGTAAAGCACTTAAAACTAAAATATGTATGAAGTAAATAAAAAGTTCATAGTAAACATTGACTGGAGTCTAGACGTGTCATTTGACGTCACGCAAGGGGCGCGCAAAATTACGGCGTTGGAACAGCTCAAATTTACTCAATGTTTTAATTTTTACCTTGAAAAAAAAAACTAGAATCTTTTCAAGCCTATTTATATTTTTTTCTACGATATAGAGAGGTAAATGATTAATTTGCGTCAAAAAAATAAACATGAATATTACCTATTGTAAGAAAAAAATATTTAATTATTAATATAAGCTATTATGCTAATGAATAATATTGGTATACTATTTTTGTATGATATTTCGCCGATAATTTATAATAAATGTAAATAAAATGAATAACTAAATTAAAAAGTGTTAATCAATAAACCCATGAGTTATTGTGCCCACCTAGCGATTTCACTTTGTACAACTTTTATATATGTTTATATAACATAAATAGATGGCGTTGTTACAAAACATTACGAGTATATCTGATCACAAATCTGTATTATTATTTTCATTTAAACCGTCTTATTTGCAAATTTATTCTAAAAAAACAAACTCCAATATTAAATAAATAATAAAGAACTACCTACTAAGCAATCTAATATATATAATAGCAACTTTTGGTAAGAATTTTTACCGTCTAACGTTTTTCACAACGCGCGATAAGAAACCACGTTCCAAAAAGTGTATTTCGAATCTAATATTTTAATAAAAGTACGAAATTTCATCTTTCTAGCATAATCGCAATCCTTGCCAAAAAGGTTACAAAATTTGTTACAAATTCTGATTTGTTAATTTAGTCTAATTTAAAATTCATATAAATGCATCAAATTAAGTGGATAAACATAAATATTTTTGTAAAACCATGGAATAATAACAGTTAATTTATTTATTATAAAGGTAAACCAACAATTATATAACATTTATAAACATAACAAATACCTACCTAACAAAGAAATCAGTGAAGTTTCCACTTAATATAGAATACATATAAAATCAAAAAAACAATTAAATATTCGATATAAAGTTAAATTAGAAAATGTTAAAAACTACATTAAAAATTATAAATTTCTAATATAAATATATCACTATTATAATACGTATATAATAAAAAGTATATATTTTACTTCCTATATCTTATTGTAAATGACAATCCTCTTATAGGTACATAACGCCTTAATTGATTCTTATAAAAAACAATTTTATTATAAAAATAGCTAAGTGATATGATCTAATGATTTATGTAATTCGTTCAAGTACAGTATAAAGTCATTTTTAGAAAAAAATGATTTACAAATGGGCATATAAAATAATGAGTTAATTCTACAATACGGTCTTGGGCATTTCAAATTACGTTATTAAGATGGAATGGCGTATCAATGCGATTGTTAATTATAATTATTTTTAACAAAATAACTGATATCTCAAGTTTCTATGAGAAGCCATGGAGGGAATAAAATTAAAAATATTGTTATTATAGGTTAAATTCAAAATTTTACACAAAAGTTTAAATGTTCAATGAACTTAATTCTCAATTATTCTATGCTGTTGACATAAACCTGATATGGAGGATTCCAAACTCACAACCTACTCAATAAAATTTCATTGATGTTAATTCTACTATAATTGATTTAACAAAAGATGAGTCAAGTATTGTGCACCCCATATACTTTTTAACTCTTAAAAAATTAAAAAAGTATATGAAGGTTAAAAAAATTATTAAAAAATGTAATAATCTCATAAATAACAAGTTTTTTGCAAAGAAAATAAAGGATTTGACAATTGAACGCTCCAAATTAATTAAAAAAAGTTAGTGTTTATAATAGGAAAATGATTGAGAGTAGGTCAATGTATGAGCGAGACACCCAAAACTTGCATGAGGAAATCTCTTAATTAACTTCGCATTGCATTCATAATTTATATAATAACTAAAAAATAAGAATCTTTTCAGAATCAAATTAAGGAACATATTGAAGCTACACTTAATTTAGTTGACCTATGTAGTTATAACTTAGAGCGATTCGAGTCATTGCCTGATAATTATGTCAATTGTAATTGTTTAAGTGAAAAATTTAATGTTGCTTCTAAACTAAACTCTGAGGTCTTTTTCACATGAGGCCGATAAGCCAACTTCTGAGTAGTATTTGGTACATTGAGGATATTGAAGTGACTATGACTATGATTATGATTTATGAGTCAAAATTTTTTTGTCCAGTAGATTTTTTCGAATGAGGCTGCTGAGCCAGATTGAGCATGTACTCAGACAACTTTTACCAATTGATTATTATAGTTGAAATTGTTAAGTCTATAAATTTCAAAACTTTGTCTAAATTGGAGGACCAATTATTTATATATAATGGCCGAAATGTATAAATATTAATGTATCATAATATATAGACTTTAGATTAGATTTTGTGAAATTACAATTATAATAATTAGATTAACAAATTACTTCAGAATTAATATTGTAAGTAAATGGTTTTTGATAACGAGCGGACTCGTTATGTTTAGGGTGGCCGAGCTGTTAGCTTTTATACATTTAGTAGTTTGGTTTTGACTAAAAATAAAGATATAATTTGTTGATTTGACTAAAACAATTGAATGTCTGTATAGAAGTTTAATTGATAAAATAAATGTAATATTGGATACTGATTTGACTAAGAATAAGAAGTAAATAAATCGCAGCTCGGTTAAGAGAAGGCATTGTGTGAAATTGGGAGTACAAGTTGTGGGGTGGTATTATTGTGATAAAAGTGTAACAGTTATAATAAACCGCTGAGTGTGAGATCGAGAGACTAAGTTGTGTAACAGTGATAATTAAGAGTTTAAATGGTAAACAGTTTAGTGTATTTGTGAACAGTGTCATAAAGTGCTTTAAAGAATAGAACGACTGTCGATTTTACCGATTCTTTGCGGTAAGAGAGCTCTAATATAATTTTACGTAAAAGATCAATAGAATGTTAAGGTACAAATATTGTGGAAAGTTATTTAATTATTTTTTATAGGTATGGGTATTTTTATTTCTTAATTAGAGTTTAAAAGGCACTTGAATTATTTCAATTATATAGTAGTCTATTTGAATATGTTACTAAAATGCAGTTAAATCGTCAAAGTTCTTATTTTAACTTCTGATAATAAAATACTTGAAACTTGGTACGACTCTAAGCTTACAGTAATTTCATCTATTAAATTAGCTATAGTTATTTAAAAATACTCTTAGATCACTTAAAACAAAACACCTATTCTTAATGCATTTTGTTGTACACGCGAATATACTACATAAACAATATGCCTTTTATCAACTTTTTCAAATTATATTTTGTAGATAAGTTTTTGAATTTATTTTGAGGTTAGTAAATTGCTTTTTCTCGCGTTGGATAAAATTTACGTCTTTTTTGGCGGATAGATTTTCAGCCATATTCTGTTTAGACGGTTCTTCAGCTGTCTTTTAGTCAGATATATCTTTTAGTAAAAAAAGTAAGATTTTAAAATTCCATAGTAGATACTATCAATAATTATTATTATAATTTAATTTGATAGAAGATGTGAAAAAAATTGGATATGTTAAAAAACATTTCTATGGATAAAGTGAGGAAGTGAGATCAACTATAACCAGTTCATTTTTATGCTGAATCGAGAAGCTAGGTATTTGCTTTTTGTCAAAAGTAAGAGATATACAGATATACAGATCCACAAACGATGTTTGTGGATTTCGAAAAGTGGCCCTAAAAGTAGAATGAGTTTTAAACAAAAATCTATGTAGAGTCGGTAACTACACTAGAGTGGCCACCAGTCACAGTTAGTCAGTTTTAGTTAGTGTTCAGTTAGTCGGATCTAAGCCCGTACTTCTTATTTTGTATGTTATTTTTTTTCACAGATTTTTTGCAATGTCAGGGAAATCAATAAAGTATTTCCGGTCTTTGAGGAGGGTGATTTCTTTAAGGTACATGGGTACATGGCTTGTATCAATTTAAAAACACCGGCAAAGTAAGTTCATTTCAAATCATTAAAATACTACTTGCCACGCATGCAGTGGGACGTAAAACATGAAACGAAGAGAGTTTTAAGAATTAATACAGATGGTTATAAAAGACAAGGAGATTGAAGATAATGTGGAAGAAGTCTGCACTAAGATGAGATATTATATAAATTAAGTAATAAAGTAATATGAATGAAGTATATGACACAAACATTTTTGACAGGTGGATGAGAATGAATTATAATATTGAATATTCGTTATATACCATTGCATTTTTATTTTTATGTGATATTTTTTGTAAGTGTTTTAATAAATAGCATCACAATTTTGGAATATGTTTTTTACGTCGCATAATAAGTAATCGTCCAACAACGATAATGATAAGGGTTATCTTAGAATTCAATTTTCAGGTCCAAGTTTAATTTCCCCTGAGTGTTTCCCGTCAAGTAATGTCGGAAAATGATCTCATATAGCGTAAGCGAGTGCGTGAGCCGGAATAAGTTTTATAATTTTCTTAACTTTATTTATGTTCATAATAATATATACTTAGTGTATTTTCTTTTACATTAGATTTCGTCACAGGCTTTTTATAAAAAAATATATTTTTTCATTATTAAAGCCTTTATAAAAGTTGAAAAGTTAAGAGTTTTGAAAATGTGTCCATAAAGTGAGGACTATGTGAACAATTAGGTGAGTAATATGTTATCGTATTCAATGATTTCTCGTAACCTGTAAATTTCAACTTAGGCTAAATTAAACGTATAATCGTATATATGTGTCTATCTATATTGGGGCGAGTAGACTTATTAGATTTATTTCTTGGGAAGTACAAAATAAAAATGAGTACCAATAAATGGTTTCTTCGTTTATTTTACCATTTTCTCGACATTATAGCCATAAATTGTTGGTTGCTGCACAAGAGGTAAGCCAATTTAACAGATTAACAATTTATAAATATTTATTAACAATTAACAATTTATTTATTATTATCAATCAATCAATTTATTTATTACAATCATCCTATGTGTACGTCTTTGTTATTGCTCTAATTTTGTAACTGATTATGGTACATGAATAAAATAAATAAATAAATATATTTAGAATAGAATAATGAACCACTACAAACTAAATTGAAATATTTCAAACTAGAAATAGCTAAAAGTCTTTGCCTGTGTGGTCCATCATTACAAAGAAAAAGAGGTTGACAATCTTCTGTAACGAATAAGATGATTGAGAAGACAAAAATTAATGCAGCAATCCTTACCCCACGAGATGTGAGACGTCATAGATTAGATCATCTTCCTGTATGGAAATATTAAAGACCACGCTGCAAGTTTCCTCAGTGTAAATAAAAAACATATTTAATGCAAGAAGTGTCGTGTTGAGTTGTGTTTCAATAAAGACAACAATTGTTTTCAAAATTGCATTAGTAAATAGTAATATAATTAATGTAAAACTAAATATTTGATTCTGTTGATTGCTCCTTATAAGTTCTGTAAATGCATAGTGTACCACATATCGAACATTAAAAAATATATATATCTGCTAATTTAATGGATATAAATTGTTTTTATTGCTATTTTATATATCTAGACCCCATTTAGAACCAAATATATTTTTTTGAGGCTAAAATAAAAAATCATGCTTTGTAGGGTTAGAAGGTTAATAATTGAAAATCAACAAAATCTAAAATTAGTAAACTATGATAACTCCTTGCATATAGATTGAAATCAAATGCTGTCAAGAGTAATTTTGCTCATTAATAAATGCCTGTGTTATTTAACCTACTTATTTGGATAAGGATTCATATCATGGTTATTAAAACACATTCGAAAATATTATATAATTTCAGAACTAATTTGATTGCCATAAAAAAGGTGAGTCATCCTTAAAAGCTAAAGATTTTGCATAACTTTTACCATTTACTCACCTCAAAGAGGAATAAAGCTTTCAAAAAAGAAATATTTTTCAATTTATGCAGAATTTTCCATTACTGCTCAACTCCTATTGGTCACAGCGACATGATGTATAGCCTAAGCCTTCCTCAATAAATTTAAAAAGAATTTTTCAATTTGGTCCAGTAGTTCCTGAGATTAGCACGTTTAAACAAACAAACAAACAAACAAACTCTACAACTTTATATTATTAGTATAAATAATGTTTGTAAATTTATATTATTTACTACCCATGCTGTAATACTCAGTGTAATACATAGTAAATTAAATTTGAAAATTAAATAATGTTATATTCATTCCTTAATAGCTAAATGTATATGCATAGTAATGCAAGTATGTGGAAATAAATAAATAACTTTACATATTTCCAATGTAATGCAATAAGCCTTTTTTTTTTCTTTTTTTTTTTAACCTCAGCAATCCTTATAGATACACACCTCCATCCAGGGGAAGATGGAAGGGGTTATGTGAGACTCTTACTCACTAAACCAGACGATCAACACTTCACTGTCATAATGGAGCGCCACGGGAACGCTTGCGCACACATCACACATGTTGCTCCGACGGCAGGCCGCGTGAGCGACAACCACCCCCATGGTGAGACGCGCCCGGTTGACTTGAGCGCGCCCCACTCCGGTGGCCGGCTTGTTGAATCATGAAGGCTTCCCTGCCCTCCACCCAAGCCGACGGAGCCAAATCAAGACTCCCTCCCCACCGAGATGTGACAATTGAAATAATTTCGGTACTGTTTTATTATTTACTATTTTATTTGTTAATTATTCTTGAATTTTGATATTTTGAGATGTACTAAAGATTTCTAATACATTAAATGGATGCGTGAATTTATATTTTCAGACAAACAATTACATTTATACTTTTTAAGAGCCCAGATATTTTTCACACCACAAGTAACAAAAATCTGCTTATAAAAAATCTTATTAAAGATAATCTTTTAAGTTAATATGAAGAAAAAAATACAAAAACAAATTTATTTATATCCAAGTACTATTTTTTATTTATAAAAATATATATTATGTTTACCATTTCAATGAGACCGGATAACAATTTCCAAATATTAGTATTTCCCTTCGTTATACTACGCTGATCTCAAACTAAAACAATACGAAACTAGAGCTTTGATGTATTGATATTACTATTTATTATAACGTTTTATACAAACTATTACGATTAAAAAAATAATATGTTAACATGGTAAAGTTTTTGTAGCAAAAATAATGTAATTTTTCATATTTATGTTTAAAAGTTTATAAGCAGAATATTTTGAAACTAAAATTGATATTACATTATCATAACGAAATTTTATAACGACATATCAAACAAACGACGGTAATGATTAAGGTTACTTTAGAATTCAATTTTCAGGTGCCGGTGTAATTTCCCTAGAGTGTTTTACGTTACGTTATGTTGTAATATGATCTCACATATCGTAAGCGAGTGAATGAGTTGGAATGACTTTTATTATTTTCTTAAGTTCTATTGATTTAATTCCTCACAGACTACTTTAGAATGGTTGCAACGGAATCCCTTACTTAATTAATAAACATGGCTTTTTAAAATTAATAATGAACTAGTTGAATATATGTAAATCTGCAATCCATTTTCTTTAGTCCTCTATAAAAATGCGTGCATGGACCACAAGCTCCATTACAAGTCCGCGCGTTCCACCGCAGTCGGTATCTACGTCCAAACCGCCTCTTCGTCGGACCACCGTAGTCTGACTCGCCTTCTCCGTGATTGTGGTTACGGATATCACACTTTTTACCAGTTTTTTCCCAGTTTATTCAGCCTTCATGGTATCCTCTAGCCCCTGGAAGGCCCGCTGCCCCTCAGGCAAACCAGGCCTCTCAGGCAGCGAACGCTTGGGTAAAACCCCCGAGGATTAACCTACAGCCCGTACTGAGTCGCTGTCGCCGTCGCCAATTCCTAACTCCGCCGAAGGAGTTGCGAGTTCGCTCGAATCTCTCCGTTGTAATAGATATCACTCCCCTTCCATCCAAAAAATTGAATTTACCAATTAATAGTCAATCTTTGCGATCTTTTCTTACGGCGTAAGTTTCATCTTATCCCGGGGTTGTTATAACATTGTAATATTACCTCTATTACTGACCTAGCTTCTATCTCTGCAATTCTCTGCTCTGTAAATTTTCAAGCTCGGGATACATTCCATCTATCAAATGTTTCAAAGTGTGGTTAATGCAGCCCAATCTACCGTCAAGTTAAATGTCTACTACAGCCGTATTACAGTCATTGTTTTTTCATTAATTTAATAAAAGAGTCTTTGTAGTTATTAAAATATAAAAACTAGCTATACAGTACCGCAGACTTTTTTTAGAACTACTAGAGACCAACATTTTCTCTGAACTTTTTGTTCAATTCTAATATTTAAAATGTAACGTTTGCCCCTCCAAACGAATCCAATTCTGTGCCTCATTACGTCACGGCGTTCACACTCTACCGTTACAACAATATCAATTGAGTAACTAATTATCCTTTTTGACGACATATATATTATTTATAAAGTTACCACAAGTTTCCTGTTAAAGCGAGTCTCATAAAATAATATTAAACCAAATACATCATCTAAAACAGATGGCGTTGAAATATTAAAATTTAATTAAGATCCACCTACGGCAGGCTGCCGTAGCTTTGAATAATTCCTAGCCTAACTCATTTTGTAATGGACAAGTATACATTAAATTAGACACCTTATAGTATTTAAGTTAGGGTTCAAATTTTATTCGAGTTATTAACCTCTAAACGAACTGCATAAATTAAACTGGTCAGACATGCCCTCTAATTCTGATAATTAATCTACTCTTGAATAATTTGTTTTATGTACCAAAACTTGTTATAAATTCATTAAATAGTATATTATTTAAATATAATTATTTAAATAGGTTTAACCTCTATATGGTTTAAATGTTTATAGATGTTTTTCAATATTAATCTCGGTTGTGTCGTCATTTTTACAATGTTAATCTATAACGCATATTTAGAAACATTGGTTTTAATTTCGAAAGAAACCTTTAGATATCACCATGGTCCCGACTTAGACCGTAATAAATAAAACGTAAAATTACCTATTCATAAAATTCTCTATATTTGTATTAAATTAATTATTAATAAAATTATGGAGAATTGTCATGATACGGTAGCACAACTTACTAGTTCACAATCCGGTCACTCTACTGAGTGACCGGATGATTTCCTAGAGATCACAGGTTTGAAAATATTTATAAACATGTATAGCCATGTTAAGCTTACTTAAATATAAAATAGAATGAAAAATTAATTCGTTTCCGGTAACTCAGTTGGTAGAGCTACGGGACGGTTTCCCAGTAGTCGCGGGTTCGAATCCCTGCCCGTATCGGTTTATTTTTCATTCTATTTTTATATAGATTTAGGTCACAGGTTCTTTTCCTAAAATTTTTATTCGATATTTATTTATAATTTAATTTCTAAAAAATTATAAGTAATGATCATTATTATTTTGTTATCTCAACACTCATTATCTTATATATTGTTAAATTAAATAATCGATCGCAAATTGCAACTATTAGTAAGAGTACCGAATTAAGCATTAATTGTGTATTGGAATATGTTACCACAGAAGGTTATCTATTTTTGGGAAATATAACAGCCCAAAAAAATAAAATAAAAAAATGATTGCTTCCTCTTTTACTTGTTAGTCTGTAAATTGTAAGAATTATTTAAAAGGTCAACGCTCGGACACCATACCTATGCTGAAAGTTAATTCCAGTTCAGAGGCAACAAATAAATTATGAGTGGGATAACTTACATTTTGAAAACTATGAAGTTTAAAAAGCCGTAGAACAAATGAAGTTGGGACTGAAGTAAAGAGTCTGTCTGCAATAGCTGGCCAATCTTTATATATATATTTCTTACGTGCGTGTGTATGTCACTGAACTCCTCCTAAACGACTGGACCGATTTTTATGAAATTCTTTGTGTGTGTTCAAGGGGACTTGAGAATTGTTTAGATTCACAAATTGGTCCACTGGAAAATGGTTTTTTGATTAATTTTTAATGTGTAAGTAGGTGGTGATTTTGGAATGTTTCACATTGGTTCTGACGGACTGCGTTATCATGGCAATGTCAAATATTAAATAACATTATATTTTAATTATAGTCTGCCCTGATAGTTGGCGTTGCGATAGAAATAAGAAAAATATTTTAGTACCAGCGGCCCGATACGTGCTTCGCTACGTAAAAAGTGAAATTAAAAAAAATATTGGAACAAATACATTTATTCAAACAAAAAATCTTTATTTACATATTCATACGGTATCGATTGGTCGAATTACGATAAATGTACATGTAATGACGTTAGACATTGTGATAAGTTTTTAATACATTTTTTTTTAAGTTTAATTTTTTAAATTAAAGAAGCGTGTACAAGACAACGTCTGTCGGGTCCGCTAGTTAATTATAAATAACCATGTTAAAATAATCCTGTACAATGCTAATGATTAAAGAACTAAAATAAAAATTAAAGGATGCTGTTAATAATGTACATTTCTTACAAAACTGAATATTTCTAGTAAGAGGTAATACCATACCTTTCTGTTGTAAATTCACGTTCACGTTTAACTCCAGTAATTAAATGTCTCTCATAGAAAATAATGTAATGTAAAGGGTAGGCCATTATAACGTCCACACGACGCATTCCTGGAACGCGAATCATCTAAATTAGACATTCCATCTTAAGCAATGGATTTAACAAGGACATACCTACTATTTATATTTTTATCATTACTATACGCAAAAATGCCTCTGAATAAATTTTATTGTTTTCTGATTCATGGTTTTGTTATTCTACTAACAAACAAAGAAACATTCTTATTCAAATACATTAATCTTTAATAACAATAACGGTCACGTTACAGTAAAAAAATAATAATAATACATCGCGATCTATAAAATTACAACAAGGCGGTCTTAGCGCTAACTAGCGATTTTATCCAGACAACCCCATTCGAGTAAAAAAATAGGAAATCATGAAATGATGGGGATGAAGTGCATATTATTGTCAATAAATATAATTATATAATTTTATAATACATAATATATATAATTTTATAATAAACACAATTTTTAAGATTTTTTAAAAATAAAAATATTTGAGGATTGTTTGATGCACAGAGGTATTTCCACAGCAGGAAAGCTCTAAAGACAAATGAATTATTGTAAAATATGTATTAAAATTTAATTTTAGAAAAAAAATAGTAAGTTTGGTTTATTTGTGTGTTAGGTTTTATTTATATAAGAGTAGCTTTTGTCAAAAATCTATTTAAAGTTTCTAATAATAAAACAATATTAGATACTGTATTTTTTTATTTACTTTTTAAACTGAGTAATTAATAACCATTCTAACCATATATCACATTTACCTATAGATTTTCATTGAAAATAATTAAAATATGACCATGTAAACTTGAGGAATACTGAGCTACACAATTGACGTTACTTTGACCAACTTGCAGGTCTGGTTTTATTAAAGAGAAATCTATTTTAAACACTAAATAATATGTATTAGACATTCAGTTAACTATTTATGCATTAACAATATTTTTCAGCACTGAACATTCTCAAAAGCCATTTTTACGACTGTTTGCAATATGGTATAGCCATAGTGCGCCGGCCAACCGTACCGCCGCAAACGCGATGTCCCTATATTTTAAATTTGTAATATCTTCGAAAATATTCATTTAAATTACAGGCTGTAAAGGGCTATATATTGTTTTATATTAAATGTAAAATGAATTTAAGTTATTTAATAAGATAAGAATTAAGAATGTATTTACTTTGAAATAGAAATCTTGAAATTATCAGTAGTTCTCTAATATATTATGCATGTTATTATACATATAAACCTTTCTCTTGAATCACTCTATCTATTAAAAAAACTGCATCAAAATCCGTTGTGTAGTTTTAAAGATCTAAGCATACATACAGACAAAGCAACCTTATACTATGTAATGATGATAGATTTTAGAATAATTTTTTCGTAATTTTGTGTCGGATGTCATCATACTATTCAGAATTATTTTTTTCCATAAATTGCAATCAAACCATTCTAAAACACTTAATTGCAACATAAGTTTATTTCAGGGTTGTTATATTTCTCCAATTATATGCAAAATTGTTATTAATATTTAAATATATAAATTAATTAGACATGGAAAAAAGTGGGGTTATCGATTTAAATTTAACAATAAATACACAAAATCCATATTAGCTTCTGCAGATTACCCTGCAATACTGAGAAGTAATCCAAGACAATATCATGTATTCCAGTCCAAGACAATTTTAAATTTCGGGGAGGATTTTTGTACGTGGACGAAGGGATTGAAGACAAAACCAAATAAATGATATACTCGGTGTCTGGGTAGATGAAATACCAAATACACCTCTTTCGATCCGTATCTTATAATAGTTTATTACGATTACGGAAGCAGCTCCGTTTAAATATCTATGTAAAAAATCAAGGACGCACTCCATCGTTGAATGCAATAGTCTATAGCTTTTTAAATTAAATCTTAAAAACCAATGAGCAATATCAAAAAGCTTGGATATACAATATTTTCTTATAATAGAAAATCTAAAGTTTTTGGAACTGAAACTCCAGGAGGCAGATGCAGCTGTATAAAAAAAACAAAGCAGCCTAAATCATTCAGCCACAATCACAGGAGAGACCGAAGAATAGGGCAGCATGTGGTTGTGGTTGTTTGTTTTTGTTATGCTGGACGGGAAGTAAACGAAGATAACAGACAAAGAGAAATATGTGGTGTCATCTAAAGACCAAATTGTCTTCGCGGTCCAGTGTACCAAAATAAGACTAGAGGATATTATCCCAGACAAAGCTTGCACGTTAACGAACTTCGAAGCTTGAATCTTACCAATACTACCAATACTGGGTCAACGAAGTTTCAGGATGTCGAATATAATCACACTTTGATGTTGCAGAAGGACGTCATTGTTACCACTACCCGTGAGGTAGCCAAAAATCTAAGAGGGAAGCGACACCTTAGGTAAAAAAAATATTAATATAAGAATCCTGTATGAATAAGTTAGTAATTAGTTATTACTAATAGCAAATTCGACCATTAATAAACTACGCAAAGTTAATAAAGATTATAATTAACGCATCAACAAATAAACAGATAAAGTGGTCGGATGGGTTGCTTGTCTGCGGTCAACTGTTTATTTAAATTTTACTCAATGAGCAAACAATTATTATATATATAGTAGTTCTTGTATAATTTGATTATTTTATGGCATTGTTGTGGTTATTAGTTTATGTTATTACATATAATAATACAACACCATTACTTTAATTTCTAAACCTAATATATATTTGCGAAGCGTATATACTTATAATATAAGAATTTTCAAAATAATCACTTCTATCACACTTTATTCAATTATTATTGATACATATAAACAATTATTTAAATAACTAATGTAAATCTACCAGGCAATAATATTAAGGAAATTTACAAATCAAAAACAATAACAATCAAAATGTTTAACGTATTAAATGAGTTAATATTCAAAGTTTCCAATGTGTTGACGTAACTTATTTTAAACATTAAAAGTGTTTGCATTTTGGTTAGGCATAAAAAAAACATCGGTTGCGTAACTGTAATAGTAATAATAATAAACACTATATAAACCTATTTGTATTTTTGTTTGCTTCAATCCTAATAACATTCTTATAGGTTGGTTTAGTATTAGTAGGTCGTAGAATTTTTAATTTATTTTTTAACTATCTAGGTTAATGCTTGACTACATTCCAACTGAGGCGCATTAACCTAGCAACCTATTCACTCTTTTCTTGAAGACACCCACATTGTATTCGTCCGGAAATACCGACGCAGACAGACGGAATATCCACAACAAAAGGATGGATATCTGCCGTGCCGCCGTCAGAGCGGCCGGTGATAGAAGGCGGCGGGGGCAATTATGTCGTGTAATTCCTGCGCACACTCACCAAAATGTATCCTATAGAATGAGGTGTAATTGTGTAAGGCTGTGGGGGTTGGCTTCGGTCAATTCGGGATCAACTATAGACCTCTTGGCTTGCCTCTCAATTGAGTCCAGAACCACAAGCTGAGACTTTAAGGTACCAGCAAATATGTGACCACTGTACTCCACACACGACCGGTATTGCGCTTTGTATAAAACAAGTAGCTGTCCTGTGTAGAGTACTGCCGGCCCTTCACAAGAACGGCAAGCATTCCTGCAGTTGCTCTTGCTCTGGACTGAATGAACCGACCTAAGTTGAGGTTCGAGGAAATCTCTAAGCATAACCACTGAATCCGGTCACTGTATTCCATTGATGCACCCTGGAAGTAGGAGTCAAGGTGAAAGGGCTAATTTTGGCGGTGAACAGACACGTTTGCGTTTTTGTGGCTTTGAATTTGAACGGACCCTGAGGCACTCCGGAATTTATTGCCAAGGGTTACGAGGAATAAACGTCGACAACTACTCGAAGACATCTCTGGCTCAAAAAGTCCGATACCCAGCCGATCAGACCAGGAGTTATACCGTACGCTAAAAGCTTGCTTAAAAATCTTGCATGCCAGACCCTTTCAAATGCCCTCGAGACGTCCAGAGAGACGGCGACCGCTTTTCCGTTCTTCTCGATGGCCTAGCTTAAAAAGTGTAAAACCTTTGATCACTGAGGACCGTTACCTTCTAGGTATACTAGACGGCGCGTTAGTAGTTAGTTCTATAATTTTGTAGAGTATGAATTGAAATCAGTCTATAATTGGTAGGATCGGCACGGCTGCCTCTTTTAGGCACTAGTTGCATGTTGGCAAGTTTCAAGGATTTCGGCACTTTCAGATTTCTAGTCTTGAAAGAGAGACAAGCCTTGCGCAATGCCTTTTTGCAGAACTTGGCAACTTGGTTAAAGGCTGTCTTCTTTAAACTTACATCCGGAAGCTTTTCGGCTTCGAGCATTATCCGAAATAAGGTATGGCGAATATTTTCGGTCTTCAGCATGACCACATTCGCCATTATACAATTGATTGTATGCAATTTGCCGTATGGCCTACCACATCTGGTACCCTTGTAGCTTGCCTCACCAGCTGAAAGAGGTCCAAAAACAACGCAAAATTCCGCGCTTCTTCAGCCAGTCCTTATGACAGGCATTAAAGTCCCCCAGAAAGACGAGCTGCGCTGAAGGGTATTGAAGCAAAGCCATATCAACAGCCTTACCGAGATGGGGAAGTTTATAGACGAAATAGACAACATTTCATAAATTACACAACAGCAGCAATTTAAATCCATTTAATAAATTAGATTGGGATTTCGATCCTGACCATAGCATTGCAAAAGGCAGTAGCAGTAAGTGTCCAAGCGTGGTGCAGACGCCATCCCCACAATCTTTCAAAAAATCCTAAAAAATGGTAGAATAGATCGTCCTCCTATTCGCTTTAGATATGATTGAGTTTTGATTCCAAAACTACACAGTTTTGGGATATTTTATTTTTTACTATGTATTTAATTTATGATCAAATTTTATATATTTTTAATTTTTTAATGAAGTAATGATGGAAATATAATATTGTATTTTCCTTGTGTAAAAGGGGCAGATGTAGTGGGTATTAGTATAATAATATAAGAGGGTATGTACCTGTGCATGGCTTTTTAAGAAATATACTAGTTATTATTCGCATGTTTTATTAAGACGCTCCAAAAATACCATGAACATGATCTTGGTCTTTTCCAAATTTATGCATAGCCCAACTCGTCGGGAGGACTCATTTAGACCGTTCATCTTTATATATAATCATCCGCAAAACGAAGTTGAAAAATATGCTCTACATTAACGTTGACGAATCGTGCAGTTCAGGGTCTCAAAGAGATCCTCTATTGCATTTATGAATAGTTTCGCAGATATGACATTACCCGGCCTTACGGCGCGACGCAAGTGGAAGGGCCCTGAGTCGATTTGTCCCAATCTAAGAGAACATCTTATAGACGTGGCTTAGAAGTGCAATCGGTGTACAATTCTCAACCAGTTTTGTCACTCTTCTTGAAAAACAAGATGACTACACCCCTGAACCACGCCTTCTGTAGTCGTTCTTTGCTGGCTGACAGTATTAAATAGCTCAAATAAAGCCTCTAAGACGGATAGTCCACCAGCCTTTAGGAACTCAGTTATAATAACGTTATCACCAGCGGCCCCGCCATTACTAAGTTGCCCTAGTGTCGATCTTATATTGCCAATGTCAACGTCTGGGATATCTTATGTATAATGGTTTAATAGTAATGCACGTGGATTATCGGTCCTCGGTCTACGTCTGGGATATCTTGTGTATAATGGTTTAATAGTGGTGCACGTGGATTATCGGTCCTCGGTCTACGGCTGATGTGCGCTCGACGAGTAATGTTCATCAAACTTCGCAACGTTCTGTAGGATCTGGGAGCAAGATGCGCGTTCTTGACTGTTCTCTATCTTAAGCTTCATTAGATGGCTCCTAACCAGGTGGTTTTGGAAAAATGTGGGACCTCTATTCTGCTCAATAAGAGCTTTAACAGCACTTGTTGTACAGCAACGGAAGTTGGGAAGGGAAGCGGAAAAATATGTATAAAGAGATTTTTTTTTATTGAAGCATTGTATATTATTTCACCTCCAAATTTCAAAACCACACAATGTTATAAGTATTTCAGCAGCATTAACGCAAATTTACCGCCTCATTAGGACACTAATCGCTGTTATATCGGTTGTATGTGCTCCAGAATGTTCTATTGAGATTGTAAATTTAGCTACTGCAGCTTAACGACTTCCGTATACGTTTGCATTATATATTAAGTAAAATGCCTTGATAGCCATCTATTCAAAATAACTTATCACTAAATTTAAATGTAACCTCATGAGTAAAATAAGCCTTACTTTCATAAAACTATAATTTCTATAAAAGTCAAAACCAATTTCATGCCAAATGTGTGCCTCAGAGATATACTTATCATGTACGATTTCAACCCTTTCGCTATATTCCATTACGACACGTAGGTTCATTCTTACAAAATAATTTGAAGATGATATACCATTATACCATTTTATAAAAGTTTGACACCACTTTATAAAGTACACTACACAAATTATAAATTAATCATGTTTGTATAATTTAGCACTAGGGTACCACCAAAACAATACAAATATCGTAAAGAAAGTAAAACAAGTATAAAATAAAATTCTAAAATGTATTAAATAAAAAAATCACAAAATTATATTTCAGGTAATTGGTCAGTGGTATCGTTGTCTAACACCATTAATACAAGCAAGTAATTTGCTTACTTAGAGGATAGACTAATTTGTGTAATTTGTTTTTTTTATATTATTGTTCTCTGAAAAATATCTACAGACAAAAGGTACAGTTCTAACTATTAAAATAATGACTAGAATTAATAACTAGTAATTAAAATATTTAATACGTTACGGAATCAGGTCTCGACCACGCTAAGCTTAGATTAAATTTTCATTTTAACATTGTATAATTTCCAACAACAAACTTACATAATACAGACAAATCCAATCTTCGAATCTACAAAATACTGGGCTTCATTCCAATGCTACAAAACAAGGAGTGATCGGTTTACTTTGTTAGACCCCTTTGTGTTCGAAAAGGCTTAATCTACCATTGACAGTATTGTCATTCACCCCAATGTCCTTTGTAAATGTAAGGGTTTAAAAAATATATAAGACTTTGATTAAAACTTTTTGGTCATTCTGGAATTGAAGAAGCTAAGAGTATATTTTTGTAATTTAATAATATAATAATATATTTTTTCCTCCAGTATACCCTACCTTTAATCTGAAGGATTATTTTTATGTATTAAGTAATAAAAATCAATGAATGACATACCGTTGCATTTAAACATTATAATAAAATGTTATTAAAACGATATTTACGACATTATAGATTGAATTTAGTAGTGGTATTTTCAAGATTTTTAATAGACCTTAAGACATTGTTAGACAACAAGAATTATATTTTCATTTTCAATATATTTTTAAATAAATTATAATTAACACATTATACAAAACCTATTATTTCATTTTATTTAGTATAATATAGATATAACTTACCCCTATATTCCAATAAACAGTTCAATTATTTGAATACTTCATGAAAATGACGTGGGAATTTCTCCATCAATGTTTAAATGCGAATATTATTGAGTGTTAATTGAAAATGGCGATACTATTTCGTTTTGATTGAAATTTAATAAGGATGTTGTTATAGGTGAAAAATATTTAAAATCATTTGTTATTAATATGAAAATTTAATTATGGATAAATCTATATAGGAATATCTATAGTAGGTACCAAATTAAATGTATGTAATGCCGATAAAAACAATAACTTTACGAATAACACTAAAACAATTTCAATACCAAAACACAATCGCATAGTAAAAAGTTAAAACAATTATTAATTTTAATAATTACAAAGTTAATTTTATTGAAATGGTTAGAAAAATAATTAATTGATTATTTATTGATTAATGTTCGTCTTTACGGCTATATTTATAAAAAACATATATTTTCTAATTCTATATAAACTTAACATAAATTTAAGTATTTTTTGTTATATCTCTCCTGAAGGCAATACAAGGCTGATATGCATCTCCTGTCTTTTATCTGCCATTTCTTCCAATTCATCCGAAATTTATTTCAGAAGTGCATTTCTCAGACCTGTTTTACATTGAACTAGATTGTATGCATTCAAAAAGCACTTTGAAGTAGCCTTATTTAAAAAGCCTGAAAACTTTTATATATTTGATACTATAAAAATGTAAAATATATATAATATCTTACTAAATTTAATACAAATATCATCAAATACGATAAGTAAAACAATAAAAATTTTGAATAAAATTATTAAATATGCGATATCATAGATATTCAATAAAAAAATCCTATTATGTAAAAAAAGATGGTATTTTTCTTATAAATCATCTGGATGACATAAAGCCGATGTTAACTCATAATATACTGATGACAATGTAACGATGTTCTTACAAGCGCTACATCATGAATCGGGTGTACGAGTTTATCATTATAATAGACTCATCTTATATCTTTAATATGTGCTATTGCGTGTGAAATACGATGTATCAGAGTTCATTGTAAATTTTATATATCTGGGATGGTGTAGGAGCAACATCGCAATATTACTTGCATATTGAAACGGCTGTAAGTTTTTGTGTGACATTATTCAAGCCTGTTGTTCATGTCATTACAATTAATACGTATTTAGTATTAAATTATTCACAAGACATCTTCAAATTCAAAAAAGGTTTTTTTGCAATGTCTTTCACTTAATACAAATAATTTTAAATTGTGTTATATTTTTTATGTTTATTATCAAAAATGTATGTTATAAGGAATTAATTTTCGATATTTACGCTTGAATGCAAGCGATATGATCGGAGTTGATTAGTGCGGGCTGTTTCATAACACAGCCAGAGAAAAACATTCTACCCTCTTCTGTATTGTTTTGATGTCACTATAGTTATAGCAGCTAGTGTTACGAGTATTGTCATAAAAATCATAACGTGCGTAACTAAACATATCATCAAATGAATCTAACATTGTTCAATATTTTTAACTACGTAAGTGAAAATTACTTAAATATTATTTTTCTATGAGCTTTTTATGTTAGTTGCCAAAAACTGAATTTCATATCAAGATAAAAGAAAAATACTCTTTAAAATGATATAAAAATGTCCATTGACTATAAATGCCAGGGTCTGACAAATTAAAATTGAATAACTACGAGCATATTTTTTCTTTTTCACAAATTGAACCAAGTCTTGCCCCAATATTCATAGCATCAATAAACCTCATAAATATACATTTATTTGATCCATGAATGGACTTGTTCTATAAAATTGCTCGCTTTTAATTTTACATTTCTTTCTATTCATAAAAAATATCGTCGTATTTAAGTCGAGTTGGATTCGCACACGAAGGTTTCCACTATAATATTATCTATAAAATATATGTAATGTCAGTAAAAAATTAAGGTTTTCACATACCTCATTCCACATTGTCGAACCCACAGTTCAGCGTCAACCAGCCCTACTACCATATGTGAAAGGTGTTACTGACAGAATCGGCAACATCTAAAAAAAGGTTTCTATAAGAACAATCTACAAACCTCAAAAGAAATTGTGGCTTGTGGAAATTGTGGAAATACATAGGTCAAACAAAGAGGAGCGTCGGTAAAAGAGGGGTAACATCTCGAATATCAAGCATAAGCGTACATCAAAGTCAGCAGTGTGTGAACATATCATAGACAAGCCCAATCATTATATAAGATTTGATAAACCTAAAATCCTACTAAAGAAAAACTTTACATTCCAAGAATGGTTCGCGAGACTATTGAAATTAAAAAACATAATATTTCTAAAAGAGAAGATGTTTGGGGATTATCTAACACCTGAAACCCACTCTTAAAATATATAAAATCCCATGTCTGTGACCACACTGCTTACAGGTCTTAACCTCAAGATACTGTTAGTGCCTATTGTGTAGTGTGAATCCTGAACTGTACGCCCGGAAACTTAAAAACCGTTGGAGGTAGATTACTAATTAACTGACTTGCTGGTAGAAACCTCCATCTCCTCTTGCCGCGAACTCGGTTGCTAAAAAGCATTCGAAATGTCGGGTGAAGTTTAAAATGTAAATTTAAAATATTATTAATTATACGCGAGCTAGATTGGGTTAAATACAAATTGTAAATTTAAAAATTTAAATTAATTATACGCGAGTTAAACCCGTAAAATAGTTTTATTTCAAAATAACGACTTAATTAATAATTTATATAATTAATATTTTTTTATTTATAATTATTTAATATTTTTACATAGCGCAAAAATAAAAAAAATTAAAAAACCCCTATATAAAAATACCTCTAAAAAGAATAAAAATAATATTATTATGTACTTATTGAAGTCGTTGCCTCGGGGAACCGTTGTACCTACGTACGTTGACGATGATGTCTATTTTACGAAATTGAACATTGAGGACTTAGACTATACTTACTTACCATATAATTTCTTTATTTGCCTTGGTAACTTGCATTGAATTTTTATTTCATCCTTTATTAAGCAGTCCCCCGACGCAATGACTTCAATAAGTACATAATAATATTATTTTTACTATTTTTATGGGTCTCTTTGTATCGAGGGTTTTTTATTTATTTTTTTCTGCTTTGTAAAGTTATGTTACTGGTTTTTTAATTATGCTAAATGAACCTACATCCACACAAATTTACAGTTGTATAAGTATTTCTATAAATCTGTCCTAATATTAAAAAGAGGAAAGATTTGTTCGTTTGTTTGAATTGAATGGGCTTCGAAACTACAGGACCGATTTAAAAAAGTCTCTTAGCATTAGAATCCTTTTGTTTTTTTTTTTTAACGACATGAATCCTCATGGATACACACCTTCATCCAGGGGATGACGGAGGTGGTTATGTGAGACTCCTACTCACTAAACCTGACGGTTGCCGCCACCGTCATAATGGGACACCACGGGATCGCTTTCGCACTCACCGCGATGCCCCGACGTGATTCATGGAGAGGGCACCCCGCAACGAGGAGCACCCATCCCTTTTTCGCAGGCTTGATAGATTGTGGAGAGACCCCCTTCTGGCCGGACTCGGTCTCCGGGAATCAGGTGTAAAACCCGACTCGACCATCATCGACCGTGCCCAGCCCCACCGCGGTAGTCTCCCCGAGAGGAGACCACCGATCAGGCCCCCTAATAGAGCAAGGGGGAACAGCTAATTATTGCATAAGAACCTTTCACCAATAAAACGTCAATATCTTGGAGACGACTGTTTCTATTTCGACCAATCTTAGCTAACCATCTCGACGAACATAGATTTCGATTAAAAAAAACCGCATTGAAATCTGTCTACACGTTTAGCCGCTACATTGCCACAGACAGACACACAGATACACAGGTCGACGTGTCAAACTTATAACACCCCTCCTTTTTGGGGGGTTAAAAAAGGAAATACTAGTATTATTATAAAGTATTTTATTTTAGAATAAGATCGTCTTCGATCTTAAAGACCAGAGTATCCTAATCTTTATCAATTAATTATTAACCATGAAGCCACAACTAGCAGCCCATAAAGACAATAGGAAAAGTATTAGTGAGATTGAGCAAAAGAATATAGTTATAGTGGTCATAGTACAGTACGCATATAGTCAATTAGGCGGTTGAAGTTGCTGATGTCAAATCTGGCCTCTGAGTCAAATTATAATAATTTCATGTACTTTATTTACGTTACTTTATATAATAGTTTCAAAACATTTTAAAATCTTCATATAGCTGATATTATACAAATAACCACTTAAAAATATGGTACCTACACTGTAATTTGAGTATTACCTGACGACTGGTTTAGAACATAAATAAGTAACAGAAAAAAAACTTTTATAGCAAATAACATCGACAGAAACAATACCTAATCTATTCTACAAGGTAATTTACTAGGTAGAATGTTGTTTTTAATTTGAATAATTGTTTAGGTGCATCATTATACCAACACAACCTTAATTATAGATGGTATTTAAATAATTTTCAAGACAAAAATATACAACATTTGACAATACTACTCTTATCTATAGTTTAATTTTTAACTTTTACTAAAATTAATGAAATTTTAACCAAATATTCTTTCAGCATATTATGCTTATGCATATGCCTAAAATGTATAAGGTATTATAACATGGAGTCATTACTCTATTTACTGTAAATACATATTAAATGTTTATTAATAAATAAAATGCACACAAACAGAACACCTTAACCGGTAATTTTATTCAACCGGTTTGATCTGAACATAATCAATAGAATTCAATTACCACAATAAGTTTTATTATCAGCCACAAATCTTCTTTTTTTTTGTGGGGATTCCTAACTATTACAAATAATTTCTAGATAAATTAAACGTTTTAATGCTTCTATTCAGATAGGCTCTGACGAGGACAGACCATCAATCTGTATCAACGTCGGCCAGTGTTTCACAGTACAACGGATTGGGATGAACAAACTACCCATTGTTTGAACAATATAGCTTGAAGTTATATAGAATTGGCATGCTAGTATTTGCGTAGCTTTTTTATATTTTATTGATAAAAAGTAGTCGTAGGCTTAGGCGCCATTTTATAAATAGTTTCACTTCTCAGTTACGCCTGCCTCATGATTTAGTATCTATGGATTTTTAGTAAATTTATGCAAAAAAAATGTGGTAATTTTAACCAAACATAGCTGTAACAAAGAACCAATTTATTTATAAATTTATGTATACGAGCAATGTGTATATAAACCAGACTGTATACAAACTCTACTTTTTGGGGGCTGTAGCTTGACGGGATATCTAAATACTAAATTATTTTTGGTAAATAACTTCAGATGATTCATTAAATATCGAAATCGCCTCTTAGTCGAAAAAGTAATAAAAAAAGAAGTGCGGCAATCGGGGACTGCCGCAGTAAAGCTATTGCATAGAATTTTTATCAACTTATGCAATTATAATTATTTATTTATTTTATTTATGCAGTATTTTTTTCCTTTATTTTTCCTTGATAATAATTCAACTTTTTGAGCGTGGTGACCGATAAGAAAACATTTTTTTTCTTTTATTAAATAAATGAGAAGTTAATATTGTTCTAAATATTTTTATTATCTTACAATACATGTAGGTTATTCAGGAATATTTATCATTGAAACTATAGATTTATGGTAACTGAAATAAGAAACACAAGTTTGTGACTTGATATCTTCTAAATATCTGGAAAATACCGCGTCAATGGTGGTCCCATATTTTGTTGTGGATTGGAGTGGAGTGGATCATTATTCATTTTCAAATTCATCAATATTTTATACAACAATGCCAACTAGAGGCGAGTTGCTGAACTAAAGAGACGCGTGATATTTCAAAAAGCCATTAAAAGTTCTGCTATTCATCGATAGATGGCGAAACTAGAAAGTATCACCGCTGTGTCGGTCGGAGTGGGGGGTGTTAGGTTTTTTTCGTTAAAGAATTTCTAGATTCTGTCTCCACGCTCAAGGCCCGCGATAGAAGCTATGCAATAGCTTAAAAAATAATAAAAAATCCCTCGATACAAAAAGACCTTTAAAAAGAATAAAAACGATTTTATTATGTACTTATTGAAGTGGGGACCGTTGTACGTAAGTTGACGATGGTGTCTATTTTACGAAGTTACGAGAGCTAAGACTGTAGGTACGATTCAATATCGTAACTTCTTTATTTCCCCTGGAAACTTACTTGTATTTTAATTTCTTCCTTTATTAAGTGGTCTGCCGACGCAACGACTTCACCGCTATAATACCCTCTGTTTGAATCGAGAGTTAAAAATACAATCACCTTAGAATTGCACTAGCATAATGATTTTCGAATGAATTCCAAAATCCTAAAAATTACATATTGTTACCTTTTGAGATCAACGTAGCGTCTAAAGGTAGATAAATCATCTGGAGCAAAACTATAAACAAACATACGATGTCATCATACATTAAATCACATGGAAGGTTAGAACCACGGTTTCTATATTCAACGCGACCGGCAACTTCTAAAGCAGATAGATCTCGTTACTTTTTAGTCACGCACCAGATAAACGTATTGTTAGTACAAGAGACCTTTTTTAAACCAAAACATACTAGAATATGTGTATCTTTCTCTCCATAGATCCAGAAGGGACTTTAAGTCCCTACTCCAGTGAGGTATTGCACTTATTCTGACCGACAACCTTATTTGCAAACATCCTTGCTGGCGCTTTTACGTCGTATATTTTAGAAGACATCGTCTAATAGGTTAAGTAACAATCCTGCAGGCTTACCATCAACTCTTATTTGGATTCAATTTACGACCAACATTCAATCTTTTTTTATTTCATACGATGACACAGATAAGACGACCACTTCAGTTCGAGACTTTGAGAAGTCCCAAAATGAACCGCAAACGCTAATTCATTCATTTAAATTGTACTTTGAATTATCATTTCGATCTTACCTAATATCTATATAACTAACCGCTTATCTATCAAAACTAACGATTCAATAAAAGTTTATAATATCGTAGCCTAAACAAAATAGTTACGAATTGTATATTGTAGATGCTTAATGTTAATCCGTGTTTATTAGTGTTAAAGATGAGTATAATATTAGTGTTAAAGATAATTAGTATAAGTGTAAACTACACATTCTATTAAATACATATAAAGTATACAATTATGAAAAGACAAATTTCTCTTTTCGGAGCTTTGAATTTGATTTTGACTTGAGTTGATTGTGACTATGAAGAAAATGTTTCACAAAGACAAAACGACTTTTAGAGACCATTTAAAAAAGGAGATTTCTTTTAATACATATCTATATTTTTTTAATTCATGAGGTACCTCCCCAAATGGGATCTCCCTGTCTGCGACCAACTTTTTAATTTCAATTTGTGGTTATTTCAATAACCAAGCTAATATTTGCAATGGCAATTTTTTATTATATGTATATATGTAAGAAATACTGTATTTCTTACAGACAGTATTTCTAAATCAATTTAAGTTAAGGTTCATATTGGAGACGATTAATTAATAAACCACAATTTGCATCATCCTTTCCAATCTTTTTCAGCTCTATATGAGAATATAAATGTTATAACTATAACATGCTTATAATATTTATAATATTTAAAATGGAAATCAATACTTTGTAACATCTCTCACGCCATTATAAGATATATATTTAAATACTTATTGACCTTCAAATAACAATAATAAATCTTTTCCACAATCAAAACAACCGCTCTTAAAGTGCGATGTTAACATTAATTTGCTGCGAGCTGTCTGTAGTCGTCTATATCCCCTGATAGGCAAGCGGAATAAAATGTTTCTTAGCAACAAGGTCACGATTCATTATTCATCGTGTCACCCGTATGTTCTTTTACGCTTCTCATAACATAAAAAAAAATTATGCACTCAGATAATGTGTTTATTTGTAAAGGTAGTATATATTAAAACTGTTTAACGTTTTTTGTATTGACTTAATTTACTCCTTGAAGGACGAGAAGAGAGGGCTACGCCCTGATTTCAGAAGGACACATCTTGTTTTTCGATTATTTTTAACTATTCAATAGAATTAGAAGTTTTTATCTGTCAGAATTACATAGATGAAGTTAACTGTAATGGTTTAGATTTCCAAAATAACGATAATATAGATTTATTATCGACTAAGTATATTCTTACTTAATAGGTTGTGCAACAGCTCTTTTTATCTTATCAGATATCTATACTAAAAAGCTGAAGGTTTGTTAATTCCTTTGGTTGAACGCGCTTATCTCAAGAATTATTAGTTCGAATGGTATTGTCTTGAATAGTTCATTTATTAAGGAAGGCTGTAGTCTACATATTATTACGCTATGACTGATAAGAGTGGAGCAGCAACGAAAAAGGCTGCAAAAACAGGAAAATATTTCTTTTTTAGTGATTTCCTTGCGTGCGCTGCGTAAACCGTATAAGTAACGATGAAATTGACGCAAACAATTACCACAAAACTATATTATTAGAATTAGAATTAGAAAAAAACTACAACTGTGTGAATATCGATATCCATCAGAATTTCAGATCTTAACAAATTAAATCATATCTCAATATTATAAATCACTCCTTACTAAAAGTACAATAAATTGTTAAAAGATCAAATAAAAAGCACTTTAAACTTGAGACAGATGAGTGTCTCCGAGGATTGAGAATTAACCAAATAATTAATATACTCGACCTTTGTACTCAGGTTTTTTATTAAAACAACTCCCGACCCTCCTGTCTCGCTCCGCTCCAGGCGCTAAGCCCTTGCTCTAATTGGAAGTTCTTAGAATCAAAAACAACATACAACTTATACAATACAATAAGATTGAATTAAAACAACGTACAACTATAAAATGATAAAATAAAAATATTCAATCAAAATTCGTTTCCGATATATTTATAGGTTAAACATAAAAAAGCTAAATGTTACTAAGTTAACAAGTTTCTCAATTAATCTTTGAAAAATATTAATTTTTAAGATATTTTTTTTAACATTATCATATAACAAAATTAGTCATAGAAAACATTCTAACCAACCATCCAACATCAACCCTAATTTTTATCTGTAGTACTTCCCAAACACAAACCCGTATATCTTTACTTTAGGCATCCCAGTCACGTTCCAGACGATATATAACCCATCGTGATTGCAGGTACTCGTCAATAATGTATAGATTTGGGAAGAAATAAAGGAGAGAAGAAAATTGGGTTTTCCCAACGATAAGCAAATATTGTGTAATCTGATTAACGAAAATAATGATATAACTTCTGTCATTCATGTCATGAATTCCATTACTCTGATAGATAATAACTTTTTGTCATTTTTTTTTTATATATATATTATGTATGGTTAATAAAACTTTAGAATCTAAAAATATTATTAATTATTTTCCGCTTACTTAAGACAACAACCCAATATGAGTGTTTATATTTTTTTACCCAAATAGCATATGTAAATTTTAGATTAAAATGTCGCTATAAATTACGTTTTTTTTTAATTTTTTCGATAAAGCCGTTAATTGTTGTTTGTCCATAATTTGTTATAAACTAAATTGTGATAAAAAAATAAAACCCTGATATATTTTTTGGATAACTCCGTTTTATTGGATTCAAGACTATGAGTAGGCGCGTTGTCAGTTTAGTGTTTTCGCCACTAACATTTCTAAAACTTTAGAATAAATATTTTCTTGTAATTATAAAAAATGCTGAATATTTTTTCTTTAATAAAGAGATATAGTATGTATTAAAGAATAAAAACATAATGAACAAGTTTGCTCAGCTCAAGATTACAAATCTTTGGCAATTAGATTTCAGAGCCTGTGAATGTTATTTTGATTTTTGGAAATTGGCTGAACATTGTTTTGAACCATATCAATTTTCAGTACGATAGGAGAAATTGTGAATTTGACTTTGATTATATTTCTTACTTTGATTATAGATTTGATTATACATTTTGATGTATCAAATTATTTTATACATCAAAAAGTATTAAATAATTTGAAATTTATAAAAAAAATATATATTATATTTGTATAATCCAAAAAAAACAGTGCATCTTATCCAATAATAGCGGTGACGTAAAGATGAAGATAAGAAAATTGTAAAAATTTATTTTTATTAAAAATTTGGTAATGCAAGAAAGTTAAGGTGTGAATAATAACTATTGTTAGGACTTTCAGTAATACACAGTACTTGCACCTCAATGTTTAATATCCAACCATTTGTAATAAAATGGCGAGAGCAGCCCTTACAACTCGTTTTATAATAATCTAACACTATAATATTTATTAGGTGAGGGTAATTTACAATTTCATAACCACCTTACAGATGCTATTATTTATACTTTATAATAAGTTCTAATAGTTAATAAAATATTAAACATTATGTTAAAATAGCCTATGCTTTTAATTAGCAAAACTTTTAACAGTAAATACTAAATCACATCCCATAATTTTTTGTGTAGGTGGCGCTACTGTTGAAACTTATGAACTAAAACATGTAAATTCCAATGTATTTACCATTTAAATTATTATAAATAAATATGATTAACAATAATAATAATTTATAAAAATTTAATCCAAAAAATAGAATTATATCTAGGCTGTTACAATATATATTTATGTATAAGAAGAATATTCCGAGAGCTCGGTTTTACATGTGAATGTTCAAATATGCAAAATAACCTAAGCCAAAGTCGAACTGAATGATCCATGAATTATACATTTCTATTCCGTATTATCTTAAGAACATTTAAGTGGCTTAATGTACGTACACACTGCATGTAAACCTTCGAAAATAATGTATCTTATTAAGATAATATTCAACATCTTCATCAACGTAATGTTTATTATTATAATAACTAAATATACTTTATAAACAAATTTTCAATAAAAATAACATAGTTATTATGTGCTCAATTGTGTTGTTAAAAAAATAAAACATGTAACGTTTGAATAGAAATAAAGTATACTATTATTTTATAATTTTAAATTAT
The DNA here is from genome assembly GCA_959347405.1 of Napeogenes sylphis. NCBI lineage: Eukaryota > Metazoa > Arthropoda > Insecta > Lepidoptera > Nymphalidae > Napeogenes > Napeogenes sylphis. Next base: position 30,248,136 of record OY365776.1, read on the forward strand.
TGTTATGAAATAGCGACACGATAGTTTAGTTGTAGAGATATAGCGTCCTATATCTCTACAATTAAATTATCGTGTCCTTATAACCTATTTATTAAAAGGTTCCAGGTATGCTCTTATTGATTAGCTTTTCAGTGTATATTATTTTTAAAATGTAAGAATTGAAAATATAAGCTCTATTTTTATATTCCTAATAGCTAATTCTGAGCAAAATATTAATATATCGTAGAACCGATGATAATAATATTAATATCAAATTACGAATTACACACATTTGTCTAACCTATTTACTATCTTGAATCGATACGAAGAAAAACAAAAAATAAATAATTACGAAAATGTATTCAACCGAATTCTCATACTAAATGGCTTGACACCGACTTGAAACCTTTTTAAAGTTGTTTTTTTTAACGTAGTTATTTTTATTTAATAATTTTTAGTTTATTGCTATATTGTCAATTAACCATAGGTAGACCTAAAACATAGGTAGACCTACAGTGCTGCGCGCCTTCAAAAATCTAGATCTCAAGTAACGGGAACCGATAAAAGTAGTCTTCTCTTTAAAAATTCTTGTGAGACTATTAAAGATCGTGAAAAACTTTGGTTGGCCATGAAGGCATATATGAAATCACGATTACGTCAAGAAACTCTTGATGAGCATAATTCTAGACTTGGTATGATCCGAGAGCATCTTGCGAATGAGTATTTTTTGGCAAAGAGCTATAAGACTTGGCCTCATTAATAAGCATCTGGCCAACGATTCAGATGAACAGAGGGCTCATAGATTAAAAGAGAAACCGTACAGCAACCGAGTCTGCTCAGCAACATAAGAACCGGCTAGCAACAGCGCGTTAGACTTCACAAAGACTTCGTTCAATGAATGAGCGTAGTTTTATGATCACCATAAATCAATATGCTGAAGTACCATGTACAGTCTGTAAGAAATTATTATATCCAAAACAACAGATGTCATTAGTTACAGCACGTTTTGATTGCCTTCCGGAGGAGGTAGTACAAAACTTGGATAAAAATGCTCATAAAATAAAAATTTATGGGCCTACCTGAATAAAATTTTTATAAGACCAATTCGAAACTATTCCGCATCAAATAAAAAAAGAATTACGTAAATCGTAACCACGGAGAAATCGGTGTAAATACATAGAAAAAAAAAGTATATATATCGGCTGAATTGAGAACCTCCTCTTTTTTGAAGAAGTCGGTTAAAAAATTAAGTTTGATTTTGTAGCAACTTTATAACTTGATTGTGCAAAATAAATAATTTTCGTCATTACAGTAAACGCGCCATTAATATAATAATAAGGCTTATAAAAACACAGCCTGTAAATAAAAATAATAATAATTATTTGTATTAGTATTCTCGATAAACATATTTAACTGGCCAGCCCACGATCGAGACCTGGCAGCGGAGATACACAGACGAGGACACGGCAGCAGTCACCAAAACATTCCTGCCGGATGTAAAACTGGCGTACAAAATTATTACTGGAATTGACATGGACTGCCCAAATCCTCACAGGTCATGGGAGATTTGCGGCGTTCTTGTTTAGATTTAAACTGACTGAAAGATGGACCTGTAAATGTGACCTGTAAATACAAATAAAAATATTAAATTTATTATTATTTAGGAAATATACAATGTACATAACTTACCATATAAGTCCGATGTCTGCATACAGCAACCGGAAACCTGTAAATACAAATAAAATATTAAAGAAATTATTATTTGAGAAATATTTTATGTACATAACTTACTATATAATTTCCTATGCCTGCATATATCAGTGTCTAAAATGACTATTCATTAAAAAAAAATACTTATAGAAATTAAAAATACGAATTACAATTAAAAACCTTGAAGTAATAATAGTCTTTATATTTATATTTTTTCTAAAAAGTACAAATTATAGTTTAGTTTATTTTCTAAGTTACTTATTATTAGTAAAGTGACGACATCTGTAACATTTCTGTTCTTTTCTTGTTCTGAATATAGTGTTACAGCTTAAACTTAGATAAACGTCGTATTCATTTCTTAGTCCTTTTCAACTCATCTACAGAAGGATCTGAAAAGACCATTATTCTCAATAGAATTGATAGGCGTCTTGGAATAACCGATGGGAGTTGAATCCAGAATTAGTCATCGTGGCGTTAGCTTTGATATACTTAGAGGGCCTACCCTTTCGATAAAAAAATAATATCGGTTGTTGGTTTGACTAAAACATGTAGTGTTTGTATAGAAGTTTAATTGACTAAATAAGTAATTGTAATATTAGATACTGATTTGATCCAGAGTAGTCAATATATAAACCGTCTCCCAGCAAAGAGTAGGCAGTGTGTGATCGAGAAAATAAGCTGTGTAACAGAATTAGTAAAGTGTAACAGTGGTAGTGAAGAGTTTAAATAGTAAACAGTTTAGTGTATTTGTGAGCAGTATCATAAAGTGTTTCTAAGAATAGATCCATTATTAGAATTCTCTTTGCAGTAAGACATTTCTCATAATGGACAGTGCAAAAATCAACAGCAAAGGCATTGAATTTAAAAGATTTGATTTGATTTGATTAAATTTGAAGACAAGCTTCCAAAGCCAACAGAAATATTATTTTAATGATAGTTTTGAAGGCGCTAAAGGAATTACTTTTGAGGTTTTATAAGGCGTTAGACATATATTTAAATGTCTTAACACACAATTTCTTTTGTTAGAATCTGAATTTATCTTATGTTTTCTGTGGGCCTAACTAAAAGAATTTTATGGTAATGTGTAATATTAATAGAGACAATTTATGGTCTGTGATTATATCATCTAAAGGCTCTTACTTATACTGGTAAGATGAGTTCATGGTTTTTGACGAAGATTTTGACTATAAAAAAACTATACACTAAACCATATAATTCCTAATACTTTAAGTAGTTTTAGATCTCAGGTATCAGAATTTTTCTGACAAGGTTGACAATCAATATCCAATATAACTAACTCATGTTCCTGTAAAATTTTATGTAAACCATCTGATCTGATTAAAACAAAATCGATGGATAATTAATAATAATAATTATTATTATTATAAATTGCATCATTTCTGCTATCAAGGCATACCTAAATGTAACTCTGTCTATCTATACACCTATATATACAGATGTAAGGATAGGTAACGATTACCAAAAGAGAAATCAGTTCTGTGGTAAAGGAGTTGTTTACATCTATATAATATCCCTTGAGACGTCTTTGTATGAACCGCAGAATGAACAAATGCATCACCTCATATCGAATGGACAGACTCCCTAAGGAAATTCAAGTAAGTGTTGTTTCAAAGACCAAATACAAGACCTGTGATTTTCTTTGTGTTTCAGAAATCGTAGTAAATTTAAGATTAAGAACTCATGCACAAATATTATTTAAATCAACTAAATAATTTCATCAATTACATAATATGTATATCCTAGAAAATGATATTTATTATAATTTAGACTTATTATATTTGATACTTATATGATATTTCAACAAAATTAACATAAATTGGATAAGATTTGCATTAAAACACATAAGAAAGTAACAGAAAAACAATAGTGTTTTCTATGGTTTTCACGATTACTCCACATTGAAATAAAACTCTTTTTACGGATTTAATTCGCGTATATTGAATTAAATTTTAAATTTACATTTTAAATCTAATCTAAATTTAGCGCCATATGTTATACGCGCTATAATATATTATGTTTACGTGAGTTAAATCCCTAAAAATAGTTTTATTTCAGAAAAATAATAATTCAAATAAGTAATGCCTAGTCGTCAGTCAATCTTTATTCCGAGATAATTTATCAACGTTACATAATACGGTGTAATAGGTCATATTCCACACGCTTATTTTGAATTATCTTATTGCAGACCGACATTTTGCCTTTTTGATGTGGTCGTATTAATAACATTATATTAGATGATAGTTTCTCATAAGATATATTAATAGCGATGATTTATGAGACTTTCGTAATAAATTGCCAAGGTATCAAAAAAACTTAATTAAGAAATAGTCCGTTTTATATTTAGATAAATCTGATGTAGTGCAAAATTATAAAAAAATCGAGTCATTATATATAATCTTAATACTAAGTGCCCCAAAATAAGAAGTTTGGTTCCACGAGGTACATTTTAATAAACAACGAATAAACAAATTGCATTAGTAATTATAATTGAATTGGTTATGAATTATGTGAAAGTTGATCCAGCCTTACATATGTTAAATTGCTAGTAAATATACTTTTACAAATTAACGGTACGGTGTTTATAATCAATATAAGTCATATTTTAATTTGGCATAAATAATAATAATAATAATACTTTTATTGTACTCCACATTACAGCAAAATAAAATAATACATCGAAAACAATTATAAAAGTACAATAAGGCGGCCTTATCGCTAAGTAGCGATTTCTTCCAGACAACCCTATTCGAGTAAAGAAATAAGAAATCGTGAAAAGATAGGGATGGTGCGAAGTACATATTATTATCAATACATAATATATATAATTTTATAATAAACAAACATTAATTCATAATTTATACTGTATACATATTATAAAAATATTAAATAACATATTACATATCTACACAAAATATTAAGCTAACTAACCTGATTAAGAAAGAACAGTTTTAAAGACTTTTTAAAGATAAAAATATTTGGGGATTGTCTGATGCTCAGTGGTAAGTCGTTCCACAAAAGGATAGCTCTAACGACAAATGAGTTGTTGTAAAATTTGGAACTGTATGAAGGAATTTTGAGTGTAAGGCTTCGAGATGGCCTTACAGCTCTTGTATCAGTTTCCGTGAAAAGAAAAAGGTCTCTTAAATAGGAAGGGCTAGAAGGATTAAATAATAAATTGTACAAAAGTGAAAGAGTGTGTAGATTCCGGCGAAGTCGGATAGGTAGCCACTTAAGTTGTTTACGAAATAAAGAAAGGCTTTATCTCAGTGAGGCTGCAGATATGGCTCTATATCAGTACCCTTCGTCGCAGCTCGTCTTTCTGGGGGACTTTAATGCCTGTCATCAGGACTGGCTGTTCCCGTACCAGAAGACCGACCATGCTGGAAGAGAAGCGCGGAACTTTGCGTTGTCCTTGGACCTCTTTCAGCTGGTGAGGCAAGCGACAAGGGTGCCAGATGTGGTAGGCCATACAGCCAATTGCCTGGACCTTCTGCTGACAACTGATCCGGACAGGTATCGTGTAGAGGTCACGTCCCCCTTGGGAACCTCCGATCACTGTCTGGTGAAATCTGTATTTACATATTCCCCACCAGCTTTCGAACCACATGGTGTTAGGCGAGTATGGAAATACAAGTCAGGAGATTGGGATGAGATGCGGCACTTTTTTGCGTCTTATCCTTGGCGGCAGGTCTGCTTCTCTTCTTTGGATCCGTCGAGTTGCGCGGATGCTATAACCGATGTGGTGCATCAGGCAATGGAGTATTTTATTCCTTTTGCTGACGTACCCATCGGTGGCAAAGCTCGCCCATGGTTTAATGCCGAATGTGGTCATGCTCAAGACCGAAAACATTCGGCATATCTCATTTGGGCTGATGCTCGAACCCGCAAAACTCCGGATGTAAGTTTGAAGAAGAGAGCCTTTAACCAAGCTGCCAAGTCCTACAAAAAGGCATTGCGGAAGGCTCGTCTCGATCGAATCGCTAAGAATGGCGAAAAGCTCTCTGCCAGACCAACTGGCAGTCGAGCTTTCTGGTCTCTTGCGAAAGCGATCGAGTCGAATTTCTGCCAACCCTCACTGCCTGCTCTGCTGAAGCCGGATGGATCCCTGGCCCACACAGCAACAGAGAAAGCGAATGTACTTGCTTCTCTGTTTGCTGATATTTCGCATCTAGACACTGGCGATGCTTCTCCAGCACATCTTCCTCACTGCGGTATTTCAATGCCTGAAATCCGCATCACTAACAAAGAGGTATGGAGAACATTGTGTCGTTTAGATGTGAATAAAGCCAGTGGTCCTGATGGTATACCAGCCATTCTGCTCAAGACATGCGCAGCTGAGTTGTCTCCTGTACTGACACGTCTGTATCGCCTCTCTTTCATGACTGGAATAGTGCCGAAATCCTGGAAGCTTGCTAATGTGCAACCCGTGCCCAAAAAAGGCAGCCGTGCCGACCCTGTCAATTACAGACCGATTTCAATCACCTCCATACTCTGCAAGATTATGGAGCGTGTATTGAACTCGCGCCTACTAGCATACCTAGAAGGTAACGATCTCCTCAGTGACCGACAGTACGGGTTTCGCCGTAATAGGTCTACTGGGGACCTCCTAGTGTATGCTACTCACATTTTAGGCGAGGCCATCGAGAAGAACGGAGAAGCGGTCGCCGTCTCTCTGGACGTCTCGAGGGCATTTGACAGGGTCTGGCATGCGAGCCTTATATGCAAGCTTTCAGCGTACGGTATATCTCCTGGTCTGATCGGCTGGGTAACGGACTTTCTGAGCCACAGATCTCTCCGAGTAGTCGTCGACGGGTGTTCCTCGGAACCCTTGACAATAAATGCCGGAGTGCCTCAGGGGTCCGTTCTTTCTGCAACTCTGTTTCTGCTGCACATTAATGATCTATTGAAGCCCGGTATCTATGGGTACGCAGACGACAGCACAGTTGTAGAAAGATATCTGCCGAGTAGTCGGGCTAGTCGAGATCAAGTACAGTCTGAAAGAGAAGCCATGGTGCAACGTTTGAATGACAAACTTCAGGCAGTCTCCGCATGGAGCAATGCCAATCTTGTCAAGTTCAACGCCACCAAAACGCAGACGTGTCTATTCACCGCCAAAAGGAGCCCTTTCACCTTGGCTCCTACTTTCCAGAATGTATCCTTGGAATACAGTGACCGGCTTCAGTTGTTAGGCTTAGAGATTTCCTCGAACCTCAACTTTGGTCGGTTCATTGAGTCCAGAGCAAGAGCAGCAGCAGCAAAACTTGCCGTTCTTGCGAAGGTTCGGCAGTACTTTACACCGGGACAGCTTCTTGTTTTATACAAAGCACAGATCCGGTCGTGTGTAGAGTACTGTGGACACATATTTGCTGGTGCCGCAAAGTCTAATCTTGCGGTTCTGGACTCAATTGAGAGGCGAGCAAAGAGGCTTATAGGCGATCCCGAATTGGTCGAAGCCGACCTCCAAAGCCTTGAACACAGGCGTAAAATTGCTAGCCTCTCAGTATTCTATAGGATACATTTTGGTGAGTGTGCGCAGGAATTACACGAGTTAATTCCCCCGTCCCCCTTCCATCACCGGACGTCCCGACGCACGGCAGGTATCCATCCTTTTGTTGTGGACATTCCACCTGTCCGAACGAAGCGCTTTGCTTCCTCATTTTTAGTGCGTACAGCGAAGGACTGGAACAATTTGCCTGCGTCGGTATTTCCGGCCAAATATAATGTGGGTGTCTTCAAGAGAAGAGTGAATAGGTTGCTAGGGCAATGCGCCTTACCATCTAAGACTACATTCCACTTACCATCAGGTGGAATGTAGTCAAGCATTGCCCTAGATCATATAAAAAAAAAAAAAAAAAAAAAAAGAAACATGGTCATATTTTCTTAGTCCAAATATGAAGCGGATGCCAATATTTTGGATCCTCTCAAGTTTGTTTAATTGTACTTCAGATAGGTTAAGGTAACTTGCGTCGGCGTAATCAAGTATAGGAAGAAGAAGAGTTTCCGCAAGCATTATTTTGGTCGGAATGGGTAGAAATAAGCTAAGGCGTCTTAAAGAACTAATAGCCGCAAAAGTTTTCTTACTTAGTACCTTAACCTGGTGAGTCCAGGATAAGGTATTGTCCAAATAAAGGCCAAGGTTTTTAACAGTCTCACTGTATGAAATAATATGACCATTAAATATAGTAGGTGGTAAGTTTGGCCAATCAGCTTTTGAAATAAAATGTGAACTACCAATAATAATTGATTGACTTTTGGACGGGTTAACAGTTATTCCGTAACGTTTGCTCCATTCAGATATTAACTCGAGGTCACGATTCAATACAGTAACTGCGTTGGGAAGGTTTTCCAGAGAGGCTTGTGTATATATCTGGATGTCGTCTGCATACATGTGATAGAGAGAAGTAATTGAGAGAGTTATAGTATTTATGAAGATAGAAAAAAGTAAAGGTGACAACACGCCTCCTTGAGGAACTCCGGCACGAATGTCACGCCAAGATGACATACAGTCATCAAGCCGAACTCGCTGCCGGCGACCTCGAAGGTAACTTTGAAACCAGTCAATCACTAATGGAGATATGTTAATAGAGCGAAGCAAACTCAATAAGATGTCATAATCGACCGAATTGAAAGCATTGCTGAAATCCAGCAATGTCAAAAGTGTGAGTTGTTTTTTGTCCATGCCCAACCGAATGTCATCAGTTACTTTGACAAGAGCCGTAGTCGTACTATGACCTAATCGAAAACCAGATTGTAAAGGATTAAGAATTTTGTTGGTATTTAGGAAAATATTTAATTGTTTGAAAATTAATTTTTCTAATACCTTGGATAGAAAAGGGAGGATAGAAATAGGTCTGAAGTCAGTATAGATGGCAGGTTTAGGATTTTTGGGTAATGGGATAACATGGGCATTTTTCCAGGCTGCAGGAAAGATACCTGTAGACACTGATTCATTAAGGATATGCGTAATGATTGGAGTAGCAATGTCTAGGAGAGGAATGATCATACTACGGCTAACGTTGTCATCACCGACGGCATTAGATGAGATTGACAAAATGCTTTTCTTAACATCACATTCTGTGAATTGACTAAAAGTAAACGGAGGAAAACTAGGAGTTGGAAGAGCAGCTATTGAATTTAATGTGTTCAATTTATCAATAGAATTAAATGAATTTAGTGAAGTAAAGGAATTATTGAGATGCTCAACGTCCACTTTAGACATTAGAGTATCATGAGAAGGTTTTCCAACTCCCAACGTATGAAGAAACTTCCAGACTCTGGCCGTGTCGCCGTTTTCGACTTCTTTATGGATATGGCGTCGTTGTGCATCTCTACACAATGTATTACAGCGATTTCTAATCTTATTATACCTATTTCTGTTAATATCTGAATTATCATTCCTTAACGTGGCTTTTGCAATATTTTTCTTTTGTATACGACACTTCAGGTCGTCATTAAGCCAAGGAGCGGGTAGATGCTTAATTTTTACCGGTTTAATAGGGGCATAAATATCGTATAAATTTGTAAGAAGAGAATTGAAGATATCTACCTTGTCATCGACAGAAGAAGCCTCCATTACAAGTGACCAGTCAGTTGCAATGGCATCACTACGCAAGCTACACTCATCCATTCCACCAAAATTACGCCGCAGGAGAGTATTACGCTTTCGCTTCGGAGCACGTAATTTATACGAGAGGTAAATTAAGTCATGGTAAGAAAATGCATCTGCAGAACACTGACCATACTTAGACATAAAATCGGGAGAAGATATCATTATAAGATCAAGAAGAGACGGAGTACAATTTGGAAAGTAATGTGTAGGAGATAGCGGTAAGATTTTAAAGTTACATGCCTCTACAATAGATAATAACTGCTTGGAACGATTATCATCTCTTAAAAGGCATGTATTGAAGTCGCCCATGATTATAGTATGAGCATATAAAGGAGAAAGTTTTTCTAAGATTACTTCAAAGGAAGGAAAGTAGTTAACAAGAAGTGACGGACTGTAAAATACACCTAATAGAACTTTAGTATGACCTAGTAAGATTTCGGCGATTAAATGCTCAGCTTCATCAGATGGAGGCGGTTGGGTTGACGAACTAACAATATTAAAGGAAATGTGTGATCTAAGATAGATCGCTACTCCACCACCCCCTTTTCCAATGCGGTCATTTCGAAGAAGATTAAATCCAGGAAGACAGTAAGATGTAGACGGTAAGCACGGTTTAAGCCAAGTCTCAGACACAAGGATAGCATGAACGTTTTGACATTCGAACGACGCAAGCATGTCAGAGTAATGAGCCGGTATACTTTGAGCATTTATGTGTATGACATTGAAATCTTTTATATTATTAGAGAATAAGGAATTAAGTGTAATATTTAGAGGAAGTGGACTTGTACTGTGGTAACTCAAGTCACTAGAGCTAGAACTTTCAGACAGATATTCATCATTTTGTATAAAATTAGTAAAAGACATAATAAATGAAGAATATAGTAGTAAGTATAGTTAAATATAATGAGTTATATGTGTGTCTATATATATATATATGTATGTATATATGTATATATATTATATATGTATGTATAGTTATATATATATGTATATGTATGTATATATATTTCTAAGGATAGTAATTATACAATATTTATAAAGTAATTAGAATAACAATAAATAAAATTATATAAATAAATAAGATTTCCGAATCTGTATTTCAATACCCGCCAGCAATATGAAAGAAATCGGCAAATATACAAAACAAAGTTCAAGTAAAAAAAACGAGAAAAAAAAATAAATAAATAATTAATCTCGTAAAATAAACAATAAAAACAAAAATGAAAAAGCAGCAACACTTGAAAAGACAAATGTCAAACTTCAGTCAAGTGTCAGTTATCAAACTGACTGTCAAAGACTGTAAGACAATATTGACAAGATGATATAGAATTTCTTTATAACTTTCTTATAACACTTAACAGTAAAAAAGTACCGTAAAAATAACAGAAAAAGAAAAAAAAAATAACATAAAGAATCAACAATTAAATTAGTAAACTGTTACTAATGTGTACTGACATTAAAAAGAAAACTGTAGTAAAGTATAACAGCATGAAATAAAGTATTGCTGTTTACTTTCTAGTGTTTCTCTTGGATCTTGACATATACGCGACCTTACTTTGACTCGCCCCTGGCAATGTAGACTCCGGAATACTGGTGCTACCAGTACCAGCACAAGGAATGGTTTCCAGTTCAGCAACACTAGACAGACTGTGCCTGCGTCCATCAGACCCGAGGACAACTACTGCGCCATTTTTAGTCCAGTAATTAGACATGCCGAAGCGCTGACGGGCCATAAGGAACGCCTCATGTCTCCCCTTAGTGAGGAACTCTGACAAAGTTATACCAGATCCTTTAAGTTTGGTCTTAGCAAACCAAACTTTATCTCTGGTTTCAAGATCACAAAATTTTACTAATATAGCTCGAGTTTTCCCTTCACTATAGTGACCAAGCCGATGGCAGCGCGTGAAGCAGCTTACCTTTATATCTGGTATAAGAAGACGATCTGCCAATAATTTAGTCACACTTGCTGTTGTATCTTCTTTTTGTGATTCGTGTACACCATGGACTAGCAACATTTTTGTCCTGGATCTCATCTCCATTTCATCGCATTGTTTTGACAGCAGTTTTAATTGCATTTGTAGGCTCTCAAGTGCACTGAGTACAAATGAACGGAACGAATTAAACTGTGCCTCAATATTTGAAGTGGTTTCTTTTGGACATGATGATTTTAAATCCTTTTGGAAGTCAGCCATCCTGGCATTGAAGTGATGTGTTAGGTCATCCAATGTATTTTTAATTGAATCCATTGAAAAAGAAAGTAGAAAAAAAATATATAAAATTTCGTGATGAATTAAAGATGTTTTGTTATTATCTGGAGGATATAATGCTGGTAGGTTTATGAAACTATTCTTGATTTTTCATGTAGATTAATTTACTCTGGATAATTTTAAATAAAGAAAAACTAAGAGCCACAAATATTTGCTGTCACTTTTACACCTACCCACATATAATGTAATTTTACCCTAATTTGTAAATAAATATTTATAAAAGATGAATAATTAAACTTGAAAAATTTGAAAGAGACAAAGACACAGTGAAAACGGGAGAAGGATTGAGTTGATAATGAAAAAAAAACTGTATAAACATAAGAGTATATTACTAAATGTAAACTTATGGAATAAGTTAATTAAAATTTTAGGCATCCTCAGTACATCTAGATAAAATACTGCTCTGCAGTACCACGATGTTATCGAAAATTAAGTACGCTCAATGTTTACAGTAAACGCTTTTAAGATGTCCCAAATAACTCCTCTAAGGGCATCTGCTTACTTAAAACAGTAAAACAATATTTTATTTTACGAAACTTGGTATTTTTAGTTTTAGAAATATATTTTTTTTTATAAAAATGACACGGTCGAATAACAATTTTTTTTAGGGAACCCATTTGTTTTTATAATTTTCTAAAATTTATAGATAATAGTTCAGTTGTTAATTATTCTAGTAAAATTTGCCAAAACGTAAAACTAGGGACATTAGATGTCAAGTCTGTTGCGCATTAAAATATGATCGTTTATTGAAAACATTAGGTTTAGTTTCTGATTTGCATTGTACAGAATGAACAAAATAAAACTTAAGATATGCTGATCCGTTTGAAGTAACCCCTTATCTGAATATGCAAGCTTGTGGCTAAAACATTTACTTTTAATTCCGCTTTCCTAACTAAACTGACATTAATCATGACGATTTGTGAGTACAAATTCTGAAATGGGTTATTTAAAAATTAATATCTTAAAACAACAATTACAAAGCCAAGAGAGTAGCGTTGTTTTACTCTAAAGGGATTGTGTTACTGAGATAAGATTTCTATTTTATATCTATACTAGCTGTTGCCCGCGGCTCCGCCCGCGTGTTGGTCGCTTTTCGCGTAATCTGTGGAGACTACAATTTTCCAGACCTATAATAGACTATATTATATTATATAATAGACGATAATATTTTAGAACTAATTTCATAACCATAGAAAACGTTATAGTGAGTCAACCTTAAAAGCTAGATATATCTTGTCGCGGACTTCTTTTTAAAACTTTTAAAGAGAAACAATTTCATAGAACATCATTTTTACGTAACTGTCACCGTTTTCGCAGCGCACGCTGTATTTTTTTTTATTTTTTTACACCTTGCGTTAGAATATTCAAGTTTTAGTAAACATCCCTAATTTTTTGAAAATGAAACATAGCCTATGTCACTCGGGAATAGTGCAGCTTGCCAACGGTGAAAGAATTTTTGAAATCGCTCCAGTAGTTTCGGAGCCTATTCATTTCAAACATACAAAAAAATAATCAAACATTTCCTCTTTATAATATTAGTATAGATATAGATTAGATAAATATAATAATTTATATTAGATACAATTAATTATATTATACATAGAGAAAATAATTGATATTAGTAACATTAAGAGGAATTAGTATGAACATTAAATCACATTAACTGGATACTAGAATATGACAAAAGAATATTTCAAGCAATAAATTAAATGGTTAATAGTATCATTCTTGAAATTCTTGGTTTTTGGGACCATGCATTAATCTTAGGCGTAAAATACCTGATTATATTATTATTTGAAATTTAAGAAATATATTTAGAATTGAGCGTTACACTAATGAAACATTTATAATATATTCCTTTTTTTTTCTTTCCTTAAAATATGATATCGTTCTCTTATAAAATTACCCTTTCAAACCCTTCCCTTTGTGAGGGGTAATTATTCAGTAATTATTTACGGTTCAAACCGAACCTCAACGTCTATAATTTTAAAACGAATGACGTAGGTAATGAATGAGCGCCATTAATTTACACATTGGAACCCATAACCGGAATGTTTATAAATTGGTATAAGTTATCAGCAATCGCAAAATATATAATATAATTTATTATAAAAAGTTATATATCGATACCTTGGGGTAGAAAGGTCGTAAAGACCACTTTTGGCGAAAATGAGTTAATGATACAGTTTTGTATAGAATTTCAAGCTCTATCGATCTGTGTTCACAAAATTTTATTATTTAAGAAAAATTGTGTTATAAGACCCATATTTTTTCATACCTTAAACCAGATTAAAAAAAAAATGGTGTATATACCAATTGCATGGGATCATAAAGTAGTTTTGGTTGTATCACTGTCATTAATGTAAAATATTTGGGCGTAAAAGCCAATGTAATAAGTATTTGTCTTTTACGCCTTTTTGACCTTTGAAATATTACAACAATGATTTTATAAATTGGGAAGAAAAGCCTTAAAAACATTCACTAAAGAAACTCTAAAAAAAGGACAGTTCAAAACTATTCGAATGGCTACCTTCAAAAAGAAAACACCTAATCAAATTTGTATTAAATACTCCACCAATGAAGAAGTTATTGCAGGAAAAGTTATTTGAAGAAGCTAAAAAAGAGCGGGATACTTATACAAAAATAAAGGGAAAAGAGAAGGGAAAGACTAACAAAATTACTGAAAAAGAGGATGTCAATGATGAAGGAAGCCAGAATACAGATTTTGTATTACGTAATTTATATAATACCCGATTACCTATTTTAATTGCCAAATTTAATTATATGAAACGTCTTTGTGATAGTGAAGTGATACCTAAAGCATGCCACCAGGAATATCAATTGTTTCATAATAAGTTAATTAAAAATAAACTTATTGGCACTGATACCGAAGATGAAACTGATTATAATAATGATTTAAGTAAACTTTTAGCGTACGGTATATCTCCTGGTATGATCGGCTGGATAACGGACTTTCTGAGCTTTCTGATCTCTTCGAGAAGTTATCGACGGGTGTTCCTCGGAACCCTTGACAATAAATGCCGGAATGTCTCAAGGGTCCGTTCTTTCTGCAACTCTTTTTCTGCTACAAATTAACGATCTGTTGAAGCCCGGTATCTATGGGTATGCAGACAACAGCACAGTTGTAGAAAGATATCTGCCGAGTACTCGGGCTAGTAGAGATCAAGTACAGTCTGAAAGAGAAGCCATGGCAGGCAGTCTCCGCATGGAGAAATGCCAATCTTGTCAAGTTCAACGCCACCAAAACGCAGACGTGTCTATTCACCGCCAAAAAGAGCCCTTTCACCTTGGCTCCTACTTTCCAGAATGTATCTTTGGAATAAAGTTCCTCGAACCTCAACTTTGGTCGGTTCATTGAGTCCAGAGCAAGAGCAGCAGCAGCAGAGCTTGCCGTTCTTGCGAAGTTCCGGCAGTACTTTACACCGGGACAGCTTCTTGTTTTATACAAAGCACAGATCCGGTCGTGTGTTGAGCACTGTGGTCACATATTTGCTGGTGCCGCAAAGTCTCATCTTGCGGTTCTGGACTCAATTGAGAGGCGAGCAAAGAGGCTTATCGGCGATCCCAAAATGGTCGAAGCCGACCTCCACAGCCTTGAACACAGGCGTAGAATTGCTAGCCTCTCAGTATTCTATAGGATACATTTTGGTGAGTGCGCAGGAATTACAAGACCTAATTCCCCCGGCCCCCTACGATCATCGGACGTCCCGACGCACGGCAGGTATCCATCCTTTTGATGTGGACATTCCACCTGTCCGAACGAAGTGCTTTGCTTGCAGCGAAGGATTGGAACAGATTGCCTGCGTCGGTATTTCCGGCCGAATACTATATGGGTGTCTTCAAGAGAAGACGAAAAAGAAGAACAAGAAGAAGAAGAAGAAGAAGACCTATTCAAGGTTGCTAGGGTAATGGCCTTACCACCTTAGACTACATTCCACTTACCATCAGATGGAATGTAGTCAAGCATTGCCCTAGATTATATATAAAAAAATATATAATATATTAATATTAATTTCAAATTATAAAAATAATATTTTTTCTTTATTGAAGTAGGTACGGCAATTAACAGTTGATATTTATTTCATGAATAAGTAGGTACAGAAATTTGAAACTTGGTTATTATCAATGATTATTTTGATTCATTATGACTGATTATTAGTTTTCTTTTCTTTAATCATAATGTTTGAAACTTGGTTATTATCTACCTAACTATCTACTGATTCACAACGCCTATACTGCGGACCTGCAATGATTTAAAGTAAATTTAATATGAGAATAGTTTAAAGTGAGGAAGGTGAGTAAGGTAACTACTCGTATAACGAAATTATAATTGTACTATAGTACAATATATTGATAAGATTACATTGGCTTTTAAGCCCAATCCGCTAAGAGTGTCAAGATAAATGTAGTTACGCCATATTGTGTGCTTTCTGAACTGACGTATCCACCATTTTATTCAAATTTGTACGTCGTAACTCCATGCTATGTTAAAACCTATGAGGTTTGTTCAAATGCAGACTATGTGGCGTTAAAATTTATTTAAAACAAAAGATTTAACAGTTTTTCATTCAATAATACGTATAAAAACAAAAAAGTTACGAGCAATAACTTTTTTTTTTGTTACGTTTTTTGCGTCTCCTGTAAAGTTACGATTTTGGTATTTACGACCTTTCTACCCCGAGGTATATCGATACCTCTATATATCGATATACACACACATATGTCTATATATATTACTCAATGTTCAGTGATTACTTGATATATATTATTAAATTGATGTTCCTGTTTAATGATTTACATTTATTCACATAATTTTGTAAATAAATGGAAAACGTTCTTTGGTAAACTTTTATAAGTATTAATTCAAAAGTATTGCTAAATAATTTAATTGCTAAATAATAAAATTCCTGCCAATAATTTAATGAATATTACTAGACAAATAAAAAATTCAAGTCAACAATTTACTAAGTCAACAAATATAATAATTTTTGTAGGAAATAGAGATAATGTAAATCATTTGGAATTTAAAAAATGTTTTGAAACTATAAGTAACTTAGATGTCAATAAAATTGTCTGGTTTTCATTACCCTATAATCAAGGTTTGCCACAGGCCGAAAATAAAATTAGATATAAGATAAATTTACTGATATATAATTTATGTTTGTATAATGACAAATTTCATGTGATTGACACTAACACTAATGTTAGTAACTTTTATAATTTGACTAATGGTAGGTATTACCTATCTCCATGTATTAAAAGACAGGTAGCTTCATCGCTATTATATTATTTTACTATGACAGCCAATAATTTGGCTAAAATTGTTTCTATTGAACAACATTCAGTTACTTGTATAAGTAAAAACAGCTTGGAAATAAATCCAACTAGTAATAGTAGTATTAGTAGTAGTTTAAACTAGTCATTAAGACAGTAGAGATATCCTCTAGCCAAATAATTAAGATATCAAATAATGATATTAATGATCATTATAGAAATACAAAAATTGTTAAAATAAATAATAAAAAACATAATATAAACTGTATCAACCTGGTGCATCAGAACATTCAGTGTATTAGAAATAAGGAATTAGAAATTGAATTGTTTTTAAATACTTTTAATATTAGTGTTTTTTGTGTCACTGAGCATTGGCTTAAGAATGATGAATTAATATTTAATTTCAATAACCACCAGGTTGGTAGTTCGTTCAACAGAGTTAATTCCATACATGGTGGCTCTTTAATTATTTTAAATAAACAGCTAAAATTCAAAGAACGCAAGGACATAGTGAGCCACTCTGTTGAGCGGACAACTGAACTTGCTTCAGTTGAATTAGAAGAGTTCATAATTGTAAATGTTTATAGGCCACCGTCATCTAACTTTGAACATTTTGAAAAGAT
This sequence comes from Napeogenes sylphis, assembly GCA_959347405.1. Lineage (NCBI taxonomy): Eukaryota > Metazoa > Arthropoda > Insecta > Lepidoptera > Nymphalidae > Napeogenes > Napeogenes sylphis. Next base: position 30,265,640 of record OY365776.1, read on the forward strand.
TATGGATGAGGTATTGTATAAACTATCACATTCTAGTAAAAAGGTAATCATTTGTGGAGACTTCAATATTAATATTCTTGAACAAAATTCAATAAGTATAAAGTTTTTAAATTTGTTCAAATCTTATAATCTTTTACACATATTTATGGAGCCTACTAGAGTCACAACCACTAGTGCCACTTGTATTGATAACATTTTTACAAGTGTTATTCCAAATTTTAAATGTTTATTCAATACATTAGATTCTGACCACTATGGCCAATTTATTAAATTCAGTTGTAGCAAGAGAGAAAAATCAAAACAGAAAATAAGTTTTATACCAGTGACTGTAGAACGTATCGAACAAATTAAAAATGGGTTAGTACGCTATTTGCCTTTGATGAAAAATTCAAACCCCAATATTATGTATAATGACTTTTTTAGTACTTTCACTAAATTATTTAACTTTATATTTACTCCTAAAACAGTGGTTGTTAATGATAAATTAGTGTTTAGTGATTGGGCATCTGCTGAGTTACACAAAAATAGAGAAAAATTATATAATATGTATGCGGAATTGATGTTTAATACTAGTAATGAGTTTAGGGATGAGGTAAAATTATTTTCCAAATCTTTTAAAAAACAATGTAAAATAGCAAAAAATCAACATATTCAAAATAAAATAGGAAATAGCATTAATAAAATAAAAACAACTTGGAAAATAATTAATGAGGAAACTGGAAGAGCTAAATCCCAGAGGATCGACTTTAAATTAAATATAGATAATAAATATGTCACGTCTGACCTCGAGGTTGCTACTGCTTTTGAAACCTTTTTTACTAATATTCCAGTGACTACAACGTTATCTTTAAATTCTTCTACCGCTGCAGCTATGGGTTTACTTAGAGAGAATGTAGATCAATGTGTTAGTAGTTTTAAGTTTGAAAAAGTTAATGCTCAAGAAGTAATCAAAGTATTTAGATCAATTTGCGTTAAAAAGACTAGTGATCTTTGGGGGTTTTCTGTTGACATACTTAAGTCCATAATTGACATTGTAGCGCCAGACTTAGCATTAATATTTAATAATTGTTTGGAATATGGTATATTTCCTGATCTAATGAAACAAAGTAAAATAACTCCATTATTCAAATCCGGCTGTTCATTAGATCCTAGTAACTATAGACCTATTTCAGTCTTACCCACTTTTAGTAAGATTTTTGAGAAAATAATTCTTAATCAACTTGTGGCATATTTCAGTAAAAACAATCTCTTACACAAAAACCAGTTTGGTTTCACTGCCGGTCGCTCTACAACAGATGCTGGTGTTGAGCTATTACTAAATATATTTGAAGCCTAGGAAGGATCACAGGATGCACTTGGCATTTTCTGTGATCTATCTAAGGCGTTTGACTGCGTTCAACATGAAATCCTTATAAAAAAGTTAGAACATTATGGAGTTAAAAATAAGTCCCTAGATTTAATTAGTTCATATCTTAATGATAGAATACAAAAAGTTGATGTAAACGGAAAACGTTCCCCTGGTTCTTTGGTAAAAATAGGTGTGCCACAGGGCTCTATCTTAGGGCCTTTCTTGTTCCTCATTTACATAAATGACTTACCTCACCTAGTGAGGGAAAAACATGGGATAGTATTGTTTGCTGATGATACTTCTCTTACTTTTAAAGTTAATAGACGGCAATCTGTTATTGACGATGTAAACAATGCTCTCTCAGATGTTGTACAATGGTTTAACGCCAATAATTTGTTGCTCAATAAAAAAAAGACGAAATGTGTCAAATTTAGTTTACCAAATGTTAAAAATGTTAGAACCAATGTACAATTAAATAATGAGGATTTGGACATGGCCAAATCTACTACTTTCTTGGGCATTACTTTAGATGAAAAATTGCAATGGGGTCCTCATATATTTGATTTGTCAAGCAGACTAAGTTCTGCTGCATACGCGGTTAAAAAAATACGTCTATTAACAAATATGGAAACTGCTCGATTAGTTTACTTTAGTTACTTTCATAGCTTAATGTCATACGGTATACTCTTATGGGGCAATGCGACTGACATTGATACCATATTTACATTGCAGAAGAGGGCTGTTCGCGCAATATATAATATGAGACCAAGAGACTCTTTAAGAAACAAATTTAAAGAATTTAAAATTATGACTGTTTACAATCAATATATTTATGAAAATTTAATTTACGTTCATAAAAATATTTCAAAATTCAAGAAAAATTGTGATTTACATAAAATTAATACAAGACAAAAAAATAAACTCGCTATGCCCGGCACTAGGCTCCATAAAATAGGTAAATCCTTTAAGGGTAATTGTATACGTTTTTATAATAAGCTCCCAAATGAAGCCTTAAGCCTATCATTAAATAAATTTAAATTATATGTTAAAAATAATTTAATAAAAAAATCCTACTATAGTGTAAAGGATTACATCGATGACGGTATGGCCTGGGAATGAATCTGTATTGTATTGCGAATAGCTAGTAATCTCCGCAATTTGTTTTTTGTTATAAATTAATTTTGCTTTATCGACCTTCTGCATCACACCGATTCCTTAGAAGTCACTACTTGCGGTAGCATCGGGAGTCGGGTTGCCTCCCTCCCTCAAATATGTGCGAAGGGGGTGATGGCTGGCTCTTGTGTTATGCTCGTGAACGGGTGCTGCTTGCGGTGACTGGTTGTGTGGCAGGCCGAAGTTTTATTTTCTGTTATTATTATTTAATTTTCGTTGCCTGAAATTATTAGGCTTCTTTTCCTATTGATTGCGACGGTTCTAGTTGTTCCAAATTTGCATTTAAGTTTGACGTTTGTGAAACAGTGATCACAATAACAAAAAATATATCCGGCTGAGTTTGTTGTGTGGTTCTTCTCAGACCAGGACGCGTTTGGAACCCTCATAGCTTTAACATTAAGATGGAAAGTGCTTTCTCAGAAGGGCTTATTACGATAAATCTAGTATCGTAATAGGCCCTCCTGACACTTCCATGTTGACGTACACAAGTGATCACTGATTATGATTCTAAGTGGAAAAGATATAAATAAAAATAAAAATAAAATATATTTTGGTCCTTAAATTGTACACTCGATAATAATATTTTAATGGAGATTAAAACGGTGTTCAAGTTAACTCCTAACGCTATTTCTAGTAACTGTTCTAACTGACTAATGCATTTTTACCACTGACAAATGAACTGTATATCGATTGAGCGATGATATCAATTAAAAACTTAAATACCGGATCCTTACCCTTTAGCAAATATGGCTTCGATATTTGAATTAAACATTTTTATCCAACAACTTCATGTATAAAATCAATAACAAATTATACAAAGAATAAAGTATGTATAACCAAAAGGTAACTGATTAGCTAACTTGTTCTCGTGTTGGATGAATTATAAATAGTTAATATATATACATAATTATATTCATCTGAAAAGGCATTTAAATTGAAACGGAATCATCAGTAATGAGGTCAAACTCGTATTAGTCTCGTTTTTTATTTAGGCAAATGAATAACACCACAAATCGTATAAGGTTTTTTTTATCTGATACATTCGGTCTAGTTTCGAACATATCCGGAAACATACTTCCGATTTCACTAACGGAACTGCAGTCGGGTAAATATCATTATCAGCCACCGTCATCATCTCAGTTTATACACAAATATACATACATATTTTATTATTTCATATTATTTGATGTGTACACGGAAAAAAAGGATTTGTCCTATCAACAAAAAAAAATATTGTTAACAATTCCAAGACAATATATATTTAACTTACCAATATATTGTCATTGTAACATTTTCCATTTCATTAAATTTACAAAAAAATATTGTTGCTTTATAGTCTCGATTGAAGTAAATATTATTAGGTGAATATTATGATAGCTTAAATCTAAGACAAGTATTAATCTCGTACGAATAATGAAAATTGTTATAATAAGACAAATTTATTGTTTGCCTCAAACTCGACTTTGAACGACCAGGGGAGGGCACCGCCTATCATCCTGCGGTGTCCGAGCTTTATGCCGAAAATAGTTTTTCGGTAAAAACTCATCCGAAAAACCCTCCTTTCCTTGGAAGTTCATAAGTCGAGTGCGCCAGATGGTATCTCTCCAGTTGTGCTACGAACATGTGCCCCTGAGTTGACACCAGCGCTAACGCGTCTATTTCGGTACTCTTACTTGAAAGGCGTAGTCCCGGTCTCATGGAAGCGTGCCTTTGTCCATCCGATCCCTAAAAAAGGCGATAGCTCGGACCCAGCTAACTACAGACCTATCGCCATTGCCTCTCTTCTCTCCAAAGTAATGGAGAGCATCATCAATAAACAGCTCCTAACCTACCTCGAGGATCACCAGTTGGCCAATGACCGGCAATATGGCTTTCGCCATGGTCGATCGGCTGGTGATCTTCTGTTGTATCTTACACACCGTTGGGCAGCTGTTGTTGAAAGCAAGGGAGAGGGTCTGGCAGTTAGTCTGGATATGGCGAAAGCCTTTGATCGTGTATGGCACAGGGGGCTTCTTTCGAAGCTACCTTCCTATGGGCTTCCCGAGAGTTTATGCAAGTGGATCACCAGCTTCCTCACTGGGCGGAGAATACAGGTCGTTATCGACGGTTTTTGCTCGGACCCTAAGCCCGTGAACGCTGGTGTACCGCAAAGCTGCGTGCTATCCCCAACTCTGTTCCTCCTGCACATCAATGATATGCTGGATATCTCCAACATACATTGTTATGCGGATGACAGCACTGGGGATGCGGTATATTCCGGCCGTGCAGGTCTCTCTCGGGAAAACGTCGACGAGTGCCGAAAGAAACTTGTGTCTTCTATAGAGACTTCCTTGGGGCTGATCTCTGAGTGGGGTGAACTGAACCACGTACAGTTCAATCCCCTGAAGACACAAGTTTGCGCGTTTACCACTAAAAAAAGCCCATTTGTCGTATCACCTCTCTTCGAGAGCACTCCCCTCATTGCCTCGCCAAGTATCAGAATACTGGGTCTCGACATTTCGAGCGATTGTCAGTTTCGTGGTCATCTGGAGAGCAAGGCCAAGTTGGCCTCGAAGAAATTGGGAGTGATTAATAGAGCGAGGCAGTATTTCAAACCTGGCCAAAGACTTGCGCTCTATAAGGCGCAGGTCCGGCCACACATGGAGTACTGTTCTCATCTCTGGTCCGGATCATACCAATATCAGCTTCTACCATTTGACCGCGTACAACGGAGAGCCGTTCGGATTGTCGGGGACCCGGTGCTCTGCGAACGGCTGGACTCTTTGGCATTGCGTAGAGACGTGGCTTCTTTGTGCGTCTTCTACCGCATTTACAACGGGGAATGTTCCTAAGAACTATTCGATCTGTTGCCTGCCGCCGAATTTCATCACCGCACAGCGCGCCATCGCCTCCAATATCATCCTTACCACCTGGATGCGTGGCGATCCTCTACTGTGCGGTTTTCAAGGACATTTTTCCCACGTTCCACTCGCTTGTGGAACGAACTCCCTTCGGTGGTATTTCCAGATCGGTACGACATGGATACCTTCAAAAAAGGCGTTTACTCCTACCTACATGGCCGGCAACACTCTTGTAAATCCTCGGATGTTGCAAGAGTTCATGGGCGGCGTTGATCACAAGTCATCTGTGACCCGCCAGCTCGTTTGCCCTCCCCTTATATGATAAAAAAAAAAAAAAAAAGACTGACAATTCCGTTGTTCTTCTGGAAAACTACATTATCCGATTTACATTTTACGATGTCTTGTTTTAAAACAAGGATTTCTTTTGAAATTTACTGATATATTATTAGAAGATTTGAGATTTGTAGCTAGACAATATGTTAAATTGTTACTTGGATTAATGAGCGGTCTTAATATAAGAGTGGCAATTTATTGCAAATAAGATTTAAGAGTCTGCCGTGCAAGATATTGTGAAATTGTTACTAGAATTTATAGGTGGTCTTAATAGAAAATTAATTATTTCTTAGGAGAAAAATATCAATTGTTCGGTTGAAATTCCGAATTTTTAAAATAAGTTGTGACGTCTGGTTGTTAGTAAATATATTATTTGAATAACCCGGCAAATTGTGATACAAAGATATAACATTTCGACCCGAGAATATGGTAAACGATTATTTGAAATTAGTAGCCATCTTGATAGTAGGTTTATTATTTCATAAAACAACAATATCAATTCTTAAGACAAATGATTGTTATTTTGAAATAAGTTGACGTATAAAGTTGATTCAAAATAAGATTATTATTTGAATAAAGCAGCAAATCATAGAACGAAGTTTACACAATATTATCAATGCGATAATATTGTTATTTGTTCTATGGGTACTCGGAATAACAATTAATTTTAACAAAGTGTTGCCAGGTACATGATAATTACCTTAACAGCACGGTATTTTTTATTAAATAAATGGTTTATTTATTTACCGCGGCGATACTCTACCGTTTTATTATATGGTTTAGTTTTTGATTTTAAGTACTGTGTTAAAATGTGACGTTGGTTCAATAGACCTTGAGAAACTAGAGTGCTTAGGTAAGCTGTATACAGAGCTTGGACCAGCTCGCTTTAATTATGATCGATATATCTATGATTTAAATCGCAAATTAAACGCTGTCTTGAGATTTAGTAAGTGTATAACTCAGGCTCAAATTGGATTTTCACGGCAGGATTGCTGAGCGGGTCACTTTCTAGCCCTCCATTAGTTGTGTTTTCTGATCGCTTGCCAAAACTACTAAAGAAAACTTTTATCAGTCATCTTTACCACTGTTTCGAAATACCAATTGCACTTTGAACCATCTAGTTATCTTTTATTATTTTACAAATTATTTCTTATCTCGACGTTCAAACGTACTTTTTATTTACACGTTCTAAAGAGCAGTGCATGCAGCTAATAATTAATAATATATTCCATGTTATTATTTTTGACATGTGATATATTTAGATAAAAAGACAATTTTTAGGTAAAAATATGACAATTTTAACTTTCGTGGTTGGCAACACCTTTCCTTTTTATTGTTTTATGTGTGGCGGCCGTACATCGGTCGTATTCGATTTTGGTGAGTTAAATATTGAATAATATTGTTAGAATTAGATAATCTTGGTTAACTTCTAAAGACACCCTTTTTTTTTATCGTTGGAAAAATGCGTTACGCATCATCCCAGCGGCCAGGAAGGTCATGACCGAGGGGTATGTGGGACTACCCGGCAGCATAGAAGACGCTGCCATTTTTAAGGCTACCCACTAAAAAACCAACAGTTGACCTTATCGCCTTAGTGGGACGCCACGGGATCGCTTTCGCTTTTATTGATAATTTTAAAAGTAAGTAAAATTACTACTAATCCATTTATAGTCCGTTATTTTAAATTAACGTTGCCTGTCAGCCGTTCAGTTTGGTTTTAAAATTATCTTAATTTTAGTATCATTTGTAACAAGACTGTTAGGCGTTAGTGTAGCATATTTATTTGTGAATTATAACATCCAAAAAATTAAACTGAAGACGCATGTAAGAGTTCTTCAGTGTAAATATAAAAAAATGTACACAATTCAATAAAATATTCAGATGTAATCTTGTTTACATTTTTTCAGGGAACAAAATAAGTTCAGTGCACTTTCCCAAACTAACACAGTCGGAATTAAAATAACTATGCCCAATATTCGGTGTTATACTGGAACTAAAGACTAACCAGAAAACCAAAGACTATATGGGGATCCAAACGAACACAAACCTCAGACTCCTACTGAAGATTTTCATGCCAACCCACCAACCTTGGAGGAAATCAATAAAATAATTAAAATGAAACCATCTAAGTCAGCACCAGGTCCGGATGGTATCCCTTATATAGTTTACAAAAAATGTCCGTCGCTCCATAAACATCTTTTAAATATATTCGGTAAAATCTGGTCAAGAAAGCAAATACCGGTATCATTCGGAAAAGCCCTTTTTGTCCTCATTCCGAAAAACGACAATGTCAATAATCCTAAGGATACTAGACCGATAGCCCTAACAAATACAATTTCTAAAATATTTTTCTCTTTTCTACAAACAAAAATGACGCAATTCATGATTAACAATAGATATTTCAGGCCTAATCACCAGAAAGGGTTCTTGCCCGGAATTTCTGGATGCCTGGAACATAATATGTTAATATCGGAAAGCCTTAAAGATGCTAGAACTAGCGAGAGACAAATTACGGTTTGTTGGATAGACTTAGAAAACGCTTTTGGGTCGGTACGACATGAACTAATGATGTTCGCGCTTAAATGGTATAACTTTCCTATGGTAGTTCGCGACATTATTGCATCATATTATTCAAAATTAAAATTCTCAATAATTTTTAATGAAAACCATTCAAAACCACTTAATTATAACGTTGGTTTATTTCAGGGCTGTTGTATTTCTCCTATTATATTTAATGTAGTTATTAATATTTTAATAGACAAATTAATTAGAAATGAAAAAAAGTGGGGCTATCGGTTTAAGTTCAACAACAAATACACAGAATCCATACTAGCTTTTGCAGATGATCTCGCGATACTGACACGTAATCCGAAACAATGTCAGGTACTTTTAAATGTAGTTGAGGATTTCTGTACGTGGACGGGCGGATTGAGGACAAAACCAAGTAAATGTTTTAGTCTGTGTCTGGGTAGACGGAATACCAAATATACCTCTTACGATCCGGGTCTTATAATAGGCGGTCAGTGCGTTCGTACGGTTACGGAAGCAGCTCCGTTTAAATTTTTAGGTAAAAAAATCGATTACCAAGGCCGTACTCCATCGTTGGATGTAATAGTCGATAGCTTTTTAAACGATCTCAAAAAGGTAGACAACCAACCAATAAGTAACGTCAAAAAAGCTTGGATTTACGATAATTATTTAACATCACGTCTAAATTGGCCTTTCCTCGTGTATGATATAAATAAAACCCTTTTGTCAAAGTTAGATGCAAGCGTCATAAAGACATTGAAGTTATGGCTCGGGTTAGCGCACTCAGCGGACTCTTCAACCTTATTTAGAGACCGTAACAACTTTGGATTAAAATTAAAGAAACCATCGGAGCTCTACAAACATCTAAGAGTTACCAAAAGACATATCATCGGAAAATCTAAAGATGATACTGTAACTTCTCTCCCAAAAGACAAAGTTGCCTCAGAGCTCGAGTCACGACTTCAATTCCATAAAAAGTTTATGATAGGTGCTCAAACAAATAAAGTAGGGCTAGGATCAAGTAGGAAAGTTCAAGACATAGACATAACAAAATCTTTTATTCGACAAGACGAAAACGATAATTACCGACTCCACGCGATGAGCCTAGAAATTCAAAACGAATGGGTGACCATAGGAGATTTTTGTATTCCACTAGGTTTGAAGTGGCGCACCTTAATTTATGATTGTTCCCCGGCATTATTAAAATTTCCATCTTAATGCATTCCAAATGACTCTCCCAGATCAAAGTAATTTAGTAAGATGGGCCAAAGCCACCGAAAAATCTTGCAACATCTGTGGGGAGGCAATAGGAACTGCGAAACACCTATTAGTAGGGTGTAGGGTACTTCTAGATAAAGGTCAATACTCGCGTCGCCACGATAAGGTATTAGAAATTATACGGGAAGCGGTTAGTCTTTCAGTAGCAAGAGCGCGGAAGGGTATAACAACCACCAAACGATCTGTAGAATTCGTAAAAGAAGGCTCCTCCAAAAAATCAAAAGCGAAGCCTTATTCAATATTAGGCGCGGCTCCTGATTGGACTCTCATGATGGACACGTATGAAAGGCATTACAAAATCCCTGGGGATGTTGGTGTTTCGTCATCCAGACCTGACTTATTCCTGTATTCGAAACATCTGAGGCGCGTGATACTTGTGGAGCTTACTGTTCCTTGGGAAACAAACATCCCAAGGGATCACACATTCAAGCTCAATAAGTATTACGAACTGACCAACGAACTGATCAGGAATAAATTTATAGTTAGTTTGTACGCGGTAGAAGTGGGAGCGAGAGGTATAACAGCAAAATCTCTCTATAGCCTACTTAAAGACCTTGGCCTTTCTAGAACAAGCATCGGTTCATTTCTAGAACGTATTTCAAAGGCGGCATTAGTAGGTTCTTTCCAAATTTGGTTAGGTAGGGAGAGGAGTGTGGAGGGTGAAGGTGAGCGTTTTTGCGCATAATAAAAGGGGCCTCTTAAACCTACTCCTGGGTCGCAAGTCCCAGGCACTGCTTGCACTCCTCTCCTTGCAACGCGATGGGCCCGGCACCCGCACGGTGAATCCATGGAATGCTAAGAAGCTTCGTCTCATATTGACCAATTTCTAGAAAGTGTTGCAGATACTACTACTGCTAGCAGCACTGAACAATCCAATGTAACATTAGTTGCTGAGGATCACAATGGATCTGTTTCACTGGACAGTTTTAACTATATTTTAGATTCAACAGACTTTCAAATCTTAACCTCAGGTGTAACTGATTTTGACCTAAAGACCCTTCTTTTGACCTCACCTTTAGGCAAGTCTGTCCTAAACTATTATAGTACCTATGGAAAGTTAGATTTAACACGACGAAATAGACTCACTGATATAATTGCACGGCATATGTACACACATGCTGTTAATCAGTAAGTTAGCTTATTTTCATTCTAACCATTATTAATTTTATTATTCTATAGAAAAGTGTAAATTTTCATTTTATTATTTTAGAAAACTATCCTATGGTGATTACAATTCTTTGGCTGGAAAAGTAATAACCATCTTCCCAACTGAAAATATAGGTACATATTTAAAACTGGCAAATCAATATTTGACAGACAGACAAGATTTGAAATTTGATTTACTAATCTGGTGATAAGAAGAGAGCTTTCACCAATCAAGTCTGGACATAGTTCTAAATTATCTAAAATTAATCATAATAAGAGTAAGTATATCTTCTTTATTTCTATTTCTACTTCTATATTCTAATCTGGAATAGATTACTAAATAGTAATTTTAAATCTAAGGAGGTCGTATTTTGAATGTAGTTCTTTGTTTTTTGGAACAAGTTGTATTTAGTTTGTTTCAGGTAAATCCAAAGTCAACATCCAATTAAATAAAAATTAAAACCCAAATTATTAGAACAAAGTTCTGCTTTCAAGTAATAAAACTGATTACATTTAACTTTGTATCATGTATTTAAATGTAGTGGAATGTACAATATTTTTTTGTTCTAATTTTTAAAAGAAATCTGAATCATGTTGGTGGAACTGAGTGAACAATCATATTGTTAAAATAAGAGAAACATTATTTTGTTGATATAAGAAATCTGATTGTCTAAACGATCAGATTTATTTTCTTACAAAAACAATATAAGTATTGTTGTAACAGAATATATAATGTATTAAAAGAAAGAGTTTGGTTTGTTAATCTAAATAAACCACAGTATTACTTTAAATTAATAAGATAGCTTCGGATAAATTAACTATGATATATAATATACTTATTCTTATGATAACAAAACCAAATATATTTGCTCTAATAATACGGTGTTATTTCGTGAACGCAAAATTCTTATCAATATCAAATTGTATATTTAAGTAAATATTGTCTTCCTCGTATGGAAGACAGGATTTGCGTTGAATTAAAGCAGGTTGCTTTAATATAACAATTCCTTTTTTTCCGTGTAGGTTCTATGATTTCTAAATGCATATCGTAAACTATTTAACTATTTGTTCATAATTCTATATTATTTATAATCTAAACTGGGAATTGAGAAAAAATTAAATAAGTACAATAATAATAACTAATTATTTTACGATAAAAAATATTAACTATTTATGTTATAACAGTTTATAGTTACTTCAATTATTAATGTTCGAATCAACAATGAATCAATATCTCGATGTTTTGGTTGTGACAATTTTCCATATTATTTAAAACATATTTTGGACGACCTTATGCCGTAAGTATTCATACTTACTTGACTTTGAGTTGGCGGATCCCGGGTTCGATCTCAAGCTATGAAAGCCTATATTTCATAGAAAAGTATGAAAAATAACACTGAAAGGCAAGCTGAAGCTTATTAATGCATTTAGGATATAGTTTACCATCCACTCAAAATATTTCGTATTAAATTAGACTATTTTGTTAATAGCATAAAATTTTAGTTACTTCTACTATCTCTAGGTAATACTTTATGTAGGTTTAAGTTTTTTCTTTCTTCGCACGGCCTGATTTGATATACAATATTATACAAAAACATTATTCCTCGCTTTTTATCAGTCGAATGCCGCTGGCATTTTATTCAAAGTACTTTTATAAAAATTTAAAGCGGCAAGTCCTAAGTAAACGAGGAGCCGAGAAATTATGCAAGCGACCAGGTAATAATTAATTTATTCTATATTATGCAAAGATCTATAAACTTGGGTTGGGAAGCGATGTTTATTTAAAAGATCTTTATATTTGTACCTTTTAACTTGTTTTGTTTTAGAACAGTTGTCAGGGCATTGTATATTGTTTTGTTTTTTTTATTTTGAAAGTTATACCCTTGGTAATTGTGATAAACAAACCAATATAATTTCTAAAAATTATCACCTATGTAGGATTTGAAGACGTTCTCATTAATATAAATCCTGATTACAAAGGTGGTGCAGACATCTAGTGTTACAAAAAGGTAGTTATTATCTAAATACGCAGAATTACCGACTTCATCTTAACAGATGTTGATTTTAATTAAGATTAATTATTGCCTATGTTCCATAAATGTTTAGGTTGAAACTGGGAAAGGAAAATACAAACTGATTAGGGTCATAATTACACTACAACAGCAGGACGTAGTTCAATGGAATTTGGTGTAGTGTACACGAAAAAGAATTTGGGATTGAATTTGGTGTAGCTTACATAACGGAAAACTTGGAAAATATCAGTGATTTTTTTTAAAATTTCAATTACTTAAAAATTACAATCACTTTAATATATACACAAATTATTATATTATTATTATTACTATTCATAAATTTTATTTACTAGAGACGGTTTAAACTAATCTGCCATCTTATTTAATATTTTCAGTTATCCAATATCTATATAAATATCAAATAAAATAACTGATAGAAACAATGGCAATATATATCTATAAACTTGCTATTGTTTCTATCCATTCGGGTTTTGTAAATGTGAAAAACTTGGAAAATCCAAAAGTTAATTTCTTAAAATTCAATTACTATTATCACTTTAACGGTGGTTCCAATCATCCCTTGAGTATCGTTTAAAAAAGACAATTGTATTTTTCACTATCTTTAATTTTTTTAACCTGTACCAATAGTTTAATTTAATATTATATAATATATAGAAAAATACAATGAATTATTACTACTCCCGCTTCTTCTTTAAAACGCTTCGACCAATTTAGATTTTTTTTTGGGTGCGTTTGAGTTTCTGCTTGGACGGTTTAAATTTATAATTAGACCGACATAGATAATAATAATATATAATAATAATAATCTTTATTAAACACATCATAAGTCATACAGAAAACAGATTACCCCGACTCATGCACTAGCAGTGTTGTGTTGAAGCAGCCAAAATAGATAGATCAAAGGTCACCAATGCTCTTGTGCATCCTCTGACAATGCCAGAGACTATGGATGGCAATAATCAGTAACAATCAAGTGGCCTATGTTTTTAATTTAACATACATTTTAGAACGTTAAAATGTAATTAATGTATCGAATTTTTATTTTATATATCGCATAATGAATCGAAACCCTATTCGTCAATCTTTTGGTACACTCTTCAATAAAAAAAAATGTTTATTTTATATTTTTATTAATATGCCAGATTTAAGAAAAGTGTAATGCACATACCGACACTAGTCCACCAAACGCTTACAAGTATTTTTTTTTTTTGGTAAATATTTGTTTGGGGCAGGATTTGGCTGACTGACAAGGATCCAACCATTGCGATGAGCGCTTCCGATGATCGTAGAGAATCCATTTTTCAGCACAGGCAATGATTCGACTTAAAATCTCTCCATTATGTACCACCGGTTCAGTAATGTACCACAGCAGTCTACGCGCGTTTGCCGGTTTGCTTCAGTCAATTCCTGAGGTACCCACCTTTCAAGCTTTTTAATCTTCTCAATTTGCTTCAACTGGATTAAATCAGTTTTATCACTAACACCGCTGACCGTTCGATCCGCTTCCACAGTAGTCTTCAATTCTTCTTTATCAAATTGGGTCTCCGGCCGTCCACGGGGCTTGTTCTGCAGGTCGAAATTTTCGGAACGGAAATGTTGGAATCAAAACCGAACTTTTTTTTTGCAACACGATTGCCATACACATAATCATCCTTTTGAATTCGGAATTCCTTTGCAAAGAGGGGAAATTTCTAATTAAAGTGGCCAGTACGCCAATTTCATGTGTAAAAATCTAATGTTTAAAACGCTTAATAGAGAATATAACATATTATAATTTACGCTCCAATAAAAAATACACTCATTCCTGAGAAAATTTAAGTCTCAAAACCTCGAGGGAAAAGTTTGAAATACGCGTCTTAATTCAAACCTCTGGACTTTAACAAGTATTTTAATTATCCTAATCCCTTAGGGCTCCAAGGGGACCCCCAACGGTATCATCAAATGGTTCCAAGTTTTAACTGAAATTTCAACATCAATATGCATTATGAAGACAAGGTGAATTGTTTATTTTCTTCTCATATTTAAATTACTTTGTTTAAAAAAGCATCATTTTTTTTGTATTATTTTTTTAAGTACAATTCTTATAACTTAAAAAATAAATGGGTATAAATATTTTATATTTTCCTGTTACAGAATAGTAAATAAAGTAGAATTTTAAAACAATCTAACCATTGTTGTAACCAAGTATCATTTCTCTAACAATTATTCTATTCTTTTCTGCTTGCCATTTTTCTATCTGTTCCAGTTTTCCCAATAGGAAAAACTTGTAAAATCTCAAAGTGAAAAAACTTTAATTCAATTACTATTATCACTTTAATGGCGGTTCCAATCATCCCTTGGGTATCGTTTAAAAAGACAGTTGTATTTTTAGTATTTTTACATTCTTTTTACCTTTACTAATATTTAAATTTAACATTATATAAGAATATTTGTTTAAATTTAAAAAATATACTTTCTAAAGAAAAATACTTTTGATTTAGTAATATGCAGATAATTAAAATGTAATTATCACCATGTTAGGTATACAAAACGACGTGTAGTAAACACATTATCTTCAGTTACAGTTCTAGATTAATGATCCATGTATCCATAGAAAGCTAGTAAGTAGGTAACTGTGGATCCAAAGCAAACACATTAAATCCCTTTACAAGTACGAATCGTTATGGTTTACTTACGTCAATACGGCTTATCGTGTCACCGTGCTGTAAGCCTGGCTTAGCTGTATTTGGGCAAAACGTTAATCGGCAAATTCCACACCAAAGCATTGCACTTGCTTTCTAGTAAATAGCAGAACGTCATTACTTTTTTTTTTTAAAGATTCGAATAACTTCATTTTAAATAATATATTTTTACCGTATACCTTCTAATATTATGAGAAGGTATTTGTTTTAGGTCTGTAATTTTAGATGTAGGGGGTAATGTTTGAAATTCTTATCAGGTCTCAAAAGTCCTTTGATGAACTTTGTCTATACATATTCCTAAAAAAAATGTGTGGTCAAAATAAACAGTCAGCTGTTAAGAAAGCAGCTTTCTCTAAATACTTTTTCTAAGCCTATATATGTGGGACAAACCATAATTGGAAATTCAATCACATGACTAAATTTACTCAATAATGTGTTTTTAAGACAATAGTTTTAATTCTCCTGTATGAAGAAAGCCAATGTGAAGTTATTATTGTTTTCTCAGCAGAGCCGCAAACACAAAATATTTTATTATAACAAATTGTTTTCACATTTTTTTTAAATACGAACGTGGCAATTTTTTTTAATATATATTACGTTTTTAACATACGACGGTCAAAATATAGGGTTTGAAACCAAACCTGCCATAGCCACTGACACGTTCTTTATAATGTTTCCTCGAATCCAAACCTTCGTCAGGAATGGACACAATGGGAATTGTGTCCATAACAGACTTATGCAGGATTTTATAGCAGGTTTGATATACTATAGTATTTATTCAGGTTTGATTTCGTAGTTAAGCCAAATGAAAAAATATTGTATTAAAATGGACAGTGTTATGAATATATTTTTATAAAGATAGTCTTTTGTAACATAAATACCTGTCAAGATTTATCATGTAATAAGATTTATAAGTAATGATTTATCGTGTAAGTATATTCTATAGCATAATATCTCTTAACCTCAACAAATATATCAAATATTTTAAAACCTTGTCTTACGAAATTGGTTTAATGATAAAAATATTACAAACTTAAGCAAGACTACAAATCAATTACACCCTTATTTAGAATTAAGTCATTATAACATGGATAAAATATATATCTCTCATACATATTTTATCCATGTTCTAGTAAATATATATTTCTATATATATTTTGTACACACATATTTATGTAAATGTCCACGAAAAGTAGTTTCATTTTAAAAGGAATATGTATAGACAAAATCCATCTTGTATGTGAATATAATATATTACATAGCCATACTAGTATTATAAATTCGAAAGTCTGTCCGTCTGTTACTCTTTCACGCCTAAACCACCGGCCCTCCTTGGATGGAGTTCAGATTGTAAATAGTTGTAAACTGGGGGTTAATAATAGATTATTTTTTTATGGGTTGATCTTAAGAGGTTCAAATACGGTATGTAAGTTTGTTTAAAAAATCTAAACCACTTGGGTGATGTCGATAAAATCTCAGAAAGATTATAATTAATGATGCAAGGTCCAACATAGGCTACCTATTTTTTCTAAAGCCAATCCGTTAGGATCAGAAATAGGGAATGAAAACTGGTATGAAAAATCTAAACCGCTTAACAGATTGTAATGAATTTTGGTATTCATATATTTGATAACCCAATGCTAACCATAGGTTTCTTTTTAATGTGACATATGTTATCTAAATAGCATCATAAAAATTATATGTATCATATAATTATTATGTTTATTTATTTATTATTTATTTACGTACTAAACTTTACATCTTAAATTAAAATATAAACATTACATTCACAGGATAACTTATCTCTACAAAGAGATCTCTTCCACCTAACCAAAAATGTATGTGCGAATGGAAATTTTCTTAAAAAATAAACCATTGGTGGATACATAATTTCGAAACACATACAATTAATAATATATAATTAACAATCCTTAGATATATATTACATGTAAATGTATACAAATTATATATAGTTTTCAACGCTTATCTAATTTTGAGTAGTTCTAACTAGAACTATGAAGGACAATGTGAGTTTGTTTATGTGTCAGACTTTTACAATCTAACTACTACATGGAACATGGCAAATAGGTTACCAAGAGTACAGAAACGATTCTCGGAAATAAATAATTCCTAAATATGTAGCAAGTAAGAGTAAAAACCTTCCATCCGACATAATAAGGCTGTTTTTATACCTATAAAGCACCTGAGAAGCAGCCGGGAATATCTGCTATTATATATATTATGTATATTTATTTATAGACAAAATATGTAATTAGATTACAGCTATGAACCCAATCTATGTTAGTAATAATGTTAGCTTTTATATAATAAGAGGGTAGGTTTAGATAAAAAAATAAGAATATCGGTTGGTGGTTTGACTAAAACTAATGTTATGTTTATATAGAAGTTTAATTGACTACTTAAACAATTATAATATTAGTTACTGATTTGATTATACGAAGTGAATATACAAATCGTCGCCCAGGTAATAGAAGGCAGTGTGTGATCGAGAGACTAAGTTATTTAACGGAATTAGTAAAATTGATAGTAAAGAATTAAAATAGTAAACAGTTTAGTATGTTTGTATGCAGTGCCAGTAAAGTATTTTTTAAGAATAGAACGACTGTCATTGGTGATTCTTTGCAGTAAAAGAGTTCTATTGCTAACATTATTATTAATATTCCATTGTTCAACCCAAAGCCAGTGGTCTATTTTACCAGTAACGAGAGAGAAAATTAACGAGCTTCATTGCTCGTTAATTTTCATGTAAATTGATGAATAATTATTATCAAATCCCGAATCGAGCGAATTGTAAGTGATTATGCATTTTACATAATTAGGGCAGTACTTTGTGCAACTAAGAAATGATTTTTATTATAATAGATGCAAATATAAGAATAATATTTTATTTTATTGTTTTTGTCACTGACATGCTGTTTTGAGTAAATGCAATGTATCCCGCTAAGTATGCGTTACTTAAAATCTATGTTAACATTAATTTGTATATTTTAAAACTAGCTATGCCTGCGACTTCGTACGCGTTTATTTAGATTTCTATAAACTATAAACCTTCAAAGTTTACATCAAACACTGTCAAGTAGTTTTTGCGTGTACGAGTTTTTCTAGTTTATTAACCCCCGACTTAAAAAGAGGAATGTTATAAGTTTGACCTGATGATATGTGTATCTGTGTGTCTGTATGTGCAATGTAGCAACTAAACACGTGGACGGACTCATAACGATGTTTTTTAGTTGAAAGTCTGGTTCGTCGAGATGGTTCTTGGTTATGTTTGGTCGAAACAGAAACAATCGTCTTTAAGATTTTGAGGTACAATAATGAAACCAGTAACATAACTTTAAAAAAGCAGAAAAAAAAAATTTAAATACCCCCGATACAAAAAGACCTCTAAAAATAATTAACTTAATATTATTAATTTAATCTTAATCTACTAATTGAAGTAGTTGCGTTGGTGAACTGACTGTTAAATAAAGGTACAAAATTAAATGCATTAGGTTACTAAGGCAAATAAAGAAATTACGATATCGAATCATATAGTGAAAGCTTTCGTAACTTCGTAAAATAGACACCATCGTCAACGTACGTACAACGGTCCCATGACGACAACGACTTTAATTAGTACATAATAATATTATTTTTATTTTTTTAGAGGTCTTTTTGTATATGGGGGTTTTTTTTTTCATATATTTTTTTTTAATTTTGAAAGGGTATTATTGTTCCTTGAGGGGAGGACAATTACAATGACCTATTTCAATTTTGAACTAAGAGATTATTAACTTCTTTATTTCTTAACCATAAATATAAAAAAAAACACTAAATGTAAAGTGGAGTCGATGACTGCAGTTCCCAAAAACTACATTCAGACCGGTTAATCCGTTTCTGAGATTAACGTGCACAAACATACAGACACAGATGTATAGACATACAAACATACAAACGAACAGACGAAATAAAAAACCATAGCTTTAGTTTCTGTTGCTTATATACAGGTCCCTTATTATAATTTTTTGTAAATATTTTCTATGTACAGACAGCGATCACTTACAGCTTTATTTTATGTACATAGATAAATTTCTTGAACACTTGAAATGCATTTATCTCTTGATTGAATGAATAGTGTGCAATGAAAGTGAAAAACTAAATGCTATTCAGAGTGACGCTCAATTTTTATGTATAAAAGTTATTTGCATATATATTTTTGGTGTGGCGTGCAAGACTAAAAGAGAAACAGATAAACAGACAAAAATGTTAGAAATGGCTTATGTTAATTATCTATTCACATCCAGGCTATATGTTTTTCTTTATATTTTGTATATACAGAGACCACTTCCATACAGATTTATTACATGTATGGAAGAAGATTTGCTTGGTACTTGATTGACATAAATTAATACATATATTTTTTTCTTTATCGATTTTAATTAAATAAAAATTAAATTTTAAATGAAGACTGTGATAATATGTTCCTAAAAACCGCATCCAAATTGGTTTAGCCGTTTTTGAGATAAGCGTGCTCAAACATACAGACAAACTTAAAAACCATTGTTTTGGGGTCTCTTGCTCTTAAAAAGGCCCCCGATGATGTTTTTTTTCTATTTTCCATGTACAGAAATGGATCAGTGACAATTTTATTATATGTAGAGATTAGAGGGATAGGTTATTAATATAAAACTATAAAACATTTTATTATTAAATCTAATACACCTTTGAGAACAAACAAGAGAAATTAATCAATTTAATGTTGTTAAATTATTAAATTTAATAATAAACCAAGGATGACCACATTCGTAAAACAGAAATTCCATCATGTCTGAAATATATTCAGATGTGAAACAAATGCCATCATGTCTGAAATATATTCAGCAGTAGTTACGGTCATAGATTTATTATACTACAGTACGGGAGCTAGCCTAAAATGTGTCCATCGAAAAAAAGAGAAAGCAAATGAGGCTACCTATCTCTCTCTTTTTTGTATAATTGGACAAATAATAAAAGAGGTAATATGAGAGATCCATACATAGTATGGGTCTCTGATCTTCCCTCTTTTATTATCTGTTAACCACTCATAGGCCTACCTACGGTCCCCTAATATATTATATATTAACTTTATAGGTACGCTACGATTACAAATAAATATAAGTTATATATTACTAAGTAACAACACCAAAAGCGTATATTTTATCATTTACATTTTAAGGATCTGAGAGTTATCTCTAATATTTAATTCTTACAACATTACCAAATGTCACAGACTAATTACATATTTTTTTCAGATTACTTATAAACCCAAATTCTTCCGATTTTACAAATGACACTAAATACATATGAGTCACTTAAAATTACAGAATTTCTACATAACAACACAAATAATATAATAGTAACGAGACAAAGTCTGTATTTTTTTTTATTTTTAATGAAAATACATCATTTTTAGCACTTAGCACAGAACTGGGTTTATAATTTATAATCTTGCGAAAACATTTTTATAAAATTAAATTAAAAATTTAAAAAACCCCCGATACAAAAAACCTCTAAAAAGAGTAAAAATAATATTATTATGTACTTATTGAATTCGTTGCGTCGGGGGACCGTTGTACGTACATTGATAGTGTTGATATTACGAAGTTAATTATTGAGGACTTAGACTATACGATTCGATATCGTAATTTCTTTATTTGCCTTGTTAACTTAACTTACTTGCATGTTAATTTCTTCCTTTATTAAACGGTCCCCCGACGCAACGAATTCAATAAGTACATAATAATATTATTTTTACTCTTTTTAGAGGTTTTTTGTATCGGGGTTTTTTAAATTTTTAATTTAATTTTTTTTTCTGCTTTTTAAAGTTATTTTACTAGTTTCTGAATTGTACTAAATGAACCTACAGACACACAAAATTTTCAATTGTTAAAGTAGGAAAGATTTGTTTGTTTGTTTGAGTTGAATAGGCTTCGAAACTATGGGACCGATTTTTAAAAAAATCTTTAAGCATTAGAATCCTATATTATGATGTACAAAGGTTATATTTAATAAGAGAAATATACATAATATTTAATAAAATAAGGATGCAAGTTTCGACAATGTAATAAATTATAAATGTATTAAGTAACATAATTCAAGACTTTTTCATATGGGTAGGTAGTTAGGTTTCATATATACGAATATTAATAAATATAAACATTTAGAGTCAAAATGATTTACAATCACTTATAAAACTATGATGAAGAGATTTATATTATCACTAGCCTTTGCCCTTGATTTTTTATGACTACGATCATAAGCCATATAAATATATTTTTACAGTCTCTGTGGACGCAGTCACGGGCAACAGCTATCCCTAATAAAGTACTTTCTTTACCTCAGTACGTAAGTGTAAAAACCTTTTGGCCTTCATAACTAGGCTTTTTAGGCTAATTATTGCATAAGAACCTCTCCCCCGCACGAATAAAACGTCAATATCTTAGAGATGACTATTTCTATTTCAATCAAACATGGATAAGAAATATTTCGACGAGCATAGCTTTCGATAAAAAAAAATCGCATTAAAATCCGTCCACGCGTTTGGATGCAAACAGCTAATTATTGCATAAGAACGTCTCCCCCGCACGATACAAACGTCAATATCTTGAAAACGGCTATTTTAATTTCAATCAAACATAAATAAGAAACATTTCGACGAGCATAGCTTTCGATTAAAAAAAACCGCATTCAAATCCGTCTACGCGTTTGGGCGCAAACAGCTAATTATTGCATAAGAACCTCTCCTCCGCACGAATAAAACGTCAATATCTTGAAAACGGCTATTTTTATTTCAATCAAATATAGATAGAAAAACATCTCGACAAGAATAGCTTTCGATTAAAAAAAACCGCATCCAAATCCGTCTACGCGTTTGGCCGCAAATAGCTAATTATTGCATAAGAACCTCTCCCCCGCACGAATAAAACGTCAATATCTTGAAAACAGCTATTTTTATTTCAATCAAACATAAATAAGAACCATCTCGATGAGTATAGCTTTCGATTAAAAAAAACCGTATTCAAATCCGTCCACGCGTTTGCCCGGAAATTTGCCACAGACAGACACACAGATACACAGATACACAGATACACAGATCGACAGGTCAAACTTATAACACCCCTCTTTTTAGTCGGGGGTTAAAAATTACCTCTGTCAGTTTTTATAAAGTTACCTCTGCCAATATTTAGGACATATTGATTTTAAATACATTTGTATTCATTTAAACTCGGTTTAATATTCTATGGAAAAAAATATAACAAATATTTTATTTAGTATTTTCTAAGACTTTCACGAGTACCTACTACACATTGAAATAAAACTATTTTTCCGAATAATTAATTAAATTTTAAATTAGCGAGTATAGTACTTTAGCAAGGATTTTAGGTTATTTAGATTATAGGTATAATTATACGTGAGTTAAATCCGTAAAAAATGTTTTATTTCTGGGTATTTTTCTTGAGTATTACGCTGAAGAAAATAATTCAGATCTGTAGTACATTATCTCACATAGGATTTATTGATAGCTGTAAAATACGTCTAATTCGAGAACTTGTAGATTGTGGGAACTCCGAAGCAATTCTCACTAACTTTGTTTCTTGTTTAAGGGATTTGTTAGAGAATTGATAACGTTCTGAACTGCTTGATAAGGGTCTTAAGTTTTAACTTGAGTGTTTCGTTATCTGTCAGCTGTCTTAATATATTTATGGCTTTCCTTTCTGATTTTGTAAAAAGGAATTTTCTTACTATTATAAAATTAATAATTATTATAAATATGTTGATCATAAGATAAATAATATGTTTACTTAAAAATGGTATCGTTACAGTACTCTTTTAAAGTAGTCCAATCTGTATTGAACTAATTACAAAATATTTAATTCTTTACAATTCAAATTCTATAAAAAGATAAAAGTTATAAAAAAATAAAAGACTTAAAATTTATATTGAAATGGAAAATTTAAAATTTATTCTTATTATATTGTTTCGAAATAATTATACAGATTAAACAAATTAAGAGCATTTAATAATATGATATAATACAAAAAAACGATTCGAACGATTCGATTTAAATCTGTCACGGCCGCGTATCAACGAACCTCAGTAAACAACTTCTGTTAATGAAGATTCGACAATGGGATTTAGGTTCCAAGTTATAAAGGTTTGCGTATAAAAGTAGAAAAGAATTGTTATGTTTGAAAATATCTATGAACATGTACCTATAGCCATCTTAAGCTTATTTAAATTTATATAAATTTAGAATGAAAAATAAAACGATACGAGCAGGGATTCGAACCCACTACTACTGGGAAACCGTCCCGTCGCTTTACCAACTGAGCTACCGCATCGCTGTCCGACTCGGTAAATTAAGCATTCTATATGTGATCGTCGTTATCGGGACGGTGGTGACATCTAATATAATAGAATATAATTGTTGAATATAATTGTATAATAGAGTATAATAGAATT
The DNA here is from genome assembly GCA_959347405.1 of Napeogenes sylphis. Classification (NCBI taxonomy): domain Eukaryota; kingdom Metazoa; phylum Arthropoda; class Insecta; order Lepidoptera; family Nymphalidae; genus Napeogenes; species Napeogenes sylphis. Next base: position 30,289,503 of record OY365776.1, read on the forward strand.
GTTATACCATATTACTTAAAAGCCATACACATATATTTATCAATTGATACCGTATACCTACTATCGGGTGTTGCAGACGTTGTCGAATTTTAAATTTAAAGAAGTAATTAAAATTCAAAGAAAAAAAAAAGTCGTTCTAGCAGAACAAAGCGTAAAAAATTAACATGTGGAATATATTTTCTGTACAACAATGCTCCATATACGTGTTTAATTATTTTTTGCAGCGTCATCTGGTACGAAATATCAATAAGTGAATAGTTTAAAATATTTTCTTTACTCGAAGATATTAATAGTATATAAGTAGAGTAATTTATAAAAACAAAAACTGAGAAACTGCATAAGCAATGTTTATAGTTATTGATTGAATAGCATAGAAGTTGATATTATATTTCATCGCTTTCTAATGGCCACATTATCCATGGAATCCAATGGAAACATTACCCATGGTATTAACATATTTTAAAACAAATTGATGAATATTATTTTTTATCAATCTGTTAGGTGTAAAACTTTAAAAAATGAGGGTATACAACTCTACACGCAACATATAATTTATGGTTGTACGGATATATTTAATATATTTAATTATAAAATCAAATGATTTTTATAAGTTAATTTATTTATATTATTTTTATTTCTGCAGGTTTGGTGACAAATACACGTAAAGAAGAATTATATATCGGTACTTATCGGTGGTACACTCAACAAACATAAATTTACTAAGACTAAATTCGCTCTTAACTTGTATCTTATAATTGAACGTTATGGGCTTATGCTATTAAATTTTATACGAGAACTGTTTATCCCTAATAGGATAAAGGTAATTTCATGAGCCCGTAAAATTTGTAAAAACTGTGTAGGCTTGAATCACCAGTATCCACCTTCTACTTTAGTTCGAGGACGAATCAGTTTCATGAAACATCTAATCGACTGAAACCACCTTTATCATATTTTGGTCAGATGCAGAAAATGGTAATTGTTGTATATCATTGTATATATTTTAGTATAGTTCATATTCTATAGTATACACATAGGTATATATAGTGTAATATATTAAATAATATTGTAATTGTTGTAATATATATATATATATATTAAGATATAATCTATTTTTCTGACAACAATAAAAAGACCAATTTATCTCAACTCAATGATTCTCTTATCTGACGGCGATAAATTTCAAAATAGCCCATTGATGTCTCATTAAATGTGAAAAAAACTCAAGTGAATCCCAAAAGTTAAATTGACAGTAAGTCAATTAGACGGATTTAATTGTTTGTTTTTATTTATTTTTTTTTGTGCTAAAATCCAAATTGTTGATTGGCAATCATCATATTAAAAGATAAGGGTAAATAAGTATTCCATTACTATTAGTCCGGGAGCCAGCGACCAATTTTCGTCATGAATTTCCTCCCGAGTGAAAATTTGTAAACTGCAATAGAAAGTTGTGTTATGAAGCTTCGCGATCGTCAGCTGCGGCTCTGGTGGTGGAGAAGGCAGTGGCAGCCTCCCACGCACGAAGAAAAAAAAAATTTTTTTAGTAATTTCCTCCCATTCTAAAATTTCTTGAATAATAGTTTATCTAATATCTTGAAGGGAAAATAAAGTCAGCTGACCATAACATGGTGGATTATACGTCAGCTGGCCGCTCAAACATAAAAAAAAATAAAAAATTTTCAATGATTTCCTCTCAACTAAAAATTAATCTGGTGATAGTTTATATGTTACTGTGAATGAAAATTAACATCAGCTGGCTGTATCTCAGTGGAAAGTCCGTCAGCTGGTTACTTGAAATGTGTAATATAGCTGCATTTATCACCTACTGAATCTTATCAGCTGACGACTTTTCCCTTTACTTACAGCTAGCTGATTTTTTTTATTATTTATTAGAGTATATTAACTATTCTCTTATAAATTTTCATCCAGGAGGAAATCTCTTTTCTCTGGTTGTTTGGCAGTATATTTGATTTGAGTATGTTGATAATAAATATGCAGTTTAATAATGAAGGAAATATAGTTATAACTAAAGTTTAATTAATCAATAAATTATTGAAGCATAATTTTATAAATTAATGAAGTTTTATTTTAATATAATGAATAAAAATACTAATAACGGTTATTCATTTTCGCTCTCGCTTTGGCTTGAGTCGCTTTCAATTCTCTCAAATTCACTGCCAGAGTCGCTATCCGAGGAATTACATGCGATCATATCATCATCATCATTATGAGTGTGAATATATATGTATATATATATAAAAGTATAATTTAGTGTAATGCATTATTTGCCTCATATATTCCAACTAGGGAATTACACTATAGAGAACTTCTACAGTAAGCATATACATTATATATATATATATATATATATATATATGTATATATATATATATGTGTATATATATATATATATATATATATATATATACACATATATATATAATGTATATGCTTACTGTAGAAGTTCTCTATAGTGTAATTCCCTAGTTGGAATATATGAGGCAAATAATGCATTACACTAAATTATACTTTTTCTTACATTGAATTGATAAAAAATTATAATCAAAATAGTAGAAAGAAATAACATTCTATCCATATACTTACGTTAATGTTGAAGGTGTCTCTTCTGATATCGTTCTTATTTTCCTATATTTTTGAGGCAAAGCAGTATAACGTCGATAACACTCACTGTGATACAACTGATAATGGTTAGGCCGTGTAGGAAACACAGTATTTTGACCGGTTAGATTATTAACTTTACGTATTGTTAGTATAGATGTACACTTATTTAAATTATCTTCACTGAATAATTTTAAATGAACATTAGTTTTTGTACAAAAGACGCAATAAGGTACCACGTTAGACATTTTATTTTTAATTATCCGTTACTATAATAACACTATGTTTCGACTGACCAACTTAAACATGGAATCTTTCACTTTCTATTCGAGTGACATTATAATTTCAACTTACCCTCTCGATAGTGTGTTTGACGCTCTGCTATAGCATAAAATCTGGAGAGGGTAATTTGAATCTACAACCTAGCTACAATGTAAAAAGGGCTCATGTATTACTTTAATTTATATAAGAAAAGGAGATAAATAGAGAAAAGTGATTTCCTCCTGGATGAAAATTTATAAGAGATTAGTTAATATACTCTAATAAATAATAAAAAAAATTAGCTAGCTGTAAGTAAAGGGAAAAGTCGTCAGCTGATAAGATTCAGTAGGTGATAAATGCAGCTACATTACACATTTCAAGTAACCAGCTGACGAACTTTCCACTGAGATACAGCCAGCTGATGTTAATTTTCATTCACAGTAACATATAAACTATCACCAGATTAATTTTTAGTTGAGAGGAAATCATTGAAATTTTTTTATTTTTTTTTATGTTTGAGCGGCCAGCTGACGTATAATCCACCATGTTATGGTCAGCTGACTTTATTTTCCCTTCAAGATATTAGATAAACTATTATTCAAGAAATTTTAGAATGGGAGGAAATGACTAAAAAAATTTTTTTTTCTTCGTGCGTGGGAGGCTGCCACTGCCTTCTCCACCACCGGAGTCGCAGCTGACGATCGCGAAGCTTCATAACACAACTTCCTATTGCATTTTACAAATTTTCACTTGGGAGGAAATTGGTCATGAAAATCTGTTACTGGCTCCCGGACTATTAGTCCGGGAGCCAGCGACCAATTTTCGTCATGAATTTCCTCCCGAGTGAAAATTTGTAAACTGCAATAGAAAGTTGTGTTATGAAGCTTCGCGATCGTCAGCTGCGGCTCTGGTGGTGGAGAAGGCAGTGGCAGCCTCCCACGCACGAAGAAAAAAAAAATTTTTTTAGTAATTTCCTCCCATTCTAAAATTTCTTGAATAATAGTTTATCTAATATCTTGAAGGGAAAATAAAGTCAGCTGACCATAACATGGTGGATTATACGTCAGCTGGCCGCTCAAACATAAAAAAAAATAAAAAATTTTCAATGATTTCCTCTCAACTAAAAATTAATCTGGTGATAGTTTATATGTTACTGTGAATGAAAATTAACATCAGCTGGCTGTATCTCAGTGGAAAGTCCGTCAGCTGGTTACTTGAAATGTGTAATATAGCTGCATTTATCACCTACTGAATCTTATCAGCTGACGACTTTTCCCTTTACTTACAGCTAGCTGATTTTTTTTATTATTTATTAGAGTATATTAACTATTCTCTTATAAATTTTCATCCAGGAGGAAATCTCTTTTCTCTGGTTGTTTGGCAGTATATTTGATTTGAGTATGTTGATAATAAATATGCAGTTTAATAATGAAGGAAATATAGTTATAACTAAAGTTTAATTAATCAATAAATTATTGAAGCATAATTTTATAAATTAATGAAGTTTTATTTTAATATAATGAATAAAAATACTAATAACGGTTATTCATTTTCGCTCTCGCTTTGGCTTGAGTCGCTTTCAATTCTCTCAAATTCACTGCCAGAGTCGCTATCCGAGGAATTACATGCGATCATATCATCATCATCATTATGAGTGTGAATATATATGTATATATATATAAAAGTATAATTTAGTGTAATGCATTATTTGCCTCATATATTCCAACTAGGGAATTACACTATAGAGAACTTCTACAGTAAGCATATACATTATATATATATATATATATATATATATGTATATATATATATATGTGTATATATATATATATATATATATATATATATACACATATATATATAATGTATATGCTTACTGTAGAAGTTCTCTATAGTGTAATTCCCTAGTTGGAATATATGAGGCAAATAATGCATTACACTAAATTATACTTTTTCTTACATTGAATTGATAAAAAATTATAATCAAAATAGTAGAAAGAAATAACATTCTATCCATATACTTACGTTAATGTTGAAGGTGTCTCTTCTGATATCGTTCTTATTTTCCTATATTTTTGAGGCAAAGCAGTATAACGTCGATAACACTCACTGTGATACAACTGATAATGGTTAGGCCGTGTAGGAAACACAGTATTTTGACCGGTTAGATTATTAACTTTACGTATTGTTAGTATAGATGTACACTTATTTAAATTATCTTCACTGAATAATTTTAAATGAACATTAGTTTTTGTACAAAAGACGCAATAAGGTACCACGTTAGACATTTTATTTTTAATTATCCGTTACTATAATAACACTATGTTTCGACTGACCAACTTAAACATGGAATCTTTCACTTTCTATTCGAGTGACATTATAATTTCAACTTACCCTCTCGATAGTGTGTTTGACGCTCTGCTATAGCATAAAATCTGGAGAGGGTAATTTGAATCTACAACCTAGCTACAATGTAAAAAGGGCTCATGTATTACTTTAATTTATATAAGAAAAGGAGATAAATAGAGAAAAGTGATTTCCTCCTGGATGAAAATTTATAAGAGATTAGTTAATATACTCTAATAAATAATAAAAAAAATTAGCTAGCTGTAAGTAAAGGGAAAAGTCGTCAGCTGATAAGATTCAGTAGGTGATAAATGCAGCTACATTACACATTTCAAGTAACCAGCTGACGAACTTTCCACTGAGATACAGCCAGCTGATGTTAATTTTCATTCACAGTAACATATAAACTATCACCAGATTAATTTTTAGTTGAGAGGAAATCATTGAAATTTTTTTATTTTTTTTTATGTTTGAGCGGCCAGCTGACGTATAATCCACCATGTTATGGTCAGCTGACTTTATTTTCCCTTCAAGATATTAGATAAACTATTATTCAAGAAATTTTAGAATGGGAGGAAATGACTAAAAAAATTTTTTTTTCTTCGTGCGTGGGAGGCTGCCACTGCCTTCTCCACCACCGGAGTCGCAGCTGACGATCGCGAAGCTTCATAACACAACTTCCTATTGCATTTTACAAATTTTCACTTGGGAGGAAATTGGTCATGAAAATCTGTTACTGGCTCCCGGACTATATATTTAATGTAGCTTAATCATATTTTAAATGGGAATTTTACTCTTACTACATTATGGTGTTTTGGTACATTTGATAAACCCAGAAATCGAATACAATATTATTATTTGTTATAAAAGGACCTTAGGATATTTGATTGCTCCGTCACATACTTGGCCACATATCTTTTGACCTTAAATATATTTTTTATTAATTTAATAACAATATTAAGAATTAATTTATCATTGAAATCATATCGGCCTCAATTTTTGATAACCATATTATATAAAGTAAATATTTGTGTTGTTTTCATGTAAAATAATTTTGTAGTTTAATTATATTTAATAACTAGCTGTGCCTGCGACTTCTTACGCATAGATTTCGATTTCAATAAAACGTATCCTTTGTAAAATGTATGTAAAAACTATAAACCTTCAAAGTTATATCGAACTCAATTAAGTAGTTTTTGCATACTTATAAGAGCATTTCTAGTTTATTATGTATATTTTTGTTTAATTGCTGGTAAGTAGCAATGTCACGAAAAGGAGATATTATTAACTTCTTTATTTATTATCAGATTGTTAAAAAAAAACAAAATGTTAAGTGAAGCATATTCTCGAAATCAAATCGTTTAACACGTTTCGTAGATTACCGTGCACAAACATACAGACATACAGACAAAATGAAAAAAACACCATTGTTTTGGTTCTCTTGCTTATATAAAGTCCTGACCCCCATTATAATTTTTTGAAATTGTATTCTATGTACAGACAGCGATCAGTTACAGTTTTTTGTATTGTATATAGATACATTTCTTAAATACTTTAAATACATACCTTTTGATAGAGTGAAAAGAGTGCAATGAAAGTGAAACATTAAATGTTATTCAGAGTAACGCTCAATTTTTATGTATAAAAGTTATTAAAATTGGCTATATATTTATTACGTGTTTCGTGCACAACTAAAAGACAAATAGATGTACACATTTTATTTTAAATGTTAGAAATGTATTCTGTTACTTATCCCTTTACATCCTGGCTATTTATTTTGTAGTATTTTCAATGTATAGAGACTACTCTACCGTTTTATTACATGTATAGAAGAAGATTTGCTTAGGACCTAGTACGTGATACATATAAATTCACCGAACTTTTTTATTTCTTAATCGACTTAAATAAAATAAACACTAAATGCTAAGTGAAGACTCTTATAATATATTCCTGAAAACTGCATCCAAATTGGTTCAGCCGTTTCTAAGATTAATGTGCACAAACATACAGACATACAGACAAACAGACAATATATAATGACAAACTATTGTTTTAGGTTCTGTTGCTCTTATAAAGGACCCTCATCATGTTTTTTAAATATATTTTCCAAGTACGGAAATCGACCAGTGACAATTATATTATATGTATAGATAAGTAATATTCATGGACTTGAAAAAACGGAAAGGGATATTCCAATAAAAACATTTTATTAACACGAAAAAATATACAAATTTAGCGATAAACAGAAATATAACGTTTTCATCTCAGTAATAAAAAAACGATTAATTTGAATAAATTTGGGGAAAAAAATAACTTTCACTGTAATGGGACATTTGAAATTCTGTCGTTGTTTTATCGTTGTGATTGTTAATGGGATCTTAATATCTCGTTGGCACCTCGTTGGGTTTCTTATCATTTTTACAAAAAAAATCATCTGAATATCAAATGTTGCTTGGGATTTAAAAGCGTTGAAATGAACACACTTCGATTATAAAGTTAACTTTCAGCTAATGATTTGGATTTAAATAAACTTATATCTATCTTTATTGAAATATTTTTTAATACAAATAAAATAAGTTGAATACATAACAACATTTATTAAACATAATTTATATAGTACCTTTTGTAAGATTATTATTTCTATTATCTATACATATAACAAAACTGTCATTGGTCAGTATTTACATGGAAAATATAAAAAAACATAATGCCTTTATATTCTTCTATAAATTTGTTTTATATAAATATTACTGTTTTAAAAATGATATTATGAGACATTACATGGACAATGAATAATATAATGAGGTCTTAAGTGTACAATGAATTTGTTATATAAAATCTCAAAAATAAAAACTGATGTAACTTTGTTTTTTATAAATCGTTATTCTGCCGCAAACCTATTGCTCGCTTCTCGGTATAAATTTAACATGACCAGATGATATCACAAAATGATTTACGATTCTATTCTGCGACTTTATTTCATGATCTCATTACAATACTGAGTATAATTTTATTTCCGACATTTGATTGCTTCATAGATAAAATATGAGTATAGTTCAATTTTGTCAGTGGTTTTAGAAGTATGTAGATTCATTGTGGGTATTATTGCAGTGAATGTATTAACAAATATTTTTTGTGTATCAAACATAAATAAAGCAAAATAACCTGATGTTAAGTTTTTTTGAAGTGAACAGATATTTATTCAGTGATCGAGTTGGTTCATTGTGAGAGTTAAAAATAGGGAAGACTATACTAATAAGATGTGTAGTCCTCCGAATCCGCTGCTTAGTTGAAACTTAAAAGTGTAAACAATTGTGGTTAATAGATAAATCGGTAACATTGTGATCGACGGTCTTGTGCTCGCAATTTCCCCTAATGAAGCCCACAAAGACTGTTAAACAAAATGCTTCCTCGATATATATGTATATTTATTAGAATTAAATATGTAATATTTTACATTCTTCTGTGTATTCTCTACTATTATATTTCAAAAAGTAATAAGTAATTGATTAAATGTAATGAAGGAGGGTTAAAGAAAAGTTCTACAGCATGTTGAAGATGTCATTATATCGATTTATATATATATATATATTGACTCTAATAACGTTGGTGTTTTTCAATTCAAATTATAAAAAATGAATTTAATAATTTAATAATTAAATAAAAAAATAATTGGTTCAAAGGCGTTATTAAATTCATTTTTTATAAGTCATTATATCGAATTTCGTGTCATTGAGGTGCAAAATTCAGTATCCGAATAAACGAATACGTGTTTCTTGGTATAGGCTAAAGTTTTGCATCAGGGGTTGAAGCCATGGTTCGACTCGAGAAACGCCCACCATTTTGTAACTCCGATGGTGAATCCTGTCACGTCACATCGACGTGACCATATTTCGGATGCTTTGTCAAACAAGAATTTACCACCGCGATTGGAATAATGACGTATAAACTTTGATTTAAAAATAAATATATGTATTCAAACCTTAAAGTATAAACGGGCTTAGAATACTTCAACAGAAATAATAACCGTTGACCGTTGTACGTACGTTGACGATGGTGACTATTTGACGAAATTAGTCATTGAGGACTTAGACTATACGATTCAATATCATAATTTTTTTATTTACCTTTGGTAACTTACTTACGTTTTAATTTCTTCCTTTACTAAGCGGTCCCCCGATGCAACGGCTTCCATAAGTACATAATAATACTATTTTTATTCTTTTTAGAGGTCTTTTTGTATCGGGGCTTATTAAATGTTTAATTTTTCTTCTGCTTTTTAAAGTTATGTCACTGGTTTCTCAATTGTATTTAATGAACCTACAGACATACAATTTTTCAGTTGTTTAAGTATTTCTATTATTCTATCCTAATATTATAAAGAGGAATGATTTGTTTGTTTTCAAACTACTGGACCGATTTAAAAAAATCGTTTACCATTAGAATCCTACATTATCCCTGATGAAAATAGGCTATTCGTTATAATCATCATCATCACTAATATTATAAAAAGGAAAGATTTGATTGTTTGATTGTTTGAATTGAATAGGTTAATAATAATAACTTACAACGCGTTTCAACTAGCTTGTTTGACTTAAAATAGCGTTTCTATTTATTATTTTATTTTGCGCACATGTGATTCTGGATCATAATCACAATTTATATCCTCAGAGATGGCTTCCACTAATCTGTTTTGTTTTCAAACAAGACGAAAATCTACAAGGATGTGCAAATATTTGTTACTTATATCAGGATTACTATTAGACCTTTTCAAATACATTTAAGGTGTTGGGCTAGTTGCCAAGTTAATATAATTAAAGTTGTTTAAATGGATTTGGCACATATAAAATAAAGTTATTTATTAGAAAAATTAAAAAAATATATAAAGTTTGTTAAATAAGATTACTTATAAAAGAATAAAACACAGTGATATTTGTAACCCGATGCTCAAATAGCTCCAACTGTTTGTCTGATGTTTTTGCAATCGATAGCTCTGAAACACAGCAGCTGTACATGCCTTTTTGCTCATTGTTTATTTTAGGTACAAGTTTAGCATGCACGCTTTGATTTCTTTTAAGATTCTCAGTTTGACTGTACATTTTGTTTCTTTAAAATAAATAAATCAATCATAGAAAGACTTGGAATATGTTTCACATTACAAATACATAATAATAAATAAAATTACCTACTTATACGCTTACAAAATAATATTATAACTCGGAGGACTTTTGACTCTATAAATCCTAAAAACTTTTTTATTAACAAAAAAAAGGAGGGAGTTATAAGTTTGACCTGTGTGTCTAAGTCTGTCTATGGCATCGTATCAGCCAATCGAGTGGACGGATTTAGTTGCAATTTGTTTAACTGTAAAGCCTTGTCTGTCGAGATGGTTCCTAGATATTTTTAGTGGAAATGAAAACAGTCTTTTCAAGATTTTGAACTTTTATTGATTCTGGTGAAAGGTACCTAATGTTCATTGTAAAAACATAAAAAACTGAAAATGTATGTGTTCGTAGGTTCATGTAGTACAATATACAAACCAACAATGTAACTTTCAAAAGCAGAAAAACAAATAAATTATAAATTAAACAAAACCCAAATAGAAAAAGACCTCAAAAAAGGGTAAAAATAATACTACTATTGACTTATTGAAGTCGAAGCGTTGGGGGACAGTTGCACGTTGTGTTCTTTTCACTAAGTTTTCGGAATTAATTAATAAGGACTTTGACTATACGATTTGATATTGTTATTTCGTTATTTGCTTTGGTAACGTACTAGAATTTTGATTTGTTTATTCTGCGGACTTTAACCTTCTTTAGATTATTAATTTTTTTTAATTAATTCAATTATTCGTTATTCATGTGAACAATATCTTAAAAAATATTTCAGTAAATAAATTGAGCTTACTAATAGCACCTACCTACAGTGTTTTATCCGTTTTTAATTATCAGATTGATCAGTAAGTTGTATCAAGGCTGTCTGTCCACTTGTATATTGTATGTTCGTATAAACTTTAAAACTATCTCATTTATACTAACTTTCTGTTGTATAAAGTAATCTAGGGCAAAACTGTCCCCGCATATTAAAAAGTGTTACTTGAACGAGGCTGACGGCGAAGCCCAGTCAACAAACATTTTCAGCTAATTAGTGTTTGTTCTTAGTTTATAATATACCTAAATATAAATTGAGCGATCTTCTGATTATAAAACGAATATGGTGGAAATTTATAACACTTGTAAGTATTATAAATTCGGTTGTTATAAATGTATAAACAGTAACTGCCTACATTTTTAATACGAAATCCTAAAGTAGTTTAATTTTGTGATACTATCTATATACTTCATATATTGTTCTATACTACTTTTGGGTATAGATTTATTTTTTTTTGTTTATAAAGATATCACCTCACCTATCACTATCACCTATGTACGTATAACTTTTTGCAATCTCACAGAATAATAACAAATATAAAAACTATTCATAAAGCAATGTGATTATTTCCTTGCTTCCTAACCCGACCCGTCCGGATGTTTACTGCTCGCACGTGGCATCAGACCGAAAATAACCGGGTATATAATGATCCACTAAGTATATTTTATAAATGATATATCTCAAAAAGATATATCTTGAGATCTAAATATCTCATGACTGAACAAATATCACAGTTTGTCAATGGTCTTAACAGTTAGCAAAATTGTGTAACATAATATTTTGTATATAATAATTATCTTGTTTTATCTTATATACAGGGTTATTTGTAATTAATTGGCCACTTCTTGCAGGTAGCCCCTCTACATCAATCTCAACAACTTGTGTTCTCCGACTTTTTAAATTAATAGTTTTTAAAATTTAAATTTTCTCAAAAAAAAACATCTGATACTATTAAGACGTTACACAAAGTTATCGTAAAGTATTTTATTATGAATGCAAATTTTTTGACCAATACTTAGCCTGGTAACAGTTTGGCTAGTTGTTCGACACCGAATTATCTAAAATAATTTACATTTAAACACTGATGTGGATATATAATGGAATGTTTGAGTTTAGTTTATCCGAGAAATGTTCGCCCCTCTGGCGCGCATTCCGTAGTATTTTGGTATTTGAGTCGAGCAGGGACAGTTTGGATGAGATCCAGTAGTGCGCGAGCGCATTGCCGTATTGATCGTGAAACGTAACAAAAAATATATTAAAAACTGTAAGAGTTTTTGGGCGCATTTAAACAAAGCCAGGTTTACTGTTTGCAGTGATTTGATCAAAATACTTAGATTTGTGAGTGACGATTTGTGCCTGTGATTCGAAAGTAAATACAATTTAATTTAAATGGTATTTCAGATAAATCTTACTGCGATCGTTTTAAATCAATATTTAAACTATAAACTTTAATAAATTCAAAACACTCAAGAAGTTAGGTACCTTATGTTTCTACAAGTTACATTTAATAAAACATTAATATTAAATGATTAGGAATATGTACCTACATATTCCTAATCATACACCTTAAGTTAGATTAAACAATTATAAACAGATTATTATGTGAAAAGTTTAAACGAAGAAAACCATGAGTCTAAATATCAGCTATGATAATTACAGTACAATAAATCTTACAGCGTCGGGTTCAAAAGTGACTCACTCAAAGCAATAAAATCAAACTACCAAACAAACTATAAAACCTAAGAGTATTTTAAGATCGCGATGTAATGAGAGCAAAGCAGGGAGCAGCATAAACAAGATGGCGACTGAGCACGCGACACCGTTTATAAGTCACAATTTGTTTATTTGTATTGCCATCTCGCTCTTACTGCCTATAGCGAACGAGGGAGAGGCGAAAGTTTACGAAAATACTCGAAATTTTCCGAAAGATGAAAAGCGTTTAACAAGAGAATATAATCTGAGACAGGGTGCATTAAGGGGACTTATAGTTAAACCTGGAAAACACTATGACTTACAAGCAGTAGAAATGTTTTTAGGTATTCCGTATGCAGCATCACCAATCGGCAACTTACGCTTTATGCCCCCAGGTAAGTTGTTTACAAAGTTTGAATTTTATTAAAATTTACATTGAAAAATATCATTTTTATATGCCATAAATAACCTTCTATATGATTACTTAAAAAAAGGAATAATGAAGAACCTGATAAGAAAAATACTATAACTTGATTTTAAAATTATTTTAGAAGAATAAATGACTTTTAAATTTATTTATTTTAGTTTTCTATTAACGCGTTTTCATCAATGCAGTTTATTTCATTCAAAATGCAAGATTATACTTTATATCTTCAGTCATAAATAGCTTTCAAATATATTTTATAATTTTTTTGATACATTTTCGAAATCTAGTGATATTTTACGTAAAATATCTGCACTTGCAATCAAAGTTTTTTGTAGATTACAAATATATAAAGGTAACTTTCTAAATTTTATTTATTACTGCGTCGTGTATTATTTTTGAATGACATTTTTAATGTTTACTCTAACACTTTCTTTAATTTCACATTAGAGTGTTACACAAGATATTTAAACGTATTTATATTATCAAATGGTACTGTTTTTGAAATTATCGTTTAAATTGTTTATAAAGGCCTATTCTCTAAAGAATTATAGATATAAGTACTTTGTCTGAACAAAGCTATCGTTAAAGAATGAACTTGTTAACTCACTTCAAAAGAATGAAACAAGATAAACTGTAGATACAATTTATGTTTTTGTTAAGATGATTTTTAGCTCGCTGAGATGTTTCAATTTGTTTTGTTTCGTTCAATATGTTCCATGCAAATACATTAAGGTACCGTATAAAATTTAATCGTATAAAATTTAAGTAACGCTTACTGAATTACAGGGACTATGAAATATCATAGTATTATCTATATTAATGCTGATCTAAAACAGTATTTTTTTTCAGTCAGTGCCCCTCCCTGGTCTGGATTAAGGATGGCGACACACTTCGCTCCAGTTTGTCCTCAAATGCTTCCAACCATAAAAAAGGGCAATCCGCCGTCTATGGCCAGACAACTTTATTTGAATAGAATTAAACCATTTCTTGCTGAAGAATCAGAAGATTGTTTATATTTGAACATCTATGTGCCTTACAGAGGTAAGAATTTTTGTAGTGAAAATTACCATTTGCTTACACGTATATTAATTTCTTGAAATTTCAACATAGGATAAATTAATTATCTTTAAGGATTTAGGATGTAAGTTTGTTGTGAATCCAGCCGCAACTGTTATAAATATATATCTATCTATTACCACAAGCTCGTTTTTGGGCATATTTAAGCGTTACTAGAACATAAGTCAATATAAACGATTGACGTATAATATTTTTAAAGAAATCGGAATAGTTACAGGTAAATTGTAAATAAATAGAGAGTATATTTTATTTCATTTACAAATTTAGAATGATGTCTTAAAAGCGTAAAAGCATAATAAAAAATATTTTTTTGTAGGTTGTAATCTAAAAAAACTAAACAAGCTATAAATTAATAAATACATTTTCACCACTTTTAATTCATTTTTTATAAACCCTAATGTTAAATGACGACCAAACCAACAAACCACGGCGCTGGCAACAGCTAATTCTGAATTAAAATAAATGGTAGGTATATTAAACATGTGATAATATTTTTTATTTCGATTGAACATAAGAAGATCATTGGCTTCGGTTGATTAGCTTTTATTTTGAGTATAAATTCACTGATGCATAAATTTACTGATGACTGAGTTCAGTTTTATGTTTGCTTATCCATAGAAAACTGTTTATATAAATCTAAAGCCGAACTCTTTGTAGTAAATCAGGGTAACATAATATTAAAATGTTTCTTTAGTTTTTATGATCGGAAAATCAGGCCGACAGAGATCAGTTAAATAAAAATATAACCTAAAATATTCACTTCAAAATATCGTTTAACCAAATATATAGAACTGTTTGTAAGGCCTTAACGCAAAGTAGGTACCTGGATAACGTAATTAAATCCGAATTAGGTACGTGTTTTTCTAATCTGAACTGTTAACTCAGCAGATGACTTTTTGCTATAATTATTTGAAAATAATATACAGTATGTAGCAAACTTCAATTAATATTTAAAGTACATTACTGGTTATTTTTTATGAACATAACAAGATTGATAGTTATCCACTTATCGATTTTATTCAGTAAATTTCTAAAACCGGATTTATGAGATAAGAAAGTAACCAAAGAAAATTATTTGAAGCTGTTGAAAATGTTCAAAAGACTTATAATATCTACTTTCTAACTTAATATCTCTAATAATTCATCCTTCAAACTTATATTGCCTGTTTAGCACCTTAAAATGGGCCAAATTTGGATTGGTAATTACATCACATCTGTCAATGGGCTGTAAATTTAAATGATGATGGACACGCCTTAAAATATTATTTGGGTCAAAGCCAAAATGGTAGATAAGGTCACAAAGTTGTGAATTTAATGTTATGTATTTCGTATTAATTTTTGAAATATGTCCTCAACTTTTAGACATTATCTTTTTAAGTTGTATGTCTTCTTATAAAAGGACGAATTTCTAAAAGAATGATTTAAAAAAATATTTTAAATTAGGTACTGTCAAAATTTACCGTTAATCACATCACATCACATTTTAAATCACAATCACAATCATAAAGGTTAATATGAGATTTGGGGACGGGTTAAGTAACTATTTTAGTTCCAAAAAACATGGCCACAAAATGAGATGATAATGATGTTGTCTAGTTATTGGTTTGCGAGTTGTATTATTTGTTTTACAATATAATTAGAATAAATAAACAATTTATTTACTTTTTTTATTTATTTATTTATTTATTTATTTCATGTACCTACCAGAAATTTCATAAACAACAAAAAAAATTTACATAAAAGTACACATAGGATAAGCTTATCCCTATAAAGAGATCTCTTCCAGCTACCCATGAGAGTTGGAAAGGAACATTTGTGAGGGCAGAAATAGGTACACATAAATTTTAACAATATATACAATACATACACTAACATACAATACAATACAATACAATACATACACTCATAAATAAATATTCAGTAAAATATATAATGACAAATATTATAGCTATGATACATATATAATTAAAGAATATAGATCGCTTACATAAACTTACATAAACATAAAACTTAAGACAGTGACAGATAGTGTTGCTTTAATTTTTTTTTAAAAGTAAGGACAGATCGGCTACTTGTAATGTCGTTAGAAAGTGAATTCCATAACCTCGCAGCATTTACAGTAAAGGATTTGGAGAAAAAAGTATTATTATAAGAGGGGATATCAAAAGTTTTTACTTTGATGCAGGAGCGTTTGGGGCGATTATTAGGCAAGGATAGACGGAAACGTTCGTATAAATAAGGAGGTGAGGATTTTTTAAGAACGTTGTATAGCGTGGTCAATATATGCATATTCCGGCGAAGGCGGATGGGGAGCCACTTCAGTTGACGCCGAAAATCTGAAACGTGGTCAAATTTGCGTAAACCGAAGACAAATCGGATGCACAAGTTTTGAAGGCGGTCTAATTTATTGAGTAGCTCTTCAGAAGCATCCAGATAGCAAACGTCACCGTAGTCGAGGAGGGGTAACAAGAGGGATTGTGCTAGCAAGATTCTAGTCCGCAGAGGCAAGAAATTCTGCAAACGCCTGAGAGAGTGGAATGACATGTGAACTCGCTTACTAGTTTCATTGACTTGCGCTGACCAACATAAATGTTTATCAAAAGTCAATCCCAGATTTTTAACCTCTTCAGAAAATTTTATGACAGTGTTATGGTATATTACACTAGCAAGTTGGTTGAGGTGCAATTTATTAAGAAAAAATCTACTGCCGATTATAATTGCTTGTGATTTTTTCGGATTTACTTGGAGTCCAAAAGACTCTGCCCATTCTCTAATATTGTTCAAGTCATTATTTATTATTCCGATACTGTGGTTAATGTCATTAAGAGAGGAATGCCTATATAGTTGTAAATCGTCTGCATAAAGATGGTAGGGAGAAGATAATATTTTAGATAATTCATTTATAAAAATGGAAAAAAGTAAAGGGGATAAAATGCCGCCCTGAGGAACACCAGCAGATAGATCAGCCCACTGAGAGGAGGAACCATCACAGCAGGTAATCTGTCGGCGACCATAAAGGTAAGTGTGAAACCAATTAACCACGGGTGGAGATATGTTAAGGCTGCGCAAAACACCTAGTAGTATGTCGAAATCTACAGTATTAAAAGCATTGCTGAAATCAAGAAGGACGAGGATAGTTAGGTTTTTGTTATCCATAGCGAGGCGTATGTCATCGGTAACCTTAAGTAAGGCTGTGGATGTGCTATGTGCAGTGCGAAAACCGGACTGGAAAGGACTAAGGAGATGGTTGGATGTTAAAAAGGTAGATAGTTGCTTAAAAACTACTTTTTCTATAACTTTGGACAGGAAAGGAAGGATAGATATGGGACGAAACTGAGAGGGAGAGCTTGGATTATTGGATTTAGGTAGTGGGATAACATGAGCCAATTTCCAAGAATTAGGAAAAGAATTGGTTGTTAAAGAAAAGTTGAGGATATGGGTTATAACAGCCAATATAGTGTCGAGCAAAGGAATCAGCATGTCACGACTAATGTTATCATTACCTACTGCTTTGGAACTGAGATTTATTTTATGTTGCCGGCATACTTTTGTAAACACGACTAGTAGAATTTGACTTCTGTTATATTATAATTTACGCCATAATATTTATTAGCATATAATGATATAATTACTAATACACGTATAATAGTTTTTCATTAGACTGTGGGTTTTGTGTTTGATAACTTTATAATAACTTTTTGGTTCTTTAGGATTCATAAAAAACAACATACATCAAATATGTTTAAGAAAATCGCGTAAAGATTATTTATTAACCGCGTTTTAAAATAGCCCTGTCTAGAATCGGTTAATATATTTTTAGAATTAAGAATTTGGACACTCATTGGACGGAAGTTCCACAAATAGAGACGTGTAGAAAGTTCGAGCGCCACCCAACTGTAGTTCAGCTTGAATGAATTATACCTATTAGACATTTGATGAGATATTTTTAATAAATAAGTATAATAAGCCGAAACTTCGATTGTCCATAATATTCTAATTATATTTTGTCAGTTTAACCAAATATTAGGAAGATTTCATTTTTGTATCATCATCATTCAAATTTTTGTATCATCGTGGATGATTATTAAATATATATTTACCCGGCTATCATCATGTCATTTTAAATCATGGCCATGCCTCGCCGCCTTGCTTCGTGCTCATGAATAGGAACCCCGAATGGGTTCGAAACTAGTCGGTCAAATTCTGATCAAAAATTATATGATTATAGAAGGGTTAATATATATTTATATATTATCAAAGCAATCGAGAAATTAATCAGCAATGTGGACATTATATCATTTTATAACTAACCGTTGCTTACCCCAATAACAAATAAAGTAATACATCATATCTGCAAAACAAATATAAACGAACACATTCTACTGCGAGGCAAGTTTTAATCGGTGAGGAAATTTCGCTTAATTTCCCATAAACAAAAGCTCTAGAACAAAGAAACATAACAATGAACGCCAGTGGCGGTTTCAAGCATTGTGTAGCGTTCAACTAGCTGCCTATTTTAAATTCAACGGCGAAGTGCACTTGCTATAAATCTTCCAAACAACTTTTACTATTAAAATATTAGAGTATAATTTTTAAAGAGCGTGATTTTATACGCAATTAAGTATTTTTGAACCCTGTTTTATGGTTTTATTCTGTACAGATTTCTATGTTATGACTTACACAGCTAACTTTTACAACTAGTCGTTGGTACAGTGCACCGGGGACTGAGCGACTATAATAAGAGTCCGTCTAATCAAAAAATATATTTGTAAAAACAAATGCTCAACATTAAGAACAAGAAAAAAGAGTATTAAGTTTTATCAATAGATTTGACCGTTCTTAAGTTACTATTTTTTTTAACAGTTTAATATATGGACTATGTCGACCTGAACGTCCATTCAAAATGAAAGTAAAATATTTCATAATCTGGGCCACATATCGATATATTTCTTAAAAGGACAGAACTTTAATAAGATTTTTTAAATAAAAGCCACTATGAAACAAAATTAAAGAATAGCAATCAAACATATTATAATTTAACTAATAAAAATAAATATTTATACATTTTGTTGTTTAACTCCAAATCAAAGCTTTTAGTCAGTTTTATCTAGGTACCCTACACTACAAACGCTACTATTCGTTCAGCGTAAAATAACTAAAAAGGTGATTTCAACTTTTTTATGATCATTATTGTTGAAGAAATTTTAAGGTTTTTAGTCAAGCGATGTAGACATCTAGCTATGGCATTGCAACAACAGTTGTAGAACTTCTATTGGCTAAAAATAGCACTGCTCGTTTAAATATTGAATGTGTTCGATCTAGAAGACCTATATTAAAATTTAATACCTACATCTTGTAGTCCTATACAAAGTAATTGCTTAATATAGAGTGTTATTAATATTATTATAAGTAATATTTACATTATACATACAACTTCAAAATTAAATTTGTGGTTTTTTATTTAGTAAAAATGACATCTATGAGAAGTAAGAAGAACTTTAATAATTGAACCTTTCTTGCAGCGTTGACAATGTATGCCGTTTACATAGTCAGATGTTTTACCTTTCGCCACAAAGATGGCGGTATATTAAATATCATTTAACAATTATTAAAATATTATCATTGTTATTTCTCACAAAATTTATGTTCTATATATTGCTCTGAATAAACAACTGGTGCTTATGAACAATTGTTTGAGTCTTTTGTTTACTTTCTTCAATAGATGTCGCTACTTTTATCGTTTTGTAATTTGAGACGGTCAAAATGTTTTTTTTTTACCTAGTAAAATATTTGAAGATATATAGAAATTCATATTTTAATTTAAAATAAATAGATCGTAAATAGATGTAAATGTAAATACATATAAACATGCCTTTTTATACGAGTTTACACTTAATAAATAAGCACGAGCACATATTATCTATAATATAAAATAATATAATATGTAAGCAATATCTGCTGAGCTTGTTTTGCCATTTTGCAATTTGCAATTGCTTATAAATATTGGTTAAAGAATTCATTTTCAGAGCAAAAGCCTAAAAAGTTTCCAGTACTAGTCTTCATGCATGGAGACTCATTCGAGTGGAGTTCTGGTAATTCTTATGATGGCAGGATACTGGCTTCTTATGGCAATATCATGGTTATAACTGTGAACTTCAGGTTGGGAATCTTAGGTAAGTTTATAAAGAAACTCTAACCCTCTTCATGTGCAATACGTAGATGATTATAAACCATATCCGATGGTAATAGGGTCTAGAATAAATCAATTATATTTGAAATGATTACTTTTAAAAAAAGAATACTTTAATATAAAATATTCTTAACTTTCTTGAGAATACCTTACAATAATATTTAAAATGAAAACACAACACACACACATAAAGACAACAACAATTACGTTTCAGGTTTTATGAAACCCAGTTTAACAGAGCACGTGTATGGCAACAATGGTCTTTTAGACCAGTTGGCGGCGTTGCAATGGATAAAAGATAATATAGAAGATTTGAATGGAGATCCATACGCCGTGACACTGATGGGACATGGGACTGGTGCCGCATGTGTTAACTTTTTGATGTTATCGCCAATTTCTAATGGTATTATCTTATTACAGAAAAATATAAGCAAATGAAGAAAAAAAGTGAACTATTGCATATGTTATATATAGTTTCTTTTCTTTTAGAATAAAGTAAATGTTTGTATAATCTTTTTTACTATAACTGACGTTTGTTGTCGAAAGTTATAATAAAATTATAAATATAATAATATAATTTTAAATAAAGGTACAACAACTTAAACCTTAAGATTTTTTTAAATTCTGGCAATTTTACGTGTAAAGAAAAGTTTACGAAAATAATCTTTAGACTAATGAAGCTATATTAACGAAGATAAATTGAACAAAATATTTGACCCATCGAATCGCGAGTAATTAATTTGAGGAAAGTTTTATCCAGGCGAAGATTCATTTACTATTAGTCATTGTTTACAAAGTAACCTTAAGGTGTGGTAATGAAGATAAATTAAGACTTCAATTAGAATCTCTTCTTAACGTGAAAATGTCGAAAGTCAATTTGTCGTTTTGGGGTTTGATCTAATCTATTTGATGGATTTAAGTTTATTAAGATATTTGATAATAAATACAGCCTTTACTTTATTATCAGTGTTTTTTTAGGATTATTTCATAGAGCAATTCTCATGTCTGGATCCGCGCTTTCCGATGCTGCGATGACTAAAGATCCAACGCAGTATACACTTCAAGTGGCCCAAAGCTTAGGATGTAATCCAAGCTCGAAGAACATGATGACCTGTTTGCAGAATAAGCCGTCAGTAATCCTTTTTTTAAATCATAATTATCAATTAATTTATATATTGAATAATTAGCAATTTCTAGCTAAATATTTTGCAACTATTCGCATATTAAATTTAATATTAGATTTTTAGTATTTAAGAACTTATAAAAATAAATTATTCATATATATTACTTTCAGATTATCGGAAATAAAAAAAGTTCAAATACTGGCACGTGAATTTGAAACGCCATTAGCTCCAGTTGTTGCAGGATCGTTTATACCAAGCAACCCACTTCAAACGATGGAAGCATTTCCAAACCTGCTTAGCAAGTATATAATTATTTTATCAAACTATTAATAATTAAGTTAAATATAAGGAATATAATAAATATAAATAAGACGAATTGACAATATTATTATTATATTATAATTAATTATAAATTTGATAAAAGTTGATCTGCATCTTGAATAGGTATCAACTGCTAAGTGGTGTAACAGAAATGGAAAGATATCACGATTTTGGAGTAATAGAACTTGACCATGGGATCTTGGAAAATCAAAGAGACGATTTTATTAAGAAATTTTCCAAAATCATCTTCGATGGAGCAGAAGATGAGGCTCTAAAAGAAATATTAAAACAGTGGGTAAACTTTATTTTGTATTTAATTAAAATTTTTCGTTTGTATCACAGAAAAATGTATATGCACAGATATTTTTTTTACGAGTTTATTTTTGTTTAATATCGTATCAAATTTGCGAGAATAAATACGATAGTAGGTTTTTACATCTTGATATTTGATTTTTTTTTACCTTCAATATAAATTTTAGATCAAAAATTATATAATTTGATGAATAACATTTTATATGATCTTAGAAAAATATATATGCTTGTTAGACATTGTAAAATATTATAATGATAAGCGATTGAATCTTGAGTATTGCAATGAATATATTACTTGTTATCTCCATATGCTTTGCAATATAATTAACATATACTTATGTGAATTTTCATATAAGTAAAATACAAGATGCATATATTTAATGCTGGAATTATTCATGAGTCGTCACGCTCTTGCTTAGAAACCAAACAGGAATGCTTTCAAATGGAAAGCACTGCGAGGTTGAATTTGAATTAAAATTATTCACAATGTGCTTTAAAGACATTAATAACCCGACAAAAGACTCATTCATAACTTTGGTATTTCCTGTTACAATTTTAGAAATGTATAATTAATTAATCTATCTACATAAAATCTATTGCCGTATATGTGAATGTGATCATCACTTGAGAACGGCTTTAGCAATTTGTCAAATTTCCTATCGTGTTTTTACCTAGTCCTGACAATTGTTAAGAAAAAATGAAGTGACATTCAGTTTGACAGTTCTATTCTTAGATATTTACAAATAACTGACAGGCTGATAGACAAGGCATGCTTAATAACATTGGAAATGGAAACTTATCGTAGGTATAATAAAAAAGAGTATTTTATGACTAAAGACCCTTCCTATTTTTTATTAATAATTTACTCGTAAAAAGCTCTGGAGGGTCACTATTTTATTATAAAATAATAATTTCAGATACTCCCCATCTAAGCTAGACCCGCAACGATGGAATGTAGAAACCAACAGAGATGTCATCTTAAATTTGTTCAGCGACGCCCGCACCCTAGCGCCAATGATCAGCTTCTCGAATTACCAGTCAAAGTCCAATAGACAATCTTATTTTTATGTATTTGGACATAATTCTGTTAGCACTGAATATGCCCCGGTTTGTATTTTATAACTGTTATTAGATACTTTGGTTTACATACATTGTATTATTATTGGTATAAAAACTTCTTTAGCATCGTTGTGATTTGAAAGTCGATAAAACGAAAAAGCAACACAAAAAAGAGACAGGCACATAAATTCATTCAAGGTTTTCTCATCGCTTCTCTTTCTAATATCACTCCACTTCGCCAATGCATAGTATTTATAAGGAAACCTCTACACGCCATCTTAAAGAGTTGTAAGTTTTAATGTGTTCTTTAAATACTGTAGGTTTTGTTTTATTCCATTTATTTCTCCTCAAAACTTTTTTTAATTAAGTGACTATTTTCCTAGTTTTACAACTCAAAGTTAAAAATCTTTTAAAATCATCTTATATTAACTTTATTCTTATTCCTATTCTCCTTATCACCATGTATTTTTGCTCTTCTCACATACTTTAAATAATTTATAATTACTATAGTTAGCAAATTTCAAATATTTTTATTAAAATTAAATATTGAGGTGTACATGGTACCCTAAATAACGTCGACCATTACACCGACTGCTCGACTCGTTAAAGCTCCATACCACCTTTTATATATTTTAATATTAATTCTCACATATTATTACAAAATGATAAGGGTTTTTTTTTATAACATTTTCTGGTTTTTTCACGTTGCCCAAATATTAACAACTGCCTTAAATATTTTTTTACATTACGTTTTTCGCTGAATTTGTATTTAACATTATATAATTAAAGCCCGTTGGAGCGACAACACTTTGCGAGTAGTGTTTCTGTTCAAGGTCAGAAATCACCTAGAAAGGCCCCAAGTCACAATAGTTTCACTTTGAGGGATTTTTAGATTTAATTACTCAATTATTATTTCTTCTTTTTTTTGTCGTTTAATTTCTTAATATAAAAAATTTAAATGTTTTCTCATTCTGACACCGCCGAGATTGGTCTCAGTGGTCCCTAAGAATTTTATTTCTTTAAGTTTTGTTTCTTTTATTTTTCTGCATAAAATTTAAAAATATATTAATTGTAGTAGAAAATATTCCAAGTCCTATTCATTATTTTTTTTGAGTCCCAACCACATAAGTGACCACGTGGTTCCCTGATGATATCCTCGTTCCATCTTCTAACCCTCAATCCTATCTCTCTCCCCTTCCAAATCTCCCCAAAGATCGACCCATGAATTGCCGCTCTCTTCCACCCGCACCCCCGCGCACATCCGAACTTCAAACGGCCATAACTTCCGAAACAGTGACCGAGTCGCAATCGAATTTTCGGCATTCGGCCGCCGGAGATCGCGCGCTCTTTTGTAGGACAAGCTTTACGGCAGTGCTGCTCCTGACTGCTGATTTTACAGACTTTCCAAATTTTTATCCTTCGATCGCAATAATGACAATTACATTCAGTTAGACCCTAGTGCCCTGAGTACCACCCTGCGTATCGTACCTCCGGCCACAATGGCCCCCCTGCGAAGCCGAAACCACTAACTGCTTTTGTGCGAGGATGTACGTGATACCGCCTCCCTATATTATCCGAAGGAACTTCGTTCCTACCTGGTTTTCTATGACACCACAGTGTTTTTTTTTGAAGGTTTCACTACTACCACGTGTGAATGGCACACATTTTCTTTATTATAAATCTGACACTCACGTATATAATTCTATATTTTACGATGACCATTATATATTTGAGCCCACCAGCATATTAGTTAAAGAATGTAGGTTATGTATTATACATAAGAATATTGTTCTCAACGGACTTTTGCTACAGAGTAATTTAATGTTTTTTCTATAATATATTTATCGAATTTTTAATTTTCTCTTTCTTTATATACATATTTCTTGTGTGCGTATGTATGTCACTGAACTCCTCCTAAACGACTGGACCGATTTTTATGAAATTCTTTGTGTGTGTTCAAGGGGATTTGAGAATTGTTTAGATTCACAATTTGGTCCACTGGAAAATAGTTTTTTGAATAATTTTTAATGTGTAAGTTGGTGGTGATTTTGGAATGTTTCACATTGGTTCCGACGGACTGCGTTACCATGGCAATGTCAAATATTAAATAATATTATATTTTAATTATAGTCTGCCCTAACAGTTGGCGTTGCGATAGAAATAAGAAAAATATTTTAGTACTAGCGGCCCGATACGTGCTTCGCTACGTAAAAAATGAAATTTAAAGAAAAAAAATATTGGAACAAATTCATTTATTCAAACAAAAAATCTTTATTTACATATTCATACGGTATCGATTCGTCGAATTATGATAAATGTACATGTAATGACGTTAGATATTGTGATAACTTTTTAAAATATGTATTTTTTTTAAGTTTTAATTTTTTTAATTAAAGACGCGTTTACAAGACAACGTTTGTTCGGTCCGCTAGTTAGTATATACAACACAAAAATCTACAGAAATTAAAGAAAGGAATAAGATTATTAAAATAATTGTTATTAATTAGATAGCTAATATGTTTAAAATCATTTTACTTAATAGTATAATATAATAAAAATGTATTTGTTGTTAGAACCTACATTAACTTAAGGATATTTCTGTTATAGTTAAATAAAAGTGTCCACGGCGAAGAAATGCCATATGTATTGGGAATACCTCTCGGCGGAGCTAACACACATTTCCACTCAGAATACACACAACAAGAAAAGTTGCTTAGCGAGGTTGTTATGAGGCTCTGGACTAATTTTGTGAAAAATGGGTAATTTTTTGTAACTTACAACATAACAAGAAACTATATATATAATTATGTATGGTGATTTTAACTGTAATATTTGTTATTTTTATTGAAAGCGGATGAAATTTAATATTTTGTATAATCAACATAAACAATATTAACCTTTTATACTCATTTAATATTTATTATTATTATTACTTCGGTACAATTAATCGTACCCTATTCAACTTTACAGTTCACCCAACACTCAAAGTGTGAACGAGTATCACACGTTTGATAAAAAACAATGGAGCAAATACAACGTGGAATGGCCCGAGTACAATGTCGCTCACCAGCCATATTTAAAAATAGGTAAATACATATAGAACAAAGACGAAGCTTCTTAGTATTCCATGGATTCACCGTGCGGGTGCCGGGCCCATCGCGTTGCAGGGAGAGGAGTGCAAGCAGTACCTGGGACTTGCGACCCAGGAGTAGGTTTAAGGGGCCCCTTTATTATACGCAAAAACGCTCACCTTCACCCTCCAAACACCTCTCCCTACCTAACCCAATTTGGAAAGAACCTACTAATGCCGCCTTTGAAATACGTTCTGGAAATGAACCGATGCTTGTTCTAGAAAGGCCAAGGTCTTTAAGTAGGCTATAGAGGGATTTTGCTGTTATGCCTCTCGCTTCCACTTCTACCGCGTACAAACTAACTATAAATTTATTCCTGATCAATTCGTTGGTCAGTTCGTAATACTTATTGAGCTTGAATGTCCAACGTCATTCCACCAAAAACACCAACGTCCCCAAGGATTTTGTAATGCTTTTCATACGTGTCCATCATGAGAGTCCAATCAGGAGCCGCGCCTTATATTGAATAAGGCTTCGCTTTTGATTTTTTGGAGGAGCCTTCTTTTACGAATTCTATAAATCGTTTGGTGGTTGTTATACCCTTCCGCGTTCTTGCTACTGAAAGACTAACCGCTTCCCGTTTAATTTGTAAATAATTTACGAAACAAATTATTTACTGGCGTGTAGTGTATTATATGCTTTATAGCATTCAAAGGTAGTTTTGTAGCTTTAACTTGAATACGCAGAGATATGAATTATTTTAAAGCAATTCTTTGTTCGTAGGACGTTTCATTTGTGAAACCCTGGGTGTGCTTAGAACTCAACTAAACTCTGAAAACTTTAAGAATACTTTAATGTAGTTCCACTTATATATTTTTCTTTTCAGATTTACCCCCCTCAATAAATAGTTTATACAGATCTAATTACACCAACTTTTGGATTGAGAGCCTTCCGAATAAGATGAAAAGATACATCATAGATCCGCTCTTTGAGTTTACATCCGCAGTGACCACACAGAAACCTAAGCCCAGTCATAAAATAACAGGTTAATCTAATCACTGAAAAAAAAAAAGTTTTACATTATGCTTGAAACACAGTCCTTTACGTGTGCAAGATCTATTATGGCACGCAAAAGTACTCTCAGATACAAGAGTATTATACTTATTTAAATAAACAAATAAAAGCATTCATGTTACATATATTTGATGTCTTTTAATTATTTAATGTAATAACTTTTTTCAGATACAGTAAAAAAAATATGGGGACACGCTTATAGTCCCCAAGTTCATAGTCCTCAAGGTCACATCTCTCAAGAAATTCCTTCGTACCACAGTTCGGGGACAACTTTTGGTAAACTACGACCATACTCACCTCAACAACTAAGTCCAGACACTGATTCAATATATCGAGAAATACAAGCAATAAAAACTCCATCGCGACCGAGGCCTGCTGGATTAATAGAAAAAAATACACCAACAACAATAAAACCAACATTGAATATACCTATAAAAACTTCTAGCGCTACGATCACTCTTGTCGTTTCTCTAAGTATTTTATTTTTGGCTATAAATGTAAGTGTTTGTATAATATTATATATTAAACGAAAAAAAATTCGAGAAAGAACTTTGAGTGCATCTCACCAATCGCGTGCTGAAATAGGTGAAGTAGATGTTATAGGTCAGAAATGTTCTAAAGATGACAAAACTGCTTTACAAACTTTAAAAAATGGATGCAGTGTTATTAAATCTATGAGTATTCATAAAATGAAAGGAAATAGTAAAAAGTTAAAAAAGAAGGATAGTTGTAAAAGTCCTAAGTCTGATGATTCAGGTGGTTTTAGAGAACGCTTTCAATTAAGAAGGCATTTGTCTACAAGCACGTTAGATGCTCATACAAAAGTTAAGGACTGGATAACAAATGAAGTTATGCATCGATGCTCACCACGAATTTTGAGAAAATCTAACTCTGATCTTCATGACCAGTCATGTATAACAACAAAAGCTTTTACTAGATCTGAAGAGTTAATATCTGATTCAAGAAAAGATACTAAAAAAGTATTCAAAGTCGTTAATAAAAATGAACCTACTAATTTATTAGCAAAATCTTATTCTGGTAAGAACAAAACATCAGAAAAAACGACATCAACCTCTGCGTTAGACTCACATTCTTCATTAATTAGCAATAAACAATCCACACTTGGAAAACGCACTAATAAATCAAATGATTCCTTGAAAAGTAAAGGAACTGATAGCGTCACGTCCAATAAAGTATCTATTGCGATAGATGCTACACCTTCAGCTAGAACTAATTCAGTTTTGAAGCAAGAACCTATTGAATTATCTAAATATCTGGATCAAAACGAGCCAAAATATACTGAACAGAAATTACAAAAATCCAAAACAGATACTTCTGTTACACCAAAAGACTGTAAAACATACACGAACGAAATCACACTATCGTTAAATGAAAAAGCACCTTTAAAAGTTTCCCATAAGCATTCTTCTTCAGATCCTGTAACTGATGTTAATTATGAGCTTCTTATGAAACAATTACAACGTAATTATGAAGTTGTTGATATTCTTCCTCCACTTACATTTAGAAATGAAATAAATGTAACATCACGGGACGAAAAAAAGCAGCTCGTCCCTTTGTCTGCGGAGGAAGCTTTAGTGACTATTAAAAGAAGAAACTTTCCTAAAGTTCTACCCGACTTACCAAAGGCCCAAAAGAGACTATCTCTTCAAAGTACGACGTTTCAAACTTTTCGAAATTATTCTGGAATCGGTAACATTGAAAGTCAAATGGATAAGGCAAAAGTTCCCCCGCAACCTCCACCCCGTACTACAACTTTGGAACGACGTTTGGCCTATAAAAATTTTAAACCTCTTTCTTCTTTTGATGTTTCTAATAAACAAAAAATTACTGAATCTGAACCAATTAGAAATTACGAAAATATTGATGGATTGTCATCGAATTATAATATAAATAGATCAGGCGATAAGTCTTTTGAGTCCGTAAGTGATAGATCTCCTACAATCACAATGATGCACAATAGAGAATATCCAAAGGTTATTATTGCTTCTAGCGACACACACTCTTCTCAAGAACCTATAATTGTTATTAAGCCATCCCATAGTCTATTAGAAATACAGTCCGGTGGACCAAGAGTAAGATTACCGGAAGATTTTCACTCTCATACGTCGGGATCAACCACATCCTTTTCATCATTTTGTGCTGATGAAGTTGATGATGAGTTTATTGATAACTTAGCTGAAGACAAACTTATCCAGGAATTAGTTGGTGGGATGGAATTACCAACAAATGTAGATGTTTTAGATTCTAAGGGACCAGAAACGATGTATGAAAAAAAAGTTGAAATAGTACCCGTCAAAATTAATTCCACGCAAAGTGAATCAAAAGGCAAAGATTATGTATGTGTGTCAAATTTAGAGTTGCCAGAACTGAGTGGTATGGAGCCAACTGCTCAAATTAAACCCAATTTTTGTTTAAATAAATTAAAATATAGAAGTGAAAGTATAAATAGACCTCCCGAGAAAACAGTTAAAGTAAAACCGAAAAAATCTAAAAAACCTTCAACATTTCTAGGAAGGAGTGCTATAAGCAGTAGTAGTAGTAGCAGTGGTTGTGTAACCTATAAAAGTGATTTAACTAAATTAGAACATTCTAATTCTGGTTCCTCGAATGATACAGTGAGCAGTACTGGTACCGTAAAAAAGTTGGAATTAAAATGATTTATCTCAATATCTTTGACAGATTTTCATATTAGTTTGTCTATTTTTTCGAACTCTTCATAAAAGCCATTATTTTTAGCTATAGTTATACCATTTGATAATATCTAAGATAGATATCGTTTCACCATAAAACAAAATAACGACATTTAATGTAATAATTGTATACGTCTTAAATATCATGGAAACGCATTTAGTCATTTATTTAAAAAAAGAGCTTTAAAATAGTTTTAGTTTAAATAAGTAAAACATGTTTTTGGTAACACTGTAATTAAAATATTTGTATATAAAACCTTAAAAATTATTACTTCGTGAAATTCACGACATGTGTAAAAGATTAGTTTCAAAAGTGCATTTATAAATAAATATCTTTTATACTGATGTAGAATTTTGTCTTACCTATTTTATTTTCTTAAAGAATTTTAATAGTGTCTTGTCATGTCTTTTCAATTATTACAAAATGGTATTATACTGTGCTTAAGAATTGCGACCTAAGTAAAGGTAAAGTGACATATCCTTTTTTTTTTTAAGATATTAAGGAAATGTGCCAGCTAGACTCGGCGGTGGGTACTTGAGGTATGCATTTATATACTAATTTTAAATAGAATTATTATTAAAGGTTCTAATCTATTTTGACAAATTCCTAGGTGCCACAGACAATGGAAAGTGAAGACCTATAAACAGCTCTCTTGTTTGTTGTTACTCACTTAATTTTATTCATACAATCTTTAAAACTGCCCGGAATGTGTTTGCAAATTAATAGAATTAAGATTATTATATAATATTTAATCTTAAATAAATTAATATTATAAGTACGTTAAATATTTAGCTCGAGCTTTATCCCCACCCTTTTTAATGAGCTGACATTATAAGTAATTCAGGGATAGTGTGTTACTTTATTACGAAAGACTGTTTTGGGGAATTTTACGTTTTTTTTTTCAAATAGTTGAAGCAAGTATCGGATGAAACTGTCTACCATGTCATCTATATTTCCTATTCCACATAATATTAGTGGGATGGAATAATATATCCTCCCAATCAATTAGAAGCTAGTGAATTCTTCTCAATATCCTTTAACGGCCTGTTTATTAAATGAAATTAATATTTTATCTTTCTTAATATGAACTATATACACAATATAGAAATGCGTCACCACCAAGATCTTTTATTGTTCACTAGTATTAATAAAGTGTGGTTCATTTAAATCTTGTGTTAATTCATGAGACTATAAAAAATTATCCAATGTACATTTTTTCCTTGATAGGTGTATTATAAGACAAATAATATTAATACTACCCGATAGAAATATGTTAAGTAGCTAATTGTACCACGTATAGAATTTAAAAGTTAACTAACTACATTTGAACAGCTGTGTCGACTTATATGGACTTAGTTCAATTTTATGTATATGCACATTTTTTCAATTAGTGGGGCACGAAGGTGTTGAAATGTTCTGGCTGATATCCCACGATTTCTATAAAAACCATCCAACCATCTTCATCCTTTGATCGTGTTTATTGACTGCGATATATGGCGCAATCGATAACCAGGCAAAATAGGTGCTCGGTCTTTTTCAACCGCTCGCAGTCACCCTAGCGAAAACGGATTGAGTAAACCAAATGTTATATTATTTATCTTAACCATTCCTTAATTCAACTTCATAATAAATATTGAAGTAAAAATAAATATGTAAAAGATATATACACCAATAGATAATATAAGTTATCTCTCTTTAATATCTGTTGTACATTTATTTATTATTATTATTAGTATGTTTCGATGATGAAGGAAGTTTGTAAAAGAAGTAATAATAAAAACATTAGTGCAAATAAAATAAATGTAAACTTTATGCGGTATAAAAAGTAAACAAATTAACTTAAACGATAAGTTATTAAACTTAAACGAGAAACTAGAGGCTAATTTAATTTACCCCAAAAATTTGTTTATGTTCTATACCTTTTTGTTACGTTATACTGCATTACTTATTTCGGGACCCATTAGTTTATACTAATACTAATAGACACGGGGTGGAATTATTTCCACCCCGTGTCTATTAATATAGACACGATATTGGTTACCGTTACACCGGTCGTATCAAAGACGCGTCTTACCCACACTGCTTATAAAAAGTTCCCGATCCCTGGAACATAGCAAGATACGACGCACATCATCAGGTATATAGGTATACCATAATAACGACCTTGTTGCTGATAGTCGGAGCCAGATGCACCACGCTTACCACATGCTGCTCCGGTATACCTGTTAATTGTATGTCATTTAACAGGCTATATTCTTCATGCACAGTAATATCCAACTTATTTTTTTTATTGTATCGTATATAGTAGTTAGAACCAATGTTGTTCGGATTGATGTAGAGAGGCTGACTGCAAGAGGTGGCCAATTAATTACATATAACCCTGTAGGTATATGTGTTTGTTTAAGCTTACTTCTGTTCTCATAAAATCTGTCGTTCGTAAACCTCTAAGCACGTTTTTTTTCATTTTACCAATATCTACAAAAATATTTTTTCGTTAAATACATTAAATATGACACGACAGAAGGTTCAATTTAAGACCGCCATTGATTTCCTGGCACCGCCTGTCGTCTCAATTTAATCAGGCGCTATTGGATGGCGGTCTTTGAATCCATTTTAATAACCTTCAAATTTAATTAATTTTAAAATGAATTCTGTTCTCCCAACAATAGAATATAACTTTATAACACGTGAGCATACTAATTTTAGGTACATATGTTAAAATTCAGTAGCACTTCAGATTTGTTGTACTAGGCAAAATAATATTTCCAATTTTCATAGTTATTAATGGAATGGTATAGAAGTTAATATACTCCAACGTCACCTTATAGCGACTAGAAGACAACAAACGGGAAAGATGGACAGGTTGTATTCGAATAGACTTTTAATAATTCTCTAACTAAATAAGATCGCCACCGGTTCTAATTATGAATCTAAACCATATGAGAATTAAATTAAAAAACACAATAAAAATGAAATGTATGCAATCGTTATGTATACATAACGATTACCTAAAAAAGTTAATTAATTATATGGTTTGTTCTGTGCATCGATCCGCAGATATGGATCTTATTTGGTGACAAGCCTCAGGAGCTCTACTTGATTAATTAAAGTGCGTTAGTAATCGAACGATTTTTTTTTTGCCAACGATACTTTAATCTCACTAATTTGAAGTTGACAAATGTGTCTGTCCTTTATTAATTTTTTGTAAAGAGAAGCTATTTAATATGTTTTCCTATTTGTTACTTGAACCATACGTATAGGTCATAAAACTGTACGTTGCTTCGGATTTATTTCCGTCGTCCTTCACCTTTGTTTTATGTTCTGTCTACCACAAACACAGCGGGATACGACGCTTACAACAAATAAATAATAAATTTCAATTCTTATATTTAAATATGCAAAAATTTCAGTTTAATGTCATATGTTTTATGAAATATTTAAAACGTTTTCGTATTAGCTAAGTCGATTTATATAAAACATAAATTCAGAAAATAAAATGAAGTCCACTTGGGGTGTTCGATCTAATACTACTAGAAAAACTGGGGCTACTAAGGGGTGTATAAAGTTAAAATTTATAATATTGAAATAAACACAGTCATATGTGTACCTAAATGTGGTGGCAATTTTAGGATTTTTTTTACTGCAATTTCGGTAATAGTCACGATTAATTAAAATATTTCATAATCTGATGCAGTAGCCGAATTGACTAATAACGTTATAGTCAGTAACAAATGTTTTGTAGTTAAGCCTGTTTCAATAGATGAAATTGTTAAAACATTTAGAACCTTAAATTTTAAGAACTCCGTGATCTATGAGTATGTCAGGTAAAGTCTGTCTTTGCCATTTAAAAACAGAAGTTTAGACGGCTGTGCGTATATGTGTGTTACTTTTAACTTAAAAGCTACAGATTAACTGAGAGATGTTTATGGTACTTATATGATACTTGAGGCGCTAGTCCGGAATATTGTCAATGCCAGTCGTATTTTTGTTTTTCTTTTGCCTTTTGACATGAGAAACCTTACCCCTGGCTACAGTCAGTGGATCATTCAGTTGGGGATCTGGGTGAAGAAGTTAATAAAGTACTAATATCAGAAAGTATGTTTATTAAAACCTACATAAAATCTTTATATATTTGTATAAAACAAATATAAAAATCTATAATACAACGAACCACAGATAGACAAAAGATAAGACATCAATTATTTTATTTATATATAATAAATCCAATCAAGCACAAAACCAATTTCCGTTCTCCTTAAATAGACCGTATAAATCCAATTAAGTTCCATAACATCAATATCTGAAATATATATATATATATATATATACTTGGTTGACCCTATTATTGTACTATTATTAGCATCAGTTTAATCTTAGTATTATAAAATGTTATTTAAAGTCCGGAGAATACAAACACAATGTTCAAAAGAGGCAGCTTAAATCAACAAAACAATTTTGTCTCCTGGAGTGGCTTCATGCAATTAAAATAGTTATTTTATATTTTCAGTTGAAAGACGTAACAAAATATTACTTTATTAACTGTTTTACTAATTTCATGACAATTATACATTATTTTACGAAAAGAATATCTTTCTGCTTATATTTATATATTTCATTAGCGGCTTTGCCAAATAGTACTTAAAAAAGAACATATATTAGTCATAGCTCTGTTCTTCCCCGAATGACCGAATAAAAAATTAATATATTAATTAAATAAATAGAGAAAAAAAAACCGAAAGGATTAGGACTTGAGATCTCTCAGAAATCTTTCCGTTAATCTGCGAGTTCATTGCAATATAGTTTTGCTACGTGAATTTATGTATGTAAACAGTAAATGTGACAAAATTTGTTATACAATTTGTTATAAAAATAAATAAAATAAGACTATCATAAGTTACACAATAATAAAATATCAAAAAAAAATAAAAATATAACATTGGGACTTTAGGTGCTATTACTAAAGATTGCAATTATTAATAAATAAATAAATGTTAAGTGAAGACTGTTACAATATGTTCCTGAAACTGCATCCAAATTGGTAAAGCTCTTTCTCAAATTAGCGTGCACAAACATACAGACCATTATGTTTTTTTTTTTATATTTTCAATCTACATAATATATGTAGAGATAGAGTTTGTGAAAGAGTTTTTCACAAAGAATAATAAGATTTAACAAAAAAATAAACACCATACACTATCTGCAAGAAGGAAAAAAATAAAAAAATATTTGATCCTTTAAGTTGAATATAAGTAGAGCCTGTGTAAAAAAATGTTCATGTCTGTAGAAGATGCAAAAGTAAGATGTCAAGACCGTCGCTTCTGGCACTTGATCCTTTTGCTCACGCCGCATGGGATGGCAGGAAGGTACGGATAAATATAATATTGATTGATTTATATATATACTAGCGAACCCGACAGACGTTGTCTTGTACACGCTTCTTTAATTTAAAAAAATCAAACTTAAAAAAAAAATATTAAAAAGTTATCACAATGTCTAACATCATTACATGTACATTTATCATAATTCGACCAATCGATACCATATGAATATGTAAATAAAGATTTTTTGTCTGAATAAATGAATTTGTTCCAATATTTTTTTTTAAATTTCACTTTTTACGTAGTATCGTATCGCGCCGTACGTATCGGGCCGCTAGTACTAAAATATTTTTCTTATTTCTATCGCAACGCCAACTGTCAGGGCAGACTATAATTAAAATATAATATTGTTTAATGTCAAATACATTGCCATGGTAACGCAGTCCGTCGGGAAAAATGTGAAACATTCCAAAATCACCACCTACTTACACATTAAAAATTAATAAAAAAAACATTTTCCAGTGGACTAAATTGTGAATCTAAACAATTCTCAACACCTTGAACACACACAAAGAATTTCATAAAAATCGGTCCAGTCGTTTAGGAGGAGTTCAGTGACATACACACGCACAAAAGAAATATATATATAAAGATATACATATATATAAATCAATGTTGTATGATGCTATTGGTTGTATTAAGTTACTATTTTCAAAATCTAAACTCCATCTATTTCAAAATGCTAATTGAATTATTACCTCAATTTTCATCAATATATAGACAATTTAATAAAAATAAGTTTAAAGTTCAAACTAATAATGATCTAATATAGAATTTGAAAATATGAGATATATACGTTTTTTATTATTTTTTCATCATCATAGTTTTTAATTATAGTCTAATTTGAAGTTACCTTGTTAATTTCAGTAATTTTTGTCTCTGAAAAACATTACTATAACTTGAGAAATGATAGTTCCCCATGTAAATTTTCATTTCATATACGAGTATCATCCGTAATCATAGACCTCGCACTATCAAAGATAATCGAAATCGGCAGAATGGTTTAGCAGTAAAAGCAAAGTGAAACGTGAAAGTAACAGACAGAAACACGGAATTAACTTTGCATTTATAAAAACAGTGTGGAATGTCATAGTTTTTTTTACGTATGAAATACCTGTAGATAATGTTTATGTTTTTATTGCTTAAGTTTTCCCCTCTAAATATGTATTCACTGAACTATAATTGTAATATGAAGCAGAAGTTATTTGCCCAACTTGAGGAAGAACGTGACACAAAACAAGTTTCTATTTTGTAATATTGCACAGAGCTTAGTATTTACTATCGGAAATAGAATATAAGACGTTGGAAAAAAACCTAACAGTAAATTTCATCGGGGACCCGCGTATCTAGCATAGGCAAAAGGTGCGTATCTGCATTAGATCTAATTTTACAGGGGAAGGGTAAAACTTAGTAATTTCCTTATTTTAAGGGTAATTGGTATAATTTTTACATAGAGAGTAATAATTGATGGGTTATTTGTATTGTTAATATGGATTATGCGACCACATTCTTGTCAAAATGAACCATTGAAATAAAAAAAAAGTATTGAAATCAAACAAATAA
The DNA here is from genome assembly GCA_959347405.1 of Napeogenes sylphis. Taxonomy (NCBI): domain Eukaryota; kingdom Metazoa; phylum Arthropoda; class Insecta; order Lepidoptera; family Nymphalidae; genus Napeogenes; species Napeogenes sylphis. The sequence continues at coordinate 30,326,657 of OY365776.1, forward strand.
CATTAATTTTACCAAATAATATTAAATAAGTAACGCATGATGAACAAAATAAAAAAAAATAATCTTGACAAGCACTTATTCTTAGAAGAAAACGTTTTAATTTTTTTTTAGAAATTATTTTTTATAAACATTGAAAATACTGTAATAACAACAACAGTTCTTTTCATTAGTATTCCATTGTATATCAGAACTAGTTTTTTTTAGAAGGTTTGGCAAGTTTATGTTTTAGATATTGGGAGAAAATAGTTATTACCATTATTATTATCTACATTATTAAACTTATTAATTTAATAAGAAAAACACGATCCTTTTCAGCTATCTTATAAAAATAAGCTATACCTATGTCTTAGCTATTTAAAAAAAATACTACCCTTGAACATTTAAATTATTAAAACAATCGTAGCAAAGTTATTCAGCTATCTGAAAAAAAAATGTGTGTCTCGTTTCGTAAGTAATGTTACTTTTAATACTTCATTCCTTAAAAAAAATATAGTCAAACGTAGCTACCTCATATGGAGATGGATTTTGTCTAGCTTCTTTGGTAACCAACTAGACAAAAATATTTCATGGTGTTTAAAAGTTCTCTAAATAACTGAGTGAACTGAACACACCTCTATTTGGGGATGACCTTTTTCTATTCTTTTTTGTGTAGTAATAACGTTTTCCATCGCCAATCACAGATCGCCAATCGTTTGTACTTTCAAAACTATAACATTTCTGTTTTGTGATGTTCATCTATTAGTGAAAATTATAGTAAAATTATTGAATGTATTTGATTTTCAAAAATAGTGTCATGGGTTTCCAAACCGGATATAGTTACACAGTTGTAAACCGGCTGTGATAACGTGAACCGATTCTTTGATTTAAAGCATTTTCCTGTCTAGTTTAATGTTGTCGTAATATAGTATGTTTTTAATATATTTCCCTTATAACTTTGCTTTTACGTATGAACAGCATAAATTAGATGCACCTTTTTTTGGTTGAAACAAAGCTATGGTATTTTCTTTCAAAAACACCCTCAAAAAGTTTTCTGGAAGCCGATTTCAGAACATTTTTTGTGGTTTATTTAACATTAATACTACAGAGTTCAAGCTTAGATTGTATAATGGGTTCCAAAATATAATTTTGCGCTTTCCTTTCAACAGTAGGTAATGAGAAAAATTTGGGCAGAGCTCTCAAAAATATTTGCACTAACTCTTTTAACTTAGGCACTGCTACATTTCTTTGGTTTATGTTACTCGTTTCTTTATTTTGTTTCTCTCCTAGCCAGTAACTTAAGTATCCACTCTTTAATTGCCAAAGTTCCCAAAAATATTTTAATAACTGCTCTTACTTTCTGATAATTTCATTTTAAACAAAATTTTTGTAGTATTTTGCCCTGTGTCAGCCCTTTATTAGTTTTATTTGCAGTTGGTTTTCTGTCTAATAAAGAAGAAATCAAAAAATCTTCTCTATCCAGGTCATCACCTAAAATTCGGTAAAAATAGTTAATCGAATCGGTTTTGTATACCTATCATATTTGAATACTTTGCTTGTTAAATATTTAGCTCGAGTTAAAAGAGTCTTCAAGTGTTAAGGTTTGATGGAGTCTGCGAAATTTTTTATTGTCATTTAAAAGAGAAAATAAGTATTTTCTCTTTTATTAATTAATTAACTTTGACATTATCTAATGTTATAATAATAATATATTCAACATAACCGCTGAGTTTAACACCAATCGCTATTGCTTGTTCTGACTTTGTCGATGATACAAATGGTTAGGGCAGTTGAAGTGATTTTTGTGTAGATAATAATTGTATTGTAGACAAGTATATTTTTTAGGTTATATTAAAGAGATTTGATAGCGATTCTTTTGTTGATACTGAATAAAAGTTATTGAACCATAAAACAATTAAAAAGGCTTTATAAGTAACTGAACTTACATTTTTTTTTTGGTTTTCAAACTCCTCATTTAAGAGTTATTGAAGGTTTTATTAAAAAGTATTTTATTGTTTGTTAAATCAGACAATCGTTTTGTTAAATAATACGTATTTCTCTTGTTCTGCCATAATAGCAAAAATAAATATGAATGTTTATGACTTTTATTTAGAAAGAAAAAAAAAGAAAACACATAAGCACATAATAAAATCATTTTACAAACTACATATTGTGTGAAAATAGACTATTAGCAATATAAATTTAAATTCCTTGAATTACACTTACTTTAATTAATTATTGAAATCAAAATTTAGCTAAACAGTTACAAATTCCTTGATTATAGTTTTAAAATAAGAAAGCATATTAAAGATTAATAATACAAGAATCTATTTTTAAAGATAATTTACAAGTTTTTTTACTGCTTTATCGTAAAAGTCTACTTTCAACACTTTATTTTTCTTAAACAAAAAAAAATATAAAAAGAACTTGGTATATATTTTTCAAACAATCTTTAGACACGTTTTTCTCAAAACCAAGTGTTTATAGCTTGACACACTATTGCTTATCGGCATCCATATAATTATTGAATAAATCGCAAGAGCAAAATCATATGTTATTAACTAGCAAACTACTCGTACATAAAATAATTCTTCAAAATACATACCAAAAGGAGGATCTTCAAAATATTTTATGTGTATGTTGTTTTCAGAGAAATATAAGTTTTCTTCTCTGTGATTAAAATCATCAAAGGAATGTGTTTGAGCTACACTCGTCAGCTAACTGGGGCGCGATTAACTCCTCACACTTATATGGAACTTGGCATGATATTAATATCATTACATTTCAAAGTATACGAATTAATGTTTCTTTACTTTCAAAATATATCTTAATTTTACCTACATAATATATTAATGCTAATATTTTAAATGAAAAAATTAACTCTTTATAGCAGTTTGTCTGTCTCTTACGATTTTACAACATACATAATGGTTTTACCTCACGTATGGCCGTAGCTGTGTAGGGGATGGTTTTTTTGTTTTTGTTTGGTTAAGACCATAATGGATACTCCCCGGCCAAGAAGGTGATGACCGGTAGCATAGAAGACGACATTAGGATATTTTTAAGGCTACCCAAAAAAACAACTGCTGCCCTCATCACCTTAGTTGGACGTCACGGGATCGCTTTCGCTCTCACCGTGACATCCCGGTGGAACTCACCTAATGAGGTTGTTTCCAGCAATACCTAGCCGTACCGTGAAATCATTTAAAGTTTTTGTTTTCTATAGTGTCTATGTGGTGTTTTCTTATAACTAATAATGTAACTTACAATACAAATTTTATTACACTTTATTTTTAGTAAGTTGATGTTGGTTTGAGCACAAAATTATAATGTTGCTAAAAATAACAAATAAATGAACATGCAAAACCAATATTAAAAAAAAGAATATTAAATCAATAAAAAACAATATTAAAAAGGCTATATAAAAATATAGCATTGTGAAATATCCGTGAATCAATGAAATCTGAAAAGACTATTTAGTTATGAAGTAGGTATTGAGCATCAAGTTTTGAATAACGTAATAATTTACAAATCTGACTGCAGCGTATATAAGCTGCATTATAATACTTTAATATTTTATTAAATAGAATGCAGACATTCATTCTACTAGTTGGTTTTATATAAAGTAATAGCACATAAATAGCTCAAGCAATAAGTACTTAGATCTGGGTTATTATAGATTAAAGGATACAGTTAAACGTTATTTTTAAAAAATAAGTCCAATTCGAGCGACTACTTTTGTAGAATTATAACGATTATATCTGTCAAATAAAATGAATGATGTACGAGTTTAATACAAAAATAGCGGAAAGAAAGATTCTTATGATTGATGAACCACTAAGACCAATTTTTACCAATCACAGATTTGTCAAATTGTAACGAATTGAATACTGAGTTTGGCAGGTAAAAGACGATTTATTTGTTTTTTCAATCAAATATTTTTCTACTATTGATTGATTATTTTGAATAAATTATTGACTACTTAAAGATTTGATTGCGACGAAAATGAAAATGTGTTAAGTCTTAAGCACATCACTTAATTATACAAATGAGCATACATTTAGTTTTACTTTTTTAAATCATGATAACTGATTTCTTAGCTAACGCATTTCGACCGCTATGGAACAAACAAACTTATGCATATTGTTAAAAAATAATTTAAAAATAAAACGACAGTTCCCTTTGTATTTTCTCTTAAATTAAAAAAATCAAAACGAATGGGTGACCATAGGAGATTTTTGTATTCCACTAGCTTTGAAGTGGCGCACCTTAATTTATGATTGGTCCCCAGCATTATTAAAATTCTATCTTAATGCATTCCAAATGACTCTCCCAGATCAAAGTAATTTAGTAAGATGGGGCAAAGCCACCGAAAAGTCTTGCAACATCTGTGGGGAGGCAATAGGAACCGCGAAACACCTATTAGTAGGGTGTAGGGTACTTCTAGATAAAGGTCAATACTCGCGTCGCCACGACAAGGTATTAGAAATCATACGGGAAGCGGTTAGTCTTTCAGTAGCAAGAGCGCGGAAGGGTATAACAACCACCAAACGATCTATAGAATTCGTAAAAGAAGGCTCCTCCAAAAAATCAAAAGCGAAGCCTTATTCAATATTAGGCGCGGCTCCTGATTGGATTCTCATGATGGACACGTATGAAAAGCATTACAAAATCCCTGGGGATGTTGGTGTTTCGTCATCCAGACCGGACTTATTCCTGTATTCGAAACATCTGAGGCGCGTGATACTTGTGGAGCTTACTGTTCCTTGGGAAACAAACATTCCAAGGGATCACACATTCAAGCTCAATAAGTATTACGAACTAACCAACGAACTGATCAGGAATAAATTTATAGTTAGTTTGTACGCGGTAGAAGTGGGAGCGAGAGGTATAACAGCAAAATCTCTCTATAGCCTACTTAAAGATCTTGGCCTTTCTAGAACAAGCATCGGTTCATTTCTAGAACGTACTTCAAAGGCGGCATTAGTAGGTTCTTTCCAAATTTGGTTAGGTAGGGAGAGGAGTGTGGAGGGTGAAGGTGAGCGTTTCTGCGCATAATAAAGGGGCCCCTTAAACCTACTCCTGGGTCGCAAGTCCCAGGCACTGCTTGCACTCCTCTCCTTGCAACGCGATGGGCCCGGCACCCGCACGGTGAATCCATGGATTGCTAAGAAGCTTCGTCTCGTCTGATATGATATGATATGATATTCTTTATTGTACAAATACATAACAAAACATGAACCAAAAGATAAACACAAATAAAAATAAAAAGCAAAAGTACAATAGGCGGCCTTATTGCTAAAGAGCAATCTCTTCCAGGCAACCTTTGGGTACAGGACAAGTAGTGGAATGTGGAATAAGTTTTTAAACAAATAATGAATATACATACATAAATAACATAGTACTAAATAATAATATATATGCACTAAAATATACCATATAATATATATTATACATACATATGTTCATACATAATATATACGTAATTTAATAATTACACGAAAATAATATTACTATAAAAAAATAAAAGTTTATGGCAATGACGACTAAGAAATAAACATTGACAAAAGAAAAGGGGGTTTTAGGAAGAGTTAAGCGAATTAAGGTAAAATTCCTTCACTTTCATTTTAAATGTTGTCTGAGATTTTGCACATCTTACAAAAAGAGGCAAGGAGTTCCATAGACGAACAGCTTGAACCGTGAAGGAATTTGTGTAAAAGGAGGAAGAGTGGGAAGGAATTTCTAAAGTAAGGTTATCCTCGGAGCGAAGAGAACGTTCATGTGAGGAACCCAAAAAAATGAATCGTTCCTTGAGGTAAGAAGGGGTAGCGGGATTGAACAGAACGGAATAAAGAGTGTTAAGGATATGAGCACTCCTGCGAAGACGAATTGGGAGCCACTTGAGTTTAGCTCGAAAATGGGAAACATGATCATATTTGCGCAGACCAAATATTAATCTGATACAAAAGTTCTGTAAGCTTTCCAGTTTGTTTAAAATATCATAGGTTTTGTTTATTCTGTCATGAATAAAATGTTTCAAATAGAATAATCTATTATATAATATTCAATGTATTATGTTTTTTTAATTGGACTTATCCGGAGAAAGCTGCGATTAACAAAGTAATTTAGGGTTACATGTTATTTAAACAACATTATGAAACATTCCGTCGTTAGATTTTTGTTAATACGCCTACATAATTAGTATGCAAGACAATGTTTTTTTCTTTTGTGTGTGTGGATAGTTTAAGAGAACATTCAAAAATAGTCTTCGATTTATTACAATTTTTTAAGTTATTTCTTCTTTAAAACATTTTCCTACGTATTTTTTATTCAATGTTTTACTTTATTGTATTTTCTACATTACCTAGCACTATAATACAAACTCTTAACATAATCTTTTTTAAGAAATGGAACTACAAAGCCAAGTCACAAAATACATGGAGGACATAGTAAAAATGTTTGACAAACATTCGAATCGAATAGATAATTTTGATAAGGCACTGTCTCAGTCTATTGTACCACAAAACATCAACCATAAAATAAAACTGTTAGTGACCTTTCTACACTGGCTATGACTATGCAATGTTTAAAGACCTTGTACGGAAAACACTCTCTGTTGGTTATGATAGGTAAGCAGTAATCAGAGGTCTCAATGAATGATATTTTCACTAATATGAAGTTATGTAATGTTGACCTATCTCACATTGATGTATGTTATCGTTTGGGTATCATTGAGGAGAAACCTAGGCCAATATTAGTTTGCTTTACCATATTGAAGCAAAGATCGGTAGTTTGGAACGCTAAGACTGCCTTAAAAGCCTCTCGAGTCATCATATCATAATTTTTAACAAAACCATGACAAGCTGTTTTTGTTGAGGCAAGAAGGCATGTTGGTATTAAACTCCTGATTAACGGGTGGTGCTATCGTTTTTGTATTGTCAGATAAAACCCGGAAGAAAGTTGAATGATGATGATGATGGAGCTACAGGTTTTAATAAAAGTTTTTCCTTCACTCCATGATACTCAAAAGCAAAGATCAACAAGATTTCGGCGAGTTCATAAGACTGTAGAAAAGTGATTATTGTTATTACGTTTTTTGATCATCACATTTTTTGGCATTTCAATATAGTGCTTGGTTTTAATTTTTTTTTAAGTCTTGTTATCTTGTTGATTTCATTAATATTCATTAAGGAGATAAGGAAGTTATGTAGTATGTAGTATTTTTGTTAGAAATGAAGGAAGTTAGGAAGTTATGTAGTATTTATGAAATGACTTGTGTTTACTTTATAATTTATATTGAAATGTATTTGTCAATTCGACAAGTGACAAAGATAAGCTTTCTTCACATTAACTATCAATCGATAATCTTAGTGTTAATTTTCTTTTAGAATTTTCTATCTATTTGTAAAGATGCCAGTGAGTGCAAAATATTACTATTTCCTTATTTTTTATTTATTGTTAAAATAAAATTGAATTTAAAATTAAAATTAAAATGTATGATGAATGAAAATAAAAATAAAGAAGTTAAGACAAAATAAACTAAATAAATGAGTGTGTGAGCTTGCCGAGGTGGTATTGGCTGTGGTTCTCAAAATAAACTAAATAAAAAAAACCAAACAAACAAACTAGCTAACAAATATAATCGGGCGCCAGCAGAACCAGTGCTTAAGAATCACTCAGAATAGTCTGCCGGATAGACCATTGAACTATTAAAAAAGTTACAATTTAACAATATATTTCAAAAACAATACAACAAAACAAATTCTTGTAACAAGTTAAATTACAATTACAGTTACAGACCTCTAAACTTTAAATAAAAAAAAAATAGTACTTACAGTTAGGTTTTGATACAATACCTAAGTAATAATTATAAAGAACTCTGGTTTATTAAAACATTCTTTCCACAGCCAGCAATGTAAGTTCAGCCGCAGCACATCCTCAGCAATTCATTACTTTACTTGGCGTTCTTTAGTGGCAAGCGGGTTGTAAAAGCAGGTCAGCGTTAAGCTCTATTGCTTCAGGCAATAATAGTATGATGCAAAAATTGTAGCCATGTGCAGAAATGTACAAAACAGGAACCAAGTGAAATGAGAACCCCAAACCAAAATGGTTCTATTTGGATGAACAAAATTGAAAAGAACAAAGTTCAAATATAAAGGAGATAAAGAAGATAATATAACGAAGATATGGGAGAGCTGTAACAAAATAAAAGCAATTGATGATTCATACACTCATATAAAATTTGGAAAGGAGAATGTGTATGATATGACATTTACCGCGTAGGCACGAGCTCTACGATTTAAATAAACTATTGTGCACTTTATAATAAAGAATACACAAGCAAATAAGCGAGCAAATACTGTAAACAAAGAAAACAAATTGATAATAAGGATGTTTGAAAATTGGGAAAAATACACGCGAGCAAATGGCGTCTGCGCCTATGTATGAGAAAATCACAAAACTCACCAAAATTGCAGCAACAAGGAAATTAACATTTATCACGCTTATATTCGTTTATATTTAAATGTTAATTCAATATTTTTATAGATTGACCAATATTATGGACAAAAAACTAGAGATTCAAAAATAACGTGTTCACTGAACAAATTCCAGGAGAAAGGTGAAACGTCAAAGTCAATAGACTACTAAGTAAAACAACCGGAAGACAACAAATCGAACTGCCAAGTAAAAATGAATTAAGGAAAAACTATTAACTAATACAATTTGATTTTGTTTTCCAAATTCTTACAATTCTTACAATTCCAAATATTACAACAAATGTGGTTTTCATTTTTAATTATATTTTAAAGTATGTCCAACTAACCACTATTTAAGCAACACTAAAAATATCTGTTTTAAAACCTTAGAATTCTTTGTGTTATCTGTGCAATAGAATTTGTAATAAATGTGAAGCTAACTGTCAAATTTTTAAGTGACAAATGACAACTTATATGTAAACAAACCTTTTGCTTTGTTGTATTTAAAGTAAAATATCCCCAAAAATGTTATATATTTAGATATGTAACGGATTGCAAGATACCACGTTACAACATAGCTTTTATTTTTTAATAATTATTTCATACATTTTCTTTATTTGTTTTTTTTATAGGTATATATTAAATGAAGATAAAAAATATAACTTTTTTAACATTGTTCATATGAACGTAAAAAACAATCCAGCCCACTACTCTGACATCTAAGCAACATTTAGTAATGTGCAAGTCGACTGCATTATTGTTTCGAATCGTGGCTTAAGCCATCTCTTTCTTTCTCACTTTACTGTCTACTTAATTTTACCCTAATACGCACTGATCAACTTGAAAAGAAGGGAGGTGTATATATAACTAAAAGACAACATAACCTTTCAGGTCGTCAGCCTACGAAACGTCCTTCTACAAATTGCAAAAACTTGCAATATCTTTTTCTTGAGGTACGACCTCAAAAAAAAAACAACATAACAAACTCCTTGGCCTCTTGTCTTTGTCCTACGGTAAATTATATTATAAAAATGATAAAAAACGCAATAAAGCCAAATCAGGTTTTAAGAAGAACCCTTTTGACGATCACTTTGCCTTATATAAAAAGTTCCGAAATCGGTGCTATAGAATGTGCAAAGATGCCAAACGCCGCTTCATTTACTTCTGTGCTAATAATTCTACGCCTCCACAATTGTCAAGACTATTCAAGTCACTGGATGTAACCAAGTCTCAGACCACTTCTAACCATTTATTAGACTTGAATGTAGTTAATCAGTATTTCACATCTGCTTCACTTAATCTTCCACATTCAACAAAACCTCAGTCTTAAACTAATTAAATACGACCACTTCACTTATCTGTGGCAGCTTTTTTTTACAAATATCACGGAGTGTGACGTTAAGGCAGCATTTTTGAACATAAGTTCTAAAGCTAGGGGTAGCGATAATATTAACCGTGACATGTTAGTTCCCATTCTCGACATATTATTGCTTTTATAATATATATCCTTAATTTCTCTTTAACAGCTAATTCCTTTCCATCTTTTTGGAAATATGCACATGTCCTACCTACGACCACTACCCAAAATTAGTAATATTAGTTCTCCCTCACAGTTTCGTCCAATATCCATTCTACCCTTCCTATCTATTATATATATATATATATATATATAGAAAAAGTTGTTTTTATGCAATTGTCAAGTTTTCTAAATTATAACAACCTTGTTAGTCCATTTCGATCTGGTTTCAATTCGAAACAACAACGCTGTTGTTTTACGATAACAGCGTTGCTGAAATTTTCAGAAGACATTAGGTTTGCAATGGGTGGATAGCAGCAGGCTTGGGTGGGGGGAAGGGGATCTCTCCACAATGTAACTTGCCAGTAAAAAAGGTTTGGGTGTTTCTCTTTCGGAGTGCCCTCTCCGTGTGCAAAAGCGATATCGTGGTTTACAGATATACCTTATTAAATATTGAATTTACTGAGTCATTTGGCCAATTATAAAAAGTCCTAATCCATTCTTGTTGGTAGCAAATATCTTCACATCAAAGTATATTTTAGCTCTCCAACCAACTCTCTAATATGATGTATAAAAATTCCGTAATTCCTTTTTCTGGTGGTGTAAAAAATCTGGGACTGACGATGGATAAGCACTTATCATGTACTGGACAAGTTAATGAAACAAGTCGTCGAGTGCATTTGTAAATCCACTCACTTAATTGTCTACAGAATTTCCTTCCCTTACAATCTAAAATCTTGTTAGCCCACTCCCTTTTACTACCAATTTTCGACAAACAATAACAGAATCATTAAGCTTTGTTATCTTCTTCGTTCCAGAGTTAACTATTATATCATGCTATAATTGTTTATAATATATTTAACTAGCGAAACATTGCCAATATGATGTGTATTTCAGGCATGTTAAATATATTATGATGTGTTTTTGAATAAAATACTAATAAGAAAATGCAACTCTCATGGGCCGCAGTGAAAGTATGATTAATATATTTTTTTAAATTAAATTTTAACCTTTAACTGCTCACGTGGGGGCCGCTCCTGTCTAGCAAAAATAATTACATCAATAAACTCTCCTCCCCCGCGGGTGACGTATTCTCGTACCTTCGTATTTAGTGATCGTGAGACGTGATGTAGGTGTCATAGGGGACCGCTAAGTAAAGGAACAAATAGAAATTCATGTAAGTTACCAAGGTCAAATCGTATAGTCTAAGTCTTTTTTAATTAGTTCCGATAACTTAGTGAAATAGAAACCACTGTGGAACGATCTTCAGACGCAACAATTTCAATAAGTACAACTTCAATAATAACATTATTTTTTCCTTTTTTTTTCTTTGTGAAAGGACAAACTATAAAATCTCCTCAAGAGACCTCAAGATATTTTAAGTACGGTTCTGTTTGCATCCTGAACTATACGCCCGGAAACTTAGGAACCGTTCGAGGTATATGACTAATTTACTGACTTACTGACAGATGACAGACACATACATCTCTTTTTACTCTGAACACGATTGCTGCAAATAATTCCAAACGTCGGGTTAAAGTTAAAATATCAATTTAATCATACTCAAGTTAGATCCGTAAAAATAGTTTTCTTTCAACAAAAAGTGATTTGGAATTAAACTGGCGCGCGCTTTTTTTTGCGTTAGTCGAGCAGTAGGCTAAAGTCGAGTGAGAAACTTTGTGTTATACTGTATGAAAATTTATAAAAATTCAAATTCGAGAATTAAAATTGCGACTTCCCTCGCTAGACAATAAGTAAGAATAGCTGTCAACGTAGTTATTGTTCTTATACCCAAATTGCGAATATTTGTCTTGTCATTAAACTAATCTGCATATGAATTAAATTGGTAGTTACTGTTACTAATTATCTCACAAACCTTTCCCTTACCCTACCAGTGACCAGAATGATATTAAAATTAAGACAGGGTAAAATATATAAATATAGAATTAACCATCTACATAAAGATATAATGGACGAAGAAGACTAACTCTTATAAGACAGGTTTTTAACTAGAGCGGAAGTTAATTAACTTCAATATTTTAGCATAACTTACAAAACAAGTGTTTTTGTAATGTAATGCATGTTTATTTTAAAATGTATTTTAAGCAAAATTGTGTGGTCTCAAATCTATTATCATAATTATTTTAAAAAATGTTAAATTCCTTGTTGAATTATTTTATAATCATTGATTTATCATTACATTGTATAAAGCAAAGTCGCTTTCCGCGTCTGTACCTATGTATGTATGTATGCTTAGATCTTTAAAACTATACAACGGATTTTCATGCAGTTTTTTTAAAAGGTAGAGTGATGCAAGAGAAAGATTTATAGGTATAATAACAAGCTTAATATATTAGAGAACCACTGATAATTTCAAAATTTATAGATTACAAACACATTGATTTATGTTTACATTGCAAACGCTGGCTGAATTCTACGAGATAGATCAAAATAATGTATTAAGTATTGTATACCTTAAGAAGTTCTACAACAAAGGTCGCGATGGTATATGTTTATCTCTTAGGTATAACCCATAAAAGCCAATTTTTATCCTTTACTTTTTACGAGAAATAATGGCTTATTTACTAAGCAATTCTGAGCAATACAGCTTTATTCCTTAACTTAAATACATTTAAGATTTAATATTAAACTATATAGCCCCTTACAGCATGTAATTTAAATGAATATTTACGAAAATATTACAGATTGAAAATATAGGGTCATCGCGGCGCGGCGTTACGATCGGCCGGCGCACTCTGGTATGGAACCGTGCAAACAGTCTCAAAAATGGCTTTTGAGAATGTTCAGTATTAAATATTGTTAATGTATAGAGCTAACTGAATGTCTAATACATATAAATCAAAATAGATTTTTTATTTTAATAAGACTAAACCTGCAAGTTGATGGTCAAAATCACGTCGATTGTGTAGCTCAGAATTTCTCAAGCTTACATGGTCATATTTTGATTATGTTTAATAAACATCTATAAGTGTGAAATATGGTTAGAATGGTTATTAAGTACTCTTTTTAAAAAGTATTAGCATTTAAGTAAATAATAAACTTAACTTTTAAACTGATCCCTTGAGAAATCCACATATTTAGTTAATCGCTGTAGTTTAATTATAATTTGAATTTATTCGAAAACTATACTACGGCTATTTATGTGTTTTATTGTATTGAAGGCTATTCATTTTAATTGCTGCTGAAACAATGCAATAAGAGTAAAAAAAGAAACCGGTTTCAGTAGTAGATTTATAGTAGAATATTAGAGATTATAAATAGTGCAACTAATTTTAGTAAATTAAAATAGCATTTCCGTTTGTTGTTTGTATTAAAAAGCCTTAAAAGAATGAGAGTAAAGAATTTTCAGGTTAAAATTTTAATTATAGAACCTATAATAGTCTATAATAACCCTAATTTATTTAAAAAAAAAACATTATTTTTATAGAAAATATTACTAGTATAGTCAGTAGATATATATATATAATAATTATTTATCAATTTTAAAAATAACTATTCTAATAGACATTTTAATTCAATAACTTTTATGGTATTAAGTTTGATAACAAAACATGTTGGAAATCATTCTTCTAGTATGAGACCATTAATTATAACAACAGTTCATTAGTGAGCAAGACTTAGTCTTTATCATGAACATCACTCCATCATTAGAGATCACTTTACATTTCAAGATTCAAGATTTAACAGACTGAATATTGTTTAATCAAATTCGTACACTAATGACAACGTGCAATATCGAATTAAAATCATAATACTAAAGATGATGATAAACTGAAACTCAACTTATTCATGAAGATTGTTGTTCAACTCTTCAATACAATTTAAATGATTTAATACTATAGAAGATTTTAAAATTAAAAATTATATCTTTATATAATTTTAAACCGGAAGATTTTTCTCTTAATATCCGTATAAACTAGAATCTGACTTTTGGAAAATTCCTACTCATATTTGAAATAACATACTTTAATATCTTAAAATCCAAATTCAGGTCTAATATTTACATAATGTATTTATATAAATTAATATTAAAAAATAATATTAGGTAATTTAGCTTTTTCATTCAATTATTACTAAACAGAATATTTTTTTTATATTTCTAACGATTATTAAAGATTCATTTTCTTTTGTGCCTTTATCTATCTATATATATATAGAAGGATGTTTGTATATATGAAATCGATGAACTCAGAAACTATTGGACCGATGATTATGAAAATTGGTATGTATATGTATTTTTCCACGGAGAAGGTTTATATGGTACGCCCATTGATGTAACTCGCCACCAGGCGGCGCTGTCAAATATAGACTTCCGCCCCGTTCAACCGATTGTCATAAAAATTGGTATGACCATGTATTTTTCCTCGAAGAAAACGAATATGCTATGCCCATTGATCTAACTCGCCACCAGGTAAAGTAAGGTTTAGCCCAGCGAAGCGGGCTGGGTTCGCTAGTTTGATATAAAACAGCAAAAACGTAGTACTATATAAATTATTTGAAAATAATCCAATCTGTTATAAATATAACAATATAACAATCACCGACGAAATATAATTGAATTTAATGCTTTGTTCATTTGCTATAATTTGTTAAATATTTAGCTGAGAATTTAATAATGAGGTTTATCGAAAAAGCTAAGCACGAATTGTTATAAGTACTTTCTTAACAAGGAAAACAGGGAATGAAATAATATTCTCAAAAATATTAATTGTTATGGAAGTACTGTATTTTTTTTACCTAAGTATTAGATTTAACTGTACAGTTAAAAAATATAATAATGTGAGACATCCAATGAAATTTTTAATTAATTACTTTGTACTGTGATTTAGTATTACAGATATTTTTGGGCCTTTTGGGCCACATAGAGCGGCGAGCTGTCTCTAAAAAACTGAAAAAAAAAGTTGAAAAACAATAAAAAGTTTTCTCTAGTTGAAAAACTTTATTTCAGATTCGTAAAAATGTACGCAACTTATTATTTTATAGATGGAAACTTACGTGAGAAAAATGAGAACCGGAGAAAAAGAAACTGCTATTAAAACTATGAAAAGACGTAAATCACCTGCCGGCCTAGCCATATTACATACATTGACAATCGAAGCGATTTCTATAATTGTTATCGACTTAGCGATATCAATTGTAGAAAGCGCTTCGTTTGTAGCCATGTTGTCATAGCTATCGCTATCGCTAATTCTAAGTATTCGATAGAAAAGTCTATAATTATTAGTCTATGGTGAGCTATCACCAAATTGTCAAATTCTTCATACTTCAGGCGCGAGTTTAAATACAAGTTTTATAACTTATTAAAATGAGTGTAATAAAGTAAAAGTTCTTCTTTTTATTTATTAAAGTTATCTTTGGGTTGTGTAGCTTTGTGTTGTGATATAAAACAGTGATAAGTGTGTGTTGTAGGGTTGCAAAATTAGAAATTAGATCGCGGGCTTATCCCGAACAATTTGCAGCTTTATTGGAGTTTATGGAATAAGGTACTAAAGGTACGTAAATTATAACAGAAAAACCTTCCTTTGTTGTTTAAATTAACATCTCGCTTGTGATATATCTCCCTTCGTGTTTCAAGCACCTATGTTAATCTTTCCTTTGTAACTATGTTCTAGCAATGGTGACTTAGCAAGGACCTAGCAAGGGGCGCAAGGTCGGTTAAAGGCTGACCATCTATGGCAAGAATTAGGTAGTCTTGTGAATTAGGTCACTAGTGAAGGTGTAATCAGATCGGTTGAAAAATGGAAAATAAATAAATTCAATTATTATTTTTGATATGATATTATTAAAATGTTATAATTCTTAGGTAGTCTACCTTTTAAAGAGAAACATTTGAAATAAAAAAATTGCAGCTTTACATCAGAGTGATAAATATTATTTCCTAGAAGATAGAGGATAACAAAATGTTTGATTTTATAATAAATGACTATGACTATGACTATGAAAATAGTAATATGACTAACAAATAACTGACTCAATATTTTCTTTCATATTTACATTTCATATTCATATTTCATGTATAATAAATAATATTTACTAAACTAACTAAAAAACTAATAATAATCAAATGTTATGTAAAATAATACATAAATTATTTATATTTAATTCTTTATTAATACATATTTATTTATGATCTATCGGTTCTTTCTAGACACATGTAAAAATGCATGAAACCATCTGTATAAAGCTTAAGTGTATATAATAATATAACAGAAAATTATGTTTAGGTTTTGGCAGATTGGAAGGCCAAAACAAAAAAAAACCATTAGTAAAGCAAATAAATAAATTCTATCCCTACAGAGTTTCACTCCCAAAACTCAGTATGTAATGATAGAATCTTGAATTTGTTTCCTATTTTTACAGATGGTAATTTTTATTTATATTTGAACAATTTATAAGTGTATGTTTATAACCTCATTATTAAATTAATGTTTTTACAGTATTGACTATTTAGTAAGTCACTGTATATGTGACAAGAAATTAGAATTAAATTAATGCTAAAGGACCACACCTTTAAAGTGACAAAAGACAGTCCTTAGTTTTGTAAAAGATTTTAAAAATAATGTTTGTTGGCTTATAATATACATAGGGATACATTTCACTTATGAAGTCTCACGCTCCAGCTGCATATTTACATAGACTAGGTCTATGA
This sequence comes from Napeogenes sylphis, assembly GCA_959347405.1. Lineage (NCBI taxonomy): Eukaryota > Metazoa > Arthropoda > Insecta > Lepidoptera > Nymphalidae > Napeogenes > Napeogenes sylphis. Next base: position 30,343,296 of record OY365776.1, read on the forward strand.
AGAAGAATTGGCAAGAAACTCCACATTCTTATTCTTAACCTTTTCATTAAACTATTTTTTTTTTATATTTTTAATATATTATTATTTTGTTTTTTCAAATAAAAATGGATATATTTAAAGTTGTTTTATTTATTCAATTTAACAAATGATCATAATGTAACAAAACAAATATTTAGAATATATACATTATTTATATATATATATACATATATATATACATATATATATATATATATATATATATATATATATATATATATATATATATATATATATGTATATATATATGTATATATATATATAAATAATGTATATATTCTAAATATTTGTTTTGTTACATTATGATCATTTGTTATATCATTGTTATATATAGTTACATCACACATCTCTATTCATTATGGATTGTGTTAAAATTAAGAAGTGTTTTAATTAAGATTGCTGTCACTCTAAATAACAGCAATCCTCATTAAAAAACCATAATGGTTATACTAATAATATATACAAATTAGAAATTTATACTAACTTTAAGCATATTTTAAACTAAATATCTTTTGCATATCCTGTATTGTAGTGTAGCACATGTTGAACTTGTTGAGAGGCAATACCATTACTTCATTAGGATTTTTCGGTAACATTGAATACAAATTTCACGGTCCCGTTGGTCGAGTGATTAGCGCAGACGCCTAACGTATAGCGACGCAATGGGGCTCGGGTTCGATTCCCGACGAGGACAGGCATATATGTGATGAGGGTTGATGTCTGAATTTCTGACTTTGGTTGTTTATTAAATTCATTCTCAGTATTTATAATGTGCATTTCTATGTATTTGTATCGTTGTCTAGCACCCTTGATCCTGAACACAAACAAATAATTTGCTTACTTAGGAGTTAGATCAATGTGTGTAATTTGTCCCGTATTATTATTAATATTATTATAAATTAATATATATATATATATAATATAATTAATTAGCCGGCTTTTAATAAAAGCTTCTTCGTTATGAGCGCTCCACAACATATTTAATGAATGCGTTTTAAAGAAGATATTAAAATAACGCAGATATTAAAAAATATTAAAAAATCGCCATTTTTTTAGCGCTTTCGTTTGGGTCCGAGTGATAGTTACGATAGCGATCAATAGAATAGAAATCGTTTCGTTAGCGTCTGTCCAAATTGAGACATGGCTAGCACTTTTCTACAATTTTACTGTCAAAACGATAGCGACATCTATTGCCCATACATTTTCAAACTTTTCTAAAGCGATAACTATTGTAGAAAGGCAACTTGGCTAGACCCGCTGGTCACGACCATCTTAGAATAGAGCATTTAGTGTATGGCGGGAAATATTTACCAATAGTTTTGTACATTTTGTTTAATTTATGTATTAATCATGGGTATTTGCCACCGGGCCTAACAAGAACAGTAGTTGTGCCAACTGTTAAAAATAGAACCGGTGACATATCTGCATTATTAACACAACAAACACAATCCCAACACAACACACTCCATACATGTAACTCGCTCACCACACTCACTCACCCACACACATACACATTCTCATACGCATACATTCATTTCTCTTTTGTTATTGTAAATAAAGTTGATTGGAACTACTCACTTTATTAGTACTACCTAATTTAACAAAGGTTATGTATCCTATTAAATGTATACACGTTATTTGTACGGGGGGCCTGATAATCTGTATGACAGGATTTCCTAGTTCCGATACCAGTCTCCCACAGAGGTTGAGACAATGTATTCATTTTATAAAAAATCTTTGTAAGAACCTTTGTGGATGAGAAAAATAAATATATTATTATATTATTAAGTGACTATAGAGCTACATCATTAGCTACTTTTCTGGCCAAAGTCCTCGATATATTACTTGATGCTAGACTGCAAAAATGTTTAAATATTAATGAAGCTCAATTTGGTTTTAGACCTAAGCTTTCTACTGAAATGGCCATACTTAGTCTAAAGCACACAGTGTTGTATTATAATGCTCGTAAAACTAGTGTGTATGGTTCTTTCCTTGATTTATCACGAGCGTTTGATCTGGTTGATTATAATATATTATGGAACAAATTACATAAAAATGGATTGCCTACAGCGATTATAAATTTATTTAAATATTGGTATAATACTCAAATTAATGTTGTAAAGTGGTCAAATTCGTTATCAGAAGAGTACAAGCTGGAATGTGGAATAAGACAGGGGGGGGGCTTACTTCACCGAGTCTATTTAACTTATATGTTAATGAACTGATTGAGGAACTGAGTAGTTTGCATATAGGATGTCACAGGAGGTAGTAGTGTTAACAATCTTAGCTACGCTGATGATATGGTGCTGCTCAGTCCATCAATCAGAGGCTTACAGAGACTCCTTACAATATGTGAAAAATATGCAAAGAGTCATAGGCTAGTCTATAACACCATGAAGACTGTTACCCCATGGTACCAAGAGCATTCTTTAGATATAGAAATGGACCAGACTTTGTAAATTTCTCTAAATTTAAGTACCTAGGCCATATTATTAATGAATGGTTAACCGATGATGATGACATGGAAAGGGAGCGTACAGCACTGGCATTGCGTTATAACATGTTAGCTCGGAGATTTGCTGCCTGTACTGACCAAGTGAAAATAACATTTTTTAAATCTTATCGTCAGACACTATACTCATGCGGTCTCTGGACGAACTACACCAAGCGCGCTTTTAGTGTTATACGCGTCTAATATAATGACGTGTTCAGGGCAATGTTCCGGTTGCCTAGATATTGCAGTGCATCATGGATGTTCTGTGAGGCTAACATTGATGGTTTTATGGCTATAATGAGGAAGAAGGTTGCTTCACTTAGACAACAGACCTTTGAAAGTCGCAACACCATCATTTTAGCTATAGCAGATAGCCATGATGCACGAATAGTTAGGTTCTGGGTAAAATTTATCAATAAATAAATATTTAAATTTTAAATTTTTAAATGATGGCACTTTTTGTATATGATATTAATGTGTTATGTTATTTTAATGTTATTCTTTTTATTTTTTTTGTTTTGGTTTTAAATATTGAACAAGTGTAATTTAATTTGACATTCTGTTATTAACTTTTTATAATTTCAATTATTTTTTATATTTTAATATACCTGCTATTTTGATGTGTAATTTTTAATGTTTGTACTTTAATTAATAGTGTTATTTTTCCAAATATGGGTTGAGCCCGAAATAGAGATTATTATTATTATAACGTTACTTCACACTATATCAGCATATAATGAAAATTTAGAAGTTTTAAATTAAGTTTTATTAACATTAACAATTTACTTATTACTAACTTTTAATTATATATAACTTCATTATTTTTGACTTAAGGTAAATATTACCTCACTTGAAAATTTGAGAGACAGCTTCTGTGATATCTTTTTTTTTGGACATCTCAGCCAAGAAATTGGCTATTTCATCTGATTCTATTGAACAGACTGATATTTAAATTATTCATTATTTTGACATTTCTCAACATTTAAATTAATTTCTAAGACAACAGAAATAGCAACTTCTAGCTTTATGTACTTTAAAGCTAGAGGCTACAGCTAAAGCTACACCGAAACAACGTCCCAATCACAGTAATAAAAAAAACTTATGAATTGTAATTGTGAATTCAAGTTTTCTTGGGAAAAGAGCTTTAGCTGGAGCTGTTCATGAATAGTCGTGATATACTCTGATAGATAGATATATAGATATACTCTGTGTTCAATATCAATAATTATCATATTAGTAGTTCGTACAGTAAAGTTTGTACAATAAGATGATAGAGGTTTCCTTTTGGTAATTACCTACAATGTATGTAACAACTAACACTAGATCGAAGATGGAGTCAAATACTTTATTATTACAAATGGATCTCTTAAAAGTTAGGCAATAAGGATATGATAAACTTGAGAACTCATATTATTCATTGATGTGAATTACATACATATTGTTAGAAAGTACTTTAAATCTGAGTTTGACTCAAGTTTTGTTTAATAGCTGTTTCAAATCGTTTAGCTAATGTGCTTATAAATTTCATGTTATGTGTCAACTTTACCCATTTGTAACTAAATAGGTACGCTGTTTTTATAATTTTAAGAATAAGTACATAAAAAATCTATAATACAGAATTAATATTTTTAGGAACCCGTTTCGAGGCTTACTTCTACTACTACTAGTTGGCTCCTAAACTCGTTTCCGTCCCAACGTCGGACGGCCGGCTGCTCCGTCAAGACGGTTGTATCGCAGCATCATGAGGAACATGGCTCTTTATTTATTTTAATCTTTATTGAGCCAAATAAAGGTACAAAAGGCGAACTTAATGCTAAGAGCATTCTCTACTAGTCAACCTGAGAATTCAGTAAAAGATAACACAAAATCTTTACGGTGCTCCTACATGGTCTTGAGCCCTTACCCGTAAATCTAACCTCTTGCGACAATCGCAGAGGACCATCGCGTTAAAGGTGATCAGAGGTTAGCGTACGGAGTTCACTACGGCGATATTGCTTACAAGTGAAGTGACTCCTTCTCAGAATTGCAGACGAAGGTCCACGCATCAGTGTACTGAGCGTGACATCTTGTACTGCGAGGAGCGAAGCGTCTGAGGCGGCAGGAGTACAAGATGTCTTGATCCAGCGGTGAAAACGTGAGTTGGATTCTCCGGCTACCGGCTTGTTCACTGTTGGGGCACTACATCCACACCTCAAGCAGTGGATAGGTCGGTGTCACGGGACTTTGACGTTCCTCCTTGTGCAGATACTCTGGAGGCACAGATGCTTCGGCGGGTATCTGCACAAGGTAGCGAGACGAGAGACACTCTGCTTTCAGTACTGTGATTAGCTGCAGCATCATTCCAAAGATGCTCGACAGAGAGTCCGTTTGGGATTACATGGCCACAGTCATTGCTGCAAATTAGGCCACAGAGTGGGTCAGGGATTAAGCTGGGAAGAAAGCGGCGGGAGTATGCCCGTCGCTTCCTTTCCTAGCTATACTACAGCAGAGGGTAAACCCTCTCGCCTACCATAGGCCTACGTCGATTTATTTCTTTATTTATCTATTTTTGTTTATTTATATATTTTCCACTTTGAATCCATACCGAGATCTGTATAACTTATTTTGGAGGACTTATTTTGACACCATATTATCGATATAACCCATTGTGTAAAAACACTTCCCAGCTCAAAATTACTTTTATAATTTTTCAATGCTTTTATTCTAACAGTTTTATTAGAAAAACCTCATTTCATAAAATGCCATATATATGTACATCAATTAAAAATAATAATGATTTTAATGGACATTCCACTAATATTTAATTAGCTACTTTTACTTTAAGGCTTTAAGTCCGCCTGTTGTACACTTTTCATTTTGTAAGGTCAACCGTTAGTTTTTTAGTGGGTAGCTTTAAAATGGCAGCGTTTTCTATGCTGCCGGGTAGTCCCACATACCCCCTCGGCCATCACCTTCCTGGCCGCTGGGATGATGCGTTACGCATTTTTCCATCGATAAAAAAAAAACAATTAAATTTAATACTTTTATGTAATGGAATAGACATAGATTTATTTAATTAACAGTGACATTCTTAGAAGATTTTACTAGAATGGGTATTAAAGTTTTAAGCACAAATGTGACCCATTCTATGTACATACTTTAGTTAAGATGTCTTTATAAATGAGATGTAGATGTAATAAGATTATTACAACAAAATTACATACTTTATGCTATGGAGAATTTATGGTTTTGAAGATATACAGATCTTAAATTTGCAAAAACAAATCTAATATTTAAGTTATTAGTGCTATTGTAAAGTTTTAGGCTCTACAGGAAGTGTAGCCCGATCTCCATTTCGTAAGATCATATACAGTTAGATTGGTACTTTTTGAAAAAAAAAGATTCTAGTCCAAATCTGTGTCTTAAACAAAATGTTAGGTCATAAAGTCATAGAGAGGGTAAATATATTAAAATTTCGAATAAAATAACGTCATGGCGTTTAAAATATTAAACAATAATAAATGTAAAAAAAATATCAGTACATATATTATTTTGGGATCTGGTTAGTTGTGAAATGAAAAGTACACGTATATTATATAGTACGACACATTATAATATTACATTGTTGCACAGCTCTATTTGTTTCATTGAAAGAGTAACAATTTTTTAAATTGAATGGTGTATTTTTTGTTATAATATTTAATTTATACTTACGTAAAAATCTAGCATAACAAGTAAAAGGTTTTTTAATATAATATTAATTATAACCATGGTGATTCTCTAATATATGTAATAAAGTAATATATATTATTTTATTATTATATTAATGTATAATAAAACAATACAAGCGTTTGTGTTTCCACTATCTTCCAAAGTCACGCGGAGATACAAAGTTGGAGCGACGCCAAGCCGTCACTTAGATATTATCAACTTCTCTGTAGAATAGCCGATACAAAATATAATTAAATACATTAAAAGTTGCAAAGAGTACATACTAAATAAATTTCTTTTCGTTCGTTTGCCCGTATATAAACATATATAAAAATAAATATTATATCAGCAATGTAAACTTTCTAAATTTATAGTTGTTAGAAGAATTTAAATCTTAGAGTTGTCTAACTTATGCTGATCATTTTCTGCAGAGCCAAAACCAGCATAGATACTGAATAACAACGATGCGATCATCATTAGATCAACTGTATAATAAAGTAGATGCATCATTCCTATTAATAATAAAAACAGTTTCCAAATATCACAACTAAGGCCCTAAAATAATAACAATAATATCACAGGATCAAATAACACACATTGATCTATATTACACACATATTTGCTTGTGTTAAGGGTGTTAGACAACGATACAAATACTTAGAAACACATACATAAATACTGCGAATATATTTAATAAGCGACTTAACCCAGAAATACAAATATCTGTGCTCATCACATACATTTCTGACCCTGTCGGGAATCGAACCCGAACCCCATTAAGCCGTTATACTTTAGGCGTCTGCGCTAACCACTCGACCAATGGAGCGGTTAATAAATTAACGTTTTAAGGGTACATAAAACTTTACCGAGAGTATAACAAATAAATCTGAAACAGTTGTGCAGGTTTATGGCCTCTCTAAGTGTTTCAGGTTGAAAGAATGGGCTTGTAGATATATTACGTGTACGGGTTTTGGCTTCATAGTTCATTTAAACAAATCTTAACAAGGTAGTTCATAAATCTTGGTTAAAGACATATAAGTATGTATTGGCTTTAGTATTCAATATAACTTTGATAAGTAACTCCTAAGTAGTTGCTAAATATTATATGAAACTTGTTAATGGTGGCTCATTTATTAAATGGATTACATATAATATATATAACATGTTTTTTTTTATACAAACTAGGTTAATGCTGGACTACATCGAACATGGAACGTCCGGTGATGGAAGGGGGACGAGGGAATTAAGTCGTGTAATTACTACGCACACTCACCAAAATTGTATCCTATATACTGGGAGGCTAGCAATTCTACGCCTGTGTGCAAAGCTGAGGTTAGCTTCAACCAATTTAGGGTTGCCTCTAAATTAATAAGCATCTTCACTACTCTTCTTTCGATTGAGACGAAATTCGTTAAAACTTACGTAATAATATATATATTTTGTGTTTAATATTACAGCCACATAAATATCGATGAAAGTGCCGTCCAGATGTTTTTAAAACAGTTGTGACGTTTTTGGCAAGAAATAATAATTGCAATTTGCGATAGTAATTTATTAAACCAAAAAAGTTTGCAATCGAAAAATGCACTAACGTAGATTATGCCCTTATAAACTCGGCGTCACAAAAATCGCACCTCTATGTTTTTTTCAGTAAATCGCTCCTAGAATCTAGCACATAAGTACTACGTATGAAAAAAATATATCATTCTAAAGTGCACTTCAATACCTTTGTATTAATTACCTGTATCATTAAAAAAACAATTACCATTTCTAACCAGGGACCAATCAAAAAAATGTTTAAAAAAATGCTCACTTAAGGAGCACTACTTGTGCTACCTTATAAGGGTATAAAAGCTCATGTAAAGCTAAAAAATGGGTCAGTCGCTACTCAGACTTCAGAGTGAATACACCGGAACAACATACGTAAGAGAACAGTACCTGAAGATGGATACAACCCCTGATAAAGCCGCTCAAATCATTGCGCTATTGCAATCAGGACCGCGACAGGTTGACGTTGCTCGACAGTTGAACCTTAGCCGATTCTCAGTTCGACGAATATACCAACGGTTCCTTGAGACTGGTGGCTATACTCGAAGACGTGGATCCGAAGAAAACGCTGCACGTCAGAAAGAGACGACCGCTTCGTTGTTTCCACATCCTTGCGGCACCGCTTCAGCAATGCTGTTGAGTTGCAACAAGAGCTCCGATCAGCTTGCAGAACGTCTGTGAGTGTTTCTACGATTAGAAGAAGACTGAAAGAAAAGGAATTGAGAGCTCACAGACCTGCTAGGGGCCCAAAATTGACCGTGCAGCATCGAAGAGAGCGGTTACGATTTGCCCAGAAGCATGTCAACTGGACGAGTGAACAGTGGAAAGCCGTTCTCTTCACCGATGAGACACGAGTATGTCTTTTCTGCAACGACAGACGCAGAAGAGTATACCGAAGACGAGGAGAGCGATTTGCATAGGCTTGCATAGAGGAATCCGTCGAATACCGAGGTGGTTCCTGTATGTTCTGGGGTGGCATATCCGTCGAAGGGAAAACGGAGCTTGTGTGCGTCTCTCGGACTGGTGGTGGTCGCGGGCAAGGGTCGCTGAATGCTCGGCGGTACATAACGGAGATCTTACAAGATCATGTGGTTCCGTATGCTGGTTTTGTTGGCGATGGGTTCATGTTAATGCATGATAACGCCCGTTGCCACACTGCGTTTGCTGTGCGGGACTATTTGGAAGAGGTTGAGATCCCTGTTATGCAGTGCAGCACGAAGTCCAGACCTGAACCCAATCGAGCATCTCTGGGACGATGTAAAGAGGCACGTACGAGCACGAGATCCTGCTCCCACCACTCTACAAGAGCTCCAGGATGCCGTGAAAGACGAATGGGACAACATACCCCAAGCAAGAGTGGTGACCCTCGTGAGCTCCATGAAGGATCGGCTGGAAGCTACCATCACAGCAAGGGGTGGAAACACTAGATTTTAAGGCCTTATTTGTAATTTTTTATGATGTTATTAATTTTATTTTTTGTCACTTTGTCATGTTTTAAGTTTTTTGTTATTAAAGAATTAAAATGCATACACATGTTTTTTATTTTCTAATAGGCAATTGAATTACCTTTCCAATGATATCCTACAATCATATCCTTACAATACACAAAGTTTGAGTAAAATTATTTTGAAGTTGCTTTTTTAAAAGGTGCGATTTTTGTGACGCCGAGTGTAGTTGATTAAACTTTTTCAGGTGCTTTATATATAATCTATTTTATTTATTAAAGTATATAAGTATATCAAGTCTGAAACAAAGGTTTGAAAGGTATAATATTACTCTTAACCATACAAATCGTACATTTTTATTTGTTAGAAACAATTGTAGGACACTATATAGTTTTTCTAGATGTTGTTAATTGTTAATATTTTTTTATTAACACGTCATCTAAAAAAATCTAATGCTACTGTTACTAACGTTACAATATTTTAACGTTAAAAAAATACACAACAGTTTTTGATAACAAACATAATTCTATCGGATTAATAAAGAACAGCATTATTATTACAAGCAATATGATGATGATGTAATAAAATATATAATTATAAAAATATAAAAGCATATAATACATGATGTAATAAAATATAATATTGTTAATAAAAACAGTGAATGTTGGATTTAGGTGATTTTGTTTTAATATGAGTTTAGATGTGGGAGTCGAGTCACACGTTTCGGGGAGCTAGCCTCTACCACTGACCCGCTTTTTGGGGGGAAGTTGGGAAGAAGGAGGCGTGTTTATACCTGCCGCTTCCTTCCCCAGCCGTAGTGCCTGGGTGATGTTAAATAATACTTTCAGTGTCTAATTATATGATACTTTATTCGGTTTCATTTTTTTTCTACACACTTACATCGGTTGTAGCCATTACCTTCTGTCTCGTGTTGCCAGACTGCCACAGGTTATATATCATCTTCTGATATCTTCCCTTTTTATTTTTTAAACAAAACTAGCTAACTGATGTTAAGACCATAAATAGGTTTACAACACCTTCAACTTAAATTGTAGTAATCAACTCAATAAAAAATGTTTTACATTAAATTAAATAGTTTAACAATACTTTTACTCCCATTGCTGAAACTGATAGTCTCTTTTTCACAAACAAACAAATCTTCATCCACTAATTTGCGAAACTTCCATGTCGGACATATGCATACGTACGCTGCGAAATCTGGACTTGCAAAAAGGAAGTGGTATCGTATTCCAGCTATAGTACTTAAAACTAACCAAAAAGCTCAACGAGCTGCCAAAAAGTTGGGCTTCTTGAGCAATATAAGACGGTATTTTACACCAAGGCAGTTGCTTGGCCTTTATTAAGAGTGAGTCGTGCATTTCCATCTGTGTGACATTTCTGCTAAATACCAACTTCAGGCCCTTGCCCTTGAGTCAGTCGAGAGGAAGGACAAGACAACCATCTGCGATAACGATCTGACGAGCACTCGCCTGCAAAATCTGGAGCATCGTCGCAAATAATGTACTGTATAAATTTAATTATTTTATTCATTCATTTGGTTTATTTTCACAACAAAAGTAGACCTAACCTTTGAGCCGTCCTTTTTTGTGATTTATTGATCCAGTTTGAATTCTTGCAAAACAGAGATATATGTTTATCTTAGAGATAAATGTTTATATACTTATTGGGCGTAGATCACTTGTAGTTTTAGGATTATCATTTTTGGGTATGACCTTAATGAGAGAATTTTGACATTTTTTTTAAAACTGTCAGAATATTGAGAATTAATTATATGCGTATAAGATAGCATAATATAATATTTAAATACTAACAGCATATTCAAAGAAAATTCATCTGTGCTAACTGCATTTCAATTTTTTAAAAAATAAAAATTTCTATAGTAGGCTATTGTAAGCAACGTTAAGACGTTGAAGCGACAGACAGAAGTTACTTTTGCATAAGCTATACTTGTAAATGAAAGTATTTTCATGACATTTACAACTCATACAGTCTCAAAGTGGTTAAGCACAATATGATAGAGAATTAAATAAATAAGACATTTTCCATCCCTTAAATAAGTCAATTATTTGAATGATGTCATGTTAAAACATTGATTTATAATTAAATATATAAATTTGATCATAAAGGTGCTAACTTCAAGCAAAGCCCTTTAATAGCATGCACATAATGCAAGTAGTAAGAGGCTTATACAACTGCACTTTAAGCTGCCTATACTGATAATTATGATTGAAAATTAATTCCGTTTAAGATGCGAGTAAGACGTACAAAGACGTGTGTTATACGTTGATCTGTCTACGTTTGTTTATACATAAGATAAAAAAAAATGAAAATACTTAAGACATATTATTTAACATATTTTTTAAAAAGTAATTAAAGCAACTTGATAAATATTACTCATACCTTAAAAAATAATACACACATTTTTTATTTATATTGTGCCCATATTCAATAAAGTTTTAGTTTAATATGAATTACTAGTAGGAAATCGTTGGGAAACAAGGTAATCAGGAGAACTCACTGATTCAACATCCTTGAAGGTCTTAAATAGTTTTGTTCAGATCCGGAAGGTTTATTAGCTTGCCCACCATAAACGCGACTTTATTATAATAGTGAGTGTCGGCAAATGTTGGAAGAATGAGAGAGAATGGCAACCATAGTAGAAATCATTTTATTCTCACATAGAATATGCATAAATATGCTAAATTTTATCATTATCAAGATTATGGATTTAATAATTATAAATTTGAATTAACAAGGACTTACAGCACATTTCGGAATTGTGTTCTATATTAGAAATTAGTGTGAATTCTGTAAACGCCCATAGTTACTTATAGCCAGAGCCAATTGTGCAAATTGGATGATTTGACCTATGAATTGACCCAACCCTTCGTTAGAAGGTACATGTTTCTCATACGCTTTATCTTCATGCTCCATATATATGACCATTTATCCTACTGCCGATCACAGCTGAAATGCCTTCACACCCGTGAGAACTTTAAGATATTTATGTCAATTATTCTCTATTGTTACCGATCCATTTTCGTCGTTTTATTTGCATCATAATTTAAAATAACATTCATGACTTTCATACTTGCTTCTCCTATTTCATCTTAAACTTTACATGCCTTTCAATCATTTTGATTATCGCGCAAGTTCTTGCACAGTTTACGCAACTAAATTCTGGTAAAGCTTACCGGCTTAACATATTAGACGATCTTTAAGTAATATTGTTTTTTAGGAATCCGTCCATAATTATCTTTAAAAAATATATTTCACAATAACCTAACTTCGATTCTAACAAATATTAAATATTCAGTTTTGAAAATAACAGCAACAATTAACAAACTAACTATCAATAACGATATTAAAAGTGATTAGATACAAAATAGCTCCCGCTCCGCACGAACTCTTGATCAAATATAATGACGTCCCGACTTTGCTTTGCCTTTTATATCGTATCTTAAATTCATATTAGTCCTCTAACAATATTATAAACAGTCATCATCCTCCTACCCTGTTCCCATTATTTGGGGTCGGCGCAGTATGTATTTTTCTTCCATTCATCTCTATCAGCCGTCAACTCCTCACCCACGCCTTTCAAACACATGTCATTCATCACACAATCCATCCATCTCTTTTTGGGCCGTCCTCTACCTTTGTATCATTCCACACGCAGATCTAATACTCTTTTCACAACCTGTCTTTCGTCCCTCCGCATTACATGTCCATACCATGCTAATCGTCTTCCTCTCATCTTATCGGTCACTGGTGCTACTTTCATGCTTCCTCTTATATACTCATTTCGTATCTTGTCCATTCTCTTAACTCCACACATCCATCGCAATATCCGCATTTCATTTGCATGCAATCTCCTTTCGTCCTTTTTCTTAACAGGCCAGCATTCCGATCCATACATGACGACAGGTCTGATGATTGTTTTGTATATTTTCCCCTTCAATTTGATGGGCATCACAAGCATACATGGGATCACAAGTTATGCCTGTGACCTGTCGCCATTTCATCCATCCTGAGCTGATCCTGTGTTCCACAGCGCGGTCTATATCTCCATCACCCTGCAAGAGTGAACCGAGGTACTTAAAATCCGAGCAAGTAGGCAGTGCTACGCCATCTAGCATGATAGCAACAGGACCGGATAATCCGCCAAAGTCACAGAACAAATACTCTGTTTTTGTTCTGCTGATCCTTAGGCCAACATTCTCCAGTTTCTGTTGCCATAACGCTAGTCTACTCTGTACCTCGAGTCCATCTTCACCAACGACAACGATGTCGTCGGCGAATAGCATGCACCAGGGTGCCTCTTCCTGGATGTCTGACGTCAAGGCATCCATAATAAACAGGAAAAGGTAGGGGCTTAGAGCTGACCCTTGGTGCAAGCTTACAGCCACACCGAATTCATCGGTATTGCCAGCGGACGACCGAACGTGTGTACATGATGAAATGTACATAGCACGAATCAGCTCCACATACTTACCTGGCACTCTTTTCTCTTTCAAGGTCCACCACAAAACCTCTCGGGGTACACGGTCGTATGCCTTTTCTAGGTCTATGAACACCATATGCAAGTTTTTGTGAACCCGTCTGTATTTTTCGCATAATTGGAGAAGAGCGAAAATGGCATCCATAGTCCCTCGGCCCGGCATGAACCCGAATTGGTTTTGGGTAATTTCACTCTCTTCTCTTATTCTTTTCTCAAGTATTTTTTCCCACACTTTCATCGTATGTGACATAAGCTTTATGCCTTGGTAGTTATTGCAATCCTGAACATCACCCTTGTTTTTAAAGATGGGCACTAGCGTACTACTGCACCATTCATCCGGTATCGTGTTCTCGTGCAGCAACTTACCAAAGAGTAAAGTCAGCCACCTCCTTCCATCCGCATCACACAATTTCCACACTTTGACTGGTATTTCATCTGGTCCCACCGCTCTTCCATTCTTCATACTCTTTACGGCCATTTTCACTTCTTCCTCACAAATTTCCCTTACAAGACCTATGTTTAACGGCGGATCTTCTAATACTCTGTCCCAATCATTTTCTTCATTCATCAGCCTTTCGAAGTATCCCTTCCAGCATTCTTTTATCTCCTCACCATTCATCAATACCCTTCCACTATCGTCTTTTATGCACTTAATATGTGAAATATCTCTCGCATTCTTCTGTCGTGCTTTAGCTAATTTAAAGAGTCGTTTTTGGCCTTCAGGGCACTCTAGCGACTTGTAAATGTCGTCTTGGTTCGCAGCCTTTGAGATCGCAACAACTCTTCTAGCTATTTTTTTGCATTCTTTATACTTCTTTTTCTTATCTTCTTTTAATCTTTCGTCTCCTACTTCCACACTCTGCCACTCTTTGAATGCTTTCTTCTTCTCTTTCAATGCTTCTTGGACGTCATCGTTCCACCACCATGTATCCTTATCTATGGTTCCCTTACCCTTAGACTGTCCTAGAACTTCTTTCGCTACACTTCGGATACACTTTGCCATTTCATTCCAACACTCATTTACACTTTTTTCTTTCATATCCTTCATTTCCACCATATTGTTAACTACTTGCTTCCTAAACTCGCATGCATACTGATCCTTTTCTAGCAAATGCCACTTTATTTTTACAGTCCTTGACGCAGTTGATTCTATTCCTTTTTACCAGAAAATAATCAATCTGCGTCTTGTTCAGGCCGCTTTTGTACGTAACGAGGTGTTCTTCTCGTTTCTGGAACCATGTATTTGTTATTGCCAGGTCGAATGCAGTAGCCGCTTGTAGGAGGGCCTCTCCTTCATTGTTACGTGTTCCATAACCCCAACCTCCGTGAACTCTTTCATACCCTCCATTCATTCTTCCTACATGGCCATTAAAGTCACCACCAATATATATCTCTTCGCTGTTTGGTATACTTATTACTAGGGCATCAAAGTCCTCCCAAAACTTCTCTTTCATACTTTCTTCACAGCCTGCTTGAGGGGCATACACACTTACAATATTCATAACCACATTCTCTAGCATCAGTCTGACAACGATCATTCTATCATTTTTCCTTTCAACCTCTGTAACTCTTTCTTTCATCTCTCTATCCAATACAATCCCTACCCCATTTCGCTTCCCATCGCTTCCACAATAATAGAACTTATATCCTTCTCCAATCTCTCTCGCCCTAGCACCTTTCCATTTCGTTTCCTGCAAGCACGCTACATTTATTCTTCGTCTTTTCAAAACATCCGCTAACTCTCTTCCTCTTCCATTCATCGTACCTACGTTCCAACTGGCAAACCTCAACTTAACATTCTTCACACTTCGGGCTCGCTTCTTACGTCGTACCCGCTCCGAGTGGTACGACAACCCTTGTCCATTTCTCACAGGGGCCGGGTGCTGCTCCTTCGCGTCGCCTAGGGGGGACGCCCTAACCCTATCGCGCATCATATTAACTTTTGACATACTGCATGTGTTTTGGCTTTTTCTTTTACAGTCGGCCGCCTGTCTGACACCAACCCTCCTTGGGAATGTATTCGTTATTTGAATAGAAAGGAAAAGGGTGAGGACGTAGGGCAGGGAGGGTAGAGTTTAGATACGGATAATAGGTTAAAGGGATACTACTTACTTGGAAGATTAGTTATAAGTCAGTAGTAGCTCGGGGGACCGGGGTCGCATACCCGTATATCATAGCATGGTCACCGAAGTAGTAGATCAGTATGATATCCCCTGATATCATACTGATCTACAATATTATAAACAGTGTTACTATAATATTCATTTAAAGGAATTATACCTTTTAATATTCTTGTTTTACCGCCGGGTTAAGTCTGTCTGGTCTACCTAATATTTTTTTTATTTAATCACTAGGTGTTTTATTTACCTGCAATTAAAAAGGACATCATTTAAGATACACATTACATAGACAAAGATATCATAATTATCATATGAGTTCGTTCACATTCCGTTCTTGACGAGATGGTACTCCATACATATAATAAAATTGTCAGTAATCGGTTTCTGCACATAAAAAAATATCTAAAAAAATCATAATGGTGGGCAAGAGAACCCGAAACAATGAGTTTTTCATTTTGTCTGTTTGTCTGTATATCTATATTATTGTGCATGCTAGTCTCAGAAACGGCTAAACCAATTTGAATGCAGTTTTAAGTATTGTAACATTCTTTACGTAACATTTAGTGTTTTTTCATTTAAATCGTTTAAGAAATAAAAGAATTATGTCAATAATGTAACAGGTACCATGCCAATATTCTACTTTACATGTAATTGTACATTGATGTGAAAACGTAATAAGGAACAAACATTGTTGTAGTAAACTGTACATTGTTGTGAATGGATATTTAACAGAATCCATTTTTAACATTTTTGAAATATTTGCCTGTTTATCTATTTCTCTTTTAGTTGTTTATCTATTTCTTTTTTAGTTAGAAAAAAACAAATAACTAAAGTACATACCGTGCCCAAAAAGGCAGCCGTACCGATCCTGCCAATTATAGGCCTATTTTAATAACCTCCATGCTCTGCAAGATTGTGGAGCGTGTATTGAACTCGCGCCTTGTAACATACCTGGAAGGTAACGATTTCCTCAGTGACCGACAGAGAGGTTTCTCCGTAATAGGTCTATTGGGGAGCTTTTAGTGTATAATATAACATTTTAGGCGAGACCATAGAGAAGAACGGAGAAGCGGTCGCCGTCTCTATGAACGTCTCGAGGGCATTTGACAGGGTCTGGCATACGAGCCTTGTAAGCAGCAAGCTTTCAGCGTACGTTATATTTCATGATCTGATCGGGTGGGTAATGGACTTTCTGAGCCAACGATTAATGGGAACCTCAGAACCCTTGACAATAAATGAGTATGCAGACGACAGCACAGTTGTTGAAAGATATGTGCCAAATACTCGGATTAGTAGAGATCAAGTACAGTCTGAAAGAGAAGCCGTGGTGCAACGTTTGAGTGACAAACTTCAGGCAGTCTCTGCACGAAGCAATGCTAATCTTGTCAAATTCAACGCCACCAAAATGCAGACGTGTTTGTTCACCGCCAAAAGGAGCTTTTTCATCTTGGCTCCTACTTACCAGAATGTATCCTTGGAATACAGTGACCGGCTTCAGTTGTTACGTCTATAGATTTCCTCGAACCTCAACTTTGGTAGGTTTATTGAGCCAGGTTCATAGGTCCATAGGTCCAGAGCACGAGCAGCAGCAAAGCTTGCCGTTCTTGCGAAGGTCCGGCAGTACTTTACATCGGGACGGCCTCTTGTTTTATACAAAGCACAAATCCGGTCGTGTAGAGTACTAGAAATTCAGCGTCACTCTGAATAATATTTAGTTTTTCACTTTCATTGCACACTCTTCACTTTATGAAAAGATATATATATATATGTATTTAAAGAGTTCAATAAATTTATCTTTATACATATAATAAAACTTTGATTAATCGATGTCTGTACATGGAAATTATTAAAAAAATATATATATTAACCTTTACCTTTATGAAAGAAAGATAACCCAAATCAAAGTTTTTTTCATTTTGTCTGTTCGTCTGTATGTTTGTATGTCTGTATATCTGTCTGTATGTTTGGGCACGCTGATGTCAGAAACTAATTAACCGGTGTGGATGAAGTTTTAGGGAATATATTGTCATAGGTTTCACTTTACATTTAGTATTTTTTTTATTTCAGTCGGTTAACAAACAAAGAACTTAATAATCTCTTATTTTTGTAACATTGCTGTAAGACATTTGTTCAAAAAAAGATTTGTTTGAAAAAAGTTGTATTATGATACCTTTTCCAACAAAAAAATTATACTACCTACTCACTAAAAAATATTTGTCATTAATAATAAAAAATATATATAAATAAACTAGAAATACTCCTACAGGCAAAAACTACTTATCGGAATTTGATGAAACTTTATACATGGGTTTATACAAAGGGGACGTTTTATTGAAATCTAAGCGTACGAAGTCGCAGGCACAGCGAGTTTAAAATATAGATCTCTTATAAAGGTAACATTTTTAACCTTCCGCCTATCTAGAAATAAAGTTAGATTTAAACTGGGATCGATATAATGCTATTTTAGTAAAGCAGTTTTCGATATTGGTACGCTAATAAAATTCTTTACATTCTGCTTACTTGATGTGTGTGTTCAAATGTTGAATAAAATTTAATTGATCGGTTAAGTCAATCAGTATCACATAAACTATTTACGGTCGCAATGTTGATATATGCGAGCAAACAGTAGAATAATTGCATCCAGTGAAATTATTATTATATTTATTTTAGATCTTGGTTTAAACTTTATTTGTCAATTATATAATATATTATTGGAAGTTTTATTTATGATTCAAAACTATATTAATCCTTGAAAACTCCTATTCTATGAAAAACACCTAAGCCACAAAGTATTTGATAAAAATACAAAAAGTACAGTCTGACGGCCGCATAATCGCTAGTGTAATAATCAGAAATAATTACTGCATGTCACACTCATCGATTTGCTTTAATCGAACACCTTTTGGCAAGTTGGACAGTCTTTATTCAAATGAAAATATTAAAGATCTTGCGGCAACTTTTAAGAATGTATTACATATCTATTAGTAATATAGTTGTCTATAAAAAGTAAAAAAAAAAAGGTTATTACGAACATACTAACAAACAAATATATACTGTTTAATTGTATTCGGGCGGCGCTACACTCAAATTGCATTTTGCGTGTGTGTCACGGGCACACCATATCCTGTCCTATTACCTTATCTTATTATTCCCAGCGGAAAAAGTATAAGAGTATTAAAATTCTTTTCATAATTATTCTTGTTTAGTTATTACATTTATTTTGATGCAAAAGTTATTCAAAAATTAGCACTGTAAGATAAATATATAAAGTTATTCAAAAATTAGCACTGTAAGATAAATATATAAATTTGGCGAAAAATAAATAACATCGCTAAGTTATTACAACCATTGTATTGTTTTGTTATATAGTTTACATAGTTACAGAAAATATTATATAGTTTACAAAAAATGTCCGTCGCTCCATAAACATCTTTTAAATATATTCGGTAAAATCTGGTCAAGAAAGCAAATACCGGTAACGTTCGGAAAAGCCCCTTTTTGTCCTCATTCCGAAAAACGACAATGTCAATAATCCCAAAGATACTAGACCGATAGCCCTAACAAATACAATTTCCAAAATATTTTTCTCTTTTTTACAAACTAAAATGACGCAATTCATGATTAACAATAGATATTTCAGGCCTAATCACCAGAAAGGGTTTTTGCCCGGAATTTCTGGATGCCTGGAACATAATACGTTAATATCGGAAAGCCTTAAAGATGCTAGAACTAGCGAGAGACAAAATTACGGTTTGTTGGATAGACTTAGAAAACGCCTTTGGGTCGGTACGACATGAACTAATGATGTTCGCGCTTAAATGGTATAACTTTCCTACGGTAGTTCGCGACATTATTGCATCATATTATTCAAAATTAAAATTCTCTATAATTTTTAATGAAAACCATTTAAAACCACTTAATTATAACGTTGGTTTATTTCAGGGCTGTTGTATTTCTCTTATTATATTTAATATAGTTATTAATATTTTAATAGACAAATTAATTAGAAATGAAAAAAAGTGGGGCTATCGGTTTAAGTTCAACAACAAATACACAGAATCCATACTAGCTTTTGCAGATGATCTCGCGATACTGACACGTAATCCGAAACAATGTCAGGTACTTTTAAATGTAGTTGAGGATTTCTGTACGTGGACCGGCGGATTGAGGACAAAACCAAGTAAATGTTTTAGTCTGTGTCTGGGTAGACGGAATACTAAATATACCTCTTACGATCCGGGTCTTATAATAGGCGGTCAGTGCGTTAGTACGGTTACGGAAGCAGCTCCGTTTAAATTTTTAGGTAAAAAAATCGATTACCAAGGTCGTGCTCCATCGTTGAATGTAATAGTCGATAGCTTTTTAAACGATCTCAAAAAGGTAGACAACCAACCAATAAGTAACGTCAAAAAAGCTTGGATTTACGATAATTATTTGACATCATGTCTAAATTGGCCTTTCCTCGTGTATGATATAAATAAAACCCTTTTGTCAAAGTTAGATGCAAGCGTCATAAAGACATTGAAGTTATGGCTCGGGTTAGCGCACTCAGCGGACTCTTCAACCTTATTTAGAGACCGAAACAACTTTGGATTAAAATTAAAGAAACCATCGGAGCTCTACAAACATCTAAGAGTTACCAAAAGACATATCATCGGAAAATCTAAAGATGATACTGTAACTTCTCTCCCAAAAGACAAAGTTGCCTCAGAGCTCGAGTCACGACTTCAATTCCATAAAAAATTTATGATAGGTGCTCAAACAAATAAAGTAGGGCTGGGATCAAGTAGGAAGGTTCAAGACATAGACATAACAAAATCTTTTATTCGACAAGACGAAAAGGATAATTACCGACTCCACGCGATGAGCCTAGAAATTCAAAACGAATGGGTGACCATAGGAGATTTTTGTATTCCACTAGCTTTGAAGTGGCGCACCTTAATTTATGATTGGTCCCCAGCATTATTAAAATTCTATCTTAATGCATTCCAAATGACTCTCCCAGATCAAAGTAATTTAGTAAGATGGGGCAAAGCCACCGAAAAGTCTTGCAACATCTGTGGGGAGGCAATAGGAACCGCGAAACACCTATTAGTAGGGTGTAGGGTACTTCTAGATAAAGGTCAATACTCGCGTCGCCACGACAAGGTATTAGAAATCATACGGGAAGCGGTTAGTCTTTCAGTAGCAAGAGCGCGGAAGGGTATAACAACCACCAAACGATCTATAGAATTCGTAAAAGAAGGCTCCTCCAAAAAATCAAAAGCGAAGCCTTATTCAATATTAGGCGCGGCTCCTGATTGGATTCTCATGATGGACACGTATGAAAAGCATTACAAAATCCCTGGGGATGTTGGTGTTTCGTCATCCAGACCGGACTTATTCCTGTATTCGAAACATCTGAGGCGCGTGATACTTGTGGAGCTTACTGTTCCTTGGGAAACAAACATCCCAAGGGATCACACATTCAAGCTCAATAAGTATTACGAACTAACCAACGAACTGATCAGGAATAAATTTATAGTTAGTTTGTACGCGGTAGAAGTGGGAGCGAGAGGTATAACAGCAAAATCTCTCTATAGCCTACTTAAAGATCTTGGCCTTTCTAGAACAAGCATCGGTTCATTTCTAGAACGTACTTCAAAGGCAGCATTAGTAGGCTCTTTCCAAATTTGGTTAGGTAGGGAGAGGAGTGTGGAGGGTGAAGGTAAGCGTTTTTGCGCATAATAAAGGGGCCCCTTAAACCTACTCCTGGGTCGCAAGTCCCAGGCACTGCTTGCACTCCTTTCCTTGCAACGCGATGGGCCCGGCACCCGCACGGTGAATCCATGGATTGCTAAGAAGCTTCGTCTCTCACTAAACGCACATTGTTGCAAATAATATGTTGTGCATAAATACAGTATTTTATCTTCATATTTTACCTTTTAAGGATCAACCAAAATGAAGTAAGATTTCGTTTAGATAAAGTCAGACAAAACCGTAAAGTACGACTGACTACATTAACGATCTAACATCAAGACTAACAATATACACAAAAATATTATTTTAAATTTATATTACTAATTTATATTTAATTCAATAATATCGTCTGTTTTTTTACTTTATCCAACGTCTCAAAACATTATTGTATTTATGGATGAACTTGAAAATTAGAACAGAGTTTCATACAAACTTTAATTCTCAATATACCACCTCAGATAGGTTATTTCCGAAAATACTATCGTATTGGACGTTGACTTTACGAAAATATATTTCCGAATTTCAGCTTTCAAAGCTAAGTAGTATTATATTTCTGTTTAGTAGGTCACGTTAAATGATTATATAAGAAAAATGTAAAATCGATTTTCAAAACCGGAGTGTTGTAATACAAAAGTCGTCGATCACTTTAGAAATAATTATGGACAAAAAAAAATTATTACTTATTATATTACTAAGTAGTAATTTAGGTGCCATAATTTCCCTGGAGGGGGCCATAGCATCGTGTTGCGTATGATTTATTACAACAATTACTTTTATCATTATTTAAGATATACGTAGGACATAACATAGATTGTTTCTGTAAGCCTGTCCTATCTTATTTTTATCCATTGTCAGTTTCTTATTACATATGCATCATATTATTTCTTTTCAAGGTAATGGGATATTTAATTATAACTTTTAATATGTTTGTTCATAGTCTATGAGTTGAGGTTTTATATATTACTATAAATTGGAATACAAGTGTTAAGCTTACGGATTATTTCGTCAAACTCATTTGAGAGCCGAAGCTTGTTAGGTGTATATAGTGAACGACGGTGTGATATTTTATTAACCTATCCAACTTTTTAACCCCGGACTAAAAAGAGGGGTGTTATAAGTTTGATCTATCGATCTGTTTATCTGTGGTTCTGTCTGTGGCAATGTAGCGGCCAAACGCATAGACGAATTGGAATGCGGTTTTTTAATCGAAAGCTATGTTTGTCGAGATGGTTCTTAGCTATGATTGGTCGAAATAGAAACAGTCGTCTCTAAGATATTGACGTTTTATTGATGAAAGGTTCTTATGCAATAATTAGCTGTTCCCAGCGGCTTCGCTCGCGCTCTATAGGAAAGCCTTGTTTAGTAGCCTAAAAGATTTTTACACTTACTTACGTAAAGTATTTTATTAGGGGTAGCTGTTGCCCGTGACTGCGGCCACGTAGACTGTAAAAAATATATTTATATGGCTTATGATCGTAGTCATAAAGAGTCACGGGCAACAGCTAGTGATAATATAAATCCCTTCATCATAGTGTTATTAGTGATTGTAAGACATTTTAATTCTAAATGTTTATATTTATTAATATTCGAATATACCTATATAAAAGTCTTGAATCATGTTACTCATTACATTTATAATTTATTACATTGTCGAAATTTTCACGCGGATTCTTTTATTTTTGGTATTAAATATAACCTATGTTCATCACAGGGATGATGTAGGATTCTAAAGGTAAAATATTTTATTAAATCGGTCCAGTAGTTTCGGAAACCATTCAATTCAAACAAATCTTTCCTCTTTATAATAACAGGATAGATTGATAGAAATGCTTGAAGAACTGAAAATTTGTGTGTCCGTAGGTTAATTTTGTACAATAAAAACACCAGTAACATAACTTTAAAAAGCAGAAAAAGAAATAAAAATTTTAAAATCCCCAGATACAAAAAGACCTCTAAAAAGAATAAGAATAATATTATTATGTACTTATTGGAATCGTTGCTTCGGGGGACCGCTTAGTAAAGGAAGAAATTAAAACGCAAGTAAGTTACCAAGGCTAATAAAGAAATGACAATATCGAATCGTAGTCTAAGTCCTCAATGATTAAGTTCGTAAAATAGAGACCACCGTCAACGTACGTCACAGGTTCATACAACGGGGGTTTTTTATTTATTTTTATAATTTTTTATAAATGTGTTGCATTTGTCCTTTAGGTTTATAGTGTTATTACTAAATTAGTTTTAACGTTGTTATGTTTAATTGCAGTCCTCTTATTTACTAGGTTCTTTATTTAGTAGGTACATAAAATGAGAAAGGCAGATTTTCATATATTCACTTTGATGTCACTTACTATTTGATACTAAATTGATCTTTAATGGATATGTTTTTAAAGTCATTAAACTTATATGCACGAGGAAATCTGTGAAAATTAAAGATGACTAAAGTAAGCACAATTAAAAGTTTTATCAACTTTAACGATATAAACTTATAACACAGTATTATTTTGCTGGAAGTTTACTAAAATCATTCTTTAGAGGTTGATATTATAGAAAAAAATAAATATTGTATCGCATAAATTATTAAATAAATGTATAAATACTATTACTACCTACTAATAAAAAAATAATAAAATAAATAATTACTTCTATTTGTACTGAAGTACTTATTATGGTTTTAGAATTGTGTTAAACTTTATTAAAATTGTGGCACTGCAGTCGTATAGCAAAACGCTGATGCAGGAGTTCCTATTTTCCTTTATTTTAATTTACGTTTTTTTTGTAGTACTTGTGACATCCAAATAAAATTTTTTGAATAAATTAGATCTTATGAATAGTACAACTTTTCTTTGTGGCCCATTTATATATAAAAAGGGAGAAAACAAAACTGAGACAATTACATCTTCATGCAACTCTGTATGAAAGTTTCAGAAAATTAAGAGAGAGAAGGATGTGAGACGAGAGTGATATCTCGGAGTTCCGGTCCGGTCTTACACCTTGTCGCGGTACGGCGGATACCATATTACTTTGCACAGGCATAGGACCGCATTATCCGTGATGTGGTGCGGTGGGTTTAGAAGAAAACAATACGCTTGGGTAGTATGTGGAGTTTGTTTGTGATAAATATAGTAGATTTAGAATACACTTAGCTGATAGCAGCTTAGGTGTCGGTGAGGGAGAACTTCATGTATAGAGTAGACTGGAAAAATGGCAACAAAAGCTGGGAAGTGTTGGCCTAAGTCTGATTCACACCATGTGCAAAGTAAAGTGGCAGCAGTTTTTGTTTAATGTTTTAATCCTCGACTTGATCAGATATAATCGATCTGATTCCAACGCATTCCATTTGAGAATGTATACATGTAAAGTCCACGAGGATAGTAAAAACATAAAATATATAAGACATAACCAGAATGTGTTTAACAAGTAACTAATTTTCTTACAACTGTCGGAGAACGACTGTAGATATTAATTGCTAACCTGTACCGTTTTTTCAGAGTGCTTTTTTTATAGTTTTTATTGCAGACTCTAATTAAAAAAAAAATCAAAATTCAAAATATCTTTATTCAAGTAGGCATTTACACGCACTTTTGAATCGTCAATTACATTAAATTGTTCAGTATAGTCAATCTGTGAGTAAGCTACCACCAGCTCGGAATGCTGTTCTGCTGAGAAGAGCTGGCCAGAAACTCAACAGTTGCTCTTTTTAAATAAAATTTAACAATGTTTGACTTATAAATTATAACATCAACCCTGCAAATGAGTCAATGACCCAAGTTCCACACATTTCGATCAACCAAAACTCTTGAATATTATAGTAAGATTTATTTAATAATATACCTTTAATTTTAGATTTGAAACCAAGAAAAGGAAGATCTAAGATATCTTGTGGAACCTTATTATATATGCGTATACTCAAGCCCATGAAGGATTTCTTAACTTTTTGAAATCGAAATTTAGGCGTTACGAGCCTATTTTTATTTCTTGTATTGATAGTATGTCTGTCGCTGTTTTTTTTATAGTCATTTAAATTTTGGCGTATATATAGTAAGTTATTAAAAATGTATTGAGAAGCGACCGTAAGAATACCGATTTCTTTAAAAACTTCTCTTAGGGAGTCTCTAGCTTTTAAGTTACAAATAGCCCGTATAGCTCGTTTTTGTAAAATAAATATAGAATTAATTTCGGCAGCGCTGCCCCATAGTAAGATACCGTAAGACAATATACTTTGAAAATAACTAAAATAAACGAGTCGAGCCGTATTAACGTCTGTTAATTGTCTTACTTTTTTAATTGCAAAGACGGCTGAGCTAAGTTTGCTTGCGAGTGTCGAGAGATGGGGGTTCCACTGGAGCCTTTTATCTAAAGTTATACCTAAGAAAGTTGTCGAGTCAGTCAGCTCCAACACTTCATTGTTAAGGAATAAACTACAATCTTGACTTTTTACATTAGGAAGTGTAAATTCCATGCATTTAGTTTTCTTAGTATTTAATACCAAATTATTAATTTCAAACCAATGAAGAACACGTGACAGAGCACAGTTAACTTTGTCAAAATTAGCTTTATTACGATCAACTTTAAAAATAAGTGAGGTATCATCAGCAAAAAGTACAATGTCACATAGTCCTTTTACGTAAAAGGGCCAATCATTAATGTAGAGTAAAAATAAGAAAGGGCCTAGAATAGATCCTTGTGGAACACCCATTTTTAGGTGAGATCCAATCGATTTACAATTATTTACATCAACCGTCTGAACTCTTTGATTCAAGTAAGAGGCAATAAGATCAAGCGCAGCACTACGCACACCATAGTGATTATGTTTGCAAAGTAGTGTTTGATGGTCCACGCAATCAAAGGCTTTAGATAAATCACAAAACACTCCGTCTTAAATATTTTAGATAAAATCCTAACTTTATTCAAGAATACCGGATCTTGATTCCATTGCCTCTCACTATATAAATCATATAACTTATCTCTACTTTTATATATTCCCACGGTAGCCCAATTACTAAATTTAAGTTTTAGGTATTTAGTCATAGTTTTTGGCTTAAAAACATTATTAAATTCTTGTAACAAAAAACCGAAAATGTTATTATATAAATTATTTGGATTATCATCGCTCATGTCTACTTTAAACACTTTTTGCTGAACAGTATTCTTAAATGTTAGGATTTGGTTTTTTGTAATTGGTCTACAAGTAAACTTTTGGGGCTTTTCACTTTCGTGATTAATTAATAGAGAAAATTTTAGACACAGTGGTCTGAACTTAAATTCGTCATTACTGTTTCTTCATAAATGTTACAGCGACAGAACACATTATCAATACAAGTCGCGGAAATACTAGTAATACGAGTAGGTTCAAAAAAGACGTTCAGTAAGTTAAAAGATTTAAACAAATTTAATAAACGTACACTAGACGAAGTTTCTTGTAATATATCTACATTGAAATCACCGCACACAATCACGGGCTTGTGTTTATGACAAAGCTTAGATAAAATATCCTCCATTTTGTTTTCAAATTCATCAAAGTCACTAGAGGGGGTCTGTACCCGCACAAAATAATATGTTCATTGAGCTCAATGCAGGATAGTTCAATAATTCGCTCGACAGACACTATATCTGATCGAGACTTTAAAACTACATCGTTACGAGCTAAGATAAGTGAGCCATCGCGAATAGCTTTCTCTCTACAGAACGAACTTGACAATTTATAATTTTGTACATTTATAATATTGTTATTCTTTGATAACCAGTGCTCTGTAATGCAAAATAAACTTATGTAATATTTTTAAACAAAGAGTTCCACTTCCAATTCCTTGCCACCTAAGCCTTGTATATTTTGATGGACAATATTTAACAACTTAGGCTTTGTCTTATCCATTAGTTTAAAGTGGAACACTTATGTTCTGTCAGTAATACATTATTTAAAGTACGTTTATTTTTCGTTATATCCCTTATAACGATATAATATATAATGAAGCCAAAGCCCAACTAGCTTTCGACGTGGTCCGCTTTCTAATTTTTGGCATCTAAAATATTTAATAAACTATATTGTTACATTTTAAATTTTTATCTCGTAAGAGGTAACAAGAGCTATGGCAGGGTAATGAAGGCGTAAGTAGTTCCCATTACCCGGGAATTAACTATTTAAAAAATAACGACAACACCCTAAAAAACTTCGCTAAATTAATTAATGTTTCAATTATATTTTAAGTTGATTAAATAATGAATATCATACAAGCAAAATTCGACGGAATAATAAAAGTTTAGATTTACTTTATTTGAGAGATTTTGTACTATTTTATAACGTGGTCAATCCAAATGTACTTACTCATCTTACCGTTATGAGGGTACTTCTGAACCGGTCGGCAGCGATCACGTGATGTAAGCGAATGTTCATGAAGCCTATTTCATTCATGTTCATGAATAAACTAAAAATCAATGAATTTTAATTGCCCCATACTATCTTATTAGATAGCACCAGTGTGAAGCCGAGGAGGGTCGCTAGTTGTATAATATAATAACATGTAAAAATTTATTTAAATGCGTGTATGTTAAGTAAAGATTATTTATTTTTTTAATCGACATCTTCAAAAAGGAGGAGGTTCTCAATTCTGCCGGTATATATATATTTTTTGTATGTACACTGATTTCTCCGCGGTTTCTGAACCGATTTACGTGATTCTTTTTTGTTTGATGCGGAATAGTTTCGAATTGGTCCCATAAAAAAAATATTTAGGTAGGCCCATTAGTCTTTATTTTATGACCATTTTTGTCCAAATTTTGTACTAGCTCCTTCGGAAGGAAATCAAAACGTGCTGTGACTAATGACATCTGTTGTTTTGGATATAATAATTTCTTACAGACTGTACATGGTACTTCAGCATATTGATTTATGGTGGTTATAAAATTTCGCTCATTCATTGAACTAAGTCTTTGTGAAGTCTGACGCGCTGCTCCTAGCCGGTTCTCACGTTGCTGAGCATACTCGGTTGCTGCACGGTTTCGTACTACTTCTTATCTTTGAGCCCTTTGCTCAGTCGACTAGTTCTCTAAACGCTCATTAATGAGACCAAGGTTATGAGTCGTCTGCACAGTTGACTCGTTGGCCAGACGCTCATTAATCAGGCCAAGTCTATTAGCTCTCTGCTCAAAACATTCATTCGCAAGACGCTCTTGGATCTTACCGAGTCAAGAATTATGCTGATCAAGAGGTTCTTGACGTAATCGTGATATCATATATGCCTTCATGGCCGCGCAGCACCTTTTGTAGGTCTACCCATGGCTAATTGACAATGTAGCAATAAACTAAAAAGTATAAAATAAAAATAACCACGAAAAAAAGTATTAAATAAAAATAATAACGACTTTAAAACTAAAAAGTAAAAAATAATGAAGAATTAATATTTATTATATATAATAGGTAGTATCTATTATTCATATGTCCTATTTACTAATAGGTTTGAAGTCGGTGCCAAGCCTTAATCAAATAATTATATTTAACCATTTAAATGAATACGAGCAAATTAATACAATGAAATATATAATTTAAAAATTAAGATACGTAAATAAACATAATAAAAAGCAATTAAATCTTAATTTTATAAGCAGTTCTATCAATACGAAGAATAGTGAAAAAAAACAAAATTATGAAAATGTAGGTATTCAACAAAATTCTTAAACTAAATGGACATGTGTATTATGAAATGCCTACTTCCAAAATTACGATACGTAAATATAGCAATAAAAGAGCAATCAAATCTTAATATGATTACTAGCTTGAATCAATACGAAGAAAAACAAAAAAAAAAAAATTACGAAAATGTATTCAACTGATTTCCTATACTAAATGCTTTGGCACCGACTTCAAACCCATTAGTAAATGGGACATATAAATAATAGGTAGTATGTAATAAATATTAAATCTTCATTATTTTTTACTTTTCAGTTTTAAATTCGTTTTTTTAACGTAGTTATTTTTATTGTTACCTTTGTTACAGAAACGCACTAATTCGATAATGTAAAATGTGGAAGATTCTTTCATACTTTTTCACTTGTATAGTAATACATTATAATATTTGTTGTGTACAGTATGTAAAGTATACACATCACAAAAGAAATACATATTACGTATTTTAAAGAAAAAACCCAGTGTAACATTTCACGTAAAGACGCTTAATTTCCTATTATAAAAGGTACGATAAAAGGTTTTATTGTCCAGACGGCATTTGTTTTCTTAGCATTGTCATTTAATGTTATCAGGCCCTGTGGACCGATGACCGTTCAGATCGCTTCACTTGAAGCGGGTCACAAATTTACCCCGATAGAATTCCCCATTTAACCTTATTGAAATATTATTAAATTAAGTTAGTTACGAAATCCTTTTACTTAAGAGATTAAATTCTATGTAATAAATGATTTTGGTGAACTTTCAATAACTTTTGCGGTAACAATAATGAAAATAAAATGGCTTACATTTCCAGAAGCTATTTTAATATGAAAACCTTATATTATTATAAACTCGAAGTGTTAGACAAGAATACACCATGCGGTTTTGCAGACTCATACCATATAGGTATTGTTGGTTAGTTAAACCGCTTATGCAGTGGAATAATTTATAAAAACAACTAATCTTAAGTCAAATAAATCATTAAATAGCAACAAAAAGGTTGACCCGTAAAAAGTACCTTATAACCTTATAGTACTTAGTAAAAATATTAAAAACAAAAAAATATCGTACCTATTAAAATCATTGACAAAAGTATTACTAATATAATATCTAAAATCCTAATAAAATCGCAAAACAGCCATACAATTTCATTAGAATTTCATATTATCGTCCGAGCGCTGACTTAATATGTTATGACAATGAAACATCTTTTCAGTCATTAGGTAAAAAAACGCACTGAAAATGATAATAATATTATTATTAATTAATTTACTTAAGATTATTAGATATAAGAATAGATGTATTTAGGTTTTAATAATATGTTATATCCTATAGAAATTGAAGTTGTAGTTGAGTGAATAATTAAATTATATCGGACCCAACATTTTAATAAACGTCGAAGTTTCAAGGTGCAAAGAACTTAAAAATATTACAACAATATTTGAAACATAAAGACACTATTGTATTTTCTATTATTTAAATGACTTCACTTGACTTGACACGTATACTTTTTTTATTTAAAACCCATCAAATAACACATAGAAAAGCATTCAAGTAACACTTTGAATTAACAATTTAAAAGACAAAGTTCAGGAACTCTCCAGCAGTGGATACTTTAGATGTTAACATTTTATATAATATTATAACCTATATTATTAACATGAGATTCGGGGAGGGAGATCTCCATGAGGGGATGAATGACGTCACGAGCGCTCAGTAATAGGTCTCGCTAATCCGACTCTAGCTCATGAATCATCTGTCACAGCTTCCCCTAATATATCTTCAATTTGTATAAGATTGGGTGAAACCATTTATATTATTATATAATATAATAATAAAAATTGAAGTAATTTATCTCTAAGGTCTGATATACGCATTACCTAAGTATTTTCCAGCTCTAATAAAGTTGATTTCTTTTCAGAGTCTATAAGGAACATACAGACTTTTTATTTTATAGGTAAAGATGAATGAAATGAATTAAAGTAGGTACATTTGATATCCCTTTTCAAGATGAATTTGTATTTCCTTAATATAACTTAAATATTAAAATATATAAAAAATAATGTAAGATATCACATGAAGATTGAGCTTGTGGGTCGACAGGTCTTCGAAACTCAGAGCGTGATTAATTACACTACATCATAAATCGAACAAATGTTTTTACTAACGACAGTATAGTATCGATAAATTAATGCCGATAAATATATCTCTCCTTTGTGGGTCTATTTCATGATCTGATCAATACTAAGCGTTCGATTATTTCTTATAAAGAAATGATATATTTATTATTATTTGTACTTGTCGTACAGAGCAATAAATGATAATGAATATTTTTTATTATACACCCAGATAAAACAATAATAAAATATATAAATTTGGCGGCCTTATCGCTAAAGAGCAATCTCTTCCAGGCAAACAATTAGTTGGAGGAATAGACACAGGAGACGTAGTGTAGTAGGTGTTGTTTAAATAGTAAAAAAGATAAAAACAAAAAGAAAGCTTTGCATACAATACATAGTACGATATACATACACATAACAAAAGCTTATACTTTTGTTTATAAACTGTGGCCGTATTCCGAAATACATACCAGTGTAGTGGCCAGTGCTGATGGCGTCAAAAATCGACGCCATGCTGGTGAAACGTTCCGAAATATGACACTATTCACAGAGTGCTACATGAACCTAGTATTACAAATGACTTATTAGTCTGTGAATAAATATTTATTAAAGTTAAACTTTTATTACATCGTCTCAAAGTTTTTCGTCTGTGTGTTGCATGTCGCGTGACGGTCGGCCGCGGAGTATTGATAAAGTGAAAGGCGCTCGTATCGATGCGGTTTTTACTAGATACTTTGAAAAAATCGAATGTAAGTCACTGTTCACGTATTTTAGTTACCATAAAATATTGGTTACATTTATAAACTGTGAAATTCATGATGAATATGGAATTGATAATAGAATGATTGAAAATAATTGAAAAACGGATCAAAATGACTCAACGATTATAAAATATTGTTTTCAGTGTTTTAATATGTGTATATCATCTAAATAATTGTTAAGTATTATGTATGTCGTACTCTAAGATACATAGTTCAATAAAAATATTAGTTGGAGACCTAGTCTACTTTTATCATTTCCCATTATCATTCCCATTTTCTAAGTATAAAATTAAGATTGATGAAGCAATTTTTATACCCTTAATGGAATATTATTCCAAAGTTTCACTTTTACGGTGGTTTCATAAAACCACACAAGTTTTTTCTAATGTGTCTCTTTCGACAGTTATACATTTTATTATATAAAATAATAATGTTCCAAGAAAATAGAGTTACAAAGCAATTACAACAGAAAGGGATGCTGATGAGATATTTAATTCTAAAGTCTTAAGACTAAGGATATTTTTTTAAAACTTGTTCAGAATGATGTTATTGTTGCTGTCTTTTCCCGCCACTTCAGTGTTCACAGAGAGTTTACTGTGTTGAATATGAAATGTTTGGACGAAATAAATATATTCAAAACTTAATAAGAACGAAAATGAAAAAGAATTATCTATTTACTTTAAATGAAAGTTACTGCATAGATACTGTGCATTTCTGTAACTTAGTCTGCGATAATATTTTTTAAAATCCAGAAATATAAAAAAATATATATATTTTCCAAATATAACAATAAAGAAAATTAAGTTGTCCCCTATTTACTTGACCACTACAATATGTATTTTTTCTCTTATCTGTTACTTGACTAATAAAAAAAGCAAAAGGTGGTAACTCTAGTTACTGTTGTAATATTACTCTGCTTTTGCCTATGTCTCCACAGAGTACCTACTATACAGTTTCCTATATGACATCGGTGTCATGACGTCATTAGCACTAGCCAGTATACTGGTATGTATTTCGGAACACGGCCTGTATGACGATGTGACAATAGGTAAGTGACAATTGACATTTTACACTTCACAATCGGCTAAAATATTATAAACATTGCAAATTATTTACGCATTAAGTAGATATTCACTTTTAAAGTATGAAACAATTATTACTAAATGTAAAAAAGGTAAGTATGTATTAAAAAGAAATAATTATGATACGATTTGAATAAAGTTAATCAACAAATAGAAAAATACAAACAATCACTTACAAACAATCTTCCAAGTCTTTTTTACCTCTGGAGTGATTTGGTCCCGGGCTTAGTGGAATCTTTGAGCCTAGTTTTGGCAAACCAAATTGTGTCCCTTACAGTGACATCTAGAAATTTTAGCAAAATGGACCATGGTTTGTCTCCTGGAGATCGCCCCAAATGTTGAGATGTTTTAATGCTTGCAGTGGAGAAATTTGTGAAACATTTATTATTATATTCTTTATTGAACACCACAAAAAAATAAAAAAAATAATTACATAGACGCCTGTGTGTCTTATCGCCTAACGGGGATTTATTCCATGCTACCTTAGGGTTAGGATCTATTCTATCTGTATTTTAGGTCTACCTAAAAGACAGAGAGATATTGGTAGGTGGCTTAAATTTAGAATAATAAATATATATATACAAATACCTAGATTTATTATAAATATTAAATACTTTCAATAAGATATAATAAACTAAACCATATATTATAAATACAAGGAGATTGAGACATTATGATATTAATACATAAATAAGTATATTATAGTATTTTTTTATATTTTTTCACTTAAGTCGTCTTAGTTGTCTTTAGTTAAAAAGTATTCCTTCACAGATTTTTTAAATAAATTTAAAGTTTTTGACTTTCAAATAGAATAATAGAATGGCAAAGCATTTTAAAGTTTTGTGGCATGTATTGTGAAAGAGTATCTATAAAATTTGGAATTGTGGACAGGTATTCTGATAATCATTTTCGTCATTTGTCTTTATTGTCTAAAATCGACTGATTTTAAACAATTTTAACAAAACAATAATATATTATTTCTGTTAGACTTAACAGAAATAATATATTAGTGTTTATTACAATTACCAAAAAAACAAAATATCAAGTGATTTGCAGGTTTTATTAATTTAATTGTTGTGGAACAACAATCGAATTCTTAATATATTGATTAATAAACATAAATAACTGTTGGTTGAGTAACCACTCAACAACTATGTTAGTTACGCATCTGCGCTAACCAGCGCAACTAACATATAGCAGCCCAAAAGGGGTTTGGGTTCAATTCCCGACAGGGACAGGCATGTATGTGATAAGCATAGATGTCTTTATTTCTGGTTTTGGTCGTTTATTAAATATATTCCCAGTATTTATAATGTCTATTTCTATATATTTGTATAGTTATCTAACACCCTTAACACAAGCAAATAATTTGCTTAAGTACCTACTTAGATTAATTTATGTAATTTGTTCTGTTATATTATTAGGTATTTTAATTGTTACTCAAAAAAAGCAATAAATAACCAAAATTTTTATATACATCTTCACAATTGAATCTTCTTAAACTAAAAAAGGATAAATTCATTGTATGAAAACAAAAGTTAGGAGCTTGAGATATTAAATAAAATAGTTTTTGCTCTTCCAAATTATTAACAAGTAACTTTGAATTGCTTATATTTTGTCATCAGAAAATCACTCATATTATTATTTTGCAAATACTATTTGTCTTCATACTTTTAATTAAAATAGTTAAATATCTTAGAGTCGACAAACCTTCATAAATCATACTCATATTTCGCATAACTATTGAGTTATTTCAGCGACAACGTGATTTAAGTGCCTCTTAAACGTAAAAGCTTGGGAAAGGCAATTTGGCCTCATGTGGAAATGGCTGAATATGAATATGTTCGGAATAAAATATTTTCCAGTCGAAAATATCTGTACTGGATGATTGATTCTTTTCACTAAATGTTCATTTCAAATTGCAGTAGAACCTCGATTATCCGGCCCTCAGTTATCCAGATTCGCGTTTATCCGGACCACTGAACGATTCAAATTAAATTCTAAATTTGTTAATTCAAGTAGACACGTACTTTTAAATCGTCAATGATTACATTAAATTGGTCATTATAGTCAGTCCGTGAGTAAGCTACTAATGTTGCTACTAGCTATGAATGCTACTCTACTGAGAAGAGCTGGTTGATCGAACTTGGGAAAAGACTTACGTCTTGAATGTTATAAAAAAAATAATTTAATAATATACTTTTAATTTTAGATTTAAAACTAAAAAAAGGAAGATCTAAGATATCTTGTGGAACCTTATTATATACGCGTACACTCAAGCCCATGAAGGATTTGTTAACTTTTTGAAATCTAAATTTAGGCGTATGTGTGTGGCTGTTATTATATAAGTATTTAAATTTTGGCGCATGTATAATATGTTATTAGAACTGTATTGAGAAGCAACCCTAAGAATACCGATTACCAATTATATTAAGAGTGAGGATAATTTAAAAAAAACCCACCATTTTTACGACGTACCATTGCACTATGGACAACCGAGGTCTGTTTCGGATCAAAAATCGATTACTTCTTTATTAGATGATTGATTTTTTGTACAAGCATAGAGTATTAAATGCCGCTTTAGTAAAGTTCAGATGATATACTTTTATTTAAGTATATATATTTAAAAATAAAAATGAAAAAAAAGTTTCATATATTTTTTTAATTTCCTTAGGGAGAACATTACTTATATTATTAATAAAAATGTATTATTACATTACTTTGCTTACATTACATGAAAGAGCTTGTAAAATAATATACAACCTTTTGATCAAATTCACATCCACTCCTGTGATTTCAGATGAACAACTCGCGTTGTAAAAAAATCTCGTTGCAGTATTTCCATTATTGGTGTTACCCCTTTCCTGTCTTGGTTTGTCGATGATTAATCCTAGATCCTCCCGAAAACGTTTTTGTACAAGAGTGTTCTTTTCTCGCTTTTGTCTTTTCTTTTCTTCACTTGTGGCTGACCATGTTTGAAAAGAACATTATATGAAATGTGCCATACAGCGAATCCAGGTATGCAAAGTAGAAAGTCCGTATTGATATGCTTCTTGATTTTCTTTCCTACTAGTCACTTTAGTCAGATCGTTCATCTGTCGTGGAGTAGCTCCACAGATTGTACACGTGGATCCAGATGGTGTGTCTATTAAAACTTGAGCTACTTTGCCATCTATCATAGTCATAAAGAGTTCCTACTTCACATTCACTCCTTAACCTTCTTTATTAATCAATGACGGCCGCAAGAAAAGGATTTGTCACTTTATTTCATCCACAACAGCCGTAGTTTTTTCAGGAGTTTCTTTACCAAACGCTATTGAAATGGGCCGACCAAAACGGACTGACGAAGGCACTGGATTTTGCCAGACAATGTCACCAGTCAGCTCATTGATCAATTTTATAGGCACTGAAGATGTTATAAACAAATTTGCATCAGAAACAATTTCAGACTCCTCTAAAAGTTTTTGTTTATACTGACTTTGACCAGTTAAATCATCACATCCCCATTTACTGTATAAAACTAAATGACACAAACCACTCTTATACACCGAATCTATAGCTAAAATTCTAGCTATAGTGTGGTCCAATAAATCTTGAAGATATAGTATTTTAGCGTGCGTATTTGTAATTTCTATTGTTGTAGATGGTGGATAACATGTCTGTTTTATTTCTTGTATTCTATAAAATGGTGGGAATATAAAAAAGTCTCTTTCGTTTGTTAAATTTCTTAAGTACATGTATTGATTGTGCTTTCGTTAAATCTAAATCAATAAAAATACTCCATGCCTCTTGATCTTTTAGCATTTTGCTCTAGTTTGCGTTTTCTATGAGATTCAAGTATAGAAACTTTGTATC
The DNA here is from genome assembly GCA_959347405.1 of Napeogenes sylphis. NCBI lineage: Eukaryota > Metazoa > Arthropoda > Insecta > Lepidoptera > Nymphalidae > Napeogenes > Napeogenes sylphis. Next base: position 30,380,368 of record OY365776.1, read on the forward strand.
ACGGTCAGCAATCCTTAGTTTTTCCACGAGTTTTGCTTCTATTTCTTCTCCAATCGATCGTAATCCCTGAGCAATAAGCATTGCAGATGTGTTCAAAGCCATATTCACTAAACACCGCGGTATCTTTACGTTTTTTGGTTGATTCTGATGAGTCCTCATAAGAGACACAAGGTCTTCCACGATTTCCAGAAGAAGTAGATGGCATAATGTCAGGTGTTACTTCTTCAGTGCTCGGTAAAGTTACCAAATATTTAGAATCCCACCGATTTTCGTTCTTTTTTAAAAATGAATCCTTTGTCCTGGACGCTTGTGCCCATCGTTTATTAAAGGAAGGAATAAGATTTCTTTGAACATCACTGAAAATAAAACACATGTTGTCTTCAGAAACATGATAGTTTTCTTTTAAAACTGTTAATAGAGCATCTATTTTTTTCCCTCCTTCAATGTACGGGAGTAATAATTCACGCTTGGAACAGTTGAAAGTATTAAACATTTTGAAATTTAGTAAAGATACGTAACAATCAAACGTCTGTTGAGTTTTATGACCAATTTGTAATAGATTTATTAATTAACTCACTCTTTTTATATAATTTCATAAATGAGCTATTCAATTCAGAGTGCATTTTGGTGGTTAAAGTAGTACCGGAAAATTAGTGAAAAATGTAGATAAAATACCTTGTTATCAATAAATAACTACATTTTTTATTAAAATATGCCGCAAACTTATCAAATAAATAGTGCAATATTAGAAACCATAATAGATAGTGGTTTTCAAGATAGCTTCTATACGGGCACATATCGGCAGCTGACTTTTATAAATGTTATTTATGAATATATAGCCTATAAAATAACATCAAATGTAAAGCATCAAGAGACATCGGTAACTGTCAAAAGTCTCTATGAATGTTGAACATGTATCTTTTTTCTCCTTATTTATCTTTTTTTTTTAAGATATATAATCGTTAAATCGACATCAATATAATTTTTATTAAATCTACATACTATAGGCTTTTTATAACACTTTATACCTATTTCCACAAGTTTATGAAAGAAATGAAAGCGTACAGAACTGAAATTGCCATAGACACGAATCATAATTTCTCACATTAAAAAATATATTTTCTAAATGTAATTTTCCCAAAAATACTACGCCACATTAAAGATCCAATCTAATATTACTAAAAAAAAAATTTTTAATGCGACAGTAATGACTTTAGTAAAACGATTTTTGATATGCCGTTGTTCTAGCATTTTCCACTGTGCATTGGCTAGCGTGTGTTCAAATATCCTCAGCCACATATTAAATACCTACGAGTTAATTTTTATAAAACTTATAATTTTATATAAATTATAACTATTCGTTTTATAACTTATAACATTATGTACAAAACCTGCTTTTTTTCATACATTTTTTTTTTCAGATTTTCGATTATCCCAATGCCTTACGACAACAATACTTCCGGTTAATCGAGGTTCTACCTTAAGCATATTCGATGACAGTCTGGCCTAGCAACGTAAATACCTGTCCTATAGATATTGCTGGTCTTTAAATTCACAAGGTTCACTAGGTTAAGACGTTCAAGGATAAAATCGTAAGAAGACCTTCGTATCTCCTAAGATAATTTATAAAATGTTGTGGGTTCTTCTTAAGAAATAACGAAATATTTTAGGTAGTAAGACAATTTTCGAGGTAACATGTTATCATATCTACGTAGGTACAGCGGTGCAATCTATTTAAACGGCTTCCATTAAGTAAATCCTGTAAAAAAATGAATAAAATACTATTACTAAATCTACAAATATGTTTAATAAAAATAGAATTTCATAATAATAGAATTTATAGGGGGTTGAACGTAAATAAATTTTATAGTTTAAAAATTAAATAAATATATACAAAATCTATATGCAAAAATAAATACAATTGGTACTTAAAATAATCAATTTTCGATTGTGCTTTGTATCATTACTATATTGTCTGTCTGTGGCCTCGTATCAGCCAATTGTGTGGACGGATTTGATTGCGGATTTTTTTTTATCGAAAGCCTGTCCCGTCGAGATAGTTCTTTATATATATATATATATATATATATATATATTGTTGCTCGTAAAAAAAGAAAGGTAGCTTAGTAGTTTAAATAATTAATTTATTTAGTATACAAAAAACATTGACCCTTATAGTAAATAATGTAAAACAAAATAAGAAAAATGTCCAAAATTATGCCAGCTAGACTCAGCAGTGGGTTAGTTAACATAACACCTTAATTTTAAATTATATTTAAAACTTACTAAAAAAGAAATCTTAGACGCTACTAACAAATTATAAGTGAAGACATATGCATGATTCTTCTGCTTGTCAGTACTGGAGAATCACAGTCAAACACTTGTTTATAAACCTTTGAAAATGGAAGTGTTGATTACTGGTATACATTTATTTTGTACATGACCATATTATTATCGGGATTACAATATAGACGAGCTTCTTAAACTCAGCTAGTTAAGAAGCAGGATACAGATCAAACAGGACGACGCTCCGAAGATTTACGTTTACCCCGGCGAACCAATTATAAAAAGCCCGTATCTTCTAGGGTATATAAAAAAACCTTCTAAAGTGATAAAATTACAGGTTATACTACCTAATATCTAGTGATCTCCCATTCATCTATTCAGATAGTAATAAGTTATATCACCTTATACAGAAAAAAGGCCTCGCAAGTAATATTATTAGCCTATGTCAACTCTGAGGGTCGAATCAGGACAAATACTGTAATATTACCACGTAATAACATTAAGTAAAGTCCCGGGACCTATGAAACATCTCTTAATTCAGAGTAAACATTCAAATTATTTACGAAATATTGCTCCAACATACTTTGAAACTGCCCGGGAAGTGGCAGCAATAGGCATTATAATTATTCCATATTAATAAATTAGCCCTGCAATTAAATACTCTAATCAATTTAAGAAACAACGCTGCAAATGCGTTAATGAGATCCCAAATAACTAAAACACTCACCGAAGGATAATAAGATATTGGATTGGGAAGTGCTTCCGAAAGAAAAGACTCTAAGGGTCACGACATTGAATTTTATAAACAAAATATGCATAATAAGCAAACAATGTTGCTATGCACACGCCGCGTTACACGAAATGTGGGTAAAATTTTCAATAATCGAAGGAAGACCAATGTTTAAATAATTTTATAACAATGCACTAACTATCTTAAGGAAGAAACGACTGTAATGAATTGATAACAAATTGTTATACTAATAAATATTGTATACATAAAACAACGTTGGCTGCAACTAAACTTCTGAAATAATATGACATGTACTTTTAAATAATATTTAGCAATATGCTAACCTTCATATGATAAAAAGAAATGTCACAGATTAATTAAGATTTTGTAATTAGTTGACAACAGATAAATAATTTACCTTGTTTACGAATTTGACATACAGTAAGAAATCGATAATATTAAAATTATAAATATTTAAATATCTACAGAAATGAAATTTCTATGTAACAATATGTTTGGTCGAAATAGAAGCAGTGGTATCCAAGATATTGAGCTTTTAATGGTGCTGGTGAAAGGTTAATATGCAATATTGATAGTAAATACTTGAAAACTACTTAATAGTACTTAAAAAATAATTAATTGGAAACAATTGAAGAATATTGCTGTCGTAGGTTCGTTTAATACAATATATAAACCAGTAAGTTAACTTTTAAAATCAGAAAAAAAATGTTTTTGCCTTGGTACGGTGATAGCACCCGTCATCGATACTAAGACTATTATGTAAAGCGAATAGTAATTACTTAAATTGTATAATCGCGAGAACAATTGAGTATCGGAAAAATGCTTGAGAAGTAATATGTTTATAATATTAGTTGCATATTGACAACTTTAGTTACCCAACTTACTTGCATTTTGATTTCTTCCTTTATTAAGTGGTCCCCCGATGCAACGACTTTAATAAGAGCATAATAATATTATTATCATCCTTTTTAGAGGTATTTGTGTGTCGGGCGTTTTATAAATTTTTAATTTATTTTCTATATTACACATAATATGGGTAGGTATAAATATTTAAATAATGTATTGTTATATTAATATTAAAAAAATATATTTTTATACCGTTTCTATTAATACTTTTTGTTTTCATAATATGATGTGATTAATATATTACCCTTTTAATAGTTAAAGGCTGTATTGCGAATAAATTTCTGTCATTTGGTTTCATGTTCCATAACAATACCTTCATGTTCCATAACATACATAAATATTTGATATTTCGAAGATACATTATATATATAAATCAGATAACAATCGCATTCATTTTAAATATATTTACCATCGGATTTGAAACATAAAACCAGATTACTGGGAGTGTTTTTGAATGGATGTTTAGTGCCGTCCTCTGCGTTAATTATTCAATAGAACGTTTTCTGTCACCTTTTATCTCCTTATTTGAAAGGAGAGATCTTTTTTTTAATAACAAATACATAATGTCCCCGTACTGTCAATTGTGACTTTTGTATTAAAATAAAGAAAAATAAAAAAAAATAAGCCCTTATTGCTGTACGTTAACTATGAGTAACAATTTCCTCTTAAGTGTATTAATTTTTTTTTTTGTTTCTTTGTAGTATTGTTATATTGTTTTTTTTTTTTATTTTAAATATTTGCGTTGTTAGTCGGTTTTTTTTTCAGCTTTTCCTTCGACAAAGGCCTCCTCTAAAGCTTTATACATATTTTGTATTGTCCCTTGCAATTCGTATCCATTCTGGACCAGCTTTCTTTTTTATGTTGTCTTCCCAACGTTTAGTCTGTCTACCTTTGTTTCTTTTACCATCACGCGGGTACCATTCCGTTATTAATCTGGTCCACTTTTCTTTCTCTTCTCTTAGTACGTGTCCTGTCCATCTCCATTTAAGGCGTTTGTATACCGTATATAGTATACAAACGCCGGGACTTTTGTATTACTCTCATCTAAATCATCAAATGAATAATTTTTAAAGTGACTAGAGATCCCTAGAACAGAATAGTCTTTTTAGCAGCTCTTAAAAAAATCTGGACCCTCTGAAACAGAAACTGGCACCTCTGACAAATATGCGGCTGTGTGAACTATCTAATAGTATTAATAACTATTGCCTTTTCCGAGTGATGAGATTTTGCCTAATAGTCGCTATAATTCGCCTTTGTAACCGCTTTATTTGGGGAAAGTTCATTTATGCCTACGGTTTTGCAATTTCATGGGTTATAGATATATGTATATAATTATGAGCTTTCTCCAAGGTTTGACGGTGATTTTCTTAAAATTATTCCGCCTTCGATCTGACTATTTGTTGTAGTCAAATCAAGTAATGTACTAAACGTCAATACGTTATATAAAATTGTAAAAGAAAGCAAAAGGTAGATTTTAAAGTATATGTATAAAAATTATGTCAAGATGAATGATATAAAGGTATTACTAACAATTAAACTAATTTTATATAAATATCGAATGGAAAATAAACCGATGCGGGCAGGGATTCGAACCCGCGACTACTGGGAAACTGTCCCGTTATCGTACCGTGTCGGTAGCTCAGATGGTAGAGGGACGGGACGGTTTCCCAGTACTCGCGGGTTCGAATCCCTGCCCGTATCAGTTTATTTTTCATTCTATATTTATATAAATTTAAGTAAGCTTAATATGGCTATACATGTTTATATATATTTTCAAACATTAACTAAACTAATGTTATCTATAAATAATAGATTCAAATGTAGACGCTAATAGCATTCCCCATACAATACTAAAATGCCACTAACTCACTCCGAGATAAGAGCCAAGAATTAGCTGCAGCCCAAGACCCATTAATGTAGCTATAGTTACAAAGAAGGAAAAATAAAATAGTTTTATATTTCTAATTTGTTTAACTGTGAAGAAGAAACTGTGAAGAAAAAAGTGATTAATTTTTATCTTAAAAATTTATTTATATATTTAATATATATATATTAATTTTTGATTAAAATTAAATACAATTTATTACATAAGAATAAAAAAGTAAAGGTAGTCTGTAAGTAACAGCGGTGTTAGAAGAGACGAGAAGTAATTGTAGTATGGTCACGTAATGCCGGGATGAAAAGTATGTAACGGGAGGAGGCTTATGTTGATGGTTATAAGAAAAGTGGGTGGCCGAAGAAGTCGTGGATGAAGTACGTAAATTTTTTGTTTGGCCAAGCAGCACGTCTCCACTGAGATGATATATGGTAGGAGAGCATCGAAGCATATGACATATGGCGACGATGAAAAATATTTGGGATAAAGGTATAAGTGGATAAGAATAATAATAATAATAGTATCATTTATTGCCAGAAAATACTATACATAAATTTAATACAATCGATTCTTATTACAGTTACATTTAATTTTTAATGATTACAGCATACAAGTTTCGAATATAACAAAATAATAATAATCCATGATTACTTTCACTGCTAAAGATATTACTAATTAGGAGATACAAAGTAAATTAACTACAATATTTTATTAGATTAAGGTACAATAAATAAAGTTATATAAATATAGAATGAAAAATAAACCAATACGGGCCGGTTTTCCAGAGGTCACGGGTTCTAATCCCTGTCCGTATCGGTTTAAATTCCATACTATATTTATATTAATTTAAATAAGCTTAACATGGCTATACATAATAAAAGATATTTTCAAAAATTATATTGAATAAATAAAATTAAGTAATGTTAGTTTATATTATATTAATAAAATATGTAAAACCAAAATTTGTTTATTTGTGTTTATTATTTTAATATACATGAATAAATTGAAGGGACGAAAATTATTTGAAAATATGAATAGATTATAAATATAAATTAAGTCAATAAATATTAAATTAAATAAAAACTATTATTACAAAACTATAAACAATCAATAAAATATTTTAAATTAATTTCCTTTAAAACATATTTAAAACAACAGAAATTAACAAATAATTCAAATACAAATTGAAACAAATATTAAAAATATATTATCAACCTACATAAAAATACACATTTCTCTAAGAGACCAGTCATGTAAAGTAACCAATATTCACTTCCACGGTGGCTTTATTAAGCTCGTTTTTCAGGATAACCTGAATATTATTCTTAGCATGCATTATTATGTTTCACTCTGGTTGCATTTATGGCAGTGTGCGTGTATCTACATCACAGCACATTAGTATTGCTCATACAAAGAGTCCGGAAAAGAACTCTTTTCACCTCTGCATTGCACTTGTGAAATCTAAGTGAAATCATGTTATCCCTTACATTAATTGCTCTTCTTTTTCTATGAATATCATCTGAGAGATCCTGCCTTATTATTTGCCTAAGATATTCACAAGAGGCAGCAGTAGAGATGCCATTATTATTAAGGCTCACCCGTGGTGGTAGGTTTAACTTTTAACGTGGCGGAAAACAACAAGTTTTGTTTTGGTGTATATGATGTATGTATATGTTGTGCTTACGAGCATACTGCTCACATGTTTAATAATTTACCCTGCGTTTTGATACGAGGATAGTTTATTAGTTTTACTTTACCAGTTAAACTATGTTTTAAAAAGAAAATTGTTTACTGAAAACACAGCTGATAATACTTCTATAGCATCTTATATCTTCTATATCTGCTGATTATCAACACAGTTATTTATCTGAGTCAAGTGAAGTGGAAAATGAGTACCTAAACAATCGTATCATTTAATAAAACCTTTAAGCACGAAAATATAGGTTTACATTATTTATTTTTCTCAGTAACACTAATACCACAGTATAAACTTCGACGCCGGTAATTTGAATGGCGTGTCAAATGACGTCACATTTCCTTTCGACCAATGGTTTGAATTTCGCTTCTTTAATTTACACTTTTCACAAATTATTTTATGGCCTGAATTAATTAGTAAATGAAAAAATATTTTCATTACAATAAGATGATGATTATTAGCGTAACTTAAAAATGTGTCTAACTATTACAAGTAGGACGTTGATCATCAGAGCAAACAAAGTTGTTTTCTAGAGAAAAAAAAAAAAATTCTCTTCCGAACAATCTATTATGTATTAAAATCTCCCATGATGATAGTCACTATAATCCTGTTCGCCAACTATTGCCGTTATATATGACATTTCTTTTGAAACTTATTATAGTCGTATTTTTTTATACTATTTAAGTCAGTGCTTGACTACATTCCACCTAATGGTAAGTGTAATATAGTCTTAGGTGGTAAGGCGCATTATCCTAGCGACCCTCTCATTCTTCTCTTAAAGACACCCACATCGTACACCCACATCTATATGCGGAGACAGCCTGAAGTTTGTCACTAAAACGTTGCACCATGGCTTCTCTTTCAGACCTTACTTGATCTCTACTAGCCCGAGTACTCCGCAGATATCTTTCTACAACTGTGCTGTTGTTTGCATACCCATAGACACCGGGCCTCAACAGATTGTTAATGTGCAGCAGAAATTTAGTTGCAGAAAGAACGGACCCCTGAGGCACTCCGGCATTAAGTGTCAAGGGTTCCGAGGAACACCCGTCGATAATTACTCGAAGAGATCTCTGGCTCAGAAAGTCCGTTACCCAGCTGATCAGACCAGGAGACACACCGTACGCTGAAAGCTTGCTTATAAGCCAGACCCTGTCAAATGTCCTCGAGACGTACAGAGAGACGGCGACCGCTTCTCCGTTCTTCGCGACACTCACATCTAAGCGACACAATGTTTTCCATACCTCTTAGTTCGTGATGCGGATTTCAGGCATCAAAATACCACAGTGAGGAAGATGTGTTGTAAAAGCATTGCCAGTGTCTAGATACGAATTATTAGCGAAAAGAGAAGCAAATACATTCGTTTTCTCTGATGCTATGTAGGCCAGGAATCCATTGGGCTTCAGCAGAGCAGGCAGTGAGGGTTGACAGAAGTTCGACTCGATCGCTTTGGCAAGAGAGCAGTAAGTTCAGCCAACCAAACCAACAGCCAGTTGGTCTGACAGAAACCAGCTTGGCAGTTTGGTTAAAGGTAGAGAACCTTGAACCTTGAACTTACATGCCAAGTTTTGCGGCTTCGAGCATCAGACATTGGTTTTGTATTTTTAGTATAAATTGAACCCACGTTGCGACGGTTTTTAGTTACCTTATTTACGGAAAAAGGTCTATATCGATCGTGAAAAAATAAATGTAGTTCATATTATAAAGAAATAAATGTAGTGAATATATAAAACTAGCCTTTTCAATCCTATTCTTTAGAACGCTAAATTCTTAGAAGCGAGTATCGATATGGTAGCTTAATTGATAGAGTAAAGGAATGGTTTTATGTAAAGTTATTTTCAAACAAAATAAATCTAGTTACCAGTAGCAGTTGAATGCGTTAAGAAAAGTTTATTTTTAGTTTATATGTGAGAAATTTGTGAAAATTTTTAAAGAAAAAGAGTAGTATTTAGGTTCCTTGTTACAACGAAATTAAGTGGAGATAAAGAAGTTGTCTTTATCATTCTCTGTAAACAGTAAAGTAGCTACGACAGTGATAAACAAGTCGAATACCGCACCATATATCTCTCACCCTCGAGGAAATCCGACGTATATTTACCAGCCGACTTCATTAAGAATGCTGTCTGACAGATGAAATCATTTGCGACGATACACCTATCTCACCTCACTTGCTTTGACTTTGTAACATTATATACGAATAATAAACCGGGCATTTATGCAAATAATAAGGGAAATCACGTCTTAGAGTACAATGTGATGTTTAAAACAAAGTGACGTTTTGTTTTGTAAATTACATAGTTTTTTTTTATATATACTTCATAATATTTCGTGAGGAGTAATTGTATAGATATCATTTTTCATTTATTCATTACAGTGAATATTTTGCAAATGTTTCGTTATAAATTCATTGAATTATGTTCCAAAAAATATAAACAAATATGTTTTGCATGTTCAAAATAAAATTGCTAATTTAAAATTGTTAATATTTTTTTATTAAAAATAAATCGATACGGATTCGAACTAGCAACCCCTGTAAAACCACCAATCTGTCCACAACCCGTTTCGGTAAATATCTCATTTTATAAATGATCGTTTTTTTCATAAACTCAAATATTTAATTTCTAAATAAGTAAAATATAATTTCTACTTTAGTACTTATTACGCATAGTCAAATATTCAAATAATAAAATTACAATTATATTTATCAACAAAAAGGGTTTTTATTTTATTAAACTGGTAACTTACAATAATTCAATAATATTTAAATGGATACTTTGGTATAAGAGATTAAACATGAGTTATATTCAAATTCAGAGTTTAATTATACTTGTAGAGTTTTTTAGAATAGTTTACATGCTATATGCTTATTAAATCATGTTCTATGCTATCAATTCTTTCAGTTCAGTATGTATCTTAACTTAACACGTGGAAAATAACCTACACGCGTGTATTTAATCTATGAAAAATGATTATCTATGTAATGTTCCATATCAAATATTTTTTACACTCATAGTAATTGAAAAGACAAATAAATATTTTATTATCCGTGAAGAATATAAAACGGGTAAGGGAAGGAATATGGGCATTGGGATAAGAGGTTTGTATAAAAGATACTTCTTATCATTAGTCAGATGATTAATTATCCTTATCATACAATTAATAATTGACAAGAGCATACAAAATCTATTTTGAATATCAATTAGAGGAAACTGAGAAACCGTCGTAGGTAGATGAAGAATTAATTTGCTGGTTTATTTGTTTGTTCTTGGTTAAGTTGTTTTTAATTTATTTATATTTATGCAGGTCACAACAAGAGGATCCAAAATAGTACAAATCCCTAATTGAATATTTAATAAAATTAAAGTTCCACAAGATATTTTAGATCTTGCTTTTCTTAGCTTTAAATGAAAAATAAAATTATATTAATAAATAAATCTTATTATAACATTCAAAAGTTTTTGATTAATTGAAATTTTTGGGAACTTGGATCATTGACTCATTTACAGCGTTGATATATATATAGGTCAAACACTGCTAAATTCCATTTAAACATCCATTAGGAAAAAGCTTACTCACGGACTGACTAGACCGACCAATTTAATGTCATCTTTCACGATCCAAAAGTGCGTGTAAATGCCTACTTGAATAAAGATATTTTGAATTTGTGTAAGTATACCTAGTTTATAAAGCTACGTTGGAGACAAGACTGAATTAAATAAATGAAATTATAATTAAAAGAGTTATAGAAAAATAACTTGGACAGAAAAACAAGATCTATGGGAACAAGACCTCAGCAAATATTCCTTGAGAGAGTTGCTGAGATGTTTTTGTGATCCACTTATATCTCGTGGGGATGAATTTTGCTTTTGTATCCAATATTCTTTCGTTATAGGAAATTATTTCCTTTAAAACATTTCAAGTAAAATCTTCTGTACGCCAAACCCATACAGAGCATACTTACTCCAAACACCATTAAGTATATAGGAATCATTGCATGATATATCACGCTGTTATCTTTCACTATTTTGAGTTTGACTAGAGTTTGTTCTGATATTTTTAAATTAATTAAATCTTTTAAAACTTCATTTAAATATTGAGTTTAATATTATAGGTGAATATATATTTTTTCTTTACTTTCAAAGTTAGATAAACCTATTATCCTTACGGCGTATACCTTTATGTAGTTATTTGAATTAACAACGGTGAAAGAGGATGTCTTTGAATTATATAGCAGTTCATGGGGATTAATACTAGGAAGCTGCCTTGAAGTATCTTGTATAGTTCTTGAGCACTAGTTATCCTAATTTTCATTGAAGTAGGACAACTTTAGATGTACTGTATGTTAAAATGTTTAATTTTTAAGAATAACAGATGTTAATTTACAAATTGAATCATGATCTTCCTTTACGATCAGGTTAATGTTTACGATGCAGTCCTCTCATCTCCAATTATATAGTTAGTATTTTCTTCTAGATTCTTCTTGTTGGATAAGGCTACGGCAATGGGCACTTTTAAGACTATAATAAAAAACCAGGATAATGTTACTAGAGTATCAAACTCTATAATTAATAATGTTAATAGTAAGGAAAGTTATGCCCATATGGTCCAATATGGTTTTAGGTCATAATATAGATAATCTATTGCTAGAAATTCATAAGCTAAAAAAATATCTTGCTTTATACGTGCTTTGAGCACACTGCATTCTATAATTAGTATAGTCGAAATATATAAAATATTAAGAAAGCTAAGGATTTTAAAAGTGAAATCCTAAGTTTATAATTCAAAAGTGAATTGTATTTTCAAAAGTGAAATCCTAAGTTTATAATTTAGAAATTATTGCGCTTTAATTAAAATAGGATTTTTCTATAGGTAATCAAATAGATAACCTGTCTAAGAATTTTGAATTAGATAACGACCTTTCTTTGGTTGAACTAATATGTTTGTTGAGTTTTGGTTATAATTTGAATTAGTTATTCTGAAGATTTTGTATTTCATTATTATATTTAATCCCATTCTGAATGGTTTCGTTATTAAAAGTGTATCCAGTAATCTGTTACTGGATATACTTTTAATAACGGAACCAAGGCCATCAATGAGTTCTCGCTTACTACCATTATGCTCACAGGTTTTCAACAGGCAAATAAAATTATCTAGTTTAATAATAATTGTTTTTTGAATCATCGCCTCAAGGTTGCAAGTCTTTCGATATCTTATCAGATACAATGGAGGTGCATATGTTGAGTTGTCCATCTTCTTTCTATCACCAAACATCTTGAAACTCTGTAGAAAGACATCTATTCACGGTGGAATTGCTAAGTTTCGTACAAAACATTTCGCTTTGACGTTTATTGAAAGGATGTCGTGATTGTCGATGATTGTCGTGCAAAACTTAAGAACTCTCTTCCAGTGTTTCACTACAATCTAGGGGTATCAAATCTTTAGTAGAACCTCGAAAATCGAGTCGAAGGGATACACAAAAGTTATCGAGTTTTTCACTTATCAAGGGTATATGTTAGAGTGATGGTGGGGGGCCAAAGGGGAGGTGTCGTGAGTTAAACTTAGATATGTGTGCCCCAATGTGCCAGAACAAGTTGCAAATAATACACACAGTTGTTATAGAAAAAATGAAAATGTATTAAAAGTTTAATCTACAGAAAAAAGTCTGAGATTTTATTCTGTTTTAAAGTGTTTACAGTTTCTATATTGATTCAATTTACAATAATAAATAGAGAGGAGAACACAACTAATATGTTTTGTATTCTCTTTTGATGTCTGTAGGATTCTCGATAAATGATGTTGAAGTCATAATAGCATTTGACTGAATCGAATAGATTCATCGTCCACGTAAACAAATGGTACTAAAATAGATAAATCAGTAAGTTCTCGTTTTTTAAGCTCCTAGTAAACTTTCTCCGGATTCTTGTATTTCATATTCAAAATTAAAAATCTCCGAATTTATTGATTGCATGGGAATCTGTACTTCCAGTAATTCAACTGAAAAGCACTGGAATTGGCAGAAAGTTCAAGTTTTATCGTGCGTTGAAACATGAAGTTACCGAGTTTTTAAGGTTATTGAGGTTCTACTGTATATAATTAATTAGATAAAATTATACAATGGCTTATTTTTCTCTTGTGCTATTTTTTTTTATGTCTAGGTAACATTATATTGTTATAAATTTCTTAGTTCTCAAGATTACCAACTACTTACTGCACATACAATATTTTTGAATGTACAACACAGAGTACTCAATGGTATAAATATCTAAAATATACATTATTTTAAATGCAATGGTGATAACCATTTTAGTAGGTATACGACACATTTAATGGTATGGTAATACTTTACTATTTTTTTATAGCAGACATTTTCTAAATATATATTTGCCCAATATTCAGTGGAACCAACAGTTGGGATCCATTCTATTAAAGCGAGGCTCCTTAGACCTACAAATAGCTGGTAAATTTTTGCTGGAGGAATTTAATCTAATGGGATTGGAACAGAGCAACTTTGTTACCAACAAGTGTGGGAACACCTTAGACCTAGTTTTCAGCACTTTCTGCGCATCTACCTATTCTTCTTCACCCATTTTTCTTGTTCCAGAAGAGACTGCGCATCCGAGTTTATTTATCGACCCCACTGATTTGTTATTAACCCCATTTAAAAAAGATCTCACAACCAAATACAATTTTAAAAAATGTAACTATAGTGCTATTTGTGATTATCTAAAACTATTAAACTGGGATAATATATTCCTTGCATGCGAGAGCGTTGACTGTGCGGTTGACTGCTTTTACAAGGAATTATCAACTTGTATCAATATATTTGTTCCTAAAATCATAAATAGAAAACGCAATCATTATCCAATTTGGTACAATAGGGTACTTATAAATGTAATCCGTGATAAACTAAAAGCACACGCAAATTGGAAGGTTTATAGGAACACATTAGATTATCAGGAATTCTCGTTGCTGAGAGCCAGAGCTAAAAAATTGAAACGCAAACTTTACGACCGGTTTCTTCAGCAAATCCAAAAAGATATAAAAATGTGCCCAAAAAAGATGTGGAGCTATGTCAAAATTATGAGTGGTAAATCCAGTTACCCAAAAACTCTGACTCTCAACTCCGAATCATATGAAGGTGGAGTGGACATTTGCAACGGTTACAATAAATTCTTTAAGAGTGTGTTTGTCAACCAATCCCATAGTTATAACGTTACTGCATTAAACTTGCCAACTTACAATGACAATAATGAAATTAGCCGCAACCTGGGTATACATGGGGGCTTACTCAGGTGGGTAGAATCGTACCTCACTAATCGCTCACAAGCTGTTGTTATGGGAGGGTTCAGGTCTGACTTTGTAAGCGTACCATCGGGCATTCCCCAGGGGTCACCTTTGGGCCCTCTTTTATATAATTAATATATCTACGATATCTTTAGTTGTTTCACAACATGTAAACATCTTCTATATGCAGATGATAAAAAGATATACTGCAAAATTAATAACGTCAAGACTGTATTACCCTTCAAAACACTTTACTGTCCTTGTCTGAGGACTATAAAAGAAACAATATAACTGTAAATGTAGATAAATGTCAACAAATTTCGTTCACCCGTAAAAGAAAAAAACTCAATTACACATATACATTAAATGACATCCCCATAACTAAAGTAAATGTAATAAGAGATCTCGGAGTAGTACTCGATGATAAGCTTACCATGTCTGAACACATTGACCATATTACTAATAAAGCATACACCAACCTCGGCTTTGTTATACGTACATGCCAACCCTTTTCAGATTTGGCTTGCATAAAATCGGTTTATTTCGCCTACGTCCGTAGTGTTCTTGTAGTGTTCTAGAATATGCGAGTTGCATTTGGTCACCAAATTATACCTTTTACATAAATAAAATTGAGAGTATTCAAAATAAATTTTTGTATTTCCTTAATTTTAAAAAACGATTCTACTATAATTATGAAGACAATTGTGACTTTCATAAAATTTTACCTTTAAAATACAGACGAACTCTACAGGACTGTATGCTGCTACATAGTATAGCTAATAACCACCTTGACTCGCCAGGACTTGTCGCGAGCCTGAATTTTAATGTACCCTATAAAAGAACTCGACATACGAAACTATTCTCCGTACCAACCAAATCCACTAATTATGTCCAACATTCCACGATTAACCGCATTTGCACAAATTATAACAAATTCTTTTCAAACGTTGATATCTTCGATACTAGCAAACAACAATTTAGAAAGGGTATTATTAATTTAATAATAAATAGTCATCAGTAAGGTTACGTACTTATTCTAATTGCTATAAATAACTTGGACAATATATTTTTTTGTCTTTTTTCCTTTTCTGTTTTTTTTCTTCTGGTATTTACTTTTGTATGCATGTTATGTTAAGATTATAGTTTTGTAATAGTGATCATTTTATTATATTTATGTTAATCTTAAGTTCACTTTGATTATAAGTGTTATTTAACTTCTTAGTCTACCTGGAAAGAGCTATAAGGGTTACACAAACGTATTAATAATATGTTAACTGTATTACAAAACTAAACTTTTGGTGTTTTGTTTTTAAAATGTAAAAAATGTAACTGTGTAACAAGATCGACGTTGATGAATTCAATGTTGTCATAAAAGTCCTAATAAAGACCAGATCACCAAATATATCACGACTGTAAAACATACAAATTTGTTTTTTTTATAGAACTGATAGAAATAAAAGCATATATATATATATATTATTTTTTTTTTAAAGAAAACTTTATCTGGTTTTTGGTTTATTTGTAAAAGAATGGTTGAATTGACTTGGAAGAACTCAACTTAGTCCTGATGTAAATAAGTCCTCAAAGAAAAAATAATTTAAACTTATATAACATAATAAATTAAAAAAATATATTTCTTTAAATGATTGATTCTAGATTTCAGATGCATTTCAGAGCTGTTTAGTGAAACATTTAATAATGTGAACTACTTTACAAATTCATTATCAATGGTATGTGATAATTAGCATTTACTAATCTAACAATAACATTTTATCTACAACAAATATTTAAACGTTTACCATTACTTGACCTCGATTAATTTGCATAAATTTATTGTAAGATTTAACTAAATAGATTATATCAATATATTATTGTGTAATAATTAAAACTAAAACAATGCATTTAAATATAACTATTTTAACGGATCAGCATGATTTAAAGTTTTACATTATATTCTTCGACCCGTCAACGACGAAGTTTCGATTTTATTGCAACAATCTTGTTTACGTAAAGAGATAAGTCTGTAAGTTAATCATCTACTTCCCAGGGTTTCTAAGGTTCTAAGCATAGAGATACGAGTACTTAGACTACTTAGTTAGAGAATTTGGGTACTTCAAGCGGATTTGACTAGATTGGGTCCGTTCGTACTGGTTAACTAAAATATAAAAAATATCCTTAATATTTAATATTTAATATATTTATGATTACGTTATATTATTCCACAAAAAATGAAAAACGGAATCACATCTTCTTAGTACTTTCAAGTGTGGTCTATTGGATGGATATATTTTGTACTCTCTTGGCAATCACAATTTTAAAGCTTTACCTTACTATTGCAAAAATAGTAAAGATTTAATTGTATAAATAGTATAGATGTAATATTGTATAAGCAGTAAAGTTTGAAAATGATATTAATTAAGAATAAAGAATAAATAAAAAGGATATAATTAAATATGATATGATTAGTTATGCTTTCAAGGAGAAGCTTAAGAATTATATTTACTCCGAAGTGACAAACCTCTCCTATCTGCTGTACGTTCATTGTATGTAATATTTATGTATGTATGTTTGTATATATGTTTATATTTATGTATGTATGTTTATATAAAAATATGTTTTTTTTATGCATGTATAAATTTAAGTACTCTATTAATAGAATTATTTGTTTATTTATTATATATTTTACCTTATTGCTTTTTCTCTTTTTGGGACTGATGTGACCCGCGATACCACGTTTCTTTCTACCATTCGGTCGACTGGCAGAAATCTCTTATAAAGATAAGTTCGCCCTTGCCAAGATTTTTTAAAAACATGTTTATACCTTTGTATTTTTTTAAAGTGCAATAAAATATATAACAATAGAATATAATAATAAATTAAAGAACGGCCAATTTGTATAAAAATTATAATTGATGTTTAAATATAAACACATACAAGCGTAAATATAAACACATACATTAAACACATACATACAAACACTTATATATATAGATATGTATATATCTATATATATTAGGAGGGAAAATACAGAAAAAGCGACGTAAAACCCACATGTCTTATGTTTAATGTATGAGCGTTATAAAACTGAAACCTAAGGAAAAAAATATGATTGCCACTGAGATGCAGGATTAAATAATTATTTAATAACTTTTCCAAAAAACATTTTCTCTCATAACACAAACACTATAGGTATGAGGTATGCATAGTGAAGAAGAACGAACCAGTTATGGTACTTCACATCCCGCCCTGATAATATTATCGCAATGTCACCAACATATTAACACTGAGACGCCAAAACTGTCAAAAGACTGTTAAGACTGTCAAAAGAATACGTTGATCGCTTGCAAGGTTTCCTATGTAAGCTGTAAAGTAGTGATTGACTTATTATATTTATGTACTGTTGGTTAACTTTAAAGATAAGTTAAGCTTTATATAGGACAGTTATGAAGAAATTGGCTATGGCTATAGACGTAGCAAACTAGTAGTAGTAAACTATAAGTCTTGGGAAACTGCTTTATTAAAAGTAGGTGGTGTGACTTAAAAGGACGTGTAAGATAATGCCTTATTTATTACTCTATTTATAAATCATTTATACGTTTTATAAGTATAAAATGAACTCTCATTTCATATTCTCGTGGAACGTGTCATATTTTTCGTGTCATATTTTTTACCATTCTGGTAAATAATTACCCAAAATTAATTCCAAAACCATTAAAATAATAAAGATTTATCTTCAATTTAATTAAAACAGTTTGAAGTATAGAATTACCAATTAATA
Source organism: Napeogenes sylphis (assembly GCA_959347405.1). Lineage (NCBI taxonomy): Eukaryota > Metazoa > Arthropoda > Insecta > Lepidoptera > Nymphalidae > Napeogenes > Napeogenes sylphis. The sequence continues at coordinate 30,398,945 of OY365776.1, forward strand.
AGAAATACTAGACGATTTTAACATTGCATTCCCTTCTTATCTTTATAGCATCTTAACCGTGATCACCGTATTTTCCGCCTTTCTGAAAGTGAAAAGTTATAGTTATTGCTGATTTAAGCATTTGAAGTTAAGTACCTACTAGTTGGGGATTAATTTTCCCTGATATAATATAAGAATACGAGGATAAGGAAAATACTTGTATTTCTTTGTCCAGTTAAAAAAAGACGAAGCTTTTTTGGATTCCATGGGTTTACCGGTCTGTCGCCGGGCCCATCGCGTTGCATGGAGAGGAGTGCAAACAATGCCTGGGACTTGTGACCCAGGTGTGTAATCTAAGTTTAAAAAAGGGAGTTGTACATCTTCATCGCACTGGAATCCGCTTTAGAAAAAACATTACTTTTTTTCGCTCATATTTAAGTACAAACGATATTAATAATTGCAGTAAAGTTCTTTTTGTAGTACTAATAATTACGCAGAAAACCTAATGAACAGTATTCATACCAATACTCAAACAGAAATATAAATAATACTGCTCTAAAAACTTGTGGAATACTCTCTAAATTGTTTGTAGTTTATTGTAGTAAAAAATATATATTTTATATGTATAATATCCAAGAAAAACAAAAAAAAAACAACAAAGTTTTAGAAAGTCAGAAAATCTGTCAGTCAAAAACTACAAACGATACTAATGATTGTAGTAAAGTTCATTTTTTTTGTGGTACTAATAATTACGCAGAAAACTGAATGAATACTGTTCTTAACCTTTTAGAGCTTTTAGAAGAACTAGTACTTCCCAAACAAATGTCTGTGATATTAATCAACCATGACTTAGTTCTTCTCCTATTAAATGTGATGATCATAAGGCAGAACTTGACTTTTGCATATTAAAGATAAAACCGAAGTATGGAAGTAAAGGTGTCAATGTAAATATACCTGCTAAAAACAAAATGTAGCATTGTTAGTTACCATTTCCTCATTCAGAAAACAATATTGGTACTTTACGAGTAAGACTATTTTTCAAAAAGAAAATTGTTTATTGAAAACACAGCTGATAGTACTTCTATAGCATTTTATTATTATCTGCTGATTATTAACCAAGTTATAAATCTGAGTCAAGGGAAGTGGAAAATGATTCAGAGGAAGAAACATTTTAAAAATGTAATGGGTAGTTGTTTTGTTAGAGTTGTTTGAGTATTGAGAAATTGTTTTTAGGATTACCTAAACTATCATATCATTTAATAAAACTTTTATGCCCGAAAATATAGATTTAAATTATTTTTTTTTCCAAGAAACATTAATACCACAGTATAAACTTCGACGCCGATAAATTAAATGGTGTTTCAGATGACGTCACATTTCCTTTCGACCAATGCAATGGTGGCGCGTTTTGGAAGTTTGAATTTTGCTCCCTTAATTTACACTTTTCACAAATTATTTTATGGCCTCAAATAATAAGAAAATAAAAAAATATATTACAATAAGATGATTATAAGTATTGGAGAAAATATTTGAGACCATTTTAAATTTTATGCATATTCCCTATTGTGAAGAATTTGATTTGAAATTCCTAACTTCTTTTTTTTAGACGATTTTTAAGCATTTTAAGATAAAGTTGCAAAGTATCTTTAAATTTTGGGAGCTAGTCTTCAAACGGTTATTGTACTCTACTTAAATTACATGTGACAAATATGGAAGTGATGCTTTTTTATTTTATTGATGATAAATAACATCGGCAATTTTTCGAAAAAAAATCTTTCTTTTAATACTTATATCTATGTATGTATACATATCGTTTTTAAAATAACAGAAACACACTTTCGTTGTAGCAAAACGCAGCTGAACGAAATGAATCACTTTGTGGTTAGAAAGTTATTCAAACGCAACAGGAAGTTTAATGTGTAAGTACCTACAAAAATATAGGTTTTCTATATTGTTTATAAAAGAAGACTATAAACAAAAATGATTTAAGAATATAAATTGTGTATATTCGTTTTCAAAATTTCTTCGAAGCATCAGTTTTTGTATTATAAATATCAAAACTCTAAACCTAGTCCGGAGGCACTTTTTTACACTAATTCAATATATTACAAACGGGAGATTAGGATCAAATGACAACAAGGTATATATGGTTATTAAAAATCATATTATAAAAAATCTTTATGATCTATCTTAAGACATATTCAATGTCTATTTTTTCCTATTTTGGTAATTTCATTCAATATTAACTGACATGAATTTTTAAAGAAAAAAAACGTGAGACAGTTATAAACTACACAGTTGTAGAGGTATTACTTATTAACATAGTTTTTGAGATACTGAGTCATCTCAAATTGTAATGTTAAATGTAAACAAATATATACTTAAAGTGAAAATTGCACGGGCGACGTTTCCCTTAATAAAAGTTGAAAGATAATTAAAAAATACATTAAAGGCATAAAACTTAAAATACTCCATAATAATCAACGAAAGGAAAATAGTTGGTACAATTGTATAAAAAGTAAAATGCAAATTCTCTAAAAGCGAACCTTTGTCGCAAAAGTTAGCTTTAGCATATTTTGCACTTTCTGGTTTCATTGTTATGGCTGTATTTCGAGTCTTTATTGCCCATTAAATCCACAAGGCTTACAATTCTTCATACATTTCAAATACTTAAGAATTATATCGACAAAAATACTAGTGGATCTCTATTTTGCAATCTTTCTTTCTCATTGGTGATCGGGGTTCAAGACCGAATCTGATCAATTCAAATCAAGAATCCATACCAAATGTACATGAAATAATTGAAGCTTATAGAATAGTTCTACAAAAATTATTTTGAATTTGAAATTTTGACTAAATTTAACAAGAATATTTAAAAAAACAAGAACCAGACATCTTATTACGACAGATGCTAACATTGTTGTCTAAAACTTATTACAAATTTATTGTTATAACGTAATTTTGTAATTTGTTATTTCTTATGAGAAAATCTTCAATGTGAAGTATTGAAATAAAACTATTTTTACGGATTTAACTTGCGTATAACTAATTTAATTTTAAATTTAACCCGACGTTTTGAATGCTTTGCAGCAACCGCGTTCACGGCAAGACTAGTTGGAGGTTTCTACCAGCAAGTCAGTTAATTAGTAATCTACCTCTCTCTGACGTATAGTTCAGGATTCACACAAAACGCACGAACAGTATCTTGAGGTTAAGACCTGTAAGCAGTGTGGTCATCGACATGGGATTTTATATATTTCAAGAGCGGACCCCAGGTGTTAGATAATCCCCAACCATCTCTCTTAGAAATAGGACGTTTTTTAATTTCAATAGTCTCGTGAACCATTTTCGAAATGTAACGTTGTTCTTTAGCGAGGATTTTAGGTTTATTAAATCTTATATAATGATTGGGCTTGTCTATTATATGTTCACACACTGCTGACTTAGATGTATATGCTTGATGCCTATGCTTGATATTCGAGATGTGTTTCCTAACTCTTTTACCGGTGCTCCTACCTATTCGACCTATTCATGACAAGCCACAATCGCAATCAAGTTTATATACTCCAGCACATTGTAAAGGTATATTACTTTTGGTTGGTCTCAAGAATTTGCTCACTTTTCTTTGTGGTTTGTAGATAGTTCTTATAGAAACCTTTTTGAAGATGTTGTCGTTCCTCTTTACAATATTAGTAAATATCACGCATCTTTATTCTCTTCATCAGACCAATGTTCGAAGGTAAATTTATCTTTCAATGTATGTGGTTTGGATGCATAGTTTAAGAATTACGGATAGATAAATATCAACACGGATTTAACGCGCTACGTGCCTCAACTTTGGACGCCAACTGTAGCTACGTACCTACGTACTTGAAGTTAAGAATAAAACTACTGCACAAAGAAACTATCTAATGCCGACGAAGCCGCGGGTAAAAGTAGTATTATATATATATTTTTTTTAGTTGTCCGTAACATTAACTAGTTGTTAACGTAGTATTAATTAAATGTGGGCTTTTTATAAACAAAATATTGTTAAAAAGCAAAATATAAGATATTAAAAAAATGTTTAGAAGAATTTCGTATACTGTTTTCTTCTTTAAAGTATTATCATTTTAACTTTTTGTGATTTCCAAAAAGAAACATTACATAAGTTAAGTCTGAGATTAAATTCAAATTTTTACAGTTTTTACTGTTTTTAACTATTGACTGTTAAAAACAGTAGAAACTGTTAAAAATAGAATTAAACTCTTGTTTAGCTACAAGTTACAAAACTTTAGATAAAGTTGCACAGCAGCCTGACGTTTCCGCTCTTTCAAAAAATCATTGAAATTTAGCTGATGTAATAGACACTTGGCTATAATAGTTGATAGATCTTATTATTATATATAGTCAAGTATTTGAAATTAGAATATTCTTAATTTCTTATTTCACATTTTAAACCCTGTCTTTATCATTGTGTTTTTAGTGAACAACCATAAAAATGTACTTATTCTTCTATGTTTATATTATGTACCACGAAACTTTATAACATGAAAAGCACATCATTTCATTTAAGAAGGCCTTTTTCTAAAAGCCGCAACTGTGTAGTTGGCACCGTATGTCATCCCATTGTAATCAGGCGCTGTCAACCGGCGGTCCTTCAATTCACTTCACTTGATGTGGGTCACAAACTTACTATGATTTTACATTATCTGATTTTTGCCCTTATACATTTTAACAATTATGAACATTACCTATTTTACTGATTAAGATGGCCGTTTATAAAAGAACAAAGTATGACCTAAATAGCGTAGGTTGTATAAAAAATTGTTACTCAGGAAGAGTGGGGGCTAGTCTTTAATAAAAAGTAAAATGCGGGATTGGCAGGCAGGCAGAACGGACGCATTCGGAACTCTCATAGCTTTTACATTAAGTTGGAAAGTGCCTTTACAAAAGGGCTTGTTACGATAAATCTGATATCGAAATACGCCCTCCTGACACTTTTATTCTGATATACACAAGAAATCACTGATAATGATTCAAAATGGAAAAGATATAAATAAATAAATAAATAGATGTGGGCGTTAATCTGTTCATGATAGCAACAAGCGTGCCGTTAAAAATGGCCATGAAAATCATGGGGTTGCGTGTAGATTTTAAACTGTCACGATGTATTTTAAAATTGTCCTCAATTACTTTTTTAATTTTAAAGTAAATTTTAGTTATTTATCATATAATAACTGTGTCTTATCTTGGTTGACTATCACTTCGCATACCAAACAAAATAGATTCATCAATTGGACATGTTCTGAAAACTATTAGTATTACTACTACTAACTATAAGCTTTCTAAACTAATTAGTGTAGAAGCATCCTAAGACTTTCAATCTCAAGCAGAGGATAATGAGTGTTTGTGTACTAACCTGATTTGTAAACAAAATTTTGTTATTTTGGTATATTTATGAGTTCTATGTGGGTATATTCATGTTTCTCTCGTCATCACCTCTTTTCTTTTTGTTTTAATTTTTAACGTATGTATGAGATTCGTCCTTGTAATATTTATAAAAAAAAATCTATTATTTGTATCTTTTTATATATATATTTTTTTTAGTATGTTATTCTATTTTTTTTGCTTATTTTTATAAAAATATGTTTGATGATGGTTATTTCGGTTGCTCTTCGAAGACCGCTGGACTTAGACTATATTGCTCGTGACTGCGTCCACGTAGACTGTAAAAAATATATTTGTATGTCTTTAAGAGTCACGGGCAACAGCTAGTGATAATATAAATCCCTTCATCATAGTATTATTAGTCATTGTAAATTATTTTAGCTCCAAATATTTATATTTATTAATATTCGTATATACTACACTAAACGACATAAAAAAGGCTTGAATCATGTTACTTAATACATTTATAATTTAATACACTGTCGAAATTTTCACGCGGGCCCTTATTTTTTTCCGTATCAAATATAGCCTGTGTTCATCAGAGGGATAATGTAGGATTGTAATGGTAAAATATTTTTTTTAATCGGTCCGTAGTTTCGGATCCTATTCAATTCAAACAAACAAACGATCAAATTTTTCCTCTTTATAATATTAGTGATTATGATGATAAAATATAGCCTATGTTCATCAGGGATAATGTAGGATTCTAATGCAATTCTTCTAATTCTTCTAATTCTAAAAGAATTATTTAAATGGGTCAAGTAGTTTCGGATCCCATTAAATCAAATGAACAAACAAATCTTTCCTCTTTATATTATTATGATAGATTAATAGAAATACTTAAATAACTGAACATTTGTGTGTCTGTAGGTTCATTAGGTACAACAAAGAAACCAGTAACATAACTTTAAAACGCAGAAAAAAAAATAATTTAAAAAACCCCCGATACAAAAGGACCTCTAAAAAGAATAAAAATAATATAATTATGTACTTATTGAAGTCATTGCATCGGGAGACCGTTTAATGAAGAAAGTATTTAAAATGCAAGTAAGTTACCAAGGATAATAGAGCAATAACGACATCGAATCGTATAGTCTAAGTCCTGAATGATTAACTTCGTAAAATAGACACCATCGTCAACGTACGTACAACGCTCCCCCGATGCAATGACTTAAATAAGTACATAGTAATATTTTAATTCTTTTTGAAGGTCATTGTGTATCGGGGGTTTTTTAATTTTTAATTATTTTTTTATAAACATGTTTTATACCTATGTATTTTTTAAAGTGCAATAAAGAACATAATATATCCGTTCGTCCAGTAAAATAAAAGCGAGTCTAATAATAGTACAAAGTATAACAAAGAGATTTTATGTAATTTTTCGCAATAGTTATTGATTGGATTGCATTATATTTTAATACGCTTTTATTAGCTTCGGATGTATCTATTTAACTTTGTAACCGAAACTTTGAATGTCATTTTAAACAAGTTCGAAATGTCAGATTAATTTGACTATCAAGAACCGATGATAATGCAATAATACAAGCAGTTCGTGTCGTTGTTTTTGCCAGGATTTCTAGAATAAGCGATTTTTAAGTAAAAATAATATTTTAATTAAAACAAAATAAAACAACACGCACTTATAAAAAAAATATATTAAAAGTTAATAAAAAATATTTAAATAAATTTTAAACCTTAAAACATTTAAAAAAACGTTAAAATTGAATTGTGTATACAAAATGTATACAATTAAAAAAAACCGTGGGTTTTAATACTTTATCAAAATGATTATCCTCCTGATCGTATCTATCAATCTAATATTTATAGGTAACTAGTGACACCGTGCAAAAGTTGTACCTTAATAAAATAGATGTTTTACTTTCTATCATTCATATTAATTATAGTATTTCTTATTACTATACGCTTATTTGAAAACTAAGTTCTCTATTTTTTATTTAAAATTATTTCGAAAACAACCTTGTTACAAAAGTATTCTTAGAAAAAAAAGGTGACGGTAAAATTCAATTCGCATAGATTAACATAACACTACGATAAATGTTAGTAACATTATCATATCATTATTATCCGACAGTGGTCCCTTTTTGGGCTTCATTCACTTCCATGCTCTTTATATTTATCTAGTCTATGAAAAAGGGTTACGAAAAATAGGAAATTTATCTAAAAGAGGATTTCTTCGTGTACATAAGTGTATCTAAGATATAGATTTTAGTTATAATAATATAATATATTATATAATATAATAAAGATAATTAGATGGAATACATAATTTATAATACATAATATATTTATATGCTAATTGTTAATGGTATACATATATGTGCTAGTCTATATAAGTCCAGGAAGTCGTTTCCTTAGCAAAAAAAAAACACTATATATATATAGATGTATTTAAAACTTACACTTAAAATCTTACTGGTTACTAATTATTATTATATTATAAATAAATGAACTCGAGGAGAGAACTGGTAACATTCATAGATTTCTCTATTGCGGAAATATTATTATTATAGTATGGTTGTATTTATTTTGTTTATACTAGCAAAATCAAAACTAAGCAAACAGACATTGATCATGTCAGTTTCAAACAGGCGGGCGCATATCTAAGGTGTAGTTAATTTAGTATCTAATTTTACTCGGTAACGAGCCATTCTGACTGATTGTCAAATAAATGAAGTCGCAATTTCAATTCTAAATTCGAACTTTTATTAACTTTTACTCAGTATAATTATAGAGTTTCAGTCCCGAATCAGAGTTCGACAAATTTACTCAAAAATCATTGAAAATATTTTTTGGTTTATATTCCTCAAAGACATAACGTGCCTAGGGTTTTTTTAAATCACGCACCAGAACCAAAGCAATGGATTAAAAAAAACAATTCGGTTCAATAATTACAGAGGAGTTCGATGACATAGAATGCATTTGACCCAACAACACAGAGCTTTGCTTCTCGCTTCTCTCCTCCCTTGCTGACAATTATTGCTTTAAGAGATAACAATCAGTCATATTATATGATTAATAAATTATGTTAAGTAAAATTAATTAACGTTCATTGTGATACATATATTTTATAATAAATTTACTATAAGTCTAAGCGTTTTTTTTATATATAATATTTTTAGAAAAGGTGTGAGCCTATGTATGCTAAAATACTTGTTGTATTTTATATGTTGTCATAGCACGTAATTTGGAATTAAAGTACTACTCCGAATGTTTTCATCATATAAATAAATGACTGAACTGGAACCAAATGGAACTAGGATAAAGTATCAACTATTGTTGAATAACAGTTGTGTATGTTGAGTGGGACACTAATATGGTTAGACTAGACACTAATATGTGTAGTACCTACTCGTGAAAATTTTAGAAAATACTGCTATTTTACAATTATCCTAATAAATAAAACATTATCTTTAACATTATATCTAACATTTATTATTCATAACATCAAATATAATTTATTTATTTATGTACCAAAAAAAAAATACAATACACAAATTTTACATTGAAAAAAAAAAAGTGTACAAAGGGTTATCTCTTTAAGAGATCTCTCCCAGTTATCCTTAGGCGAAAAAGAGTTTTTATTAACATGCAAGCGGTCTGGTACGTTAATAACATAACAAAAAAAACACAGTAAAAAGAAAAAACAAATAATATCTGTTGTTTTTCAACTTTATAGTAGAATTAGAATGTTATATATATACACAATAATATCTATATATATATATATATATGTATATATATACATACATACATATACCTACACATATTATGTAGGTATGTACAATTTATGTGGGTGATTGAAAATTATTCGAATGATTAACAAATTGATTAATAGATGAACCACCGATCATTTAGTTTTCATTAAATTCAAAGCTTACGCAGAATATATACATATATCTCGTTAGTATCATTCGTTAGTACCGACCTTAAAAGAAACATGGCACGAACCACGTGAGAGGTCATTCGGCTAACATCATGCTGCGGCAGAGTCTAGATTCTAGATTAAGGAGCGGGGCTGTAGAAGTCTAGTAAAAGACGTGCAGTTTGGGCTCCTGGCTAGAAACTGTTATTGGTATCGCCAGTACTATGCTTAGTATTTTGTGTTGAAGACAGACAGGTTATAGCCTAATGAAAGTGATTATATAATAGTATATTCGTTGTTTCTCTTCTACTCGATTACCCTATCTAGCCTACAAGATATCTGAACGATATCAAGATGAAAACTGTAAGCTGAGAATATTTCTAGATTGTGGTTATTAATTATCGCACGAATAGATTATGTTTAGATAGATAGATTAAAAAATAAAAATAAATAAGAATGTGAATATGTCTACGGTAACGTGTCGGATGCTACTTAAGTTGTTTGCGAAAATCGGAAATATGGTCATATTTGCGAAGAGCAAATACAATTTTTATTCAAATAGTTTAAAGACGCTGAAGTTTATTTACCAGCGCCCTGATTCACTTAGACCTACGCGATTCCTCTCAAATAACGCGTAAAGACACAACGCGCTGTTAAATTAAGTGTGATTCATATACGTGCCTTGAAGTGATTCTACGATTTTTTAAAATTAATAAATTTTAAATTTTAATTTTCCCATACAACATTTATTTGTTATCTCTGAACTGGCATTAACTCTGAGCGTCGGTATGGCGCCCGGTCGTTGACCTTTTAAGTACTTCGTACAAAATACAGAGTAATAAGTAAAAGAGGGAGCAATATTTTTTGTTTTGTTTTTTTTGTGTTGTTTATCAAGATTAATTGTAAAGAGTTGTAGAACAAATGTTGTTGGGATTGATATAGAGAGGGTGCCTGCAAGAGGTGGTCAACTAATTAAAAATAACACTATATATTTTGGTATAATCTAACCTATTTTGAAATCTACTCTACTCCTACTACTCTACTTTAGTAAATTAGTTTCAATTAGTATAAATAATATATATATATATTATATACTAGCAAAGTCTATGGTACGAAATGTTATATTGCATAACTGTAGTAATGTAGCTAAACACTTTAATCATTTTTAATTATTATTCTCAAAACATACATGCCGAGTTCTTTTTATAGACACCTTCTTGGTAATCATTATTACACTATTATTTACTTATATATGTCATACAAATAACCTACACAATAGAAAACATCATCACTCACAATTTATTTACCTCAAAATCATGTTAACGATTTGTCATGTCAAAAGTTGATAAAGAAGTATATTTTTTAGTATATTCGTGTGGACGACAAAAATGCATTAACAACAATTGCTCCGTTTTAAGTGATCATGAAGTATTTTTAAATGATTATGACTAATATGCATTTCTAACTATTCTCTTACATGGATCACTGTTTAATATTTCGAAGAAAAATAGTAAAAACCCAATTTGTATCACAGTTGAGAGATATTAAAGAAGTGATACTTTTTAATCTTTTATTAAATGCCATTCTTTTCAAAACCTTAGATAATGATGAACAAGTTGAATACCGCACAATTTTTCTCCCTCACTTTGATGGAATGTGAAGTATATTTTCCAACCGACTTCATTTTGAATGATGTCTGACAGATAAAGTTATTTGTAAGAATACTTGAGCATCTATCTTATTTAGTCTTTTAACATCATACACGAACAATAATTTTATAATAATTATTATACTCAAATTAATAGATATGCAAAACATAAAAAAATACCACAATAATTATAATTCTATTTAAACAGTGTTAAGCTAAAAGCGATGAGGAAGCTCAGTTGGCAGAGAGACAAGACGCTTTCCCAGAAGTCGCGGGATCGAATCCTTGCTTGTAGGGGTTTGTTTACTTTACAGTACATATTTACGTCATATATTTAACCATATACAAAGACCATAGCTTTTATAGCTACTTTTGAAGAAATTGCTGGTTTCGTAAAATATCGATAACAGGTATCTTGAACAGCAATTGTTATAAACGTCGACAACTTACACCTTTCTGGCAGGTTGACTATAAATGCTCTCGACATTATCGATACTATTGATTATTTCGGAGGATAAATAGTTGCATATCGTTGACTATATACTGTGAACAATTTATACTTAATCTTTTAACTATGTGCATTTTATAATAAATACTTTTGAAATATATGTATTTACTAGTTTTGTTATTATAGTTGATGAAATCATATTTAATTTTTTTTTACCAAAATGTTTAGAGTTTTTTAAAACAGCGTAGGTATATTCTTGTTTTGTATTATAATTATCACATTTATAAGGAATGTTGGATATCAGACGATTTCGTTTTTATACTTTCGGTATAGAAATACCAAAGTAGTTTGGTATATATTTCTTTATTTTCGTGCATATTTGGACATTATTTTTGCCTTGACTATTAATATGAAACTACCCTGTCATGTAAAAGAGTTTTATAGCTACAAATAGTATATGGAAAAAAATAAACAAAAGTTAATAGTTAAACTCTTTGGATTATACCCAGTAACAAAAAAAAGGGAATCATTTTTCATAAAGGAAATCTTATGAAATAATAAATTAACTAATAAATGAAACAAATTTTTACATTAAGTTTTTTACATCTTTTACTAAAATACCTTTTTTACATCTTTAACTGAAATAAACGAAGAAATATAAGGCATTCAGAATATTGGAACACACAATGAGTATATTGAATTGTTGAACTATTCGCTAACAATCGGAGTAAAGGGCGAACAAACAGAGAACTAATATAATTGTTAACTGTTAGCTTTGTACCGGGGAATACAGAACGGCACCGACATTAATATCACTAAAGTTACTTTGGTAATATTAAGATGAATCAGGATAGTATATTATAGGATAGGATAGGATATTTTAAGTTATAAGTAACAAGAATTTCTAAACCTAACACCGGTTTACTAATTTATAGGAGTTGATGCCTACTAATTATTTAGAAATACCCTCGACTCCTAACAATATATATATTTCTCGTATTAAAAATATACATAAAGATGAAGATGGTTATAAAATATAGCCAATGTTCATCAGGGATAATGTAGGATTCTAATGCTTGGCGGCCCCCTCCTGCCACCACTGTGACGAGCCCGTGGACACGGCTCGTCACACCTTGGCGGAGTGCGCAGCCTGGGACCTGAGCCTGAGCTGACGGCCGTGGTTGGCAGCGACCTCTTGTTGCCGAGCGTTGTTTGACCGCGATGCTCGACGACGAGAGGTCCTGGGTCGCTATGGCCTCCTTCTGCGAGCAAGTCATTGCCGTGAAGGAGGCTGCGGAGCGGGACAGAGAGGCAGCCTCCTCTGAACCGCTCCGCAGGGGTAGGCTGGGTTGAAGGAGGCGGGATTACGCCCGCAGCCTCCTTCCCCAGCTGTAGTGCCTGGACGGGAGAGAGGGGTGACTGACGTTATAGGTCTACGAGGTGAGGGTGTCCCTAAGTTGATCGGGGCCCTTCGCAGGGGGTTCCGCCGGGGCGTCACGGTGAGTGCGAAAGCGATCCCGTGGCGCCCCACTAAGGCGATGAGGTGAACCGTTGGTTTTTTAGTGGGTAGCCTTAAAAATGGCAGCGCCTTCTATGCTGCCGGGTAGTCCCACATACCCCCTCAGTCATCACCTTCCTGGCCGCAGGGATGATGCGTAACGCATTTTTCCAACGTTAAAAAAAAAAAAAAAAAAAAAAGGATTCTAATGCTAAAAGATTTTTTTTATCTGTTCTGTAGTTTTGGAGCCTATACAATTCAAACAAACAATCAAACAAACAAATCGTTCCTCTTTATAATATTAGGATAGATGACAGCTCACAGTGTTAAATACGATATAATTTTTTTGATGAATATTAGGTAGGTACATGATAAATTGACACACAGGTTGTTGACGAATTGTATAACCTTTATTTATATGCAGTTAAGTAATAGATATTTCAGTTGTGTTTTTTAACAGTTGTCTTTTGTTGTTGTGTTGTTGCTTATCTGTGACTTTTTGTACTGCGGTACATTGTCCGCAATAATTGTGCCACTGTCAATGTCGCGGAAAAAAAAGTGTCGAGTTTGTACAATTGTGCTATTTCCTCTGTACATTAATATACAATAGATTTTTCCGTTTCTGACAAATGCTAACACTAAAAGAACACGACAAATTACATTAGTTATTGATATAGTCTAGTAGTGGAAAACCATAAACTATGGACATATTGTTAAATTAAATCTTGAGGTTAGAATATATATTTCACCGATATACATAGACTTTAAATATAGGATGTTATAATTTGATATTGTAAAGATGTATGTATATAATTAATAATAATAAAATTAATACACAGACATTAAGGAGAGAAGAACAATGAATTGAACGCGGGATTTCAATAGGCAACAGGTCATATAAGGATCTTGAAGGTATGGAGCAATTAAAGAAGATATGTTCTACTGAACATTCAACAATACCATTCACAAAGCTTTCCCTCACCCTGATTTAAAATTTAAATTGTGCAAATTAAAAAAAAACAAGGTTTGCTATTGTATATTCGGCTGAATAGTTTTGTAGTTTTTCCAATATTTGTTTGATTGTTAGACCACTTAAAACTCCAACTTTTCAACATGTAGGTTTTAGCTAGAGGAAGAATGTCTCTTGTGTAGATAGATTTGTTTGTCAAGGACCTAGAAGTAACTGCCTCTTTAGCCCAACGATCAGCATATTTGTTGCCTACTATTCCCCTGTGTCCCGGAATCCAGGCTAATGCAATTTCTAAATCATGACTAGAATAATAATATAACGCTTTCTTGATATTTAAAAGAATTTGAAAATTTTTAATATTAATTTGACAGATCCTGCAAACAACTCTTGGAATCCTAGAGACTTAAGATTTTAGTTAAACTATGTGTTTTAGCATATAATACAGCGTCCAAAATTGCAATTGCTCTTCCTATAAATATAGACATTTAAGGTGAACTAATAAAACATACTAGCTCTTGACGAATATTTGACAACGGCTTCATTTTTTGAAGGTAAAATATTTTTTTAATTTCGTGTTATTAATATTTCCATGATGCATTTAAAAATTTATTGGATTTTGTTAAAAAAAAATCCTGCTTTTATTTAGATTCCAAAAATATTAATTTGATTACACTATATTGAAAGAATCCTTTTAGTATACTATAATAATTGAATATTTTTTTTATTGTGTACTATTAAAATATTATAAAATTATGCATTTCAGACTCAAGATAAACATAATTAAAAATTTTAAAATCTTTTAAATTCTTATCATTTTATCCTAATTAAATATATACACCTAATTAATATAATTTGCTTGTAACCGAGCTCCTCGCTGTCTTTCTGCAAATGAAATATTAATCTCAAGTGGATAATTATGTTACTTAGAAAGGATAATCAAATTATATTGTAATTAGCTAGAAAAATGTTATTTGACTTTTACTTCTATCGTTTTGAGTAATCATTAATACACCATTAATACACATGTATAATAAAAATATAAACATAATAATTATAGATGATTTAAAAGACAATATATATAAAAACGCTATTAAACTAGTTAATGAAATAAATAAGAACAAACTAAATATAAAAATAAAATGACATTGATCACTGAAATAATACAGACAATTATGAATTCTACATTTAAGTTTAATGACAATATTATATCAATTAATTTAGAAATTCAAGAGTTAAGACATAATTTATCAGAAATAATATTAAGAAAGATGCCCTTAATCGTATAGAAACAAAAAAATTATATTAGTACGTACAATTTGTTAATATATAATTTTCAAACTATTTATATAAAATTAAATGATATAGACACTAGTTTTGCATTAAGCAGATTGGGAATGTTACACCTATCAATTATTAACTCTAACATGCTTTTAAATACATTAGAAAATATAAGTAGGTTAGAAACGCTAGCATATAGCCCTGTATTGAATAATTTAATGAAAATTGAACAAACTATTTTAATAAAAGCATACTCAAACGAAAATACATAAGCGAAACGAAAATACATCTTTTAGAAAAACCTCTAATTAAAAATGTCACTTCTATCTATTATAAATTACTTCCTTTACCTATGTTGTCCCATGACTCCACTTTCATTATTGTTCCTAAATATCCTCACCTATAGCAAAAGGGTTGAAAACTAGGTCGTTAGATAAAGCAGGCAAGGAGATTGAAAAGGCGAGTTTCCTGTGCTACGAGAATAAAGTAATTCATTTCAATGCTGATCCCTGTGTTACTGAACTCAAGAGCTATGCTGAAAATACATCAATTTGTAACCCTGTTCCTGTTATCATGGAGGACATCATGCTGCAACCGCTGCAATCTAATAAATGGACCCTGTTTGCAAAAAAGGAAGAAATACTTACTATAAACATGTTCCGAGGAAATTTCTCGACAGAATATTAAAGGAACTTACATAGTCACCCTAGATGACCCATGCAAAATAAAGATTGAATCTGTTATTCTGAAAAAGCACCAGACCATTTTGGAAAACGAAACTTATTCAATGTTACCATTAATTAATTTGTCTTTGATATACGTTCCTGAAATTTCAAGTTTGAAAGCAACTAATATCAAAGGTATTGACCTTACGGCTCTCCTGACTAACGACACCTCGCGCCGAGGTCCGTGTCTCAATCTGAGACGCCCTCGGGACGTCGTTCCCCATGGGGGCCCATCTGGCCCCCCTTTTAAGGGCGGGTTTAGTGACCCACCCGCTCCCCCGGTGACGCTGTAATAGCCAACAGGGCTAACAGTATAGACAGAACAAAAAAAAAATATTACCTTACGGATCTGAAACTTCTGGCCTATACTTTGAAGAAACCTGAAATAAGTGAAAGTGCTGAAAAAAGTAGAATAGTGAGTAATGTCAGTGTATGGACAATTGGAGGAGGAGAACAATTGGAGGATTAAGGAGGGAGGAGTTACGTCGTCCCAAACCGCTAAGACGACACATTCCATTAGTCGCCAGCCATGTGGCTCCGTTAAATTAGCGTCTACCACCTATCGGAAGCCAATATTCTAAGTAACCGAACAATGCAAATAACTCTACTGGGTGACCTGCTTTCACCCTTATTAGCTTATAATATTAATATTTAGTCGGTTTAAGGTAGCCTAAGTGGTAACTTGTTAATTAAATATCATCTTAAATACAATAAAATATTTTTTTAAAAAGCAATTCGCTCCGTATTGAACTTGACTAAATGGTTTAATATAGTAAATAAAATAAGTTTCCTTATTTATTTAGCTTTTGACTCTTTTTATGTATATTTTTATACATTTTATACATTCTGAAGACTTTATAGTATATCTGTCCCAAAAAACGGAAAGTAATTACTATATATAGACTGTCCCAAAAAACGGAAAGTAATAGCTATTGTATTAATTGTGTATCCTACCCCGGCTCTCGTTGTAGTATTTTACCTTATCCCTATCATTTGCACGAACTAAAAATAGTATCCATTTATAGAATGGGGCTATTGTACAAACTGTGGAGGTAAAGCTCAAGGTAATTAGGTATTTCTAGCTACCTTATCTTAAATACAATTTATAAAACTCTTTAAGTCATATACAAATATTTTGAAGTAAGCCATGGGTATTGGTATTACAATAAAGACAATTAAAATTAAAAAAAAATAATTAAAGTTTTAAAATTTCCCCGATATAAAAAGACCTCTAAAAAAATTAAAATAATATTATTATGTACTTATTGAAGTCGTTGCGTCGGGGGATCGTTGTACGTAGGTTGACGATGGAGTCTATTTTACGAAGTTAATCATTGAGAACTTAGACTATACGATTCGATATCGTAATTTCTTTATTTGCCTTGTTAACATACTGACATTTTAATTTCTTCCTTAATTCAACGTTCCCCCGACCCAACAAATTCAATAAGTACATAATTATATTATTTTTTTATTTTTAGAGGTCTTTTTGTCTGGAGTTTTTTTTTATTTTTAATTATTTTTTTCTGCTTTTTAAAGTTATGTTACTGGTTTCTGAATTGTACTAAATAAACCTACAGACACACAAAATTTTGCAATTGTTTAAGTATTTTTATTAATCTATCCTAATATTATAAAGAGGAAAGATTTGTTTGTTTATTTGAATTTAAAAAAAAAATCTTTTAGCATTAGAATCATACATTATTATGTACAAAGGATATATTTAATACGAGAAATATATATATATTATATTTAATAAAATAAGGATCCACGTGAAAGTTTCGAGAGTGTAATAAATTATAGATGTGTTAAGTAACATGATTCAAGACTTTTTCATATGGGTAGGTAGATAGGTAGGTTTCATATATACGAATATTAATAAATATAAACATTTAGAGTTAAAATGATTTACAATCACTAATAACACTATGATGAAGGGATTTATATTATCACCAGCTGTAGCCCGTGATTCTTTATGACTACGATCATAAGCCATATAAATATATTTTTACAGTCTATGACTATTTATATTTCAATCAAACGTAGATAAGAACCATTTTGACGAGCACAGCTTTCGATTAAAAAAAACCGCATTCAAATCTGTCCACGCGTTTGGTCGCAAACAGCTAAATATTGCATAAAAACCTCTCCCCCGCACGAATAAAACGTCAATATCTTGGAGACGACTATTTATATTTCAATGAAACATAAATAAGAACCATATCGACGAGCATTGCTTTCGATTAAAAAAATGGCATTCACATCTGTCCACGCGTTTTGCCGCAAATTATCCACAGACACATAGATCGACAGGTCAAACTTATAACACCCCTCTTTTTAGTCGGGGGTTTGGGGTGGGGTTTAGTACTAAAGTTGAGAAACATGAAAGTTAAAATATTTATTAATATACCAAACTAAATATTTATCTAAAGTTTTAATAAAAAAAATATGTTAAATAAACTAACTGGGGAGCTTAGGTTTTTCCAGAAGTTGTTGTACATAACACCAGTTGGGTAAGTCTTTGGCATCGCTCCAACTGGGAACTAATACTTAACTTTCAGTCGGCTGGTTATCGTGAATATTTTTAAAGTAAAAAGTTTTTAGTATAATAGTTTTTATTATACGAATATATAAATACTAAAAAACAGTTTGTAGTCTTCTTACACAGTTTCTACGTTATTACCATAACAGATGTTCGTATACGAGTCATAAATTATAAGGTTTTGATTCTTGGCGTGTTGATTCTCCGACTTTATTAACATTAACCACTAGATTTACATTAACCACTAGAGGCATAGGTTCGATCTATGTTAGTCTTTTAAATAACTAAAGCTTTACAATTAAAACTCTTGAAATTTGGCCAGGATAGAATATCCTACAAATATAAAGGAGAAAACTGTAATTTCAAACATAATTGATTATTACAACATAAGTGATTATTTATCATGTCACATATTAAAATTATTTGTATTTTTTTCGATATACAATCACTTTGCCCCTTTGTTTTAGTTCCAATTTGAATAAAGTATTGCATTTATTGATGGGTTTTATTTATTTGTTATATCAGAAAATTGAATAGAAGTGTAATTTTGGAAACTGATAAATATAGCATTGTGTATGATAATTACCAAGGTGTTTACTTTTAGGGCGTGAAAAGCGTGTTCTAAGAAACTAATTTTATAATATATATGTGTAAATATCTTTTTATTTTATAAATTATATAGACATAAATAAAAACAAAATATTTTCTTAAAATAATTAAAAACGTAATAATTGACATGTCGATTTTGTATAAAAACAACCTGTATTATTATGAGTAAATAGATTGCATTTATATTCATGAAAAGTTTATGAGATTATAGAAAAAACAATCTACTTAAGGTTTATCATATGATACACATATTAAATAAACGAAAAATACGTGTCATCGTTTACCTTATGTTGTGATAAACTATGTTATAAAAATATTATGTCAAAAAATATAATACCAAAAGTGTTCAGTGAATATATTTTTATACTTATATTTACATGTCACAAAATATTAGCTTTTGCATGATTTTGCTATGATTACTTATAAATAATGATACATTGTAACATAATTTTCTTATTTATGTATATAATAAAAAAATGTTACATGGCGGTCTGATATTTTTTTTTTATTATTCTTTTGTGCATAAAAAGCGTTTATCGAACTTATTGTTCCTCAATTCTAGGTCTTTTGGTGAAAAATGTGGTCATACAGACGCGCGTGTGAATGTGTGCTTAGTAAAAATCGAGATACTTTAAGATATATCGTGATTTTTCCTGTTACTTTGAATAAAAATCACTTTAATGCTTTGGAGATCTGTTTCTGATTTTTTATTTCTCTACTACCAGACTCCCTCTTGCAAGTCCTTGTTAAGATGGAATAGAAAGTATCATATGAAATTAAATAATAATCTACTAATCTTATTAACTAATAATATTCTAAATATACAAGTGAAAAATTAAAGCTGGTCATATTTTTTCTTTTAAAACATAGATCTGTTTATTTAAGATTGTCTATTTCTAATGATCACTAATGAGACATAACAAATATTACTTCTATGTATATATTATTGGAGTGAAGACCTCCGTAAGTGTTTTAAAAGGTGTGACGTCAGCATTGCTGCCGTTACTGTATTGTAGTCGTCGTGATGGTGGTTCATAATGACGTTGTCAAAATAAAACTGCACGAATAATCATAGCTTCGTTTATTCAACGGATAGCGTAAAAGTATCCTTACAGAGATCCGCACAGTCCGACGACTTGAGCAATACTAACTCTCGGACCTTCGACCGCCCGTATTTATATTAAAATGACGACTGACATAAACAAGTCTAGTAAAATCATAATTGTTGTTTTAACAATGTATTTTGATCACTTCTCACTATAAATTAATTATCTTACTAGCAATAACCTGTTAATCTAATAAATTATAATCCAATGTTCCTCCTTCGACGATCATGATTTTGTTTTATAAAGCGTCGATATATATATTATCCACGTAATAAATATGAAGTCTAAGTTCACTTTTGGAATCCCAATTTCCTGTAAAATGAAATGAAATAATATTACTTATTGCCCAAATACACATTGCAAGAAAGTTCTCCAGAGATATTCTAGAAGGTTTTATATTTCTGATATTATATATTAAAATATTTATATGAAAAAAATTGTACCGAATGATTTATTCTTATTAAAGAAATATTATTATTTAGTTAGTAACTTATACTGATTAAATTAAGGTTTTTATTTTTGTCTTGTACACAACAAATTTTATATTTAATGAAGATTTTATGTTTAGTAAAAGGCCGACTTAATTAATAAAAATACGGAACACATCTAGTACAGGATCAATTTTTTTATTGGTGGATTGTTTTAGTACCATCTTGACCCTCCTCCCCTTCGCCTTCCTTCATTCTTTTTATTTAACTATTTGCAAAAAAACCGCGTCACTAAACGAAAATTTTAAAAAATACTATAAAAATGCTTATCCATGACCATGTCCTAGCTTTTGAAACCTATTTAGTAAGTGATTACAGATTTTCTAATCAAATTTTTATTATTTAACCACATACTCCAACGGCTGCTATAACTTTTTCGTAAGCTTAAATTTTATTTTACACTCACTCAAGTATTTTATTGTCATCATTTAAAGGTCCTTACCTAACCAATTCATACGAAGTTGAAAGATTTAAGGTAAGGTGTACCGATTTAGACAAAATAAAACAAAATGTGTAAGAGTGTTATTTTGCTATATCATGTTAATTAAATTCAAATCCTGATCAGTTAGATAGTTATAAAAAAAAGAAAATGTTAAATACGAGCAGCAATTTCTGTAAGGTGTACATATCAGTAATTTCTTTCGATAGTTGCGGGTAGTCTTATATGGCCTTGACCTTGCACCTTTAGATCTTTACCTGTTTCAGCCTCTACAAAATTTTTTTGGTTCTGTCATGTTCTGGCTGCCAAAACTTCTTGTCTCGTTTTGTTGATTAGAAGTTCTTTGATTTCTCCAGCAAGGCGATTATGTCCCTAATTTCAAAATAGCAAAAAGTTATCGAACAAAATGGTATAAACTATAAATAAATGTAAATGAATTTAAAAAAAATGTTCAGCCTTTTCATATAAAATGCGAAGAATATAGAATAACAGCGGAAGAGTGAACGCTCTGTACCTACACTGACCTAAGCAAAAACTTTTTGAAGAGTTTCACATTTAATTATCCTAAAAGAACTGTCGGCGTACGTTATTGTGGGTTCTATATTTTCATGGCTATTCTAGCTAGTACTAATAGGCCATACCTTGCTGAATTAATTTTCTACGTATTGGTTCAAAGGTTTACCTCCACAAGATGTATCATAAATTCCTAAGTGGCACAAAAATTTCATCGCAATAATGATTGCAGGAGTCCTGTAGGCCTGATTGATATCTTAGTAAAATGAGTGAAAAGTTTATTGCTAAAACTTGTTGTTATTATTTTATTAAAGAGCTTAAGCAAAGAACCCCTTTTAAGCATCTTTGAATAAGAAAAAAAAAGGAATAGGAGGAAAATGCTTTCTAACGTGTATCCCTTAACTAAATTAGGATGAAGACGAAGTTTCTTAGCATTTCATAGATTCATCGTACAAGTTTCGGGTCTATTGCGTTGTATGGAGAGGAGTGCAATAAATGCCTGGGACTTCCAACCCAGGTGTAGGTTTAGGGGGCCCTGCTGCTCGTTATAAAAAGGCCTAGGTCTTTACAGGAATAAATTTATAGTTGGCGTACAAGCTAACTATAAATTTATTCCTGGACAGCTCGTTGGTCAGTTCGTAATACTTATTAAACTTAAATGTGTGATCCTGGGGATGTTTGTTTCCCAGGAACCAATAAGTTCCACAAGTATCGCGCGAATTAGATGTTTAGGATAAAGGGATAAATCCGGTCTGGATGATGAAACACTAATATCCCCAGGAATTTTGTAATGCTTTTCATACGCGTCTATCATAAGAGTCCAATCAAGAGCCGCGTCTAAAATTGAATAAGGCTTCGGTTTTGATTTTTTTGGAGGACCCTTCTTTTACGAACTCTACAGATCGTTTGGTGGTTGTTATACACTTAGGCGCTCTTGCTACTGCCATAACGAAATATTTGCGTAATCTACCGTTCACACACACATACCCACATATACACAACAATCTGACTATCTAGTCTAGTCAGTTTGTGATATCGATAGCATCTAGGCATCGGTGTCTGTCACATAGTTTACACCAGCACTAACATCGTTGTCTACTCTATGTTTGGTGAAAAGAATTATTAATACTTACAATAAACTACATTTGTACAAGATAGAAAAATTACTGTTTACCTATTTTGAAACAAATTAATCTTGAATCTAGAGTATTTGTGCACAACACGACTAGTATAGATATTATATAGAAACGCTTTCGTACACGCCCGTCGGATTCTGCTTAATCTAGAATAGCTTAACAGTGGACGTGACAAGAATGCAATGAAGGCTGTTTTGACAACATATCTGCAGGAATTGTTGCATGAAAATCTAGTAAAGCTGTAGTTTGAGTTAAATAAAACGTTTATCTAGAATTTTGTTTTGGTGTCTAAAAATTTTAATTAATCCACTAAAATATTGTAGAAGACTCAGAAATATTGTTACAATAAAAATATTTATTTATTTTTTCTTTATTGCGCAATTGTTACAATATGAAAAAATGTATTTGACATTTTCTATAAGCCAACCTTAAGAGGTACAAAAATAAACGTCCAGGCGTGCAAAAAGTAATACAAATTCGAAACAATATATATGTATACATATATACACACATATATTAATACTAATATTATACTATACAATTTTACAAATCTTCTTAAACAACACAAAGAAAACAAAACAACAAAAAAATTCGCACCCTCTTTTACTTATTACTCTGTATTTTGTAGGTAGTACTTAAAAGGTCAACACCCGAGTACCATATCTCCGCTCAGAGTTAATGACAGCTCAGAGACAACAAATAAATTTGGTATGGGAAAAGTTAAATTTTAAAATTATTAATTTTAAAAAGTTGTTGAACAAATATTTTTGGGAATGATGTCGACACGAACCAATAAAGTTCTATAATTCAAGGATATAATGTCCTAAGTCCAATGTTGTACGAACTAAAGCAGAAGGTAAAGCCCTGAAAAACAGATTTTTTAAGATTATACCTTTTTACAAATAAAATTTACCACACCTAGGATTTTTGCAAAAAATTCTAGAATCCTAGGTCTAGGATTTTTGCAAACTGATGCACAGTTTGCAAAAATCCTAGACTCGTGAAAATAGGTATTAGAAGATACAAATCCAATAACTTACATTTAAGGCACATATTTACCACAGTTCTTAACAGATGCAAGTTAAGATCTAGTTATCATAATTTTTAGAGTATCTAGAATTAGGATGACCCTTGTAAGAACTTCTAAGTTAAATACTAAAAATACTATAAAAATACTAAAAATGGCACGATTTAATCTTACAAGTATCATAATTATTACCTATCATAATTATTAAAGGTGTTATAATAAATAACCAAAAAAGAATCAAAATTACAACAGAAGTACATTATAAAAATTTAAGCCTTAATAAATTGAATAAAACACTATTCTTCATCAGAATCTTTATAAAGGTTTGGGGCATTTTTGCAGCTCCAACTTCTATAAAACTCGTGAGCATTCTGGTGTATAAAGCACAATAAATTTAATATGTCCATTTTCTTCTCTAATAAAATTACAATTTTGGATCGGTAGGACTTAGACATCATATTTATTGTTATCACATTAGTAATATTTTCCACGTTTAGAAATTGTTCTAAACGTGGAAAATATTACTATTTTAGTATTGTTGTTTACCTAAGTATGGATTGCCATACTTAGGTAAACAACAATACTGAAATTTATTTTGTACATACAATAGGAAATGTTGTGTGTTGTATACAAAACAGATCGAATTTCGGCCTAAGTCATTTTTTCATTGGTTATATTTGCTTTTCTTGGAGCCAAACTTTGTTTCACAAAGTTCTGAAAATTATAAAACATATCATGAATCATCTAAATAACAATAAATTTTGCAGTTTATAATAAGTTTAGTTTAGCAATCAGCATCAATATAGCTGTGACAATGGCATTCTAATTCTGACCAGGACAACTCTTTAAAACAGGACCAGCTTTTTAGCATTTACTCAAAGAGATCTCTGGCTCAGAAAGTCCGTTGCCGAGCCGATTTGAGTGATGTAATTTTTTTTTGAAAACTATAATTTAACTTGAAACGTTACAACATTTACACTTTTTAGATTCATCAGAAGTATGTATTAGAAAACGTAAATTTTCAGTAAACCTGTATGAAACTTGTATGTAATTTAATGCCTATAATACAGAAAAAATTATGAAGTTAAAATTGAATGTTTTCAACTTCAGTTTATCTTTATTTAGACTATAATAATATACTTTTCAAAGTGTAATATAAAGAAATATATGTAACATCAAAATATATTTTTATTATTTAAATGTATAACTGATTTGCATTTGAATAAACATTTCCATGCCGGTGTTAAATTATCATAATTCCATTTGCCATATTTCATCCTCCCATTAATACGATTGTATTGTATAGTATTGTATTGCTTTGCGTTGCATTGCATTGTATTGTATTGTATTGTATTATAACAATTTCAAAATAATTGTCTGAAGCTTTAATAATCTTAATAACATTCTAACCAATTAGAATCAGAACTCTTTTACAATATTTAAGCGCTCATAATGTAGTATTTTGTTAATATAATTATTTAAAAAGTAATTTTTATAGTACATTTTTAAGTCAAATTTTAATTGGCATGCGAGTTTATCTGCTTCCTCTATTGCTAACTATTGAGACATAATTAGTAACTTAAAATTTGTATTTTTTTCTTATTTTATTGTAAAAACAATATAAATGTCCATCCATCTACATCAAAGTTATAGTTTTAGTTTTGCTTTCAACCAATTTAACCTTAAGTATTCATATATCAATTACATAAAAATAGAACTAATAAGTTTTTAGGTATAGTATGTTCTATCAGTTTGTTATAAGTATCAAGATCTCTGTAAATGTAAAGACTTCGACGCTATTACACATTATTTATTCACATAAAATGTTTATCACATTGTGTTTTTAATCAAGGCATATATAAGTTTAAAAATATTATTTAACTGTTACAACATTTAAAAATTACAAATTGAGATATCTAGCTTATAAGTTCATAAAATTTCCTGAACGCTTGCTAAATCAATAAGTTTAAAATTATAATAAGCTGCCAAATTTATGGAAAATTATGGAGTCTGGCGGTCTAAAATTATTTCAAACGATCAAAAATTATTCGTTTGTTACATTTACTCTATTCAGTAAAATAGTAGGTACCTTAAATAATATAATAAAATTTTATAGTTTCCCTTTTTTTTGCAGTTTCATTTTATCTTTATAAACGATTTTTTTTTTCAAATTTCAAATTAAGTCAATTTAGGTAAAATAAATTAAATTTATAAAATAAAAATTATGATTTGTCTTATATAATTAAAAAAAAAATGTCATTATTATTATATTAGCTTTATTAATTTAAATGCATGTTTAGGACTATATAATATAAACAACAATTTAATTGAAAAAAATAGATTTTTCTCCATATTATTTTACGTTAATTGATCTATTGATTTAGACGACATTGAAATATCGTATTAATCAGACAACATTCTTAGATATGAATAACAGGATGTCATTAAAAACATAACATAATGTACAACATATTTTTTTAAGTTTTCATATCTATAAGTGGTAGAAGATAATAAGAATAATTGGTACTTACTCTCCTAGGTTTCTGGTTCACCTTATAGCTACAATAGTCTTGTTATCTCCACAGGTTTCTATAGGGTAGTGGTTTGATTGTATTGTGAAAGATATAAGGAAGTACATGCAGTTGTTTACAGTGAAAATATTCACGTCTATTATTTAGGGCTTAAAATTGTTATTAAAATGGTTCTCTGATCTTATCACAGAAACAATAATATAAGACACATCTTATGCATATAATCATTTAAATACGAACCATAATGGTCCTAAGAATAAAAGCAACTCTCCCGATGGATGAAAGATAGTGAACGAAATTCACATGTATCAAAACTATTTGTATGAAAGTTGATAGTATAAAAATCCTGATAGATTTTAATAGTTTCGAGTAAATAGCGCTAAACGGTGCTTCTTTACCAGTTTGTTCCGATTGTTGGTAATTTTGCTCAGCTTTTTAGGGTGATGACGAAATACATTGTACTGGATCAACGCAGCGTGGATAAAATGTTCCAGGTCACGGGAACAATACGCGACTTCCTTTTTTCCCTTGCCGAAGGGGAATAAATATAAAACAGTTTTACGACATGTTATATGAATTAGAATTCTGTGTTAAAAAGGGAATAGATGAAGGGCAAGTGCAACCTGGTAAATTTCAAATGCTGTTGTGATGTGACGAGAATGTATAATGTAAGTAAGAAAGTATTTATTTTTCGGGATATGGTCATTTAACGCGGATGATTAAAAAGTATTTAAATGAAAATGTATAATGAGAAGTGATGTTATAAAAGTAGAGAGAAACAAATGATATAGAGAAGCAAGTATGCACTGAGATGACGTATGATAAAAGAGTATGGAAGGAATGAATATAGTATTTTATAAGATATTCACTAGTACTACATATTGACATACCGTGAACTCGATTGCTGCAAAGCGTTCGGAACGTCCGCGTCCGGTAAAATTTAAAATGTAAATTAAAAAAATAATTGTGCTCGAGTTAAATCCTTAAAAGTAGTTTTATTTGAGGAATTAATATATTGAACGAAGATCTTAGATAATAACTACCAGTAGTTTGATTAATACATTTATCAAAACGTTTTAATAAAAATATTTGTTATCAAGAACTGAATAAAGAATGTAATATAATTAATTACAAATTGTATTTCAACTAACATGGAATTAGATAAGGGAAAAATCGAGTGATCGAAAAATAATAAGTAAGCTCGCTATTAAGTTAGAATAATCTGTTGTAAGAAATTGTGAAACTGTATCCCTTACAGAATAAATATAAGGATAGTGTTATACTGAGCTTAACGTTAAAAGACATAAATGTTACGCCAAAAAAGATGCACCTAAAATCTTATACATATATAGATAATTTAATTTTGTTTCATTTCTCTTATTTGTACTATTCAAAATAAATGTTTTGTATCAGAGTTGTAACAATATCTCTATAAATTGTCAATCGCGACAACAGTTTGTTAATGTTTGAAAATATCTATAAACATGTATAACCATGTTAAGCTTATTTAAATTTAACATATTTGTTAGTTATAACTGCCCGAAAAACGAACACTAAAATCATATATACATCTTTACTATTATTATATGTGCGAAAGTTGGGATGTTTGGATGGATATATACTTGTTACTCAATCACGCCTAAATTACCGAACAGATTTTGATGAAACTTGCCAATGTTGGAGCTTATGTACCAGAATACGCATAAGCTTTAGAAATCTGAACTTTTTTTAACTCGGTTTTGTGTGTGATATAACATTATTTGTAGCGCGATTATTTAATTGAAACGGGAACTCCTGTATTTAATTAATCGTTTGGTTTACTGTAGTTTACAAAAAAAAAAATATATTGAAAAACGCTAAAATTTTTAGCCCTCCAACTAAAATAGTTTATTTGGTCTGAAACTAAGAAAAATGTTCAACATTTTCTTCTAGAAGTTTAAATAATATACATACTATATGGCGTCAAAATGTTTTCCCCTTTTTTTTCTTCACATTTTTTTTCTTCACATTTCCTTGGTGGTAGACCATAATATCCGGTCGCCGGCAAAGTTACCACCCATCGGGCAGAGTCGTGCCGCGAAGCGACCTAGTCGTGTTCCGGCACGTTGCTCGATGAAGCCGTTTATGGGAAATGGGTCTGAACAGTTGCGGTGCGTTGGCGAACCGGTTTGACGTCGGGTTGGTGTTTGTTTTGTCGGGTGTCTAGTCGAGGAGGGTAGCGGGATCCGAAGCGACGGCTTTCCGCTGGCCGCCCGCAGATAGTTGGGGGCCTAATTCACTAATTAACTGGTGGCTAACCCACTGGTTAGCCACCCACGAACGGCTGCCCCGCCAGCTGCGAAAAATCCCAGGGTGGCTCCATCGTGCTGGTTGGCGACCAGTCGAGGAGGCCCGATGGCGATCCCTGGGGGGGTTCGGGCGTCCCCGCAGTCTCCAGACTAGCCTCCCAGTGGCAAGACATCATCAATTTAGACGTCGGGTTCGATATGTACCGCCTCGTTCAACTGCCATTTCCCATCCCTATTCACTTTTATATTTATTTTTTTTATGAAAAAGTTTAAAAAAGGGAACAAGTTAAAGCAGCACTCCTCCTCATATAAAGTGCACCTCACTAATATAAGGGGTTTGCACTCAAATCTCTTAGCTGTCCACCACTACCTGGAGACAGAGCAGCCGCACTTCCTCTTTTTGACGGAGACACAGATACAATGTCCTTTGAACGCTGCATACTTGGATTATCCCGGTTACTCGTTAGATCACAACTTTCGCTCACGGGCCGGAGTCAGTGTGTATGCGCGGAACGACCTCTGTATTCAGCGTCTCCGTCACCTTGAAGACCCCACTTTTTCTTCCCTATGGGTTTTAGTGGACACAGGAAACGAAAAAATCTTGTATTCCTGTGTCTACCGTTCGCACAGCGGTGACCAGGAGACAACTCGTTTATTTGAGTATCTCAGTGAGGCTGCAGATATGGCTCTGTATCAGTACCCTTCGGCGCAGCTCGTCTTTCTGGGGGACTTTAATGCCTGTCATCAGGACTGGCTGTTCCCGTACCAGAAGACCGACCATGCTGGAAGAGAAGCGCGGATCTTTGCGCTGTCCTTGGACCTCTTTCAGCTGGTGAGGCAAGCGACATGGGTACCAGATGTGGTAGGCCATACAGCCAACTGCCTGGACCTTCTGCTGACAACTGATCCGGACAGGTATCGTGTAGAGGTCACGTCCCCCTTGGGAACCTCCGATCACTGTCTGGTGAAATCTGTATTTACATATTCCCCACCAGCATTAACACCGCATGGTGTTAGGCGAGTATGGAAATACAGGTCAGCAGATTGGGATGAGATGCGGCACTTTTTTGCGTCTTATCCTTGGCGGCAGGTCTGCTTCTCTTCTTTGGATCCGTCGAGTTGCGCGGATGCTATAACCGATGTGGTGCATCAGGCAATGGAGTATTTTATTCCTTTTGCTGACGTACCCATCGGTGGCAAAGCTCGCCCATGGTTTAATGCCGAATGTCGTCATGCTCATGACCGAAAACATTCGGCATACCTCATTTGGGCTGATGCTCGAAGCCGCAAAACTCGGGATGTAAGTACAAAGAAGAGAGCCTTTAACCAAGCTGCCAAGTCCTATAAAAAGGCATTTCGGAAGGCTCGTCTTGATCGGATCGTTAAGAATGGCGAAAAGCTCTCTGTCAGACCAACTGGTAGTCGAGCTTTCTGGTCTCTTGCCAAAGCGATCGAGTCGAACTTCTGCCAACCCTCGCTGCCTGCTCTGCTGAAGCAGGATGGATCCCTGGCCCACACAGCAACAGAAAAAGCGAATGTATTTGCTTCTCTGTTTGCTGAGAATTCGCATCTAGACACTGGCAATGCTTCTCCAGAACATCTTCCTCACTGCGGTATTTCGATGCCTGAAATCCGCATCACGAACAAAGTGGTATGGAGAACATTGTGTCGTTTAGATGTGAATAAAGCCAGTGGTCCTGATGGTATACCAGCCATTCTGCTCAAGACATGCGCAGGTGAGTTGTCTCCTGTATTGACACGTCTGTATCGCCTCTCTTTCAAGACTGGAAAAGTGCCGGAATCCTGGAAGCTTGCCAACGCGCAACCCGTACCAAAAAAGGCAGCCGTGCCGATCCTGCCAATAATAGGCCCATTTCAATCACCTCCATACTCTGCAGGATTATGGAGCGTGTATTGAACTCGCGGCTTCTAGCGTACGTGGAAAGTAACCATCTCCTCAGAGACCGACAGTACGGGTTTCGCCGAAATAGGTCCACTGGGGACCTTCTAGCGTGCGCTACACACATTTAAGGCGAGGCCATCGAGAGGAACGGAGAAACGGTCGCCGTCTCTCTAGACGTCTCGAAGGCTTTTGACAGGGTCTGACATGAGAGCCTTTTAAGCAAGCTTTCAGCGTACGGTATATCTCCTGGTCTGATTGGCTGGATAACGGATTTTCTGAGCCAGAGATCTCTCCGTGTAGTTGTTGACGGGTGTTCTTCGGAACCCTTGACAATAAATGCCGGAGTGCCTCAGGGGTCCGTTCTTTCTGCAACTCTTTTTCTGCTGCACATTAACGATCTGCTGAAGCCCGGTATCTATGGGTATGCAGACGACAGCACAGTTGTAGAAAGATATCTGCCAAGTTCTCGGGCTAGTAGAGATGAAGTACAATCTGAAAGAGAAGCCATGGTGCAACGTTTGAATGACAAACTTCAGGCAGTCTCCGCATGGGGCAATGCCAATCTTGTCAAATTCAACGCCACCAAAACGCAGACGTGTTTGTTCACCGCCAAAAGGAGCCCTTTCACCTTGGCTCCTACTTTCCAGAATGTATCCTTGGAATACAGTGACTGGCTTCAGTTGTTAGGCTTAGAGATCTCCTCGAACCTCAACTTTGGTCGGTACATTGAGTCCAGAGCAAGAGTGCAGGAAAGCTTGCCGTACTTGCGAAGGTTCGCCAGTACTTTACACCGGGACAGCTTCTTGTACTATACAAAGCACAGATCCGGTATTTTATAGGATACATTTTGGTGTGTAAGCGCAGGAATTACACAATTTAATTCCCCCATCCCCGTTCCATTACCGGACGTTCCGTCGCACGACAGGTATCCATCCCTACGTTGTGGACATTCCACCTGTCCGAACGAAGCGCTATGCTTCGTCTTTTTTAGTGCGTACAGCGAAGGAGTGGAACAATCTGCCTGCGTCGGTATTTCCGGCCAAATATAATGTGGGTGTCTTCAAGAGGAGAGTGGATAGGCTGCTAGGTTAATGCGCGTTACCACCAATGACTACATTGCACTTACCATCAGGTGGAATGTAGTCAAGCATTAACCTAGTTTTGTATAAAAAAAAAAAAAAAAAAACATCTACGCCACTACATATTTTTATTTCGGACTTTTGCCATACTTCATCGCTCGTTTCATAATTAGCATTACCCACATTTTGATAAATTAGCTGTTTTTACTCATACACTTCCAAATCCACTTTACAAGAAGTCACGTTTCACAAGTAGGAAAATAAGCCTTATAAATATTATTATTACAGTCCACGTGGACAGAGTCGCGGTCAACAGCTAGTAATATATATTTTTGTTGTTTTGAAAATACATTTACCGAAACGGTCTTGACGACCCTACAATTTAATTATGAGACTTCTGATTCTTCTAACTATGAATCCGCTAATCGAACATCCCCAAATATCTAAACCCAAAATTAATTCGTTCTAGTATGAATAGTTCTCTTTGGAAGCTTAAACTTTATGTATAACATAATTTTACTATCATGAAATTATAGTCTACAAGCGATATTTTATCAATAATCATAGTCTTAAAAGATTTCATTTATTACGATTAAGACTGAAAAGAACACAATTTACTTATAGATAGATAAGATAGTTGGCTGTTAATAACTTTTATGTGAACCTCAGAAACATTTCATGCAAAGATTTTGTTTGTTTACAAATTATACATATAAATTTATCATATGATGTATCTTTTCCATTCATAAGTTTTATAGAAATGGCTTTAAGAGTTATGATTTAAAAAAGTTTTTTAATTTATTAAAAAAAAGTTTACACTTGAAAGTCTCTTTTAACCTTTTTTGATTATTATGTTATGCCTATATGTTTTTTAACAAGTATAGATTAAGTGACGACAAGGTAAGCCCAGTGGACACACGGGTTCAAGTCCCAAGTATTGATGATTTTTTTATTGTATATTGATACACCAGTCATATTTTTCTATGAAAACAAAAACACACCTCCAACGGGAACACTAATAAAGTCATGAATTGGTTGTTTTTTAACATCAAAAATTTAAATTAAAATTTTTTTGCGCAGAAACTAAAATCATCTTCGGAAAAAAAAAATACAATCCGAAACATTTGATATTTTAAAGTGGTACTTACGTTATATATTTATTTATTTATTTAT
Organism: Napeogenes sylphis; assembly: GCA_959347405.1. Lineage (NCBI taxonomy): Eukaryota > Metazoa > Arthropoda > Insecta > Lepidoptera > Nymphalidae > Napeogenes > Napeogenes sylphis. Next base: position 30,431,638 of record OY365776.1, read on the forward strand.
TTAATCTTTATTGGCCCAAAAAAATGGTACAAAAGACGGACTTAATGCTAAAAAACATTCTCTGCCAGTCAACCCAGAAAAACAGTAAAATAATTAATTTATATCAGGCGCTAAAATTATACAATCAAAACTTAACAATAACTAAAACGATAACATTGCATAAAACAACAAACAAAAAAAAAAAGCAAACAAACTAACAAAACAAACAAATGAAAACATTGCTGTTATATTCAATTAATTAATTGTAGTCGTTAATAAAGTAATAGATTAAAATATATATATACATATATATATATATACATATATATATATATATATATATATATATATATATATATATATATATATATATATATATATATATATATATATATATATATATATATATATATATATATATATATATATATATATATACATATATATATAACTATATGACTTACATAAACATAGATACATATATACATAAATAAATACATATAAAGATATATAAATACATATATAAATGTATACAGACATACGTTAAATCAATCCTTTATAAAAATTCTGCTATTGCCGGGACAGATATGTCAGAACAGATTTTTTGAAAGCTACTTTGCTAGGAGAACGCCTTATGTTTTCCGGGAGTCCGTTCCAGAGTTTTGTAGCGTGTACTGTGAAAGAATTTGAGAGGAAACCGGTATGATGCGAAGGAATAAAAAGATTGAGATTAGAGGAAGAGCGAAGATGAAGGTTGTGATTACTTCCTAGTAATTGAAACTTACATTTTAAATACTGAGGAGACATAGGATCGTTAAGTATAGAAAACAACTGACACAAATATCTAGAAGATCTTCGCTCGCGGATAGGTAGCCATTGAAGTTTTGAACGATACTTAGAGATATGGTCATATTTACGAAGACTGAAAATAAAACGAATGCAATTGTTAAGAAGACGATCTAATTTATTTAAGTTGCATTCGGAGATGTTAGAGCAACAAACATCAGCATAGTCAATGAGAGGGAGGATAAGTGATTGCACTAACAGAGTCTTAGTTCGAATCGGTAATAAGTTTTTATGACGATATAATGCACGTAGTGAACCTGTCACTTTACGACTCAATTCCATAACTTGAGCATTCCAGCTTAAGGTGCTGTCAATGTGTATGCCAAGATCTTTAACAATGGGTATACTATTATAGCTGAGGTTTGAAAGGTCAACTGATGTCAATTTGCACAGCTGTCGTTGACTGCCTAGAATTATTGCTTGGCATTTTAACGGATTAACTTTAATACCAAACTGGAGGCACCAATCATAAATATGTTGCAAGTCTTTGTTGATGGTAGCTATAGCTGTATTAATAGTGTTAGGCTTAGTATGTGCATAAAGTTGAAGGTCATCAGCATACAGATGATAAGAGGCTTTAAAATCTTTTGTTATATAATTAATAAACAATGAAAATAAAAGTGGAGAGAGTATACCGCCTTGTGGCACACCTGCTGCTATGTCACACCACTCCGACATGGTGTTGTCGATGCGAACAGCTTGCTGGCGACCACGAAGATAGGATGAGAACCAATTTAGTTCCTTGGAAGAAATGTTAAAGCGTGAAAGAAGTGCAATCAGGATGTCATGGTCAACTGAGTTAAAAGCGTTGGAAAAATCAATGAAATCAATGTTTATGAACCGTTGATTCGAGGATTTTAGATAGGTAGGGTAAGATAGAAATAGGTCTCAGATCTTTAGGAGCAGTAGGATTGGGAACTTTAGGAATGGGGATGACGTGTGCTTTACGCCAAGTAAAAGGAAATAAACCGGTGGATAGTGAAGTATTTATCATATGAGTTAGAGTTGGAAGAATCACGTCAATTACGTTACACCCCTTATAAGGGACACATACCCAGAAATGACCGTTACTTTCAATACACCTATCGAACGGATCTACGCCCAATTTTTTGAAGCCTATATATGATCTAGTGTGCTAATGCTAGAACGAAATCCTGTCTGTTCTATGGGTTGTATGTTTGTATGTTATTTATATATATTTTTATTGGGTTTTAGGAGTACTGTTGAGAAAACTTTACAAACATTTACCATCAAGCTTATTGGTGTATAGTTGTTAACTCTTTTATGTAACTATATAATTTCTGATCTACACTATTGATTTAGAATAGTTTCAGTTTGTAATATAACATTAAATAATTCTGTGAGAGGACGTAGTAAGATTGGTGCCCTAATTTTCAGAGCTTCGATAGTAATCCCATCTGGACCTGGGCTTTAGTTGTATTAACTGTAAGTATATATCTGTTTTATTTATAGGTGTTATTGTTTTTATGAAACTGATTTGATTCCATAATTAATACCTAGCCACATAAACAGACCCATTTCAACAGTTATTTAAACTTCGCTTTAAGATGTCTTAAAGCAATGTTGTAACCGACAGAATATTTAATTATCAGTTACTCATTAAGTTAAATTATTTCTTTATTGACACCATACAAATTCAATTGAAAAGAGTTTAATTCATTATTTAACATATTAACTTAAAAAGATAAACATTTTGTAGTAATGTACAATTGTAGTAATGTACACATTTAGTCTATTTTAGGTTCCAGGTTAATCGTATTGGAAACCGCAACAGTGCGGTATCTTGTACCAAATGGCTTATTGATTAGTTTGTGTTGCACTGTTTCAATGTAATTTTATTTATTTTGTAATACAATAATACCGGTATTGTTCTGAATTATTACTGGATAAACGATTCCTTACTGGTAACAAATATATCTGAGTTTTCATTTATATACAGTGATATTTTTCTACATTAATTTTCCGTAAAGAGTATAAAAAATATTGTTGTTACTTATATTTAATTTAGACATGTCGAGTGATAAAAACGTTTATCTAACTTAAGATATATTTGACGACTAAACGCAGGTATATAATTATAGGTAGATAAATAAGTATAGGTTATTTAATAGGTCATGATGAATGAAGATATTCATTTATTATATTTACATATCTAATTCTGTAAGCTATAAATGTGTGAAACAACAATGTGAAACAATATATTTCCTAAATATATTTACAAATGTATTTAGGAATTTAAAATCGTTTTGTACTATTATGTTTTTATGAGAAATTTAATATGTTAAAAGTTGTGAATATGACCAAACTCCAGAAGCTACTGTCTTTTTATTTAGTTACTAGCTTTTGCCCGCGGCTTCGCACGCCTTAAATTTGTGGTAAAACAATTCCAACTTCTCTTTTTTTGTATAAGCTTTTATATGACTTATTTTAAGTGATACAATAAAAATTACGACATAGGCAGACATCGCTCACTGTCAAAAATATATTTAAAGTTTTAAATGAGGATACAGTATTAGGTATTACTGTAATTACTTTTATACCTTTCTTATTTTTACTTAAACGTCCATTTAAATACTTCTTAAACAGAGTATTTAATAATCATTCTAACCAAATATCACACTTACAGATTTTCATTGAACATAGTCAAAATATTACCATGTAAACTTGAGGCATTCTGAGCTACACAATCGACGTTATTTTCACCATCAACCTGCAGGTCCAGTATTATTTAAAAAAATATATTTTAAATGATAAAAATTGAGTTAGCTATATGCATTAACATAATTTTCAATACTTAACATTTACAAAAGCCATTTTTGAGACGGTTTGCACGGTTCCATACCAGAGTGCGCCGGCCGACTGTAACGCCGCAAACGCGAAGACCCTATATTTTAAATATGTAATATCTTCGAAAATATTTATTAAAATTACATGCTGTAAGGGGCTATATTGTTTCATATTAAATGTAAAATGTATTTAACTTACTTTGTTAGATAAGGATTGAAGTTGTATTTCTTAAAATCGCTTCGTACGCACGTGGGTCAAAAAGTTCGCGGAATGGAGGGTAAAAAGTAAAAAATAAAACACAAAATTATTTTTTCTTCTCATGTATTCCCCCTTAACTCTAATACATTTATTAGACCTATCAATTAATTTATTAATACCATCGAAAAAAAATGATTTCTCTTTGTCGTCAAAATAGGCCGAAATAGCGCTCTTCACTTCTTCATCACTGGAAAATTTCTTCCCTCGAAACTCTTTTTTCATTTTTGGGAACAAATAAAAATCACTAGGGGCTAGATCTGGGCTATAGAGAGGATGTCCTAAGATTTCGAAGCCCATTCTTTGAACAGCAGCCATCGCAAATTGCGCCTTGTGCACAGGTGCTTTGTCGTGCAAAAGGAGCACACCTTGGGTCAATTTTCCCAATCTTTTCTCCCTCACAGCAACTCGCAGACGTTCTAATAATGTAACGTAGTACTTCCCAGTTATAGAAATACCCTTTTCTTTATAATCAATAAGGAGGATTCCTTCTGAATCCCAGAAAACAGAAGCCATAAGTTTTCCAGCCGACGGAGACACTTAAAATTTCTTCGGGGGTGGTGTGCCCTTTTTGTGCCACTGCATGGAGTCTTGTTTAGACTCAGGCTCATAATGATGAACCCAAGTTTCATCGCCAGTCACAATTCGGTTCAAAACTTTATTCTTTTGATCACCACAGAGCGCCAAAAACTCGCGACAACACTCAACTCGCCGCTGCTTCTGGTGTGGCGTGAGCATTCTCGGCACCCACCTTGCATACACCTTTGACATGTCAAGATGGTCGTGTAGGATGTTCAAAATGGTTGAAGCCGATACTGCAATCATTTCTGCAAGCTGCTTCTACTTTAAACGGGCATTTTCTAATATGATTTTTTCAAGTTTTTCGACGTTTTCTGCCGTGGTTGCCTCGACGGGCCTCGGATCATCTTCAATCGAATCCCTGCCTTGCTTAAACAGGTTGTGCCACTTGTAAACCATGGTTTTACCAGGGCAAGAGTCTTCGTAAACAGAAGACATCTCTTCCAAAATAGTCTGGGGAGGTTTTCCTTGCTTGGTTAGGAATTCGATGACGATGCAAAACTCAATTTTCTCCATGTTGCAAAAATTCTTCCGGATTGACTTGTTGATTGACGTGTAGCTCAGTGAATTATGACCTAATTGTTTTGAAACTTAGTATTTATACTCTTAATGAGTGTCACAACTAGTGCAGGTAGTAAAAAGATGCCTTTTCCCCCTCCATACCCCTCATTCCGCGAACTTTTTGACCCACCCTCGTAGATTACCTATTATTTTTCGTAAAAAGTAAAGGATAAAAATTTGCTATTGTGGGTTATCCCTAAGAGATAAACATATACCATCGCGGATTTTCTTGTAGAACTTTTTAAGGTATATAATATTTAGTACATTATTTTGATCTATCTCGTAGAGTTCAGCCAGCGTTTGCATTGTAAGCGTTTGCATTGACAAACAGATAAACAGACAAAGATTATAAAAATGCTGAAAATGGATTCTGTTAGTTATTACTTCACATGCTGGTATATTTTTTTAAATATTTTCAATGTACAAAGACTACTTTCTAAAGATTTATTACATGTATAGAATTAGATTTTCATGGTACCTATTACGTCATTGACATAAATTGTCATAACTTTCTTATTTATTTACCGATTTAGATGAAATAAACACTAAATGTTAAGTGACGACTGTAATAATATATTTCTGAAAACCGCATTCAAATTGGTTAAGCCGTTTCTGAGATTAGCGTGCACAAACATACAGACATACAGACATACACACAAACAGACAAACTGAAAAACCATTGTTATGGGTTCTCTTGCTCTTATAAAGCCCCCTATGATGTTTTTTTTTTAATCCATGTACATGAATCGATCAGTGACAATTTTATTATATGTATAAATATATGTCGTCTGTCATTATTAACCCGGCGCGGCGTCAGCACAGTTAAAATATGTTACAATGATAGTAGAGTTGGGTCCAGGAGACCCGTGAAGAAAATCGTCATAATTTCAATAATTACAAGACATTTACTAATTTATGGCTGTAATTGGATAAAACGACTATAGTTTAAGTGGTCATGTATGAGTAAAAACAACTTGAACTAAATATAAACTTTTTTTCTAAAATATTAATAATTAGGATATATGTAAATCATATTTAATAAGACTACAAATAAAATTACAAATTAGTTTTATGAATCAGTCATAGCATTGCTTACATATGCGCAGTCTCTACAGTACAATATTGCAAACTCAATGCAGATGTATTTGTTTCAGTTCCGTCTAGTGCAATTACTTTTTCAGTCTTTTTAGGCAGGACAGTCTTGCAACCTTTTTCTGACATTCAGTATCTTTGCAGACCGGTCCCTAACAGGGTTTCCTAAAAAAATTGCGTATTGTTTGGCACATCAGTCTTAGCAACTGCAAGATGCCTTTACGGTCGCGCAAATGCTCACGAACAAGAGTTATGCGTAAATTCTTTGAGAATTTCCAACGCTTTATAATAATGTTGTTATTTATCTTAAGAAATATATGTGCATTTATTGAAGCCATATTTATTTATATATTATAAATTTTTAAACGCTAAATCGAATGTTTAGGCCTAAAGGCATCTATGGCCACTTTATTGTATTTCTTCCAATAAAATTAGTAGATTGTACCTGGCTGTCGTAAGTGCTGACAAAATTCTACTGTGATTCTGTTATGTAATTCAAACAGGGGCTCATTATCACTATTCATTTGAGATGCGTTTTCGTCTGTATTACTGGTTTCGCTGCAATGGACTTCTACATCTTCATTTTCTGAATTTTCATGATCGGAGTCTGATTTCTCCAAGATACTCAATATTCGGTGTCGTTCGCGTTCTTCGAGATCCATTATTGCAAAAGTCATGCGAATAAAATATATAAATATACTTTTTTATAATGGCGCGAAATTACTACACGATGTGTATGGTTGGGTCATATTTACCCTTTTTCATGTTTATAAGCGTCTATACACCACTGCGATTGCAATACGACTAAATATCGATATTCCGTAAAAAGAGACGACCCTTAGCTCCAGCTATTGAGAATTATGGCAGTGTGGCACTAAAAACATTAGAAATACGCGCATTTGAAAATAGCCCGGGTCAAATAGACCTAACTGTGCGAACGCCGGGTTAAAAGTATTCTGTATTGAAGAGTTGGGAAGATAAGTGATTTTTATACCTATAGTGTTTATTATATATGTAATGTCTTTTGTGGGTATTTTATCGTATTGAGTTATTAGTAATTGTGTCTACATAAGTACACAGTAATAACTATGTTACTGTTTTTATTATATTCATGTACCGAGAGTCATTTTGTAATATTAATAATAAATTAAATAATATATTTATTTAGTACTTCCTTTTCTTTAAACTTATACAGATAATGCATTGATATGTATTATCATTTTATGGTGTGAAGAAGCTTGATTAAATACCCTACACTTTATTATTTTAGTGGTTTTTAATTGTAGAATATTAAAAAATGTAACACGAGTAGGAATGTAGATTTGGAGAAACTTTATTATAGTTTATTTTAAAGTTAAATACAAAGTTTGTTTAAAAACATCAATTAATCAATTAAAGGAATGTATTTGAACTTCCATCGGTGAGTATCTTGGGCGCTATTAGCCCTTTGGGCGTTATATGGACCTTGGCACAATATTTACACATTCTTTTAAAATTTTGTCAAGTGTATCAATAGTAATAAAAATAATCTTATATATTTATAATTTGCAATAAATTGGTTGTTCCTGTCAAAAATTTTTAAACTTTACGATGTTCATGCGACATTTAACAAAATAAGTGTTCAACATCTTCGCGCACCATTATAATGATTCTAATATAGTTGCATTCGTACTAATCTAATAATCCCATAAGCCATTATTATTAAAGTAACTTTTAATTAAAAGACTTAAAAATAGTAATAGTAATCTAAAATGTAAAAAATAATAAATAACAAATTATTTTGTAATATATAAAGATGGTTACTTCGGGTTACCCTTTAGAAATAAATATAAACATTTCCGTCGTGATAGTTACAAGATAATACATAGGATCCGTTAAATAAAACTACTCATCAAATTTAAATAAATAAGAGCCCGTACGTACAACTGATATTTACTAATTAACAAGTCATATTATTAAAATACAAAACTTTTACTGCTTGTATCGCACACAATGGTACAAAATACCTTTGTTATATTTTTACAACGGAATTCTCTCTTCATTATCGTTAGTCCGAAAAAATAAAATAATCTTTATTTACCTTTAGTCTTAAAACCGTCTCCATGCTCTTATAATAATTATCAGTATTAAAGCTATTTCCTTTTACTAACCACCGACCCGTAAAGAGGGGTGTTATAAGTTTGACCTGTGTATCTATGTCTCTGTCTGGGGCATGGTATCAGCCAAACAAGTGGACGGATTTGAATGCGGTTTTTACGGAAGCCTGTTCCGTTGAGATGGTTCTTAGCTATGTTTTGTCGAAATGAAAGGTAGCGTTTTCAAGATATCGAGCTTTTATTGGTGCTGGTGAAAGGTTCTTATGCAATACTGATAGTAAATACTTAAACAAGTGAAAATTAGTAAGTTCGTAGGTTCATTTAGTTCATTAGTTATTAAAGATTAACAATGGAGATGCAGCAGGCAGATCGCTGATGCAGCTTCGACCCAGTTTGTACTACCACCACCATTGGATATCGGACGTGACCAAGTTTTCATGCGTAGTAAATAGATGCGTAATAAAGTAGTTTATTTACTTTTCGTTCATTCTTCGAAAAATTATCACCACTTAGAATAATTAATATAATGTAGTAATTTAATTAAATATAATTATAATTAAGTTTTGGTTTCTTTTGCATTCATCGGCTGTGGCTATCATAATTCGTTATACCTTACAAATATCGTTCAGCGCTAAACTGTCGAGACCTATACTTTAGACCAGGCCTGTCCAACTTTGGAACACTTTCATGTTAGGAATTTGTAATTTGAAGTCTACGAATCTCTCTTCAAACTCATTCCTCAATTAATGCAACAATGACAAGTACTTGGCTAAGTCCAATATTAATTGATTTCTGGCAGATAGAGTCTCCCAATGAACCAACTGTTTTTGTTCCAGTTGTTTTTCTAACTTTGTGAAACAGCTTCTTTGTGAAAGTTTGAATGTGTACATATAACTGCGTGCATAATTGATCTTTTCCTTGCAGTTTTAAGTTAAGATAAGAGAGGTACTTAGTAATGTGAACCAGGAAGGCCAGATCAGCCAACCACTGCTCAACAGTTAGGAAATCAATTTCTTGACCTTTGTTTTCAAGAAAAATCTTTACTTCGTAGAGCAACGAATAGAATCGTTTAAGTGTGGATCCTCTACTGAGCCAGCAAACGCGACTGAAGTACACTATGTCTTCGTGATCTGAACCGACATCAGACAAAAAAGCCTGGAACTGTCTGTGATTCAGTCCTCTTTCACGTATAAAATTAACTGTCTGCACTATTTTATCCATCACGTGTTTCAATTCAAGTACTTTTGCACACAGCTGTTCGTGATGAATAATACAATGATGCTGTATGATTGTATGTGTGACGTTCTTGAGCATTAAAGCTACGTAACCACTTATTCTTCCTATCATTGCTGGCGCACCGTCTGTAGTCAATACGCAAAGATTTTCGATTCATAGTTCATATTTTTCTATGCAACTCGTTACTTCTTCCTAAATATCTTTTCCGGTGGTTGTATCTTTCATTGAACGCAAATCAAGCAATTCCTCGATCACAGTATAGTCTTCTGTTACCCCTCTTACAAAAACTGCCAACTGTGCGGCATATGATACATAAAAAACACATTTATTTAATTGCGTTTTTAAAGACGATTCAATATCTTTTCGATTGATGCGACAAGCTAATATTTTTAACTAATGCTTTTTGCTCCGGACACGCCACCGATGCAAATATCTCCAAACATTCGTTGACAAATTCTCCGTCTGATAGGGGTTTGCTTCGCTTGGCAATAGCTTCTGCTATCATGAAGTTAATTTTTGTTTGCTCGCTGTTTTGTTCGCTGATCTTCGCTTTGTTTCCGAACTGGAACTGTATCAGCACGTTAGCCGTATTTATACGCTCCAGTTATCAATCATGAACTTTCTAGAAACGTATCGAACGAACATACACCTAGAATAGTCAGCTCAAGGTCACATACGCGATCATGTCTAGTTTTTGCTTATTGAATTTCAACTCTACGTCGCACGTAAAGAAGGCGAGTTTTCAATGCGATGCGGATCTGTGTGAGTAGTCGCGCGATCCTAATCCACACCATACATGCGCGCGTCTCACTTGCTTCGCCGGCCGACTGACTATTGGATGGATGGATGTGCGTGCGCTCTGTGGCTCTGCGTGGGTGTGGGTTCGGTGACAAGGGATGCGAGCTCGCGGGCCGGATGAAGGGCCTACGCGGGCCGCATTGTGGCCCGGGGCCAAATGTTGGACAAGCCTGCTTTAGACTTTTTACAAAATATAGAGTAATAAATAAGTACGCACGCACATAATAATAAGCGAGGACGCATATTTTCTTTTGTTTCGTTTGTTTTGTGTTATTTATCAAAATTTCTAAAAGTCTTAGAACAATTGTTGTTTGGATTGATGTAAAGAGGTTGCCTGCAAGAGGTTGCCAATTGTTTTAAAATAACCCTGTATAATGTTAATGAATGTAAGAAATAAATAAAGCTAAATAAATTCAATCAAATATTTTCTTTTATCAACTTTCATTTATTAATCTTATTTCTGAACCAAAACAAGTAACAGAATTTTCTTTTATATATTCTTCCTTTCTTGTTCTTTTGCATTTTGATGATTAAAACATTCCAAAAGGTAGTCTAGGTTAATTAGCAACGTTTGAAAAAAGTAATTAAATCCGTGTTCGTGAATGGCTTTGTTTGCATTTTTTTATAAGTTGTATTATAAAGATGTTTTTTTTATTTAGGTCTGTCTCATTTAAGTTCATGTATATAAATAAAACGTTGTCAATTCTGAGCCTCGCTTTTCACATCAATTTATCAATGTAAGTTTTATTGTGATCCATGCTACGATTTAAGAATCTAAATTTTTAACATGTTAAAAATTTTCGATTTAATTTGCGGCAAGATTCCTCTAAGCATCGTTGAGAAGCTTCTTTTCAAAAATGTACGTAACTTATCATTTAATAGGTACCTTAAAAAATACTTTATGTTGTAATAATGTAAGTTTTTTTCTGTATATAATAATAATAACTTATTAACAACCAAAACTTTATGGAAGGTAGAATCAAACATATAGCTCTATATTCATTTAAATATATCCAAGAAAAGTTAGGCAACATAGACATGACCTTGAGGGCTCGTGTTATTGACCGAGGTAAATATAAGATACTTATTTTTATAAACTATCTTAAATCTGATTATCATTCAAGTTTCGTTGATGAGCTTTGTTAAGTACAGTGATGATGAATTTCATATAAAATGTTTACTAGTAATTTATTGCATAGTGGATATTAATAACTCTTTTTTTATAAATACAAAGTAACTGCAGTACATATATTATATAACCTTTAATTTAAGATTTAATTTCAAATAATTTTAAAATTAATATTAATATGTAATAAAAATACAGTTATGGGTTTTTAGGATAAATTAACTGGTGTGGATGAATTTTAATAAAATTTTGATAAAAAAAAATATTTCACTTGTTAATATAGAAAAAGGTTTAAAGTATAAAAAAATAAGAGGTGTCAAGGGACACCCGGATGGAACGAAGTTCCTTTCGATTATTTATTGAAGGAATAGGGTATCAAATACTTTTTTTTCGGATACTTATTATTCATATACATATATTCATGATGGACACGTATGAAAAGCATTACAAAATCCCTGGGGATGTTGGTGTTTCGTCATCCAGACCGGACTTATTCCTGTATTCGAAACATCTGAGACGCGTAATACTTGTGGAGCTTACTGTTCCTTGGGAAACAAACATCCCAAAGGATCACACATTCAAGCTCAATAAGTATTACGAACTAACCAACGAACTGATCAGGAATAAATTTATAGTTAGTTTGTACGCGGTAGAAGTGGGAGCGAGAGGTATAACAGCAAAATCTATCTCTCTATAGCCTACTTAAAGATCTTGACCTTTCTAGAACAAGCATCGGTTCATTTCTAGAACGTACTTCAAAGGCGGCATTAGTAGGTTCTTTCCAAATTTGGTTAGGTAGGGAGAGGAGTGTGGAGGGTGAAGGTTTTGCGCATAATAAAGGGGCCCCTTAAACCTACTCCTGGGTCGCAAGTCCCAGGCACTGCTTGCACTCCTCTCCTTGCAACGCGATGGGCCCGGCACCCGCACGGTGAATCCATGGATTGCTAAGAAGCTTCGTCTCTGTCTCTCTTATTATAATAAAAACATTTTTTTTATTTACTAATCATTTCAGGCCATAAAATAATTTGGGAAAAGTGTAAATTAAGGGAGCGAAATTCCAACTTCCAAAACGCGCCACCATTGCTCGAAAAGAAATGTGACGTCATTTGACACGCCATTCAAATTATCGGCGTCGAAGTTCATACTGTGGTATCAGTGTTACTGAGAAAAATAAATAATTTAAACCTATATTTCCGTGCTTAAAGGTTTTATTAAATGATACAATTGTTAAGGTAATCATTTACCACTTCACTTGACTCAGATAAATAACTTAGTTGATAATCAGCAGATATAGAAGATATAAGATGCTATAGAAATATTATCAGCTGTGTTTTCACTAAACAATTTTATTTTTAAAACATATTTTTATAGGTAAAGTAAAAGTATTGTGTGTTGAATGAGGAAATGGTAACAATGCTACATTTTGTTTTTCAGAAGGTATATTTACATTGACACCTTTACTTCTGTACTTCGATTTAATATTATCTTGCACATCTTAGTCACTTGGTAATGTATCTTATCTTTAATATGCGAAAAGCAAGACTCTGCCTTGTGATCAAATTTAATATTGTCTTGGCTGATTAATATCACAGACATTTGTATGGACAGTACTAGGACTTACTTACTATATCACTTCTTTGTAAGGGTCACCAATTTTTTTAAACACTTCTTTTGATAGCTAACTCTGAAAAGGCTTCTTTAACCTATGTCAATCTTTGACTTTTGACTACGCACATTCTCATTTTATCAGCTGGTGTTTTTGCCACAAAAAATATGAGGAACGACTCCTTTCTTCAAACTTAGATTTCATTTTTCTCCTTGTTGTTTCGTTATACATATTATATTCAATATTATTAGCTGTATCTTCCTTAACCTGAAATAAATCGACAACCATAAAAATTTCGTAAAACCAAAAAAAGAATAACCGGTTTTTATAGAAATTTATACTGAACTTTTGTAATCTAGGTTAGGTTAATTTTAAATTCAATTTTTTTAATGTTCAATAGCTAATACAACTTACTAGAAATTTAAACTATTTAATTAAACTTATTATAAATAAAGTACACTTACGTTAAATTGATCTTCACAACAATATAAACACAATTTAAGACATATATTATCCCTTTTAATTACCATAGACCATTGTTTTTGTATTTTCGCATCTCTTTTAATTTAAAAAACATTTTGTTGGGTGTTTTTCTAATACTATTTTTGCAATCCGGTACTATACATTACTTGTAAGATGGTTTTTATCTTCTTCCATGACTTTTAAAGCACTTGAAACTTAAAATATGTATGAAGTAAATAAAAAGTTCATAGTAAACATTGACTGGACGTTTCATTTGACATCACGCAGCGCGCGCGCAAAATGACGGCGTTTGAACAGCTCAAATTTACTTAATGTTTTAATTTTCACTTTGAAAAAAAACTAGAATCTTATCAAGCTTATTTAATTTTTTTTCTACGATATAGAGAGGTAAGTGATTAATTTACGTAAAAAAATGAATATTACCTACTGTAATAAAAAAATATTAAATTATTAATATAAGCTAATATAGTAATGAATAATATTTGTGTTATATTTTTGTATGATATTTTGCCGATAATTTATAATAAATGTACATAAAATGAATAACTAAATTAAAAAGTGCTAATCAATAAACCCATTACTTATTGTCCCGCCATCTAGCGGTTTCACTTTGTACAGATATGTTTATATAACAAATGTAGTTATGTTTCCCTAAGGTATAAATAGATGGCGTTGTTACAAGACATTACCAGTATATTTGATCACAAATTTGTATTATTATTTTCATTTAAACTGTCTTATTTGCAAATTGATTCTAAAAGCAAATTAATATAATACAAAAAATAATAATGATAGAAATGAAAATATCTCGCTTGCTTTCTATAAGAGAGAGAGAGAGATAGCAAAACATGTCGTGACAACTTTTGGTAAGAATTTTTACCGTCTAGCCCCCTTTCACAACGCGCGATAAGGAACTACGTTCCAATAGTAACACTATTACTTCATATTTAAGGTTTTGGTAAATCTCCAATAAATAATAATAATAATCGCTGACTGAACGTTAGTTACGAAATAATTAAGAAAATTTCAACTTAAAGATGAAAATATTTAAAAATCAAAATACGTTAAAAAATTGAGGATCATTTTCTTCTAGCAGTGTGAAATGTTAAATAAGTTCGTCATATTCTCCGAACCTAAACTACTTAAAAAAGTTCTTAAGGCTGACATCTACGCGAATCGAAGTGCAAATTCCGACCAAGTTATGACATGTTTTATTCAGCTGTAAAAGTTTGTCAGTCTTGTGCGCTAACATAAAAATCATATATAAATATGTTATTAAATATCTATGTAACTATTCATGTATGTTTCCTTTTTCAGTGCTTTTATGTCAGTTGTATTAGAAAGATCGATTATCAAAAATTTATTCACTTTAAACTTTCTGTGGGCAATTAAAACATCTCAAAGTATTTATACATGATTATACTTAGTTGCTAAAGTTCGTGCTAATAAAGCATATTCCACATCCAATTTTCCAAGACAATTTACCAGTTTTTTCTTTTTTTGTTGTAAAAGTCTTCTTTCAACACTTTATTCCCCTTAACCAATAAAAAAAAGAACTGCGTACATATTTTTCAAATACAAAATTCTTGAAAAATCTTTAAACAAGTTTTTCTCAAAAATAAGTGTTTGTGGCTTAACACACTATTGCTTATCCATCATTTGGTTCAAATTAACAGCGTGTATGAAAAGTAAAGTCAAGTCAAATTTGGTCTTCTATATATTATCCTAAGTTAAAAGAACAAAATACATTTTAAGTTGTTAAAAGATATTTTATACTTAATTTAAAACATTAATATGAGGACTGACCATTGAACTTGCACCAAATTAAATCTCTCGTTTTTTGTCGTTAAAGTAAACCATCAAGGCATATAATATAAATAAAATTAAGATCTTATTTCACATTTTTGTTTTTTTATTTGATAGAAAATACAATTATATAAATCTTGAAACAATAATATAAATATAACAATAAATTAACAAAAGTAAATAAACTATAACATACAATAATTATTTTAATGACCTTACTCTAATATGAAAATAGAAGGCTTTTCCTAAACATTATTTATTCATGTTCGTGTTTATCCACCCGATCCTTTCACCAAAAAGTTTTATCCATTTAATAGCACCTGGGGATTCAACCTTGGCAATGATATCTGTTAACGGCCGCTGTGTAAAATTTCTTGGAACATTTCCTAGTTTTATAAGTGCTTAATTAAAAATATAAACAGGATTTTAAAAGCAGCGGTATGTTCTTTGATTGTTTCTGCTTATTTTTACACTGTATTATTTATGATTTTATTTTTACAGTGTATAAACAATGTTGCCGTTTACAATATATTTATTTTTTATTTTTTTCTCTGTATGTTCAAAAAATCTTATTTTATAATAATAATACATATTATATAACTGGATAAAAAACAAAAAATTGTCTAACCCCTCAGCAAATTATTTGCTTATGTTAAGACATTAAAAATAATGCGAACCAATGTAATAAACGACCAAACCTGGAAATACACACATCTATACTCATCACATACATGCCTGTCGGGAATCGAAGCCGAGCCCCTTTACATCGCGATACGTCCATGCCACACACTCGACTTATGGGGCGCTTAACTTGAAGTATGTAATGTTAAAAAAAACACATCCTTTGGTGTCCCTACGATGTTGTTAACTTAAATAACCGGTTAAAATGAAGTATTTCTTTAAGATGGAGCCTATTTTCCAGTGATATAAGGTATATATGTCAGTTTCTTGTTTACCTCTGGATGCTTATATCTCTTAGTTGATTGGTTCAGTTTCTTTTATGATATCCTTTACTTTTGAGTAACTTCTGAACGCGATTCAGCTTCCGCCCTAAATGTTCAGGCTTTTATAACATAAAAAAAAATGAACCAAAACTTAGTGCCTTTTCTTTAAAACTTTGTACTCAAACGTTGGCATGTACGGGAACTACAAGACTTCTCATTGCAACTCCATAAATCTGAAGGTAAAGTTGACTTTAGAATAGGTAACAGTTGCCATATAAATAGTTTTTAACCAGAAACTTTACATAACTTCGTGTAGGTATTCTAACTAGTATTTCCCCTCGACTACTATACATCCGATTCTGTTTTTATATGGTACATTTGATAAATATTAAGACTTATTTAAAAGTTATACAAATGAAATATAATATTTCTCTTCCGGTTTAAGACTACTTTAAATTATGATGAAGGGATTTATATTATCACTAGCTGTTACCCGTGACTCTTTATGGCTACGATCATAAGCCATACAAATATATTTTTTACAGTCTATGTGGACGCAGTTACGAGCAACAGCTATCCCTAATAAAGTAGTTTACCTGAGTAAATAAGTGTAAAAACCTTTTGAACTACATAACAAGGCTTTTTTTCCTATATAGCGCGGGCAAAGCCGCTGGGAACAGCTAATTATTGCATAAGAACCTTTCACCAATAAAACGTCAATATCTTAGAGACGACTGTTTTTATTTTAACCAATCATAGCTAAGAACCATCTCGACAAACATATCTTTTGATTAAAAAAACCGCATTAAAATCTATTCACGCATTTGGCCGCTACATTGTCACAGACGTCGGTACTGAAGATAATGGACCTAAAAAAAATTGTTAAATTATATATTAGGACAGAGAACAAAAAAAGGCAATGTTTAGTGAAAAAAGCTCAAGTTCTCTTTTAAATAAATTTACTGCATTCAGGGTCGTTTTATTATTAATAACTTATGAATTTTATTTTGTTATTGTATAATTAAACTAGTGTCACCTTCTTATGTTAGGTGAAAGTATTTTTTTTTTATCTTTGATTTTCATTAAATTTATTAAGTGAAAAGAAAATAATGTTTATATATGCATACAATATTTTAATAAGTATTAAGTACATAATATAAATTGCAAAATAATACTTTTTTATTATTGTCTGCTTATTTATCCGCGCATAGCACACTATTGATAATATTTTGTTGATTAACATGGTGTGGTGTCATAATACGTAAGTCCATATTATCTTAATCAACATATAGGAGACTCCGTAATTCAAAATTACTGTCATGTTTTCAGAAAAAAATGCAACAAAGCTAAAATACTTAATGACATTCGGTTTCACCCTTTCTTATTCTCGGAACCGAAATGAAAAGATTTAGAGCCCAAAAGTTAAATGATGATAGATGAAGAAAATGTGAAGTTAAACGTGTTCTAGATGGCCATTTAGTGCGACTAAGAAAACATTCCTTGGTGCTTTACTTAGCAATTTTAATGTTGAATATTATCTTTTGGAATAGTTTTAATAAAAAGAATAATATAATTATACAATATAAAAATAACAGCACAATCAAAGAAACTAATATGTAAATTGAAAAATCGTAAGAAGTTGTTACACATACATTGATAGCAAAATATATATATATATATAAATTAAAAAAAAAACCCCTGATACAAAAAGACCTCTAAAAATAATATAAGAATAATAATATTATTTACTAATAGAAGTCGTTGCGTCGAGGGACTTATATCACGTGGCTTAACATAAAAGATACGATAGTATGTTCTACAGTACAGACCGCAACTCTGTACTCGTCACCGTGTGTCATCACAATGTAATCAGGCACTGTCGGCAGGCACTGTCAGGCACTGTCGACGGCAGTGGTTCAGTTTACTTCACTGATGTGGCTCACAAACTGCCACTGATATTGTATTATTTTATTGTCGGTCTTATCCACTTTTACATAATTAGAAACATGATTAAAAAAAGAATAGGCGATGGAGTGGTTTTACATAGGTCGCCGTTTAAATACTTGACCGTATCAATAATTTTTCCATGCAATGATTTGTATTAAAAATAATAATATGCTTAATATTTGATATTTTTATAATTTTTTGTTTTTATTTATAACATTTTATTCATACTTATATTTATATACTTTATATAGGTAATGTTTACTTACTTTAATGTACACAAAATCACATTGATATAACCCCTAAATCTGATTTATTTTGATTATTTTGATAGAAACTAAAAAATAAATAAATAAAAATAATAAACAGAATAATATGGAATATTTATAATAACATCATTGAGCAGACTAAATTACCTAAAGTTTTAATCGACAATATACTTCTAGCGTATTGTAGCCACAGTCATATATAATCTATTTTACTTTCTAACAAAGAGCGAAATAAAAATTTGAATATTCTTAGCTCATCCTAAATATGCCAAAATGACTAATGTTCTACTCACTATAAACTATCGGTCTATAGTAAATTAGAAAGTCAATTTATCATCGCTATAGACTGGCCCCATTCAGAGTTTCACACTGAATATGCTAACGATCCTATATTATAATCGAGAAGAATATATTTTTGCCAAAATAGACCTATAAACTATTTACATATTATTTATCACATATATTATTATTTTTATAAATAAACACATATAAATTTTTATTGCATATTTAAAAATGTGATGTTAAGTTTTTTATTGACTAATAAAATATCTGCTAAGTTTTTTGCGTGACGTTAACTATAGAGAAAGAAAAGAAATAAATAAGTATAAAATACAATTACTGCTCTCTTATAACAGATATTATTGTTTTTATTTTTAATATTAAAAATAACTATAAATATATACTTTATTTTCTTGGTTAGTATTTTACAAGTGACCAATATGCGCACGATTTGGGTTCTGTGGAGCCTGAAAGTTTAAAAATGGGAATTAGGAAAAAAATTGGTCTTAGTAGCAATAGCTATAATACTATGATACCTATACTTTGGAAAATTAGATGAAAATATAATTAAAAAAACTTTTTTAACTAATTTAAGGTCAGTATAGGTAAACTTTATTTTTATTTGACGAAATTTTTATCACTTAAAGTCACTGGAAAACAAAAACCTCTCTTAAAACGAATCAAGCTTTTCTATAATAATATAAAGCATTTATTATGATATATATATATGTGTATATATATATATATATATATATATATATATATATATATATATGTATACACTATATAAAAAAACATCACCCTTCAGATCGGGCGTACAATAACTTAATAACTAGAAGGGATTTTTCGCTGGTAACTGAGTCTTTATAAGAAAGGTCCAACTAACCCCAATTAGTAACATTTGTAAATTAGTTCTATATTATCTTATTCATCATTCCAATCACTATTATTACTAATATATTCATACATTCTACAATTAAGGATATAATGAACAGATAAAAAAAATACATTTGTAATTGATTGTTTAAAAAGATAATCAACAACAACTTATAAACTTTCTTTTTCATCCGACTCATATAATAAATTGAAAAGCTTGAATTGTAATTGACGAGCTTCATTAATTTAAAATTTTAACAATAGCGAAGCATACATTTAGCCATTTATGTTGGTAAAAAATTGACCTGGTTAAATTGCTTAGTCTTTACATTGTGTTTATTTGAATACCTCTATTCATTTTTTTTTAAATTTAAAATTATGTATATTATATATATAATATAATATAAAAAACATTTACGATTTTGAGCCAGGATCGTGACTTTGAGACAATTTTTTTATCATGGTTTTGTTAAGAGGAATTTAGTGTTTCAGAAACACGTTTTATCTCGAGAATAAATTTATTTCAAAGACGGACATGACGAGAATTAAGAGTGTGTAATTTTTTTTTTTGTCTCCAAAAAAAAATATTTTCTTTATATTAATAATAATAATAATAATAATATCAGGACAAATTACACACATTGATCTAACCCCTAAGTAAGCAAATTATTTGCTTGTGTTAAGGGTGTTAGACAACGATACAAATACATAGAAATACACATATAAATACTGAGAATATATATAATAAACGACCAAACCCAGAAACACAGACATCTATGCTCATCACATAAATGCCTGTCTCCGCCGGGAATCGAACCCGAGCCCCATTGCGCCGTGACACGTTAGGCGTCTGCGCTAACCACTCGACCAACGGGGCGGTTAATATTATTTACTATTTAAACAACACCCACACTAAGTCTTCTGTATCTCAACTCCTCCAACTAATTGGTTGCCTGGAAGAGATTGCTTATAGCAATAAGGCCGCCAAACTTGTATTTTTTTTCTGTTTTTTGTTTTTTTTTTGTTATCATTGTTCTATCTGGATGTTATTGTTCAATAAAGAGTATTTATTATTATTTACTTTACAAAGGAATGCTTCAATATTAACTTAGGAGCCAAAGACATACAAACGATAAAAAGAATTGGTAAATTATGAAATAAGCTAAGTCCAATAACAATAACCTTGATTACTCTCGGTCTGAAGATAAATATTTAAAACAGAAAAAAGTGCAAAGACACCCAATACTACTTCAAAAAGGATTATCCCAAACAAATATTAGGGAAACAAACGGAGCTGCAAGACAAAATGAGATTAGAGAAGGACTACAGAAGAAAAGAACGCATCTCCCACGTACAACGGTCACTCAACACAACAACTTCAATATGCACATAATATTTTTTTTATACTTTTTAGACGTCGTTTTGTAAGGGGGATTTTTTTTTTTTTGTGCTGTTTAAAATAATTTGATTTTTTTTCCTATCTTGTACTAAATTAACCTAAAAACACATTTATGTCACGTCTTTAGGTTTTCACTATCAATATTGTATAAGAACCTTTCATCAGCACCAAAAAAAGCTCCATATCTTGGAGGCCACTGCTTCTATTTCGACCAAATATAGCTAAGAACTATTTCGACCAACCAAGCTTTCGATTAAAAAAAAAACCCGCATTCAAGCCCGTCCACCCGTTTAGTTGATACGTTGCCACAGACAGAGAGACAGATAGATACACAGGTCAAACTTATAACACCCCTCTTTTTGGGTCAGGAGTAAATAAAATAAAAGGCCTTTGGAAATGTTATGAATATTTTTTACATTCTTACTTCAAATAAAAATATTCGCCAAATGTAAGTCAAACTCGAAAAAATATGTGATGTAATTTAAAATTTAAGGCTTTCGGAGTTTTTTCTTATTATATACCATAAAAATGGTTTTGATTCCCTTGCTAGTAGTAACGAGTTTGAAAATATACAATATGCAAAAAGAAACAACTGTGGCTGTTTCTTGTCCTTGTCTTGTCTTATTTTGCCTTTGTCCTCTGTGACTTAAAAGTTTCTTTATTTATTATAAAACCTTGGATTTTATTTTGATATTGATAAACTTACTCTTTTTAAAATATCAAAGCTATTAAAGAGTCCATTCATAAATTTATGGAGGAAACAGAGTTCAAGTAAATTTCTACGATTAAACAATTAACAATTATTAAACATCTTTGCAGTATAGATAAACATTGAAAAGATGCCACTACCGAAATAAATTTTTGGAAATATCTTTAAACATGTATAGCCATGTTGAGCTTATTTAAATTTATAAAAATATAGAATGTAAAAAACCGATACGGGCAGGGATTCGAACCCGCGACTACTGGGAAACCTTCCCGTCGCTCTACCAACTGAGCTACCGTATCGCTGTCCGTCTCGGTGAATTAAGCATTCTATATGTGATCGTCTTTATCGGGACGGTAAATAAGCTCAACATGGCTATACATGTTTAAAGATATTTTCAAAAATTTATTTCGGTAGTGGCATCTTTTCAATATCCAACCATTTGTAATAGAATGGACGAGAGCAGCCCCTACAACTCGTTTTATAACATTTTAACACTATAATATTTAGGTCATTTACAATTTCATAACCAACTTACAGATGCTATTTTTTATACCTTATAATAAGGACATCCCGGACATCAACTTGTACAAGATTAGCATGACTCTCAAACAGCTTAAAAACATTAAGGCAACGGTGATGATGGAGTTACGGCAGAGCTACTGAAAGCACGTGGGAAACCGGTATTGAAAGTCCTCCAGAAGCTCTTTAATTCTGTTATACTTACGTCCCCACAGGCGTGGCACAGGCGTGGCACAGGCGTGGCACAGGCGTGGATTCTGTTTTTTAAGAAAGATGACAACACACTTCTTAGGATTTATAGACCCATCACGCTTCTGAGCTATGTCTATAAGCTGTTTTCGAGAGTCATCACGAGCCGTCTCCATCGCAAGTTCGACGATATCCAGCCTTCCGAACAAGCTGGTTTCCGAAATGGCTATAGTACCATAGATCACATTCAACGCTGCGACAGGTTATACAAAAAACTTGATCGCAAGTTCGACGATTTCCAGCCTTCCGAACAAGCTGGTTTCCGAAATGGCTATAGTACCATAGATCACATTCAACGCTGCGACAGGTTATACAAAAAACCGAAGAGTATAACCAGCCTATGTGCTTAGCTTTTGTGGACTATGAGAAAGCCTTCGATTCGGTCGAAACATGGGCAGTGCTACAGACTCTTCAGAGATGCCAAATCGATCAGAACTCGAAACTGATCCAACTGCAGAGTAGTGTGAGACATCGAGATGTCATATCTCTGAAACTGTTCATAGCTGCTTTGGAAGATGTCTTCAAGCTTCTGGATTGGGACGGTTTTGGCATCAATATAAATGGCGAGTATATCACCCATCTTCGGTTTGCTGACGACGTCGTGATCATGGTAGAATCACTGGAGGAACTAAGCACAATGCTCATGAGGGTATCGACCCTCAGTAGAGCTTCCCAAAGAGTGGGCCCTGATAATGAACATGGATAAGACGAAAATTATGTCGAACAGACACGTCGTGCCCACTTTGATATCAATTGAGAACTTTACACTTGAAGTTGTTGACGAAAATAAAAATATACTTAGGACAAACTATCCGACTAGGTGGGTCCAACTTCGAGAAAAAGGCTGGTCACTGAATCCAACCCGGCTGGGCAGCGTTTGGGAAACTACGCACTGTTTTCTCGTCCTCAATACCCCAGTGCTTAAAGACGAAAGTCTTCAACCAGTGTGTGTAGCCGGTGATGACATACGGCACTGAGACTTGGCCGCTAACTATGGGCCTTGTAAGAAAGCTCACTGTCGCTAAGCGGGCGATGGAGAGGGCTATGCTCGGGATATCCCTACATGACCGAAAAAGAAATGGAGAGATCTGTAGAAGAACTAAAATTGTTGACATAGTTCATAGAATCGCAAAGCTGAAGTGGCAGTGGGCAGGGCACATTGCTCGAAGAACCGATGGCCGATGGAAAAGAAAGGTTTTAGAGTGGCGGCCAAGCATCGGAAAGCGCAGCGTGGGACGTTCCCCCACTAGATGGTCGGACAACCTAATGAAGGTTGCGGGGAGCCGTTATTTACAGGCGGCTCAAAGTAGCACGCTGTGAAAAAAGTTAGGTGAGGCTTTTGTCCAGCAGTGGACGTTAATAGACTGAGATGATGATTATGAAAAGCTACGAAAAATAAAGTAATAAATTTTAAAACACTAAACTTACCAGAGAAAGATTAGATTAACAAAAACATATAATCGATGGAATAAACAAGCGCAATATTATCTGGATAAAAGTTTAGTAAAAAAAATGATCATCAGAAGTTCTCGAGTGTGTCAGATTAAAAAAAGGGGAGTTAATTACATGCTAAAAAGTCTTTATCCCACATGGCATAGTGCAGCTGCATACATTCAACTTTTTGACGAATTTTTGTTATTTAGGCTTATCGAAATCGTCAGTTTATATTATACTAGCGAACCCAGCCCGCTTCGCTGGGCTAATCCTTACTTTACCTGGTGGCGAGTTACATCAATGGGCATAGCATATTCGTTTTCTTCGAGGAAAAATACATGGTCATACCAATTTTTATGACAATCAATCGGTTGAACGGGCGGAAGTCGATATTTGACAGCGCCGCCTGGTGGCGAGATACATCAATGGACATAGCATATTCGTTTTCTTCGAGGTAACATATGTATGTTGACCATGGTATGGTTGGTTGGTATGACCATGTGGTCATACCAACTTTTATGACAATCGGTTGAACGGGGCGGAAGTCTATATTTGACAGCGCCGCCTGGTGGCGAGTTACATCAATGGGCATACCATATAAACCTTCTCCGTGGAAAAATACATATACATACCAATTTTAACAAACATCCTTCTATATATATATATATATAGATATTTCGTACGCGTATTTCTCAACTCAATAGGTCTATGAAGCTCGAGTAACTCTCCATTTAGCATAGTGGGCTCTCCAGCTATTAGATTTTCTGTATACGAAAAAACAATAACAATGACAAAAGTTGGGTGCCTATGCGTAACATTTTTAATAAGAAATGGTTATGCGTTTTTGATATTTTATGATTTCAATACGATTAAATTCCGCAAAATAGTTTGCTTATTAAATTCTGATAAATATTGTATTTTAGTGTTAAGAAAAATTTCTGTAAATAAAAATTATTAAAAGAAATGAATATTACCAAGTATTAAGTTACAGTTTAGTTTTCTATTTGTCAGCTTGTCATATAAAATGTCCCTTTTTGTCCCGTTTATTTTAAGGTATCCGGTCGCATCCGTATCATTGTTTGTACGGGAGGACATTAAATGTCAATTAATCTACATAACTATTTAATTATGTTGTCTTTGTAAATCTTTGGATCTAAACAATTTTTATAAACATGAAGCATTTTATGTGCATAAAATGCAATATTTATTTATAAAAAACTTAGAATTTTTAAATTAATCCTATACAATGATTATGATTATGTCAAATCAGAGGTATATTTAGAATAAATATTTCCTCTCGATTATACGTGATTATACAATAAATTAACTTTTAAAAATTTTACTTTAATTTGTTCTGGATTATTTTTAACTGTTTTTTTTATCTTCTTCGTTTTACAGTTAATAGTTATGTGTTTCTGTCTGTGCCAAGTATTTATTACATTTATCAATTTGAGTTATTCAAAAACCTTTTGTGCTTTTAAAACGTAATTTGGTTTATCTTATTACAAAATTATTTAAAATTTATCTAAAAAAAAAACTATATTGGTTCAAAAGTTTATGTTTTGCATACAGCACATGTGAATTATTTTGTTCATTTTTTTAGCATTAAGCCATTTGTTCTCGTTATTTCCTTTGTATAGTTTCTATTTACAAAGAAACCATTATGACTGTTTCTGCTTCACAAAGGACAGAATACACTTCTGTATAATCCTATTCAAAGTAGATTAAAAGGAATTGCTTACAAGTGTCGCTTTACTGTTAACAATAATGAGTTTTCAAACGTTTCCATTTCATCTTTTCTTTATCTCCATTTCACAATAATTTATTTGTATTCTACATTACTACAGAGAAATATCTATTATTTAATATTTTTATGTGATTTTATTTTCTGAAGTCCAACAAACTGCACTAAATACATACCTTATATAATAATGTACGTAAGTAGAGAGATATGCAAAGCAAGGAAGATTCAATTAAAATTAAGATTCACACTTTCCCTATACAGGTCTGCTTATCTCTCAAAAGAATTGACCTAGCTAAATATTTAACAAATTGTATTTTTTTGGGACATTATATATGTTTGTTAAAAATTTCAATTTTAAAAAATAAAAATTATCCAAATATTAAATAACGATTTTCATGTTACAAATGTAATACTTTAAATTAATTCTATGTTTGAAATTACAAAATATTATGAATCAGGTAAATATTGTTTAAAATAATCCAAACATATAAACCTTTTATGATGAACAAAGGACGTCCGCCTTATGCACAAAACGATATCGCATGATAAACCTCTTCGACATATATTGCATATATTCGTATTTTACTGGCGTAATCTTCAATCAACCAACAACAAAACCCTTTTGTCAAAGTTGGATGGAACCGTCATAAAGACATTAAAATAATTTTGTGTTTAAATAAAAGTGACCACAGGAACTAGAAGTAGAAGTTCAAAATAAATGGGGACCATAAGAGATTTTTGTATTCCACCAGCTTTAAAGCGCACCTTGCTTTAGGATTTTATCTTAATGCAACTAATACCAGACGACTCTACATGTATTTCAAAGGCGGCATTAGTAGGTTATTTTCAAATTTAGTTAGGTAGGGAGAGGAGTATGGACAGTGAGGGTTCTCACCCTCACTGTCCATACAGTAACACTCTCTGTAACACTCTCGTGTTAGCGCATCATAAAGGAATACTTTAAGTCTACACCTGGGTCGCAAGTCTAAAGTAGAACATGAGTTTGTTTGTTTTCAGGCTATTCATCTTAACTAGTCAACCGATCGACAATAATATTCGCAGACAGGTTGCTAAGGTTGCAGAAAATACTATAAAGTATATAATTACCCTCTACAAAGTAGTGTATCCAGTGAAGTAAGCATAAAAACCTTCCGTTCAACATAACAAGGCAGTATTTTTACTCATTAAGCGCATTCAAAATCGCTGTGAAGTTCTTTTATATATATTTATTTTCTGTACATGTCAATATATTTTATTGTAGCAAGTCAATAAAAAAAATATTATTACACCACATAAATTATGTTTAGAAATCAAATATGTTAAAAATGTGGATTTCACGAAATATATACATTAGGTATTTAATTTGTGCCTATAAACTTTTGTAGGCACTTAATTATCTTCGGATTTTGTGGTTAGTTTTTCAATCTTGCCGCTTTTTCGTCCGTGACAATATTCCCTCAGGAAATCAAAAGGTATGGATGGATTCCGGTGTGAACGATTTTCAGTGTACCAAGACAATTAGTTTCAACATTAAATATTGAAATTGACGACGCTTTTACGTTTACCAATAATAACTAAACTTCTTTTTACAAGTCTCGCTCTCCACCGGAGATTGAGGGAGCAAGAGGGTTTGAAATGTAATGTAATGAATATTTTTATTTTCTGATTAAACTGAAAAAAAATATATAATTAATACATAAATATATAATAGCTTTTACCCGCGACTTCATTTACATTAGATCGTTTTTTGGGCAGCTGATTTATGTTACAAGGTGTTATTTAATTTCACCTGTTCCGGTGTTTGTTTGTAATCAAATATTGCAAGCTAAATTTCACCCACTTCGAATCAAAATTTAGCATGTATCTTAATTAAATTTAAATTTAGTTTTGTTGTCAATCTAACATGGCTGCCGTAACAAAATGATGGCGTATATATTTAAAGACAATCCCCCCAATATGAGCATCAAACGAAAAGGCTTAACTTGTAAAATACAAAACGTTATTAAAAAAATAAAATCCAAAATGGTCGCCAGTACAATATGGCGGATTAGGTACATATTTTTGTTCAAGCAACGCAATGTAAGTATGAAACGAAATGAGACAGATTTTATTTCAACTGATACTTTGCTGGTAATCAGAGTTTGTAATGATGTTGTCCATAGGAACTCGATATTAAGTGACACAACCCTACCGAATTTGAGCTCGTAAGAGTACTTTTTGTGCTAGATGTTAACGAGTACTTTTTGTGCTAGATGTTTACCAGGTAATGATAGAGCTGGAAAATGGCCATAGGAACTCGTTTGATTCGTTTTACTGAGTACTTTGGTGGCTAGATTGTTTACTACCTGATGATGCAAATTAAAGATAGCTATAAAAACTTGGTAATTAAGCAACGCAACCCCATCGAGTTGGGACTCGTGTTAATCGTCTTAACGAGTACTTTGATGCGTCTGACGATGGAGCTGGAATTAGTCCATAAAAACCAACCCAGATTTAAGTCCCGTGGGTCGACCTTTAGTTTTCGTTTTTTTTTTTGTTTGCTCAGTTTTTCTCCGTATAGTTAGGTCGAAATCTGTCTTCGGGTAATATAAGTTTATTCAGTTTGTTTGCTTTTTTTGCTCGTGTCTTGTGTATTTTATGTTGTTTCCTATATTGTGCTTAGAGAACGAGTCGACTGAGCAGAGGGCTCATAGAAGTCATACGAAACCGTACAGCAACCGAGTCTGCATAGCAACGTGAGAACCGGCTAGCAGCAGCGCGTCAGACTTCACATATCCAAAACAACAGATGTCATTAGTCACAGCACGTTTTGATTTCCTTCCGGAAGAGCTAGTACAAAACTTGGACAAATATGCTCATACAATTAAAACTAATGGGCCTACCTGAATTATTTTTTTATGGGACCAATTCGAAACTATTCCGCATCAAACAAAAAAAGAATTACGTAAATCGGTTCAGAAATTTTGGAGAAATCTATGTACATACATAAAAAAAATATACGGGCGAATTGAGAACCTCCTCCTTTTTGAAGTCGATTAAAAATAACCGGGTTTTTATGGTAAATAGCTTAAAACACCACACCACGTTGATTGGGTCACCCAAATTAATCAATTAGTCTTGATATTAGTAATTTGGATAACGTATAGTTAGGAGTAACATAAAATAGATAAAAATAAAAGGTATACATTTAAAAGGTATGGTAAAAGGAATAAAGGTAATGTAGGTAAATAATTCAAAGTTTGTTTTTTTACGACGGGTGGCTAAGACCATTTGGCATGTTCGACATTCGACAAGATTGGGGTATATACAATGTATATTAGGATCACAGCACTGTGTTAAGTATTTTTTTTTATTATGTTATTATTTCTTTATATAAATATTTTTATTCGACATTCCAACGATGCCCCTGCACTCAGATTTGTATAGGTTGGTCCTAGACGTCCCATGTGCTGCCACATGGGCTTAGGGCCCTGTCTTTCAATTGTTTAGTTGGGTTTGATTGTCTTGTTTGGTTCTTGTTTCTGAGTTTGAGATATAAGTTGACATTTAATTGACAACATCTAAACGCTCAGAGTGGCCGTCTAGATGTTGACCTCCAGTGGTTGTCTGTTCCATTGTAATATAGATATATTTAAGTTTCACGGTCCTGTCCAGTCCTGTTCTGTCGCCATTCAAGTCTTATTTTCTCGATTTATCTTTCTACCTACTTGTTTATAGTGTTCCATAAATATCTCTGTTGTATCCTTATTATCCATTATGATTGGTATATTGTCTTTGTTTATTGTCATGTTTGTTTCCGTCTCAATGTTGTGTCTCACATGCAGAAACCTGGGGCAGTTATTGAGTAGGTGGATGACGTCTTGTTCGATAGTATTGTCACACTTAGATACCGGATTGTCTCTTAGTTTGAATCTGTACAAGTACGCCGCAAAATGCCCCTAGGCCGACACAACTGCAGTCTTGCCCGTCGAGTATCGGTCATGTCAAATTTCGATGGTCTCATCTCTTATCTTTTTTCTTTGCGAAGGATATAGGAAAGTCATAATATTTGGCTTTTCTCTTCATATTTAAAGCTGCTTCCTTAGCAAGTTCGTCCGCCCTCTCGTTATCTGGCATACCCACATGCGCTATTATCGAGAAAAGTTTAACGATGTGTCCTTTTGCAAAAAAATCTGCAGATTGTTGCTTATTATGTGCGCAAGTGGGTGCGGACAGGGCGTCCGAGTTTAATGTACCCAGGAAGGTCCTGGAGTCGGTGAAGATGTTACTCTCTTGCTAGTTCTTATCATTAATGACTTGTGTGACGGTTTCAATAGCATCCCCGCCTTTCAAAAACAAAAACAAAATATACTTAAACGTTCTCTCCTTTTCTGGGTCCATTCTTGGCAAATAAAGTAAATAAAATATTAAACTTTTAAGACAGGCGACCACAAAATATATATAATAATACAAAACATTAATTTAAAATATTAATTTAAAAAATATTTGTTTAACAAATCAATTTAAAATATTAAATTAAAATATTGTGTAGGGTCATCAAATTGTGTATTATTTCGGTGCTTAATATTTCATTACAAAGATGTTTGTTACTTAAACAGTATTGTTTGTAAATTTATTATGCAAATATTTGGATATAAAAAAACAGAGATTTCCTCACACTTGTTAACTAACATTATGAAATCAATGTTTCAAATCAATCAGATCATGATTTTTCGCGTTTTTGTGCGTTTTCTGAATGCGTCAAAAATTTACTACTACTACGAATTCAACTAGTCATTTAGACATTTGGACACTTAAATTTTATGAACATGCGGTATTTTATTTGAAGATCTACCTGCTGGATACTTAAGGAAATGAAAATATTTTAGACGATAGGGAAAATATAGTGGTTGGTGAAACTAACCACCCTGGCTGTTAGTCGTTTTCTATACGCAATTTATGTAACTCCTCTACTTGACTTTCTGCAAAACTAATTTCGAAAATAATTACAAACCATCGGAAATAGTTGCGATCGGTGAAAGTATGGTTTAATTTAAGGGCAGAAAGTATTTGAAACAATAGGTACATACCAAAAAAGACAATCATAGGAAGGTGTAATTTTTGGATGATTTGTGCATAGTCAGATTATTGCCTAGATTTCGATTTTTACGCTGGAAAGTTGGGCAATAACGACGAGATTGACTTAGGTGACTTAGCATATGTCAAACAATTCCGTAAACAGCAAACAAAATTCTATGATATAAGCTTATTGACAAGCAGGCCATTCGCACTGAGGAGGGTCTCTCTGATTGGTGCGATGTGGTTATATTTATATATTAATATATGTCAAAAGTATAATATATCTGGCTATATTATATGCCGAATATATTATTTATCCCATTATAGTTACAAAAATTGAATCGAATTAATTATCCTTACGCGTTAATAGGTACATATTTATTTGTATCCGTATTTTTATAATAATTATATATTTTATTATTATTATTTTATTTTTTTCTTTAGAATTTTGTTGTGCTTTTCCGTTGTTTTTATTATTATTATTTTTTGTTTTTGCACGCCTACCACAACCTCTTCTGTACATCCTAAGGTTGGCTGGTAGAGAATGTCTAAGTGGCTTTAAGCCCGCCTTTTGTACATTATTTTGTTTTTGTGCAATCAAGAATTAAATAAATAAGCTTTAAGTTCCAGAGGAATTCGGTCTGGAATGTAGTCGCAGTCAGCCTAAGAGAAGCACTTCTAAAAGATGCTGTAAATTTAGATCTAAAATATCTACAGTGTACACTGTATTGCAGTGTATTGTATTAAAAATCACTCTGTGCCTACGCAAAGGAAAAAAATGTTTTTCCATAAAATATTTTTTTATGCCGGAAACTTTATTATAGATTATAATATTAATAAATAGCAAACATCATTCATCATTGTTTTAATTATATTAATAGTCATGGAGGTTAAAGTGTCTAACCACCCCATACCTCGAAAGCCTTAAACCTAGTTTTTATTTACTTCCTGCAATATTTCAGTAGTAAACGATGCTAAAAGTAAGAAAAATGTTAAAAATATTCTTAATGTATAAGCGTGACTGAAAAAGTAAACTAAATAAATAGATATAATCGAGATCTATGCAAAATTGTTGATCCGAGTGCACTTTATTAAAGTAAGAGAAAATCTAGATACATGGCAATGTGTCAAGCCAAGTTGCAATTTCCAAATTACGTACAATTTATAAGGATAGCAACAAAAGTTTTTGAATATATTCTGTGGCTTATTCAAATTGAATTGTGATAAGTCGTATTGCTTATTTAAAACGATTCGCGATTTAAAACGATTAAAATGAAAAGTGAATAATAGAATTGACGACGCCGTAAACTTCCTTTACCAAACCTATTTCAAGCATTAAGAATAATGGTCTGTCATAAGAACTATTTTTAAAACTTAACTTAATTCACTTCAATGCTTTTGCATAGTTGCAACGAAGGAACAACAAGTCACCTTATAGTAAAATCTCACTTTCAGTATCAAAGGATGCACCAGAGCGTTGACCGGCTTTGGGGCGGGAGAATTTTCTCTTTTTGAAATCCGTCTCGATCTTAAAACCTAGAAGTTTATTCCTCATCTTAGTGGTTCATGGTAGAAGACAAGAGAACAAGGCTTAAAAAGCCTGCCAAAGCCACTCTGAAACATTCCCTAAAGAAGTTTCAACAGAAGACAAAAGTTAGTTACACTAGCACTTATCGAGCTGGCTAGAAACTCAACAATTGCGCTTTTCAATTTTTAAATGAAATTTAACAATATTTGACTTATACATTGTAACATCAATCCTGCAAATAAGTCAATTACTAAAGTTTCACACATTCCGAATATATAAACATTATAGTTATAATTTTATATAAACAATATACATTAATATATACATCTTGTTATTTTTATTATTACTAGTTATTATTATTATCTTTAATGTTATATTTGTATTGTAATAATTATGTGATAATAATAACATTTTATTTTATTATATTTTATTGTATAAAAATATATTACGTCTGTTTTAGACGAAAGTGGTTAAAAAATCCGTAGTTCCGACTTCCGTAGTTTGTAACCTTAAGTATTCCAGTTTAAAAAAAAACCTAAATACTGACGTTTTATTATTTTACCACTTGTTTCTTAAGTATTTCAAAAATTGTTCAAGTTTAATTAATTTTTCAATAAGAATTTAAAAAACTGTCTTTAAATAAATTTAATAAGAGTCAATGCAACCTAATACCAAATTATAATCATTGGATCTTCAGGTATTACTGCTAGAGTTCATTAATTTATTCTATTTAAGGTTATCAGAAAACTTTTGCAGCTATGGGGGTTCACTACGACGCTTGCATTTTTTTCTATTGACTTATCTATATAATAATATAATAATTTAAATATTTGTTATTACTAATTGTTTCAGTAATAGTATTTCTTTGAAGATTAATTCCTTAATTTAAATCAAATTATGTTAGTTGCGGCGGAATTTTTGTCTTTTGTCTTAAGCAATCGAAATTTTGTCGAATTTTGTCGAATCTAGAATAACTTCGGAAAGTTTGAAACGTCCTATTTACAAGATAGCCTTTTTTGAGCCTTTAGTAAGTCAAGTAGCACTTTAGAAAGTTCCTTTTTTATAGTTTATAAAACTTCCTTCACGGATAAAGGGACAAATAAAAGGTGCAGAGTTTTTTCGTTCTGTGAGGTTACATTTATTTTACCACTAAATGTAACTAGAAGAAGAATGATGACAAGTTAATTATCACGTTGTTATTTTTTTAATGGTATGCTCATACTTAACGTCTGTCACTGACATTTCAGAAGGATGCTTTTATATAATTTTTAAAAAAAGTAGTGTAAGATCAATTAAAATATCTATGAAATCAATAAACTAACATTTCTACAATAGAGTGACAAAATTCAAATGTAATGAAGCAGTAATATAATATATAAAATTATTAATAGTTTTAATTCCACAAAAGTACATAAGGTTTTCATAAGAATTTGTACTTCATGTTAAAAATTCAATTCTTCCCAAAAATTAACTTGACTTTGAATGTGTAAGGTTTCATGTTATAAAGAGCAGTTTGATACTAATGGCTCACTTAAATAACCCAGAAGCTACTTTAAAGAGATTCAACAAGAGCATCTTACTGAGCCTTAATCTCCTTTAAAGGGATACGACTTTACGAGAACTTCTGTAGATATTCTTACCGATCCAATTTAAAAGAATGAAAAAAATAATTAAGTTATCATTAAATAAGTAACTTAAATAATTGTATTTTTAATTATGTACCATCACATATATTTTAACACATTCATTTACTATAAATTTTACATAAAAAAATATATAAATAACTTGGATTATTTTTAGAACTCCTGTTACTTACACCACAGAAAATGTAATGTATTTAACTCTGTAATAAAGGCGTATCTTTGTAACGCTATCAGAGGGTCCAAGTCGAATAAGTTATCTCATTAATGAAGGATAATAAATGTTTATGTTAATAACAATAAGAAGATAATAAATGTTTATGTTCGTGATAATTCAGAAAATATTATGAGCACATTTTTGCAAGACTTCAGAAAGTTGGCAACTTATGTTTGTATTCTAATAGCACTTAATATTATCAATAAAATATCTGGAATTGTAAATTTAGTTCATGTATTTAAAATTATTTCATTCAGAGTGAAATCCCATATAAAATAACTATATATAAAGCAAGATAACTTAATAAATTATTGAATAATTGTGTTTAAAACTAATTACGACGGTCACAACCGGAGGATCCAAAATAATACAACTTCTTGACTTAAAATTTAATAAGTATAACTAATTTACAAAGCTACGTGTGACTTGCTCAAAGTTGGAGACAAGACTGATTTAAATAATTGAAATTATAATTAAAAGAATTACAGTATAATAAGCGGGACAAACAAAGGTTTCAGATATCTTAGGGTTCCGCTCTTGGATTCTTATGAAGAATGCTTGATATATTGCACCATCGTCTAATCAGCGATTCCACGATGCATGGGAATATAATAAATGTCTATTTAGCGATCCCACGATCTATGGGAATATAACACCTCCCTCCGCAGATCAGCAACTATTCCTCGAGAGAGTTGCTGAGATGTTGCCGTGGTCCACTCTTATCTCGTGGGGATGAACTTCGTTTTTGACTTCAGTATTCTTTTGTTCAGGGGGATTGTTTCCTTTAGAACGTTTCCAATAATATCTTTTGTACGCCAGACCCATACAGCACATGATTGCTCCGATTAGCATTAAGTATACAGGAATCGTTGTATGATAGATCATGCTGTTATCTTGAAGTGAAGTAAGTCTGACTGGAGTTTGTTCGGATATTCTTGAATTAATTGAGTGAAGTGTTTGAAGATTAATTGAATTTAATGTTACAGGAGAAATATTGGTTTCTTCTTGATCTACAAGATTAGGTAAGTCTATTATCCTTAAAGCGTATCCTTTTATGTAGTCGTTTGAATTGACAACGGTGAATAAAGATGTCTTGACATAGCAGTTAATAGGGATTAATACTAGGAAACTCCCTTGAAGTGTCTTATATATTTTTTGACCACAGGATATCTTAATTTTCATTGGAGTGGGAAAACTTAAGATGTAGTGTTTTTCGTCCAATTGCTCCAGTGCTTCATTCTTTAGGATAACAGATGTTAATTTACAGGTTGAATCAAGTTCTTGTTTCTCGATCAGGTTGCGGATGCAGTCAGGTTCATCTCGGGTTATATAGTTAGTATTTTCTTCACAAAGATACAGAGAGTTTATCTTCGGGCATTCAGCCTCTATGTACATAGAATTCTTACTAGAAATTGCTATAAAGGGTAGTTTGGGTAAAAGGACCTGGTTAAATTTATTAGGGGCAATTGATAATCGGTAGAGGTCATAGGATAAGGGTACGGCAATGGGTACTTTTAAAACTATAACTATTTGGTTACCTATATAGAAATAACCTATTCTAATTATATCGTAATAACTTCTAAGTTCTAAACTTAGGATTTCATCCTTTGAATATAAAATCCTTAGCTTTCTTAATATTTTGTCTAATTCTACTAAGCTAATTATAGAATGAGGTGTGCTCAATGCACGTATAAAAGCGAGAGAATTTTCTAGCTTATGCAGTTCTTCCGATAGAATATCTATATTATCGCCTAATATCATAAGATATTGGGCCATATGGGCATAATTTTCCTTACTGTAAACGTTATTAATAACAGAGTTTAGTACTCTAGTGATATTATCCTGGTTTTTTACTATGCTGTCTAAGACTTTTGAATAAAATAATGACCATTCTTTACTTAAACTAATATGTTCGTTGAGTTTCGATTGTAATTTTAATTCGTTATTCTGAAGAGCTTGTATTGCTTTATTATATTTAATGGCATCAGTATAATCTAGATTACCGGATATACTTTTAATAACGGAACCAAGGCCATCAATGAGTCCTCGTTTACTACGATTATGCTCAAAGGTTTTAAGCAGGCCAATTAAATTATCTAATTTAGTGTTAAGGTAATCAAGGTGAGGTTCATAAAGAGATGTTATTTTACTTAAATTTGATTTAACTTTAGATATTTGAAATTTAACTAATAAGGTTTGGTTGTTAACATCATCAAGGTCAATGTTATTTAAAAATGAATGATAATGAGATATGATTTTTGTTTCGCCAAGTTTAAACGGCAGTAAGCCAGGACCGGATTCTAATGAGTTAATCGTTACTTCTTGTCCTCGTGTCAGTTGGAGTAGAGACGTTAGTAGTATCCTGTAACAATACGGGTTCTTTAGGGTTTCTTTTTAGGCGTGATTTAGCTACCGGACCGCGTTTCTTTTTTGTGTATATGTGTATAGGAAGGTCAGCAAGGACAGCGTCCTGTGTGTAACGTGGAGCTAATTTTTGCCTACTCGCCATAGGATTTCGAACGAATATTTGTTCATTAGGGGTGTATTCCCTTTCAGGCTCACGATTCTTATTGCGATTTTCAGTAAGTATAGTCCGTTGTTGTAAAGAAGTCCCATTTATAAGATCGTATACTTTAATCATTCTCTGTCTATGGTCTTGAATGTATTGTTGTAGTAAATGTTCAGTCATGTTAACGTTTACAGGGTCACGAGGGTCAAAATGTCCTGTAATTAAGTCTATAGGTCTACAATTTGTGATACTATGTATAGAACTGTTATACGCTAATAATGCATATAGCATTAAATTAATAATAGATTCATTTTTATTTTCTATTTTTAAAATTCTTAAATGTTCAAGTATTGTAGAATGAAATCTTTCTACAATGCCATTTTCATTAGGGGTGTGTGCTAGAATTTTGTGATGCTGTATTTTATGAAGTCGGGTAAATTCAGAAAAAAGAGCGTTTGTAAATTCCGTTCCCTGATCAGTAACAACGGTGAATGGAACGCCGTGATGAGTGCAAAATTTTAAAAATGCCTGAATCACACTAAGAGCGGTACCATCTCGAAGATAATAAGCTTGTGAATATTTTGAAAAAGCATCAACGAGGGTAAGAAACTTTTCATTTTGTACAGTAAAAAGGTCCATATGAATGATTTCAAAAGGTTTAGTTGGGGGTGGAACTAGAGAAAATTGCTGTCTAATGGGATTCCGATCATATTTAGCCTGCCCACAGATACTACATTCATTGATATATTTTGTTATATGATCTTTCATTTTTGGCCAATAGTATTTAACGGAAAGGGCGCGGTAGCATTCATTAATGCCACGGTGATTTGTTTTACCTTCGTGATATTTTTTTATTATATCTTGCTGTTTTAAAAACTCTTTAACATTTTCAATTTCATTTTTTGTAAGGACTAAATTCATAGCAGAACTTTTAAATGTATCTTGAATAATTGGAATTATTTTGTACATAGCAAGAAAAGGGCTTATTAGAATACCGGTTTTAAATTTAGGGTTAATGTATTCTCTAACAGCATTAATTACGTCATTTTCAAGGTTAGATTCTGATAATTGTATAGTCGTCCTAGTGTGCGTTTCAAAGGGCTTTGTTACTGTCGGGCGTTTTTTTATATCTCCCACTACTACAAAACATATTTGTCGGCTAAACTTATTCAAGGGCTCGTCAGAAATTGGAACTTCTAAGATGGGGTGCTCGACACTGGTATGGACTGTTTCAGTAGATGTACTATGGGCTGTTTCAGTAGACGTACTATGGGCTGTTTCAGTGGAGGATCCGTCTAACGAGGGTGGTTTTTCAGAAGGGTTAACCACGATAGAACTAACGTCTTCAATATTAATTTCTATTCGAGAGAGGGCGTCCGCATTGGTATTTAATTTGCCTGGCTTGTAAACTGTAGTAAAATTGTACTCACTTAATTTAAGACGCCACCGGGTAAGACGTGAGTTAGGCTCCTTTAAATTCATTACCCATTGAAGTGGTCTGTGATCGGTTACGACCTTAAAATTACGACCATAGAGATAAGGGCGAAAGTATTTAGTTGCCCAAACGATAGCTAAAAGCTCTTTTTCAATCGTACTATAATTTATTTCACTAGTATTTAGGGTTCGAGATGCGTACGCTATAGGCTTGTCACTTCCTATTTGTCCCTGAGAAAGTACTCCAGCAATAGCAAAGTTAGAGGCGTCCGTAGTTAATATAAAATCCTTATTAAAGTCGGGATATTGAAGTATCGGTGCGTTACTGAGTAAAGTCTTGCACTTTTCAAAGCAATTAATGTAGTCATCATTATTTATATTTATTTTTGATCCTTTTTTAAGTGATTGAGTCATAGGTTTTATCAAACGAAGTCAGGGATGAACTTACGATAGTAACCTAAAAGACCAATAAAACGTTTAATTTCTGTAACAGTTTTTGGTATAGGAAATTTTTCTATAGCTTTAATTTTGTCAGGATTAGGTTTAATGCCGTCTTTACTAATTATATGCCCGAGGTATGACGTCTCTAGCTTTAAAAATTCCGATTTGGCCATTTGTATTTTAAAATTTGATTCTCGTAATCTTTGAAATACTTTCTTTAAATTTACTATATGTTCTTGCAATGAGACACTAAAAACAATTATATCATCAAGATATACGAGGCAAACAACGTTTTGAAGACCTCTGAGTACATTATCCATCACACGTTGAAATGTAGACGGTGAATTCTTTAAGCCCATTGGCATACGTAAGAATTCAAAGTGTCCGTGCTCTACATTGAATGCTGTCTTAGAAATATCTTCACGATTCATCTCAACCTGGTAGAATCCGCTTGCAAGATCTAAAGTAGTGAAATAATGGCAGTTACCTAATTTATCTAGCACGGCGTTTATATTAGGGATAGGATAATTATCGTCGACTGTCTTCTCGTTAAGTTTTCTAAAGTCAACAACTATGCGCCATTTTGTTTTACCTGATGCATCTTTTTTCTTAGGAACAACCCAGATACAGAGCTCCATGGTGATACAGAAGGGCGGATGATACCCTGTTCTAACATTTTTGATATTTGGTCTTGGACCTCTTGCCTATGTATAAATGGATACCTATAGCTTTTAGTATAAATTGGTTGTTCGTCAGTAGTTTTTATTGTATGTTTAATTTGATTTGTAAATGTAAGTGGCTCTCCATCTATATAAAAAACGTCAGCGTATTGTGAACATAATGACTCTAAGTTAGCTCTTTCTTCTACATTTAAGTGATCCATGCGTAAACGTGACAACACCTCCTTAACTCGATTAGGTAGTTGTTTAGTACGCGTGCACTGAATATTAAATAACTCCGCGTCTACAGGTCGGTCCATAGAAAAAACTAAATCATGACGAGTGGGATTTGTCACTTGTAAAATACCGCGGTTATCGCTCACTGTGGTAATACAATCAGCAATAGCACAACCTGAAATGTATTGTTCTTTAATTAAAACATCGCCATCATGGTAATTTATAGGAATTCGAACCAATTTTGATGAATTTGCAGGAATAATATCCTCATATAAATTACAATTTCGAGAGTCATACATTATTAAAGGATTTTTAGAGTTTCGAGTTATTAACATTTTATTTTTCAAGTCAATATTAGATTCTAGTTTTTCAAGTAAATCATAACCAATTAGACCATCGAAATATTCATGGAATTTATATATATATAAAGTTAAATCATCATTTTCATTAAATTCCTGAAAACAAGGTATAGTAATGGAATATTCATTTCGTGTAGTCGCATGTATATTCATTACTTCAAATGGATCATAATTACAAGTTAAATGTGAATAAAAACGTTGCACAGTTTCAGGACTAATAAAAGACTGGTTAGCTCCTGTATCTACTAATAATCTCAGAGGCGGGTTTGATATTTGTATATACGGTAAATGTCTTTGTGTCTGTAGGTTAAGTTCTATTTTAATGTGTCTGATTTGGGGTCCTCCTGAAAATCCTCATTGGGGATGGCTTCGTTGGGGCTAGTATTGTCTGTCTCTTCTATCGTATAAGTTTCTGTACATTGAGGTGGTTCATAATAATACTCAGTATAATAGTCAGTAGAGGGGTAGTCATTGTAGTAGTCATTTTGATAATATTCATTATAGGGGTCGTAAGACTCATTAAAATTTACCTCTCTAGTTTTAAAATAATTTGAAGGAGACGGATTGCCTGATTTGGACCAATCCCAGGGTTGGCGATTCGGTATTTGTTTCGGTACATAATGGCTTATACCACTCATGGCCTGTGGTGAATTATTGTTATTAAAAGAATTTTTCGGGGGTGCAATTTTAAATACATTACTTTGGGGTCTATAATTTGGTGGAGGGGCACCAAATATCTGTTGAGTTCTAGTAGGCCCACGGTATTGAGGTGCCTGAGAACGCCAGATCGGTACAGGTTGATTTTGTGGAATTATTTGCCTTGAATACGCTTGCATATTCAAAGGTTTAGGGGGTGCAAAATTCGGTCTTGAGGCTCCCATTGAAAAAGGCGGTTGCATATGGCCAAAAGAAAATTTAGGAAATACACTAACCTGATGATTAGGCTGGAATGATCTCTTTTCAGGAACATTTTCGTTACGCTGCTGTAAATATAATGTATTCATCTCTTCATGAACGAATTCTAAAGCTTTTTCAATTGTGTCAGGTCGCATGCACCGTATTCTAGATCCTAGAGGATCGCGAAGGCCACGTAAAAAGGATTTTAAAGTTAATTTTTGATATAGTTTTCGTTTTGAATCTACTGTGCTAGGTACGGTTTCATGCAAACTGACAAAGGTCATTATAGTGCTAAATAAATTTTGACATTTTTCATAATACTCCTGAGGTGTTGCTGAACCTTGAACTAACAGAGCTAAATCGTTATATAATGAGGTCTCATCTCTCTGGTCCGCGAAATTATTTATTAAAGCATTACGGATACCTGCCCAATTTTCCGGAATACCGTTGGAATTAATCATTCGGGCGGCGGGCCCCGTAACTTTATTTAGAATGCCATTTATTAATGCTAGGTTTCTTAATTGCTGACCGGGCTCAGTACTAATAAAATCGTTAACTAATTGATCACAAATTCTTATAAATCGGGTCAAAATATTAGGGTTCCCGTCAAATTCCGGGATCAATCGAATAGCTTTATATATATTCTCTAAATCAGCCATATTGTCTACACTACTATAATTTAAATCTCTATTAAGATCTAAAATATGATTTCTCCTATGATTATCTAACCTAGGGGTCCCAGATTGCCGTGGATGGAAAATCTTGGATAATTATAAGGAATAACTTAGGAATTAAATGGAAGCAACTTCAGAAAGATTCTAAAGTACTTATAAAAAAATCGTACCTTTGGTGTTTCAATTTTTGGAAACTCCTCCTGCTGCAACACGGTGTAGGTTCCAGATAGCCGACGTCCTTGATCGATTCACTGACTTTAATTTACGGCTATCCTACCGACTGCGCCAATTACGACGGTCACAACCGGAGGATCCAAAATAATACAACTTCTTGACTTAAAATTTAATAAGTATAACTAATTTACAAAGCTACGTGTGACTTGCTCAAAGTTGGAGACAAGACTGATTTAAATAATTGAAATTATAATTAAAAGAATTACAGTATAATAAGCGGGACAAACAAAGGTTACAGATATCTTAGGGTTTCGCTCTTGGATTCTTATGAAGAATGCTTGATATATTGCACCATCGTCTAATCAGCGATTCCACGATGCATGGGAATATAATAAATGTCTATTTAGCGATCCCACGATCTATGGGAATATAACAAACTCTTTTTCTCGTTTAAAACAAATATATGTAATACAAATAACAAAAACAAAACCATAGTTGCGACAGTTTTAGTTCTAAATAACTTTTATTTGCGCCTTTATCTATAAATTTTCTTGAAAAGTGTTAATAATAGTTTTTTTTTAAATATGTTAATATTCTTTGTTTGAAAATAATTAATATTTAGCATTATTACTTTCAAGATATACTAACTATTATTTTAATTTTAATTTATTAATGCACATACTTATCTTATATTTCGCCGTATTTTTAAAAAAATCATTATATTAATTTGAACATTAAAACTATAGTTTTTTTGCACTATTGAATAAAATTCTTATACTTCATATTATAGATACTACTACTACTATTATAAGAATAATTTAATCATTATATTTTTAGTACAACAAAATCATTAGGTAATAAGCTTGACTGTTACAAACTAAAGAAATGTGGAAGACCATTCTATTATGTTATTTCTAATAAGTAAACTACAATATGGTAGTAGTAATAAGTAAACTACCATATGGTAGTTTACTTAGTAGAAATAACATAATAGAATGAGTTTTATAACCTTATAGAAACAAACATACAGGTATTACTCATGTAAAACAGAAGTTTTTTGGTGTTTTTATAGTTGATGTTTTGGGTTCATAGTGTAACATAAAATGCATGCAGAAGTAAAGCTGTCTCTTAAAGACCGTAAGCTTTTATTTCCAAGTTACGAGTTTTGAGACTACGAAGACAGTGTTGTAATATTGAAAACTTATCTAATTATATTTTATTAAACGACTTTTTCAAAAAGGAGGAGGTTCTCAATTCGGCCGGTATATATATTATATATTTTTTTACGTATGTACACCAATTTTTGTTTTGTTTGATGCGGAATAGTTTCGAATTGGTCCCATAAAAAAATTATTCAGGTAGGCCCATTAGTTTTAATTTTATGAGCATATTCGTCCAAGTTTTGTACTAGCTCCTCCGGAAGGAAATCAAAACATGCTGTGGCTAATGACATCTATTATTTTGGATATACATACAATTTCTTACAGACTGCACATGGTACTTCAGCATATTGATTTATGGTAGTTATAACATTACGCTCATTCATTTAACGAAGTCTTTGTGAAGTTTGACGCCCTGCTGCTAGCCGGATCTCACGTTGCTGAGCAGACTCAGTTGCTGTACGGTTTCATATCACTTCTAATCTATGAGCCCTCTGCTCAGCCGACTCGTTCTCTCAACGCTCATTAATGAGATCAAGTCTATGAGTCCTCTGCTCAGCTAACTCGTTGGCCAGACGCTCATTAATGAGGCCAAGTCTCTATTCAAAATACTCATTCGCAAGACGCTCTTGGATCTTACCGAGTCTAGAATTATAATGTTCTAGAGTTTCTTGACGTAATGGTGATTTCATATATGCTTACATGGCCAACCAACGTTTTTCACGATCTTTAATAGTCTGACAAGAACGTGAAATTGTGTTTCGAAGAGGCTTTTTCCGAAGACGACTACTTTTATCCGTTCCCGTTTCTTGAGATCTACCTTTTGTAGATCTACCCATGGCTAATTGACAATGTAGTAATAAACTAAAGAGTATTAAATAAATATATAAAAAATAAATAAATTCCTATACTAAATGCCTTGGCACCGACTTCAAACCTATTAGAAAATAGGGCATATAAATAATATGTAGTATATAATAAATATTAAATGTTCATCATTTTTAACTTTTTAATTTTAAAGTCGTTTTTG
Organism: Napeogenes sylphis; assembly: GCA_959347405.1. Classification (NCBI taxonomy): domain Eukaryota; kingdom Metazoa; phylum Arthropoda; class Insecta; order Lepidoptera; family Nymphalidae; genus Napeogenes; species Napeogenes sylphis. Next base: position 30,475,292 of record OY365776.1, read on the forward strand.
TTAACGTAGTTATTTTTATTTTATATTTTATTTTTATTTTCATTCATGTGTGGAGTTCAAGTTTCAAACATAGTAATATCGTAAATTATGATTTAAAAACATAATTATGGTACTTATAATAAACTTTTCTTTGAAACTCCTGTACTAGGGTAAAACTTCTAGTCATGGGTATTATAGAATATAGTAATTAGGTATAGTACATCAAGATTAGCAACAAGAATCTGCGTATCAAATATCAACTGACATTTGCTGTCTTAATAAATGAATCTTCCGTATGGATCATAGATATTATGTTGTTTCCTCATATCTAAAATTTTATTTTGGTTAAAATCTCGATTCAGTTTTCTAAACTCAATTCCGTATAGTACAACAATTTTAGATCAAGTTTTCCTCGGAGTTGGATCAACAGTCCTGGTTAAAAAAGTACAGTTTTTTAATTTTCTTTTTAATTTTCTAACTCTTATACAATTTTAATTCATAGTTGCATATATTAATTTAAAATTAATTTACTTAATATATCTTAATATATAAAAAACTACCTTTTTTTAAAAACAATGAAGTTTTATTTGCTAATTCAAACAATTTTTCTTACATACACAACATAGACGTTTCGTGGTCATGTTTTCTGAATGAACACATAAACAATTATGATCCGTTTCTATCATCCGTAAAGTCATAAGAATTTTATAACAAAATACAAAATATTACAAGAAATCACAAAACTACCCTAAGAATACCAATGTGTTTCGAATTCTCTATTTCCCTTATCCCGGATAAATAATATTGTGATTGGATTACATGAGGATTATTGTCACCAAAAAAAAAGATATAAAACCTTTTACATTTCCTGATTTCAATTAATAATAAAAAACAATTGACTAAACAATCATTATCATTATCTTTGCACTATTTAATTTAATTTTATTTATTTTTTTTATTTGTTTACCAGTTTATTGAAGTGATAAAACGAACGAAACCACACAAAAAGAACAAGACAAAAGAAAACTAAAAATTCATTGCATAAACTTATCTCTAAATGGAGATCTCTACCAGCTACCCGTGCGTGTGAAACAGTACATTTTAATGGGCAGAAATAGTTAATACACACTACATATATAATAAAACTGTATATAAATATAAATTTTATAGGACATTCCATTATATGATTCAGATAAATATATATTATCATGAATAATATAAATTAAAGACAAACAACACATAAAAAAATATAATAGGTATTTTTTTAAATACCTAGTCTTGCCATCAATATTGTAACAAAGAAAAAAAATACTTTTTTAATTGCAAATAATATTTATTAGTTTAATACACAAATATAAAACAATTAAAAATATAAAAAGCTTATTTGAAGTGGTGTCCACTGGCTGCAGTACAGTCTTTTAAACGATGAGGCCAGCTATCAATAGAAACACGAGCTATCAATTAAGAAATGACCAATGCGTCTCTTATAGGTTGCAAGTTCTAAGTCATCTCTTAAAAAACGCGACATGCTTCTAGGTGCTATCTTCATTTCTCGAGATAAAATCTTTTGCTTTCCGCCAGGATTTCTTCGAATTCTTTCCTTTACTGCTTTGACCACCTTTTTCGTACGCACACTAAGCGGACGGACTTTTCCCTGTCAAAAGCAGAGGAAGTCTCATTGTACCCATAGCCCGGTATACAAATAATTGACTAAAACAAGTGTATGGAGATTTTTAAAAATTGCATTTGGCTCCATACCTACTTTGTGTAATGCAACCATAGCGATTCTGTTCTCTTTATTACCCAACCCCATTTTATTATCGCAAAATACTGTACAATATATTGGAGTCAAAACGAGAAAATACAATGAACAATTGTATAAAAATTAAATTAAAAATTAAAAAAACCCCGGTACAAAAAGAACTCTAAAAAGAATAAAAATAATATTATTATGTACTTATTGAAGTCGTTGCAATGGGGGTCCGTACGTACGTTGACGATGATGTCTTTTAACAAAATTGATCATTGAGGACCTAGACTATACGATTCGATGTCGTAATTTCTTTTTTAGGCTTGGGGGCTTTTTTATTTTATTTTTTTTTCTGCTTTTTAAAGTTATGTTACTGGTTTCTTTACTGTACTAAATGAAGCTACGAGCACATAATTTTTCAGTTGTTTAATATTTCTATCAATCTATCCTAATATTATAAAGATTAAAGATTTGGTTCTTTGTTTGAATTGAATAGGCTCCAAAACTACTGGACCGATTTAAAAAAATACTATTAGATTCCTACATTATCCCTGACATAGGCTATATTTTAACATCATCATCACTAATATTATAATGAGGAAAGATTTGGTTGTTTGTTTGTTTGAATTGAATAGGATCCGAAACTACTGGACCGATTTTAAATCGCGAAACTGACACGTATGCAAAATAATGTCCGGTATTTTTTAATGTAGTTGAAAATTTCTGTACGTGGACGGTCGGATTGAGGACAAAACAAAGTAAATGCTTTAGTCTGTGTCTGGGTAGATGGAATACCAAATATACTTCTTACGATTCGGGTCTTATAATAGGCGGTTAGAGTGTTAGTACGGTTACGGAAGCAGCTCCGTTAAAATTTTTAGGTAAAACATCGATTAACAAGGCCGTACTCCATCGTTGGATTTAATAGTCGATAGCCATTTAAATGATCTCAAAAAGGTAGACAACCAACTAATAAGTAACGTTAAAAAAGCTTGGATATACGATATTTTTTTTAACTTCACGTCTAAATTGGCCTTTCCTCGTTTAAGATATTAATAAAACCCGTAAACCCGTATTTAGAAACTGAAACAATTTTGGATTAAAATCGAAGAAACCATCAGAGCTCTACAAACATCTAAGAGTTACCAAAAAACATATCATCGGAAAATCTAAAGATGGTACTGTAACTTCTCTCTCAAAAGACAAAATTGCCTCAGAGCTCGAGTGACGACTTTAATTCCATAAGAAAGTTATGATAGGTGCTCAAACGAATAAAGTAGGGTTAGAATCAAGTAGGAAAGTTCAATACATAGACAAAACAAAATCTTTTATTCGGCGAGACGAAAACGATAACTACCCACTCCACGAGCCTACTACTACTATCCCATGAGCCTAGAAATTCAAAACGAATGGGTAGGGTAGGAGATTTTTGGATTCCACTAGCTTTGAAGTGGCGCTCCTTAATTTATGATTGGTCCCCAGCATTCTTAAAATTCTATCTTAATGCATTCCAAATGACTCTCCCAGATCAAAGTAATTTAGTAAGATGGGATAAAGCCACGGAGAAGTCTTGCGACATCTGTGGGGAGGCAGTAGGAACCGCGAAACACTTATTAGTAGGGTGTAGGGTACTTCTAGATAGAGGTCAATACTCGCGTCGCCAAAATAAGGTATGAGAAATTATACGGAATGCGGTTAGTCTTTCAGTAGCAATAGCGCGGAACGGTATAATAACCACTAAACGATCTGTAGAATTCGTAAAGGAAGACTCCTCCAAAAAATCAAAACCGAAGCCTTATTCAAATATTATGTTTTAAAAAACTAGGAGACATATCCGTTAGGAGTTTACAAACTGGTAGGCGTTTGTAACAAGACGTTTGACCGGGTACATCATGTTATTCTATTATAAAAGCTTCAAGCTTACGGAATCAAAGGTGACTTGCATAAATGGTTTTGCACGTATTTAACAAAACCACAACAAGCTATGATATTCATTGATATCCTAACAGAGGAAAGTATTTCTATCCTAACTATAGTTTAATGACTTAAGTTCTGTACCTTTGACCCTAGTAAAATGAAATGACCCTGAAAATAACATTTGAGGTATATAAGTGTCTTACCATTCGAATGTGTATCTCACGGACACAAACTTAAGACATATTTTGTGAGAGTTATTGACCTTTTAATTATTCAATTAAGAACTCTGAACAAGTAAAGGCATTTTGGCATGCATACGTAGGGAATTCCATATTGATAAAAATTACGTATTTTCCTTAATTGTTTATTTGTGTGTAGGGTCAATCACGATTGCCAAGGAACTCCCGGGGGCGTAGCCCCCGGAAGTTTTCTCGTGTATATACATATAACGACCTAACTCGATTCTTTATTATAAGTGGTTATCAAATGCACAGTGTGCTTCGTAAACAACGTAGAGGTGGAGGTATACATAAAAAAAATATCACAAATTTGAAATTATTAATAATATAAATCTAAGGCAATGTGAATCTTTAATTGGAGTTCTTAAAACCTCTCATTGTTACGCGGCACACATCTGCGCACTGTATAGCTCGCCATCAAAAAATAAACACTTGTTCGTTTGTGAACTAAAAAACTGTTGTGTAAAGATCCTTAAACCACCCTGAGTTGTACTTATTTCGAGGCATAAACATCAACCTAAAATCAAAAGATAAGATACGTGATTACCCCTAAGGTCTGTATGATTGAGTGTGGTCTATTGATCGCGAAATCTGATTTTACACGAATAGAAATAAAGAAACCAAACTATAACACAAAGTTGAATTGATCATATCTTTGCACCACCCCGCTCACTAGACCTTTATTAGCAAGTTTGGTACAACTAAGGAGGCTTACCGCATTTGCGTACTCGTGCACTGGGATTGAGACCAACTACAACACACAGGTTGATGAAAAAAGAAAAAATATACAAATAACAACATTAAGGTTAAAATACAAAGACAAAGGAATAAAATACGAATAATAATGGTGTCACGAAATAAATACAATGACTATAAAATAAATAAATATAAAACAATACAAAAAAGTTGTGGAATTTACTTAATTCATTTGTTCTATATTTGTATTTTGTATCTGTATAATGCGCTGGCTGAATTATTAATATAGTATGTTCTCACAAGCTGTGGTAAAACGTCCAAAATTTATTTAGATAAAGCATTTACATATCGTTCCAAATACATGTACTTTTAAATAAAATACCCCCCCCAGATTCTATCAAGTGTTACTGATAAAAACTTTAAACACATATATAAAAAATATTTTTATGACTCACTAATTCAAGTTAAAAAGCTTTGTAATGAAGTTTTTATCATATAAAAATAAACCAAAACAAATTCTCGGTCTGGTAAAAAAAATCCTGAGGTCAACATTATAAAATATTTAATGTATGGTTTATTTCATTTTTTTTTTTAATTCTTACAATAATGAAGTTTATAATACAATTTAGTTTCTTTGATTATTATCAACTATTTTATGCATATTAAAAAAAGTTTAAGTTTAAATTACTATTTTTTTGTATTAGTAAATATTTTTAGGAAAGTTCAAATTGTATAAAAAGAAGCAATAGTTATTTTTTCAATTGGAAGCTGAACGTGAGCTAAAACAACGTTCTGATAGGCGATATTGGCCTGGGTGTACGTGGTATTACTATTGGAAATGGAATACTATACACTAGCAATAAACCAAGAGCAAATATTTCTTTTATGCCGATTACATTTTAAAAAAGTAACCTAAAAAGTAACTAAAATAATAGATGCCTTTGGGACCATCAAGTTACTTAAAATTTTGGTATGCAAATGAAGTACTACATATATATCTTCATAGATATATTATTTAGCGGGTCCTGTATAGTTTTTGATCCGGAGGGGGTTAATAAAGGTTATATGGGAATAGCTGATATACTAACTTGCAGAATACCTAACGGTTCGCCACTATCGCCATGCTATGACGTCATAGCAACTGTTTCACTTCCCCCGTCAAGTAGCTTTTCGTATAAATATAGAACATTACTGCAAGCAACAGTATCCTATGACATTTTGATTCAGGCAATAAGCCACCACTGCTCGAAATTACATCACATCCCTTTTGTTCAAAGTTTCGTTCTAAACTGTATCGTGTCGCTGTTTGTAGATTTTGACAATATACCTATATTAAAAAGTCCCGTCCTTTATCTGTTTCGCAGTAGCTATTTTCGAATCATAAGTTAATAATTTGAGACTAAATTCTGAGTTCAATGTAAACATCTGAACGGGGAGGCGTCAGTTGACTTACAGAATAGTGATAGTGTAAGTACTGTATTTGATGATGTGAAAAGACAAAAACAATAATACTGAAGATATGCTGGTGTATATAAAGCTTGCGCCGTAGTGATGGGTAACCTGTGACTATGACCAGAGCAACGTTTCGACCGAAACGTCAGGCCATTAAAAGATAAACAAAATAATTTTTTTAGGGAGCAATGGGGTTCGGGTTCGATTCCCAACAGGGACAGGCATGTCTATGCAGGCATGTGTATGTGATGAGCATATAAGTCTATATCTCTGGGTTTGGTCGGTTGCTAAATATAATCGCAGGTATTTATAATGTGTATTTCTATTTATTTGTATCATTGTCTAACACTGTTGAAGCAAGCAAAAAATATGTTTATTAAAGGCTTAGATCAATGTGTATAATTTGACCAGTAATATTATTATTATTACTGCATCTAAACTGAGTTTAGTCTTGTAAAAAATATAGTGTAGTAAGAAAAAAATATCAAATTATCAATGTTTTGCCTTTTTTCCATGACTTAAAGATAAAATTTTCTATTAGTTTAATATTGCCTTATTTGTTATTGTAATGTTAAGAAAGTCTTACTGCTTCTTAATTATTTAAGCACATTATTTTAGTCATTAGTAGCTTAGTCAAAGGTTTTCTTTATTTAAATTTATTGTTTCAAAATTGTAATACAATACACATTAGTGCGTTTTGTCTGTTTAAATTTTATTTATATATTTTTGTTATTTTGTATTTTGAGATTTTATATTTGTTTATTAAAACTACTTTGAGGAAATTATATTACATTGTCACTATATTGTTAAATGTTATTATATATTTTTTATTACTGACACGTTTGTTCACAAATCGTGAAGTTCTAGTCTTAATTATTTCATCTATATTGCAAATTGTTTCAGCGTTTATTACCGTTTATAATTTTATGTTTTAGATTAACACATTTATATTACCATGTATTATATGTTTTGAATTTGGTTACCCAACACTCGAAACCATATATCACGACAGGTCTTATGAATGTTTTGTAGATTTTTTCCTTAATTTACGTGGCTCGCAAGTTGTGCCGGTAACGTGTCGTCTTTTCATCCATCCCGCATTTATTCTATTTTGCACGTCTCGGTCTTTATTGCCATCGTTTTGAATCATTCACCCGAGATACCGGAAGTCAGAGCAGACTAACATGGATATACCATCTAAAGTATTGTAGGACAAACCGGATGTTACAGAACAGGTCCTTTATTTTAATTCTACAGACCTTTAATCCGACACTATTTGTCTTGCCTGCTATTTTTCAGGCCTTTTCTAAACCTCAGACATATCCTCACCATTACCAAAAAAATCCTCGGCAAACAGCATGCACCAGAGTGCCTCCTCTTGTATGTGCGATATGAATGCAATCACTAACAGGAGAAACAAATAAGGGCTAAAAGCCGATCCCTGATTTAAGCAACATTGAACTTGTCGGTTACACCGGCTATAGACCGGACATGAGTATTTGGTCTATCATACACAGCCCCTACAAATTGTACGTACTTCCTAGGCATTTCGTTCTCTATTGTAACCCCCAACAGAACCTCACAGGGCACCCTGTCGGTTGTCTTTTCTAGCCTAACGAACAAAATGTGCACATATTTTTCACGAGCATAAATCCAAATTGGTTCTGTGATAACTTGACTTTTATTCTCATTCGACTTTCTGCCAAATTTTCATACCATGTGATATGAGCTTTATTCGTCTGTAGTTGATACAGTGAACTGTTAAGTGTTACGGTTACGTGTTATTTTAATTCAAAATTCAAAATTCAAAATTCAAAATATCTTTATTCAAGTAGGCATTTACACGCACTTTTGAATCGTCAATAACATTAAATTGGTCAGTATAGTCAGTCTGTGAGTAAGCTACCACCAGCTCGGAATGCTGTTCTGCTGAGAAGAGCTGGCCAGAAACTCAACAGTTGCTCTTTTTAAATAAAATTTAACAATGTTTGACTTATAAATTATAACATCAACCCTGCAAATGAATGACCCAAGTTCCACACATTTCGATCAACCAAAAACTCTTGAATGTTATAGTAAGATTTATTTAATAATATACCTTTAATTTTAGATTTGAAACCAAGAAAAGGAAGATCTAAGATATCTTGTGGAACCTTATTATATATGCGTATACTCAAGCCCATGAAGGATTTCTTAACTTTTTGAAGTCGAAATTTAAGCGTTACGAGCCTATTTTTATTTCTTGTATTGATTGTATGTCTGTCGCTGTTTTTTTTATAGTCATTTAAATTTTGGCGTATATATAGTAAGTTATTAAAAATGTATTGAGAAGCGACCGTAAGAATACCGATTTCTTTTAAAACTTCTCTTAGGGAGTCTCTAGCTTTTAAGTTACAAATAGCCCGTATAGCTCGTTTTTGTAAAATAAATATAGAATTAATTTCGGCAGCGCTGCCCCATAGTAAGATACCGTAAGACAATATACTATGAAAATAATTAAAATAAACGAGTCGAGCCGTATTAACGTCTGTTAATTGTCTTACTTTTTTAATTGCAAAGACGGCTGAGCTAAGTTTGCTTGCGAGTGTCGAGAGATGGGGGTTCCATTGGAGCTTTTTATCTAAAGTTATACCTAAGAAAGTTGTCGAGTCAGTCAGTTCTAACACTTCATTGTTAAGGAATAAACTACAATCTTGACTTTTTACATTAGCAAGTGTAAATTCCATGCATTTAGTTTTTTTAGTATTTAATGCCAAATTATTAATTTCAAACCAATGAAGAACACGTGACAGAGCACAGTTAACTTTGTCAAAATTAGCATTATTACGATCAACTTTAAAAATAAGTGAGGTATCATCAGCAAAAAGTACAATGTCACATAGTCCTTTTACGTAAAAAGGCAAATCATTAATATAGAGTAAAAATAAGAAAGGGCCTAGAATAGATCCTTGTGGAACACCCATTTTTAGATGAGATCCAACCGATTTACAATTATTTACATCAACCGTCTGAACTCTTTGATTCAAGTAAGAGGCAATAAGATCAAGCGCAGCACTACGCACGCCATAGTGATTAAGTTTGCAAAGTAGTGTTTGATGGTCCACGCAATCAAAGGCTTTAGATAAATCACAAAACACTCCGATTGCATTCTGTGACTTTTCCCATGCGTCGTAAATGTGCTTAAGAAGCGCGGCACCCGCATCAGTTGTTGATTTGCCTTTGGTGAAACCATATTGTTCACTATGCATGATTTCATTGCTACAAACAAATTCTGACATTTGGTTTAGTATAATTTTTTCGAAGATTTTACTTAAAATAGGTAAAATAGAGATAGGTCTATAATTTCCGGGTTCTAGTCTATCGCCACTTTTGAACAAAGAAACTACTTTACTATTTTTCATTAAATCTGGGCAAGTACCGGTTTCAATACATTTGTTAAAAATTAAGGATAATTGTGGAGCAATATCATTTATAATACTTATTAGTAATTTTACTGACATACCCCAAAGATCACCGGTTTTTTTCATATTTAGATTTCTAAATATTTTAACAATTTCATATGATGTAACAGGTTTAAAAACAAAACATTTATTACTGACTCTTACGTTATTCGTCAATTCGACGATTGCATCACATGGTGAAGAATTTAAATTACGCGTGACTGTTAAAGGAATTTCGTTAAAAAAAGTCTCAAAAATTGCCGCCACAGTTGAATTTGAATTTATTTCAATATTATCAATTTTTAACTTAATAGGTCCATTAGCAGCCCTATTTTTCCCAGAAACACTAGATAAAACATCCCAAGTTGCCTTTATTTTATTTTCTGAGTTTAAGATTTTATTTCTTATGTAAATCGACTTAGCTTGTATGCAAACGGTCTTAAATATTTTAGAAAAAATCCTAACTTTATTCAAGAATACCGGATCTTGATTCCATTGCCTCTCACTATATAAATCATATAACTTATCTCTACTTTTATATATTCCCACGGTAGCCCAATCACTAAATTTAAGTTTTAGGTATTTAGTCATAGTTTTTGGCTTAAAAACATTATTAAATTCTTGTAACAAAAAACCGAAAATGTTATTATATAAATTATTTGGATTATCATCGCTGATGTCTACTTTACCCACTTTTTGCTGAACAGTATTCTTAAATGTTAGGACCCGGTTTTTTGTAATTGGTCTACAAGTAAACTTTTGGGGCTTTTCACTTTGGTGATTAATTAATAGAGAAAATTTTAGACCTGTATAATACCTTCATATATATATCATAATATACTTTAGACCAATATAAAATATATATTTACAACTATTTCAGCTTATAACTTTAGTTTATTTGTAACTTCACACCATACTGGTTTTCTATCTTACTCTTTTACAGTACACTTTGAAGCTATGTAACGGCCTCTCGAATTTCCTCCCACGTGCCCCAAATATCCGTTATTATTAATAAGTAAATAAATAAATAATTGCAATATTTGCTAACCGACGATTAAAATGATATGTATTAAAACCCGTTTTTAACGATAGCGAGTGGTATCAGATTTATCTATATCTTCTATACTAATATTATAAAGAGGAAATGTTTGATTATTTGTTTGTTTATTTGAAATGAATAGGCTCTGAAACTACTGAACCGATTTCAAAAACTCTTTCACCGTTGGCAAGCTACACTGCTACACTGCACACACAAGCTACACTGTTCCCGAGTGACATAGGCTATGTTTCATTTTCGAAAAAAAATAGAATGTTTACTAAAACTTGAATATTCTAACGCAAGGTGCAAAAAAATTAACAAAAAACTGCGTGCGCTGCGAAAACGGTGAAAGTTACGCAAAAATGATGTTCTATGAAATTGATCCCCTTTAAAAGTTTTAAAAAGAAATCCGCGACAACATAAATCTAGCTTTTAAGGTTGACTCACTATAACCTTTTATATAGTTATGAAATTACTATATAAAAGGTCATGGCTATTACCTCTAAAATCATAAATCAGCTAGACGATAGAGGAAAATGTTTGGCCGTATTTTTGGATTTAAAAAAGGTATTTGACACCGTTTCAGTTACCATATTAGTAAACAAACTGGAAAATATTGGAATAAGGGGTACACCTTTAAATTTATTCAGAGATTATCTGAGCGACAGAAGGCAAAGAGTTAGATTAGGAAAAACTGTCAGTGACGACACTAATGTGAGTTATGGCGTCCCGCAAGGATCTGTGTTAGGACCTACGTTATTTTTAGTGTATATTAATGAGTTGTGCAATATTAAAATAAATAATACCGATATATTTTCGTACGCAGACGACACCGCTGTAGTTTTTACTGGCAACTCTTGGGACAATGTAAAGAGTGAAGCTGAAAAAGGACTTTCTCAAATAGCACACTGGTTGAAATCAAACTTGCTTACACTGAACACAACAAAAACTAGTTTTATATGTTTTACCATCTATAATAATACTCAACCAGATAGCTCATATGACATCAAAATTCACGACTTTTTTTTTTTTTTTTTTTTTATACGATCTAGGGCAATGCTTGACTACATTCCACCTGATGGTAAGTGGAATGTAGTCTTAGATGGTAAGGCGCATTGCCCTAGCAACCTATTCACTCTTCTCTTGAAGACACCCACATTATATTTGGCCGGAAATACCGACGCAGGCAAATTGTTCCAGTCCTTCGCTGTACGCACTAAAAATGAGGAAGCAAAGCGCTTCGTTCGGACAGGTGGAATGTCCACAACAAAAGGATGGATACCTGCCGTGCGTCGGGACGTCCGGTGATGGAAGGGGGACGGGGGAACTAAGTTGTGTAGTTCCTGCGTACACTCACCAAAATGTATCCTATAGAATACTGAGAGGCTAGCAATTTTACGCCTGTGTTCAAGGCTTTGGAGGTCAGCTTCGACCAATTCGGGATCGCCTATAAGCCTCTTTGCTCGCCTCTCAATTGAGTCCAGAACCGCAAGATGAGACTTTGCGGCACCAGCAAATATGTGTCCACAGTACTCTACACACGACCGGATCTGTGCTTTGTATACAACAAGAAGCTGTCCCGGTGTAAAGTACTGCCGAACCTTCGCAAGAACGGCAAGCTTTGCTGCTGCTGCTCTTGCTCTGGACTCAATGAACCGACCAAAGTTGAGGTTCGAGGAAATCTCTAAGCCTAACAACTGAAGCCGGTCACTGTATTCCAAGGATACATTCTGGAAAGTAGGAGCCAAGGTGAAAGGGCTCCTTTTGGCGGTGAATAGACACGTCTGCGTTTTGGTGGCGTTGAACTTGACAAGATTGGCATTGCTCCATGCGGAGACTGCCTGAAGTTTGTCATTCAAACGTTGCACCATGGCTTCTCTTTCAGACTGTACTTGATCTCGACTAGCCCGAGTACTCGACAGATATCTTTCTACAACTGTGCTGTCGTCTGCATACCCATAGATACCGGGCTTCAACAGATCATTAATGTGCAGCAGAAACAGAGTTGCAGAAAGAACGGACCCCTGAGGCACTCCGGCATTTATTGTCAAGGGTTCCGAGGAACACCCGTCGACAACTACTCGGAGAGATCTGTGGCTCAGAAAGTCCGTTACCCAGCCGATCAGACCAGGAGATATACCGTACGCTGAAAGCTTGCATATAAGGCTCGCATGCCAGACCCTGTCAAATGCCCTCGAGACGTCCAGAGAGACGGCGACCGCTTCTCCGTTCTTCTCGATGGCCTCGCCTAAAATGTGAGTAGCATACACTAGGAGGTCCCCAGTAGACCTATTACGGCGAAACCCGTACTGTCGGTCACTGAGGAGATCGTTACCTTCTAGGTATGCTAGTAGGCGCGAGTTCAATACACGCTCCATAATCTTGCAGAGTATGGAGGTGATTGAAATCGGTCTGTAATTGACAGGGTCGGCACGGCTGCCTTTTTTGGGCACGGGTTGCACATTAGCAAGCTTCCAGGATTTCGGCACTATTCCAGTCATGAAAGAGAGGCGATACAGACGTGACAGTACAGGAGACAACTCAGCTGCGCATGTCTTGAGTAGAATGGCTGGTATACCATCAGGACCACTGGCTTTATTCACATCTAAACGACACAATGTTCTCCATACCTCTTTGTTAGTGATGCGGATTTCAGGCATCGAAATACCGCAGTGAGGAAGATGTGCTGGAGAAGCATTGCCAGTGTCTAGATGCGAATTATCAGCAAACAGAGAAGCAAGTACATTCGCTTTCTCTGTTGCTTTGTGGGCCAGGGATCCATCCGGCTTCAGCAGAGCAGGCAGTGAGGGTTGGCAGAAATTCGACTCGATCGCTTTCGCAAGAGACCAGAAAGCTCGACTGCCAGTTGGTCTGGCAGAGAGCTTTTCGCCATTCTTAGCGATACGATCGAGACGAGCCTTCCGCAATGCCTTTTTGTAGGACTTGGCAGCTTGGTTAAAGGCTCTCTTCTTTATACTTACATCCGGAGTTTTGCGGCATCGAGCATCAGCCCAAATGAGGTACGCCGAATGTTTTCGGTCATGTGCATGACGACATTCGGCATTAAACCATGGGCGAGCTTTGCCACCAATGGGTACGTCAGCAAAAGGAATAAAATACTCCATTGCTTGATGCACCACATCGGTTATAGCATCCGCGCAACTCGACGGATCCAAAGAAGAGAAGCATACCTGCCGCCAAAGATAAGACGCAAAAAAGTGCCGCATCTCATCCCAATCTGCTGACTTGTATTTCCATACTCGCCTAACACCATGTGGTTCGAAAGCTGGTGGGGAATATGAAAATACAGATTTCACCAGACAGTGATCGGAGGTTCCCAAGGGGACTGTCACAACATAACTTCTTTAAAATGTTCATGTCCTTCAATCACCAAAGTTAGTTCGACAAAATATCTGGGGGTTCTGATAGATCAGAGATTTTCCTGGCATTTACAAATACAGGCAATCGCAACAAGAATGAGAAAATTAATATGGATATTCAAAACACTTAGGCATGTTACAGATAAAGCGCTACTTAATAAAATATATATCTCATTGGCACAATCCTTAATAATATATTGTATTTCTGTATGGGGTGGAGCACATAAAACAAATTACTTAGAATCTGAAAGGGCGCAACGACTATTAATCAAAGTCATGTACTTCAAAAGACGTGGTTTTAGTACTAGTGACCTATACGAAATATCAAATCTGTTATCAGTAAGAAAACTTTATATTCTAAATGTAATACTAAAAAAACATATGTCAATTAAATTTAACACGAAATATATAAACAAAAGAAGAAATTACCTTGTTGTTAAACCTCTCCAAACCAGAACATGTTTTGCCCAAAATCAATATATACATCAGTCAACTCATCTTTACAATAGTGTTAATAAAATACTTAATATATATAGGATGTCGTATCATGAGTGCAAAAGGTCCTTGACTGATTGGCTAAAGTCTCTGGATTATAATGAAACTGAAAGGATACTTCATTATATAAAAGTGTAAAATGTAAGAAAAATAGTGTTAATGTATATAAAATAGTGTTAATGTTGGTAACTTATAACTTGTGGTTCTTTATAACAATCTAACTTTACAGATAAGTTCGTAAATAACTAATGTTTGTAAGTAAAAATAATTTTCAATAAAGTAATAATAATATGTCTAGAATTATAAAAATAAAATTACACAATTATATTTGAAACTTAGAATGGTAATATAATTTAAAATGTTATAACCTATGTATGTATGTTGTTTATATATTATAATATACCTAGAGTCAGTTACATATTTTATAGTTTAGTAAAAAAAAACAAAATATAAATGTATATAGTATTAGTTACTCTATTAAGCTAAGGAAGAGTGGTTCCTTCTGGCACAGGTGCTTAAGCACTTAAAAGAAGGGATCAATTTTTTACATTGTTAAACATGTATATATAAAACAATAAAGAATTTGAATTTGAAATTGAATTAGTTCTAAAATAATATACACTTTCGAAGGTGTTTTAATAATAACAATATTATTCCTTATCCAAATAAATTATTTAAATATCACAGGCACTTAATTATGAACATTTCTCTTTAAAGCATTTGATTTTAACCAATAAGTTAGGAGTTATTTTAGTTTTAAAATAATACACAATGGTCAAATACCACACGTACTTTGATGTGCAGAGTGTGTGGCGCGTTGAGAGACAGCGATAAAATTTTTGAATGCGTTTTTTTCGATATTCATCGAAAATTACACATTAATACATAATTGTATTATATGTATATAATATATTTAATATATAGATAATTTATTCTACTGTGTACAACTTCTATTAATAAATGAGTTTTTAACATACGGCTTGAACAGCGAAAGTTATTTTAATCTGAAATCATAGTTTTTAATTTTAAGTTATTTTATGTCTCTTAAAAAATACGATTTAGTTCGTTAGGAGAAAAAGAAGAGTGATACGGAACTCTGGTGGGCTAAGTAACACCTAATGTTCCTTAACTAAAGTAAGTAGCAAAAGAAGAGTTTTATATATTTTTATAAATGAATGTCCATTTGGTAGCTCTTACTAACTGATTGCAACCATTTCTGACAACTTTATATTTCTTCCAAGTAAATAATACTTGTACAATGCCTAAAAATATATATATATATACGTTTATGTGGAAATTACAATAGCTCTTGTACATAAAAGTCATAGCAGAAATAAACAGTGCTTTTGTTATCCCACAATTACAAATAATTATTAAATTATTTTTATTATCCTGATTGTCCATTTTTTACCTCAATAGGACATAATGCCGGTAACAAATATTCTCGCATGCTGGGTCTGATTGCCAGAAATAAATAGTCGCAATATAACATTGTCAATTGTGTTTGTTCCATTTAAATTTTATTTGCCTATATAATTTAACTACTTTATTTTGCGGTTAAATAACAACTAAAATTATGTATTTCATCTCCAAATGAAATTTGTAATAGCATAGTAAAAGTCATGAAATAAATATTTAAAATTTGGGGAATAAAATCTCATGTAGATATTAAAATATACTAGTCATATATTTTTTTAAATTACACAATTAAAAAAAATATATGACTAATACAAAAAATATAATTGGTATGGTAAAATATTTGCAATTACAACAATTTTTATTTACTTTGGTATAAATTAATGAATATAACGGAGAAGGTAGAGGGAGCTGAATGCGTCAGGTTCATTAGATAATAAATTAATATTTTAATTTTCTATTGTATTGAGATGGTTAACTTGCAGTATAGTTAAAATAAAATTCATTTTACTTTCATTCTGTATAAGTTTAACCGCATCGAAAAATTAGGATTTGCTGTACTTAATTAATAACAAATATTATATTATATATACTGAAAAGCATTGAGTAGGTTTAAAACAATGTTTACACTTGTTTAACTTTTTTAAGAAGAATTTGATATGAAAATTATAGTGTACATGATTATATAAAATACCGTATGGCCTGGGAATGAATTGTCTTTTAGGAACTAACTAGTAATCCACGCAATTCCCTCGACATTATTATTTACTCTTGTTGTTGTTGTAATTATTCAATTTTTTAGGAAATTTACTGTAATAAGCCTTCAATACGAATTAATTGCGATGGTTTTTGTTGTTCGTTAATTGCTAACAAAATAAATACGTGTGTGAAACAATGATCACAATAAAAATACCCGGATTAGTGTGTTGTATGTTTCTTCTCAGATCAGGGCACGCTTGGAACCCTTGTCGGTTTAATTTTATGTTGAGGAGTATCTTTACAGAAGGGCTTATTTCTATAAGTATGGTATTAAAATAGGCCCTCCTAACACTTCCCTTTGACATACACAGGTGATCTCAGGTATGGATTCAAATAAAAATAAATATCTTATACAGTAATTACGATTTTCTTAATATGCAATGATTTCATTATATAGACCTAGACCTGACTGAACATTCATTTCACAAATATTTTCTTAAGTACCTACTCGAAACTTAACTTAACTTAATATGAAAGCTTTTCTCTTACGCTAGACTTGCTTCATAGTTGAACTCATAAGTTTAAAAATATGATTGAATAACTTTCAGTATTGCTCATTAAAATTCTGCAATCGATTATATACTTCAACATACGAGTAAAATGTTAAAACCGAGTTAGAGTTTTGGCGTGCTCTGCGGTAAGGCACGCAAGCAGCAGGCCAACAACGAACTTTTAAAAACTACTATAGTTATAAGATATTTTATTAGGAGTATTAAAATAATATTCCTTAGATTAGTACCATGACCTTTATAAAACAATATTACTTTATTCCTGCTCAGTGACGTATATGAATGAATGCTTTCCTATTCATGCAAAAAAGGAGTATGAGAGATAAGTTTTTTTTGTATAGCGGCATCACTTTTACACCATGTAAAATAGTGTTCCGAAACTTTTACGTTAGTTTAAGTTTTAACTGTAAAGAGTTTTAAAGAAGTTGTGAGATACTGGCCCTCATGATATACAGGTCTTTCTATCTCTCCTTAGATCTTGATGGAAATCCAATTTGGAAATCCAATAATTTTTATTTTTGTTTTGTTACAATAATTTGTAAATTACGTCAATGAAAAGATACTCAGGCGAATGATGGAGGGAAGCAGGAAATTGAAGGATGACTTTGTATTGCACATGGCTGCGAAGATATATACATACACTGCAACCGGCTTTCCCAATTTGATCCTTTCTAGTAAATATGAAGCCTAAGGAGTGAAAAAGAAGTAGAAGCCAGAAGTGTTTTAACCAAGATAAGATGGTTTTAAGAAGCTAAAAACGTATGAACAGAATTAAGGTTCAAAGTAGTCACATCATAAATAATGAGAAGGTAGGCTTGGAGCATTGATATGACAGAAAATAAAATTGTTTTGGAAAGGTTCCAATAAAGTTTTGAATATGTATGAAATCGCTATCTAGACTGTTAAAACTGTACCTACCGTACCTACTGTAAATAGTTTAAATTAGTACCTACTGTAATAGTTTAAATAGTTTAAATTGTAGTCAGAAAACTATTTAAAGTCATTTAACAAATTAATATTCAATAAAATTCAAAGAATATTAAGGCAATGTTGTTGACTTTTTTACCTTTGTAACACCATTTTTTTTATGACAAACATTTTTAAACCATTTTATAGCACCTACTGCCAAAAAAGCACACAGTAAGATAACACATCTTAACCCTATAGTACTAATGTTAGTAATTTTGAGTAACAGCGTGTTTCTCATTCGTGTTCCGAATGTCTTGATTCTTCTTGTCAACTCCGTTGTCGACCGGATGTTTACAGTAGCGACAGCGTCAAGTCGGTAAGCGCCGCCATTTTAAAATATGACCTACTTGTTAGTCGATTTGACTAATGATAAGTATTTGTGTAACTTTTTGAACAGTGTGAATAGTTAATTTACGTTATTTGTTTATTTTATCCTGTTTTATTTCATTTTGGATTTATATATTTTGTTTCCGATCAAGAGATAGTCGTAATTTAACCGACAAAGAGTTGGTTAGATATTTGTTTGAAGAAAATATGATCAGTTATAACGATAATGAATGTGCTGGCAGCGAAGTCGAGGATGATTTAGAGACTAAAGAACTTGAACAAACGAATAAATAAAATAGACCGACGTAATATATACCGATGTAATTTTCAGTTTCAAGTACATCGTAAAATATTATTACACTAAAATGTTTCCAATGCAGTTTTATTTTTATATACACTCGACAAGTTTTTTTATTATTGTAAAAGAATTAAGGGAAATTTTAGTTAATATTAAATTTACTTTTATTTTTAAATAATCGTATTTTCAAAAACATTTATAACCCACAAACAATTATTTATAAACCCCACTAAAAGAAACTTTCCGAGTACCCTAAGTAATACATTATTCTAGAACGAATGTTTATTTCATATTTCCTCTACCTTCATAACTCATTTATTACTTACCGCCCGCCCCGTTGGTCGAGTGGTTAGCGCAGACGCCTAACGTGTCACGGTACAATGGGGCTCGGGTTCGATTCCCAGCAGAGACAGGCATTTATGTGATGAACATAGATGTCTGTGTACCTGGGTTTAGTCGTTTATTAAATATATTATCAGTATTTATATATGTATTTCTATGTATTTGTATCGTTGTCTAACACCCTTAACACAAGCAAATAATTTGCTTACTTAGGGGTTAGACCAATGTGTGTAATTTGTCCTGATATTATTATTATAACATTTTTGAAACAAGGTAAAAGTAGGCAATGCTGTAGGCCGGTTGTTATATCAATGTAAGTTTGTCTATTTGTTTTTTTGTACCGCCAAACGTCTTCTTCAACGTACCATCCCTACGCTCTACCAATTAAGCTACAGCTATTATGTTGTGACCATCCCTATAAAGACTATTATGTAAACAATTATAAATTCCTCGAAGGTATTATACATATAGTTGATTATTTTTTCAGTCTTTATTTATGTAAAATGTAAATACCTAGGTACGATTTTACGAAAGTTTTTATGTTTCGAAACGATTCACAAGCAAGATAAGTTTAATATTAGTAAAGAAGTTTTCAAGGGTCCTAAACCCCATTTGTAGTATCACCACTCTTCGAAAGCACTCCCCTCATTGCCTCGCCAAGTATCAGAATACTGGGTCTCGACATTTCGAGCGATTGTCAGTGTCAAGTTGGCCTCGAAGAAATTGGGAGTGATTAATAGAGCGAGGCAGTATTTCAAACCTGGCCAAAGACTTGCGCTCTATAAGGCGCAGGTCCGGCCACACATGGAGTACTGTTCTCATCTCTGGTCCGGATCACCCCAATATCAGCTTCTACCATTTGACCGCGTACAACGGAGAGCCGTTCGGATTGTCGGGGACCCGGTGATCTGCGAACGGCTGGACTCTTTGGCATTGCTTAGAGACGTGGCTTCTTTGTGCGTCTTCTACCGCATTTACAACGGGGAATGTTCCGAAGAACTATTCGATCTGATACCTGCCGCCGAATTTCATCACCGCACAGCGCGCCATCGCCTCCAATATCATTCTTACCACCTTGATGCGTGGCGATTATCTACTGTGCGGTTTTCAAGGACATTTTTCCCACGTTCCACTCGCTTGTGGAACGAACTCCCTTCGGTGGTATTTCCAGATCGGTACGACATGGATACCTTCAAAAAAGGCGTTTACTCCTACCTACATGGCTGGCAACACTCTTGTAAATCCTCGGATGTTGCAAGAGTTCATGGGCGGCGGTGATCACAAGTCATCTGTGACCCGCCAGCTCGTTTGCCCTCCTCTTACATAAAAAAAAAATCAAGATTCATTAAATGTCATACATATAATATGCGACTACTGGAAAAAAAATATTAGTAAGAGTAAATGCTTAAAGCTTTAGTAATTACATATTTGAAGTTAAAAAAAAAATATATTATAATTACAATTTTGTAGTTTTGACAACGGTAGTTATTCAAGATGCGAAATATTTAAACTCTTCAACCGCTTTGTTCTGACATTACTTACTGACAATATATATCAATGTTGTATTAATCTTAATTTTTAATAGTTGGTGCCAAAGAAACTCTAAAAGTTTTTAAATTGATCGGGGTTAAGTAGATAAGTTATTTATGGGGAATATCCGTTGACACCGTTCTTAAGCCACTAATAGACGCATTGTTGCGTCACACTTAGCTTTAATATAGGTAGGTTAACATAGGTATAAATTAATTAATTTAACATAGGTATAAATTGTGTTATTTTTCCTGATCTAATGAGATTTGTGGAAAAGACTAAGTTTTGACTAAGTTGACAAACGTTGAAACCGCTAGATTACTTAACTTGAATGTTTTAAAATATCTTTAAATATGATAATATAATGTATGTATGTATGTTTATTTTATGCGTGGCGATCCTCTACTGTGCGGTTTTCAAGGACATTTTTTCCACGTTCCACTCGCTTGTGGAACGAACTCCTTTCGGTGGTATTTCCAGATCGGTACGACATGGATACCTTCAAAAAAGGCGTCTACTCGTACCTACATGGCCGGCAACACTCTTGTAAATCCTCGGATGTTGCAAGAGTTCATGGACGGCGGTATCACAAGTCATCTGTGACCCGCCAGCTCGTTTGCCCTCCTCTTCCATAAAAAAAATAAATAAAATAAATAGCCATGTTAAGTTTATTAAAATTTAAATAATATTCAATGAAAAAAAACCGATATGGGAAGGAACCCATATGACCTATGGGAAACCGTCCCGTCGCTCTACCAATTGAGCTACCACATCGCTAACCGACTTGGTGAATAATACTAACCAATGTATCTAACTTTGCAGTATAAACAAAAGATCACATATTATGCAAAATATTATATTATTAATTATGGCTACTCATGTATATTTTTTAATATTTAGTGTTATATTTTCAGCACTAAAAAAAGCCGAGTTTTAAAAACTATAATTAAAATCCCACGTTGGAGCGAGTAATCTACACTAACACATTTCATTTGCCGACCACACATCTATACTATTTTACTATCTATACTTCCTTTCTTTAACACATTTAATATCACAGTTTTTTATAAAAAAATAACGAAAGTTTTTATTAAGGTAGTTTAAATAGATTTACGATGAATAATTGACTGATGATTTATTATTAACGTGTTTTTGTTGGGTTAACGGTTAAGTCTTCAGTGTTTTTTCATTCCGTTAATGAGAAATGAGAATCATATAATACGACGATGAGCATTCACGTACCTACTTAAAAACATAACCAGAAACTAATAAAAAAATAACTAGGAATCTTTATAAAACAATATAGTTTTAGTCCAACTTAGTGACGTAAATGAATGAATGCATTTCTGTTCCTGCAATTGGAAAGAATGAGAGATAAGTTTTATTTGTATAGCGGAATCTCTTTTACATTATATTTATCTAATAATTAATTCTTTAAAACACAAATATTAATATATTTATAATATTTTTATGAAGTCTTTATCATACTTAAGAAAAGCTCAAGTTTCCGATGACAACTGTGCTGTCCTGAACTTCACTGGCCTGTTCAAAAGTATCGAGGTAGCTTTGTTTTCTGGGCATAGTTTTAGTTTACATAATAAATTAAGACTTTCTGTAAGTGATAAAATATATCCGAGAGTTGCAAAATTTCTAAATCTATTTGGACATTAATTGTACATAGTATTATACACGCGAGAACTCGTTAGTAGGATAAAGTTATAAATTTTATGACATTTACAAGTACTTAATTGAAATATAATAATAATTTTAGAAATAGTTTTATAATAGTAGGTTATAAAAGTAGTATAACTACAACAATTATGTTTATAAACACAAAAACAACATGATTTTACAAAATTTTAGGGAAATACATTTCGTTTCGTTTTCAATACAATAATTTACATAATGTATGTTTGAATCAAAATTCGAGAAACAAACAACACACGTTAAATATCAGAAGCGGTCTCATTAAAAGTTAAGTAGAAATTGATATTAGAAAGTAATTATTTAATATTGTTACAATAGATGCTTAACTCCGGTTATGAGATGTTCAGGAATCGGTTAAATTAATGTCTTTAAACTTACAAACATGTCTGAACTTTACTAATTTGTTACTTATCTATAACATTACATTTTTATTTTATGTTTTTTTAGAACATACCAAGTTGAATATAGGAACGTATCATAATTATAGGAGTATATTATATAACTTTTATATACTTATATACTTGATAATAATTCTATTATTTATATCATCTTGATAAATATTCTATGCTGCCGAAATTAGTTATATATTTAATTTACAACAAAGAGCTATAAGAGCTATTTATAACTTAAAAGCTAGAGATTCCCTAAGATTAGTTCTTAAAGAAAGTAACATATTATACAAACGCCAAAATTTAAATAGGTACTTATATAAAAACAACGAAAGATATACAATAACTGCAAGAAATAATAATAAACTTCAAAAAGGTAACAAATCCTTCATGTGCATATATTTATTTATTGAAATACCCTTTATTGACTATTGGCATTCTCTAACAGTTAACCTTTGCGAATGGTGAGAAATTGCGGTAAACTACTAAAAATATATTTATAAGTTCTTAATTTTACATATACAATAAGCAATAGATATTAATTAATACATATATAAATTTATAATATATATAATTATTTCTATATGCTTATATACAATATGTAACACATAATTTAAATTAGAATTGCTTATCAAGGTGGTCCTAAGAAATGTTTTTTTATTTATTTATTTTATTTACTTATTGTATACCACATAAAAATATTCTACAACTATTATCGCCTACAGGCGAATTCTTTCGGACAACCATATTGTTAGAAAAAAAAAATGGGCATATAGATAGGTGGCAAAAAGTTATAAACACTGTAATCATACATACCAATAATTACACACTAATACATTATTATAATACACACATAATTTAATATAGTAGATATAAACTAATAAACTAAACAATACGAATACAAATAAATACATTGAAAATACTTTATGGCATATGAATTAAATAAAAACCTAAAGAACATTATGATAACTTTAAAAATACGTCGTCTCAGTTTTCTTCTGGTAAATAAAGATTTTTTAAATATTAGCCAAGTTTTAAATTTTCTTTTAAAGAAAGGCAGCGCATTCCATAATATTGTTCCATGGACTATGAAGAAATGTTTAAAAAAATGTGTTATGAGCTAACATTCGTATAATCAAAAATTGTGACAATCGTACATCAGCCGGCAGTCTAATGAACTTAAATCTCTCCTTCATATATGAAAGAGTTTTCGGGTGAAATAATACTCAGTGTAAAAGAGAAAGAACGTGTAAATCCTGGCGGCGGCGAATTGGAAGCCACTTGACTTCCTGACGAAATTCAGAAATGTGATCATATTTTATTAAGCCAAATATGAACCGGACAACAATATTTTGGAGTCGTTCAAGTTTGCTAAGTTAGTGGTAAGAAGAAGAGAGTGTGCTAACATAATTTTGGTATGAATCGGAAGAATACAATGCAGTCGCCATAAATATCTCATTGCAACAAAGATTTTCTTGCTAAACCAGTACTTGGAAAGAAATCTTTGGCGGCGCTTTTCTGATATTTTCTGGTAGTTCGTTCCAGAGTGAAAAGTGAAACTTGAATTGTGAAAGATTTATGAAAATATCGGTTCTATGCGGTGGAATGGCCGTTTTAAGGTTAGAAGATAAGCAAATCATTTTATCGTGTGTTGTATGAAGATACTGAAAATTGTCCTTTGAATAAAAAGATGAATCTGGATCATTTAAGATTGAATAAGAGAGACAAAGTATACTGGAGCTACGCTTCTGACAAATAATGAGCCATTTAAGTTGAGTGCGAAATTGAGAGACATGATCCTACTTACGCAGACTGAAGATGTGAAGGATACAGTTATTAAAGAGGCGCACAAACTTATTGAGTAGGTCATTACTTAAATCGGGGCAGTATTTTCGAAGATATTAGAGAATTAAAATATAGGGACATCGCGTTTGCGGCGGTACGATCAGCCGGCGCACTATGGTATGGAACTGTGTAAACCGTCTCAAAAATGGCTTTTGTGAATGTTCAGTTTCAATACTGATTTTGTTAATGCATATAGCTAACTGAATGTCTAATACATATTTATATATATATATATATATATATATATATATATATACACATAATCCCCGGAGCAAACTGACTGCTGGCGGCCACGAAGATATAAACCAAGACTAATGGGCTGAACTTAAATAGGAATAGCATAGCCAGACGGATTTCTTGATCAACTGTATTAAATGCATTTGTAAAATCGACAAGCTTCAACACTGTTAATTTCTTGTTGTTCATTCCAACTCAAATACCATCGGACACTTTGATGACAGCAGTATTGGTGCTGTGACCTGGGCAGAACCCGGACTGGTACCGACTAAGTAGTTTACAATTCAAGATATGAGAGAGGATTTACTTAAATAAACTGGTTCCTAAGATTTTTGAAAGGAATTGAAAAATTGAAACGGGTCTATATTGGTTTGGACAAGTGGGTTGAGAGATTTTTAGTAACGAATATACAAAAGCTTTTCCCAAGTATTGAAACAACAAGAACTTTATAATATAAATTCTAGAGTTTATGGTTGATCAGAATGAGTGGAAATTAGATTATTAACTCATTCGCTGGGTTGATGTTATAATGTATGAGTCAAACATTTCTGGACAGCCCGTCTTAGCATAAATAACAATTACTTGAGCATTAGCAATAACTATTACTTTAAATAACAAATAACTATTACTTTACATAACAATTCTAAATATTACTACGTAATTTACTAAAACAATGATTGAAATAATTAGACCTTATTGGTTCTTATTAATTAAGTTAAATCAATAATCCATTAATTTGTATAAATCGGTATAGTAACCATCAAAATATTAACAATACAGTAATGTAACCTAATAGCACCAACATAGATTATATAATACTATGGATTTAAATTTTGTAAATGCCTAAATGAAAGATAGGCATTTTAAAGTATATAATACTGTATTTTATTTACATGAAAAGTACCTAAGTTGTTGACTGATAAGTTTTTTTTCTTTTATTGAATAAATGACTCATTTATAAGGTTGTTGATATTTTTAAATACATCGGGTTTTCGATATATCGATATTTTAAAATCTATATCGGGGATATTTTTAAATCTATATCGATATATCGATATTTTTATATCAATATCGGGGTTTGATATTAAAAAAATATATCGATATTTCGATATATCGGCTTTATTTAAAATAATTGTTGTAAGTTAAATTCGTAAATGTAAGTAAAATAAAATGTTGTAAATTAAAATAATGGTGTAGTTGTAATCTAAAAAATGATTGTCTAGACATGCAAGATGGATGAAATATAAATTATATGAAACACTCCTTGTAACAACTTTTTAAAAATACTTACCTTACTTACATACTAACTTTTAAACTATCGCGTTTTTTTATATATAATTATTTAATAAATCGGGACGCAGCCTGTGCCCATGGCCGGTGAAACCTGGTCGAAACGTCAGTAAAATAAAAGGTATGTGATATCTATTCCAGACGCGTTAATTCCTGATTTTTTAAATAATAATACATACCTGTATGGTATGTTTTATTATTTAAAATGAAAAATATCGGTTTATTTTTCATTCTATATTTATATAAATTTAAATAAGCTTAACATGGCTATACATGTTTATAGATATTTTCAATTATTAATTTCGGTAGTGGCATTTTTTCAATGTTTATCTATACTGCAAAGTTAGAAACATTGGTTAGGATTTTCGAAAGAAACCTAATAGATGTCACAACCGTACAACAACAACAACAACAACAATATTTGTTTTCTTCAAAGAGTTTTTTTTTAATATTTATTATTAGTTTTACTTTTGATTTAATGATATGTTATGGTATTATAAAATAAACCATTAATAATCGTTAGTGATTTATATTATTTATACAACATTGTTGTAATAGCGAGTACTTATAATTGGATTTATTGAATAATATTAGTAGCAGCATGTAGCAATAGTCAGTTTATAAAGACAAATATTTTCATAATTTGTAAATAATATTAATAAAATATCGTTAAGTTTACGTTATCGGTTCCGGTCTAACTCTACTGGATGGTTACATAGTTTTAATAATTCTTTTGAACGCCAAAACAACAACAACAAACAAAATAATAAACCTATTGCTATCTCTTTCACATTAAATAAGTTTTTATTGAGACTGCCGTTTCTGTTCCAAACATTTATTACGGAGACAATTTTTTTTATTCTTAAAACAAACTTATAAATATTAATATATTCTTTAACTCTCATTGGGAAATGAAGAACATTACTTCAAAAGCAAACTTCTGAAAATAGAAAGGACGAACAAATGAAAAAAAAGAACTGAGAATTTCGTTATCTTGTTTAATAAATTCCATGTGTGCAGGCCCTTAGTGGAAATCAGTATTTATCGAATGCAGCTACAGCTATGGCATGCTACAGCTTTGAAAGATAACTATGGAATTTTGGCTTCACTACCGGATCGATTTGTTTGAAGTTTTGTAAATGTACCCAAAACGTAATTAGTAATTTAGTATTTACATTTATTGCAATATAGTCACTAACACGTTATATATTTGTCACCATAAATCTATATCTATACATATAATAAAATTGCCACTAATCCATTTCTGTACCTGGAAAATTAAAAAAAAAACTTCATAGGGGGCCTTTATAAGAGCAAGAGAACCCAAAACAATGGTTTTCAGTTTGTTTGTTTGTCTGTATGTCTGTATGTCTGTATGTCTGTATGTCTGTATGTCTGTATGTCTGTATGTCTGTATATTTGTGCACGCTAATCTCAAAAACGGCTTAACTAGTTTGAATGAGGTTTTCAGGAATATATTATCACAGTCTTCACTTAACATCAAGTGTCTATTTACACTAAATTGTTTAAAAACTAAAAAAGTTATGTCAATTTACGTCAATCACGTAATATATACCAAGCAAATCTTATTCTATAAATGGAATAAATCTGTACAGGAGTAGTCTTTGCACATTGAAAATATTTAAAAAATAAACCAGGATGTGATGTGATAGCTAACAGAATCCATTTTCAGCATTTTTAAAATCTTTCTCTGTTAAAACACGAAAAAAAAATATTTTCAAAAATTCATACAGGGGGCCTTGATATAAGAGGACCCAAAACAATGTTTTTTCATTTTGTCTGTTCGTCTGTATATCTGTATGTTTGTGCACGCTATTCTCAGAAACGGATTAATCGATTTGGATGCAGTTTTCGAGAATATATTGCGATAAAATTGACTTTACATTTTTTTTTTTACAATTGGTTAACATATAAAGAAGTTAATAATCTCTTATTGATTTATCATTGCTACTTACCAGTTTGAGGGTTTATAGTTTTTACAAACATTGGTAAGTACAAAGCGTACGTTTTATTAAAATTGAAGTCTTATCTCTCTTATCTCACAGATAGTAATGTAATATGAATCAGTTATAAGAATAGAACATTCCATTCCATTTTTTAATATAACGAACTAAAACAATATAGTAAAAATAGTGAAAACCACTCCACTAAATCTGAACCAAGCTACTTGAAACACGACCAAAGAGTTTTCTTGCGATAGTAAAGTAACGTTTTATTCATAAGTAAATAATCGAGTCAGATTTGCCGTATTATACATACTTTTAAACATTACTTTTTATTTAATCATTTTGTATTGTATATTTGATAAAGATTTTTGATTGATTTGATAAAACTTATGTTTTAGTAATAAAATAAGTTCATAGTTATATAATTAAAATAAATAAATTTTTGTAAATTTAATAATAATAGAAATTTAAATAGAAATATGCAATTTCAAGAATTTAAAAAGATTTCAAATTTGGGTAGAAAAGTATAATACGTCATAAATATAAATCTAATGGTGGGTGTAAATATACTTGCTACAGTCAGCACGTGAAAAATGGAAGCGGCGGCAAAGTTTCCGCAAGCCTTGATATAAAAATATGTTATTGATTTTTCGGAAACAGTTCTATTCTTTTAATACTTATAGATTGACGGGTCTTGACTTCACAAAACTGATTTCACATTGTCTATATTAACTTTTTAAATATTTACTTTTTAAATATACATATTTGTTAAAGAATAATATATTTTTTTATCTATAGCAAATGTATTTGTATTATAAATAACCGAGCATCGCAAGGTATGCATCGCTCGTGTAAAGATAATATTTATCTTAGACAGCAACGTCCAGACTTAATTAGAAAGACTTAATTAAAATTTGGTTTAAGAAATCTTTAACGATTATGAACGTGTCGGAAACACAAAATTGGCCTGCACTTTCATCATATATTTTGTAAGCCAGACAGAGTATCCAAGAGAAACAGCGATACACCATCATCACAATTATGACACTAAAATAATACCAAGTACACTACCGAACTCCAACAAAACAAATTACCGTCTCTCACCAGGAAAACTTAACTTACGACTTCCACAAGATAAGTGTCTGTCGTCTCAACATTACTCCATGACCTAGACTCGGTCGTAGTACGAAATTAGTCACTGAATATATCACGTGTTTCGTGACGCGTTTCGTTTAATGTCCGAACAAACAATATCATAATAATTATTAATGTTAGATAAGGATCGTCAAAAGATTGAATGGGATATTGGAAGGCAGTACAAGAGTATGTAAGTTTTTTCTTGATTTAAACAAAAAAAAAATCCCTTCAGTGTTTATTTTATACGCAGAGATGTCCGATATCTAATCTGAATTACAAAAATATTCCTTAAGCGAATCATTTTTTGTAGCTTTAATTACGCAATAGAAGAATTCTGTATTTAGGTACGTTTTGGTAATCCTGCATTGTAAGAGGCAAAAATTCAATGATTTCGAGAAAGCTCATATGCACTAAATTGCCCATATGATACATTGAGTTTTAGAGGAGAAACGGTGGTTAAAGGATAGAAAGCTAGGATAGAAAGAAGGCCGCTATGGTAAGTACGTAGCTAATGTAAAATAGGAAAACGTTAGGTTAATATTGCATAATTAACTATACTAAAATACTTGTTACATTTAATAATTTAATATCAACAAATGTTTAAATACGAAATTTAATTTATCTTTATTTTAATTTCAAGAATTTATATTATTTTGGATCCTTGGGCCGTGACCGTTGCAGATGCAATTAAAAAACTATTGCTGTTGCAGTATTTTTGCAGTCGCTAGGAAAACTGAAAGTTAAGGTCATCTCAAAACTATATCATGTATTGTGTGCAGAGGGAGTGAAAAAAAAAACAGTAATACTAAAGGTTTCTTTTTGAACTGTAGAACCTTAAACCGCCTAAGCATGAAATCATACCTAGCACAGTAGATACAATTAATTCTACTTAAAATTAAAAATGAAATCCTTTTGGATTTAGAATAATAATAATTTATTTCCATAATAAGCTCAAAAAAGTACTATAAAATATCGTTTAGACAAACAGTAGGGTTAATTAAGTCTATATTCTTTATTTAAAACAGAAAGAGTTCTTTCTAGACAGGTAATTTGTTTCTTTAAATCCACCCTCATAATAATAACTAAAAGAAGGAGCTTCATATTTTTAAAGCATACACTACCGTAGACAACAGATATTTTCTAGTGATGTCACATTGCACAAACTTATCCGCGATATCGATAGTGATCTTTATCTCTTTGGTCGTACCTACCGTTTCTAAAACGTTGGTTAGGTGCTTTCCAAGATTTGCTAGAACGAGATACATCTTTTATATATACAGGATTTTGCCGCGTGCGATAACGTTTAGTTGTATTTCGTTCTAGAAAATGACTTGCATTTGTCGCGTTTATTATTTTAAATACAACCTAGTATTTAAAATAAAAAATTCAACAAATAATCTAAAACTACTAAATTAAAAACATTTATTGAAAATTATTTAAAAAAATGTGGTCATGTTAACACATATTTGTTTTTTATTCGCCACTTTGAGAACCTATTATAAACGAAATGACAAATAAATTCCAAAAAAACTACAGCCATATTTTTCTAAAACTTATAAAATGTTTCCATTCCCATTTTTTTCTGTTCAATCGAGTCGATCCACCTGTCATCAGTTAACGTCCGTGTGAAATCTAGAATATTAATCCGTGGATATATCACATAGATGTTGCAGAATTTATTAAAATAACACTAGATTAAATTATCGATAACTATGCTTTTTACAACACTATTGCAAAAAAAATAGAAAACTTTAAAATGATCAAATATCGTAATACAAATTTCATAGCAGTCTTATAATTATGGCGCATAGGACAATTATCTGTTTATAATTTGTAAACCAGTTAAAAAACACAAATAGTTGTATCGTAACAAAGAAAAACGTAAAAAAAATACCATGTTAGATAATGATCAAACATAGATAATGACATAATGGTGACCATTATGTCATTTATAAGTGTACATTTTACCGTTCTGACAACTTTAAATTTGTTTTTTTCATCATCATGTTTTCACATTATGAAAAAACAATGAAGTCTTCAAATTTAGGCTGTTTCTATGCTTTAGTTATTGTTCTGAGAATTCACCCCATGTATTAATAAACTATGCTTGATTTGTATAGTCACAGTCCCAAAATACGGTGAATGCTAACACAATTGAAAAATGTTTAAAATTTGTTCAAGTAGAGATAAAAACTTTATACTTACAACCTATCATATTCTCATCATCAAATCATTTATTTTCCTAATTAAAATATCAGCAACCACTTATTTAAATATCAGCCCCACGATTGAATTTTGTATCCCTTAAACCTTTTAATATGCAAAAATATTAAAAAAAAAATATTCCACAATAATAATCTACTAGAATTTCACAAATATTCGGTGCACCAAATACAGATCCCATAGTAGCCTATTTAAAATTTCACTCTCGAAAAAAATCTGAAATAATTATAATTCACTACAGCCCAGAGCTGTGTACACTATTCTTTACCAAAACCAATACCGAATCGCCAGCCCTGAGGATGGTCTAAATTAGGCTATTCGTCATTTCCAATTTCATTTTAATGAGTTTACCGAGCCTTATAATAAATATTACCAAAATGACTACTACAACAACTAACCCGGTACTACTGAGTACCACTTGAACCAATGTTAAGCTATGTCCAGCAATGGGCGATATACTTTCTTAAATTATTCCGAAGTAATTATAAAAGAAACTAAGCTTTATACTTTAACGAATTTGAGGTCATATTTTACATACAATTGTCTAGTACCTTCTAAAATTACCACGATCCAAACACCGTAGTCGCTGATTATTGTTACCTGTGTTGGGGGCATGCACAGACAAACTTTCGGCTTTTATGAAATAACGAATGCCTGTGACATGCAAATGGCGGTCACGGGCTTTTGCTCTAAAAAGCCATTGAAAAACAAATGATTATAATACAATTATATAGTCACTTAATAAATCTTGATATGTGTATTTATTACAACAGTTTTTTCAGTACTGATTTTGGTCCTCCAATTTAGACAAAAGTTTGAAATTTATACAGCATTCACTGTTAGCAATCTCAGATATAATAAACAATCAAATTCTCTGATTACATATTAATCTGGCTCAACAGCCTTATATAAAAAAAATATTGTTTAGTTCTTTTTACATCTACCAGAGACACAATTAGCCTCATAAATCTAATCTGGTAAATTCACTATTGATGTTCGATAATGAACATCAACACTAAATGGGGAGTCCCATTTGGCGCATAGGACTCATTTAAGCAATAAGACAACAAAACTTACGTCCACATAAATTAACTTTTATTTAAATTATTTACTTAAATCAAATCAGCTAAGCTTTTCTTCTTAAACTTTTCTTTAAGACCCTATTGGAAATCACACTAACGAGTCAATAACATATATATAAAAAAATAAAAAAAGCCATGGATGTAATTTACGAGTATCTACGATAAGATAGCCACATAACCTCCTTATACTTTTATTCAGAAGAGAACTATTTCAACTTCATAACAGTCATGGTCTAATGTTTTTATAATTCTATTAACACACCCAGCCCGCTTTGCCGTCTACTTATTACTTTCACCAAACAACAATCACGACTAAAACCCTTTCGTATGAAGTTTAATGATGTCTCAGATTCAGACATAGTTTGAAAGTTTCTTAATATTAATTTTTAATTAATAAACATTGGATTCAATTATTGAAACATATTTTTTTACGTCCTGTGGAATTATTCTGGGCCCTAGAGATCCTTTACAAAGTTTAAGCAAATTAATGTACTTACGGTTGCCAGTCAGTATATTTTTGAAAATCTTAAATATGTTCATAAATATACTTTCATTTTTTTTAAACACAGTGATATACACACTATAAATACGAGGAACAAACACAAGCTCGCGCTACCTGTTACTCTACTTACAAAAGCGAGTAAATTTTTCATGGGACAATATATAGTTTTACAGCTAAGTCCCAACAAACGTTCAAGTATTACCATTTAACAAATTTAAGACAATAAGTAGGAAAAGTTGGTGTTCAAAAGGATACCTAAATACTTAGAGGATATTGCACCGTGTTTGGAATTATAACGTAATACTATGAT
Organism: Napeogenes sylphis; assembly: GCA_959347405.1. Classification (NCBI taxonomy): domain Eukaryota; kingdom Metazoa; phylum Arthropoda; class Insecta; order Lepidoptera; family Nymphalidae; genus Napeogenes; species Napeogenes sylphis. The sequence continues at coordinate 30,508,518 of OY365776.1, forward strand.
TATAAAAATAACTCATTACAAAATAAACCCATTTTAAAATAAAAGTTATAAAATAAAAGATATATGCGTAAATGATATTAAAGCTTAACAATTTAAGTTCTGTATTAAAACAAGTTTAATGATTAAAATGCCTTCAAGTATACCTAACGTTAGTAATACCATTTCATGGTTTCATCCTCTATGCATGATAATGCATCCGTAATATTCCATGTAAATTCCAATGTATTTACTATTTAAATTATTATAAATAAATATTACTAACACTAATAATACCTGACCTAAAAAGCTTTAATACCCATAAAATTTATTTCTTAGGGGAAAAATTATACTGTCTTAGCGTTTCTTACGGACGAGTATATTGATAAAATTATTTTTATTAACAGAAATTACATAAGTAAAACTTGAACGTTATATGTTTATAACTATAAAACTAAAAATAATAGTAATAAAAAAAATAAATGAAATTGGTTTTCTTTGGTTGTCTGTTTGTTTATTCTCGGCCCACGATAAGTTCTCAATAATATTTGCTATGGATACATCCCTGGTCAACTGTCATAACCATAACAATAAATTGCAGGGCTATATTTTAATCCGGATCTTTTTATCAGTTTCACTACAAATCGCTTAAACTAATTTGGGCTTTAATTAAACAAAATAATCGAAGTACTAGACGTTTCCTCATATAATTAGAAATAAAAAAACCTATACAAAAAGAGTTCTAAAAAGAATCAAATAATAATATTATTTATAATGTCGTGTTTTGTATCGGGTTTAAATTTTTTGAAGTGAAACTTCTTTATCGGGGTTGGAAAAAAAAATTGTGTAATTTTTTTTCGTTACGCGTCACATTTTTCCATTACGCGCCATCATTTTGAAGTGAAACTTCTTTATCGACAGATGGGATAAAATTTTATAGCAATGTCAAAAAATTATGAAATTTTTCTGTTACGCGCCATCTTTATTTCTAAGTCACATTTTTCCGTTACGCGCCATATTTGAAGTGAAACTTTTTTATCGACGGATGGGAGAAATTTTATAGCAATGTAAAAAAAAATTTACGTTTTTCTGTTACGCGCCATCTTTATTTTTCCTTAAACTTTATCTAATTTAGCTTAATTAGCCATTCCTGTAAAGTTGTAATTAGTGAATCATTTCATCATCATATCATTCAAAAAATTATGTCATAAAGAAGTTTCACTTCTTACATGTAAACACCAATACACACACACATATTTTTTTTCTTCTCTGCTGTGTAAAGTTATATTACTGGTTTTTTATTGTACTAAATGAATCTATAGAAACACAAATTTTCAGTTGTTTAAATATTTATATTAATCTATACTAATATTTATATAAAAATAATATAATAATATTATATAAAAAAGGAAAGATTTGTTTTTTTGTTTGAATTGAATAGGCTCCGAAACTACTGGACCGATTTAAAAATCTTTTAGTATTAGATTACTACATTATCTCTGATGAACATAGACTATGTTTTATAATATGTTGATATTCATTATCACTAATATTTTAAAGAGGAAAGATTTCATTGTTTATTTGAATTGAATAGGTTCCGAAACTACTGGAGCGATTTAATAAAATATTTTACCTTTAAAATCCTACATTATCCCTCTGATGAACATAGGTTATATTTAATACGAGAAAACATAGTTATCCGCGTCAAAATTTCGACAATGTAATAAATTATAAGTGTATTAAATGACATAATTCAAGACTTTTTCATATAGGTATATACGAATATTAATAGAAATAAACATTTAGAGTTAAAAGATTTACAATCACTAATAACACTATGATAAAGGGATTTTATTATCACTAGCTGTTGCCCGTCACTTTTTATAATTAGGATCATAAGCCATATAAATATATTTTTCTCAGTCTACGTAGACGCAGCCACGGGCAACAGCTATCCCTAATAAATTACTTTAACTGAGAAAATAAGTGTTAAAACCTTTTGGCCTACATAACAAGTATTTTTTTTGTCTTTTTACCGCGGGTGAAGCTGCTGGAAACAGCTAATTATTGCATAAGAACTTTTTACCAATAAAACGTTAATATCTTGAAGACGACTGTTTTCATTGCGACTAATCATAGCTAAGAACCATTTCGACAAACTAGGCTCTCGATAAAAAAAACCGCAATCTAATCCGTCCACGCGTTTGGCTGCCGCATTGTCACAGACAGACACACAGATACACAGATCGACTGGTCAAACTTATAACACTCCTCTTTTTAGTCGGGGGTTCAAAGTAGGCTTGGTTTAAAAGTCAAAAGTATTTTTTTTGTGACCTTTTTACAATTTGAGTTACAGTCATAACTAATATGTGAGAATAAATTAGAGTTCAAGTAAAACGTGGTATTAAAAAGAAGACGAGAAGAACCAACCACGCCACTACTAGGCCAATGATGCACATTGTTTAATGATTAACAACGCCAATAGACCAAAACTGTGCATGTTACTACAGTAAAGTAACATAGGAAGGAGGAGGTTTGGCAATTAGTAATGCAATACCTTATCTTCAGCATATTCCTTAGTATAGTAATAAACTTTAGATATGAGAACGCGTTTAATGTGACCTTTAATTTTTTTATCTCATGGGTTGCTGGCAAATTTTAGTAATTTATTGTAAAAACCAATTCCATTGCCCAAAAAAATATTTTTATGATTTCCCGACTCTCGATATAGGAGCGATTTTTTTTTATTCTATGACAGTTGTATTCTTTTGTATATAACTCATGTAGATTTAACAAATATAGTAAATTAGATAAAAAAAACCTGTACACGCAGATAATAATATTTCTTTGTATACCAATATTAAAATATCAACACATAAAACAAACAGCAACATTTCTTAGTATTTAAAACTACTATTACATAAAATTATCATCGAATTCCCTCTTAATCCCTCACTACCACTCCTTCTACCATAAAATAATTAATATTAAATATAACTTTATCCTTTAGACAAGTTTCATTAAAACAGCTATTTTTTCTATCAACTATTCAACATTTGGAATTTTACTAGAAAATCGACTAATATTTTGCTGACACATTAAGATATTTTTTACTAACACTATTCTGTTGTCGTATACTGTCTAGTGATCATATAGGATACTTTTTAAACCCGAAAATTATTTAAATTGCCCAAGAAAGAACAAAAACTGCTATTTTAAAATTAAAATACCACTAGCGTAACTGATTGTATGTAAATGTCGCAATATCGTCTTATCATCTAAGTCAAAATATGAGAAAATTGTTTTCACTTCAAAAAATCTCCAATTTTTACAATTAATAAAAAAATGGTTAGGACAATAATAACGATAAAACAGAAATTGATGACTTACATTTTCACTGGTGTTAGTTGTTTTTAATAATTTCTATGGGAAGAGGTGAGGTAGAGGGCAGAGAAAATTACTAGAAACAGCTTATACTTAAAGAAAGTCGCAAATCTGTTAAACCTGACGTAAAGAGCCGGTCTAAGGACAGTTAAGATAACTTGAGCCTTCTTTTTCATATCATTACAAAGGAATGGCATATTTTTTAAATAATTATGAGTCTAAAAATAATAATATATGAATATCCTCAAGTCTTAATTAAATACAACTAACTAAAAAGGCTTTCTATTTGTAAAACAATTACATTAAAATTAACTGACAATATATTTATGTATAAGAACATCAACAAACAGACTATATATACTTATAATATACTTACTTATATATAATGTATAATACTTACTAATAAATATAAATTATATTTCAGACAAATCAAATTTACAAAAATTAAAAAAAAATCGAAATGAAAATTATATATTTAACATAAAAAATATAATTAAAAAAAAGTCCAGAATAGGTAGGCCTTTCAGTATTTCCGTAAGTTTTGACACTGTTTGATATTTTCAGGCGCCTCCTGAATATCATAGGTAGACCGGAAAGTGTACACAGTATATGCAACTATATAGAATTACCTAAAGTGGTAATTAAAGTGGTAATTAAGGTAACTTAAGTAGCCAAGTGACACTGCAATTAATTCACGTATTTAACCAAGTATGTAAAGTGTCAGCAAGGATCGTAAGCGTGGGTTAATCTGGTACAATAAACATTTTTGGTGAAACACTTAATTTTTCATTTTCTTTAAGGATATTCATTGAATGACTCTCATTGAATGGAATTGTTATATTAAGTCTAGGCCGTTTTGCATTTTAGGTTCTCATTAGTTTTAAAAATTATACCTCGTTTAACACCTAATTATTTTTGATGAAAATTATATGGAAAGTAATAACTTACAGTCTTGTAGGTTATTTGTCCGTGGCGTTATTCTCGAGGGAAATCATATTTTATGGATCCCAGTATGAATTTAATAATAAAAGAAACATAATCCTCTATTTTTTGTTTGTGAAAATTAATAACATTTAACCGGTATTCATATACCGTAATTCTGCTAGCATTATATTAGTGGTTAGGGTAGGAGGTACAATAACTATAATTTATTTACAGGGGATATAAAACAAATGTATTAGACTCCTTCTAAGTAGGCATAGTTAATAATAAGAAGAAGCAGATAAAATCTGTTCATTAAATATTAAAATAAACTTAACAAATATGTCCAGTACATGAAATATTATGCTTAAAAATGAAAAACTATATTTAGAAATGAGGAGATCCGTAAAAGTACAAAAGTCACCGATCTATCCTAGCGGCAATCCAACGGTTTGGCAAGTGTAAGGCTCACTGAGCAGGTCACATTGCTCAACTTACCGATGGCCGTTAGGGTCTTAAGTTTCTCAAACTGAGACCTCGAACGGGAAGGCGCAGCGTGGACCCCCACTCGATGCAGAGGCGACCAAGTAATAGTCGCAGTGTGCCGTTGGACGCAGATCGTACAAAACTGGACGGATGCTATTGACTAGCTTGTCGTCGGTTGACTGACGATGATGCCAATCGTTATCATCATCCAGTAAATCGACAAATAGTCGTAACATAATAATAGTAATGACAATAATATTTTTACTTGCATGTGCAGGTCTATTATTATTTTAATTAGCAATAGTGCAAAATGATGTTTTTAGTGATTATAATTGGATAACAGATTTTATTTTCCTAAATAATGTACTATTTATGTGTTAATAAAATATTTTAATTATTAAAAATTCTAATAATGCTTACTTTATCAACTCCCTATGTTTAATAGAATATTTCATTATATTGCAGTTCTATCTCATTTCTTCTCAATTTCACAAACCCGGACTCTTTACTCAAATCCTTTTACGTGCTAGATATATCTCTTAGCAGTTAGAAGCCTTTGTAACATTATTTTTGTTTGAACTCCGCTTATATGTTTCGTAATGTTGTTGTTACATAGAAATTTCATTTAATATTTATTATTTTAATATTATCGATTTCTTATTACCTATTAAATTCGTGGACAAAGTAAATTATTTATCTGTTGACAGCTAATTACAAAATCGTAATTAGTCTGTGACATTTCTTTTTATTAAATATTGAATGTTGCCAGCTTAAGCTAACTTTATACTTAGTCCTCAAAGTGTTATTGAAAATATAAACATTTTATATATTATTACTATTTTAAGTTTCATTTATTAATCATTATGAAGGTTAGTAAATAATGTTTGGCATATTGCCAAACATTATTTAAAAGTAGCTGTCATATTGTTTTAGAAGTTTAGTTGCAGCCAAAGTTGTTCTATTGTTATATTTATTAGTATAACAATTTGTTATTAATTTATTACACTCGTTTCTTCTTTGAGATAAGTAGTGCATTGTTCTTAAATTATTTAAATATTGGTCTTCTTCCGATAATATCAATTTTACCCACATTTCGTGTAACGCGGCGTGTGCATTGTTTGTTACCACATTGTTTGCTTATTATGCATATTTTGATTATAAAATTTAATGTCGTGATCTTTAGAGTTTTTTCTCTCGGAAGCACTTCCGAATTCAATATCTTATTAGCCTTCGGTAAGTGTTTTAGTTATTTGTGATGTTATTAACGCATTTCAAGCGTGGTTTCTTAAATTCATTTGAGTGTTTAATTGCAGAGCTAATAGTTTATTATGGAATAATTATAATTCCTATTGCCGACACTTCCCGGGCAGGTTTAAAGTTTGTTGGAACAATATTTCGTAAGTAATTTGAATTTTCTTTACTCTGAATTAGGAGATGTTTCATAGGTTTTGAGACTTTATTCAATGTTATTACGTGGGAATATTACAGTATTTGTCCTGATTCGACCCCCGGAGTCGACATAGTCTAATATTATTGCTTGCGAGGCCTTTTTTTCCATAAATTCCATATTGTTATTTGAATAGATGAATGTGAGATTAGTGTTATTATTTAGCTTAACCTGTAATTTATTCATTTCAGGAGGTTTTTTTTATACCCAAGAAGATACGGGTAAATATATAATTGGTTCGCGGGGGTAGACATGAATCTTCGGAGCGTCGTCCTGTTTGACCCGTATCCGGCTTCCTGACTAGCTGAGTTTAAGAAACTCGTCTATATTGTAAATCCGATAATATGGTAATGTACAAAATTAATTTATACCATTAATCAACACTTCTATTTTAAAAGTTTTATAAAGAACAATGTTTGACTGTGATTTTCCAGTACTGACAAGCAGGAGGATCATGCATATGTCTTCGCTTATAATTTGTCAGTGGCGCCTAGGATTTCTTTTATTAATTTTTATAAATAATTTAATATTAAGGTGTTATCTCAAGTAACCCCCCCTGAGTCTAGCTGGCATTATTTTGGGCAAAATTATAAAGGACAATGTTTTATGTTTATACAAAATCAATAAATTATTAAAACTAATAAGCTACAATACTTTTCTTTTTTTTATTAGTAACAGTGTATAAATTGTTTATCTATCTATTCCTAATATAAGTAGGTATAACAGCAATGAAATGTAGTACAATTTATGTTTTCACGTCAGCTTTTCCTCGCAATTCATATTGCGCGAAGATTTATACTACAAGATGTACCTAGATATGCGGTAGCTAGTTAAGATAAGCTCAAGCTAACAGAACTGGATAGCTGAACCAATTGGAGCTATATTTGACTCCGTCATAACTTTCCAAAAAAACCTTTTTAAAGTTATTAATAAAAGTATAATATCAATATTAAGTAATATCAATAATCTCACATATTTGGATGTTAGTAAATAGCGACACTATATCAAAACTGACCATATGTACAAAGTGTCAGGATTTTTTTTTGACTGCAAATGGTTTTAGAATGTTTGTAAATAATGGACTACCCTGTATGTGGGAGAGTCTATATGGCTTGCAATAGGTCTTAGATCCTGTTTATGAATTATTGGAAGATACAACTTAGGGGGGGTGCCGTTTATTGGACGTAATCCTTTTAAAAGTAATTTTTTTTTAGCGACTGCAACAGTTTTGTTAATTTTATTTGTATTTCTGTTAGTGAAATTACATTTAACTTTCTTGAAGGTGTTATCGTCCTTTAAAAAGATACGTTTTTTTTATCACATATTTCCGTATCTATAATCAGTGTAGCATTTCCTTTATCCGCGGGTAATATTAGAATATCCCTATTATCCAGGGCCAGTAACCGCAGGCTGCATCCGTTCACGAGCATAACGCAAGAGCCAGCCATGACTCCCTTCGCCACATTTGAGGGAGGAAAGCAACCCGACGCTACCGACGCTACCGTAATGACTTCTAAGGGATCGGCATGATGCAGTTGGTTGATAAAATAAAATTGCAACGACAAACAAATTGCGGAAATTACTAGTTATTCGTAATACAATACAAATAATTCCCAGGCCAAAATGTTGTTGATGTATTCCTGTACTTTTGATTTTTTTTATCAAATTATAAAATATATAAAAATATATAATTTAAATTTATTTATATAACCGTCCCGTTGGTCGAGTGACTAGACAGACGACTAACGTGTCACGGCGCAATGGGGCTCGGCTTCGATTGCCGGCAGAGATGTGATGAGCATAGATGTCTGTGTTTCTGGGTTTGGTTGTTTATTAAATATATTCTCAGTATTTATAATGTGTATTTCTATGTATTTGTATCGTTGTTTAACACCCTTAACACAAGCAAATAATTTGCTTACTTAGGGATTAGATCAATGTGTGTAATTGGTCCTGATATTAATATTATTATTATCATTTATTTCATATTAATCTTATTATTTACATTTATACATATATATATTATTATTATTATTATTATTATTTCATGATAACCTTAAGGCTTCATTTGGGAGCTTATTATAATAACTTATACAATGAAACTTTAAGGATTTACCTATTTTATAGAGCCTAGTGTTGGGCATAGCAAGTATTTTTTATTTCTAGTATTAATTTTATGTAAATCACATCATTTCTTGCACTTTGAAATATTTTTATGAATGTAAATTAAATTTTCATAAATATTTGGATTATAAATAGTCATAACTTTAAGTTCTTTAAATTTATTTCTTAATGATTCTCTTGGTCTCATATTATTTATTGCTCGAACAGCCTTTTTCTGTAGTGTAAATATGTTGTATATCAATGTTGGCTACATTACCCCAACAGAGTATACTATATGACATTATACTATAAGATTAACTAAAGTAATTTGAATTTAAAGTAAAATGATTATTTTCTTTGTATTTATCAAATACCTATCTGGATGGTGAATTTAAACTTCCTGGGTCACGAGGTACTGGGATATTATTTTGATAAGCAGTCTCTGATAAAAGCTAATATATTTGAATGGTAATATTTAAATAGCCGTTTAAGGTATGTTTATAAAATTTGAAGCATATATGTATCTCACAAGATTCAGAATCCCTACGAAGAACTCTACTTTTCTTCTTTTTTTCATTAGTCAAGCGAGCCGGACGTAATTTTTATAACTATGCTCCGAATATATGCTTAGTTTTATAAAGGCTATCTACTTAAGATCTAGAAAATTTTGGCTATATTTAAAGAACTTTGAAACGGCTTGAACGAAAAAGATTTATATTTTACCGCAAATAAGTCTAGGTAATTTGAAAATGATATTAGTAGGTAGAATATTGGGTATGTATCCATATCGACTACATCGACTACATCGTTAGCTTATAGGTGCTGTGACTTGCACTTTTAGTCTAAATTTATTGCACTATTTTCCTACCCTTGTATACATAAACAATTATCGATTCTATCTCACATTAGAACAAATTAAAGAATAAATTATTACATCTATATATAGTTCATTGTTATTAACTTAACTCCATTTGATCCTTGTGATATTTAACGATATGAACGATATAAATATTACTTTTTTGTCTTAAAAATTGTATGAACTTAGTTATTATAAAAAAAAAAAACTTGTAAAATGAAAAGGAATATCTGGAATACTCAAGATTTGTTAAAGTGGAAAAGTAATTTGTCCCTTTCTGAAATATTTGAAACTTTAAACTAGCTTAACAATTTAAAACGACTATTTAGATAACTGTTTGAAATTATATTGTATTTATTTATTTACACGCCAACACACAATTTATAAAACAAGTTCTGTGATAATTAAAAGATGGACACGTGTGCCTATTTTAGATGTGAACATTATTTATGCACATATAATATTAACACATTGAGGCAAGCGACAAGGGTACCAGATGTGGTAGGCCATACAACCAATTGCCTGGACCTTTTGCTGACAACCGATCCGAACAGGTATCGTGTAGAGGTCACCTCCCTCTTGCGAACCTCGGATCACTGTCTGGTGAAATCTGTTTTTACATATTCCCCACCAGCTTTCGAACCGCATGGTGTTAGGTGAGTATGGAAATACAAGTCAGTACAATGGGATGAGATGCGTTTTTTACGTCTTATTTTTGGCCGCAGGTCTGCTTCTCTTCTTTGGATCCGTCAAGTTGCGCGATGTGGTTTATCAGGCAATCCTTTTGCTGACGTACCCATCGGTGGCAAAGCTCGCCCATGGTTTAATGCCGAATGTGGTCATGCTCAAGTCCGAAAGCATTCGGCATATCTCATTTGGGCTGATGCTCGAAGCTGCAAAACTCCGGACGTAAGTTCGAAGAAGAGACCCCTTAACCAAGCTGGCAAGTCCCATAAAAAGGCATTGCGGAAGGCTCGTCTCGATCGTATCGCTAAGAATGGCGAAAAGCTCTCTATCAGACCAACTGGCAGTTGAGCTTTCTGGTCTCTTGTCAAAGCGATCGAGTCGAACTTCTCCCAACCCTCACTTCCTGCTCCTGCTGAAGCCGGATGGATCCCTGGCCCACAAATCAACAGAGAAAGCGAATGTATTTGCTTCTCTGTTTGCTGATAATTCGCATCTAGACACTGGCAATGCTTCTCCAGCACATCTTCCACACTGCGGTTTTTCGATGCCTGAAATCCGCATCGCGAACAAAGAGGTATGGAGAACATTGTGTTGTTTAGATGTGAATAAAGCCAGTGGTCCTGATGGTATACCAGCCATTCTGCTCAAGACATGTGCAGCTGAGTGGTCTCCTGTCTACGGACACGTTTGTATCTCTTCTCTTTTAAGACTAGAATAGTGCCGAAATTCTGGAAGCTTGCCAACGTGCAACCCGTGCCCAAAAAAGGAAGCCGTACCGATCTTGTCAATTACCGACCGATTTCAATCAAGATTATGGAGCGTGTATTGAATTCGCGCCTTCTAGCATACTTAGAAAGTAACGATCTCCTCAGTGACCGACTACAGGTTTCGCCGAAATAGGTCCACTGGGGACCTGCTAGGGTATGCTACACACATTTTAGGCGAAGCCATCGAGAAGAACGGAGAAGCGGTCGCCATCTCTCTGGACGTCTTGAGGGCATTTGACAGGGTCTGGTATGTGAGCCTTTTAAGCAAGCTTTTAGCTTACGGTGTATCTCCTGGTCTGATCTGCTGGGTAACGGACTTTCTGAGTCAGAGATCTCTTTGAGTAGTGAGGACGTTCCTCGGAACCCTTGACAATAAATGCCGGAGTGGCTCAGAGGTCCGCTCTTTTTGAAACTCCTATTCCGCTGCACATTAACGATCTGTTGGAGCTATGGATATGCGGAAGACAGCACAGTTGTAGAAAGATATGTGCCGAGTACTCGGGCTAGTAGAGATCAAGTACAGTCCAAAAGAGAAGCCATAGTGCAACGTTTGCTTCAGCTTCAGCTATTAGGCTTTGAGATTTCCTCGAACCTCAAGTTTGGTAGGTTCATTGAATCCAGAGCAAGAGCAGCAGCAGCAAAGCTTGCCGTTCTTGCAAAGGACCGGCAGTACCTTACACCGGGACAGCTTCTTGTTTTATACAAACCACAGATCCGGTCGTGTATAGAGTACTGTGGTCACATTTTTACTAGACAAATTAAGAATTCAAGTTAACAATTTACTAAGTCAATAAATATAATAATTTTTGTTGGAAATAGAAATAATTTCAATCATTTGGAATTTAAAAAATGTTTTAAAAACTATAAGTAACTCAGATGTCAATAAAATTGTCTGGTTTTCATTACCCTATAATCAACGTTTGCCACAGGCCGAAAATAAAATTAGATATAAGATAAACTTATTGATGTATAATTTATGTTTGTATAATGACAAATTTCAGTCAAATCATTAAAACAATATATGGAGATAGGTAATACCTATATTACCTATCTCCATATATTAAAAGACAGGTAGCTTCATCGTTATTATACTATTTTACTATGACAGCCAATAATTTGGCTACAAATGTTTTTATTGAACAGCATTCAGTTGCATAAGTAAAAACAGCTTGGAATTAAATCCAACTAGTAATAGTAGTAGTTTAAACTAGACATTAAGACAGTAGAGATATCCTCTAGCCAAATAATTAAGATATCCAATAATGATATTAATGATCATTATAGCAATACAAAAATTGTTAAAGTAAATAATAAAAATAATAATATAAACTATATCAACCTGGTGCATCAGGACATTCAAGTGTATAAGAAATAAGAATAAGAAATTGAATTGTTTTTAAATACTTTTAATATTAATATTTTTTGTGTCACTGAGCATTGGCTTAAGAATGATGAATTAATATTTAATTTCAATAACCACCAGGTTGGTAGTTCGTTCAACAGAGTTTATTCCATACATGGTGGCTCTTAAATTATTTTAAATAAACAGATAAAATTCAAAGAACGCAAGGACATAGTGAGCCACTCTGTTGAGCGGACAGCTGAACTTGCTTCAGTTGAATTAGAAGAATTCATAATTGTAAATGTTTATAGGCCACCGTCATCTAACTTTGAACATTTTGAAAAGATTATGGATGAGGTATTGTATAAACTATCACATTCTAGTGAAAAGGTAATCATTTGTGGAGACTTCAATATTAATATTCTTGAAAAAAATTCAATAAGTATAAAGTTTTTAAATTTGTTCAAATCTTATAATCTTTTACACATGTTTATGGAGCCTAGTAGAGTCACAACCACTAGTGCCACTTGTATTGACAACATTTTTACAAGTGTTATTCCAAATTTTAAATGTTTATTCGATACATTAGATTCTGACCACTATGGCCAATTTATTAAATTCAGTTGTAGCAAGAGAGAAAAATCAAAACAGAAAATAAGTTTTATATCAGTGACTGTGGAACGTATCAAACAAATTAAAAATGGCTTAAAACGCTATTTGCCCTTGATGAAAAATTCGAACCCCAATATTATGTATAATGACTTTTTTAGTACTTTCACTATATTATTTAACTTTGTATTTACTTCAAAAACAGTGGTTGTTAATGATAAATTAGTGTTTAGTGATTGGGCATCTGCTGAGTTACACAAAAATAGATAAAATATATATAATGTGTATGTGGAATTGATGTTTAATACTAGTAATGAGTTTAGGGATGAGGTAAAATTATTTTCGAAATCTTTTAAAAAACAATGTGAAATAGCAATAAATCAACATATTAAAAATGAAATAGGAAATAGCAATAATAAAATATAAACAACTTGGAAAATAATTAATGCGGAAACTGGAAGAGCTAAATCCCAGAGGATCGACTTTAAATTAAATATAGATAAAAAATATGTTACGTCTGACCTCGAGGTTGCTACTGGTTTTTCAAATCTTTTTACCAAGATTCCAGTGAGAACCACGATATCTTTAAATTTTTCTACCGCTGCAGCTATGGTTTTACTTAGAGAGCATGTAGATCAATGTGTTAGCAGTTTTAATTTTGAAAAAGTGAATGCTCAAGAAGTAATCAAAGTATTTAGATCAATTAGCGTTAAAAAGACTAGTGACCTTTGGGGATTTTCTGTTGACATACTTAAGTCCATAATTGACATTGTAGCGCCAGACTTAGCATTAATATTTAATAATTGTTTAGAATACGGTATATTTCCTGATCTAATGAAATTACAACAAAGTAAAATAACTCCATTATTCAAATCTGGCTGTTCATGAGATCCTAGTAACTATAGACCTATTTCAGTCTTACCCACATTTAGTAAGATTTTTGAGAAAATAATTCTTAATCAACTTGTTGCATATTTCAGTAAAAACAATATCTTACACAAAAACCAGTTTCCCTGCCGGTCGCTCTACAACAGATGCTGGTGTTGAGCTATTACTAAACATATTTGAAGCCTGGGAAGGATCACAGGATGCACTTGGCATTTTCTGTGATCTATCTAAGGCGTTTGACTGCGTTTAACATGAAATCCTTATAAAAAAGTTAGAATATTATGGAGTTAATAATAAGTCCCTAGATTTAGTTAGTTCATATCTCAATAATAGAATTCAAAAAGTTGATGTAAATGGAAAACGTTCCCCTGGTTCTTTGGTCAAAATAGGTGTGCCACAGGGCTTTGGGCTATCTCAGGGCCATTCTTGTTCCTCATTTACATAAATGACTTACCTCACCTAGTGGTAAAAACATGGGATAGTGTTGTTTGCTGATGATACTTCTCTTACTAATAAAATTAATAGACGGCAAACTGTTATTGACGATGTAAACAATGCTCTCATGAAACAATGATTTAACGCCAATAATTTGTTTCTCAATAAAAATAGACGAAATGTGTCAAATTTAGTTTACCAAATGTTAAAAATGTTAGAACCTATGTACAATTAAATAATGAAAATTTGGACTTGGTCAAATCTACTACTTTCTTGGGCATTACATTAGATGAAAAATTGTAATGGGGTCTTCATATATTTGATTTGTCAAGCAGATTTAGTTCTGCTGCATACGCGGTTAAAAAAATACGTCGATTGACTGGAAACTGCTCGATTAGTTTACTTTAGTTACTTTCATAGCTTAATGTCATACGGTATACTCTTATGGGGCAATGCGGCTGACATTGATACCATATTTACATTGCCGAAGAGGGCTATTCGAGCAATATATAATATGAGACCAAGAGACTCTTTCAGAAACAAATTAAAAGAATTTAAAATTATGACTGTTTATAATCAATACATTTATGAAAATTTATTTTACGTTCATAAAAATATTTCAAAGTTCAAGAAAAATAGTGATTTACATAAAATTAATACAAGACATAAAAATAAACTCGCTATGCCCGGCACTAGGCTCCATAAAAAAGGTAAATCCTTTAAGGGTAATTGTATACGTTTTTATAATAAGCTCCCAAATGAAGCCTTAAGCCTATCATTAAATAAATTTAAATTATATGTTAAAAATAATTTGATAAAAAAATCCTACTATAGTGTAAAAGACTACATCAACGACAGTATGGCCTGGGAATGAATTGTATTTTATTGCGAATAGCTAGTAATCTCCGCAATTTGTTTTTTGTTGTAAATTAATTTTGCTTTATCGACTTGCTGCATCACACCGATTCCTTAGAAGTCACTACTTGCGGTAGCATCGGGAGTCTGGTTGCCTTCCTCCCTCAAATATGGCGAAGGGGGTGATGGCTGGCTCTTGTGTTATGCTCGTGAACGGGTGCTGCTTGCGGTGACTGGTTGTGTGGCAGGCATATATATATATATATATATATATATATATATATATATATATATATATATATATATATATATATATATATATATATATATATATATTTACTGTTATTATTATTTCATTTTCGTTGCCTGAAATCATTAGGCTTCATTTCCAATTATTTGCGAAGTTCTAGTCGTTCCAAACTACATTTAAGATTGACGTTTGTGAAACAGTGATCACAACAATAAAAAATATATCTGGCTGAGTTTGTTGTGTGGTTCTTCTCAGACCAGGACGCGTTTGGAACCCTCATAGCTTTAACACTAAGATGGAAAGTGCTTTTACAGAAGGGCTTATTACGATAAATCTAGTATCGTAATAGGCCCTCCTGACATTTCCATGTTGACGTACACAAGTGTTCACTGATTATGATTCTAAGTGGAAAAGATATTAAAAAAAAAAAAAACATATATGCTGGTCCGCAAAGTCTCATCTTGCGGTTCTGGACTCAATCGAGAGGTAAGGTTTATAGACAATCCCGAATTGGTGGAAGCCGACCTCCACAGCCTTGAACACAGACGTAGAATTGCTAGCCTCTCAGTATTCTGTAGGATACATTTTGGTGAGTGCGCAAGAATTACATGACCTAATTCTCCCGGCTCCCTTCCATCACCGGACGCACGGCGGGTTTCGGCGGATCCTTTTGTTGTGGACATTCCACCTGCTGCGAACGAAGCGCTTTGCTTCATCTTTTTTACTTCGTACAGCGAAGGATTGGAACAACTTGCTTGCGTCTATATTACCGGCCGAATACAATGTGGGTATCTTCAAGAGAAGAGTAAATAGGTTGCTAGGGTATTACCATCTAAGACTACATTCCACTTACCATCAGGTGGAATGTAGTCAAGCTAGGGCTATCCCTAGACTAAATTTAAGAAAATACAGTGGTAATTACAGGAATAAACTAAGAAAACAAAACAGTTTAAAAAGGAGAACCAAGAAATACAATTAAAGATAGAATTCAGACAAAGGACATTATTTTTAAAATCAAATAGGGTAAACAGACAGTCATTGGACAATTAAACAAATAAAATATTTTGAAGATTTTTTTTCCTTCAATTATTTCACTATCTTAGAAACTGAATAGATATTTTGAAACTAGATTTAATGAGCTACCATAAAAATCATTTAAAAATCTTAACACTTGTGAATAATTGTAAAATATCAGTATATTGAAAAATATAAACAAAAAACACAGTCATTGGAAAAAAGCTAGAAACACATTAACATTTTTTCAATTCTCTTTTTTGGTACATTTTGGTGCATTTTTGCCTCTTAGTCTTCGATGGAATTATTAGCGGGATCGTTAGCACATTCTTCTAAGCTCAAATCATCATCATCATTATTGCTCACTCACTGCACATGATTTGGCCGCGGATTTTCCTCAATAAATTTGGATAAACTACATTGCAAATTTTCATTTTTTAAAGGAAAGTCCTTCTTCTTGAACCTTTTAATCCAAAGGTTCAAGATATATTCTTCATCTTTTGTTAAAACTGGTTGGGGTGTGAAGGAAGTCCTATGATCAAGATTTTTTAATTTAAAATGCAGAGTCGATTTTGGAATATTATATTTTCTAGCAATTTTTCTTATCTTTGGGTTTTTAGTTTCTCTTATTTATTTGAGTGCTAAATTCATATTTTTTGGGTCATAATTTTTCTTCTTTCTATTTTTGAGACTCCGAATTGCAAGAAAACAATTATTGGACATAATAAGTGACCGAAATAGTCCGTAATATTTAAATTTGAAATTATATTTATAACGAATTTGAATGCTATAAAATTAAAGTAAAAACTCTATTTTTTTTAAAATATAATTATTGTTATATTTTTCAATAATGTTGACGATGCATTTAATATGTCGGTATCTGTTACCTTGGAGTGCAATGTAATATAACCTATCTATTGTGCTGTGCAAAACGCATATTCATGGTATTGGAGAATGTTTGAGAATATTCATTCTACATGCGAAGATATAAAATAGTGTTGGTATTACGGGGACTTCTGGACGCGATATTGAATCAAATTTTACGGATCAAAGCACTAGAGTCCACAGAACCGATTTTTTTATAATTTTACACTTTGATAAAAATAATTTATTTCAAGATTGTAATAACTACTTACATGGTATATTTAAATTATTTGCACTAGAATTTGACCTGTGTGGCAGGATATTTATGTTACCCTAAAGCATCGAGAAAAATGTATACATTAATAAATTAAACACAAATAAAATATGTTAAAATTATTAAAAATTACTCTGATTTTTGTTCTGCACGTTATATTGATTATATTATCCTGTGATTTTTGCAATAAAATTATGAAAGTTAAACATAAATATAATCTACATATATGAATAAACATATATGAATAAATGTGTTATTGTTAGAACCTCACATTTCTTATGGAGAAATTGCGTACGGTATCGATATGGACTGAAGGTAATCATTTTTAAACATAATCGACGACTATACGATGATCCATCTCTGAGGCAACACTGAGGGCTTCCTAACTAAGTTTACTTTCAATATCATGACTCTTAATACTTGACACAATTTATTTTAGTTACGTATAGACATTCGCAGTTATTTCGGTAATATTGAAAATTGTATAAAATGGGCTTTGGCTGCTGCTTAACAACAAGGGACAAAATATGTTTTATGTAATTTTAGGTTGAGAAGAATAAATTTCAACTATTCCAAAACCATGTGACGACGATGCATCTTAGCTTTCCATAGATTCACCGGTACCGGACCCATCGCGTTGCAAGGAGGAGGAGGAGTGAAAACAATGCCTAGGACTTGAGACCCAAGGGTAGGTTTAAGGGGCCCCTTTATGATGCGCAACCATGCCCGCCTTCGCTCCTCTACCTACCTAACCAAATTTGGACCCAAAATGACCTACTAATGCCGCCTTTGAAATATATTCCAAAAAAAGGCCAATGCTAGTTCTAGAAAGGCCAAGGTCTTTAAGTAAATTATAGAAAGATTTTGCTGTTATATCTCTCGCTCCCACTTCTACCGCATACAAACTAACTATAAATTTATTCCTGGACAGTTTGTTGGTTAGTTCGTAATACTTATTAAGCTTTAATAGGTCATTCCTGGGGATGTTTGTTCCCCAGGGCACAGTAAGCTCCACAAGTATCACGCGCCTCAGATGTTTATAATACAAGAATAAGTCCGGTCTGGATTACGAAACACTAATATCCCCAAGGATTTTGTAATGTTTTTCATGCGTGTTCATCATGAGAGTCCAATTAGGAGCCGCATCTAAAAATGAATGAGGCTTCGGTTTAGATTTTTGGAGCAACCTTTTTTACAAACTCCCCAGATCATTAGGTAGTTTTGCGCTCTTGCTACTGAAAGTCTAACAGCTTCCCTTACGATTCCTAATTCCTATCGTGCCGACGCGAGTGTTAGTCTCTATGAAGAAGTATCCTACTAATAAGTGTACCCTACTAATAAGTGTTTCACGGTTCCTACTGCCTCCCCAAAGACGTTGCAAGACTTTTCGGTGGCTTTGCCCCATCTTACAAAATAACTTTGATCTGGAATTTGGAATGCATTAAGATTTCTGCATTTTTAATGATTTCTTGCCAGGGATTTCAACAAAAATAATTATTAGCACTGTTTTCTTTAATTTAATAGAGATTACCTGGAGTATGTCTGCACTAAACAGATACGTGGATTGTTCTTCTTTTTAACCAACAGTTTTGTTCTTCTTTTTAAAGTACATTTTGATAAAGTATTCGCTCAAGTTTGAAAAAAAAATTAATGTCTTTTCGTTACCACTTATTTTTATTACAGTAACTGTTTTTCTTATCTACCGGAAAAAGTTACCACCCCAAACGTTTGGTCATTTGTAAGAATTCTAGGTCCTGACATATGTACTCCACCAAAAACATTACTCCTCCGTCACAAAATCTTTTATTTTATTTTGTCAAAAGATTTTCATTAAATAATTTGCACTTTTCTGTTGAAAGAGTAAACAGAAGACTCTTACATAAAACATTTTAAGCAATACATAAACATCAATTCAAAAATATTTATTAAGGAACTTATACCACTCTGTCACATATCTTAGTAATATGAAGTTCTGCAATAAATCAATGTTCACTACTATTTGCACACAAATATAAACGTTATTAACATTAGTTATTACTAATTTGACTACTTTTTAACTTTTTTATATTATTGTACTATACATAAAGTAATATATAAATGATTACAGCCTTGAACACAGGCGTAAAATTGCTAGCCTCTCAGTATTCTATAGGATACAACTTGGTGGTAGACCATAACATCGGGTCGCCGGCAAAGTTACCACCCATCGGGCAAAGTCGTGCCGCAAAGCGACATAGTCGTGTTCCGGCACGTTGCTCGATGAAGCCGTTTATGGGAAATGGGTTTGAACAGCTGCGGTACGTTGGCGAACCGGTTGACGTCGAGTTGGTGTTTGTTTTGTCGGGTGTCTGTGGGTGGGTTTGTGGGTGGTTCGATACGTACCGCCTCGTTCAACTGCCATTTCCCATCCCTATTCACTTTTATTTATTTTATTTTATGAAAAAGGTTAAAAAAAGAAACAAGTTGACACAGCGGTTGCACTCCTCCTCATACAAAGTGCACCTGACTAATATAAGGGGTTTGCACTCAAATCTTTTAGCTGTCCACCACCACCTGGAGACAGAGCAGCCGCACTTGCTCTTTTTGACGGAGACGCAGATACAATGTCCTTTGAGCGCTACATACTTGGATTATCCCGGTTACTCGTTGGAGCACAACTTTCGCTCACGGGCCGGAGTCAGTATGTACGCGTGGAACGACCTCTGTATTCAGCGTCTCCGTCACCTTGAAGACCCCACTTTTTCTTCCCTATGGGTTTTAGTGGACACAGGAAACGAAAAAATCCTGTATTCCTGTGTCTACCGTTCGCACAGCGGTGACCAGGAGACAACTCGTTTATTTGAGTATCTTAGTGAGGCTGCAGATATGGCTCTGTATCAGTACCCTTCGGCGCAGCTCGTCTTTCTGGGGGACTTTAATGCCTGTCATCAGGACTGGCTGTTTCCGTACCAGAAGACCGACCATGCTGGAAGAGAAGCGCGGAAATTTGCGTTGTCCTTGGACCTCTTTCAGCTGGTGAAGCAAGCGACAAGGGTACCAGATGTGGTAGGCCATACAGCCAATTGCCTGGACCTTCTGCTGACAACTGATCCGGACAGGTATCGTGTAGAAGTCACCTCCCCCTTGGGAACCTCCGATCACTGTCTGGTGAAATCTGTGTTTACATATTCCCCACCAGCTTTCGAACCTCTTGGTGTTAGGCGAGTATGGAAATACAAGTCAGCAGATTGGGATGAGATGCGACACTTTTTTGCGTCTTATCCTTGGCGGCAGGTCTGCTTCTCTTCTTTGGATCCGTCGAGTTGCGCGGATGCTATAACCGATGTGGTGCATCAGGCAATGGAGTAATTTATTCCTTTTGCTGACGTACCCATCGGTGGCAAAGCTCGCCCATGGTTTAATGCCGAATGTGGTCATGCTCAAGACCGAAAACATTCGGCATATCTCATTTGGGCTGATGCTCGAACCCGCAAAACTCCGGATGTAAGTTTGAAGAAGAGAGCCTTTAACCAAGCTGCCAAGTCCTACAAGAAGGCATTGCGGAAGGCTCGTCTTGATCGGATCGTTAAGAATGGCGAAAAGCTCTCTGTCAGACCAACTGGCAGTCGAGCTTTCTGGTCTCTTGCCAAAGCGATTGAGTCGAACTTCTGCCAACCCTCACTGCCTGCTCTGCTGAAGCCTGATGGATCCCTGGCCCACACTGCAACAGAGAAAGCGAATGTATTTGCTTCTCTGTTTGCTGAGAATTCGCATCTAGACACTGGCAATGCTTCTCCAGCACATCTTCCTCACTGCGGTATTTCGATGCCTGAAATCCGCATCACTAACAAAGAGGTATGGAGAACATTGTGTCGTTTAGATGTGAATAAAGCCAGTGGTCCTGATGGTATACCAGCCATTCTACTCAAGACATGCGCAGCTGAGTTGTCTCCTGTACTGTCACGTCTGTATCGCCTCTCTTTCATGACTGGAATAGTGCCGAAATCCTGGAAGCTTGCTAATGTGCAACCCGTGCCCAAAAAAGGCAGCCGTGCCGACCCTGTCAATTACAGACCGATTTCAATCACCTCCATACTCTGCAAGATTATGGAGCGTGTATTGAACTCGCGCCTACTAGCATACCTAGAAGGTAACGATCTCCTCAGTGACCGACAGTACGGGTTTCGCCGTAATAGGTCTACTGGGGACCTCCTAGTGTATGCTACTCACATTTTAGGCGAGGCCATCGAGAAGAACGGAGAAGCGGTCGCCGTCTCTCTGGACGTCTCGAGGGCATTTGACAGGGTCTGGCATGCGAGCCTTATATGCAAGCTTTCAGCGTACGGTATATCTCCTGGTCTGATCGGCTGGGTAACGGACTTTCTGAGCCACAGATCTCTCCGAGTAGTTGTCGACGGGTGTTCCTCGGAACCCTTGACAATAAATGCCGGAGTGCCTCAGGGGTCCGTTCTTTCTGCAACTCTGTTTTTGCTGCACATTAATGATCTGTTGAAGCCCGGTATCTATGGGTATGCAGACGACAGCACAGTTGTAGAAAGATATCTGCCGAGTACTCGGGCTAGTCGAGATCAAGTACAGTCTGAAAGAGAAGCCATGGTGCAACGTTTGAATGACAAACTTCAGGCAGTCTCCGCATGGAGCAATGCCAATCTTGTCGAGTTCAACGCCACCAAAACGCAGACGTGTCTATTCACCTCCAAAAGGAGCCCTTTCACCTTGGCTCCTACTTTCCAGAATGTATCCTTGGAATACAGTGACCGGCTTCAGTTGTTAGGCTTAGAGATTTCCTCGAACCTCAACTTTGGTCGGTTCATTGAGTCCAGAGCAAGAGCAGCAGCAGCAAAGCTTGCCGTTCTTGCGAAGGTTCGGCAGTACTTTACACCGGGACAGCTTCTTGTTTTATACAAAGCACAGATCCGGTCGTGTGTAGAGTACTGTGGACACATATTTGCTGGTGCCGCAAAGTCTCATCTTGCGGTTCTGGACTCAATTGAGAGGCGAGCAAAGAGGCTTATAGGCGATCCCGAATTGGTCGAAGCCGACCTCCAAAGCCTTGAACACAGGCGTAAAATTGCTAGCCTCTCAGTATTCTATAGGATACATTTTGGTGAGTGTGCGCAGGAATTACACGAGTTAATTCCCCCGTCCCCCTTCCATCACCGGACGTCCCGACGCACGGCAGGTATCCATCCTTTTGTTGTGGACATTCCACCTGTCCGAACGAAGCGCTTTGCTTCCTCATTTTTAATGCGTACAGCAAAGGACTGGAACAATTTGCCTGCGTCGGTATTTCCGGCCAAATATAATGTGGGTGTCTTCAAGAGAAGAGTGAATAGGTTGCTAGGGCAATGCGACTTACCATCTAAGACTACATTCCACTTACCATCAGGTGGAATGTAGTCAAGCATTGCCCTAGATCATATAAAAAAAAAAAAAAAAAAAAAAAAAGAGTGTGCGCAGGATTTGCACGACCTAATTCCCCCATCCCCGTTCCTTTGCCGGACGTCCCGACGCACGGCGGGTATCCATCCCTACGTTGTGGACACTCCACCTGTCCGAACGAAGCGCTATGCTTCATCTTTTTTAGTGCGTACAGCGAAGGACTGGAACAATCTGCCTGCGTCGGTATTTCCGGCAAAATATAATGTGGGTGTCTTCAAGAGGAGAGTGAATAGGCTGCTAGGTTAATGCGCTTTACCACCTAAGACTACATTTCACTTACCATCAGGTGGAATGTAGTCAAGCATTAACCTAGTTTTGTATAAAAAAAAAAAATTATGATAATATTCCCATGATGATAAAAAGTCAAATAAAAATCTTTTGTACCATTTTTTGTGCATCACAGGGAAGGGTGTGTGAGCAACAGTTAGCGTTCCGACGATGGGAGATAGATGATTTTGGAAAATGTTACCTTTAAAAAGAATGAATTAACTTATTAAAGAATAAAACTAGATTGTCCATTTTTACACATTAGTGCCCGTGCCCGATTTTTTTTAGACGTGCTTATATGTGTGTATCTCAAGGTTCTGTTTTGATGGGGAATTATTGTAATAATACTAACTGTTACTGCAAAACCTACAATCAAGGAAGATTTACTATTCATATAATTGTTTTTATATTACCCATTTAAAAAAATGCGGACAATATGAATCCAATCTTTATACAGGATTTAAAGTAAAGAGCTGGTGTAAAGATTGCATGAACTGTATAAAAAAGTTATAATATTTTGTTACTTATCAATTCTTTCTTGGGTAAAGTAAACCAGTCTTTGATTTTCTGAATATTTGTTAAAAAATAAAATATTTATGTTCTAATTACCATCGTTGTGTATTATTTTGTTATAAAATATTTTCAGTAACAGTACAAGACCCAAAACAATGGCTCTTTTATACTCCAACAAAAGACTGTTTTGGAGGGACTTAAATCTAAACAGTAACAAAAATAGGATGAAAGTTTTGTAAAGGTAGTTTCCCAATAACCCCTACGCTATTGTTAGGTAGAACTTTTTCACACAATATATCTCAAGAGGAATTGTTCCTCAGTTTGTCAAGCAAAATAATAATTAAAAAAAAATTATGATCTCATTTTAAATTATAGTACTTATTGCAATAAAATAAAATTATAAAACCATGTTTTAATATTAAGAGACGAATGATATTTTAATATTTGTTAATATTGAATACAAATTTCAAAGTAATTCCCGTCAGTACAGAGAAAACAGGGTTACCTACTAAAACCGCACATACGTAATTTGTTGCATTACCACTGTTAACTCCAATCAGTTACTGTTTTCCAATTTGAAATCTTTCTCTTGTTGCTTTTGAACTTAAGAAATTGACCACGGCGGTCAAAATAAGAAATTGGCCACGGCGGTATTGAAAAAACATTTAAAACTTTTTTAAAGATATTAAATCTCCAAAAATAATTAGATATTTTAATTTCTAAAAATAATTAACAACTGTTTACTTAAATTAGATAGTTTAATTTAAATCTCATCCATAACTCTATCTAGAAATTTCTCAAAGAGAGGCGATGATGGCCTTAAATAATTCTCTAATTCTACTGAGACTAGTTCAATTGTCTGTTCAACAGAAAGATTTACTATTTACGCTAAAAATAACGTAAGAATATTTTCTTATTTATATACTCGGTATAACATTGTCATAACTATTTTATCATTGTATCAAAGGTACAAAACGACAACGTCGGAATTCATATACAAACTTGCGAATAACGAAATTTTTATTTTTTTTTCTGTGATACACTTTAGTAGTTTTAATATATACGTATAATGACGTTATATGTCAGTAGTAAATATAATAGTATATTAAAAGTTTTTTAATAAGAATTTTTAAATGACCAATAAAAGAGAAGACAATAAAAAATGAAAAAAGCGGAAAAAGAAGAAAACGTTATTACAAAATGAAATCAATACGTACTATTGTATTTCACATTGCTTATAATTTATTTCTATTATAGTAACTTATAAGCCAAGCCACAATACAAGAAAATAAAACAAGTTCAAATACAAAGTATTAAAAGTAGGTAGTTGAATATTTCATTAATTTATATGAATTGCGATGTTATATAGGACTGGTTAATGTATTACAATGTACGTTTTGGTGTTTTGCAAAGATGTTGTGAATCCTGTCTTATTTTGTTGTAATAAATTAAAATACATGCGCATATCTGTTGATTTAGTTTAGCAATTGTTCTATTCTTAATTGTCTTCTATTTAATTCATGGTTTACTATTTATCTAGAACTTGCCACTAGAACCTTGCACCTTAGGCATTTTCACATTGCAGCTTATGGTATCAATAATATCTTTAGATTTAGCTAAATTTTCGAATTGTTGTACATTCATCTATTCATTTACTAATACAGGCATTCTAATGAAATTAAATCTTTTCCACAATATTGCCTTAGAAAGTCACCTTAATATTCAAGTTGTTACTGTGCTAATCTCAGCAGTCAACATTTAGAAGCATCATCTTATATCTAAACATCTGAAATAAACGTTTTTCTTATACGTAAGTTTTGGTGTATTTACAACATTTCTATTTCCAAAATTGTAAATAAAAATTATTTATATTTTACTAGGTTGCGGTCCAATATCTTAATGCTGTTGATATCTGAAATATAGAAGACAAGTCACCATCTTGCATAACTCTACATCATCGCAACTATGAAAAGGATTTTTGTTATTTTAAATATTTTTTATTTTCTTCTAGACTCT
The DNA here is from genome assembly GCA_959347405.1 of Napeogenes sylphis. Lineage (NCBI taxonomy): Eukaryota > Metazoa > Arthropoda > Insecta > Lepidoptera > Nymphalidae > Napeogenes > Napeogenes sylphis. Next base: position 30,533,914 of record OY365776.1, read on the forward strand.
TTGCAATTAATTTACGAACTTATTAACTTCTTCATGTCCTCGTATTCAGTAAAAATCAATTTATTTCTTATTATATACTATGAAATCTAATCTTTTATAAATTCAATCAAAACTAGAATATAGTATTTTGTGATAATTTTCAGGTTAGTAAAAAGGTTTACTTGGTTGTTTGCTTACGATATTTATACCAAACTTTAACAAGGGTTGGAATAACGATGCTAGGATTAAGTTACACCGCGTTTATTAGCCAGCATGTTGTTTATTCCGAGTTTATGTGAAGTTAAAATTATTATACTTTATTTATAAGTAAGTCCGCAATTCTTTACTATTAAACCAGTGCTCAATAACAAAAGTTTTCTGAAACAGTTACTAGAATTAAATTTATTATTTATTTGTCAAAAGCATATGTCTACTCTCTTTATAAACGAACATTGTTTGGAATTACTTTCAAATATTTGTTACTTATATCTATGCTCTGCTCAGTAGATAAAGGTTGTGTAGCCAAATTAATAACTGTCATTGTAAAAAAAAATATTATAGCGATACAGCTACCTAATCTTACATCTAAGTAACTGCCTGTGTGTTTGTGCACTTTTTTTGATGGTTATTGTAAGCAGCACATTTTTACTTACCTTTAAACTTCAAAACGTAAATCTATTTAAGTGAAGACCTAATAATTGTTTACATTTATTACAAATAATTCTCTTCTTTGGATCCGTCGAGTTGCGCGGATGCTATAACCGATGTGGTGCATCAGGCAATGGAGTATTTTATTCCTTTTGCTGACGTACTCAACGGTGGCAAAGCTCGCCCATGCACAGTGTGTCGTCTAGAACAAGCTAGCTGGACAAAAACAACTTTAAGATTTCCTAGAAACATTAGTGGGGGTAATTAGGGTATTAGTTGGTAATTACACCAACAACAATTGTTTTGACATAAATCATACATAACATCGTTAATGAGGGTAGTATATAAGACAATTGGGTTAAATGCATAATATTATTCGCATTTTTGCTACTGACGCGATTGCATCTCCTAAGGTTATTTTAGTAGTTGTGGTAAATTTTTGTGATGGATTCTATTACTAAGGGTATGTACATTTTTTTTATGTAGTTACAATAAAATTATATTCATACTAAATTAGAATCGGAGCGCCGCAAGTTGCGTTTTCCTTTTAGTCGTCGGAAATTCAAATTCAAAAGACTATTACTAAAAACCCCCCTGTATCCCCGGTCTGTATTTTTTTCAGTTGATAGACACATTATTCTAAATTATAATAAAACTATTTTTTTTTGCAAGTTTTTGCACAAAAGCTGTTATTAATTTTTTTTCAAGTAGCAGTTTTACAGTCTCAAAAGTGCATATTTTCGAAGAATGGGTGAAACATACAAAAAGTGACCGAAATAAGGCGCTTTTCATGATTGTTTTACAAGAACATGACCTCAGTGGCATAACTGAAGCATCTTTGAAGGACATCAAGACTATAATTTCCCGTTTTTCTTCGAAACTTTCGGAGAAATGGGAGAATTCTAGCCGAATACGGGATCGTTTCTTAGCTTGTAATGCTAAGTGGCTAGAAGGTGAAAACTTACAGTTTAATGTGTCTTATGACCTTGCAGAAGCATCAAGGTCATCACATTCACTGCCTGGTCCCGGGAGACCGCCAGTGGACCTGGCAAACGCAAGTGCCAAAACCAAACGGCGACGTGTCGATGATTTGGTTCAGTTACGAAGCTCTGAGGAGCTTTTGGTTGCTGCTGAAATAGCGTTTCGTCAATCAGGCAAACGCAACGTCGCAAAACTAATTCGAGAAGTTAGTGAGAATCCTGAAAAGTTCAGTGAACGAAAGTCGAGTGGCCTCAAGCAGCAAAGGTGCCTTACAAGTGATGAGGCACTTGCGTGTTATATAGACTCTTAAATCTACTAGTCACGCCTACAAACAGACGCGGAAGTGGAGTATGCTGGCTGGACATCAGGTATTTCCATCATTTCATAGTCTTCGTAAGGCCAAGAAAGCTTGTTTGCCACCGGATGAACGTGTGACGGTAGCTGAGACGCGTAAAAAATGTAAATACTGTAAATATTAATACTGAAGATTATTGTATTGAGGATTCTTCTGAGGATGAACTTAGTGATGATGAATAATTCCTAAGTTTGTCCTCATTATAATCCAATGAATATTCTTTTTTTAGTAGTAAGTTATAATTTAGTCATTATTTAATAGGTTTATTGTGTACTAATTAATTTTTTAATTAAAGTTGTAAATATTAATTAGTTTTATTTATTCTTATAATATTAGTTTAATCGAGATAATGATTAGATAATGTATTTAGCTTTAAATACCTATTAGTTTAATTGATATTTCTTACGAATCGTGCAATAAACACCATTATTTTTAATGAATGCATATTATTTTTGAGTTTTGCATCTTTTATGGGTTTCCAAGTATTTTAATTAATAAAATCATTCATATTAGTATCTAGCAGAGGGTTTGCAACCTATATCCATTAAAAAATAATTTTGTCCAGCTAGCTTGTTCTAGACGACACACTGTGCCATGGTTTAATGCCGAATGTCGTCATGCACATGACCGAAAACATTCGGCATACCTCATTTGGGCTGATGCTCGAAGCCGCAAAACTCCGGATGTAAGTACAAAGAAGAGAGCCTTTAACCAAGCTGCCAAGTCCTACAAAAAGGCATTGCGGAAGGCTCGTCTTGATCGGATCGTTAAGAATGGCGAAAAGCTCTCTGTCAGACCAACTGGTAGTCGAGCTTTCTGGTCTCTTGCCAAAGCGATCGAGTCGAACTTCTGCCAACCCTCGCTGCCTGCTCTGCTGAAGCCGGATGGATCCCTGGCCCATACAGCAACAGAGAAAGCGAATGTATTTGCTTCTCTGTTTGCTGAGAATTCGCATCTAGACACTGGCAATGCTTCTCCAGAACATCTTCCTCACTGCGGTATTTCGATGCCTGAAATCCGCAATACGAACAAAGAGGTATGGAGAACATTGTGTCGTTTAGATGTGAATAAAGCCAATGGCCCGATGGTATACCAGCCATTCTGCTAAAGACATGCGCAGGTGAGTTGTCTCCTGTATTGACACGTCTGTATCGCCTCTCTTTCAAGACTGGAAAAGTGCCGGAATCCTGGAAGCTTGCCAACGTGCAACCCGTGCCAAAAAAAGGCAGCCGTGCCGATCCTGTCAATTATAGGCCCATTTCAATCACCTCCATACTCTACAAGATTATGGAGCGTGTATTGAACTCGCGGCTTCTAGCGTACGTGGAAGGTAACGATCTCCTCAGCGACCGACAGTACGGGTTTCGCCGAAATAGGTCCACTGGGGACCTTCTAGCGTGCGCTACACACATTTTAGGCGAGGCCATCGATAAGAACGGAGAAGGGCATTTGACAGGGTCTGGCATGCGAGCTTTGTAAGAAAACTATCAGCGTACAGTATATCTCCTGATCTGATTGGCTGGGTAACGGACTTTCTGAGCAGGAGATCTCTCCGAGTAGTTGTGGATGGGTGTTCCTCGGAACCCTTGACAATAAATGCCGGAGTGCCTCAGGGGTCCGTTATTTCTGCAACTCTTTTTCTGCTGCACATTAACGATCTGTAAAAGCCCGGTATCTATGGGTATGCAGACGACAGCACAATTGTAGATAGATATCCACCGAGTACTCGGGCTAGTCGAGATCAAGTACAGTCTGAAAGACAAGCCATGGTGCAACGTTTGAATGACAAACTTCAGGCAGTCTCCGCATGAAGCAATGCCAATCTTGTCAAGTTCAACGCCACCAAAACGCAGACGTGTCTGTTCACTGCCAAAAAAAGCCTTTTCACCTTGGCTCCTACTTTCCATAATGTATCCTTGGAATACAGTGACCGGCTGCAGTTGCTAGGCTTAGAGATTTCCTCGAACCTCAACTTTGGTCGGTTCATTGAGTCCAGAACAAGAGCAGCAGCAGCAAAGCTTGCCGTTCTTGCGAAGGTCCGGCAGTACTTTACACCGGGACAGCTTCTTATTTTATACAAAGCACAGATCCGGTCGTGTGTAGAATACTGTGGTCACATATTTGCTGGTACCGCAAAGTCCCATGTTGCGGTTCTGGACTCAATTGAGAGGCGAGCAAAGAGGCTTATAGGCGATCTCGAACTAGTCGAAGCCGACCTCCAAAGCCTTGAGCACAGGCGTAAAATTGGTAGCCTCTATATTCTATAGGATACATTTTGGTGTGCGCAGGAATTACACGATATAATTCCCCCGTCCCCCTTCCATCACTGGACGTCCCGACGCACGGCAGGTTTTCATCCTTTTTTTGTGGACATTCCACCTGTCCGAACGAAGGGCTTTGCTTCCTCATTTTTAGTGCGTACAGCGGAGGACTAGAACAATTTGCCTGTGTCGGTATTTCCGGCCAAATATAATATGGGTCTCTTCAAAAGAAGAGTGAATAGGTTGCTAGGGCAATGCGCCTTACCACCTAAGACTACATTCCAGTTACCATAAGGTGGAATGTAGTAGTAGAAAATACGAACACACTGGCCATAATTCCAGATCCCGACGTCGGATCCGGACCGGACTTGTTTCTACTGGCAGGTAAAGGTTTCCCGCTCCTTTTGGCCCCGCCATTTTTCCAAATTCCTCCCCCTTACACCTCTATCTCACCCCGCGGAGACCCTAAAGCATTCGAAAGGCCATAACTTCGACTCCGGTCACCAGATCGGGACAAAATTTTTTAAAATCTGCCTAGTTAGGACCGCGCGCTCCTTCCCACCTTTCATTTCTCCAGCCCATTCCTACACCTACCACCCTAATCCTAATAAAACACAGTTTTTCCGGCCTAAGTGTCTCCCAGAATGCCGCAGAGTAGCGGATCGTCTAGAGCATCGCGGGTGACAAACGCTCTATCTACAAAGAGAGACATTGAAGAGGTCAGCAGGAAGACAATCTTTTCCAAGCGGATGTTGGACGTGCAGCAGTCACTGGCGGTAGGTGGGGCCACCGACAGTGACACGTCCAACGTGCCCAGTCAATCCCGTCGGGACTCTGGAGACGGCACCTCCCAGGTTTTGTCCATCCTCCCTGTTATGGCCAACCGGCTGTTCCAAGAAGTTAAACACCAAATGGAGCAGTCGAGCTACCTCCAGATGTCCATAAAAGAGAAGGTCTTGGAAAACCTGGGAGGGTTCTTCGAGATTGTCTTACGCCTAAGCGAGTCGAGTCGAGACAAACCTTCCAATTACAATTAAAACGCACCCGGGCTCTGATGGCACAACGGCTCACGAAAAAGGAGTCGGAGTACGCAAAACAGCTGACACTGTTAGCTACAGAGCGGAAAGAGGCTGACGTGAAGCCAGAGATTGGAGAGCTGCTGAAAGAGGTCAAGTCCGTCAAATGATTTCGTTTGACGTGATCGACTTGATCTCTAAGACCAGCCAGCAGACCCACGTAGAGCAAGCGACGACACTAAACAAGACTCTGCAGGAGACGGGGAGAAATCAGCCAATATTATTTAAGAGGCCAGCCAGAAGAGGAACTATGCTGAGGCCACCGCTAAAACTTCCCCTCAAACCGCAAGATCTGACGCCGAAGCCGTGACATACGGTCATTGTGTCGTCATCCGTAGAGCGTGACACAAGCGAGAGTGTTATAATGCGAATACGTGAAGCCGCCGATGCCCGAAACAGTGGGTTGGCGGTGAAACGCATTAGAAAGGCACGCGACCAAAAAGTCGTGATTAACTGTGCCACAAAGGACGCGATAGATAAGTAGAAGAAGAAGCTGAAGGAGAAGGACACCAACTTAATTATTGAGGATGCCAAAAAAAAGGACCCGATGGCCGTGATCCGCAATGTTCTGAACTACAATAAAGACGAAGAGATTCTTGCGTCACTGAAGAACCAGAACAAGGACCTGGTGGGAGCTATACCCCCACAAGAGTACAGAGCCACCCTTAAATACCGACGAAGAACTAGGAACCCCAACGAAAGTCATGGCGTCTTACAGGTCTCGCCGCACGTCTGGAGAGTACTCACTACCGCGGGAAGGATTCACATTGACCTCCAGAGGTGCACGGTCGGTGATCAATCCCCTTTGGTCCAGTGCACGAAGTGCCTGGGCTACGGTCACAGAAAAAGGTTCTGTTAGGCGACTGGTGATTCCTGTAGCCACTGTGGGGGCAGCCACCTTAGGGCGGACTGCGATGTGGTCCATTGGGGCAAAACCTACTTGTTCAAACTGCCAAGAGCCCAAAATGGAACGACTCGACCACTCGGCATTTGATGGGGATTGCCCAGTAAGGAAGCGCTGGGACGCCATAGCATGGTCTTCGGTATCGTACTATTAGGTATCGTCCAGCGCAATCTAAAGACGGGCAACCCCTGACGACAGGACTCATGACTCACAGTTGACCTTAACTAAGACATTGACTAAACTGACCCATGGACTGAGGGTAACCAAAAAATACTCATACTGACAAGACGGAATGACAACACGGCTAAATTGAAACGACGTCATGTAGCCATACCGGCAAACCGGATGTAGAGACACGTCAAGGCCAACACGACCTCGACGCACAATACAACCAAGTATCGACCAAGTAAATGGTCCTGACCCCATGTGTGGGCACATGGGCCGTTCAGGGCCAACCTGATAATGGATTGCGGGAAGCATTGTGTAATGCCGACTTCCGCAATCTCACACGGAGAAGACATCACGGCGCGGCAAATCCATGGGCTTGGATCATCCGGATGTAAACCGCATTGGACCCATGCGGTCCCAGCATGGCGGGATGACGTGGGATATGCAAAGAAAGAGAATAATAAAACATTAGAATAAGTGTGGAAAAAAAAAATAAAAAAACTTACCCACATACTTGCGGTCCACCAGAACACCTGGAAAAGAAAAGAAAAATATATAAGAATAAAGCCTAGTAGTTAAGTTCATTAAATAAGTAGTGTATAAGCAATAAAAATGTAAGTCGAGCCTCACCTCCTCTGCTGCTCTTTGTAAAAGTTCTCTAGAGACCTCATCTACAATGTATATAAATGTCAATACAATCAGAATGTCCTTGAAAGTGCTTAAATATGTTTGTCAATCGCATTATTCAAAGTTAATGTATATTTATATAATAGAATGTAAAATCAAACCTGAATTGGAATATTTGTATCGCAAATTCAAACTGGAACTGTACTTTCATTTTTTACTTTCATTTTGAACCCCCAAGGTAGCTCCAAATGAGCGTTACTAATTTACTAAATTATTATTTCAATATTCCTAAACTAACTGTGTACAATTATTATTTTAATGTAAATACTTATATTATCCTAGTACTCATATACATATGTAAAACTAAATTATACTTCATCATCGTAATATTGGAAATGTAAAACCAAATATGTAAAAATTAAAACATAAGTATAATAATATAATTATTACTATGTAAATAATATGAAATCTGTAAACTTAAGTATTTTATATTCGTACATGTGTACATCTAATACTCATTATAAATAGTGTTGATTGGTAAAACTTCAATTCACGCTGATAGTTATATAATAAATAAGAATGAACACTGACATTATGGCTATAAGAATCACATAAACAATAAAATGAGGCTGTTATTTTATAAGTGATAATACCGCCGGATATTAGAAACGATACACAAAAATTAAAAGACATCTTAAAAATCTTAAAAACTAAGACATGAGAAAACACTTGAGTAATGCCATGGAAACAAAACAACTGCCTCATAGAAACCCACCCATCACTCCACAAAACTCACCATAATCACAATAATAAATACAACAGACTGAAAAACTTAATTTTCCTAACCCTGATTCCGTCCTCCCATGCGTAAGCAAATTGTCAATTTCACAAAAAAAAAAATAAAAAATACGATCACAACAAATACGTACTTTTTGTGGGAAATCATGTCTCATAATTTACTTTACATATTTTAGTACATTTATAAAAATATAACAAACTTTCGCTCCCACTAGATATGTTTTAAAATTTTAGTAGTACGTATCTGATATTTTTGTTTTAGCTTGTATGTTATGTTATTCTATGCTCGGACCAATATAGGTACCTATAGTATATATTTTTGAAAGGATAGATTTTGTAACTATACAGTAATTCAATGACCTTTCATACTACGAAAAGTATAATTATTAGATTATAAACCTAGTATAGATATAAGGACACAAAACCAATTTTGTTCACTACAAAACACTTAATATTCTTCTTAACAAAGTGACGCTACCTACTATTAAACCTGTACGTATGTCATGCGAAAGCAACCAACTTTCAATTAAAAAACAATCTTATCATATATTTTGCATTTATAATTAGTGTCTGTATATTGTTTGCTTATGTGAATATATGTATATCAATAAATGTGTAATAAAGAATATTTATCATTATTGTTTTTATTATTATCAGCTTGTCTTATTTTAAGTATTGCCAGACTATATATATATATAACATCTTAATATATATAAATTACGTGTCACGTTGTTTGTCCGCAATGGACTCCTAAACTACTTAACCGATTTTAATCAAATTTGCACATAGTGTGCAGTTTCATCCAACTTGAAACATAGGATAACTAACATCTTAATGTTTAGTCACAATACTATTTTATTGCAAATTATTTCTTTACAATTATCTGTGAATCCAAACAAGTTTAACAGATGGCGTTCAATTTGTTGACTGGATCGAGTTAGTGTTAACAGATGGCGTAATGTTAAAAGTACAAATGTTTCATATACAATTTAACATCATAACCCAAATTATGAGTTACTTTTTAGTGTTAATATAGCCCGCCGGGTATTACTTAGACTGAAGTATATATAAACTCATATTATAATAAACATAATACAGTCAAATTATACCTGCTTCTTCGTTGAATCTATTTATGTGAGACGGGTCAACCAAAAATATTGTGCACCGATTAGTGCAAAATTAAATTAAAAAATAAATTATTAATAATTAAAAATAACAAATATTATTTTTCAAAAATTTAAAACTATCTGCCCTACATACCTTATTTATAAATTTGTAGTGCACTCATTTGTTACCATCTTAAATAAAATAATAATATTAAATTTAAAATTAAAATTAAATACCTCAACTGTACGATAATTTTGATCAATAGTGTTCAAAGACCTTCAAATCCCAATCCGGTGAATTTTTAGACCGGCTTTAACGTTTTCGTCTTCTTTGGTAAATAATAATTTCATTGTGGCAACCACCCTGTTGGTCAAGTAGTGGAGCGCAGATGCCTAACGTATAGCGGTATAGTTTCGTATAGTATAACGTGGTGTGGCCAAAAATAGAAATATTTGAGCCGAATATATTCGGCATCAAAATCGAATAGTTCGGCCGAATACGAATTGCGAAAAAGATTACAAATACACCGAATACCGAATACTTACCAAATATTCGGCGCATCACTAATAATTATTATATTACTGTATCTAGGGTTAGGTAATGGTAGTAGAAAATCAGTCATAGAGATCGCCATGTTCTTTACAAAATGGCATCTATGTAAAAAAACATAGCGGTCCACATCATTATTTTTAACCCCCGACCCAAAAAGAGGGGTATTATATAAGTTTGACCTGTAGATTTGTGTATCTGTGTGTCTGTCTGTGGATACGTAGCGGCCAAACACGTAAACGGATTTGAATGTGTTTTTTTTAATCGAAAGCTTGGTTTGTCGAGATGGTTCTTAGCTATGTTTGGTCAAAATAGAAGCAGTCGTCCCCAAGGTATGGAGCTTTTATTGGTGCTGGCGAAACGTTTTAATACCATATTGGTAGTAAAAACCTAAACAGGGGAAATAAGTGTATTCGTAGGTTCATTTAGTACAACATAGAAAAAAGTAAAATGATTTAAAAAAAACAGAAAAAAAAAAAATAAACCCCGATACTAGATGACGTCTAAAAAGGATAATAATATTATTATGTATTTATTGAAGTCGTTACGTCGCGTCGGGAGACCTTCGTACGTATGTTATTTCGTTATTTGCCTTAATAAATTTACTTGCATTTTGAATTTTTCTTTTACTTAGCGGTCGGGGGTTTTTTTAATTTTTATTTTATTTTTTCTTATACCGTGACTTCTTAAATAGTTTACTACAATGTAATAGGTACATAGATCCAAAACCTTAGCAACCACAGCAACGCGTGGTTGGGTCTGCTAGTATAATATATTTACTATACGTAAAGTTCAAAGTTTTATCGCTTCTAAAGAGTAGGTCCAAAACGAAGAACTTGCGAAAAAACATAGTTATTATTTTTACTTATCAATTAATTAATTCTATTTTTCTTAGAGCATTGATTACTTTCACAATTGTAATAGATGTCTAAGAACAAATTAATGTTTGAATCCATGAAAAGAGTGTTAACTAAAGATGACTAGACTAACTAAACAACATAACAAATAACAACTTTTTGTTGGTCTTCTATATATCTCCTCATTTCTGATTCAATCCCGTAGAGAAACACCTAGCGATAAAAAAATGATAATATTCCAATTATTCCATAATGTTATTACCACTTCTGATCATTTAATTATGAACTCTGTGTACATTATGACCTAGATGTTGTATTTAAATGAAAATCTGTCTATTGTCTATTGTTTGTTTAGCCCCAGATTTGATATTGAATTTAACATAATGTAGACAATGAAGATTTCTGATAATGAGGTACATATTATTCACATATCTTCTTGACGCTGGGGTACTCTTTACTCTGTAGGCCGGTTTATTATAACGCAGGACGGCTCCCATACCGAGCAAGACCTAGACCTTCATCTTCACCGCATGGACAGCAAGCCGCATTTAGAATCAAGGATTTCCAATTTCACTTACCCACTTGGGCTTAGATTCCTAAAAGTCGCCCGAACTTGATGCCAAATAACACCAGGTTACGATGGGTTCCTAAAGAAACAACCACGATCACCTCAGAATCTACATAGTCCCACATTGCACCCCAACATCACCCCCAGAGCTAGAGTAAGAGGCGCATTACACCTCCATACCACTCCAGCTATGTAATACTATCATAAAACACCGAAGGAAGCCACTTCGGCAATGATTGTAATGATTGTCTATTAAAACAAGGGCGGTAATTGCTCAGCGACTAAACTTTTATTCTTGTTCATGCGTAGGTTTTCATAGCGCACAGCAGAGGGCGCTAGTAGTTCAATTATTATGATAATCTTATCAAAACAAACAACTTTCTGGTAACGTACATATAATTATCTAAACAATCTTAAAATATTATAGCCATCAAACTAAAAACAATGAATAATTTCTCATCAAACCAATTAAATTTTACACCACATCAAATAAAAGTATGAATTCCTAGACTTCTAACAAAATAGTATTTTTTTATACTAATTAACCCTATACTTGGTTGTTGGCAGAAGAACAAGTTTGTTAGTAACAGCTTTTCTAACAAAATGTTGACGCAAATCAATGTGTTTTATTCTTTTACATATACAGACATCAATGCGGCTCGACTCGTTGAATTTATTTATATTCACAGTATTTGTCTTACGGTATTTTACTAAGAGGCAGCGCTGACAAAATTAATTTTATATTTATTTTACAAAAAAGAGCTATACGGGCTATCTGTAACTTATAAGTTAGGGACCCCCTAAGACATGTTTTTAAAGAAATCGGTATTCTTATGGTCGCTTGTCAATACATTTTTAATAACTTACTATATATACGCTGAAATTTAAATGCTTATATTGAAAACAGTGACAAACATACGATCAATACAAGAAATAAAAATAGGCTTGTGACACCTACATTTCGACTTCTAAAAGTTAACAAATCTTTCATGGGTTTGAGTGTACGCATATATATAATAAAGTTACACAAGTTATCTTAGTTCTTCCTTTAAAAAATTAAAAGTATATTATTATATAACATTCAAGAGTTTTTGGTTGATCGAAATGTGTGGAACTTGGACTCATCTGCAGGTCTGATGTTATAATGTATAAGTTAAACATTGTTAAATTTCATTTTAAAAGAGCAACTGATGAGTTTCTGGACAGCTCTTCTTAGCAGAACAGCATTCCGAGCTGGTGATAGCTTACTCACAGACTTCAGAATCGTCAATTACATTAAATTGGTCAGTATAGTCCTGACCAATTTAATGTAATTTTAAAAGTGCTTGTAAATGCCCACTTGAATTAAGATAATTTGAATTTAAATTGATGAAGTAATGGCTTTTCTGCCAATTCCTGAGCGCCAAGTTTTCATTATATAAAGTTGTTGAATAATTAAATTAATCTAAATCTATTATAATATATAATCTCCTTATACGCGTCAGTTATCGCCATATATTCGCCCTTTGGACTGAATAAACTACTGTATGTGGTTTCTTACATTCACATAAAATAACAAATTTTGATAACTAACTAAAGGCAAAATCTTATACAGGTTCCTAACCTGTATAAGATTTTGCTATCTAAAAAACGCCCAGTCTGTGTTTCACAGACACAGTCTTACACCAACTGATTCAGATATAGTCGTTTGATTTGCAACTATTATTTTTCTGTTCATGTTCATGCAAGAGTCTAGTTGGAAGAATACTTTTTCGAGTTGGTCGAGTGGTTAGCGTAGACGCCTAACGTTTAGCGACGCAATGGGGCTCAGGTTCGATCCCCGACAGGGAGAGGCATGTTTGTGATAAGCATAGATGTCTGTATTACTGGGATTCTCGTTTATTAAATATATTCTCAGTATTTATATGTGTATTTCTATGTATTTGTATCATTGTCTAACGCCCTTAATACAAGCAAATAATTTGTGTGTGCAACTAAGATCAATGTGTGTAACTTGTCCTGTATTATTATTATATGTGCACCCGTATCGACGTATTTTTTATTTATTTATATTCTTTATTGTATACCGCATTAAAAAAAACATTTAAACAATTACAAATAAAAACAGGTTAAATATAAAATGCGGTCTTATCGCCTAAAGGCGATTTCTTCCAGACAACCATATTGATACTAACTTTTAAACTATCGCGTTTCATTATATATTATTATTTAAGAAATCGGGAATTGACGCGTCCGGAATAGGTATCACAAAGATGGTTTTAAGTTATCGGCATCGTGGAACCCAGTGATAAACACCATATGACCTCGCTTTTTTGCGCATTCGGTTAAACACCTGGATAGGGATACTGTGAGTGTAGTTTGTGACGGTACGTGGCGAAAAGACAATGTTAATAATAACGAAGATGTGCGGGTGGGTGAAGAAATTTCTTCCCCACGGATTCGACGACGGAGAGCCTGCACTGCTAAGACAGTCAGCCTGTGACCACGGCCAGTGCAACCTGGTCGAAACGTCAGGCAAATAAAAGGTAGGTATGTGATACCTATTCCGGACGCGTCATTCCCGATTTCTTAAATAATAACTATATTGATAGGAGTTTAATATTTGTGCACATAGATAGGTGGCTAAAACTTTTAAACATTGTAAACATACATAAAAATAAATAAACATTAACACATAAGAGTAATACACATATAATTATATACAATACATATTAATTAATAAACTAAACAAGACAAATTAAAATTTGTACTGTGCTTATACATAATAGAGAATTAATTATACACATAAGTAATAAACTTAATGATAACATTAAAAAATAATAATAATAATAATACTAATAAAAATATGTCGTCTTAGTTTTTTTCTGATAAATAATATTCTTCTACAGATTTTTAAATATAGGCAAGGATTTAGATTTTCTAATTAAGAGAGGCAGCGCGTTCCATAATTTTTTCGCATGGACCGTGAAAGAGTGTTTGAAAAATTTGAGTTATGAGCTGGCATTCGTATAATTAAAAAATTTGATGATTGTACATCAGCCGGAAGCCCTGTTCCCTTTAATTTATATGCCGTTTTATCTACTTGAGAAACAAAGATTGTCATGTCATCAAAATAAATAGAAATTACTGTTCGAAGCCAACTGATTCTCCGTTGGTACCCAGTTTAGTAAAAAAAAATTTTTTTTTTCCATACACCATTCAATGTGGTTTCACCCTTGATAAACGTCTATAATGAGAAGTCGATAGTCATCACAAACTTTCCTTTGGCTTTCTACATCTCCGTTTCACTTAATTCCGCTGATATATTTTTCAACTCAATTCCCTCGAGTAGCCAAAAATTGCTTTTGGTAAATGCCCAATCATCGTAGTTTTCGCGACCCTTGAGTTTCAGAAGATTGACTAGATATCCCGACATTATTTTTGACATTATTTACTTTTATAGTACTATACCAACTTTTTAAAATTGAATTTATAAAAAAATCGACTGGGCACCATACTCTATTAAAACCCGGGCGGTGATTGCTCAACAACTAAATTATTATTCTTGTTCATAGCTCATATCCCAAAAGCTCACAACGGAGGGCGCTTGTACTTCTATTTTTTTTATTATAATTTTATCATTCTCTCTAAACTTTTGTTTAACGTATACGTCTGAACTGAACCCTGCATCCGGCAGAACGAGATTTTAGCTATTATACGATAATCAGTAGACTGCCAATACAAACCTGAAAAAAAAAATTGTCGACTAACAGGCCTACTGGATGTTGCATATCTATGATTGCAACATGCCGATAAAGATGTCTTCTTCAGCCGAGTCCTTGAGGTGAAATCTGGTTTAGGTTGCTAGATAACAAACGTCTGCCCGTACATCACCAGAGCCGCAGAAGCTATATCAAGCCCCTTGTCAAATAGAAAGTTCCCTTTTTAGCGCTGAGTTATTTGCTTTTTAGCGCTGAACGCTTTTTATCTACAAATTTCCTGTTTGAAAATATCTATAAACATGTTTAGCCATGTTAGGCTTATCTAAATTTATATAAATATAGAATGAATAATAAACCGATACGGGCAGGGATTCGAAACCGCGACTACTGGGAAACCGTCCCGTCGCTCTACCAACTGAGCTACCGTATCGCTGTCCGTCTCGGTGAATTCGGAGGGTGCTCAGGTCCTCTGAGTAGCGTTTTATTGTGTTGAATAGTAATTTCACGCAACGCCATTGAAAGAAATTGGAATCCGTCGTCCATTAGATTGACAGACCTCGCTAAGTGTCTTTGATCTTTATATCTCAGCACAAAAACAAAGTACGAACAATTGCACTATAGTAATATAAAACTTTTCAATACTAATCACGATAATTGCACGAAATTAAAATACAGAAAATTATTTAACATTAATTAAAACCTACAGAGAACTTTTTTTTACATCTAGTGTACCTTGCATTCATTTGCATACCTAAATATAAGAAAAAAATATTTTTGGGGATATTACTTAAGGTACAACAAAACAGTAGGTTTGTTTAAATTTCAAGGATATTAGTTATTATTAATATAATATGTTATAAGCATAATATTTTGAAGAAAAATATTTTATTTCTCAACATTGTGATTCAGATTAATCACTTTATGTAATAACATAATATATCATTCAAGAAATATACCTAAATGTACAAGTCACTTCCCGTACATTAATATTTAATAATAGGTACTAAGATATTAACTCACTAGCGGCAGTTCTACCTTTTTCCTAATTAGATTCGTGACTTAACAAATCTTAACGATAAACGGAGTATTATACAATGAAATTTTGTATTATGTAAACATGCATAATGCCATTATTCATTAAATATATTCCAAATGGTTATTTTGGGGTTAAAACATTATTACGTTTCTAAAACATTATTGTCTATCTAATAATCGCATATGTTTCATGCATAGGTTTCATGCAGTGACAATAGCGTCAGACCACAGAATGCTTAAGTAACGTTAAAAAGAGTTAAATAACGCCTCAACTCATCATCAGCTCACCTCCCGCGAAAGCCTTTGGTTCCGGGGTTCTTGTGTTAGGAGCACGGGGGTGTCGGTTAAAAAAAACATTCGTATGTAACATTTTCCATTATACGTAATATTGGTCTACAACCTGTTTATGAA
This sequence comes from Napeogenes sylphis, assembly GCA_959347405.1. Taxonomy (NCBI): domain Eukaryota; kingdom Metazoa; phylum Arthropoda; class Insecta; order Lepidoptera; family Nymphalidae; genus Napeogenes; species Napeogenes sylphis. The sequence continues at coordinate 30,549,939 of OY365776.1, forward strand.
GTAATCAAAGATGTGTCTAGTGTTGTTCTTGGGTCCTAACGCCTACGTTTTTATAGTTATATTAATTAGTATTTTTGTAACTTAACTTCAAAGAGGCGTTGGGGTTAAAAGTGACATTTGCTTGGGTCAGGTTGTGACCTTTGATATGGTTTTTCTTTTCAACGAATAATAGGAAGAAACGACTAACTCAATGACAGAAAATTGTCTTGTTACGACACAGAGATAGAGACCGAAAATCCGGTTCACAAACTCATCATTCACCCATAACGAGTACCATTTCAGATTAAAGTTAAACTTAACATTTATAATAATAACATTTTTATAACATTTTGTCTTGCTTGTAACATTTTGCCCCCGGTAGTGTAACAACTTGCCCCTGGTGCGGGGTTGAAAGTGACAGGCGTTTTTTTTTATTTCTTCATTTATAATTAAACTAATGGTTTGTTATAGAAAAATTATTTTAAATATTAAAACTAATAATAATTAAACAAATATACACTCTGGTAAATTAATTAAACCAATAAAAACATACACTCTAAAAACAAAACGTCACTTCCAACCCAAGTCTTCCCTCTATATATATACATATATAGAGGGAAGACTTATAATATATATATATATTATAATTACATTTCTAAGATCCACTTCAAACTTTAAGCCCTCTTCAACCTATCTTAATTGCTGTACCAAAAGATCGTGGGTTTGATTTCAACACCAGGCACTTGTTTGTGTTTGATCCACGAATTGTCGTTTCAAGTTTGTGTATACTTCATGTCCATATGTATAAGTTTGTAATGGAATACATTTTATTCTACATATATTTATTTTTTTTTATACTATAAGGCGCTTATCATCAACTCAGTTAATTAGTCATCTACTTTTTGAACATAATGACGTGTAACAGTGTATCTTGCATTCCGTTCCATAAAATCTAAATTTATAAAGATTTTTGGGGATATCTCACTTTAATTTTTCTTAGTAGGCTTGTTTACATTTCATGGATTTAAATATTATTTGTTACTTTCAAAAATCGACAGTTCGCTTAAAATTTTATACACATTTTAATGCCCAGATAACACAAAGTTTTTAAAGTGGATATTTTTAGGGTGGCGTTTAGTTGAACATGTATTAGTATGTATTTTAAAAATAAAGCTACATTTATATTTAATAAAAATCTCATTTCTTTTTTCCATAATTATGGTAAATTAATGGAAAATTTTTAATTAACTTTTAATAAGCGTGATAACTTTACTGAGTTTTGTTATTTTTTCCTTACATATGCGCAGATGGTATTTGCTCGTGTATATATTTTTTTTCAATTCAAAAATCTTTTGATTGTTTTTTCTCTTTGTCCACGGTATTTGCTTGTGCATTGTTTTTATTATAAATTGTACAATATTTTATTTAAATCCAAGGGTGCGGTATAATGAGATAAGTATCATATCATAACTTATTTTCTTTTTGAACTTAAATTTTATAAACCAATGATGCGTCGATTGCTTTAACTTTGTTACAGTTCTTCCCTAGTTTGTTCTTGGATATCTAATACTATCATTACTTACCATATTTCGTTCAGAATTCTCTATTCTTCTGGTATCCTGATTTTTTTGTGTACATTTCTACACCTGGCTATAATTATGAAAATTGTATAATACAAGTGCCTGAAGCCTGAAGCTTAATGCTGACCTGCTTTCACAACCTGCTTCCCAATAAAGAATGACAAAAAATGAATTGCTGAAAACGTGCGGTGGCTGAATATTTAGTTCAAACTTACATTGCTATCTGTGGAAAGAATTTAATTACAAAAACAGGGCGACTTACTAAGATATATCACTTAAATATTATAACAAAATAAAAGTTGATTTTTAGGTGTGGTCTTTATGTTGGATGTGTAGGGGACTATTTTGCACCGGTATCCATGAGATATAAATTTAAGAGGTAATTTGTAAATATTGAATCCTTTTATAAATATGACATTGTATTCAGAGTGCGGACGAGTTGCAGGCTAAATGGTCATTTCGTTTTAATTCTTTTTAGGTACTTAGTAGCTAAGTCTCGCGAAGTGCTTGGATTTTGACAAACTTACTCCTTTAAAGCAGCTGAATTAATAAATTTAAGTGAAAATGTAATAATCTGAATTAATTTTAAGATAGGTATTAATTTCTAGTGTAAAATTGACTTCAATTTGACCGGCTAAGAAAAAAGGGCGGGAAGTCGTAGTAGTTTTTTTTTTGTCTGTCTATACTGTTAGCCCTGTTGGCTATTACAGCGTCACCGGGGGTGGTTAATATTACTATCTTTTATTACAAAGTCAACCATTTTGTTATTTTTTTGTTTTTGTTAGGTTTCTTTTTGTATCTTTTTAAATATCTTTGGTAAAATTAAATCTTTGGGAATTGTAAGTTAATCCCCCTATCCCCATTCCTACTCAAGGTTTATCAATATAAACCTTGAGTAGGGAATAATTATTATATTTTTTTTACATCTTAAGTTTAATATTTTAATACACAATACGACGATTGAGTAATTATTACAATACTATTCGAAATAAAACAAAAAAAAAATTATAACAGTATTAGATGTGTGGTATCTTAAAAATTACGTTCAGCGCTAGGCTGCCGGGACCTATACTTTAGACTTCTTACAAAATACACCGTAATGAATAACCGAGGGAACAATTGTTTGAGACAATAAGACTTCCTCTGTTTGTGACAGAGAAAGATCTGGCCGTCCACGTAGTGTTCGTACGAAAAAGGTGGTCAAAGCAGTAAGGGAAAGAGTTCGAAGAAATCCTGTCCGAAAGCAAAAGATTTTATCTCGCGAAATGATGATAGCACCTAACACCATGTCATGATCATGAAGCGGTATGCAAAGGGAGGTCACAAAAGAATTTGGTTTACGGGTGAGAATTTTTTTTAAAACTGAGCAACACTTTAACAAACAAAATAATACATTTAACTCTTTACAATTGTCATTACGCTAATATGTCAGTGTAAGACTAAAACCATACGTAAGTGTAGGTGCAGGCGGAAAGTTAGTATTATATAAAATTACATTTTATGTATGTGCAGACCTGATCCCAGAATCAGTCAGGGTTGAATCTCATCAAGTAAGTATTATTTTTCCTGTCCATGCAAAAAGGTATATGGAAATCTACATTGAGTACCTTAGTTAAGATCCTTAGTGAGATCACCTCTTTCTAAGCATAATTGGTGTTTAGGTATGGATATGATAAGTCATGGTAAAGTCCATTAGAATCCTCATTTTTAAAGATAGGGTGTAAAACCTTGTTTCATATATTGTTTTCCTTATATCTCATTTTTTATTGAATTATTTAATTTGTTAAGTAACAAGTCTTCAATATAGAGCGAGTCATTTACATTTTAGACAGGGTAAAGCACATCATTACTACATATACCGATGGAGGACGAGTTTGGAGATTGGCGAAGCCCAAGTTAGAAAATGTTAATCTCACTATTTTGCATATATTATGGTATTAAATTACAAAAAAGCAACTGTATCATATAATATAGAATAGATAAATAATTACAAATGATGAATTACAGATAGATAATGTACAAAAACCTTTACCTGTGGGTTGTTACAATATGTAATGTTGTATAAAAACAAGATTTACTGTTAAATTAGATACAGTTGTTCTAAGTATACTATGTAACAGGTTTAAGTCATTGAATAATATATTCCGAATACCGAATACATGGTAAATTCTTAAAGAAGTCGATTAGTATAATTCTACGAATTATTTCACTTGTAAATAGGGTTTAAAAATAATTATTATTTTTGATTCTATTTGTTTAAGGGACCTGGACCTTTAAATATTAAGTGAGACAATAAAATATATCTTAAATATTTAAGATATATTTTATTGTCTCACTTAATATTTAGTTATTTTTCATTTTAAAGGTAGATACTTTGAATTAAAAGACTGTGCTTTATATTTTAACATCGCAACCATCACACTCTACATTTCAGTATTTCTTACAAAATACAATTTTTAACATTTACAAAGAAGGATAAAACAATACTATAGTTTAAGGTGATTCTTTTTTTTTTCAATGCTCTTATCTCTTCCAATTTTTTTTTAAGACTTATATCTTAAAAACAGTAAAAAAGTCATGGCCCGAAATAGGGCCGAAAGTTAATTCTTACCAAAGTAAAGAAAATCTAAGTAGAAAAAAATCACGTAGATTCAAGAACATGATATGGAGAAATCTTATTTAGAAATACGACACTTTTAATATATCAAATTTGTCTCAATTTCGTTGTAAATCATTTTCACTTTCAGCAACGCTATAATTTTATTTTGAGAAATTCATACCGTGTAGGTATTCCGCTTTCATTTTGTTTATATTGAGTTTTCAAATTAAGAGTTTTATGATGTTTTTTTATATTTAAATATTTTTTTAAATATGAATGTAGCATAAAGTGGTGTTCGCATCCCAAGTAGGGAATGACTTTGTATGATTTACTTATTGTGAGTGTTGATCTAGCTATCACTACTGAAAACTGGGTCTGGCAAGTTATTTAACAAACGGTCGCTGCGTTGAAGAAAGTTGTAGAGCTGGAAGTAGCTACACGCATGTTACGATGGGACATTATACAACTGTCTGAAGTTCAAAGACAATGATAGGATATCATAGTTCTCAAATCATGTAACCTGCTGTACTACTTGGGAAATGATCAGATATTACAAGGTGGTGTCAGTTTTATCGTTTGCAAGTCCCTCATTAATAACATCGTCAAAATCGACATTGTGTCGAACAGGGCAGCGTACCTAATACTCAGAATATGAATTTGTTGGAGCGCAGGTAAACGCACCGACATCGCCACACTCAGATACCGTAGCAGCTCCTCCACTATTCATAAAGACATCTCAAAAGCCATACACTCCTCTAAAACACACCTTAACCTCATAATATCTCATAAAGTCCCATAATTCAATGCGAAACTAGGCGTTCGGAGAGACAATTAGCTGAGATGGGGCTTATGAAGTTTATGCTCCGACCGATAACTAGTCGCATCCAAAACAAGATAACTTTCAGCTTCAGCTCAAACTTGAAAAATGCTTACGGCGAATTGCCTCAGAAAGAGGCAACAATGGATGATACTAACGCTTTATTCGTGAAAGCTGTCGATACAGTCGGTTTCAAATGTTTTTAAATCCGTCCGTACGTTCCAAGGTCCTTAGGTGATCTTTCAATGGGATCTTTCTATAGTCCAGAAACCAACTTGTCTAAGCCAGATGGTCGAGAGATATCTGTTGAAATTGTGCTACAGGCTCAGAGGTGCCAAATTGACAATCGGTATATCGAGATGTTAAGATGCTTGAATGAAAACACCACTATGTCAGTCCGTTTCCAGGAACGGAACTTGAAATCGATTTAACTGCAGAGGGGTGAGACAGGGAGATATCCCTGAAATAGTCCGCAGCTACCTTAGAAAATGTCTTCAAGTCTTCCGGACTAGGATGGTTTTGGCATTAATTTTAACGGCGAGTACATCACAAACCATCGTCATCATGGAAGAATCACTGAAAGACCTTGGTATAATGCTTATATATCCTCAGTAGATCTTCCAAAAGGGTTGGCCTCCAAATGAACATGGATTACAAGAAAATCATGTCGAACAGCCATGTCGTGCCCACTCTGATATCAATACGGAACTCTACATTCGAAAAAATATTTGGACTAACTTGCCTGCTAGCTAGGTTTAATTTTGAAAAAGAGGCTAGTCACCGAAATCAACTCGGCGGGGCAGCGTTTTGGAAACTGCGCACTGCTTTCTCGTCCTCAATATCCCAGTTCTTGAAAACTAAAGTCTTCCTCCAATGAGTGTTACCAGTGATGACATACGGCACTCAGACGTAGCCGGTAACTATGGACCTTGTAAGAAAGCTCGCAGTCGCTCAACGACTTATGCTCGGTCTTCCTCGTAAACAATAAATAGTCTTTAATTATAGGTCTTCCTATAAGAAGAATCGTAAGAATAAAACTGTAAACATAAAATATACTAAATACTGTCAGATTAACAATCCGTACATAATTTATTAAAAAAGTAGCATAACGCACAATAAATTATTAATTTTATAATAATGCAAGACGAGGCCAATTATATATACTGATAGTTTGTTAAATACTATCAGAAACGTTAGTTCTTAGTAGTAAGTTGTTAGCTTTGCTATACGACACTTCATTATAAAATTATTATGGAGCAAAATTTGTAGCATACTTTGAGGATTTATAATATAAGATATAAAACTATTACTCACTGAAGTTAGTTAGTTCAAAATATATATTTTTAGCCCCCGACCCAAAAACAGGGAAGTTATAAGTTTGACCCGTGTATCTGTGGCATCGTAGCAGTCAAACGCGAGGACGAATTTGATTGCGGTTTTTTTATTCGAAAGAATGGTTTGTCGAAATAACTATTTTCAATTTATTGCTATTAATTTTATATAATTTTGGTTTATTTTATATATGGCCCGGCCATAAATATCCTTTGTTAGAAGAAAGGAAAGGATACTGTTAAATAGTTACAAACCATTTGTTCAGTGTATTTATTGGAATATCCAAGGGAGTAGAGTAAAAAAAATGGAACCAATATAGCTCCTGGCAACATCAAGAATCATAATCTCAAGCTTTTCTGAGTTCATAACCATCAACAATATACGGTACTCATATTTTGCATACTCAACTACCTACAGTGCCTAATCTGTTAAGAAACGTCTATTATAACACGTACAACGGTCCTCCGACGCAACGATTTCAATAAGTACATAATTATATTATTTTTTTTAATCCTTTTAATGGGCTTTTTGTATTTGGGGTTTTTTAATTATTATTATTTTTTAAACCTTTTGCTTGTTTCATAGAAGTAAGAATATAATGATAAAATAATAATTAAGTGGAAAACGGACTATCATTCGAAAACTCTATCACATCATTTTAATATCCCTTTTAAGTATTTACCTCTTTAAAATGCCTATAGCAATTAATCCGTCACATTTATTTCTTTTGATTTGCCTAGATTTTTAACCTTTCACCTTTTTCATAGATCTCGCCGAAATTCGTGGTAAGTAATTAATAAAATCTGAGAATAATACTTATTTTTTTAGTTATATTATTTTTTTTAATTTCAAAAAAAAAATACTGGATTTAATGTGAATATTATTTTGTTTTTTTAAAAGATAAGCTTATGTGGATTTTACGTTACTAATTATTTAAAATATTTTTTAGGTAACATTTTATAAATTTTACACTAATATTTCTAATGTTCTGTTAATTATTTAGTATGTGTGTGCAACTTAATGTTAGTGGAGCTATTATTGTATGACAACTATATGAAACTTAAACTTACATTCCTATACCGCTATTATAATAAGTCAGTCCAATGGTCAGTTAATTTTCTTCGGTATACCATAAGGCTCGCGTTGCACTTTTAGGAACTTTATTATAACTTATCGCGTAAGAAATGGCGGCTACTAAACAAGTTTCATTAAAAATTTTACAATTAAGGTGCTAATGCTATCGAAGGTGATATATTTCAGAAACTTTCTCCCAATTTAAATTAATTTTATTATTTATATTTCTAATAAATATTATAAAAGTTATAAAATATGATGTAAAATAGTATTATACAAATTGTATTATAGTTCTAAAGTCAATGATAAATGGATGTTGTGTTATTTAACCTGTTTTCGCCAACTGGCAGACCGGGTAACGAACTCGATAAATGAATAGAGTTAAAATATAAAATTCATAAGGTTTCTATAAAAATATTAAATAAGGGGATAGCAAATGTTGTTATTACATTTTATAAAAGGAAGTTCTGTTGATTATTGTTACATAAGTAGGAATAATTTTTAAATACAAGTAAAATGTTATAAGTATAAAATAATTATAAATATTTTTAAAACATTTGAAGTGCATTATGTTACAAAATATTAAAATAGAATGTTACCATTGTTTTGAGAATCGTTTGTCGGGTAGTTAATAAAAATCGACCATTAGTAGAGTATAAAAGATATGGAGGTAGGTGTCTGGTCTTAGTATTCTAATACAGACTAAGGAACGGACTACTGGTGACACCTGAGCTAAGTACTTTACAATTTATTTATTTACACATACATTTATTTTATTACACATAAATACTAATGTATAAAACCAAATTAACAAGTTACTGGAAAAAATCAAAAACATTTGTTACAAGGGCGAGATTACCACTTTTATTATGTTAGATATTCTTTTGTATTATTAAGAAATCTGATTCACATAGTTATATTTATTATTTGTTATTCATTTTCAGACAACCCGGAACTACGGCTTGAGCAATTGGAAGGTCAGTTTGTGCTATCTACTATGATGAGTGACGAGTGACTCATTCTATTATGCGTTGTCTCAATTAGATCACACGCACGTAGCCCATGTCAAAGACAGTTTACTCACCACCAATCGCAGACAAATACGATAAATTGAAGGCGGAATTAGTAAAGCGATTGAGTGCATCTAAGGAAATGAAACTAAAACAACGGTTTATGCATGAGGACATCGGTGATCGTAAACCTTCACAGTTTTTAAGGCACCTTAAAAATCTTGCCGGACCATCGGTATCTGATGACGTGTCACAATCACTATGGACTAGTCGCTTACCGCATAGCTTGCAGACCGTCATTGCCTTACAGCCTAATCTTTTGCTTGACGATTTAGCTGATTTATCAGATAGGATGCATGAAATAGCTCCGCCTAGGCCTTCTAATCATGTTGCTATCGCCACTGCCTCATCACCGCAACCATCAACAACACGCATTGATGAACTTAGTTTGGAGATTTGTGCCTTGACTAAGCAGGTCGCTAAACTTACATCACATATATTATACATACATAGCACTTACACGAGATTTTACCTGGAGGTTCATAATCGCCCACGTTTCTAAACTGATTATAGGTGTGGACTTCCTAAGCTACTATGATCTTCTTGTTGATTGTAGATCACCTCGTCGATGGAACAACTACACTGTCAATCATAGTTCTACGTCGGGCGATTCCAGAAGACATAGCTTCTATCAAGACAGTTTCTGGTTAATCTGTATATCACAGAGATCACACGTCCTATAGGTTTGGTAAGTACCATTAAACATAATACCGTGCATTACGTCAGGACAACTCCAGGGCTTCCAGTAGCCTGAAACCTGACGCGACGCGTAATTAACAATAATTATAAAGTTTTGTGATATAATACTACTATTGTGTATTTATCTTGCGTGAAAAAACTTACAAAAACAACACAAACTTGATCAAGTCCTTAAAATAGGAAAAAAACATATTAATTAAAATAGGAAAATAGCTCCTTAAAATAGGAAATTAAGTTAATTATCTAATAGGTTCTTGGTTTCATCTAATAATTCCTTAGCAACAGTGACTGATAGTTTTCTGATACTTGATAAATATAGATCTGATGTAAATAGAAGACCATGAAATACGTCTTCATTCGTTGCGGATCTAGATCACTTTCTTGCGTGATGTAATCTGAAATGTTAGTCATCTTTATTTCGAGATTCTTGCGCATCTTCAGATAAATGACCAATGGGCAGAACAGCAAAATGTCTAATTATGCTTTCTCCATGTATTAAAATCTTATGTACAATTGTTCAGTAGCGCGAGTATATTCACCAAATATTTCTAGATTTACTGCTATGCCGGATGCCAAAGTCTGAAGAATGATATGTAACCTTTAGATGAGATCTTTATCAACTCCGGTAATTTCTGAAGAGCAATAGTAGTTCTCAAAAAATCTTTTAACTCTATTGCCATCGTTGCTATTTCCACTTTCTTGCCGGGACTTATCAACATGCAATCCAATCTGGCTTTGAATTAAATTTTGTATAAGTTTCTTCTTGTGTTTTTTACTTTTTTCTCTTCCGGAGTCCTGAATATGTAATAGAAACTTTATGCACCTAATCCAAGCATGCAACGTAGACAAACCGTACTCATAGGCATTCATATCATCTGGTTTTGATTTAATCTTTTCCAAATTATTCATCTCGCTTGGTTTAGCGCCAGAAACTGTACACACACTGTACACACAGCTCCAGAACTCGTATCAGTTTGATCTTGTGAAACTTTACCATCCAATTAGTCAAGAACAGCTCGTGAATTATTTCAATTACCCGGTTCTCCTTGTGCATCTTAGATGTTTCCAAATTATTAATTGAAGCGCGAATATCCCCAACCACTTTGCAAGTTTTATTCTAGAGTTTGTTTTGCAAATTCCATCAGAATTGGTGAGCAATAACGAATGTAAGAGCTAGCTGGATTTGGCCAAAAGAACCTCTTTTGTTATTATATCCGTCAGCTTTAAGGGAACCAAAGATCCTATAAATAAGTTTGCATCTGAGACTAAGTTATTTTCATGTGTTAAAATTTGTTTATATTATATACAAATTTTAATATTATATTATATATTAACAATATATTATATAACAACAACATTATATTATATATAACATACCTATTATGTTATATATAACAATTTTTAGATTAAAATTAAAGAAACCATCGGAGCTCTACAAACATCTATGAGTTACCAAAAGACATATCATCGGAAAATTTAAAGATGATACTGTAACTTCTCTCCCAAAAGACAAAGTTGTATCAGAGCTCGAGTCACGACTTCAATTCCATAAAAAAATTATGATAGGTGCTTAAACGAATAAAGTAGTTCTAGGTTCAAGTAGGAAAGTTCAAGACAAATACTTAACAGAATCTTTTATTCGACAAGACAAAAACGATAACTACCGACTCCATGTGACGAGCCTAGAAATTCAAAACGAATGGGTGACCATAGGAGATTTTTGTATTCCACTAGCTTTGAAGTGGCGCACCTTTATTTATGATTGGTCCCCAGCATTATTAAAATTGTATCTTAATGCATTCCAAATGACTCTCCTAGATCAAAGTAATTTAGTAAGATGGGGCAAAGCTACCGATAAGTCTTGCAACATCTGTGGGGAGGCAATAGGAACCGCGAAACACCTATTAGTAGGGTGTAGGGTACTTCTAGATAAAGGTCAATACTCGCGTCGCCACGATAAGGTATTAGAAATTATACGGGAAGCGGTTAGTCTTTCAGTAGCAAGAGCGCAGAAGGGTATAACAACCACCTAACGATCTGTAGAATTCGTAAAAGAAGGCTCTTCCAAAAAATCAAAAGCGAAGCCTTATTCACTTTTAGGCGCGGCTCCTGATTGGACTCTCATGATAGACACGTAAAAAAAGCATTACAAAATCCCTGAGGTTGTTGGTGTTTTGTCATCCAGACCGAACTTGTTTCTGTATTCTAAACATATGAGGTGCGTGATACTTGTGGAGCTTACTGTTCCTTGGGAAACAAACATCCCAAGGGATCACACATTCAAGCTCAATAAGTATTACGTACTGACCAACGAACTGATCAGGAATAAATTTATACTTAGTTTGTACGCGGTAGAAGTGGGAGCGAGAGGTATAACAGCAAAATCTCTCTATAACCTACTCAAAGACCTTGGCCTTTCTAGAACAAGCACCGGTTCATTCCTAGAACGTATTTCAAAGGCGGCATTAGTAGGTTCTTTCCAAATTTGGTTAGGTAGGGAGAGGAGTGTAGAGGGTGAAGGCGAGCGTCTTTGGGCATAATAAAAGGGCCCCTTAAACCCATTCCTGGGTCGCAAGTCCCAGGCACTGTTTGCACTCCTCTCTTTGCAACGCGATGGGCCCGGCACCCGCACGGTGAATCCATGGAATTCTAAGAAGCTTCATCTTACTTAGTCCTAAGGAACCACTACATCCCCATTTGGTAAAGAACTTAAGATATTGTTTTGTTGGGTTGGAAACATTTTCAATTTTTAAGATACGGGCTGTAGTATGATCCAGCAAGGCTTGTAGATTTACTTTAGCACCTACATCAGTTACTTCATTGCTGGAGGGTGAAGGGTAACTCAGCTTTTTGGCTGTTGGAAATATCATATAAGATGGCAATATATCGAAATTTCTATTAATCATACTTTTTCTAAGTATTCCGTATTGTGATTTCGAAAGATCTAAATCAGCAAAAAGACTTAATGCTTCATCCGCCGCATAATATGTTGCATTGAGAGTTTCACACAATATTTTTTCCTTTATGAGCTTTTTTTCATTTCTATCACAATTCCTCACTACTTCAAGAAGCTTCATCCATTTCTCCTTCAGATCGCAATCCTTGGACATATGCATTAGGTATATACACAAATCCATATTTTTGAATCAATTCCATATTCTTCCTCTTTTTAGATTTCTCTGAAAGATCTTCGTGAGACTTTGGTGGTCGTCCACGTTCTCCAGCTGTAGTAGGTGTGGTATCATTACTATTTCTTCGAATTGCACCTTAAATTTACCGTCGAGCCATGTTTTATTTTTGTTAAGGATGTTCTTTTGTCCGGTTAGATTTGGTCCAGCGATCGTTATAAGCTGCTATAAGTGATTTTTGAATACTTTTCACAACTAATTCACTTTTTGAAGAGGACAAATGATGGATTTCTTGTAAGTATTTTTTATATCATCTGAATTAATGCCATGGTCAATGAAAAATATGCATAACACTCGTCGAGACACAACAAATTCACTCATTTTGATTAGTTACTTCGCATATATAATACTTACCAAGGATGGTGAAGGCTGTATGTCGAAGGACAATAAAGCACAGGTAAATAATAATTGTCAATCAACAACTGTTATAGTTAAATTCTGTGAGAAAATTATTATTATCTGCGCGTATTTATCACATTCTTAACCACTATCTATGAATTTGGTTACCGGTACTGATATAATATGCAATAACAAATTTATCCACTACATCCTTCTTGTTCCTTCATAAAATCAGTGGTGAAGTACATAAACTACATGAGAATTATTTAATTCACACAGGGAACCATTAACTTTAACCACATCTTACCGAAAGAAAAACATATTCACACATTACACAGAGTATTAATTTAGCTATTAATACATAATATTATTTAACAATAAAATATCAAAAATAATCCTCTTTCCAAGAACGTTCAGTAACAAATTTTAAAATATTTTCTAATATATTTTGCATTATCCCCGACCACCCATTTTTTGTATTATTTCAAAATGGGGCAAATTCGGGCAACCTTTTTTGCCTTGGCTTATATTTATTTAAGATTCCTTAGTTTTGGGTTCATTGATCTTAAATACATAATCTTTTATTGTAAGTGTTCCTATTGCGCAAGGACTGATAATATAAATCAAACCTTGTTATTGTCGAAATGGGGTTAATATAAACCCGTATTCACAGGAAACTTTATAATGTTTTTAACCCCCGACTCAAATAGAGCGGTGTTGTAGGTTTGACCGGTCGATATGTGTATCTGTGTGTCTGTCTGTGGCAATGTAGCAGCCAAACGCGTGGATAGATTTGATTGTAGTTTTTTTTTCGAACGACTGGTTTGTCGAAATAATTCTTAACTATGTTTAGTCGAAATAGAAACAGTCGTCTCCAAGATATTGAGGTTTTATTGGTGCGGGTGAAAGGTTCTTATGCAATGTTGATATAAATAATTAAAACTAGTGAAAATTTGTGTGTCCGTAGGTTCATTAGTAGAATAATGAAATCTGTAACATAAGTTTAAAAAGACGAAAAAAATATTAAAAACCCCCGATTCAAAAAGGCCTCTGAAAAGTATAAAAATCATATTATTATGTACTTATTGAAGTCGTTGCGTCGCGTCGGGAGACAGCTTAATAAAGGAAGAAATTAAAATGCAAGTAATTTAACAAGGTGAATAAAGAAATTACGATATCGAATCGTATAGTCTAAACCCTCGTAACTTCGTTAAATAGACACCATGGTCAACGAACGTACAACGGTTCCCCGACGTTATAAAACGACTCCAATAAGTACATAATAATATTATTTTTATTATTTTTAGAGGTATTTTTGTGTCGGGGGTTTTTTATTTTTATTTTTTTTTTTGTTTTCTGTAACTTTTATACCCTTCTTTTATTTGTTTTAGATTTGAAGCTGTTTAGAAATAAAATTATTAATATTATTTTTATGAGTAGTAAAACATTAATAGCAAATTTCTTAAAATTCTTGATAGTACAACCAAAATTATTCCTTTCAAATCCCATATAACATATTTTTTTAAGTCAATTCTCCATAATACATTTGGTTCCTGTTAGACCTGTGCAACAAAGAGGATCATTACTTACGTTTATACTTATATATTTGATGTGCGAAATTAATTAATAATCTTTAGAAAGAACTAATCTATATTTCTATCTTCTCTTATGTTTGTTAAAATTTCAAATAACATCATAGTTAGTATTGGTAAAATATGTATAACATCAAATATAAAATAATTTGATAATACATTATCGTTATACCTCATGCACCGTACCACAAACTAATTAATAAGCTATTTAGTACTAAACGATGTTGCGGTATCGTGGTTCAATGCCGCGTGTTCAATATTATTATTCTAGTGTATAGAATGATTAATGAAGAATACGTTATATTATGTTCACCGAATTATCTGCATTTTAGACACGCGGCAGCGTGTCAAAATGAATGCCAGTTAACAGAACTGGCAAACTGCACTGTGTTTGATGTTACTCGAATCATTTGGAGATACTTTTGACTCCCTCATAACTTGAAAACTAATTCACATGAATTAGTAAAATTTGACTTATCATATTTTATAACATATCTTGAAACTTACAAGTTTCACCTGTGCTTTAAGTTTTACAAACATCTTAGATCATCACCGCCCATCACCACCGCCACAGAGCCATTATAATCCCCTATCCAAAATAGGTCCGGGGGGACTAAGTAAGGCTCGCAAGCCACCGCTGAAGGAAGCCATGTAGTTTCTTTAATATAGCAACATGTTTTCAATTGGCACCAGTAAGCACTCAGTTGGTTTGGCACCTGGGAAGGGACCAGCTACATTCACTAGCTCTGCAAGCTCGTATGCTTGGCGGACGGTCTGCTTTTTTTCTTTGAATCTGTCGAGTTGCGCGGATGCTATGACCGATGTGGTGCATCAGGCAATGGATGGATTTCATTCCTTTTGCTGACGTGCTTTTCCATCGGTGGCAAAGCTCGTCCATGTTTTAATGCCGAATGTGGTCATGCTGACGGCCGAAAACATTTGGCATACCTCACTGGGCTGTTGCTCGAAGTCGAATTACTCCGAATGTAATTTCTAAGAACCAAGCTTTTCCCCAAGTCGCCAAGTCCTACAAAAAGGCATTACGGATGACTCGTCTCTATCTAATAGCTAAGAATGGCGAAAAGCTCTCTGTTAGATCAACTAGCAGTGGAGCCTTCAAGTCTTTTGCCAAAGCCATCGAGCCAAATGTCTGTAAACCCTCACTACCTACTCTGCTGAAGCCAGATGGATCCCTTGTCCATACAGCGATAGTATATGCTTCTTTGTTTGCTCATAATTCGTATCTAGACACTGGCAATGCTTCTCCAGCACATCTTCCTCGCTGCGGCATCACGAACTAAGAGGTATGGAAAACATTGTGTCGTTTAGATGTGAATAAAGCCAGTGGTCTTGATAGTATACCAGCCATTCTGCTTAAGACATGTGCAGCTGAGTCGTCTTCTGTACTGACACGTCTGTATTGCCTCTTTTTCAAGACTGGAATAGTGCCTTAATCCTGGAAGGTCGCCAACGTGCAACCCGTGCCCAAAAAAGGCAGCCGTGTCGATCCTGCTAATTATAGACTATTTCAATTACCTTCATACTCTGCAAAATTATGGAGCGTGTATTGAACTCGCCCCTTCTAGCGTTCCTAGAAAGTAACAATCTTCTCAGTGACTGAGTCTGATCGGCTGGTTAACGGTCTCATAATATATTTCATTTTATACACTTTGTTCAGTATATCAGTTTTTTTTTAGGGGAAATGAATAAATAATATTACTAATCATTTGTTTTATTCCTGGTTACTTATTTTAAACTAAGTAATTGATAACTTTTCGCAATGTAATGTAATCAATAACTAGTTACACAATATGTAGGAATTGTAATCTAGGGCTTTATTATGTTCATATTACCTTTATCTTTAAAATAAGAATCAGAGTCATCAAAGAGTCATCAATAATAATAATTAAAATAAAATAAATTAATATTATCTTTTTCCCTTTATTTGACAAAAAAAAAAACAAACCGTAGCGAATACTCCACCGTTTATTTGGTTCAGTGGCAGCAATAATTGTGATTCATGTACTCCAAGGCCGAGTCAAAAGGAAAGGCCAATAAGCACGTCGATACTGAATACTGATGCCACATTAATGAAGGGAACGAAACCCTTTTATGAATTCATAGCTTACATTTTGAGGTAAGTGTTCATTGAATTTCAGTTTCATAACATTAAAAATAACAGAACATAATAATACCATTCATAAAACATGTAAGTAAATTATTTTGTTTAAGAAAAATAATATTATTTTGCATTTTTTTCTAAATTAAAATTGTCCTAAGACTACTTTTAATGTAGTGTTTTTTCAATTTTAGCACAATCGATAAAACATTGTTCTTCAAACACGTCACGTACTACGCTGTTATAACTTTATCTACTGTCAAATGACATAGTTAAAAACTTTGTGACCAACTTTTGTAAATTATTAATGTTATATCTAGTGTATGTTGTTGTTTATATGTGTTAGCTTATAATGTTTTGTTTTATAATATTTTATTATTGAATCTATATATATATATATATATATATATATATATATATATATATATATATATATATATATATACAGGGTTATTTGTAATTAGTTGAGCACCTTTTGCAGGCAGCCCCTCTACATCAATCCTAACAACATTTGTTCTACGACTTTTTAAAATTAATAAATTTAAAAATTTAGTTTTTTTTTATACAAAATTTAATTATTGCCTCTGAACGTGCATTAAACTTAAGCAGAGGCCACGCAACTTGTCAAAATATGTGCCAAGGCCACGCGCATCGGGGCGCGGGGTGACGGGGTGACGCAGCGGCGGCTATGCACGTTAGAACTTGATCATTTTCTAAGGTGTAATAAAAAATAGCATCGTTTTCCACTTTTATTTATTAAAATATTTTCTACAATAGTCGAAACACATATTTTTGTATAATATCACTTTTACGAAATAAGCATTTATTATCTAATTACAATATTTACACCTATTAAAAAGGAATAAATTAATTGAAATATTGTCTAACTGTTTAAGAATGTCATGAAAAAACAAAATCTCCAATAGAGGTTGTCCACAAGTTGAACGTCTAAATATTTTTATTTGGTTTATGAAATAAGGGCACTGTAACTTTTTCTGATCCTGCAAATATTTACGTTATTATTAAAAAGTTTCCCACCTAGTAATAAGAACGACTTTTCTATGTTTAGAAAATTTGTAATACTTGATTACATTTATATTTATTTATATTCACTAAAAACATAACTATACTATCACTTTAAAATGTATGCAACTAGTTTGATCCCAAAATTATTTTGAATAGTAATTAATATAGCGTATTTTCTTTGAGAATTCGATAAATATTATTTTTACAAAACAATAACAATAACTTCTCTTTAACTTACTTTATACATATCATTTTATCTCGTTTGTTAATATTTATATCATTACAATAAAACAATAGGTTACTTACGAATTTCTTTACGAAGTTCCTAGAAATTGCAGTCAGTCACAAATAGAAGCGTCGGTACACAGAAACAATCCAGGTAGTTAATATAAAATATCAGTAATACTACACACTTTCGTCACCATAAATCTCACGAGACAAATGAAATATCAATTATCAAATAACAAAGATAATAATATCAAATTACAAATTACAATAACTTTGGAGTTTGGACACTTGGTACTGACACCAACTGTTGGTGTTACCATTAATTAAAAACATCACCGTAAAATAGTAACATTATTTAAAATAACTCCATCTTGTGATCCCAAGCATAAACTTCATTCAGATATCCGACAAAATAAAATATTAAGAAACACCAGGAGGAATAATAAGAAGTTTATTTAAATTATAAGTTTAATATTTGAGTTTAATGTTTGAGTTTTTAAGTTATAACACCATGCTCAGTCCATGGTGTTAAAACTTTGAATGAAGTTTTTGTTCGAGATGGAGTTTGAGACTAAAGATGGAGCTATTTTAAATATTGTTATTTAATATTTTACAGTGATGTTTTTTAATTAATGGTAACACTAATTCTCCAAAATTATTGTAATTTGACATTATTATTTTTGTTATTTGATAATACGATTAGTGTATACCTACGGATAACAGTATTGCAATGCCGTATACAAGTATCGAGTACACCAAGATGGTGCGAGTGTTAGCTAGGTGTGGTGACAATGTGCGCAAAGCCTGCTATTGAATATTCCGGTGGTGGTTGGTGAACAGTTAATTTTTAGGTTTGGTCTTTGTGTTGGATGCGAAGGGGACTACTTTGAACGGTATGTGCGTGATGTCCAACGGCATCCGCGAGATTTTAATTTAAGAGGTAATTTGTAATTATTTTTTTCATATTACCTAAGTAACTGTAAATGAGACATTGAATTATTGTAAATGATTAGATTATTGTAAATTATTAGCTGATTCCACTTTTTAAATACGCCTGCATTAAACAATAAAAGTTTGTAGTACTTTTTAAAGGAATAATGTAGCCAGTCCTAAGCCTGATTAAGTATGAAGGGAAAGTGGATTCAGAGTGCGATCGAGTGCTTAGTAGGTAGTAGGGCTTCCAATCCCGGAATACCGAGATCTCGGTATTGCGGGATCCCGCGTCATTTTTCAATCCCGCATGATGCGGGATTACGGGTGCGGGATCCCGCGGGATTTGCGGGACTGAAAAGCCCGAAGAAACCGAAAGGGCCTTTTCTGGTGCCGGCTATATTGTCTCCAAAATACGCAATAGTATGGCAGGCGACATTTTAGATATATTGTTTTTCCTTCCCAAATAATTTCAATTGAAAGCTGACCAAATGGCCGAACTAAGTAATTATAAAGATTTAAATAATTATCATGGTCTTGAGTTAAAAATGGGTTTTGTTTGATTTTTTAAATATTTTTCTGTTTCTTTTCTAAAGGATAGATTTTTTGGTTTTTCCAGTATTTATTATTGATTTTTATTAATCTCATACTAATAGTACCTAATGCCTAATTAAATATGGTGTTAGTTGATTAATTATTTTTTTTGTTTGCCTTACATAAGTATAAATATTTTTAATATGCGGGATCCCGTAAATACCGAGATCCCGCGGGATTGAAAATTTGTAGTCCCGCAAATACCGAGATTGGATGCAAGCTGCGGGATTGGAAGCCCTAGTAGGTAGGTATCGCGACGTTCTTTGGTATTAGCAAACTTACTTCTTTAAATTCATAAATTGAGGTGAAATGTAATAATCTAAATAAATTGTAAGATGTTATTAATTTCCTAGTAAATTTAATTTCAATTTGACCGGCTAAGAAAAAAGCGCGGGGAAGTTGTAGTAGGTATTGTACATTCGGGTATAAAATTGTTTAATTGAAAATAATAAAACTATCTTAGACACAATATTTTTACAATATTATTCGAAATAAAACAAAAAAAACGTTATTAGTAAGAAACACATAAGTACCATAAAAACAGACAAATGTACACAATCCACTTTAAAAATAATAACTTTAGGCTTCTTAACATGTTGGATCGTCACAAATAAAATTATTCTTCATAATTTCTTCTTCATGTTATAATCTTGAATTTATTTATTAGTTTTAATAGCAAGTCCATAAAATCGTATTGTCCAGTATGTAATTACAATTCATTATTTAATTATAAAACTCTAATACGATAATTTTATTTTTTGGTTAATGTAAATTGTGTTTTGTAATCCACATACTTGTCATTTTGATTATTTAGTATTTCCATAGCAACATGGTGTAAAAGAGATGAAGCTATACGAAAAAAGCTGGCGCGCGCATTTAACAGTTTCTGACTTTCGCTAGACTGCCGCGACCTATACTTTAGATTGCTTACAAAATACAGAGTAATAAATAATCGAGGGAGCAAAAATTTTTTTGTTTCGTTTATTCTGAGTTATTTATCAAGATTTTTTAAAAGTCGTAAAACAAATGTTGTTGGGATTGATGTAGAGAGGCTGCCTGCAAAAGGTGCTCAACTAATTAAAAATAACCCTGTATATAACCCAAAATCAAATTCTCGCTTCATCCACTCCTAGTCATCCTCCTTTCTTCTTTAGTCAATTTACCGAAAGTGGTGTTAAGAGGACCATAATTCGCATCAGTTCGGATGCCGTGGGTTCGGACTGCATTAATCGTAAAATGATCGTACCTATTATTGATATTGTTATTCCAGTTATCACCTCTATCCTTAATAATTCTATTCATTCTTCAACATTTCCGAAGTCCTGGAAAGACGCTCTAATCATACCTATACCTAAAAAGCCTAATCCTAGTAATTTTTCCGACTATCGTCCAATTTCCATACTTCCTTTTTTATCTAAGGTCCTTGAGCGTCTTGTCTACCAACAATTGTCCCCTTACCTTTATAAGAACTGCCTCCTTAATCCTCTTCAATCTGGTTTCCGTCACGGTCATAGTACGACTACTGCCTTGGTTAAGATCACCGACGACATCCGGGGTGGTATGGATAATCAAAAGCTCGCTATTCTGACCTTACTAGATTTTAGTGATGCGTTTGGGATGGTTGATTTTGAATTATTACTAACCATATTGAGTTCTCTTAACATATCTCCTGAAGTAGTTGACTGGTTTCAATCATACTTGCACGGCCGTCGGCAACGTATTCGCGTTGAAAACCAGCACTCCACTTGGTGCGCGGTTCAGACCGGCGTCCCGCAAGGTGGCGTTCTATCTCCTCTTCTCTTTTCAATTTTTATTACTTCTATTACCAAAAATATTTCGTCTTTCTACCACTTGTATGCCGACGATCTCCAGTTATACTCACTAACTAACTTAACGGATTTTCCTTAGTGTATAAATAATATAAATATTGATTTGGAACGTATATCAAACTGGTGTAAATCTTTTGGCTTAAAAGTTAATCCCTCTAAAACACAACTCATTGTCATTGGCAGTCAAAAATTAACAATGCGAATAAATTGGTCAGACGTTCCACCTGTACTGTTTGATGGCGCTATAATTCCTTTTAATGATAAAGTTAAAAACTTAGGAGTGATACTTGATAAATCATTATCCTGGATACCTCACATTAACGAAGTTAGTAGAAAGATTTACCTTAAAATTGGATCGCTGCGACGACTTTCTAACTCTTTACCTATTCCTACAAAAATTGCGATAGCAGAATCTCTCCTTCTTCCAATCCTTGATTATGCCGACGTTTCTTTTGTTAATATTACCCAGGATCAGCTTAATAGGCTTGAACGCCTTCAAAATTTATGTATTCGGTTTATTTTTGGGCTTCGTAAATTCGATCACGTCTCCGAATTTCGCACCAAGCTCAAGTGGCTTCCTATACGCCTTCGCAGAAATTCTCACATACTTTCACTTCTTTACTCGATCCTATTTAATCCTAAGTCTCCAGAATATCTTAAGGAGCGGTTTCTATTTCTGGATCACTCTCATCTCAAGACTCTGCGCTCTTCGGATAATCTTATCTTAAAAGTTCCTTCTCATTCCTCTTCCTTTTATAGTAATTCCTTTACTGTTGAAGCTGTCCGTCTATGGAATTCACTGCCCGCTACATTAAGAAGAGCTAATTCCTTGGACATTTTTAAAAAACAGGTGAAACAACTGTATTTATCTCAGTGTTGATATCAGTCAATCGAGTTTCCATTATTATTATTTATATACATTTTTATTATTGTTTTATCTTTTCAGTTTATTTACTTTCTATCTATATACTGTTCATTAGTAAATTAGTATAGTAATGTGTGTAACGTGTATGTTTATAGTAATTGGTGTATGTATGTATTATTATATTTAACAGGCGTACGTTTCATTTTAATAATTTAATGTACACATATTGAATAATTCCACGTATATATATTATTTACATATATAAATTTATATTTGTATATATGTTTTTCCTCTGGCTTACCAAGGTTGCCTTGAAAAAATCGCTATCAGCGATAAGGCCGCCTTTTGCACTTATTTATAATTTACTTGTCTTTTTTTTTATTATTATTAGTTACTGTATAGTTCAATGTTGTTATTATTCTTGTATTATTTTAATTGTTATTTGAAGTGCAATAAAGTATATTATCTATCTATCTATCTATCTATATATATATATATATATATATATATATATATATATATATATATATATATATATATATATATATATATATATATATATATATATATATATATATATATAGGATTTATGTATATATATAATATTATGTATTATGGACCATAATTTATGTGAATATCTTTATTTTTTAAACAGTATTTTATATGGGGAATGCGTTTTTATTTACTCGAAATAATAATTCGTTAACAACTTTCTTAAGGACGCGTTAACGGTTACATCTAAATTAATAAGTTTGCGATACATAATGTTAAAAAATCAAAATTAATGTAATGAAACTAATAATTGCACCGAATAGAATGTTTCTTTAAATTTAGTTTTCACACTAGAGAAAAATGTTATATCGTAGTTTTATTATTTAAAAAGAAGTGGCGCTTCTTAATACATATTTTAGGAAATCAAGAAGAGATTATGTGATATTTTCTAGTATTTATAATAATATATTTAAAAATAAAAAATACCTTGGCTAAGAAGACATAATCAACTAAAAACGTAACACAATAGAAAATAAATGAAATTATTTTTACATCTGTAGTTACACATGCCTCTAATGCATTCTAATAAGTTTTATTTTATGTGCTATTTTATAACTAAAAAATAGGACTAAACTAACTAACAGGTAATGGTTGTTTTTCTTGTTTAGTAGATCATGTAACAGGCACCGAAATATTCAGCTGTTTTTAGGTCACAGTATAATTAATACTTTTATCATATAATAATAATATAAAATTATATCACATGTAAATAAGTAATTACTAACACATTATTAATTAGAAATAATTTAAGGAAATAAAACTAAAATATATAAAAAAGATTGTTTCATTTACAAATTACTCCCGCACTATACATGCGTCTGTGTATTGAAAATGTGTAATTATAGTAATGCGGTTTGCTACCCATCAGTTTAAAGAATATATTTATACACGGATTGCAACCGGGGCGCCGTGGTTCGTACGCAACATCGATCTCCATAGAGATTTAGACCTTCCGACCATCGCTCAGTACTTCAAGGGGCTTTCCCAAAAGTACTTTGAACGTGCTGAGCGACACCCGAACCCACTGGTGGCTGACGCCGCAGAATATAGACCACGTATGACTACTTTAGTCAGAAAAAGAAGACCCAAGTCGGTACTCGTTGACCCCGACGACGCGTTCACAGTAGGTAATAACGTGTACGCGTAGGCATAATTGACACCACACAACATACAGACACACACCGTCTATACCGGTATAGACGAGGTCCCAACTGAGTAAGTGCTCCGTTGCTCCGGCGTTCTGCCGTCGGAGGACGCTAGTGTCCAAATGTCCTTAGCTTCCCTCCTGACTAACGACGCCCCGAGCCGAGGTCCGTGTCTCAATCTGAGACGCCCTCGGGACGTCGCTCCCCATGGGGGCCCATCTGGCCCCCCCTTGTTAAGGGTGGGTCTCCAGACCCACCCGCTCCCCCGGTGACGCTGTAATAGCCAACAGGGCTAACAGTATAGACAAACAAAAAACAATATTTATACCCTAGACACAGGGGAAGTGAATAATGACATATCTGACAGAAAGTAATTAAATAAATTTATGTCAAA
This sequence comes from Napeogenes sylphis, assembly GCA_959347405.1. Lineage (NCBI taxonomy): Eukaryota > Metazoa > Arthropoda > Insecta > Lepidoptera > Nymphalidae > Napeogenes > Napeogenes sylphis. The sequence continues at coordinate 30,573,890 of OY365776.1, forward strand.
GTGCCATAATTATAAATAATGTTTTTAAGTATAGTTCGCTTATTTTAAGCCAATATTATTTAACCGGTTAACTAATTAGTGTTTTTTAAGGCTTTCACGAGTACTACACATTGAAATAAAACTATTTTTACGGATTTAACTCGCGTATATTGAATTAAATTTTAAAATTACATTTTAAATCTAACTCGACGTTTTGAATGCTTTGCAGCAATCGTGTTCACGGTAAAACGAGATGGAGGTGTCTGTCAGTAAGTTAGTTAATTAGTCATCTACCTCCAACGGTTTCTAAGCTTCCGGGCGTACAGTTCAGGATTCACACAAAACGCACTAACAGTATCTTGAGGTCTTACAGTGCGGTCACAGACATGGGATTTTATATTTTTAAAAAGTGGGTCCCAGGTGTTAGATAATCCCCAATAATCTTCTCTATTAAAATTAGAATATTTTTAATTTCAATAGCCACACGAACCATTTTCGGAATGTAACGTTGTTTAACTCTCAACGGTTGGTTTTTCCAAATTTTATTTTGACAGATTGACAGCTGAGGTATGTGTTGCCAGACTATTACTAGTAAATTTTGTTTTATTTGACTTAATATCCGATTTATTTATTTATTTATTTGCCTGTCTTTAAATTGAACTGTCTCTCCGCTTCGTAAATCTAATAATCTAAAGTGTAGTTGTCGGTATCAGTAACGGACAAAATGTATTCCGATAATTACTACATCGCGTTTTGTGTGCACTATACTCGGAGCAAGCTTACACAATGTCCAAAAATAACGACAAAAACAATGTTCATCCGACATCAGTAGACGGATCAAATCGAGGAAATGAAGAAAGAACATTTACGTTTCCTCAAAACCTCATAATTGAAATCTACCCACATATAAGCAAATCATGTGATAAAGAATACCTACCCAGCCACTTAAGCAAGAAGTTTTATAAATGTATGACATGACAAACCGTTGAAGTTAATCTATGAAAGAATAAATCGCTATAGCAACGCAAGAGTTAAACGCATTTTTGCATCTAAAACATTTAGTCGGAATTTCCGAAGCCCATTGATGCTAGAGGACGACCTTCACCTTCCACGTTGAGTCAAGCCACGTAGCAACACACTTCGAAATCCTCGGTCTGTTACAAATAGGGCATGCGGAAACTAACGGTGACAGTGCTGACGGTCCTGATGGTGATGGTGGTGATGGCATAAGTAGCGACGGCAGCTTTGGCAGTGGTGTTAGTGGGGTGGGCGGTGATGTCTGTGCAGTTCAACTACCACCGGGCACGTTGCAACATAAAGGTGACTCGATTCGATTTACTTACTATTCTGCTGCTAAATGCTTGCTAGTTAAAGTTCAAGCGATCAAACATAGTGGTAAAAACTTTAACTTATGTTATTGCAATGACTGGTATTAGTCAAATGCGTGTATTCAGTTAAATACAGATTTGAAGATGTAAAAAGATAGCGATCTACCCTGTCGATATCTTGCATTACGTTTTGCCTGATTACTACTTCAATTTAACTTAACGCAACTTTGCTGCCCGTTATGATAGTATGCGAAATTTTAAAATGACGAATTTTAAGTAAAAATAATTGTGAAGGAAATTTTATTTTTAATAAAGTACTTTTTGTTAATTTAGTAAATACAAAACATACCATATGTTCAATTTAAAACATATTTCTAAAGAATCCACCACTTTCGTCTTGTCGAGACTTTTAGAAACTGTACATCAATTTTCTAAATATTTTATTTCTTGTCAACCTATCTATCGAGTAAACACGAGCGAAGTTATTGGTAGAAATTGTGTATTGCAAAAGTGACTCGAATGATTGCGTTCAAATCCCATAAAGCGGTTAAGTAAAACGGTTCGTTATTTTAAGTAAGAACGTCTATTTATGTATTGCAGTAAAAGGTAATGGGCAGGTAGAACGTGTTTAAATTTTTTTAAAAACAAATATTTATAGCGATTGGGATCAACGATATTAGATCGTAGCAAGATGATATAGGTAAGTTTTAACTCGCGATAAATTGTATGATGAACCGGGTTGCCAAAGTTTCTCCTGAAGAAAGAGAGAGAGACATTTGTCTTTATGCGTAGTGATGGCTAAGGACCACTTAGAGTAGAAGTGAATTGAGTGATGAAGTGAATCTTAGTTAGAGAAGTTTGAAATCCGTCGAACTCGGCATTGAGAGCAGTGCGATGAAACAAACAAGAGGTAGTGTTGGTAAGGATTAGTTTTCACCATGTTGCGAATAAGGTTCATGGTTTGTCTTATATTAAGTTCAAAGAGTAATTTTTTTGGTTAAAATATTGAGCAAAAGTGGTATTTAATTGTTCTAGAGTCTAGGCTTCAGTTGAATGTTCATTTATATTGATATAGATTTATGATTACTATGTTAGACTAATTTGAATAAAAACAAATTTAGTATGACAACTTTATTATAATTGCTTTTTATTTTATCAATAAGTTGTAAAGTTTAAAATCAGGATGTTAAGAATAAGGAAGGATAAGCGCGTTTTAGCTCTTAAAAAAAGTGAAGGAATTTACAATCACTAAATTTGTGTTCATTAAAAATAAAGAATGTAATCAGACGAAACTAAAATCAGTCAAATATATGGGACTATTTCGAATAATCTAAACTAAGTAATTACCAACAAAGGGAAATAAACAAACTACAAACAAGCAGAGAAGTAATAATTGTTAGACTGTTGGTTGTGGCCACAGGAGAACTCGACCCGACTACAAATACGGTTACTATTATATAAATATGTATGTACCAGTATTGTGTTTAAAAAGTGTAAAGTCACCATTCCTGCCTTCACTGTCGTAATCTTCGCGGTTGTGGTTCTTTATAATGTGTTTAAAATAAAACTTTACAACTAATTATAGCTCCGTTTATTCAACGCGTAGCGTTATTAGCGTAGAGATATTTGTACTGTTTGACTACTCGACTCGAGGAACAATTATATTGAACTCTAATATCACTTTATTATATTCCCCAGGTCGTCTCCCGCTATACCAATCAATCAATAACATAAAGTTGTCCTAGCATTACAATTACAGGTCAAAATATTAAATAGTTCATTACATTTTAGTTAATGCAAGACTATAATTAACTATTAATTGATTATTAACTATTTTAAACGTTTTCGTTGATAATTTAGTTAGTAAACATGACAATAATTTAAAGTAACACTAAAACGATTACATTAGCCAAACACAAGTAAAAAGTCAATACAATTACTAATTTTAATAATGACATAGTAAGCTTGGGGGCAATTTTAAGTAACAATAATCATTTTAAATAATAAAATTCATAAATTGATTATATATTGATTAATCTTCGTCATAAATATATAGATTCTTTAAACAAAAAACACTGTTTATCTTACACTAATCTTGTCTAAATTTAATGAAATGCATTCCATTCCCGGTTTAACATTCTAATACTATTTACTGGTTATGAGGAACTGTAAGAAGGATTCTGATAATGAAGAACTATGCAGTGCAATAATATTCCACAATTTAAAAAGGGAGTATTTATGCTAAAGTCTAGTCTTGCCATAAATATTGGAACAAAAAAAAATGCAAATAACATTTATTACTTTTACAGTGTGTTTGTTTAATACACAAATATAAAACAATTAAAAATATAAAAAGTTTATTCGAAGTGGTATCCATTGGCTACATGCAATTCAGTCCTTTAAATGTTGAGGCCAGTTATCAATTAAAGTACGTGCCCTTTCCATGGAGAAATCCTTCACTGTCAATCATATGGATTGCTTTAGGGACTCCAAATTATCATGGCGTTTAGAGCAAGCTGAACTCTCTAACTGACCATAAATCATAATTCAGCGGATTAAGATCGAGAATATGCGACGGCCAGTCTTCATCTCTGATGAAGTCCGAGACGTTCGCTTTCAAACAAGACTGCGTGGACTGAACTTTATGACCTGGTGCTGAGTCTTGCTGGAAAGACCATACTTGGTTATTTAACATGGTGTTATTAAGGGGCTTAACTATTTTCTCAAAAATGTTATCTTGATACACTTGTGCCGATGTTTCGATACATTTTTCATAAAAATATAGCTCAGTCACTCCTTTATAACTAACCAAACCATCACTGAAGTCGTATAATGCACACGTTGCACTTAGTTGACTAAACTGGAAGCTTCCTTAGAGCTTTGAGCATAAATACAGTCATTTTGTTTGTTAAAATGTTGCCCAATTGCAATTTTTTTTTCATCTGTAAAATAAAAAATTCTGGACCTCCCTTTGCGTACCGCTTTAGTAGTTGTTTCGATTTTACCACCCTATTCATCTTTAATTTATCAGTAAAAAAATGACCAGTGCATCTCTTACAGGCTGCAATTCCTAAGTCATCTCTTAAAATACTCGACATGGTTCTAGGCGCTATCTTTTTTTTCCGGGATAAAATCTTTTGCTTTCGGGCAGGATTTCTTCAAATTCTTTCTCTTACTGCTATGACCACCTTTTTCGTACCAATACTACGTGGACGGCCAAATCTTTCTCTGTCACAGACAGAAAAAGTCTCATTGTACCTATTAATAGCATGGTACGCAATAATTTCACTAATACCAAGTGTATGGAGAGTTTTAAAAATTGCATTTGGCTGCATACCTACTTTATGTAATGCAATCACAGCGATTCTCTTTTCTTTACCACCCCACTTCATTTTAATATCGCAAAATATTGTACAATGTATTGGCGCCAAAATGAAAAAACACAATGAACAATCGTATAAGAATTACAGATTCCAAATTCAAATGTAATATTTTTTTTATTTTTAATTGTAACAGTAATTATGGCCAAACTAAGTATAAAACTAAAACATTTTAACAATTAAAAATAAGACAATAAAATAATCAGATAATCTCCAAGGATACCATGTAGACTGTTAAACACAACAGTTGATAGTTGGATCGCTGCCAAATACTGGACAAACCGGTTTAATGTTTAACAACTTCTATAAAAGCCACAGACCGCTACTTAATTTATTTTTCCAATATATTTTAAGTAAGGCTGATTAAATTTTCGCTCATACTTTGGACTGATTTTGTTTCTTAGACTGTATATATAAGATGCTTATATCACAAATGAGTAAGACCCTTATATCACAAATAAAATGCATTTACACAAAATTGGAAATATTTTATTCTTTATCCTCATTATCTTTATCTTTATATAGTATATATATATATATATATATATATATAATTATGTGTGCGTGTGTATGTCACTGAACTCCTTCTAAACGACTGGACCGCTTTTTATGAAATTGTTTGTGTGTGTTCAAGAGGACTTGAGTATTGTTTAGATTCACAATTTGGTCCACTGGAAAATGATTTTTTGATTAATTTTTAATGTGTAAGTAGGTGGTGATTTTGGAATGTTTCACATTGATTCCGACGGACTGCGTTCCCATGGCAATGTCAAATATTAAATAATATTATATTTTAATTATAGTCTGCCCTGACAGTTGGCGTTGCGATAGAAATAGTTGGCGGCCCGATACGTGCTTCGCTAAAAAGTGAAATAAAAAAAAAATATTGGAACAAATTCATTTCATTCATTTCATTCATTCAAACAATTTTTTTTTTTTTACGTTTTCATACGGTATCGATTGGTCGAATTATGATAAATGTACATGTAATGACGTTAGACATTGTGATAACTTTTTAATATATATTTTTTTAAAGATTGATTTTTTTTAATTAAAGACGCGTGTACAAGACAACGTCTGTCGGGTCCGCTAGTAGTTACATATATTACATAAGCAAGAGAACTCAAACCAATGGTTTTTCATTGTGTCTGTTTGTCTGTATGACTGTAAATCTGTATATCTGTATGTTTGTGCACGCTAATCTCAGAAACGGCTTAACCAATTTGGATACAGTTTTCAGTAATATATTGTAGTAGTCTTTTTTCATATAAATCGGTTATGAAATAAAAACAGACGTGTCTTCTGTACTGACACGTCTGTATTGCCTCTTTTTCAAGACTGGAATAGTGCCTTAATCCTGGAAGGTCGCCAACGTGCAACCCGTGCCCAAAAAAGGCAGCCGTGTCGATCCTGCTAATTATAGACTATTTCAATTACCTTCATACTCTGCAAAATTATGGAGCGTGTATTGAACTCGCCCCTTCTAGCGTTCCTAGAAAGTAACAATCTTCTCAGTGACTGAGTCTGATCGGCTGGTTAACGGTCTCATAATATATTTCATTTTATACACTTTGTTCAGTATATCAGTTTTTTTTTAGGGGAAATGAATAAATAATATTACTAATCATTTGTTTTATTCCTGGTTACTTATTTTAAACTAAGTAATTGATAACTTTTCGCAATGTAATGTAATCAATAACTAGTTACACAATATGTAGGAATTGTAATCTAGGGCTTTATTATGTTCATATTACCTTTATCTTTAAAATAAGAATCAGAGTCATCAAAGAGTCATCAATAATAATAATTAAAATAAAATAAATTAATATTATCTTTTTCCCTTTATTTGACAAAAAAAAAAAACAAACCGTAGCGAATACTCCACCGTTTATTTGGTTCAGTGGCAGCAATAATTGTGATTCATGTACTCCAAGGCCGAGTCAAAAGGAAAGGCCAATAAGCACGTCGATACTGAATACTGATGCCACATTAATGAAGGGAACGAAACCCTTTTATGAATTCATAGCTTACATTTTGAGGTAAGTGTTCATTGAATTTCAGTTTCATAACATTAAAAATAACAGAACATAATAATACCATTCATAAAACATGTAAGTAAATTATTTTGTTTAAGAAAAATAATATTATTTTGCATTTTTTTCTAAATTAAAATTGTCCTAAGACTACTTTTAATGTAGTGTTTTTTCAATTTTAGCACAATCGATAAAACATTGTTCTTCAAACACGTCACGTACTACGCTGTTATAACTTTATCTACTGTCAAATGACATAGTTAAAAACTTTGTGACCAACTTTTGTAAATTATTAATGTTATATCTAGTGTATGTTGTTGTTTATATGTGTTAGCTTATAATGTTTTGTTTTATAATATTTTATTATTGAATCTATATATATATATATATATATATATATATATATATATATATATATATATATATATACAGGGTTATTTGTAATTAGTTGAGCACCTTTTGCAGGCAGCCCCTCTACATCAATCCTAACAACATTTGTTCTACGACTTTTTAAAATTAATAAATTTAAAAATTTAGTTTTTTTTTATACAAAATTTAATTATTGCCTCTGAACGTGCATTAAACTTAAGCAGAGGCCACGCAACTTGTCAAAATATGTGCCAAGGCCACGCGCATCGGGGCGCGGGGTGACGGGGTGACGCAGCGGCGGCTATGCACGTTAGAACTTGATCATTTTCTAAGGTGTAATAAAAAATAGCATCGTTTTCCACTTTTATTTATTAAAATATTTTCTACAATAGTCGAAACACATATTTTTGTATAATATCACTTTTACGAAATAAGCATTTATTATCTAATTACAATATTTACACCTATTAAAAAGGAATAAATTAATTGAAATATTGTCTAACTGTTTAAGAATGTCATGAAAAAACAAAATCTCCAATAGAGGTTGTCCACAAGTTGAACGTCTAAATATTTTTATTTGGTTTATGAAATAAGGGCACTGTAACTTTTTCTGATCCTGCAAATATTTACGTTATTATTAAAAAGTTTCCCACCTAGTAATAAGAACGACTTTTCTATGTTTAGAAAATTTGTAATACTTGATTACATTTATATTTATTTATATTCACTAAAAACATAACTATACTATCACTTTAAAATGTATGCAACTAGTTTGATCCCAAAATTATTTTGAATAGTAATTAATATAGCGTATTTTCTTTGAGAATTCGATAAATATTATTTTTACAAAACAATAACAATAACTTCTCTTTAACTTACTTTATACATATCATTTTATCTCGTTTGTTAATATTTATATCATTACAATAAAACAATAGGTTACTTACGAATTTCTTTACGAAGTTCCTAGAAATTGCAGTCAGTCACAAATAGAAGCGTCGGTACACAGAAACAATCCAGGTAGTTAATATAAAATATCAGTAATACTACACACTTTCGTCACCATAAATCTCACGAGACAAATGAAATATCAATTATCAAATAACAAAGATAATAATATCAAATTACAAATTACAATAACTTTGGAGTTTGGACACTTGGTACTGACACCAACTGTTGGTGTTACCATTAATTAAAAACATCACCGTAAAATAGTAACATTATTTAAAATAACTCCATCTTGTGATCCCAAGCATAAACTTCATTCAGATATCCGACAAAATAAAATATTAAGAAACACCAGGAGGAATAATAAGAAGTTTATTTAAATTATAAGTTTAATATTTGAGTTTAATGTTTGAGTTTTTAAGTTATAACACCATGCTCAGTCCATGGTGTTAAAACTTTGAATGAAGTTTTTGTTCGAGATGGAGTTTGAGACTAAAGATGGAGCTATTTTAAATATTGTTATTTAATATTTTACAGTGATGTTTTTTAATTAATGGTAACACTAATTCTCCAAAATTATTGTAATTTGACATTATTATTTTTGTTATTTGATAATACGATTAGTGTATACCTACGGATAACAGTATTGCAATGCCGTATACAAGTATCGAGTACACCAAGATGGTGCGAGTGTTAGCTAGGTGTGGTGACAATGTGCGCAAAGCCTGCTATTGAATATTCCGGTGGTGGTTGGTGAACAGTTAATTTTTAGGTTTGGTCTTTGTGTTGGATGCGAAGGGGACTACTTTGAACGGTATGTGCGTGATGTCCAACGGCATCCGCGAGATTTTAATTTAAGAGGTAATTTGTAATTATTTTTTTCATATTACCTAAGTAACTGTAAATGAGACATTGAATTATTGTAAATGATTAGATTATTGTAAATTATTAGCTGATTCCACTTTTTAAATACGCCTGCATTAAACAATAAAAGTTTGTAGTACTTTTTAAAGGAATAATGTAGCCAGTCCTAAGCCTGATTAAGTATGAAGGGAAAGTGGATTCAGAGTGCGATCGAGTGCTTAGTAGGTAGTAGGGCTTCCAATCCCGGAATACCGAGATCTCGGTATTGCGGGATCCCGCGTCATTTTTCAATCCCGCATGATGCGGGATTACGGGTGCGGGATCCCGCGGGATTTGCGGGACTGAAAAGCCCGAAGAAACCGAAAGGGCCTTTTCTGGTGCCGGCTATATTGTCTCCAAAATACGCAATAGTATGGCAGGCGACATTTTAGATATATTGTTTTTCCTTCCCAAATAATTTCAATTGAAAGCTGACCAAATGGCCGAACTAAGTAATTATAAAGATTTAAATAATTATCATGGTCTTGAGTTAAAAATGGGTTTTGTTTGATTTTTTAAATATTTTTCTGTTTCTTTTCTAAAGGATAGATTTTTTGGTTTTTCCAGTATTTATTATTGATTTTTATTAATCTCATACTAATAGTACCTAATGCCTAATTAAATATGGTGTTAGTTGATTAATTATTTTTTTTGTTTGCCTTACATAAGTATAAATATTTTTAATATGCGGGATCCCGTAAATACCGAGATCCCGCGGGATTGAAAATTTGTAGTCCCGCAAATACCGAGATTGGATGCAAGCTGCGGGATTGGAAGCCCTAGTAGGTAGGTATCGCGACGTTCTTTGGTATTAGCAAACTTACTTCTTTAAATTCATAAATTGAGGTGAAATGTAATAATCTAAATAAATTGTAAGATGTTATTAATTTCCTAGTAAATTTAATTTCAATTTGACCGGCTAAGAAAAAAGCGCGGGGAAGTTGTAGTAGGTATTGTACATTCGGGTATAAAATTGTTTAATTGAAAATAATAAAACTATCTTAGACACAATATTTTTACAATATTATTCGAAATAAAACAAAAAAAACGTTATTAGTAAGAAACACATAAGTACCATAAAAACAGACAAATGTACACAATCCACTTTAAAAATAATAACTTTAGGCTTCTTAACATGTTGGATCGTCACAAATAAAATTATTCTTCATAATTTCTTCTTCATGTTATAATCTTGAATTTATTTATTAGTTTTAATAGCAAGTCCATAAAATCGTATTGTCCAGTATGTAATTACAATTCATTATTTAATTATAAAACTCTAATACGATAATTTTATTTTTTGGTTAATGTAAATTGTGTTTTGTAATCCACATACTTGTCATTTTGATTATTTAGTATTTCCATAGCAACATGGTGTAAAAGAGATGAAGCTATACGAAAAAAGCTGGCGCGCGCATTTAACAGTTTCTGACTTTCGCTAGACTGCCGCGACCTATACTTTAGATTGCTTACAAAATACAGAGTAATAAATAATCGAGGGAGCAAAAATTTTTTTGTTTCGTTTATTCTGAGTTATTTATCAAGATTTTTTAAAAGTCGTAAAACAAATGTTGTTGGGATTGATGTAGAGAGGCTGCCTGCAAAAGGTGCTCAACTAATTAAAAATAACCCTGTATATAACCCAAAATCAAATTCTCGCTTCATCCACTCCTAGTCATCCTCCTTTCTTCTTTAGTCAATTTACCGAAAGTGGTGTTAAGAGGACCATAATTCGCATCAGTTCGGATGCCGTGGGTTTGGACTGCATTAATCGTAAAATGATCGTACCTATTATTGATATTGTTATTCCAGTTATCACCTCTATCCTTAATAATTCTATTCATTCTTCAACATTTCCGAAGTCCTGGAAAGACGCTCTAATCATACCTATACCTAAAAAGCCTAATCCTAGTAATTTTTCCGACTATCGTCCAATTTCCATACTTCCTTTTTTATCTAAGGTCCTTGAGCGTCTTGTCTACCAACAATTGTCCCCTTACCTTTATAAGAACTGCCTCCTTAATCCTCTTCAATCTGGTTTCCGTCACGGTCATAGTACGACTACTGCCTTGGTTAAGATCACCGACGACATCCGGGGTGGTATGGATAATCAAAAGCTCGCTATTCTGACCTTACTAGATTTTAGTGATGCGTTTGGGATGGTTGATTTTGAATTATTACTAACCATATTGAGTTCTCTTAACATATCTCCTGAAGTAGTTGACTGGTTTCAATCATACTTGCACGGCCGTCGGCAACGTATTCGCGTTGAAAACCAGCACTCCACTTGGTGCGCGGTTCAGACCGGCGTCCCGCAAGGTGGCGTTCTATCTCCTCTTCTCTTTTCAATTTTTATTACTTCTATTACCAAAAATATTTCGTCTTTCTACCACTTGTATGCCGACGATCTCCAGTTATACTCACTAACTAACTTAACGGATTTTCCTTAGTGTATAAATAATATAAATATTGATTTGGAACGTATATCAAACTGGTGTAAATCTTTTGGCTTAAAAGTTAATCCCTCTAAAACACAACTCATTGTCATTGGCAGTCAAAAATTAACAATGCGAATAAATTGGTCAGACGTTCCACCTGTACTGTTTGATGGCGCTATAATTCCTTTTAATGATAAAGTTAAAAACTTAGGAGTGATACTTGATAAATCATTATCCTGGATACCTCACATTAACGAAGTTAGTAGAAAGATTTACCTTAAAATTGGATCGCTGCGACGACTTTCTAACTCTTTACCTATTCCTACAAAAATTGCGATAGCAGAATCTCTCCTTCTTCCAATCCTTGATTATGCCGACGTTTCTTTTGTTAATATTACCCAGGATCAGCTTAATAGGCTTGAACGCCTTCAAAATTTATGTATTCGGTTTATTTTTGGGCTTCGTAAATTCGATCACGTCTCCGAATTTCGCACCAAGCTCAAGTGGCTTCCTATACGCCTTCGCAGAAATTCTCACATACTTTCACTTCTTTACTCGATCCTATTTAATCCTAAGTCTCCAGAATATCTTAAGGAGCGGTTTCTATTTCTGGATCACTCTCATCTCAAGACTCTGCGCTCTTCGGATAATCTTATCTTAAAAGTTCCTTCTCATTCCTCTTCCTTTTATAGTAATTCCTTTACTGTTGAAGCTGTCCGTCTATGGAATTCACTGCCCGCTACATTAAGAAGAGCTAATTCCTTGGACATTTTTAAAAAACAGGTGAAACAACTGTATTTATCTCAGTGTTGATATCAGTCAATCGAGTTTCCATTATTATTATTTATATACATTTTTATTATTGTTTTATCTTTTCAGTTTATTTACTTTCTATCTATATACTGTTCATTAGTAAATTAGTATAGTAATGTGTGTAACGTGTATGTTTATAGTAATTGGTGTATGTATGTATTATTATATTTAACAGGCGTACGTTTCATTTTAATAATTTAATGTACACATATTGAATAATTCCACGTATATATATTATTTACATATATAAATTTATATTTGTATATATGTTTTTCCTCTGGCTTACCAAGGTTGCCTTGAAAAAATCGCTATCAGCGATAAGGCCGCCTTTTGCACTTATTTATAATTTACTTGTCTTTTTTTTTATTATTATTAGTTACTGTATAGTTCAATGTTGTTATTATTCTTGTATTATTTTAATTGTTATTTGAAGTGCAATAAAGTATATTATCTATCTATCTATCTATCTATATATATATATATATATATATATATATATATATATATAGGATTTATGTATATATATAATATTATGTATTATGGACCATAATTTATGTGAATATCTTTATTTTTTAAACAGTATTTTATATGGGGAATGCGTTTTTATTTACTCGAAATAATAATTCGTTAACAACTTTCTTAAGGACGCGTTAACGGTTACATCTAAATTAATAAGTTTGCGATACATAATGTTAAAAAATCAAAATTAATGTAATGAAACTAATAATTGCACCGAATAGAATGTTTCTTTAAATTTAGTTTTCACACTAGAGAAAAATGTTATATCGTAGTTTTATTATTTAAAAAGAAGTGGCGCTTCTTAATACATATTTTAGGAAATCAAGAAGAGATTATGTGATATTTTCTAGTATTTATAATAATATATTTAAAAATAAAAAATACCTTGGCTAAGAAGACATAATCAACTAAAAACGTAACACAATAGAAAATAAATGAAATTATTTTTACATCTGTAGTTACACATGCCTCTAATGCATTCTAATAAGTTTTATTTTATGTGCTATTTTATAACTAAAAAATAGGACTAAACTAACTAACAGGTAATGGTTGTTTTTCTTGTTTAGTAGATCATGTAACAGGCACCGAAATATTCAGCTGTTTTTAGGTCACAGTATAATTAATACTTTTATCATATAATAATAATATAAAATTATATCACATGTAAATAAGTAATTACTAACACATTATTAATTAGAAATAATTTAAGGAAATAAAACTAAAATATATAAAAAAGATTGTTTCATTTACAAATTACTCCCGCACTATACATGCGTCTGTGTATTGAAAATGTGTAATTATAGTAATGCGGTTTGCTACCCATCAGTTTAAAGAATATATTTATACACGGATTGCAACCGGGGCGCCGTGGTTCGTACGCAACATCGATCTCCATAGAGATTTAGACCTTCCGACCATCGCTCAGTACTTCAAGGGGCTTTCCCAAAAGTACTTTGAACGTGCTGAGCGACACCCGAACCCACTGGTGGCTGACGCCGCAGAATATAGACCACGTATGACTACTTTAGTCAGAAAAAGAAGACCCAAGTCGGTACTCGTTGACCCCGACGACGCGTTCACAGTAGGTAATAACGTGTACGCGTAGGCATAATTGACACCACACAACATACAGACACACACCGTCTATACCGGTATAGACGAGGTCCCAACTGAGTAAGTGCTCCGTTGCTCCGGCGTTCTGCCGTCGGAGGACGCTAGTGTCCAAATGTCCTTAGCTTCCCTCCTGACTAACGACGCCCCGAGCCGAGGTCCGTGTCTCAATCTGAGACGCCCTCGGGACGTCGCTCCCCATGGGGGCCCATCTGGCCCCCCCTTGTTAAGGGTGGGTCTCCAGACCCACCCGCTCCCCCGGTGACGCTGTAATAGCCAACAGGGCTAACAGTATAGACAAACAAAAAACAATATTTATACCCTAGACACAGGGGAAGTGAATAATGACATATCTGACAGAAAGTAATTAAATAAATTTATGTCAAAGTGCCATAATTATAAATAATGTTTTTAAGTATAGTTCGCTTATTTTAAGCCAATATTATTTAACCGGTTAACTAATTAGTGTTTTTTAAGGCTTTCACGAGTACTACACATTGAAATAAAACTATTTTTACGGATTTAACTCGCGTATATTGAATTAAATTTTAAAATTACATTTTAAATCTAACTCGACGTTTTGAATGCTTTGCAGCAATCGTGTTCACGGTAAAACGAGATGGAGGTGTCTGTCAGTAAGTTAGTTAATTAGTCATCTACCTCCAACGGTTTCTAAGCTTCCGGGCGTACAGTTCAGGATTCACACAAAACGCACTAACAGTATCTTGAGGTCTTACAGTGCGGTCACAGACATGGGATTTTATATTTTTAAAAAGTGGGTCCCAGGTGTTAGATAATCCCCAATAATCTTCTCTATTAAAATTAGAATATTTTTAATTTCAATAGCCACACGAACCATTTTCGGAATGTAACGTTGTTTAACTCTCAACGGTTGGTTTTTCCAAATTTTATTTTGACAGATTGACAGCTGAGGTATGTGTTGCCAGACTATTACTAGTAAATTTTGTTTTATTTGACTTAATATCCGATTTATTTATTTATTTATTTGCCTGTCTTTAAATTGAACTGTCTCTCCGCTTCGTAAATCTAATAATCTAAAGTGTAGTTGTCGGTATCAGTAACGGACAAAATGTATTCCGATAATTACTACATCGCGTTTTGTGTGCACTATACTCGGAGCAAGCTTACACAATGTCCAAAAATAACGACAAAAACAATGTTCATCCGACATCAGTAGACGGATCAAATCGAGGAAATGAAGAAAGAACATTTACGTTTCCTCAAAACCTCATAATTGAAATCTACCCACATATAAGCAAAT
Organism: Napeogenes sylphis; assembly: GCA_959347405.1. Classification (NCBI taxonomy): domain Eukaryota; kingdom Metazoa; phylum Arthropoda; class Insecta; order Lepidoptera; family Nymphalidae; genus Napeogenes; species Napeogenes sylphis. Next base: position 30,588,992 of record OY365776.1, read on the forward strand.
CATGTGATAAAGAATACCTACCCAGCCACTTAAGCAAGAAGTTTTATAAATGTATGACATGACAAACCGTTGAAGTTAATCTATGAAAGAATAAATCGCTATAGCAACGCAAGAGTTAAACGCATTTTTGCATCTAAAACATTTAGTCGGAATTTCCGAAGCCCATTGATGCTAGAGGACGACCTTCACCTTCCACGTTGAGTCAAGCCACGTAGCAACACACTTCGAAATCCTCGGTCTGTTACAAATAGGGCATGCGGAAACTAACGGTGACAGTGCTGACGGTCCTGATGGTGATGGTGGTGATGGCATAAGTAGCGACGGCAGCTTTGGCAGTGGTGTTAGTGGGGTGGGCGGTGATGTCTGTGCAGTTCAACTACCACCGGGCACGTTGCAACATAAAGGTGACTCGATTCGATTTACTTACTATTCTGCTGCTAAATGCTTGCTAGTTAAAGTTCAAGCGATCAAACATAGTGGTAAAAACTTTAACTTATGTTATTGCAATGACTGGTATTAGTCAAATGCGTGTATTCAGTTAAATACAGATTTGAAGATGTAAAAAGATAGCGATCTACCCTGTCGATATCTTGCATTACGTTTTGCCTGATTACTACTTCAATTTAACTTAACGCAACTTTGCTGCCCGTTATGATAGTATGCGAAATTTTAAAATGACGAATTTTAAGTAAAAATAATTGTGAAGGAAATTTTATTTTTAATAAAGTACTTTTTGTTAATTTAGTAAATACAAAACATACCATATGTTCAATTTAAAACATATTTCTAAAGAATCCACCACTTTCGTCTTGTCGAGACTTTTAGAAACTGTACATCAATTTTCTAAATATTTTATTTCTTGTCAACCTATCTATCGAGTAAACACGAGCGAAGTTATTGGTAGAAATTGTGTATTGCAAAAGTGACTCGAATGATTGCGTTCAAATCCCATAAAGCGGTTAAGTAAAACGGTTCGTTATTTTAAGTAAGAACGTCTATTTATGTATTGCAGTAAAAGGTAATGGGCAGGTAGAACGTGTTTAAATTTTTTTAAAAACAAATATTTATAGCGATTGGGATCAACGATATTAGATCGTAGCAAGATGATATAGGTAAGTTTTAACTCGCGATAAATTGTATGATGAACCGGGTTGCCAAAGTTTCTCCTGAAGAAAGAGAGAGAGACATTTGTCTTTATGCGTAGTGATGGCTAAGGACCACTTAGAGTAGAAGTGAATTGAGTGATGAAGTGAATCTTAGTTAGAGAAGTTTGAAATCCGTCGAACTCGGCATTGAGAGCAGTGCGATGAAACAAACAAGAGGTAGTGTTGGTAAGGATTAGTTTTCACCATGTTGCGAATAAGGTTCATGGTTTGTCTTATATTAAGTTCAAAGAGTAATTTTTTTGGTTAAAATATTGAGCAAAAGTGGTATTTAATTGTTCTAGAGTCTAGGCTTCAGTTGAATGTTCATTTATATTGATATAGATTTATGATTACTATGTTAGACTAATTTGAATAAAAACAAATTTAGTATGACAACTTTATTATAATTGCTTTTTATTTTATCAATAAGTTGTAAAGTTTAAAATCAGGATGTTAAGAATAAGGAAGGATAAGCGCGTTTTAGCTCTTAAAAAAAGTGAAGGAATTTACAATCACTAAATTTGTGTTCATTAAAAATAAAGAATGTAATCAGACGAAACTAAAATCAGTCAAATATATGGGACTATTTCGAATAATCTAAACTAAGTAATTACCAACAAAGGGAAATAAACAAACTACAAACAAGCAGAGAAGTAATAATTGTTAGACTGTTGGTTGTGGCCACAGGAGAACTCGACCCGACTACAAATACGGTTACTATTATATAAATATGTATGTACCAGTATTGTGTTTAAAAAGTGTAAAGTCACCATTCCTGCCTTCACTGTCGTAATCTTCGCGGTTGTGGTTCTTTATAATGTGTTTAAAATAAAACTTTACAACTAATTATAGCTCCGTTTATTCAACGCGTAGCGTTATTAGCGTAGAGATATTTGTACTGTTTGACTACTCGACTCGAGGAACAATTATATTGAACTCTAATATCACTTTATTATATTCCCCAGGTCGTCTCCCGCTATACCAATCAATCAATAACATAAAGTTGTCCTAGCATTACAATTACAGGTCAAAATATTAAATAGTTCATTACATTTTAGTTAATGCAAGACTATAATTAACTATTAATTGATTATTAACTATTTTAAACGTTTTCGTTGATAATTTAGTTAGTAAACATGACAATAATTTAAAGTAACACTAAAACGATTACATTAGCCAAACACAAGTAAAAAGTCAATACAATTACTAATTTTAATAATGACATAGTAAGCTTGGGGGCAATTTTAAGTAACAATAATCATTTTAAATAATAAAATTCATAAATTGATTATATATTGATTAATCTTCGTCATAAATATATAGATTCTTTAAACAAAAAACACTGTTTATCTTACACTAATCTTGTCTAAATTTAATGAAATGCATTCCGGTTTAACATTCTAATACTATTTACTGGTTATGAGGAACTGTAAGAAGGATTCTGATAATGAAGAACTATGCAGTGCAATAATATTCCACAATTTAAAAAGGGAGTATTTATGCTAAAGTCTAGTCTTGCCATAAATATTGGAACAAAAAAAAATGCAAATAACATTTATTACTTTTACAGTGTGTTTGTTTAATACACAAATATAAAACAATTAAAAATATAAAAAGTTTATTCGAAGTGGTATCCATTGGCTACATGCAATTCAGTCCTTTAAATGTTGAGGCCAGTTATCAATTAAAGTACGTGCCCTTTCCATGGAGAAATCCTTCACTGTCAATCATATGGATTGCTTTAGGGACTCCAAATTATCATGGCGTTTAGAGCAAGCTGAACTCTCTAACTGACCATAAATCATAATTCAGCGGATTAAGATCGAGAATATGCGACGGCCAGTCTTCATCTCTGATGAAGTCCGAGACGTTCGCTTTCAAACAAGACTGCGTGGACTGAACTTTATGACCTGGTGCTGAGTCTTGCTGGAAAGACCATACTTGGTTATTTAACATGGTGTTATTAAGGGGCTTAACTATTTTCTCAAAAATGTTATCTTGATACACTTGTGCCGATGTTTCGATACATTTTTCATAAAAATATAGCTCAGTCACTCCTTTATAACTAACCAAACCATCACTGAAGTCGTATAATGCACACGTTGCACTTAGTTGACTAAACTGGAAGCTTCCTTAGAGCTTTGAGCATAAATACAGTCATTTTGTTTGTTAAAATGTTGCCCAATTGCAATTTTTTTTTCATCTGTAAAATAAAAAATTCTGGACCTCCCTTTGCGTACCGCTTTAGTAGTTGTTTCGATTTTACCACCCTATTCATCTTTAATTTATCAGTAAAAAAATGACCAGTGCATCTCTTACAGGCTGCAATTCCTAAGTCATCTCTTAAAATACTCGACATGGTTCTAGGCGCTATCTTTTTTTTCCCGGGATAAAATCTTTTGCTTTCGGGCAGGATTTCTTCAAATTCTTTCTCTTACTGCTATGACCACCTTTTTCGTACCAATACTACGTGGACGGCCAAATCTTTCTCTGTCACAGACAGAAAAAGTCTCATTGTACCTATTAATAGCATGGTACGCAATAATTTCACTAATACCAAGTGTATGGAGAGTTTTAAAAATTGCATTTGGCTGCATACCTACTTTATGTAATGCAATCACAGCGATTCTCTTTTCTTTACCACCCCACTTCATTTTAATATCGCAAAATATTGTACAATGTATTGGCGCCAAAATGAAAAAACACAATGAACAATCGTATAAGAATTACAGATTCCAAATTCAAATGTAATATTTTTTTTATTTTTAATTGTAACAGTAATTATGGCCAAACTAAGTATAAAACTAAAACATTTTAACAATTAAAAATAAGACAATAAAATAATCAGATAATCTCCAAGGATACCATGTAGACTGTTAAACACAACAGTTGATAGTTGGATCGCTGCCAAATACTGGACAAACCGGTTTAATGTTTAACAACTTCTATAAAAGCCACAGACCGCTACTTAATTTATTTTTCCAATATATTTTAAGTAAGGCTGATTAAATTTTCGCTCATACTTTGGACTGATTTTGTTTCTTAGACTGTATATATAAGATGCTTATATCACAAATGAGTAAGACCCTTATATCACAAATAAAATGCATTTACACAAAATTGGAAATATTTTATTCTTTATCCTCATTATCTTTATCTTTATATAGTATATATATATATATATATATATATATAATTATGTGTGCGTGTGTATGTCACTGAACTCCTTCTAAACGACTGGACCGCTTTTTATGAAATTGTTTGTGTGTGTTCAAGAGGACTTGAGTATTGTTTAGATTCACAATTTGGTCCACTGGAAAATGATTTTTTGATTAATTTTTAATGTGTAAGTAGGTGGTGATTTTGGAATGTTTCACATTGATTCCGACGGACTGCGTTCCCATGGCAATGTCAAATATTAAATAATATTATATTTTAATTATAGTCTGCCCTGACAGTTGGCGTTGCGATAGAAATAGTTGGCGGCCCGATACGTGCTTCGCTAAAAAGTGAAATAAAAAAAAAAATATTGGAACAAATTCATTTCATTCATTTCATTCATTCAAACAATTTTTTTTTTTTTACGTTTTCATACGGTATCGATTGGTCGAATTATGATAAATGTACATGTAATGACGTTAGACATTGTGATAACTTTTTAATATATATTTTTTTAAATATTGATTTTTTTTAATTAAAGACGCGTGTACAAGACAACGTCTGTCGGGTCCGCTAGTAGTTACATATATTACATAAGCAAGAGAACTCAAACCAATGGTTTTTCATTGTGTCTGTTTGTCTGTATGACTGTAAATCTGTATATCTGTATGTTTGTGCACGCTAATCTCAGAAACGGCTTAACCAATTTGGATACAGTTTTCAGTAATATATTGTAGTAGTCTTTTTTCATATAAATCGGTTATGAAATAAAAAAGTTATTTCAATTTATGTCAAGCACGCAATAGGTACCTACCATGCAAATCTTCTTCTATAGGTACGTGTAAAAAATCTGTAGAGGAGTATTATCTGTACATACATAGGTACATAATCCTTTTCTAAAATTTTTGATTTTTATTGTCCGTTTATCCATTTCTCTTTTAGTTGTGCACGCAACATGAAAAAGTATGGTGCCAATGTAAATTACTTTTATACATTAAAATTTGAGCGTCATTCTGAATAACATTAAGTTTTTCACTTTAAACAATAGTTATGTCCGTTATTTATATCTTTGTGAAAACTCCCACAACAAAGGGATATTATAATTCCTTAAGCGGGTTGTAAAGTTGTCTTTTAAAAAAAAATAATAATAATTAAAAAAAAAGTGACTAAGTTGTTAAAATATTATTGGGGTATAGAATATTTAAAAATAAATATTATAGTAAGTTTTTACTTACTATAATATTTATTAAAGTAAGTAAAAACTATAATAAATATTTTTATTGATTACAAATGAAATTAAATATAAAAAAATTTGAAATACCCCTACAAGCAAAAATTTAAACGCAAATATTTCAAGAATTACGATATTTTATGATAGGTATTTATATAATTGACTTAAACTTGAGTTTATGTTAAAATGTATATGTAATGTACTTTTAATATAAAGATAAAAATAAACAAACTTTAAAACGTATTTAATATGCTATAATAAATCTAAGCTACAAAAATAGTTCAATTTATGGATAAACTTAGTCTGGCGAAAATTCAAAAACATTATTTAAGGCTAAACTTCGTGAACTGTCGCTTTAGCAAAAATGTTAAATTTAAGAACATATTATCTTATAAATTTTATATCCTACCACGCACTGATATTAAAATTGTGATCATTTTTAAAATTGGACTTTCATTAAATAAAAAGTTGGGGATAGATCTATTTAAGATCGATTCGGAAACTTAAGATAAAACTATTTGGTACTACTGTTTTTTGAAAAAACTATTATTTAATGAATTGACTAAATAAACAAGAGATATTAATTTTTTATAAAAATATATTTATTATTACATATTTATTTGGTTTATTTTACCATATATTGTTACACTACTTATTATTAATAATACTTTACTACTTACGATATTCGAAATATTAAATAGTTTATTTAAGATATAATATTAAGAATAAGAATATTATATTATAAAATAATAAAAGATAATATAATATTGAGAAAGCATATTTGAAAGTAATTTTAAATATGTTTTATATTAAAACTATTTAAGGTTGGTAGTACAAAGACGGATTTTTTGAAATCCCAGAATCAAGTTCTATATATAACACAAGTCCCAGGATCAAGTTTAATACCCGTTGAGGTTTTTCTACGGAAAGTACCCAAAGGATAAAAACTGAAACATATTACTAAAACTGCCTTGGCCATTTGTCTGTCAATAGGCTGTATCTCATGAAACGTGGTTGCTAAACAGTTAAAATTTTTAGAGATTATGTATTTCTGTTGCTGTTATATTAATACTAAAATAAAATAAAATTGATATTTAAGGCGGCGCTTATACAACAAATGAGATGTTTTCGTTTGATATTAATAACGGCCACTAATAGACGCTGGAAATATTCACAGAATATTTTTTAATAGGACGCTCTGCGAGAACCTCGAGATGGACGACGACGAGCTCGAAGGAGATCCTAGTGTTCGCTCGTTAGGTGCTGTGCTGGCGTGAGCGACGGCGGCTGGCGTAGGAACTGGAGCGGCTGGTTCGCGGCTGCGCAGTCGTGAGTCGCACTGAGGCAGCGGTGTGCGGGCGTGCACTGTCTCTTTGTGGCAGCTTCCTCTTCTCTTCTCTCTTCTTCTTCCAGCGAGCGCGGGCCGCGCTGGGTTGTCTTCAGGGCGGGCATAAAAGGTCTTCGATCCTCGTCGGTGACAGAGGCGTCGCTTCGGCTCATCAGGGCGTCGTGCTGGTCCCTCAGGAACATAGTAATATGCTTCATGAGGGCACGCGATACGACCTCTTTACGTAGCAACTTGGACATGATGGTCATGTCCGAGTTGATATGCGACATCGGCAACATTTCAACTTTCATGCGGGACGGGGCCGACGTCGATGTCTTCTTGGTTGAAGACCCACGGGATATGGGGCGCAGGGGCTTGGCTGAGCTTCGTTTAGGGTAGTGGGCGTCTTCTTGCGGTTTGCAGGCATTGCAGGCAACTTCGGTACGTTTCCCGATTGATCAATGAGGGGCCAATGAGGGGCCGGCAAGTGGGCTGGGTGCGAGGTCTGTCTACGGCACAGGCGAGGCAGGGGGCTGGGGTGGGGGACCAGTTGTTTCCGGCTCCTGCTGTGGCGACGGGTTGCTGCGCGGGGCTTCTGCCGGTCATGGTGAGCTGGTGAAATCTTTAAGGGGCTCACACCCGATGACTCTTCATCCTTCGCGATGCGCGCGTTGGAAGGTCTGTGAGAAAGGCGGTTGGGAAAACTGCGCGAGATATTTCCGATGAAACACTAGTCAGTTCTCTTGAGGGTTGCTTTGGAGTCCGTATCACTTGCGAGAGCTGCCAATTCGTCCTGAGTGAATGCTCGGGCTGTCGAAAATGACGACTGATATAAACAAGTCTAGTAACATCACATTTGTTGTTTTAACAATGTATTTAAATCATTTCTTACGATAAATTGATTTTGTTACAAGCAATAACCAGTTAATCTAATAAATTATAATCTAATGTTCCTCTTTTGACGATCATGATTTTGTTTTATAAAGTCTTCGCGCCGATATATTCAAAAATAAATACTTACATATGTAAAGATATTTCTATAAAGACATTGAAGAGGATTAATAAAGTAAACTAGAGAATTCATTCATAAAATGTTTTGGATTTAATAGTAGATTTCATAAGTCCCTGTTTTTTGCCCCCATAAAAAAACAGTAAATTAAATAGACTCTAAATCTTAACACAGAAAATAAAGAAAAAATCACTATAGAAATTAATTATAATAAATATGTTAACCAATCAATAAAAGAAAACAAGGCTAAATAAAACAAGAAGAACAAAAAAACAACATATGTTAATCAATCAATAAAAAGAAAGATCTTTATTTAAAAACTCTTTCTAAATTGTAGAGTTTACACAATGTGAAAAAATATAGTTTTATAATTTTAATAGTTTTTAGTAATTACACTTAATTAAAATATTATTAGCGCTATAATATTATAAACATAAATGTTATATTCTATCAATTTATATTATGTTAATTATACCCTTAAGATATAAGATAAAACAGACTCGAAAATGATGGCATCTGATAGCCTGTTCTTTTCAAATATTTAAGTATTGTTAGTAAATATAAACGCCGCGTAAATATTCATATTGAAAAAATATTGAAACAATTTGTCTTGGAATATTGAATATCGTTCACACTGGGATCCATACTTTATGATTTCTCTAGGGACTAACATCACGAGTAAAAAAGCGAAGAGATTGAAAAGTTATCCATAAATTCGGAAGATACTTTAGTATCTAGTAATAGAAGTTTATGTGTTGAAATTTCCGGTGTTACGGAATAAGACAAAACAAGGTCTTTATTCTCTCTCAGTAAATACAAAAAGGTATAAATATTATTTTTTACTTCATTTAATTCTTTTGGTGAAACAACTGCATCAATTTACAATAAGGTTCATAAATATAACTGACATGCCAGTAACTATGTACATTAAAAAAACAGAAGGAAAGAAAACATAAGATCTTATAAAAAAAAATCATATAATATAAAAATAATCCAAAATTAACTAAAATTAGTCTACGTACTCTTAACCATTGATACATATTTAACTAAATTATTATTAAATATGTCAATTACACCGTGGTGGAATTTTATAATTTTAATAATCACAGATCTAAGTATATTGATATTTTTTAAAGAGCTGTTCGAGCCATTTAATACATGTGGCCAAAAGAATTGGTAAAAGGTATTTTAAAAAATAATATAATTAAGTTTAATACAAATTATGTTAAACATGATGAAATTAAAACAAAAAACCAAAATATACTTGATTTGTCTTGACTCCTTATTATAAAAAAATCCGTCACGGTCGATGTTACAGATTTTTATAATAAAATTAAACAAGCTTAAATTTGTCATTATTTCACGGATGTTAAATTTTACGTTAGTTACGTTGATTACAATAAATAAATACCCCGTTCAGTATATTGTGTGTGTCAGACCAAGTGACGTCTGATAATTGTCGGAAAATCCAAATAAATGATACTAGTGGTCGCCCAAAGCCGAAATTCGACCGTAATCTTAATTTTAGGTGGCAATCTATTCTACGACTAATTGATATTAGACGAATATACATTAACAGTGTCAACGAAACAATTAAGTAGTTTGCATAGTAGTATAAGTAATGTTTATATAATTAATGTAATCTATTAAAAATGCATTATTTTCTAACAGTATTAGCTTTCTGCACTTTTTCTCTATATAAATTATAATGTGTCAAATGTAATACTCTTCCTTCCATGCAGTTTTCGTGAAAATTAGACCAATCTTTTAAAGGGATTTTGCTTCACGTGTTAATATAAAGATAAAAAGAAGTATGCTTAAAAATAATGCTTAAGCAAACATAATGGTTAGGAACTCGACACGTCACGTATGCTACAGTATGCTATGCAGCTCCCAGATATTTTGCGATTTTTTAACCCTGCACTATTCTACTGAATACTTTGTAATATTAAATGGTGTGTTATATCCTTCTACTTGTATATTCCACAACGATTTTCGGACTTTTAAAAGCATCTAAGACTTAAACCTAACAGACCTTTAGTTACGATTGTAGTATTTATGACTTAAATTTTATTTATTCATTATTTTCATCTTAAAATACATTAATTTCATCGTACAATCAATGGAACCCGATTTAGTAAATCTTTACTTATTTGTTTGAAAATATCTATAAACATGTAAAGCCATGTTAAGCTTATTTACATTTATATAAATATAGAATAAAAATAAACCGATACGGGCAATAGATGTTACCACCGTCCCGATAATAAAGATCACATATAGAATGCTTTCCTTATTTGTTATTTCTAGAGGATTTAAAATAAAAAAAATGTGCTTTATTTGAAAAAGATATACTATTGACGCTCTTTTAATATATCTTTACAGTTAAAGCTTAGCTTAAAAAACAAGGTATTGACAAGTTAATGTATTAAAATTAATCCAAGTAATTAGCTTATAGAATCAAAATATATTTTACATTTTTCATTTGGCCACCAATCAAAATACCTTCATGAATATTCTGCTACTTATCAATAATGTAGTGTAATAAAAGTAAATTAATATTCTACTTTTTTATTTTTCTTTTATTTATTTATATATTTTTCACTTTGAATCCATACCATATTTATAAATCGTTGTAACTATTTTTTAATGTTAATTGAAATGAAATTTTATCAAAATTTATTTATTAAGCTATTGCAGAGCTTTTATCGCGGACCTTGAGCGTGTAGACCAAATCCAAAAATTCCGTAACGGAAATAACCTAACACCCCCCACTCCGCATACTATGAAGTTCGGCCGAGTATTGTGTACATATCATTTAAAAATAGCGTATGCGCCAATTTGTTTATATGTATAATAAACTTATTGCTTACTAATTAAGGGTGAGTTTAGGATAAATGTTTAACTTGCACAAAGGTATTTTTTTTTATCAAACCTTTTCATTTTAAAGACTTTCTGGCATCGTGTTACAAAAGACCCTAACTTACTTAACAATAGTAAATGAACCATATTTCTGAGGTATGAGGTTGAAAAAAATTTTAGCTGTTAGTATTATTAACCTTATTGTATATATTACAGAGCATTGATAACTTCTCATGTTAAATAAGACGGTTTATAAAATATCGATGTATCGAGATATCTATATTATTACTTAGAAATATCGATACTTATTACTAATACATTTTAGAACGATATATCGATAGTTTGATATTCAATATCAAACTATATGCATATATCGTGGTCGATATCTATTTCAAAGAAGTTTTCCTTTTTTTTATGTAAATTATTTAATCTGTACAAACTCAACAATCGTAAACTTAGTATACTGTACATTTTTTACATTACATTTGTGTAAGGTATAAAAATATAGTACCTACTTTATGGGAGTGGGTAATATCGTCTTTGTCACGTTAACTGCGAAACAAATTATATTGATATCACAGTTAACATGGACAGAAGTGAAAATGAGGTTATGAAAAATTATAATTTTATTGTATCGGTAAAAGCTAATTTATTCACATTAAATCATTAAATATCTAGTTTCATAGAAATAGTTCAGTGCCAAAATATATCTTCTTCAATAATTTCTAAAATTGTGTAGTATGTTTGTATATATGTATGTATATATGTATGTTTGAATGGTATGTATTATTATTAAACAAAATCGGGAATTAACGCGTCTGGAATAGGTATAACATACCTTTTATTTGCCTGACGTTTTGACCAAGTTGCACCGGAGATGATCACAGGCTGAGTCAGCCTGTTTGTCCCGATTTTTTAAATAATTACATATAATGAAACGCGATAGTTTAAAAGTTAGTATGTAAGTATGGTAAGTATTTTTAAAAAGTTACAACAATTATTTTAAATAAAACCGATATATCGAACCCCGATATTGATATAGTTAAAAATATAGATATATTGAAAACCCGATTTATTTAAAAATATCAACAACTCTATAAATGAAAAAAAGAAAATCTAATCGGTCACAACACTCAAAAAGTGTACTTTTAACTACTCTTACTTAAAAAAAAATACTGCATAAATAAATAAATAATTATAATTTCATACGTTGATAAAAAATGCTATGCAATAGCTTTACCGCGGCAGTCTCCGAGTACCACAAATTTTTTTGGATTATTTTATTGGATTGTTACTATAAATCAAAAAAGTAAGTTTTGATTTTGTTCGTAAAAAAACAGTTTTTTCTAGCAAAAAATATTGTATATAGCTTGAGACTGGAGAAAAAAATAATAACCTAATCATTAGGTAAATCAATATCACAGATAAAATAAGTTTTATGATATTTTGCGTTTGAATCCCACTAAGAGCAAATGTAGGAAAAAATTAAGATAAATGAGCTCTCCTAGGAATTAACGAGATCAATAATACTGAGACCTGGAATATTTTTTTCTCACTATTTAATTTACCGGTGACGCTGTAACAGCCAACAGGGCTAACAGTATAGACATACAAAAAAAAAATTTAAAAAAATGGAATACTCTGATGGAATAACTTCCTTCAACGTTTGTTTATTTGTTATTATTGTTTATTACCTTAAATATATTTAATTTATTGTTTGTTTTGGCTTGATTTTCTTAATATACATACCTAACTCTATGTCGAAATCTAAGATTAAGATTAGATTTAGATCACCCAATTATATCACTTTTTAACCCCACTATATCCAGAAGATTACAACATGTTTAAATTCTTGATAAAATCAAAGCAAAGTTAACAGTGCTATAAGCTTCCACTCACACCAGTTTTACGAACGTAATGGTAATTCAATTGACGTCAAAGGTGAAATTAAACCTAAACTTTGTTGGATTTTTTATTCATAAACTCAATAACTGTTCAATTACCTAAGATTGTACAATTATGTATTTTTAATAAAAACATTTACCTTAAGAATGTTTAAAAGTTGATGGTTGCAAATATAAATAATTGGTTTAATTATATATGCAAAGATTCGGGCGACAACCATTTCTATTTAAACAGGAAAACAAAGTAAATAATCCGATTGCTTCTTTAGGATCTCTTTGACATTGCATACCTAATTAGTTTCTGATATATAAAAAGGGATTATTAACAGATTTACACAACATTAAAGAGTTATTACAAAAAATATTATCAAATTAAATGAATGAATTCACAGGGTAATTGCGTAGGATTATTAATTAATACTTTACGTAAGGATTATTTTCCCAAACATATTTAATTATCGTCTTATAAAATCTTATAAACATTGCTTTCTACACACACAAAAGGGCTTTAAGAAATAAAAACGAAAGACTTTTTTATCTCGTTATTTTAAGTTTTTGCCATACCGCATTGATTTGCAAAAAGACCATTGTGTTTTTCTTCGTTTCAGTAAAAAAGAAAGCAATAAGCAAAAGTCTTACCGTAGTCTAGTCAAATCAGGTTAGAGAGCAAGAAAAACACTATTTTTATAGGTAGTTGGAAAAATGTTGACATACCCAAATATTTTAATAGCATATTTCTTTTGTTTAGATTAGATCAGACTATTATCAATCAAAATATTGTTATCCTATAAAATTTAATTAAAAAAAAATCTTATTCTTTAACTGCAAAATTAAGACAAAAATAAATAAAATTTAGTTTTAATATAAAATTAAAAATTTTAGGAATAATTCAAAAAATAAATTCCAATTTTGTTGTGTAAAAGAGAATTATCAGTAAAATTTACAATCTGGGCCCTAGAAATTCTAGGCAAATCAATGAACTCACGGTAGCCGGTCAGTATGTTTTTGAAACGCATAGATATACAGGGTTATTTTTAATTAGTTGACCACCTTTTGCAGGCAGCCTTTCTACATCAATCCTAACAACATTTGTTCTACGACTTTTTAAAATTAATAGTTTTTAAAATTTGAATTTTCTCATACAAAATTTATTTAATGCCTCTGAACTGACATTAACTCTGAGCGTAGGAATGGCGCCCGAGCGCTTTTAAGCTTTTAAGTACTTACAAAATACAAAGTAATAAGTAAAAGAGGGAGCAAAGATATATTTGTTTCGTGTTTACTGTGTTGTTTATCAAGATTTTTAAAAAGTCGTAGAACAAATGTTGTTGGGATTGATGCAGAGAAACTGCCTGCAAGAGGTGGTCAACTAATTACAAATAACCATGTAAAATTAGTAATTTAATAACAAGAGTGAAAATATGTTTTTTGATCTTTTGGGACAATGTTTCAATACATTTTTTTTATTCTCAGCAAATATGTAAGTAAGACTATTTAACAAATTTAAGAAAGTTACTGAAGAATTTTGATATGCTAAAGATACTAAAGAGGAGCTATAGAGGAAGCACTGTGATAATAAAGCTTTCACTGCTGCTGAGTTTCTGTAGCCAGTGTTTTTCTGGTCTAAAAATAACTTTTCGAAATGGCGGTACTTCAGCTACGGAAAAATCTTTTGTACAATACCTACTTCTAAACGATTTAGGGTCTTATATTATATAATTTACGTTTACTGTTATAGTTATAACGTCAAAAGAATATATATGTTTGATTAGTTTTTAACTGTATGGTAATATATTTTTACAAAATCACAAACATTAAAAAGGAATTAATACAAATGCTAAAAACCAATTGTGTTAAAAAAAGTTAACGCAATATACTTTTTCATATTTATTAACATCGAGTACTTAAAACACAAGTATAAAAATAAAAGAACTCAGTACCGGTTTTTAAGTCTGCAATTATAACAATAGCTTTTTTATGAAGTTATATTGGCTTCTTGCCAGAAGGGACCATCGCAGAAATAGTTACATATAATATTGAACTATTAAAATTTAGTTAAACTATACAGCTTATCTAAATTTGAAATAAATATAGAATCCAAAATTTTTTAATTTATTTAATTATGGTATGTCATTCTAAAAAAGTAAAAATAAAATTAAGATAAACGGTTTTATATCGCAGATAAATGTACTAAAAGCTAAAAAATAATTTCATGGATACCAATACGTATACATTGCTATATTTTCAAAATAAAGTAACACGTAACCTACTCACTTTCTTGAAACATCTATGGTCACTTAAATTCCTAAAAATGCTATATATTTATGTAAACACCTATGACAAAAGATGTAATTTTTGAAATATACAAATTTTAAACATATGCATTGATTAAACAATAAACAATAGTTAAAAAAACTAAAAAAACACGCTTTTATTGCTAACCGAACTAAAAACTAGAAAATAATTTTTAATGACAAAGAGTATAAAATTACAGTATTAGAAGATCGAACAATTAACCATAGTGAATCGCCTTAATATAAAATTATAATAAAATTTAAGTTATTAAGAGAATAATTCAATTCTGAGTAAAAATCGTGGGGTGCATTTTACTCTGATTCATAACTATCCTCTCATAGATAGTTGCTAATAGAATGATTGAAATACCTTAAATATCGAGCACCCCTTTGCTGTTTGTATATATTGTATCATCGCACAAAAAGGAGACTCCGAGAATACGATATGTTGCTTCATACATTCTATCTCATCCTTTCGCATGTGCAAGGCGCACGCTACGGATATATGTTTGTCTCTTTTTACTTGAAATTTGTTTATCCTGAGGATCCTGGTAAGGATAACAGGTCGAATTGATTAAATTATTGCATTGTCATCGGTTCTTGATAAGTATGCCAAAATTCAAATTAATCCGACATTTCAAAGTATCTATATCTACTACAATCGAATCGAAAGACATGGCAAGTAAAGCATTATACAATGCTCTTCAACAATTTTCGATAATATTCTACTCACATAACTTTTAAGCTAAAGTGTGTGGTTTTAAAAAGATGAATACTTAATTTTGACTAAACTAATGAATAGATTAATAAATCAATTCTTTTTTTGTGTAATGGTACTCAAAACTTGATGAAAAACTTTTCTTTCATATATTTTTTCCACTTTGTTTTAAAAGGGCTAAATTGTATTACATTTCTACATTAACCTATATACATTTATTTTTAATAGATAATTGTTGGAGATCCTTGGCAATCACTAACTAAGAACGTAACTTTTTTCACCAAAGTTTTACCAAAATTTGCAAAATTGCTTATTTATTTATTGTACATAAATAAAATAATGTATTTAATGTGGTATCAAACTCTGCAATATTATTACTGTAACAATTTTTATAACATAACTAGCAGACCCGGCCACGCGTTGCTGTGGTTGCTAAGGTTTTGGATATACCTATTACATTGTAGTAAACTATTTAAGAAGTCACGGTATTAGAAAAAATAAAATTAAAAAATTAAAAAACCCCCGACCGCTATGTAAAAGAAAAATTCAAAATGCAAGTAAATTTATCAAGGCCAATAACGAAATAACAATATTTTGATATTATTCTACTGCATTCAAATCCGTTTACGTATTTGGCCGCTACGTATCCACAGACAGACACACAGATACACAAATCTACAGGTCAAACTTATAATACCCCTCTTTTTGGGTCGGGGGATAATAATAATGATGTGGATCGCTATGTTTTTTTACATAGATGCAATTTGTAAAGAACATGGCGACCTCTATGACTGATTTTCTACTACCATTACCTAACCCTTGATACAGTAGTATAATAATTATCAGTGATGCGCCGAATATTTGGTAAGTATTCGGAATTCGGTGTATTTGTCATCTTTTTCGCAATTCGTATTCGGCCGAACTATTCGGTTTCGTGCCGAATATATTCGGTTCGAGTATTTCTTTTTTTTTGGCTACACCACGCTATACTATACAACACTATACCGCTATACGTTAGGCGTCTGCGCTCCACTACTTGACCAACAATGCGGGTGGTTGCAACAATGAAATTATTATTTACCAAAGAAGACGAAAACGTAACACTCGGTCTAAAAATTCACCGGATTGGGATTTGAAAGATGTCTTTGTCAAAATTATCGTACGGTTGAGGTATTTAATTTTAAATTTTATTATTATTATTATTTATTTAAGATGGTAACAAATGAGTACACTACAAATTTATAAATAAGGTATGTAGGGCAGATAGTTTTAAATTTTTGAAAATAATATGTTATTTTAAATTATTAATAATTTAATTTTTAATTTATTTTTGCACTAATCGGTGCACAATATTTTTGGTTGACCCGTCTCACATAAATAGATTTAACGAAGAAGCAGGTATAATTTGACTGTATTATGTTCATTATAATATGAGTTTATATATACTCTAAGTCTTCAGTCTAAGTAATACGTGGCGGGCTATATTAACACTAAAAATTAACTCATAATTTATTCTCAGCATCGCGTGTTGGTTATGATGTTAAATTGTATATGAAACATTTGTACTTTTAACATTACGCCATCTGTTGAACACTAACTCAATCCAGTCAGCAGATACAACGCCATCTGTTAAACTTGTTTGGATTCACAGATAATAATATTGCGACTAAAAATGAAGATGTAAGTTATCCTATGTTTCAAGTTGGATCAAACTGCACACGGTGTGCAAATTTGATTAAAATCGGTTAAGTAGTTTAGGAGTCCATCGCGGACAAACAACGTGACACGTAATTTATATATAACATAATATTTTCAGAAAAAGCCTTCATCTTGTCTTTAATGGATCATCTTAAGTAATTTATACGAGGATAACCATCAAAGAGAATAAGTAATGATGAAACGGTAAATCTTATTAAAATGCAATTTGCTAATCACAATATTGCAATAATTGTCACCGCAACTACGGTAAGACCAACCGAGATGGCCAATGGTAACCAGTAGGTACATAATATATTAATAATACTTAGCAGTTTTGATGTAAATAATTAAAAATACGCCAGATTATTATGAACACTATTTTTTTTAGTATTGTGATAAAATTAGAAGTTAAATATAAAAAGCATATATGGAAATGAAAGATGTTTACTGCAGATTGAAAGACACATACGCAAGCAATCAGCCAAGTTAAACCATAGAGTTATTATACATAGAGTAGGAGAGCCATAGACAGGCCTATGAGTATTA
Organism: Napeogenes sylphis; assembly: GCA_959347405.1. NCBI lineage: Eukaryota > Metazoa > Arthropoda > Insecta > Lepidoptera > Nymphalidae > Napeogenes > Napeogenes sylphis. The sequence goes on from OY365776.1 coordinate 30,606,885, forward strand.
GTGTCTCACACATAATAAAAGAAAGAAAACAGTTATATTCCTTTTAAATAATAATATTTAATAAGAACTCTTTGTACACTAAAATGGTTGTGTATCAATACAACAAAATTATTATAACAAAGTTGATGATCATTATAACCAAAAAACTATCCAAATATCCCTATAATATTCAGTATTCTATCTTAATGTAAATACAACGTCTGTACGTATAAAAATTAAATTAAAAATTAAAAAAAACCCCGATACAAAAAGCCCTCTAAAAAGAATAAAAATAATATTATTATGTACTGAATGAAGATGTTGCGTCGGGGGACCGTTATACGTACGTTGATGATGGTGTCTATTTTACTAAGTTAATCATTGAGGACTTAGATTATACGATACGATATCGTAATATCTTAATTGCCTGGTAAGTTACTGGCATTTTAATTTATTCCTTTATTAAGCAAATGAACCTACGGACACACAAAGTTTCAGTTATTTAAATATTTCTATTAATCTATCTTAATTTTATAAAGAGGAAATATTTGTTTGTTTGTTTGAATTGGATAGGCTCCGAAACTACTGAATCGATTTCAAAAAATATTTTACCTTTAGAATTCTACATTAACTCTCTGATGAACATAGGTTATATTGAATACTAGAAAAAAAAGGATCAGCGTGAAAATTTTGACAATGTTGTAATAAATTATAAATGTATTAAGTAACATAATTCAAGACTTTTTTATATAGGTATATACGAATATTAATAAATATAAACATTTAGAGTTAAAATCATTTACAATCACTAATAACACTATGATGAAGGGATTTATATTATCACTAGCTGCTACCCGTGACTCTTTCTGACTACGATCATAAGCCATATAAATATATTTTTTACAGTCTACGTGGACGCAGTCACGGGCAACAGCTATCCCTAATAAAGATATTTACTTAAACCTTAGTAAATAAGTGTAAAAACCTTTTGAAGTACGTAACAAGTCTTTTTTCCTATATAGCGTAGGCGAAGACACTGGGAACAGCTAATTATTGCATAAGAACCTTTCACCAATAAAACTTCAATATCTTGGAGAGGATTGTTTCTATTTCGACCAATCATAGCTAAAAACCATCTCGACAAACATAGCTTTCGAATAAAAAAAACGCATTGAAATCCGTCCACTCGATTAACTGCTTCATTGCCACAGATAGACAAACAGATCGACAAGTCAAACTTGTAGCACCCTTCCTTTTAGTAGGGGGTTAAAAAGTCTTTCAACATAATCGTCTGTGACGGCTATTAAAAATTTGATTTCTGACTATATTAAACAAATCTGGACCAGGATTTAACAGTTGCATAGTATAAGTATATACATATTTCAAGTTACAGACAATAAATAAGTTAATTACCTATATATATTTAAAAGTTTAAGACAACCCGGACGCCTGGTAAGCAAATTTCGTTTGTTAACTCACGTATATAATATTTTATATTTATTTACCATCATAAAGTAACGAAATTTTTAGAACATTTATTATTTTGTTTTGATAACGACTACAATATATAATAAGGATACGTTCGGTTAAAATGAGATATGAAACCGAATAAATAGAATACTATTAGAATTAGAAATGTAATTGTTATGATTCCTTAAAATTAAATGAATAATAGTAAAACTTTTTATCCGTATGTGTATGCCTTGACATTTTTATTAAAAACGCGTAGAATTATCAATTAAAATTAAATAGGTAAAATGTATATGCACTTTACAATAATCGAAATTAAAAATTGCAATACGATATGATTTATTTACACCGCATATTTCACACTCGTCAACAATTCAAAACTTTTAGGGAAAAAACTTGTTTTTAGATTGACGTTTTATATCATTGCTTGCTGAACTTGTTTTTGAAGTGAAGTTTTGATATCATTAACTTTAGTAGGAGTATGCAGTAAGCTTAGAAAACCATCATATCAACGTTATGGCACATTCTCTTTTCATAAGCGTCGTCACATTGTTGGAGCTAAAAAGTTTAACTTAATAGTGACAAATCTTTTCAATATTATCTTTATTTCAAACAGTAGTTTTTTACGGGAAAATATAAATTTAATCCCTCATAATAATTTAATCAGTTTAATAAATCTTTTTCTTTAACATACCTATTTTGTGAGAAATTTAGTGTTTTGATAAAATAATAAACAGTAACTCTCTAAAAAAAGATATCCTAAACATACAACGCCCAAACCATTCAATTTTTTCAGAGACCCATAATATATACTCTATTTCATTGCAAAAATATTGTAATAGGTTGTGCGGGTAGATGCGGATAGTTAAAATTGAATAATTTTAGGAGGAAAATGTTTTATCGACAGGAAATGGCTTGTAGTTCAAAATATATTAGGATTATTAAGTTCATTCTCTAGATTTGTTATTTTATAATATTTTTTTTCTTGTATTTAATATTTAGAGGCATGTTTTTGTAAAATAATTATAAAACACAAAATAATACTATGTACCAAATAACTAATATAACAAATTATATATATATATATTTGGTAGATAGTGATTCATCCATATATTCCATGGTGGTTAATTAGCGGCCCAATATATTTGCTAAATTAATATTAATATTTTATAATTGCATTAATTTAAAGTTTGCGTAGAAGACTAAAACTCATAATAATATTGGAAATAATAAACTGAAACGTGACACTCTATAGTTTTCCGCATGCTATATTACAAAGTACAAACCTACTGATTAAAAGGCACACGATGTGCAACCTTGGTCTAGTAAAATTCTGGTTTATTAAATCGGTAAAATTAATATCAATGATCAAATGTTATTAGTTTGTTTTTATTTCATTATTATAAATATAGAATAAATTATAATTTTTCTTTAATTTATTGCAGGCAGTTTGCTCCAACCAATTTTTAGAAAATACTAAAATAAAGCGATTTATAGTACGATTTATTTTATTAAATATTGATTAACTCAGTTTAAGTAATGAAATTTTTACAAAAATAAAATAATATATTCCAGAATAAAGAAATATGAACTAAAAATTGAAAAAAGATTCTTCAAAATTGGTTAGTGTGATATTGAGTTATTCGTCCATTTGTCACGCACATACTTATAGCAAATTGAAAACTTGTATAATGATTTTCTCATAGATGCCATTATCAGAACTGAAACACGTAAATTACTAGCTTTCACATAGAAAAAGAATCATCAAAACCGGCTGGGTAGTTAAAAGTTCTGAGTTCAGTTGAGTGTTCAAACACAAAAAATACAGCGAATTGTAAACTTCTACATTTTTAAGGGCGTTTAAAAACAATCCAATTAAAATATTTTATATTAGTTAAACAATTTTCTTGTGTGCCACGTGACCTTTTATGAATTTTACTTCTTACAATATTATTGTATTTTTCAATGAAGTTTTGTTAATTTTAAATACTAATTATCATTTTTAAGGACTTCAAGAACTTTACCTGGGGTTCAAGGGCGTAACGTAGTTATCTTAACCAATATTAAATAATTTTTACTTTTACTGTTTAAATTATTACTTTTATTAGATTATTAGCCGATATAATTAAAACAAATATAACATTAGTATAGTTAAAAAAGAGTGTCAGTAAGAGTGTCATGCAAGACTAATAGTTGGCTAAAGTTGCCTAAAACAGCTATGGAGATGGCCTAGGACTAACGTGTCAGGTTGTGGTGTCGTGGCCTCAGAAGCTGTTTGCTGATTTAAGTTAAATAACTTAATTTTTTTTTCTAGAGATTTGCAATTTAAAGAATTTGGAGGCACAGTTGTAATTTGTTTTTGGAACATGCATATTCTTTAGTAAATAGCAATTCAACCTAGTTTGATATGCCTGTTGTTTTAAAGCAGTTGTTGCGTTAATAGAAACATCAACTGAGGCCTTCATTTGCGCCAAATTTACACTATTGAACTTAATATAAAAGGCTTTACACCGAGTACAGGCTTGGATCATTTTTACCTTTGTCACGTTACAGCATTTGTATTTCTTAACGTGGCTACTGTCCGATTGATTTTGCGGTTCAAACGTGCAGAGAGACTCAATAGTTCCAGCTACTAAGAAGAGTGGCGACGGCTTATGAATCGTTGCAATAATTTAAACAAACTAAAAACGCGCGGGTAATTATGACTCAGTGCCCATGACTCCGGGTTAAATGAAATCAATTATCATCAGATTTAACAAACAACATCAGTCAAAACAAAACAGCTTTCATGATTCATGACTACTATATTTATTTACCTAGTTATATTTACGTTAATTATATCGGAATTCACCCGACTAATCCAAGGATCGAGTCTTTCATGTTTCGAACTAAATGATAAGCCTCAAACGGATTCGAAGCTAGTCGGACAAATAATGATATAACGATTGGCATGAGTACAACCGGGTAAACACCTATTATTACTAGTTTTTAATTAAGTTTTTTTTTATTGCTTGTTTTCAAAATATTAATAATATATCAAACATTGATTTGTAACTTTTATACACCTAAATCATACTAAAATTAACTTCCTAAAGATATACATTGGGTTAAATTTTATTAAATCTTTAGGAATGATAGTAACCATAAGTATGAAAAAAAAATACCATCTCTGAAAAAATATACTTTTTCGTGTTTCCTTGGAATAAAAGTAAGCAAACTGAAAAGTATGATATTGAAATTTAAATTCTACCTTTTAGTTTTAAAATATTCTGTTTCATTACAAAAAACAAAACAAAGGGCGTATCATCACGCCCGAGGTCAGTTTAATCACTACGCGGGATGAGATCTTTTATATGGGATATAACCCTGAAAATATTTTTTGAATACTTATCTACATCAAAAAAGTATATTTTTTATAAAATTTATATTAAAAAAAAACTTTTTCATCTTCAAATTTATAAAGTAAATACCTATTATTATACTTTTATTATAATTTTGTAAAGTTTCTTACCGTTTATTGGTAATTGTTATTCTTTATCCCAGGTATCGCATTTCTTCTACAATAGCTTTTAAAAATATCTATTGCTATGTCAGAATATTTAACAAGTGTAAAATATGATGTTTTTGTTGCGGCTAATAAACGAATTGAAATCTCCAGAGCTCCAATGCGTCTAGTCGTCTAGATTATTATATCAATATTTGTTTTATTTAAATTTCAGCAAGCAATATTGACATGGTATATTAGGCACAGACAATGAGGAGGTTTCAACTAATACATTTCTTTACACGATTTTTGTCTTTTTTGTTTTAAAACTCTTATGTAATGAAGTGTTAAAAGTACTTAATTTAATAATTCGATAATAACACTTCGATAATTAATAGTATCAGGAGGTTTCTTGTCCGGATAGGAATTAGAATATGAGTACAGATTGTAATTGTTATCATTAGTTGTATGGGTGTTCCTCTCAAATATTAATTTTATTTTGTTGTACTTGTTATTATAGCGGAGACAGATATACATCATCTATGAAAATTTCAAGTGTGTATCTATCACGATTCATGAAATATGGCGTAGTCTTAGTATTAGGGTTCCGTTTTCACCCTTTGCGTACGGAACCCTAAAATTATAATTTCACTATCAGAACTCTCATTTTTTATTTAAGTTTATATACTTTATTATTATAGTATATTATATTTTAAATTATATTTAATAATTCTAATGGTTCTAAGTGGTGGTATAGACAAAAAAAAAATATGTCAGGACTTCATTGGATCATAGCTTGCTACCATGCCTTTGAATTTAATCTTGGACACCACATTAAAAGGCTCCAATTATTGCCCGAAGCATACCTGCATTTGCCTAATATTCTCATCATCTATTTGTGACAAATCACCTTTATAATATTTGTGCATTTTGTAACATCTTTTCATTCAAGATGTATAATTTTTATTTTTTTAAGTTTTATAGAGGCGTGTATGTCGTATCAATTCGTAAGAAAGTAATTGATAATGCCACTTTGTTATCGACCAATGAAGCAACAATTACGAGTCAGTTGCAAGTGCGCAAGATTTTAGGTTCCATTCCTTCCAAGTTCCACCTCAGAAGAATATTAAGACTTCGCTTAGGGGTAGGTTATTTCCAGTGTGCGGTCGCTAGTGCCGCCATCTGGCGCGTCCCCCGGGTTGCGGATAGGGGAGGTCCCCCCAGATATGGGGGGCACCGGCTTCGGCCGGCGCGGACAGCTATTAGCAAATGTGGCTGCTTGCTTTTCGGAGCAAGCATTGCACGGCCACAAGATCTCGGAAGCCCGCACTGAGCGGGAACGAGGGCTGGATTGACGGAGCTTGCTCTGATCGTCCGTCTGCGAGGAAGAAAACCTCTATAAAAAATCACCCTTTTTTTGTGTTTTGTCTTGTCCTGTTTTGTTGTTTTCTTCTGCGTGTCTCTTTGTCCCCTTTTAGATGTTTTGTGTCGGTCCGGCGGTTCGGCGTTTGCTAAAGGACTGGGTAATGGCGAGAACGCCCAAAACAAGATGAAAAGAGTTGGTCCGAAAATAAGTCCCCGGGAGGGTGTCAGCGACGACGCTGTGCAATCCCTCACGGCAGCCCCGGTTGCCGTCTGCCCCTCGTACTACGGGGGGGGGGGGGGGGCAAGAACAGCTCTGGAGCAGGAGTCCCTGCACAGGTCGACACCACACCGACCTGTTCAACTAAACTGCGTGTGAGGCGTGGACGAGGTGCGCCCATAGGACGCGGGAGTGGGCTCGCCCAGGCGAAAGCCGTTTTGCGAGCCATGGAGGAGGAGGCGGAGGAGGCCGAGTTCGAGCTCGCACTGAGCGCTCGGGCCCTCCGCTGGAAGAAGAAAAAGGCTCTGGTGGTGAGTGCGCCGGTTTCCGAGGACGATCTGTCTTCGGAGGCGCTTCCCACCATTGAACCGACTTCTTCTTTGGATGCGCAGCAGCTGCATGCAGTTGCGCGGAAGTATGCTGCCTCTATCCAAGAGGTGTGCAAAAAGAGCACTAACTTGAAGGGTACTATGGTTAAGGCTCTGAAGGGGGCTGCGAGCAGCCTTCTAGAGGTCGTCGAGGCGGATAACGCCCGTCTTTGTCGCGAGGTGTCCTTCCTCAGGGAGAAGATCGCCAAGGTTCGCAAGGACTTTGACGATCTTAAGTCCTCTGTCGGTCAGCCTCCGATCTCGTCGGGGGGTCCAGACGCGGTTGAGGAGTTGAGACGCTCCGTACTGTCCTCGGTGGGAGTTTTAATTAACTCCCGCTTTGAAGGACTCGAAGAGCGTCTCCTCCAGGTGCGGATCCAGCGGCCGCCAGTCGCGGCGGAGAGGAGGCAGTCGGCCGCAGTCGCGGCGACTGACTCGGAGTCGGGACCGCCGACGGCTCCTCTGATTCAAGAGGAGGCGTGGTCAACGGTCACGAGGAGGAGGAAATGCTTGGGGAAAAAGAAGGGCCTTCCCCAGAAGCCGGCTCCAGCGAATAAGGCCAGTGGTGTTAAGGCGTCTTCCAAGAAGCCGAAAGCACCTGGCGTGGGTTCCCGGAAGCTGCCGTCTGCACGGTCTCCTGCAGTTATGATCAAACTGCAGGACCATGCGGCAGCGGCGGGTGTAACGTACGCCCATGTCCTAAGGCGTGCCGCCGAGATGGTCAATCTCAGCGACATAGGCCTAAAGGACGGGCATAAGATTCGCCGTTCAGCGGCGGGTGCCAGGCTTCTGGAGTTGCCCAAGGATACTCCAGAGCAGGCTGAAAAACTGGCGGCGAAGATTCGCCCAGTTTTAGACGGTGTGGCAGAAGTGGTCCGGCCTGTTCGGCGGGTGGCCGTAAGTCTAAAAGGCCTGGACGATACCGTCACGCAAGACGACGTGGTCGACGCGATTCGCCGCATCACGAACTGCCCTGGCAAGGCCCTCTTCGTGGGGGAGATCCGTCGGGGCGGTTATGGGGACATGGGCGTCACCTTTGCCCGACTCCCCACCGATGCTGCGAGAGCGCTGATTAATGCCGAGAAGGTCCTGGTGGGCTGGAGCTCAGCCAGGGTGGAGTTGCTGGAGGCACAGCCGCTGCGCTGCTTCAGGTGCCTGGCACCTGAGCATGTGCGTGCGGCTTGCCCGTCCGCGGTCGACCGTAGCGCCGCTTGTTTCCGGTGCGGTGGTGAGGGCCATACCCGAGCCACTTGCACCGGAATGTTGCGGTGCGTGGTCTGTGCGGACCGAGGCCTTGCAGCGACCCACCTATTGGGGAGCCGAGTGTGCAAGGCTCCGCGAGTTCGAGGATTAGCACCTGGTGCGAAACCCTCGAGCGCGGAGCCCAGCACGGAGCCGGCTGTGGCTATGGCAACATAGTCACATCGAGCTTTAGCGGGAGAGGCTGCGAAGGAGAAGGGTTCAGCCCGTTCCTTTCCAGCCGTAGGCCTAGGTGAGAGGGGGGGGGCGACCTCTCTCGCCATTGCACTAGGTCTATGATTTAGGGGTACACTGGTTGCCCGGGGTACCCCTATATGGAGGAGTTCCACCGGGGCACCACGGTGAGTGCGAAAGCGATCCCGTGGCGTCCCATTGTAGCGTCGTGGGCAGCCGTTGGATTTTTAGTGGGGTGCCTTAAAAATGGCAGCGCTTCCATGCTGCCGGGTGCCGCACATACCGCCCCGCCATCGCCTTCCTGGCCTGGGTGAAGATGCGAAAACGCATTTTTCCAACGATAAAAAAAAAAAAAAAAAAGTGTAGAGCTCCTGGCGGAGCGGCCATTGCGCTGCTTTAAGTGTCAGGAGCTCGGGCACATGCGTGCTAATTCCCCTTCCGAGGTAGATCGTAGCACCGCCTGTTTCCGGTGTGGCGTGGCGGGTCACACCCGTTCAGGCTGCACCGGAATGTTGCGGTGCGTGGTCTGTGCCGATCGAGGCCTCTCCGCAGGCCACGTGTTGGGGAGCAAAGACTGCAAGGCTCCACGCATCCGGGGGAAGGCAGCTGCCTTACGCGTGGAGTCTAGTCGACCGGCGTTGTTGCCCTCAACGGGAGAGGCTGCGAAGGAGAAGGGTTTAGCCCGTTCCTTCCCAGCCGTAGGCCTAGGTGAGAGGGGGGGTGACCTCTCTCGCCATTGCACTAGGTCTATGAGGTAGGGGTACACTGGTTGCCCAGGGCACCCCTATATGGAGGAGTTTCGCTGGGGCGCCACGGTGAGTGCGAAAGCGATCCCGTGGCGTCCCCATTGTAGCGTCGTGGGCAGCCGTTGGTTTTTTAGTGGGGTGCCTTAAAAATGGCAGTCGCCGGGTGCCGCACATACCGCCCGTCTATCGCCTTCCTGGCCTGGGTGACGATGCGGAAACGCATTTTTCCATCGAAAAAAAAAAAAAAAAAAAAAAAAAAAGGGTTAGGTTATTTGATAATTCAACAGCAGAAAACTTACCAGCATGGTGAGAAACTAAATCGGTAGAAAATATTGCGGTAAAATTACAATATTTAATAGTTGCTTAAAGTTATATTCACCTTTTAATGGTTAACAATGTATTTAAGTTGAATATGATTATGGCTATGTAATGAAGAAAGGTTTTTCTAGATTGCATCAAAAAGAGCAGTTATTAGAAAATTATAGGGTAAAAAAAAACTTAGAATAACTTTAGTATGACCTAGTAATTACATTTATAAATTCATTTGTCACAGAAGATTGGGATAGCGAACTAACAATATCATAGAAAATAAAGAATCTAAGATAGATCTCTACTCCATTACCTCCTTTTCCAGTGCAATGATTGTGAAGAAGATTAAATATAAGTAGAGGGTGAGATGTGGACATTAATATTACACTTATTCTCTAATAATGTCATATTCATAAATGCTCAAACTGACTTTAATGTCATATACATAAATGCTCAAACTATCTTGGCTAATGACTCTGATATTCTTGCGTCGTTCGAGGATTAAGACTAAGTAGACTTGTACCGTGGCAACTTAATTAACCGGCTTTAAAATCTCAAACAGTGACACTATTCATAATTTTTTATACTATGAATAATATACATAATTAATGAAAAATATAGTTATACGCATAATTTATAATTAACTACTCTTACCTTTGTTATATTTGTTTATATATAAATGTTTTTATTAATATCTCCTTGTTTTAATATATTTTGTGCACATTAAAGTCTTATGCATATAAAAGTGTTATAAATATTTTTATATTAAATATATTTCATATAAAAACTGCTAAAGCCGAACCTTGATAATAATGTTTCAATTTTTTTATTAGTCTTGACAAAATTTGACACAATTAAACGATGTAACTTAAAATGACTGTTAATTAAGCAAAAAGAGCTCTTGTTATTTAAATCACAATTATTTTTAACTGACACGTATTGGTAATTCAAAATATAACACATCTATGTTAAATATGTTGAATATTAATCTATTTATTTAATTATAGAACTATCCATAGGTTTGTTTAATTATTAACGTATTAAAAAGTATGTATTTTTAATGATTAATTAATTAGAAATAGTAACGGTGACCTGTAAAAAAATATATATTTTTCAATTAAAATTTGGCTTTACATGAGTTTTTGTTGTATTTTTATTATGTTTGTAATATTATCAAACCTAACAAATGACATCAATTTTTTTTTCTTTAATTTCTTATATGTAGGTACTGTAATAGTTAAAGAAAAGTGTGGATAAAGAAATACATTAGAAAGGGCCCGAATTTTAAAAAGCGAAATTCTAAGTTAGGATCCACTCATCCTAAAAGGAACAATAGCAAACAGACGAAAGGGTAAAATATAAATTGTTTACTGGCCTTTCAAAAACATGTTACAAAACGTTAGGATCCTTTTTTTTTATAATAACTTTTGAACATATTTATCAACAAGTGGAACATTAGAGCTTATTTAAATTTTTAATAGGTAATAATATTTTAAGATATAAATATATCAAATACCCAAAAGCTTTTCGTGTTAATATAGCTTGACTAAACCGTATGATTAAACGGTTTCATCTGTCAATAAATTTACTGTGTCGCATTATTGTGTTCTAACATACACTTTAAGTGTCGGTAACAATATTTTGGGAAACTTATCCACAATGCAGTAAATACTACAACCGCTGTTATAATCAAAATATCTTATTCAAATCTCAACAAAAGGATTGTTTTTCCATTAGATTATTTTTTCAGTAATTATATGTATATTTACAAAAAAAATACACTTTATTAATATTCATATTTGTAATAAAAACTAGTGTTATAAAAAATACAAGGATTTTCCCTTAAATGAAAGTCATTCTCCGTCTTCCTCATTCTTCTGTGGATTTTATTAATAACAAATTACATATTTAAATTTAGGTAAATAAGCTAGTTTCGTGTGAGGTACGACCACGATACATTTGTAAAAATTGGTGTTCCTCAAGGGTCAATGGTCCTTTTTTGTTCTTCCCTTATATTAACAATTTACCATATCTGATGTCCAATATGTTTGCCGATGAAAATTCGCTTATTTTAAAAAGTCGACAGAAAGGACACATACGTTTGATAAGTAAACAATAGTTTATTGATCCTTTCGTATTATTTTACGGCAAATAACCTTTTGATAATAATAAAAAAAACAAAATGTCTCAAGTTTTTTTTAACTTATGTTCACCAATCAGGCCTTATTTTAATTCTCGACGACAATGTAACTCTAATTAATGAAACTGTATTTTTAGGTTCATTTTTAAATGGCAATGAGGTGCACACACATATATGCATAGAGCGGCATATGCGTTTAGGAGAATTAGAAATCTTACTGAAATCAGAACTGCAGGTTTGGTTTACTTTGAAAACTTTCCTAGTTAATGCTGCAAGACATATTTGTCTTGCGGAATCAGGGTATCTGGGTATCAGGTGCAGATGTAGAATAAATTTTTATTTTACAAAAAAAGAGCCGTTCGAGCTATATTTAACATGGATCGGCAGAAATCACTTAAGACTTTTTTCTAAGATGTTACGATTCTAACACTTCCATCACTCTATATTTTAGAAAATGTATTACGTTCTAAACAATTCAAACATTTAAGTTAAATTATTTTTCAAATTTTGTTAAAATATTTTTTCAAGTTCCTAAATTTAGACTTACTAAAATAAAAAAAAAACATTTTTCACTGGCTTAATAAATAAATAAAATATAACTAACATTAAAAGCATGCTGATATCCAATACTTGTTACAATACTCGAGAATATGCTGACGATAGGTTTGGTCATTTCCAACATGTCGATAATTCTGCAATGTTACTTCACTGTAATAACTTCCGGGCTTTTGGTCTGTTGGCATTCTTAGTACAAGGATAATTAAATAAAAAACGAATCATTTAAATGTTAAAAGTAAAATTTAGTCGTAAACTAAAATAAACTTTAAGGCGTTGTAATTGGGGAGCATCATATTACTAGTAATAGTTGGTAACTTTTAGTCTCTTTTTTCGGTCCCACGTGTTACTGAAGTTCTAATTGATTCTCATATATTAGTTATGAATGTGTATCAAAAGATCATTATAATAAGTAATTCTATGAACTTGTATGAAGATAATGGACATATACCATTTCTTATTATCCTATCAAATTATCAAATTTGAAACTACTATCGTATGATAATAGTTTCTAGAGCTCGTTTAGTTGTTGATCTCACGAAGAAAATGTAGTCGTTCAACCGTTTGCAATGCTTGTAATGGTTCACAAATTGCAATAGTCAGTAGCAGTAGATCTAATCCCAGATAATACATTATGCATTGGCTACGTAAAATTGATCAATTTATGTGTTAAAGATATACCGTCTGGTTATTCTTGGCAATTATTGCAATACATAAGAATTCAATAATAATGAAGTATTAAAGTAGATACACACTTTGAATATTATAAAATTAAACTAAGATATTCTGACTACGTAGCAGACGTATGTTTTGCTGTATATAATATAATTTGATTGTTTAATGAATTGACGGTTATGCAAACTAAGTCCTGCGTGACGAGAAATTATATCTTATCTGAATATCGTAGTATTATTAAGTCATTATATTTGTTTATCGAATAATCCATGAATGTTCTGTATTAATGTTTTTCTTATTGATCTTTAGCTGAGCAATAAATAATAATAAACTGTGCAAACTCGAGAATATCATGCCACAATTACTTGAATACAATGATTCAAATACAAATGACTTGATACATATAGTGTTGATGGTGCTTCATGGTTACGATTGATGACGATTGATGATACGATTCTGATTGGATGAAAATGTTTATACTGAAGTCACAGTCAGGAAGCGATAGCGGAATTCTTTAACACTATGTACTTGTAGTCACCACGTCCTACCGCGGCAGATTATATCTTACCCGGGGTCACATAAGTGATTTTATAAACACTGTTAGAATCTTCTAATAAAAAATCTTATGATTAAAATTAATATAATCATTTATGATTTCACTTATAATTATTTTATTGAATGGACTATTTTTATTCTGAATGGTAATACCACTTCGAAAAGCTATTGCGAATGGATAGTTACCAGTTATGTAGTTAATGTATTTAGCTGGATATAATGATTGATAGATATTTAAAACTATACTTAACCCATATTATCAGTCTGTTATAGGAAAAAATATATTAATACTACAGTAATTCATATATATTATGACGGTTAACTTTTTGGCACACATGCTGTATTGTGTATAATCTTCGCATTACCAGGACTTCTGGAAAATTGGGCTTTTTAAAAACAAGATTAATTTATTACACTCTTAATAATTATTCAGAAAATAATATAATTAGTCAATTAATTAATTCAGTAAAAGGAGCGTCATGTAAGATAGGTGGGACTGAACTGGGGATGAGGATAGTCGGTCAAAGTAAAAAGTTCATTAGGTAGTTATGCTGAAAACGTACAGAAATTGATATAATAAAAGATAGCTATACGAGTAATATTACAGGACTATAACAGTATAAAAAATTCTATTCTAATCTTCATTCCATTATCATTATCATTTTTTTTTACACAATTCGGAATTTTAAACTTTTTACGAAGTAAACTATTACCAGAATTTATCAAATTTACTATCAAAAATGACTGTTAAGCATTTATAATAATAATAATAATTCTCTGAATTACAGTTTGTTTGTACAATTATAATTATAACAACATAAGTATTCTTGCATGTCGCTATTGAAATTAATTTGTTAATGATTGAATTGAAAATATGAACTTGAATTGAAAATATTTTAGGAAGCTATGAATTTTAGATTTTTATTAAAAACACCTATTTTTTTTTTGTTTTAACAAAATGTTTATACTTATATTAGAAACAAAAATATTCAAAATTAAAATGAAATACTTATATTAAAAACAATTTTCAAAGAGTAATACTTTTGAAATGTCGCTTTTTTTGTAATTCTGCAAATTATTATAAGGTAATAATATGTTGGATATGCTTGCATGCAAATATTAATTACTATTAAAAAAAAATTACATCATGTAACTCTGACTCTTTTTCATCAGTAACTTAATTTCTTTTAAAATTATTCCAGTTTGTCCTTTTTCGAATTCTTCGACGTTTTCGTATGTCCTTTGGAAATAATTTATGTTTGCCGCAGTAACAATATATTTGAAATGTTTCGCAACATTTAGGTACGAAATGTTAGTCTACAAATTTTATACAATCATAAAGCATGTCGCAATTTCGTTTTTGATGTTTATGTCATATATATGTATTAAATAAAATTAAAAATTCATAAGGAATTTTTAAAGAATCCTTTTATTTTAAACGTTTATGTTTATGTTATTTTTTACAATTATCATTATGTTCCTCCAATTATTTTACGAAATTAATTCCAATTCCAATTTACTTTGTAATTTAAAAATAAATGAGTGTTATTTAAGGTATATTTTTTGCTAGATTTAAATAGAGTTTCTCTTCAAATAAATTCACTTAGGAGCTATAAACGTATGTCGCCATGTTGTATTTCGAGAAAACTTAACATTTTTGAAATTTTTTAGAAAAGGAATACATATTTTAATTAATAATATTTTAAAAAATATAAATTAATTTAGTATCTTATAAATAAAGGAATTCACTCTATTGAATGAATCATGATAAATTTAATATTAATAAAATTTAGACGGCTGCCCATTTTTGTAAAAACGCCTCTTTTATTGAATCATCCTCAGCTGAATAATAATTAAACAGGATATCTTTGTTCGCTTTTTTATATAAAATAATGGAATAAGAAAAACCTTTTTCGCTTTTATTACGAACAAAAATATGGATCGTTTACAATTAAGTCATTTAAAATTAAAATTTTTGTTTGCATATATCTTTTTATGATTTTTTTTTAATTTACTAAAATATTTTCAATATTAAATATTTTCAGGAACAACTTTTTTTATGAGTACTGCAATTTCTTGATACAACAAAAATGTACAAAGTTTATCGTACAAGCTATGAAGAAAATTCTCTTCATATACCTACTGTAAGAAAAATTCTATCGCATTCTTTGTAAAATCAACTGTATATGTAAATATGAAAGAACTACATCCACATACATGAGGGAAAATAGCTTTTAGGAACAAAGGCATACTGGCTACATTGCATACTCGTTATCTCGTTGATAGCATTATACGAACGTATTCCTTATCCAAGATGAAATAAGAACCATAGTAGTGTGTGTACGAATATATCACATTTTCCTTTACGCCAAGTATGGCGGTAACAATACTTTACTCAGTTCAACGGTTCTTTTAATTTTAAAGAAGGCTACCAACTATTACTCTCAGCGAGAAAGTTTGAATCATCCGCCAACTTTAATGGAGATTGAATAATGTACGTAGAACTCCTCGAATACCTACAACATAATATTTATTAGAAGTTAGTAACCCTAAAGGCTCATAGGTCATAGTGATAGAAAAAATAGTAATATGTTGCTTTTATTATATATTTATATTTTTGTTGTTTAATATAATACTATATAGTATTGTGTTAATATAAAAACTATACATACTTGTTATATAAACTTGTAATATAACAAGTATGTTAGTTTTAGTTTAACTAGTTTTAATTTGAACGCATCCTTTTTCAACTTTTTCCTTAATATCCTAAAATGCGGGTACCTAATAAATAATATCGAAAAGGAAGAGTCTCAAAGGAAAGATTCTTTCTCTTTACTGCTCCGCCGCATACGTTTTCGGTCGATTGTTAAATCCCGATAGTGTATCTATAGGTGCAGCTGTAAAGCATCAGCGACTATCGACAATCATCGGCCAATTATCAAATTCATTAATCTTCATTTACAACAATAAGGAGTCTAAACAGTTGCAATTAGGTGGCCAACTACATCGTGTTTACCGTCGACGTGTTATCAGCGTCGGGTACCAGCAGGAAGAACGCAGGTAACCCGCTATTCTTTTTTAGCCCTAGCTTATTACAAAATTTTCTGTAGTCCCTCAACTGGATATAATCCTTTCATATTCTGAATTCTATACGTTATCATCCGTAATAGCTATTTTTTTTCTATCGTTCATGCTTTTACCGCGATATAAGTTACTGTGTTAATTTAAAGACGTTAATTTCAAATTTAATTAATATAATTGTATTAAGTTTGTAATTTATAATATTTTGTATTCGAATAATAGCGCCATCTTTAATCGTTTTACGTATTCAGTCATTTGTCAATTTCTTGTCTCGTCGATTGAGATTAAGGTATTAATTATTGCTTTTATTATTTTTTTATTTCTATCATATAATTCTACAATGGACAAACAACTAAAAGATAAATCCGTTTCTAAGAGTGTTTCTTTGGATAATCCTAAATATGAAATCAAGAAAATAAGCATGCAAGTTAATTGCCATTTTATGCAATGATTGTATAATTTAGCAAATCAAATAAGCTCACAATCTGAAAGTGATTCAACTAAAATTGCTTCTTTTAGTACTCCAAACTATAATTGCTTCTTTTAGTAATCTTACTAGATTTAAAGAAAATGAAAATTGTTAAGATGGTTTTCAACAGGCATTTAATTTTAATTTAATTGCTAAATGTATTGATGTGAACATAAGTGGCTCTCCACTTAAGTTAAGTAAGTAGACAAACAGAAAAAAACATATCATAAAGCTTAATAAGTTTTATGATGTTTTTTTCTACACAAATACTGAGTGAAAACATTTTATCTACAAATCATAACATTCATTCAAGCAAGGGATAAGAATCTCAAAATTCAAATAAATCAGAACAATTTAATCTACCAAAAATTACACTTTCACGCTTTTTGAGTATATATACTGAATGGACATTAACATCAACATGGGCGTACCGAGGAGGGGGCAGGGGGGGGGCAGCTGCCCCCCCCTGGACGTCGTATATTCCTCTACTACCTTCTATTGTAAATCAAAATTGGTATTTTAAATTACAAAATAAAACTAATTTAGTTTTAAAAAAATTGAAGAAGGTTTAGAAATGCTTTCTCAGGAAGGTTAGTTCGGGACGTAAAAATTAACTTTTTCGTTGTCATAGATTTATGTATTACAAACAAATACAATTGTCTAGTAAAACTTTTAGCAAACACTTTAAAATCTACAATCTTCATTAGATGCGAGTTTCGGCAAAAAAAATCATCTTTCATTCAAATTCAAATTAAAATTCAAAATATCTTTATTCAACTAGGCATTTACACGCACTTTTGAATCGTCAATTACATTAAATTGGTCAGTATAGTCAGTCTGTGAGTAAACTACCACCAGCTCGGAATGCTGTTCTGCTGAGAAGAGCTGGCCAGAAACTAAACAGTTGCTCTTTTTAAATGAAATTAAACAATGTTTGACTTATACATTATAACATCAACCCTGCAAATGAGTCAATGACCCAAGTTCCATACATTTCGATCATCCAAAAATTCTTGAATTTTATAATAAGATTTATTTAATAATATACTTTTAATTTTAGATTTAAAACTATGAAAAGGGATAACCAAAATATCTTGTGGAACCTTATTATATATGCGTACACTGAAGCCCATGAAGGATTTGTTAACTTTTTGAAGTCGAAATTTAGGCGTTACGAGTTTATTTTTATTTCTTGTATTTATCGTATGTCTGTCGCTGTTTTTAGTATAAGTATTTAAATTTTGACGTATATATAATATATTATTAAAAATGTATTGAGAAGCAACCGTAAGTATACCGATTTCTTTAAAAACATCTCTTAGGGAGTCTCTAACTCTTAGATTACAAATAGCCCATATAGCTCTTTTTTGTAAAACAAATATAGAATTCATTTCGGCAGCACTGCCCCATAATAAAATACCGTAAGACAAAATACTATGAAAATAACTAAAATAAACGAGTCGAGCCGTATTAACATCTGTTAAACATTGTTAAACCATGCTCAGAAAATTAAAATTACATCTCTAAAATTACAAAAATATATCAATGAAATCTGGTTTGCCCTGAGCCGAGCCATAGTTCGATCTGGGAGATCCCAGCCAGGTCTCATGGTGGGCATTGAAGTCTCCCAGAAATACCAATTCAGCGTTCGGAAACCGCTCCTGCGCTTTATCTGCTGCCTGACTTAGGTGGTTGAAGAGTCGAGTTGTCTCAAAGTCTCCGGTGTGGGATCGTTAGAGGCACGCGTAAATCCGACTACGAGAGCCATGATTCACGTATACCCAAAAGAGAGATAGGGAAAGGTCTTCCAACGACGACAACAAACATCAATCCTGACGAAAAGACAACCTCCAACTTTTGCTAGGAAGCTTTCCTCGAGTGTTTCCTCGAGCTTTCCTCGAGTCGTCAGGACGGCGTATTTGTGTCTCTGTTATTAAAAGCAAGACCAGACGTGCCATCTCAAGATGTTGGTGGACGGCATTGAGGTTTGAATGGAGTCCACGGATGTTAGTGAACTCCACCTCTAATAGAGTGTTGGTGGGGGAGGAGAGGACGGCTGTTGTACCAAATACTTTTCTTTGTACTGTCATGAGATTGAAGAGGGGGGGGGGGGGGGGTCGGATAAAGATGCCAGCGGTAGCAGCAGTATGGAACAAGGTGCAAAGTTTTGTGTTGTCATTGGACTGTGTGATATGGCGGTAACCGATCCACCGAACGGAAGGGACCCTGTACCCTCTCGAAAATGGTCGCCGGATCCCACCGTCCGTTTACCAATCGGCACGACGAACCACTCCGGGATTATGCGCGACCTGGTGGGGCAGCCTCCTTAGATGGTTAGTCCAAGTTGGGCCCCTGTACTGTGCCGCGGGCAGCCAGCGGCACCACCCTTTCTACAGGCCTCCCTGTTCGGCGGGTCGATTCACACCATTCACACAATGATTTCACGGATACTCTACTGGTCCCACATTAAGTGCACCGCATGCCATCCTTGCATCTATTGGACCTCCGGAACTCATCACTCACCGAACGAAACGTAACAGTATGAATACTGCTACTTCACGCCCATTTTCTGTGAGAAGGTAGTACTTCCCCGGTCGAGCCAGCCCATTCATGCTGTTACCAGCGAGGCTCTACTACTTAAAAAGTATCAATGTGTATTATCAATATATACTATCAATATATATATTGATTATTGATAGTATATATACTATCAATACGTACTATCATAATGTACTATCAATAAGTACTATCAATACGTACTGTCACTATCTACCATCAATATATACTATCAATATACAGGGTTATTTGTAATTAGTTGACCACCTCTTGGAGGCAGCCTCTCTACATCAATCCTAACAACATTTGTTCTACGACTTTTCAGAAATCTTTATAAATAACTCAGAACAAAGGAAACAAAAAAATTTTTGCTCCCTCGGTTATTTATTACTCTGTATTTTGTAAAAAGTATAAAGTCTAGCTCTGCACGAAATTTGTAAGATACCACGCACGTAATACTATTATACCTAACTTTTTTTTTTTTTGTTTTATTTCAAACAGTATGTAATAATTACCCAATCGTCGTATTGTGTATTAATTTTTTTAAACTTATGATATATAAAATTGTTAACAATTAATCAAGGTAGAATCAGATTATTTACAATAATACAATGTGCTATTTACAAAAGGATTCAATATTTACAAATTACCTCTTAAATTTATATCTCGTCGATACCGGTGCAAAATAGATCTCCATATCCAACACAAAGACCACACCTAAAAATCAACTGTTCACCGACTCGGTTCACCACACTTAGCCAGCACTCGCACCATCTTGGTGTACTCGATATTTGTGTTACGGCATCACAGTACTGTTTTTACTAATCGAAATTCGGTTGCCGAGCAACGGGAGCCATCGGGTCGCGCGGCACACGCTTATCTAATCGACCGTGACAAACGACTGAGGTCAAGTTCAAACGTGCATCGCCGCCGCTGCATCACCCCGCGCCCTTGTCGCCCGCTGCACGTGTCCTTGGCACGTATTTTGCCTACGCAAGGTGCGTGGCCTCTCTTTGCTTAAGGTTGCGAGGTTGTTAAATGCACGTTCAGAGGCAGTAAATAAATTATGTATGGGAAAAACAAAATTTTTAAAATTATTAATTTTAAAAAGTCGTAGAACAAATGTTGGGATTGATGTAGAGAGGCTGCCTGCAAGAGGTGGTCAACTAATTACAAATAACCCTGTATACTATCAATATATACTATCAAAATATATAATATCAATACGTACTGTCACTATCTACCATCAATATGTATTATCAATATATACTATCAATATATACTATCAATACGTACTATCATAATGTACTATCAATAAGTACTGTCGCTATCTACCATCAATATGTACTATCAATATACATCTAAAATATATTATATCCCCCATCATGAAGTATAAAACTATTAAGTATCAAACCTGTTCTTACCTGAAACATAAAAAAATAAATTATTTTTTCTGCAATCAATAATCAAAAACAAAGCAGTAGATTGTAGGAGAGGAATGGAACAGAATTTTAGTTCGTTTCAAAATACTTAAGCAAAATGTTTAAAAAACTGTTAATCAGCTGCTGTTTAAGTTTTAATAAATAAAATATTGTAAGAGTTTCTTCATAAATAAAATATTGTAAGAGCTCGTATTTTCTTGTTTTCTCTTTTGTCCTGTTCAAACAAGAACAACAAAAATATAGCATATATTACTAAAAAAATGTCTAACAAATTCACATCACGTTCATAATATTTGGTCATAAACGAACAAAAATCTGAGAGTCTGTAATAATAGTAGTTCTGTAGATTAAAATAGAATAAGATAATTAAAACAAAAAATGTGTCCTTTTTGAAATAATATATATTTTAACAAAATAATTGAATTTAATATTTAAGCGAGAAAGGAAAGTATCGGTGTGTAAAAGAAATAGTGTTCCTGACACTGAATTGTTATTTGAACTCCAACTAAATTATACTCCGAACCTCGCAAAATTCATTGTGAAGTACAAGTAATGAACAATAATATACGACTGTTTGTAAATTTAAAGATGTTTTTCTTAAATTTAATTAGATTCGTCCAATAGTTTTGTTTCATTGAAAGTGTCTAGTATACAAACTTCGTCTGTATGGTTTCCCATTAAAATGGCAGAACTTTCTATAGGATATTTACTAAATAAATACAATTTACTATACGAAATTATAAATAACCGTCAAATTAGATTTATTTTCCAATGAAAACAAAAATATTTTGGGGTCTAGGACGTATTTCATAGGGACAATAGGTACCTATAACTTTACCAAGTTTCATCAACATTCGTATTGTAGATCTAGCATTAAACGCGAACAAACTAGTTAAATGCAGAAACAGACATTGCTTTTTGTTTTGAGTTCTGTCATGCTCGAATGCTATGCAATGCTACATTGCTTTATTCAAAATGAATTTATGTATAGATTTTGCGTCATTACTACGATATTTTGTGAATAGATTAAATAAATATTAAAATATATGTAAGCACTTGTTATAACATTTTAGTGTTTCAAACCTTTACAGCTATTTTTGGTAAAAGTTTAATTGGCTTAGTACGTTACAAACGATATCATGAAGTACCTAAAAACAGAACATTAATTAAAAGTTTAGAGACCACAGATAGACGGATAAATAGAAATCCGTCACATTTTATAAAGTAGCTCTAGCTATATTATCGCTACATTAAAAACCGCCCAAAAATAGTAACCAATAAAAGTTCTAAAATGTAGTAATACCCTATTATTAGCGCTCTTGCAAATAGAAAAATAATTAGAAACTAGGTGACAATGATGTTGCAGTGCCACAATGGGAGCGACTCGAAACTTGGAATCGACTTATTCTGACTTTGTACAAGTATCGTTATTGTAAAAAAAAATCTTTGCTGGTAGGAATGTTTTTTCATTTTAGTAAGATACATTTTAAAGAAAAACAACCTACCTCTTATACCAGCCCGTATCTTTCTGTCGGTTTGCAAATACAAGGAATAATATTATTTTTTGACATAAATATTAAATAACTTTATTCAGTGTTAAATAATCTATGAAGTTCATGTATTTTTACTGAAATAATAAAATATTTTACCTATTAAGTTGAAATTATGGATTTGGTTTTGGTTTCGACATTTGGTCATGAAACCCTTAAAATTTATCTTTGTGTAAAACATGTTGAGCTGATTTAGGCATGTCTTGTCTAACCTTAGAAAACTGTCAATTGGAAAACCTTTAAAAATAGCGATCCTAAGTAAACAATGTCCAAACTATTCAGATTACTCAGTGAACCCTTATATCCAAACATTTTTTTTGAAGACATATTGTAATAGGATTTGCAAGATCGCAAATTAGCGTTTGCGAATATATAAAGCTTTATAAACTTTAATAAAAAACAAACCTCTACTACTATTAATCTTTAATTACCACTTTACTATAAATCGAAGGCCTACATTATGAGTTTAAATAATATCAATTTAAATTAATGTATTGAAAATATGTTTAATATAATAAAAATATCTTTTATTGATTATAAGATTATTTGTTTTAAATTTTCTATATAAATAATAACTATTACAATATTTTTTTAAATCAAATATAATAATAAAATATACAAATTAAAATTTATAAACACGACGAGGATTTGAACTTGCGACCATTACGACCCTGCTAATTTAAATAATGTATCGTTACTCGCTTTGAAATCTACATTAACGTTTTTATCAGGCGATATATGTTTAGCTTACATAAAACTGATTAATCATGATAATATGCCAACAATATTAGCCAATTTAAACTAATGAGAAAACTTACTTTACCAATCTTATAGGCAGATCTTATACGCAATCTTATAGGCAGGCAGAAAATTTAAAATAAGTTTCCAGCTAGAATGGCACTAATAAAAGTACTTACTACTTACATTGTCAAATCGAGAGTGCTACTTTTAATAAATGTAAAAATCAAAGCTAGTAAATAAAATTATAATTACATTCTTTTTTTTGCTTAATATGAAAAGAAAATTTCTTACAGCATTTTTCTAATAAAGTTTCTGTTTTTTTTAACATAAAATGTAAAAAAAAATATTAATTATATATATTAAAAAAAAAAAACAAAAGAAAGAAAAGAATATATATAAATATTATATATAGGGCTAATTATAGCAATGTTTATTAAAGCAGATTTTTTGCTTTTAATAATTTTAAATTGCTTTTGGAATTTTGAAAGTCTACTGACATCATGCCCACATTAACTCAATGGAAACTTAAGTGTGTTTTTGTCTTTAAGAAGTTCCGTTGTGAGCGTTAGTAGTCCAAGGTCGGCATGTTTTTAACCTCATGAAGGCACTACAAACACTACAGGTACTACAGACACTTGCATAATCTTTAATTCTGATAAACACAACCATTCTTCAATATATATTCATTTATTTTTCTTTGCTCAAGATTTTTTCGGTGTATAATGACACAATCCTACCTACAGAAATTCACTGAAAGGTTTCCATGAAATTTTCATTTATTCCAAAAACTTCAATCGTCATAATAAATGTATTTGATATTCCTAGTATATTTTTTTCATTCTTTACTTTTGTTGGGCTTACAATGTTCTTTTATTGTTTATATTTTATATTAATTATGCTTTTGAGGAATTATTTGAAGAGTCAATAAAACAAGTGACTGTGATCAGAATAATCATTACTTGAACAGTGAATTGTAGTATATAATTTTATATCTATACAATTGTTGTGTTAACTTAAATTAAATTTTAAGCCTAAAAAATGTAAAAATTCAATAAGTCACCATAATTTATCCAGGTAATACCTACCCGATTTTTATCTTCTATGGTTATTTAATTTAAACCCTAATATAAAATACCGTATTATGTTTTAACACGTAACATGAAAACATAAGTATTACAAAAGCGAAACAAAAGCGTATATTACACGCGCCGCGTGAGCAAATGCATGTATGCTCTAATAAGTAGCAAGTATAATCACCGCGCGAGATGAGATCTGTTATCTGCGATATAACAAAACAATGGCTTTAATAATACATACATTTAAAAGAGAATTGTCTTTTACAAAATTATAACCAGACTTGTAATGAACAAATATGTATATAATATTTTTTAAACACGTTTTTTTTTAATTATGCTATTATGGGTAAAAAAAACGATTAGTTATTTCATCAATTAATTTATCAATGTAGTTAGTTACTGTAAATTGTGAATCACATACAACCTGTGAAAAAATATGAAAGTATAAGATTTTACGCATTATCTGTATAGTAGCTATAGTATTATCAACCGCTATATCGTTGACATATTTCCATTAACTACTATTATACCGGAGCCTTTCAGAGTTTACTTTTAGCGATGACGTCATCTTTTTTGTTTGTTAACCCCCGACTAAAAAGAGGGGTGTTATAAGTTTGACCTGTCGATCTGTGTATCTGTGTATCTGTGTATCTGTGTATCTGTCTGTGGCAAATTTCCGGCCAAACGCGTGGACGGATTTGAATGCGGTTTTTTTTAATCGAAAGCTATGCTCGTCGAGATGGTTTTTATCCATGTTTGATTGAAATAGTAATAGTCGTCTCCAAGATATTGATGTTTTATTCTCGCGGGGGAGAGATTCTTTTGTAATAATTAGCTGTTTGCGGCCAAACGCGTGGACAGATTTGAATGCGGTTTTATTTATTCGAAAGCTATGCTCGTCTAGATGTTTCTTATCTATGTTTGATTGAAATAGAAATAGTCGTCTTCAAGATATTGGCGTTTTATTCGTGCGGGGCAGAGGTTCTTATGCAATAATTAGCTGTTTGCGGCCAAACGCGTGGACGGATTTGAATGCGGTTTTGTTTATTCGAAAGCTATGCTCGTCGAGATGGTTTTTATCTATGTTTGATTGAAATAAAAGTAGTCGTCTTCAAGATATTGACGTTTTATTAGTGCGGGGAAGAGGTTCTTATGCAATAATTAGCTGTTCCTAGCGGTGTCGCAAAAAGGATGAAGGCCAAAAGGTTTTAACACTTACGTACTGAGGTAAAGTACTTTATTAGGGATAGCTGTTGCCCGTGACTGCGTCCACGGAGACTGTAAAAATATATTTATATGGCTTATGATCGTAGTCATAAAGAATCACGGGCAACAGCTAGTGATAATAAAAATCCCTTCATTATAGTGTTACTAGTGATTGAAAATCATTTTAATTCTAAATGTTTATATTTATTAATATTCGTATAATATATCCTTTGACTGGTGACATGGTTTTTGTGTAACGTAACTGGTGACGCGCGGCCTGAGAAGCCGCTGCTGTTAAGTGGTCTATAGCATCGAAAATATTTATGCTAGCTTACCTCAGTTTTTAAAAACAGTTGATTAATATATAAAAGGATAAAATAAAACCATCCAATAGACTCTGAATGTTATTTTTTATTATTAGCATGCTATTATAATGTAAGTAGGAACAAAAATTCTAAATCTAAAGATGAGATCAATAATCACACAAAAAAAATTAAATCAAGATAATTATAACAAAAATACTTTTTTTTCCTTATAGTTACGATACTCTTATCAACAAAAAAAAATATTCTTTTAATCACAGGTATCATTTAAAAAAACTGGCATTGGTCAAACTTTGGTTATTTTTATCGTCAGACGGGGCATAATTGTTTGGCACATTGCAAGCACACATACACATTTTATACATGTATTACATCCTATCCTCTAAGTTTTGTGGTTCAGGTGGCAAATCAGAACCCAAAATACGTGCCAAGTTGACGCGTATATCGCGTGGAATGTGAGTATTATAAACTTTGCGCTGCATGTGTGATAATACCGCGGTTCTAGCCAAAATTTTAATAAATTGTCCTCGATGAATAGCTTTAACACCATAAGCTTGATATAAAACATGTGCATTCACCGTACTTATGTCCAACATTCGATAAAATATCACCATGGGCCACCTTCGCGTTCGGCGACTGCAGGTGTAGATGGAGCATTTTTTATCTATCTCGTCAACCCCTCCTTTTGTTGAATTGTAATAGGCGATAATTTCAGGTTGTTTGGTTTCTGATTCCTGAATTTTCGGGATGAAATTTTCGGGAACATTTTCTGCTTCCGACCCACTTGAGTCTTCCCGTGCCAGATACACTTCAATTTGAGTATTTGACAGTACATTTCCAACTCCTGACTCCTTATGCTTCTTTTTTGGAGGCGCAGAATTACTAATTTCTAGTTATTACCGTAAAAACAAGAAAAAACAATATAGCAAAATTACGTTAAAAAGTTACGTCAGTGGTGACGTACGGTCTGAGAGACCGCTGCCGAATTTTATGTTGTTGTAATTTACGAATATAGGACAATACGACACAATTGTCACTATCTGCGGCGTGGACGCAAATAATCTTACAGCTACTTAGACGTTGAAACAAAGGAAGTACGAGGAAGGGGGTGAAATGACGTTTCACTGACACCGTTCGGCCTGTGAGACCGCTTGTCACCAGTTAAAGGTTAATTTAATTGTTGTGGAACAACAATCGAATTCTTAATATATTGATTAATAAACATAAATAACTGTTGGTTGAGTAACCACTCAACAACTATGTTAGTTACGCATCTGCGCTAACCAGCGCAACTAACATATAGCAGCCCAAAAGGGGTTTGGGTTCAATTCCCGACAGGGACAGGCATGTATGTGATAAGCATAGATGTCTTTATTTCTGGTTTTGGTCGTTTATTAAATATATTCCCAGTATTTATAATGTCTATTTCTATATATTTGTATAGTTATCTAACACCCTTAACACAAGCAAATAATTTGCTTAAGTACCTACTTAGATTAATTTATGTAATTTGTTCTGTTATATTATTAGGTATTTTAATTGTTACTCAAAAAAAGCAATAAATAACCAAAATTTTTATATACATCTTCACAATTGAATCTTCTTAAACTAAAAGAGGATAAATTCATTGTATGAAAACAAAAGTTAGGAGCTTGAGATATTAAATAAAATAGTTTTTGCTCTTCCAGATTATTAACAAGTAACTTTGAATTGCTTATATTTTGTCATCAGAAAATCACTCATATTATTATTTTGCAAATACTATTTGTCTTCATACTTTTAATTAAAATAGTTAAATATCTTAGAGTCGACAAACCTTCATAAATCATACTCATATTTCGCATAACTATTGAGTTATTTCAGCGACAACGTGATTTAAGTGCCTCTTAAACGTAAAAGCTTGGGAAAGGCAATTTGGCCTCATGTGGAAATGGCTGAATATGAATATGTTCGGAATAAAATATTTTCCAGTCGAAAATATCTGTACTGAATGATTGATTCTTTTCACTAAATGTTCATTTCAAATTGCAGTAGAACCTCGATTATCCGGCCCTCAGTTATCCAGATTCGCGTTTATCCGGACCACTGAACGATTCAAATTAAATTCTAAATTTGTTAATTCAAGTAGACACGTACTTTTAAATCGTCAATGATTACATTGAATTAGTCATTATAGTCAGTCCGTGAGTAAGCTACTAATGTTGCTACCAGCTATGAATGCTACTCTACTGAGAAGAGCTGGTTGATCGAACTTGGGAAAAGACTTACGTCTTGAATGTTATAAAAAGATTAATTTAATAATATACTTTTAATTTTAGATTTAAAACTAAAAAAAGGAAGATCTAAGATATCTTGTGGAACCTTATTATATACGCGTACACTCAAGCCCATGAAGGATTTGTTAACTTTTTGAAATCTAAATTTAGGCGTATGTGTGTGGCTGTTATTATATAAGTATTTAAATTTTGGCGCATGTATAATATGTTATTAGAACTGTATTGAGAAGCAACCCTAAGAATACCGATTACCAATTATATTAAGAGTAAGGATAATTTAAAAAAAACCCACCATTTTTACGACGTACCATTGCACTATGGACAACCGAGGTCTGTTTCGGATCAAAAATCGATTACTTCTTTATTAGATGATTGATTTTTTGTACAAGCATAGAGTATTAAATGCCGCTTTAGTAAAGTTCAGATGATATACTTTTATTTAAGTATATATATTTAAAAATAAAAATGAAAAAAAAGTTTCATATATTTTTTTTAATTTCCTTAGGGAGAACATTACTTATATTATTAATAAAAATGTATTATTACATTACTTTGCTTACATTACATGAAAGAGCTTGTAAAATAATATACAACCTTTTGATCAAATTCACATCCACTTCTGTGATTTCAGATGAACAACTCGCGTTGTAAAAAAATCTCGTTGCAGTATTTCCATTATTGGTGTTATCCCTTTCCTGTCTTGGTTTGTCGATGATTAATCCTAGATCCTCCCGAAAACGTTTTTGTACAAGAGTGTTCTTTTCTCGCTTTTGTCTTTTCTTTTCTTCACTTGTGGCTGACCATGTTTGAAAAGAAACAAAACATGAAATGTGCTATACAGCGAATCCAGGCATGCAAAGTAGAAAGTCAGTATTGATATGCTTCTTGATTTTCTGGCCTACTAGTCACTTTAGTCAGATCGTTCATCTGCCGTGGAGTAGCTCCACAGATTGTACACGTGGATCCAGATGGTGTGTCTGTTAAAACTTGAGCTACTTTGCCATCTATCATAGTCAAAAAGAGTTCGTACTTCACATTCACTCCTTCACCTTCTTTATTAATCAATGACGGCCGCAAGAAAAGGATTTGCCTCTTTATTTCATCCACAACAGCCGTAATTTTTTCAGGAGTTTCTTTACCAAACTCTATTGATATGGGCCGACAAAAACGGACTGACGAAGGCACTGGATTTTGCCAGACAATGTCACCAGTCAGCTCATTGATCAATTTGATAGGCACTAAAGATGTTATAAACAAATTTGCATCAGAAACAATTTCAGACTCCTCTAAAAGTTTTTGTTTATACTGACTTTGACCAGTTGAACCATCACATCACCATTTACTGTATAAAACTAAATGACACAAACCATTCTTATACACCGAATCTATAGCTAAAATTCTAGCTATAGTGTGGTCCAATAAATCTTGAAGATATAGTATTTTAGCGTGCGTATTTGTAATTTCTATTGTTGTAGATGGTGGATAACATGTCTGTTTTATTTCTTGTATTCTATAAAATGGTGGGAATATAAAAAAGTCTCTTTCGTTTGTTAAATTTCTTAAGTACATGTATTGATTGTGCTTTCGTTAAATCTAAATCAATAAAAATACTCCATGCCTCTTGATCTTTTAGCATTTTGCTCTAGTTTGCGTTTTCTATGAGATTCAAGTATAGAAACTTTGTATCACGGTCAGCAATCCTTAGTTTTTCCACGAGTTTTGCTTCTATTTCTTCTCCAATCGATCGTAATCCCTGAGCAATAAGCATTGCAGATGTGTTCAAAGCCATATTCACTAAACACCGCGGTATCTTTACGTTTTTTGGTTGATTCTGATGAGTCCTCATAAGAGACACAAGGTCTTCCACGATTTCCAGAAGAAGTAGATGGCATAATGTCAGGTGTTACTTCTTCAGTGCTCGGTAAAGTTACCAAATATTTAGAATCCCACCGATTTTCGTTCTTTTTTAAAAATGAATCCTTTGTCCTGGACGCTTGTGCCCATCGTTTATTAAAGGAAGGAATAAGATTTCTTTGAACATCACTGAAAATAAAACACATGTTGTCTTCAGAAACATGATAGTTTTCTTTTAAAACTGTTAATAGAGCATCTATTTTTTTCCCTCCTTCAATGTACGGGAGTAATAATTCACGCTTGGAACAGTTGAAAGTATTAAACATTTTGAAATTTAGTAAAGATACGTAACAATCAAACGTCTGTTGAATTTTATGACCAATTTGTAATAGATTTATTAATTAACTCACTCTTTTTATATAATTTCATAAATGAGCTATTCAATTCAGAGTGCATTTTGGTGGTTAAAGTAGTACCGGAAAATGAGTGAAAAATGTAGATAAAATACCTTGTTATCAATAAATAACTACATTTTTTATTAAAATATGCCGCAAACTTATCAAATAAATAGTGCAATATTAGAAACCATAATAGATAGTGGTTTTCAAGATAGCTTCTATACGGGCACATATCGGCAGCTGACTTTTATAAATGTTATTTATGAATATATAGCCTATAAAATAACATCAAATGTAAAGCATCAAGAGACATCGGTAACTGTCAAAAGTCTCTATGAATGTTGAACATGTATCTTTTTTCTCCTTATTTATCTTTTTTTTTTAAGATATATAATCGTTAAATCGACATCAATATAATTTTTATTAAATCTACATACTATAGGCTTTTTATAACACTTTATACCTATTTCCACAAGTTTATGAAAGAAATGAAAGCGTACAGAACTGAAATTGCCATAGACACGAATCATAATTTCTCACATTAAAAAATATATTTTCTAAATGTAATTTTCCCAAAAATACTACGCCACATTAAAGATCCAATCTAATATTACAAGTCAATTTTCGTTATATAACTTATAACATTATGTACAAATCCTGCTTTTTTCATACATTTTTTTTCGTATTTTCGATTATGTCAATGCCTTACGACAACAATTCGTCCGGTTAATCGAGGTTCACCTTAAGTATATTCGATGACTGTCTGGCCTAGCAACGTAAATACCTGCCGTATAGATATTGCTGGTCTTTAAATTCACAAGGTTCACTAGGTTAAGACCTTCAAGGATAAAATCGTAAGAAGACCTTCGTATCTCCTAAAATATTTTATAAAATGTTGTGGGTTAAGCTTGGTAAGAAATAACGAAATATTTTAGGTAGTAAGACAATTTTCGAGGTAACATGTTATCATATCTACGTAGGTACAGCGGTGCAATCTATTTAAACGGCTTTCCATTAAGTAAATCCTGTAAAAAATTAAATAAAATACTATTACTAAATCTACAAATATGTTTAATAAAAATAGAATTTTATAATAATAGGATTTATAGAGAATTGAACGTAAATTAATTTTGTAGTTTAAAAATTAAATAAATATATACAAAATGTATATGCAAAAATAAATACAATTGGTACTTAAAATAATAAATTTTCGATTATGCTTTGTACATAGTAGCCAATACTGACATAACTGCCCGGTTAGTTTTTGATTATTTTAAGTTCGTTCTTGTCAATAATAAAATTACAAAATTTAATGACTCGATTTTAATGAAATGGGCAGTAATGAAAAATGTATTATATAAAAAATTACTATTTATAATATTACGTATAAACATAATATGTAAAAGGATTATTTGTGACCTTTCAAAATAAACTCCGTCAACGCGTATATTGGTTCTTCTAGGTGATTGAATTGTTTTTAAACCCCATATAAGCCACCTATTTTTTAACCCTCGAACCAAAAAGAGGGTTGTTATAAGTTTGAGGTGTGTACCGATGTGTCTGTCTGTGGCCTCGTTTCAGCCAATTGTGTGGACGGATTTGATTGATTTTTTGACGGATTTTTTATATATTTTTTTATAAGAACTATAAAGAAAAAATACGATACGATACGATTTCGATAAAAACAAATATATATATAAAATATTGCTCGTAAAAAAAGAAAGGTAGCTTAGTGGTTTAAATAATTTATTTATTTAGTATACAAAAAACATCGACTCTTATAATTAATAAAGTTAAACAAAATAAGAAAAATGTCCAAAATTATGCCAGCGGTGGGTTAGTTGAGATAACACCTTAATTTTAAATGATATATAAAACTTACTCAAAAAGAAATCCTAGGCGCTACTGACAAATTATAAGCGCAGACATATGCATGATTCTTCTGCTTGTCACAGTCAAACACTTGTTTATAAAACTTTGAAAATGGAATTGTTGATTACTGGTATAAATTTATTTAGTACATCACCATATTATTGGGATTACAATATAGACGAGCGTCTTAAACTCAGCTAGTCAGTAAGCAGGATACAGATCAAACAGGACGACGCTCCGAAGATTCACGTCTACCAATTATAAAAAACCCGTATCTTCTAGGGATATAAAAAAAAAACTTCCAAAATGAATAATTTACAGGTTAAACTACCTAATATCAGTAATCTCACATTCATTTATTCAGATAACAATAAGTTATATCACCTTATGAAGAAAAAGTTTAAAAAAAATTTAAGATAAACGGTTTTATATAGTATATAAATGTACTACTTATCTAAAAGAAGAAACGAGTGTAATAAATTGATAACAAATTGTTATAGTAATAAATATAACAATAAAGCAACGTTGGTTGTAACTAAACTTCTGAAATAATATGACAGTTACATTTAAATAATATTTAGCAATATGCTAACCTTCATATGATAAAAAGAAATATCACAGATTAATTAAGATTTTGTAATTAGTTGTCAACAGATAAATAATTTAACTTGTTTACGAATTTGACAGATAGTAAGAAATCGATAATATTAAAATTATAAATATTTAAATATCTACAGAAATGAAATTTCTATGTAACAATATGTCGAAATAGAAGCAGTGGTATCCAAGATATTGAGCTTTTAATGTTGCTGGTGAAAGGTTAATATGCAATATTGATAGTAAATATTTGAAAACTACTTAATAGTACTTAGAAAATACTTAATAGGAAACAATTAAAAAATATTGTTGTCGTAGGTTCGTTTAATACAGGGGCGAACGCCGGGAACCTCCTCGTGGTGCTCCCTGGGAAACAACGGTTATTGAGAACCTCCGGGTTCTCCCGTTGGCTAATACCCGGCGCGGTGGTGGTTGGTCATGGGGGTTTGTGCCCGGTCCATGACTGGCCAGGGCGGGTAACCTTTCGGGGTAGCCTGCCCGCGGGGGGGGCTCGGGTCTCTTTCCATCGTTTGATCGCGTTGGAAAGTTGGCCTGGGCGTTGAAGGTGGGAGGGCGCAGGCCCTCTTTGCCGGGGTCGGCTGCGGAATTGCTCATGGTACTTCTCTGATAGCAGAGTGGACTGTGGAGTGGTTCCGTGGCTGTGTGGGGGGCGGTCCGCGGCGGTCGCTTTCTTGCTGAGGGAGAGGCTGTCTGCGGCGGTTAGGGTCTGGACCTCTTTCCACCAAGCACTTTAGAGAGGGTGTTTTTTAGTGAGTAGGAGTCTCACATAACCATCTCCATCGTCCCCTGGATGGAGGTGTGTATCCATGAGGATTCCTGAGGTTAAAAAAAAGGAAAAAAAAATGGTTCGTTTAATACCATATATAAACCAGTAAGTTAACTTCTAAAATCAGAAAAAAAACGTTCTTGCCTTGCTAAGGTGATGGCACCTGTCATCGACACTAAGACTATTATGTAAAGCGAATAGTAATTACTCAAATTGTATAGTCGCGAGAACAATTGAGTATCGGGAAAATGCTTGAGAAGTAATATGTTAATAATATTAGTTGCATATTGACAACTTTAGTTACCTAACTTACTTGCATTTTGATTTCTTCCTTTATTAAGTGGTCCCCCGATGCAACGATTTTAATAAATATATAATAATATTATTATTATCCTTTTTAGAGGTATTTTTTATCGGGCGTATTATAAATTTTTAATTTATTTTCTATGTTACACATAATATGGGTAGGTATAAATATTTAAATAATGTATATTAATATTAAAAATTTATATTTTTATACAGTTTCTATTAATACTTTTTTTTAATACTATGATGTGATTAATATATTGGCCTTTTAATAGTTAATACAGCCAATACTGCGAATAAATTTCTGTCATTTGGCTTCATATTCCATAACAATACCTTCATGTTCCATAACATACATAAATAATTTGATATTTAGAAGATACATTATATATACATATATATATATATATATAAATTAGATTACAATCGCATTCATTTTAAATATTTAAAATGAATGCGATTGTATCAAATCCGATGGTAAATATATATTTACCATCGGATTTGAAACATAAAACCAGATTACTGGGAGTGTTTTTGAATGGAGGTTTAGTTCCGTCCTCAGCGTTAATTATTCAATAGAACGTTTTCTGTCGCCTTTGTTTCCTTATATGAAAGGAGAGATCTTTTTTTTAGAAACAAATACATCATGTACTTTTGTATTAACATAAAGAAAAAATAAAATAAAATAAGCGTTTATTGCTGTACCTTAACTATGAGTAACAATCTCCTCTTAAGTATATTTAAATATTTTTTTTATTTGTTTCTTTGTAGTATTGTCATATTGTTTTTTTATTGTTAATATTTGCGTTGTTAGTCGGTTTTTTTTTTCAGCTTTTCCTTCGACAAAGGCCTCCTCTAAAGCTTTCCATTTTGCCCTGTCCCTTGCAATTCGTATCCATTCTGGACCAGCTTTCTTTTTTATGTCGTCTTTCTAACGTTTAATCTGTCTACCTTTGCTTCTTTTACTATCACGCGGGTACCATTCCGTTATTAATCTGGTCCATTTTTCTTTCTCTTCTCTTAGTACGTGTCCTGTCCATCTCCATTTAAGGCGTTTGTATACCATAAATAGTATACAAACGCCGGGACTTTTGTATTATTCTCATCTTTTATCATCAAATGAATAATTTTAAAAATGACTAGAAATCCCTAGAACAGAATAGTCTTTTTAGCAGCTCTTAAAAAAATCTGCACCATCTGAAACAGAAACTCCCACCTCTGACATATATGCGGCTATGTGAACTATCTAATAGTATTAATAACTATTGCCATTTCAGGGTGATGAGATTTTGCCTAGTAGTCGCTATAATTCGCCTTTATTACCGCTTTATTTGGGGAAAGTTCATTTATACCTACGTTTTTGCAATTTCATGGGTTATAGATATATGTATTTAATCATGAGCTTTCTCCAAGATTTGGCGGTGATTTTCTTAAAATTATTTTGCCTTCGATCTGACTGTTTGTTGTAGTCAAATCAAGTAATGTACTACTACTAAACGTCAATACGTCATTTAAATTGTATTAATAGATAAAACTAAAAACTCTCGAAAATTTGTAGACAGTAATGTATTCAATATCACATGATTATGTGGTAAAGCACAATAGATAATACCTATAACAATATTAATATTCTGATTGATATTTTTATGTAGTAATAATACATTTTTTTTAAACTAAATTAAGAAAGCAAAAGGTAGATTTTAAAGTATATGTATAAAAATTATGTCAAGATGAATGATATAAAGGTATTACTAACAATTAAACTAATTTTATATACGTCGCTCTACCAACTGAGCTACCGATACGGTACGATAACGGGACAGTTTCCCAGTAGTCGCAGGTTCGAATCCCTGCCCGCATCGGTTTATTTTTCATTCTATATTTATATAAATTTAAGTAAGCTTAACATAGCTATACATGTTTATAGATATTTTCAAACATTAACTAAACTAATGTTATCTATAAATATAATATAATTTGAATCTATCAAATGTAGACGCTAATAGCATTCCCCATACAATACTAAAATGCCACTAACTAACGCCGAGATAAGAGCCAAGATTTAGCTGCAGCCCAAAATCCATTAATGTAGCTATAGTTACAAAAAAGGAAAAATAAAATAGTTGTATATTTCTAATTTTAGTGTAAAGAAGAGAAAAAATGATTTATTTTTATATAATTGTAAATATGTATATATATATTAATTTGTAATTAAAATTAAATACAATTGTAATATGTAATACATAGAGAATAAAAAAGTAAAGATAGTCTATAAGTAACAGCGGTGTTAGAAGAGATGAGAAGTAATTGTAGTATGGTCACGTAATGCCCGGATGAAAAGTAAGTATGTAACGGGAGAAGGCTTAATGTGGATTGTTATAAGAAAAGTGGGTGGCCGAAAAAGTCGTGGATGAAGTACGTTAATTTTTTGTTTGGCCAAGAAGCACGTCTCCACTGAGATGATATATGGTAGGAGAGCATCGAAGCATACGACATATAGCGACGATGAAAAATATTTGGGATAAAGGTGTAAGTAGATAAGAACAATAATAATAATAACAGTACCATTTATTGCCAGAAAATACAATACATAGATTTAATACAATCGATTCTTATTACAGTTACATTTAATTTTTAATGATTACAGCATACAAGTTTCGAATACAACAATAAAATAATAATAATCCATGATTACTTTCACTGCTAAAGATATAACTCTTTTCACCTCTGCACTGTACTTGTGAAATCTAAGTGAAATCATGTTAGCCCTTACAGTAATTGCTTTTCTTTTCCTATCAATATCATCTGAGAGATCCTGATTTTTATTATTTGCCCAAGATATTTAAAACAGGCAGCAGTAGAGATGGCATTATTATTGAGGCTCACCCGTGGTGGTAGGTTTGACCTTTAACGTGGCGGAAAACAACACGTTTTGTTTTGGTGTATATGATGTATATATATGTTGTGTTTACGAGCATACTGCTCACATACGTTTAATAATTTCCCCTGCGCTCAGATACGAGGATCAAGTAACGTCTGCGTAGGCAATATGATTGTTGTAACGCACACATTGTTTACGTAACATCCTATACAAGCCTCAATTAATCTCTTGCTTAAATCATCCATATAACTATTGAAGAGACTAGAAGACCACCCTGTCTTACACCGTTTAATAGGTAAAATGGGCCCGATGTATAATTTTCTCATTTGACACAGTTTCCCTGTTGTCAATACCAGACCCAAAGTATATTTACAACACTATGTTGTACTTTCGCTTGCTCCAGCTCCAGCATGTCCCAAACAGTCCAATAGTTTTCTTTGAGTATAATATGTTACCGTACGTTTCATAGTAAATATTGCCATATCGGTTCCTTTATTCTATTTAAAGCCCATTTGATTATCACATGTTTTGATACTGTCTTTTATATGTTCATACAGTACTGTCTCGAATATTTTTGAAGTAATAAGATAATTAGATGGGCTTGATATATCAGCTTTCTGGTTTTTTTACACTAATATAACGGTCGTTTTAGTGATTTCTAAAATTATTAGTATGTAGACCCATAGCCAACTTATCTGCTCGTATACTTAATTATTCATTAAGACATGTTTTGAACTCTTTTTTTTATTTTCATTGTTTTAGTTATTGTGGTAGCAACAGGTCCTGTTTTAGTTCTTGCGGTAGCACTATTTGCACGGGACCTATGTCCCATGTTAGGTCTTCCGTCAATCAGTCACCTGGTGTAAGCTGCCCTCGAGAGATCGTAACTTTGTTTCACTTTGTCATTCGAAACTGGAATGTTTCTTCCCTTACTTTCTTTTTTGGTACATAAAAGCTCTTGACGAAGCAGTTTGTATAGATTTATTGATGTTATTGTAATTCATATTTATACTTTCCGCAGCTTCCCTTTATCTTGCGTCCTGAAAATTTTTAGGTGCTACTCTTAACAACCGTTTATTTACTTGCTCCAAGTAATATGAAATATTTTGATCGTTTCTAGGATACCACAACGTAAAGATAAAGGAGCTCATACATTCTACGTCCAATGATACTAATATAACCCTATAATCCGACCAATCCATATAATAATTGATACATTCTTTATGTTGAATTCTAAGGTAACTGAAGACATTCAGTGATCGAGCCAAGAGACTTTGTTATTAGCATAACATAAAAATGTGTCTAACTATCACAAGTTAGGCGTTGATCATCACTGCAAACAAAATTGTTTTCTAGAGAGAAAAATAATAAATCTCTTCCGAAAATTCTATAAGGGGCTCCATTAAAATCTCCCATGATGATACAGTCACGATAATTCTGTTCGCCAACTATTGCCGTTATATATGACATTTCTTTTGAAACTAATTCTAGTCGTATTTTTTTTATACTATCTAGGACAATGCTTGACAGCATTCCACCTAATGGTAAGTGTAATGTAGTCTT
Source organism: Napeogenes sylphis (assembly GCA_959347405.1). Classification (NCBI taxonomy): domain Eukaryota; kingdom Metazoa; phylum Arthropoda; class Insecta; order Lepidoptera; family Nymphalidae; genus Napeogenes; species Napeogenes sylphis. Next base: position 30,645,160 of record OY365776.1, read on the forward strand.
AGTTGGTAAGGCGCATTATTCTAGCAACCCATTCATTCTTCTCTTGAAGACACCCACATCTTCATGCGGAGACTGCCTGAAGTTTGTCACTCAAACGTTGCAACATGGCTTCTCTTTCAGACTGTACTTGATCTCTACTAGCTCGAGTACTCGGTACATATCTTTCTACAACTGTGCTGTCGTTTGCATATCCATAGATTCAACAGATCGTTAATGTGCAGCAGAAAAAGAGTTGCAGAAAGAACGGACCCCTGAGGCACTCCGGCATTTATTGTCAAGGGTTCCGAGGAACACCCGTGGATAACTACTCGAAGAGATCTCTGCCTCAGAAAGACCGTTACCCAGCCGTTCAGACGAGAAGATACACCGTAGGCTGAAAGCTTGCTTATAAGGCTCGCATGCCAGACCCTCTCAAATGTCCTCGAGACATACAGGGAGACGGGGACCGCTTCTCCGTTATTCTCGATGGCCTCGCTTAAAATGTGTGTAGCATAGACTAGGAGGTCCCCAGTAGACCTATTACGCACTGTCACTGAGGAGATCGTTACCTTTTAGGCATGCTAGAAGGCTCAAGTTTAATACACGCTCCATAATCTTGCCGGGTATGGAGGTGATTTAAGTCGGTCTGTAATTGGCAGATTCGTACCGGCTGCCTTTTCAGGGCACGGGTTGCACGTTGGCAAGCTTCAAGGATTCCCGCACTATTCCAGTCTTGAAAGAGAGGCGATACAGACGTGTTAATACAGGAGATAACTCAGCTGCGCATGTTTTGAGCAGAATGGCTGGTATAATATCAGGACCACCGGCTTTATTCATCGGATTAGAGGCATCGAAATACCACAGTGAGGAAGATGTGTTGTAGAAGCATAGCCAGTATCTAGATATGAATTATTAGCAAACAGAGAAGCAAATACATACGTTTTCTCTGTTGCTCTGTAGGCCAGGAATCCATCGGGCTTCCGCAGAGCAGGCAGTGAGGGTTGGGAAAAGTTCGACTCTATCGCTTTGGCAAGAGAGCAGAAAGCTCAACAGCTAGTTGGTCTGACAGAAACCAGCTTGGCAGCTTGGTTTAAAGCCCTCTTTCTTAAATTTATATGCGATTTTTTTCGGCTTCGAGCATCAGCCCAAATGAGGTATGCCGAATGACCCACTAATTGGGCCCCCAACTATCTGCGGGTGGCCAGCAGAAAGCCGTCGCTTCAGTCACCAACTCGACGTCAAACCGGTTCGCCAACGCACCGCAGCTGTTCAGACCCATTTTCCATAAACGGCTTGATCCAGTAACGTGCCGGAACACGACTAGGTTGCTTTACGGCACGACTTTGCCCGGTGTGCTAACTTTGCCGCCGACCCGATGTTATGGTCTACCACCGAGAAATTTGGCGTACAATAAAGTTGTATAAAGGGCGGTCGAGATGTTAAATATCCATGCTCTATCTTTAATTCAGATGGGCTTAATGCATACATTTTTTTCTGTGATATTTAAAATTGAACTTATTAAGGTTATTATTTTCTAAGAGCATAACAAAAGCCATAATAATTTACACAATTCCTATAATGCTACAAAGAAAAAAGGGCTTACAAACAATTATAATTACTTAGTGTTTATCGCGAAATATTTTGATCTATGTCGATATTCACTTTTTTGAAATTGGTTTTATATTTTTTAGTATAAATTTAACCCCCGTTGCGACGGTTTATAGTAACCTTATTTACGGGAGAAGATCTATATCGATCGTGAAAAAATAAATGTAGTTTATATTATGAAGAAATAAATGTAGTGAATATATAAAACTAGCCTTTTCAATCCTATTCTTCAGAATGCTAAATTCTTCGAAGCGAGTGTCGATATGGTAGCTTAATTGATATGGTAAAGGAACGATTACATGTAAAAATATTTTCAAACAAAATAAATCTAGTTAACAGTACCAGTTGAATGCATTAAGAAAAGTTTTATTTATAGTTTATATGTGAGAAACTTGTGAAAATCTTAAAGAAAAAGATTAGTACTTAGGTTCCTTGTTACAACGAAATTAAGTGGAGATGAAGAAGTTGTCTTTATTACTTTCATTCTCTGTAAACAGTAAAGTAGCTACGACAGTGATAAACAAGTCGAATACCGCACCATATATCTCTCACCCTCGAGGAAATCCGACGTATATTTACCAGCCGACTTCATTAGGAATGCTGTCTGACAGATGAAATCATTTGCGACGATACACCTATCTCACCTCACATGCTTTGACTTTGTAACATTATATACGAATAATAAACCGGGAATTTATGCAAATAATAAGGGAAATTACGTCTTAGAGTACAATGTGATGTTTAAAACAAAGTGATGCTTTGTTTTGTAAATTATAGTTTTTTTTATATATACTCCATAATATTTCGTGAGCAGTAATTGTATAGATATCATTTTTCATTTATTCATTACAGTGAATATTTTGCAAATGTTTCGTTACAAATTCATTGAATTATGTTCCAAAACATATATAAACAAATATGTTTTGCATGTTCAAAATAAAATTGCTAATTTAAAATTGTTAATATTTTTTTATTAAAAATACATCGATACGGATTCGAACTAGCAACCCCTGTAAAACCACCAATCTGTCCACAACCCGTTTCGGTAAATATCTCATTTTATAAATGATCGTTTTTTTATAAACTCGAATATTTAATTTTTAAATAAGTAAAATATAATTTCTACTTTAGTACTTATTACGCATAGTCAAATATTCAAATAATAAAATTACAATAGGGAACATGCATAAAATTTAAAATGGTTCCAAGTATTTTTTTCCATTACTTATTATCATCTTATTGTAATAAAATCATTTTTTTTTTAATAATTTAAAGGCCATAAAATAATTTATGAAAAGTGTAAATTAAGGGAACGAAATTCAAACTTCCAAAAAGCGCCACCATTGGTCAAAAGGAAATGTGACGTCATTTGAAACGCCATTCAAATTATCGGCGTCGAAGTTCATACTGTGGTATCAGTGTTACTGAGAAAAATAAATAATTTAAACCTATATTTTCGTGCTTAAAGTTTTTATTAAATGATACAATTGTTTAGGTAATTCTAAAAACATTTTTTCAATACTCAAACAACCCTAACAAAACAAATACCTACAAACTCTTTTGCAATAGCATTTAGCATGCTACTACACATTACATTTTTAAAATGTTTCTTCCTCTGAATCATTTTCCACGTCACTTGACTCAGATAAATAACTTGGTTGATAATCACCAGATATAGAAGATATAAGATGCTATAGAAGTATTATCAGCTGTGTTTTCGATAAACGATTTTCTTTTTAAAACAGATAGTTTTACTGGTAAAACTGTTGTGTACCAATGTTGTGTGTTGAATTAGGAAATGGTGACAATGCTACATTTTGTTTTTCAGCAGGTATATTTACATTGACACCTTTACTTCCATACTTCGGTTTAATATTAACTTGCACAGCTTAGTCACTTGGTAATTTATCTTCAATATGCGAAAAGCAAGGCTCTGCCTTATGATCATCACATTCAATAGGAGAATTCAATTCACTTCTTTATGAAGGTCATCATTTTTTAAACACTACTTTTGATAACTAACTCTGAAAAGGCTTCATTAACCGATGTCAATCTTTGCCTTTTGACTATGCACATTCATGAGAATGTTCTCTCAGTTGGTGTTTTTGCCACAAAAATATATGAGGCACAACTCTTTTCTTCAAACTTAGATTACATTTTCCTGCTTGTTGTTTCGTTATACATATTATATTCAATACAATTGATTGTATCTTCCTTAACCTGAAATAAATCGATAAAAATAAAAATTTCGTAAAACCAAAAAAAGAATACGGTTTTTATAGAAATTTATACTAAACTTTTGTAAGCTAGGTTATGTTAATTTTAAACTCTAATTTTCTAATGTTCTATACTTACTATATATTTAAACTATTACTTAAACTTATTATATTTTTTTTTTTTTTTTTTTTTTATGTAAGAGGAGGGCAAACGAGCTGGCGGGTCACAGATGACTTGTGATCACCGCCGCCCATGAACTCTTGCAACATCCGAGGATTTACAAGAGTGTTGCCGGCCATGTAGGTAGGAGTAAACGCCTTTTTTGAAGGTACCCATGTCGTATCGATCTGGAAATACCACCGAAGGGAGTTCGTTCCACAAGCGAGTGGAACGTGGGAAAAATGTCCTTGAAAACCGCACAGTAGAGGATCGCCACGCATCCAGGTGGTAAGGATGATATTGGAGGCGATGGCGCGCTGTGCGGTGATGAAATTCGGCGGCAGGCATCAGATCGAATAGTTCTTCGGAACACTCCCCGTTGTAAATGCGGTAGAAGACGCACAGGGAAGCCACGTTTCTACGCAATGCCAAAGAGTCTAGCCGTTCGCAGAGCACCGGGTCCCCGACAATCCGAACGGCTCTCCGTTGTACGCGGTCAAATGGTAGAAGCTGATATTGGGGTGATCCGGACCAGAGATGAGAACAGTATTCCATGTGTGGCCGGACCTGCAACTTAAAGAGCGCACGTCTTTGGCCAGGTTTGAAATACTGCCTCGCTCTATTAATCACTCCCAATTTCTTCGAGGCCAACTTGGCCTTGCTCTCCAGATGACCACGAAACTGACAATCGCTCGAAATGTCGAGACCCAGTATTCTGATACTTGGCGAGGCAACGAGGGGAGTGCTCTCGAAGAGCGGTGATACGACGAATGGGGTTTTCTTAGTGGTAAACGCGCAAACTTGTGTCTTCATTGGATTGAACTGTACGTGGTTCAGTTCACCCCACTCAGAGATCAGCCCCAAGGAAGTCTCTATAGAAGACACAAGTTTCTTTCGGCACTCGTCGACGTTTTCCCGAGAGAGACCTGCACGGCCGGAATATACCGCATCCCCAGTGCTGTCATCCGCATAACAATGTATGTTGGAGATATCCAGCATATCATTGATGTGCAGGAGGAACAGAGTTGGGGATAGCATGCAGCCTTGGGGTACATCAGCGTTCACGGGCTTAGGGTCCGAGCAAAAACCATCGATAACGACCTGTATGCTCCGCCCAGTGAGGAAGCTGGTGATCCACTTGCATAAACTCTCGGGAAGCCCATAGGAAGGTAGCTTCGAAAGAAGCCCCCTGTGCCATACACGATCGAAGGCTTTCGCCATATCCAGACTAACTGCCAGACCCTCTCCCTTGCTTTCAATAACAGCTCCCCAACGGTGTGTAAGATACAACAGAAGATCACCAGCCGATCGACCATGGCGAAAGCCATATTGCCGGTCATTGACCAACTGGTGATCCTCGAGGTAGGTTAGGAGCTGTTTATTGATGATGCTCTCCATTACTTTGGAGAGAAGAGAGGTAATGGCGATAGGTCTGTAGTTAGCTGGGTCCGAGCTATCGTCTTTTTTAGGGATCGGATGGACAAGGGCACGCTTCCATGAGACCGGGACTACGCCTTTCAAGTAAGAGTACCGAAATAGCACTGGTGTCAACTCATGGCACATGTTCGTAGCACAACTGGAGAGATACCATCTGGCCCACTCGACTTATGAACTTCCAAGGAAAGGAGGGTTTTTCGGATGAGTTTTTGCCGAAAAACTATTTCCGGCATAAAACTCGGACACCGCGGGATGATAGGCGGTGCCCTCCCCTGGTCGTCCAAAGTCGAGTTTGAGGCAAAAAGAGTGCCCAAGAGATCGGCTTTCTCTTTTGCCGTGTGGGCCAAAGAGTCGTTCCCAGTGTGCAATGGCGGCAGGGACGGGCGACAGAAGTTTCCTAGACTGGCTTTGGAAAGCGCCCAGAACTTGCGCGTGCCAGGTGGGTACTTTGCCAACTGATCCCCGATTTTGACGACATGCTTGAACTTTGCTCTAGCGATTTTCCGTTTGAAGAATCTGGAGGCACGATTATATTTCCTCTTCAGAACTTTAGAGTTCGGATCCTTAGTGACTAACGCATTAGCCTAAGCCTGATAAGCCTGCCGTTTGTCAGCTGCTGCAGCCCTGACAGACGCATCAAACCAAGGCCGCGATCTGCCACCAAGTGGTACCACAGAGCTTGGGACAAATAGTTCCATGCCCTGAAGTATCACATCAGCTACAGCCGCAGCGCAGTCACTAGGATCATTGGAAGGGAAACAAATCGGCCCCCATGGGTAGGATGCAAAAAAGGATCGCATTCCAACCCAATCCGCTGACTTGTAGTGCCAAACGTGTCGAGTCGCAGGTCTTGTGCGAGCTGGGCGTTCCATGGGCACTACACTCCGTACCAAGCAATGATCAGAAGACCCTAAGGGAGCCTCGACAGTGACTTGGTACTTTCCCGTTATGTGTAGTCAGCAGAAGATACAACAAAGAGGGTATATGGCTGTCCACGTCCGGTAGACGAGTGTGCGTCTTTACCAATTGGGACAGACCATTTGCCAGAGCAAAGTCAAACACAGATCTCCCCGCGTAGTCGGTGGCACGTGACCCTAGCCAATCGGTATGGTGCGCATTGAAGTCCCCGAGGACTACGACTTCGGCGGAGGGAGTCTGTGAAAGCAGATCGTCAATCTTCGCCTGAGCATGGCCTAAGAGTTGATCCGTTTCTGCATTACCACTATGGGACCTGTAGAGGCACGCGTAGACTCTGACATGGTCATCCATGTCCACGCGCAGCCAGAGTACAGACCGGTCCCGACCTTCAAAAACCTGAAGGCGACGGTAGCAGATATCGTCCCTTACCAACACAGATACCCCGGCGTGTGGTATAAAATGATGTTCTAGTTTATACCCGGGGTATGATAGGTACGCTGTGTCGCTAGGTTGAGATATCTGCGTCTCCGTCAGAAACAACAAGGCCGGCTGCGCCGTCTCTAGATGATGGTGGACGGCGTTCAAGTTGGAATGAAGTCCCCGGATGTTGCAAAAGTCCACAGTTAAAGTGGGTCGGGGTGCCGCTGCGTTGACTCGTCGTTTGCCCTCTAAAAACACAAAAGGCGATACTTTGCCCGCCCCAGATACAACGGGCAGCCCGAGCAAAATCCGAGAATCATTTCCCCGATTTCGCTCGGGGAGGGGGTCCCCGGCTTCATCAAAGCCGGTACCCTCCTGGGGTATTTTTCTTTTTAGCATCGCTTTCATGTTTGGCGTGGGGGGGGGGGGGGGGGGGTTGGGCTTCCGGATTCTCTCACTCACCGACGAAACATAACCAAATGAATTTGGTTACTACACGTCGGTCTTCTGTGAGAGGGTGGTCCTTCCCCGGTCGAGCCAGCCCAATACGAGCTGCAGCCAGATAACTACAGCTAGGCTCTACCACCTAATAAATAAAGTATACTTACGTTAAATTGATCTTCGCAACAATATAAACACGATTTAGGACATATATTATCCCTTTTATTTACCATACACCACTGTTTTTGTATTTTCGCATCTCTTGGAATACAAAAAACACTTTGTCGGGTGTTTTTCTAATACTATTTTTTTGCACTCCGGTACTAAACAATATTTGTAAGATGATCTTTATCTTCTTCCATGACTTGTAAAGCTATTAAAACTTAAAATATGTATGAAGTAACTAAAAAGTTCATAGTAAACATTCACTGGACGTGTCATCGTGACGTCACGCAAAGCGCGCGCAAAATGAAGGCGTTTGAACGGCTCAAATTTACTCAATGTTTTAATTTTTAATTTGAAAAAAAAAAACTAGAATCTTTTCAAACCTATTTATATTTTTTTCTACGATATAGAGAGGTAAATGATTAATTTACGTAAAAAAAAATTACATGATTGTATGGTGCCTGTTAGAGCACCCGGGCTCAAATCAGGTACTCGATGCGCAAGTAGATACTTTCCAAAATACTACTTACGACTACTTTAATGAGCACTATCCACCTACGACTCGTTATGCTCACAAAAATAAAGAAAACGGTTTTAAATTGAAAATGAGGAGGAAAAAAAGAGACCTTATAAAGAAACTTCGTATAGCCAAAGCCTTAGGCGATAATCAACTTAGTCACCAACTGTCTAGGGCATTGCGATCAATTCTTAAACTTATCCAAGGCATAACCAATCAAATAACAAAAAATCGTGATAGCTTGGATCGGGCAAAACATGAAGTAGACTTTGATAAAAATCCTTTTAAATACTCAAAAACATTTTCAAAGATCAAAAAAGTAAGCTTCTCTTGACCAACGAGCAAATTTTCGATCATTATAAAAGCACATACGAAGTGTCAGAAAACTAAAGACTATATGGGGATCCCAACGAACACAAACCTGAGACTCCTACTGAAGATTTTCAAGCCAACCCACCAACTTTGGAGGAAATCAATAAAATAATAAAAATTAAACCATCTAAGTCAGCACCAGGTCCGGATGGTATCCCTTATATAGTTTACAAAAAATATCCGTCGCTCCATAAACATCTTTTAAATATATTCGGTAAAATCTGGTCAAGAAAGCAAATACCTGTATCATTCGGAAAAGCCCTTTTTGTCCTCATTCCGAAAAACGACAATGTCAATAATCCTAAGGATACTAGACCAATAGCCCTAACAAATACAATTTCCAAAATATTTTTCTCTTTTTTACAAACAAAAATGACGCAATTCATGATTAACAATAGATATTTCAGGCCTAATCACCAGAAAGGGTTTTTGCCCGGAATTTCTGGATGCCTGGAACATAATACGTTAATGTCGGAAAGCCTTAAAGATGCTAGAACTAGCGAGAGACAAATTACGGTTTGTTGGATAGACTTAGAGAACGCCTTTGGGTCGGTACGACATGAACTGATGATGTTCGCGCTTAAATGGTATAACTTTCCTACGGTAATTCGCGACATTATTGCATCATATTATTCAAAATTAAAATTCTCCATAATTTTTAATGAAAACCATTCAAAACTACTTAATTATAACGTTGGTTTATTTCAGGGTTGTTGTATTTCTCCTATTATATTTAATATAGCTATTAACATTTTAATAGACAAATTAATTAGAAATGAAAAAAAATGGGGTTATCGGTTTAAGTTCAACAACAAATACATAGAATCCATACTAGCTTTTGCAGATGATCTCGCGATACTGACACGTAATCCGAAACAATGTCAGGTACTTTTAAATGTAGTTGAGGATTTCTGTACGTGGACGGGCGGATTGAGGACAAAACCAAGTAAATGTTTTAGTCTGTGTCTGGGTAGACGGAATACCAAATATACCTCTTACGATCCGGGTCTTATAATAGGCGGTCAGTGCGTTAGTACGGTTAAGGAAGCAGCTCCGTTTAATTTTTTAGGTAAAAAAATCGATTACCAAGGCCGTACTCCATCGTTGGATATAATAGTCGATAGCTTTTTAAATGATCTCAAAAAGGTAGACAACCAACCAATAAGTAACGTCAAGAAAGCTTGGATTTACGATAATTTTTTAACATCAAGTCTAAATTGGCCTTTCTTCGTTTATGATATTAATAAAACCCTTTTGTCAAAATTAGATGCAAGCGTCATAAAGATATTGAAGTTATGGCTCGGGTTAGCGCACTCAGCGGACTCTTCAACCTTATTTAGAGACCGAAACAATTTTGGATTAAAATTAAAGAGACCATCGGAGCTCTACAAATATCTAAGAGTTACCAAAAGACATATCATCGGAAAATCTAAAGATGATACTGTAACTTCTCTCCCAAAAGACAAAGTTGCCTCAGAGCTCGAGTCACGACTTCAATTCCATAAAAAGTTTATGATAGGTGCTCAAACAAATAAAGTAGGGCTAGGATCAAGTACGAAAGTTCAAGACATAGACATAACAAAATCTTTTATTCGACAAGACGAAAACGATAATTACCGACTCCACGCGATGAGCCTAGAAATTCAAAACGAATGGGTGACCATAGGAGATTTTTGTATTCCACTAGCTTTGAAATGGCGCACCTTAATTTATGATTGGTCCCCATCGTTATTAAAATTCTATCTTAATGCATTCCAAATGACTCTCTCAGATCAAAGTAATTTAGTAAGATGGGGCAAAGCCACCGAAAAGTCTTGCAACATCTGTGGGGAGGCAATAGGAACCGCGAAACACCTATTAGTAGGGTGTAGGGTACTTCTAGATAAAGGTCTATATTCGCGTCGCCACGACAAGGTATTAGAAATTATACGGGAAGCGGTTAGTCTTTCAGTAGCAAGAGCGCGGAAGGGTATAACAACCACCCAACGATCTGTAGAATTCGTAAAAGAAGGCTCCTCCAAAAAATCAAAAGTGAAGCCTTATTCAATATTAGGCGCGGCTCCTGATTGGACTCTCATGATGGACACGTATGAAAAGCATTACAAAATCCCTGGGGATGTTGGTGTTTCGTTATCCAGACCGGACTTATTCCTGTATTCGAAACATCTGAGGCGCGTGATACTTGTGGAGCTTACTGTACCTTGGGAAACAAACATCCCAAGGGATCACACATTCAAGCTCAATAAGTATTACGAACTGACCAACGAACTGATCAGGAATAAATTTATAGTTAGTTTGTACGCGGTAGAAGTGGGAGCGAGAGGTATAACAGCAAAATCTCTCTATAGCCTACTTAAAGATCTTGGCCTTTCTAGAACAAGCATCGGTTCATTTCTAGAACGTACTTCAAAGGCGGCATTAGTAGGTTCTTTCCAAATTTGGTTAGGTAGGGAGAGGAGTGTGGAGGGTGAAGGTGAGCGTTTTTGCGCATAATAAAGGGGCCCCTTAAACCTACTCCTGGGTCGCAAGTCCCAGGCACTGCTTGCACTCTTCTCCTTGCAACGCGATGGGCCCGGCACCCGCACGGTGAATCCATGGAATGCTAAGAAGCTTCGTCATCTCTCTTTATCAACAAAAAGGGTTTTTATTTTATTAAACTGTTAACTTACAATAATTAAATAATAGTTAAATGGATACTTTGGTATAAGAGATTAAACATGAGTTATATTCAAATTCAGAGTTTAATTAGACTTGTAGAGTTTTTTAGAATAGTTTACATGCTATATGCTTATTAAATCATGTTCTATGCTATCAATTCTTTCAGTTCAGTATGTATCTTAACTTAACACGTGGAAAGTAACCTATACGCGTGTATTTAATCTATGAAAAATGATTATCTATGTAATGTTCAATATCAAATTTTTTTTACACTCATAGTAATTGAAAAGACAAATAAAAATTTTATTATCCGTGAAGAATATACAACGGGTAAGGGAAGGAATATGGCTATTGGGATAAGAAGTTTGTATAAAAGATACTTTTTATCATTAGTCAGATGATTAATTATCCTTATCATACAATTAATAATTATTTTATATACTATTTGTTTATTAGGATGACAAGAGCATACAAAATCTATTTTGAATATCAATTAGAGGAAACTGAGAAACCGTCGTAGGTAGATGAAGAATTAATTTGCTGGTTTATTTGTTTGTTCTTGGTTAAGTTGTTTTTAATTTATTTATATTTATGCCGGTCACAACAAGAGGATCCAAAATAGTACAAATCCCTAATTGAATATTTAATAAAATTAAAGTTCCACAAGATATTTTAGATCTTGCTTTTCTTAGCTTTAAATGAAAAATAAAAGTATATTAATAAATAAATCTTATTATAACATTCAAAACTTTTTGATTAATTGAAATTTTTGGGAACTTGAATCATTGACTCATTTACAGCGTTTATGTATGTATAGGTCAAACACTGCTAAATTCCATTTAAAAAATCCATTAGGAAAAAGCTTACTCACGGACTGACTAGACCGACCAATTTAATGTCATCTTTCACGATCCAAAAGTGCGTGTAAATGCCTATTTGAATAAAGATATTTTGAATTTGAGTAAGTATACCTAGTTTACAAAGCTACGTTGGAGACAAGACTGAATTAAATAAATGAAATTATAATTAAAAGAGTTATAGAAAAATAACTTGGACAGAAAAACAAGATCTATGGAAACAAGACCTCAGCAACTATTCCTTGAGAGAGTTGCTGAGATGTTGTTGTGATCCACTTTTATCTCGTGGGGATGAATTTTGCTTTTATATCCAATATTCTTTCATTATAGGAGATTATTTCCTTTAAAACATTTCAAGTAAAATCTTCTGTGATTATCGTGCAAAACTTAAGAACTCTCTTCCAGTGTTTCACTACAATCTAGGGGTATCAAATCTTAAGTAGAACCTCAAAAATCGAGTCGAAGGGAAACACAAAAGTTATCAAGTTTTTCACTTATCAAGGGTATATGTTGGAGTGATGGTGGGGGGCCAAAGGGGAGGTGTCGTGAGTAAAACTTAGATATGTGTGCCCCAATGTGCCAGAACAAGTTGCAAATAATACACACAGTTGTTATAGAAAAAATGAAAATGTATTAAAGGTTTAATCTACAGAAAAAAGTCTGAGATTTCTATACAGAAATACAATACAAACTACTCATTTTATAGTGAGTTACGTCCACACACTCTGGTACCGTTATTAACTCTCTTTACTTGACCAGTTGGAAGTGAAGTTGAAGACAAAAACATTGGCGTCATACAAAAACATTATTTATATATTACTTTACATATATACATAAAATAAGCACTTTGAAACCGTTCCATTTGTATGTAAGAGATTATTTGTACCCAGATTTAACAAAGGAAAGAGTATTTGAAAATATCTTTAAACATGTATAGCCATGTTAAGCTTATTTAAATTTATATAAATAAAGAATGAAAAATAAACCGATACGGGCAGGGATTCGAACCCGCGACTACTGGGAAACCGTCCCGTCGCTCTACCAACTGAGCTACCGTATCGCTGTCCGTCTCGGTGAATTAAGCATTCTATATGTAATCGTCTTTATCGGGACGGTGGTGACATCTATTAGGTTTCTTTCGAAAATCCTAACCAATGTTTCTAACTTTGCAGTATAGATAAACATTGAAAAGATGCCACTACCGAAATTGATGTTTGAAAATATCTTTAAACATGTATAGCCATGTTGAGCTTATTTAAATTTATATAAATAAAGAATGAAAAATAAACCGATACGGGCAGGGATTCGAACCCGCGACTACTGGGACTATGTATTTCTGTTTTAAAATGTTTACAGTTTCTATATTGATTCAATTTACAATAATAAATAGAGAGGAGAACACATTCTCTTTTGATGTCGGTAGGATTCTCGAAAAATGATTGTTGAAGTCATAATAGCATTTGATTGAATCGAATAGATTCATGGTCCACGTAAACAAATGGTACTAAAATAGATAAATCAGTAAGTTCTCGTTTTTTAAGCTCCTAGTAAACTTTCTCCAGATTCTTGTATTTTATATTGAAAATTAAAAATCTCCGAATTAATTGATTGCATGAGAATCTGTACTTCCAGTAATTCAATTCAAAAGGAATTGCAGAAAGTTTAAGTTTTATCGTGCGTATATAATTTTACTGTATTCTACTGTATATAATTAATTAGATACAATTATACAATGGCTTATTTTTCTTTTGTGCTATTTTTTTATGTCTAGGTAACATTATATTGTTATAAATTTCTTAGTTCTCAAGACTACCAACTACTGCACATCAATATTTTTGAATGTACAACACAATATCACATCTAAAATATACATTATTTTAAATGCAATGGTGATAACCATTTTAGTAGGTATACGACACATTTAATGGTATGGTAATACTTTACTATTTTTTTATAGCAGACATTTTCTAAATATATATTACAAAACTGAAGCTCAGGTGTTTTGTTTTTAAAATGTAAAAAATGTAACTGTGTAACAAGATCGACGTTTATGACCTGATCACCAAATATATAACGACTGTAAAACATACAAATTTGTTTTTTTTTTATAGAACTGATAGAAATAAAAGCAAATATATATATATTTTTAAAGAAAACTTAATCTGGTTCTTGGTTCATTTGTAAAAAAATGGTTGAATTGACTTGGAAGAACTCAACTTAGTCCTGATGTAAATAAGTCCTCAAAGAAAAAATTATTTAAACTTAAATAACATAATAAATTTAAAAAATATATATCTTTAAATGATTGACTCTAGATTTCAGATGCATCTAAGAGCTGTTTAGTGAAACATTTAATAATGTGAACTACTTTACAAATTCATTATCAATGGTATGTGATAATTAGCATTTACTAATCTAACAATAACATTTTATCTACAACAAATATTTAAACGTTTACCATTACTTGACCTCGATTAATTTGCATTAATTTATTGTAAGATTTAACTAAATAGATTATATCAATATATTATTGTGTAATAATTAAAACTAAAAGAATGCAATTAAATATAACTATTTTAACGAATCTGCATGATTTAAAGTTTTACATTATATTCTTCGACCCGTCAACGACGAAGTTTCGATTTTATTGCAACAATCTTGTTTAGGTAAAGAGATAAGTCTATAAGTTAATCATCTACTTCCCAGGGTTTCTAAGGTTCTAAGCATAGAGATACGAGTACTTAGACTACTTAGTTAGAGAATTTTTGTACTCTCTTGGCAATCACAATGCTATTTTAAAGCTTTACCTTACTATTGCATAAATAGTAAAGATTTAATTGTATAAATAGTATAGATGTGGTATTGTATAAACAGTAAAGTTTGAAAATAATATTAATTAAGAATAAAGAATAAATAAAAAGGATATAATTAAATATGATATGATTAGTTATGCTTTCAAGGAGAAGCTTAGGAATTATCTTTACTCCGAAGTGACAAACCTCTCCTATCTGCTGTACGTTCATTGTATGTAATATGTATGTATGTATGTTTGTATATATGTTTATATTAATGTCTGTATGTTTATATATAAATATGTTTTTTTTATGCATGTATAAATTTAAGTACTCTATTAGTAGAATTATTTGTTTATTTATTATATATTTTACCTTATTGCTTTTTCTCTTTTTGGGACTGATGTGACCCGCGATACCACGTTTCTTTCTACCATTCGGTCGACTGGCAGAAATCTCTTATAAAGATAAGTTCGCCCTTGCCAACATTTTTTAAAAACATGTTTATACCTTTGTATTTTTTTTTAAATGCAATAAAATATATAACAATAGAATATGATAATAAATTTGTATAAAAGTTATAATTGATGTTTAAATATAAACATATACAAGCGTAAATATAAACACATACATTAAACACATACATACAAACACTTATATATAAATATGTATATATCTATATATATTAGGAGGGAAAGTACAGAAAAAGCGACGTAAAACCCACATGTCTTACGTTTAATGTATGAGCGTTATAAAACTGAAACCTAAGGAAAAAAATATGATTGCCACTGAGATGCAGTATTAAATAATGATTTAATCATTTTTCCAAGAAACATTTTCTCTCATAACACAAACATATAAAATGAACGTTAATTATACGTTTTATAAATATAAAATGAGCTCTCAATTTGCGTAAACCTCTTTAATAATGGACGTGTCATATTTTTTACCATTCTGGTAAATAATTACTCAAAATTAATTCCAAAACCATTCAAATAATAAAGATTTATCTTCAATTTAATTAAAACAGTTTGAAGTATAGAATTACCAGTTAAAAAGAAATACTAGACGATTTTAACATTGCATTCCCTTCTTATCTTTATAGCATCGTAATTGTGATCACGGTATTTTCCGCCTTTCTGAGAGTGAAAAGTAATAGTTATTGCTGATTTAAGCATTTGAAGTTAAGTACCTACTAGTTGGGGATTAATTTTTCCTGATATAATATTAGAATACGAGGATAAGGAATATACTTGTATTTCTTTGTCCAGCTAAAAAAAGACGAAGCTTTTTTGGATTCCATGGGTTTACCGGTCTGTCGCCGGGCCCATCGCGTTGCATGGAGAGGAGTGCAAACAATGCCTGGGACTTGTGAACCAGGTGTGTAAACTAAGTTTAAAAAAGGGAGTTGTACAGCTCCATCGCACTGGAATCCGCTTTAGAAAAAACCTTACTTTTTTTCGCTCATATTTAAGTACAAACGATATTAATAATTGCAGTAAAGTAATTTTTTTTGTAGTACTAATAATTACACAGAAAACCTAATGAACAGTATTCATACCAATACTCAAACAGAAATGTAAATAATACTGCTCTAAAAACTTTTGGAATACTCTCTAAATTGTTTGTAGTTCAGAACTTGACTTTTGCATATTAAAGATAAAACCGAAGTATGGAAATAAAGGTGTCAATGTAAATATACCTGCTAAAAACAAAATGTAGCATTGTTAGTTACCATTTCCTCATTCAGAAAACAATATTGGTACTTTACCAGTAAGACTATTTTTCAAAAAGAAAATTGTTTATTGAAAACACAGCTGATAGTACTTCTATAGCATCTTATTATTATCTGCTGATTATTAACCAAGTTATAAATCTGAGTCAAGGGAAGTGGAAAATGATTCAGAGGAAGAAACATTTTAAAAATGTAATGTGTAGTTGTTTTGTTAAAGTTGTTTGAGTATTGAGAAATTGTTTTTAGGATTACCTAAGCTATCATATCATTTAATAAAACTTTTAAGCCCGAAAATAAAGGTTTAAATTATTTTTTATTCCAAGAAACATTAATACCACAGTATAAACTTCGACGCCGATAATTTAAATGGCGTTTTAGATGACGTCACATTTCCTTTCGACCAATGGTGGCGCGTTTTGAAAGTTTGAATTTCGCTCCCTTAATTTACACTTTTCACAAATTATTTTATAGCCTCAAATAATACGTAAATAAAAAAATATTACAATAAGATGATAATAAGTATTGGAGAAAATATTTGAGACCATTTTAAATTTTATGCATATTCCCTATTGTGAAGAATTTGATTTGATATTCCTAACTTCTTTTTTTTAAACGATTTTTAAGCATTTTAAGATAAAGTTGCAAAGTATCTTTAAATTTTGGGAGCTAGTCTTCAAACGTTTATTGTACTCTACTTAAATTACATGTGACAAATATGAAGGTGATCTTTTCTTCCATAAGCTTTTTAATTTTATTGATGATAAATAACATCGGCAATTTTTCGAAAAAAATTCTTTTTTTTAATACTCAAATCTATGTTTGTATACATATCGTTTTTAAAATAACAGAAACACACTTTCGTTGTAGCAAAACGCAGCTGAACGAAATGAATCACTTTGCGGTTAGAAAGTTATTCAAACGCAAAAGGAAGTTTAATGTGTAAGTAGGTACCTACAAAAATTTAGGTTTTCTATATTGTTTATAAAAGATGACTATAAACAAAAATGATTTAAGAATATAAATTGTGTATATTCGTTTTCAAAATTTATTCGAAGCATCAGTTTTTGTATTAAAAATATCAAAACTCTAAACCTAGTCCGGAGGCACTTTTTTACACTAATTCAATATATTACAAACGGGAGATCAGGATCAAATGACAACAAGGTATATATGGTTATTAAAAATCATATTATAAAAAATCTTTATGATCTATCTTAAGACATATTCAATGTCTATTTTTTCCTATTTTGGTAATTTCATTCAATATTAACTGACATGAATTTTTAAAGAAAAAAAACGTGAGACAGTTATAAACTACACAGTTGTAGAGTTATTACTTATTAACATAGTTTTTGAGATACTGGGTCATCTCAAATTGTAATGTTAAATGTAAACAAATATATACTTAAAGTGAAAATTGCACGGGCGACGTTTCCCTTAATAAAAGTTGAAAGTTAATTAAAAAATACATTAAAGGCATAAAACTTAAAATACTCCATAATAATCAACGAAAGGAAAATAGTTGGTACAATTGTATAAAAAGTAAAATGCAAATTCTCTAAAAGCGAACCTTTGTCGCAAAAGTTAGCTTTAGCATATTTTGCACTTTCTGGTTTCATTGTTATGGCTGTATTTCGAGTCTTTATTGCCCATTAAATCCACA
Organism: Napeogenes sylphis; assembly: GCA_959347405.1. Classification (NCBI taxonomy): domain Eukaryota; kingdom Metazoa; phylum Arthropoda; class Insecta; order Lepidoptera; family Nymphalidae; genus Napeogenes; species Napeogenes sylphis. The sequence continues at coordinate 30,663,098 of OY365776.1, forward strand.
AGGCTTACAATTCTTCATACATTTCAAATACTTAAGAATTATATCGACAAAAATACTAGTGGATCTCTGTTTTGCAATCTTTCTTTCTCATTGGTGATCGGGGTTCAAGACCGAATCTGATCAATTCAAATCAAGAATCCATACCAAATGTACATGAAATAATTTAAGCTTATAAAATAGTTCTACAAAAATTATTTTGAATTTGAAATTTTGACTAAATTTAACAAGAATATTTAAAAAAACAAGAACAAGACATCTTATTACGACAGATGCTAACATTGTTGTCTAAAACTTATTACAAATTTATTGTTATAACGTAATTTTGTAATTTGTTATTTCTTATGAGAAAATCTTCAATGTGAAGTATTGAAATAAAACTATTTTTACGGATTTAACTCGCTTATAACTAATTTAATTTTAAATTTAACCCGACGTTTCGAATGCTTTGCAGCAACCGCGTTCGCGGCAAGACTAGATGGAGGTTTCTACCAGCAAGTCAGTTAATTAGTAATCTACCTCTCTCTGGCGTATAGTTCAGGATTCACACAAAAGGCACTAACAGTATCTTGAGGTTAAGACCTGTAAGCAGTGTGGTCATCGACATGGGATTTTATATATTTCAAGAGCGGACCCCAGGTGTTAGATAATCCCCAACCATCTTCTCTCTTAGAAATAGGACGTTTTTTAATTTCAATAGTTTCGTGAACCATTTTCGAAATGTAACGTTGTTCTTTAGCGAGGATTTTAGGTTTATTAAATCTTATATAATGATTGGGCTTGTCTATTATATGTTCACACACTGCTGACTTAGATGTATATGCTTGATGCCTATGCTTGATATTCGAGATGTGTTTCCTAACTCTTTTACCGGTGCTCCTACCTATTCGACCTATTCATGACAAGCCACAATCGCAATCAAGTTTATATACTCCAGCACATTGTAAAGGTATATTACTTTTGGTTGGTCTCAAGAATTTGCTCACTTTTCTTTGTGGTTTGTAGATAGTTCTTATAGAAACCTTTTTGAAGATGTTGTCGTTCCTCTTTACAATATTAGTAAATATCACGCATCTTTATTCTCTTCATCAGACCAATGTTCGAAGGTAAATTTATCTTTCAACGTATGTGGTTTGGATGCATAGTTTAAGAAATACGGATAGATAAATATCAACACGGATTTAACGCGCTACGTGCCTCAACTTTGGACGCCAACTGTAGCTACGTACCTACGTACTTGAAGTTAAGACTAAACTACTGCCCAAAGAAACTATCTAATGCCGACGAAGCCGCGGGTAAAAGTAGTATTATATATATTTTTTTTTAGTTGTCCGTAACATTAACTAGTTGTTAACGTAGTATTAATTAAATGTGGGCTTTTTATAAACAAAATATTGTTAAAAAGCAAAATATAAGATATTAAAAAAATGTTTAGAAGAATTTCGTATACTGTTTTCTTCTTTAAAGTATTATCATTTTAACTTTTTGTGATTTCCAAAAAGAAACATTTATTTCATAAGTTAAGTCTGAGATTAAATTCAAATTTTTACAGTTTTTACTGTTTTTAACTATTGACTGTTAAAAACAGTAGAAACTGTTAAAAATAGAATTAAACTCTTGTTTAGCTACAACTTACAAAACTTTAGATAAAGTTTCTTACACAGCAGCCTGACGTTTCCGCTCTTTCAAAAAATCATTGAAATTTAGCTGATGTAATAGACACTTGGCTATAATAGTTGATAGATCTTATTATTATATATAGTCAAGTATTTGAAATTAGAATATTCTTAATTTCTTATTTCACATTTTAAACCCTGTCTTTATCATTGTGTTTTTAGTGAACAACCATAAAAATGTACTTATTCTTCTATGTTTATATTATGTACCACGAAACTTTATAACATGAAAAGCACATCATTTCATTTAAGAAGGCCTTTTTCTAAAAGCCGCAACTGTGTAGTTGGCACCGTATGTCATCCCATTGTAATCAGGCGCTGTCAACCGGCGGTCCTTCAATTCACTTCACTTGATGTGGGTCACAAACTTACTATGATTTTACATTATCTGATTTTTGCCCTTATACATTTTAACAATTATGAACATTACCTATTTTACTGATTAAGATGGCCGTTTATAAAAAAACAAAGTTTGACCTAAATTGCGTAGCTTGTATAAAAAATTGTTACTCAGGAAGAGTAGGGGCTAGTCTTTAATAAAAAGTAAACTGTGGGATTGGCAGGCAGGCAGAACGGACGCATTTGGAACTCTCATAGCTTTTACATTAAGTTGGAAAGTGCCTTTACAGAAGGGCTTGTTACGATAAATCTGATATCTGATATCTAATATCTTTAAAACGCAAAAAAAAAATATTAAAAATTTAAAAAACCCCCGATACAAAAGAACCTCTAAAAAGAATAAAAATAATATAATTATGTACTTATTGAAGTCATTGCGTCGGGGGACCGTTTATTTAAGGAAGAAATTAAAATGCAAATAAGTTACCAAGGCTAATAGAGCAATAACGACATCGAATCGTATTGCCTAAGTCCTATATGATTAACTTCGTAAAATAGACACCATCATCAACGTACGTACAACGATCCCCCGACACAGTCACTTAAATAAGTACATAATAATAATATTTTAATTCTTTTTGAAGGTCATTGTGTATCGGGGGTTTTTTAATTTTTAATTATTTTTTTTATAAACATGACGTTTTATACGTATGTATTTTTTAAAGTGCAATAAAGAACATAATATATCCTTTCGTCCATAGTAAAATAAAAGCGAGTCTAATAAGAGTACAAAGCATAACAAAGAGATTTTATGTAGTTTTTGCAATAGTTATTGATTGGATGGCATTATATTTTTATCACAATTCCCTCACTGAAATTCTGACATCTATATCTCCTTTTTTAATACGCTTTTATTAGCTTCGGATGTGTATCTATTTAACTTTGTAACCGAAACTTTAAACATCATTTTAAACAAGTTCGAAATGTCAGATTAATTTGACTATCAAGAACCGATGATAATGCAATAATATAAGCAGTTCGTGTCGTTGTTTTTGCTAGGATTTCCAGAGTAAGCGATTTTTAAATAAAAATAAGATTTTAATTAAAACAAAATAAATCAACACGCACTTATAAAAAAAATATATTAAAAGTTAAAAAAAAACCGCCAACATCAAACCAAATAATAAAAAAATAAAAAAAATACTAGTTGGAATAAAATAAAAAAATATTTAAATAAAATTTAAACGATAAAACATTTAACAAAACGTTAAAATTGAATTGTGTATACAAAATGTATACAATTAAAAAAAAGTGTTGGTTTTAATACATTATCAAAATGATTATGATCGTATCCTCCTGATCGTATCTATCAATCTAATATAACTAGTGACACTGTGCAAAAGTTGTACCTTAATAAAATAGATGTTTTATTTTCTATCATTCATATTAATTATAGTATTTCTTATTACTATACGCTTATTTGAAAACGAAGTTCTCTATTTTTTATTTAAGATTATTTCGAAAACAACCTTGTTACAAAAGTATTCTTAGAAAAAAAAAGGTGACGGTAAAATTCAATTCGCATAGATTAACATAACACTACGATAAATGTTAGTAACATTATCATATCATTATTATCCGACAGTGGTCCCTTTTTGGGCTTCATTCACTTCCATGCTCTTTATATTTATCTAGTCTATGAAAAAGGGTTACGAAAAATAGGAAATTTATCTAAAAGAGGATTCCTTCGTGTACATAAGTGTATCTAAGGTATAGATTTTAGTTATAATAATATAATATATTATATAATATAATAAAGATAATTAGATGGAATACACAATTTATAATACATAATATATTTATATGCTAATTGTTAATGGTATACATATATGTGCTAGAGTTTAATTGTTTTTGGTAAACCCAGAAAGTCGTCTCCTTAGCAAAAAAAAAACAATATATATATATATATATATATATATATATATATATATATATATATATATATATATTGTTTTTTTTTTGCTAAGGAGACGACTTTCTGGGTTTACCAAAAACAATTATATATATATATATATATATATATATATATATATAATTGTTTTTGGTAAACCCAGAAAGTCGTCTCCTTAGCAAAAAAAAAACAATATATATATATATATATATATATATATATATATATATATATATATATATATATATATAAATATATATATATATATATATATATATATATATATATATATATATATATATATATATATATATATATAAATAAATTAAAAATAAAAAATAAAAAAGCCTTTAATTTCTAATAGGAAGAAGTTTACAGTTTTGAATTTACTTAATTTACTTAACTTACTAATTTTATTACTTATTTTATACTAATTTGCGGATTAATTAACTGTCTTTCTTATCTAGAAGAACCCCTCCGCGGGTATAGGCCTCCTCCAAAGAAGCCCAGATTTCTCTGTCTTGTGCTGTCTGTATCCAGCTCGAACCTGTTGTTTTTCTTATGTCATCTGCCCATCTTGTAAGCGGTCGTCCTCTTTGACGTTTGCCCCATGGTCCTTTCCATAGTGTTACACTTTTGGTCCATCTGTCATCTGTTAATCTCGCTATATGACCCGCCCATTTCCATTTCAGTTTTAATGTATAGTTGAGCGCATCTGTTGCTTTAGTTATGCCCCTTATTTTAGTATGTCGTATTTTCTGGTGTTTCTTTAAGTTCAGCATGCTTCTTTCTAGACCCCTTTGACATGTGGTGATTTTCTTCTTGATTTTAGTCGTGTGCTTCCAGGTCTGGCAAGCATAGGTTAGGCAAGGAAGAAGACAACTGGTCATAACTTTAGTCTTTAGTTTTACCGGCATATTACTTTTAAAAATTTCTCTTAGACTCCAGTACTTGTTCCAGGTGAGTTGTATTCGCCTCTCGATTTCTGAGTAGTTGTTATCCTTTTCAAAACTGACTTGCTTTCCTAGATATATATATTTGTTAGTATATTTTAGTAATTCATTTTCAACCGAAATTTTCCTTTCTAAGCTATTTGTCATCAACATTGTTTTTGTTAGGTTCATCTTTAAGCCCACCTCTTTACTAGCTTCATTTAGTGAATGGATCATAATCTGTAATTGTGAGCTAGACTCTGATAGGAGCACTAAATCATCCGCAAATCGTAGATGGCTCAGGTGTTTTCCTTCTATATTTATGCCGCAAGTTTCCCAGTCCAGTCTTCTTATTATTGATTCTAGAATGGCTATAAACAGTTTTGGGGAGATCGGGTCGCCTTGTCTCACTCCTCTTTCTATGGGAAAACTAGGGCCCGTACTTTCTAGCTTAACTCTACCTCTGTTGTCTTTATATATATTTTTTAATATCTGTATATATTCCTTACCAACTCCTTGCTCCATGAGAGCCTTCCATATACTGGAATGCGATACAGTATCGAACGCCTTTTTGTAGTCTATGAAAACTATATATATAGGTCTACGTTTTTCCTGATATTTTTCAATAAGTTGTTCAAGAGTGTGAATATTATCTATGGTGGAATATCTCTTCCTGAATCCGGCTTGTTCAATGGGTAATATATATATATATATATATATATATATATATATATATATATATATATATATATATATATTAGCTTACACTTAAAATCTTACTGAATACTAATTATATTATAAATAAATGAACTCTCCTCCTGGTAACATTCATAGATTTCTCTATTGCGGAAATATGATGATTATAGTATGGTTGTATTTATTTTGTTTATACTAGCAAAATCAAAACTAAGCAAACAGACATTGATCATGACAGTTTCAAACTGGCGGGCGCATATCTAAAGTGTAATTAATTTAGTATCGAATTTTACTCGATAACGAGCCATTCTGACTGATTGTCAAATAAATGAAGTCGCAATTTCAATTCTAAATTCGAACTTTTATTAACTTTTACTCAGTATAATTATAGAGTTTCACTCCCGAATTTAGCCTGAGTTCGATAAATTTACTTAAAAACGTTTTTTTTATATATAATATTTTTAGAAAAGGTGTGAGCCTATGTATGCTAAATTACTTGTTGTATTTTATATGTTGTCATAGCACGTAATTTGAAATGAAAGTGCTACTCCGAATGTTTTAATCTTAAAAATAAATAATTGAACTGGAACCAAATGGAACTAGAATAAAATATCAACTAGAGTTGAATAACAGTTGAGTATGTTGAGTGGGGCACTAATATGGTTAGACTAGACACTAATATGTGTAGTACTCGTGAAAATCTTAGAAAATGCTGCTATTTTACAATTATCCTGATAAATAAAACATTTATTATTCATAACATCAAATATAATTTATGTGGGTGATTGAAAATTATTCGAATGATTAACAAATTGATTGATAGATGAACTACCACCGATCTTTTAGTTTTCACTGAATTCAAAGTTTACACAGAATATATACATATATCTCGTTAGTATCATTCGTTAGTACTGACCTTAAAAGAAACATGGCACCAACAACGTGACAGGTCATTCGGCTAACTTTATGGTGCGGCAGAGTCTAGATTCTAGATTAAGGAGCGGGGCTGTAGAAGTCTAGTAAAAGACGTGCAGTTTGGGCTCCTGGCTAGAAACTGTTATTGGAATCGCCAGTACTGTGCTCAGTGTTTTGTGTTGAAGACAGACAAGTCATTGCCTAATGAAAGTGATTAGATAATAGTATATTCGTTGTTTCTCTTCTACTCGATTACCCTATCTAGCCTACAAGATATCTGAACGATATCAAGATGAAAACTGTAAGCTGAGAATTTTTCTAGATTATGGTAAATAATTATCGCATGACTAGATTATGTTTAGATAGATAGATTAAAAAATAAAAATAAATAAGAATGTGAATATGTCTACGGTAACGTATCGGATGCTACTTAAGTAGTTTGCGAAAATGGGAAATATGGTCATATTTGCGAAGAGCAAATACGAATTTTATTCAAATAGTTTAAAGACGTTGAAGTTTACCAGCGCCCTGATTCGCTTTGACCCACGCTATTCCTTTCAAATAACACGTGAGTGTGATTCATATACGTGCCTTGCAGTGATTCTACGATTTTTTAAAATTAATAATTTTTAAAATTTTAATTTTCCCATGCAACATTTATTTGCTATCTCTGGACTGGCATTAACTCTGAGCGTCGCTATGGCGCCCGGTTGTTGACCTTTTAAGTACTTCTTACAAAATACAGAGTAATAAGTAAAAGAGGGAGCCATATTTTTTGTTTCGTTTTTTTGTGTTGTTTATCAAGATTTGTAAAGAACAAATGTTGTAGAACAAATGTTGTTGGGATTGATGTAGAGAGGCTGCCTGCAAGAGGTGGTCAAGTAATTAAAAATAACACTATATATTTTGGTATAAATTAACCTATTTTAAAATGTACTCTACTCGTACTACTGTACTTTAGTAAATTAGTTTCAAATAGTATAAATATATATATATATATATATATATATATATATATTGTTGAGGAGGTCCCGCGGTGACGTTGCGGAAAATAATACGCAGTGGACTGTATACACTATAATTTCTTATTTCTCAAAAGACACTGTACAGAATGGTCTGCGGTACGTTAAGATATAAAATAAAATAAATGAAACGCGTGCGCGTGTATCGGTAGACGCTCGACGGAAGACAGCTGACCCGTTGACTCGTCATGCGGGTTCGACGGCCGGAGCAGGTTATTGTCCGCGAGCCCCCCGCGCGTCTCAGTGACTTCGCCCGCCGCGCCATCCTCCCGGTCGACTTCATGTTAAGATGTCTTAACATACTCCCCCCGTTGAAGAATCTTCAATATTTATGTTGGTGTCAACTGGAAGTGGACAAATAGTATTAAAGGCCCGCCGAATGACACCTCTATGCGTGCGGATATCGGCGACCCTCGCGATGCCATCTCTTCCGGGTAACACCCGTACTATGCGCCCCAGAAGCCACATTAAAGCCGGTAGCCCCTTGTCCTTTATGACGACCAGAGTTCCTTCTTTCAGTACTCCCGACGAACTGCGCCATTTAGTTCTCTCCTGTAGCCATATGATGTAATCATTAGAGAAGCGTGTCCAGAAATGCTGTTTGAGGTACTCTATTCGGCGAAATCGTTGCAAGTTAGAGATGTTGAGATGCTCAATCTGCGGATGCGGCAGCATGATTAAAGATCGTCCTATTAGAAAGTGGGCAGGAGTCAAGGGAGTTAAGTCGGAGGTGTCATGTGACAAAGGAGTAAGGGGTCTGGAGTTGAGTATGGCTTTAACTTGTATTAGACATGTAGCCATTTCCTCGAAGGTTAAATGAGTTAAACCTAATATGCGCCTAAGATGATGCTTGGTAGATTTCACAGCCGATTCCCACAAACCACCAAAATGTGGGGTGTATGCAGGTATAAAAGAAAAGTTAATGCCTGGGTCAAGATCATGAAAATTGAAATTCTGTGAAAGAAGTTTTGACAATTCATTGAAAGCGCCAACGAAATTAGTGCCGTTATCGGAAAAAATGCTACGTGGTTTACCCCGCCGAGCAATAAACCTACTCAAAGATGCTAAAAAAGCTTCCTTTGTAAGGTCCGACACGAGTTCCAAGTGGACAGCCCTTGTTGCTAAGCACACAAACACGCAAATAAAACATTTGTTTACCCTACAACCTCTGCCCTTTCGGTCAGCAATCAGGATGGGCCCAGCGTAATCAACCCCTGTGTTTAAAAACGGAAATTCCAAATGTAGTCTTTGCTCTGGAAGATTGCCCATGACAGGTTGGACAGTACTTGCTTTGATTCTACAGCATTTAATGCATTGGTGTACAACTTTTCTTGCCAAGTTTCTGCCGCCAAGAGGATAATAATGGTGTCGGATAGTGGTGAGTAAGAGTTGTGGTCCAGCATGCAAAAGATTAAGGTGAAACATTTGAAATAATAATTGACAAATAATGTGTTTACTAGACAAAAGAATGGGGTGCTTCACGTTGTAGTCATAGAATGAATTGTTTAATCTACCACCAACACGAATTAAATTAATATTGCTATCTATAAATGGAGACAATGTTAAAAGTTTACTTTTAGATGGTAGCTGCTTGCCTAGCAAGAGTAATTTATATTCTTCAGGAAATGATTCCTGCTGGCTTATGGCTAACAAAAGGTTTAATGAATTAGTTAACTCTATGTGGGTAAGTGAACCGCATTGTAATGATTGCCTTCTGCAATTGTTTAGAAATCGCATGACATATGCCATCACACGCTGTAATTTACAAAAACTAGAAAACTTATTGCAAAATAAAGTAATTTGATTAGACTTGGGTTCTAAAGTATCTACATGAAAGGATGTTATTACTTCTTGTAAGTTAGACTGATCATGACAATGTATGTTAGGAAATGATGGCCACGAGGATGAATCCTTATGAAGGAATTCTGGTCCTGTCCACCATAAAGAAGAAGTAAGTAATTTTTCGGCGCTAAGTCCACGCGAAGCGAGGTCTGCGGGGTTTTCTTGAGAAGGTACATAGCGCCATGGAAATCCTCCTACAGTATCCTGGATCTCAGACACCCGATGACGAACAAAGACCTTTAGCTGTGTAGGCGGCAAAGACAGCCAACCCAACACGATAGTAGAATCGCACCAAAAGGTTACATCATCGACGTATAGTGTGAGTGACTGATGAACCTTAGAGTATAGTCTCGTACCTAGTAGTGCGGCACAAAGTTCTAGTCGAGGGATAGTAACTGGTTTAATGGGAGCTACTCTACTTTTTGCAGTCAGAAGAATTACGTGAACTTCTCCATCCTGTGACACACTGCGAACATATATACAAGCTCCATAAGCTTTCTCGGAAGCATCAGCAAATACATGCAGTTGCAATGACCTTGGTGACTCACATGTTACCCATCGTGGTATGTTAAATGTGTTGAATATGGGTAAAGTATTTTGGAAAGCATTCCAAGCAAATTGAATGTTTTCCGGAACTGGTTCATCCCAGGAGCACTTGGAAAGCCAAAGCTTTTGCATAATGATTTTAGCTTCTACTATGCAAGGGACCACCAATCCAATCGGATCAAAAATTTGTGCTATTGTCGATAAAATTTGACGTTTAGTAACCTTATCAATTTGTGCATTAGGAAAATTAATAATAAATGATAGCGAGTCGCTTGAACAATGCCAATTAAGCCCTAAAGTCTTAGACATCTGATCAAGACTTAAAGGTACAAAATCAGAGCGATTAGAATCTATACTTAAGGCTTCCAATACCTCTGGAGAGTTTGATTGCCATTTCCGCAAAATATATTTGGCGGATTTAAGAGTACCGATAACTTGACGACATTTTTCCACGGTTGCTGGAACAGACAAGTCACCAGATAAATAGTCATCGACATAAAAATCATGTTCTATAGTAAAACGTAAGGTTGGATCCAAACACTCTCTTGATAATTGGACTAAGCATCTTCTTGCTAGAAACGGTGCTGATGCAGTGCCATATGTCACCGTGTTGAGTGTATAACTTTGCAATGGTAAATTGGAACTGGCTCTCCATAGAATTTTTTGCAGAGATCGTTGATCATCTCTTACCAATGTTTGCCTGTACATCTTTTCTATATGGGCACTGACTGCTATTTTATGCTGACGAAATCTAAGCAAGATTGATAATAAATCATCTTGTAGTGTTGGGCCTATCATTTGTATTTCGTTAAACGACTTTCCTGAAGATGTTTTAACAGAAGCATCAAACACAACTCGAAGTTTTGTAGTAGAACTGGACTCTTTCAAAACTCCGTGATGAGGCAAAAAATTTGAAGAGGTACTTGAATCATCTGAACAAATAGACATGTGCCCCAAGTTGATGTAATCGTTCATAAACTCTACGTAGCGCTGTTTATAATTAATATCTCTAGAAAAGCGTCGTTCAAGAGACAAAAATCGTTGCTTAGCTATTACGAACGAATCACTTAAAGTATTAGGAGACTCTTTAAGAGGGATGTTCACCACAAACCGACCATCTGTATCGCGACGTGTGGTGTCAACAAAGAGTTGTTCACATGCTCGCTCCTCAGTTGTAAATTTATGTTTTGAGTCAATCGAATCCAGTTTCCAAAAGCATGATAAGTCCGTAAGTAAATTATCTGTAAGCATACACAACTGTGAGCTGGTATTCGCTTGATGAAAAACGCCTGAGACAAGCCAACCTAGCTTTGATTCAAACAAAGTTCGCATGTTTTTACCTAAAGTAATGCGATTCGCGCCTATAATATTCCAGAATACTTCCGCGCCTACAAGAATGTCAATCGATGACGGTATGTAGTATTCGGGGTCGGCAAGACGAATGTTCTGAGGAATACGTATTTTATCGGGATCGACTAAAGTACCTGGGACTGAAGTTGATACCTTTGGTAACACGAAACAATCAATGTTAATTTTGTAATCGCTATTCAGTGATTTTAATGAAATATGACACCCTAGTGAAGAAGTAGAAGATAATTCATTGATACCTATAACCTTGGAGCTGGCGTTGTAGGTTGAAATGTGAAGCTTCCGTACAAAACTCTCAGCGATGAAATTTGCCGTACTTCCGTTGTCCAATAAAACCCGCGCCATTTGATAGTCACCCTTGCCGTCCATCACTTGCACGAGGGCCGTGGAAAGGAGAACTACTTTGGACGTCACGGCGTGATTTGCTGATAATACAATACTTTGTGTATTAGAGTCAGTATTGTTGTCATGCAGTAAAGTGTTGTGTTTTTTAACACAATATTTACAATGACCTAACTTACAATTGCCTGATTTATGACCTGGTCTTAAACAATTTATGCAAATATCGTAACTATAAGCTTTCTTCAGACGATCTTGTACTGACAAACTTCGGAACTTATCACATGAAAATATAAAATGATCCTGTTGACATAAAGGACAAGACATTTTCCTGGTTTTGTCTTCAGTGTGTGTTAAGAAACTCTTACTTTTGCTACTAATAGTATGACTAACATAACTAGACCTTGATGACCTTGATTCTTCAAGGGTTTCAAGCAAATCTGCTTTATTATTTAAAAACGTAACAAACGTATTTAGCATTGGAGGGTCAGACAATGAGTTTCTATGCTCTTCCCACTCACGGTTTGTCATCTGATCGAGTTTATTGGTTAAAATGTATATAACGAGAGTGTCCCAGTACTGGACAGGTTGACCAAGGGTTGCCAAAGCTCGGAGATTTTTATTTGTTGTATCTATAACATGGCGTAATGACTTACTTGATTCAAGTTTGATGGGCTGTAAGTTGAAGAGAGCTTGTACATGGTTGTTGACAAGCAGTCTTTTATTGTCGTACCTGTCACATAGCAACCTCCAGGCAACATCGTAATTCTCTGATCGGAAGTCAAGGCTATCCACGACAAGAGAAGCACTGCCTTTCAGAGATGCACGAAGATAATGAAGTTTGTTAATCTTATCAATGGCATCGTTATTATGAATTATTGAAATAAAAGTATCCCTAAACTCTAACCAGTCCTGATAACTGCCGGAAAATTTAGGTAAATCTATCTTTGGTAAGCGTATAGTGTTTTGCTTGTGTGTGCGCTTAGTACAATTAAGGTCAACCTCAGAATCTGCATCACGGCTGCGAGCGGTGCTTATAAGCTGGCGAGCAGTAGCCACCAAACCGTAGTACTGCTTTTCGAAATCTTCTTCGCGTTCAGCATATTGCTCGCTGGGGTCATCCATTAAAGCTTCCAGGTCCATCTGTAACGCGTCATATTTTTCGTATAAGCCTTCAAACGTGTTAAGACGATATTCGATTTCAATGACTTGCACATCACTTAGCTTTTCACAGGATTTAGCTATATTTAAATAAGCTGAAAATTGCGTAAGCTTGGCTTTAATTGAAGCACGTTTTTTAATTAAGCCTTTAAAGTCAGACATATTAAACAAAGCTATTGAAATGCAAGTTAAAAAGCCAAAAAAAAAAGAAAATATTGCAGTGTTATAGCTGTACTACAAAATGTATTGCCTTACTAAAAAGCGAAATATCAGCAACAAAGCAACTTATTGCTATTTAATTATGCCAGGCGCTAAACAAGAAAGCAATTAAAATAACAAATTGTATAAAATTGCTTAGGTAGAAAAATATTTAATTAATTGAGATGATAAAATGATGACAAAATTAAACATTAATGAATAAAAGAGTGAAATGATGAAATGTGTCTAATACTAAGTTTAAAGTCCGAAATAACAAAATGACTTGCTATTTTGATTGAAATGAAACTCTTCCGAGTCACGTTATTATTGCGAAAAATAATGACGATGAATGATTTAATTGGTATGAGGTGAAGCAAATAAAGGAATAGGAACGATCTTACGGTTTTTCTGGAGCAAACCACTATGTGACGTGATGTGATGTGACGTGGAGATGTTGAAATTCTCAATGCACGACTACAATCTGAACATACAAGTCGTTTCCAATATTTATGCTTCTTTGTTAACTTCTTGTCCGCAGTCCTGATTCAAACACAGCAGCTTTTCGGTATCCTCGTTTCGGTTCAAATCTTGAAGGTAGAAGGACCAAATGTTGAGGAGGTCCCGCGGTGACGTTGCGGAAAATAATACGCAGTGGACTGTATACACTATAATTTCTTATTTCTCAAAAGACACTGTACAGAATGGTCTGCGGTACGTTAAGATATAAAATAAAATAAATGAAACGCGTGCGCGTGTATCGGTAGACGCTCGACGGAAGACAGCTGACCCGTTGACTCGTCATGCGGGTTCGACGGCCGGAGCAGGTTATTGTCCGCGAGCCCCCCGCGCGTCTCAGTGACTTCGCCCGCCGCGCCATCCTCCCGGTCGACTGCATGTTAAGATGTCTTAACAATATATATATGTGTGTGAGTGTGTACTAGCAAAGTCTATCGTACGAAACTTTAATCATTTTTAATTATTATTCTCAAAACATACATGCCGAGTTCTTTTTATAGATACCTTCTTGGTAATCATTATTACACTATTATTTACTTATATATGTCATACAAATAACCTTCACAATAGAAAACATCATCACTCACAATTTATTTACCTCAAAATCATGTTAACGATTTGTCATGTCAAAAGTTGATAAAGAAGTATATTTTTTTAGTATATTCGTGTGGACGACAAAAATGCATTAACAACAGTTGTTCCATTTTAAGTGTACAAGAAGTATTTTTAAATGATTATGACTAATATACATTTCTTACATGGATCACTGTTTAATATTTAGAAGAAAAATAATAAAAACCCAATTTGTATCACAGTTGAGAGATATTAAAGAAGTGATACTTTTTAATCTTTCATTAAATGCCATTCTTTTCAAAACCTTAGATAATGATGAACAAGTTGAATACCGCACAATTTTTCTCCCTCACTTTGATGGAATGTGAAGTATATTTTCCAACCGACTTCATTTTGAATGATGTCTGAAAGATAAAGTTATTTGTAAGAATACTTGAGCATCTATCTTATTTAGTCTTTTAACATCATACACGAACAATAGTTTTATAATAATTATTATATTCAAATTAACAAATATGTAAAACATAAAAAATACCGAAATAATTAAAATTCTATTTAAACAGTGTTAAGCTAAAAGCGATGAGGTAGCTCGGTTGGCAGAAAGACGAGACGCTTTCCCAGAAGTCGCGGGATCGAATCCTTGCTTGTAGGGGTTTATTTTCTCTTCCTTATTTATTAAAAATCTACAGTACATATTTACGTCATATATTTAACCATATACAAATACCGTAGCTTTTATAGCTACTTTTGAAGAAATTGCCTTCGCTCGCTTTGCTGGTTTCGTAAAATATCGATAACAGGTATCTTGACAAGCAATTGTTATATACGTCTACAACTTACACCTTTCTGGCAGGTTGATTATAAATGCTCTCGACATTATCGATACTATTGATAGTTTTGGAGGATAAATAGTTGCATATCGTTGACTATTTACTGTGAACACTTTATACTTGATCTTTTAACTAATAAATGCATTTTATAATAAATACTTTTGAAATATATTTATTTACTAGTTTTGTTATTATAGCTGATGAATTCATTTTAATTTTTTTTTTTACCAAAATGTTTAGAGTTTTTTAAAACAGCGTAGGTATATTCTTGTTTTGTATTATAATTATCACATTTATAAGGAATGTTGGATATCAGACGATTTCGTTTTTATACTTTGGGTATAGAAATACCAAAGTAGTTTGGTATACTTCGAGCCTTTGTTAATTCCTTTATTTTTCTTATTTTCGTGTATATTTGGACATAATTATTGCCTTGACTATTAATATGAAACTATCCTGTCATGTAAAAGAGTTTTATAGCTACGAATAGTATATGGAAAAAAATAAACAAAAGTTAATAGTTAAACACTTTGGATTATACTCAGTAACAAAAAATAGGACTCATTTTTTCGTAAAGGAAATCTTACGAAATAATAAATTAACTTATAAATCAAACAAATTTTCACATTAAGTTTTTTACATCTTTTATTAAAATAACAACCTTTTTTACATTTTTAACTGCAATAAACGAAGAAATATAAGGCATTCAGAATATTGGAACACACAATGAGTATATTGAATTGTTGAACTATCCGCTAACAATCGGAGTAAAGGGCGAACAAACAGAGAACTAATATAATTGTTAACTGTTAGCTTTGTACACGGGAATACAGAACGGCACCGATATTAATATCATTAAAGTTACTTTGGTAATATTAAGATGAATCAGGATAGTATATTATACGATAGGATAGGATTTTTTAAGTTATAAGTAATAACAGCTCACAGTGTTAAATACGATATAATTTTTTTGATGAATATTAGGTAGGTACATGATAAATTGACACGTTAAGGTTGTTGACGAATTGTATAACCTTTATTTATATGCAGTTAAGTAATAGATATTTCAGTTGTGTTTTTTAACAGTTGTCTTTTGTTGTTGTGTTTTGTTGTTGTTTTTACTGCGGTACATTGTCCGCAATAATTGCGCCACTGTCAATGTCGCGGAAAAGAAGGTGTCCAGTTTGTACAATTTTGCTATTTCCTTTGTACATTAATATAGAATAGACTTTTCGTTTCTGACGAATGCTAACACTAAAAGAATACCACAAATTATATTAGTTAATGATAAAGACTAGTAGTAGAAAACCTTAAACTATGGACATATTGTTAAATTAAATCTTGAGGTAAGAATATACAGGGTTATTTGTAATTAGTTGAGCACCTTTTGCAGGCAGCCCCTCTACATCAATCCTAACAACATTTGTTCTACGACTTTTTAAAATTAATAGTTTTAAAAATTTAGTTTTTCCCATACAAAATTTATTTACTCCCTCTGACCGAGCATTTAACAACCTCGCAACCTTGAGCAAAGAGAGGCCACGCACCTTGCGTAGGCAAAATACGTGCCAAGGACACGAGCGGTGGGGCGCGGGGTGGCGGGTGGCGGGGTGATGCAGCGGCGGCGATGCACGTTTGAACTTGATCCAGTCGTTTGTCACGGTCAATTAGATAAGCGTGTGCCGCGCGACCCGCTGGCTCCCGTTACTCGGTATTCGGTAACCGAATTTCGATTAGTGAAAACAATACTGTGATGCCGTAACACAAATATCGAGTACACCAAGATAGTGCGAGTGCTGGCTAAGTGTGGTAAGAGGAGTCGGTGAACAGTTGATTTTTAGGTGTGGTCTTTGTGTTGGATATGAAGGGGACTATTTTGCACCGGTATCGACGAGATATAAATTTAAGAGGTAATTTGTAAATATTGAATCCTTTTGTAAATAACACATTGTATTATTGTAAATAATCTGATTCTACCTTGATTAATTGTTAACAATTTTAATACACAATACGACGATTGGGTAATTATTACATACTGTTTGAAATAAAACAAAAATAATAATAAGTTATAATAGTATTATGTGCGTGGTACCTTACAAATTTCGTACAGCGCTAGACTGCCGCGACCTATACTTTAGACTGCTTACAAAATACAGAGTAATAAATAGTCGAGGAAGCAAAAATTTTTTTGTTTCGTCTATTCTGAGTTATTTATCAAGATTTTTTAAAAGTCGTAGAACAAATGTTGTTGGGATTGATGTAGAGAGGCTGCCTGCAAAAGGTGCTCAACTAATTAAAAATAACCCTGTATATTTTAATCCGATATACATATAATTTAAATATAGGATGTTATAATTTGATATTGTAAATATGTATATAATTAATAATAATAAAATTAATACACAGACATTTCACAGCTACGGAATTCAATACATTAAGGAGAAAAGTAAAATGAATTAAAAGAGGGATTTTAATCATATAAGAAAGGAAGGAAGAAGCAGGTCATATAAGAACATTCATCAATACCATTCACAAAGCTGTCCCTCACCCTGCTTTCTTTTAAAAACCGGAGAACATGACCAAGACGTAATCTACATAATACTTATGTATTTATTTTATTAAATTGTTCAAATTTAAAAAACAAGGTTTGCTAGGTATATTCGGTTGAATAGTTCTGTAGTTTTTACCAATATTTGTTTGATTGTTAGACCATTTAAAACTCCAACTTTCCAACATGTAGATTTTAGCTAGAGGAAGAATGTCTCTTTTGTAGATAGATTTGTATGTCAAGGACCTAGAAGTGACTGTCTCCTTAGCCCAACGATCAGCTTGCTTGTTGGCTACTATTCCCTTCTGTCCCGGAATCCAGGCTAATGCAATTTCTAAATCATGACTAGAATAATAATATAACGCTTTCTTGATATTTAAAAGAATTTGAAAATTTTAATATTAATTTGACAGAGCCTGCAAACAGCTCTTGGAATCCTAGAGACTTAAGATTTTAGTTAAACTATGTGTTTTAGCATATAATACAGCTTCCAAAATTGCAATTGCTTTTCCTATAAATATAGACATTTAGGGTTGACTTATAAAACGTACTAGCTCTCGCCGAATATTTGTCAACGGCTTCATTTTTTGATATTTATTTAATTATTTAGATATTTTTTTAATTTCGTGTTATTAATATTTCCCTGATGCATTTAAAAATTTATTGGATTTGGTTTAAAAAAATCATGTTTTTATTTAGATTCCTAAAATATGACTGTGCTTACACTATATTGAAGGAACATTTTTAGTATACTATAAAATTTGAATAGTTTTTTCTATTGTGTACTAAAAAAATATTAAAATATTATAAAATTATGCATTTCAGACTCAAGATAAACATAATTAAAAATGTTAAAACCTTATAAATTCTTATCGTTTTATCCTAATTAAATATATACACCTAATTAATATAATTTGCTTGTAACCGTGCACCTTGCTGTCTTTCTGCAAATGAAATATTAATCTCAAGTGGATAATTATGTTACTTAGAAAGGATAATCAAATTATGTTGTAATTAGCTAGAAAAATGTTATTTGACTTTTACTTCTATCTTTTTGAGTAATCATTAATACACATTTATAAGAAAAGTATAAAGATGATAATTATAGATGATTAAAAAGACAATTTTTATAAATGCACTCAATTAGATAAGTTAGTTAATAATTTTGAAAATGATTTTATTGAAAGCTTTATAGATTGTAAGATTCAAACTACCTATGTTAAAAAATTAACCATGATGAAATTAGAACAGATTTATCCAACTATTAGAATTAAACGTGGATTAATTAACCTCTAAGGATCTATCATTAAAATAATTACAGGAAATCTAGATAATAATGACGCTATTAAATATGAAAAACTAGTTAATGAAATTAAATAAGAACAAAGTAAATATAAAAATAAAATGACGTAGATCACTGAAATAATACAGACAATTACGAATTTTATATTCCAGTTAAATGACAATATTATATCAATTAATTTAGAAATTCAAGATTTGAGACATAATTTATCAGAAATAATTAAGAAAGATGCCCTTAATCATATAAAAACCAAAATTATTATAAGTACGTTCAATTTGTTAATATATAATTTTCAAACTATTTATATAAGATTAAATGAAATAGACACTAGTTTTGCATTAAGCAGATTGGGAATGTTACACCTGTCAATTATTAACCCTAACATGCTTATAAATACATTAGAAAATATAAGTAGGTTAGAAAAGCTAGCATATAGTCCTGTATTGAATAATTTAATGAAAATTGAACAAACTATTTCAATAAAAGCATACCTCAAACGAAAATACATAAGCTATCTTTTAGAAAAACCTCTAATTAAAAATGACACTTCTATCTATTATAAATTACTTCCTTTACCTGTGTTGTCCCATGACTCCATGTTCATTATTGTTCCTAAATATCCTTACCTATATCAAAAGGGTTGAAAACTAGGTCGTTAGATAAAGCCTGCAAGAGATTGAAAAGGCGAGTTTCCTGTGCTACGAGAGTAAAGTAATTCATTTGATCGCTCAACGCTCAACGCTGATCCCTGTGTTACTAAATTGAAGACCTATGCTGAAAATACATCCCTGTTGCAAGAAACATATACGATACATCCCTGTTGCAATGGACCCTGTTTGCAAGAAAGGAAGAAATACTTACTAGAACATGTTTCGATGAAATTTCCCATGCAAAATAAAGATTGGATCTGTAATTCTGAAAAATTACCAGACCATTTTAGAAAACGGAACTTATTCAATGTTACCATTAAATAATTTGTCTTTAATATACGTTCCTGAAATTTCAAGTTTGAAAGTAACTAATATCAAAGGTTTGACCTTACGGTTTATTGACCTTACGGCTCTCCTGACTAACGACGCCCCAAGCCGAGGTCCGTGTCTCAATCTGAGACGCCCTCGGGACGTCGTTCCCCATGGGGGCCCATCTAGCCCCCCCCCCCCTTTTAAGGGCGGGTCTCCTGACCCACCCGCTCCCTCGGTGACGCTGTAATAGCCAACAGGGCTAACAGTACAGACAGAACAAAAAAAAAAAAATTACCTTACGGATCTGAAACTTCTGGCCTATACTTTGAAGAAACCTGAAATAAGTGAAACGGCTGAAAAAAGTAGAATAGTGAGTAATATCAGCGTATGGACAATTGGACTAATAAATTATAGTTTCAATGATTATGTGTATTACAATTTTCAAAAAATGTATATTCATATCAAAATTGTGTCTCCGAAGTTTTCCTGTTCTACCCAATAACTTCGATCTTAAGGAGGGAGGAGTTACGTCGTCCCAAACCGCTAAGACGACACATTCCATTAGTCCCCAGCCATGTGGCTCCGCTGAATTAGCGTCTACCACCTATCGGAAGCCAATATTCTAAGTAACCGAACAATGCGAATAACTCTACTGGGTGACCTGCTTTCACCCTTATTAGCTTATAATATTAATATTTAGTCTGTTTAAGGTAGCCTAAGTGGTAACTTGTTAATTAAATATCATCTTATACACAATAAAAAAAAATTTAAAAGCAATTCGCTCCATAGGGAACTTGATAAATGGTTTACTATAGTAAATAAATAAAGTTTCCTTATTTATTTAGGTTTTGACTCTTTTTATTTATGTTTTTATATTTTT
This sequence comes from Napeogenes sylphis, assembly GCA_959347405.1. Taxonomy (NCBI): domain Eukaryota; kingdom Metazoa; phylum Arthropoda; class Insecta; order Lepidoptera; family Nymphalidae; genus Napeogenes; species Napeogenes sylphis. The sequence goes on from OY365776.1 coordinate 30,683,692, forward strand.
TTTACATTCTGAAGACTTTATAGTATCTCTGTTCCAAAAAACGGAAAGTAATAGCTATTGTATTAATTGTGTATCCTACCCCGGCTCTCGTTGTGGTATTTTACTTTATCCCTATCATTTGCACGAACTAAAAATAGTATCCATTTATAGAATACATCTATTGTACAAACTATGGAGGTAAAGCTCGAGGTAATTAGGTATTTCTAGCTACCTTATCTTAAATACAATTTATAAAACTCTTTAAGTCATATAGAAATATTTTTGAAGTAAACCATTGGTATTTGTATTATAATAAAAACAATTAAAATTTTAAAAAATAAATTAAAATTTAAAAAAATCCCCGATACAAAAAGACCCCTAAAAAAATAAAAAAAATATTATTATGTACTTATTGAAGTCGTTGCGTCGGGGGATCGTTGTACGTACGTTGACGATGGTGTCTATTTTACGAAGTTAATCAGATTTAGACTATACGATTCGATATCGTAATTTCTTTATTTGCCATGTTAACATACTTACATTTTAATTTCTTCCTTTATTCAACGGTCCCCCGAGGCAACAAATTCAATAAGTACATAATAATATTATTTTTACCACGTGAAAGTTTCGACAATGTAATAAATTATAAATGTCTTAAGTAACATGATTCAAGACTTTTTCATATGGGTAGGTAGATAGGTAGGTTTCATATATACGAATATTAATAAATATAAACATTTAGAGTTAAAATGATTTACAATCACTAATAACACTATGATGAAGGTAATTATATTATTACTAGCTGTTGCCCGTGATTCTTTATGACTACGATCATAAGCCATATAAATATATTTATACAGTCTACGTGGACGCAGTCACGAGCAACAGCTATCCCTAATAAAGTAATTACCTCAATAAGTAAGTGTAAAAACCTTTTGACCTTCATAACAAGGTTTTTTTTTCCTATATAGCGCGGGCAAAGCCGCTGGGAACAGCTAATTATTGCATAAAAACCTCTCCCCCGATCGAATAAAACGTCAATTTCTTGGAGATGACTATTTCTATTTCAATCAAACTTAGGTAAGAACCATCTCGACGAGCACAGCTTTCGATAAAAAAACCGCATTCAAATGCGTCCACGCGTTTGGCCGCAAACAGCTAAATATTGCATAAAAACCACTCCCCCGCACGAATAAAACGTCAATATCTTAGAGACGACTATTTATATTTCAATCAAACATAGATAAGAACCATCTCGACGAGCATTGCTTTCGATTTAAAAAAATTGCATTCAAATCCGTCCACGCGTTTTGCCTCAAATTTGCCACTGACAAATACACAGATACATAGACCGACAGGTCAAACTTGTAACACCCCTCTTTTTAGTCGGGGATTTAGGGGGGGGTTTAGTACTAAAGTTGAGAAACATGAAAGTTAAAATATTTATTAATATACCAAACTAAATATTTATCTAAAGTTTTAATAAAAAAAATATGTTAAATAAACTAACTGGGGAGCTTAGGTTTTTCCAGAAGTTGTTGTACATAACACCAGTTGGGTAAGTCTTTGGCATCGCTCCAACTGGGAACTAATACTTAACTTTTAGTCGGCTACTTATCGTGAATATTTTTAAAGTAAAAAGTTTTTTAGTATAATAGTTTTTATTATAAGAATATATAAATACTAAAAAACAGTTTGTAGTCTTCCTATACAGTTTCTACGTTATTACTATAACAGATGTTCGTATACGAGTCATAAATTATAAGGTTTTGATTCTTGGCGTGTTGACTCTCCGACTTTATTAACATTAACCACTAGATTTTCATTAACCACTAGAGGCATAGGTTCAACGTATATTAATCTTTTACATAACTAATTTTCAATTGAAACTCTTGAAATTTGGCCAGGATAGAATATCCTACAAATATAAAGGAGAAAACTGTAACTTCAAACATCATTGATTATTACAACATAAGTGGAACATAAGTGATTATTTATCATGTCACATTTTAAAATTATTTGTGTTTTTTTCGATGTACAATCACTTTTCCCCTTTGTTTTAGTTCTAATTTGAATAAAGTATTGCATTTATTGATGGGTTTTATTTATTTGTTATATCAGAAAATGGAATAGAATGTGTAATTTTGGAAACTAAAATGTAGCATTGTGTATGATAATTACAAAGAAATTTACTTTTAGGGCGTGAAAAGCGTGTTCTAAGAAACTAATTTTATATTGAAATAAAACTATTTTTACGGATTCAACTCGCGTATATTGAATATATTTAAGACGAAGCTTCTTAGCAATCCATGGATTCACCGTGCGGGTGCCGGGCCCATCGCGTTGCAAGGAGAGGAGTGCAAGCAGTGCCTGGGACTTGCGACCCAGGAGTAGGTTTAAGGGGCCCCTTTATTATGCGCAAAAACGCTCACCTTCACCCTCCACACTCCTCTCCCTACCTAACCAAATTTGGAAAGAACCTACTAATGCCGCCTTTGAAGTACGTTCTAGAAATGAACCGATGCTTGTTCTAGAAAGGCCAAGATCTTTAAGTAGGCTATAGAGAGATTTTGCTGTTATACCTCTCGCTCCCACTTCTACCGCGTACAAACTAACTATAAATTTATTCCTGATCAGTTCGTTGGTTAGTTCGTAATACTTATTGAGCTTGAATGTGTGATCCCTTGGGATGTTTGTTTCCCAAGGAACAGTAAGCTCCACAAGTATCACTCGTCTCAGATGTTTCGAATACAGGAATAAGTCCGGTCTGGATGACGAAACACCAACATCCCCAGGGATTTTGTAATGCTTTTCATACGTGTCCATCATGAGAATCCAATCAGGAGCCGCGCCTAATATTGAATAAGGCTTTGCTTTTGATTTTTTGGAGGAGCCTTCTTTTACGAATTCTATAGATCGTTTGGTAGTTGTTATACCCTACCGCGCTCTTGCTACTGAAAGACTAACCGCTTTCCGTATAATTTCTAATACCTTGTCGCTGCGACGCGAGTATTGACCTTTATCTAGAAGTACCCTACACCCTACTAATAGGTGTTTCGCGGTTCCTATTGCCTCCCCACAGATGTTGCAAGACTTTTCGGTTTCTTTGCCCCATCTTACTAAATTACTTTGATCTGGGAGAGTCATTTGGAATGCATTAAGATAGAATTTTAATAATGCTGAGGACCAATCATAAATTAAGGTGTGCCACTTCAAAGCTAGTGGAATACAAAAATCTCCTATGGTCACCCATTCGTTTTTAATTTCTAGGCTCATCGCGTGGAGTCGGTAATTATCGTTTTCGTCTTGTCGAATAAAAGATTTTGTTATGTCTATGTCTTGAACTTTCCTACTTGATCCTAGCCCTACTTTATTTGTTTGAGCACCTATCATAATTTTTTTATGGAATTGATATATACGCGAGTTAAATCCGTAAAAATAGTTTTATTTTAATGTGTAGTACTCGTGAAAACCTTTGAAAACACTAACTAATTTTATAATATATATGTGTAAATATATTTTTATTTTATAATTTATGTACTTATACATAAATAAAAACAAAATATTTTCTTAAAATAATTAAAAACGTAATAAGTCACATGTCGATTTTGTATAAATACAACCTGTATTATTATGAGTTAATAGGTTGTATTTATGTTCATGAAAAGTTTATGAGATTATAGAAAAAACAATCTACTCAAGATTTATCATATGATACACATATTAAATAAACGAAAAATACGTGTCTTCGTTTACCTTATTTTGTGATAAACTGTGTTATAAAAGGTTATAAAATAATAAAATATTAGCTTTTGCAGATATGATTACTTATAAATAACGATACATTTTAACATAATTTTCTTATTTAGGTATATAATAAAAAAATGTTACATGGCGGTCTGATAACATTATATTTATTATTCTTTTGTGCATAAAAAGCGTTTATCGAGCTTATTGTTCCTCAATTCTAGGTCTTCTTGCGCAAAATGTGGTCATACAGACACGCGTGTGAATGTATGCTTAGTAAAAATCGAGATACTTCTAAAAAATATCGTGATTTTTCCTGTTACTGTGACTAAAAATCACTTTAATACTTTGGAGATCTGTTTCTGATTTTTTTATTTCCCTACTAACAGACTCCCTCTTGCAAGTCCTTGTTATCAGTAAATAATATTAGTACTTACAATCTGAGATGGAATAGAATGTATAATATGAAATTAAATAAGATTAGATATTCAAGTAAGTGAAAAATTAAAGCTGGTCATATTTTTTCTTTTAAAACATAGATCTGTTTATGTATATATTATCCACGTAATAAATATGAACTCTAAGTTCACTTTTGGTTTCCCAATTACCTGTAAAATGAAATGGAATAATATTACTTATTGCTTGCCCAAATACACATTGCCAGAAAGTTCTCCAGTGATATTCTAGAAGGTTTTATAGTTCTAATATTATATATTAAAACATTTATATGAAATAGATAGTACCTAATGATTTATTCTTATTAAAGAAATATATATTATTTAGTTAGAAACTTATACTGATTAAATTAAGGTTTTTATTTTTTGTCTTGTGTACACAACAAATTTTATGTTTAGTAAAAGGCGGACTTAATTAATAAAAACAGAACACATCTTGTACAGGATCAATTTTGATTGGTGGATTGTTTTAGTACCATCTGGACCCTCCTCCCCTTCGCCTTCCTTCATTCCTTTTATTTAACTATTTGCAAAAAACCGATTACAGATTTTCTAATCAAATTTTTGTTATTTAACCACATACTCCAACGGCTGCTAAAACTTTTTCGTAAGCTAAAATTATATTTAACACTCACTCAAGTATTTTATTGTCATCAGTCATAGGTCCTTACCTAACCAATTTATACGAAGTTGAAAGATGTAAGGTAAGGTGTACCGATTTAGACAAAATAAAACAAAATGTTTAAGAGTGTTATCTTGCTATACTATGTTAATTAAATTCAAATCCCCATCAGTTAGATAGTTATAAAGAAGAATATGTTAAATACGAGCAGCAATTTCTGGAGGTAAGGTGTACATATCAGTCATTTCTTTCGATAGTTGCGGGTAGTCTTATATGGCCTTGACCTTGCACCTTTAGATTTTTACCTGTTTCAGTCTCTAAATATTTTTTTAGGTTCTATCAGGTTAATATCAAGAGAGGACTTCTTCCAAGCCAAAACTTCTTGTCTCGTTTTGTTGATTAGAAGTTCTGTAATTTATCCAGCAAGGCGATTTTGTCCCTAATTTCAAAATAGCAAAAAGTTATCAAACAAAATGGTATAAATAAACTATAAATAAATGTAAATGAATTTAAAAAAAAATGGTCTGATTTTTCATATTAAATGCGAAGAATAACAGCGGAAAAGTGAACGCTTCTTACACTGACCTAAGCAAAACTTTTTGTAGAGTTTTACATCAAATTATCCTAAAAAAAATGTTGGCGTACGTTATTGTGCCTTTTATATTTTCATGGCTATTCTAGCCAATACTAATAGGCCATACCTTTCTGAATTAATTTTCTACGTACTGGTTAATAGGTTTACCTCCACAAGATGTATCATAAATTCCGAAGTGCCACAAAAATTTCATCTCAGCCTCTTTCATTTTAACTTCTTTGTTATTGACCTTATTCCATACTGCAATAATTATTGCAGGAGTTGTGTGGGCCTGATTGATAACTTAGAAAAAATGAAAAAATTATTGCTAAAACTTGCTGTTATTATTTTATTCAAGAACTTAAGCAAAGAACCCCTTTTAAGCATTTTTGAATAAGAAAAAAAGGAGTAGGAGGAAAATAAAAAGGCTTTCTAACGTCCATCCCTTAATTAAATTAGGATGAAGACGAAGCTTCTTAGCATTTCATAGATTCATCGTACAGGTGCCGGGCCTATTGCGTTGCATGGAGAAGAGTGCAAATAATGCCTGGCACTTCCAACCCAGGTGTAGGCTTACAGGGTCCTGCTGCTCGTTCTAAAAAGGCCTAGGTCTTTACAGGAATAAATTTATAGTTAGAGTACAAGCTAACTATAAATTCATTCCTGGACAGCTCGTTGGTCAGTTCGTAATACTTATTAAACTTAAATGTGTGATCCCTGGGGATGTTTGTTTCCCAGGGAACAATAAGTTCCATAAGTATCACGCGAATTAGATGTTTAGAATACAGGAATAAATCCGGTCTTTATGATGAAACACTAACATCTCCAGAGATTTTGTATTACTTTTCATACGCGTCTATCATAAGAGTCCAATCAAGAGCCGCGTCTAAAATTGAATAAGGCTTCGGTTTAGATTTTTTAGAGGACCCTTCTTTTACGAACTCTACAGATCGTTTGGTGGTTGTTATACATTTCGGCGCTCTTGCTACTGCAGTAACCAAATATTTGCGTAATCTACCATTCACACACACATACAATCTGACTATAGTCAAAGGTGCAAGTAAGTTTGTGATATCGATAGCTGTTTCATAATTGTAATGTTAAGTTGAGTGAAAAGGCATCGGTGTCTGTCACATAGTTTACACTAGCACAAACATCGTCGTCTGCTGTTTGGTGAAAAGAATTATTAATACTTACAATAAACTACATTTGTCCAAGATAGAAAAATTACTGTTTACCTATTTTGAAACAAATTAATCTTGAATCTTGAGTATTTGTGCACAACACGACTAGTATAGATATTATATAGAAACGCTTTCGTACACGCCCGTCGGATTCAGCTTAATCTAGAATAGCTTAACAGTGGACGTGACAAGAATGCAATGAAGGCTGTTTTGACAACATATCTGCAGGAATTGTTGCATGAAAATCTAGTAAAGCCGTAGTTTGAGTTAAATAAAACCTTTATCTAGAATTTTGTTTCGGTGTCTAAAAAATTTAATTAATCCACTAAAAAATTGTAGAAGACTCAGAAATATTGTTACAATAAAAATATTTATTTATTTTTTCTTTATTGCAAAATTGTTACAATATGAAAAAGTGTACAACAGGCGGACTTAATGGCATTATTTGGCATTTTCTATAAGCCAACCTTAAGAGGTACAAAAATAAACGTTCAACCGTGCAAAAAGTAATACAAATTCGAAACAATATATATGTATACATATATATATACATATATTAATACTAATATTATACTATACAATTTTACAAATATTCTTAAACAACACAAAGAAAACAAAACAACAAAAAAAATCGCACCCTCTTTTACTTATTACTCTGTATTTTGTAGGAAGTACTTAAAAGGTCAACACCCTAGTACCATATCTCCGCTCAGAGTTAATAACAGCTCAGAGACAACAAATAAATTTGGTGTGGAAAAACTTAAATTTTAAAATTATTTATTTTAAAAAGTTGTTGAACAAATATTTTTGGGAATGATGTCGACACGAACCAATAAAGTTTTAGAATTAGGATGACCCTTGTAAGAACTTCTAAGTTTAACGAAGGAGATTACTAAAAATACTAAAAATGGCATGATTTAATCTTACAAGTATCATAATTATTACCTATCATAATTATTATTAACGGTGTTATAATAAATAACCAAAAAAGAATCAGAATTACAACAGAAGTACATTATAAAAATTTTAGCCTTAATAAGTTGAATAAAACACTATTCTTCATCAGATTCTTTATAAAGGTTTGGGGGAGTGTTTTGTACATCATTTTTGCAGCTCTAACTTCTATAAAACTCGTGAGCACTCTGGTGTATTATAAACCACAATAAATTTAATATGTCCATTTTCTTCTCAAATGAAATTACAATTTTGGATCGGTAGGACTTAGACATCATATTTACTGTTATCACATAGTAATATTTTCCACGTTTAGAAGAATCCATACTCAGGTAAACAACAATACTGAAATTTATTTTGTACATACAATAGGAAATGTTGTGTGTTGTATACAAAACAGATCGAACTTCGACGTAAGTAATTTTTTCATTGGTTTTATTTGCTTTTCTTGGAGTTGGACTTTGTTTCACAAAGTTCTGAAAATTATAAAACATATCATGAATCATCTAAATAACAATAAATTTTGCAGTTTATAATAAGTTTAGTTTAGCAATCAGCATCAATATAGCTGTGACAATGGCATTATAATTCTGACCAGGACAACTCTTTAAAACATGACCAGCTTTTTAGCATTTACTCAAAGAGATCTCTGGCTCAGAAAGTCCGTTGCCGAGCCGATTTGAGTGATGTAAAATTTTTTTGAAAACTATAATTTAACTTGAAACGTTACAACATTTACACTTTTTAGATTCATCAGAAGTATGTATTAGAAAACGTACATTTTCAGTAAACCTGTATGTAACTTGTATGTAATTTAATGCCTATAATACCTTCACTCAGAAAAATTTATGAAGTTAAAATTGAATGTTTTCAACTTTAGTTTATCTTTATTTAGACTATAATAATATACTTTTCAAAGTGTAATATAAAGAAATATATGTAACATCAAAATATTTTATTATTTAAATGTATAACTGATTTGCATTTGAATAAACATTTCCATGCCGGTGTTAAATTATCATAATTCCATTTGCCATATTTCATCCTCCCATTAATACGATTGTATTGTATAGTATTGTATTGCTTTGCGTTGCATTGCATTGCATTGTATTGTATTGTATTGTATTGTATTGTATTGTATTGTATTGTATTGTATTGTATTGTATTGTATTGTATTGTATTGTATTGTATTGTATTGTATTGTATTGTATTGTATTGTATTGTATTGTATTGTATTGTATTGTATTGTATTGTATTGTATTGTATTGTATTGTATTGTATTGTATTGTATTGTATTGTATTGTATTGTATTGTATTGTATTGTATTGTATTGTATTGTATTGTATTGTATTGTATTGTATTGTATTGTATTGTATTGTATTGTATTGTATTGTATTGTATTGTATTGTATTGTATTGTATTGTATTGTATTGTATTGTATTGTATTGTATTGTATTGTATTGTATTGTATTGTATTGTATTGTATTGTATTGTATTGTATTGTATTGTATTGTATTGTATTGTATTGTATTGTATTGTATTGTATTGTATTGTATTGTATTGTATTGTATTGTATTGTATTGTATTGTATTGTATTGTATTGTATTGTATTGTATTGTATTGTATTGTATTGTATTGTATTGTATTGTATTGTATTGTATTGTATTGTATTGTATTGTATTGTATTGTATTGTATTGTATTGTATTGTATTGTATTGTATTGTATTGTATTGTATTGTATTGTATTGTATTGTATTGTATTGTATTGTATTGTATTGTATTGTAACAATTTCAAAATAATTGTCTGAAGCTTTAATAATCTTAATAACATTCTAACCAATTAGAATCAGAACTCTTTTACAATATTTAAGCGCTCATAATGTAGTATTTTGTTAATATAATTATTTAAAAAGTAATTTTTATCGTACATTTTTAAGTCAAATTTTAATTGGCATGCGAGTTTATCTGCTTCCTCTATTGCTAACTATTGAGACATAATTAGTAACTTAAAATTTGTATTTTTTTCTTATTTTATTGTAAAAACAATATAAATGTCCATCCATCTACATCAAAGTTATAGTTTTAGTTTTCTTTCAACCAATTTAACCTTAAGTATTTATATATCAATTACATAAAAATAGAACTAATAAGTTTTTAGGTATAGTATGTTCTATCAGTTTGTTATAAGTATCAAGATCTCTGTAAATGTAAAGACTTCGAAGCTATTACACATTATTTATTCACATAAAATGTTTATCACATTGTGTTTTTAATCAAGGTATATATAAGTTTAAAAATATTATTTAACTGTTACAACATTTAAAAATTACAAATTGAGATATCTAGCTTATAAGTTCATAAAATTTCCTGAACGCTTGCTAAATCAATAAGTTTAAAATTATAATAAGCTGCCAAATTTATGGAAAATTATGGAGTCTGGCGGTCTAAAATTATTTCAAACGATCAAAAATTATTCGTTTGTTACATTTACTCTATTCAGTAAAATAGTAGGTACCTTAAATAATATAATAAAATTTTATAGTTTCCCTTTTTTTTGGAGTTTCATTTTATCTTTATAAACAATTTTTTTTTTTTCAAATTTCAAATTAAGTTAATTTAGGTAAAATAAATTAAATTTATAAAATAAAAATTATGATTTGTCTTATATAATTAAAAAAAATTGTCATTATTATTATATTAGCTTTATTAATTTAAATGCATGTTTAGGACTATATAATATAAACAACAATTTAATTGAAAAAAATAGATTTTTCTCCATATTATTTTACGTTAATTGATCTATTGATTTAGACGACATTGAAATATCGTATTAATCAGACAACATTCTTAGATATGAATAACAGGATGTCATTAAAAACATAACATATATGTACAACATATTTTTTTAAGTTTTCATATCTGTAAGTGGTAGAAGATAATAAGAATAATTGGTACTTACTCTCCTAGGTTTCTGGTTCACCTTATAGCTACAATAGTCTTGTTATCTCCACAGGTTTCTATAGGGTAGTGGTTTGATTGTATTGTGAAATATATAAGGAAGTACATGCAGTTGTTTACAGTGAAAATATTCACGTCTATTATTTAGGGCTTAAAATTGTTATTAAAATGGTTCTCTGATCTTATCACAGAAACAATAATATAAGACACATCTTATGCATATAATCATTTAAATACGAACCATAATGGTCCTAAGGATAAAAGCAACTCTCCCGATGGATGAAAGATAGTGAACGAAATTCACATGTATCAAAACTATTTGTATGAAAGTTGATAGTATAAAAATCCTGATAGATTTTAATAGTTTCGAGTAAATAGCGCTAAACGGTGCTTCTTTACCAGTTTGTTCCGATTGTTGGTAATTTTGCTCAGCCTTTTAGGGTGATGACGAAATACATTGTACTGGATCAACGCAGCGTGGATAAAATGTTCCAGGTCACGGGAACAATACGCGACTTCCTTTTTTCCCTTGCCGAAGGGGAATAAATATAAAACAGTTTTACGACATGTTATATGAATTAGAATTCTGTGTTAAAAAGGGAATAGATGAAGGGCAAGTGCAACCTGGTAAATTTCAAATGCTGTTGTGATGTGACGAGAATGTATAATGTAAGTAAGAAAGTATTTATTTTTCGGGATATGGTCATTTAACGCGGATGATTAAAAAGTATTTAAATGAAAATGTATAATGAGAAGTGATGTTATAAAAGTAGAGAGAAACAAATGATATAGAGAAGCAAGTATGCACTGAGATGACGTATGATAAAAGAGTATGGAAGGAATGAGTATTTTATAAGATTTTCACTAGTACTACATATTGACATACCGTGAACTCGATTGCTGCAAAGCGTTCGGAACGTCCGCGTCCGGTAAAATTTAAAATGTAAATTAAAAAAATAATTGTGCTCGAGTTAAATCCTTAAAAGTAGTTTTATTTGAGGAATTAATATATTGAACGAAGATCTTAGATAATAACTACCAGTAGTTTGATTAATACATTTATCAAAACGTTTTATTAAAAATATTTGTTATCAAGAACTAAATAAAGAATGTAATATAATTAATTACAAATTGTATTTCAACTAACATGGAATTAGATAAGGGAAAAATCGAGTGATCGAAAAATAATAAGTAAGCTCGCTATTAAGTTAGAATAATCTGTTGTAAGAAATTGTGAAACTGTATCCCTTACAGAATAAATATAAGGATAGTGTTATACTGAGCTTAACGTTAAAAGACACAAATGTTACGCCAAAAAAGATGCACCTAAAATCTTATACATATACAGATAATTTAATTTTGTTTCATTTGTACTATACAAAATAAATGTTTTGTATCAGACTTGTAACAATATCTCTATAAATTGTCAATCGCGACAACAGTTTGTTAATGTTTGAAAATATCTATAAACATGTATAACCATGTTAAGCTTATTTAAATTTAACATATTTGTTAGTTATAACTGCCCGAAAAACGAACACTAGAATCATACATACATCTTTACTATTATTATGTGTGCGAAACTTGGGATGTTTGGATGGATATATATTTGTTACTCAATCACGCTTAAATTACCGAACAGATTTTGATGAAACTTGCCAATGTTGGAGCTTATGTACCAGAATACGCATAGGCTTTAGAAATCTGAACTTTTTAACTTGGTTTTGTGTGTGATATAACATTATTTGTAGCGCGATTATTTCATTGAAACGGGAACTCCTGTATTTAATTAATCGTGTGGTTTACTGTAGTTTACAAAAAAAAAATAATTGAAAAACGCAAAAATTTTTAGCCCTCCAACTAAAATAGTTTATTTGGTCTGAAACTAAGAAAAATGTTCAACATTTTCTCCAGAACTTTAAATAATATACATACTATATGGCGTCATAATGTTTTCCCTTTTTTTTCTTCACATCTACGCCGCCACATATTTTTATTTCGGACTTTTGCCATACTTCATCGCTCATTTCATAATCAGCATTACCCACATTTTGATAAATTAGCTGTTTTTACTCATACACTTCCAAATCACTTTACAAGAAGTCACGTTTCACAGGTAGGAAAATAAGCCATATAAATATAATTATTACAGTCCACGTGGACAGAGTCGCGGTCAACAGCTAGTAATATATATTTTTGTTGTTTTGAAAATACATCTACCGAAACGGTCTTGACGACCCTACAATTTAATTATAAGACTTCTGATTCTTCTAACTATAAATCCGCCAATCGAACATCCCCAAATATCTAAACCCAAAATTAATTCGCTCTAGTTTGAATAGTTCTCTTTGGAAGCTTAAACTTTATGTATAACATAATTTTACTATCATGAAATTATAGTCTACAAGCGATATTTTATCAATAATCATAGTCTTAAAGTATTTCATTTATTACGATTAAGACTGAAAAGAACACAATTTACTTATAGATAGATAAGATAGTTGGCTGTTAATAACTTTTATGTGAACCTTAGACACATTTCATGCACAGATTTTGTTTGTTTACAAATTATACATATAAATTTATCATATGATGTATCTTGTCCATTCATAAGTTTTATAAAAATGGTTTTAAGAGTTATGATTTAAAAAGGTGTTTTAATTTATTAAAAAAAAGTTTACACTTGAAACTCTCTTTTAACCTTTTTTGATCATTATGTTATGCCTATATGTTTTTTAACAAGTATAGATTAAGTGGCGACAAGGTATAGCCCAGTGGACACACGGGGACAATATTCCAACACTCGCGGGTTCAAGTCCCAAGCATTGATGATTTTTTTATTGTATATTGATACACCAGTCATATTTTTCTATAAAAACAAAAACACACTTCCAACGGGAACACTAATAAAGTCATGAAATAGTTGTTTTTTAACATCAAAAATAAAAAAAATAAAAAAATTTTACCCAGAAACTAAAATCATCTTCGGAAAAAAAAAATACAATCCGAAACATTTGGTATTTTAAAGTGGTACTTACGTTACACCCCTTATAAGGGACACATACCCAGAAATGAGCGTTAATTTCAATACATCTATTGAACGGATCTATGCCCAATTTTTTGAAGCCTCTACTAATATTACTACGTCATCAGCGAATCTTAGATGGTTTAAGTAGCGATTTTTTTTATACCCTTTGTCTTCCAGTCTATCTTTTGAATATGTTCTCTAACACAACAATAAAGAGATAGGTGACAGGAGGTCACCTTGTCTTCTAATTTGACATTGCTTATTTATCAAATCTTTATATATATATATATTATAATTGTTATATGTTTATATTTACGATGTTATTGGTTTATATTTACGGTGTTCAGTAAATATTATATAGAACTGTGGCTGACGTTGTTAAACGCTTTGCTGCAATCAATAAAACCTAAATTTATGGGTTTTTTCAATACTTCATACTTATCAAAAATTTGTTCAAGTGCCTGAATATGATCTAGTGTGCTGATGCTAGAACGAAACCCTGTCTGTTCTATGGTTTGTATGTTTGTATGTTATTTATATATATTTTTATTGGGTTTTAGGAGTACTGAGAAAACTTTACAAACATTTATCATCAAGCTTATTGGTGTATAGTTGTTGCCTCTTTTATGTAACTATATAATTTCTGATCTACACTATTAATTTGGAATAGTTTCAGTTTGTAATATAAGATTAAATAATTCTGTGAGAGGACGTTACAAGATTGATGCCCCAATTTTCAAAGCTTCGATAGTAATTCCATCTGGACCTGGGCTTTAGTTGTATTAACTGTAAGTATATATCTGTTTTATTTATAGGTGTTATTGTTTTTATGAGACTGATTTGATTCAATAATTAATACCTAGCCACATAAACAGACCCATTTCAACAATTATTTAAACTTCTCTTTAAGATGTCTTAAAGCAATGTTGTAACCGACAGAATATTTAATTATCAGTTACTCATTAAATTAAATTATTTCTTTATTGACACCATACAAATTCAATTGAAAAGAGTTTAATTCATTATTTAACATATTAACTTAAAAAGATAAACATTTTGTAGTAATATACAATTGTAGTAATGTACACATTTAGTCTATTTTAGGTTCCAGGTTAAACGTATTGGAAACCGCAACAGTGCGGTATCTTGTACCAAATGGCTTATTGATTAGTTTGTGTTGCACTGTTTCAATGTAATTTTATTTATTTTGTAATACAATAATACCGGTATAGTTCTGAATTATTACTGGATAAACGTTTCCTTACTGGTAACAAATAAATCTGAGTTTTCATTTATATACAGTGATATTTTAGACATAAATTTTCTGTAAAGAGATTTTTTTTTATATATAATATTGCGGGCAAACGAGCGGACGAAGCCATCTGATGTTAAATGACTACCGTTGCCCATGGACAACTGCAACACAAGGCGAGTTGCGGGTGCGTTGCCGGCCTTTAGGGAAAAGATGTCTATATACTCGACGTTTAAATACCTCCAAATTATAGCGCTCAGGGAAAACCTCTGGAGGAAGATCATTCCATAGTTTGCATGTGCGCGGAAAGAATGAGCGTGAAACTCGCACATTGCTTGCAAACCAAGCATCTAAGTGGTGCGGATGATATCTAGTCCTTCGGCGAAGAGTGCGATGGAAGAAATGTGATGGTGGCACTAAATTAAAGAGCTCTTCAGAACACTCACCATTGTACAGTCGGTAAAAAACACGCAGAGAAGCAATGTCTCAATACTTAAAGGTTCTAAGCCGTCTGTGAGTTTGGGATCCTTGACAATACGGACAGCCTGATGGTGTATAGAGTCAAATGGGTGGAGTTGATATTGCGATCTTCCAGGTAGCCAAGGAGCTGCGTATTAACAACCCGCTCCATCACTTTGGAGAGCAAGGAGGTGATCGCGATAGGGCGGTAATTGGATGGATCAATGCTATCACCCTTCTTGGGAATAGGGTGGACAATTGCTACTTTCTACGAAGCCGGTACTATACCAGTGATGTATGAGAGTAAGAATAAACGCGTTAGAGGTGAAGTCAGTTCAGGTGCACACGTCTTAAGTACAAGGGCCGGAACACCATCAGGACCACTGGACTTTTTGACGTCGAGGGAATGCAGAACACGACGAACGGCACTTTGCTTAAAGCGCACGTTACTCATCGTTCCACAATAAGGGATGCTCGGTGGTACTTTTCCCTCATCCTCAAGTGTTGAATTCGCCGCGAAAAGAGTGCAAAGGAGCTTCGATTTCTCTTTTGCGGAATGTGCCAGGGTGCCTTCAGGTTTGCGCAATGATGGTAGCGAAGACTGACAAAAATTACCTTCGACAGCTTTAGCAAGAGACCAAAAGACACGGGTTCCACTTGGAAAGCCCAATAGTCTCTCACCAATTCTGTGAATGTGTTTGAACTTTGCCCTAGCGAGTTTTCTCTTGCAGGATCTAGAGGCCGCGTTGAATTTCTTTTTCAGGTTATGCATCTGCGGGTTTTGCCCCCGCTTGTTTTTCCGCAGCCCAAGCCCGATACATTTCCAGCTTGGAGTTGTAAGATCTTTTGCAAGAGGCATCAAACCAGGGTCGCGACGCGCCAGCGACACGAACAACCATGTTGGGAATGAAACATTCCATTCCTTGCAAAATGGTGTCCGTGACGGCTTCTGCAGAGATTGATGGGTTCCCTGATGAGAAACAAAGTCGCCCCCATGAGTAGGATGCGTAAAATTCTCGCAGACCATCCCAATCCGTTGACTTGTAGTGCCATACTCGGCGACTTCCAGGTGGTCGGGGGCGACTGGTTTGTACCACAGGCACCTCAGAGTGCACCAGACAGTGGTCGGATGAACCTAAAGGCACACCAACGGTCACCCGTTAACCCTCCGGACGGGTAGTCAACAAAAGATCAAGCAGGGAAGGAATCTGGTCATCTCTATCAGGAATTCGGTATCATCTGATACAAGTTGAGAAAAACCATACGCCTGGGCAAAGTTGTATACGGTTCTCCCAGCGTAGTCTGTGATGAGTATAAAAAATATTGTTGTTACTTATGTTTAATTTAGACATGTCGAGTGGTAAAAACGTTTATCTCACTTAAGATATATTTGACGACTAAACGCAGGTATATAATTATAGGTAGATAAATAAGTATAGGTTATTTAATAGATCATGATCTTTTCAATAGTAGGTACCACCAAAGCTATATTTCATTTCATTATTTTATTGCGAAATTAATTTATTTATAACATAAATGTTCAACGAATTGATGCAATTCAATTAATAAATTTATTTAAATGGCCTCAAGAAATAAAATT
Source organism: Napeogenes sylphis (assembly GCA_959347405.1). NCBI lineage: Eukaryota > Metazoa > Arthropoda > Insecta > Lepidoptera > Nymphalidae > Napeogenes > Napeogenes sylphis. Next base: position 30,700,504 of record OY365776.1, read on the forward strand.
ATTTTGCAATAAAATATGCCCCCTAAAAAGAAGTCAATCGTCGGTATCGTTTACTATTTGCTCTGAAATTTGTAATCCTGTACTTATAGACCATTTAAGCTTCGTTCCCTAGAAAACAACTATACGTTAGAGTAAAACAAGTACTAGAACTGCAATAATAACACACTACACTTAACATATCTTTGGATAATTATAAAATATTATTTTAATGTAGACAATAAATACAGGAGTTCTAAGCGTGTGTGATATTATTGTAATATTGCTACGTATAGGATTGTTATTATATAGTAATTTGGTGTGTAGGTAAATCTATATATCATTTTTATTACGGATATATTATTACAGTAGTAAAGTTATTGATTTCACAAACTATCAGAAGCTATCCTTAAAATATTCATTTATTAATTTTACATATCTAATTCTGTAAGCCATAAATTTGTGAAACTACATTGTGAAACAATATATTTGTAAATATATTTCCCAAATATATTTAGGAGTTTAAAATCGTTTTGTACTATTATGTTTTAATGAGAAATTTAATGATGTTTAAAGTTGTGAATATGACCAAAGTCCAAAAGCTACTGTCTTTTTATTTAGTTATAAATATGTCTTCTTGTCATTATTAAAAGTATTCTGTATTAAAGAGTTCTAAGTTAAACGTTAAAGAGTTAAACGGAGAAATCTAAGAACCCTGTGTCTACTATACTCTATTTTGTTTAATCCTTCCACTCCTGTTTATTTAAAATGTAATTTCTCCTTTTAACGGATACACATGACAGATTGCTTCGTTCTTCCAAAAATTTATTGCTTCATACACCTCTTCGTCGTACTGGTTTCTTGTCCAACTCATTTACTGTATCTGCTGTCAGACTGTGGAACGAATTACCGGAGCATGTAAGAAAAGCCCCAACCCGTGAGTCGTTCAAGCGCCGACTGAAAGAACTTTATCTCAAATAATTAATATAATTTATATTTATGTATCAATATAAGTACTATATGTCATATGTATTATAATCGTATATATTATATATCCCATTATAGCTAGAAAAATTGTATCGTATTAATTATTCTTACGCATTAATATATTTATTTGTATCCGTATTTTTATAGTAATTATATATTTTATTATTAATATATATATATATATATATATATATATATATTTTTATTCTTAAGAATTTTGTTGTGCTTTTCTGTTTTTTTTTATTATTATTATTGTTTTTGCACGCCTACCACAACCTCTCCTGTACTTCCTAAGGTTGGCTGGTAGAGAATGTCTAAGTGGCATTAAGCCCGCCTTTTGTACATATTTTTTTTATTTGTACAATAAAGAATTAAATAAATAAATAAATAAGAGTTGGGAAGATAAGTGATTTTTATACCTATAGTGTTTATAATATCTGTAATATCTTCTGTGGGTATTTCACCGTATTGAGCTATTAGTAATTGTGTCTACATAAGTACACAGTAATAACTATGTTACTGTTTTTATTATATTCATGTACCGAGAGTCATTTTGTAATATTAAATAATATATTTGTTTAGTTCTTTCTTTTCTTTAAACTTATACAGATAATGCATTGATATATATTATCATTTTATGGTGTGAAGTAGCTTGATTAAATACGCTATACTATATTATTTTAGTGGTTGTTAGTTGTAGAACATTATAAAATCTAACAGGAGTGGGAATGTAGATTTGAATAAACTTTATTATATTTTATTTTAAAGTTAAATACAAAGTTTGTTTAAAAACATTAATTAATCAATTAAAGGAATGTACCTATTTGAACTTCCATCGGTGAGTATCTTGGGCGCTATTAGCCCTTTGGGCGTTATATGGACCTTGGCACAATATTTACACATTCTTTTAAAATGTTGTTAAGTGTATCAATAGTAATAAAAATAATCTTATATATTTAGAATTTGCAATAAATTGGTTGTTCCTGTCAAAAATTCTTAAACTTTACGATGTTCATGCGACATTAAACCAAATAAGTGCTCAACATCTTCGCGCACCATTATAATGATTCTAATATAGTTGCATTTGTACTAATCTAAAAATCCCATAAGCCATTATTATTAAAGTAACTTTTAATTAAAAGACTTAAAAATAGTAATAGTAATCTAAAATGTAAAAAATAATAAATAACAAATTATTTTGTAATATATAAAGATGGTTACTTCGGGTTACCCTTTAGAAATAAATATAAACATTTCCGTCGTGATAGTTACAAGATAATACATAGGACCCGTTAAATAAAACTACTCATCAAATTTAAATAAATAAATAAGAGCTAGTACGTACAACTGATATTTACTAATTAACAAGTCATATTATTAAAATACAAAACTTTTACTGCTTGTATCGCACACAATGGTACAAAATACCTTTGTTATATTTTTACAACGGAATTCTCTCTTCATTGTCGTTAGTCCGAAAAAATAAAATAAACTTTATTTACTTTTAGTCTTAAAACCGTCTCCATGCTCTTATAATAATTATCAGTATTAAAGCTATTTCCTTTTACTAACCACCGACCCGAAAAGAGGGGTGTTATAAGTTTGACCTGTGTATCTATGTCTCTGTCTGGGGCATGATATCAGCCAAACAAGTGGACGGATTTGAATGCGGTTTTTACGGAAGCCTGTTCCGTTGAGATGGTTCTTAGCTATGTTTTGTCGAAATGAAAGGTAGCGTTTTCAAGATATCGAGCTTTTATTGGTGCTGGTGAAAGGTTCTTATGCAATACTGATAGTAAATACTTAAACAAGTGAAAATTAGTAAGTTCGTAGGTTCATTTAGTTCATTAGTTATTAAAGATTAACAATGGAGATGCAGCAGGCAGATCGCTGATGCAGCTTCGACCCAGTTTGTACTACCAACACCATTGGTTATCGGACATGACCAAGTTTTCATGCGTAGTAAATAGATGCGTAATAAAGTAGTTTATTTACTTTTCGTTCATTCTTCGAAAAATTATCACCACTTAGAATAATTAATATAATGTAGTAATTTAATTAAATATAATTATAATTAAGTTTTGGTTTCCTTTGCATTCATCGGCTGTGGCTATCATAATTCGTTATACCTTACAAATATCGTTCAGCGCTAAACTGTCGAGACCTATACTTTAGACCAGGCCTGTCCAACATAATTTTGTGGAGGGGCGGATTTGTAATTTTGTAACTGTAGCGGCCCAAAACAAATTCAAAGTAAAATTAAATATAAATAAAATGACAATTTGAATGTAAATTGACTTGATATGCCGTTTTTAAAAGAGAGTCACTTTGCAGTTCAATCAATTCCATCTGTAAGTTCAGCACAGCACCATCAATTTCAACTTCAAACGGATTTTGGAACACTTTCATGTTAGGAATTTGTAATTTGAAGTCTACGAATCTCTCTTCAAACTCATTCCTCAATTAATGCAACAATGACAAGTACTTGGCTAAGTCCAATATTAATTGATTTCTGGCAGATAGAGTCTCCCAATGAACCAACTGTTTTTGTTCCAGTTGTTTTTCTAACTTTGTGAAACAGCTTCTTTGTGAAAGTTTGAATGTGTACATATAACTGCGTGCATAATTGATCTTTTCCTTGCAGTTTTAAGTTAAGATTAGAGAGGTACTTAGTAATGTGAACCAGGAAGGCCAGATCAGCCAACCACTGCTCAACAGTTAGGAAATCAATTTCTTGACCTTTGTTTTCAAGAAAAATCTTTACTTCGTAGAGCAACGAATAGAATCGTTTAAGTGTGGATGCTCTACTGAGCACACTATGTCTTCGTGATCTGACTGAAGTACACTATGTCTTCGTGATCTGAAAAGACATCAGACAAAAAAGCCTGGAACTGTCTGTGATTCAGTCCTCTTGCACGTATAAAATTAACTGTCTGCACTATTTTATCCATCACGTGTTTCAATTCAAGTACTTTTGCACACAGCTGTTCTTGATGAATAATACAATGATGCTGTATGATTGTATGTGTGACGTTCTTGAGCATTAAAGCTACGTAACCACTTATTCTTCCTGTCATTGCTGGCGCACCGTCTGTAGTCAATACGCAAAGATTTTCGATTCATAGTTCATATTTTTCTATGCAACTCGTTACTTCTTCCTAAATATCTTTTCCGGTGGTTGTATCTTTCATTGAACGCAAATCAAGCAATTCCTCGATCACAGTATAGTCTTCTGTTACCCCTCTTACAAAAACTGCCAACTGTGCAGCATATGATACATAAAAAACACATTTCTTTAATTGCGTTTTTAAAGACGATTCAATATCTTTTCGATTGATGCGACAAGCTAATATTTTTAACTAATGCTTTTTGCTCCGGACACGCCACCGATGCAAATATCTCCAAACATTCCTTGACAAATTCTCCGTCTGATAGGGCTTTGCTTCGCTTGGCAATAGCTTCTGCTATCATGAAGTTAATTTTTGTTTGCTCGCTGTTTTGTTCGCTGATCTTCGCTTTGTTTCCGAACTGGAACTGTATCAGCACGTTTAACGTTAGCCGTATTTATACGCTCCAGTTATCAATCATGAACTTTCTAGAAACGTATCGAACGAACATACACCTAGAATAGTCGGCTCAAGGTCACATACGCGATCGTGTCTAGTTTTTGCTTATTGAATTTCAACTCTACGTCGCACGTAAAGAAGGCGAGTTTTCAATGCGATGCGGATCTGTGTGAGTAGTCGCGCGATCCTAATCCACACCATACATGCGCGCGTCTCACTTGCTTCGCCGGCCGACTGACTATTGGATGGATGGATGTGCGTGCGCTCTGTGGCTCTGCGTGGGTGTGGGTTCGGTGACAAGGGATGCGAGCTCGCGGGCCGGATGAAGGGCCTACGCGGGCCGCATTGTGGCCCGGGGCCAAATGTTGGACAGGCCTGCTTTAGACTTTTTACAAAATATAGAGTAGTAAATAAGTACGCACGCACATAATAATAAGCGAGGACGCATAATTTTTTTTTGTTTCGTTTGTTTTGTGTTATTTATCAAAATTTCTAAAAGTCTTAGAACAATTGTTGTTTGGATTGATGTAAAGAGGTTGCCTGCAAGAGTTTGCCAATTATTTTAAAATAACCCTGTATAATGTTAATGAATGTAAGAAATAAATAAAGCTAAATAAATTCAATCAAATATTTTCTTTTATCAACTTTCATTTATTAATCTTATTTCTGAACCAAAACAAGTAACAGAATTTTCTTTTATATATTCTTCCTTTCTTGTTCTTTTGCATTTTGATGATTAAAACATTCCAAAAGGTAGTCTAGGTTAATTAGCAACGTTTGAAAAAAGTAATTAATTCCGTGTTCGTGAATGGCTTTGTTTGCATTTTTTTTATAAGTTGTATTATAAAGATGTTTTTTTTATTTAGGTCTGTCTCATTTAAGTTCATGTATATAAATAAAACGTTGTCAATTCTGAGCCTCGCTTTTCACATCAATTTATCAATGTAAGTTTTATTTTGATCCATGCTACGATTTAAGAATCTAAATTTTTAACATGTTAAAAATTCTCGATTTAATTTGCGGCAAGATTCCTCTAAGCATCGTTGAGAAGCTTCTTTTCAAAAATGTACGTAACTTATCATTTAATAGATACCTTAAAAAATACTATATGTTGTAATAATATAAGTTTTTTTCTGTATATAATAACAATAACTTATTAACAACCAAAACTTTATGGAAGGTAGAATCAAACATTTAGCTGTATATTCATTCAAATATATCAAAGAAAAGTTAGGCAACATAGACATGACCTTGAGGGCTCGAGGTAAATATAAGATACTTATTTTTATAAACTATCTTAAATCTGATTATCATTCAAGTTTCGTTGATGAGCTTTGTTAACTACAGTGATAATGAATTTCATATAAAATGTTTACTAGTAATTTACTGCTTAGTGGATATTAATTACTATTTTTTATAAATACAAAGTAACTGCAGTATATATATATATATTTTCAATTCAATGTCGCACTCTTCATTACTGAAGGTCGTGCCCGTCGTGAAATATCTTGGTGGCTTTGGTCACCAGGTTCTTCCAATCTAGCCTATCCCCGGCCTTCTGTATTGCTTTCTTCATGGGGAGGCCAGTGAGCTTGGTGACTTGGTCAGTCCATCTGGTAGGAGGTCGTCCCCGATGTCGATTGCCTTCCATTTTCCCAAAAACTATTATCTTTTCCAAATTATTTGGATCCCTGTGGGCTATGTGCCCAAAGTAGCTTAGGACTCACTGATGGCAAATGGTGGAGAGTCTTGTCTCGCTTCCTCCTTGATCAGTAAGGAGAGATCCAAGATAAACAAAACTGCTAACAAATTGTAGGTCAGAAAGGTCTCCTGTCCGTGAGAGTTGAGCGGTTCTATCTACAACCATGACCTTGGTCTTCATTTTGTTGACCGAGAGACCAACTAGACCACTCTCATACTCAACCCTTCTGAATATTTCAGCCAGTTCTTTGTCAGACGAAGCAAAGAGCGTGGTGTCGTCTGCGTACCTCAAGTTGCTAATCTTTGTGCCGCCTATAGAAATGCCACCTTCCCATCCTTCTAATGCTCTTCTCATTATGTATTCGCCATAAATATTAAATAGAACAGGAGATAGTATACATCCTTGGCGCACCCCCTTTTCTGGTTTGAATGAAGCTGAGACCACCTCGTTCACCCGCACTCTAGAGATCCCGCCAGCGTAGAGGTTCGCTATCAGTGTTGTTAGATGTCTGGGTATATATATTATATAACCTTTAATTTAAGATTTAATTTCAAATAATTATAAAATAAATATTATTATGTAATAAAAATACAGTTATGGGGTTTTAAGATAAATTACCTAGTGTGGATGAATTTTAATAAAATTTTGATAAAAAAAAATATTTCACTCGTTAATATAGAAAAATGTTTTAAAGTATAAAAAAACTAAGAGGTGTCAAGGGACACCCGGATGGAACGAAGTTCCTTTCGATTATTTATTGAAGGAATAGGGTATCAAATACTTTTTTTTCGGATACTTATTATCATCTTATTATAATAAAAACATTTGTTTTTACTAATCATTTCAGGCCATAAAATAATTTGGGAAAAGTGTAAATTTAGGGAGCGAAATTCAAACTTCCAAAACGCGCCACCATTGCTCGAAAAGAAATGTGACGTCATTTGACACGCCATTCAAATTATCGGCGTCGAAGTTCATACTGTGGTATCAGTGTTACTGAGAAAAATAAATAATTTAAACCTATATTTTCGTGCTTAAAGGTTTTATTAAACGATACAATTGTTAAGGTAATCATTTACCACTTCACTTGACTCAGATAAATAACTTTGTTGATAATCAGCAGATATAGAAGATATAAGATGCTATAGAAGTATTATCAGCTGTGTTTTCACTAAACAATTTTGTTTTTAAAACATAGTTTTACTGGTAAAGTAAAAGTATTGTATGTTGAATGAGGAAATGGTAACAATGCGACATTTTGTTTTTCAAAAGGTATATTTACATTGACACCTTTACTTCTGTACTTCGATTTAATATTATCTTGCACATCTTAGTCACTTGGTAATGTATCTTTTATATGCGAAAAGCAAGACTCTGCCTTGTGATCACATTTAATATTGTCTTGGCTGATTAATATCACAGACATTTGTATGGGCAGTACTAGGACTTACTTACTATATCACTTCTTTGTAAGGGTCACCAATTTTTTTAAACACTTCTTTTGATAGCTAACTCTGAAAAGGCTTCTTTAACCGATGTCAATCTTTGCCTCTTGACTACGCACATTCTCATTCTATCAGCTGGTGTTTTTGCCACAAAAAAATATGAGGAACGACTCCTTTCTTCAAACTTAGATTACATTTTTCTCCTTGTTGTTTCGTTATACATATTATATTCAATATTATTAGCTGTATCTTCCTTAACCTGAAATAAATCGACAACCATAAAAATTTCGTAAAACCAAAAAAAGAATACGGTTTTTATAGAAATTTATACTGAACTTTTGTAATCTAGGTTAGGTTAATTTTAAACTCAATTTTTTTAATGTTCAATAGCTAATGCAACTTATCTTCTTCCATGACTTTTAAAGCACTTAAAACTTAAAATATGTATGAAGTAAATAAAAAGTTCATAGTAAACATTGACTGGACGTTTCATTTGACATCACGCAGCACGCGCGCAAAATAACGGCGTTTGAACAGCTCAAATTTACTCAATGTTTTAATTTTCACTTTGAAAAAAAAAACTAGAATCTTATCGAGCCTATTTAATTTTTTTTCTACGATATAGAGAGGTAAGTGATTAATTTACGTAAAAAATGAATATTACCTACTGTAATAAAAAAATATTAAATTATTAATATAAGCTAATATAGTAATGAATAATATTTGTGTTATTTTTTTGTATGACATTTTGCCGATAATTTATAAAAAATGTACATAAAATTAATAACTAAATTAAAAAGTGCTAATCAATAAACCCATGACTTATTGTCCCGCCACCTAGCGGTTTCACTTTGTACAGATATGTTTATATAACAGATGTAGTTATGTTTCCCTAAGGTATAAATAGATGGCGTTGTTACAAGACATTACGAGTATGTTTGATCACAAATTTGTATTATTATTTTCATTTAAACTGTCTTATTTGCCAATTGATTCTAAAAGCAAATTAATATAATACAAAAAATAATAATGATAGAAATGAAAATATCTCGCTTGCTTTCTATAAGAGAGAGAGAGAGATAGCAAAACATGTCGTGACAACTTTTGGTAAGAATTTTTACCGTCTAGCCCCCTTTCACAACGCGCGATAAGGAACTACGTTCCAATAGTAACACTATTACTTCACATTTAAGTTTTGGTAAACCTCCAATAAATAATAATAATAATCGCTGACTGAACGTTAGTTACGAAATAATTAAGAAAATTTCAACTTAAAGATGAAAATATTTAAAAATCAAAATACGTTAGAAAATTTGAGGATCATTTTCTTCTAGCAGTGTGAAATGTTAAATAAGTTCGTCATATTCTCCGAACCTAAACTACTTAAAAAAGTTCTTAATGAAGTGCAAATTCCGACCAAGTTATGACATGTTTTATTCAGCTGTAAAAGTTTGTCAGTCTTGTGCGCTAACATAAAAATCTTATATAAATATGTTATTAAATATCTTTGTAACTTATTCATGTATGTTTCCTTTTTCAGTGCTTTTATGTCAGTTGTATTAGAAAGATCGATTATCAAAAATTTATTCACTTTAAACTTTCTGTGGGCAATTAAAACATCTCCCCCAAGTATTTATACATGATTATACTTAGTTGCTAAAGTTCGTGCTAATAAAGCATATTCCACATCCAATTTTCCAAGACAATTTAACAGTTTTTTATTTTTTTTGTTGTAAAAGTCTTCTTTCAACACTTTATTCCCCTTAACCAATAAAAAAAAAGAACTGCGTAGATATTTTTCAAATACAAAATTCTTGAAAAATCTTTAAACAAGTTTTTCTCAAAAATAAGTCTTTGTGGCTTAACACACTATTGATTATCCATTATTTGGTTCAAATTAACAGCGTGTATGAAAAATAATCAAGTCAAATTTGGTCTTCTATATATTATCCTAAGTTATAAGAACAAAATACATTTTAAGTTGTTAAAAGATATTTTATACTTAATTTAAAACATTAATATGAGGACTGACCCAATGGTCAGTTCAAGTTCAATAACTTGCACCAAATTAAATCTCTCGTTTTTTGTCGTTAAAGTAAACCATCAAGGCATATAATATAAATAAAATTAAGATCTTATTTCACAATTTTGTTTTTTATGGGATAGAAAATCATCATCCTCCTACCCTGTTCCCATTATTTGGGGTCGGCGCAGTATGTATTTTTCTTCCATTCATCTCTATCAACCGTCAACTCCTCACCCACGCCTTTCAAACACATGTCATTCATCACACAATCCATCCATCTCTTTTTGGGCCGTCCTCTACCTTTGTATCCTTCCACACGCAGATCTAATACTCTTTTTACAACCTGTCTTTCGTCCCTCCGCATTACATGGCCATACCATGCTAATCGTCTTCCTCTCATCTTATCGGTCACTGGTGCTATTTTCATGCTTCCTCTTATATACTCATTTCGTATCTTGTCCATTCTCTTAACTCCACACATCCATCGCAACATCCGCATTTCATTAGCATGCAATCTCCTTTCGTCCTTCTTCTTAACAGGCCAACATTCCGATCCATACATGACGACAGGTCTGATAATTGTTTTGTATATTTTCCCCTTCAATTTGATGGGCATTCGGGGATCACAAGTTATGCCTGTGACCTGTCGCCATTTCATCCATCCTGAGCTGATCCTGTGTTCCACAGCGCGGTCTATATCTCCATCACCCTGCAAGAGTGAACCGAGGTACTTAAAATCCGAGCAAGTAGGCAGTGCTACGCCATCTAGCATGATAGCAACAGGACCGGATAATCCGCCAAAGTCACAGAACAAATACTCTGTTTTTGTTCTGCTGATCCTTAGGCCAACATTCTCCAGTTTCTGTTGCCATAACGCTAGTCTGCTCTGTACCTCGAGTCCATCTTCACCAACGAGAACGATGTCGTCGGCGAATAGCATGCACCAGGGTGCCTCTTCCTGGATGTCTGACGTCAAGGCGTCCATAATCAACAGGAAAAGGTAGGGGCTTAGAGCTGACCCTTGGTGCAAGCCTACAGCCACACCGAATTCATCGGTATTGCCAGCGGACGACCGAACGTGTGTACATGATGAAATGTACATGGCACGAATCAGCTCCACATACTTACCTGGCACTCTTTTCTCTTTCAAGGTCCACCACAAAACCTCTCGGGGTACACGGTCGTATGCCTTTTCTAGGTCTATGAACACCATATGCAAGTTTTTGTGAACCCGTCTGTATTTTTCGCATAATTGGCGAAGAGCGAAAATGGCATCCATAGTCCCTCGGCCCGGCATGAACCCGAATTGGTTTTGGGTAATTTCACTCTCTTCTCTTATTCTTTTCTCAAGTATTTTTTCCCACACTTTCATCGTATGTGACATAAGCTTTATGCCTCGGTAGTTATTACAATCCTGAACATTACCCTTGTTTTTAAAGATGGGCACTAGCGTACTACTGCACCATTCATCCGGTATCGTGTTCTCGTGCAGCAACTTACCAAAGAATAAAGTCAGCCACCTCCTTCCATCCGCATCACACAATTTCCACACTTCGACTGGTATTTCATCTGGTCCCACCGCTCTTCCATTCTTCATACTCTTTACGGCCATTTTCACCTCTTCCTCACAAATTTCCCTCACCAGACCTATGTTTAACGGCGGATCTTCTAATACTCTGTCCCAATCATTTTCTTCATTCATCAGCCTTTCGAAGTATCCCTTCCAGCGATCTTTTATCTCCTCACCATTCATCAATACCCTTCCACTATCGTCTTTTATGCACTTAATATGTGAAATATCTCTCGCATTCTTCTGCCGTGCTTTAGCTAATTTAAAGAGTCGTTTTTGGCCTTCAGGGCACTCTAGCGACTTGTAAATGTCGTCTTGGTTCGCAGCCTTTGAGGTCGCAACAACTCTTCTAGCTATTTTCTTGCATTCTTTATACTTCTTTTTCTTATCTTCTTTTAATCTTTCGTCTCCTACTTCCACACTCTGCCACTCTTTGAATGCTTTCTTCTTCTCTTTCAATGCTTCTTGGACGTCTTCATTCCACCACCATGTATCTTTATCTATGGTTCCTTTACCCTTAGACTGTCCTAGAACTTCCTTCGCTACACTTCGGATACACTTTGCCATTTCATTCCAACACTCATTCACACTTTTTCCTTTCATATCCTTCATTTCCACCATATTGTCCACTACTTGCTTCCTAAACTCACATGCATACTGATCCTTTCCTAGCAAATGCCACTTTATTTTGGGTGGGGGGCGGTTCTGGTGTTTACTGGCAAGGACTCTGACTAGTATGTCCATTAGCAATAACCGGTGTTGTGAGACTAGTGATTCTCCTGGCAATATTTTACAGTCCTTGACGCAGTTGATTCTATTCCTTTTTACCAGAAAATAATCAATCTGCGTCTTGTTCAGGCCGCTTTTGTACGTAACGAGGTGTTGTTCTCGTTTCTGGAACCATGTATTTGTTATTGCCAGGTCGAATGCAGTAGCCGCTTGTAGGAGGGCCTCTCCTTCCTTGTTACGTGTTCCATACCCCCAGCCTCCGTGACCTCTTTCATACCCTCCATTCATTCTTCCTACATGGCCATTAAAGTCACCACCGATATATATCTCTTCACTGTTTGGTATACTTATTACTAGGGCATCAAAGTCCTCCCAAAACTTCTCTTTCATACTTTCCTCACAGCCTGCTTGAGGGGCATACACACTTACAATATTCATAACCACATTCTCTAGCATCAGTCTGACAACGATCATTCTATCATTTTTCCTTACAACCTCTATAACTCTTTCTTTCATCTCTCTATCCAATACAATCCCTACCCCATTTCGCTTCCCATCGCTTCCACAATAATAGAACTTATATCCTTCTCCAATCTCTCTCGCCCTAGCACCTTTCCATTTCGTTTCCTGCAAGCACGCTACATTTATTCTTCGTCTTTTCAAAACATCCGCTAACTCTCTTCCTCTTCCATTCATCGTACCTACGTTCCAACTGGCAAACCTCAACTTAACATTCTTCACACTTCGGGCTCGCTTCTTACGTCGTACCCGCTCCGAGTGGTACGACAACCCTTGTCCATTTCTCACAGGGGCCGGGTGCTGCTCCTGCGCGTCGCCTGGGGGGGACGCCCTAACCCTATCGCGCATCATATTAACCTTTGCCATACTGCATGTGTTTTGGCTTTTTCTTTTACAGTCGGCCGCCTGCCTGACACCAACCCTCCTTGGGAATGTGTTCGTTATTTGAATAGAAAGGGAAAGGGTGAGGATGTAGGGCAAGGAAGGTAGAGTTTAGATAGGGATAATAGGTTTAAGGGATACTACTTACTTGGAAGATTAGGTATAAATCAGTAGTAGCTCGGGGGACCGGGATCGCATACCCGTATATCATAGCATGTTCACCGAAGTAGTAGATCAGTATGATATCCCCTGATATTTTATGGGATAGAAAATACAATTATATAAATCTTGAAACAATAATTATTAAATATAAATATAACAATAATTAACAAAAGTAAATAAACTATAACATACAATAATTATTTTAATGACCTTACTCTAATATGAAAATAGAAGGCTTTTCCTAAACATTATTTATTCATGCTCGTGTTTATCCACCCGATTCTTTCACTAAAAAGTTTTATCCATTTAATAGCACCTGGGGATTCAACCTTGGCAATGATATCTGTTAACGGCCGCTGTGTAAAATGTCTTGAAACATGCTATTTCATAGTTTTATATGTGCTTAATTAAAAATATAAACAGGATTTTAAAAGCAGCGGTATGTTCTTTGATTGTTTCTGCTTATTTTTACACTGTATTATTTATGTTTTTAATTTTACAGTGTATAAATAATGTTGCCGTTTACAATATATTTATTTTCAATTTTTTTCTCTGTATGTTCAATAAATCTTATTTTATAATGATAATACATATTATATCACTGGATAAAAAACAAAAATTGGTCTAACCCCTCAGCAAATTATTTGCTTATGTTAAGACATTAAAAATAATGCGAACCAATGTAATAAACGACCAAACCTGGAAATACACACATCTATGCTCATCACATACATGCCTGTCGGGAATCGAAGCCGAGCCCCTTTACATCGCCATACGTGAGGCGTCCATGCCACACACTCGACTTATGGGGCGCTTAACTTGAAGTTTGTAATGGTAACACATACTTTGGTGTCCCTACGATGTTGTTAACTTAAATAACCCGTTAGAATGAAGTATTTCTTTTATATGGAGCCAATTTTACCTATTTTCCATTGATATAAGGTATATATGTCAGTTTCTTGTTCACCTCTGGATGCTTATATCTCTTAGTTGATTGGTTCAATTCCTTTTATGATATCCTTTACTTTTGAGTAACTTCTGAACGCGATTCAGCTTCCGCCCTAAATGTTCAGGCTTTTATAACATTAAAAAAAATGAACCAAAACTTAGTGCCTTTTCTTTAAAACTTTGTACTCAAACGTTGGCATGTACGGGAACTACAAGACTTCTCATTGCAACTCCATAAATCTGAAGGTAAAGTTGACTTTAGAATACTTAATAACTAGTAGGAATAAATAACTAGTAGGAATAACTTAATAACTAGTAGGGATTTTTCGCTGGTAACTGAGTCTTTATAAGAAAGGTCCAACTAACCCCAATTAGTAACATTTGTAAGTTAGTTCTATATTATCTTATTCATCATTCCAATCACTATTATTACTAATATATTCATACATTCTACAATTAAGGATATAATGAACAGATAAAAAAAATACATTTGTAATTGATTGTTTAAAAAGATAATCAACAACAACTTATAAACTTTCTATTTCATCCGACTCATATAATAAAGTGAAAAGCTTGAATTGTAATTTACGAGCTTCATTAATTTAAAATTTTAACAATAGCGAAGCATAGATTTAGCCATTTATGTTAAATTGCTTAGTCTTTACATTGTGTTTATTTGAATACCTCTATTCAAATTTTTTTAAATTTAAAATTATGTATATTATATATATAATATACATAATTTTAAATTAAAAAAAAACATTTAGGATTTTGAGCCAGGATCGTGACTTTGAGTCAACTTTTTTATCATGCTTTAGTTAAGAGAAATTTAGTGTTTCAGAAACACGTTTTATCTCGAAAATAACGACGACGAATATGACGAGAATTAAGAGTGTGTAATTTTTTTTTGTCTCCAAAAAAAATTATTTTCTTATATTATTTACTATTTAAATAACACCCACACTAAGTCTTCTGTATCTCAATTCCTCCAACTAATTGGTTGCCTGGAAGAGATTGCTTATAGCAATAAAGCCGCCAAACTTGTAATTTTTTTCTGTTTTTTGTTTTCTTTTTGTTATTATTGTTCTATCTGGATGAACAATAAAGAGTATTTATTATTATTATTTACTTTACAAAGGAATGCTTCAATATTAACTTAGAAGCCAAAGATATACAAACGATAAAAATAATTGGTAAATTATGAAATAAGCTAAGTCCAATAACAATAACCTTGATTACTCTCGGTCTGAAGATAAATATTTTAAAACAGAAAAAAGTGCTAAGACACCCAATACTACTTGAAAAAGGATTATCCCAAACGAATATTAGGGAAACAAACGGAGTTGCAAGACAAAATGAGATTAGAGAAGGACTACAGAAGAAGCGGACGTATCTCCCACGTACAACGGTATAATACAACAACTTCAATATGCACATAATATTTTTTTTATCCTGTTTAAACGTGGTTTCGTCGATATTTTTTCCTATCTTGTACTAAATTAACCTAAGAACACATTTATTTCACGTCTTTAGGTTTTCACTATCAATATTGTATAAGAACCTTTCATCAGCACCAAAAAAAGCTCCATATCTTGGAGACCACTGCTTCTATTTCGACCAAATATAGCTAAGGACTGTTTCGAAAAACCAAGGTTTCGATTAAAAAAACCCGCATTTAAGCCCGTCCAACCGTTTAGTTGATACGTTGCCACAGACAGATACACACCCCTCTTTTTGGGTCGGGAGTAAATAAAATAAAAAGGCTTTGGAAATCTTATGAATATTTTTTACATTCTTACTTAAAATAAAAATATTCGCCAAATGTAAGTCGAACTCGAAATAATATGATATGTAATTTAAAATTTAAGGCTTTCGGATTTTTTTTCTTATTATATACCATAAAAATGGTTTTGATTCCCTTGCTAGTAGTAACGAGTTTAAAAATATACAATATGCAAAAAGAAACAACTGTGGCTGTTTCTTGCCCTTGTCTTGTCTTGTTTTGCCTTTGTTCTCTGTGGCTTAAAAGTTTCTTTATTTTTATTATAAAACCTTGGATTTTATTTTGATATTGATAAACTTACTCTTTTCAAAATATCAAAGCTATTAAAGAGTCCATTTATAAATTTATGGAGGAAACAGAGTTCAAGTAAATTTCTACGATTAAACAATGATGAAGTTTTATTTTACGTATTTTTTTTTATTAAACATATTTTTTTTAACCCTTTCTATTCTGTCCATGTGTGTTTGGTAATATGGATTCCATGCGATGGAGCAATATTCTAGTCCGCTCCGTACCATTGAGTTATAACGCATGTTTTATAGACGGTTGCTTAAATTTCTTTGTATTTCTGATGATGAAAGCCAAAACCTTGAGTGATTCTTTAATAATATTATGTTAAGACTTGTTTCAGTAATACACAGTACTTGCACTTCAATATTTAATATCCAACCATTTGTAATAGAATGGACGAGAGCAGCCCCTACAACCCGTTTTATAATATTTTAACACTACAATATTTAGGTCATTTACAATTTCATAACTTACAGATGCTATTTTTTATACCTTATAATAAGGACATCCCGGACATCAACTTGTACAAGATTAGCATGACTCTCAAACCGCTTAAAAATAGCAAGGCAACGGTGATGATGGAGTTACGGCAGAGCTACTGAAAGCACGTGGGAAACCGGTATTGAAAGTTCTCCAGAAGCTCTTTAATTCTGTCATACTTACGTCCCCACAGGCGTGGCACAGAGGCGTGGTGGTTCTGTTTTTTAAGAAAGATGACAACACACTTCTTAGGATTTATAGACCCATCACGCTTCTGAGCTATGTCTATAAGCTATTTTCGAGAGTCATCACGAGCCGTCTCGATCGCAAGTTCGACGATTTCCAGCCTTCCGAACAAGCTGGTTTCCGAAATGGTTATAGTACCATAGATCACATTCAAAGCTGCGACAGGTTATACAAAAAACCGAAGAGTATAACCAGCCTATGTGCTTAGCGTTTGTGGACTATGAGAAAGCCTTCGATTCGGTCGAAACATGGGCAGTGCTACAGACTCTTCAGAGATGCCAAATCGATCAGAACTCGAAACTGATCCAACTGCAGAGTAGTGTGAGACAGGGAGATGTCATATCTCTGAAACTGTTCATAGCTGCTTTGGAAGATGTCTTCAAGCTTCTGGATTGGGACGGTTTTGGCATCAATATAAATGGCGAGTACATCACCCATCTTCGGTTTGCTGACGACATCGTGATCATGGCAGAATCACTGGAGGAACTAGACACAATGCTCATGAGGGTATCGACCCTCAGTAGAGCTTCCCAAAGAGTGGGCCCTGAAAATGAACATGGATAAGACAAAAATTATGTCGAACAGACACGTCGTGCCCACTTTGATATCAATTGAGAAACTTACACTTGAAGTTGTTGACGAAAATAAAAATATACTTAGGACAAACTATCCGACTCGGTGGGTCCAACTTCGAGAAAAAGGCTGGTTGCTGAATCCAACTCGGCTGGGCAGCGTTTGGGAAACTGCGCACTGTTTTCTCGTCCTCAATACCCCAGTGCTTAAAGACGAAAGTCTTCAACCAGTGTGTGTTGCCGGTGATGACATACGGCACTGAGACTTGGCCGCTAACTATGGGCCTTGTAAGAAAGCTCACTGTCGCTAAGCGGGCGATGGAGAGGGCTATGCTCGGGATATCCCTACATGACCGAAAAAAAAATGAAGAGATCTGTAGGAGAACTAAAATTGTTGACATAGTTCATAGAATCGCAAAGCTGAAGTGGCAGTGGGCAGGGCACATTGCTCGAAGAACCGATGGCCGATGGGGAAGAAAGGTTTTAGAGTGGCGGCCACGCATCGGAAAGCGCAGCGTGGGACGTTCTCCCACTAGATGGTCGGACGACCTAATGAAGGTTGCGGGGAGCCGTTATTTACAGGCGGCTCAAAGTCGCACGCTGTGAAAAAAGTTAGGTGAGGCTTTTGTCCAGCAGTGGACGTTAATAGGCTGAGATGATGATTATGAAAAGCTACGAAAAATAAAGTAATAAATTTTAAAACACTAAACTTACCAGAGAAAGATTAGATTAACAAAAACGTATAATCGATGGAATAAACAAGCGCAATATTATCTGGATAAAAGTTTAGTAAAAAAATTGATCATCAGAAGTTCTCGAGTGTGTCAGATTAAAAAAAGGGGAGTTAATTACATGCTAAAAAGTCTTTATCCCACATGGCATAGTGCAGCTGCATACATTAAACTTTTTGACGATTTTTTGTTATTTAGGCTTATATAAAATATCCATTTCTGTCCCGTTTATTTACGGTCGCATCCGTATCATTGTTTGTACGGGAGGACATTAAATGTCAATTAACCTACATAACTATTGAATTCAGTTGTCTTTGTAAATCTTTGGTTCTAAACAATTTTTATAAACATGAAACATTTTATGTGCATAAAATGCAATTTTTATTTATAAAAAACTTAGAATTTTTAAACTAATCCTATACAATGATTATGATTATGTCAAATCAAAGGTATATTTAGACTAAATATTTCCTCTTGATTATACGTGATTATACAATGACATAATAAATTAACTTTTAAAAATTTTACTTTAATTTGTTCTGGATTATTTTTCATTGTTTTTTTTCATCTACTTCGTTTTACAGTTAATAGTTATTGGTTTCTGTCTGTGCCAAGTATTTATTACATTTATCAATTTGAGTTATTCAAAACCCTTTTGTGCTTTTAAAATGTAATTTGGTTTTTAATAAAACAACATTATTTAAAATTTATCTAAAAAAAAATCTATATTGGTTCAAAAGTTTATGATGTTTTGCATACAGCACATGGGATTTATTTTGTTCATTTTTTTAGCATTAAGCCATTTGTTCTCGTTATTTCCTTTGTATAGTTTCTATTTACAAAGAAACCATTATGACTGTTTCTGCTTCACAAAGGACAGAATACACTTCTGTATAATCCTATTCAAAGTAGATTAAAAGGAATTGCTTACAAGTGTCGCTTTACTGTTAACAATAATGAGTTTTTAAACGTTTCCATTTCATATTTTCTTTATCTCTATTTCACAATAATTTATTTGTATTCTACATTACTACAGAGAAATATCTATTATTGAATATTTTTATGTGGTTTTATTGTCTGAAGTCCAATAAACTACACTAAATATATACCTTATATAATAATGTACGTAAGTAGGAAGATATGCAAAGCAAGGAAGATAAAATTAAAATTAAGAATCACACTTTCCCTATACAGGTCTGCTTATCTCTCAGAAAAACTGACCTAGCTAAATATTTAACAAATTGTATTTTTTTGGGACACTATAAATGTTTGTTAAAAGTTTCATTTTTATCTCTTTACTGAATTTTAATAAATAAATATTATCCAAATATAAAATAACAATTTTCATGTTACAATATTAGTGTAATACTTTAAATTAATTCTATGTTTGAAATTACAAAATATTATGAATCAGATAAATATTGTTTAAAATAATCCAAACATATATACCTTTTATGATGAACAAAGTACGTCACAAAATGATATCGCATGATAAACCTCTTCGACATATATTGCATATATTCGTATTTTACTGGCGTAATCTTCAATCATCCAACAACAAAACCCTTTTGTCAAAGTTGGATGGTACCGTCATAAAGACTTTAAAATAATTTTGTGTTCAAATTAAAGTGACCACAGGAACCAGAAGTAGAAGTTCAAAACGAATGGGGACCACAGGAGATTTTTGTACTCCACTAGCTTTAAAGCGCTTTAAAGCGCACCTTGCTTTAGGATTTTATCTTAATGCAACTAATACCAGATGACTCTACATGTATTTCAAAGGCGGCATTAGTAGGTTATTTTCAAAATTAGTTAAGATGGGAGAGGAGTATGGACAGTGACGGTGAGAGTGTTAGCGCATCACAAAGGAATACTTTAAGCCTACACCTGGGTCGCAAGTCTAAAGTAGAACATGAGTTTGTTTGTTTTCAGGTTATTCATCTTAACTAGTCAACCGATCGACCATAATATTCGCAGACAGGTTGCTAAGGAAAAGAATATAAAGAATAATTAACCTCTACAAAGTAGGGTATCCAGTGAAGTAAGTATAAAAACCTTCCGTTCAACATAACAAGGCAGTATTTTTACTCATTAAGCGCATTCAAAACCGCTATGAAATTCTTTTATATATATTTATTTTTTGTACATGTCAATATATTTTATTGCAGCAATTCAATAAAAAAATATTATTACACCACACAAATTATGTTTAGAAAAGAAATATGTTAAAAATGTGGATTTCCCGAAATATATATATATTAGGTATTTAATTTGTGCCTATAAACTTTTGTAGGCACTTAATTATCTTCGGATTTTGTGGTTAGCTTTTCAATCTTGCCGCTTTTTCGTCCGTGACATTATTCCCTCAGGAAATCAAAAGGTATGGATGGATCCCGGTGTGAACGATTTTTAGTATACCACAGTATACCAAGACAATTAGTTTCAACATTAAATATTGAAATTGACGACGCTTTTACATTTACCAATAATAACTAAACATTTTTTTACAAGTCTTGCTATCCACTGGAGATTGAGAGAGCAAGAGGGGTTGAAATGTAATGTAATGAATGTTTTTATTTTCTGATTAAACTGGAAAAAATTATATAATTAATACATAAATATGTAATAGCTTTTACCGGCGACTTCATTTACATTAGATCGCTTTTTGGGCAGCTGCTTTATGTTACAAGGTGTTATTTAATTTCACCTGTTCCGGTGTTTGTTTGTAATCAAGTCTTGCAAGCTAAATTTCACCCACTTCGAATCGAAATATAGCTTGTATCTTAATTAAATTTAAATTTAGTTTTGTTGTCAATCTAACATAGCTGCCGTAACAAAATGGCAGCGTATATATTTGAAGACAATCGTCAGACTTTACATATCCAAAACAACAGATGTCATGAGTCACAGCACTTTTTGATTTCCTTCCGGAGGAGCTAGTTCAAAACTTGGACAAAATTGCTCATAAAATAAAAACTAATCGGCTTACCTGAATCAAATTTTTATGGGACCAATTCGAAAATAATTCGCATCAAACAAAAAAAGAATTACGTAAATCGGTTTAGAAATTTCGGAGAAATCGGTGTACATACATAAAAATAAAAAAAATACCGGCTAAATTGAGAACCTCCTCCTTTTTGAAGAAGTTGGTTAAAAATAATCGGGTTTTATGGTAAATAGCTTTAAACACCTGTATTGATTGGGTCACCCAATTTAATCAGTTAGTCTCGATATTTGAAATTTGGATAACATATAGTTAGGAGTAACATAAAATAGATAAAAATAAAAGGTATACATTTAAAAGGTAATGGTAAAAGGAATAAAGGTAATGTAGGTAAATAATTCAAAGTTTGTCTTTTTACAGACGGGTGGCTAAGGCCATTTGGCATGTTCGACATTCGACAAGAGTGGGGTATATACAATGTATATTAGGATCACAGCAATGTGGTAAGTATTTTTTTTATTATGTTATTATTTCTTTATACAAATATTTTTATTCGACATTCCAATGATGCCCCTGCACTCAGATTTGTATAGGTTGGTCCTAGACGTCCCATGTGCTGCCACATGGGCTTAGGGCCCTGTCTTTCACTTGTTTAGTTGGGTTTGATTGTCTTGTTTGGTTCTTGTTTCTGAGTTTGAGATTTAAGTTGATATTTAATTGACAACATCTAAACGGCCAGAGTAGCCGTCTAGATGTTGATCTCCAGTGGTTGTCTGTTCCAGTGAAATATAGATATATTTAAGTTTCACGGTCCTGTCCAGTCCTGTCCTGTTGCGATCCTGCTGTCCTGTCTTGTTTTCTCGATTTATCTTTCTACCTACTTGTTTATAGTATTCCATAAATATCTCTGTTGTGTCCTTATTATCCTTATTATCCATTATGATTGGTATATTGTCTCTGTTTATTGTCATTTTTGTTTCCGTCTCAATGTCGTGTCTCGCATGCAGAAACCTGGGGCAGTCATTGAGTAGGTGGATGACGACTTCTTCGATAGTATTGTCACACTTAGATACCGGATTGTCTTTTAGTTTGAATCTGTACAAATACGCCGCAAAATTCCCCGTGGTAGACACAGCTGCAGTCTTGCCCGTCGAGTATCAGTCCTGTCAAATTTCGATGGTCTCATCTCTTATCTTTTTCTTTGCGAAGGATATAGGAAAGTCATAATATTTGGCTTTTTTGATTGTTACTTATTATATGCGCAAGTGGGTGCGGATAGGGCGTCCGAGTTCAATGTACCCAGGAAGGACCTGGAGTCAGTGAAGATGTTACTCTCTT
Source organism: Napeogenes sylphis (assembly GCA_959347405.1). Classification (NCBI taxonomy): domain Eukaryota; kingdom Metazoa; phylum Arthropoda; class Insecta; order Lepidoptera; family Nymphalidae; genus Napeogenes; species Napeogenes sylphis. The sequence goes on from OY365776.1 coordinate 30,722,900, forward strand.
TCTAGTTCTTATCATTAATGACTTGTGTGACGGTTTCAATAGCTAGCATCCCCGCCTTTTAAAAACAAAAACAAAATATACTCAAAAGTTCTCTTTTTTTCTGGGTCCATTCTTGGCAAATAAAGTAAATAAAATATTAAACTTTTAAGACAGGTGACCACAAAATATATATAATAATACAAAATATTCATTTAAAATATTAATTTAAAAAATATTAATTTAACATATTAATTTAAAATATTAAATTAAAATATTGGTTTAAAATATTGCGTAGAGTCATCAAATTGTGTATTACTTCGTTGCTTAACATTTAATTACAAAGATGTTTGTTACTTAAACAGCATTGTTTGTAAATTTGTAATTTGTTTTTGTGCAATGAAGAATTAAATAAATAAGCTTTAAGTTCCAGAGAAATTCGGTCTGGAATGTAGTCGCAGTCAGCCTAAGAGAAGCACTTCTAAAAGATGCTGTAAATTTAGATCTAAAATATCCACAGTGTACACTGTATTGCAGTGTATTGCATTAAAAATCCCTCTGTGTCTACGCAAAGGAAAAACATGTTTTTCAGATTTTCATAAAATAAATTTTCATGCCGGAAACTTTATTATAGATTATAATACTAATAAATAATGCTATTTATTAATATTATAATCATTGTTTCATCATTGTTTTAATTATATTAATAGTCATGGAGGTTAAAGTGTCTAACCACCCCATACCTCGAAAGCCTTAAACCTAGTTTTTTTTACTTCCTGCAATATTTCAGTAGTAAACGAAGCTAAAAGTAAGAAAAATGTTTAAAATATTCTTAATGTATAAGCGTGACTGAAAAAGTAAAATAAATAAATAGATGTAATCAAAATCTATGCAAAATTTATCATTGTCTGCTGTTGATCCGAGTGCACTTTATTAAAGTAGAAGAAAATCTAGATACATGGCAATGTGTCAAGCTAAGTTGCAATTTCCAAATTACAATTTATAAGGATAGCAACAAAAGTTTTTGAATATATCCTGTGGCTTATTCAGATTAAATTGTGATAAGTCGTATTGCTTATTTAAAACGATTCGCTGATTAAAATGAAAAGTGTTTAATAGAATTGACGATGCTGTAAACTTCCTTTACCAAACTTATTTCAAGCATTAAGAATAATGGTTTGTCATAAGAACTAATTTTAAAAATAAACTTAATTCACTTCAATACTTTTGCATAGTTGCAAAACGAGTCACCTTATAGTAAAATCTTACTTTCAGTATCAAAGGATGCACAAGAGCGTTGACCGGCTTTGGGGAGGGAGAATTTTCTCATTTTGAAATCCGTCTCGATCTTAAAACCTAGAAGTTTATTCCTCATCTTAGTGGTTCATGGTAGAAGACAAGAGAACAAGTCTTGAAAAGCCAAAGCCATTCCGAAACATTCCCTAAAGAAGTTTCAACAGAAGACAAAAGTTAGTCACACTAGCACTTATCGAGCTGGCAAGAAACTCAACAGTTGCGCTTTTTAATTTTTAAATGAAATTTAACAATGTTTGACTTATACATTATAACATAAATCCTGCAAATATGTCAATTACTAAAATTCCACACATTTCGATTGTATAAACATTATAATAAGCTAAACATAAGGCTCGTCTTCAAAAATCTAAATCCAATATACTTCTGCGGCGTAATTTTGGTGGAATTGACTTGAACCTCCTTCGTGCCGATGCTCGACAGCTAGATTGGTCCGCCATCACTAATTATGACTGTATTGACTCAAAGGTTGAAGGTTTTAATGTTTTGCTAACTCAACTGTATGACAAACACGCTCCAATTAGGCCAATAAAATTGAAACACCTTCCTGCTCCTTGGCTTACAGACGAACTGAAAATTATGATGATTAAAAAAAATCAGGCACGACTTAAATTTAAACTGAAAGATAGTGACAAAAATCGTACTAACTACCATAAGGCCCGAAATCGCTGCAATACATTGTGTAGAGATGCACAAAGACGCCACATACATAGATCAATCGAAAAAGGCAATACTGCTAGTACATGGAAGTTTCTTGAATCACTTGGAGTTGGTAAGTTACCGAACACATCTTCCTGCAATGTAGATATTGAACTTCTCAACAAAAATTTTTTACCACAGAGGCCATCAATGCCACTGATAATAACCAAACTCTCAAAACCCTTGCATCCCTTAAAACTCCAGATTCTTTATCTTTTTCTTTCTGCTCTTTTACTGAATGTGATGTTAAGAAGAACGTACTATCCATTTCATCGAATGCTGTTGGTGCTGATGGCGTTAGCCGGAATATGATCGTACCCATCCTAGATATTATCTCTCCCATTTTAACCCATATCTTAAACCATTCCATTACCACTAGTAAATTTCCCGATATTTGGAAACAAGCCCAAATTATTCCTATATCTAAAAAGGCCAAACCCTTAAACCTCTGTGATTTCCGTCCTATCTCCATTTTACCCTTCCTTTCAAAAATTCTTGAGAAATTAGTACTTGAACAGCTAAGTCTATTTCTTAACGAAAATCAACTTTAAAATCCCTGGCAGTCTGGATTTCGCCCCGGTCATAGCACGGCTACAGCGCTAGTCAAAGTCACTGATGACATTCGACTGGCAATGGACAATACACAGCTTACAATTTTAACCCTTCTTGATTTTAGTAATGCATTTAATACTGTCGATTATGATATTTTACTTACCCTATTACGTTCTATCAACATATCTCCATCGGTAACAGACTGGTTTTGGAATTACCTCACTGGTCGTCGACAGCGCATTCGGAACGATAAGACCTTATCGTCCTGGTGTAGCGTCTCGGCAGGGGTACCTCAAGGTGGCGTGTTATCTCCTTTATTATTTTCAATTTTCATAAATTCTATTACTAAATATATATCTTCTCTCTATCACATGTATGCAGACGACCTTAAAATTTACAGACATTCCAGAATTGAAGATCTTACATCTTCCATATCTGCCATTAATATTGACCTGACTGCAACTTCTGAGTGGAGTAAGCAGTATGGACTTAAAATAAATCCTGTCAAGTCCCAGGTTATTATTATTGGCAGTCCCAGTATGATTGCAAGAATAGATGGAGATAGCATTCCTGCAGTTATATATAACAATGTTCCAATATCCTACTGTTCCACCGTCAAAAATCTGGGACTACACCTGGATCAAACATTATCTTGGACTAGTCATATCAAAGAACTTAGTAAAAAAATCTTTGTTGCTATGGGATCTCTATGGCGATTGCAACATTTTCTGCCGATTCCTACCAAAATTATGTTAGCACACTCTCTTCTTCTTTCTATTCTCGATTATGCCGATGCAAGCTATCTTAATTTAACTGAGGACCAACTTAACAAACTTGAGTAACTCCAAAATATTGCTATAAGGTTCATATTTGGTTAAAAAAAATATGACCACGTTTCTGAATTTCGCAAAAAACTCAAGTGGCTTCCAATTCGCCGTCGCCGGGATCTACACGTTCTCTCTCTTCTGTACTGTGTATTATTTCACATGAAATCACCCTCATATCTGAGGGAGAGATTTCAGTTAATTGGGCTGCCAGCTGATGTACGATCATAAAATAAAAATTCGTATAAATAAAAATAAAATTTTTAATTATACGAATGCCAGCTTATAACTCAAAATTTTTTAAACATTCTTTCACGGTCCATGCGACAAAATTATGGAACGCACTGCCTCTCTTTATTAGAAAATCGAAATCCTTGCCTATATTTAAAAAATCTGTAAAGGAATATTATTTATCAGGAAAAAACTGAAACGACTTATTATTATATATATATATATATATTTTGTTATTATTATTATTTTCTAATGTTATCATTAGATTTATTGCTTATGTGTATAATTAATTCTCTATTATGTATAAGCACTGTATAAATTTTAATTTGGTATTGTTTAGTTTATTAATTAATTATGTATTGTATATAATTATATGTGTATTACGTTTATGTATTAATGTGTATTTATTTTTATGTATGTTTACAATGTTTAAACCTTTTAGCTACCTATCTATGTGCACTAATATTAAATTCCTTTCAATGTGGTTGTCTGGAAGAAATCGCCTTTAGGCGATAAGACCGCCTTTTGTATTTACCCTGTTTTTATTTGTAATTGTTTAAATGTATTTTTTTTAGGTGGTTTACAATAAAGAATATAAATAAATAAATAAATAAATAATTATAATTTTATATAAACAATATATATTAATATATACATCTTGTTATTTTTATTATTACTATTTATTATTATTATCTTTATTTTTATATTTGTATTGTAATAATTATGTGATAATAATAACATATTATTTTATTTTATTGTATAAAATATATTACGTCTGTTTCAGACGAAAGTGTTTAACAAATTCGTAGTTCCGACTTCCGTTGTTTGTAACCTTAAAAAAAAAATAAAAGTTAAAAAAAAAAATATTTTACCATTTCTTTCTTAAGTATTTCAAAAATTATTCCACAATCAGTTTAATTATTTTTTCAATAAGAATTTAAAAAACTGTCTTTAAATAAATTTAATAAGAGTCAATGCAACCTAATACCAAATTATAATCATTGGATCTTCAAGTATTACTGCTAGAGTTCATTAATTTATTCTATTTAAGGTTATCAGAAAACTTTTGCAGCTATGGGTTCACTACGACGTTTGCATTTTTTTCTATATTGCTTGACTTATCTATATAATAATATAATAATTTAAATATTCGTTATTACTAATTGTTTCAGTAATAGTATTTCTTTAAAGATTAATTCCTTAATTTAAATCAAATTATGTTACTTGCGGCGGAATTTTTGCCTTTTGTCTTAAGCATTTGACCTTCAATTATGTCGAATCTAGAATAACTTCGGAAAGTTTGAAACGTCCTATTTACAAGATAGCCTTTTTTGAGCCTTTAGTAAGTCAAGTAGCATCCTTTTTTATAGTTTATAAAACTTCCTTCACGGATAAAGGGACAAATAAAAGGTGTAGAGATTTTTCGTTCTTGAAGGTTACATTTATTTTATCACTAAATGTAACTAGAAGAAGAATGATGACAAGTTAATTATCACGTTGTTATTTTTTTAATAGGATGCTCATACTTAACGTCTGTTACTGAAATTTCAGAAGGATGCTTTTATATTATTTTTAAAAAATCTTTGTCATTTGGCCGTAGGTTTATTTCGGTTATATATCCCAAAAAAATAGTGTAAGATCAATCAAAATATTTATGAAATCAAATGTAATGAAGCAGTAATATAATATATAAAATTATTAATAGTTTTAATTCCACAAAAGTACATAAGGATTTCATAAGAATTTGGTACTTCATGTTAAAAATTCAATTCTTTCCAAAAATTAACTTGACTTTGAATGCGTAAGGTTTCATGTTATAAAGAGCAGTTTGATACTAATGGCTCAATTAAATAACCCAGAAGCTACTTTAAAGAGATTCAACAAGAGCATCTTACTGAGCCTTAATCTTTTATATCCTTTAAAGGGATACGACTTTACGAGAACTTCTGTAGATATTCTAACCGATCCAATTTAAAAGAATGAAAAAAATAATTAAGTAATCATTAAATAAGTAACTTAAATAATTGTATTTTTAATTATGTACCATCACATATATTTTAACAAATTTATTTACTATAGATTTTACATAAAAAAATATATAAATAACTTAGATTATTTTCAGAACTCCTGTTACTTACACCACAGAAAATGTAATGTATTTAACTCTGTAATAAAGGCGTATCTTTGTAACGCTATCAGAGGGTCCAAGTCGAATAAGTTATCTCATTAATGAAGGATAATAAGAAGATAATAAATGTTTATGTTCGTGATAATTCAGGAAATATTATGAGCACATTTTTGCAAGACTTCAGAAAGTTGGCAACTTATGTTTGTATTCTAATAGCACTTAATATTATCAATAAAATATCTGAAATTGTAAATTTAGTTCATGTATTTAAAATTATTTCATTCAGAGTGAAATCCCATATATAATAACTATATATAAAGCAAGATAACTTAATAAATTATTGAATAATTGTGTTAAAAACTCTTTTTCTCGTTTAAAACATTTTTCCACGTTTTTTTTTAATACGTTATACAAACTATATTTACTAATCTAGTCTGCATTATTATATGTTAATATTAAATTGATAAGCACTTTAGTATATACCAAAGTGCCAAAGTAAACTACCATATGGTAGTTTACATCTGCATTTTATGTAACACTATGAACTCGAAACATTTGTAGTTGACAAAAACACCAAAAAACTTCTGTTTTACTTGAGTAATACCTGTATGTTTGTTTCTATAAGGTTATAAAATTGCAAGTTATTAAATGAGATTGGACTCGTTTTATATGATATAAAAACAAAAAATACCGTTGTATTTTATCACACAACAATATCTATATTCACTTTCGTGGCTTTAATTTATAGTAAATAATTTATTAAGGCATTAATAAATTACGTTTTAATGTCCTGACATTTTCACACTACTTCAAATTTAATTTCGTTAAATTAGAAATTCGTCGTTTGTCGTTAGTTCGAAATTTAGAGATTAAAACAAACTACATTAGTATATTTTTTGTAGTATAAGATATTTCATGGGAAAATTCTACGAAACAAAATATATGTAATACAAATAACAAAAACAAAACCATAGTTGCGACAGTTTAAGTATAGATAAGTCAAGTTCTAAATAACTTTTATTTGCGCCTTTATCTATAAATTTTCTTGAAAAGTATTAATAATAGTTTTTTTTTAAAATATGTTAATATTCTTTGTTTGAAAATAATTAATATTTAGCATTATTACTTTGAATATATACTAACTAATATTTTAATTTTAATTTATTAATGCACATATTTATCTTATATTTCGCCGTATTTTTTAAAAATTCATTATATTAATTTGAACATTAAAACTACAGTTTTTTTGCACTATTGAATAAAATTCTTATACTTCATATTATAGATACTACTACTACTATTATAAGAATAATTTAATCATTAGATTTTTAGTATAACAAAATCATTAGGTAATAAGCTTGACTGTTACAAACTAAAGAAATGTGGATGACCATTCTATTATGTTATTTCTAATAAGTAAACTACCATATGGTAGTAGTAATAAGTAAACTACCATATGGTAGTTTACTTAGTAGAAATAACATAATAGAATGAGTTTTATAACCTTATAGAAACAAACATACAGGTATTACTCATGTAAAACAGAAGTTTTTTGGTGTTTTTATAGTTGATGTTATGGGTTCATAGTATTACATAAAATGCAAGCAGAAGTAAAGCTGTCTCTTAAAGACCGTAAGCCAATTTTTATTTTTTATTTCCAAGTTACGAGTTTTGAGACTACGAAGTCAGTGTTGTAATATTGAAAACTTATCTAATTATATTTTATTAAACGACTTTTTCAAAAAGGAGGAGGATCTCAATTAGGCCGGTATATATATTATATATTTTTTTATGTATATACACCAATTTCTCCTAGATTTCTGAACGAATTTACGTGATTCTTTTTTGTTTGATGCGGAATAGTTTCTAATTGGTCCCATAAAAAAATTATTCAGGTAGGCCCATTAGTTTTAATTTTATGAGCATATTTGTCCAAGTTTTGTACTAGCTCCTCCGGAAGGAAATCCAAACATGCTGTGGTTAATGACATCTATTATTTTGGATATAACAATTCCTTACAGACTGCACATGGTACTTCAGCATATTGATTTATGGTGGTTATAATATTACGCTCATTCATTTAACGAAGTCTTTGTGAAATTTGACGCCCTGCTGCTAGCCGGATATCACGTTGCTGAGCAGACTCAGTTGCTGTACGGTTTCATATCACTTCTAATCTATAAGCCCTCTGCTCTGCCGACTCGTTCTCTAAACGCTCATTAATGAGACCAAGTCTATGAGTCCTCTGCTCAGCTAACTCGTTGGCCAGACGCTCATTAATGAGGCCAAGTCTCTATTCAAAATACTCATTCGCAAGACGCTCTTGGATCTTACCGAGTCTAGAATTATAATGTTCTAGAGTTTCTTGACGTAATGGTGATTTCATATATGCTTACATGGCCAACCAACGTTTTTCACGATCTTTAATAGTCTGACAAGAACTTGAAATTGTGTTTCGAAGAGGCTTTTTCCGAAGACGACTACTTTTATCCGTTCCCGTTTCTATGGTATCTACCCATGGCTAATTGATAATGTAGCAATAAACTAAAGAGTATTAAATAAATATATAAAAAAATAAATAAATTCCTATACTAAATGCCTTGGCAACGACTTCAAACCTATTAGTAAATAGGTCATATAAATAATATTTAGTATATAATAAATATTAAATGTTCATCATTTTTAACTTTTTAATTTTAAAGTCGTTTTTGTTAACGTAGTTATTTTTATTTTATTTTTATTTTCATTCATTTGTGGAGAAACATAGTAATATCGTAAATTAGGATTTAAAAACATAATTATTGTGAAGTATACTTATAATAACCTTCTCTTTGAAACTCCTGTACTAGGGTAAAACTTCTAGTCATGGGTATTATAAAATATAGTAATTAGGTATAGTACATCAAGATTAGCAACAAGAATCTGCGTATCACATAAAAAAGAAATATCAACTGACATTTGCTGTCTTAATAAATGAATCTTCCGTATGGATCATAGATACTATGTTGTTTCCTCATATCTAAAATTTTATTTTGGTTAAAATCTCGATTCAGTTTTCTAAACTCAATTCCGTATAGTACAACAATTTTAGATCAAGTTTTCCTCGGAGTTGGATGAACAGCCCTGGTTAAAAATGTACAGTTTTTTAATTTTCTTTTTAATTTTCTAACTCTTATACAATTTTAATTCATAGTTGCATATATTAATTTAAAATTAATTTACTTAAAATATCTTAATATATAAAAACTACCTTTTTTTAAAAACAATGAAGTTTTATTTGCTAATTCAAACAATTTTTCTTACATACACAACATAGACGTTTCGTGGTCATGTTTTCTGAATGAACATATAAACAATTATGATCCGTTTCTATCATCCGTAAAGTCATAAGAATTTTATAACAAAATACAAAATATTACAAGAAATCACAAAACTACCCTAAGAATACCAATGTGTTTCGAATTCTCTATTTCCCTTATCCCGGATAAATAATATTGTGATTGGATTACATGAGGATTATTGTCACCAAAAAAAAAGATATAAAACCTTTTACATTTCCTGATTTCAATTAATAATAAAAAACAATTGACTAAACAATCATTATCATTATCTTTGCACTATTTAATTTAATTTTATTTATTTTTTTTATTTGTTTACCAGTTTATTGAAGTGATAAAACGAACGAAACCACACAAAAAGAACAAGACAAAAGAAAACTAAAAATTCATTGCATAAACTTATCTCTAAATGGAGATCTCTACCAGCTACCCGTGCGTGTGAAACAGTTCATTTTAATGGGCAGAAATAGTTAATACACACTACATATATAATAAAACTGTATATAAATATAAATTTTATAGGACATTCCATTATATGATTCAGATAAATATATATTATCATGAATAATATAAATTAAAGACAAACAACACATAAAAAAATATAATAGGTATTTTTTTAAATACCTAGTCTTGCCATCAATATTGTAACAAAGAAAAAAAATACTTTTTTAATTGCAAATAATATTTATTAGTTTAATACACAAATATAAAACAATTAAAAATATAAAAAGCTTATTTGAAGTGGTGTCCACTGGCTGCAGTACAGTCTTTTAAACGATGAGGCCAGCTATCAATAGAAACACGAGCTATCAATTAAGAAATGACCAATGCGTCTCTTATAGGTTGCAAGTTCTAAGTCATCTCTTAAAAAACGCGACATGCTTCTAGGTGCTATCTTCATTTCTCGAGATAAAATCTTTTGCTTTCCGCCAGGATTTCTTCGAATTCTTTCCTTTACTGCTTTGACCACCTTTTTCGTACGCACACTAAGCGGACGGACTTTTCCCTGTCAAAAGCAGAGGAAGTCTCATTGTACCCATAGCCCGGTATACAAATAATTGACTAAAACAAGTGTATGGAGATTTTTAAAAATTGCATTTGGCTCCATACCTACTTTGTGTAATGCAACCATAGCGATTCTGTTCTCTTTATTACCCCACCCCATTTTATTATCGCAAAATACTGTACAATATATTGGAGTCAAAACGAGAAAATACAATGAACAATTGTATAAAAATTAAATTAAAAATTAAAAAAAACCCGGTACAAAAAGAACTCTAAAAAAAATAAAAATAATATTATTATATTGAAGTCGTTGCGATGGGGGAACGTACGTACGTTGACGATGATATCTTTTAACAAAATTGATCATTGAGGACCTAGACTATACGATTCGATGTCGTAATTTCTTTTTTAGCCTTGGGGACTTTTTTAATTTTTTTTTTTTTCTGCTTTTTAAAGTTATGTTACTGGTTTCTTTACTGTACTAAATGAACCTACGAGCACATAATTTTTCAGTTGTTTAATATTTCTATCAATCTATCCTAATATTATAAAGATTAAAGATTTGTTTCTTTGTTTGAATTTAATAGGCTCCAAAGCTACTGGACCGATTTAAAAAAAAAAAAATACTATTAGATTCCTACATTATCCCTGACATAGCTTGGATATACGATAATTTTTTTAACTTCACATCTAAATTGGCCTTTCCTCGTTTAAGATATTAATAAAACCCGTAAACTCGTATTTAGAAACCGAAACAATTTTGGATTAAAATTAAAGAAACCATCGGAGCTCTACAAACATCTAAGAGTTACCAAAAAACATATCATCGGAAAATCTAAAGATGATACTGTAACTTCTCTCTCAAAAGACAAAATTGCCTCAGAGCTCGAGTGACGACTTTAATTCCATAAGGAAGTTATGATAGGTGCTCAAACGAATAAAGTAGGGTTAGAATCAAGTAGGAAAGTTCAATACATAGACAAAACAAAATCTTTTATTCGGCGAGACGAAAACGATAACTACCCACTCCACGAGCCTACTACTATTATCCCATGAGCCTAGAAATTCAAAACGAATGGGTAGGGTAGGAGATTTTTGGATTCCACTAGCTTTGAAGTGGCGCTCCTTAATTTATGATTGGTCCCCAGCATTCTTAAAATTCTATCTTAATGCATTCCAAATGACTCTCCCAGATCAAAGTAATTTAGTAAGATGGGATAAAGCCACGGAGAAGTCTTGCGACATCTGTGGGGAGGCAGTAGGAACCGCGAAACACTTATTAGTAGGGTGTAGGGTAATTCTAGATAGAGGTCAATACTCGCGTCGCCAAAATAAGGTATGAGAAATTATACGGAATGCGGTTAGTCTTTCAGTAGCAATAGCGCGGAACGGTATAACAACCACTAAACGATCTGTAGAATTCGTAAAAGAAGACTCCTCCAAAAAATCAAAACCGAAGCCTCATTCAAATATTATGTTTTAAAAAACTAGGAGACATATCCGTTAGGAGTTTACAAACTGGTAGGCGTTTGTAACAAGGCGTTTGACCGGGTACATCATGTTATTCTATTATAAAAGCTTCAAGCTCACGGAAACAAAGGTGACTTGCATAAATGGTTTTGCACGTATTTAACAAAACCACAACAAGCTATGATATTCATTGATATCCTAACAGAGGAAAGTATTTCTATCCTAACTATAGTTTAATGACTTAAGTTCTGTACCTTTGACCCTAGTAAAATGAAATGACCCTGAAAATAACATTCGAGGTATATAAGTGTCTTACCATTCGAATGTGTATCTCACGGACACAAACTTAAGACATATTTTGTGAGAGTTCTTGACCTTTTAATTATTCAATTAAGAACTCTGAACAAGTAAAGGCATTTTGGCATGCATACGTAGGGAATTCCATATTGATAAAAATTACGTATTTTCCTTAATTGTTTTATTTGTGTGTAGGGTCAATCACGGTTGCCAAGGAACTCCCGGGGGCGTAGCCCCCGGAAGTTTCCTCGTGTATATATAACGACCTAACTCGATTCTTTATTATAAGTGGTTATCAAATGCACAGTGTGCTTCGTAAACAACGTAGAGGTGGAGGTATACATAAAAAAATATCACAAATTTGAAATTATTAATAATATAAATCTAAGGCAATGTGAATCTTTAATTGGAGTTCTTAAAACCTCTCATTGTTACGCGGCACACAACTGCGCACTGTATAGCTCGCCATCAAAAAATAAACACTTGTTCGTTTGTGAACTAAAAAACTGTTGTGTAAAGATCCTTAAACCACCCTGAGTTGTACTTATTTCGAGGCATAAACATCAACCTAAAATCAAAAGATAAGATACGTGATTACCCCTAAGGGCTGTATGATTGAGTGTGGTCTATTGATCGCGAAATCTGATTTTACACGAATGGAAATAAAGAAACCAAACTATAACACAAAGTTGTATTGATCATATCTTTGCACTACCCCGCTCACTAGACCTTTATTAGCAAGTTTGGTACATCTAAGGCGGCTTACCGCATTTGCGTATTCGTGAACTGGGATTGAGACCAACTACAATACACAAGTTGATGAAAAAAGAAAAAATATACAAATAACAACATGAAGGTTAAAATACAAAAGACAAAGGAATAAAACACGAATGATAATGGTGTCACGAAATAAATACAATGACTATAAAATAAATAAATGTAAAACAATACAAAAAAGTTATGAAATTTACTTAATTCACTTGTTCTGTATCTGTATTTTGTATCTGAATAATGCGCAGGCTGAGTTAATAATATCGTATGTTCTCACAAGCTGTGGTAAAACGTTCAAAATTTATTTAGATAAAGAATTTACATATCGTTCCAAATACCTATACGTTTAAATAAAATACCACCCCAGATTCTATCAACTGTTACTGATAAAAACTTTAAACACATATATAAAAAATATTTTTATGACTGACTAATTCAAGTTAAAAAGCTTTGTAATGTTAAAAAGTTTTTATCATACAAAAATAAACCAAAACAAATTCTCGGTCTGGTAAAAAAAATCCTGAGGTCAACATTATAAAATATTTAATGTATGGTTCATTTCAATGTTTTATTCTTACTAAATTAAGTTTATGACACAATTTAGTTTCTTTGATTATTATCAACTATTTTATGCATATTAAAAAAAGTTTAAGTTGAAATTACTATTTTTTTCTATTAGTAAATATTTTTAGGAAAGTTCAAATTGTATAAAAAGAAACAATAGTTATTTTTTCAATTGGAAGCTGAACGTGAGCTAAAACAACGTTCTGATATGCGATATTGTCCTGAGTGTACGTGGTATTACTATTGGAAATGGAATACTATACACTAGCAATAAACCATGAGCAAATATTTCTTTTATGCCGATTACATTTTAAAAGAGTAACCTAAAAAGTAACTAAAATAATAGATGCCTTTAGAACCATCAAGTTACTTAAAATTTTGGTATGCAAATGAAGTACTACATATATATCTTCATAGATATATTATTTAGCGGGTCCTGTATAGTTTTTGATCCGGAGGGGGTTAATAAAGGTTATATGGGTATAGCTGACATACTAACTTGCAGAATACCTAACGATTAGCCACTATCGCCATGCTATGACGTCATGGCAACTGTTTCACTTCTATAAATATAATATTAATATAGAACATTACTGGAAGCAACAGTACTTTATGACATTTTGATTCAGGCAATAAGCCACCACTGCTCGAAATTACATCACATCCCTTTTGTTCAAAGTTTCGTTCTGAACTTGGACGCGTAGGTATCGTGTCGCTGTATGTAGATTTTGACAATATATTTATTTATTTATTTATTTATTTATTTATTTATGTACCAAAAAAATACAATAAAGAAATTTTACAATGATAAAAAAAAGTGTACAAAGGCTTAACTTATCTCTTTAAGAGATCTCTCCCAGTTATCCTTAGGCGAAAAAGAGTTTTTATTAACATGCAAGCGGTCTGGTACGTTAATAACATAACAAAAAAAAATAATAATAAACACAGTAAAAGAAAAAAAACAAATAATATCTGTTGTTTTTCAACTTTATAGTAGAATTAGAATAATAATATCTATATATATCTATATATACAAATATATATATACATACATACATATACATCCATACATATACCTACACATATACTGTCAAATATATATACATATTCAAACATAATTATACATGCATATACACACACAAACATACGCAAAACATTATATATTATATAAAATCTCGATACATACATACATACATGTATACACAAACATAATACAATTTATGATAAAGAGGAGAGGTAGTGCTTTTTCAGTCTTAGCTTGAAAGAGCTAAGAGAATGAATTCCATGAAATACCTCCCTCGGAAGGGAATTCCAAAGTTGAGCAGCGACAACGGTAAAAGAATTGGAATAGAAGGTGGTATTAAAATGAGGTACATCTAGAGTTTTTAGGGTGACACACGAACGATGTGGTCTTGTTCTAGGAACGGGCGTTTGAAAACGTTCACTTAAGTAAGAAGGAGAGGAATTATTTAATAAATTGTAAACGAGTGATAGTATATGCACATTCCGGCGAAGGCGTATAGGGAGCCACTTTAACTTTTTGCGAAATTCTGACACATGATCGAATTTGCGCAATCCGTAGATAAAGCGGATTGCCAAATTTTGGAGGCGTTCGAGTCTATTTAGCAGCTCCTCAGATGCATCCAAATAGCAGACATCAGCGTAATCCAGAAGCGGTAGAAGAAGAGTTTGAGCTAACATTATTTTAGTTTCCAGAGGAAGAAAATTCTGCAACCGTCTAAGAGAGTGTAGTGAGTAGTGAAATTTTCTGCTAACTTCATCAACTTGTGCTGTCCATGAAAGATCACAGTCCATAATGATACCGAGATTTTTGGTTTTGTCAGAGAATGGTATTAAAATGGAGTTATAAGTCAGAAAAGGTAGGTCAGCCTTAATTATTCTGTGTCGTAATTGCTTATTACCTACAATCAAGGCTTGTGACTTGAGTGGGTTAATCAGGAGGCCGTACTCCTCAGCCCACGTATTAATCATCCTGAGGTCATTGTTAAGAGCTTCAATAGTTGTAGCCAGATCGTTAATTGTGGTGTGTCGATATAGCTGCAAATCGTCTGCATAGAGATGGTAGTGACATGAAATGACTTTAGAGATTTCGTTAATAAACAGTGAAAAGAGAAGAGGAGATAATACACCGCCTTGTGGTACACCTGCAGAGATGTCTGTCCAGTCTGAGAAGTCCTCATCCACACAAACTCTCTGCCGGCGCCCACGTAGATACGAAGAAAACCACTTGATTGCGGGAGATGAGATATTAAGAGAGTTTAATATACTTAGCAACACGTCAAAGTCAACTGAATTGAACGCGTTGCTGAATTCTAACAATATAACAATGGTTAATTTTTTATTGTCCATGGCATGGCGAACATCTTCGGTTACTTTCAGTAACGCAGTGGTAGTACTGTGGAGAGAACGGAAACCGGATGGGAAAGGATTGAGTAGGTTATTGGCAGTTAGGAAAGAGGTAAGTTGTTTGTATACCCCTTCTTCCAAAAGTTTGGATAAAATTGGTAAAATGGAGATAGGGCGAAATTGTGAAAAAGAAGTAGGATTAGAAGTTTTAGGAAGTGGAATTATATGAGCCAATTTCCAGGCCTTAGGATAGCATGTGGTAATTAGAGAAAAATTTAAAATATGGGTAATTAACGGGGTTATAATATCTAGGATAGGAAGAAGCATTTCCCGACCAATATTGTCATTACCGACTGCTTTTGTTGCAATGGCCATGATACCCTTCCTAACATCACTCTCCGCAATTTCATGGAAACTAAAAATATCACAGATAGGTGGGGTGGCTGATGCCAGTTTTTGAAGAGTAAGAAGTTTTAAAGCGTTGTTAATTTTAAAAGGAGGAGAAGAAAAGTGAGAATTAAGTAAGTTTAAATCAGTTTGTTTATTTATATTAACAGCGGACTTACCCACACCCAGTGATTTAAAAAATCTCCACTTCTGAGAAGGAGAAAAGTGCTCGAGAGAAGAAAATATATGACGGCGCTTAGCGTCTCTACACATCCTATTACAGAGATTTCGCAGTTTCTTATAGGCAGCAATATTTAAATCGTTTGGATTCTTTTTGCATTTATTTTTGGCCCTATTGCGTCTTTGCATAGCTTGCTTAATCGACGAAGTAAGCCAGGGCGCAGGTAGGTGTTTGACCCTTACTGGTTTTAGTGGCGCATGGGAATCATATAAACTAGTAAGGGTAGCGTTAAAAGAATCCACCTTTTCGTCTACTGTGGATGCACTATAAACGGGTGACCAGTCTAAGTCAGAGGCATCACGATGCAAATTTTCCGAATTAATCATCTTAAGATTACGCCGCAGAATTATCTTCTTCTTAAACTTGGGAACTGATAGGTTGTAACGTAGATAGAGAAGATCATGGTAGGAAAAGGACGCAGTCAGTTGACCGTGTGCTAGCACTTTCCCTGGTCTTAAGACCATGATAACATCTAGAAGAGAAGCCTTAAAAGCTGGGCAGTAATGCGTTGCTGAAAGAGGGAGAATAGACATACTATAAGAAGATATAAGTGAATTTAATTTTTTTGATCTATAGTCATTTTTTAAAAGACAAGTGTTTAGGTCACCCATGATTACAATATCATCATAAACGGGTGAAAAATTATGGAGAAGGATATCTAAATCATTGAAATAACTAATATTGAGGGATGGACTATAAACAACGCCAAGAAGAAGTTTAGAATGTAGGGTGGAAATTTCAAGAAACATATACTCAAGATGTTCAGGAAAAGTGCTGCGGGACTGGCTGATGACGGTAAACGGTATGCTATCTCTGAGGTAAATACCTACGCCTCCACCCCTCTTAACTGTGCGATCATTTCGTATCAGTGTAAAACCAGGAAGACTATATAGTGTAGAAGACAAGGAGGATTTTAACCAGGTCTCTGACACCAATATGCCATCGACTTGGACGTCGTTAAAAGATGCGAGAAGGTCAGGAAAGTGTGCCGGAATGCTTTGTGCATTTATATGTATAAGGTTAAGAGATTGTTTGTTATTTGAAAATATAGATTGAAGTTTATAATCAAGGGGAGTCAAAGAATCGTCGTCTGGAGATAAGGTACCATCAGCGCTATGGAAATCATCAGAAGAGGAACAAGAGAAATAATCATCATTCAAATTTAAAATAGATTGATTTGACATATACAACTATAAATATATAAATAATATGAAATAAATAAATATATATCTATATATAAAAGCTACACTAAAACTATTTAACTAAAACTATCACAATTTTTTTTTTTATAATAATACAATATAATTAACCTACATAACCGGGCGTAATTTTGTGAAGAATATCATCCAGTAGTTATTATTTAAAAAACATAAGTTAAGAACACAAAAAAAAAAAAAACAAAAGAAAGTAAAATAAACTTAATATAGTTACGAGAAACGATAAAATTAGCTTATTATTATAAAAAAACAAGATTCTCGAATAAAGTATTAAAAAAAATGAATGTATACAGTAAGTCAGACAAGATTTTAAACGTCACTCTAGCATTATTCAGTGACGATGTCAAAGATTGACAAGTGACAACTGTCAAATTAACATTGTCTCAGACTTAGACTTAACATAATGGTAAAATTTTGATTATTATTTTATTTTACTTGTCTATATTATATAACTTAAAATAAAGTAAATACAAATAAAAACTATCTATATAATAATAAGAAAAGCAATATAGGGAGTAATAGTGGATTATCAATGTGAAGACTATATCCTGATTGTGAAATAAAAAATTTGTAACTGGATATAACATTATTTACCAGAATTTTTAACACGACGAGATCTTGTTGATCTGAAGTCTTGAGAAGCCTGATCCAACTGGGGATAGTTTCCAATAACAAGCTGCAATTCCAGTGAAGTGATAACCTTCTTCCTTGTTTTATCCGGCAAAGCAATGATAATAGCACCATCTGAAGTCCAGCAGTTTTTCATGCCAAAGTGTTTTCTGGCTGTAATAAATACTTCCTGTCTAGGCTTTGTGAGAAACTCTGAGATTGTTACACCCGTACCCTTTAGAGTGGTTTTAGCGTTCCAGACAATATTCTTAAATTTCAAACTATTGAAACGCACCACAACAGGCCTGGGCTTTTGTCTCTTAACACCAAGACGGTGACAAATGTCAACACAATTATTATCCAAGTCACAAAGCTTCATCTGGTTGTTCAGAGTATCATTAACTTGCTGATAGATGTCATCCTTGTCTTCTGGAAGTCCATGTATCAACAGGACTTTTCGACGAGAAAGCATTTCATGTTTATCAAAACCGATTGACAGTAACTGGAGTTGTTGACGTAGCATAGAAAGTGATTTCCACATTAACTCCTTGAAGACGGTGTAATCAGCAATCAACGTCTCCAGATTACCAACAGAAGGTTTAGATGTTGGTGGTTGTGATTGTGTCAGTGCCTTGTCAAATTGATTCATGCGAGACTCAAAAAGTGTCACAATCTCCTCCATGTTCTTGCTAAGTTGAGTGTGAAGGTCCATATTGCTTAAAGGATGAATATTGTAAATAATTTTATGTGCCGGGCAACGTAGGTTTGTTTTCAATTTATTCTTATAACATTAAAGACTTTAAAAGTTAAAAATGTAATTTATATCACTTAAAACTGTAAGAGCGAAAAAATATGATGTTAATTAAAGTACTACTCGCAAAAAAAAAAAATACCTATATTAAAAAGTCCCGTCCTGTTTCGCAGTAGCTATTTTCGAATCATAAGTAATTAATTTGAGATTAAATTCTGAGATAACAATGTAAACATCTGAACGGGGAGGCGTCAGTTGACTTACAGAATAGTGATATTGTAAGTATTGTATTTGATGATGCGAAAAGAAAAAAACAATAATACTGAAGATATGCTGGTGGATATAAAGCTTGCGCCGTAGTGATGGTTCGCCTGTGACTATGATCAGAGCAACGTTTCGACCGAAACGTCAGGCCATTAAAAGATAAACAAAATCAATTTTTTAGGGAGCTATTATCCGTTTATAAGATAATAAAAACAAAAATAAGTATTTTATTTACTAAAATTAAACTTTTTACCAAAATAAACACGAGGAGGGATAAATAAAAGCATTCATATAAATCATCAATAAATCGATGACTACTATCAACCTTCAATATTCTGACGAAAATATCGTACACCTTTAGAATTATTACGATCAGCATAGTTTTTTTCCACAAAAAATATAAAAGCTCAAAGTTTCAACCATTAAAATTCTGGAGTGGCCTTCCTAAAACTAATAGACTTTCACCTAGCAGAGTGGTCTTAACCGCCTTGTTGGTCGAGCGGTTAGCGCAGACGCCTAACGTATGCCGGCGCAATGAGGTTCGGGTTCGATTCCCAACAGGTATAGACATGTCTATGCAGGCATGTGTATGTGATGAGCATATATGTCTTTATCTCTGGGTTTGGTCGGTTGCTAAATATAATCGCAGGTATTTATAATGATAAATACCTGCGATTATATTTAGCAACCGACCAAACCCAGAGATAAATGTTATGTTAGACAATGATACAAATAAATAGAAATACACATTTGTATTTCTATTTATTTGTATCATTGTCTAACACAGTTAAAACAAGCAAAAAATATGCTTAGTAAAGGCTTAGATCAATGCGTGTAATTTGACCAGTAATATTATTATTATTACTGCATCTAAAACTTGTAGTTTAGTCTTGTAAAAAATATAGTGTAATAAGAAAAAATATCAGATTATCAATGTTTTGCCTTTTTTCCATGACTTAAAGATAATATTTTCTGTTAGTTTTATATTGCCTTATTTGTTATTGTAATGTTAAGAAAGTTTTATGCTTCTTAAGTCTTATGCTTCTTAATTATTTAAGCACATTATTTTAGTCATTGGTAGCTTAGTCAAAGCTTTTCTTTATTTAAATTTATTGTTTCAAAATTGTAATGAAATACACATTAGTGCGTTTTGTCTGTTTAAATTTTATTTATATATTTTTGTTATTCTGTATTTTGAGATTTTACATTTGTTTATTAAGACTACTTTGGGGAAATTATATAATATTGACACTATATTGTTAAATGTTATTGTATATGTTTTATTACTGACGCGTTTTTCACAAATCGTGAAGTTCTAGTCTTAATTATTTCATCTATATTGCAAATTGTTTCAGCGTTTATTATTGTTTATAATTTTATGTTTTGGATTTGGTTACCCAACACTCGAAACCATATATCACGACAGGTGTAGATTTTTTCCTTAATTTACGTGGCTCGCAAGTTGTGCCGGTAACGTGTCGTTTTTTCATCCATCCCGCATTTATTCTATTTTGCACGTCTCGGTCTTTATTGCCATCTTTTTGAATCATTCACCCGAGATACCGGAAGTCAGAGCAGACTGACATGGATATACCATCTAAAGTATTGTAGGACAAACCGGATGTCACAGAACAGGTCCTTTATTTTAATTCTACAGATCTTTAATCCGACTCTCTTCGTCTTGCCTGCTATTTTTCAGGCCTTTTCTGAACCTCAGACACATCCCCACCATTAACAAAAAAATCCTCGGCAAACGGCAAGCACCAGGGTGCCTCCTCTTGTATGTGCGATGTGAATGCAATCACTATCAGGAGAAACAAATAAGGGCTAAAAGCCGATTCCTGGTTTAAGCAACATTGAACTTGTCGGTTACACCGGCTACAGACCGGACATGCGTATTTGCTATATCATACACAGCCCCTACAAATTGTACGTACTTCCTAGGCACTTCCTTCTCTTTTGTATCCCCCAACAGAACCTCACAGGGCACCCTGTCGGTTGTCTTTTCTAGCTTAATGAACAAAATGTGCACGCATTTTTCACGAGCATAAATCCAAATTGGTTCTGTGTTAACTTGACTTTCTATTCTCATTCGACTTTCTGCCAAATTTTCATACAATGTGACATGAGCTTTATTCGTCTATAGTTGATACAGTGAAGTGTTAAGTGTTAGGGTTACGTGTTATTTTAATACGTTTGTTACGGTTATGTGTTGTTAATGTGAGTGTAATAATAAGTTATTTTCTGTAAAACCAACATTGTCCTCCCCCGCTAAAATATTGTGTGACAAGGTTGATATCCCTGTTTCTAAAAATAGTGGCTCCCTCAAATTAACTCCTGTATATGACACTTATATGTTTAGCGATAACATGGGAAAAGGAATGGGATCTTTACTAAATTCTTATTTTGAAAAACAAAATGTATTCAACAGCTGTTCACCTGACAATAATTTAATGAATATTACTAGACAAATAAAGAATTCAAGTAAACAATTTACTAAGTCAACAAATATAATAATTTTTGTAGGAAAAAGAGATAATGTAAATCATTTGGAATTTAAAAAATGTTTTGAAACTATAAGTAGCTTAGATGTCAATAAAATTGTCTGGTTTTCATTACCCTATAATCAAGGTTTGCCACAGGCCGAAAATAAAATTAGATATAAGATAAACTTACTGATATATAATTTATGTTTGTATAATGACAAATTTCATGTGATTGACACTAACTAATGTTAGTAACTTTTATAATTTGACTAATGACAAATGACATATATTAAAAGACAGGTAGCTTCATCGCTATTATATTATTTTACTATGACAGCCAATAATTTGGCTAAAATTGTTTCTATTGAACAGCATTCAATTACTTGTATAAGTAAAAACAGCTTGGAAATAAATCCAACTAGTAATAGTAGTATTAGTAGTAGTTTAAACTAGACATTAAGACAGTAGAGATATCCTCTAGCCAAATACTTAAGATATCAAATAATGATATTAATGATCATTATAGAAATACAAAAATTGTTAAAATAAATAATAAAAAACATAAAATAAACTGTATCAACCTGGTGCATCAGAACATTCAGTGTATTAGAAATAAGGAATTAGAAATTGAATTGTTTTTAAATACTCTTAATATTAATATTTTTTGTGTCACTGAGCATTGGCTTAAGAATGATGAATTAATATTTAATTTCAATAACCACCAGGTTGGTAGTTCGTTCAACAGAGTTAATTCAATATATGGTGGCTCTTTAATTATTTTAAATAAACAGATAAAATTCAAAGAACGCAAGGATATAGTGAGCCACTCTGTTGAGCGGACAACTGAAATTGCCTCAGTTGAATTAGAAGAGTTCATAATTGTAAATGTTTGTAGGCCACCGTCATCTAACTTTGAACATTTTGAAAAGATTATGGATGAGGTATTGTATAAACTATCACATTCTAGTAAAAAGGTAATCATTTGTGGAGACTTCAATATTAATATTCTTGAACATAATTCAATAAGTATAAAGTTTTTAAATTTGTTCAAATCTTATAATCTTTTACACATGTTTATGGAGCCTACTAGAGTCACAACCACTAGTGCCACTTGTATTGATAACATTTTTACAAGTGTTATTCCAAATTTTAAATATTTATTCAATACATTAGATTCTGACCACTAGGGCCAATTTATTAAATTCAGTTATAGCAAGAGAGAAAAATCAAAACAGAAAATAAGTTTTATACCAGTGACTGTAGAACGTATCGAACAAATTAAAAAAGGCTTAGTACGCTATTTGCCCTTGATGAAAAATTCAAACCCCAATATTATGTACAATGACTTTTTTAGTACTTTCACTAAATTATTTAACTTTATATTTACTCCAAAAACAGTGGTTGTTAATGATAAATTAGTGTTAAGTGATTGGGCATCTGCTGAGTTACACAAAAATAGAGAAAAATTATATAATATGTATGCGGAATTGATGTTTAATACTAGTAATGAGTTTAGGGATGAGGTAAAATTATTTTCCAAATCTTTTAAAAAACAATGTAAAATAGTAAAAAATCAACATATTCAAAATAAAATAGGAAATAGCAATAATAAAATAAAAACAACTTGGAAAATAATTAATGAGGAAACTGGAAGAGCTAAATCCCAGAGGATCGACTTTAAATTAAATATAGATAATAAATATATTACGTCTGACCTCGAGGTTGCTACTGCTTTTGAAACCTTTTTTACTAATATTCCAGTGACTACAACGTTATCTTTAAATTCTTCTACCGCTGCAGCTATGGGTTTGCTTAGAGAGAATGTAGATCAATGTGTTAGTAGTTTTAAGTTTGAAAAAGTTAATGCTCAAGAAGTAATCAAAGTATTTAGATCAATTAGCGTTAAAAAGACTAGTGATCTTTGGGGGTTTTCTGTTGACATACTTAAGTCCATAATTGTCATTGTATCGCCTGAATTAGCATTAATATTTAATAATTGTTTAAAATACGGTATATTTCCTGATCTAATGAAACAAAGTAAAATAACTCCATTATTCAAATCCGGCTGTTCATTAGATCCTAGTAACTATAGACCTATTTCAGTCTTACCCACGTTTAGTAAGATTTTTGAGAAAATAATTCTTAATCAACATGTGGCATATTTCAATAAAAACAATCTCTTACACAAAAACCAGTTTGGTTTTACTGCCGGTCGCTCTACAACAGATGCTGGTGTTGAGCTATTACTAAACATATTTGAAGCCTGGGAAGGATCACAGGATGCACTTGGCATTTTCTGTGATCTATCTAAGGCGTTTGACTGCGTTCAAGATGAAATCCTTATAAAAAAGTTAGAACATTATGGAGTTAAAAATAAGTCCCTAGATTTAGTTAGTTCATATCTTAATGATAGAATTCAAAAAGTTGATGTAAATGGAAAACGTTCCCCTGGTTCTTTGGTAAAAATAGGTGTGCCACAGGGCTGTATCTCAGGGCCATTCTTGTTCCTCATTTAAATAAATGACTTACCTCACCTAGTGGTAAAAACATGGGATAGTGTTGTTTGCTGATGATACTTCTCTTACTTTTAAAATTAATAGACGGCAATTGTTATTGACGATGTAAACAATGCTCTCTCAGATCTTGTGCAATGATTTAACGCCAATAATTTGTTTCTCAATAAAAAAAGACGAAATGTGTCAAATTTAGTTTACCAAATGTTAAAAATGTTAGAACCTATGTACAATTAAATAATGAAAATTTGGACATGGTCAAATCTACTACTTTCTTGGGCATTACTTTAGATGAAAAATTGCAATGGGGTCCTCATATATTTGATTTG